>JBBGZY010000723.1:5715000-8296250 GCA_037952925.1 Lithobates clamitans
ACAGCTTCCAGAGCACAGGCCCTTTTTAAAAGCCAAAGAATCAAATTAGGTGGATACCCAGCATTATACAAATATGCATTTACTCAAAAAAACTTCAGTATAGCTTTATATCTTGCAATGACACGTGGATATGTTTGTACTACCTAGTATGTGTGTAATCCATGGAAACTACAACATCTTTTCAATAATTATCATTTTTTACTACACAGTTGATGATTTTTATATTGATCACTGTGCCATTATAAGATTTCACATCAGGTTTCATATTCATATTTATAAATTCCCTCTATTGGCTGTATGTATGTGAGGCAGTGCAGCTGGAATTCTTGCTAAACAGCTGCTGTTTGTTATTTTGAGATATGAAGATCAGTAAAACAGTCACTGTGCCTCCTTACTAAGCAGGAAAAGCATATGGTAAACACATGCTTTTTAAATATTATTAGAACCTAATTATTATTTCTCTCCTTTGCTGACCTGCAATCAAGTCCATATACTGTATACAGTCCCGGGACAAGGTCATCTAGAGCCCAGGGTCTAAATGCCAAACTACACCCCCCCCCCCAAGATGTATGAGCATTACGTGTCAGCAAAATCCCCCTCCCCCCCCCAAAAAAAAAGTTAACAACCAATCCTCATTCTTCTTACCTTTTAAGCATAAATTACACCTCCTTCCAGTACAAATCTGCTTCCCCTACTGAAATCCCCCCCAGCACAAATGTCCCCCATCCCCCTCCTAGCACATTTTCCCCCAGTCATCCCTACGAGCAACCCCCCAAAAAATGAAAAATAAAAATCACCCCTTCTAACACAAATCCTCCCCCTCCCCTCTCTACCATATGGCCTCTTCTAGCACAAACCCCCCAAATTCTCCTCCTAGCACAAGTCCTTGTTCCCCACCCCCCCTCCCAACACCAATTCCCCTAAATCACCACTCCTAGCAACCCCCCCCCCCCAATTTTTTCTCCTAGGACAATTCTGCCCCCCAAATCCCCCCTCTCTACACAAATCCCCTCTCCTTAACCTCCCTGCGATGACCCCCCTCACCTCACATGATACCACAATGCCCAGGACAGAAACCCCTCCTGCCCACCCCTTGTCCCGGTGTCTTGCCGAGAAAGTTCCCTCGGCGGATAAGTTCCTCCCCTGTACTGCACAGGCGCAGCGCCTGCGCAGTACCAACTACTGTCAGCCGGCGGAGATAGCCGTAGCTCAAAATCCACAATCGGCTGTACACGGCGCCTGCGCTCTGGGTCCAGATTCCTTCCCCACCATCCAAGTGGACCTGGAGGGGGAATCTAAAAGTGCCGAGCGCAGCGAGGCCGTGCCCGAAGCGTGGCGAGCGAAGCGAGCCCGCGAGGGGCCCTCTTACAGGCACCGTCTACAGCTGATTTTCAGCTGTTCCGCTTCGGCTATTTCCGCCGGATCGTACTGCGCATGCGCAGTACAGTGAGGAACTTATCCGCCGAGCGGAACTTATTCGGCAGAACACCGGCCCTGACTAGTAAAAACTTACATGTGAATGCCTTTCACTTAATGTACTACCGAATTTGAGGACAAGCCATATTTAACAAGTAATAAATTACAGGGACATATGCACAGAATGCAAGCAATAGTTCAGCCTTTTAAGCAGCCCGTGTAAAGTAATAAACAGAATAAATAAAGTTACACAAAAGGAAATCGTATTGTAATCTGAGTGTTCTCTTTGCAGCAACTATATGAGATACCTGATGTAGTGCCAGAGGCATGATGCAAATATATCATTATTAGCTGTGATGTAATGTACAATATGGTAATTAAAAGACATCAAGAGGTTATAGCCAACACTCCTGTATAATTTACAGCTCTCACTTATGTTGTATTGTTATGCATACCATCATTTGCTTTTAGGACAAGTCTTCAATTTGTTACAGATGTGAGGCTGATGAGATTCATGTACAAACCAAGGTCAGACAGAAGAAGAAAAAAAATTAGGAACACTTATGGCTTGTTCACACTATACCAAGCATAAAACCACTTTTAAAACGCATTTACATTGTCATGCACTGATGTGTGTTGACATCCATTTATATGTGTATTGCAGTTGTGCTCATTACAATGTGTGATGACTTTTCCTGTGTTTTCAGCCTACCGTATTCTTCGCTCCATAAGATGCACCCCCCCCCCCAGAAATGTGGGGAAATGTCTGTGTGTCTTATGGAGTGAATATTGACAGGTCCCCCCCTGTCGCTGCCGCCACCATGTTAAAATACCGGCAGGACGCAGGAGAGAGGAGGACAGACATGCCAAGTCTCCCGGGAGCGCCGGGCGATCTCCCAGCTGGGCCTGTCACTCAGCCACAGATAGAAGACAGAAGATCCCGAATGGGCGAATGGAGTACAGCCACAGTGGCCACTTGGGCTGCTCTGTCTTCTATCTGAGTGACAGACGGATCAGTGTGATGTGTATCATAGGAAGTGGGAATATGTTACAGAGGGCACAGGGATATTCCGTGACAGATCTCTGTGTGGTAAGGCTGCATTTCATTGGCACAGGTCAGGCTGTATTTCATTGGCACAGGTCAGACTGAATTTCATGGGACTGGTAAGGCTGCATTTCATGGGCACTGGTAAGGCTGCATTTAATGGGCACAGGTCAGGCTGCATTTCATGGGCACTGGTAAGGCTGCATTTCTTGGGCACAGGTCAGGCTGCATTTCATGGACACAGGTCAGGCTGCATTTCATGGGCACTGGTAAGGCTGCATTTCATTGGCACAGGTCAGGTTGCATTTAATTGCCACCAGTCAGGCTGCATTTCATGGGCACTGGTAAGGCTACATTTAATTGGCACTGGTCAGGCTGCATTTCATGGGCACTGATAAGGCTGCATTTAATTGGCACTGGAAAGGCTGCATTTAATTGGCACTGGTCGGGCTGCATTTAATTCACACTGGTCAGGCCGCATTTAATTTGCACTGGTCAGGCTGCATTTCATGGGCACTGGTAAGGCTGCATTTAATTGGCACTGGCCAGGCTACATTTCATGGGCACTGGTAAATATTTTAGTACACCATTTGGTTCGGAATATTTATTTTCTTGTTTTCCTCCTCTAAACGCCTAGGTCTTATAGTCAGATGCGTCTTATGGAGCGAAAAGTACAGTATTTCATCTGACATCACTTCCTGAAGGATGAAAGAGAGAGGAGAATATTTTTAGGATAATTTGGGGAGGTTATTGCTAGTTGTGACGATGTCTACTGCAACAACTTTGAGAGTTCTTACTGCTCTAGCTATATTGAGAAGTCATGCAAACTGTTGCTTCTGGGTTCATCCATCACTGAGTCAATGTGAAACAAAGGGGCAATGTTGTCCCTTCTCTAGTGGGTAGAGTAAGAAGATACAATGTTGTAAGTTATGAATATTTTTTCACCCTGGCCAATCACTGTGAGGTAGGGAATGTGGGCTGGGGAAGAAAAAAAACTTTGTGAGACCTTCTAGAAGTGTCCTTCCCTCCCACACCTGGAGAGGATGTGTCTGTCAGGGATCCAGCCAATGACTCCCAGGTCTGGGGTGGGAGAGAAGAGTCCAGAGGCCCTCCCAGTTTTATTCCCTGTGGAAGATAAATTTCCAAACTTATGGCCAAAAGCCTATGGAAACATAGAAGGGTGGATTACTAAGGGGGAGCACCTTCAGAAGAGTTCTGCTCAGGCCATTGCCTGTTTTGACCTACATGTCCACTATTATAGGTTGCCAGTCTCGGCTTAAAGGTCCACTACTAACCTGTGAGAGAGGCTGCACATATTTCAAAGTAGCTGTTCGCCTGGCCTCCTCAGTTCTACATTAGCCTGCGTCAGAGGTAAAGATGCCCCAAGATACTAATGAGTGGAGGGATCTTTGCTGTTTTTGGGTATCCTGTACCATTTAACTTTTTTTCCCCTGGATACTGAGCCAATAAACTTTGCAGAAGAATATTGGCCGTATGGATGTCTGTCTGGGTGGGTGAGTTTTTAGGGAGCCGTAGTAGGCCAGATCACCAGTAGAAAAGCTAGGAGGGACCCATTTAATCCAGCAGGTTCCTGGGGGAGGTAAGTGCTACACTGATTTACAGAAAACAATATTATAAACAGTTAAAATAGTATCAGTGCAACAAAGTAGTGACATTGGTCCCTGCCCCAGGGAGTTTAAAATCTGTTGTCCATCCACCAACTATACAAGCATTTGAGATCATTTTCAGATGCTAGTTAGCCTACTAGTATGTTTTTGGATCATGAGAGGTAACCAGTAAATCCAAAGGAAGCCCATACAAACACAGCAATGACATAGATAATTTGGAGCCTGAATAGCATAACAATGAATTTCCTAGGCTGGCTTGCTAAAGAATGATAAATATCTATCTGAATTGTGGTATGCATGGCGTGCTGCCATCAACTTAGAGGGCAAGACTAAAGATATTAATGTAAGCAAGAGGCAAGCATCCTGGTTACTATGGGTACCAATTGGGCATGATAACCTCTCACAGATGCAAGATTAGTTGATTATAATTCTTTTACCAGAAACCCTATACTCACAGTATACTGGTCACTCTATATCAGTGCACCCAAACCAAGATGCTTTCTTCACTTGCTGTGGAGAGGTTACAACCAGATGTAGATTTATTACCAAGCGGTTTCTAGCCCATTCTCTTATGCAGCATGCCCAGCCATTCAGAGGTCTAACACTGCTCCTCTATCACTCAAGTTTCTCTTCACAGGAGTAAGACACAACCACTGTCCCAATCTCTATCTCATGAAGCCTACCCAGATTGTATCATCCACTTCACACCCACTACATCCATTGTCACTCTCTGCATCCAGCATTTTCCTCCTCTCTCTCATCACTCTGCTACTAAAGGGCCTGTCCCACGCCTTCATCTTCCTTTTGTTGTTCATGGAGAGCTGGCTGCCTCTTCCTGGTTCCTGCAGCCGGCCTTCCAATGATGGAGTATCAGATCTTAAACATGTGCAGACAGAGATCTGACACCATGACTTTATTTGGACGTTGCTATCCTGCATTGTAAAGTAATGCCTCCCGGGATGTGACATACTGTACTTTTCCCAGAAACCAGTGGAAGGGCAATGCACACAGACAAGCAACTACTATATCAGGGAGGAAAGGTATTTATAATCAAAAAATAACAAAGCTGAAAGCCTTTTGGTAGCGTGAAAACGCCAATTAACTGGAAGCATACTTTCATTTTTGCTAGAAGGTCTGCTTTAACTTTACCTTTTTTTTTTGCATCTGGAACAATTCAGGAAGTTTCTTATCATCCAAAATAGGTCAAACATCACTTAACTGTTCATCTGATCTCAACTGTAACTGTGACAAGGTGCACTCTCTGGGTCCATGTTCTTTCATTCAGATGGTACTGTCAGGGTGCCCCTTTAGTACTAATTCTCCATTCAGGAGTAAGATGACAGGGGAAACACTGCAAAAACCACCTCACTCTTCCAAGGTGGTGGAAGGAGTTATTCCATATTCTACTACATTATGATGGAAAAGTTCTTCTACAGCCTTCACTGTCTGCCTTCCCCAACCAGCTGTTACCTCACCTCACAGCTGTGCATTTAACCCTTGCAGAAATAAGGTAAGTAAAGTTACTGTTTAGGTTCCCTACACAAAACATGCATTTAACCCTTGAATTGTGGGGGAGCACTTCTTTAACTGTATTTTTTACTTCCTTTTCGGCTTTAAATGCTTTAGCATTCTCTCTATCTAGGTGGATCTTCAACACTCGAAGATTACCCATCACTGGTTTTATTGATACCAGATTAAATTATTTTAATGCTAGTACCTGAGGTAGGGAACTCATAAATTTTGTTGTAAACAGTAGAGAGGAAAGATGATGATGGCCTCTATTTGGAAAGCAATCCTGTGGTAAAGTTTGAGATTATCAGAGTGTCATTTGGACTAGCCTGGATGTTGCAAGTTAGGTGGACCCAAACCGGCTGTTCTAGTGAGTTAGTAAGGAGAGGGGGTTCATTTGTATAAACAAACTTATTGGGTGATGATTCTAAACCTAAAAGAGTGGTTTGGATAAATAAATTGATAATGCTTGGAAAGAAATAGGGTGACTAGCTGTTCCCTTCAATACATTGTCAAGCTTGTCTCTCTTGCTAACCTTCTTCCCAGCCATACATCACTCCTGTTTGTGGGTACCTACTTGACTGCACCCTTTTTATGCACTGAGGTAGGCAGTCCTTGCCCTCCTCTTGGTATGTGCACAATCACTCATATCTGTGTAATGAAAAACATAACTTTGGTTCCAGCTTAACCAACTCATCCCTGATTGATCTACATCCCTCTAAAGGGACCTCACTTCCAGTTGTTGCCTAATATGGAATTCAATTCCTGACTTATAAGTGTGCTGCCTAATAGATATCTATATTTCCGTTGCCAACATAGCTTACTCCAACTATTGAACCTGTACCAATTTTCTGCCTGTAATGCCGCGTACACACGAGCGGACTTTTTCAGTCGAAAATCTGACGGACTTTAAATTTGGAACATGTTTCAAATCTTTCCAACGGACTCGAGTCCAGTCGAAAAGTCCGCTCGTCTGTATGCTAGTCCGACGGACGAAAACCAACGATAGGGCAGCTATTGGCTACTGGCTATCAACTTCCTTATTTTTGTCCGGCCGTACGTCATCATGTACGAATCCATCGGACTTTGGTGTGATCGTGTGTAGGCAAGTCCGTTTGTTCAGAAAGTCCCTCAGAAGTCCGCCGAAAGCCCGTCGGATAGACCGCCGGACCAGTCCGGTCGAAAAGTCCGCTCGTGTTACTCATCTATGATTCTTGTTTAGCCCTCTAGATTAGGGGCCTGATTGTTAGCTCTTCTGGTTTGTCCTGTTCTTCACAAACCTCTGGTCCCTGATTTAATTATGATGCTAAATTGCCTAGCTGTGCTCTTGTTGCCTCTGAGTCCTTCGGTCTTCATCTGCCCAGGTATAATACATTATGTCCTGGCAGCACTTAAGCAAGAGTCCCTGCCAGTTTCCCTGGATGATGACTTTGTGAAGTGAAGACTGCACAGTAGATTGGGACATTATACCTGAACTGACAACAGATCTCCCAACCAAGACATCATATACATTTTATATAAGTTTCATTCCTTTTTTAATGAGTCAAATATAGGTGGAGATTTTTAGATGATAATAGATTCATTTGAAGATAATTTAATTAATACAGATTCAAATAAATTTGCCTTCAGTAATTTGTAGTATCTGAATTGGCAAAATGCATTCAGATTCATCAAAACAAAAAGGTATGCAAACTCTAATGCCCCGTACACACGGTTGGACATTGATCGGACATTCCGACAACAAAATCCTAGGATTTTTTCCGACGGATGTTGGCTCAAACTTGTTTTGCGTACACACGGTCGCACAAAGTTGTCGGAATTTCCGATCGCCAACAGCGCGGTCACGTACACCACGTACAACGAGACTAGAAAAGGCCAGTTCAGAACCAAGCGCGGCACCCTTTGGGCTCCTTTTGCTAATCTCGTGTTAGTAAAAGTTTGGTGAGAGACGATTCACGCTTTTTCAGACTCATGGCTTTCAGATCGTTTTCTGCGGTTCAGTTTGTGCTTGTGGGTTTGTATCTGCTCTTCAGTGCGTGCAAGCAAGCTACGCGTGACTTGTCATTGTGTTCATTCGTTACTGTTTTTCAGGTTGCTCTTCACAGGCCTTGCTGTTCTTTAGTGCGTTCTGTTACTTCGTTCTGAGCAGCCGACCGTTTTCTAGCCATGTTTCGTATGCGTACTCCTCGTAGAGTTCGTGCTGTGCGGGGGCTTGGTGTTGGGGTCCTGACCTTGACACAAGTCCAGTCCATGAACAGGGTGAGGAGGAGTTCATGGACCATGAATTGGTTGCTTCAGCGTGACCAGTTCTCTCATATGCCTTTGCTCTGTGAGATCCGTGAGAATAATCCTGATGATTTCAGGAACGTTCTCAGGATGACGGACCCCGTATTTCACCGTTTGTTGGCTTCGCTGACCCCCTATATCAGCAGGCAGGATACCTGCATGAGGCAAGCCATCACTGCGGAGCAGAGGCTCGTCGCTACCCTGCGGTACTTGGCGACAGGGAGAAGCCTGCAGGACTTGAAGTTCTCCACAGGCATCTCCCCCCAGGCTCTGGGGATCATTATCCCAGAGACCTGTTCTGCCATCATCCAGGTCCTGCAGAAGGAGTATATGAAGGTAAGATTTATCCTTTAATATCATATTTTATTGTATTGAATGTTTGCTAATATCTTGTATTTCTTTCCTCATTCCCTAATTACCATGATTGTAATATGCTGTGAATGTCCCCTTTGTTCTCATGCATGCTGGATTTTTATGTAATTATTTTTTTAGTCCTTCATACATATTTGCCTTCACTAACCTCCCCAGCATGTTCTCCTGGCCCTATATTCACCTCATGTAGTCACTTAACAATGTATTTTATTAGCTCCATAGTAGTGCTTTACCACAAACACCCCCTAAAATGTTTAGAAATCTGATTTGTGCTTTAAATTCAGGCAGAGTGCCAGAGGCTTTTTTTGTAGTGTCCCCAAATCATTTTTATTAACCCTCCCTCCCCCCAACTGCTAAGTCAGCTGATCCCAATTCTCTATCCTCAATCATCTATCTGCTGCCAAACCCATACACACTATACCCACCTCTTTTGTGGTCAGATGTATGGATGAATGGCAACTTTCATGTTCATGGGCATATTATTTGTTCGTATCAAACATTTTTCTTTCGGCCTATAAAACACTATTGTTTTGGCCATATGCATTTGGCCACATTTTTTACGCCCTACTTGTATGAAACTAATTTGGTTGTGTAGATGGCTTTGTTACTAGAATGAAATGCAAACTAGATTCTGTGTAAGTAGAGGACACTGAGCAGCGGTTTTCACATCTGGACACTGGAGCACTAGTGTGGGACACAAGAACCCCCCTTTTTATCAGGGGGCCCACACAGGTTCTCCAGTGTATACTATAGGGGGGTCTCCATCTGTGAAGCTTGTACTAAACAGGTAAAGTATTGCAGCTTGACAAAGGAGACTGAAAATGCTACATTTTGGAACTCTGCCAAAATTGACAATTGTACCCCACTTCCAAGCAATGTTTCCTATTTATAGTTCTGCCATCAAATATCTGTCTGCTAAGTATAGCATTTTTGTTTTACGTAGGGGAGAAAAGACTCGGAGGACACCCCTCATCCGAGGAGACCACAGACCCCCCACTTCTGGAAGAAGGGGAAATACCCCCAACCCAAGAAGAGCAGGAGGAGGAAGAAGATGTGGTGGAAATTGTCACCACAACAGGTGAGTGTCTGCGACCACAGGCTCAGGTAAGAGATGGATGCCGGCATATTTTTGATACCTGTTTTTGTTTGGTTTCTCTCTTTTTAGGTGATCGTTCTTTGTGAGGATTCAGGTACATTTCAAAAATACAATGTGAAATTAACAAGGGACACCAACACCAAACAATCTCCTTGAGATTAAATAATACAAGATAATAATGGTGTTGTGGTAACTTGACACACAAAACACACACAAAAATATTCTGGAGTAAAACTAAAACTAAAATAAAACAAAGATCAGCCTTGGAAAAAATACAAACCTAAAATTAAAAAAAAATCTGCCTTTAAAAAAACAAAAAAAAACAAAATATTTTTGCCAGATGTGAGAAAATCAAAATATATTAAGGGAATCCTGATAAATAATAAAGAAATATGTTTGTGAGAAGTCTGTGTGAATATGAGCAACAAAACTACTTCATTCTTCTCACATTATAAAGAAGAAGAGAGTGCGCTGTATTAAACCATTTTTAACATTGCACCGTGACGAAAGTGTTGTATCCAATGCGAATGCTAAGTTTACCAGAACGAGCTGTCCCGTCTCGGAATTTCTTCTGAGCATGCATGGCACTTTGTGTGTCGGAACAGGCCACACACGGTCGGAATTGACGCGATCCGATTTTGTTGTCGGAAAATTTTATAGCCTGTTCTCAAACTTTGTGTGTCGGAAAATCCGATGGAAAATGTCCGATGGAGCCCACACACGGTCGGAATGTCCGACAACACGCTCCGATCGGACATTTTCAATCGGAAAATCCGACCGTGTGTACGGGGCATTAGAGCCTGTTCACATCAAATTGCAACAAAAAAATGCACTGATAATGCCATTGCTTTCATATGTGTTTTCATGGGTTCTTGTATACACTTTGATGCATTTTTTCTAGGGCTGTTACTGATTAAAATTTTTGTGTTCGATTAATCGTTTTTTTTTTTTAAATCGATTAATCGACTAATTTTGATTAATTATAACGCACATACAGATCCAACTACTTTTAGCTGATTTAGCACCGTTGTTATGGCAACGCCCAAAGCCGGACATAGCGGGGCATGGCTAGGACGTCACACGTCATAAACTCAGCCTCACCATGCCCATAATTTCAGCCTTACCATGCCCATAATCGCAGCCTTACCGTGCCCATAATGCAGTCTCACCGTGCCTATAATCTTAGACTTACCTGCCCATAATCGCAGCCTCACCGTTCCCATAATGCAGTCACACCATGCTCATAATCGCAGCCTCACCGTGCCCATAATCGCAGCCTTACTGTGCCCATAATGGCAGCCTCACCGTGCCCATAATGCAGTCTCACCGTGCCCATAATGGCAGCCTTGCCGTGCCTATAATGGCAGCCTCACCGTGCCCATAATGCAGTCTCACCGTGCCCATAATGGCAGCCTCGCCGTGCCCATAATGGCAGCTTTGCCATGCCCATAATGCAGTCTCACTGTGCCCATAATGCAGTCTCACCGTGCCCATAATGCAGTCTCACCGTGCCCATAATCGCAGCCTCACTGTAGTCAGTGCCTGTGCCTGTATTACACTGTCTGCGGGCATCTTCCTCTTCCGCTGTGTGTCTCGGAGCTGCGGCCAAAGTTTTCACACTCAGATCGGAGACACACAGCGGGAGATCCCCGCAGACTGTGTATGACATATAGAGGAGGAGGAGGAGGAGGGAGCGGAGTGCTGCACTGCAGCCACAGCTTGGCCCAAAGCGGCCCGAGGACAGACAGCCTACTGATTAAAAAAATTTTGATCGATCAAAAAAATTAACGATTAATCGAGGAATTCATCTTTAATTTCCACAGCCCTAATTTTTTCCAATGCTTTTTAAAACTGTTTTGTGAAATGAACCTTTTAATGAGTTGCGTTCACAGTTCACATACATTACATTTACACACATTTGTGCATGTTGCGTTGTGAAAAAATGAAGCCCACTCTACTTTTTTTTTAATGCTTGTAACCATAGTGCAATGGTGTGAACTGCACTCATTGAAAAACATTCATTTTTATTGCCATTGCATTTGGAATGCATTTTTTAAACACATCCAAACGCATCTGGTGGTAAAAACAAAAGTTAGGTTTGGCTGGCCATTGATCACAAAGTAATAAAAGGGCTGCATGTGACCTAAAAAACAGAACTGTAAAATTATGCTTGCTACTATAAACAAAAAGTTTCCTTAAACACAACTTTTTTTTATCTCTGATACTTTAACCAGATGCCGACCGCTTCACGCACATTTACTGTGGCAGGGCGGTTGCTCTGGGCAGAATCACGTACCTGTACATGATTCTGCACTACCGGCTCTGGGGTGGGTCTGATTAGAGAAAGCGGGAGCCCTGCCGATCGTTCGGAAGACAGGCAGAACGGCGATCTGCCTATGTAAACAAAGTAGATCGCCGTTCTGTGACAAGCGAAGGCTGTGATTCTGTCTTCCTGCTAAGCAGGAACACAGATTTCTGCCTTCCCATAGTGAAAACACTCCCCACACAGTTAGAAAGCACTCCCTAGGAACACATTTAACCCTTTGATTGCCCCTAATGTTAACCCCTTCCCTGCCAGTGTCATTAGTACAGTAACAGTGCATACTTTTTAGCACTGATCACTGTATTAGTGTCACTGGTCCCCAAAAAAGTGTCAGTTAGGTGTCTGATTTGTCTGCCGAAATATCGCACTCCCGCTATAAGTTGCTGATCACCGCCATTACTAGTAAAAAAAAATTAAAAATTCCAAAAATATATCCCCTTTTTTGTAGACGCTATAACTTTTGTGCAAACCAATCAATATATACTTTTTGGGATTTTTTTTTTACCAACAATATGTAGCAGAATACATATTGGTCTAAATTGATGAAGAGATTTGATTTTTTTAAATTTTTTATTGGATATGTTTTATAGCAGAAAGTAAAAAATATAGTTTTTTTTTCAAAATTGTCGCTCTTTTTTTGTTTAAAGCGCAAAAAATAAAAACCGCAGAGGTGATCAAATACCACCAAAAGAAAGCTCTATTTATGGGGGAAAAAAGACATACATTTTATTTGGGTACAGCGTTGCAGGACCACGCAATTGTCAGTTAAAATAAAGCAGTGTCGTATTGAAAAAATGGCCTGGTCAGGAAGGGGGATAAATAAAATAGATAAAATACCGCGCCTGTCTAATAAGTGGAAAAAGCTGCCAACACTACAGAACGACTAGGACTGTGTAAAAAATATAGAAAAAAGTGTAGCGCTAAGGTAAATATAGTGAAAAGAAGGTTTTTGGAACAAGGAGAAGTAGAACCACAATTTCAAGTGGCCCGTAACCTCAACCAGGCCAAAACCAAATATGTGTACACACAGACAGTGTGATACAAACAAAGTGCAGTGCTTTTTCTTTAGAAAAAAAGTGCAAATGTGCATAGAAATAAAGTGAAAATAAATCAGCAATTGATAATCTCAAAAGTCCACATTTTGATAGTGAAGAAATGTAAAAGACTGTCCAAATTAATGGTGGGGAAGTGTTAATCCCATATAAATAAAGAAAACTTATTAATATAGTCCATATGTTGCATGGTGCAGTTGAAACGGGGGACCCAAGGCAGATATCCTTATAGTTGGAGCTTCTGTACTATAAGGATATCTGCCTTGGGTCCCCCGTTTCAACTGCACCATGCAACATATGGACTATATTAATAAGTTTTCTTTATTTATATGGGATTAACACTTCCCCACCATTAATTTGGACAGTCTTTTACATTTCTTCACTATCAAAATGTGGACTTTTGAGATTATCAATTGCTGATTTATTTTCACTTTATTTCTATGCACATTTGCACTTTTTTTCTAAAGAAAAAGCACTGCACTTTGTTTGTATCACACTGTCTGTGTGTACACATATTTGGTTTTGGCCAGGAAGGGGGATAAGCCTTCCGGAGCTGAAGTGGTTAATATGTATATATAAAACTAAAACTTTTTTTTATCATTTTGAATAGAGAAAGGGGAGGTTATTATTCAGCATGGTGGTGGATTAAACCTGTTAATTTTAAGCCTTGATGAATAAAGCAGCATTATCTAAAATTGGAAATTTTGGAAGAGAAGCCGAGTTTATATTGCTGTGAGCCTTTTGCATGACCCTTTATAATGAAGTCATTGCTAATTTCAATTGTCCACTGCCAAAACAAAAGTCATTTTGAGAGTGGATCTCTCTGTCAGCTTCCCATTCCCCAACGGGTTGTAACCATAGAACTACAAAAGTTATACCAAATTATTAGTTTGAGAAATTCTCTTGGAAAGTGTATTTTTGGGTAATATAATTTAAATATGGAGAGGCGCATGCGCGGACTCCTCCAAGATGGCGACGTAAGCCCGGAGCTCCGCTCTGCCCTGACCAACCGGCGCACATAGCGGGGGAACCGGGACCCCGGGGACCATTCTATCCACCCACAGGCCGAGGGGAAGAGCAGGGGAACAATCCTATGCCAGGCGGTTCGTCCAGGAGGGCCCTGGAACCGCTATTCAGAGCGTCGGCCGAGCGGGCCGAATCCAAGATGGCGGGCGCCACGCAGCAGGATAATCAGATAGCAGCAGAGAGCTCAGAAAACAAACTCTCCTACGCAGCTGTGACCCGCTCTCTACCCCCTGGGACCCCAGTGAGTACCCCTCCACTGATATCTCAGCTCACGGCTCTCTCAGATCACCTCACAGAACGGCCCTTGACGCCCACACAGCAGCATCCCTCCCCTCACATTTCCACAGGGCCTGAGATGGCGCTCACCACAGCCCACACAATCATTACAGCCCCTGATCTTTTCGCCCAGATATCAACCCTGCTAGATAAAGGTCTGGCCCAAACAGCAGCCAAAATAACGGGCGATATTAGGGAGGACTTCCAGGCCCTAGGTTCCAGAATGGAAGCTATCGAAGATAAACTAGACCAGACCATATCTAAAACAAGACAGAACTCTAACCACATACAGATTCTACAAGATCAACTGGACACTGCCCTCGCACGCATTGATGACCTTGAAAACAGGTCCAGAAGGGAAAACTTTAGACTGAGAGGACTTCCAGAATCTATAACAGACTCCACGACGGTGGTTCAAGACTTCATTAAACAACTTCTCCCAGATATCCCTCCACATAAGCTGGAAATTGACCGCGCTCACAGGACACTGGGACCCCCGAGGAAAGACGGCCTCCCCAGAGATATCGTAGTCAAACCACATTACTTCTCGGTTAAAGAAGAGGTGATGAGAAAGTGCAGATACCAACAGCCCCTCACGTGCAGAGGTCATACCATACAGGTCTTCGCAGATATCTCACCCAACACAATACAAAAAAGGAGGGCCTTGAAACCCCTATTAACCGTGTTGATGCAACAGGAAATCAAATACAAATGGGCCTTTCCGTTTGCGCTCAAGTTTGATCACAAAGGTAAAACTCACTCTTTCCGAAGCCTCCCAGAAGGAGAACGGATTCTGCTAGACCTCCGTCTCATCTCTCAAGAATCAGCTATGGAGTTCAACAATTCATCGGTGGGGTCCTACAAACGCCCATCCCCAGCAAGTCCTTTGCAGCCCCTATGGGAAAAACCTAAATATAAACGCCCCAAGGAAGCCAGGCCTCCATGAGTCCGCGTTTTAAGAAGACGGTTGGATGACTGTCCCATGCCTCCTTTCTTTTGTTTTGTGTTTCTCCCCTCTGTACATCCTCACGAACTCTGTGGACCTTCCCTAGACTTTTAAAAGGGAAAAAAAAGGGAAAAGAAAAGGAACAAAAAAGGGAAAGAAAAACTTATTTTTTTTTTCTCCTTTTTATATTTTTTTTTTTTTTTTTTTGCTTTTTCCTTTTTAAATTTTATCTGAGATCTCTTTTACCCAGAATACAGGTGGAGCTATGTATGAGGGCTTGGGTGACAGCTCCGATGGTTGCCCTCCCCTAATACACAGAGGAAGGGAGTAGGGTCATTAAGTTTCCCAGCACTAAATGTCCAGCTTGATTAAGGCTATATGGGGGGTGGGGGGAGGGGAGGGGGGGGCACCGGGCATCCCCCCTCTCTTCCTCTCCCCCTATCTATCTTGACCTTCTATTAGAAGGAACAACATACGCACTACTCCCAGACGCAGTGCAGTCCCACGAGGATTCCCTTTTGGGGTCCGGTTTGGGTCTTTGTATTCCAAGGTGAATCGACAAGATCCTCAAATAGATCTCCTATACTAGCATGCTATGCAGATCTTGTCCTATACACTACTATTTGATCCAGACTCACAAGGCACAGTGTAACACAGTTCTATCCAATGGTATTCCCTTTTACAGTACTCTAGTTGTGGGAAAGAGTTTTACTCTGCCTGGGATGCATCCTAGGCAGTCTTCCTATCCCACCCGGACCCGCTTCCCGGGTGGGAGGGGAAGGAGGTGGGACAAGGGGTTTGCGGGGTCCCTTTAGGTCCCCGAGTTCGGATCTGATCCGATCAGTTATGTTTCTCTTTGTTGAGCTTTATCTTTTCAAAGTGCGCCGAGGTCGCGGCAGCTGAGCTGCACCTCCACTAATCCCAAGGACCAGGCGATGCCGGTCTCCTGGGTTATGTGTCCTCCCTGCTCGCAGGGCTCAGACACATACACTACTGTGAGGGGTGATGTGCTCCATTGCCATCACTGCTCACCCAAGTTTCAAGATGACTTGATTTTCTCTCCCTCTACCCCTTCTCTTCACTCTTTTCTACTCTCTTCACTAACAATTTTTACTGTTGTAGGTGGCTGTCTGCTGGGACACACCCACTCCCCCAATAAAACGTGCAGGGACGTTTTAGAGACTCCCCCTTCGGAGCCATTTCTCCAACTGGACCAGGTAAGCGTTGAGGGTTGGGGGGCTAGACCTCTACTTCTGCTCCATGGCTGTCAATGACAACACAACCTCCCTACTGAGGGTGGCCACACATAACGCCCAAGGGCTGAATTCACCCTCTAAACGTAGGAAAGTCCTGGACTTTATGAAAGTCCGCAAAATTGACCTCTTATTTCTCCAAGAAACTCACTTCCCGATCCGGTACAATCCTAATTTTATTCACGCTCAGTTCCCATTATTCTATTTAGCTAACGCGGAAGATAAGACCAGAGGGGTTGCTATCCTTATCTCCAAAAATTGCAGATTCACACTACAGAAAATACTACGCGACCCAGAAGGTAGGTTTATCCTGGTCAAGGGATTCGTAGAGGGTAGACTATACTCCCTGGTTTCTTACTATGCCCCTAACTCAGGACAGCAAAAAATTTTTAGCTCTATGTTTAAAACGCTTGGACCTCTACTTGAAGGCTCCATAATCTTTGGGGGAGACTCCAATGTAGCCTTTGACCAGGGCTTAGATAGATCTAAACCCCCCAATGCCCAAAACATCCGTCCAACTAAAACCAGTTTGAGAATTGCTAAGATGTTACATAAACAGGGACTCACGGACATTTGGAGGGAGCTGAATCCCACCAAAAAGGACTACACTCATTTCTCCCATGCCCACCAATCTTACGCCCGCATCGACCATCTGCTAGTCTCAAATAACTTGATCCCGGCAGCCCAAAGATCACAAATTAGAGACACGGTCTGGTCAGACCACTCCATGTTAAGTGTCCTGCTAAATAACCAAACCCCAAACCACAAAAATAACCTTTGGAGATTAAAAGAAAATATCCTGTCTGACCCCGCCTGGAAAATAGAAATTGAAAAAGCCATTATTGAATACTTTAATCAAAATGACACGGCAGATGTATCAGCGGAAACCTTATGGGCAGCTCATAAGGCAACAATAAGAGGGAAACTCATACAAATAGCAGCCAAAATTAAAAAAGAACATGGGATAGACATAGTCAACCTAGAAAAGAACTTCCGAAAATTATGCGCGGAGCACAAGAGAGACCCGGCTACAATACCCACCTCCCGACTGGATGCGGCGCGCCTAGAACTAAACTTAGCTCTCACAGCAAAGGCTGAAAAAAGTCTCTCATGGCTAGGCGCGAAGTATTACTACCAGAAGGACAGGACCGGGTCTCTCTTGGCAGCCCGTCTCACACCACGCCCTCACTCATATAACTTCCCTAAAATTAAAATAGCGGACCAACCCCACACCACAAACCCTGTGAAAGTTATGAAAGCGTTCCATGGCTTTTACGCAGATCTGTATAGCGAACATAAGACAAATAACCCCCAAGCTCTGTCTAACTTCCTAGACAATCTCCCGATTCCTACCCTATCGGAGGAACACAGAGACAGACTCGAAGCCCCAGTTACCACCGCTGAAGTTCTAACAGTGATCAAAAACCTTAACAGAGGTTCGGCTCCGGGTCCAGACGGCTTTTCCGTACCTTACTATAAGACTTATGCAAATACCATAGCGCCCTATCTTGCTAGATTTATTAATTTCAAAACCAAGGGGGAGCCTCTGGACCCGCAGCTGAACGCTGCCTTCATAACAGTGATTCCAAAACCTGACAAAGACCAGGGTGAAGTTTCCAACTATAGACCCATATCCCTGATCAATAACGATCTGAAAATAATGACTAAAATTATGGCCGACCGTCTGGCCTCCTTCATAGGTTCCTACATTCACAAGGACCAAGTGGGGTTCATCCCTGGAAGGCAAGGTCCTGACCAAATCAGACGAGCGGTGGATGTGATCTCTATCCTGCAATCGGGCTGGGAAGGTGGCGGGGACCAACAGGGAATGTTACTGTCTCTAGATCTACAAAAAGCGTTCGACTCGGTCTCTTGGTCCTACCTATTTTCAATACTACAAAAATGGGGCTTCGGCCCTCGGTTTTCTGGGTTACTTCACTCCCTATACTCCTGCCCTGAAGCGAGAATCAAACTGCAGGGACAACTCTCCGAACCTATTAAAATAGCAAGGGGGACCCGCCAGGGCTGCCCGCTATCGCCTTTGATTTTTGCGATAGCGATTGAATCACTAGCAATAGCTATACGCTCTAATCCGGACATAGCGGGGGTGCGATGTGGCTCTGTTATACATAAATGTGGTCTATTCACTGACGATCTCATTCTTTACATTACGTCACCATTAATCTCCCTACCGGTACTTTGTAAGCTCCTAGAAGACTTTGCTCGGGTTTCGGGGCTAGGTGTTAACTATTCCAAGTCCCAAGCTCTAAATGTTTCCCTCCCGTCGGCCCTGGTTTTGCGATTACAAGAAACGTTCCGCTTTTCATGGAGTGAGTCTAACATAAGATACCTAGGAATCAACCTCACTCCTAAATTTGAACAGTTATACCAGGCAAATTACCCTCCCATATATAAAAAATTAGAAAGCGACCTCAAACAATGGACACCGCATCATATCTCCTGGTTAGGTAAAATAAACTCTGTGAAAATGACTCTGCTACCACGACTACTATATATTTTCAGAGCACTTCCGATCGCAATACGGAAGGATCACCTCTTAGCATTCCAAAACAAGATAGTAAAATTTATTTGGGGACCGAGGGGGTACCGTCTCCCGAGACGCTCCCTATTCGATCTAAGAAATAGAGGTGGTTTGGGACTCCCAAATCTTTTTTGGTATTACCAGGCGGCCAGACTAGCACAGCTATCGATGGTTTATACCAAGACAGCCAAACCTGACTGGGTGGAAATGGAGAGACAGGCGGTGCCAACATATACACTTGACTTCCTCCTATGGTGCTCACCAAAGGACAGACCTTCAGTCTTGTCTCCCGCCTTATCACACTCTTTGTCGTTATGGGACACTCTTAGAAAGAACCCCTCCCTAGTATCGCAAAGCAAACCCCTATCCCACCTTTTCCGTAATCCCGCCTTCCCACCGGGTTTGGACATAAAAGCTTTCCAGTGGTGGCTGGACAGGGGAATGTACCGGATCGGGAACTATTTTACCGCAGCTGGACCAATATCCCTTAACCATTGTGTAAAACACCTGGATCTCCCCAACTCGGAACGGTTCCGATTCTTTCAAATTTCGCATTTTCTCAAATCAGCCTGGGTCGAGAAACCGGACCCTCCCAAATTCACCCAATACGAATTATGGTGTGGGAATCTCATGGAGCAGAGGGGGGGCATCTCCTTAATCTATTCTTCGCTTGCTTCCACAGAAGGGAAAGCAAGGTTTATGCAAGCCTGGGAGAGGGATTTACAGGACACATGGGACCTAGACCACTGGCACACAACCTTCTTCCGATCCTTCAAGGGCATTTATAATATCTCCTTGATTGAAGCTAGCCTCAAGGTAATCACCAGATGGTACTTAACCCCATCCCGGCTTTCCTTGATGCATCCTTCAGTCTCCCCCCTATGCTTTCGCGGATGTCACATGAAAGGCTCCATGATACATATATGGTGGGAATGCCCGAAAATCAGGAACTATTGGAAAAAAATATTTTACACCATTTCCAAAGTGACAGGTAAGACCGTTCCCAAGTCTCCTCTATTTGCTCTTCTAAATCACCCCATACCGGGGATCTCAAAATCTTCACAAAAATTAGTATTTTTCATTCTGCTGGGAGCCAAAATTACCCTAGCTAAAGCATGGAAGAAGACATCAATTTCTATACTAGCGGCTAAACGGAAAGTGTCATGGATAATGACACAGGAAAAATTAGTAAGCTCGATCCTAGACACCTCGGCTCAATATGAGAAGACTTGGGAACCATGGTCCAAATATATTGGTCTGGGGGAACAACCAAATTCCTAGAAATAGCACTCCAATAGAAGTGGGTTAGCCCGGCAGACAGCTACACTCCTACATTATCTAGACAAAACAGTAATACTTCACCTCTCTCCTCTTCTCTCCTCTTTCTTCTCCTTCATCTCAATCCATCTTTTCACCACCTCTGGCTGGTCAGGTTGGGGATTCTCCCCCTAAGTTGATCTACACGGGAAGGCTCAATAGTAG
This sequence comes from Lithobates clamitans, assembly GCA_037952925.1. NCBI lineage: Eukaryota > Metazoa > Chordata > Amphibia > Anura > Ranidae > Lithobates > Lithobates clamitans. The sequence continues at coordinate 5,735,253 of JBBGZY010000723.1, forward strand.
AAAACTTTACTAAGTAGAAAGTCCCTACGTTTAAAACACATAGATTAGCAAATATATTTATGTCTCTTGTCTAAAAAATGCCTCCGCCAGAGGGATAGTCAGTATAAGGTTGAAATGTTTTTGTAATAGCATGCTATTGTTTCTACCAAAGTTTAATTGGTTCATATACTCACTATGTTTTTCCATTGCTAAGTCACTAAATCTATAGAGGATGGTTCCCGTCCCTCTCTCCGGCACAGTGTGAACCCATGTAGGGGTGCTGACGGAGGAACGGGATAAAGACTCTAAGCAACATCACAAAGGCAGGTCTAGACACGGACGTGTTAAGACCAGACCCGAGGTTTTACCAATTTCACCTAAAGTTTGATGTATTTCAAGTTTATAAGATGTCACCAAGCTACAACACAACATGGTCATGTCTATTTCTGGCATGTTAACATTTACGATATGTAACTACAGCTTGTGATTATATTTTATTTTTTCTCAAAAACCAATAAAATACTTTAAAATATAATTTAAATATGACTAGGTAACATAATTAAAGACCTTTGGGGGAATTTAATAAAGCTATAATGGTACTTTTTGGTGGTGGTTTCCTTTACGATTCGGCAAACACGTGCAGCGCTTTCAGGTACCGGTAGTTATTTTTGCTGTCAATTTAAGCAGCGACAGATTCTTTAAGAATTACTGCCGGTACTCAGATCAGGAAATTGACAGTAATTAGGACCAACTGTGAGCTGACGTACAGCTTGGGGCATGTCTGTGCTCAGACATGTATGTGACAACTTCCTTCACAGTACTTCCTTCACAGATTGTCTGGCTGAAAGCTAAATGTAAGCAAAGGGGTCAGGGATGTTGGTTATGCCATTACCCAAATATGGCAATTACCATTTTTGGGAAATTACTTATTACTGAGTGGGTAGGGCCTAATGGGAAACTTGGAGACTAGTTCCCCATCAGGTCTGCTTTACATTATAATGAAGGCACATGGCAGTGGGCAGATTTGAAAGCCACTGTTGGACTGAATAGTGGCTATGGATCTGTACTGTCATGTGCTGTCAATCAATGGCTAGGAAGACCTGACATGGGAACTAGGCTTGCAATTCTCCATCAGGGTCCACCTAGCCCTTGTTCAAAACTTCCACAGCCATGTGACTTTCAGTGTGATGGATGCAGTGTCTTGGGAGTGGGGTAAGGAGAGTACCGAGGAATGAGTGTCCAGCATGGAAACACCAACCTCAGTTCCCGACACCGACATATTAATGCTCCTGTTTCTAAATATAGAAGGAACTGATTTTTTCATAGGTATTTCCATCCAGAAGTTAATGGCTAATCAGATATTATTAGCTTCTAGCCAAAATGGGCTAAGCCCAGTTCAGTCCGGAGCAATTATATGAGTAAATATAAAGTTGAGTCTATCAGCTGTTATTTTTAAGAAAAGTTAAATGTACTTATTTATGATAGTGATAGGTCTGAAGTTATGTGGGCAAAAGAGAATTTAGTGAATGTATTACCTCACAGGATGTAATTATATTTACTGTATGTTCTATCCAACTTGGATGGGATTATAAAGTACATTTTTTTTATAGTAAAGTACATGGGGCAAAGCCAACTTTTCCAGTCCTACAAGCTTTTTATAACCTGTTAAATCTCATCTCAGAGCAAGGAGAGTTAAGGATTTGCAGATGTTGTGATTTAAGCTTAGACAATGTTTTAGTGTTCAACCAACTTTGGCAAGTGGCAGTAGTAGGTAAACCTTTAGTAGGAGCACAGAAAAAGTTACCAAAGAATAAAAAAAAAAATTAATATAGATTTGGGATGATAACTTATAGCTGAACTCAGGGCACAAAAACGTTCATTTAAATATATTCCTTAAACACTTGCCGACCAGCCGCCGTCATTATACTGCGGCAAGTCAGTACGATCCCGTGAACCGTCGTAGCTATATGTCGGCCCCTTTAAGCAGGATAGCAGGCCCGCTGCATAGCGGGGTTGCCAAATGCTTGTGACAGGCGGTCGCGACGACCGCCGGCCATGAGCGATCGCGGGCACGAGAGGCAGAACAGGGACATGTGTGTGTGTAAACACACTCGTCCCAGTTCTGTGAGGAGAGAGAGAGATCATGAGTTCCTAGGAGCTGGGAACCACAATCTCTCATCTCCTATAGTTAGTACCTCTCCTTTAGTCAGTCCCATCCCCCACAGTTAGAACACACACATAGGGACCACAGTTAACCCCTTGATCGCCCCCTAGTGTTATCCCCTTTTCTGCCAGTGACATTTATACAGTAATCAGTGCATTTTTATAGCACTGATCGCTGTATAATTGTCAATCGACCCAAAAATGTGTCAAAAGTGTCCGATGTGTATCACAGTTTTGATAAAAATCGCAGATCGCCACCATTACTAGTAAAAAAAAAATTATAAAAATGCTATAAAGCTATCCCCTATTTTGTAGACCCTATAACTTTTGCGGAAACCAATCAATATACACTTTTTGTGATTTTTATTACCAAAAATATGTAGAAGAATACATATCGGACTAAACTGAGCAAAAAAGTTAGCCTTTTTTTAAAAAAAATTGGGGCTATTTATTACAGCAAAAAGTACAAAATATTGTGTTTTTTTCAAAATTGTCGCTTTTTTTTTGTTTATAGCGCAAAAAATAAAAACTGCAGAGATGATCAAATAAAACCAAAAGAAAGTTCTATTTGTGGGTAAAAAAGCACGTCAATTTTGTTCGGTTACAGCATCGCACGACCGCACAATTGTCAGTTAAAGCGACGCAGTGCAAAAAATGGCCTGGTCATTGAGCAGCCAATTCTTTTGGGGCTGAAGTGGTTAAATGGGGCTGAAGGATCTCACTTATGGGGAACAGCTACACACCTTAAACTTATTTCCCCTGGAGAAGAGACGCTTGAGAGGAGACATGATTTCAGTGTGCAAATATCTAAATAGTGATTCAATAGATCGTTGCCCAAAGCATCACACTGCCTCTGCCAGCTTACCTTCTTCCCATACTGGTGCCATCTCTTTCCCAGGTAAGCTATGCATGCGCTCCACGTGATGTAAAAGAAAATGTGATTCGTCAGACCAGGTCACCTTCTTCCATTGCTCTGTGGTCCAAATCTAATGTTCAAGTGCCCATTGTAGACACTTTTGGTTATGGACATGGTATAGCATGGGCTAGACATGTGCAATTTGTTTCATTCTGAATTTGTTTTTTGTTCAAATTTAGCATATTCGTTCAGAAACATCCGAATTAACGAAAGCCCGTTTAATGAATTTTTCCAAAACACATTTTCTAAAAGAAGTAATATTCCAAAGAATGAAAGATCCGAAAATTCGAAAAGCACGAAGATCCAAACATTCGAAAAATCCGAAAATAAGATGGAAAATCCGAAAATTCAAAAGAACGATAATCCGAAAATGCAAAAGAATGAAAATCCGAAAATAAGAATAAAAATCGGAAAATTCAAAAGAATGAAAATCCGAAAATAAGAACGAAAAATTGAAAATGTGAAAAAACATTCTATTATAATAAACGACATGAGCCCCGGAAGGATTTACCCCCTTAATGACCATTTTTTGCGATATGGCACTGTGTTATTTCTAACTGACAATTGCGCAGTAGTGCAATGTTGTTCCCAAACAAAATTGATGTCTTCTTTTTCCCACAAATAGAGCTTTCTTTTGGTGGTATTTGATCACCTCTGCAGTTTTTATTTTTTTGCGCTATAAACAAAAAAAGAGCAACAATTTAAAAAAAAAAAAAAAAAATTTTTTTTACTTTCTGCTATAAAACATAGTTTCTTCATCAATTTAGGCCAATTTGTATTCTGCTACATATTTTTGGTAAAAAAAATTCCAAGTAGCGTATATTGATTGGTTTGCGCAAAAGGTATCGCCTTTACAAACTATGGGATAGATTTAGGGACTTTTAATTTATTTTTTACTAGTAATGGCGGCGATCAGCAATTTTTAGCAGGACAGCGACATTGCGGCAAACAAATTGGACACTAAGTGACACTTTTTGGGTACCAGTGACACCAATACAGTGATCAGTGCTAAAAAAAATGTACTGACACTGTATAAATTACACTAGCAGAGAAGGGGTTAACATCAAGGGCAATCAAAGGGTTAAATGTATTCCCTTCCCTATGTGTGCTTTCTAACTGTGTGGGGGATTCTGACACTTAATGAAGAGAGAGATCGGTGTTCCTGATTATTTGAGATCACAGATCTCTCTCTTCCTCTGTGACAGAACGACGGTCTGCCTTGTTTACATAGGAAGACTGCCATTCTGTCATTCTCCCGAATGATCGCAGGTGGCCGGCGGCCATCGCGTGCACGCCCCTGAGACCAGGAAGTGTGAACAACATACAGGTACATTGTTTCGCGCAGCTGGGCTGCCCTGCCGCAGTATATAGTATGTGCAGTGTGCGGTCCGAAAGTAGTTAAATTATTACGTTTATTAACCATTATTTAACTTTTTTAAATTATTATTTATTAATAATCAATAATAATAATAATAAAAACGATGATAATAGTTATAAAGTATTTACCGTATATACTCGAGTATAAGTCGAGGCCCCTAATTTACCACAAAAAACTGGGAAAAACTTACTGACCCGAGTATAAGACAAGGGCGTGAAATGCAGCAGCTACTGTAAGTGGAAAAAGAGGGTCAACAATGCCCATCTGCAGCTGCATGCCTCACTGTGTCCTGTGCATGTGTCCTGTGCAGCCTACCTATATCCTGTGCATGTGTCCTGTGTCCTGTGTCATGTGCATGTGTCCTGTGTCCCTGTGTCATGTGTCCCTGTGTTATGTGCATGTGTCCTGTGTCCCTGTGTCATGTGCATGTGTCCTGTGTCCCTGTGTCATGTGCATGTGTCCTGTGTCCCTGTATATGTGCATGTGTCCTGTGTCCCTGTGTATGTGCATGTGTCCTGTGTCCCTGTGTATGTGCATGTGTCCTGTACATGTGTATGTGTCATGTGTCCCTGTGTATGTGCATGTGTCCTGTGCCCCTGTGTATGTGCATGTGTCCTGTGTCCCTGTGTATGTGCATGTGTCCTGTGTCCCTGTGTATGTGCATGTGTCCTGTACATGTGTATGTGTCATGTGTCCCTGTGTATGTGCATGTGTCCTTTACATGTGTATGTGTTATGTGTCATGTGTCCTGTGTCCCTGTGCAGCCTACCTGTGTCCTGTGCAACCTCCGTGTGGCGATCTCCATCCTCCCTGTGGCGATCTCCATTATCCGATCAGCGTGAGATAATAAAGTTCGGCGGCCATTCCACTGTTCAAAAGCTGCGCCTCCTCCTCGTCTGTGATAGGCAGAACACTCAGCAGTCAGCGGTCAGCCTATCACGGACATTCTCTCATTCTCATACCATGGACGAGAATGAGAGAATGTCCGTGATAGGCTGTACACTGACTGCTGGGAATTGGAGTGTTCAGCCTATCACAGACGAGGAGGAGGCACGGCTTTTGAAAACTGGAATAGCCTCTGAACTTTATTATCACACGCTGGCCGCCGTCTACCTGCATGAAACGCTGATCATGTAGGCAGATGGCGGTGACTCGAGTATAAGTCGAGGGGGCACTTTCAGCCTAAAAAAAAGGGCTGAAAATCTCGACTTATACTCGAGTATATACGGTAATTATAGGTATTGGAATTTCCTTTCAAATGTGCAATATCTGTAGCCGGCTCTCTCACCTACAGAGCCCCCTCCTGGCTCTCTCACCCGCGGATCTACCCGCCGGCTCTCTCACTCACCCGCATTCTCGGAGGGGGCAATTGCCCCATTGCACCCCCCCCCTTGATCTGCCCCTGAAGTATTGTGTGATTTCGTGTTTGTTTAGATCTCAGATATGCAGGTGTGAAATCTCACAATTCTTATCAGCACGGATCGACTAGCAGCCTTGTGGGATGTGTGATGTGAATGTCCAGGAGGCTGAAGGTAGCTGACGGTATGTCACTAAGGAGAAATAAGGAAATAGAGTGAAAGAGCAATATTATACTATGCACATTTGTAATAGAGAAGAGGGGTGTAGTGATGGAATGACAAAGTGAAATAAAGGGTGAAAGGTCCATTTAAACCTACTTTTGTCAAGACTATGATTTTGTCCAACTTTTTCTGAAACAAGGTACTTTCCCATCATTACCCAAATTTGATATCTAATAAGTCACTAATCCAGGCAAGTAGTCAAGCTTTAAATTCAGACATTATTAGCTGCATGCTTACCCCACCTCAGTGGATCATTAAATTGTAAAACTACAATAAAAATGACAGCTGGAAAGCCTGTCATTCACCCTCCTTCTTTTGAACTCAGGGTGTCAGGGACCCACCCACTGATCTCAGTCACAATGATTTTGCTAACTCAGATGCAAAAAAAATAATAAAAATGCACTTTTGCAACATGGGTGCAATTTTTTCCCAAAAGATGGAATTTTCCTTTCCTGGCGCATCATAGCAGCATACAGTGGGTTGAGGCTCCGCCCCCACAACCTGATAGAACTGGTTAACCATAGTCAAAGACAGACCCCGCTCACAGCATTCTCTTTTTTGTCCTCACCTGATCAGAACTGGAGTCGTGAGAAATCCCTTACCGCTTGTCACCCCAGCCAAGTTCAGACTCTCCTGGGTGGAAGTCCTTCCTGTACAGTCTCTATATGAGGTTGGTGCAGGCCTGTCAAAGAAAGCTTTAAACAAGCTTCGGAGTGAGTGGCAGCATTTTTCCTTTGCTTTCCCTTTTTTCTCTGTTTGTCAGTGTGTTTCCTGTCTGTACAAGTACACTCTGAACATGGACAGCAGGAAGTGATGCGGCCACTGTGGACAGTTTTTCCTGGCTTTCCAGGGGTGCCAGTTTAAATGGATTTAGGGCATATTTGGGCAACACCTGGGGGTTGTTCTCTTCTCATGTATGCTGGATGCTTATCTGGTCATTGTCTGCAGGTATTAATTCACTTTTTATGGCATTCACCTGGGCTCTTCCTATCTGCTTTTTAATGCTTGCACTGGGATCACTGTGTCATACTGTTTTTCATTTCATGTTGCTGCTTTGCTCTGTTTCTATGGGGAACGCTGCCCTGTCAGACCACCCATTGCTTGTAAGGTAAAGGGATTAGCTAAGTAGTGAAGAAATTGAGAAAAAGAGAGCCAATACTGACGCAATATCTACAGCCCTCTAAGGACCGCAAGACGGAGGGTGCCATCTAAAGCTCATGACAAGTCACCATCTAAGAGCAGACACCCAGGCAATGTTGATCAAAGTCATTATCTTACCTCTCATTATCATTGCTTCCTGTCTACAAACATCACAGGGTACCAGCCCTAATAGTTGCTGTGTTTGTGATGGAAAGTCATTGCTTGACAAAATAGTATGTCAAGTCTGCCTGGAGCAAGCAGCATACAGCCCTGCAAGGACCTCAAGATGGAGGGAGCCCCTTAAAGGCCAGAACAGTCGCTATTTAGGCACAGACATCCAGACAAAGTTGATCAAGGTCATCAAATTGCCTCTCATTATTATTACTCCCCATCTACAAACATCACAGGTTACCAGCTGTAAAGATAGCTGCATATGTGCTGGAAAGTCATTGCCTGACAAGCTAGTAGGCAAGTAAATTTGGAAGAAGCAGCAACTGACAAAGAAGGGGATGTCAGGTAAGTAGTGGCCAAGAAGTCGATACATGAAGCCTCCACTCCTCAGTCTGCTGCTGAATTTCCTTTACACTTCCAACCAGAGCTAGCAAGTGGTGTCTGAATTGGAGAGCTTGTCAGAGGATGAAGACATTAAAGGGGTCACAGGCTTTGACTTTTGCCGAATAGAGCCATTTGCAAGGGCAGTTAAGGAGGCAATCACCTGGGGGAAAGTGTAGGAAACTCTCCACAAGGTTAGCAAGTACTTCCCATGGCATGTTTAAACAACAGGTTCACAAAACTTTATCCCCTCGGAAAGAACCAAAGGTAAATTTGCTGCTGTCGCCTCCGATGGTGGATGCATCATTAATGCAACTAGCAAAACACATCACTTTGCAGTTACGTTCATGGACGCTTTAGTCTGAAAATTTGATCTAGATCTGAAGTGCTCCTATGTACTGTAGCATCTGCAGGTGCATGCAGACCAGCAGTAACATTTGCAGCATTAGGCAGAGCAATATCGAGTTGGACAGTTTATTTAAAAGAAGAACTTCTGGAGGAAGTAGAAAGAAACAAAGTGGTAACAGCTTTGTTGAAATCGGCAGGGGACTCTGTGGCAGAGGTGTCAGTAGACGTCATTTGATGTTCTTCAAGAGCGATGTGGCCCACAGCCACGGCAAGAAGGGCATTATGGCTAAAGCCATGGTTGGCAGATCCCCCTTCTAAAATTAAACTGATGCAAGATACTACACAACGGCTTCAATCTATTTTGGATACAGCCACTCCTTGGGTGACCAGTGGCAGGTCAGGGCTGATACCATCTGATGAAATCATAAGAATCAGAAAGGTCCAGTATACAGGCGGAAATTTCCAGATAGATATGAAGAGGCAAAATCCTATGGATCAGGAATAGATTACAAAGGGAATTGGAGAAGTACCCAATCCTCATTGTTGAAGCCTTAAAAATCTAAGGCACCTGTCTTGGGCAAACAGCAGAAGTCCTTTTATGGGTACGTTCATCCAGGGAGTGCCTGTAGGAGTCAGATTAAGCTTTGCACGCACATCTGGATGGAAAATATTCAGGATCAGTGGATAATATTGGCTATATCAGTGTGACATTGGTGGAAGTTTAAGGAATGTCCCCTTTCCCATCACTTCCAGCCAGCCAGAGTACCGGATTCGATGGAAAAGCAAAAAATTCTGGCCCAGTTTGTAGCTGAATTAATTAAAAAGGAGTGATTGTGAAGGTTCCATGCTTGCAGAGGAGATGAAATTTTGGTTCACCTCTGTTCCTAGTAAAAAAAACATTTAAAAAAATCAGGTGATCTGTGCCCAGTGCTAAACTTGAAAAACTCGACAAGCACACAAAGTTGTTTTTGTTCAAGAGAGAGAATCTACAATCAATTCTATTATTGATAAATCTGGTAGATTGGATACTCTACGTACTTGTCCAAATCCATCCTGCTTTTCAGCTCCACTACCAGTTTCGGTGCCTTCCCTTCGGTCTGTCCACCTCCCCCAGGACATTCACAAAGGTCCTACTGTCTGCAATGGCGAGGTGGATGAGAATACGCCACTGCTTGGATCGTTCTTCCAGGCAGCAATCAGGAGATGCTTATCCAGAATCGAGAAACTCTGCTACACAATCTACAAAATTTGTATAGCTAATTAATTGAAAGAAGAGCTTCCTTTGCCAAGCCCAAAGAATGAGGTTCTTGGGGGCATTTTTGGATACACAAAAAAAATTCAGTAGAACTTCCACGAGGGAAGATCTGTCCTCTGATAGAGAAAGTCAGGTGCTTTGGTAGCAAAGTCTCTTCCTGCAGAACAATGTCTGAGTATCCTTGGTTCTTCCTAATTGACCAATTGTTGTTTCCCAATGGAACATTATCAAGTCAGACACCAGCCAGTAAGGTTGGGGAAGACATTTCAAAGACCAAGGTGCTCAAGGTTTAGGGAAGTTCAGCTTACGAGGCATAGTATTGAAGCCTTTCTGGCATTTACTCATTTTAGAGGAACTTCCAGTATTAATAATTGCAATTAAACAATTTTAGCTGAGGAGGCTCTGGTGTTCATCTCTCCTACAGTTGAGCATTGAGTCACCACTGTCTCTGCCAGTGAAAATGGATCTGATCTCTCGTGGCCAGTTTTGTCATACAGACCTGTCACTTCTACCCAAACGCAGGTGGTCAGACACTATAGCTGTCTACTGTGTTCTTCACCTATAGCAGCCCCCTTTCCCATAAGGCAAGCAGGTCCACCAGTACTCGGTTGCCTGCAGTACTTATACACAATGCTATAGTGCCTGGCCACCATGCCAGGGCAGATAGCAGAAAACAGATACTTGCGGTTATCAGACAGATAGCATGATTCTATGACAGTCCAGGTACAATGCAGGCTGAGTACAGGGAATCGTTCAAAATCCTGTCCAAAGTCATACACGGGGAAATCCAATCTAGCAGAGCAGGGCAGACAGACAGGGAGCTTGATCAGGAACAATACATGTATCACTGTCTATCACAAGCATCCAAATGAGGGTTTAGCTGGCTTATAACAGGTTTGAGTTTCCACCCAGAGACTGACCACATCAATCAGGCTGCAGGTGGATAATGACAGGGAGAATGCCATAGCCAAAACCCGGATGGAATTAGGAGCGCTAGACACTCCTGAAAAGAACCAAGAGACTACATTTGATGGTATGGAAGTTGAAAGGAAAAAAATACACTTCAATTAATTAAAAAATAAATAAATAGTAAAGTTGGCCCAATTTTGTTTGTATAATGTGAAAGATGATGTTATGCTGTGTAAATAGATACCTAACATTTCATGCTTTAAGATTGTACACACTTGTGGAATGGCAACAAAGTATGGTACTTAAAAACCTCCATAAGGTAATGCTTTAAACATTTTTAACGGTTACCAGTTTGGAGTTACAGAGGAGGTCTTGTGCTAGAATTATTTCTCTCACTTTAACGATCACAGTGATACCTCACTTGTGTGGTTTGAACACTGTTTACATTTGGGGGTGTGACGTATGCGCACGAGCAAGAAGAGATGGGGTGCTTTAAAAAAAAAAAAGTTTCCTTATTTATTTTATTTATTTATTTTTTACACTGTCTTTTTATGTTTTACACTGTTAAAAAAATGTTCTGATCACTTTCTATTGCTGTCACAAGGAATGTAAACATCCCATGTGACAGTAATAGGCAGTGACAGGTACTCTAAATGGAGGGATCTGGGGTCTAAAAAACCCCAAACCCCTCCTCTGCACTTGGAAGTATTCAAAACACCAAGATCTGCGCTTTTGAATACATTGGATTTTTTAGAAATGGCGCCGTTGGTTGGCGAGTAAACCAGAAGTGACATTGTGACGCCGATTCCGGCTTTGTTCTGGTCTCCGGCCAGCCAGCGTAAGTCCTGGCTGGTGGTTTGGGTCTCCCGGTGCCTGGGGAAGGCGCAGAAGGCGGCTGCAGGGGTGCCGCATCGGTTGTTATTACAGAAAAGCCGACTGTCGGCTCTAAAACCTGCAGCTGCAAGCATCTCCCTGATACAACCACTTGAAGCCAATGATGTACAGGTACGTGATTTTAGCGGCAAGTGGTTAAAGTTCAAAGTTCAGCCTTGTCTGCACCTACAGGGCTTTGAGGAGCCCTTAACCCTTTAGTAATGTAATTCTTAAAGGCTTGCATGAATTTGAAGATCTGCCAGGAAACCATTTTTCCCTAAGTGGGACTTGCCTATGGCCTTCAAAGCTCTATCAAGGCCTCATTTCTATCTTGCAGAATTGGCTACACTCTGTAATCCAACCCTGAAGACCATACTGTGGTGAAAAGGGTGTCAGAGCTGCAGGTTTTGTACTCGAGGAGCCTCACCTAAAGTTCTACCCAGACAGAATAGTCCCAAAACTCTCAGACCGCTTTTATCCATAAGGTGTCTTTCTCCTTCTACTTTAATCAGGAAGTCAAACCACCATGTTTGGTGAAGCTGGAGAACCACCTTCCCTGGATGTTGATCTAACTCTGATGGCCTGCTTGGCAGCTACCTTTTTATTTAGGAATGCTAAAATCTGTGTTTGGTTCTGCATGGCTTAAGGCAGAGTCAGTCAGCATCAACATGTACAGTTGCCTCTTAGATTGTTAGGACAAATAAGAGACCCTAAGAGCACATTCAACCAGGGCAGTGCCAACTCTGTGGACAGTTCAGTGTCTCTTGAGGCTATTTGCAAGTCAGCAATGCGGTCCATTTAAAACACCTTTATGACTCTTTATTAGGTGAACCCAGCTCAACTCACGACATAAAAATTTGGAAAATTTGTGATGCAGGCTCCTACTTACACTACTGACCATTACAATTTTTTTCTTGCATCTTCCCCTATGGCGAATTAGTTCCCTTTATATACTGCCATAATGCACCAGGAGAACGAAAAATTGTATACTCACCTTTCTGTAACAGATTCCAACCCAAATGGTGACAGTTACAGAGAATGTTGCGAGCCGAGTCTATCTTTGAGTTATAGTTATCCAATCCTATCAGCTTGTGGGGGCGGAGCCACAACCCATTGTATGCTGCCATGAAGATGCACCAGTAAGGGAAAGTTATGGAAAGATGAGTATACCATTTTCCATTTTCAGGCACAAAAGCTGGATCTTCACAGTTAAAAAACTTTTTTCCCTTCCAAATTAAAATGAATATGCAGATGTAGGAAAAACAAAATGTACTATCTGAATATCAAACTGTATTTTTCCCTTTAAAATTCCTTTACAATAAACTTGCTATAGCTCCCATTCGTGTTGTCTGTATACAGTTTATGCATTGAGACAGATTTAATTTTACAGACGTTAAATGCTATCAGCAGCCTTCCACCAATCAAACATAGTTCAATGATGGATGCGTATAATCTTACAATAAATTACTCCAGAAGGAATGTGTATAACATGAAAAAAGTTAATCAGTGAGTGAAAAATACATTTACCTTCAAGGACAAAGAACAATTGAATTCATGAAACGCCTGGTAATAAATGAGGGTAAGTGACTTTGTGTAGTTGTTCATACTCTTGTTTGTGCATAAGTACAGTCACCCATGGAGCTATTTCCTTGACTAATGTGCTGATTAGTTAGTTCCTGACAGGCTGGGAATAGGTTAGTCCATTAAGTACACTTCGGGTCAATCTCTGGCTTCCAGAGTGTAATAACGCAACTTCTGCTTTTAATAGGTTTTGCCCTTTCTCTTGTATCATTTATCAAAAGCAAGAGAACCGATCGATAGAAAAGTTTGAGAAGAATGTATTGGGAAATGCGTCAAGCCCTGTTTGTTTTGGACCTTGTTTATCTAATCTACATACCTCTAAAGGAGATGGTATTGGTGGTCTGAATCCAAGATCAATTTATGAGAAACGTTTCCTGTTTATGAAATATTCTGGAGAAATATGTCTAAACCTGCAGCTCATTAGAAAGTTTCTGGATTGTTCTGAATTTCAGCAGAGAAACAATGAAGAATGCAAACTAAAAAATTGTAACATTGATTAAAGGGACACCGCAATATGGTAGTGCAGTGTACACCGGCTATATGCTAAGTGCAATTATGTGGCTCAAGCTCATCTGATTACGGTGAACTGGACCCTACTGAGTTGTTAGGGGTTGCTGTACATAGCACACATCTACGGTGCCACTGGACTTTTAGAAGTATTACATACATTATTATTTTTAGTTTTGGGCTTTTATAACTACACTAATACCTAGTTAAAACAACAAAAATATTTGAAAGTGTACAATGCCTTTAAAGGATGTTTTTTTAGATGCATATTGCATACCAGCCCACCTGCTTGATAAAAAGTAAAGGTGACAAAAAGTTGTGTTTGAGCATTAAGAAACTGCAGTTAAGCACTCCCCTTTTAACCCCTTTGCTCCGCCTGCCTACTGGCCCTTTAAAAGTTCTAAAAGCTGGGAGGTGGAGGCGGGCATTCGGGTCATGTGGCTGTTGTGATTGGCTGTCATAGCAGTCACATGATTGGAAAGCTCCTGATCGCAAATATGCATTGGGTGCTTACCAATCCTGATCCCCACTACCGTGCTGGGAGAGTGCAGGGAGCATGCTCTTAGGTATATTGTTTTAACAGGCGTGAGGGCCCACTTGCTGAGCAGTCACATATATGCACCATATATGGCCAGCGTCAATAGTTTAATATGTTTCTGTTAACAATTAAAGGGTTTTCTGGGTTTGGACTGAGATCAAGCTCAGGTAACCCATAAAAGCATCAGTTTTTTTATAATGCACATTTTTAAATAGGAAAATAGTAAAAGTGGTGCTTCTGTAATGCTCACCGTCTCTTCCATGCTCTCTTAGCATGCATACCTTTCTGTCACTAAATATCCTCAGCCTTCCAGCCACTCCCTGTTTACGTGCATGCACTCCAGCGAAGGCTGCATGGCAGGATTCCTGATGGTGACAAGCGTGAACCATGCCTGCATAATTTATGTCCACTTGTATTCTCCCTGGAACCCCAAGTGACATGGTGACAACACAGGAGGACAACTGGAAGATAGGAACAGAGAATTGTCACCCTATAATAGAAAGTGCCTGAACAAGGACCTTCAGGACAGGATCACCAAGTAATATTTTATTGAAAGCTGTAGATTATTCGGTTTAAATATTTGTTAATAGTTGCCTGAGGCAGCACTTGAAATGTCACTCCACCACCTGAATGTACCGCAGAAAGCCATCACTTTTTTTGCTACTGTGTAACTAATTTAGGAAGAATAGGGCAAGATTAATATTTTCCAAATCATAAGCATTAGTTTTTTTAATGCCAAAAGTAAGCAAAGTATCTTCTCAGAAGGCACCACTACACTTTCATATTTCATATTTCATTTCTTAAAGTGACCCTTTTTATTCCAAATTAACTTTCATTTAAACATTACATTGTATTGGACTTACTGTGACCTCCTAGATCAGTGGTTCTCAACCATTCTAGTGCCGTGACCCCTTGATAAAATTTCCCACGTTTTGGGGACCCCTAACAGTAAAATTTTTGTTGCGTAGGTTCTCAGCACCCAAGGCAAGACAAGTAATTTACGCCCCTAACCCACAGACATTAAGCGCTTCCTGAGTCCCTTCCACTCGTACAGTATTAAAACCCCTTATGGTACATTTTAGGATGTACAACTCTTTCTCTTTGCTCTCCTTTCTTTCCCTTTTTTATCTCTCTCTATACTGATTTCTTGCCCCCCCCCCATACCTCTCTAGCCATCTTTCTTGTTCTCTTATTCTTTCACTCCCTTTTTCTTTGTTCCTCCCCCTCTTTTTCCTCTCCCTTCCATGTATGCTCTATTTTTATTCCTTCTCTTACTCCTTGGTGGGGGATGGGGGAAATGGGATGAGTGGCAGTGCTGGTGGGGAGTTGGGATGAGTGGCAGTGCTGGTGGGGAGTTGGGATGAGTGGCAGTGCTGGTGGGGAGTTGGGATGAGTGGCAGTGCTGGTTGGGAGTTGGGATGAGTGGCAGTGCTGGTGGGGAGTTGGGATGAGTGGCAGTGCTGGCGGGGAGTTGGGATGAGTGGCAGTGCTGGCGGGGAGTTGGGATGAGTGGCAGTGCTGGCGGGGAGTTGGGATGAGTGGCAGTGCTGGCGGGGAGTTGGGATGAGTGGCAGTGCTGGCGGGGAGTTGCGATGAGTGGCAGTGCTGGCGGGGAGTTGGGATGAGTGGCAGTGCTGGCGGAGAGTTGGGATGAGTGGCAGTGCTGGCGGAGAGTTGGGATGAGTGGCAGTGCTGGCGGGGAGTTGGGATGAGTGGCAGTGCTGGCGGGGAGTTGGGATGAGTGGCAGTGCTGGCGGGGAGTTGGGATAAGTGGCAGCGCTGGCGGGGAGTTGGGATGAGTGGCAGCGCTGGCGGGGAGTTGGGATGAGTGGCAGTGCTGGCGGGGAGTTGGGATGAGTGGCAGTGCTGGCGGGGAGTTGGGATGAGTGGCAGTGCTGGCGGGGAGTTGGGATGAGTGGCAGTGCTGGCGGGGAGTTGGGATAAGTGGCAGCGCTGGCGGGGAGTTGGGATGAGTGGCAGCGCTGGCGGGGAGTTGGGATGAGTGGCAGTGCTGGCGGGGAGTTGGGATGAGTGGCAGTGCTGGCGGGGAGTTGGGATGAGTGGCAGTGCTGGCGGGGAGTTGGGATGAGTGGCAGTGCTGGCGGGGAGTTGGGATGAGTGGCAGTGCTGGCGGGGAGTTGGGATGAGTGGCAGTGCTGGCGGGGAGTTGGGATGAGTGGCAGTGCTAGTGGGGGGAATGGACTGAGTAGCAGTGCTGGGGGGAGTTCTGATCAGCCAACTTAGGTGCTCTTAATCAAGGTCATCTGCTGATCTGAGAACTGTAGTGGGGACTTTTAATGGCAACTATAATCACAGGTAGTGTTACTCACTGTGTCTCTTGTCTTTGGTGTCTCGTAGCAGTGACGCCTATGCCGAAATCAGGTGATGGGGTCTCCTCCAGCCCTTCCCACTTCACATTCCTCACCAGTCAGCTGACCTCTAGTCTCTGCCCCAGCCATGCCCTGAACTGAGTGGGCGGCCGCGGGCTCCAGGGACAGCCCTGCTGGGTGGCTGCGGAAAGGCTGGGAGAGCTGTGCAAGCTTCAGGAACAGACCAGGATTCGGTGACCCCTGGAAAATCGTCATTCGACCCCTGAGGGGGTCCCGACCCCCAGGTTGAGAACCACTGTCCTAGATGCACCCCTTTGGGCCCCCTGTCTAAAAGGCCAGGGTTGGTCCCTTGTTGTCAGTATTATAGGTTTTATATGTATTTTTGGTTCCTAAAGTTTACTTGGTTCCGTCTCTCCTATCCCTCATTATTGATCCAACAGTATATTGAATGGCCTCATTAAAGCTCAACTCCAGGAAACATGAAAATTCTCTCTTGCAGTGGGGCTGCAACGGCAGTAAAATAATTAACTGCTTGTTTAGGTCTAGGGGGCATGGAAGAGCAAATTTACTTACCTAATATACTTCTCCTCCACACTGCTAGACCAGCCCCCACAGCATCTTTTCTCCCATGCTAGCGGTCTAAGGTCCTGATGTTATCAAGACAAATGCTGGGTAAGCAGGGCTGGTGCTAGACTATTTTGCACCCTAGGCAAGACCAGCTATTTGGACCCCCGCAAAAAAAATAAACCATCAAAATTTTAAAAAACAGTAGAAAATATTAAAACATAAAACTGCTAAATTTCTCCAGCTAACATCATCCAATCCTGCAGCACGCAGCACTATGTGGAACGACAGCGCAATTTGTGTGGAACATCAGCGGCAGTTGGAAGCAGGCCTGGACTTGGACAAAACATAGGCCTGTGCATTTTAGACTGAGCAGCTCATTTTTTTTTTAAAACCAAAGTCCAAAGTATGACAACTACCATTTTCTCAATGTCTTTTAGTTATATTTAGCCTGCTTCACTCCATTGTTGTCAGCATTTGTTCATTTTTGTTATTTTATTTTTTTCAATTATTTGTTAACATTGTATTTACTTTTTTAACAATTTTTTATTATTTGTTTAGGACCCCCATAGGGGGGGGGGGGGGGGGTGAGATATCAGGGGTCTAA
This sequence comes from Lithobates clamitans, assembly GCA_037952925.1. NCBI lineage: Eukaryota > Metazoa > Chordata > Amphibia > Anura > Ranidae > Lithobates > Lithobates clamitans. The sequence goes on from JBBGZY010000723.1 coordinate 5,752,473, forward strand.
ACAGTTCTCTGATGTTTCACCTTTGAGACAGAGAAAGGAGATTGAGGACACAGCCCTCAATCTCCATCTCTGGAGCCTCAGCAGCACAGAATGAATGGACAGGAATAACTCTGTATAGAGGTTTCCCATTCGTTCATAAACTGAGGCATAGTAAATACAGTAAAAAAAAAAGTCAGTGATCAGTACCGACACATTGACACATTTACCAGCCCCTTCCTTGCTCTCTAACCTGACAGATCCCCCGCAGCAGTCAGTAGGAGAGGAGGGAAGACAGAAGAGCTGAGGGGGCAAGGGAAGGCAGAGAGAGAATAAATAGCGGAGCCGTGATAGAAGAAATAGCAGGGGGACAGGACCTGGATAGGAGAGGCGGCATAGAGAGAAATATAGAGAAACCAATCCCCTCCATTTCCTTCCTGCAGCCGCTGAATCCCTGCAGGAAGGATAGGAGGAAAAGCCGGCGTTCAGCAGCTGCAGGGGATCGGTTTCTGTATATGCCATGCGCTGTCTTGTTAGAATATGCTGTGGCAGCACCCTAGGAGGCTGCCTAGTTCTCCTAGTGGTAGCGCCAGCCCTGTGGGCAATTAGCCCTGAATTTGTTGTGAGGACTGTTCTGCCTCTCCAATCTAAGCATTGAAAGTGTAATCTCTGTAGTTTTGATGAGATATCGATAACCCAATCTTAGCTGGATTAACAGTGACACGATCCAGGTGACACCTTGCAGATCTTATGAATCTTAATCCATAAACTGTAAGGATCTTACAACAATGAATATTGGATAGGTCAAAAGATCATAATGTGATTCACTCCATGAGACTTGCGGCTAAGATGCATTACTGGAAAAATGAACAAAGGGTGGAGCTAACTATACAGGATGAAACTGAGCTATGGGGAGGGGCCAGGGACAGAAGAATACATATAACATTTAAAGGCATACCACAAAGCATGTGAAACATAACACTCCCCTTCGAAATCTATGATTTCTATTATTAACAAACTTTAGCCCAAGTCCAAATATAAGTAATTAATAAGATTCTTTTCCAGGAACATCTGCAAAACAAGAGGGAAGGGAAGAACAAAGGAAACCAATGCAAACATTAACATAATACTTGCTGATGCTGGTCTTGAAGGTCTAGGCTGTGACAAGGAAAAATCCATCTTTAGAGGGGAAGGCAGCAACATGCACCAATCCTTCTTACCGCCCTTTGAATCAAGTTGGTGACTTGTGAGACTTATCTTCCTCTTTAGGCAAAAGAAGTACTAGTTCCTTTATAGGCCTGAAGTAAAGGTGTGCAGAACCTTCTTTCATTACTTTAACTTCTTCTTCCCGTACTTTTCCGTCGTTACTTACCATAGTCTTTGTAATAAGACCAATAAGCCAATGATTGAGATGGGAATCTGTCTCTTTCAAGAGAACTATGTCTCCCACTTGTAGGTTGGGTTTGCTAGTTTGCCATTTACTGTGACTTTGAAGGTTAGAAAGGTACTCCATCTTCCAGTGGTTCCAAAACACATTAGCAAGATGTTGAACCCATTTCCATTGATGTTTGTAAACGTTAGGGTAATCAAGTATCTCTGTGGGAATAGTGGCTATCCCAATTTTTTGGGTAAGAGTGGCTGGAGTGAGCAATACTGGAGACTCTGGATCTGATGACACAGGGACCAGACGCCTTGTATTGATTATAGCGGACACCTCTGCAAGAAGAGTGACTAAGACTTCATGGGTAAGCTAGGAAGTTTTTTGGTCCAGTATCATAGAGTCCAGGATTTTACTTGCAACTACAATCATGCGTTCCCAAGAGCCTCCCATGTGAGAGGAGGATGGGTTGAAATTTCCATTTACACTTGTTGTCATTCAAGAAGGTCATTATCTTTTCTGCTCCTGTAAAATTAGTCCCACAGTCAGATCTAAGTAACTTTACAGGTCCTGACACAGAAACAAATCTTCTGAGGGCATTAATGAAGCAGGAAGAGTCCATTGATTCTATCACTTCGATGTGCAGTGCACGAATGCTCAAGCAAGTGAACAGAGCAGCCCATCGCTTATTGTTAGCAACTCCGCCACGAGTTCCGCATGTAACAACAGTCCAGGGGAGAAATACAGTATGTCCATGCCAACATTAGTAAATGGTGGTTCAGTGCTTAATGGGTCAACCGGCAACTCTACCATTTGTTGTTGTAGGTGCTTTTCTTTTCGTTTTTGGCACTTGACACATTTGGGAAGAATGGTGTCAGGAGCCAGGGAGCGTCTCCGCTCGCCGGGCTCCGGTGCGCATGCGCACGGGACGAGCACTTCGCCGCACACCCGTCCGCGGCCTGATGGTGCGGCGCGCGCGGGTGCACGGCGGTCCCCGTGTGCGCGCCGTAGCCCGTGCGGGTGCCCGGTAGCGCGTCACACTGACGCGCTCGCCGGGCAGGGGGACTATATCTGACGGCTCCAGCGCCCAGTCGGGTTGCTGGTTTGTCGTCAGCTCTCCCTGTTCCCTGAGCCTGTGTTACCCTGTACTTTGCCTGATCTGTGTACTGAACCCTTGCTGGCTTGTTTAACTACTACTCTCCCGGATTATCCCTTTGTGCTGCTGCCTGATCTGTGTACCGAACCCCTGCTGGCTTGTTTAACTACTACTCTCCCGGATTATCCCTTTGTGCTGCTGCCTGATCTGTGTACCAAACCCCTGGCCTGTTTAACCACTACTCTGCTGGACAATCCTACCAATAACCTGCTTGATCTGTGTACCAAACCCCTGGCCTGTTTAATCACTACTCTGCTGGACAATCCTACCAATAACCTGCTTGACCTGTGTACCAAACCCCTGGCCTGTTTAATTACCACTCTGCCGGACTATCTTGATTCTAGCTGCCTGATCTGTGCACCAAACCCTGGCCAGCTTAACCACTGCACTGCTGGATCTTGTGATACCCTGATTATCACCTGCTTGTACCCTAACCTCTGCTTGTGTTTTCAGCCCTGCTCCCTACGGATCCCAGGACACCCGCTTCCAGCTCCGGAACCTACTATCCTTCCGGAAGCCCGCGCCTCCGCGTGCCCTCAGCCTCCTGTACTCATTTCGGGGGTCTGGGTGCGCGTGGTCGTAAGGGCGAGCCGCTCTCGGCATCTCGGCCTCGGTGAGTATTTGTCCGTGACAGTACAAACCAGCCAGATGTCTGAGGCCGACAGAGCGCGCTCTCCTCTGGAGATCCTGTGTCAACAAGTATCTACCCTTGTGGACTCCGTACAGAAGTTACAAGAAGGTTATACACAAATTGATAACCGTCTGCAGCAGATCACCGGGTTACTACCTTCCGCAGCCGCAGCTCCTGCACCCAGCGGTGGGGGTCCACTTCCCCAAGCTCCGGCCAACCCCACTGTGGTCATGGCTCTTCCTGAGCCCAGGGTCCCTACACCTGAACGGTTCTCGGGAGACCGCAAGAAGTTTAGGGCTTTTAAAAACGCATGTTCCCTCTACTTCGCTCTACAGCCAAGAACCTTCTCCTCAGAAATCGTCAAAGTGGGGTTTGTGATTTCCCTGCTATCCGAAGAACCCCAGGCGTGGGCCCACAGCCTGATGGAACAGAGCAATCCTGCCCTGAACACTATCGAGGCCTTCTTTGAGAGCATGACCCAGCTCTACGATGATCCGCAACGCATGGCCACAGCCGAAGCTATCTTGCACCACCTGTCCCAAGGAAGAAGACCTATTGAGGACTATACAGTGGAGTTCCGTAAATGGGCGGCCGACACAAACTGGAATGAGCCGGCCTTACGTTATCAATACCGTCAAGGCTTGTCTGAATTACTCAAAGATGAGTTAGCCAGGATGGAGACCCCTGCTTCCCTAGAGGAACTCATTCAAGCAGCTACCAAGCTCGACCGGCGTCTTCGGGAGCGGCGCTCAGAACGGTTTCAGCTGCCTCGCCCTGTCTGGGCGTCACCAAGACCTCACTCCACTGTACCCTCAAATTCATCTTCAGTTCCCACTGCATCGGTCCCTGAGGCTGAACCAATGCAGCTCGGCCTGGTCCGAGGTCCGTTAACCTCCGAAGAGAAGCAACGCAGGCGGCAGTCTAACCTTTGCCTCTATTGCGGAGGAACCGGACACTTCCTACGCAGCTGTCCGATCAGGCCTAGTAAGTTCCCTCAATCAAACGTATTGAACTTTCCAAACAATAACATTCCCAAGGCTTATGTGATGTTGTTTGTTTCTCTACAGCTTCCGGAAAGGGAGACTCGCCTGCAGGCCATCGTTGATTCCGGGGGCCTGCAGCTGTTTCATAGATTCCACCTTGGCACACAGATTGAAGATCCCTCTACAAACCAAAGAGCAGAATTTACAAATACATTTGGCCGACGGATCCCTTCCTTGCTCTGGTCCCATCACCCAGGAGACCCAACCTATTCCAGTAGTCACAGACTCCGGTCACCGGGAGTTCTTACGGCTTGACCTAATCCGTTCACCATTCTTCCCCATCATACTTGGCCTACCATGGCTACAAGCTCACGATCCACTAATCAAATGGAGCACCAAGTCGGTATCCTTCTCTTCGCAGTATTGCTCTCAGCACTGCCTGCTCCCGGATTCCAAAGTCTGTGCCACAATGGCGGTACCACCAGGCAATCTTCAACACGTCCCCTCCGAGTATCTCGAGTTTCAAGAAGTTTTTAGCAAACAAATGGCTGACCGCCTACCACCTCACAGGGCCTACGACTGTCCAATTGACCTTCTTCCTGGATCTGAGATTCCATTTGGCCGGATATTTCCCCTGTCTGAAACCGAGTTGGAGGTCCTGAAGCAGTACATAGACGAAAATCTTGAGAAGGGTTTCATCCGCCCTTCATCCTCACCCGCCGGAGCGGGTATCTTTTTCGTCGGGAAAAAAGATGGTACCCTGAGACCCTGCGTAGACTATCGACAACTAAACAACATTACAATTAAGAACCGGTACCCGTTACCGCTCATCCCTGAATTGTTCCAGAGGTTCCGATCAGCCAAGGTGTTCTCTAAACTCGACCTCCGAGGGGCTTACAATCTCGTCAGGATCAGGGCGGGAGACGAATGGAAGACGGCCTTTAGATCTAGATTCGGTCACTTCGAGTATTTAGTGATGCCATTCGGTCTCTGCAACGCCCCAGCCACCTTCCAACATCTAGTGAATGATATATTTCGACAATATCTAGATGACTTTCTCGTGGTATATCTGGACGATATCCTTATTTTCTCCCCTACGCTAGAGATGCACAGGAGGCACGTTAAAACCGGTTCTTGCTATTTTGCTACAACACAAGCTATACCTGAAAGCCGAAAAATGTGAATTTGAGAGATCAACCATACAATTCTTGGGGTTCATACTCTCTACCAATGGGGTTGCCATGGACCCTCAGAAGATTCAGGCAATTCAGGAATGGCCAGCTCCATCCAATAAAAAAGGAGTACAGAGGTTTATAGGATTTGCCAATTTCTATCGGAAATTTATCGTAGGATTCTCGGCCATTGTGGCACCTATTACCCAATTAACTCGGCAGCATCAATCTTTTCAGTGGTCCACAGCGGCTCAAGAGGCTTTCCTTAAGTTAAAAGAACTATTCAGTTCCGCTCCAATCCTCTGCCATCCTGACCAGACTCAGCCCTTCATACTGGAGGTAGACGCATCGGAAATCGCAACCGGAGCAATTCTTTCCCAGAGACAGGGACCAAAGGCCATTCTACACCCAGTAGCTTTCGCTTCTCGGAAACTCAGCCCACCGGAACTCAATTACGACGTGGGTGACAGAGAGCTGCTGGCTATAAAGTTTGCTTTGGAGGAATGGAGGTACCTGCTGGAGGGGGCAGTTCATCCGGTGATGATCTTTACGGATCACAAGAATCTCGAGTACCTCAGAACAGCAAGACGCTTAAAACCCCGCCAAGCCCGTTGGGCCCTTTTCTTCTCCCGCTTTAATTTCCATATAGCGTACAGACCGGGGGCGAAGAACGGGAAGGCTGATGCCCTTTCACGGATGTTTTCCGCAGACTCCCAAATACCAACAAGATACGAAGATCTTTTCTGGATTAAGGGAAAAATATTTGTACCACAAGTGACTCGGCCCTTAACCCTTCAGATGTGTCATGATCATAAGATGGCAGGACATTTTGGGAATAAGAAGACGGCTGAACTCCTTTCTCGTTCTTTTTGGTGGCCAGGATGGAGAAGGGATTGTAAAGAATATGTGGCTTCCTGTTCCCTGTGTCAGAGAAACAAGGGCCAAAACACCAAATCCTGGGGTCTGCTCAGACCTTTGCCCATTCCGGAACGACCATGGGCTGATGTCTCCATGGACTTCATCGTAGATCTACCCAGCTCAGAGAGTTTCTCCACCATCCTTGTTGTTGTCGACCGCCTTTCCAAAATGGCCCACTTTCTGCCCATGAGGGGTACTCCCTCTGCCGTAGACACGGCCAACATCTTTCTTAAGGAGGTTGTTAGGCTCCATGGGATACCAAGGAGCATCGTGTCGGACAGAGGCGTCCAGTTCACGTCCAAATTCTGGAGGGAACTATGCAAGGCCTTGGGTATCAACATTTGTCTTTCTTCGGCTTATCATCCCCAGAGCAATGGCCAGACAGAGAGGACCAATCAGACGCTAGAGCAATACCTCCGCTGCTTCTGCTCGGGATCCCAGGATGATTGGGCGAGCCTCCTCTCCTACGCTGAATTTGCGTACAATAACTCTATCCATGCCTCCACCAACCAGACCCCTTTCTGGATCAATTGTGGGTTCCATCCCACATCCTTCGCTAACAACATCCCCGAAACGGCAGTTCCTGCAGTCCAGGATAGGATAAATTCACTACAAGCTAACGTTCAAAAAATACAAGACACACTACGCAAAACCCAGGAGGGCTACAAGAGACAGTACGACCGGGGCAGAAAGGCAAACCCAAAATTTGATGTAGAAGACGAGGTCTGGCTGTCCACCGTTAATCTGAGATTACCGCTGCCATCTCGAAAGCTCGGGCCTAAATTCATAGGGCCTTTTCAAGTCAGGAGGATTATCAACCCTGTGGCTGTGGAATTGACACTTCCCAAGACATACCGGATTCACCCTGTTTTTCATGTGTCACTATTGGAGCCTGTGGTGCCCAGTCCTTTTCCGGGAAGAGGAGAACCCCCTCCTCCGCCAGTCAGAATCGATGGCGAGACTGAATTCGAAGTGGAATCCATTCTTGGTTGCAGAAAGAGGGGCAGACAGCTACAGTACCTGATTCAATGGAAGGGGTACCCTCCCGAAGATAATTCCTGGGAGCCCGCCAGGAATCTGCACGCTCCACAGTTAATTCGAAAGTTTCATCAAGATCATCCGGAACTGATGACCAGCCTTGGCGTCCAGTGTCCGCCCTTAGGAGGGGGGCACTGTCAGGAGCCAGGGAGCGTCTCCGCTCGCTGGGCTCCGGTGCGCATGCGCACGGGACGAGCACTTCGCCGCACACCCGTCCGCGGCCTGATGGTGCGGCGCGCGCGGGTGCACGGCGGTCCCCGTGTGCGCCCTGTAGCCCGTGCGGGTGCCCGGTAGCGCGTCACACTGACGCGCTCGCCGGGCAGGGGGACTATATCTGACGGCTCCAGCGCCCAGTCGGGTTGCTGGTTTGTCGTCAGCTCTCCCTGTTCCCTGAGCCTGTGTTACCCTGTACTTTGCCTGATCTGTGTACCGAACCCTTGCTGGCTTGTTTAACTACTACTCTCCCGGATTATCCCTTTGTGCTGCTGCCTGATCTGTGTACCGAACCCCTGCTGGCTTGTTTAACTACTACTCTCCCGGATTATCCCTTTGTGCTGCTGCCTGATCTGTGTACCAAACCCCTGGCCTGTTTAACCACTACTCTGCTGGACAATCCTACCAATAACCTGCTTGATCTGTGTACCAAACCCCTGGCCTGTTTAATCACTACTCTGCTGGACAATCCTACCAATAACCTGCTTGACCTGTGTACCAAACCCCTGGCCTGTTTAATTACCACTCTGCCGGACTATCTTGATTCTAGCTGCCTGATCTGTGCACCAAACCCTGGCCAGCTTAACCACTGCACTGCTGGATCTTGTGATACCCTGATTATCACCTGCTTGTACCCTAACCTCTGCTTGTGTTTTCAGCCCTGCTCCCTACGGATCCCAGGACACCCGCTTCCAGCTCCGGAACCTACTATCCTTCCGGAAGCCCGTGCCTCCGCGTGCCCTCAGCCTCCTGTACCCATTTCGGGGGTCTGGGTGCGCGTGGTCGTAAGGGCGAGCCGCTCTCGGCATCTCGGCCTCGGTGAGTATTTGTCCGAGACAAATGGACGATATACACCTTTTTATCCCGACGATCCAGAAACCTGCTGACCTTACTGCTCCCTCTGTAAAGTGACAACCAAGGTGCTGAACTTGCTCATGTAAATGTCTAACAGAGCAGTAATGTGATGACGTCCTGGAATAATGAGGGGATTTTTCTCTTCGCTGCATGAATTAGAACTTTCAATGCGACCACCGACTTGAAAAAGCTTGTTGTGATCATTTATTGGATTTTATTTGTACAGAGGGCTATCCTAGACAGGTTGTGTCCCTTTGATATGTTAGCAATCTCTAGTGAGTACACTTTATGTTGGACACATTGAATGATAACCCTTTCTGCTTGAGGGACTTCCTCAATTGTGTGTGTGTGTGTGGGGGGGGGGGGGGGGCTTTACAGATGTGCCACTTGTGACACTCCTTTTCAGTGCTAGAGCTGTTTTTGCAAATCGATGAGCAATGTGAATAAGACGTGCAATGGCTAGCACAACCGAGGACCACTTAGAAAGCGTTCAAAATGGTGAGGACTCAGCCTTACCCTTGCTTTCACAGAGGTGTTGAGTGTGACGGTAACAGCTCTGATTTCCTTATCAATTCCGGATGAACCAGTTCAAAAGTAGAATCTGTAGAACTTGAGATGGATTTATCATTCAAATGTACTGGTGGAGATAGCCATGATGTGTCCAGAAATGCAGTAGTAGATACTGCACGACTGCCACGATGAGCAAGGTTGAGGTTAGTGGGAACATAGTGCCATTGTTCAGGTGTAGAGAACTTCCTAATGTGTTCCGACACACACAAAGAACTGTCTTGTTTGATTGTGTATATATCCTAGCACTGTTTTGCTATCTGTATAAAAGTCAAAGAAGTCTATTTCAATATCTGTTTTAAGTTCTATAAGCTCAGAAATTTCCACAGCTAACACAGCTGCACAAAGTTCAAGCCTTGGAATAGTATGTGCAGGTTTTGGTGTAAGCTTGGCCTTGCCCGTGATATATCCTACATCCACTTCACCGCTGGGATCCATAGCTTGAAGATAAGCCACAGCAGCGATGGCTTCGTTGGATACATCGGGTTGTATAGGGTGTAAGAGCGTTGTATCTGAAGTTGTTTGAATGCCTTTAGAGACTAATTCCAGGATCCCCACCTTTGTTGTTTCTCGCTGGGTAAGGGGGGTATCCCAGTCTGAGCGTTCAGGAGTATAGTCTCAGCAGTATCTTACCCTGAATGGGAGAGGTGCTATGAAACCCAACGGGTCATAAATGCTGTTCACTGTAGACAAAATTCCTCGCTTTGTGAAGGGCTTGTCACAGACTGATGCTTGAAATGTGAATGTGTCTCGCTTAACATTCCAAAGCAATCCAAGACTGCATTGCGTAATGGAAAGGTCAGATCCTAGTTGGAATTTCTTCACACTGATAGCATAGTCATCAGATGGAAAGACTCTCATGACCTTGTCGCTGTTGGAGATGATTTTGTGAATTCTGAGGTTTGCAGAGGTAAGCATGTTCTGGGTTCTAGTGAGAAGGTCAATAGGTTCTTCTTCCGTAGGCAGAGATTTGAGTCCGTTGTCTACATAAAAATTCCTTTTGATGAACTGTCATGCATCAGATCCAAATTCTTTCTCACCTTGAGCTGTTTTCCCTCAATCCAATTATTTGCTACTGCAGGAGAAGGACTGTTACCAAAAACATGTACCTTCATCCAGTAGTCTATGACTTCATCATTGACATCATTATTGTGGTACCATCAGAACCTGAGAAAGTTTCTGCATTGTTAACGGACGATGAAATAGTGGAACATCTGCTGAATGTCAGCCATAACAGCAATTGGCTCTTGTCTGAAGTGAAGTAAAACTCCTATAAGATTGTTGTTCAGATTAGGTCCAGTGAGAAGATTTTCATTGAGGGAGACACCTTCATGAGGAGCGCTTGAGTCAAAGACCACCCTAATCTGATCAGGCTTGCGAGGTTGGTAGACACCAAAGCATGGTAGGTACCAACATTCTTTTCCTTCTTTAGGAGGAGGTGCAGGCTCATCAAGATCTCTCTCAAACACCTTCTGCATAAAGTCCACAAAGTGCTTTTTCATCTCAGGCTTCCGGTTCAAATTGCACTTTAAAGAAACAAACCGGGATTCTGTGTGTCCTCTGTTGTTTGGTAGTCTCTTTCTTGGGGTAGAAAATGGTAAAGGTGCTACCCAACTGTTGGAATCATCTTGGTAGAACTCTTTACTCATGGTTTTCAAGAATTCTTTGTCTTCCATGGTAGCTGCCAACTCATTGTCTTTAGTGGTTACCTCGAACACTGTGTTGCCGATGTTGTCATCCCAGAAATTAAGAGCTTTCTTATCGTCTTGTATGATGTGCCATTGTGCACCTTTTTTTAAACAGTGTTTCCTTCACATTATATTGATGTGGTCGTTGTGCAGAACAAGTAGTCAGTCTGTTTGACAGGATGTGTGTTTTAAAGGAAGAGACTGAGTAAGACCTTCTGCCTTTGTCTCAACAGACATTGCCTATGATGACCCAGCCTAGATCCAGACACTGAGCATATGGTGCATCGTGTGGACCATTGATTTGATGACGAACTTTGTGCAAACTTAAGATGTCTCGGCCGAGTAACAGCAGGATATCAGCACTTTCATAGAGGGCTGGTATTTGGTCGGCTATATCCTTCAAATGAGGATGGTGAAAGGCAGCTTCAGGAGTAGGGATCTCTTCTTTGTTGCTTGGAATCTGGTTGCATTCAGTGATAGTGGGCAAGGATATTTCCACATTGTCATTCAGAGGAGCAACTACAAGACCATTGGCTCTCCTACCTAAGACTTCTGTAGTGCCAGCACAAGTGCTTAGGGTTATAAGATATCAATAACCCAATCTTAGCTGGATAAACAGACAGTCAGGGCCATCTTTATTATTGATTGGATCCTGGGCAAACATTTTCTTGGGCCCCCTCTTCCATGCAATTTCGCTCTGCACATGCTCTGATTCATACAATAAATAGCAGCTAGATTCAAAATCAGTTTACTGAATCAGATCAGGCTAGAGATTGAGATTGGTTGCCAGAGTTTACAGTGTATCATTACTGCTCACTGACTGGCTGCTAGTGGTTACAGCACACATTATGGCTCACTGTCTATTTTCTAGAGGTTACAGCACATGACTTCTGCTTGTTGATTGGTTGCTAGAGGTTACCATACATCAATACTGCTCACTTATTGATTGTTAGAGGTTACTGGACATCTATACCACTCACTGATTGGTTGCTAGAGGTTACTGCACATTGTTACTGCTCACTGATTGGTTCCTAGAGGTTACTGCATATCCTTACCGCGCAATGACTGTTCACATGCACCAAAATTCAGGGTGCTGTGGCACCATGTTTTTTTAAGAAGGGTTCCACCTCCAATTTGCTTACCTTTGCAAAACAGGCTGATGTTCGGCTTAATGACTATAGTTGTGGGCAGGACATTCAAGCATGCTCCTTTACCTCCCCAGTAGGCAGCATTCAGCAGAAGTGATGGTAGATATGACCTCAGGGGGGCAAGATATACATATGAATGTCGCCTCTATTTACATATAAATGCCGTGGTCCATGACTATTTACATATTAATGCAGGTTATTTCCATGTAAACACAAGGTCTGGAGGCACGTCATCTGTACATGGCAAAAGGGCCTTGCGGCTTCACTTCCTGGTTCCCTACTGTGCATGCGCAACTCATGCTGTGCTATCCCGCTGGTCTCCGCTGCCTTCTGGGACCCGTGTGTATCCCAGAAGACAGCAGGGGGGGGAGGGGTGGAACTGGACTTTAATCCATAAACTGTGAGGATCTTACAACAATGAACATCAGATAGGCCAAAAGAGCATAATGTGAGACATGTGGCTGAGATGCATTACTGGGAAAATCAACAAAGGGTGGAGCTATCCATACAGGATGAAACTGAGCTATGGGAAGGGGCCAGGTACAGAAGAATACATATAACATTTAAAGGCATATCACAAAGCATGGAAAACATGACAAGGACACCAAGGAACAGCCCACTGCATGGGGAAGCCTCATCTGAAGATGTGTCAAATGGGGGATCGGGTAAGTAAAAGTGCTTTACTCTCCCCTATTGCAATGGAGAATTTTCATATTTGCTAGAGTTCAGTTTTAACCAGTGGCGGCTGGTGCTCAATATTTTTTTGGGGGGGCGGCAAACCAACAACAACCCCTTCCCCCCTGCACATGGCAGATAGCTGGGAAAGTGGCGATTTTCCCCCGTAAGAGACGGATGGGAAGCCGCCGATCACCGCTCCATGCGGGAGACGGGCGTGAAGGCGGCGATCGGAGGCCTCCCTACCATAAGAGGTAGATGACAAGGATCCAGGGTAGGACTGTTATTGCTCGCTCCAGCTAATCCTCGCTACAGGGCTGTTGCTTCTCCTTCCGGCAGAACAGGAAGTGGGTTCTGAGAACCTGATTGGCTGGGAGTCTTAGGACTCCTGAGCAATCGGCTCTCAGGACCTGCTTCCTGATTGGCCTGGGAGGAAGACAATAGCGAATATTAATTCGCTATTGTCACACAACTGGGTGGGCTCAGGGTGCAGTGCTAAGCACCCAGAGCCCACCCTTTTTTAACCCAATTAGAGCCTCAGGCTATAATCATGTGCTTAAAAGAAAACCCCATTAAAATCCATGCTTGCAGAGCCCTGCATGGAGATTAGGGGTTTGGCGTATGGATTGGGGGGCAGCGCTCCTGCGCCCCTTATGGATGGGCCACTGGTTTTAACCAACAGTAAGGCACAGATATGTAGGCAGAAACTTTAAATAGGAACTACAGTCTGCTCACATAATTGGTAATAAAAACATCTGAAGCCATTCTGAAGCTTCCCTCCAACCACTTTGCATATTTTTTTATATATATTGTGATTCTTAAATATGCTACAGAAATCTCCCTCCACTAAGTGGCTGCAGACATTTTAACTGCGGGCAGCTGAAGCTGCTGCCTGTTCACTTCTTGGATTTACACAGACACACAGAGGCACACCTCCAGCTCTGCAGCTTTTATTGGCCCTCTTATGACTCACCCCCCTCCCTTCCTGGCACACTCTCACGAGAGTGAGAGAGAGAGCTGTGAATGATGTCATAAGCCTAGGCTAATGCCCAGATAAGAAAGAGGAAGTGGGCTGTATAAGGTATTTACTGGCAGAAAAAAAAATGTTTTACTATCCAAAGTTAAAACAACAAGGGCATAAGATTTAATAGATGGAAAGTTGAAAAAATTACTAACGGTCCGCTTTAAAGAACTGAAGCCACTATTTACATAGTAAAGCACAGAGAGTTTTGGTGTTCCTGCAAAATATGTGAACATTTAGGGCCAACGGGCAAGGTATAATCCCTCTCATAATTTCTCTAGGACATGTCACCTATCTATTTCCTAATCCCTGCCTAGGAAACTTTGTTTTTCACCTGTCTTGCCAAGGAAAATGTAATAAAATGTGGCTATGTATATATTTTTCTATTAGAAATGCAAGTTTTTGGCACTGTGATGTAGCTAGCTTCAAGGTCATATTGCTGGGATTATTCAGCATCGTCTTCCCCGAAGTATTCTTACTTTTATCACTCCAGTGTTGATCTGTTACTGAGTAAAATGCAGTTATTACTCCCTGTGCAGGTAAGAATCCTATCACTTCTATTCTTTCAACCAAAGATTGGAACTTTATGAGTGTGTGTCTATAGAGACAAAAGGTGGTTTTGTACAGCAGATGAATGTTTACTAAAATCGAGGTTTAGGGAAAAAATACAAGATGTCATGAAATGAGGCTTGTGAGTTTCATCTTGTGTGATCTCTGCTTTACAGCGCTGTGCGAGGATGTCTGACTGCAGCAGATGAATGAATAAGATCTACGACAAGACCGCTGATTACTTTGTTGTCTCTTGTGAGAAAAGGCCGCTGCTGCTGCTGAATGCTTCCATTCAATATGCTACATGACATTTTTCCAGCGCAGAACTTAGAGATATTCACCAGTACAAAGACATTGAAAATAGGAACTAAATAAATGTAGTTTATTGCAGGGTGAAAGGTTTGCATTTCCTTGGTTCTCAGAACATTATAGGCATCAACTGCTGCCGTTTTTCATCAAATTTCTTTATTTGGTTTATGCTTTGTTGCTTAAAATTTAAAGACTCAACAATTTTTAACAGATTCATTTTTCTTTTATTTAAGGGCAGCCATCTTTGGATAGATTGGTTTAATTGCATGTGTATTGAAGAAATGTTCACCTGTTTAGTTTTGAATAGTTGCCAGACATTTAGACACCATATTGACAGATTATTGAGTTTGTGTGTTTCCATTCCTACAGCATACGATGACATTTTAGATAATTGTTTGCTTCCAACCTTGTGGCAGCAATTTGGGGAAGACCTTAATGTTCCAACATTACTGTGCCCCTTTGCACAAGGCCCAGTTTCATTTAGACATGGTTTGCTGAGTATGATGTGGAGGAAGGTGGGCTTGACAGAACCTTGACTTCAACCCTACTGACTACTTGACCACCTAGGGATGAATTGGAGTGCCAGTTGTGACACAGGTATAGTCCAATACCAGTACCTGACCTCACAAATTCTGCACATATTCCCCACAGGTACACTTCAGAACTGTGGAAGCTGTTATAGCCACAAAGGGGGGGACCAACTCCATAATAGTGTACAGAGTTTTGGAATGAGATGGCCAACAAGCTCATATTGGTGTGATGGTCAGGTGTTCACAAACGTTTGGCTATTAAGTGTGTGCATATACATATTCATATAGAGAGAGCAAGAATTGGTTCAGGTACTCTGGACCCCCATCCAAAGCTCACATCTGCACCCCTGCCCACAGTTCAACTCTGCATCCCTATCCATAGACCACCTCTAGACTTCCATTCACAGCTCACCCCTCAGCTAATCTCTGCACTCCCAGGCTCCAACCCTGTCCAAGCTTCACCATTTTTCCACTGTAGCCCCTACACCCCTCCATCTCTTCAGCTGTCTCCTTCCTTCTAGCAACTGAACTGGCTCTCTTACCACCTGTGGCTATTTTACTTTTTTCTATACAGTGCAATGAGAGCTACTCAGCGCATCTGACACAACTTCCCTAACCTGGCCAGCAGTGACAGTAAAATAAACATGGAGGGGTGGCAGTAGCCTGGGCATCTGGGGCACCAGGCAAGAGATGTGGGGCAAGTGTCTGCTGCTAGTGATGCCTGTACTGATGCACATACAACTATGGGACTAGTGGAGAGGAATGTGTGTATTTAAACTATACATATATATATATATATATATATATATATATATAT
Organism: Lithobates clamitans; assembly: GCA_037952925.1. Classification (NCBI taxonomy): domain Eukaryota; kingdom Metazoa; phylum Chordata; class Amphibia; order Anura; family Ranidae; genus Lithobates; species Lithobates clamitans. The sequence goes on from JBBGZY010000723.1 coordinate 5,768,097, forward strand.
ATATATATATATATATATACTGTATATTGAACAGGGCAGTGTAACCAAGTGTTCTGATTTTTTTATTTAATAGATGCCCTCTCCATGTCTGGGGTTTTACTCCTGCCTTCATGTACATTAGTAAATGGCAGGAGGCACCAAAGCAGTATGCACATGGTCATTGGAGGTGAGTGTAGCACTAACTCTCGGTGGAGCTGCTGGTTTAAAGCGGGCTTGTTACCTTCACTCTCGATACCTCTGTTTCACCGGCACCGGGTCCAGGGTTCCGTTGAGTTTACCTCTGGATGATATAAGCACCAAACACTTCAGTAGGTTTTCCAATGCTTTAATGTACAAATAAAGAAAGTAGCAGGAAAGAGGCAGAAGGAAAGCTGCAGGGAAGCTCAAATACCTTTCCTTAGTATTCTTCAGGACATTCTTTGGAATTGAACACTTGTAGTTGAATGCGCTCCCCTTGTGGGATTTAATCTTTGCCCGCCTGGATAGACCTCTCTCACTTGTCTAGCAGCCAGTACGTAGCACGAACAAAAGTCTCTGCCACAGACTTGTTTGAAATAAAACCCGTACGATCTTCTGACACAGGGTGTATTGGTTTGCGATGAATGTCAGACACAGTACTTGAACCTTTAAGCCAACCCGGCAGTACTATGCAGTAAGATTACTTCAGGATACGTCCTCCAACCGAGTCACCAGGCCCCTCTCCAGACCAGCACTCTGCATGAACCTTCCATGATGGGTCCTCCCCTGGGATCTTCTCGGTTGTCCAGCTTCTTCACTCAGGATAGACAGCTCAGGACCATTCTTCTGCTGCTGTGGTAGGCCCCAGACAGGCTTCTGGGCCCACCCACACGCCGCAGCGACGTGGGCCTCCGGAACGGAGGACCACGAGGTGGTACTCTTAACACATACCTGTGGGAGGGCCAGCAGGTGGCTGAAAACGAACCCTAGAACATGGCATCTGTCCCATAAATACCCTCTCCCAGAATGCAACTCGGAGGACCACCTCCACCGAGTTATCTCCGGGACAGAGGAGCACTCATACGCTTCAACACGTTGCTTTTCCAACACTGGCCCTTGGCGACAACGACACCCACCGGCACAGTGTGGAACTACACGCAACGTCAGCCAAGCTGGAACAGAGGCAAATTTAACTTCCTATAATAAGTGACCCACTAGATGTACCTATCAGTGGTAGATTAAAATCTACCAGCGCTACATGAGCATAGTATTTGATGGGCCAACAGATAACCGACTGCCAACTAAGTGACCAGGGCAACCACCAGGTAACTAACAAGTCAGTAAGAGAACAGCAAGAGATTACTATCAAGTGCTTTTCATATGTTCAATTTTTCAAGACAATAGTTGTATTTTTCGAAAAATTAAAAGAGGTTATATGACCATTTTGGACATTAACTATGATTAGTGGAGCCTGGTACATAATTAAATGCAGCATTTGTCCTTTTGTAGGCCTCTCCTACAATAGGAGACTCCCCTTTGCTGCTTGACCGGTTACAGCTCTATGAGGCATCACATCACCAGTGTTGGAAAGGGGTTGACAAGCAATGGCTGCCGGAGACTTTTTCCCTTTGCTCCTAAACAAAACAAGTGTGTAACCCTTGCAGTGTGGTGGTGGTGGGGTGGGAGGCACTGCAAGGTGATAGTTTAGAGATAACTTGAGTTCAGCTTTAATAAAGACCACTACCAAGGTTTTCAAACAACAAAAATTAAGCTTGGTTTCTGCCAAATATTGCATCTTAGTATCTTGCTTCTGTTTTCTGTGTCCTTAGAAAACGTATGGCATGTCATCCTTGTACTATTGATTAACATCATTGTATTTAATGCTTCCTATCTGTATTTTATAGATTAAAGAATATTTAAACAGAACATGATGCAAGTTAAGGTCAACCTCTCACAGCAGTTACCTCACAGGACTTCAAGTGCAAACACATTACCTGCATACAGATTTGTTGTTGCTCAGCTACATCAATAACATTCCTGTAGTTGTATCAAAGCTCAAGAAGTGGAATGCGGAGAGGATAGCTCTCCTCAAGCTTTACTATAGGCAGCAAACTTTGTCACCTGGACATTGAGGTAACTCAAAAAAACTTCAAAAGATGTTTGGTGAAAAAATTACGTGCAATGTTTTCTTGTAAGCAATGTTTTAGGAATTTGTAAATAGGGGGGAAAAAAAGGGGGGGGGGATGAGGGAAAATGGGACTTTATATGAAACATAACACTTGGGCAGGTTGAATCATTCAAATTGTAAAACACATATTTATTTAGCATAATTGAGCATAGCGTAGTAAGTAACATGATTGAATAAACAACATAGGTAAAGCAAAATCCAAATAAACATGACTAGTGCATCATATAGTAAAATCATAGGCATTGTTGCACATGGTACATGATAAAACAACAGTATACTCAAATTGGTAAAAGCATATTAGCTAGGTATTTGATTGATGATTCAACATGGTCAAACCCATGATATTCACATGATTACTGTGGCATAGCATCAGATATACGGCTCTACGCGTTTCGTGGGTTGTCTCCACTCATCAGGAGTAGCTATACATAAGGGGTACCTGAAATAGGTTATAAATTACATTAATAATCAATGGTAATTGATTAAAAAATAGGAAGAGAGGGAGCAAAAAACTATGGTCCTAGCACTCTTACCTATAGGTATAATTTAACAGAGATGTAGATACTGATGAATAAGATAGGAGGCGTGAAAGTCCCTTTCACTTTCTTTCTCTGTGTTTCTGGGTGTCATCCTTCTTTCCTCTTCTATATTCTATCATTCTGGTTTTGATCTCCTTCACAGTCACTAACCACATGTCTGTCCTTATTGTTGCAGCAGCTCCTAGGAGCCCTTACCCTCCACTCTAGTTACTCACCATAATTCACTTCTATTGGAGGTATGAGGTCTGGCCCTCTGGCTGTTACTTTGCCATTTCCCCAGCTCCCGGGGGGGTCATGTTTGCTCCACCCCCCAACGCCTCCTATCTTATTCATCAGTATCTACATCTCTGTTAAATTATACCTATAGGTAAGAGTGCTAGGACCATAGTTTGTTGCTCCCTCTCTTCCTATTTTTTAATCAATTACCATTGATTATTAATGTAATTTATAACCTATTTCAGGTACCCCTTATGTATAGCTGCTCCTGATGAGTGGAGACAACCCACGAAACGCGTAGAGCCGTATATCTGATGCTATGCCACAGTAATCATGTGAATATCATGGGTTTGACCATGTTGAATCATCAATCAAATACCTAGCTAATATGCTTTTACCAATTTGAGTATACTGTTGTTTTATCATGTACCATGTGCAACAATGTCTACGATTTTACTATATGATGCACTAGTCATGTTTATTTGGATTTTGCTTTACCTATATTGTTTATTCAATCATGTTACTTACTACGCTATGCTCAATTATGCTAAATAAATATGTGTTTTACAATTTGAATGATTCAACCTACCCAAGTGTTATGTTTCATATAAAGTCCCATTTTCCCTCACCCCCCCCCCCCCTTTTTTCCCCCCTATTTACAAATTACCAGGGATGGAGAACTGTGTACTGGATGGTCACTTCTCATATAAAGTCCCGACTTCTCGTCTTTTTATTAATGTTTTAGGAATTAGCCACTTGACCTCTGGATGGTTTTACCCCCATCATGACCAGGCCATTTTTTGCTATTCGGCACTGCGTTGCTTTAGCTGACAATTGCACAGTCTTGCAACACTATACCTAAACAAAATGTATTATCATGTAATATTTTTTCATACAAATAGAGCTTTCTTTTGGTGGTATTTGATCACCACTAGGTTTTTGATTTTTTTTAGCAATATAAAGGAAAAAAGACCAACAATTTAGAAAAAAATAAATAAATAATAATAAAAAAAAAAAAAATGTAAACATTAAATTTCTTCATAAATTTTGGCAAAAATGTATTCTGCTACATGTCTTTGGTAAAAAAAAAAATCCCAATGAGCGTATTGGTTTGTTTGACAGTAAGAGCCCTTTCACACTGGGGCGGTTTGCAGGCGCTATTGCGTTAATAATAGCGCCTGCAAACCGACCCGAAAGTGCCGCTGCTTGCATTCCAGTGTGAAAGCCCCGAGGGCTTTCACACTGGAGCGATGCGCTGGCAGGACGGTAAAAAAAGTCCTACCAGCAGCATCTTCGGAGCAGTGAAGGAGCGCAGTGTATACCGCTCCTTTACCGCTCCTGCCCATTGAAATCAATGGGACGGCGCGGCTATACCGCCGGCAAAGCGCCTCTGCAGAGGCGCTTTGCGGTGGTATTTAACCCTTTCTCGGCCGCTAGCGGGGGGTAAAACCGCCCCGCTAGCGGCCGCATACCGACGGTAAAACGCCACTAATAATAGCGGCGTTTTACCGCCGACGCCGCCCCCCGCCCCAGTGTGAAAGGGCTCTTATAGAGTCTACAAACTATGGGATATACAGTATAGTGGAATTTGTATTTTATTTTATTTTTTCTACTATTAATGGCAGTGATCAGCGACTTATAACAGAACTGCAGAAATCTGACACAAACTGACAGTGGGGGGAACTGACTGACTGTCACTGACATCACTAGTGACATTAACCACTTCAGCCCTGGAAGGATTTACCCCCTTAACGACCAGGCCATTTTTTGCGATACAGCACTGCATTACTGTAACCGACAATTGCGCGGACATGCGATGCTGTACCCAAATAAAATTGATGTTCTTTTTTCCTCACAATTTTTTGGTCTGGTCAGATGACAAGTTTTCCTATGGCCATTGTTCCCCTTTCTGACCCTTAAGGCCCATACACATGATAAGAAAATTGGAAGTTAAATTTCGTCCGATTGTTAGTATGGTGCTTTCGACAGCCGATTCCGAATTTTCCGAATTCCGAATTTTCGTACAACAAAAACAAAATGTGCAGGCTATGACATTTTTATTGTACATGAACACAACATCCGATTTTTGTTTGATTAGTCAATTTTTTGTTTAAAAAAATCTTAAGAGCAAGACTACGCATGCTCTGAAACTAAAGAATACATACAAAATAATTCAACACACTTCTGAAGTTTTCTGTTGTATGAGAATTTTCGTATGTTGAGTAACCTCTTCACTTTCAATATGAGACTAGCATGCAACAAAAACTAGATGAATGTGCGTCTGATCATGTGTACAAGGCGTAAGTCACTACAGGGCACAGGGTCACATCGGATGGAGGAACATCAGCCAATGGCTGACACTGATACTTCCAGCTTTGTGCAGATGCAGCACATATATTTTTTGAATTGGAGGTCAAAGTTTTACTTTAATATAATATATGATGATCCTGAAAGGATCAGACCCAGAAGGCCCAGAATTGTTGACAGCAATGGTCATGCTGACCAAGAGTCCCTCCTCTCTTCTTTTTGATAGGGATGAGATAGGGTACACACATACCTGTATATGGGAGAAGCCTTGTCATACTGTGTTTCACATTCTCCAGGCCTGAAGCCTACCTTCTTGAATAAAGAATGTCCACCAGATACTCTTTTGATGCTTTTACTGTGAAGTAACAAGATGTCACTCCATACAGCCAGTTCTTTAAGTTCACACATCAGGCCATTCAGTGCAAAAAAATTTAAACTTAGAAAGTCCAGCCATCTCTACCTCTCTCTCTCCATCGTGAGTCCTCCTACTCCTACTGTAGGTTCCCATCTAGGGTCTCTCTCCGGGCCTAGGCCCAAAAGGCCTTCTCTCCAGGCTACAAACCTATATAGTGTAAGTCAGGAGTAGCCTGTTGCTGTGTTCCTTTTGCCCAGCATACCACCCACACAAGATTATGAAGGGGCACAGACTCCACCCACACCTACACCCGGGGAAGGGGGTCTCTCTAAAATAGGTATTAATGCTTTGCTTGCAATCCTGTTATAGAGATCCCTGTGCAGGCACTTGCTGACAACACACTATTCCTGTCTGCCCACTGTTTTCCTGCTTTCTTATCTTGTCACATGGGCTTGTAATGGAGAAAGTGGCATAATGTGCCCGCACAGAAAAAAATATTTGTGTGTGTACAAAAAACTGTTGGTATGGAACCCTGTGATTTCACATGGTTTAACTGCATAAAATTATGAATGAACATTTAAGTTATCCCTTTGTACTAAATCCACAGTAGTAAAATCAGTCTGTACATGCAGTAAAGCATGTTTGTTATACTCACTATGGAACGTAGGGGGTTAATCCTCCGCATTGTGTAAAAAGGCTGTTTGATCCTGTATGCACAGATCCCCCCCTTCTTGCATTGTCTTCAAAACATCTCTGGATAAGACAGAGTGTGAGTCTGCACATGCTCAGTTTGGTGTGTATTGCTAGAGAGTTTTTTTTTCTTGGGAGAGTGCATGTGATCAACACAGGGCCAATCAGCACTGTCCAGACAGAGGGTCAGGAGTCCTGCATCTTTATAGGACATTCATGGGAGAATGAAAACTCCTCCTACAAGCTTTATTCAGACATTGATAGAAGTCACAAGACTGCTATATACTGCTGATAAGAAAGGGTATTTAGCAGTTTATATTTACTAAAATAATTGCATTTCCATGTTCTGTGTACTTTGGGAGATCAGATATAGTGAATGCAGGGTCCTGGGTTTTGTAACTCTTTAAAAGTAACTAAGCACATGACTTACAAACACAGAAAAAACTATTGCCATTGATGTTATAGGAATTTTATTTTGCACATAATTCTCTATGTGGCAGTCAATGCTTCCAGTCTTGTCTGGTGTGTTTGTCTCATAATATGGTAAATAGAAAACGATGCTTCTATTTCCATTAAGTATTTTTGTCTCAACACTGTCATAATTCAGAATGTGGAAGTTGTCAGGGAGAGACACAGCCTGTCAGCTCCTGTGGTGGAATTCCCCTCTCCTTCTATTCTTCTCACTGTGCAGTAAGAGAGAGACACACACAGACAGAGCAGCTCACTTTGCTCCCTCCGCTGCTTCCTCATTGGCAAGGGGAGGGAACCAATGACACTCAAGGAGTACTGCAGCAATGCATCTTGAGACATGTAATCCCTATTACAAGATGGCCCCATAGCTTTTTACGGGGACAAAACAGACCAGCTGCCCTCAGGAAAAGAAAAAAGGAAAGAAAAGGACGCCATCTTGTCGTGTCAGCCTAGGGGGAAAGGAGACACCACGAGACAGAGGAGAAGACCAGACCTGGGAGAGGTGTTTCCTCCCGGGTTGGCATACCGTTTTTGCCAGGCATCGGGGGACATCCTGCCTGAAAGGGGGATCCCAGATGCATATCCAGGCGCACCTGCACCGACGGCGTGAAGCGTCCAGTTGTGAGGTAGCCAGTCGGGGTACCTGAAGAGCCTGCCTGTTCCAGGACATTTCATTTGGGCCTTGACAGCAGGATTGGTGAGCAGGCACTTGCTCATTTGCAGAGTTGCTATTACTTTGCCCACACTTACCAAAAGCTGAGCAACACAGATGCCCTGGTAAACAATCAAAGTCTGTCCTATTATTCAGACACTGCCAACATACTCTGCAAACCAGAACACAAAGTGCACCAACTAAACTGGCTACCTAAAGAGTCAAGGCCTTGTTCTTCAAAGGGACTGAAGTTATTGTGCCAATATGGACACGCACACATACCCAGGGTTTAGTAGATGTGATGCATGACCAGGGTAGCCTGTCTTGGGAGTTAGGCCATTGACCACTGAACTGAGTACAGTGTTTATAGTTTGTGGGCCTGTGGTGTCAGGGAACAGAAGAGAGAGGTCTGACCAGAGGCGTCGGGAGGGGGGGCTGAAGCCCAGAATTTGACCCCGAAAACCCCCGAGTCTCAGGCATGCATCTCTCCACTGGTCCAATACCGGGACCGCAGGATGTGTCACGTCCATCATAGGCGCTGCAGGCTTTAGAAGGCGGGGATTACAATGCGGCCGCCGGGCCACATCCCCTCCTCTGATGACTGACTGCCTGCTGTGACACACCACGGCTGAGCTGAGGTAGGTCAGACAGTGTATGTAAATGTTAGTGTATGTAGGTCAGTGTAGGTAGGTCAGTGTATGTAGGTCACTACCATCAGTGTAGGTAGGTCAATGTAGATAGGTCAGTGTAGGTAGGTCAGTGTATGTAGGCCACTACCGTCAGTGTAGGTAGGTCCGTGTATGTAGGTCACTATCGTCAGCATATGTAGGTCAGTGTATGTAGGTCAGGTAGGTCACGGCCCAGCCCCACGTCACATACACAGTAAAAAAGGGGGGTGGTTAGGGTGCTCAGAGCTTCAATATAAAAAACAATGTCTCTATAATGCCCTATACACGCGGTTGGATTTTCCGATGGAAAATGTGTGATAGGACCTTGTTGTCGGAAATTCCGACTGTGTGTAGGCTCCATCACACATTTTCCATCGGAATTTCAGACACACAAAATTTGAGAGCTTGGTATAAAATTTTCTGACAACAAAATCCGTTGTCAGAAATTCTGATCGTGTGTACACAAATCCGACGCACAAAATGCCACGCATGCACAGAATAAATTAAGAGACGAAAGCTATTGGCTACTGCCCCGTTTATAGTCCCGACGTACGTGTATTATGTCACCGCGTCCAGAACGATCGGATTTTCTGACAACTTTGTGTGACCGCGTGTATGCAAGACAAGTTTGAGCCAACATCCATCAGAAAAAATCCATCGATTTTGTTGTCGGAATGTCCGATCAATGTCCGACCGTGTGTACGGGGCATAACAGTCCAACAATAGTGGTGATGGCAGAGATGTGAGGAATTCTTCAGCACTTATTGCAGCAGCAGCTGACAGAAAGAAGCAATTTCTTTGGAAACATAAACAAAGACAAGGCGCCTCTAAGTGCAGAAGTTAACATATTTTAATATCCCCAACGGTATTAAAAACACTTACAAGATGGGATGATAAAAACGGCACATCGTAGGAATACGTGGATGGATGCGGTCTACAGCATTGGAAGGGGTCACGGCAGGAGGAAGTACTCAGGCTTGTTAGTGTGTAAACACCACGGATCCAGTCTCAGTCAGCAGCAGAGTGTCCTAGACGCTGAAGTGCCGGCGGAATTGACGTAGTCCAAGGAGAGGAGGAGAAGACCTGGAAGTGATGTCAGCCCTGAGGGACAGCAAACCAGCCTGGACCACAGCGCATGGCGGATGAGGTCATAAGAAAGGGACGCGTTTTGGAACTCTAGATGGTTCCTTTATCAACCTATGACCATAAGGGTAGCTGTGCACAATATATATTCAATGGGATGGCCGTGGGCGGGAACAAGAGAGGCAGGAAATAGACAATATAAGATATAAGATAATATAAGCTTTCTTAAGGGGAAGAAAATATTTTATATATATATATATATATATATATATATATATATATATATATATATATATATATATATATATATATATATATATATATATATATATATATATATATATGTATTATCATCCCATCTTGTAAGTGTTTTTAATCCTGTTGGGGATATTAAGATATTTTAACTTCTTAATTCCGCGTCACATACACCCCCCCCCCCCCCCCCATTTCCAGCCTTGGACTTCGGGCTGAAGCCCCTGGTCTTTTTGCCACCTAGCAACGCCCCTAGGGCCTGACATAAGTGAGGGCCATTCCTTTGCTCTCCTCCTGCCTGGACTCATAAAGCCAATTTAAGTGAAGAGGTGTCCAATCTTGTATGAAGTTTACCATTTGTGATCTGTTATTATTAACCACTTCAGCCCCGGAAGGTTTTACCCCCTTAATGACCAGAGCATTTTTTGCGATACAGCACTGTGTCGCTTTAACTAACAATTGCGCGGTCGTGCCACACTGTACCCAAACAAAAATTGACTTACTTTTTTTCACACAAATAGAGCTTTCTTTTGGAGGTATTTGATCACCTCTGTGGTTTTTATTTTTTGCACTATAAACAAAAAAGAGCGACAATTTTGAAAAGAAAAACAATATTTTTTACTTTTTGATATAATAAATATCCCCAAAAATGTTTTTAAAAAACAAATTTCTTCATCATTTGAGGCCAATATGTATTCTTCTACATATTTTTGGTTAAAAAAATCGCAATAAGCGTATATTGATTGGTTTGCGCAAATGTTATAGTGTCTACAAAATAGACGCTACACACACAAATCCCTGTCCTGGCTCTCGTGCCTGCGATCACGGGTGACCGGCGGCGATTGCACCCACCACTCACATCGGGTCCCCCGCCGTGCAGCGCATGTGCCTGCTATGGCTCTTAAAGGAACCGCCGTACATATATGAAGATTCACGCAGGAGAGCTGGTTGGGAAGTGGTTAAAATGTTTGCTTCTGCTCTTGGGGTTATTCACCATTGAGGAATCCCCTGAAAGCAGCCTGACAGTAACATTGAGTCATATTACTCTTGATCCTCAGTCATTGCTATACAATTAAAGTGGATGTAACCCCGATTCATGAAATTTGAGCAGGGCACATACACTGTACCTGCAATATTTTCCTATCTCTCTTTAAAGCACCATGTCCCATGGCTTTCTCCTGCTCCGTTCTTCTGTTATCAGCATGACAACTTTTGGCAAGTTCTCCAACACATGTGATAAAACCAGCCTGAAATGTGTGTCCTGAGAGGTTGCTATATATTCATGAAACAGCTCTGAGAGTCTCTGCCTGTCTCTACCTATGAGGAGAAGGGGTGTGTGCCTTTCAGCCAATCAGCTGTCTTGGCTGTATGCCCAGACTTCACACTCAGTGTTGAATGGGAAGAGAAAATCTGTAACAGGATGTGCACTTTCTAAAGAATATATAAAGCTGCAGACTGCAGATATACATGTAAAACTTATGTAGGGAGATTTGTTTCATCTCTGTGTATCATCTGAGGCTGTTCACTTCACTGGGTATATGTGAGGGTTTACATCCACTTTAATTTACTTAAGATATACTTGCCTACTGTTCAGAGATATATTGCCACTGTTTGTTACTATTCAGAGAAACTTCACAGTAAAGACAATTTCTGCGTTTTATCATAACGTGTGTCTTTCATTGGTGTTGTTGCACTTACAATATTGCCAGGTGTGTCAGAGGGGCTGAGACTGTTCTTGGGGTTAACAGGCAGAGTACAGAACCAAATATACTTAAGCATCTCCTCCAGGAGTAAAGCGCTTCATATGCTTGTTATACTCACTGTAGAAACTAAGGGGTTAATCTTCTACATTGTGTAAAAAGGCTGTTTGATCCTGTCTTCTCTGATCCTCCACTTGTTTTATTGTCCTCAGGAGGCATATAAACCATTCCATTGTAGCTCTGGCTGTATGTTTAGGGTCATTATCCTGCTGGAAGGCGAACCTCCGCCCCAGTCTCAAGTCTTTTGCAGACTCAGGTTTTCTTCTAAGATTGCCCTGTATTTGGCTCCATCCATCTTCTCATCAACTCTAACCAGCTTCCCTGTCCCTGCTGAAGAAAAGAATCCACCACCATGTTTCACAGTGGGGTTGGTGTGCTTAGGGTGATGTGCAGTTTTCCGCCACACATAGCGTTTTGCTTTTAGGCCAAAAAGTTCAATTTTGGTCTCATCTGACCAGAGCACCTTCTTCCACATGTTTGCTGTGTCCCCAACACTGCTTCTTGCAGACTGCAAACAGGACTTCTTATGGCTTTCTTTCAACAATGGCTTTCTTCTTGCTACTCTTCCATAAAAGCCATATTTGTGGAGTGCACGACTACAACCCCTGGCAAAAATTATGGAATCACCAGTCCCTGAGGATGTTCCTTCAGTTGTTTATTGTTGTAGAAAAAAAGCAGATCACAGACATGGCCAAAAACTAAAGGCATTTCAAATGGCAACTTTCTGGCTTTAAGAAACACTAAAAGAAATCAAGAAAAATAATTGTGGTGGCCAGTAACAGTTAGATTTATAGAACAAGCACACGGAATAAATTAACTACTCAATTCTGAGGAAAAATTATGGAATCACCCTGTAAATTTTCATTACAAACACTAACACCTGCATCAGATTAAATCTTCTTGTTAGTATGTAGGTAAAAAGGAGTGATCACACCTTGGAGAGCTGTTGCAACAAGTGGACTGACATGAAGCATGGCTCCAACACCAGAGATGTCAATTGAAAAAAAGGAGAGGATTATCAAACTCCTTAAAGAGGGTAAATCATCACGCAGTGTTGCACAAGATGTTGGTTGTTCACAGTCGGCTGTGTCTAAAACATGAACCAAATACAAACAACATGGGAAGGTGGTTAAAGGCAAGCATACTGGTAGACCAAGGAAGACATCAAAGCGTCAAGACAGAAAACTTAAAGCAATATGCATTGAAAACAGAAAATGTACAACAAAACAAATGAGGAACAAATGGGAGGAAACTGGAGTCAACATCTGTGATCGAACTGTAAGAAACCGCCTAAAGGAAATGGGATTTACATACAGAAAAGCTAAAAGAAAGCCATCTCTAACACCTAAACACAAAAAAACAAGGTTACAATGGGCTAAGGAAAGGCAATTGTGGACTGTGGATGATTGGCTGAAAGTCATATTCAGTGATGAATCTCGAATCTGCATTGGGCAAGGTGATGATGCTGGAACATTTGTTTGGTGCCGTTCCAATGAGATTTATGCGGATGACTGTCTGAAGAAAACATGCAAATTTCCACAGTCAATTATGATATGGGGCTGCATGTCAGGTAAAGGCACTGGGGAGATGGCTGTCATTAAATCTTCAATAAACGCACAGGTTTACATTGAAATTTTGGACACTTTTCTTATCCCATCTATTGAAAGGATGTTTGGGGATGATGAAATCATTTATCAAGATGATAATGCATCTTGCCATAGAGCAAAAACTGTGAAAAAATTCCTTGAAGAAAGACACATAAGGTCAATGTCATGGCCTGCAAACAGTCCGGATCTCAATCCAATTGAAAATCTGTGGTGGAAGTTAAAGAAAATGGTCCATGACAAGGCTCCAACCTGCAAAGATGATTTGGCAACAGCAATCAGAGAAGGCTGGAGCCAGATTGATGAAGAGTACTGTTTATCACTCATTAAGTCAATGCCTCAGAGACTGCAAGCAGTTATAAAAGCCAGAGGTGGTGCAACAAAGTACTAGTGATGTGTTGAAGTGTTATTTTGTTTGTTTGTTTTTCATGATTCCATGATTTTTTCCTCAGAGTTGAGTGATTTCATAATTTATTCCCTGTGCTTGTTCTATAAATCTAACTGTTACTGGCCACCACAATTATTTTTCTTGATTTCTTTTAGTGTTTCTTAAAGCCAGAAAGTTGCCATTTGAAATGCCTTTAGTTTTTGGCCATGTCTGTGATCTGCTTTTTTTCTACAACAATAAAAAACTGAAGGAACATCCTCAGGGACTGGTGATTCCATCATTTTTGCCAGGGGTTGTAATAGTTGTCCTGTGGACAGATTCTCCCACTTGAGCTGTGGATCTCTGCAGCTCCTCCAGAGTTACCATGGACCTCTTGGCTGCTCCTCTGATTAATGCTCTCCTGTCAGTTTAGGAGGACGGCCATGTCTTGGTAGGTTTGCAGTTGTGCCATACTCTTTCCATTTTCAGATGATGGATTGAATAGTGTTCAGTAAGATGTTCAAAACTTGGGATATTTTTTTTAGAACCTAACCCTGCTTTAAACTTCTCCACAACTTCATCCCCGACCTGTCTGGTGTGTTCCTTGGCCTTCATGATGCTGTTTGTTCACCAAGGTTCTCTAACAAACCTCTGATGGCTTGACAGAACAGCTGTATTTATACTGAGATTAAATTACACACAGGTTGACTTTATTTACTAATTAGGCAACTTCTGAAGGCAATTGGTTCCACTAGATTTTAGTTAGGGGTATCAGAGTAAAGGGGGGTGAATACAAATGCACGCCACACTTTTCAGATATTTATTTCTAAAAAAATTTGAAAACCATTTATCATTTTCCTTCCACTTCACAATTATGTGCCACTTTGTTTTAGTCTATCACATAAAATCCCAATAAAAATTATTTACGTTTTTGGTTGTAACATGACAAAATGTGGAAAATGTCAAGGGGTGTGAATACTTTTTCAAGGCACTGTATATACTAGTTTGACTGTATATATATCAAATACACTGCCGCTAACTAACCTGCCTGCCTGATCTAGCTCAATCTCTCTATCTGCGTCCATTATAACACACTATACGGGCGCTGTGTAAGCAGCCTTATATAGTGTGGGGCGTGGACTTAGTCCCCCAGAGCCATGATTGGGCAAAGGCACCCTGCCTTTGGCCAATTATGGCTCTCGCTGAGGAGCGTGCTGTGATTGGCCAAAGCATGCAGGTCAGGTGTATGCTTTGGCCAATAATCATACAGCAATGCACTGCAGTCTTGCAGTGCATTATGGGGTGCTCGAATTTACTGCAAACGCCCCATAAAATTTGCTGTTCCGCAAATGGGCGAACACCCGATGTTTGGGTCGAACTTACGTTCGACTTGAACTGGAAGCTCATCCTTATATGCAGGTCACTGGATGCATGGATTCCAATGGGGTTTCTTCTTTTTTTGAAGCACGTAATTAGAGCCAGAGGCTCTAATAGGCTTCCAAAAAGGGGGGGCTCAGAGCGCAGAGCACTGCACCCTGAGCCCACCCAGTTGTGTGACATTAGCAAATTAATATTCGACTATTGTTACACTGATCCTCCTCCTGGCCAATCAGGAAGCGGGTCCTATAAGCTCCATTAACCTGCTTAACCACTTCAGCTACAGAAGATTTTCCACACACTCACGCATGCCACCCAGAAGTGCAGGGTCACATATACAGTATCTCACAAAAGTGAGTACACCCCTCACATTTTTGTAAATATTTTACTATATCTTTTCATGTGACAACACTGAAGAAATGACACTTTGCTACAATGTAAAGTAGTGAGTGTACAGCTTGTATAACAGTGTAAATTTGCTGTCCATTCAAAATAACTCAACACACAGCCATTAATGTCTAATCCGCTGGCAACAAAAGTGAGTGCACCCCATTTTCCCTCCCCAGTGTCATGTGACTCGTTAGTGTTACAAGGTCTCAGGTATGAATGGGGAGCAGGTGTGTTAAATTTGGTGTTATCGCTCTCACTCTCTCATACTGATCACTGGAAGTTCAACATGGCACCTCATTGCAAAGAACTCTCTGAGGATCTGAAAAAAAGAATTGTTGCTCTACATAAAGATGGCCTAGGCTATAAGAAGATTTCCGAGACCCTGAAACTGAGCTGCAGCACAGTGGCCAAGACCATACAGCGGTTTAACAAGACAGGTTCCATTAAGAACAGGCCTCGCCATGGTTGACCAAAGAAGTTGAGTGCACGTGCTCAGCGTTATATTCAGAGGTTGTATTTGGGAAATAGACGTATGAGTGCTGCCAGCAATGTTGCAGAGGTTGAAGGGGTGGGGGGTCAGCCTGTTAGTGCTCAGACCATACGTCGCACAGTGCCTCACTTTGGTCTGTATGGCTGTTGTCCCAGAAGGAAGCCTCTTCTAAAGATGATGCACAAGAAAGAGCGCAAACAGTTTGCTGAAGACAAGCAGACTAAGGACATGGATTACTGGAACCATGTCCTGTGGTCTGAGGAGACCAAGATAAACTTATTTGGTTCAGATGGTGTCTAGCGTGTGTGGCGGCAACCAGGTGA
Organism: Lithobates clamitans; assembly: GCA_037952925.1. Classification (NCBI taxonomy): domain Eukaryota; kingdom Metazoa; phylum Chordata; class Amphibia; order Anura; family Ranidae; genus Lithobates; species Lithobates clamitans. The sequence goes on from JBBGZY010000723.1 coordinate 5,783,787, forward strand.
GGAGTACAAAGACAAGTGTGTCTTGCCTACAGTCAAGCATGGTGGTGGGAGTGTCATGGTCTGGGGCTACATGAGTGCTACCGGCACTGGGGAGCTTCAATTCATTGAGGGAACCATGAATGCCAACATGTACTGTGACGTACTGTGACCCCCTCCCTTTGGAGACTGGGCCTGCAATGGCGACCACTGCCTTGCTAAAGAAGCTGAGGATGAAGGTAATGGACTGACCAAGCATGTCTCCATGTTCAAGACTTCACATGTTACATCTTTGTTCTGGATCAGGGACTAACTAGGAAGTTAAGCCAGGATCAGTTTAGCCCTGGACCCATACGTTTAGAACTAAACTCCGGGTATAACAACTTTCACCAAAATATGTTCCTCAATATCCACAAAGGTTATCTGTTTTGTGGACCAAATGCCTTTGCTAACCCAGTTATAACCTTGTAAAAGTAGTATTGACATCACTGTATTGTACATAGCCTGTGCAGAGTTCAGAGCTGTAGGAGGGGTCAAACAGACCCCACCTACTACAGCTGCCTAACTACTAGAGAGGCAGAGACAAGACCGGTCACCCTGCACAAGGTGAGAAAACAGCAGTGAGCAGTCCTTATTTTAATAAGCTCCTGCACAGAGATAACGTTTTACACTGGATTACTGCACAGATGTGCAAGAAATACACAAAGCACACCAAGATTTAGGGAAGAATATGCATGGCTCTTGTATTTAGACATTGCTTATTCCAGAGTTCAGCTTTAAGTCAGCAATGGCAGCTCTCATATTTATGTGTTTACAGGTTTACATAAAGTAGTTCTAAAGCCAAAATGTTTTTTACTTTAATACATTGCTTGCAATAAGGTAAAGGACCTTACACTAGTTGTTCCCCCCCACCCCCTCCTTAAATACTTACCGTGTCCTGTATTGATCCAACAATGTGCCTGTATGCAGCAGCGCTAGTTCTTTTTCTCCCCTCTCACAGGCTCAGAGACAGCAGCGGGAGCCATTAGCTCTTGCTGCTCACAATTAAATGCTGTAAGGAGGGATTGGGGCTGAGCTGTACTTTGTGTGTCTATGTAAACACACAGCCTAGCTCGGGAGTGAGCCCGCAGATGCACCACCATAGGAATATCGTTTTTAATTTGGGGTGCTCAGATACAGTTTAACTCCAATTTAAAGGCTGAGTTCACCCTTTTTTTCTAAATTCCAGCTCCCCTATGTACCAATATAACGGAAAATTTATATCAAATACTTACCGTAATTTTCCTTTCCTGATGGACTCCATGGCAGCCTACGTATGGGTTAATCCCGCCTCTCATACCTCATAGGACCCCACTCCCATAAATCTTTGCAACTAGACAGAGACCATGTTCCGTAACTTAGCCTACTCCAGCAAATGGGAGGGAACTCCTGCTGCCATGGAGTCCATCAGGAAAGGAAAATTACGGTAAGTATTTGATATAAATTTTCCGTTTTCCTGACAGACTCCATGGCAGCCTACGTATGGGAAATAACTAGCCATACACGCCCGGGTGGGCAATTGCTGGTTAAAGAAAAAAAGGTTTAATTGGCACCATCAACAGATAATACGTGCAAACCAAAATTAACCGAAGACAAGGAAGCAGGTTCTACACAATAGTGTGTCATAAAGGTATTAATTGATGGCCATGAGGCCGCTTTACAGATCACTTCCGGAGATAAATGCCGGGATGCTGCCCAAGATGTAGAAACGCTCCTGGTAGAATGAGCGGTCACTGCCTCCGGAGGAGCCAAACCCTTAGACTTGTAAGCCCACTGAATGGCCTGAACAATCCATGCTGCAATGGTTCTAGAGGAAGCACGCTTTCCCTTGTTTTTACCGTGGAAGAGGACAAACAAGTGATCAGATTGGCGAAAAGAAGCTGTGGCTTCCAAGTATTGCTTCAGAACTTCTCCGACATCTAGAGAATGAATATTAGAGCCCTCAGAAGACTTGAACGTGGGAAGAACAATTTCCTGATTTTCATGGAAAACAGTTGTTACTTTGGGATTTGAACCTAACATAGGAATCAGGACCACTCGGTCAGGGAAGAACGTAAGGAATGGTTCTTTGAATCCCAAGGAACCGATTTCGGAAACCCTCTTAGCCGATGTTATGGCTACTAAAAAGACCACTTTGAGGGAAAGTTCCTTAACAAATGACTGGTCCACATGACATATTTCTCTTCCTGCGAAGAAGTCCAGGACAAGAGGAAGATCCCATTTAGAAAATCTTGGTCTCCTTTGAGGTCTAAGTCTTATTGCTCCCCTGAAGAACTGTCTCGTAAGGGGGTGCCTGGCCCATGATACACCTGTGAAGGCAGAGATTGCAGAAACTTGGACTCGTAAGGAGCTAACCGACAAAGACAGATCCAGGCCTGTCTGCAGAAAACCCAGAATATCCTGTATCTTTGGGTCAATACAAGAGCCATTAGTGGAGGCCACATAGTCTGCAAATTTTGACCAAATTCTTTGATAGACTTTGTTGGTGCCCGCTCTTCTGGCATTCAACAATGTAGCAATCGCTGAACTTGGACATCCTAGTGCTTCCAGCCTTCCCCTCTCAACCACCAAGCCATCAGATGGAGATGAGATGGGCATGGGTGAAGAGATGTTCCTTGCGACAGGAGATCTGGTCTGGCCGGGAGAGGGACCGGATCCCGGTAACTGAGCTGAACCAGGAGAGGAAACCATGGCCTGTTGGGCCAGAAAGGAACAATCGCCACTACCTCGACTTCTTCCCATCTGAGCCTTGATAGAAACCGAAGGATGACTGGTACCGGGGGAAAGGCGTAGGCCTTGAGGAATCTCCACTGATCCGTCAGGGCATCCACTCCGAAGGCTTGGGGACAGCGACACCTCGTGTAATATTTCTGCAGTTTGAAGTTGCAAGGGGATGCAAACAGATCTACTTCCGGCATCGCTCCCAGAGACAAGACCCAGTTGAACACTTCGGTGTGGAGAGACCATTCGTTGTTGTCCAGGGTTACCCTCGAAAGGAAGTCCGCCTGGACATTCTGAATTCCGGGGAGATAAACAGCTGATAAATTTGTCAAATTCGCCTGGGCCCAGGACATGATCGGACTTACTTCTTTCAGTAACGAGAGACTGCGGGTGCCCCCCTGTCTCTTGATGTAGGAAACTGCAGTCGTATTGTCCAGTCTCAGGAGAACTGAGGCCCCTGATGTCAGGTGGGAAAAAGCTTGAAGAGCACGGAAGGCAGCTCGAAGCTCCAGGATATTTGAGACTATCCCTTGGGATGGGAAGTCCCATCTGCCTTGGGCTACCTCCGTCAGACAGAGGGCGCCCCAACCTCTGTTGCTTGCATCCGTAGTCACCGTGATCCAGGAGACAGGCGCTATGGAATGGCAATTGAGAAGATTCCCCCGTTGCAGCCACCAGGGGAGGCTCTCCCGCATGGAGGTGGTTACTCGTACCAGCTGGTCTCGAGACCCTGGGTCCCACTGTTGGAGAAACCCCTTCTGAAAGGGCCGCATCCTCCATTGTGCCCACTTCACCATGGGGGCTGTGGCCACCATGGTGCCTATTATCTTTAGACATTGCGAGGCTCTGAGAAGAGGTGATGATAATGCTAGACGAATTCTTTCCCGAATCACCGGAATTTTCTCCAAAGGCAGAGAGATGGTACTCTCCATGGTGTTGAATTGGGCTCCAAGGAATATTAGAGACTGCGTTGGATCTAGGTGACTCTTCTCCTTGTTCAACAGCCAACCGAACTCTATTAGGGTAGAGAGGACCTGATCTCGATGTGCCAGCAGCTGACCCCTGTCTTGTGAAAGCAGAAGTAGGTCATCCAAGTAATGGTGTAATCGGATACCTTTGACCCTGATTAATGCTACCACAGCCAATAAGAGCTTCGAAAACACTTGAGGCGATGTTGTAAGCCCGAATGGGAGACATGTGAATTGGAGATGTCTCTGATCTACTGCGAATCGGAGATACATCTGAAATTCCTGTGCAATCGGCACGTGAAAGTAGGCATCTTTCAGGTCTATGGAGACAAGCCAATCTCCCGGTTGTATCGTCTGGCGTATTGTTAGCAGAGTCTCCATCTTGAATTTTTCCTTCTTGATGAAGGAGTTCAGATAAGTCAGGTCGATTACCGGCCTCCAGGACCCATTCTTTTTGAGGACCATGAAAAGGGGGGAGTACACCCCAAGGAATCTCTCTTCTGTTGGTACTTGAATGGCGGCCCCTTGGACTACTAGTGAGTCTGTATATGACAGAAGAACCTGTTTCTTCTCTTCTATGTGAGGAAGAGTTGTAGGAACAAACCGGTGTATGGGTGGGTTGCTGAACACCCAGGTATGACCCGAAGAGACCGTTTTGACGGTCCAGAAATCCCGAATCGAGGCTGCCCAGACGTGCTGGAAACGGAGTAAACGAGCCCCGACTCGCTCCGTCTGGACAGGCTCTATATCAAAAGGACTTCGCAGCCTCACGTCCCCCAGAAGAGGCTGACTTTGAGGACTTCTGCCCTGAAGGTTGATTTCTCCTCCAGTTTTTTCTGAAATCACGGCCAGGTCTGTAGCGGCGTGCATCCCTCGCACGCTCCTGATCTTGTTTGGGATAAGTTTTCCTCTGACCAAAAAGGCGGCGATCCTGGGGTAAGAACCCTGATTTACCCCCTGTAGCACGGGTAATGGCAGAATGCAGTTTATTCCCAAAGAGGGAGGAACCCTGAAAGGGAATTTTACACCATGCCTGTTTAGAGGCAGGATCCGCAACCCACGGGTGCAACCACAAGGCGCGCTTCGCCGTTACCGAGGAAAGCATGACACGTGCCACAAGGCGGATAATATCCAGGGATGCTTCCCCCAGAAAGGCTGATGCCAGCTTCAGCTCATGTACTGGTGAGTTTTTGAGCAACTCCTCAGAGATCTTTCCCAATACTGCATCCATATCATCCGTCCATGCTTCCATAGCTTTAGACAAAGCTGCAAGAGCCAGGGCTGGTTTACAAGCCATGCCTGCCGTAATATAAATGCGTTTGAGGTCAGTGTCGATCTTCCTCTCCAAACCATCTTTAAAAGAAACGGTGTCTTCCAGAGGAAGCGTGACATGCTTCACTAACCTCATTAAGGCCGCATCAATGAGGGGTGCAGCTTCCAGATGCTTTACCTCCTCACTTTTGAATGGGTACATTTTCGCTATCTTGGAAATCAGCGAGTTCTTCCTCTCAACTTTACTCCATTCATCTGAAATAATTTCCCCAAGTTCACCCAGGAAGGGGAAATTTGGGCGTTCTTTCCTGAGCTGTTTGAAGTACTTCCTCTGTTTATAGGGGGCTTCTACTGGCTCCTCCCATCTCAATGCGTTTTTAACTGCTTTAACCATCTGTGGAACCAAGGAAAAATCGAAGCCTGTACTGGAGTCTTCCACATCCGCTTCGCTGTCCGAAGAACCACTCAAGGAGAGACTTCGTCGAGAGGGACCTGGAACCTCGGGGACAACCCTGTCAGGAACTGGTGGAGGAGCAGCAGGAGGGCTGGATGTACGAACGGGATCTGTCCTGTTCAAAGACTCTTGAACCACTCTTCTAACCAGAGCCTCCACCTGTTGGTCTCCAGCTCCTCGTTCTTTAACAGCTCGAGCATAGCATAGCTCACAGAGAGATTTACCCTCTGGGACCTGAGCTCTACATCCCCAGCATGCCTTCTTATCAGAGCGGCTGGAATGGCGGTGAGAATGGCGACTAGACGTGGACCGTCTGGAGGATGATCTAGGACGTCTAGAGCTTGACGTAGAGTGACGGTTTTGTGATCTAGATTTGTCACTAGCTTCACGTGCCGAAGAACGGTGTTCAGACCTAGAAGGGCTGAGGGAAAAAACAGAGTCAACATGCACCTGACAATAAAACCCAAAACAAAAAACAGGCAGAGGGAAAATTAATTCCATCCTACCTGCCGAGTAAGGGTTGGCCACTGGGGGGCGGTGACACATCCATAGCAAACAACTGACCAGCAAGACACTGAAAGCAATCAAGACAGTATATAAGAAACTGATGGTTTAGCAATTAGGAAGAAACCTTTGGCAGGCAGTACAGCATAACTCTTACCTTGACCAGTCAAGATATGTGCTCGGGGAATCAGCTGCTGAAGCATGAAGGCATCCCCAAAAAAATAGCTGAATCTGACAGCTATTTAAATCTGCCGCCCAGGATGATGTCATCGCGCTCACAGCGAACCCACGCTGTGTACGACGACGCCCCATAGACACCGCGCGCATGCACGACCGCCGCCATCTTGCCCGGACCGCGCACGTGCAACCAAGCCTCGATTTCGATCGCGGCTCGCGCATGCGCAGAAGGGCCAAGAAGCGGCGGACTGGAACGCAGATGCGTCCCAGCCGCCATGACCAGGAAAGCTACAGGGACAAACAACAAACAAATACAGGCTGCCATGTAATAGAAAAAAACAGTATACATCACCACCACGGCACCGATTCGATCCGACCTGGGACTGGGAGCCATTGCTCATACTGCACGACCAGGGCATTTTCATGAAGGGGCCTCCCGCTAATAGCTGGGACGAATGGCCATGTTGCCGCTTGCCTGCCAATGGCCGGCTATTAAGCTCTTCAGGGCATCGCAATACTTGCCCATGTCCACCCTGCTAATAGCTAAGGTAAATGGACTCCAGAAAAGGACACCGCCAGAACCGTCATCTTCGCGTGCAAACCACCAGGACTGGACCGACAATTTTTTTAAGGTAAGACTACCTTGGTCCTAGGAGGAGGACAAAAAAGGAACATGGTCTCTGTCTAGTTGCAAAGATTTATGGGAGTGGGGTCCTATGAGGTATGAGAGGCGGGATTAACCCATACGTAGGCTGCCATGGAGTCTGTCAGGAAAACATTTTTTCCCCTTATTTTGCAAAAATATGAAAGCTTTCCATTAATTCTACACATGCCTACCTTACTGTCCTCATGGATGTTTCCAAACAAGTATCCATTAGTTCTGCTTTACTTCCTAAACAGACTATAGGTCATGACACATGAAGGAGTTGACCAGCTGACCTCATTAGCACACACCCTGCGTCATCCACCCTCCTACCTACCTACCCATTTCCAGGTGCATGTTTGTGCAACTCCACGCATCTTTGCACGCATGCGCGCAATATTATTATTGCGTTGAAAATATTGCAATGGACGTATGTGCACAAATGCGTGCTACTGTGTGCAAATGTGCACATACACGCTCATTTGCGCGCATGAGACGTATATTACTGACCAAAAATGCAGATTTTTCTATTTTATTTTTACTGAAGAATACACATTTGTTTACGCACCACACCAGTGTGCATAGGCACATTACAATGAATGGGCTGTATTTAAGCTCAGTAAAAAAATATGCTGTACTGAGCTTTTTTCAATGTATTGTGGAAGAGACCTTCCTGTGTCATGACCTGAAGTCTGCCCAGGAAGTAAGGCAGAACTAATGGATACATGGGTTGGAAACATCCATGAAGACAGTGAAGTAAGTGTATGTAGAATTTAATGGAAAGCTGTTGTATTTTTGCAAAAGAAGTGCATTAATGCTATACTGGTACATAAGGGAGCTGGAATTTAGAAAAAAAAAGTGAACAAAGGGGAATTTATCCTTTAAGTTCATTATGGTAGTTGAACAGAATTAAAAAATAGCAATATAATATATTGATATGTTCACATATACCACATTTGTCTAATATTATAAGCCATCCAAGACCAGCCTCTACAGGGCTGCACTGATTACAGCTGGAGTAATTTCTCCCACACCCACTACATATAGGATTCTGTAAAGTATACAAACAGTTGTCCTATGTGAATGAGCGTTTGGCAGTGGTGTGAGGAGTATTGCTTTGCACTGTGCTTGCCATAATAACTTGATTGCACTTTTGGTGAAAGACCGCCACCTTCTGGCTATTAATTATATTACTTACAGTGTCTTTTCTTAGGAATGGGTCTGTGATTCTAGTACAGGGGTCTCCAAACTTTCTAAACAAAGGGCAATTTACTATCCTTTTAGGCTTTAGGGGGGCCAGATTGTGGTCTTTGGGAGTATATAATGCCTCAGGCTTGGTGGTCAGTGGGTGTAAAAAATGTCCTAACACAATATGCAGTATCCAGTATAGTAAATAGTATTTTCTGCATTTTTCCAGTCTATGTATTTACACACATGTATATGTTTGCAACGTATTTGTCTCTATTTGTCTATTTCAGTGTGCACTAACATCTACATGCTTAAGCAATATGTCAAAAAACAATACACAAAGTTCAATAACCAATGAGAAAATGAGAATTAATGGAAACCAATACACCAATACAGTAAACGTTATTAGTAAATGTTCTAATATACAGTATATAGTAAATTGTAATTATTGCCTATCCCTTTCCTGCCTATGTATCCACAGACACGTATATATTTGCATATTAGGTGGCTGTTTGCTGAGCACCAATATATATGCCAAAGAATAAAATGCACAGTGTGCAGAAACCAAAGAGAACTCACAAAAAGCAATACAAATGCATCTTGTATTAATCTGAGCTTAGTTAACTTGCTATGGGCTGAACTTGGATATTATCATTGCTCCAAGCAGTGTGTTAAAGATTGTCCTCAGCAGAAGATGATTGAATAAGCAGAGGTCCTTAACATTTCCAATGTGAGCCAAATTCATTCATTACAAGTGGAGAGAAGCCACACTTGGTATGATTAAAAGACTGTGAACTAATCATTTCACGGCATTGGAAATCACAGATTGTTCCTACATTGGTGGATTGGTTTAAGGTCCTAAGTGAACGCATACAAATGGAACATATGATTGCACAGGATACGGATAAAACTGAGCAATTCCAAAAAAGTGTGGATTTCCTTACAGATCTTTTTTTTTTTTTTTTGGAAAATCTTTTTTTAATTGAGTTTTTTATTGATAGTCAAAATTAGCCCATGCAGTGGCCAAACCTTGCCCACGCAGGGGCGGATCCTCTGATGCGGCAACAGACGGCAACAGGGCACAAGATATAACATAAACAAACTGATTTATACCATAGCCCCAATATGGGGAGAGGTCCTTGCAGATCTTTATTGGCACACAGAGATTTAAACAATTTTTACCTAAGCTTTTTTTTTTTTTCATGAGACCAGAACATATCTGAACAGGCTTTTGAGACAGAATTTTGCATCTAAGCGGGGCCCTCCCTTGGTTCTCCTGCTCCCCCCCCCCCCAGGTGTTTTTTTCCCCACTTTCCCCCTTTTCCCCACTTTCTTTTTCTTCTCTCTTCTATTCATTCTTGCTTATTTCCTCTTGTCACTTGTTCAATACAATATAAAACTTAAATAGGTATACTTCAATGACAAGTTGTTGTGGACCTACTCTGCATTTTTGCCATTCATGCTGTAAATTTTGTTTTTTTTAATATGTGTGTACTAGCAAGTTCTGAGAAAAGTCCTGGACAGCTGCACTCAAAATAATAATCGCCTTTTTTAATAAAAATCAACAAAAATGCAGTGCAGGGAAGCTGATGCATTTCACACTACACTTAGTGCTTATTCATGGCCAAGCACTAACTGTAGTGTGAAACGCGTCAGTTTCCCTGGACTTCTTGCTGTGGCATGTATTTTTGTTGATTTTTATTAATGAAGGCGATTATTATTTTGAGTGCGGCTGTCCAGGACTTTTCTCAGAACTTCATTGTTACAAGCATTGCCGGCAACTGAGGCTTCCAGTCTGGAGGAGAGGTATATTCCTGATTGACCTTCCTGGAGCGGTGATTTCTTTTTCTCTACTAGCAAATTCTAACAGGCTCCACATCACTAACGAGGTTTGACCATTGCACCTACCTGTGTGACAGGTGCAGTACCTGGGCCGGACGGTCAGTGATGTGGTTTTACCAAGCTCAGCATTACTGACTTTGCTCAATTATGATACCTAAACATGTCAACTGATCTGAGCAGTATTTGTAACTATACTTCCTGCCTCTTCTAATAAACGCTGATTTGAAAAGAAGAGTAAACTACTTTCTGAGTTAAATGAGATATAGATGTAGCACCCTCTAGTGTTCTAGAATATTTTTTGTTAGTGTAGGAAAATTGTTTAGGCTTGGCTGGCAGTCAAGCCTGTGATTTTTTTTTCTGGGTCCTTGTGAGTGACTCAGGGAGGGCTGGATGACTCACAAGCAGCACTTCTGAGACGTCCCCCCACTTCTGGAACTAGCTGGAAACTTTCAGAAGAATGGGAGAGGAGGGGAGGAGGAGCTTCCTGGAGTATTCTGAGGGCCTTGACCAATCCCCAACAGATGGGTTGGCAGAGTGCAGGCCCCCTCAAATACTCTGGGTCAGCCCAGCTGAGGCAGTGGAGTTTGGGTGGAAAATGGAGTGTTAGGAGGCTGCTGTGGACCCTTGAGGGTAACCCCCTAGTCTGGGGGGGGGGGATGACTTTGGGTCTGGGAGCTCAGGTGCAGAAGGGACCCATTCACGACACACAGAGGTACCCTGACTGGAGGCACGGGAGTAGGTGTGAGGACAGCAGGAGGAGAAGACAGACAGGTAGGCTGGTGAGTGTTACAGTCTGGGAGGACTTTGGAAGTTTAGCCAAGGGGGCTGGAGAAGGTGGCAGCTGCAGTCAGGTGGATTGGTAGTGCCTGAAGAGGTGGTGCTGGGATCAATAGCCACAAAAAGGACATCTGAGCACTAGGAATTTGCTACACAAACAAGGGGCCTGCGGTCCCTTCATTTAAAGGGCATTTGCTACCTATCCAACAGTGCCAGTTGGTCCTGGGAGCTGTAGTGCTTCAAACAAGTGATGTGCTGGAGGAAGCTGAGGAGTGTAAATAGCTGTACAGAAGATGTTTATCCCTGAAAGTTCTCCTAAAGTCAAGTGGGCATCCTATATTACACTTTTCCCCATCCAAGTTGATAAAAATAATGAGTAAAAATATAAAAAAAAGCACTGGACTGTTCCTTGCCTCAAGTGTGCTGTGAAAATGCGGTGTGCCTGGCTGTTCAGGGTGGGGGATCCCTTTCTACTTGCGGCTCCTTAGGGGATGCGCTAGATAAATATAATATAGATAACATCTGCTTCTTTTGTTCATATTTAACTACCTAAATACCAGGCACTTTGACCACCTTCCTGCCCAGCCCAATTTTCAGCTTTCAGTGCTGTTGCACTTTGGTTGACAATTCGTGCAACGCTGTACTCAAATTAATTTTTTATCATGTTCTTCATACAAGTAGAAACAGTGTTACAATTCAACTCATAAGAAAACAAAACATCTCACATTCATGACATAACATTTATCATTAAACGTACAAATCCCGTGACTAACATAACTTACTATTATAAATATTGCTGTACTGCATTGTCATTAAATTGTGTAATATCTTAATACGATTACCTTGTAGACCACACCATTTCTTTTTCATTTCATTTTTGTGCAGGAGGAGGAGTTCTGGGACCACCACTCTTGCATGGTAAAGAGTGATGTCCTCATCCTTTACACGGTAATGGATGGGGAATTCTTGGAAGTAATAGGTAATAGTCTGCGGGAGTTAAGCAGAGGAGGAGCAACAGTCTGCATGCAGATGCAGGAGGAGATGCATGCTCAGTAAAAATGCACATCATATCTTCTGGCTCTAACTATGTGCTATTGTGCTTAATCTTAAAATATTATGGCAATTAAAGGTTCTATGGGCATCCCATATCCCCTTTCCACCAATAAAACAAAAAAACAAAACCAGCAAAAGACTGTTCATTGTCTCTGCAAGTGATGTATGAAGTCTGGCAGCGGGGTGAATTGGTGGATTGTCTGTTACTAGTGGCAACTACACCGCTACATAAACTTTCAATTTAAATCAGTTAAATACATTCCAGGTGCATGTAAGAAGTGTGCAAAGTCTTGGTTTGCTTCCTTGTTCCATTACTGTAGCTCCCAATCCTGAATAGTATTTTCTAAAGTTTATACGTTATAAGTGTCAGGAATGTGTTTGAAATGTATTCACTTCATTGTGTAAACTTTTCAAACTTGGTGCTAAAATTCAACCACTAAGAGCTCAGTTTCAGGGGGATGATCAGGCGTGATATCATACCACAGGTTGCATGCTTTACTGCCATTTCCACATAGAGCCCTTATAAGGTACCTTCCTCCTGCCCTTTTGCCATGGGGACTAACCCATTTCTGCACCCTACTCAGTGACTACCCCACAGGGGAATACCCTCACCTGTAGCAATGGTAAAAACCAGGTGAAAGGGAGCCACAGAAAAACCTTAGGCAAACCTTTGGCCTTGTCGTGGACCAGCACAAAACTCACATAGTCATGATGCTTCCCTTGCAACAGAGTAGGACCTGGTTTTAACACTAGTCTCTGCATATGAGTCTATCCCTCTCTCTGGCATTGAACAGGCAGAATACCTCACAAAGGCAATTTTTTCTGCAACTCTGTCACATTTTCTTTGACAACTAATTGCTTTAACACAGCCACCACTGTCCAGGGCTTAAAAATGCCATGCTCCCCCTCTAGCTCCACCTTCTCTACCTGAGCCAGGTCCCTATATGTGCACCCTAGAAGAAGACATCGAGGGGAATAAATAGGACTCGGAGGTGGTGCTAGAGGAGGCTGCAGAGGATTTTTCACCCACACACTTCTATACATCCAATGATATGGCTTCACGCAATATGCTTGCCAGTGTGCATATGTTCACTTCTGCTGTGTGCAAAAGTTTTTGCATTGTTGAACTTGAATCTCCTCTGTCTTGCCATGCCCCATTGGGTAAAAATAGACCTGCTAAACAGAAAAAGACATGCCCCATTCATGAACAAAAATAATGGCCAATTTATGACAAAAAGCAATTGCTGTGATTTGATTTCTGTCTGCCAGTGCCAAACCACAGCTAACTGGGCTAGGACAATGAACAACCAACAGGTTCTGTCTTCCAAGACCTGTGGGTTCAATCGGTGGTTTCAAAGGGGTACAGAATAGAGTTCAAAATGTCACTTCTTCACTGTTTTCTTCTTTCAAACCTAATGGTAGTATTTGTCCTACCGTGGACCTTAAATCCCTAAATATTTTCCTTCAAATTCTAAAATTTTGCATGGAGCCCTCAGGGGTCAACGATTGCCTTTCTGAGACAAAGGGAATAGTTGGCATCCAGAGACATCCAAGATGACTATCCTTCATATCCCCATTTTTCTTCTGTGCTTTGCAATAGGTGACAATTCTTTCTAGTTTGTTGCACTGCTGTGTTTCCAGGGTATTCACAAAGGTATTTGAACCTCTTCTGGTTCTTCTCAGAATATACAGGTTATTTAGATGACCTGCTTCTGAATGGCTTATCTCCCTATTTACCAACAGTCTGCAAATGTCCACAATACAATTTAGATGCTCCAGGCTTATCAGCTGGGTGATCAATTTTCAAAAATCTGCTCTTCAACCTACCCTTTGCCTGGAATACCTGGACCTGATTCTAGATACAGCCCAAGCAAAAGTCTTTCTTCCAGAGAACAAACTGCTCTCTGTGCTTAGGACTTCAGATCACAGAGACGTCCCTCTGTGTGATTCTACATGAGAGTTCTGTGCCTCATAGTGGCCTTCTTCGAGGCTGTACTATTCACCCAATTTAATTCTAGACTTCCCCAACACAACATTCTGTTGGCATGGAACAAGCATGCTCCTTTTCTCTATCTACCCATGCTCCTATCAAATGTCAGAAACCATGAATCAGACTGCGACAGAAGTACAGTTAAATAACCCTTGTTTAGTAATAATAATAAAAAGGAAAACAGATAAACGTAGTCAAAACATAGCCAGAGTTCAGGAACCGGAACGGTTAGTCAGACAAGGCAAAACGTCAGGGAGCCAGAGATGAGCGTAGTAGAACAGCAAGCAGGATCTGGAGCCAGAAGGAATGTCAGCCAAGCAAGTCTTTAACAGGAACACAGGAGAGTGTCTTTAACCACTTAAGCCCCGGACCATTTGGCTGGCCAGAGCACTTTTTACAATTTGGCACTGCGCTGCTTTAACTGGTAATTGCGCGGTCATGCAATGTTGTACCCAAACAAAATTTGCGTCCTTTTTTTCCCACAAATAGAGCTTTTTTTATGGTATTTTATTGCCTCTGCGATTTTTATTTTTGCGATATAAACAGAAAAATACCGAAAATTTTGAAAAAAATCATATTTTCTCCTTTTTGTTATAAGAAAAATCCAATAAACTCAATTTAATCATACATTTAGGCTAAAATGTATTCAGCCACATGTCTTTGGTAAAAAAAATGTCAATAAGTGTATATTTTTTGGTTTGCGCAAAAAAATTCCAACTTTTCTGGAATTTACGCAGCTTTTAGTTTATGACTGCCTATCTCATTTCTTGAGGTGCTAAAATGGCAGGGCATTACAAACCCAACATCCCCCCCCCCCCCGAAATGGCGTACCTGAAAACAAAAAAAATGGTTAACAATAAAACATAATAAAACATTGCAGAATAGAATACAGTAAAAAAAAGAGCAGAACAATAGAGAGAGAGAGAGAGAGAGAGAGAGAGAGATAACAATAAAAGGACAACTATTTTTGTTTTTTTTATTTTATATTTTTTTAGAGTTTTTTATTTTTATTTTTTTACACTTTTATTTGTAACTGTAACTGTAACGGTTCGGTTCCAGGTTCGGGTCTCTCAAAATGCGATGGCATCTTGGGAGACCCTGTGAAAGTGTGCCTAGTCTGTGCAATGCTGTACCCTACGCTAAAACTCCACTAGTGTATGGTAGAGTTCAAAACATTCACCAATGCCATGACCAAGATTGTCAGGACAATAATAACGGGTGTCACGCCTATATCCGCGCTTTCTGCAGACACAACATTTTCTTTGGGGGAGTACTCGAGAGGACATACGGAAAATGCCTCTCATGCAGCCAGCTTACTGCATTTGGTTGGGGATGGTGAGGTGGAGCACCGTCTGGAAACAGAAGATGATCTCTTCCTGGAATTTAAGGAAGGATCCAGTCTGTCCTGAAGCTCTATATAGCACATGAGCGTTCAGCAAAGCCAATTGAAATAAATAAACAGACACTTTTTTATACCAGCGTCTGGCCTTACGGGCAACTAGGTACGGCACCAACAACTGGTCGTTGAGGTCCACCCCACCCATATTTTGGTTATATTCATGGACACAGAGGGGTTTCTACACAACACCAGTCGCCGTAGTAATTTTGGAGGTAAGAACGAAAACGTTCTTATTATCCCTCCACTTCATAGGGAGCAAGTTATTACACTTCAAGCAGGCTCTCTCTCCCAGCCTAAGACGGGAATCTACAAGCTGCTGGGGAAAGCCCCGGTGATTAGATCGTACGGTGCCATATGCTCCAATCTGATGATCAAACAAGTGACTAAAAAGTGGCACGCTCATGTAATAATTGTCCACATACAAATGGTACCCCTTTCCAAATAAGGGTGACACCAAGTCTCACACTATCTTGCCAGCGCTGCCTATGTAGTCAGGGCAGTTTGTCGGCTCTACGTGACTATCTCTTCCCTCGTAAACCATAAAACTACATGTATAGCCTGTGGCCCTGTCACAGAGCTTATACATCTTGACCCCGTATCTGGCACGCTTGCTGGGAAGGTACTGTTTGAATGACAATTGGTTAGATAACTTAATCAGGGACTCATCAACGCAGACAACTTGAAGGAGAGTAAACAAGTCTGCAAAACATTGGTTGAAGTGGTTTACGAGGGGCTGAGTTTTGTTGAGCCGATCGTATCCAGGGTATCCATGAGGATGACAGAGTTCATTGTTGTTGAAGTGCATGAACCGCAAAATCTGCTTGTATCGTGCCCTGGCCATGGAAGCAGAGAACACTGGCATATGGTACATTGGGTCAGTGGACCGCAATGTACTAATTTTAACTATGCCCATGTTGAGGGATAGGCCCAGAAAGGACTTAAATTCGGAGAACGTAATTGGTATCCAATCTCTGGCAAGGGAGGACTGGGGATTAGTGGCAATGTATTACACAATAGATCTATAGAGATCTTCGATGAAAAACAGCGAATAGAAATCAAGTGACGTAAAATCAACTGTTTCCACCTAAATGCCTTGTTGGCCAGTGAATGGGGGAAGTACGGGTGCTGCAGAAAGGGTGGGCTCCCAATTCGGATTGGCGAATTCTGCAGGAAGGACACTATGGGCACGACGGGCCTGTCTTTGTCTTCTTGGTGGCATGGGGAAACTACTTGTGCTTGCCACCTCGCCAGCTTGAACTGCACTTATGGGACTCGCCACGTCACCACGTGATACTGCAGTGCTGGATATACGACCAGGGTGTACTAGGCCACTGGTGCTTGCCAATTCACCAGAAGGAATAGCGGCACTAGTACTTCTCTGCTATATGCCATATGAGAGCCCTGCGGTTCTTGCACCTCAACAACAGCAGAAGAAGATCGGGGTCTGGTCCGCCTGACCTTGGCAGGGACCACAACTCCGTCGTCAGAGCTATCTGTCATGGAGCCGCTGCTGTCTACAGGTTCGTATTCTGGGCCTGAATCTGACAGATGAGTGACTTCCTCTTCACTATCTGTCATGCTCAGAAACGTGTAGACCTCTTCACTAGTGTACCTTCGATTTGCCATTTTGGGCTCTAAATTTAGGGGTACACTAGTGAGACTCACAGGCAAAAAAGCTCCTGACTGTCAGCGACTGTATTAAAACCCTACCAAAAAAACTGTTAGCGATCGCAGGGATCAGGCCTGACTCTGCGAACGCTGCAGTTATGTGTTTAGTGTTTTGTAAGTGACAGTGATCGATCGATACTGCACTTGGGTGGGCTGGGCGGAGGGGCAAAACGCAGGTGCTAGCAGGTATCTGGGCTGATCCCGCTAACACTGCATTTTTTGGAACCCTAAAATGCTGGGGACGCTAGTATAGATCTGATCAGATCAGATATTGATCCGTTCAGATACTATAACACTAGGGGAGGTGTATGCTGCGTGCGTGGGTGTTAGCGGTACTGGCACTAACCTGACGCTGCCTGGGGCGACGCAGACCCTATCTGACCCTGAAACCCAACTGATATCACCCGCCGGGCGATCAGGGGGTTAAACCTTTATTAAGTAGTAAACGGCGGGTGCCCTGACACTATAAAAACAAACTAACTAACCAGCGTCACCCGTAACAGTTATACAGTGATTACTGGTGAAAGGGTTAACTAGGGGGCAATCAGGGGGGTAAAACCTTTATTAGGTAGTATATGGGGGTACTAACTGCCCTACCACTTATAACAGTCACAAATGACACCAATGCAGTAATCAGTAAAAAAAAAAAAATGCTATTGGTGTCACTGTGACAGGGGGTGCAGGGGGGGTGATGGGGGTGATTGGGGGGTGATTAGTGTACCTGAGTGTTCTACTGTTAGTGTAGTGTTGTGCAGACTTACTTGGATGTCTTCTGTCCTCGGCGCCGGTGCTCGAACGAAAAGACGGACACGAGGAGAGATGACATCACTTCCTCTGCCTCTGCCTCCATTTACATTACAGAAGCAGAAGAAGGTTTTCATTCAGGAACAATCGCAAGGGGGTGGCCATGAATCAGTGGCCTCCCCCTCAGCACGGATCACTCCTGAAGCTAATCCGACCGCTGCAGGCACCGGGGGGGTCCGATCGGACCCCCCGTCTGCGGGCAGGCAGGGACGTACAGGTAAGCCCTTATGCCTGCCCGTGCCATTCTGCCGACGTACATCGGCGGTCGGCAAGTGGCTAGAGATGTGACCAAGGCGAAGGCAGAGATCATCTGGGCTGGACGGCTTAAGTAGGCAGGACTGACAAGCAGGATATCATCAACAGGTGAGTTACTGTAGAGAGAAAGGAGCTGGCAATTAGCTGACAGCTGAGTGGCCAGCTTTGAGAAGGAAGGGCTGAGCCCAGCCCTGACATCGAACTTGGCCAGGAATTCCCTAGCTTGGTGGATTTCCATCCCATCCTTGATAATGGGAAAGTTTTTTTTGTCATAGAATTGAAAAGTGGTAACCATAGATACCAGTCTTTTGGGCTGGGGAGGAGTGCTCCAATTCCTAATGGTTTAACCACTTCAGCACCGGAAGATTTGGCTGCTCAATGACTAGAGCATTTTTTGCGATACGGCACTGCGTCGCTTTAGCTGACAATTGCGCGGTCGTGCGCCGCTGTACCCAAACAAAATTGATGTATTTTTTTCTCACAAATAGAGCTTTCTTTTAGTGGTATTTGATCATCTCTGCGGTTTTTATTTTTTGCGCTATAAACAAAAAAAGAGCGACAATTCTGAAAAAAACACAATATTTTTTTACTTTTTGCTATAATAAATATTTCCAAATTTAAAAAAAAAAAGATTTTTTCTCAGTTTAGGCCGATATGTATTCTTCTACATATTTTTGGTAATAAAAATCGCAATAAGCGTATATTGATTGGTTTGAGCAAAAGTTATAGCGTCTACAAAATAGCGGATAGATTTATGGTATTTTTATTATCTTTTTTTTTACTAGTAATGGCGGCGATCTGCGATTTTTATCATGACTGCAACATTATGGAGGACACATCGGACACTTCTGACACATTTTTGGAACGATTAACAATTATACAGAGATCAGTGCACTGATTACTGTATAAATGTCACTGGCAGGGAAGGGGTTAACACTAGGGGGCGATCAAGGGGTTAACTGTGTTCCCTGACTGTGTGTTCTAACTGTAGGGAGAGGGGAATGACAGATCGTGATTTCTAGCTATTAGGAACTCACGATCTGTCGCTGCTTACAGAACAGAACAGGGATTTGTGTGTTTACACACACACGTTCCTGTTCTGCCTCTCGTGCCCGCGATCGCTTGTGGCCGGCGGTCATCGTGACCGTCAGCCATGAGCATTGGCACACCCACAGTGCATTGGGCACGTGCGTGCATGCCTGCTACCCCACTTAAAGGAGCCCACGTATAGCTACAACGGCTCGAGGGATCATGCCGACCTGCCGCTGTATGACGGCGGCTGGTCGGCAAGCGGTTAAGCAACTTGGAAAGCGAGAAGGGGCCCATCATCCTGACATCTTCAGCCTGATATGTTAGAGACTCTGGACATGGACATTCTGGCCTTCAGGTTTGACACTAAGTTATCTCTGTTTCTGGTCAGGGCCAAGGATCCTCTAGCACTGGCATTGGATGCTTGGGTAATTCCATGGACTCACTTCAGGCTATTCTATGCCTTTTATCCAGTGCAAAGTTTGCCTCAACTGCTCCACAGAATAGAATAGGAGAAAAAACTGTGATTATCATTCCACCAAACTGGCCCAGAAGAACCTGGTACACTGACATACTCAATCTGCTAGGAGACCTCCCCTGGCCTCTTCCCAAAAGGCCAGACCTGCTGACTCAAGACCCTCTATTCCTTCCTGACTCTCAGTCTCTGACTTTAATGGCATTGCTTTTGATACCTGGGTCTTAAAGAACAAAGTGATTCTTGAGTCTCATCCATACTCTGCTAAAAGCAAGAAAAAGCCTCCTCCGGAGAGGGGTGTAATGCAAGTAACTGGCACCATCTCATAGTTCAGGTCACTAAGGTACTTTAGGGTATGAAGACATCAGTACAAGAGTAATACGGTGTGAAGACCAGGGTCTGTGCTACCACTAGGCAAACTAGCCAGCCTATGGCGCAGCCTTAGCCAGTTGTCGCTGGGTCCAAACACCCCTAGAGCGTCCTGTCCAAATACACAGTCAGCGTATATGCTCCCACAGCTGCCCCGCTCAGCAAAAGTGCAGGCTTTGCAGCAATCAGAGCTGTTCTTGAATATATGGCAGCTGACAGCATCCACTGCTGCCTGATGTTCTCAGCGCTAGGGTTTGGTTGCTAGGACCGCCCATGTCCTAACAACCAAACACATGTTTGCCCCTCCCCCATGCCCTGGCATTCAGTGGAGGGAGTTCCTCCATCAAACCTATCCAGTCCCAGTGCCAAGCCTTCCAGTCTCCACCTGTTCTGTGTCCCGACTACTGCAATGAGAAGGAACGTATCCTGATGTAAGCTGGGATCATGCTTCTTCCTCCCCTTCCATTACCCCAACTATTCTCTTAACCCTCTCCACTCTCCTTACCCCAGACTGCTCTTCCCTTCTAACTTTGGGGACCCTATTGAAATGGAAAGGGCTCTAGGTAGAAAGATATAATCGGGTTTTGGGGACACTGATGTAAGGGCGCTTTAGGGACCCTGATGTAAGGGGGCTTTAGGGACCCTTATGTAAGGAGGCTCTGGAGATCCTGGTGTAAGGGGGCTCTGGGGACCCTGATGTACGGGGGGGGGGGGTGACTTTGGCCCAAAGTCTTTAGGGATCCTAATAAAAGGGGGACTCTGATGTAAGGAAGAACTCTGGGTTCCTGATTTAAGGAGGGGGGACTCTGATGTAAGGGGAGACTCTGGGGACCCTGATGTAAAGGGGTCAGGCCCTGGTGGCCCAGGCCTAAAGCTGTGTAATGGACCCCAATATTTCTGATGGCTGCCCTATTCCCCACACATTGCGCCAACATTCCACATACCACTGCAGGATTGGATGATGTTAGCTGAAGACTAAGCTGTCTCCTGCAAACTTCAGCCAATCCATGAATAAGAGGTATCCTGCCAATGAGGTGCCATGGAAGCCGTGCTGCGTGCAAAACCACTTACTCACAGCTCCCCAGTCCACACGGAGCTAATGTTGGCAAGGAGATGAGAGAGCATCCCTGTACTTTTATTATTATTTCGGGGGTGCACGTAGTTGGTCTTGCCTAGGGTACAAAATCATTGGCTGTCTCCTCTCCAATCCGTGTGAGGGGAGGGAGAACTGTCAGTGCAGCTCTGAGCTGTATGAGAGAGACACTCTCAGCTCAGAGCCCTGCTGAGGAGGCAGGTGGCATTGATGAGCACTGATAGACTGCACTGATGGGCACTGATAATGGGGACTGATAGGTGGGATTGATGTGCACTGATGGGCATTGATGAGCACTGATGGACAACAGTCGTAGGCTGCACTAATGGACACTGATGGGCAGAACTTTGAGATCTTTTGATGAAAAGTGCACTATAAATAAAATGTATTATTATTATTATTAAAGTGCATTGATGAGCACTGATAGGCATTGGGCACTGATAGGCAGCACTGATAGGTGGCACTGATGGACACTGATAGGTGGCACTGATGGACACTGATAGTGGCACTGATGGGCACTGATAGGTGGCATTGATGAGCATTGATAGGGTGCACTGATAGGCACTGATAAGTGGCATTTATGAGCACTAATAGCTGGCACTGATGGACAATGATAGATGGCACTGATGGGCATTGATGAGCACTGATAGGCGGCATTGATGAGCACCTATAGGTGGCACTGATAGGCGGCACTGATGGGCATTGGGCACTGATAGGTAGCACTGATGGACACTGATAGGTGGCATTGATGAGTACTGATAGGTGGCATTGATTTACACTGATAGCCTGCACTGATGGGCAGCACTGATGGACATTGATGAGTACTGATAGGTGGCATTGATGAGCACTGATAGGTGGCACTGATAGGCAGCATGATGGACATTGAGCACTGATAGGCAGCATTGATAGGTGGCACTGATGGACACTGATAGGGGGCATTGATGAGCAATGATAGGTAGCACTGTTTGGCGTAATTGATGGGTATGGATAGGCAGCACTGATGGGCACTGATAATCAGGGCACTGATGATCAGTGTAAACAATGTACTGACAGTCTTGCTGGTTAACAGCTCTCCTTTCCTCACACAGACACAGTGTGGGGGGAAAGGGCTGCCGATAGCCAGCAAGTCTGCTTACATGTGATCAGCTGATCACATGGTAAAGGGCATGGTGATTGACCCTTTACTGTGATCTGTGATCATCCGAAGGACACAGCAATCTCAGAGTGCCCTGGATGATGGCACGTGGCACGTGGGAGGATATTCATGAACGCCCTCCCAAAATTGGAAGCCTGAGTGTTAGATGGAAAGGGGGCCAGGGGGGCCCATCATGGTTTCTTGCCTTGGGGCCCTGAAGGTTCAAGTTATGCCTCTGTCCAACATTTGCATCTGTCACTGGGAGTGAGGTGATAGGACTGATAGTAGAGTCTAGTACACGATCCGTAAACACTGCACACCCAGGGAGAGGTGCTCTCCAACAAAATAATGTTTGGAGTGCTTAGTGTCAACAGTGTGGAAAGTATAGCCATGGATTACAAAGTGTTCACTGTGCAAGCCACTCGCTTTTAACAGTACAGTACAGAACAGTAATGTCCCATACACGCAGTCGGATTTTCCAACAGAAAATGTTCAATGGGAGCTTGTTGTCGGAAATAATGACCATGTGTAGGCTCCATCGGACATTTTCCATCGGAATTTCCGTCACACAAAATTTGAGATTTGGATCTCAAATTTTCAGACAACAAAATCCGTTGTCGTAAATTCCGATCGTGTGTACACAATTCCGACGCACAAGGTTCCACGCATGCTCGGAATCAAGCAGAAGAGCCGCACTGGCTATTGAACTTCATTTTTCTCGGCTTGTCATACGTGTTGTATGTCACCGCGTTCTTGACGTTCGGAATTTCTGACAAGATTTGTGTGACCGTGTGTATGCAAGACAAGTTTGAGCCAACATCTGTTGGAAAAAATCCATGGATTTTGTTGTCGGAACGTCCGACCGTGTGTATGGGGCATAGGTGTTGACTTTCACATTACTTTAGCTCCTGCCTATGGTTTATACAGTGTCCTAATTAGGGAACCTTAAACACCGCTCACAAACAGGGACACAACTTTCTGCACAGTCATTTTCTTCTCACTTGTTCATGCACAATGGCCACTTGGGCTGTACTTATATTCACTGTACAATTTTTGGGAAGTTTGCTGTGGGTATTGGACATATCACACTGTTTGGTCAATATGGCTTGGTCTTTTAATAATCTGGTTGAATGGCCCATTTATTTGCTACAACCAGTGGTGTATTAGGTTTTGTGCTGCCCTAAGCCTGATTAAACTTGTGCCCCCCCTAATTTAAATATGACCCACCCTTCCTGTCAAGGCCATACTCCTTCCTGTTTAAGACCCACCCTGTCACCTGTAAGCCACACCCCTTCCTCTTTAGACTTCACCTTTTCCTCTTGAGTGAAATGCTATTTTTTTTAAGCACCAGCAGTTTACTACCACTTTAAGGCTTAAACCAAAACCACAGACTAGGTGGAACTGAGAGTAAACTGTTATGCTGATAAATCGAAGCCCTATTGTTCTAGAAATAATTACATTTGTGAAAGGAATAATCTGATGGTTAACACTACAGATGGGGTTTAATCAAATGTTGGGCCTCATTCACACGAGGCGGACTCCGCTTCCACGGAGCCCGCCTCGGTCCGCTGGCTCAGCGGGAGATCTCTCCGTTGATCTCCGCTGAGCCGGCGGATGACAGGTCCCTCTCTGCTCACTGAGCATGGAGGGGCTTGTCAGGCGCCGCTGCTGCCTATGGAGGGATCAGACGGAAATGGACAGCATGTCCGTTTTCGTCAGATCTCACCCGATCCGATCCGCGAGCAACGGATCCGGATGTAGGGCCATCCGTCTGCTTTTAGCGGATCGGATGGGGTCGGATGTCAGCGGACATGTCTCTGCTGACATCCGCCGCTACATAGGCTAACATGGAATGGTCCGATCGTGTGAAAGGGCCTAAATGTTAAAGGCTAAATTCATCCAAAACTAATATTCAAATTTTGGGAGGTCTGAATCACCAGTTGACTGCTCTAGATGTCTAAGTGGGGGTTCATCCTACTAGAACTCCAAAATCAGACCTCTGCCATGGTCATTTTAAAGCCTTGCTATATTTATTATAGCAAAAAGTAAAAAATATTGTTGTTTTTTTTTTGTCACCTTTTTTTTGTTTATAGTGCAAAAAATAAAAACCGCAGAGATGAGCAAATACCACCAAAAGAAAGCTCTATTTGTGGGAAAAAAGGACGTCAATTTTTTCTTGGGTACAGCGTCGCATGACCGCGCAATTGTCAGTTAGAGCGACGCAGTGCCATATAGCAAAAAATGGCCCGGTCATTAAGGGGCAAATTCTTCCAAGGCTGAAGTGGTTAAGTAATTTAAAGAGAATCAGTGATATACTTTGAATTTGTTTAGTAAAAAAAATGTCTTCCACAAACTGGTTTGTTTTCAAGTTATTTTCTAGATATTTTCGAAAGACAGCAGCAGTGATCCATGTGCCCCCTTACATTGATAGTCAGTGGGCCCCCCTACATCGTGGTCAGTGTGCCTCTTATATGGTGGTCAATTTGCCCTTCCTACATGCTGATCATTGTGCCCTCTTTACATGGAGATCAGTGTGCCCCCTTACATATTTATCAGTGGGCCCCCCAGACATAGTGATCAGTGTGACCTGTGTACATGCTGGTCAGTGTGCCCCCCCTTACATTGTAATTAGTGGGCACCCCATGCATGATGCATCAGTGTGTCCCCATTACATGGTGACCAGTGTGCCCCGCTTAAATAGGGATTAGTGGGCCCCCCTAACATTCTGATCAGTGGGCCCATATTACATTGTTGATCAGTGTGCCCTTGTTATAGTGGTCAGTAGTCCCCCCCCATAAATAGTGAACAGTGTGTCCTCATTACATGGTAGCTAATGTGCCCCCTTACATGGTGATCATGGACCTCTCCAGACATAGTGATCTGTATATCCCCCTTACTTGGTGGTCATTCAACATTAAATGTGAAAATCAGAGGTGTTCTGTCACATTAGCAACCATGTAAGGTCAGCAGGTTTGCTGTTGCTTTTAAAATATAACATCTAAACAGTCTGTCCGATCTACAAATACTGTATTTATGCATATAAGCTCGGTTTTGTGTTGAAAATAGCTTTTAAATCTAAAACTCCGGTGGGTGTAACAAGATGTCTGCCTGCCCCCTTCTCACTCTATCATTACTGTACTGTGCAGGAGTGTGGGGTGTAGCAAGATGGCGGCGACGAAACGTCACTTCCTGCCGAGACAGCGGCCGCTTCCGGGTGTACCAAGATGGCCGCCGCTCCGGAGCTAGGCTGAAGCCACGGCCTTTCCTATGGCCGAGGCCACAGAGTGCTCGGCGGATCGCGGGTGTGCGATCCGCGGAGGTAGATCCGTACGGATCACGGATCTGCGACGATCCGTTGCACCCCTACTCAGGACCACCTAGTCAAAAGGCCCTGTGGACCCCTCTCCTCATTATCAGCTGAAGCTGACCACCGTGTACTAGGTAGAAAGCTCTCACGAAGAGAAACCCCCCCCCCCCAAGGTAGGGGAGGAAGGAACCAAATAGCTGGGCCCCTTGGGTTCCTCCATTAGGGAATTACTCCCATGTCCCACCTCACCCAGTGGGTGCCCAGGTTTCTGTTTGTCACGGGAAGATCCCTCAGGACCAGCAGGGGTATTATACAGCCAACCATCAAGCCATAACAATGGCGGAGTACCCCTACTGGACAATGATAAAGACAGATACTACAGTTGATCTTAGCCAAAAGTCTGAGAGGCCAGACTTATCCTGCCATACACAACTTGACTTTCAGAGCAGAAATGAACTGAGTCTCCAAAGAAAGCCCCACTGAGATTTGAACTCAGATCGCTGGATTCAAAGTCCAGAGTGCTGACCATTACACCATGGGACCTCTGCCCTTCAATTACTTAAAAACTACATCTGTAAATAAGTCCCGAAACTACAAAACTCTCCAACTCAGAGATTCAGATTTTTATATATTTTTTCGATGTTCTCTTTATTAACTTGTATACATCCCTCCCCACACCCACTGAGCACTCTCGGCTGTCCAAGTCAGCAAAAAATCAGCTCAGAGCAACCCGGAGAGCACAGCTATGCAGCTATGCAAACTAGCAGAGGTCATGTAATTTCTTCTCTGCACGCACACAGCTCATTGCCAGAACCACTTACAAGGATCAGATAGGCTAATATTTAGAGACAGGGACTCAGTAATGCCAAAATATTAAAGTGATTTTAAGGCTTTACATTTTTTTAACCATTTTAGGTCCAGCGATGAACCGGTGCATCACGGGGTTGAAGTGGTTATATCAGGATGATGCCTACAGCTAAAGTCATCATCCCGGTAACTTTTTTTTCAGGCAACAATGCTCTTTTCCGTAAATGCTATCCTAACAGATAATTGGCCGTGAGATCGCTTCTGCAGCCCACAGAAGGGAGTCGCCCCCCCCCCCCCCCCTGTTGTCTTCTGAAGCCAACAGCTGATCATAGAGATGACCGAGGACCAGAATGTCCCCGATCATCACTATAGTCTAAGAAACTGGAAGTGTTTCAATGTAAACAAGCCGTTACTGGCTTGGGAAAGCATCAGATCAAACCGGCCGTCAGACCAAGAGCAATAATTCTAGCACCAGACCACCTGTAAATCTAAAGTGGTAACCTGTAAAGGTTTTTAAAGCATCGCCTATGAATAATTTAATGTAGTCTAGTTGGTCGTACTTCCACAGGCTTTCGCAATTTTAAAGCGTGGCATGTTTTGTATCTATTTACTCGGTGGAACATTATCTTTTATATTTTACAAAAAAATGGGTATTATATTGTGTTTATGTGCACTAAAATTCATTAAAGTGTAATTTTTGCAAAACAATTTGCATTTGAAAAACCATTTTGCAAATACTGCGTGACATAAAAAATTGCAACACCCACCATTTTATTCTCTAGGGCCTCTGCTTAAAAAATATATTTTTTGAGGATTCTAAATAATTTTCTAGCAAAAAAATGCTGTTATTTACATACTGTATATGCGTCAGAAAAGGCCTGGTCTTAACCACTTGGCCTCCGGAAGGTTTTACTCCTTTCATGACCAGAGATTTTTGCTGTTATTCAGTACTGCGCTACTTTAACTGGCAATTGCTTGGTCATGCACCACTGTACGCAAATTTAATTTTTTAAATTTTTTTCAAACAAATAGAGGCTTTTCTTGGTGGTATTTGATCACCACTGGGTTTATTTTTTTTTATTTTTTGCGAATGAAAAAAGACCAATATGTTTTACTTTCTGTCATAAAACATATCCAACAAAAATGTAATTTCTTCATAAATGTATGTCAAACAAGGGGGCCCCCAGATCCAAGCCCCCATTAAGTTAAAGAGTATGGGGTACATTGTACCCCAACTCATTCACCAAAAAAGACTAAAAAAAAAATTAAAAACACAGAGACAGTTTTTTACAAGTCCTTTATTAAACACTTGAACTCCAAAAGGTTTTACCCCCTTCCTGAACAGAGCCTTTTTTGCAATTTGGCATTGTGCTATTTTAACTGGTAATTGCGCGATCATGCAACGCTGTACCCAAACGAAATGTATGTCCCTTTTTCCCCACAAATAGAGCTTTCTTTTGGTGGTATTTGATCACCACTAGGATTTTTATTTTTTGCGACATAAATAAAAAAAGAATGAACATTTTCAAAAAAAAAAAAAAAAAAAAAAACCCAGATATTTTTTACTTTTTGTTATAAAAAATATCCAATAAACTCAAATTTTGTCATACATTTATGCCAAAATGTATTCAGTTACATGTCTTTGGTAAATAAATGCCAATAAGCGTATATGGTTTGCGCAAAAGTTATAGCTTCTACAAACGATGGTAGATATACTGAAACTTACACAGATTTTACTTTCTGACTGCCTATCTCATTTCTTGAGGTGCTAAAATGACAGGGCAGTACAAGTAGACACCCCAAGGAATTTGCTGACAGGCATGTTGAGCCCATTGAATATTTTATTTTACATAAAGTTGTCACATAAATGATATATTGCTTACACATGCCATGGGTATATGTGGAACTACACCCCAAAATATATTCTACTGCTTCTCCTGAGTACGGGGATACCACATGTGTGAGACTTTTTGGGAGCCTAACTGAGTATGGGTGCCGAAAACCAATCACTGCATTCAGGATTTTAAAGGGCGTAAATTGCTCATTTCACTTCCTCACTACCTATCACAGTTTTGGAGGCCATGAAATGCCAAGATAGCACAACCCCCCCCCCCCCCCAAATGGCCCCTTTTCAGAAAGTAGACACCCCAAGCTATTTGCTGAAACACATGTTAAGAATTTTGCAGATATCACTTTTTGTCACAAGGTTTTGAAAATTGAAAATGTTCTTTCTTCATTTTCCAAAAAATTGTGGCCACAAATGAGATCTACAACTTTAGCGCTGCTAAAGTTTGTATTTGCTTTTAGGAAGTTCAAACTTATTGGTGTAGTATCTTTATTTGTTATAGTGGCTAGGGATATTGATACATGTGCGCTGGGAGGAATGAATTATTTAATTTGTTCCAATT
Organism: Lithobates clamitans; assembly: GCA_037952925.1. NCBI lineage: Eukaryota > Metazoa > Chordata > Amphibia > Anura > Ranidae > Lithobates > Lithobates clamitans. The sequence continues at coordinate 5,812,140 of JBBGZY010000723.1, forward strand.
ATGTTTTTGAACAAATAAGATCTGCAAAATACTCACCATGCCTCTTAGCAAATACCTTAGGGTGTCTACTTTCCGAAAAGGGGTCATTGGGGGGGGGGGGGGGGGGGGTTGTTCTATCTTGACATTTTGAGGCAATGAAGGCAGTACTTGGTTTTCGGGGTCCTGTCCAGGGCTAGACTGCCAAAAAGTCTCACTCATGTGGTATCCCCATATTCAGAAGAAGCAGCAGAATGTATTTTGGAGTGTAATTCCACATATACCCATGGCATGTTTGAGCAATATATCATTAAAGGGGTTGTAAACCTCCCTGCAGTACTTGTACCTATAGGTAAGCCTAGAATAAAGCTTACCTACAGGTACTGCAAATATCTCCTAAACGTACGCCGTTTAGGAGATATTTACCGTATACTGCGTTTATAATTTCATCAGTGCATGCGCTTCGAAGGAACGGCCACCCCTGCTGTTTTTTCAGGAGCGAGTGCCGTGACTGGCAAGTCCTGTGCGCATGCATGGGAGTGAGGTAATGCAGCTCCAGCCAGTCACATAGCCAGAGTCCACAGAGCCGGAAGGAAGAGGGGCGAACATGGATGTGGCCTGCAGCGGGGAGGACAAGGGCTTAGTTTGCAGGTAAGTGTTACATTATGTCTTTAATTTGCAGGGAAGGGGAAAACTTATTTTTTCACTGCAGGGTTTACTTCCTCTTTAAGTGACAACTTTGTGTAAAAAAAGAAAGAAACTTGTGGCAAAAATAAAATATTCTCAACATGCCTCTCAGCAAATACCTTGGGGTGTCTACTTTCCAAAAATGGGTAATTTGGGGGGTGTTTAAACTGTCCAGGCATTTTTATGCCCAACATTAAAAGCTTATGACACACATCACCCACTCTTCTAACCACTTGATGACCAAGCCTTTTCTGACACTTTTTTGTTTACATGAAAAAAAAAAAGAAGTTTTTTTTTGCTAGAAAATTGCTCAAACAAAACAATTATATATTCTTTTCTTTTCCAATTATTTTTATTAAGGTTTTAAACCATACAGATATAAAATGGTACAATACAGTATAGAGAGAAGTACCGGAACATGACAACATTATTGACCTACAGCATTAACCACTTCAATACCGACACTTTCCCCCCTTCCTGCCCAGGCCAATTTTCAGCTTTCATCACTGTCGCATTTTGAATGACAATTGCGCGGTCATGCGACGCTGTACCCAAACAAAGTTTTTATCATTTTTTTCCAACAAATAGAGCTTTCTTTTGGTGGTATTTAATCACTAATGGGGTTTTTATTTTTTGCTCCACAAATAAAAAAAAGGCTGAAAATTTTGAGAAAAAAAAAGGTTTTCATCGTTTCTGTTACACAACTTTGTAAATAAGTAAGTTTTCTGCTTCACTGATGAGCACTCAGGCTGCACTGATGGGCACTGATGAGGCAGTACTGATTGCCACTGATGATGAGGCACTTATATGCAGCACTGATAGGTGGCACTGATAAGCAGCACTGAAAGGTGTTACTGATACGCAGCACTGATGGGCACTGATAGGTGGCACTGATGGGCACTGATAGGTGGCACTAATGGGCACTCATATGTAGTACTGAAAGGTGGCACTGGCGGGCACTTATAGGGGTCACTGATGGGCGGCACTGATAGCTGGCCCTGATAGACAGCACTGATCAGGGGGCACTAGCAGGTATCATTGATGGGCACAGAGTGCCATCCTAATGGGTACTGATTGGCACCCCTGGTAGGCTCACCAGGTGGTCATCCCTGGTGGTGTAAAGTGGGCATCCTCGATGGGTCTGCACTGATAATCAGTGCGCTGATTATCAGCACAAACCCCCCCCCCCCCACATCAGGAGAGCAGCTGATCGGCTCTCCTCTACTCACGCCTGTCAGTGCTAGTGGAGGAAAAGACGATAAATGTCTTTTCCTGTTCACACTGTGATCAGCTGGGATTGGACACAGCTGATCACATGGTAAAGAGCCTACGTCATAGGCTCTTTACCTAGATTGGAGATGCGGTGTGTCACTAGCGGCTTATCTTGCTGGACATCATATAACGCCCACTCAGGATAATGAAACCACTTTCCGGCCGTCATTTTGCTATATGGCGGGCGGGAAGTGGTTACATAACCAGTATAGTGCTTTTTTGGGCTTTGACTATAGTTCTGAAGAACAGAAGATTGAGCAAGGCCATGGGCACCCCCATCTAAGTTGAGGAGTCATCTCAGCCATGAATTGGTCATGGTAGCTAGTCATTATGTTTGAATACACAGCCTGAGGTTGGGACCAATAGCAAACGACCGGCGTGTCACCAAACACTCCTTAAACTATCAAAGGGTTTAATAAGTAGGAAAAAGGGGAAAAGGAGGAGAAAAGGGATAAAGGAAGGGGAAAGAGACAGCAAGCCTCTTCTGGTGCACTAAGAGGGTAGCCTCAGCTCTGATGAGGTTGACCCCATCAGATATGTAATCCAGAGGTCCCAGGTTTTTTCAAATTGGGGAAGCTTGTCCTGCAGGATTGCAGAGAGACATTCGTTTAACATTATCCAGGATAACCTGATCTTTAAGACAGCGCCGGGGATTTCCAGGATCTTGTAATCGTATTTCTGGCTGCAGAAAAATAAAAGAAATTAGGCGTTGGGTGGGTCTCAGGACTCCCCCAACAGGGTGTCTGAGAAGTCCCTATTGCAGGTTGGTCCCTGTGAGAGAATAGATAAAATTGTAGATTTGAATCCAAAATCAACACGCTTTTGGACACATTCACCACATGTGATACGCTGTTAGCTCTTGGCCGCACCCTCGAAGACACAGGGGAAAGGCTCCTGGTGTCCACTGGGCAATTCTAGCGGGGACCATGTACCATCACATTAGGGAGGTGTTTATAATTGATTTTACAGCCCCTTGTGCCAGTCTATGCCACTCTGCAGGGTCCAAGACCTCCCCCATATCCTGTTCCCATTTTTCCATATAAGGGAATTTGTCATCTGTGTAAGTCAAAATACTGTAAACCTTAGATATATACCCCAAACAGGTGTCAATACGTTTACATATTCCATTGGGGTTATTTGTAGATAAGTCGGAAACCTTTTTGAGTGAAGAGATAAAGTGGGATATATGATTATATCGATAGTATTCTGCTGGTGGTAAAGTGTATTTTTCCTTAAAGTGGATGTAAACCCTCACATATACCCAGTGAAGTGAACATCCTCAGATGATACACAGAGTTGAAACAAAGCACCCTACATAAGTTTAACATGTACATCTGCTCTCTTCATCTTTATATACTGTTTAGAAAGTGCACATTGTGTTAGGAGATTTTCTCTTCCTGGTTAGCACTGCAGTGAAGCCCGGGCATAAAGCCAAGACAGCTGATTGGAGGAAAGGCACACACCCCCTCTCCTCATAGGTAGAGACTTTCAACTCTGTCCCTTGACTCATTCAGGGCTCTGCTAATTAATTTATAGCATCCTCCCCAGCACAAAATTCAGGCTGCTTTTATCATATGTGACGGAGAACTTTTCAGGAGTTATCAGGCTGATAACAGAAGAATGGAGCAAGAGACAGCTATGGGTTATCGTGCCTTGAAGAGAGATAACAAAACACTGCAGATATATGTGCCCAGCTCAAATTACATCTACTTTAAGGGTTTCCAGGGAAAAGACTCCTGAGTGGTTGTAAAAGTCAGCGATGCGCAAAAGCCCCTTGTTTGTCCACCATGCAAAATCAGAAGGGAGGAGACCTGGGGTGAATGCAGGATTTACATTATATATTCTTTTAAAGCAGAGGCTCTACAGAATAAAATGGTGGTTGTTGCAATTTTTTTGTCACAGCCTTTACAGGTTACCACTTTAGATTTACAGAGGAGGTCTAGTGCTAGAATTACTGCCATCGATCTGACATTCGCAGTGATACCACACATGCAATGTGCAATTGCTGTTTACATATGACACGAGACCGATGCTTGCGTTCGCCTTTGTGCGCAAGCATGGGGGAACAGGAGTGTTTTAATTTTTTTTTTTCATTATTTACTTTGCTTTTTTATTTTATCTTTACACTGTCCCTTTCATTTATTTTTTATTGTTATCACAACGAATGTAAATATCCCCTATGATAGTAATAGGTAGTGACAGGTACTCTTTTTGAAAAGATTTGGGGTCTGTTAGACTCTAGATCGCTCCTCTGCTCTTAAAGCATCTGACCACACCAAGATCGTTGTGATAAAATGCTTTCCCAATTTAAAAATGGCACGGTTTATATCCCCAGTGGGACAGGAGAGCCCAAGAAAACCGTGGAAGGCGTTGAGAGGGGTGGAGGGGAGCGCCCCCTCCCACTACTTGTAAAAGCAGTCTAGCGGCTAATTACCTGCTAGGATTGCTTTTACAAGCCAAATGCCGGCTGAAAAAACGATACTAAGATGATGCCTAAAAGGCATCACCCCGGTATAACAACGCAAGTCGTTGCTGGTCCTTGTTGGGCATATATTGTAATGTTTTTTTATTTCATGCAGCCTGTGGGCTGAACTAAAAAAAAAAGAACCTAACAGATTCCTCCATTCACATCGATCGATGTGCATGAAGAAATCTCTGCCAGAAAAAGTGAGAAAAAATATATGCCGTAGCATAGGGACGATTTGCCCTCTGACCACCCCTGCCCCCATGCTTTGGCATATACAGTCAGTTCCATAAATATTGGGACATTGGCTCTATACACCACCACAATGGATTTGAAATGAAACAAACAGCTTTAATTTGAGAGTATTTACATCCAAATCAGGTGAACGGTGTAGGAATTACAACAGTTTGTATATGTGCCTCCCATTTTTTAAGGGACCAAAAGTAATGGGACAATTGGCTGCTCAGCTGTTCCATGGCCAGGTGTGTGTTATTCCCTCATTATCCCATTTACAAGGAGCAGATAAAAGGTCCAGAGTTCATTTCAAGTGTGCTATTTGCATTTGGGATCTGTTGCTGTCAACTCTCAATAAGAGATCCAAAGAGCTGTCACTATCGGTGAAGCAAGCCATCATTAGGCTGAAAAAACAAAACAAACCCATCAGAGAGATAGCAAAAACATTAGGTGTGGCCAAAACAACTGTTTGGAACATCCTTAAAAAGAAAGATCGGTGAGCTCAGCAACACCAAAAGACCTGGAAGACCCCGGAAAACAACTGTGGTGGATGACCAAAGAATTCTTTCCCTGGTGAAGAAAACACCCTTCACAACAGTTGGCCAGATCAAGAACACTCTCCAGGAGGTAGGTATATGTATGTCAAAGTCAACAATCAAGAGAAGACTTCCCCAGAGTGAAAGTCAGCAGTTAAAGCACATCTTGTTTGTTTCATTTCAAATCCATTGTGGTGGTGTATAGAGCCAAAAAGATTAGAATTGTGTTGATGTCCCAATATTTATGGACCTGACTGTATGCTCTTTTTTTAACTGCAGTGGTGAAATCACCTCCTACAGCACTGTAGTCACTAATTTATGTATTCTAAAAGCAAACCCTGTTTCTGTCAGAATAAACAGATCAGTACTGCAGCTGAATGGCGTACCTGCAAAGCAAACAATGGTTAACAATAAAACACAGTAACAGTAAGAACAGAACATTAACTCAATAAAACGAAAACTATTTTGGGCTTTTTTTTTCTACTTTTTCAATTTTGATGTTTTTTTTTACTTTTTTTGTAACTATAAAATACTTTAAACATTTCAGGCTAGGGTCTCTTAAAATGCGATATCCAGTTTCCTGACTAACATTTTTCGACTCCCTGTGTGAATGTGTGCCCTAGACTGCGCCGTGCTATACCCCATACTACTCCTCTAGTGTGTGGTAGCGACAAAAACAGTCCTTGAGGCAGAGACCAGGTTGGTCAGAGCAGGAGGGACAAAAATAGTGGGTGTCGCACTTATATCCACATCTACTACAGATATGACATCTTTTTTTGGGGTGCTCTTTGGGTAGGGGTACCAGGGAGGATATCCGAAAAAATGCCTCTCATGCAGCCGGCTCACTGCATCCGGATTGGGAAATTGGGCCAAAGCACCTTCTGGAATCAAAAGGGCTGTGATGATCTCTTCCTGAAAATTTAGGAAGGATTCACTTCCTCCTGATGCTTTGTATAGTACACGGCCAATTGGAATAAATATACAGAAACGTTTTTGTACCAGCTTCTGGGTTTATGGGAAATTAAGTATGGCGCCATCATCTGGTCGTTGAAGTCCTCCCCTTCATGTTAAGGTTGTAGTCGTTGACAGAGAGGGTCTTCTCAATAACACCAGTCAAGGTTGCAATATGGACTGTTGTATCTGTGTGAATGGAAGACAGGACAAAAACATCGCTTTTGTCCTTCCACTTCACTGCAAGCAATTCTCTATTTCTCAAGCAGGCTCTCTCCCCTGTCTAATTCGGGAATTTACAAGCTGTTGGAGGAAGCCCCGGCGATTAGGTCGCACGGTGCCACATGGGCCAATTCCAAAGATGTCACGCTTGTAAAATAATTGTCTAGGTACAAATGGTACCCCTTCTCGAATAAGGGTGACACCAAGTCCCAAACAATCTTGCCACTGCTGCCCATGTAGTCTGGGCAGTCACGGGGCTCGTAAATCAGGAAATTATATGTATAGCCTGTTGCCCTCTCACAGAGCTTATACATTTTGACCCCATATCTGGTATGCTTGTTGTGGAGAAACTGTTTGAAAGCAAGGCAGCCAGAAAAATTAATGAGGGACTCATCTACACAGACAACTTGTTAGGGGGTATACAAGTCTGCAAAATTTTGGATAAAATGATTTATAAGGGGCAGAATATTGTGGAGCCGATCATATTCAGGGTCACCCTGAGGAAGACAGAATTTATTGTCGCTGAAGTGCATAAATTGCATAATCTCATATCTATGCCTGGCCATAGCTGCAGAGAACACGGGTATATGATGAATTGGGTCTGTGGACCAATATGACCGAAACTCATTCTTTTTAGTAATGCCCATGTTGAGGGTTAGGCTCAAAAACGTCAGAAACCAAGATACGTTTCCATTCAAATTGTGTGGCAAGGTTTGAATTTGGGTTTGCAGCGATAAATTGTTTGGCATATAAATTGCTTTGGTCCACCATAGGTCTGTACAGATCTTTCGTGAAAAACAGCAGAATTGCCACGGGGGGCAACTGCCACGTTGCCCCCCCTGGATCCGCCCCTGGGTGGCAGAGGGGCTAAACGCAGGCACTGGCAAGTGTGGGGGCTTATCCTGCTAACGCTGCATTTTCGGGAACACTATACTATTGAGAATACTAGTATAGTTCTGATCTGATATCAAAGATAGTAATCCGTTCAGACTGTATACTAGTAATGGAGGTATATAGTGTGTGTGTTAGTGGTACTGGCAAACAAACAGTTTAAAGGTATTAGTGAATATGTGGCGGGTAATCTGACGCTGTCTGGGATTGATGCTAATGCTGTCTGGCGTCACCAATCACACTAATACAGTGATCAGAAAAAAGATCTGTACACTGTCATAATGACACTGTGACAGGGCAGTGAAAGGGTTAACCACTTATAAGGATTTACCCCCTTCCTGACCAGAGCACTTTTTACAATTCGGCACTGCGTCGCTTTAACTGCTAATTGCGCGGTCATGCAATGCTGTACCCAAACGATATTTGCGTCCTTTTGTTCCCACAAATAGAGCTTTCTTTTGATGGTATTTGATCACCTCTGCGGCTTTTATTTTTTGCGCTAGAAACGGAAAAAGACTGAAATTTTTTTTAAAAACAATATTTTCTACTTTTTGTAATAAAAAAAATCCAATAAACTCAATTTTAGTCATACATTTAGTCCAAAATGTATTCAGCCACATGTCTTTGGTAAAAAAATGTCAATAAGCGTATATTTATTGGTTTGCACAAAAGTTATAGCGTCTACAAACTAGGGTACATTTTCTGGAATTTACACAGCTTTTAGTTTATGACTGCCTATGTCATTTCTTGAGGTGCTAAAATGGCAGGACAGTACAACCCCCCCCCCCCCCAAATGACCCCATTTTGGAAAGTAGACACCCCAAGGAAATTGCTGAGAGGCATGTTGAGCCCATTGAATATTAATTTTTTTGTCCCAAGTGATTGAATAATGACAAAAAAAAAATTTACAAAAAGTTGTCACTAAATGATATATTGCTCACACAGAGCTTATACATTTTGACCCCATATCTGGCATGCTTGTTGGGGAGAAACTGTTTGAAAGCAAGGCAGCCAGAAAAATTAATGAGGAACTCATCTACGCAGACAACTTGTTAGGGGGTATACAAGTCTGCAAAATTTTGGATAAAATGATTTATAAGGGGCAGAATATTGTGGAGCCGATCATATTCAGGGTCACCCTGAGGAAGACAGAATTTATTGTCGCTGAAGTGCATAAATTGCATAATCTCATATCTATGCCTGGCCATAGCTGCAGAGATAAAAAATAAATAAATAAATAAAAAAGTGCTGCGCAAATAAAAGTCCATATACAACTGATGCAATTGGAATGGAGAAACAGGAACCACCGGTGACAATGAATAACAGGATGGTGACTTAATCCCTCCACCGTTCTTGGATGGCCCCTCACCTCAGTTATTCGACCTGAAACAGGTCACACCACTTTAAAGGATTGGATGGATCAATCAGTAGGACACTCCTTCACCTCCTCCAATTCACAGGCTCACTTCCCAGTACTCAGTGTATGGCAGATGTTGAATATAAAATATAAAGCAACAAACCATAGTGTTCTCCGTGTAAAATTTATTAAAATAAATGCAGGCTAAAACGAAGCACATAAAGAACGGCACTTCAAAACACTCACATCTCACCGGCACTCCGATCCGAGTGCCGGCTGGCAGGCTTGTGATCGCGTCTGTCGGATGACCGCGGGTGACGTCACACGCTCCTAACCCCCGTACGCGTTACGTCCTATGGGCTGGACTTCATCGGCGTGGGGCGGGATGCGCAGTGACGGCCCGCATTGTTATTATTGTAAACCATGGTGACGGCAGCACCAATCAGAAGGGTGGAAGTGGTAATCAGGAGATCGAACGCCTCCATGTCAATACCTATTAGTTAGTGGTTATTATTACCCTTTACTCCTGACGGAAAATGTAAAAATCTCTATCATCAACTATAGACAAACTAAAGCTGTATTTTTAATAGAAATGATGAATTACAATAGAATATATCACCTTACACGGCAAACCTTCAGGCTCTCTGAATCAGATTGTCTTTAAACCATAAAGGTGATGTCAATTAATTACGCAAACACTAATGCTGCTAAATCGCAAAAAGGTCGCATAATGAAAACGCATATTGTGTAGAGACAAAAATTAACAATAGCCGAATGGCATATGTCACCATACAAGGCATACATTACTAGATCGAAATGTTTACAATGATATTTATTATATACGCATAAACGATCGTTGCAAAATCGCATGCAAAAAAGTCGCATAATAAAACCCCATACATAACATGTATGGATAATATCAAAAAAATATTAAGACATCAGCCCACGGGCATCGGTCAAGCGCGATCACATGTACAATATTAAAGAGAATGAAATAAATCTAAAAAATCATCTATTAGAAATAAAACAATTCAAATCAAAATCAACGTTCATTCCAAAAGGGGAGAGAACTTTGGTCTCATAGATCCAGAATGATTCCCTACGACTGAGCTGTCTGATGTAATGACCGCCCCTCCAGTGTCGCGGCACTTTTTCTACACCCCAAAATTTGAGACATTTGGGGTCTTTTTGATGAAAAAGGCGAAAATGTCTAGACACACTATGGGTCTTAACCCCCCGCTTGATGTTACTAATATGCTCTCCGATTCTTACATGGAGTGCTCTTGAGGTCCGGCCCACATAATGAAGGCCACAATCGCACTCCAACATGTAGACCACTCCAACTGTTGAGCACGTAATTAGACCTTCAATTTTATAACTTTTTTGTGTGGTGTATGAGACAAAATCCTTGCGTCTCTTAATATTTCTGCAGGCCTTCCTGCATGTGGCACACTTCCCACATGCATAAAAGCCGGAGAGGAACCCAAATAAGCCATTAGTCACAGTTTTAGGCCAATCAGTGACCCCTGGTGCCACCCGGTCTCGTAAAGAAGGGGCCTTCCGGTAAATAAACCGAGGGTGATCGGGAAGAACTGGGCCAAGGGTCCTATCTCCCTTGAGTATAGGCCAATGTCTAGCTATATAGCTGCAGAGAACACGGGTATATGATGAATTGGGTCTGTGGACCAATATGACCGAAACTCATTCTTTTTAGTAATGCCCATGTTGAGGGTTAGGCTCAAAAACGTCGGAAACCAAGATACGTTTCCATTCAAATTGTGTGGCAAGGTTTGAATTTGGGTTTGCGGCGATAAATTGTTTGGCATATAAATTGCTTTGGTCCCCCATAGGTCTATACAGATCTTTCGTGAAAACCAGCAGAAAAAAACAAAGGGGAGTTAAATTTGCTGTTTCCACCTGAATTCTGGGTTGGCCAGTGAAAGGGGGAAGTATGGGTGCGGCAGAATCTGTGGGCTCCCAATCAGATTTTGCAAGTGCAGTGGGAATGGCACTATGGGCTTTATGGGCCTGCGTTCAAATTCTTGGTGGCTGGGGGACACTACTTGTGCCACAGCACCAGCTTGAACTGTACTTATGGGACTCCCCACATCACCAAATGTTACTGCAGTTCTGGTGTGTCTAAGACCAGGTTGTACTAGGCCGCTGGTACTTGCCAGTTCACCAGAAGGTAGAGCGGCACTAGTATTGGCACTCTGCTGCATACGGGAATCATGCGATTGTACCACCTCAGCAACCTTGGCACGGGTCGGGTATGCCTGACCTTAGCATAGTTGCCAACATTGCAAAAAAAAAATTCGGGACACTTTTTTGCATGTAGGCGGAGCCTGCTATAATTAGGGGGCATGGCATTCATTTATAGGCGAGGCATACTGTAATAAAAAAGCGGCGAAGAAATAGGCGTGACTTGAGCGGAATAGTGGGCGTGGCTTAAATGGGCGTGGCTCGGAAGGGGTGTGGTATGAGATAAATGAGGGATGGAGGGAGAAAGAAAGGTAGAGGGAGAGAAAGAAAAAGAAAGAGAGAAAGAAAGAGGGATGAAGTGACAGCAAGCCCAGATCCTACACAACAGTAGAAATATATGTATTCCAGAAAGTTTAACAAATCAGCAGATAAAGATACTCTAAACACCTGGTGTTGGCGCTTCAATCATCCCGGCACCTGGTTGTGATGGCGTCAGGATGATTGAAGTGCATTATTTCTATTATTACATTGTAATATAAAATGAAATTATTTAACTCACCATAATGCAGAATCAGTGGGAACCCTGAGCGTGTCAGTAGCCACGTCGCCTGCCACCAGATGCCATCAGGTGTTCCCAGCGGAGTCCCCCCTACATCAGACATTGCAGCGGAGTCCCCCTTACATCAGACATTGCAGCGGAGTCCCCCTTACATCAGACATTGCAGCGGAGTCCCCCCTTACATCAGACATTGCAGCAGAGTCCCCCTTACATCAGACATTGCAGCGGAGTCCCCCTTACATCAGGCATTGCAGCGGGGTCCCCCCTTACATCAGGCATTGCAGCGGAGTCCCCCCTTACTTCAGGCATTGCAGCGGAGTCCCCCCTTACATCAGACATTTCAGCGGAGGGGAGGGAGTTTTTTTTTTTCCCCTCAAACAGAAGCTGGGAGCACTTTGACTTACCGAGTGACACACTAGCTCCCCCCACGTGGCGCCGACTGTTCCCTGGTGGTCCCGGCCTCGGGCACCCCCGGACCTTTCACGTTCTCCTCCTCGGGGTCCCTCCCAGGCTGAGCCTCAGGTGCTGTGTAAACAGGAGGAGGCGAACCGCCTCCAAGTGAGAGTCCTGGCGTCCTGGCACTGACACAGCAGCAGCAGTCAGCGTGACACAGCGCCGTGCACCTCCTCCCCCATCCATCCATGTGCACTGACTGCGAAGTAGCCACGCCCCCGCTTGACATACTTGGCAAATCAAGGCAGGCAGAAAGAGCATGTGTCCTCCTTGTCCAATAGAAGACAAGGAGGACAAAATGAGTCAAGGGGGGACGCTCTGGAGTAGGGGAGGATACGAGGCTGCGGGGAAATAATAATTAACGCTTTATTGCCCAAATTTTTTTTCCGATGCTCGGGACAAGCGGCAAAATTCGGGACAAATAGCGGGAAACAATAAAATCGGGACGAGGCTCCAAAATTCGTGAATGTCCCAGGAAATTCGGGACTATTGGCAACTATGCCTTAGCAGGCATCTCTACTCCATCGTCAGAGCTCTCTGTCAGAGTGTCGCTGCTCTCTACAGGTTTGTATCCTAAGCCTGATTCTGACAGTGAGGCTTCCCCATCACTCTCATCTGTCATGTTCAGAATCCTGTAGGCCTCTTTACCAGTGTACCTTTCGATTGACATTTTGGCCAATAAATGTATAGGTACCTAATGTGACACACAGGTAAAAGAGCACCTGGCTGTCAGGGATTGCTTAAACCGCTATAAAAAAAAAGTACCTGCTAGTACTAGCAGAGATCAGGCCTGAGGTTCACGCTGTGGTTTTGTGTACAGCGTATCAGAAGTGACAGTGATCTACTGACACTACACTTGTTGGAGGGGGGCGGGGGGTGGCAGCAGGGGAGGATCCAGAGCCTAGTCTCGGGAGGGGCAAAAAACAAAAATATGTTTTTTTGGGGGCAATTTGTCGGGGAAACGGCTGGTGTTGGCGCTTCAACCATCCCAGCACCATGGTTGATATGGTGTCAGGATGATTGAAGCGCATTATTTGTATTATTACATTGTTATAAAAAATAAAATAGTTCAACTCACCATAATGCAGAATCAGTGGGAGCCCTGAGCGTGTCACTTGCCACCGTCGCCTGCCACCAGATGCAGATTGTCACTTGCCACATCACCTGCCACACGTTGAGGATTGTCACTTGCCACGTCGCCTGCCACCAGATGCAGATTGTCACTTGCCACATCACCTGCCACACGTTGAGGATTGTCACTTACCACGTTGCCTGCCACCAGATGCAGATTGTCACTTGCCACATCACCTGCCACACATTGAGGATTGTCACTTGCCACGTCGCCTGCCACCAGATGCAGATTGTCACTTGCCACGTCATCTGTCACCAGATGTGGATTGCCACTTGCCACATCGCCTGTCACCAGATGCAGATTGTCACTTGCCATGTTGCCTGTCACCAGATGCGGATTGTCACTTACCACGTCGCCTGTCACCAGATGCAGATTGTGACTTGCCAAGTCACCTGCCACACGTTGCGGATTGTCACTTGCCACGTCACCTGCCACACGTTGTGGATTGTCACTTGCCACGTCATGGATTGTCACTTGCCACGTCACCTGCCACACGTTGAGGATTGTCACTTGCCACGTCACCTGTCACCAGATGCAGATCATCACTTGCCATGTCACCTGCCAGCGGTTATGGATTGTCACTTGCTACGTCACGGATTGTCACTTGCCACGTCGCCTAACACATGTTGCGGATTGTCACTTGCTGTGTCACTTTCCTGTGTCCCAGGATCAGGCAGCAGATTATCAGTCAGGTAGCAGAGAGATGATGTCATCTCTCTGCTTCCCGCAGCTGCCTGCACAGTGAGGGCGGAACTGTACTGCAGGGATTCAGGGCGGGCGCCGGGCAGTGAGAGATGTCACTTATCTCTCTGCTCCCCCGCCCACGGCTCCCTCATTGGCCAGCCGTCTGCTCACCCACGAGCCGCCCAGCTGTTCGCCTGCTCTCTCACCTACTCAGCCACCTGACAGCCTGTGGAGCCGCCCGCTTTTTAACCCGCAAAGCCGCCCGGGAAGCCGCCCGCTCTCTAACCCGCAGAGCCACCCAGGAAGCCGCCTGCTCTCTAACCCGGAGAGCCGCCCGGGAAGCCGCCCGCTCTGTCACCTGTGGAGCCATCCGCAGAGCTGCCCGGGAAGCTGCCTGCTCTCTCACCTGCATTCTGGGGGGGTGGGCAATTGCCACGTTGCCCCCCCTGGATCCGCCCCTGGGTGGCAGAAGGGCTAAACGCAGGCACTGGCAAGTGTGGGGGCTCATCCTGCTAACGCTGCATTTTCGGGAACACTATACTATTGAGAATGCTAGTATAGTTCTGATCTGATATCAAAGATAGTAATCCGTTCAGACTGTATACTAGTAATGGAGGTATATAGTGTGTGTGTTAGTGGTACTGGCAAACAAACGGTTTAAAGGTATTAGTGAATATGTGGCGGGTAATCTGACGCTGTCTGGGATTGATGCTAATGCTGTCTGGCGTCACCCATGACACTAATACAGTGATCAGAAAAAAGATCTGTACACTGTCATAATGACACTGTGACAGGGCAGTGAAAGGGTTAACCACTTATAAGGATTTACCCCCTTCCTGACCAGAGCACTTTTTACAATTTGGCACTGTGTCGCTTTAACTGCTAATTGTGCGGTCATGCAATGCTGTACCCAAACGATATTTGCGTCCTTTTGTTCCCACAAATAGAGCTTTCTTTTGATGGTATTTGATCACCTCTGCGGCTTTTATTTTTTGCGCTATAAACGGAAAAAGACTGAAAATTTAAAAAAAAACGATATTTTCTACTTTTTGTAATAAAAAAAATCTAATAAACTCAATTTTAGTCATACATTTAGTCCAAAATGTATTCAGCCACATGTCTTTGGTAAAAAATGTCAATAAGCGTATATTTATTGGTTTGCACAAAAGTTATAGCGTCTACAAACTAGGGTACATTTTCTGGAATTTACACAGCTTTTAGTTTATGACTGCCTATCTACCGTATTTATCGGCGTATAACACGCACCGGCGTATAACACGCACCCCAATTTAGGAGGGAATTTTAAGGAAAAAAAAACTTTTAGGAGGGAAGTTGAAAGGAAAAAAAACTTACATTTAAATGCCCATCATTGCAGCCTTCTCAGTGCAGCCATGTCAGTGCAGCCTTCCCCAGTGCAGCCATGTCAGTGCAGCCATGTCAGTGCAGCCTTCTCAGTGCAGCCTTCCCCAGTGCAGCCTTGCCCCAGTGCAGCCATGTCAGTGCAGCCATGTCAGTGCAGCCTTGTCAGTGCAGCCTTCTCAGTGCAGCCTTCTCAGTGCAGCCTTCTCAGTGCAGCCTTCTCAGTGCAGCCTGCCCCAGTGCAGCCTTGCCCCAGTGCAGCCTTGCCCCAGTGCAGCCTTCGATCCCCTGTCCCTGCTGCTGTGCTTCAAAATCGCCGACCGCGATTTGAAAATGGCGCCGCCGGCGCCGAAATACACAGAGCCGGTCCTCGGCTCTTTCCGGCGGCGCTCGTTTACTTTCGGTTTCACTCGTAGCCCCGAGCGGAGCTATCCGAGTAGGTTCGGATAGCTCCGCTCGGGGCTACGAGTGAAACCGAAAGTAAACGAGAGCCACCGGAAAGAGCCGAGGTCCGGCTCTGTGTATTTCGGCGCCGGCGGCGCCATTTTCAAATCGCGGTCGGCGATTTTTAACTTTTGACAGCTCGGGATCGCAGGGGATCGGCGTATAACACGCACCTGCGACTTTCCCCTGATTTTAAGGGGAAAAAAGTGCGTGTTATACGCCGATAAATACGGTAATTTCTTGAGGTGCTAAAATGGCAGGGCAGTACAAAACCCCCCCAAATGACCCCATTTTGGAAAGTAGACACCCCAAGGAAATTGCTGAGAGGCATGTTGAGCCCATTGAATATAAATTTTTTTGTCCCAAGTGATTGAATAATGACAAAAAAAAAATTTACAAAAAGTTGTCACTAAATGATATATTGCTCACACAGGCCATGGGCATATGTGGAATTGCACCCCAAAATACATTTAGCTGCTTCTCCTGAGTATGGGGATACCACATGTGTGGGACTTTTTGGTAGCCTAGCCGCGTACGGGGCCCCGAAAACCAAGCACCGCCTTCAGGATTTCTAAGGGCGTAAATGTTTGATTTCACTCCTCACTCCCTTTCACAGTTTTGAAGGACAAAAAATGCCAGGACAGTTTAACCCCCCCCCCCCCAAATGACCCCATTTTGGAAAGTAGACACCCCAAGCTATTTGCTGAGAGGCATGTTGAGTCCATGGAATATTTAATAATTTGCCACAAGTTGCGGGAAAATGACAAACTTTTTTTTTTTTTTTTTTGCACAAAGTTGTCACTAAATGATATATTGCTCAAACATGCCATGGGCATATGTGGAATTACACCCCAAAATACATTCTGCTGCTTCTCCTGAGTACGGGGATACCACATGGGACTTTTTGGGAGCCTAGCCGCGTACGGGACCCCGAAAACCAAGCACCGCCTTCAGGATTTCTAAGGGCGTAAATTTTTGATTTCACTCTTCACTACCTATCACAGTTTCGAAGGCCATAAAATGCCAAGATGGCACAAAACCCCCCCCCAAATGACCCAATTTTGGAAAGTAGACACCCCAAGCTATTTGCTGAGAGGCATGGTGAGTATTTTGCAGCTCTCATTTGTTTTTGAAAACGAAGAAAGAAAAGATGTATTTTTTTTTCTTTTTTCACTTTTCAAAACTTTGTGACAAAAAGCAAGGTCTGCAAAATACTCACCATACCTCTCAGCAAATAGCTTGGGGTGTCTACTTTCCAAAATGGGGTCATTTGGGGGGGGGGGGGTTGTGCCATCTGGGCATTCCATGGCCGCCGAAACTGTGATAGGCAGTGAGGAGTGAAATCAAACATTTACACCCTTAGAAACCCTGAAGGCGGTGCTTGGTTTTTGGGGTCCCGTATGCGGCTAGGCTCCCAAAAAGTCTCACACATGTGGTATCCCCGTACTCAGGAGAAGCAACAGAATGTAATTTGGGGTGTAATTTCACATATTCCGATGGCATGTTTGAGCAATATATCATTTAGTGACAACTTTGTGCAAAAAAATGTGTCTTTTCCCGCAACTTGCGTCACAATATAAAATATTCCATGGACTCGACATGCCTCTCAGCAAATAGCTTGGGGTGTCTAATTTCCAAAATGGGGTCATTTGGGGGGGGGGGGGTTTGGAACTGTCCTGGCATTTTATGCACAACATTTAGAAGCTTATGTCACACATCACCCACTCTTCTAACCACTTGCAGACAAAGCACTTTCTGACACTATTTGTTTACATCAAAATATAATTTTTTTTTTGCAAGATAATTACTTTGAACCCCCAAACATTATGTATTTTTTTAAAGCAAAGGCCCTACAGATTAAAATGGTGGGTGTTTAATTTTTTTTTTTTCACACAGTATTTGCGCAGCGATTTTTCAAACGCATTTTTTTGGGAAAAAACACACTTTTTTTAATTTTAATGCAATAAAACACACTATATTGCCCAAATGTTTGATGAAATAAAAAAGATGATCTTAGGCCGAGTACATGGATACCAAACATGACATGCTTTAAAATTGCGCACAAACGTGCAGTGGCGACAAACTACATACATTTTTAAAAGCCTTTAAAAGCCTTTACAGGTTACCACTTTAGATTTACAGAGGAGGTCTGCTGAAATTACTGCCCTCGATCTGACCTTCACGGTGATACCTCACATGCATGGTGCAATTGCTTTTTACATTTGACGCCAGACCAACGTTTGCGTTCGCCTTTGCGCGAGAGCTGGGGGGGACAGGGGTGCTTTTTTTTTTTTCTTTATTATTTTTTTTGCTTTTTTATCTTATTTGTAAACTGTTCCTTTAATTTTTTTTTTTAATCATTTTTATTGTTATGTCAGGGAATGTAATTATCCCCTATGGTAGCAATAGGTAGTGACAGGAACTCTTTTTTGAAAAAAATGGGCTTTATTGGACCCTAGATCTCTCCTCTGCCCTCAAAGCATCTGACCACACCAAGATCAGTGTGATAAAATGCTTTCCCAATTTCCCAATGGCGCTGTTTACATCCGGCGAAATTGAAGTCATGAAATGCTCGTAGCTTCCGGTTTCTTAGGCCATAGAGATGATTGAAGCCATTCTGGTCTCTGATCAGCTCTATGGTCAGCTGGCCGAATCACCGGCTGCATTCTCAGGTTCCCTGTTGGGACAGGAGAGCCAGAGAAAAACATGCAAGACGGTGGGAGGGGGGGACATTCCCTCCCACTGCTTGTAAAAGCAGTCTAGAGGCTAATTAGCAGCTAGGATTGCTTTTACATGAAAGCCGACTGCTGGCTGAAAAGAATGATACCAGGATGATACCTAAACCTGCAGGCATCATTCTGGTATAACCACTCATACGTTGCTGGTCCTTCTTGGGCATATATTGTAATCTTTTTTTTCATGCAGCCTGTAGGCTGAACGAAAAAAAGAGATTGATTGGTGGGTATGCCCACCATTAGAATATCTCCCTTTATCCACCCACTTTTAATGATGGGCATACATGCACCATTTATATATGCCGAAGCATGGGGGCATCCGCCCCAAAAGTTAGGAGCAAATCGCTCCTCTGCCCCTGCTGCCCCCATGCTTCGGCATATATCACCTCCAACATCGCTGGAGTCACGGCTTTATATATTGTGGGAGCAAACGCTGTTGCTGTCAAGATGAATAAATACGCACTGCAGCTGAATGGCGTACCTGAAGACAAAAAAATGGTTAACAATAAAACACAGTAAACAGTAAAGTATAAAAAATTGCATACCTGAAAAGCAAACATAATAAAACATAATAACAATAAAACACTGCAGAATAGAATACAGTAAAAAAGAGCAGAACAATAGAGAAAGAATAGAGAGAGAGAGAACAATAAAACGACAACTATTTTTTTTTTTTATTTAATATATTTTTTGTGGTTTTTTTTTTTACACTTTTTTTTGTAACTGTAACTTTTATAACTGTAACCGGTTCCAGGTTCGGGTCTCTCAAAATGCGATGGCATCTTGGGAGACCCTATGAAAGTGTGCCTAGTCTGTGCAATGCTGTACCCTACGCTAATACTCAACTAGTGAATGGTAGCGTTCAAAACATTCACCAATGCAAAGACCAGGATTGTCAGGACAGGAGGGATAATAATAGCGGGTGTCAAGTCTATATCCGCGCTTGCTGCAGACACAACATCTTTTTTGGGGGGGTTCGTTGGGTAGGGGTACTCAGGAGGACATAAAGAAAATGCCTCTCATGCAGCCGACTGCATTTGGTTGGGGATGTGAATGGGGGAAGTACGGGTGCTGCAAAAGTGGTGGGTTCCCAATTAGGATTGGCGAATGCAGCAGGAAGGGCATAATGAGCACGACAGGCCTGTGTTTGTCTTCTTCTTGGTGGCACCGGGACACTACTTGTGCTTGCCACCTCACCAGCTTGTATGTACACAATAATTCTGCGCTACCACAAAGAAAAATGGACACAGCAGCTAACACAACCAGCAAGTGTAAATAATGTCAAAAAACAAGATAAGTGTAGCGCTAGGGAGAGGTCACAAAATAAAGTCTATGGATTGACAGTTCAAAGGTCATAAGTTTTGAAAGAACGACACTGGAGGGAATTAAAAAAGTTAATTAAATTAAAAAACAAATCTCCACAAGAGTATGAATCATCTATAACAGGAGCCCACACACCACCAATAGAAGTGAGAAGGCTTACCGGACTCGGTGGACCCAACAAGGCATACGCCAGGTGGAGTCAATCAGACTTGGGTGGTGCTGGGTTGAAGTTGGCCTGGACGGGCAAAGTTGGTGGAATGGCTACCACATGGCTGTGTTCTTCAAGCGTGATCGGGTCAAAAGATGTGAAATACGGCACCCATAAGACGTATCCCTCAGATCCGCGTTGGAACCAGCAATATCAGCAACCAAATGAAGAGAAGGAATGGCCAGATAGTGTAAATCCGTTTTAATGGGAAATATAATAAAAAAAGTATACACTCACATAAAAGGGTATCTAAAAACAGCGCTGTAGAGAAGTGGCGACAGTGGGGTCCTACCCGACGCGTTTCGTCTGCATAGACGTCGTCTGGGGGGTTCCCCCCACTGTAGCCACCAGAGTACATATAAGAAAAACCTCACCAGCTTGAACTGCACTTATGGGACTCGCCACGTCACCAAGTGTTACTGCAGTGCTGGTTTGACTACGACCAGGGTGTACTAGGCCGCTGGTGCTTGCCAGTTCACCAAAACGCTACCAAAAAAAGTGTTAGCGATCGCAGGGATCAGGCCTGACTCTGCGAACGCTGCAGTTATGTGTTTAGTGTTTTGTAAGTGACAGTGATCGATCAATACTGCACTTGGGTGGGCTGGGCGGAGGGGCAAAACCCAGGTGCTAGCAGGTATCTGGGCTGATCCAGCTAACACTGCGTTTTTGGGAACCCTAAACTGCTGGGGACGCTAGTATAGATCTGATCGGATCAGATATTGATTTGTTTAGATACTTTACCACTAAGGGAGGTGTATGGTGCGTGCGTGGGTGTTAGCGGTACTGGCGGTAACCTGACGCTGCCTGGGGCGACGCAGACCCTATCTGACCCTATCTGACCCTAAAACCTAACTAATATCACCGCCAGGCGATCATGGGGCTAAACCTTTATTAGGTAATAAACGGCGGGTGCCCTGACACTATAAAAAATAAACTAACTAACCAGCGTCACCCGTAACAGTTATTTGGTGATCACTGGTGAAAGGGTTAACTAGGGGGCAATCAAGGGGTTAAAACCTTTATTAGGTAGTATATGGGGGTCCCTAACACTATAAAACGCTGATGGCGAACCTATATATTTACCTCCCTAACTAGCGTCACCAGTGACACTAATACAGCGATCAGAAAAACGATCGCTTAGTGACACTGGCAACGGGGGGTGATCAAGGGGTTAAAACTTTATTAGGGGGTTACCCTAGACCTAAAGGGGGCTAACACTAACTGCCCTACCACCTCTAACTGTAACAAACTGACACCAATGCAGTAATCAGAAAAAAAAACTGCTATTGGTGTCACTGTGACGGGGGGGGGGGTGATTAGGGGGTGATCAGGGGGTGAAAAGTGTGCCTAGTGTGTTTTACTGTAAGACCCCTTTCACACTGGGGCAGTTTGCAGGCGTTATTGCGCTAAAAATACCGCCTGCAAACCGACCCAAAACAGCCGCTGCTGTTTGTTCAGTGTGAAAGCCCGCCTGCCCGTGCCATTCTGCCGCAGTATATCGACTTGGCGGTCGACAAGTGGTTAACTGGGGGCGATCAGGGGGTTAAAACTTTATTAGGGAATGTATGGCAGGTACTCTGATGCTGTCTGGGACTGACGCTAACTGCTGCTAACGCTATCTAGCGTCACCAATGACACTAATACAGTAATCAGTAAAAAGCTGTACACTGTACCTAATGATACTGTGACAGGTAGTGAAGGGGTTGGGGCGCAATCAGGGGGTCAAATGTGCCTGTCTAAGTGTTTTACTGTGTAAAGTGTGCTGTTTTTACTCACCGTATGTTGTCTCTTCTCTCTCTGGAACCGAAAAGGGCTCCACAAGAAAAGAGCTCATCACATCATGTGCCTGTGTTTTGTAAACACAGGCACATGATGGTCTCTGATTTGCCACTATAGATCAGCAGGCCCAGACCAAAAATCATTGGCCTGGACCTGTAGACGGATCGGTGCTGGAGCAAGTCGCGGCACCTACCCGGAAGCGCTGATCACATTTTAGGTACGTGATCTGGCGCAGAGCAGCCTCCCTGCTGCAGTAAAAGTGCAGTGGGCGGTCTGCAACTGGTTAAAAGACAATGTCCGCCCGAAGAAAATCCAGGGTAAATCACGATGAACGCCGCCGACCCAAAAAAAAAAAAAATAGCTCCGCACCCGTCTCTTGTCTCCTAGGGTCTGACATGTTCAGTTCCCACCAACGTTAAAAAAACAAAGCACTGAGGTCACCGATAACAGTGGGTGACCCTGCCTTTTTGTTTATTTAATGTTGGTGAGAACCAGACGTGTCAAATGCGGGGAGGTAAGTGACGAGCGCAGAGCTTTTTTTTTTTTCGGGTCAACAGTGGTGGCGGTATTTATCATGATTGACGCTGGAGGGGGCGCCAGATTGCGAGCTGCACTGAGCTCATAACACTCAGGAGAAGCTCTTCAGCAACTTGCCCAGCTGTCACACTACCCCATGCTCTGAACTCTGATACAGCCCGCACACTGAACTGAGGCTGTACTTGTCTCCTTCTCTGTAGCTGCAGCCGTACCAGACAAGAGACCAGACCAGGTTTGGCTGCTGTCCAAGTCAGGGTGAACACAGTCAGAGCAGCAGTGAGGGTGGGCGAAGCAGGAAGATAAAGTTCACTCAGCAGGATGAGCATGTGCGAGAGATCCAAAATGGCTGCTTGAGTCTGGACCTGCGCACCTCACCAGAACAACGGCGCTCCCAGCTCAGCACAGCCTGCCCCAGGAAGGAAAGAAAACAGGGGCCCTGCCGCCTGAACCACTAGAGAGCACCCTCGGATGAGCAACTCGGCTACATGCCGGGATTTAGGCCCGCAATTCGAGGCATCCACCCACGCTGGGTGTACCAAGATGGCCGCTGCAGCTGCTGCAGCCACTGCAGGCAATCAGCCTCATGCTTCTAACATGGAGAGAGCCACAGATTTCAGGCAAGCCCTCACTCCAGCCACGCTGACATACAACCCCCTTATTCTTGGAACTGCCAGCAGGCCACAACGCCCTCACCCACTTCCACAGAATCGCTCATTGGCCACACTATGGCAGATCAGGCCTTCTCTCCTGCAGGGCCTGGCAGGCCTACCTATCCTGACTTCACCACACCAGGCCTACACCCCCAAGATCACAGCTTCAACGCAGCAGATCTATATGATAAACTTTCAACCCTCCTAGAAAGAGGATTAGCCACAACGGCAGCCAAAATAACAGGGGACATAAAATCGGACCTGCAAAACACAGGCTGGAGGCAATAGAAAACAATAGAAAACAAATTGGAGCTCACTGCTGCAGTGTCTAACCAAAACACTGACCTAATCCAAACCTTGCAGGACCAACTAGATACCGCTTTATCACGCATAGACGACCTCGAGAACAGATCCAGATGGTATAATTTTACGATCAGGGGTTTACCAGAAACCGTGACAGATGTATCTGCAGCATCCCAAGACCTGATTAAAACCCTATTACCTAACATCCACCAACAGCGTCTAGAACTGGACAGAGCTCACAGAGCCCTGAGACCCCACAGGAAGGATGGCTCGCCTAGATAAATAATTGTCAAACCACACCACTACGCAGTAAAAGAAGCTGTTATGAAACAAGCACGCGCTTTACCCCAGGTGACCTGTCAGGGCCACGCAAGTCAGATTTTTGCTGATCTTGCATCCTAAACGATCCAACAAAGACACACCCTGAAGCCCTTACTGTCCGCCCTGGCCCAGGAGGACATGAAATACAAGTGGGCATTCCCGTTTGTGGTAATATTCTCATACAAAAGCCAAAACCATGCCTTCTCCAATTTTGCTTTGGGAGAAAAACTTCTACTTTCCCAGGAAGCAGAAATTAATACGTCTTCTTCCTCTACAGGATCCACTAAGAGACCCCCACCCATCAGCCCCTCAACCCCCCTTTGGTCTAAGATAAAAGCGAGAAGATCGGGGGACAACGGCCCTATCTGAGCATTTCCACAAATTGTCCTGGATCTACCCAGTTGCCTAACTGATTGTTGGATCTTCTGACATTTTACTCAGGTCATCCGACAGTTACGGGGTTCTGACCCCTTTCCCCACTTTCGTGGTCTGCAGCCACGTGAACTATGCATTTCAGTTTTACCCCCTTTTTCTCCCCTCCGCCTCGGTTTGTTTTTTCACTTTAGATCTTCCAGGTTTATATATGGACAAATTAGTCTCATAAGACTGTAAGGTTAGCATTTCTCTGCTAAAACAAAATCTGAGCCCCAGAATATCCAGCCTCCCCTCCTCTCCATCCCTTTTCCCCCTTTTACCTTCTCCTCCGCTCTCATCCCCTCCCCCGCTAATCCCCCCTTCCTCCGAGACATTTTCATTTTCTCAACACATCACCCTATCTTCCCTCCTAATTTTTGTTTAGCTCTCTACCTTCAATTTGCACATGTACCCAGCTTACTCTGTTTTACCTGTGTTCCTTCCTATTAACCCTACTCATATGCAAGCAATATAGTCAATTTTTTTTTTTCCTCTCTTCTTTTAGTATTGAGCGCCCTGGTCTGGGGTGGTCCACATGTGCCTTCCGCCTATTCCTTAAAATCCGTTCGGCCTTCAAGGTATAGGACGTCCGAGATGTTTAGCTCGGATATATTCCATTAATTTTTTAATACAATAGCTCCCGGGGTTCCCTTCTCCCCCCTGGGACCTATTAACTTCTTAGGGAGAAGACCTCCTTTGCTTTCCTCTTACCGCTTTCATCTTTCTCTTCATGATTTGTCTACCATGCAACAGCTAACTAGTTTATCTCTGGCAGCTAATCTCAGCTCCTGGCTTTCGAATAATAAGTACTCGATACTGCTCAAGGGGGACACTCCAGCTATACCTGAACACAAAAGAAGACTTCCCCGGTAAGTGATGGTGAATGCGTCTACATCCCTCCCCGCTGCTCCTATGGCTAACTCCACACTAAACACCATTAAGGTCACCTCTCACAATGTGCAAGGCTTAAACTCCCCTCTGACACACAGGAAAATATTTAACTCATATGAATTCCTCAAACTAGATGTTATAATGATGCAGGAGACACACTTTCTGGTTCAGTACAGTCCTAAGTTCATAAATGGGCACTTCCCTAAATTTTATCTCGCAAAAAATAAAACCAAAGGAGTGGCCATCGTTTTCTCAAAAACTTGCAAATTTAACTGGACCCTAGAGTATAAAGACATGGAGGGCAGGTTCATTTTAGTCAAAGGCACGTTGGAAGAACAAATGTACTCTCTAGTGTCGTACTACGCACCTAACAAAGGCCAGGCAGAGTTTTTTGCCCGTCTATTTAATACTCTTAACCCCATGTTAGAGGGAACAATCTTTGGGGGCGACTCCAATGTCGCCTTTGATCAAGGAATAGATAAATCAAAGCCTCCGGGACAACAGTTAACATGCCCCCTCAAAGTCAGCCACAAAATAGCTAAATTGATACATGCACAGGGACTAACCAATGTCTGGAGAGAACTGAATCCCTCCACAAGAGACTTCACACACTACTCTGCCCCTCACAACACATTTGCCAGAATCGATCCCATCCTAATACACACGCATGCGATCCCTTCAGTAGCTCAACCCCGGATCAGAGACACGATTTTGTTGGATCACACCATAGTAAGCATGACCTTGCGCCTTACAGCTCCAAAAAAACAAAAAGGACAGAAACCCTGGAGTCTAAATGAACCCCTTCTATCTGACCCAATCAGAGTCACCATGCTTGAGAAGTCATTGCTAGAATATTTTAAATGTAACTCTACGTAGGACACTTCAATGGAAACCGTGTGGACAGCCCACAAGGCTTTCATTAGGGAGGAAATCATCCGCATTCTGCCCAAATAAAAAGGGAAAGAACGGCCGATATAGAGAGACTGGAAAGGGAGTATGCGTCATTACTAGCCCAACACAAAAAACCCCTTCAAATAATAACATAGCCCAACTAGAGAAAATCAAGCTGGAACTTAACCTATCTCTCACAGCACAAGCAGAAAGAAGCATAAGATGGAGTAAAAACAAATAATATACACAGAAAGATAACATTGGTTCTATGTTAGCAGCCAAATTATCCCCCAGAATACAACTGAATATAATGCCCCAGATCAGAATTCCCGGACACGGCCTTACAGCTAACCTGGAGAAAATCCTAAATGCCTTTCAGACCTTTTACTCGAAACTATATATGGCTACTTCCCCCCAAAAAACGGAGTCTATCGAGACATTTCTCGATAATTTACCCATTCCACAACTGACCATAAAAATTCATTGAAAGCCCCTTTCACAGAAGAGGAGGTTTTAGGGGTTCAAAAATCAAGGAACTAAAAAAGTGGATCTCCTCCGGGTCCTGACGGACTATCCAACCCGTACTATAAGACCTTCGCTAACATCTTAGCCCCGCAATTAACTAAATTTTTTAATGCAAAGACCCGAGGCAGTCCACTAGACAGGATATCCCTCATAGACTGTGATCTTAAAATACTGACCAAAATCCTAGCCAACCGTTTCTCCTCTTTCATCACCAACTACATCCACAAAGACCAAGTGGGGTTCATTCCTAGCAGACAAGGACCGGACCAAATTAGGAGGGCAATTTACATAATCTCTATTCTCCAATCTACCTGGGAAGGGGGCCCCAAACAAGCTTCTTTAGACTTAAAAAAAGCCTTCGACTCTGTATCCTGGCCATACATCTTTACACTACTGAAGAGATAGGGTTTTGGCGACAGATTAATGGGGCTAATCAGAGCTCTCTACTCTCAACCTCAGGCAAGAATCTTATTCATATCGCAAAAGGCACTTGGCAAGGTTGCCCACTCTCCCCACTAATCTTTGCCCTAGCAATCAAAACCCTTGCTATCACAATTTGGCAAAATCCAAATATAAAAGGAGTTACATGTGGCACACAAACTCACAAGTGCGGGCTTTATGCAGACAACATTTTGTTATTCATCACCTCCCCTATCACATCCCTCCCAAATTCATGCCAGACCCTAGAGGAATTCTCAGGTATCTCAGAGCTTCAAGTGAACTATTCCAAGTCCCTAGCTATGAATGTATCCCTCCAACCGAATACTATGTCCCTGCTCCAAAAATCTTTCCACTTTGAATGGAACGAAACGTACATTAAATACCTGGGAATTAACTTAACACCCAAGATAGAAACCCTCTAAAATAACAATTATCCCCCTATGTTCCGGAAACTAGAAACAAAGCATGGGCTAAACATTACCTTTCATGGATAGGAAGGATAAACTCTATAAAGATGACTCTACTCCCCAAACTCCTATTCCTGTTTCGCTCCCTACCCATCCCAATTAAAAGGGGCCACATTAAAGCCTTTCAGAGTAAGATTCTACAATTCATATGGGGCAAGGGAGGTTACAGAATACCTCCTTATACTGTCATAGGAAAAAGGGGGGCTTAGGTCTTCCTAAATTACTCCAATACTTTTTTGCAGATAGATTAGCACAGATCTCAATAATATATTTCATATATGAAAGACCGGATTGGGTCCAAATTGAAAGGCAGGCAGTACCCCACCACACTATAGATTTTTTAATGTGGTGCCCCCAAAATCCCGTCCGCCAATAATGGCACTGACCCTATCTCACTCCCTGGCCCTATGGGACCAGTTACGCAAGTCTAAGGCCCTAACCTCAGCTAGGAAAACACTGTCCCATTTGTTCAATAACCCTGACTTACCCCCAGGCCAGAATATTTTAGCATTCAAATGGTGCTTGGACAAAGGAAAGTACCGAATCTGACATTTCTACTCTTCTTCAG
Source organism: Lithobates clamitans (assembly GCA_037952925.1). Taxonomy (NCBI): domain Eukaryota; kingdom Metazoa; phylum Chordata; class Amphibia; order Anura; family Ranidae; genus Lithobates; species Lithobates clamitans. The sequence goes on from JBBGZY010000723.1 coordinate 5,839,616, forward strand.
GCCCTCTCTCCCTCAAGCATTGCATTAATAAGCTGGATTTGCCCGCAATAGAACACTTCAGATTTCAACAAATCTCTCACTTTTTACACTCTATATGGTTGGAAAAACCACTCCCGCCTAGGTACACGACATATGGACTATGGTGTGGACAGGGCTTGGAGCAGAGGGGAGGGATCTCGATCATATATTTTTTCAGATGATTCCTTAAGTTTGTTTACCGACCACGCCCTCATCTGGCGACACTACATTGACAACATTTTCAATCATTTTCCTGGTATGGACAGGTACTTATGAATTACTTGATAGATTCATTAAAACCTTAAACCTTAACTGCTTTAATCTCAAATTTACGGTTTCCAGCAATCCACAATGTATAACCTTTTTGGACCTAACCATCTTCAAAGACAGTTTGAACTGTCTAGCCTCTACCCTCTACAGGAAGGAGACTGCAGGGAATACCCTGTTGCACGCTAATAGTGCCCACCCTAGGTCACTTGTCAAAAGCATCCCTTACGCACAATACTTAAGATTGCGTCGCAATTGTACCCATATGGAGGAATTTAAATCCAAAGCAGATCAGATTACTAGCGAGGGGCTGTACCAAAACACTACTAGGTAGTGCTTATAATAAAGCTATACGACAGTCCAGAAATTCTTTACTATACAAAAAGAAAAAAACAGCTGAGTCTATACCCCCGGTGAGATTTATCACAAGATTCTCGCAGCAACATGAACAACTTCGCGATATCTTAAGTAGCCACTGGCCGATCCTCTAAGAGGATCCTATCCTCAAAAAATACACTGGCCTTTGCCCACAAATTACCTTTAGACGGGCTAGATCCCTGGGGGATAAATTAACTTCCAGCTACTACTCGACCACCCTAAAACATAAATTACCTAGGCAAGGGATCTCACAATGTGGCAAATGCTCATTTTGCCCATGGGTAAAAACAGGGAAAGCATTCCTACTTCCGAATGGGGAAACCTTCACCCCAAAGTTCCATGCCAACTGTGACACCGAAGGCGTCGTGTATCTCATGTCATGCCAATGCGGCACCTTTTATGTAGGCAAAACTATCATGTAGGATAAAAGACCATGTCTACTACTCAGCGGAGGGTAAGATGGTGACAGCAGTCAGTAGACACCTAGATCTTTACCATAGATTTGACGTCTCTATGATATCATTTATCGTATTATCAGTGATATCTAAGGATCCCAGAGGTGGAGACTGGGACAAACAGGTCTGTCAAAGAGAAACTATGTGGATTGAACGCCTCGGTGCCACGCATTCCCCAGGTATCAATGAGGCTCACACATATAAGCCTTTTCTATAATGACTTTGCTGGATTATTTCCTCTTCTAATATAGGTTATATTTTTCCCAACCCCCTCCCCCTAGTTGTTTATGCCAATATCACAAATTTGGCCACTAGGATATTTTAGCCCTTTGCGGGCCTGTCTGTCAACTAATCTCCTTTGGTCCAACTGTGGGTGGCCTCCAATAGTCTCCTTTTCGATTATCTATGCCTTTTGCTGGTTTTTGTTGTTTTATTCTTTTCTTCTTTTTTTCTTTTTTCTTTTTCTTTTCTGTCATTTCCTGAATATTGTTAGTAGTTTCAGCCGTTTCAATTACATTACCATGTATTTTGTACATTTAACCTGAACTGACTCTTACATAGTTGTTGTAATATGTATCCTTGTTGCTTATGCCCATGGTAGGTGCGGATGCAGTGTCGGGGTTTACTTTCAGTATCATGTGGCCGCCAAGCGCCATGCCCCCTCAAGAGGGTGATTGGCGCTTTGGGTTACACTGGTATCCAGCTTACCCAGTAATGCAACCGCTCCTTCCCTTTCCTGCGCGTCGGCGGTTTCCATGCCGACGCAATGGACTGGGACATGCGCGGTACGCATTCGACAGCCGGCTTGGATGACGTCACATCGGTTCTCACCGATTGGTGACTACAGGCGGGGCGTGTGTACAAGAGACGCTCTCTGCGTCTCCCGTCTCACGCTCTACACGGCCAGTCGCTCCACACCCGAGCGGCAGTGTGGTTGTTACCTGCTGCTTACAGTGTCTGCCTTTAATCCTGAATCAATAAGGTATGTGACAGCCCGTTCTCAGATACTCAGTACACAGTGGATAGACTACCACATTGACAAAATCCTTACTTATCTATGTTCATATCTTTTTTCCTTTCTGTGGGTCTACTTGTCTGACTTAGTCATATGACCTGGCTATGGATCAACCCCTTTAAGCTGTATCAGAGGCTTGATACAAATATATCTCTATCTCCTGCCATCAACTGAGACATCATCCGTTCTTGTCATTTGCTTACTGTGGTCTATCCTTGCACCATTGGGCTGAAGGTCTAGAGCCCAGTGGAGATACTTTTTATTTCTATGTACATATATGTCACTTAACCCATCAAATTCTTTCATGGTAAGTGCAATTTTTACTCTATGAATACCATGTATACTCAGTGGCCGCAGTATAGAAAAAATAAAAAATAAAAATAACTAAAAAAAAAGTATAAAATAAATACTATTACTTACAATTAAATTTCCCTTTGATTAGGATGCATATCTCTTACTAGATAAATAAACCAGGAACTTATAACTACTATTATTAGCCAATTTAATATCCCTTATCACTGGCAGAAATATTTATATATGTTACTGGCAATGTGCTGCCTTACTGCACTAGGTTACTGGTGGATTATTGGCAACACATTGCCTTAGTGTACCAGGCTACCAATAGGTTTCTTTAACTGGCATATGTTAATAGATCATAATGGGCATCACGCCCATTCTGCTTACTTACTAAGAACCAAGTGTTCCCCTTTAAGGGACAACTGCGAGACACATATATATGTACAATTAGTTACTTACATCCATATACAGTCAGAGTCATTAGCCTCTCAGACTGAGCCTTCAAGTCTTTTCCTACTTTCCTACCTTTTCTTCCTCCCCCTTCTTCCATCCTTCCCTCTTTTTCAATTTTATTTCCCCTCCTCCTGTGTTCCCTCTTCCTCCTGCCCATCCCTTTCCTCTTTCCTCCCTTCTTCTTGCTCTATCCTCACATATTCTCCTTTAACTTTCTCCCCTCCCCTGGCAGTCGCATTTGCCGTGATTCAAAATAGACTAAACTAGACATATATGCTATATATCAATATCTATTATGTTACATATGTCCCCATGGTATTTGAATATTACCCTGACTATGTTCTAGCGCCATCCTTTGGGCTTTAGTGACGGTGATACCAAACCTGCAATATTTTGACTATTTTGTTTCTTTTTTATTATGAATTTTTATCTTCATTGTATTCATGGGATGTTTTGTTATATTCCAGTAATTTGTTCTGTGCTCCTGAAGAAGCGCTTTGGCGTGCAGCATGTTGAGCGAGTTCTCACCATCGATTACTGTCTCTGCATAGCTCTTCTTTAATCTCTATACTATCGTATGTATATTGGTAACCCCGATTACTGCATAAATGATTTCTATACTACAGAGCTTTGTATGGAGTGAAAAAATTGTAAATGTATGGGTATGAACTTATTTCTGTCTTTGTCCTTTTTATATTTTTAAATAATCTTCAATAAATTGGATTTTTAATCATATTACTATAGTGTTTATTGTGCCATGAAAGTCCAAAGCCCAAGTTTTTCTTCCTTTTGTATCGATCATATCCTCGTCACTGGTGCTCCCGGACTCCAAATCCCCTTTCATGATGGGATGGGAAGCGGACCTCCGATTTAACTGGGATCTGAAAGCCTGGCAATCTGCTTGCTATAAATCCTTTAAGGGCATCTTAAATACATCCCTCACAGAGGCCAGTGTGAAAGTGATCTCTAGGTGGTACTACACTCCCTACAGATTAGCCTCTATGTATGCCTCTGCTGATCCCCTGTGCTTCAGAGGATGCCAACTAACAGGAACAATGTCCCACATTTGGTGGGAATGTTCCAGAATACGCCCCTTTTGGAGAAAAATCTTCAACATTATAGACAAGCTTGCCGGTAGCCAGGTTCCTAGGTCCCCAACAATAGCTCTACCTAACGAACAGATCCCAAAGACCCCTTTGCATACTCGGAGGCTAATTCATTTTATATAAGTGGGCGCTAAACTAACAGTAGCTAAAGCTTGGAAACAACCAAGCATTTCCATCAAAGCTGCTCAAAGGAAAATATCATTGATAATGTCTCAAGAAAAACTTTTTAGTATACTGTCAGACACTTGCACCAAATTTGAAGCCACATGGGAACCCTGGGCTCAGCATATGGGCTTCTTCCTCCTTCCTAACAGTATGCCAGACTGAGATTTCAATAAATCCCATTAAAACCTGACAATAGACAATCTCAATCCATATCTCCTTCTTTCTCTCCTCTTCTTTCCTCCTTTATACCTTCTACTCTATCCTATTCTCTTCTTTCAATGATCTCCGATTAAGTGGGACGACAGAAGAATGCACAGAAGTTATCAGTTGTGAGTTTCAGTCGCTTATAGGAATTTTCTAACTGTAGTTTGTCAACTTTTGTCATGTGGTGAGATGGGGGTAATGGCTCTAGGGTTGAGACCCCCGCCCGGCAGAGCTTGATCCCCTTGGGGGTGCTGGGCGTAAAAGGGGATTCCCCTGGTCCGCCCTGATCTCACCACAGTAAAGTTATAATTGTGTACTCTTTGGATGCACAATTTAACCTACAGTATGTATATTGTAAATGTAATGAGCTCCTTTAACTACGTTATGGATATGCAAGACACTGATTTAGCCGATATAGTGCTCTTAATAATATATCGTAGAGCTCTGTCTAGATTCAATGAAATAACTCCTGTATTATTTCTCAAAGCTTCTCCTCTGTTATCTCGATGTTAAACATGTTTATGTATGTTATACTTCAAAATAAAAAAAATTTGAAATAAAAAAGTTCACTCAGCAGCCACTGTCCAGCCCAACAGCCACCAGAGCTCACCCCAGGCCAGCTAAGAAGTTCCCGAATCAAGCCATGGAAGCTGCCATTAAGGTGAAGTGCTAAATTATATTTGTAGAACAAGCTGGGTTAGTGTCAGCTTGTTCTGTGTCCTGGTCTGTCTGTAATCAGTGCTTGCAGAATACTGTTTAATTATCAGTATCCAGCAACTCTGATAAGACCCCAGACCAGGACAATTATGCTACTTCCAAGGCTCATTACAAATCTGTAATGGAAATTTTTAAGGCTACATGTTTTTATTGCAAAGGAGGTGGGCATCTGAAAGAATTAATTTCTGACCAAGCATGTGATCAGTTACATATTCTTTAACCACTTCAGCCCCAGAAGAATTTACCCCCTTCCTGACCAGAGCACTTTTTGCGATTCGGCACTGCGTCGCTTTAACTGACAATTGTGCGGTAGTGCGACGTTGCACCCGAACAAAATTGACGTCCTTTTTTTCCCACAAACAGAGCTTTCTTTTGGTGGTATTTGATCACCTCTGCGATTTTTATTTTTTGCGCTATAAACAAAATAAGAGTGACAATTTTGAAAAAAACGCATTATTTTTTACATTTTGCTATAATAAATATCCCCCAAAAATATATAAAAATTAATTTTTCCTCAGTTTAGGCCGATACGTATTCTTCTACATATTTTTGGTAAAAAAAATCGCAATAAGCGTTTATTGATTGGTTTGCGCAAAAGTTATAGCATTTACAAAATAGGGGATAGTTTTATGGCATTTTTATTAATTTTTTTTTTTTTACTAGTAATGACGGCGATCAGCGATTTTTATTGTGACTGCAACGTTACGGCGGACACATCGGACACTTTTGACACATTTTTGGGACCATTGTCATTTATACAGCAATCAGTGCTATAAAAATGCATTGATTCCTGTATAAATGACACTGGCAGTGAAGGGGTTAACCACTAGGGGGCGGGGAGGGGTTAAGTCAGTATTAGGGAGTGATTTCTAACTGTAGGGGGGATGGGCTAGCTGTGTCACTACTCTGATCACTGCTCCCGATGACAGGGAGCAGAGATCAGTGACACTTGTCACTAGGCAGAATGGGGAGATGCCGTTTACATCAGCATCTCCCCGTTCCTCCTCTCTGTGAGGCGATCGCTGGTATCCCCGCAGCGATCGAGTCCGCAGGACCCGTGACCCGACTCACGGAGCTCCCGGCCGGCGCGCGGGCGCCGCCGGCGGTGCGCACGCAATAGCACAGCGGGAAATTCAAATGCCCGTACCTGTAAGTCCATTTGCCAAGCTGTGCCATTCTGCCGACGTACATCGGCGTGCGCCGGTCGGGAAGAGGTTAAGGTCAGTTACAAATGTTTAAAAATCTCTCTTTCACTCAGTATAAATCATTTTGGCCATTCTGTATGTAGCTGTTAATATTTTACAAGAAATCTGTATTTTAGGCTAACTAAAGACACCCAAAATTTAGCGCAGTTTGGCATCTTCGCCCTGGTCACCAGATAACCTTGTCCTGGCACTGGCAGCGATGCAAGATCAGTGTCACTGGGCACGATAGGAGACGGAGACAGTAGTATTTGTATGGCCACAATAGGAGTTTTACAGTATGGACAGAATATCATCTTTATGCTATTGTGCCCATATAACTGTTGTTGTGCCTATATAGATGCTGTTGCACCCATATAGAGGCACACCAGCATACAAGCAGCTACATGGGCACAACAGCATAAAGATGCTATTGTGTCCATATAGATTTTAAAATCTCCACTGGCTTTACCACTTCAGCCCCAGAGGATTTGGCAACTCAATGACCGGAGGACTTTTTACAATTTGGCACTGCGCTAATTTAACTGGTAATTGTGCGGTCATGCAATGTTGTACCCAAACAAAATTTGCGTCCTTTTTTTCCCACAAATAGAGCTTTCTTTTGATGGTATTTGATTACCTCTGCGATTTTTATTTTTTGCGATATAAACGGAAAAGGACCTAAAATTTGGAAAAAAAATGATTTTTCTACTTTTTGTTATAAAAAAATTTTAGTAAACTAAATTTTAGTCATACATTTAGGCCAAAATGTATTCAGCCACATGTCTTTGGTAAAAAAAAAAGTGTCTAAGTGTATATTTATTAGTTTGCGCAAAAGTTATAGCGTCTACAAACTAGGGTACAATTTCTGGAATTTACGCAGCTTTTAGTTTATGACTGCCTATCTCATTTCTTGAGGTGCTAAAATGGCAGGGCAGTACAAACCCCCAAATGAGCCCATTTTGGAAAGTAGACACTCCAAGCTATTTGATGAGAGGCATGTTGAGTCCATGGAATATTTTATATTTTGTCACAAGTTTCGGGAAAATTACAGCGGCGTCAAACTACATACATTTTTTAAAAGCCTTTACAGGTTACCATTTTAGATTTACAGAGGAGGTCCACTGTTAAGATTACTGCCCTCGATCTGACCTTCGCGGTGATACCTGACATGCATGGTGCAAGTGCTGTTTACATATGACACCAGACCGACGCTTGCGTTCGACTTTGCGCGCGCACGGGGGGACAGGGTGCTTTTTTTTTTTTTAATTATTTATTTTGCTTTTTTATTATATTTTTAAACTGTTCCTTTCATTTTTTAAAAATCTTTTTTATTGTTATCTCGGGAATGTAAATATCCCCTATGATAGAAAAAATTGGGGTCTATTAGACCCTAGGTTTCTCCACTGCCCTCAAAGCATCTGACCACACCAAGATCAGTGTGATAAAATGCTTTGCCAATTTCCCAATGGCGCTGTTTAAATCCGTCAGTCATGAAATGCTCGTAGCTTCCGGTTTCTCTGATCAGCTCTGTGGTCAGTTGTTGGGACAGGAGAGCCCGAGAAAACGATGGAAGACGGTGGGGGGACGTTCTAGCAGTCTAGAGGCTAATTAGCTGCTAGGATTGCTTTTATATGAAAGCCGACCGCTGGCTGAAGAGAATGATACCAAGATAATACCTAAACCTGCAGACATCATTCTGGTATAACCACTCTAAGTCCAGCAACATACCAGTACATTGCTAGTCCTTGTTGGGCATACATTGTAATGTTCTTTTTTTTATGTAGCCTGTGGGCTGAACGAGAAAAAGAGATTGATTGGTGGGTATGCCCACCATTAGAATACCGCCCTTCATCCACCCACTTCTAATGATGGGCATACATGCACCATTTTTTTTTTAACTGTGGTGGTGAAATCACCTCCGACAGCGCTGGAGTCACGGCTTTATGTATCGTGGGAGAAAACGCTGTTGCTGTCAAGATAAATAAACCCTCGCTGCAGCTGAATGGTGTAACTGCTAAGCAAATGATGGTTAACAATAAAACAAACATTACAGTATAACAGTAAGACTTACCATACCTGCACAGCAAATACAATAAAACATAGTAAAAATAAAACATTTCAATCTGTGCCTAAAAAAATATATGCCAAAGCATGGGGGCAATCCGCCTCTAATGTTAGGAGCAAATCGCTCCTCCACCCCTGGCCCCATGCTTCGGCATATATGCTGTTTTTTTTTAACTGTGGTGGTGAAATCACCTCCGACAGAGCTGGAGTCACGGCTTTACGTATCGTGGGAACAAACGCTGTTGCTGTCAAGATAAATAAACCCGCGCTGCAGCTAAATGGCGTACCTGATAAGCAAATGATGGTTAACAATAAAACAAACATTACAGTATAACAGTAAGACTTACCATAACCTGCACAGCAAATACAATAAAACATAGTAAAAATAAAACATTTCAATCTGTGCCTAAAAAAATATATGCCGAAGCATGCGGGCAATCCGCCCCTAATTTTAGGAGCAAAACGCTCCTCCACCCCTGCCCCCATGCTTCGGCATGTATGCTGTTTTTTTTTTAACTGTGGTGGTGAAGTCACCTCCGACAGCGCTGGAGTCACGGCTTTATGTATCGTGGGAGCAAACGCTGTTGCTGTCAAGATAAATAAACCCGCGCTGCAGCTGAATGGCGTACCTGCTAAGCAAATAATGGTTAAGAATACAACGAACATTACAGTATAACATACCATACCTGCAAAGCAAATACAATAAAAAATAGTAAAAACAAAACAGAGAGAGAAGGATAGATATAGAACAACTATTTTTGGATTTTTTATTTTATGTTTTTTGTGTTTTTGTGTGTTTTTTTTTTCTCACTTTTTTCACTTTTATAAAAACTGTAAAAAAACTGTAAACTGAACTGTGCAGATTAGGGTCTCTCAAAATGTGATGGCCATCACATCTTTCGAGACCCTGTGTTAGTGTGCCTAGGACTGTGTGGTGCTCTACCCTACGCTAATACTCAACAAGTGTGTGGTAACGTTCAAAACAGTCACCAATGCAAAGACCAGGTTAGTCAGGACAGGAGGGACAATAAAAGCGGGTGTCACACCTAAATCCGCATTTTCTGCAGACACAACATCTTCTTTGGGGTGTTCTTTTGGTAGGGGTACCAGGGAGGGCATGCGGAAAATGCCTCTCATGCAGCCGGCTCACTGCATTTGGATTGGGAAGTTGGGCAAGAGCACCGTCTGGAAACTGACGATCTCTTCCTGGAATTTAATGAAGGATCCAGTCCGTCCTGAAGCTTTGTAATGCACAAAAGCGTTCAGCAAAGACAATTAAAATAAACAGAAACTTTTTTGTACCAGCGTTGGACACAGAGGGGTTTCTCCACAACACCAGCCGGCCGCACGCGCAACGTATAGCTACGACGCTTCGCGCAGCTGGACCAACCTGCCACAGTATAACTGCGGCGGCTGGTCCAGAACCGGTTAAGCCAATGCTGCACCATGCAGGTTTCGTTTTTTTTTTTTTTGTAATTGATTGATTGCCTAATTGTATGTTTCGTTATACCTTCACTTGCTGTGGTCGCTCGCAGAATATTTTGCATTGTTTTACATGTGACTCAGATCGCCACGGCAAAAGCAGATACACTCTCTCCCCAAAAAGTGCCAAATGTGGCAGTGGAGGGGGGGGGGAGGGTGCAAACAAGTGGAGCTTCCCCTTTTGGGTGGAGCTCTGCTTTAACACTGCCACAAGCCACCAATAGGGAGGGTAGATTGAAAGTAGAATTTCAGCTTGCGCTAGCCTTAAAAACTGCCCCCCGCCCCCTTACCCCTAACACCTATGCGAACTAACCTATTTTCAGACTGTTCCAATCTGGTCATGTTATCTCACTTGTGTGATTCAGCAGTGTATGCAGGGGAGAGGAGGGAGCACCAATAACAAAAAAAATTAGATTTGTCTTACAACTTCTGTCTTTCATAAACCCATGCTGTCTGCTACTTAAAATATTTTTTTCAAGCAAGAACCCATTTATGTAGAGGGCATGTGGCCTGGTATGAATTGGGGTGACCCCAACATTGTTTTTTTTTTTAATGTTTAATGCAGATAATTGTTTTGTTTACATTCTACTGCCAGTGGGGAATCCTGCTGACAGCAATTCAGTCGTGGTTGTTAGGGATGCCCCAGCCTCCCATTCCTTAACAACCAGCTATTGCTAATATACAAAACAAATGCCGTAGATATGAAACTTATTCTGAAATTCGTTTTGTATCTTCGGCATTTGTTTTTTTTTATTATTATTATTAAAAGCTATTCTAATTCATTCAATCCAAATATACAAAATGAGTGCCCAAGATATGAAATATAAATATTTGTTCCATATGTTCGGCATTTGTTCTGTATGTTTGGAATGGCATTAAAAAAACAAAAAAACGCATGGGGCACTGCCCGAGGGCCCGTTCGCCAGTAGGGGGCCCCATGACAGCTTCCACATCGATCTACCCATCACTCACAGCTAGCTGACAGGTAGATCAGGTTCCAAATCCCTACTCCCTGCTAAGAGACTGCAGTGTAATCAGACCTCTTGTGATGCGCTCCTCCCCGCCGGCCCCTCCTTCCCTCCCGTCCACCCCAGGTGCTTGTATTTGTCATCACCCCGGATGGATGAGAAGAGAGGAGGGGCCGGCAGGGAGGAGTGCATCAGAAAGGTCTGTATACAGTCTCTTCCCGTGCTACTCTGCATCTAGGAAGGAAAGTTCAGCAGCTTGTATGCTGTCCTGTGCTTAAGCGTGTACCACGTGTACCATGTGTACCACGTGCTGCTATTAGAAAGTTGCTGCACAGCTTTCAGTAAGCAAAGCCACCCACCTCAATCAAGGAACTAACTGGGTGCCACCGCTTACTCTATATAAAATGTATAGTTTTCACTTGACACTAACTTCCATGTAACTCTCACAGTCCCCCCCCCCCCACATAGTCTCCTCCTGTCAGTGGCGTAGCGTTGGTTGTCAGCGCCCGGGGCAAGGCAAGTAATTTGCCCCACCCTAACCTGTGGGCTTTTTGCACTCCCTGAGTCCCTTCCCTTCCTACAATAGTACTGACCAGCCTGATTCCTACACTATGACCACTACACTGACCTACATGATTCCAACACTGACCACTGCATTGACCTACCTGATTCCTATACTGAACACAACACAAACCTATCTGAGTTCTACACTGACCTACACTGTCCACTACACACTGACTAGACCACTACACTACACACTGATCAGACCACTACACTACACACTGACCAGATCACTACACTACACACTGATCAGATATACTACACTACACATTGACCAGACCACTACACTACACACTGATAACTACACTACACACTGACCAGACAACTACACTACACACTGACCAGACCACTACACTACACACTGACCAGATCACTACACACTGATCAGATATACTACACTACACATTGTCCAGACCACTACACTACACACTAATAACTACACTACACACTGACCAGACAACTACACTACACACTGACCAGACCACTAGACTACACACTGATCAATACACTACACACTGACCAGACAACTACACTACACACTGACCACATCACTACACTACACACTGATCACTACACTACACACTGACCAGATCACTACACTACACACTGATCACTACACTACACACTGACCAGACCACTACACTACACACTGACCACTACACTATACTACACACTGACCACTACACTACACACTGATCACGACTCTACACTACACACTGACCACTACACTATACACTGACCAGACCACTACACTACACTACACACTGACCAGACCACTACACTATACACTGATCACTACCCTATACACTGACCAGATCACTACACTACACACTGATCACTACACTACACACTGACCAGACCACTACACTACACACTGACCACTACACTATACACTGACCACTACACTACACACTGATCACGACACTACACTACACACTGACCACTACACTACACACTGACCACTACACTACACACTGACCAGACCACTACACTACACACTGACCAGACCACTACACTACACACTGATTACTACCCTACACACTGACTAGATCACTACACTACACACTGATCACTACACTACACACTGACCAGACCACTACACTACAGACTGACCACTACACACTGATCACTACACTACACACTGATCGCTACACTACAGACTGACCACTACACTACACACTGATCACTACACTACACGCTGACCACTACACTACACTACACACTGATCACTACACTACACACTGGCCACTACACTACACTACACACTGATCACTACACTACACTACACACTGACCAGATCACTACACTACACACTGATCAGACCACTACACTACACACTGACCAGATCACTACACTACACATTGATCAGACCACTACACTACACACTGATCACTACACTACACACTGACCAGATCACTACACTACACACTGACCAGACCACTACACTACATACTGATCAATACACTACACACTGATCACTACACTACACACTGACCAGACCACTACACTACACACTGACCAGACCACTACACTACACACTGATCACTACACTACACACTGATCAATACACTACACACTGACCAGACAACTACACTACACACTGACCACATCACTACACTACACACTGATCACTACACTACACACTGACCAGATCACTACACTACACACTGATCACTACACTACACACTGACCAGACCACTACACTACACACTGACCACTACACTATACTACACACTGACCACTACACTACACACTGATCACGACTCTACACTACACACTGACCACTACACTATACACTGACCAGACCACTACACTACACTACACACTGACCAGACCACTACACTATACACTGATCACTACCCTATACACTGACCAGATCACTACACTACACACTGATCACTACACTACACACTGACCAGACCACTACACTACACACTGACCACTACACTATACACTGACCACTACACTACACACTGATCACGACACTACACTACACACTGACCACTACACTACACACTGACCACTACACTACACACTGACCAGACCACTACACTACACACTGACCAGACCACTACACTACACACTGATTACTACCCTACACACTGACTAGATCACTACACTACACACTGATCACTACACTACACACTGACCAGACCACTACACTACAGACTGACCACTACACACTGATCACTACACTACACACTGATCGCTACACTACACACTGACCACTACACTACACACTGACCACTACACTACACACTGACCAGACCACTACACTACACACTGACGAGACCACTACACTACACACTGATTACTACCCTACACACTGACTAGATCACTACACTACACACTGATCACTACACTACACACTGACCAGACCACTACACTACAGACTGACCACTACACACTGATCACTACACTACACACTGATCGCTACACTACAGACTGACCACTACACTACACACTGATCACTACACTACACGCTGACCACTACACTACACTACACACTGATCACTACACTACACACTGGCCACTACACTACACTACACACTGATCACTACACTACACTACACACTGACCAGATCACTACACTACACACTGATCAGACCACTACACTACACACTGACCAGATCACTACACTACACATTGATCAGACCACTACACTACACACTGATCACTACACTACACACTGACCAGATCACTACACTACACACTGACCAGACCACTACACTACATACTGATCAATACACTACACACTGATCACTACACTACACACTGACCAGACCACTACACTACACACTGACCAGACCACTACACTACACACTGATCACTACACTACACACTGATCACTACACTACACACTGATCACTACACTACACTACACTACACACTGATCACTACACTACACACTGACCAGACCACTACACTACACACTGATCACTACACTACACACTGACCAGACCACTACACTACACACTGATCACTACACACTGACCAGATCACTACACTACACAATGACCAGATCACTACACTACACACTGATCACTACACTACACAGTGACCAGACCACTACACTACACACTGACCACTACACTATACTACACACTGACCACTACACTATACACTGACCACTACACTACACACTGATCACGACACTACACTACACACTGACCACTACACTACACACTGACCAGACCACTACACTACACACTGACCAGACCACTACACGACACACTGACCAGACCACTACACTACACACTGATCACTACCCTACACACTGACCAGATCACTACACTACACACTGGCCACTACACTACAGACTGACCACTACACTACACACTGATAACTACACTACACACTGATCATTACACTACACGCTGATCACTACACTACACTACACACTGATCACTACACTACACTACACACTGGCCTCTACACTACACACTGATCACTACACTACACTACACACTGGCCTCTACACTACTCACTGATCACTACACTACACACTGATTGCTACACACTGATCACTACACTACCCTACACACTGATCGCTACACACTGATCACTACACTACACTACACACTGATCACTACACTACTACACTACACACTGATTGACTGCTCCCTCTCCCCAGACCATGTCCACTCCCTCGGGCCAGCAACATGGCTCATGAGGGAGTCTCTACCTGTTTTTCTTCCATCTGCGCTCTGCCTCTGCGGTCTGTCACACTGTCTGCCACGATGGGACAATGATCTGGGATCCTGTCCGGAGGAGAAGACATCCACGGTTCACAGCTAAGTAGAGGCCAGCCCCGCTCACCAGCGATCAGGGTTAGGCCAGCCCCGCCGCCGCACCTGACCGCATTCACCCAATCTCAGAGCGCCAGGGGCCAGCCTGAAGTTAAACATGGCAGCCAAAGCGCAAGGACACAGATCAAAATTTGGAGGACGGACCCGGGGGGTGACACTCACTGGTGCGGAATGTCGCCCCCCCCAAATGTTGCGCCCGGGGCTACGGCCCCCCTCGCACCCCCCACGCTACGCCACTGCTTCCTGTGCCCTCCACCCACCCACAATGACCCTTGTGCCCTCCACCCCCCCCCACAGTGACCCCTTGTAACACCCACCCACAGTGTCCCCTTGTGCCACCCACCCACAGTGTCCCCCTGTGCCCTCCACCCCCCACAGTGACCCCCCCGGAACACCCACAATGTCCCCTTGTGCCCTCCACTCCCCACAGTGACCCCCCTGTAACACCCACAATGTCCCCTTGTGCCCTCCACTCCCCCCCAGTGACCCCCTGTAACTAAACAGTGTCCCCCTGTGCCCTCCAACCCCCTCCACAGTGACCCCCCTGTAACACCCACCCACAGTGTCCCCCTGTGCCCTCCACCTCCCCACAGTGTCCCCTTGTGCCCTCCACCCCCCCACAGTGACCCCCAGTAACACCCCCCACAGTGTCCCCCTGTGAGATCCACCGACCATTATTGTGATTTGTTAATATACTACTGTCAGGGGGAAACCCCACTGATAGCAGATGAGTCATGGTTATGTGAAGGATGCGGAGGCCAGGATTCTTACCTTCAATTTGCCCTCCTAGTACAAACCCTACCTGGCTTTAGTTTAGTTTCTGAATGGCTCTCCATTTGTCGCTAACAAAGGAAAAGCCGTAGAAGTCCTTCTGTTGTTCGGCTGAAATTGTTGCTGGTTCTCTGAGCTCTACCAGCTCTATTGTATTCTTTGTTATTTTTCTGAGGCTCTGTAAAAGAAAAAACAAAAGAGAACAATTAGATCCATAAATAAATAGAAGAAATCCCTCTATGACCTCTGAGACCATCTTCCCCTCTATGGGCCATCCAAGTCCATATGACTATGGACTGTCAGAAACCAGTGACAATTGTGGATAAACAAGAATGTGGATCTTCACTATTATGCCCTGTACACACGGTCGGACATTGATCGGACATTCCGACAACAAAATCCTAGGATTTTTTCCGACGGATGTTGGCTCAAACTTGTCTTGCATACACATCTGATCATTCTAAACGCGGTGACGTAAAACACGTACGTCGGGACTATAAACGGGGCAGTAGCCAATAGCTTTCATCTCTTTATTTATTCTGAGCATGCGTGGCACTTTGTGCGTCGGATTTGTGTACACACAATCGGAAATTCCGACAACGGATTTTGTTGTCGGAAAATTTTATAGCCTGCTCTCAAACTTTGTGTGTCGGAAAATCCGATGGAAAATGTGTGATGGAGCTTACACACGGTCGGAATTTCCGACAACAAAGTCCTATCACACATTTTCTGTCGGAAAATCCGACCGTGTGTACGGGGCATTAGAGGTGTGAAAACTCACTTCTGAAAAGTTTATATATTTGTCCCCTTATTTCACTTTACTGAGTCTTCAGATTGAGAGTTGGGTTGAGAGGTCACCTGAGGTCTGCCAGTTAGTGCCCCCCCCCCCCCCCAGGCTCTCAAACTGATGAGATTGAAATCAAAGCTAAGGTGGCAAATAACAATGCTGCACGACTTTATTAAGTAAGGATGGAATGTTCAGATCCTTTCATAAATCTGGTCAAAATTTTACTTACCTTTCGTTGAACAAAAAATGGGGGGTGATTATGCCCTTTCTCCAGCTCCTCCCAATGTATTCCTCGGAAAAATGGGTCGTCTCGTATGTTGGCAATGGCCTCTTTGCGTTTTTGCTGATCCTTGCACAGGAGCTATGTGGAGAAAAGAAAATAGAGAAACATAAGATGACAATAATGGTACCAAAATGCTAAGAGGCCTGTTTATAAAGACCTACGGCTTATGCACACCGCAGGAAATACTCCACAATCCACATGGCAGTGGCAATTTACGTCCTATTAATAAATAGCATAGTGCAATGTGGAGTATGCAGTGGGTTCTCTACATAATGTTGCAAAAATGTTTGCTCATAGGAGGAGAGTGCTGTCACATGACATATGTCAAGGTCATGTGACATGTTTCCTTCACCTTCTAGCACATTTTTTTTTGCAATCATTAGAAAGAATGGCGCTCCACTTGCTACAGAGTCCTAAAACAAGCAAAGTGCAAACCACATTCATAAATTTAATTGGCTGAGCCTATGTTTCTACTTTTCTAGTTATAGTAACAGTACTTACCTTTTTTAAAAGGGCCACAAGATCAGGATCCGCATCCTTTGGATATTCCGGCAAATCATTCAATATGGAATTGCTCACGTCAGAATCAGAGAATGGGTAATTAAAGAAGGCCATCTCGAATAGAATGATCCCCAACGAGAAATAGTCTGCAGTTTTGTCATATGGCGTACCATTAATAATCTGTGGGAAAATCAGAGAAAGAAGGATTAGGATAATAAGCCAGCTGGAAAGCAGCATTAACATTCACAACATTGCTTCACCCAAAAGTTTTCATTTTACATTTTTAACTTTTAATTCATTCAAAAACATCCTACTTTTATCGTAATAGAGGGGTTCATTTGCTAAAACTGGGGAGTGCAAAATCAGCTTCCAGGTTTTTTTTTGTTAAAGCCTAATTGAACAAACTGAAGTTAGAAGCAGATTGGCTACTGTACACAGCTGCACTAGATTTTGCACTCCATAGTTTTAGTATATCAACCCCACTGTGTAAGGGATACAAATTAGCCATTACACACTGTCCAGAACCCGCTGTGCACAGAGCTGTAAGTGCAACGCTCGACTCCTGCCAGGCTCAATAACAAAAAAGAGAAAAACAAATTGGCAAAAGCGACTTGACGACTTGGTCTTCTTAACGTGACACAGTCACGTTAAGAAGACCAATTTTCAGGGATAAATACTACACAAATTTCAAACAATCATGAGCAAACCCAAGGTTGGATGGTAGCTAGATGGGACCCCTAGGACCATATGATAGCTAGATGGGAACCCCAGTAGTGCACAGGACCCTCAAGGCCATATGATAGCTAGTCTGGACCCCCAGGACTGGATGGGACTCCCAGGGCCATATGTTAGCTGGATGGGACCCCCAGGGCCATATGGTAACTGGACAGGACCTCCAGGACTGTATGGGACCCTCAGGGCCATATAATAGCTGGTTAGGACCATCAGGAGCTAAACTTCCAATCCCATGATACATTGGAATGTAGGATTTCCAGAGTCAAATCAGGACACAGATAACATCAAATGTCACTCAGAGGGCCCTGCTCGTTAGAGTTTAAAGAGAACCTGTCACCGTGGCTTAAACCTGCCACAGCTGACACTTCCTTTTCTGTTCAACCTTGGAAATGGCGCTACTTCCAGTGCAGACCGCAGCCCAAGGGGAAGCCACACCTTCTCTGGGTCACACACATAGGGACCTGCCAACCATTGAACTAGCACTGTTTCTAGAAGTCAGTGGCTGCCTTCAGTGCCAAATAGGACCCTTGGCTGAGACTGGTAAAGGCCAGACTGAAAGATTCTCTTTAATCTGGTTAATAATTGCCCTGTGTATACAGGTTCTCTATAATCCAGGCCTAATCTGCTTGATAATTCTCTACATATAGGTTATTTTTAATTTAGGCTTAATTTGGTTCTCTTTAAGGTCTCTTGCACATGGATACTTAAAGCAGAACTTTACCTATAACAACTTGATAAAAAATAATGTTTGCGAAGCAAGGAGCATACATGCTACTTAATAATTATGCTACCAAAATGAGCGTGTGCTATAAATTCTCTCCAGCATTGCTCCTGTTTCTTCTTGCTGGAGGCTGCCGTTTTGCTGAAGCCTAGATCCCCTGAGCATCAGTAAATATTCAGGCTGTCAGCAGATCAGCCTCTACATTTCCAGTACAGTGTTGAACTATAAAGAGCAACTGAGCATGTGCACAGCAGGGTGAGACAGCGTATTACTGGATTTTAAACAGTTTTACATAGTGTATTTATATCCTGTATATACATGCTTTCTTTCATTTAGGCCTAATCTGGTTGATAATTGCCCTGTGTATGGGCATATTGGACCAGCAGATAATTGGTGTTTAACTTACCTCCGGGGCCTGGTACAGCTTTGTACCAACATTTTCAGTCCTGGTATTCGATCCAAACATGTCAGTTGCTGCCAAGCCAAAGTCAGCATATTTCACATGGCCAGTGCGTTCCAGTAGAATATTATCAGGCTTCAGGTCCCTGTAGAGAGAGAAAAAGAGTGTCAGCTTTATGGTTCAGACAATTATCCCCCAATATCCCAATATTACTGATCTATAGAGGGATCAACATTCACAAGGCTCCTTTCCCTAGCGCTGCCCATACACAGAATGATACAAGCAATAAAAAAATAGTATCTTTCATGAACTGATTGCAGTATATGAGCGGTATGATCATTTATCCCTTGGATACCATCGAATGGATCACAGTACAGCCGTTTATAAACACTATAGAAATAGCCAACTGTGTAGTGAGCTGTCCTTGGATGGTCCAGTACAAAGACAATGTACAGGGCTGATATGAGCCACTCGGATCCTGGTGATCATTAAGGACCAATCATAGCAATTACATGTCCCCCCCCTCCTCCTATAACAAAGGAGAATAATTGTATTGAATGAATGAATAAATAAATAAATGGATGGATCTGCAGCAGCAGCTGATTCATTTATTCACTTGAATTTCTTTTTCAATATATTTCTTTATTCCAAAAACAATGTGTAACCATATCCCCTTGGGGTGTCTACTTTCTAGAAATGCGGTCCATATCAGGGGGATATAAAATTAATTTAGGTACAGTACATGACAGAGTAATTGTCCATCAAAGTATCAAAGCACCTAAAAATGGCCTAGTAATGAAAGGGTAGTATCCTCCTCATGTAAAATTGAATCAAATGTGACTAAATTGATGATTTTCTTTACTGTGCAAAGTAGACATTGGATGGAGGAGGATGAACGGGTAAGTGTGCGCTCACCATCATCCTCTCAACAAATGGGGTTTAGTAAGAGTTCAGGCGTTGGGCAGCGGGAGGGGGGCAGGGGCGGATTGTAATATGATTGACGTTTATAAAAAGCTTACTTACCTATGAACTACACCTCTAGAATGTAGGAACTGAAGACCACACAGGAGTTCCCCCGCCAGGAGTCTGAGGGAGTTAAGGTCACATGTACCCTTGATGGACAACCAATTCCAAAGATCTCCTCCTCTCAGAAAGTCCATTACGTAGAATACATGACCCTAGAGAAGGGAAAAGACAGACAGGTTAGAAGGTCCAAATGAAAATAACATGTTATAATTCTCTACCAGAAAACGCTGCATGACATCTACGGATATCTACCTTTCTATCTATCTCCATCCATCCAAACACACATATATATATATATATATATATATATATATATATATATATATATATATATATATATATATATATATATATATATATCTACAGCTATCTATCTATCTATCTATCTATCTATCTATCTATCTATCTATCTATCTACCTATCTATCTATCTATCTATCTATCTATCTATCTATCTATCTATCCATCTCTCTATCTATCTATCTATCTATCTATCTATCTATCTATCTATCTATCTATCTATCTATCTATCTATCTATCTATCTATCTATCTATCTATCTATCTATCCATCTCTCTATCTATCTATCTATCTATCTATCTATCTATCTATCTATCTATCTATCTATCTATCTATCTATCTATCTATCTATCTATCTATCTATCTATCTCCATCCTTGTACAGATATAAGTTCAGGCAGTTGCTGCAAATGCTGGAGGGTTCCATATGAGGATACATATACTAAACACATAAGTCCTGTACATGTTGTCATCCGTACATCTAATTAATCAAATCCAATGACCTATGAACTCCAGGCATATATACTGTAAATCATTACATGGTTCCAGTGATATATTCAGTGAATCTATTTCTTAAATACTGCTAGTAAAATTACCCAAAGCTGTTTCTGTATTACTGTCCCCTTCCTTGCAACAGAATTCAGTCTAGGAAAGGGACAGATATCAGTGTGAGTCAGTCAGTCTACACTGCATTGTAGAGCGCTGCCTAATGCAGTATGACAGTTATCATGTGGTGCAGCACCGTCCTATCAGGTGGTTAGGGATAGGACAGGTGACCAAGCTCTATTCTTTGACTCCAGCAGAGAAAAAGGGAGGTCACTGACTCAGCAACATCGGTTTGCCTTAATCACAAGAGTTCACCTTTAAAAGCGAACATGCAGATGCCATAAAGCAATGTTGGGGCTGCTATATATTACATATGTCATTCATTTGATATTTCTGTATTTTTAACATTTCCAAAAACACACTTACTTCTGTTTCGAATGTGGCGTAGGTGTGGGTGAAGAAAGGGTTGTTCCCAACCATCTCCATGACTTGGCGTTCGATGAGGATGTCGGATGGGTGTAAAATCATATAATCCTTTCTGACGACCTTAATTGCCACCAGTATGTTGGTATTACGATGGGTTGCCAGCACCACCTATAAGAGAGAAACAATTAGTACATAATCTTTTCCATGTGCCCTAGAGTTAACATCAATACCAGATATTCTCAATTATCTTTCTTTTCTCCCTTTCTTCTATCCTGCTGGCTTTGCCATTTGTCAATATATAACCGACTGCCTGAAGGCAGGCCATATATTATGCAATTTTCTTTGCAAAAAAATTGCTTGATTCACCCCATCAACACAATCCGTGTTGGTGGGGAATCCCTCCCGCTGCGTTATTGTGTTCTATAACAAGTAGACTTCCCCACTGCCAGAACACAATGATTAGTGTTTTGCCGTTTACATCCAACTGCACTAATTGTTCACTAAAAACCCAAAAGGCTGGTTGTACTTATGTCAATTGATAGATTGACTTACGTACAATCAGCCGCCCATACATACAGTAGATCAAAATTCAGCCGGTCCCTCCTGAACTGGCTGAATTTCGATCCATGTATTGCCAGCTTAAGTGTCCTCTACTTATCAAAAATAGCTACCCTCTGCCTTATTCAACACAGCAGGCACTATAACCGAGAGTGACCAATCAGAGTTCACTCTATAGAAGCTAGATTTGTACAAGGTGGATTCTGATTGGTTGCTGCACTGACGGGCACAATCTGACCCTCTGCATTAAAGCTGAACCATGCAGTCCCCCTCCTCACTGCAAGGGTGACCTGCTCATTGTGCCTAGGGGATGATGAATATGGTAATATACTTACCTTATTCCTCACTACCTGTAGGCTTTCTCCACGCTGCATGTCCACTTATCCTGAGGCCTCTTACCTTCACTGCCTGACCGGTCATAGCTTTCCAGCATCATACCATATAGTGCAGAATCAGCAGTCCTGCATTGTATGGGAGGACGCCGAGGGTCATTGGAAAGCAGAGCAGAGTGCCATCTGCCTAGGACAGGCTAAAGATATTGCCCGATTCATCATCCCCCTCTAGGAAAAATGAGTACTTAACCCTTCTACTGCAGAGGGGGACCCACTACAAATGTAAAGTTTTCTTATATCACAGAGTTCAGCTTTAAACTGTGAGCTATATAAGAGTGTACAGCCCCACTCGCTCAGTGCTTCATTCCCCCTTCCCCTAAAAGCTGAGCTGAGTGTACATGTTTATGCTGCACCCGTCACATAGTCTTCCTTAAGAATGGTCATATTATTTGCCCCCCCCCCCCCCCTTGTGTTTATGTGTCTAAGCACTAATCTTTGGTTACTTACTATTCCAAATCCTCCTTCTCCAAGAACTTTATGGAAGATGAAGCTCTCTGGACCCAGGATACCTGGTACATGTTCTGTTGGGGCCCATATGTGTTCCGCTTCGTGGTCTGATGTCGTCAAGTTAACTCCTAGTGAAAGAAAAAGAAAACAATTTTATTACCTCATCCCCATACAAGTCATATTCCTCTACATATTTCTATTGAAACTGAAACCTTTAGAACAGAGAGAACTGCTAAACTAGAGTGCATTGGACATAACAGGGGTGATTCCACCTAGAACTGATCATATGGGGTTTTTTTTGTATACAGTTAAACTTCAGCTTAATGATGAACTCCAAATTAGAGCAAGTCTCTTGGTCTGTTCTAACAAAAAAATGCTGAGAAAAACTCCTTAAAAAGTCTACTGATTTCAAATACAACAGACCTGACCCATAGACTTGCTCTGAAGCTCACCACACATTACAATCTGATTGATTAGGTCTACCAACAATAATATAGTGCCAGGGCCTCCCTGATTGGATACAAATTAATTGTATAGATAAGGTAGTTCATCACAATATAGACTTTTGGTAAACCTAAATTGTACAAAGATTGTAGGGTTGGATTGTAATGCGTGTGGTGACCTTTGGAGAGCGATAGTGAAGCACAGTCATTACAGAGAATTAGTAAGCAGGAAGCAGAGCCTCCATATGTAATGAGCAAACAGGGCTAACCCCATGTCCTAATATATGTACCATACGTACAGTACAAAGAGGGATTCTCCAACATTGGGACCAACTGATCATATATATTTCTATGTCGATCAGCCGTTCTCAACCTTTTTACCTCAGAGGAACCCCTAAAATAATCTTCAAATCTCGTGGAACCCATACTAAAACGTATTATTTGCAAATTACAAATATGTCCTTTACAGTAATGACATCACTAGATTTCCCTCAAAAGCTGGTAAGACCAGCAGCTTGAGGCAGCAGTGCCTTAGATCTCACACTGTAGATGTACACCTATGAGGCCCCTTTTCCCCACCTATGTACTATATGACAATCCACCATAATATTTTATTAACTGCTTAGTGTGTCTTTGGCTTTTTCTTACCTGCTTTATTTTCACTGCTTCCTTCCATCTCCTCCACAATCTCTAAAAGATTGCATGATTTATCTCCCTCCGTGTCCTTCGTCAAATTTAGTAGAATCTCTTTAAGGCTGTCTGGTCTGCTCTTCCTTGAAACCTCATCTTTTTTCTCTGATGAGTTACTTTCATCCTCCTCTCTGCTCCTCCTCCTCAGAACCTCTCCTCTCTCTGATGAGTTACTTTCATCCTCCTCTCTGCTCCTCTTCCCCAGAACCTCTCCTCTCTCTGGAGAGTTGATTTCATCCTCAACTCTGCTCCTCTTCCTCAGAACCTCTCCTCCCTCTGGAGAGTTCATTTCATCCTCCACTCTGCTCCTCTTCCTCAGAACCTCTCCTCTCTCTGGAGAGTTCATTTCATCCTCCTCTCTGCGCCTCTTCCTCAGAACCTCTCCTCTCTCTGGAGAGTTCATTTCATCCTCCACTCTGCGCCTCTTCCTCAGAACCTCTCCTCTCTCTGGAGAGTTCATTTCATCCTCCTCTCTGCGCCTCTTCCTCAGAACCTCTCCTCCCTCTGGAGAGTTCATTTCATCCTCCACTCTGCGCCTCTTCCTCAGAACCTCTCCTCCCTCTGGAGAGTTCATTTCATCCTCCACTCTGCGCCTCTTCCTCAGAACCTCTCCTCCCTCTGGAGAGTTCATTTCATCCTCCACTCTGCGCCTCTTCCTCAGAACCTCTCCTCTCTCTGGAGAGTTCATTTCATCCTCCTCTCTGCGCCTCTTTCGCAGAAATTTGCCTCCCTTGTCTGCAACCTCCTCTCTCCTCCAGGTCATTGTATTTATTATCTATAATACAATGAAAAATAAACTCGAGAATTATTAGTAAAACCTCTTCTCTTCTGAACTGTTGTGTTCACAATCTATAATACAATCTTATCCTATAATTTAGTGTAAAAGGTGGGAGCTCAGAAATCTGTGTCTGCACTCTTCACGCTTCTAGTGTACATTGACTGTGCCTGCTCTGCTCTGCTCAGCAAAAAAAAAAACAGCTGCACTATGATGTCATCCTAGCCACTGTTACCATGAAGACAGGTAAAGACAGTGACTGTGCCTGCTCTGCTCAGCAAAAAAAATAACGGCTGCACTATGACGTCATCCTAGCCACTGTTACCATGGAGACAGGTAAGCACAGTTGCTTAGTGAATGGTAGAGCAACCGTGCTTAGCGTTCAAAGTATATAACAAAAGCAGACAGCACTACAAGAGAAAAACATGAATATACACAATCATTGATAATAGTGAATCCAAAAATTGAATAGAAAGAGATGTGAAAAGATAAATAACACAATAAGAGAACTTCTATATTCGTCATATAAGTAAGTCCATTAACTTTGTGGTTGCAAATTAAAAAAAAATGCCAACAGCCACAATTTTATTTTCCAGGGCATTTTATTTCAGAAACAAGGGCAGTACGTGGTTAATAACGGAGGAAACAAGTCTTCTTTGTTCAGGACTTCCTATAACGGCAGCCGTGAGGACGGGGACTTCTTCTGGTTATTCCCCAGGAACGGGCACCGGGGGTTACCCCAAACGAAGATGGCCGGCCGGGCTTCAGCCGCGGCTCCGGGGGATTACCCAGCAGGCCGTGCGTTCCCCGGAAGGTCGCGGGCTGTGTACAGTATGGCGGAGGCTGGAGCTGAGTGTGCAGGAAGGAGGAAGTGTCATTCATGTTAGGAAAGCCGGGGTGTGTGCGGCCAGCGGGGGTCGGTGAGCGGGTCCCCGGCATCCCGTGTGCTGGAAGGAGGGAGCCGGGGCGCCCAGCAATGTGCTGATTGACTGCCACACGTCCGCCCGGCGCCATGTCCTTCTTCCGCAGGAAAGGTAAGCGGGACCCCCCTCCCCCCATCCCCGGGGACCGGCACTGTCATGGCCAGCCCTTCTCTATGGAGGAAGAGGACCTGTCCCCGGTGATTACTTTACTGCTATAGTACTGAGGTGTGACGCGGGCCCCACTCCTGTCACCACATCCTATGAGGGAGAGAGGAGCTCTCTATGGGTGGGGGGAGTCAGTACAGGACCCCCCCCCATCATTGCCCTCCTACCCCTTCATCATTGCCCTCCTACCCCCCCCATCATTGCCCTCCTACCCCCCCATCATTGCCCTCCTACCCCCCCATCATTGCCCTCCTACCCCCCCATCATTGCCCTCCTACCCCCTCATCATTGCCCTCCTAACCCCTCATCATTGCCCCCCCTACCCCCCATCATTGCCCCCCTACCCCCTCATCATTGCCCCCCTACCCCCTCATCATTGCCCCCCTGCCCCCTCATCATTGCCCCCGTGCCCCCTCATCATTGCCCCCCTGCCCCCTCATCATTGCCCTCCTACCCCCCCCATCATTGCCCTCCTACCCCCCCCATCATTGCCCTCCTACCCCCCCCATCATTGCCCTCCTACCCCCTCATCATTGCCCTCCTACCCCCTCATCATTGCCCTCCAACCCCCCTATCATTGCCCTCCTACCCCCTCATCATTGCCCTCCTACCCCCCCATCATTGCCCTCCTACCCCCCCATCATTGCCCTCCTACCCCCCCATCATTGCCCTCCTACCCCCTCATCATTGCCCTCCTACCCCCTCATCATTGCCCTCCTAACCCCTCATCATTGCCCCCTGCCCCCTCATCATTGCCCTCCTACCCCCCCATCATTGCCCTCCTACCCCCCCATCATTGCCCCCCTGCTTGCCCCCCTGCCCCCTCATCATTGCCCCCCTGCCCCCTCATCATTGCCCCCCTGCCCCCTCATCATTGCCCCCCTGCCCCCTCATCATTGCCCCCCTGCCCCCTCATCATTGCCCCCCTGCCCCCTCATCATTGCCCTCCTGCCCCCTCATCATTGCCCCCCTGCCCCCTCATCATTGCCCTCCTACCCCCCCCCATCATTGCCCTCCTACCCCCCCATCATTGCCCTCCTACCCCCTCATCATTGCCCTCCTACCCCCCCATCATTGCCCTCCTACCCCCCCATCATTGCCCTCCTACCCCCTCATCATTGCCCTCCTACCCCCTCATCATTGCCCTCCTAACCCCTCATCATTGCCCTCCTAACCCCTCATCATTGCCCCCCTGCCCCCTCATCATTGCCCCCCTGCCCCCTCATCATTGCCCCCCTGCCCCCTCATCATTGCCCTCCTACCCCCTCATCATTGCCCCCCTACCCCCTCATCATTGCCCTCCTACCCCCTCATCATTGCCCCCCTACCCCCTCATGATTCCCCCCCCTACCCCCTCATGATTCCCCCCCCTACCCCCTCATGATTCCCCCCCCTACCCCCTCATGATTCCCCCCCCTACCCCCTCATGATTCCCCCCCTACCCCCTCATGATTCCCCCCCCTACCCCCTCATGATTGCCCCCCCTCCACCCCCTCATGATTGCCCCCTCCACCCCCTCATGATTGCCCCCTCCACCCCCTCATGATTGCCCCCCTACCCCCCCCCCCATCATTGCCCCCCTACCCCCTCATCTCACAATGGCACACTTCTTTTCTTATGTTTTTTTTTTTAATGATAACCTGCTGGTCCCATTATGTACAAATATTCCTCAATAGTCACATGGATATAAAATAAATAATAACCACACTTTTTTATTTTTTTATTTACTTCATTGTGTATATATATATATATATTAAACTCCAAGTAACTTCATGTACATATTCATCAAAAGTTACATGGATATAAAATAAATAGTATTCACACTTTTTTTTTAAATTTAATTATTGTATTTTTTTTTTGGTATTTTCATAATTTTTTTTATTTGATTTTATTTTATAATAAACCCCAGGTACCTTCATGTACAAATATTCCTCAGTAGTCACCATGGATATAAAATAAATTATTAATCACACTTATTTTTTATTTGTTGTTTTGTCTTATTTTATTGTATTTTTGTTCTATTATTTTGTATTTGTTTTTTTAATTTAATT
This sequence comes from Lithobates clamitans, assembly GCA_037952925.1. Classification (NCBI taxonomy): domain Eukaryota; kingdom Metazoa; phylum Chordata; class Amphibia; order Anura; family Ranidae; genus Lithobates; species Lithobates clamitans. The sequence continues at coordinate 5,867,696 of JBBGZY010000723.1, forward strand.
TATTTTATTTTATGATAAACTCCAGGTACCTTCATGTACAAATATACCTCAATAGTCACCATGGAATTTAAAAATAATCAAACATATTTTTTATATTATTTTATTTATTATTTTATTTTTATTTTTTTTTTTTATGATTGTTTCTTTGTTTTGTTTTTTTTTTTTTTGTTTAATGATAAACTCCAGGTACCTTTCTGCACAAATATTCCTCAATAGTCACCATGGAATTTAAAAATAACCACACTTATATGTGTGTGTGTGTGTATGTGTATATATATATATATATATATATATATATATATATATATATATATATATATTATTATTCATTTTAATATGTATTATTTTTTTTTATTTTTTATTGTTTCTTTGTTTTTTTGTTTTTTATGATAAACTCCGGGTACCTTTCTGCACAAATATTCCTCAATAGTTACCATGGATATAAAATCTACTTTGTGTGCACAGAATGCCTTAGCAAACCCAGATATTGCCTTGTAAAAGTAGCATGGACATCATCAGTGTTCTGTATATAGCCTGCGCAGTTAGCAGTGCCATGGGAGGGACCCAGCAGACCCCGCCCACTACATAAAAACTACAGGAGGGGGCGGAGATGAGACCAGAGCGCAGCAGTGACCGGTCCTTATTGGAGGAGGCAAACAGGGAGATTTATTACCTCTGGAGCATTTAGAATCTGTTGCAGCTCTGCATGGTAGCCTATCAGCTTCTAGCTTCAGCTTGTTCAATTTTGGCTTTGACAATAAAACCTGGAAGCTGATTGGTTACTATGCAGAGCTGCACCAGATTTTGCACTCTCCAGTTTTAGTAAATGACCCCCAAAGTTTTCACACGGGATGACTGCACAGATCTGGGAGAAATACATGAAGCACACCCGAGATTTAGGAAGATTACACGTGACGGATGGATTGAGAGAATATTTGCTGATCAGAGTTCCCCTATCAAGCAGGACTTCAACTTAAAGAGGAGCTCCAGGCTCCTTCTGAAAAAAAAATAAATTCAAAAGCTACAAATACTGTAGCTACTGACTTTTAATATTAGGACACTTACCTGTCCAGGGATCCAGCAGTGTCCTCACCTGAGCCGTGTTTTTTTTTTTTTTAATCAGCTCTTGGGCGCTGCCATCTCGGGTAAAGGAAACTGGCAGTGAAGCCTTGGGGCTTTACAGCTTTGTGGATGACCCGGCAGCGGTGGAAGGAGAAGGGGGGCTGATCTGGGTGAGAATTGAACGGAATCCAATTCCAGGGAAGGGTCCCACACCTTTTTTTTTTTTATGTGTGGATGCGGTGCGATTTGGGCACTACAAATTAATGCGATGTCCCGCACTGAATATATGTGAACCAAGCCTTCGAGAAGTCCAACTCCTCCACCTCCCTTTTTCTAGGATACCCATTTCTGGCAGGTACCCGCTGCCACATCTGCTAGAATCCCCTAGGACAGTGATTGCGAACGATGGCATCATGGGAAATGTAGTTCCAAAACATCTGGGGTGCCAAGGTTTGCCATCCCATCAAAAGTCTCTGTCCTCCTGGGGCTGGCAACCTCCTGGAACACATCACAGGTCCCAGGAGGCTGGAGGACCATTCATGGAGCACTTTGTGGCTCACATAGAGTCATAGCCAACTTCCCACAGTAAACATGCTGGGGACCCGAAGTCCAATGAAGAACTGGCCCTGGTGAGGACAGCGCTGGATTCCTGGGCTGGAAAGTGTCTTTTATTAAAAGCCACCAGTTACAGTATTTATAGCTGCTGACTTACTTTTTTTTTTTTTTCAAGGTGAAATAAATAGGACACTTACCTGTCCTGTAGTCCAGCGATGTCGGCAACGCAGCTGATGTTTCCATCAACTGTCGGGTGGTGCTGCCGCCGCCAATGTGGTTAAGGAAACCCGGCTGTGTACCATTACAGCTTCACGCCAAGTCCCTACTGCGCATGCGCAAGGCACCGCTGTGCTCTCCTACTGGCCCTGCGGTGGGGAGAAGGAGGAGGGAGCCGAGCTGCTGACGCCATGCGCTGCGGCCCGGACTCCCGGAAGTGATCAGACAGGTTTCCGTCCCCCGGAAAAGTGCCAAATGTGGCACCGGAGAGGGGGGAGGAGAGAAATCAGCATAAGTTCCACTTTTGGGTGGAACGACCTCCCTCCCCCACACTTCCAGAATCCTCTCCTAGGTGAGAATGACGTCCGGCGTTGTCGGCGGCCTCCCTGGTAGGGATGAACTTTGGTGTGTTTGTATCCTAGTCCCTCCAGGAAGCTGTCACTGCACACCGCTAGTCATTAGGGCTCATTTACACTTATGGTTGGGGCAGTGGTAAAACTCCACAGTTGAGCCACGTTTTTATTTGCCTTTCAACTGCTCCTCATTTAGCTAGGAAGGCGATGCTGCGGTCATGGTAGTTTGCTTTATGGACGCAACAGTAATTATACCCCCCCCGGCACTACTGCCCACTGAACCCGACCCATTCAAGTGAATAGGGCTGCCCTGCAACTGCACACAATGCATGCGGTTGTGGCACAGTAGTCTGACATTTAGGGGGTTAATGCAGGCATAGAGGAGAAAGTATGTCTCCTCACCACCTGTCAAATGCTGTCTGAAGAGCAATCTAAACACTGATCGCTCTTCAGAGAGCAAAGCTTGTATGAACTTGGCAATCCCCACCCTGCAGCTGCACTTATACACGCTCCTTGTACATGTGTGGGAGTGGGAAATGCCCCTAAGATTGGCTGTGTGCAGTGACTGCTTCCTGGTGGGGTTCTGACTAGAATATGAATATGCCTGAGCTCCGGGGTCTCTGAACTCATCTCTAACCCAAGTTCCTGCTTTTTTGTGCTCCAATAATCTGCAGGATGCGCTATCCACCTCCCTGCAGCTCACATAAGGAGCGACCCAACCCACAGCTCATTGGAGTCCAAGACAACATGGTTCAGGTTAAGGATGAGTTTGGAGTCTTGGATACCAGGGTGGATAAAAATCAATGATTTAAAAAAAAAAAAAAAAAAAAAAATCATGTTTTTTTTTTTTAACCACTTCAATACAAGGCACTTTCGGCCATTCCTGCCCAGGACAATTTTCAGCTCTCAGCGCTGTCACACTTTGAATGACAATTGCGCGGTCATACAACACTGTACCAAACTACATTTTTAGCATTTTCTTCCCACAAATAGAGCTTTCTTTTGGTGGTATTTTATCACCTCTGTGGTTTTTATTTTTTGCTAAACAAACTAAAAAAGACCGAAATTTAAAAAAAAAAAAAGTTTTTCTTAGTTTTTGTCATAAAATTTTGTTTTCCCCTTCACTGACGGGCACTGATATGTAGAATTGAAGGGCACTGATGGGCAGCACTGATGATGAGGTACTGAGAGATTACTGACAGGTGTTACTGCTGAGTACTGATTGGCACTTTGGTGGGCACTGATTGGCACTGTGGTGGGCACTGGCACACTTTATTGTTGGGACACTGCTGGGCACTGATTTACAGGTGATTTGCACAACTGAGGGGGCTGTGCTGATAATCAATGTGCTCACTATTAGCACAGACACCCCCCCCCCGACAGTTAGAGCCACCAGTCGGCTCTCCCTGTCATGGTACTTCCTGGTTCACGCGATGATCAGCTTTGATTGGTCACAGCTGATCACGTGGTAAGAAGCCTCTGACAGAGGCTCCTTATCACGATCGTAGATGCGGTGTGTCAGACTGACATGCCGCACTCGCGATCGCCGCCCATGGGCGCACGCCGGCATGGTATCCTGCTGGACGTTATATGATGCCCAGTCAGGGTAACAGAACCACTTCCCGGCTGTCTTTCTGCATATGGCGGGCGGGAAGTGGTTAGTCAAATTTATTTTATTAAAATGCTTTTGGAGTAAATATCTATCAAACAATGGTTTTCTATTTAAGATACATTTTATAATTTAGTTTATTCAGCTGTATTTTCTGCAATATTTACTTTTTTGGTAAACTCATTTAATGAATCCAAGCTCTGCAAACTGAGAACATGCACTGCATTGATTCTTTCACACAATTTCACAGTAACTATGAGATAAAACAAAGTTCAGGAATATTCCTTTATCCCATTGTTTTGCAAATCTATGTACACTACAAACTGTATGATTGAATCGGTTCTGATATCGCTTTACTAACCTGACAGCTTATTTTAAATAGGAAACCTTCATTTTGTTTGCAAATATTAGATTCTAACTTCCAGCAAGAATAAGTCCTTACATTTAAAGAGCACCTGTCATTTCAGATCCATAATGGCATCGCCTGTTAGCGGGCATCCACTCACCTGCTGCCGGCCTCTCCCTAAAGTGAATGAGACTGTCGGTGCGTCAACAGCGGGTCAGAGGAGGAGCTGCTGCGGGACAGAGATGATAGTTGCTGTTTAAAAAATATGATTTAAATCGAGCCTTTTTACTAGCGATTTAAATCCTGATTTAAATCACATCCACCCTGTGAGAGTTGGGCAGCATGATGCCATGTTGTATCAATAGATTAGATGGTGTGATTTTTTTTTTTTCTATAATAAACATTGTTTATCAGCAATAAAGTCATTTTATAGAAAACATATTGATGACATCTACCAGGTCATGATTCTGTTTCCAGCTTTTGGTATGGAGTTCCTACTTTTCATTGGTTAGGTGGCCGCCTTTATGTTAGAGAAGGTGGGTGTGAGTACTAGGTAGTTCTTGTTACTTCTTGCCCACAGCAGACTGTAGGGTGAAGTAGACACCTCCGATATCTACCCCAAGTGCATTACAAACATGGCTTATGTTTGAACCCCCAACTATTTTTTTTGCTTCTTTCTAAATCCATTTTAATAGCTGCACCTTCAAGTTTTTCTTACTGTTTTGAAAAGAGATTCATGCCGCTTCAACAAACTTCTGGTCAGGGAGCACTGTGCATATCACACAAAGCCAGCTGTCAGTCTAAGAACTGGTGGGCAGAACGGCACTGCAATTTACAGATGAGGCCAAGGCCCCATTCACACCTGAGCATTTTGCGGCTTGAAGCCTGAAGCTACAAAGCGCTGGAGGGGGAAAAAAAATCAATTATTCTCTATTGAGATGATTCACATCTCCACTCCAAAACGCCAGAAGCCAATCGCTTGAAGCTCAAAAAAGTACTGGTTCTCTTTTTGTACTTCAATTTGGGCGTTTTTCTTCTTTTTATATTGGTGACCTTTTGACCTGTACAAAAACCGCGCGACTTTCTGCCTGAAAATGCTACGCTCAGGTGTGAATGCAGCCTAAATGTGTCTGTTAGGCCCCTTTCACACTGTAAACTGAGGTCTGTGGACCTCAGCTCGCAGGAAAGTCAGACCAAAGTAGTACAGGGACTACTCTGAAGTCAGCTTGACTTGGAAGTCGTACATATATGAATGGTTACCATTGGAAATCATGGGGAATGACTTGTCATGCGACTTTACAGTCCCAAGTCGCAGGACAAGTCACACAAGTGTGAAAGGGGCCTTGGCATTCACATACAGCTGTAGTACTGGGAGCGTGCGCATAAGGAGTAGCTGCAGGGAGACCCTGCAAGACCATGGGGCCACCCTATAGGCATAGCTATTAGCTATTTTTTTCAGACATCAATTAAATTGAGATAAAATGAAACAGAAGTTGATTAAAGTGGTTGTAAAGGCTCAAGGTTTGACCTTAATTCATTCTATGCATTAAGTTTAAAAAAAAAAACCTTCTGGGTGCCGCTCCCCCTTCAGCCCCCCTTATAATTACCTGAGCCCCATCTTGATCCAGCAATGAGTATGAGAGCAGCGGCTCTCCCGGGTCTCTCTCTTCCTCTCTTCATTTGCTCACAGCATTGCGGGCCATTGGCTCCTGCGGCTGTCGTCAATCACAGCCAGTGAGCCAATGAGGAGAGCGGGTTGAGCCGTGCTTTTTGTGTGAATGAAAGTGAGCCTGCTCAAGTGTCCTCATAGCAAGAGGCTTGCTACTGGGGGCACTCGGCAGGGGAGAGGAGCAAGGAGCACCGGCGGGGGACCCAAAAAGAAAAGAGTTGAGGCTGCACTATAACTAAAACCATTGCACAGAGCAGGTAAATATCCCATGTTTATTATATAAAAAAAAAAAAATCTTTCCTTTTTAGAATCGATTTATGCAAATGAACAAATACCTAAAAAGATCAATGGTTTCAGTGGGAACTTATCCAAGAGGCAGAAATTGTTCATTTCCCAAGGAACCCCTAGCAACCTCTGAGGAACCCTACAGTTCCATGGAACCCTGATTGTGAAACCCTGATCTAAAGAATAACTCAATGGTAGGTTTTTTTTTAGAGTTCCACTTTAATCAGAACAGATAATCCGTTCTGCTCTGTCCTCAACTTCCCACCTAACCCACCCCACAAGGAAGTCTCCAGGTCCTCCTGCTGCATTCTCCATTAGGTGAAATGTATGAAAACTCAACTTGAGATTTTAGTTTCCGAATCAGACCTGTCTGACTTCTTTGGCAGTTGTTTGTGAATGGAAAGAACACACTTTTCTTCTAAACGCAAATTAGCCATAGCTATGGCATCCTAACACCCATTTAAAATCCGAACAATAAGTTGTTTAGTAGCGCAGGTCTTTCCGGGTTTCAGAAATGTGATACTTCAATGCTTTTCTTTCCATCGACCATGACAATAGAATAAGGTCAGTGTGAGGGTTTCAGCTGCCTGTAAATAGGTGTGTGAGCAGTTACAAGATGACAATGTTACTTCTATTGTCAGAGTTTGTATCTGTCTAATAGTTCATATATACGTAATGCTCATCTAAGCACAAAAATGTTTTTACAGCGGCTGTTTTTGGCTTCAGGCGTTTTTTTCTGCAGCCAATAAACCCCCCAATCATGTAATCCTCTGTGTCCATGCACACAGGCTATTATCAGCAGTTTTTGGCAGGGGTGTTTTCTAGCTGGAAAAACCCCCCAGAATTAGTGGGTTTTGAGAGGAGTTTTTCAGCTGTAAAATCCCTCTAACGCTGAAAAAAAGCTTAAAAATGCTGAAAAACACGGCTATTCTGCGTTTATCAATGTTTTTTGAGCCATAAGCTTTTGTGGAAGTATATATTTTAACAAAAATCGAAAAAAAACGCTGAAAAACCCATTCTATAACTTGCGCTACTGGCATTTTTTTTAACATCCAGTGTGCGTGTGGCCTTAGGCTGGCCATAGATTTGTTTTTTGGTCGTTTTTTTTTTCATTCCTTTATCCACACAAGTGTGGCCAATAGAGGAATCCTTCCCACTGGGACATTTGTGTTGAAGTTACAAAAGCAAGACACAAGCAGGGCATTCTCGTTTTTAAAAGAGGGCCAGCAAAGGCAACCCCCATCATTTTCTAATGACCAAGTCATTTGAATTTTATATTAAAAGTTGTTTAGCATGGATGCTGTCTACGTTCTTTAATATGAAGCTAGCTACTATAGGAAGAATATACATACAGGCAGTCCCCTACTTACAAACATCCGACTTACAAAAGACATCTAATTACAAACGGAGGGAGACAACAGGAAGTGAGTGGAAATCTACCCCTAGGAAGGGAAATTCACTCGTGAAAGAGTTAATATGACAAAAAGATGCCTCCACTGATGCTTTATCACCAGTCCATGTTTCCCTAACAGTCCAAAATTTTCAAAATCCAATTGTCATTGGGACAGAAAGTGAGGTGAAATCTTCTGAACAGGGGCACAGACAGCAAAACAAATGTTACAGGGGTGATAACCCTTCCCTGTGTTATCCAAAAAGATTAAAAATTGATTTTTTGGCTGGAGCTACACTTAAAAAATGGACCTGTTCCGACTTACAAACAGATTCAACTTAAGAACAAATCTACAGTGCCTATCTTGTCTGTAACCCGGGGACTGCTTGTATCTGTATATATCAACTTAAATCATGAAATTGTAAGTTAAAAATGTTGATTTATATGTTGGCTGAAAGTGTGACCGTTAAAAGACAAACAATCATTGGCGCACTGTTTGCTGGTTGGAAAGGGCATGGACAATCAAAGTTTTTAAAGTGGATGTAAACCTGATTCATGAAATTTGAGCTGGGCACTTATATCTGCAGTGTTTTCTTATCTCTCTTCAAAGCCCTATGTCCCGTAGCTGTCTCTTACTCCGTTCTTCTGTTATCTTTCCTCTAATCGTCTGTCTTGGCTGTATGCCAATACTCCACTCCCAGTGGTGACCAGGAAGAGAAAAACTTTAACATGGAGAGCACTTTTTAAAGAATATATACAGATGAAGACAGCAGATATACATGTAAAACTTATGTAGGGAGATTTGTTTCATCCCTGTGTATCTGAGGTTGTTCGCTTCACTGGGTGTATGTGAGTGTTTACATTCAATTTAAATCAAAGTTCAATCATAAAACAGAGTCTGAGGTGTGCTGCTGGCTTTGGACGGCTGCAGGCTCAGAAAGAGCTAGAAGGGACTCTGCAGAAATCAAACCAGAAGAGCGAACAGCAATAAAGTATATTTATTCCAAAAAGATTTATAAAACTCACAGGATTACTGAGATGTCAGGGCATGTGGCTAAGTATAACGTGTTCATCCGCTCTAGGGGAGGACGTAATGCGATGTGGTGATAGGTGCCTCTAGTCTAGGCTGAGCTTTTGGCTCCCAACACTTCCTGGAACACGGGTTCACTCTGGAGAAGCCGCTGACGTCACATCCGGGTGTCAGGGGGAGCAGGACGGTGTGTGTGTTCGGAGCATGCATGCTCCTTCATCAGGATATCTCATCGGCAATCTTGGAAGAGGTATTAGTAGGGAACCAGGGCCACTAGGCGTGTCTAAGTAGCACTATGGACACTAAGGATCGACCGATTATTGGAGGACGATATTTAATGTATTCAAAAACGCTGATCTTGATGTTTTGAATACTTTGAAGTGCAGAGGGGTTTGAGGTCTTATAGACCCCCAATCTCTCCATAAAGGGTACCTGTCACTGCCTGTTACTGACACAAGGGATGTTTACATTCCTTGTGACAGCAATAACAATTATAAAAAAACAAAAAAAATTTAAAGTGACAGTGCAAACTTTTTTTTTTTTTAATTGTACAAAATATTGGCTATCGACAGGAGAAGTGGCCGAAATATCTGTATTGTATCAGCACCAAAAAAAAACGATATCAGTTGATTGCTAATGGACACGGTTCTGGACTTCAGAATTTCCATACACAAGGTTTGGCTTACGGATGCTGGGGGGGGTGCATTTGGAAACTGGTACAGTAACTAGATAACTAATCCTGATTTTTAAAAATGACTCCTGAGAGATTATTGAAGGTTGCCATTGCTGAACTCTAAGGCCCCTTTCACGCATGCAGACCATTCGTTTGATCAGTTCAGTCATGTTTTTTCAAAGTAAAAAACGGATGAAGTTTACCCATGTCTGCTGACACCCGCCGTCATCTGATCCGATCCGATCCTGCCCGCAAAATCCAGACGAATGATGGTCCTATTTTCCATCTGTCTGGCGGATCAGATAGGATTGGATGGAAATGGACATTTCCATCTCTCCCATTAAGGAGAGTGGGACTGTGTCCGTGTCTGCTTTGCACAGCGGAACGAACAGGATCTGTCATCCGCCTGCTTATCCGGGGATCAGCAAAGCGATCCTCCGCTGAACAAGCGGAATCAGCAAGACGGAGGCGACCGTGTTGAAGGATCCCAAGTGTCCTTAACCACGTGAGTCCTGGAGCCATTTTTTCATGCAAAAACAGACCGTTTGTCCGTTTTTACATCCATTTTTTGTCCGATCCATTTTTTTAACAGAAGAAAAATAGGGCTTTGATCTGTTCCAAAAAATGTATGTTGACGGAAAATGGATGTAAACGGATGATCACCCATTTACATCCGTTTTTCCGTTGAGATGCATTGATGTCTGATTTTCATCCTTCAACAGATGTATGAAAAACAGACAGATGGTCCGCATGTGTGAAAGGTGCCCAAGGGTTCTGTTTATAAACAAATGCTTTTTAAAAAAATGCCTCAAAAATTTGCACAACTGTCATGAATACTCACTATAATGTGTCCACTATGTTTGTTATGTTATGTATGATCATCAGGTCCATCTACTGATTTTATTCTGTATGTTCCTGAAATACCTCAATCAGGAATATAACGAACTAAGGCCACTAGATGGTGCTGACGATTATAGGTAATCATGTTATATACATTATGGTAATTATTTATGATGGCTGTAAAAATGCTTGAGGCATTCGCACCATAAGTAGTTCTGACACTAATTTACAGAATTCTTATTACAGGCCTCTGACTGAAACATACTGACATCACTGATGCCCAGGCATCTAACATTTTCAGAGGAAGACCAGCAATGGCAGCCCCATTTGTTTCTCTCATGACATGTCACTTTAAACAGGTTGTTTGTTTTAAACCAGTTCTTTACTTGTTAGATGAGTGTGAACTTCAGACTCCTGACAGAAGATTTTGCGTGCCTTCCAGATCACATTTCATTACCCAGTACAATCACTGGCAACCAGGAAGGGTTTCACAAAGCACAGAAACGGGTCACACTAATCAGTTTATTGTTTCTCATTAGCAAATGGAAAAACTATTTGTATGCCCAATAACTCAGGCTGGCCATAGATGATGCAATTTTTCTTTCCTGCAACTACAGGTTGCAGGAAAGAAAATTGCTTGAGTTTCCCCTATCAAGACAGCCAGTGTTAATGGGCCATCCCTCCCACAAAGCCACTAAGGCCCCTTTTACACATGCGGACCCTTTGTCCGTTTTTCATCCGTCCGTTGATGAATGAAAAATGGCCATCGATGCATCTCTATGGAAAAACGAATGTAAACGGATGATCATCCATTTACATCCGCATCCGTCAACATCTGTTTTTTGAACTGGATCAAAGCCCTATTTTGTTCTGTTTAAAAAACGAATTGGACGAAAAACGAATGTAAACGGACAACAAATTTTTTGCATCTGTTTTTGCATTGGTAGTGGATGTAAAAAAACTGATAAGCTGATGTAAACTTCATCTGGAGGAGGGAGGAGCAGGGGAGTGCCCTACCATCCTAGGCTATGGGGCTGTGTGTCTATTAACCACCCGCCGCGGAATGTGTGAATTGCCGTAGGTCTACGTTGTTTCATGCACTAGCCTGTGTGGGCGCGTGCGCCAATTGGCCAGCGGGGGGGGGAGCCAATCAGCGGGTCCGGCGATGAAATCTTGTAGTTTCTCCATTTTGGACCCTCAGCCGGGCTGGGAGGAGGACACTATAACGAATACCTCTGGTGTGCATAGCCGCCTTGACTTGATCGAACGATCGCCTCAGATTTTGTGTCTCCACCGAGTAGTTGGGAAAAAATGAGGAGTTTGGTGTTTTGGAAAGCAAGGTCCTGTAGCCGTGCAGCACGAAGCACCTCATCCATATCCCTGAGGTGGTGTCCCCAGGGGTCCAAGGGGTCTGCCAAAGGGATCTGCCAAAGTAAACAAGGCAGATCTTTGTTCTGATGGGATGACACAGGATCTTGTCTTCCTGCTATGCAGGAAGACGGATCTCTGTGTTGTCCCAGTCAGAACGTCCCCCATACAGTTAGTAAACACACTCTGGGAACACAATCCCTTGATCATTCCTGATGTTAACCCCTTACCTGCCAGTGTCATTTATACAGTAAGTGCATATTTTTAGCACTGATCACTATAGTAATGTTACTGGTCCCAAAAACGTGTCAAGTGTCCAATCTGTCCCCCGCAATGTCTCAATCCCGCTAAAAATCACTGATCACTGCCATTACTAGTATTTTGTACATGCTATAACTTTTGCGCAAACAATTTTTTTATTGGGTATGCTTTATAGCAGAAAGTAATATTGTTTTTTTTTTTTTTTTTTTTTGTAGTGCAAAAAATAAAAACTGCAGAGGTGTTCAAATAACACCAAAAGAAAGCTCTATTTGTGGAAAATAAAGGACATCAATTTTATTTGGGTATGGCATCGCACGACCGCGCAATTGTCAGTTAAAGTAACGCAGTGCTTTATCGCAAAAAAATGGCCTGGTCGTTAAGGGGGCAAATCCTTCCGGTCCTTAAGTGGTTAAACTCATTGTAAAGTCTTTTAAATAAAAAAAATAACAAACATGTTGAGCTTACCACCTCTGTGCAGTTGGTTTTGCACAGAGAAGCCCGGATCCTCCTCTTCTTAGGTCCCTCTTTGCTGCTTCTGGCCCCTCCCTCCTATCAAGTGCCCCCACAATCGGCAGCTTCCTATGGGGGCACCATTCAGACACGGAGCCCCGCCCCTCTGTCCCCTGATTGTCTGACAGACTTTGACAGATGCAGGAGCCAATGGCGCCACTGCTGTTGCTCAGCCAATCAGGAGGAGTGTCCCAGATGGTTTAGACATTCATGGACATCGCTGGATAGAGATGGGGCTCAGGTAAGTAATTCAGGTTGGTGCTGGGATGGCTGTTCCACACAAGGTATTTTTTATCTTAATGCATAAAATGCATTAAGATGAAAAACCTTCTGCCTTTACAACTCCCTTTAATTAATGCGCACAGTGTTGGGAGACACAACTCTAGTCTCTGCATGCAAGGGTGGCTACATAAGAGGCTGCAAGAAAAAGGAGCCACCCTTGTACAGGAACCCTGGGGTAATGGTAACGGCACCAGATTAAACTGAATCATAGGCAAGGATTAAAAGATAAAGAAGGTGCTTATTCAGTAAGTGATTAAATCAGCTGCTGAAAGTGCATTAAACACTGAGGGTTCAATATCACATTAACTTTACAAGGAGTGTGCTTAGAGTACACAAGTTCTCATTTAGAATGTGTAGGGCATTAAATAGCCAATGTACATGGACCTTGTTGAGAGGCAATAGGAAATCTCCTGTAACAGAGGGATGGTTTTCATTGCTTCCGCATATATTTTACCAGTGTGTCATACCACACCTAATGCATTATCAGTCTAAATATAGCAAAGTGTCTGTTTAAGCAATAGCCTGCTTGTAAAAGGTGACCTAGCCTCAGAAGCCACACAAGATCGTATTTAATGTCAGTATCTCAGGGACTGAAAATATCACTCTTTTTAGTTGTACTGCAGGAGATTGGCAATTGTTAGATTAGTCTCATGATATAATGTCACGGGCGTATACTTTGGGATGAGTCTTAGAATATCCTGAATTAGTGATATAGAGAGAAATGGGTGTTATGAGATTTTAGTAGTTTGATACGAATATGTAACCTTGTATGTAGCCCAAGGCTTGATTTGTAAGTGATATGCTTGTGAAGAGCAATACAGTTGGGTGTGTTAGAAGACCTGAACTGTGAAGGCTGTGCTCAAAAACAAACAAAAAAAAAGACAACCAGGGGGCAAAGGAGTAGTCACCAGAATTCCCCGTTGTCCCCCTGCAGCTGATCTTTTCCATATTATTGACTTACAATGCCTTGATCTACAAATGTCCCTGTGAGTAAGCAGCCATCTTGGTGTAGGGCTTTGTGTCATGTTAGATCCTTGTCCCAGTGTCTGGTGATCTGATGACTGGTAGTTAATCTTTAAAAAGCAGCAGGGAAAGTGTAGAAATTGCAGATCCATAGAATGAATTAAAGTGGAGTTCCAACCTGGGGGAGAAAAAAAAGTTAAGTTAGCAGCTACAAATCGTGTAGCTGCTGACTTTTAATATATGGACACTTACCTGTCCAGGGAGCCTGAGATGCCGGCACCCAAAGCCAACCCATCCATCTGCTCCGAGTGCAGACGCCGGCATCCTTACTAAGAGAAACAGGAAGTGAAGCCTTATGGCTTCACAGCTTGTTTCCCACTGCACATGCGCAAGTCACGCTGCGCTTTCTGGCTGTCTTCTGGGACCTGTGTGTGTCCCCCAGAAGGCAGGGGGGGGGGGAGAAGGAGGAGGGCCCTCAAATGATGTAGGTTTTTTGTGACACTCTTACACGGAAGTGGGAGTGGATATCTGTTTTCGACAGGTATCCGTTACTCCCTCCCCCCCCCGAAAGGGGCCAAATGTGGCACTGGGGGGGGGGGGGTGGAAGCAGATAAGCAGAGCTTGCACATTTGGGTGGAACTCCACTTTTAGGTCCCTTTCACATGTGCGGATCCGTGTTGATCCGACCCGTGAACATCCACTTGCTCAGCGGGGATTGCTCCATTAAACCCCGCTGAGCCGGCGAATGACAGGGCGGTCCCTGCACACTGTCAGATCTCCAATCTGCCCTATGGGTGATCGGATAAACACAGACCGTCTGTCCGTGTTCATCGGCTCCGCTTTGCAGATGGATAGAAAAATATGATTTTCCTCCGTCTGCAGAATCGGACAATAGCGGGGCTGGATGATATCAGGTGTCAGCGGGTGTTCATCCGCTGACACCCGCTATCCCATAGGGATGCATTTATGTCCATATTTCATCCGAAAACGGATGGATGAAATACGGACATACGGTCCGCACGTGTGAAAGGGGCCTTAAGTAGAGGCAAGGAGATCCTTGTACTGCAGGTCCTCCAGTACAGCTTCCTTGCCAGCAAGGATAACAGTGAGCAGCACAGTGGTGACATCGCCAAATCTGTCATTCCGAATCTTCTGAGACTAGAAGTCAGAGGAAGCAGTATCTTAGATGATCTCACACAGCAAATATACAGCTATGAGGCTGAAAGCGCAGAAATTAATTTGTGTTTTTCAGGAGGAATTTGAAAGTAATATTGCTGTCAAAAATGGAGGGGAAGATTTTCATACAAGTTTAAAAAAAAAAACCTAACCAGTTTCAAAGTATTATGTATTATTTTTATCTTTTTTAGTCCGTAAAAATAAATTATTGCATATTAATATGTTGCACTATTTTTCATGAGCAGTTGAAGCGCTGTTATAAAGGATTTATAGCAACAAGAAGTTTGTGCAGCACTTAATAAAATAAAGTGAGGCAATAGATTTACAATACAGTTCCAGACAAGAAGAATAGGTGAGGCCTCTAAATTATACTAAACTGTAAAATCAGTGTAGTGCAAATGGGTAAAAAAAATAAAATGAAAATAAATAAACAATACAGTTTAAAATTGTAACCATATAGAAAGTGCAAATGAATGGAACTTACTGATCGAAACCCACTTGGCAGGACTAGTGGTCCTCAAACACATATCATAATTCAACTTCTATTGTCCCATATACAGTGAGAAACTTCATGCAATAAAGTGACAGTCTGTTATACTATAAGTGTGAAACCACTATGTGGTGGAATAGTGACAGTTCATTTGTCTTCACAGTGCTTCTGGTGACCCTCCCCACCTTTATGTGAAATGCCAGCTCACCTCAAATTTCAGATCCCAGTACAGACTGTCATATACGCCTCTGATCAATTCCTCCTGGGGAGGTGCAGCAAAACACTCCTCTTCTCATCGGGGTATAACAACTGCTAATCCATCCTTGTTCCTCAGTCATCAGCGTAACATAACATAGAACAAAAAAGCGGAAACATCATAGTGCTCTCTATTTTTTGCATTTATTAAAAAAACGAAAGCAATTAAAACACTCACAAGGGTATCAGAAAAGACTAGCGTATAATCATCAGCTCACCACGCTAACCAATCCATCTGTGACGTCACGGGGCAACGGCTCTTCCCACCTACCATAGCTGGGAGGAGCTGTTGCCTGTGAAATTAGGTGGGAAGGGCCGTTGCCACCCAAAGAAAGCCCTATTTGTGTGAAAATAAAAAAATGATAATGTCATTTGGGTACAGTGTAGCATGACTGCGCAATTGTCATTCAAAGAGTGACAGCGCTAAAAGCTGAAAATTGGTCTCGGCAGGAAGGGGGTTTAAGTGCTCAGTAAGCAAGTAGTTAATTTGCTGATCCTTTTTTTTTTCTTCTCTTCTGTTTCAATGCGTTTTGAGTTGATTTCAAATGAAATAATGGCAAACTTTTAATATAACTCCACACAAGATTTTTACAGAAATGTTTGGCAGCCCATGTGTCCCATCTACAGAACTATAAGGCCTCATTCACACTACATAGTACAATACAGCAAGTCCATGCAGGGCCATGTTTCCCTGTACAGGTTTTTCCGTCCATCTCCATGCAAGCAGTCCCATTCATGTGTATTGGGATGCATCGTCTGCATGGACACAGCCGCTGTATACCAATACGACATCCGTGTGTGTGAAGGTTCCAATCCCTGAACACAGACAGGGTAAGTTCAGGGATCTGCACCCACAAGGATGTCATATTGGGACACAGTGTCCATGCAGATGATGTGTCCAATAGACCTCATTGGGACTGTCTGCAGGAGGATGCAATGAGCACCTGCAAGGGCATACCATATTATACCCCCCATGTGAACAAGGCCTATGAGGTTTTATACAAAGTCTATTAAAGCAAATCTAAAGTTACAGCAACATAAAATAATGCAGTCATTAAGGACGACATACCATTTACACTAAAATATTTTCAATCCCTTTTCCCACATCCTTGATGGGTCTCAAAAAGTGAAATGGGCCACTAAATGACTTCCTTTATTTTTACTGGACTTTACAGCAAGCGAGATTTATCAAACTTTTAGAACTTTTCTAGAAGGAAAGAAAACTTGTAACAAGAGATGTATGTATGATGCCATTGTTGACCTCCTGAAAATGTTTCTTGCTTGGCTGCCATGTTATCGTAGTGACTTTCTCAATCATCCTAAAGGAGTGAGCGGGTCAGGGGTTTACACTTTACATGCTACATACTTGTTGGAGAACATATAAAAAAAAAACCAGACTGCCAGGTAACTAATATGCTCAGGAGGTCACTGATGGCAGCTTCTGTAGTACTTTTCTTACATGCTTTATTGTAGCTGAAGGCAGTGCCTTTGTTAACCTGAACACATCAGATTTAATAACAATCCAGTTTCAAAGAGTGAAAAAAAAAAAGAAAAAAAAAAAGATTAAAGTGGATGTAAACCCGAAACTTTTTTTTTTTATTATTATCTTACTGTATAGTATAAGATTTCCTATCATTTGAGTCCAGTCTTGCCACACAGAGTTAATCCCTCTCTGAGCAATCCTCTTTTTTTATTGTTCAGTGAGACAATTCTTGACAAACTGAGAAAAACTTTGTCAAATCCTCCCCCTTGCTGTGAGTGACAGGTGATTTACATCTCGTGCATTAGCCTAAGACATGCATTATTTTGTATGCCCCATTTCTTTTCAGCGTTCTGTGCCATTAGGCCCCTTTCACACTTATGCGACTTGTCCTATGACGTGAGACTGCAAATTCGCAAGTCATACCCCATGATTTCCAATGAGTACCATTCATATCTGTGCGACTTCAAGTTGCACCGACTTCAAAGTAGTCCCTGTACTACTTTAGTCTGGCTTTGAGTTGAAGACCATAAACTTCAAGTTTACACAGGCATTCTCCAAAATTGCGGCAACAGCGCGTCAAAATTGCGGCCGCAAAATCGCACAACTTGCAAGTGGTGGCAGGGTGAAAGGGGCCTTAGTCCTCAGAGTCTTAGTACCAGACATGTTCATGTAAGGCTAACCTACTAACTCTTAAGAAATAAAGCATTGTGAACACATGAACAAAGGGATCTGTGTTTCAGCCACTAACATTTTCCAATCGTTCAGCTTTCTTATATCCTTCTTCAATGGCACACAAGAAACAATAGTGAGCTTCTCTATGCATAAGCTAAAGATTAATGGCCAAATACTACAAATGCCTGAAGGATAATAAAAAGCATAGCAGGACTACTAAAAACAAATACATATCCTTTTTATGTTTTACATTATAAACTTCTAGATAAAAGGCACAAATCATTCTGATCACACAAAATATGACATGCAGTTAGCAAGTGGCTCCAGTTTAGCAAAATATTATGGATGGAAAGAGGCGCGCCCTGGGGGGACGGTGTACCAGACACCGCACCTATGATGTCATCATTCTCCCAAATCAGGAAACAGAATGAGGAGCCACGTACAGTATGGGAGTCTCAGCAGCCACACTATTCAAAAGAATATTTTAATATTATTAGATGTTGGAGATTTAAATGACCTGTGTATATATTTCCGAAACTTTAACAAAACAAAATAAAATCGGAACCCCAAATAGCGATTGATAGTGAATATTTCAGTTCTGCAAGGTTTTTAGTAAAGCAACCAATATACATATATTTTAGTTCTTGGGGGCTCAAGGGATCAGCCACATCTATACCACAATCTCCAGGTCCTTCCCAATGCTGCATCTACAACAAAACCACATTTTCTCTTGCCTACATTTCCCTTTGGACTGTCTATAATGTTAGCTGAAAAAGATCGGTATCCTCCTTAGGCCTCTTGCACACGATACTCCTGTGTGGGCATTTGTTTTTCCAAAAAAGGAAACCCACGCAGGCACAGGGAGAACATGCAAACTCCAGGCAGGTAGTGTGGTTGGGATTCAAACCAGTGACCCTTCTTACTGCTAGGCGAGAGTGCTACCCACTACACCACTGTGCCGCCCGTGGATGATTGCTCACAAATGTGTGCATACACACAAGCGCATTTTGCGTGCATGAGACGTAAATTACTGACCAAAAAGGTGATTTTTATTTTTTTTTTTTTTACTGGAGAATACACGGCGCTTGTTTACACGTCTGTGTGCATAGGCACATTAGAATTAATGGGCTGTATTTTAGCTCAGTAAAAATAATAAGTTGTACTGAGCTTTTTTAAGCTGCAGTGTGCAAGAGGCCTTAGCCCTTTATCATACTGTAGTAGCGGGTCTTACAATACAGCATGTGGTACTGTGCTTCACATCAGCATGGACGACTTCCCATCTGTCCGAAAAAAAAATAGTTGTCCTGATTGCTTTTCAGCCATACAACAGAAGCCTTGTATTTTTATCAATGAATACAAGGCTTCCTCTAAACACCTGAGGTGTAGGGATGGGTGAATGATGTCATAATCTCTACCTCAGCCAATTAAAATAAGCCTTATGTTTTATAGATAAAATATACAAGGCTTCTTGTGAATGGCTGAGAAGGATTTCGACCTACTTTGATTTTGTTCTGGTAGTAGACAGGAAGTCACCTGTTCTGCTGGGGAACCCGGCACAGATCACTGTGTGTAGCTGATTCCACTACAGTATAACAGCACACACAGTGACTGAATCACTTTGTAATAGAAACAGTTCCTTTGGGCCAGCTTGGCCAAAACGATCTAAATTGACAGCAGACATAGAATTCATATTTAATTAAAAGCTGAGCCCTGGAAAGGCATGCAGAGAGAAAAGGGCTAGTCACCAGTATTGTCTGTAGGCCTCCTGCAGCTGATCTCTTCCCTATTACTGACTTAGCAATACTTGCGCTGCTTAGTGTACTTGTGTGGAGGCAGCCATCTTGGTAGTAGGGCAGGACTTTGCATCAGGGTGGATTCGATTTAAATCACTAGTAAAAAGGCTTGATTTAAATCATAATTTTTTAAGAGCAATAGTCATCTCTGTCTAGCAGCGGCTCCTCCTCTGACCCGCTGTTGACTCACCAACAGTCCCATTCACTTTAATGGGACGGCTGGTGATGCGGCAGTGACACTACAAGGTGAGGGACATGCCGGCAACAGGTGAGTGGATAACAGGCGCTGCCATGATGGCTCTGAAATGACAGGTGCTCTTTAAATGTAAGGACTTATTCTTGCTGGTAGTTAGAATATTTAATATTTGCAAACAAAATGAAGGTTATTTCAAATAAGCTGTCAGTTTAGTAAAACAGTGATATCAGAACCGAGTGAATCATACAGTTTGTAGTGTACATAGATTTGCAAAACAATGAGATAAAGGAATATTCCTGAACTTTGTTTTATCTCCTGGTTACTGTGAAATTGTGTGAATGCATCAATGCAGTGCATGTTATCTCTGTTAGCAGAGCTTGGATTCATTGAATGAGTTTACCAAAAATGTAAATATTGTAGAATATACAGCCTCATGCTACATAACTAAGCTCCATCTCATGCTGAATAAACTAAATTATTAATGTATCTTTAGATAGATCTTTACTCCAAAAGCATTTATTCAAATAAATTTGATAAACATATAAAAAACAGATTTTAAAGTGAAAAAAAAAGCTGCTCATGGAACGAGTGAAACATGAGTAACTAGATAAAGTGCGGATTTCACTTCAGCAAGTAGCACAGTAGTGACATCACCAAATCTCACACTGCAGCTCTGAGACTCTTATTCATCCTCACACACCAGGAAGTGCACAGCTATTGTTGGGGGAGAAATCTAGTCTTTCAGAGAACTGCTTAGGCCAAACTAATATTACCAGATGTTTCCTATAAGATATCATATCTTCACTTTGTGAGTTCCGATCTGCTTTAACATTTATATACCAATGCAACAGAATTGTGTAGGCCAAGTTAGAAGAAGCCTTAATTGGGCGATCTTATAACTGATGTTCCAGAGAGAAGTAATAACGTATTTGATGTCTTATTGGCATCCACATTTAAATATTAGTATTGGGTGGGATTGTCTTGTAAAGTATTCTGTATGAGGATTCTGGCCAAACCCACCCTACTGTACCTTAATCATATTGTTTTCTTTTATACAAATTTCTTAGTAGGAGCGTTTTTTTTTTTTTTTTATTGTTTTAACTAACACGTGCTTTTTTTTATTTCTTTTACAGTTAAAGGAAAAGACCAGGGGAAACCTGATGTCAAAGCCGTTAGAGGTTGTACTTTATTTTTCTTTTATGAATGACTTTCACAGGTTTTTTTGTTTTATGCAGTTCAGGGCCTCGTTCACACAGGGTGTACTTAAGCATACGCCCGTGAAAGGGCTGTTTTTACCCGCACAGCTGTTCTGTGCATCCCAAGGCCAGCAGTCTCATTGATGTCAATTGGGACACAGCTGCTGCCTGCATGGGGATGCATGGAACACCTGTGCGGGTAAACACAGCCCTCCATGGGTGTACACTTTAGTACATCCTATGGGAACTGGGCCTAAGATTGATAACATTAATGTAGCAAAATCTATTTTAGTGACCGCACAAAAATTTAGGTTGGGATCCTGATCTCTGAAACCCTCAAGGTTTTATCCCTTCATGGGAAATACCGGTTAGAAAGTGAAAGATGACTCCCCCACATTTATGGTCACAGCAGCTTGTAACTTTTTTTTTTTTGTTTGGATTGTATAATGGTGAAATAAACATGAAAAAATTCTATCTATCTATCTATCTATCTATCTATCTATCTATCTATCTATCTATCTATCTATCTATCTATCTATCTATCTATCTATCTATCTATCCAATACCTTCACAATCCAGAAAAAAAAAATATTAGCACCAAATTGATATTCCAGGCCAATTTTGATTATGTTTGGACAAAATATTTTCTCTTTACTGCTGCTCTATATATGAAAAGAAAAATGTGGACAATTCAAGCCAAACATGTATATACAGACTGAATATTGTGAAAAACAAAGTCATGCTCTTTCTGGGTCATGCATTTTTTGGTTACAGCTTTAATACTATTTTGTGAGGGAAAAAAAAAACAAAAACACACAAAACAGCATATTCTTTATAAATGCAAACTGAAGAGACACCTTCAGTGGTGGGTGCCACACCAAAAGCTTATGAATGACCCAGAAGTACATGGATGAAATGACATGTGCCAAAAACAGCACACCACTGATACATTTAACCAGGTTTCTGGGAAGGAAAAACAGTTTTAGCCACTTCCTTGTCCTCACGTGACTGACAGGCTAAACAGGACCTGATATTGGAAAGAGGGGGGGGGTGGCGGAGGCCAAAATCTTTGACTGCTATGAACACAAAATTAAGCTCATATTCTCCCATTAGTACAGACTGACTGACCATTGGTAGAAGAAAACAAATCACCCAAAATAAAGCACTTCATGCCATGGCAGCATGTCCATGGCATGTTTATTATGGGCCTTGTTAATATATCAAAAAAAAAAAAAAGAAGTGCTTATTTTAGGGGGCTTAATACAAAAAGCCAAGTGCTAACAAAAAGGAGTGGCAAAGGACAAGGCAAGGTTTTTTTCGTACCCAGACATGTTTGGTGACATTTTTTTTTTTAAACAGCAAAAGAAAAAAAAAAAAAAATAAGTTGGACAATTCCCATTTCTGCCACCCATCATTCACAAGCATTTGCAGAGCTACAGTACAAAAATTGGCAAACTGTTCATTCCCGTTTGCCAACATCAAGCCATTGAAAATCAGTCCTTTCACCACGTCCACATTTTGTGGTTGGGGTGGGATTAATCATGGGGGAGAAATAAAGAGAAAAAAAAAAGAGGAAGGAGCCTAGTTGCGTTGACCTTTGGCACCAGGAAGGGCAGGTTTCTACGCAAGTGCGCCTTTGATGGATTTCTCATTACACGATCCTATTTGCCAAGCCAGGTGCGCACAAGTGAGCGTGCTTGACAGGCATCCTGGAGATTAGATGTCCATTTAAAACTGAGCGTCATCACCAATAGCGGTCTTCCTGTCATGGTTGTTCAAATTATTTGTTTCTACTTTGGGGGATTCGACAGCAGTATAAGGGCTGGTAACTCCAGGAATATCCGGCAAGCGACGAGGAGGGGTCTGAGCCAAGGGAGAATTGCGACAGTCCAAAAGAAACTTACGATCATAAATGATCCTGGTCCCTCCAGGGGTGGTGGAGAAGAGGGTCCCCCCCGGGGGTGGTGCAATAGTCATGAGGTAGCTGAGATGAGTCGCTAATATGGATGGTCCTGGTGGGGATGGCCCGGCTCTGGCTGTGCTGGTGTCCGGTTGACATGTTCCTGGCTTGAAGGATGTGTGTGTGGTGGGGGGAAGAGAGGAAGAAAGCAAGACAGGGCCGGAGAGTGGGGCTGGGAGGAGCTGGCTGAGGTAGCGGGTGCACTTTAGGGGGGAGGGGTGTGCGGAGCTCCTTCCTTCTCTTTCCTCCTCCGCCCTTCACAAGCTCGCCGCAGCTTGTAACTTACAAGCAGAGCAGCTTAGGAACATAATGGACTTCAGCCGCCACCTGGCACCTACACTATATTTTCTAAAGTATTGGGACGCCTGCCTTTGCACGGCCATGAACTTTAATGGCTTCCCAGTCTTGGTCCATAGGGTTCAATATTGAGTTGGTCCACCCTTTGCAGCTATAACAGCTTCAATTCTTCTGGGAAGGCTGTCCACAAGGTTTAGGAGTGTGTCTATGGGAATGTTTGACCATTCTTCCAGAAGCGCATTTGTGAGGTCAGACACTGATGTTGGACAAGAAGGCCTAGCTCACAGTCTCTACTCTAATTCATCGGTAATTTAAAGGAGTTCTATCGGGTTGAGGTCAGGACTCTGTGTAGGCCAGTCAAGTTCCTCCCCCAAACTCACTCATCCATGTCTTTATGGAACTTGGTTTGTGCACTTGTGCACAGTCACGTTAGAACAGGAAGGGGCCATCCCTAAACTGTTCCCACAAAGTTAGGAGCATGAAATTGTCCAAAATGTCTTGGTTTGCTGACGCCTTAAGAGTTTCCTTCACTTCATAATCCCTTCCCCACAAAATGATTTGGACCAGTGCATAAAGCAAGGTCCATAAAGACATGGATGAGCGAGTTTGGGCTGGAGGAACTTGATAGGCCTGTAAAGAGTCCTGACCTCAACCCGATGGGATGAATTAGAGCGGAAACTGGGATCCAGGCCTTCTTGTCTAACATCAGTGCCTGACCTCACAAATGTGCTTCTGGAACATTCCCATAGACACACGCCTAAACCTTGTGGACAGCCTTCCCAGAAGAGTTGAAGCTGTTATAGCTGCAAAGGGTGGGCCAACTTAAAGTGGTTGTTTACCCCGCTTTCACATTTTTACCTACAGGTAAGCCTATAATCAGGCTTACCTGTAGGTAAAATGATTATCTCCTAAACCTGTGCGGTTTAGAAAATCTTCACCTTGCATGCAGCCGCTGACGTCAGCGGTGCATGTGCTCTAAAGGTTCGACGGATACTGCCGGAAAATCAGAGCTTCTTGCCGGAAAGTGGGAGTGACGTCATTGTGGCTCTGGCCACTCACAGCACCGGAGCCGTGAACCCGGAAGAAATGCCAAGGGAACATGTCGGCTCCCTCAGCGGTGACTGGGAGGTGATGCCGTCTCTTCGTTCTAAGGTAAGTATTTCATAATGAGCTAGTATACGGTGCATACTAGCTCATTATGCCTTTGCCTTACAGGTTTTTTTTTTTTTTGCGGGCATACACCTACTTTAATATGGAACCCTACGGATGAAGACTGGGATGCCATTAAAGTTCATGTGTGTAAAGGCAGTCGTCCCAATACTTTTGGTAATATATTGTGTAGCGCTAATGAGCATTTAGGATGTGTTGTATAGACATTCACATTGCGTCAGGCAACACTTCTCAAATGCCGTGTGTGTGTTTTTTTTAATAATTTTTTTAACAAGGCTTAAATGGGAAATCACTTTTCAAGCTTTGCAAACTGTGCCGTAAATGCACTGTAAATGCTATGGGTGCGTTTACAGTGAGTTTAAGGTGTGTTTCAATAGAAGTAAATAGAGGCAGTTGCAAAGCGTCAACGCTTGGTAAACTCTTCAGGCAGCCTTATTTGTGCCTCGCCGCAACGCTAGGCTGCAGTGTGAACACCTCCATCCTCTCCACATTGTAACAATTTTGTGTGGCATTGATAGGCATTTGAGAAGTGTTTAAAAATGTGTCCCAACAGCCTTTTTTTAATGCCTCTATTAAAGAGCCCTTATACAATGCATTAGCAGAAAAGAAACCTGCTGGCTGACAAGTTTCAAATCTGTTCTTTTAAATGTCGGGGGAGGTATAGGCTCTTGCTGTACTTCTATGCCCACTCAGATGTAAGCGCTTCAGGTTACATCTCTGCCCCGTCTCGTCCCAGGTCATTCACAAAACACACAGCCCCAGACTTTGGAGATGCAACTGTAGTGCTGGAGTCTGTTAAACCTGCAGCGCTTACATCCAAGCGGGCTCAGCACAGCGAAAGCACTTGCACAAGGTCAAAGATTTAAAAATCCCTCAATGACCCCCAGTTTTCAACAGGACATATGACGCATAGGATGACATTTGCATTTACTGTTTAGGCCTGTATATACAGTATAGACGGGCTAAATATGTTTTTTTTGTTCCAGTTCCAGCACCTGTACCAGTACATTCCCCATCAAGGAGTCCCAAAAACAATGCCTTACTGGAAGCAGCTGGACCAAGCCATGTGGCTATTAATGCCATATCGGCCAACATGGACTCCTACTCAAGCAGCAGAACGGCTGCACTTAAAAAGCAGCCAATCCACATGGCAGCAGAACACTTCGGAGACCTAGGTAAGAATAATTTGAGCCTTGTATAACTTTACTAGCCTTTGTTTTGAATTGATCACATTTTTCTTTTGTATACTTTGT
The DNA here is from genome assembly GCA_037952925.1 of Lithobates clamitans. Taxonomy (NCBI): domain Eukaryota; kingdom Metazoa; phylum Chordata; class Amphibia; order Anura; family Ranidae; genus Lithobates; species Lithobates clamitans. The sequence goes on from JBBGZY010000723.1 coordinate 5,893,049, forward strand.
ATGGAAGGCCTTTTTGGAGTGGGAGTAAACTCCCTATGTATGATGTTTACCTATAGACCATTCTATAATAAGGCTTACCCCCCTATAGGTACTATAGGTATTTCTCCTAAACGTGCACCATTTAGGTGATATTTACTTTAGATGCAGCTGGTGACGTCAGTGGTGCATACGTTCTGAAGGAACAGCATACCGTGCCCTTCCTACAGAGCCGTGCCATAAACAACAAGTCACGTCAGCACTGGCTCAGCCAGTCAGATAGCCGAAGCCCGCAAACCCGAAAAGAAGAACGGGTGAAGATGGAAGCGCCTTCAACGGTGACCGTGCGCCGCTGGAGAGCTTCGTTTTCAGGTAACTCAGTCATAATGTGCTAGTATGCGATGCATACTAGCACAATATGACTTAAACGGCCTAGGGCGCAATTGTGTTATTTTATTTCTTTTTTTGGATGAAGTTTACTACTACTTTAATATATGATGGCCTTTTTGTGCTCTATTTTGTTCATTTTGATGTTTTTTGGGACACAGTCTTTACCTGTTGGTGCTGTCCACCCTCTTAAACTTTATACCAGTCATTCCACCCAAAACAGATATATTGTTTAGATACTTGTAAGCTTAATTGCAAATATATTATGTGTGTGTATGTATATTAAGTGATTTTAAAGGTTGTAGTTTTGAAAAACAAAACTAACAAACATGTTATACTTACTTGCTCTGTGCAGTGTTTTTGCACAGAGTAGCCCCAATCCTCTTTTTGGGTCCCCCGTTGGCAGTCCTGGCCCCTCCCCCCTGCAGAGTGCCCCCAATACCAAGCCTCTTGCTATGGGGGCACTTGAGCGGGCTCGCTCCTGAGTTGTCGTCCTGAGAATGGACATTATTCGTTCACACACGGAGCGCAGCTCGGCCCGTCCCTCGATTGCTCCTCATTGACTCACTGTTTGTGATTGACAGCAGTAGGAGCCAGTGAGGATATAGAGACCCCGGAGAGCTGCTGCTCTCATTCACATTCCTGCATCGAGATGGGGCTCAGGTAAGTATAAGGGCGGCCTTGAGGGGAGCTGCACCCAGAAGGTTTTTTGCTTTAATGCATAGAATGCATTAAAGTAAAAAAAACTTATGCCTTTAGAACAGCTTTTATTGGGCTAATAGCTTCAGGCTTTTTTGGGCTTTAAAAAAAAAAAAAGAAATTCTTATAAATCTTACATTTATTTATTTTTTTTTTTTTTGTAGGTCGATCGTGTCTGAATTATGAATCCCAGGATGCAAAGTCTAGCCTTTCAAAGACTCTGGCACAGGTGCTACAAGACAATGTGGCGCTCCCTTATTTTATCCAATTTATGGAACTCCGCAGAATGGAACATTTAGTCAAGTTCTGGCTGGAGTCCAAGAGTTTTAATTCCACAACCTGGTCCCGAATAAGAGCATACAGTTTAAACACAGTCAAGCACAGCTCCCTGGCGGAACCAGTATCTCCGGCTCCTAAACGGCCAGACTTGTCTGCAGCTTCATCACTAGCATCAGCTAAACAGCAAGCTCAAGATTCTTCTAAAGTTCCACAGCACACGTCTAGGTTAAAAGGACTGAATTCTCCTGCAAAGCAACACAGCACTTCAAATCACTTGCAGGTGAAACAGAAGATTGGACGAGTGCCGGCAATTCAGCTAGAACTCTTCACAGATCAAACGTTACCCTCGCATGAGCAGTCTTCCATGCTTAATGCATCAAACAGAGACAGCCCAACAGATGAAGGACTGAAAGACATGTCACAGAAACTGATGAAGAGTAAGTTATCTATTTACAGATTTGTAAATGGTTTCTCTGGGGAAACCTAAACATTACACCAACAGAATTTTCTGAAGCGTTTGTGCCTAGACTAAAGCAGCTCATAGATGATTCGATTTTCTTTCCTTCCACCTTGCAGGGAGACTTAAGCTGGCCATACACCTATAGATTATCTGCAGGTTTTCTATGGTTAGATGGAAAAAGTGGAAGATTCCTCCATCCACACAGTTTAGCGAACATGGAGAAATCTGTTGCACTTTTTCCATCTAACCATAGAAAATCTGCATATAATCTATAGGTGTATGGCCAGCTTTATTGGCTGGCAGAACATAATGGTTACTGCTAGAGGCTATAGCTGCTAGCAATAATCGCATGTAAAAAATCTGACCGGCTGGTTGTACCCAAGTCAAACGATGGGCCATCATGGGTACAATTAGCTTGCCCATAGATGGATTGAATATCAGCTGGTCCCTGCTGCACTGGCTGACTTTCGATCTATGTTTGGCCGGCCTTACTTCGGTAACAGTCTTTGGGGCTAATTTACCAAAGGATTAGGGAATGTTCACTTTGCAGATTTAATGTTTGAGCTTAGTAAAAAGGTGCAGCCATGTTTGTGTTAAATACCCAACCATAATCAGGGGAAGTTGGAAAACAGCGTTTGTTTTTTGCATATCATTGAATGATTAAAGTGAACACAGCTTCACGTTGTTTACTAATACTCAGTCAACAGTATTTAGCAGATCGACCATTAAATCTCCTCTTATACATTTCTGGTGTGAAATAGTGTGGATTTTGGCATGATTGAAGATCGTGATGCCCTTTATAGGTAGCCTTGTCTAAGCCATAGACCCCATTCATACCTACATATTCAGGGGACATGCACAGAAACGTGTGTTTCTGTATGCATTCCCAGGATTCACACACAATGCATGTGGCTAGCAGACACATGTTTTGTCATACAACAAAACGCACTGTTTAAAATAAAAAAAGCGCAAATCTCATCGCCTAAAAAGGTGCAGGCGCTTCTTTGTCACACGTTGGACAGCCCATTCAAATGATGGAACAAAAAAGTGGTTCCAAGTTATGCTTTGTGTGAATGGGGCTTTACTCTTTGGAGTTGAGTCAATAGCCAATGGCTGAGAGTGCTGACCATAGTGTTTTCGCGGGGGGGCCTTCCCCCACAATAGCACAGCAGGGAAGTTCGCTGTACTATCATCGCATGGTTAGTACAGCAGCTCACCCGGAGCTGTCAGATTTTTATTTCCGTTCTGCCCTGCTGGGTTGAACGAAAAAAAAAAAAACCAAAACGTGCAAAGCTTTTCACCCGAAAGAAGCTCCTGCTCCTTTTTGCGCCATGATCGCGGCAAAACTGCATTGCGTTTTAGGTGCCATCAAAAATGGATAGCACCCAAACATGCGTTTTGCGATTGTAGTGTGATTTGAGATTGCGGGCAGCATTGCACAGATTCTGCGGAACATCCCAAAACGCCAAATGTGAAAGGAGCCTTAAGCCTCGTACACACTATTAGTTTATTTCTGTTCAACGTAGCAGGGCTGAACAAAAAAAGAAAGTCTGACAACTCCGGAGGATCTGCTGTACTAACGATGTAATGTTAGTACAGCGATCTCCCCTGCTGCGCTATTGTATTCCTGACAGTGGGCCCCCGCCAGAATGCTCTGGTCAGTGCTCTCAGCCATGACCCATCGACTGACCAGCTGCAGTACACACGGGCTGAATGTCAGCCATTTTCTATTGAACCAGCTAATGCCGTCAGACATTCGGCCCGTATGTATAGACTTTAGTCCCCATCTCCTTTCAAATATTTGATGCTGAGGCCCATGATTGCATTATCCTTAAAACTGAGCTAGTAGTTACTGTTAAGTTCGCCACATGTTACAATCTGATTATGCAATCTCTACATCTACCACAAGTATGTAGTGCAAGGGTCTGCCTGACTCAATGTACATTGATTGGATAGATTATGTAGTTCCTCATATTACGTAGTTTTGGTAGAACTAACGTGGATTGTTCAAAAATTTTACAGTGAGATGTATGTTGAGACCTAGGGACGATGTTGCTGAGACTTTTGTTTGCTTCAAGCAGGTTTAGTTTTACTATACAAGTCTACTGGTATTTCAATAGCCAGTTGCATCAGGTAAAATGCAAAAGGAGGTTAAATGCAGGTTGATAGCACCTGCCAGTGAATTCTGAATAATCCCAGATGTGTCTCAAACTGATGCTGTTGACAAGCACAAAGTCTGTCACTACAGGCCCTAAGAGTGTCTGACATTAGTAAGGGCTTGTTCGTACTACTGTGTGTGCAGTTCCTGGTGCTTTTATTCAATGCATAAATGCCAAAGGCACATAGAAAACATTAGTTTTCTTTGTGCTCTGTTCATAACATAAAACTGGTGTGATGTGCGCTGCAGTGTGTAAAAATGCAGGTATGCTGCATTTTTCTGCATCGCATTGGATGACACCCTACTGCTGTGCAATATATTGTTTATGCACTTCAAATAAAGTTTTTTTAAAAAAAAAAGTAGTAAACAGTGTTATGCACATGAACTGCTCATTATTCACCTCTCTGCAGGAAAAACTGACAGCTACCCACACACGAAAACTGCGCACTTAACGCGAACGAGCCCTACCTCCTGAATATTATTTCTGTTATTATTCATGTTATAAGACCTCCATAATGTTAACCTGTCACAAACCTGAGCAATTTAATTTGAGCACACAATAAAAAAATGTGTAATACAGTGAATTTTCCTTGAAGTGGCTGTAAAGGCTGAAGGTTTCTACCGTCTGTACCAAAGGATCCCCCCAGCCCCCCTTATACTTGCCTAAGCACGATTTTGATTCAGTACTGTGCACGAGAGCAGCGGTGCTCTCCCTCCTCACTGCCATTGGCTCCCGCTGCTGTCAGTCAGATTCTGAGACAAGGGAGCAGGGGGTGGGGCCAAGCCACCCTGTCTGTACTAATAGATGTAGACCTAGTGGCTCAGTAGCGTGCCTACAAGAGTGCCCCCCATAGAAAGCGTCTCTCTATGGGGACACTCAATGATTTGGTGGAGCCAGGAGCGCCGGTGGGAGACCCGAGAAGAGGAGGATTAGGGCTGCTCTGTGCAAAACCACTGCACAGAGCAGGTAAGTATAACATGTTTGTTTTTAATACAAAAAAGTCTAAACTACCCAAAAGGGAAAGTTCCGCTTTAAAGCCTCCTCCCCGGCTCTTGTTTATGAAACTGAGCTTTTAGAGAGGAGGGGGACAGCGGGTACCCAATTTTGACAGGTACCCGCTCCCACTTCCGTTCTGGTCGCCTTATGCATTTGGAAGCGGAAGTTCTCCTTCCGGGACCAGTCAGAGCGGCACGCTGCTTGTGCATGTGCTGTTACATCTGAGTGCCCAAAGCGAAGTTGTTGGCGCCGACACAGGATGAAAACAACAGGGGTGAGTCCACCGCTGGATCGTGGGACAGGTGAGTGGCTGTTTATTAAAATGATTGTAAATTCTCGTTTTTTTTCCCTATAAAAATAACAAACAAACATGCTCTACTTACCTGCTCTGTTGCAGTGGTTTTGCGCAGAGCAGCCTAGATCCTCCGCTTCTCGGGTCCTTCTTCAGCGCTCCTGGCCCCTCCCTCCTGTTCAGTGCAGTTTGCTATGTGGGCACTTGAGCCGAGTCACAGCTCCCTGTGTCCATTCAGACACAGAGCCCCGACCCGGCCCCACCCCCTCTCTCCCCTGATTAGCTATCTGACGTTAATTGGCAGCCAATATAGCCGCTACTGTGTCTCAGCCAATCAGGAGGGAGAATCTCAGACGACTGAGACACTTGTGGACATCGCTGGACAGAGAGGGACTGCAGGTAAATATTGGGGGGGGGGGGCTGAGGGAGGCTGCTGCACATAAAAAGCCTTCTATCTTAATGCATAGAATGCGTTCAGATAAAAAAACCTTCTGACTTTACAACTTTAAATTTGTAGCTGCAGAATTAAAAAAAAAATACAAAAATGACTGCAACTTCGCTTTAACATCTGCTGTACAGTTGCACGAAAATGAATTTTATATTTGCCATAATATCCTGAGAGCTTTATTCCCAGAGGCTTTTTAAGCAACATGATTTGACTTCCCAAAGGTTATAACAGAGGAGGTCGTCTTTTCATTGTCTTCTAGGGTGAGGCGTACTGTGGACTATAAAAGGCATTTATTTTTATATTTTTTCTTGCTGTGTTCATTACAAAATTATTGCAATGAAAACAGAATCACTACTAATCATGTAAGATAAAACAGTTCTTGAAGTATAACTAAAGGCAAAACTTTCAGGTTTGGATACAGTGAAGAGGGATTGGACACCCTGTAAATTTGTTTTGCTGTCTGTGTCCCTGTTAGTGAGAATCACCCTCTCTATTTGTCCTGTGTACCATAAAATCGAAAGTTTAAAAAAAAAATAAAAAATCCCAATTTTGGGTTGTCCCTAGAAAGGTAATGGAGGGAAAATCTTCCAATGGGACACTCGTTTCTTACTGCTTTTCCCTTAATTTGCAGGGATTTCCTCTCACTTCCTGTTTGGTTATTGGACAAAAAGTTTTGCATATAGTTGTACTTAAACTGCTTGAGGACCAGCTAACTGTGGCAGGTTGGCTCCCCGGGCAAGCCGTCATCGCTGTATGTTGGCTGCTTTAAGAACACTAGGGGGAGCACGAATGCCGCGACAACAGAGCTGATGCGCGTGCCTGGCGGTCGCAAGGTCTGCCAGGCAACCACGATCGCTCCTGAGAGACAGAACGGAGGTCTGCCAAAGTAAACAGATCTCCGTTCTGTCAGGGGTGAGGAGACTGATTAGTTGTTCCTAATGCTTAGGAACAACAATCAGTCTCCTCCCCCAGGCAGTCCCATCCCCCCACAGTTAGAAACACTCCCTAGGTAACACATTTATTCCTGCCAATGACATTTTTACTGTAATCGGTGGCTATTTTTAACTCTGATCGCTGTATAAATGTCAGTGGTCCCTAACAAGTGTCCGATCTGTCCGATGTAATGTAGTAGTCCTGATAAAAATTGCAGATTGCCACAGTTGCTAGTAAAATATTAATAAAAATGCCATAAATATATATTATCTATTTTGTAGATGCTATAACTTTTGTGAAAACCAATAAATATACACTTATTGCGATTTTTTTTTTTTTTTTTTTTTTTTTTTTTACCAAAAATATGTAGAAGAATACATATCGGCCTGAACTGAGGAAGAAATAGTTTTCTCTAGTCATCTTCCAGGACGGCACACCTGAGAAGTAGGCCTGCCGTCTTGAAAGATTTCCCAGAAAGACAGTTACTGGTAGGTAACTGGTACTTTTTTTTTTTGGATATTTATTATAGTAAAAAGTAAAAAATATTGTTTTTTTTTTTTTTCAAAATTGTCGCTTTTATTTTTGTTTATAGCGCAAAAATTAAACGCAGAGGTGATCTAATACCACCAAAATAAAGCTCTATTTGTGGGGGGAAAAAAGGACATCAATTTTGTTTGGGTACAATGTTGCACGATCGCGCAATTGTCAAAGCGACACCGCGCCATATCGCAAAAAATGGCCTGGTCCTTAAAGGGCGGTAAATCTTCCAGGGCTTAAGTGGTTAAAATATATGGTGTGTGTGTATGTATGTGTTCTACTTTATCATCATTCAGACATCTGAAACTTTTTAAACTCTCATATTCTAATTTAAATTAGTATTTTTATTACTTCTTCCCTTGCTCTCTTGTTTAGAGTAACCTTTAGGTTTTGTCTTTGATGTGTAGCCATTGCCATGTGCATTGTTAGTGGAGATCTTCCCAGTGTAATGTTTAGGAATACTAGATTTTCTAGTTTCTATTGGCCTGTATATTATTAAAAAACGAATATTCACAGTAAAAATGCATTTATCCACCTCCAAGGTAATGTGTTTCTCGTATGGATTTGTTGAATCTTTATTGTAGCTATTCAGCATCTGTGATAGTTCCTATTTATGCTCTGAGACTACTATATGTGCAAGCTGAACCTTCCTCTTGCTCTGGTCTTGCAGATTCAGACAGATTGCTTTACAAGAATATAAAATATATTTTTACAATGGGGGTACAGGTTTCTTCTGTCTAGGGCATGTGGAAAAAAAGTCATATTTGTTTATGTGAGGGCAGGTTCCTCTTATGTATTGCCCCAGGGGATGTTGGTAAAATGTGGTTTCTTCCATTGGGCTGGTTGGTTGGATTATTGTTATCTTGACCCGCTGGCTTCATTACTTTGAGTCCTTGACTTGGAACAAGGATGCACATCAGGAAAGTCAGAAGACCTCACATGCATACCTGAGTAGTCCAAAAAAGTTCAGTCCCCATTTTGCTTTCATGGCAGGTTTCTTTTGTATAGTATATATATATATTTTTTTTAATGAAAACTTGCCTATTCCACCGGCTATAACAAAAGTCTTGGAACACTTGCCTTCAATGGCGCTCTTGAACTGCAGCTGGTCATATGATCTTTACTGAAGAAGCGAAGGATCAGAAACGTTCAATTCTATTGGTCTCCTGCTGCAGAGATCATGTGACCAAATACCATGGGCTCCCGGAGAAGTGTTTTGTTTTTTCCCAGTGAAGATGTTGCCTGATCTAGGTACATTTTCAGTCAGTCTGGGCTGTAATTATGTGTGTAGCATTGAAAAAGTCTGGTGAAAATATACCTTAGGACAATTTCATTTCTTCATCAATGTCTTTTGTAGTAGGTCACTTTTGATTGTATAATATACTGGCTCACTAGTTTTAAACTTCTATGTTCTATATTAAGCTTTTTTTTTTTCTTGTTAGGTATAGAGAGAGATGCTGTAAATACATTCACCAAATACATTTCTCCGGATGCTGCTAAACCCATACCGATCAGTGAGGAGATCAGAAGTGATATTGTAGGTATGTGATTCAATACTGCTAGTTCTGCGATAAAGTGATTACTTCATAAAATATACTGTATGTTGTGTGTTTCCAGCTATCTATATAGACGGGGGGGGGGGGGGGGGGTCTGTAGTTCTGTTCTAGGGTGGCAATGCTGCTCCTTTATACCGCTGACATCCGCCACTCCATAGGGCTGAATGGAGCTTCCGATTAAGTCCACCTGAAAAACTGACAGGGGGACATGATCGGAAAGCCTGTGTGAAAGGGGCCGAACTCCTCTGTAGAATGCAACATTTTTCTGTAGCTTTTCCCTTCAACTCTCATAAAATGTGTTTTATGTAGAGTGTTTGCAGACTAGTAGCATGTGAGCCCAGAGATTGTCTTTTTATGAAAAGCTGTAATAGTGTAATGATGAGCACTAATGATGAATGAAACCCATCTGACTGTCATGTTCATCCAAATCATCTTGTAGGTATACATTTCACATATAGCCATATATATATATATATATATATATATATATATATATATATATATATGTGGGAGAAATCCTGATAAAAGACTCAGTGCAGCTTCTTTTATGTGGATTAGTTCAGAGATCTTCCCTTTTAGCGTGAAGACCACATGACTTGTGTGTAATAGGGTCTCATGCCTCTGTCTTGTGACAAGGGAGTTACTAAGTCAGAGTTTTGTTCATGTTCTCCTCTGGGATGGCTAATACAGAAAAACTTTAATCCAAACATTGCATTCAAGCATTCACTTTTTTTTTTTTTTTTTTTTTAATAAAGAGAAACATTCACAACTGGGCTCATGCAAGTACTGCTGCCTTTGAAATTGCTAAACCCAAGATACTCTTCCATCCTTAGTCTGCAAGGGGTTTTGGGGTCCATTCTGAAAGAATGGTACCACATAATAGTGATTAATTTAAATCGCATTACCACAATGCAGTAGTGTGATTGGACCCTATGTGTGTGTCAGTTCAGATGCAGCTGCATTATTTTGCGTTCTTCATCTGCCTGGAGTTTCTCAGTATAAAAAATGTTGGTTGCCATTTTTTTGCTATATTAAACAGGCTTTATATGGCACCAGCAGTTTGCACAGCGCTTTGCAACATTAGGGCAAACATCACAGTTACAATACAATTCAATATACTGTATAACACCGAGCTCTTTCAGCCCTACTGTAATTCTTTACCTACATTTCAGTGTAAAACATCAGAGCTCTCGTAAACGTTATGCAGAAGAAAAGTTTTTACAGTGATATAGAAACTTAAAAAACAATTGCCGTCCTTGTGTAAAATACAAGGAAGATTGTAAATAAGCCAGTAATCCTTAGCACATCTTGGGGTTTAAACATTTTGGTTGATGTTAGAAATGGTTTAGCTCAGCTTTAGCCCATTCTTTTTAATGCCACCTGTTGAAATTGGTGCGACTTAAAGTGAAGAGGTGCCTGCACTACTTTGGTGTGACTTCTGATGCGACTTTGGTCCAGAGAATGTAAAGTCAGATCAAGTCGCTCCCAACTTGCACTGGAAATTGTGTGTCTTTGTTCTACTGAATGTGTCCTTAATGAAAAAAAAATGTGATTGTTACTATCTCCAGCAACAACTTTTCAACACAGTTACACAGAGAACAGGTGTTTGCAGCTCTGCCTTTTGGGAATGATCTGATGGCATGGTTTTTTTTTTATTATTATTTGCAGCTAAGATCTGTGGCGAAGATGGGCAAGTGGACCCCAACTGCTTTGTTACAGCACAGGCCATAGTATTTAATGCCATGGAACAAGAGTAAGTTTTTACCACTGTATGTATGGTGGCGGGATACTAATCAGTGGGGCATGTTTACACTGACACAAAAAAAAGACATACTCCATCTTTATGAACGTGTTTCATGTTACACCCAATTTTAGGGTGTGACCTGAAACATGGTCGTATTCCCCATCAACCCACCCTCAAACTGTTCCCCCACCCTCCTTACATGAAGAAATGTTTTTTTATGAGCCTAATGGCTAAAACTAGAGGAAGGTTAACATAAATATACGGTACTTCCAAAATCTTACTTTTTTTTTTTTTTTGTAGCTTGTGTTTTGAAGCAGTTGCCAAAAACCAGTTAAAGGGTTGCTGTCATTTTTTTAACCAATACTGTAAAATTGTAGCATCTATGAAATATCTTTGATGGATAAAGAATATTGTGCTTTTTGATAAAAAAAAAAATAGACTGATTGGCTATGTTTGTTTATGATCAATGTCCGAGAGTTACTAATGGTTCCCTCCCTGTTGTACAGGCACTTTCCTGAATTTTTGCGCAGTCAGCATTTCTGTAAATATCAGATTGAAGTGTTGACCAGTGGAATAGTTTACCTGTCAGATATATTGTTCTGCGAATCGGCACTCTTTTACTTTTCAGAGGTAAGAGTACTCAATTTGTTTCTGGTTTCATCACTCATTTATGTTGCTCATTGTCAATTATGTAAAAATTATGTAAAGAAAACCAGTTTTAAAAGAGAAGTATGGGGTTGAGTTTTTTTCCAGTATCCTATTTACCTAGGTGGATGCAGCATTGGTCCCCCGGCGCCTTTACACTGAGAACTGAGCGATAGAACACCGCCAATCACTTCGTTTTTGACAGCTCCGTGAGCAGAATGCTGCTGACTGTCAGTCGCCGGTCTCTGCTCTGCTCCCTCCTCACTCACTGGAGCGCTGAGCTTTGGAGGGGGCGGAGCAGCCAGTTCACTCTCTGTGACTTAGTGGGAGGCTGAGCGGGGTGTCAGTCCAGGGACCTGGCAGATCCCGACTTCCATTGTGATGATGCAGCCCATGGACTGACTTCTGTGACTTCAGCCTGCTCTCTGCTGAAAACTGGTCACGGGAGTGCAAAATGAATTGCACTCCTGTGATCCACAGGAGAAGTCCAGCCAAATGAGCTTTGGCTGTACTTCTCCTTTTTAATTTTGGCCATGTATGTTTTCAACTTTTCTTCGTTTGTTAAAAGAGGCAGTATGGCAGATTGGATATTTGTAGAGCAAGCAGCCTGTGGGCTCAGGTGCACATGGGTTTGGTTTGGACACCGTAAAACAAACCTGTATGCTCATTAGTCAGTTGAGTACCAACCTCTATTACTGCTTTATTACCAGGCCATTTTACAGTTACCAGTGCTTTGATAATTTCACTTTACTCTATCATGCACCACTGTATGCACATTCATTTATGTTGCTTTCTTAAATATGGAGTTTTTGGCAGTATTTAAAAGCCACTGAGTTTGTTTGATCCCTTTTTGAAAAGTAGACACCCTAAGGTCAATCTCATTTTTGCCACAATTTTTGAAAACAAACATACTGGTATTGAGGGGAGTTAAACACAGAACTTGGTAATGGTGCACTAGATAGAACTCGTACAGGTCATACATAGTGAGAGGAAGTGGTGAACAGGTTGATGTACAGGTCACATACAGTAGGAGGATGAAGATGATGGAGTAAAGGGGCAGATGTACAGGGTAAGACGGGTAAAGGGTTAATACACAAGTCACTTAAGAGACAGTATGGAGATCAGATGTATAGGAGAGGAGGAGTGGGGGTTAAAAAACTTTAATTACTATCTGCTGCTGCTGTGATTTGTACAGAGATTGGGAACTAAGGAATGACCCATTCATTCATTAGCTCCCCTTTCCTTCCCTTCCTCCAGACTACACAGCTTACATCTGTGATTGCTATATCTGTGACCAGTAAACACAATCCTAAGGTACAGAGCTGCTTGGATCAGCTCTGTACACCTTTTTTTTGAACTGTTCACAAGCATTAATGGGTGCACTGGTTGCATGGTGGTTATTTCTGTATTGGGGGTTATAAACAACATTGCAGAAATAAGTGTCCACCACTTTGCCATTTAAAGATGTACGGCGGTAGGTAATTATTTAACCAACTAATTTAACAGTGCTAGAAAATATCTGATTCATACCTCTTCAGGCTTCTGTCCCCTCCCAATGTTGCTACAGAACCCCCCCCACATCTTCCCCAGATTACAAAATGCAGGACTGCACAACTTTTAAAAGGTTCCTGCAATACTTTGGTGCAACTTTTGATATGACTTGGATCCATTGAGTGTAAAGTTGCACCGAAAGTCGCATCAAAGTCGTGTTCCAAAGTCGCACTGGAAATCGTGTGACTTTGGAGACGAACTAATGTTAATGCAGCCTAACAGTGACTGCTTAGTTTTAGGTGCCATTATACACTGTATAAAATGTAATACAGACAGCAGAATCCCAAAATGCATTTGTACTGCTTTAATCGCTTGGTAAAGTGGATATCCAGCCAGAGCTTTAGAGAAGGACTACAATCTCTGTTAGGATTCTGGTAGAGGTGTATTGAATAGAAATTTTGGTGTTAAAACCAAAAAGGCAGGATGCACGTGGCCGAAAACCGAAAATGACAGTGTTTAATATATATATTTTTACATAAAATTGTATTATATATTTAACCTTTTAATATCATGAATTGATTGTCGGCCATTATTGGCACTTTTTAGTGCTAGAAAAGCTCAAGTAAAATGCATCTCTTTAAATTTTATGTATGTCTTCACACTGGTCACAGTTGCATTTCCATTGTGGTGTTAAAAGTCTTGCTTGCCTCCTGCATTTTTGGTCAGTAAAGCCCCTTTCACACTTGTGTGATTTTTTATTTCCTGCGACTTTGGACATCAGAGTCGTATGACAAGTCGTACCCCATGATAAACATTCATATCTGTGCGACTTCAAAGTAGTCCCAGTACTCCTTTGGTCCGACTTTGATGCGAGTTGAGGTCCATAGACCTTAATTTTTCACAGGCATTCCCTGAAATCGCGGAAAAGTTGTGGCCGCAAAATCTCGCAACTTTCAAGTCACAGTAGTGTAAAAGGGGCCTCAAAGAAAAATGCACCAAAAACGTACCTCCCCAGTGAAATGCATTGAAAACGCAGCGAGAGAGCATCAATAACGCACCCGTGCTAAATTTTTGCTGCGGTTTTTGAGTCACATGACTTCTAAAACACACCATAAGCGCAATAAAATTGCAGTAAAATCGCGCGTGTTTTCTGTGCTATTTTCGGCACCTTTTTTTCTTATCGGCAAAATTCCGATAACACCATTTTCGCCCGATATGTTTCGGCAGCCGACATTTCGATGAATCTCTAGATTCTAATGCTCTTTGTCCCCATGAGAGATATTTTTCCAAACTTCCTTATGCAGGTACTCAACTAGAGATGAGAGAAAATCTCCCTAAAGTGAAGGCAGATCCCACATTTAACAATTGTATGGGACTTTATCAATAGCAGAGTAGTTGCTGGGATTTGCTATAATCTTGAACTGAGGGTTCTCATTCGGTATCTTTTAATGGATTAAATCACTTTTTATTAAAGCGTAACTCTACTTTTGTTGAGAAAAAACTATTCCCCTCTGGGTGATCTATGTACATTGCAAGGATTATAACAACCTTTGTTGCAGATTCCTACCTTTTTGTTATTCTGAAGAAATGACTGCTTGTTCCTTTGTGCCCCTGTGCTAAGTGGGTCTAATGGGAGTGGTTTCATAAATATCAATCAACTGTGCAGCTGCAGAGCACTAATGAGCAAAGCTGCTGGGTCTGCATCCCTTTAGACATGTTCCTATTGGGAGTATCTCACCAAAAATGACATCTTTGTTCCAGGGGATGCCTGAAATTTGACTTGTATCTTAGGCAGACTTCTGGGAAAATCGGTGAGCCAATCCCACAAGCAGAAAATGTTTCTGGGGGGGCAGTCTGTACACATTCTGTGTACAGAACAACTCCAGGTAGCCATATTGCAATGCATTTTCAGAAAATTACTGTGGCTGCGGATTGAAAAGGGAAAGGTCATTTTTAATAACATTTCAATTGCAATATGACATGTGTCGCAATTGTATACGCTATATTTTTTTCTTTCTTTTTTTTTTCCCCTCATGAAAATGGAGTTACCCTTTAAATGCAAAGGGGGATTGCACCAAATCAGATATCATCTCTTTACTGACTTGTTGGCATTCTCGAAGCTTATTTTGGTTACTGCACTTTGCACATCATCTCTGAAGTTTTGCATGGTCTGATTGTGTAAGTTCATATGACTTTAGTTCAGAAATTATGCCACACAAATGACCAGTCATTATTGCTTCTATAAAGTATTTCACAATAGCTGATTGCTTGGAGAGGTCCCCATGCATCAATAAAGGGTTACTTTCTGTAACTCTTGACCTTCTTCCTCAAGTGTTGCTTTGCATTTTTTATTATCCACTCTAAAAAAGCTATTAGGTTCAGTGAAGTAATAAAGTATTGTTTTTCACAGTACATGGAGAAGGAGGATGCAGTAAACATATTGCAGTTCTGGTTGGCTGCCGATAACTTCCAGTCTCAGCTTGCAGCTAAGAATGGCCAGTATGATGGGCAGGAGGCGCAAAATGATGCCATGATCCTCTATGA
The DNA here is from genome assembly GCA_037952925.1 of Lithobates clamitans. Taxonomy (NCBI): domain Eukaryota; kingdom Metazoa; phylum Chordata; class Amphibia; order Anura; family Ranidae; genus Lithobates; species Lithobates clamitans. The sequence goes on from JBBGZY010000723.1 coordinate 5,908,195, forward strand.
TAAGTAAGTATTAGTTGTTTAAGATGCAGTTTAAATTTCTTATATTCTAGAATGGATGATATCATGCTATATCCTATCAGCATGTATTAAATGTTTTATAAACTGGAGGTGTGTAAATCTAAGTGATTTGATAAGTTTTTTTTTTTTTTTATACTCTTTAGGTATTTTTCTCTGCAAGCAACACACCCTTTAGGTTTTGATGACACTGTGCGTCTGGAAATTGAGTCCAACATCTGCCGGGAGGGTGGCCCACTCCCAAACTGCTTCACCACCCCCTTGCGTCAGGCTTGGACTACTATGGAGAAGGTGAGATCATGACATTCGGACAAAAAACTTTTGTTTTCTTAATGGAGCACGTGTCTCTCTGCCAGTATAAAGAGAAGTCTGTCTTCATTAGGTTTTCATAGACCACATGTGCAGTCACAAGTAATCTGGTTATGTTGTGTTTAGATTGATTTATTGGGAGGTATATAGAAAAGCTGTTCTCAAGCTTGTGAATGCGGATCAAACGGTATTTATCCCAGGTAGGTGTGCTCTTTCTGAACCTTCAGGCTAGACACGATAATTCTGGGACACGGGTGGTGGCTTCCTTAGACACGAAGAAGGCTTTTGACTTGGAGTGACCTTACCCATTTTAGCATCTGGAATCCTATGGATTTGACCCCGTTTTTATCTCCTGGGTGAAACTATTATACACTGAACCATTGAGATTATGGTTAATGGTATTATCTCTGAGCCTTTTCCTATTTTTTGTGGGACTAGACAGGGGTGCCCATTGTGTCCACTCCTGTTTGCCCTGGCCATAGAGCCCCTAGCGACTAAGTTGAGGTCTAGTGATACCTTCTCTGGTCTTGGAGTGTGGCAGCTGGAGCAACACATGTCATTGTATGCAGATGACATGCTACTATATTTGCAGGATCCGGGCCCCTATCTTTCAGCTGCCTTTGGGCTGATTCAGGAATAAGTGGACTTCTCTGGCTTTAGGAGTAACAGGGCCACGTCGTCTCTATTTCCCATTGATGAACATGTAGTGGTCCCTGCTGATTATCCCATTCCTCTGTCTGGATCTTTTAAATATCTGGGGAGTCAGGTGCAGCTCCCTATCTCCTTGATTTTGGAGCTGAATTTGGCACCGAGAATAGGTACCAGGGTGTTGGGTGTCTTTTTACAAGAGCGCTGTTGAAAATGTAATATTTTTAGAAGAGATTGTAACAGCTCTCTCCAGGTAATGTATGTGCTTCTTTTTCTGCATATGAATATAACTAACTTACAGTATTAATATTTTATATTAGTATCATTATTACAACGTACAACTAATATACATTTATTCTTTATTTCAGGTCTTCTTGCCTGGTTTTCTCTCCAGCAATCTATATTACAAATACTTGAATGATCTCATCCACTCAGTTCGAGGAGAAGACTACAGTTGGAGTTCAGCAGGCAATGCTGGTCAAGGGAGTCAAGGCACACCCAACCATGAGCTGTATTCTGGCTCTTCTGAGAACTCCAGCTCTCAGGTGCTGCTTAACAGTAATATAGTTTTACAGTTTAATGGGATTCTCCTATGTCTTTATACATTTAAAACTAATACAGTTTAGGAGCAGTAAACCCATGTGGCCATCTCTGTCTGCTTTATAGCTAGGTTGCTTAGCCAGCTGGGGGCACTTTACAGGAAACCTTTTTTTTTTTTTTTTCTTTTTTTTTTCTTCATAGGAGCTGAACAGAAAGGTGACTGTAGGTACTTTGCTGTTAGGTGAATCATTTTACATGTACAGTGGATATAAAAAGTCTACACACCCCTGTTAAATTTGTCAGGTTTCTGTGATGTAAAACATGAGACATAGATAAATCACTTCAGAACTTTTTCCACCTTTTAATGTGACCTAAAAACTGTATAAGTTAGTTGAAAAACAAACTGGAATCTTTTAGGGGGGGAGGGAGTTAAAAATAAAAAAACTAAAATAATGTGGTTGCAGAAGTGTGCACACACCCTCTTAAGACTGGGGATTTAGCTGTGTTCAGAATTAAGCTATCGCATTCAAACTCATACTAAATAGGAGTCAGTACACACCTGCCATGATTTTAAAGTGCTCCTAATAAACCCCCGAAAAAAATTCAGCTGTTCTAAAGGTCTTTCCTGACATTTTCTTAGTCGCATCCTACAGCAAAAGTCATGATCCGCAGAGAGCTTTCAAAGCATCAGAGGGATCTCATTGTTAAAAGGTATCAGGAGAAGGGTGCACAAATAATTTTCAAGGCATTAGATATACAATGGAACACAGTGAAGACAGTCGCCATCAAGTGGAAAAAAATATGGCACAACAGTGACATTACCAAGAACTGGACATCCCTCCAAATTTGATGAAAAGACGAGAAGAAAACTGGTCAGGGAGGCTGCCAAGAGGCCTACAGCAACATTAAAGGAGCTGCAGGAATATCTAGGAAGTACTGGCTGTGTGGTGCATGTGACCACAATCTCCCGTATTCTTCTCATGTCTGGGCTATGGGGTACAGTGACAAGATGGAAGCCTTTTCTTACGAAGAAAAACAGCCAAGCCCGACTAAATTTTGCAAAAACACATCTGAAGTCTCCCAAAAGCATGTGGGAAAATGTGTTATGGTCTGATGAAACCAAGGTTGAATTTTTTGGCCATAATTCTAAAAGATATGTTTGGCGCGAAAACAACCCTGCACACCAAAAGAACACCATACCCACCTTGAAACATGGTGGTGGCAGCATCGTGCATTGGGGCTGTTTTTCTTCAGCTGAAACTGGGGCTTTAGTCAATGTAGAGGGAATTATGAACAGTTCCAAATACCAGTCAATATTGGCACAAAACCTTCAGGCTTCTGCTAGAAAGCTGAACATGAAGTGGAACTTCATCTTTCAGCATAACAACAACCCAAAGCATACATCCAAATCGACAAATGGAATGGCTTCACCAGAAAAAGATTCGAGTTCTGGAATGGTCCTGCCAGAGGCCAGACCAGAATAAGATTAAAAATCTGCGGGGTGATCTGAAAAGGGCTGTGCACATGAAATGCCCCCGCAATCTGACAGAGTGTTTTTGCAAAGAAGAGTGGGCAAATATTGCCAAGTCAAGATGTGCCATGCTGATAGACTCATACCCCAAAATACTGAGTGCTGTAATAAAATTAATAGGTGCTTTAACAAAGTATTAGTTTAACCAGTTGCCCTTCGCCCACCGTCAAATGATGCGGGGCGGTGCGGCACTCGTTCTGGGACTTCGTTATATGACGGTGTCCCAGAACGGCCGCTCTTGCGCACCTACGGCGATGGTGATCGCGGGCGCTCCGTGTTGCTAGGACACGACGCGACCCCAATCTCTGTAAAGAGCTACGTCCGCGGCTCTTTAACCATGTGATCCGCTGTGTCCAATCACTGACGGTCCCATGTAAACACGGAGATGCCGGTAATCAGTGCTCCTCGCCTCACACTGACAGTGTGTGTGGCGAGGAGAGCCGATCAGCGCCATCTCCTCGCAGGGGGACATCTACACATGTAATCAGGGCACTGATCATCAGTGCCCTGGTTACAATTTAGCGCCAACAGTGTCACCAATCAGTGCCCAGCATTGCCCACCACTGCCCACAGGTGCCACCAATCAGTGTTCGTTAGTGATGCCAGTCAGTGCCGCCTGTCAGTGCTGCCCATCACTGCTGTCCATCAATGCCCATCAGTGTCGCTCATCAGTGCCCATCAGTACCACCTATCCGTGCCGCCTATCAGTGCCACTTAACAGTGCCCACCAGTACCCCCCCATCAGTGCTCATCAGTGCCCATAAGTGCCACTTCATCAATGCCCACCAGTTCTGCCTATCAGTGCCGCCCCATCAGCGCACATCAGTGAAGGAGCAAAATTAGTTACAAAATTTACTGACAAATTTTCAAAATTATGGGTTTTTTTTTAGGAAAAAATAAAAAACCCAGAAGTGATTAAATACCACCAAAGGAAAGCTCTATTTGTGTGAAAATTATAAAAATTTAATCTGGGTACAGTGTAGCATGACCGCGCAATTGTCATTCAAAGTGGGACAGCGCTGAAAGCTGAAAAATGGCCTGGGCAGGAAGGGGGTGTAAGTGCCCTGTAAGCAAGTGGTTAGGGGTGTGCACAATTATGTAACAATATTATTATTATTAGTTTTACTTCCCTCCACCTAAAAGTTTTCAGTTTGTTGTACAGTTTATAGGTCACATTAACCACTTCAGCCCCGGAAGGATTTACCCCCTTCCTGACCAGAGCACTTTTTACAATTTGGCACTGCGTCGCTTTAACTGCTAATTGCGCGGTCATGCAATGCTGTACCCAAACGAAATTTGCGTCCTTTTCTTCCCACAAATAGAGCTTTCTTTTGATGGTATTTGATCACCTCTGCGGCTTTTATTTTTTGCGCTATACTCGGAAAAAGACCGAATATTTTGAAAAAACATGATATTTTCTACTTTTTGTTCTAAAAAAAATCCAATAAACTCAATTTTAGTCATACATTTAGGCCAAAATGTATTCGGCCACATGTCTTTGGTAAAAAAAATGTCAATAAGTGTATATTTATTGGTTTGCGCAAAAGTTATAGCGCCTACAAACTAGGGTACATTTTCTGGAATTTACACAGCCTTTAATTTATGACTGCCTATGTCATTTCTTGAGGTGCTAAAATGGCAGGGCAGTACAAAACCCCCCCAAATGACCCCATTTTGGAAAGTAGACACCCCAAGCTATTTGCTGAAAGGGATGTCGAGTCCATGGAATATTTTATATTTTGACACAAGTTGCATGTTCGCTTGCGTTCGCCTTAGCGCGAGAGCAGGGGGGACAGGGGTGCTTTTTTTTTTTTTTTTTTCTTTATTATTTTTTTGCTTTTTTATCTGATTTTTAAACTGTTCCTTTCATTTTTTTTTTTTATAATTTTTATTGTTATCTCAGGGAATGTAAATATCCCCTATGATAGCAATAGGTAGTGACAGGTACTCTTTTTTTTGAAAAAATTGGGGTATTAGACCCTAGATTTCTCCTCTGCCCTCAAAGCATCTGACCACACCAAGATCGGTGTGATAAAATGCTTCCCCAATTTCCCAATGGCGCTATTTACATCCGGCGAAATCTAAGTCATAAAATGCTAGTAGCTTCCGGTTTCTTAGGCCATAGAGATGTTTGGAGCCACTCTGGTCTCTGATCAGCTCTATGGTCAGCTGGCTGAATCACCGGCTGCATTCTCAGGTTCCCTGTTGAGACAGGAGAGCCAGAGAAAAACACGGAAGACGGTGGTGGTGGGGGGGGGGGGCATTCTCTCCCACTGCTTGTAAAAGCAGTCTAGAGGCTAATTAGCCGCTAGGATTGCTTTTACATGAAAGCCGACCGCTGGCTGAAAAGAATGATACCAAGATGATACCTAAACCTGCAGGCATCATTCTGGTATAACCACTCAAAGTCGTGAATGGTGTACCTAAAGACAAAAAAATGGTTAACAATAAAACACAGTAAACGGTAAAGTATAAAAAATTGCATACCTGAAAAGCAAACATGATAAAACATAATAACAATAAAACATTGCAGAATAGAATACAGTAAAAAAGAGCAGAACAATAGAGAGAGAGAGAACAATAAAACGACAACTATTATTTTTTATTTTATATTTTTGTTTGTGTTTTTTTTTTTTTTTTTTTTACACTTTTTTTGTAACTGTAACTTTTATAACTGTAACCGGTTCCAGGTTCGGGTCTCTCAAAATGCGATGGCATCTTGGAAGACCCTGTGAAAGTGTGTCCTAGTCTGTGGAATGCTGTACCCTACGCTAATACTCAACTAGTGAATGGTAGCGTTCAAAACATTCACCAATGCAAAGACCAGGATTGTCAGGACAGGAGAGCCAATAATAGCGGGTGTCACGCCTATATCCGCGCTTGCTGCAGACACAACATCCTTTTTTGGGGGGGTTTGTTGGGTAGGGGTACTCGGGAGGACATAAAAATGTCTCTCATGCAGCCGACTGCATTTGGTTGGGGATGTGAATGGGGGAAGTACGGGCGCTGCAGAAGCGGTGGGTTCCCAATTAGGATTGGCGAATGCAGCAGGCAGGGCATTATGGGCACGATGGGCTGTGTTTGTCTTCTTAGTGGCAGCGGGATACTATTTGTGCTTGCCACGTCACCAAGTGTTACTGCAGTGCTGGTTTGACTACGACCGGGGTGTACTAGGCCGCTGGCGCTTGCCAGTTCACCAAAACGCTACCAAAAAAACTGTTAGCGATCGCAGGGATCAGGCCTGACTCTGCGAACGCTGCAGTTAGGCGTTTAGTGTTTTGTAAGTGACAGTGATCGATCGATACTGCACTTGGTTGGGCCGGGCGGAGGGGCAAAACGCAGGTGCTAGCAGGTATCTGGGCTGATCCCGCTAACACTGCGTTTTTGGGAACCCTAAATTGCTGGGGACGCTAGTATAGATCTGAACGGATCAGATATTGATCCGTTCAGATACTATACCACTAAGGGAGGCGTATGCTGCGTGCGTGGGTGTTAGCGGTACTGGCGCTAATCTGACGCTGCCTGGGGCGACGCATATCACCGCCGGGCGATCAGGGGGCTAAACCTTTATTCGGTAATAAACGGCGGGTGCCCTGACACTATAAAAAATAAACAAACTAACCAGCGACACCCGTAACGGTTATACGGTGATCAGTGGTGAAAGGGTTAACTAGGGGGCCATCAAGGGGTTAAAACCTTTATTCGGTAGTATATGGGGGTCCCTGTCGCTATAAAACGCTGACGGCGAACCTAAATATTTACGTCCCTAACTAGCGTCACCAGCGACACTAATACAGCGATCAGAAAAATGATCGCTTAGCGACACTGGTGAGGGGGGGTGATCAAGGGGTTAAAACTTTATTAGGGGGGGTTAGGGGGGTATCCTAGACCTAAAGGGGGCCTAACACTCACTACCCTAACACTGTAACTGTCACAAACTGACACCAATACAGTAATCAGAAAAAAAAAAAAAAAACCTGCTTGGTGTCAGTTTGTGACGGGGGGGGGGTGATTGGGGGGGGATCGGGGGGCGATCGGGGGGGGGGGATCGGGGTGTAATGTGTGCCTGGCATGTTCTACTGAGTGTGTGTGTGTTGTGCACTCACATTACAGTCTTCTCTCCTCGGCTCGGCTCGGAAAATACCGAGCCGAGGAGAGATGACATCATTTCCTCTGCCTCTGTACAATACAGAAATAAATGATAATGTAACAGCGCTAAAGTCAGAGGATATAACAGAAAAATAGGTCCAATATGTATGGGTGGATCACTCTCTCTATAAATAAAAACAATAATAGTCCATTGAGGGAAACAGTCTATGATGTGTAGATGATCCGTAATAGGGGTAAATGTGGGAGCCAGGGAAGTCTATGCAGCTGTGATACCAAGGGCAGCTTCCTGTAGAGTGAAGTCAGCTCTCCATACGTACATAAAAATCCAAAAGAGAAAGCGCCTCGTTCAGTATCAAAGATTTAATGAGATGTAAAAGCAATTAAAAACACTTACATATAAGTAAACAGATTGCCGCTTCCATAAAGAGATGAACCCAAAGTGTGTCACTTATCCAGTTAAGTGGGGCTGATGTATACCGAGCGGACGGCCGCGGACCTCCGCTCAGAGATGCCGGCTGTGTGGGCGATAATATGGGAGAGTTACTTCCGCGTTCCAACAGGCCACGTGGATGATGACGTCACTAAGGTCATTCAGGTTCACTGGGGACCACTACGCGTTTCTGAGCATGCGCAACGCCCGTAATGAGCATGCGCGCTCCTTTATCAAGTGTGTCTAGGGAACGCAAACCAGGAAGCTTAAATAGCTCACTGTAAAAGGCAATTACCAATCAAATAGGTTGGAATCAAAGGAAAGGGGAGGGGAAACAATGTCTGGGAGAGTTAAGAGACTATAATGAGGGTGAATTCTTTATGAATTACGGACTTGTGTGAAAATAAATCAAAGACTCATATACAAATATAAATATATGTCATCAATTACTAAAAGGATAAAATATTAAATAATGAATAAATAAAAGGATTATATACAGAATGCGGTCAAGGACATATGATACAATGAAAAATATATAGGTATATATGTATATAAATATAATTGAGAAATAAATGTATATATAAAAAATATATATATATATATAAAATTATATATATAAAAAACGAAACAAAAAACAAAAAACAAAAATCAAGGATCCTTAATACTGATATTCCAAAGCAAATATGATGGCTAAATATGCCATTATGATTAGTGTTTAAAAAGTTTTTTTGTTGTGATAAAAAATCATTAGTTAAAATTGGTAGTTATTGGTCAGTTATTTCCCATGAGATTAATTATGTGTATACGTGTGTGCACATGTACATAAAACACATACATACACCTACACATACACACACCATTGTATACACATATACATATACTAAACCGTGTTGCTACTATAGTTAAATGAAATCAATGAATATATTCTAAATAATGGTGTTAACCTCCAATTCTTCATTTAACCCATTAGGAGCTAAAGTGTCCAGAATAAAAATCCAAAAAGTTTCACGCTCACATAATTTGGAGAAACGTTCGGCCTCAGATAATTTCCGTGGAATAGATTCAATTACCCATACCTGTAGGCCGGCAGTGGACTGATGATGATGTTCAAGAAAATGTCTAGGGACGCTATGTTCATCACAGCCTTTTTCTATAAACCGGCGATGTTTGCCGAATCGTTGTCGCAAAGGACAAATAGTGCGTCCAACATACAATAACTTGCATGGACATGTGAGGCAGTAAACAACGTAATCTGTTGAGCAATTGTAAAAACCTTCCAATTGGTAGGTTTTATCCTTATGTTGGAAACTACGTTGGCCATGTTTTATAAAGGCACAGGTTTTACACAAGGCCTTATTACATCTATACATGCCAGTAAGTGGGATAAGACAAGGAACATTCTCAGGTTTAGTAGTTTTGAATCTGCTTGGTGCTAATTTGTTTTTTAGCGTTGGGGCCCTTCTATAAGTGACCTTTGGTTTATCGCCAAGGTCATTCTTAAGGAGGGGATCCTGTTTAAGGATTTTCCAATGTTTTTGGAATATAGATTCCATCTTTCTATACTTGTTGTGGTATCTGGTAATGAAGCGGACAGTACCGTGTTCAGTCTGTTTAGAAGTTTTTTGTTTATTTCCAGAGAGATAAGTGGCCTGTGCTTGGTCAACAAGTGTTTCAGGAAACCCCTTTTCCAGAAATTTATTTTTAAGGTGAATACTCTGGGTAATATAGTCGGACTCCCTACTGCAGTTTTTTCTCAATCTACAGTATTGACCCTTTGGTATGTTTTTTACCCACTGTGGGTGATGACAACTGTTAAAATGTAGGTAGGAATTTCCCGCTGTAGGTTTTGTATAATTGCGAGAAAGGATGGCACTGTGGTCGTGAAATAATTCTAGATCCAAGAAGGGAAGGCTCACCTTGCTGTGTTCAGATGTGAATGACAGACCAAGATCATTGGCATTACAATGGGAAACAAAACTCTCTATAGAGGATGGTGGACCATCCCAGATGACAATAATGTCATCTATAAATCTGCCAAAGAAAACAATATATCGGGAAAAGGGATTATTATTCCAAATGTGCTTTTCCTCCCACAGGCCCATGGTCAGATTGGCATAGGAGGGGGCAAAATTAGTTCCCATAGCTGTACCATGGGTCTGTAGGTAGAACTCATCATTAAAATGGAAATAATTATGGTTTAAACAGAATAAAGTAGCTTCAGAGATGAAGACGGCTTGTTTGCCATTAATGAAGGGATCAAGGGACAGGAAATGTTCTACTGCCATTAGGCCTGTCTGGTGAGGAATGGACGTATATAAGGAATTTACGTCCAAAGAGAGCCAAGAATAGCTCTCTTGCCATCTATAAGGGGTCAGCAGTTCCATGTTTTCTTTGGCAGATTTATAGATGACATTATTGTCATCTGGGATGGTCCACCATCCTCTATAGAGAGTTTTGTTTCCCATTGTAATGCCAATGATCTTGGTCTGTCATTCACATCTGAACACAGCAAGGTGAGCCTTCCCTTCTTGGATCTAGAATTATTTCACGACCACAGTGCCATCCTTTCTCGCAATTATACAAAACCTACAGCGGGAAATTCCTACCTACATTTTAACAGTTGTCATCACCCACAGTGGGTAAAAAACATACCAAAGGGTCAATACTGTAGATTGAGAAAAAACTGCAGTAGGGAGTCCGACTATATTACCCAGAGTATTCACCTTAAAAATAAATTTCTGGAAAAGGGGTTTCCTGAAACACTTGTTGACCAAGCACAGGCCACTTATCTCTCTGGAAATAAACAACAAAAAACTTCTAAACAGACTGAACACGGTACTGTCCGCTTCATTACCAGATACCACAACAAGTATAGAAAGATGGAATCTATATTCCAAAAACATTGGAAAATCCTTAAACAGGATCCCCTCCTTAAGAATGACCTTGGCGATAAACCAAAGGTCACTTATAGAAGGGCCCCAACGCTAAAAAACAAATTAGCACCAAGCAGATTCAAAACTACTAAACCTGAGAATGTTCCTTGTCTTATCCCACTTACTGGCATGTATAGATGTAATAAGGCCTTGTGTAAAACCTGTGCCTTTATAAAACATGGCCAACGTAGTTTCCAACATAAGGATAAAACCTACCAATTGGAAGGTTTTTACAATTGCTCAACAGATTACGTTGTTTACTGCCTCACATGTCCATGCAAGTTATTGTATGTTGGACGCACTATTTGTCCTTTGCGACAACGATTCGGCAAACATCGCCGGTTTATAGAAAAAGGCTGTGATGAACATAGCGTCCCTAGACATTTTCTTGAACATCATCATCAGTCCACTGCCGGCCTACAGGTATGGGTAATTGAATCTATTCCACGGAAATTATCTGAGGCCGAACGTTTCTCCAAATTATGTGAGCGTGAAACTTTTTGGATTTTTATTCTGGACACTTTAGCTCCTAATGGGTTAAATGAAGAATTGGAGGTTAACACCATTATTTAGAATATATTCATTGATTTCATTTAACTATAGTAGCAACACGGTTTAGTATATGTATATGTGTATACAATGGTGTGTGTATGTGTAGGTGTATGTATGTGTTTTATGTACATGTGCACACACGTATACACATAATTAATCTCATGGGAAATAACTGACCAATAACTACCAATTTTAACTAATGATTTTTTATCACAACAAAAAAACTTTTTAAACACTAATCATAATGGCATATTTAGCCATCATATTTGCTTTGGAATATCAGTATTAAGGATCCTTGATTTTTGTTTTTTGTTTTTTGTTTTTTGTTTCGTTTTTTATATATATAATTTTATATATATATATATATTTTTTATATATACATTTATTTCTCAATTATACTTATATACATATATACCTATATATTTTTCATTGTATCATATGTCCTTGACCGCATTCTGTATATAATCCTTTTATTTATTCATTATTTAATATTTTATCCTTTTAGTAATTGATGACATATATTTATATTTGTATATGAGTCTTTGATTTATTTTCACACAAGTCCGTAATTCATAAAGAATTCACCCTCATTATAGTCTCTTAACTCTCCCAGACATTGTTTCCCCTCCCCTTTCCTTTGAACCTATTTGATTGGTAATTGCCTTTTACATTGAGCTATTTAAGCTTCCTGGTTTGCGTTCCCTAGACACACTTGATAAAGGAGCGCGCATGCTCATTACGGGCGTTGCGCATGCTCAGAAACGCGTAGTGGTCCCCAGTGAACCTGAATGACCTTAGTGACGTCATCATCCACGTGGCCTGTTGGAACGCGGAAGTAACTCTCCCATATTATCGCCCACACAGCCGGCATCTCTGAGCGGAGGTCCGCGGCCGTCCGCTCGGTATACATCAGCCCCACTTAACTGGATAAGTGACACACTTTGGGTTCATCTCTTTATGGAAGCGGCAATCTGTTTACTTATATGTAAGTGTTTTTAATTGCTTTTACATCTCATTAAATCTTTGATACTGAACGAGGCGCTTTCTCTTTTGGATTTTTCTGTACAATACAGAGGCAGGGAAATGATCCCATTGGCTGGGAGCGATCACGAGGGGGGGGGCCACGAATGGATGGCCTCCCCCTCACCACCGATCGCCGGGGGAGATTTGCTGACCGCCGCAGGCACCGGGGGGGTCCGATCGGACCCCCCACCCGCGGGCAGGCAAGGACGTACAGGTAACCCTCTTTGCCTGCCCGTGCCGCTCTGTCGACGTACATCGTCGTGCGGCGGTCGGCAACTGGTTAAAGGTGGAAAAAGTTCTGAAATGATTTATCTTTGTCTCATTTTTTACATCACAGAAACCTGACATTATAACAGGGGTGTGTAGACTTTTTATATCCACTGTAAGTGGGAGCTCCACCATGTCCCCTGTAATCCCATAAAGCATTGCAGGTCTGCTTCAATGCACGAAAGGAGATTTGTTTAGTAAGGAAGACCTCTACCGGAAGATTGTGTTTTGCTGCTATATTCTGTTAGGTCAACCGAACATATCCTATAACTAACGTGTGATGCAGAAGACTGTGTGTGTCAACCAACTATCAACTTTCATTAGTTATACTGATTTTAAGTGTTTGAGTTGCTCTTCAGCTGCTGCGGGTTGCAGCAGACTATTTTTCTTACTTTGTTATCAAAGGGAATCTGGCATTAAGTTTACTACCTGTTATGTAGGCATAGATTATCTGACTTTGCAGATGGTGATCTACCTGAGGTAGGGGGAACAGAGATATCCTTCAGAGAAGTCAGTTGTTTAAGGATTGTGCCAGATACCATTTAAAGTCCATATTACAGTATGTAAGTATTGACTTTCCTCAAAAGGAAACCGCTCATTTCAAGCAAACGTGTAGTGAGAGAAATGGGATAACTACCATATCTACCATTGCTGACCTCCTAAAAATACAATGCACCTGACGGTTTCAGACATCTCAACTCTCTGAAACATTGAAAAGTTGTGCAGGCATGAATTAAATTTGAAATAAGAATACTCTGTTTTAGGTCAGTGACTTAGAAATTATTAAAGCCTTTGGATCAACATAGCAGCCAATGGTTTCCATTTTCAAAAGGAGAGGTTAACAGTGGCAGCTTGTGTATTTCCCTTAGCACAGGTTTCCTTTAACCATTTGCCTACTGGGCACTTTTACCCCCTTCCCGCCCAGGCCAATTTTCAGCTTTTACTTTGAATGACAATTACGTGGTCATGCAGCACTGTACCTTTATGAAATTTGTATAATTTTTTTTCACACAAATAGAGCTTTCTTTTGGTGGTATTTAATCACCACTGGATTTTTATTTTTTGCTAAACAAACAAAAAAAGACCAAAAATTTGTGTTTCCTAGGTAATTTTCCTTCTTCACTAATGTGCGCTGATGGGCAGCGGCACTGATGGGGCTGCACTGGTAATCGAGAATCTAATCAGTGCCGATATCCCCTTTCACACTAGCTGGTTATCAGCTCTCTCCTCACGCTGTGACAGCGTGAGGAAAGTAATGCCGATAACCGGCACGTGTGTTTACATCATGATCAGCTGTGATTGGACACAGCTGGTCACATGGTAAAAAAAAGCTGTGATTGGCTCTTTACCCCGATCTGTGATCAGCTGTGTTCAAAGGACACAGCGATCACAGAGCGTGCCGGATGCATGCTGCAGTGTGTGCATGGGGGGGGCAGGATCACGGGAGGACATCATATGACGACCTCCCAGAACTGGCCAACTGCGCTGTATCCGTCATTTTGCTATAATACAAGTGGGTAAAATGGCACTTTTGCTAGCTTGCGCACCATAGCTTATGTGACTAGTTTTGCTTAAATCTTTATCTATTTTTTTTTACATGCTTACTGGCATTTCTACTTCATCCGGATAAAACCCAAAGATTTACAGGATATTTCACAGTCTGTGTTTCAGTCCTTTTAGTGGAGAACAATACTTAGGTGGACCCCCGCTTTATCTATCGTTTTTTTTTTTTTTTTAGTTCATTCACAAACTTTTCTTCTCAGCATTACATACTCACATATTGTGTGTAATATGTCCGCCTGTGTCAGATTTCGTCGGAAAGAATAACTTATATTATTCACCGCAGGCGGTTTCCATCTTCATTATGGGCATTTGAAGCCCACAAGCATTTATTTCCTGGATGTGGTGAATGCTGTGCTCCCAGCATTCACCGCTCGTTCCCGCACATGCTCAGTGGCATCCTGGGAAGCCTGAGACTAGCTCCCAGGAGTCTGGGAGAGGCTAGAAACACGCCTACTCCCACGGGAGGAGAACCAGGAAGTGCAAAGAAGAATAGAAAAATAAAAGGTAATTACGCCGATTTAAATTTTTTTAAACGGCATGTCAGCATCTAGTTGGTTGAAAAAAATTACTGCGCTAACACAATAAGAAAAGCTGCGACTAAAGGTAGTAAACCGTGAATCAAATGTAGTCAAAAAAGTCGCGCTAAAAAAATTAGTTATTTGAGAATAGCAACAATCTAGTGCCTAAAGTGATAAAAAGTAAATTTGAATAGAAAGTAAATTGAAACAATACCCAATGTATATAGACTCATACGATGAGATGGAATAAATAATAAACAAAAAAGATTATTTTCTATGTGAAAAATAAATAGTGAAATAAATTGACATAATAGGATGTGAACGACAAAAATTAATTTCTAGAACACTATAATCACGTGCAACAATGTAAAGAAATAGTGTAAAGACACTGAACATGAACCCTGTGAAAAGCAAAAAATATAACAATAAAGGTAATAACCAAAGTAAAAAAGTCCATAAAAAATCCAAGTCCAGAAGAACAGTAATTATTAAAGTTCTTGCATATTGTGGAAAACAGGTAAGTAGATATCCCCCAGTGCTAAGTGAAGTGCAGAGACAGGCTTGCTGAAGTGACACAGGTGCATGGGCAGACCTCCACCGTTTAAAACAACTGCCTCTTACCAAATGGAGTTGGTCTCTAGATTATAGGAGACCTAGGGAGCGGATGGCTGCAACCCCAGCCAGGGATCTAGAACAGCAGACACTTGTTGTCATCCGGGACCCGGAACTCGCTCCGTCACACACAGCAAATAGAGAAAGATGGCTCCCCATAAAAGAAATAAAAGCTCCACATAGCATAAAAACCACGACTTTATTAAATAAAGAGTAAGATTGCACTTACACAATGGTTATAAAAAAAGGGCATAAAAACGCCGGCCGGCTGATAGACTCCCCGTGTCTTCCGGGTGTGCAGAACGCGGTGTCGTCGGGACGTAGTGTCCCGACGACACCGCGTTCTGCACACCCGGAAGACACGGGGAGTCTTGTAATATTGTAAGGCGGGTTCACACTGGTACAACACGACTGTTGTATGACTGTCATCCTACTTTGCTGTGCAACTTCGGTCCTACTTCCATCTGACTTGAATGAACAGGATCCGATTCTGCTCCGACTTTGAGATAGTCTGACTTGTCCTTTGACCAATCAAAACAATCCCAGTGTGACATAAATTCCTTTTCCTGCTTTTGCAGTCACCGTGTCAGATGTCATGAGTTGGATGGTTAGGACGAGGATCGGACTTTGATCTAACTTCAATGATATTGAATGGGCTGAAAACGGACCAAAGTTGGACCAAAGTAGTGCAGGAACCTTTTCTAAAGTCGGACCGACTTGTGTTGGACCAGTTAAGACGGCTCTCATAGGGAACCATTCATTTGTACACGTCATGCGACATGTGCTCCCAAAGTCGGAGTGTATGTCGTACCAGTGTGAATTGGGCCTGAAAAATGAAATGAGCAACCAAGAAAAAGTAACATATGGCCAAACGGAAAAGGAAGGTGTTTAAAACTTAGTTTAATATGTTACTTATCCCCTAACAGAAAACTGTATAATTTATGCTTCACTTTCTAAGATGAAAACTCTATGCCAGAATTTTTACATATCATACCTGAGCATGTGACTAAGACTAGAGCTTTTTTCTTTTCCAGCGTTTTTATTGAACTTTTGCAGTTTAGGATTATTGATGAGTGTAACTAGTAAATTTCAGAGTTAACAGGGAGTCAGAGTGTAAAGAAAATGGCACATTCATGCCCCAAAATGATACAGAACGGCTTAAAAATTCACATGGGTATTATAAAGGGAGAGTCATGTATGCTGGATGTGCCAATAGTATCTGAATGAATATTTTTAGCTGATGTAGTAAAGCCTAAGGCATGCCTTTGGGTGATGAAGTGTATAAGACTAGAGACTCTTTAAAGCACAAGCTGCAGTACAGGGTTAGCATTTCTGGAAATAGGTCAGAGTTTGAGGACTGTATTCTGTGGTGACCCCTCTCCAGTACTGATGTCTGAATTTAAGAGCAAACAGTGTTGTTATTCTGTGACATACTATCTCTGGGTCTGATTAAAGAGGGTGCCTTAGGGAATATTCTTGTTGTTCTAGTACAGGGGTCTCCAAACCCCAGCCCGCAGGCCACATCTGGCCCGCTTGGATGTTTTATCCAGCCCGCAGCTCATTCAGAGACTGCCTGCTTCAATTCCCCTATGTACTTTAGGCAACAGGAAAGAGCAGTAGGCATGCAGGGCGATGTATGTGTGCCTCTGTCAGAGCGGATCCAATGAGGCATAGGAAGATGGAGCGGTGGGTGGATTCCCATGCGTGCAGGGAGGATGCGGGGCCCCGCTGTCTGGCAGCACGGATGTGGGCTGGTTGTGCATGCTTGAATCAGGCTGGGGAAGTGGCGACAGAGGAGGAGGTTGGGCTGGGGGCGTGGCGGCAGAGGAGGGAGGTAGGGCTGGGGGAGTGGCGGCAGAGGAGGAGGTTGGGCTGGGGGCATGACGGCAGAGGAGGGAGGTAGGGCTGGGGGAGTGGCGGCAGAGGAGGGAGGTAGGACTGGTGGAGTGGCGGCAGAGGAGGGAGGTAGGGCTGGGGGAGTGGCGGCAGAGGAGGGAGGTAGGGCTGGGGGAGTGGCGGCAGAGGAGGGAGGTAGGGCTGGGGGAGTGGCGGCAGAGGAGGGAGGTAGGACTGGTGGAGTGGCGGCAGAGGAGGGAGGTAGGGCTGGGGGAGTGGCGGCAGAGGAGGGAGGTAGGGCTGGGGGAGTGGCGGCAGTGTAGGGAGATAGGGCTGGGGGAGTGGCGGCAGAGGAGGGAGGTAGGGCTGGGGGAGTGGCGGCAGAGGAGGAGGTTGGGCTGGGGGAGTGGCGGCAGAGGAGGGAGGTGGGGCTGGGGGAGTGGCGGCAGAGGAGGGAGGTGGGGCTGGGGGATTGGTGGCAGAGGAGGGAGGTGGGGCTGAGGGAGTGGCGGCAAAGGAGGGAGGTGGGGCTGGGGGAGTGGCGGCAGAGGAGGGAGGTGGGGCTGAGGGAGTGGCGGCAGAGGAGGGAGGTGGGGCTGCGGGAGTGGCGGCAGAGGAGGAGGTAGGGCTGCGGGAGTGGCGGCAGAGAGGGAGGTGGGGCTGGGGGAGTGGCGGCAGAGGGGGGAGGAGACGCAAGACTGGGAGGAACTGTCTGCAGGACTGGAAAACCCAAAAGTGTGTGTGATGGTAGAGGGGTGTGTTAGGGTTGAGGTATGAGGGGGAAGGTGTGATCAAATTGGGGGGGGGGGTGGTGTTATCAGATTGGGGGTATCTGGAGGTGTAATCCTAGTGAGGACACAGACGTGTGGAAAGACTCTGACGGGGACATAGACTAGTGGAAAGGCTCTGTTAAGACTATTTACATTTTTATTCATTTATAAATAACACATTTTTTCGGCCCGCCAATATTTATAAAATCTACAATGTGGGCCTCGGGCTAAAAAGTTGGTAGACCCCTGTTCTGGTACATATTCAATGTTGTCTAGAATAGACTTTGCCCTTGTTACAACTGCTTTTCTTCCGTGGGTTGAATCAGTTTCATATGCACCCAGAGGTTTGTCTGATTACTCGCCTGTGTGGGTTGATTTCCAAGCGGTTTCCATTCTGGGGACACCGCTTTGGAGGGTCAACCCCTACTGGCTAAACTTAATTACACCCAAAGATGCCATTGATAATGCTCTTTCTGAATATTTCTTATATAATAGAGGTACGGCATTCCCACTTGTAGTCTGGGATGCAATGAAAGCATATTTAAGGGGGAACCTTATTACGGAGATCTCTAAAATTAAAATGAAGCAAGCATTGAAAAAATGGGAAAAAGATATTATGCAGGTGGTAAGAACAGCAGAAGAAGCGTTTATATTAAATCAATCAGAGATTACTCAGACAGCATAGCAGGAGGTGCAAAAAACATATAGATTTTTGTCCTTAACAAAAGCAGAAAATAAAAGATTTTTTTTAAAAACAGATATTTTAAGGAATGAGAACAGATGGGTCACCTTTTGGCAATGATAGCTCGAGCTCAGCAGGACCCTACTGTTTTTGCGATTAACAATTCTGAGGGCGGTATTGTATATAACAAGCCTTCCTTAGTGCAAATGTTTGAGGATTTTTATACCTTATTATATAGATGTAAAGGGACTGCAATATCGAACTTCTCTGCTCAATTTTTTTTTAGCGACACTTAAGTTCCCAAAATTAAAACCTACAGATAGACTAATGTTGGATGCATCTCTGTCCTTGGAAGAGTTAGAATTGTCAGTCTCACAAATGCATAAAAAAAGAGTGCCTTGACTGCTCTGTTATACAGGTGGGTCAAGGGGCTTCTTCAGTATTGCTATATTTGCAAATCTTTCAACTGCTCAGGAGCAACATTCAAGAGCACTTAAAGTGGGGTTCCACCCAAAAAAACAAAAATACATGAAAAATCCTAAAAAAAAAACAAAAAAACATTTGGATATTTTTTTTTTTAACTTGCCTCTAAATGCCTGTTGCTAGGGGGTCCCTCGTAGTCTGCCCCTTCCAGTGCCTGGGCTGGTGACATCACTTCCCCCTCGGCACAGGAAGGGCTCCACTCTGCTCCCTCCCTCCTGTCAATCATCTGGGACCTATTACAGGTCCCAGGTGACTGAGCGGCCAATCACGGCGCGCGGCGCCGCTCGCGCATGCGCAGTGGGTGCCAGGCTGTGAAGCCACAGCCCGGCGCCCACAGTTGCAATGCCGGCGCCGCTGAACGGAGGGGGAGACGAGTGGGGCTTCGATCCCCCGCATCGCTGGAGCCTGGGACAGGTAAGTGTCCAATTAAAAGTCAGCAGCTGCAGTATTTGTAGCTGCTGACTTTTAATTTTTTTTTTTTTTTAATGGACCTCGGGTGGAACTCTTCTTTAAGTTTGAGGGCCCCTTCAGCCCTTTACAGTCCAATAATGTACAATACTTTGCAGTATTTCACATAACATGCAGTGCTTTAATGCAATAACATAAGGCATTGGCCAAAAAGTCACTTCACTTTTTTTAGGCAAAGCATGCTGTGTACATTGTGGTGTGCTTCAGCGTGGGTGTGGATGCCATTTTAAATGGGTGGAAATGAAAAGTGGTATGCAAGGGGCACTAAGGGTCTTTTACTCTATACACATGCAGTAATGTGCATTTTAGGTGAATGTTGCCTTGTGGTTAAAGTATTTGTTTTTTTTAATTAATGCAATATGCAAATTGAGCATGAACCATTCAGAATAGAGATTTTTCCCATCGTTTTCCCCTCTCTAAAATATAACCTAACCTTTTTTCTTTTTTCAATGGACCAGCTTATTTTATGTAACAATGCACAAGAAGGTAGCTATACCCCTTCATGTGATCTAGTAATGAATAGGATTTCTACAAAAGCATTTTCATGGAGTAAACCATGCAGAAATCAGAAAAGTGAGAATGAGCCTCTGTTATCTACATCTAAACAAATGTGCAAGAACCGTATTTTTAGTCAGTTCAGCACTTTTTATGGATGATACTAACCTATTTACTGTCATTCCAGGTTAATGTCAAAAAAAGCAATGTAAAGATTTTAAAAAATTTTGATGAAGCAATAACTGTTGATGCTGCAAGCCTGGATCCCGAGTCACTTTATCAACGAGCGTATGCAGGGTAAGAATGCCTGAAAATGAACACTTCCTAGTAAACTGAATACATTGCAAATAGATTGGCAAAATAGACAGCTTTTCTTTAATTTATACTTTCCATGCATCTTTTTACTTGCAGAAAAATGACTTTTGGCACAGTTAGTGATCTGGGTCAGTTCATCCGAGAGTCTGAACCTGAGCCTGATGTGAAAAAATCCAAAGGTGAATGTCTGCTACTTTCTCAAATCTTTTCTTTGTAATTCCTAGGAAATACAAGAAGTTGGCAGGTGGCTCATCCTACCATTGAAATATCACTTTTTGGGTTCACTGATCCTTCAAATTGTGTACAACTAAAGGATGCCCATACTGGAGGCTGCCATTCTTCTAGTTATGCAGGTTGCTGCCACCATTGAGTCCATTAAGTCAGAACGTGCAAAATTGAAATGACTGGGTCAATGTAACAGCCAAGAACATAGCATTTTAGCATGAAATGATGATAAAGGTAACATTACTTCTCTTTTCTAGGTTCAATGTTCTCACAAGCTATGAAGAAATGGGTACAGGGAAGTACAGATGAGGTGAATATTTTAATGCATTGAATACAAGCTTGATACTTGATTTGTATTTCTGTGCAGGTTTCTGTGGAAATTGTTGAACCATCAGCTTTCTACGTTGGAAGTTATTTTGGTCTCCTCGAAGCAGCCAGAGTATTTTGGGAATGGGGGTGGGGGGACCTGCCTGTCACATTTTGTCTCTATTCATTCTTGCTATCTTGTTTTTACATACTGCATTTGTGTAATAGTTTTCCACATACAGTAAGGGAAAAAAGTATTTGATCTCTTGCTGATTTTGTACGCTTGCCCACTGACAAAGAAATGATCAGCTTATAATTTTATTGGTAGGTTTAAATTAACAGTGAGAAACAATAACAACAAAAAGTATCCAGAAAAAAGGTTATAAATGTATTTGCATTTTAATGAGTAAAATAAGTATTTGACCCCTTCGCGAAACTCTACAAGGTGAGATCTTGCATGGAGCCCAAGACCGAGAGAGATTGACAGTTGTTTTGTGTTTCTTCCATTTGCGAAAAATTGCACCAAGTGTTGTCACCCTCTCACCAAGCTGCTTGGCAATGGTCTTGTAGCCCATTCCAGCCTTGTGTAGGTCTACAATCTTGTCCCTGACATCCTTGGACAGCTCTTTGGTATTCGCCATGGTGGAGAGATTGGAATCTGCTTGCTTCTGTAGACAGGTGTCTTTTATGCAGGTAAGAAGCTGAGATTAGGAGCGCACTACCTTTTGAGAGTGCTCCTAATCTCAGCTTGTTAACTGTATAGAAGACATCTGGGAGCCAGAAATCTTGTTGATAAGAAATCAAATACTTATTTCACTCATTAAAATGCAAATCAATTTCTAACTTTTTTGAAATGCGTTTTTCTGGATATTTTGGTTGTTGTTCTGTCTCTCACTGGTAAAATAAACCTACCATTAAACTTATAGTCTGATCATTCCTTTGTCAGTGGGCAAACGTACAAAATCATCAGGGGATCAAATACTTTTTTCCCTCACTGCGTGTCATTAGCACATTGAATTATTAAACCCATATTTTCTGTAAAAAGTACTCCAAAGTTAATTTTGGCGCACACAAACACAAGACAATACCCAAATATTTTGTAAAACTTTAAAGATGAGGTTGCGTTAACAGACTATTTGTGAAGTGAACAAATAGGAGAATTCATGGTTCAAATTTACACATACTTTAAGTTGGGAGAGAGCTCACAGAAAATTACTAGTCAAGATGGTGCAGCCATGTCCAGAGGTGTCATAAATGTCTCATTCTGGCCAAAATGTCAAATAGTCAGAACTAAGGTAATTATAGTAAGTTCTTTAATGCAGGGGCAGAGTTTATCTGTCCCTGATGGGGAATTGTCACGGTGGGTTTTCTAATAGGTTTTTATTTGTTTTCATTTAATTTTTTTGATAATTAGGGCATACATGTACCAGTATTACTTGCCTATTTCTCTTTTTAGGCCCAAGAAGAAATGGCCTGGAAAATAGCAAAAATGATTGTTAATGATGTCATGCAGCAGGCACAGTGGAATCTGCCACCTGACAAATATACCAAGGTCAGTACAGTTCAGTTGTTTGCAGACTTGGATAGCTTTCTGAAGAAGGCAATGACTTTTAAGAAAAAAAAAGGTGCAAACGCACATCCTTTAGCAATGTTATACATACAGGTGGACTTTTATTGCTTAACTGATTGTGGGGCATTATTTATACACAAGCCTTCCTTTCACTTTAATGCTGGTTATGATAGAAAGGTGTCAAAACACACAATGCATTTCAGTTTGTTGCCTTATGGGGTTGTGTAGCCATAGACCAGTCAGGGTGCCCATGATGACCCGTGTCCACAACCAGAAGCACTTGCAATGGGAACGTGAGCATCAGAAATGGACCACAGAGCAATGGAAGAAGGTGGCCTGGTCTGATGAATCGCGGTCCCTCTTACATCATGTTTATGGCCAGTGCATGTGCGTCGCTTACCTGGGGAAGAGATGGCACCAGGATGCAGTATAGGAAGAAGGCAAGCCAGTGCAGTCTGTGATCTCTTATTGACGTCTTGGTGACAGATTCCACAGCATTCCTTCACAGGTCTAGTGGAGTCTATTCCTGGATGGGTCAGGGCTGTTTTGGCAACAAAAGGGGGAGCTACTCAAAACTAGATGCTCATAATGTTATGGCTGATCAGTGTATATTCCCTAATATACAGATAAACATTGAAGGGCGCATTAGGAAATCTGTATATGGAAAAAGGGTAATCAAAATCACTGTAGTAAATAGAAGTATACGAGGTTTGGGTATGTTCTTACGTGCTGTAGTCAAACGGAGTAAAAAAATATTTGTTTTTAATGCTGGGGAGAATCAGTTGTCTGAAAGTTAGCTTTAATGTGGTCTAAGTCACTGACCTGGAACAAGTATAAAACTAATTCTGACACAGCATGTTTGTTTCAGGTCTGTGCCCCAAACATACTTGTCAGATAGACACTGTATAACAGCCAGGAAATAGCATTTTCAGAAGGCGGCCATTGATGGCAGGCCCTTACTTCACTGATGATGGAGTCACTTCAACCATATCTGTTTATTACAGCTGAGCAGTTAATATACGCAATAGAAAAGGGAATGGGTGCTATAATTTTGGCATTAGTTCACAAAACCCGAAAACATTAACTGCGTATGTGATGAAACAGTCAGCACACCAGAAAGTTCTAGTTCATTTCACATGTAGCATTTCATTTTCAACATTAAACAGTGTAAAGCCATACCAGAAAATTCTATACACGGATTTGTAAACAAAGCATGAAAATCTAAGCTAGACAACATGGAGTTAAACCGAACAGCTAGGCAAAGCATATTCAAACATGGCAAGAAGCAGAAAAACGTATCGTGCTATAAATGCCAAACAAGTATAGTAAAATACAAAAAGCTAAATATAGAGCAACCAAGTGACTGATGGCAGACACCTAATAGCAGAAAGAGATGGGGGGTACAGAAAACATTTTGGGGTTAAAACCCCTTAGCCAAGTCCAGGTGGAAATTGGATTTGATAAAGGGTTTTCACCCCAAAACTATTGGTAACTTTGCTATATTTTTTCTTTTTATATTTCACTATACTTGTTTGGCATTTATATCATGATAATATGTCTGCACCTTGCTATGTTTAAATATGCTCTGCCTAGCTGTTAGGTTTACCTCTGTGCTGTCTAATTTAGTTCCTCATGATGCTGTGATCTTTTTATACAAACTTTTTCATGTTGAAAATGAGATATTGTGAATTTAACTGGAACTATTTGGTGCGCTGACTCTTTCATTATATACACGGTTACTGCTGTGCAGACTTGCTCTCACTTGTAAAACTGTCACATATTTATTGGCTGTCCTTGAGGCCAGTTGTGATGCTGCTTGTGTGTGTGTGCGTTTTTTTTTTTTTTTTTTTAATTTTCTTTTCTTTTTCCCACCTCAGCTCTGAGATCAATTACCTGGCCTTTCCTGAGTTCCTTTCTGTAGTGAACCTTTTTCCTGCACTTAAAGACACTGTATTCTACTTGCGGAAATCATACAAAGGAATGAAACAAATATCGGAGAAGATGCAGCCTTCTGGAGCAAGACGGATATGAAATGTGAAGGAAGATGAATTGTCTTTGTACGTGACTGTAGTGGAAAGAAATCTGCTGCACTTTGAAAGTTATGTTCGGCGCACTTACCGATATGAAGGCGACACACATGTGTGACTACTGACCTCCCTGATTATTAGTCGATGCAGACACATGGCAAATTGAAGATTTTATGGTCTTATTCAGGATTCAACATAAAATATCAATCTGTTACTTCCATTAGTTTGTTTTTCGTAATCGCAGTAGTACTCATCGAAACGCAGTGAAGGTGTTCCCCCACTGTAACTCTTCAGATTCCATCTGTTTTTCTGCAGAAGGTTTACATGCGCACACAGTCAGTCACGCGCACACACAGTCACATGCACACAGTCAGTCACACGCACACACAGTCAGTCACACACATGCACACAAGTCTCATGTATAAGGGTTTGTTTACACCACATGTGTTGGGGCTAAGCTGGCAGCTTTTTCCAGTGCAGCTCAAGCCCATATACAAGACAAGATATCTTGTTTCCATCGGTGTCAGCTCACAGCTGAGAAAAAGTACTGCATGCAATATGATCCACCACATTGCAGCACTGCAGTAAAAAGAACTGTGTTTAAATGTCACTTTTGACTGTTCTGTAAAAAAAATAAAATAAACCGTAAAATGCTCTGGGATTGGCACATAAGCTCTGTGTTTCCCAGCACACACCAGTAGTTGTACATTCGATGTGGTTTGCTGGTGTAGACAGACCCTAAAAGTATCTGAAATGAAATATCTGTGTTGTTAAGGGCATCAACTCTGTTCACATTAGTGACTTTGGAGTGCGACTTTGATCCGACTTTACCTTCTCTGGACCAAAGTCATACAAAAGTAGTGCAGGCACTTTTTCAAAGTCGCTGTGACTTTAAGTCGTACCGATTTGAACGGGTGAACTTGATGTCCAAAGTCGCATGACAAGTCTTTTTACTGTCATTTTACGGTTCATTGAAGTAAGAAATGTCTGATTCCAAAGAGAAATTGAAGATTTTTGTGTTACTATTATGTGCGGTAAATGAAGAGTAGTTAACAGCATGTTATAAGCATGTTTTGTGGTTAGGCACTCTTATCAGTGATGGTTGCCTTACCAAGTCTGTTTGGCAGAACAGTCCGTGACATTTATTTTAACCTGTTTCACACAGCCGGAAAAAAAGAGGTTGAGGTTAGCCATTGTGTTATTGCATATATACAGCTTGGTACCATATTCATGTCCCCACTGGCTAATAGACTGCTGTCTCTATTGGGTTGATTTACTAAAACTGGAGTGTGCAAAATCTGGTGCAACTATGCATGGTGGCCAAGCTGAAGTTAAAAGCATATTGGCTATAGTGCCTAGCTGCACCAGATTTTGCACTCTCCCTATGTCTGAACTCTTAGACACAGCCACCATTGTATGTGACATGGTAACTTTAAAGCAAATCTGTATTAAAATATAACCCAAAGGTGTCTGCACATTAACTATAGTTTAATATTCCAGTGACACCTTGTCACACACCTAATTTCCTACTGAAATTCCTCCCTCAAAGTCTTTTCTTGGTGCTTGTGATAGTGCAAAAATTTTCAGTCTATTAGGAAGCCTTGCCTCCTGTATTTCGAAATCTGCCTCATTTTAAATCTTTTTGAATAATCCCTGTAAAAAATGTTTTTCTTTTCATTTAGGCTTTGCATAGTACAAACATGCCACACTCATGGCATACAAGGCACAATAACAGTTGCTACCAGTCAGTAAAAAATGTACCTTTTTATAGGGATGAATTAGAATGCATGTAAAAGGCATAACAAAATGCAAAACGCTGGTGCTAGTAAACTCAGCTTTTCTTTCCCTAAGCACACTCTGGCATAGCCAGCACATACGGGCCTTATGGGAATATGAGTATGGGGTTCCCAGAGTGTCCTCTTCAGGCAAGATTTGGATAGAAAGTGTCCCTCTATTTGGACAGTTCCTATGGTGTGAAGGTATTGTAATACAAAACAGAAATATGTGCAGACATTTTTGGGTATATTTTTTTCTATATTGACCTAATGCTGTAAAATCAAGCTTAATGACATATTTACTTTAACCCTGACACATTTTAAAGGTAAAGTATGGTCAAAAATTGTGTAAATTTGCACAGTAAAAATGAGTTACTTCCACAGAAGTGTGTGCCATCTCTGGCTGCTGCAGTGCTTGTTATATAACCTTTACTTTAAATCAGCTCGCAATCTCCTTTTGAGACTTGTAGTTCTGGCTGTAGTACAGATATCACAGGAAGCGGCTCGCTTGACACCTCCTCCATTCATAAAAAAGTGTACTCTTTTCAATGAATGCAAAATGTTCTGTGATTGGAGGAGAGATATTGTGACGTTCATCTGCACCTCCTCAATTCACAGAACGCCTTGCATTCTGTGAAAAGAATGCAAGGATTTTTCTCAATTGTGGAGGTGCTGATGATCAAGTGGCTTTCTGTGATACCTGCACTGAATGACAAGATTCATTGCTGGATGTTTGGTACCAACAGGCTGAATAAAAGTTAAAGCTTTATCAAAGACAGCGGTAGCCAGAAGTGGGGCGCGCTTCATTAGAGGCAACTTATTTTTACTGTGCAAATATCCAAATTCATTTTTGGGACATATTATTCAGATTTAAAGGGTTAGTTGACCTTTACAGGAAAACTGTAAACTTGTGACCTAACACCAGACCCCCTCCCCCCTGTTCCCCGCTGTATTTATCCCCGGTGATCCTCAGCTGTCAGGGCTCTCACAGCTGCTCCACTGGTGCAGGGATTTGAAATCGCTGGTGCTTTCTCTGTCCTGCACTGCCAGGATGGACCAGATGGAACCTAACTGTCAGTGCTATGTGGCTGCAAGAGCCATGACAGCTGAGGATCGCCAGTGATAAGTAAAGCAGGGATTTCATGGGGAGGGGGGCCGGTGTTAGGTCACCTTTACAGTTTTTCTGTAAAGGTAAAATAACTAACCTACATATTTCAAAGGATTTTTAGACATTTTTCTAATTTGGTGGTAACTGCTTGCAATTATCGGCCATCTACCTTTACCCTACAATAGTGTTAATGGCTACATCACAGGTCATAGATTATGCTAAGCACTCTTTCTGCATGCCAGTTTTATGTAGATTCACCCAAGACATGCAGTTACTTAGCAGTTTTTTATAGTAGGCTCTGCCCCTCGTCTCCCCCCCCCCCTTCTTCTAGTTCCCATGTTAAAGGATTTACCCAGTTTGGTCAACCCATTTCCTTTCAAGAGTCCCTGGCATCCAAAGCTGTATGGTACTCATTGATGATCTTTGATGATTCCAGGGTTAGTGATGTTGAACTTGACAGCCGTTTTCAACTGTAAAGGTTCATTCAACTGGTACCACAAGGTGTCTATTATGTTTATTAGCCAGGAAACCTTGCTTTGCGTGCCTCTTAGTTTCACTTTGTTAGTAGAAGCTCGACTTCCCTAACCCTTAATTCGGCCCATGTGTACTGCAGCCAGGCTGACAGAAGCTGGCTGTTTGGCTGTCTTCTGTTGAAGCGGCATGACCGAAAAAGGTCTGCTGACCGGAGTGTTCTGGCAGGGGGCTGTCTCCCTTTCAGAACACAATAGAACAGCAGGGCAGATCAATGTACTAACATTGGATTGTTGATACAGCGACTCTGACCTGAGCAGTCAGGTTTTTTTCGTTCAGCCCACTGGGTTGAACAAAAAAAAAAACTAGCGGTGTGTACTGGGCTGGCTAATCTGCCAGCCTGTCTTTAGTGGCCACTAAAGTGCAGTTGGCAGGGCTTGTACTTTTAAATATTTAGGTGGCTGACAGGTGCACTTAAAATCTAAGCTTGGAGGGGGGCAGATATGTTTTAAAATGCAGCCATGGCTGATCTGCATTGTACTCTTCTACAGAGGTCTGCATTGTACTCCTGCTGGTGCAGTTAGTTGCATAAAGGCTGCAGTAGGATGCAGAAGGTGAAGGGTCCCCCAACAATGCTGTTAGTGAGGCCTTCTATAAAGTAATCCAATACCAGTTATTTTTACAACAGTTGGCACAGAGCTTTCAAGTTTAAGCAGACTTGGCCTAAAAATGACTTGTTTCATTCATGCATCTCAATGTGCAAAATATTCCCTTATCCTAAGTATCCCGCATGTAGGTGAAATTACTTTTGTTGCCTACAAACAGGATCTAGAAGACCTTCCTGCAACTTTTAAGTTGCATTGTTATTTTATCAACTCCTGGGAACCTTTTCTTTTGTTAAAACCTAATAAACAGGGTGGACCTACAGCCCCGGGGCGGCACAATTCATTGTGTTTGTTTTACAGCATTTTTCTCTTCTTTTGATAAAACATTCATAGCAATCCACTGATGGTGAGTTGGAGCTTCCTTTAAACTACTTTTTGAAGGTATTGTCTAGGGTGGATATGTGATGCCTGCACGTACTCAGATTGTTTGAGGAATCTAGTAATAAAACATTGAAGGTTGCTTAAGGAATTATTTGTTTATAGGTATTTTTATATTTAAATTGCAATTCCATTTTTGGAAAACTGATTGCTTTTCGGAGGAGGAGCTTGTAATGCTCGTATGAACTTTTGTGGATGCACACTGACCCAGGTGGCTTGAACTCCATTGTTTGTCATCTTAAAGATAGAAGTGCTATAAAGGACATCTTCAAAGTACGTAGAGCGCACGGCACACCAAAAGACTCCATACGGATTCAGGGCATGAGCAATGCTCTTGATGCAACACTCCGTTATATGCTGTAGTTTTAGTAGTGAGACTACACTCTCCAGAGAAGAGGCACCTCGGGGAGCTTGTTTCTTGTTTGTATGTTTTTTTTAATATGCTTTCTTTTTCCCCTTTCCTCTATGAATCACTTTATGTAATATTATTAAATGTTTCCAGAAATGGAGGCATCATTGATTATTTAGATAACATCCTTGAGCTGCGATTTGTTAAAACTACCTTATGTATTGTCCGGTAATATACAAAACAAGGAGGCTGTGTAATAGCTGTTTTGGTACTATGTACCTCTTCCATGACCTTCTCATGCCCAAGTATTCCTGTACTTAATCATTCATCTATTTAAATGTGTTAAATTGAGAATATATAAGAGAAAAATATTAAAAGTGTTGTCTATCCTTTTCATTGTTTTGTATGTGTGCTCTCCAAGACCATTATCTGATACAGTTTCAGGCCAAGCCACTTGAATTGAAAGTGTATCAAAAGCAGAATTGCATTATTGTTTTTTTTTTTTTTTTTTTATTGCTAATTTATTAATCATATAATGCAGGTTACCCGTCTAGATTTGGTGGTTGTGGCAGTTTTTCCTTTTATTATGGCCAATGATCCAGCCAGTAACACACCTATTGCTGTAGGGTGACCGCATTCACTAACCATACTGTATCAATGGAGGAACAGTGTTGTCATCTTAGGGCAGGATTTTAGAGCAACCGCATCTACATCTCCTTAACCACTTCAATACAAGGCACTTTCGCCCTTTCTAGCCCAGGACAATTTTCAGCTTTCAGCGCTGTCACACTTTGAATGACAATTGCGCGGTCATGTGACACTGTACCCAAACAAAATGTTTATAATTTTCTTCCCACAAATAGAGCTTTCTTTTGGTGGTATTTGATCACCTCTGCGGTTTTTATTTTTTGATAAACAAACTAAAAAAGACCAACATTTTTTTTAAAAAAAAAAGGTTTTTCTTAGTTTTTGTCATAAAATTTTGTTTTCCCCTTCACTGACGGGCACTAATGAGGCAGCACTGATGGGCACCGATGAGTTGGCATTGATAAGGTTGCACTGATGAGGAGGCACTGATATGTAGAATTGATGGGCACTGATAGGCGGCACCGATATGCAGCACTGATGGGCACCAATAGGCGGCACTGATATGCAGCACTGATGGGCACCAATAGGCGGCACTGATATGCAGCACTGATAGGCACTAACTTGCAGGTGTGATGGGCACTGATAAGTGGTACAGATTGGCACTGACAGGTGACACTGATGGGCAGCACTGATGAGGCACTGATGTGTTACTTACAGGTGTTATTGCTGGGCTCTGATTGGCACTGTGGTGGGCACTTAAAGGGTTTTTTATTGGTGGAATGCTGGGCGCTGATTTGGTAGTGTTTTTTTGCACATCTGAGGGGGCTGTGCTGATAATCAATGTGCTGATTATCAGCACAGACCCCCCTCTGACAGGGAGAGCCGCCGGTCGGCTCTCCCTGTCAGCGCGAACCCGAGGAATGCCGTTTACCGGCACTTCCTGGTTCACGCTGTGATTGGTCACAGCTGATCACGTGGTAAGAAGCCTCTGACAGAGGCTTCTTATCATGATCAGAGATGCGGGGTGTCAGATGCTGGACGTCGTATGACGCCCAGTCAGGATAACAGAACCACTTCCTGGCCGTCAATCTGCAATAGGCCGGGTGGGAAGTGGTTAAAGCGGCACTTTAGTCATTTTTTCATCTTTCCATCTATTAAATCTTCTGCCCTTGTTGTTTTAACTTTGGATAGTAAAACATTTTTTTTCGGACAATAAATACCTTATACAGTCCACTTCCTGTTTCTTGTCTGGTAAAAAGCCTAGGCCTATGACATCATGCACAGCTCTTGCTCACTCTTGTGAAAGTTTGCCAGGAAGGGAGGGGGGATGAGTCATAAGAGGGCCAATGAGAGCTGTCGAGCTGGAGGTGTGCCTCTGTGTAAATCCAGGAAGTGAACAGACAGCAGCTTCAACTGCCCACAGTTAAAATGGTTGCAGCCAGACTCAGTGGAGGGAGATTTCTGCAGCATATTTGGCAAGTACAGAATATATAAAATAATATGCAAAGTGGTTGGAGTGCCAGAATGCAGAATGCCAAAGATGTTTTATTACAAATTATGTGAGCAGACTGCAGTTCCTCTTTAATATGGCAGGTAGGTGATCTGCATTTCACAGCTGAACCAGACAGTGCTAATAGTAATAGCTATGCATGATATAAGTTCACAGGCAGCACTGAGCATCTGGAAGGACCAACAATTGTTTTATTTTTTTGCACTTATTGTACACATACATTATAACAAAACATTTTCAATTATATAGTTAACAGATTTAAAGTGATTGTAAAGTCTATTTTTTTAGCTTAAAAATAACAAACATGTTATACTTGCCTGCCCTGTGAAGTGGTTTTGCACAGAGCAGCCCAGATCCTCCTCCTTCTCAGGTCCCTCTTTGGTGCTCCTGGCCCCTCCCTCCTGTTGAGTGCCCCCACAGCAAGCAGCTTGCTATGGGGGCACCTGAGCCGCAGCTCCATGTGTCCTTTCAGAAGCGGACTTGCGCCCCGGCCCCCCCCCCTTTCTCTTCTCATTGGCTGACTGACTTTTACAGCAACGGGAGCCAATGGTGTCCTGCTGCTGTCTCAGCCAATGAGGAGGGAAGTCCCGGGCAGCATTCCTGCAACATTGCTGGGTCTAGAGGGTTCATTAAAAAAAAAAAAAAAAAAAATCTAAGGAGCTCTTGGCTGAACAATGGCTACACTTAAGCTGCTGGCGGCAGTCAGAACAATAGCCCTGCTGGGGGACTCCTTCCCCACTCTAAAGTGCAGAAGGAGGAATCTATTATTAGTGTTAGATTCAGAAAATATATCAGTGTATAGCTAGCCTGAAGCCACATGTCACACAAGCAATTTAGTTGCTAACGGACCATTTGCTTTTGCTACAGTTTCTTCCTTGTTAGCCAGACCCAGCAGTATGTTGCACCTTTGCAAATATTTAAAATTCAGCAATGTCTCCGGCCAAGAAGGGAGCGATTCCATTAGTGTACAGTAAGTGGAAGTCTCTTCTCTGTGTTTGTCCCATTCAAATGTGTCTCTAGCAGCAGAATTGCCTGTCTGACGTTGCAGTAAGTGGCCTAAAAAGTGAAAAAAATGATCCTGTTGAAGCTCTAATTCTGGGAATATGGTTAAACATAACCTTAGAGAATTGCCACTGTTCAGAATTTGCTTTTCACATGATTGGATAATTGAATTTAATTTTCACTCATTTTATTGAGTGAAAATGCCCAACTCCTTTAGTAAAGAAGCCTTATTCTGTAGGGTACTGTACCAGGTGCACAGCAAATGTGTATATTATGGCAGATTTACCTGCCTGACGTACCCCTCCAGCACTCTGACAACTGTGATATCCCTCATCAGTCACTGCCCCCTGATGTGTTCACCTGAGTTTGGCATCTTCAGCTATCTTGATTGGCTGGCACAGGATTATGTAACTTGTGCAAGTGTGGCCCATTATACAATCATAAATATTGCTGATAGGCAAAGGAGGAGCTTTTATTGCCTAAGAAGCCTACAGCATCTTTTCTGCAATGCAAGACTGCCTGCCAGCAATGTTTAGTTAAAGCAGTTGTGAACCCTTAATTTTTTTTATTTGTATATTTGGGGGTGGGGGGCTAGCAACAGCAACTGGAAGGTCGCACACACGGTCGGACATTGATCGGTCATTCCGACAACAAAATCCATGGAATTTTTCCGACGGATGTTGGCTCAAACTTGTCTTTCATACACACGGTCACACAAAGTTGTCAGAAAATCCGATCATTCTGAACACGGTGACATAAAACACGTACGTCGGGACTATAAACGGGGCAGTAGCCAATAGCTTTCATCTCTTTATTTATTCTGAGCATGCGTGGCACTTTGTCCGTCGGATTTGTGTACACATGAACGGAATTTCCGACAACGGATTTTGTTGTCGGAAAATTTTATATCCTGCTCTCAAACTTTGTGTGTCGGAAATTCCTATGGAAAATGTGTGATGGAGCCTACACACGGTTGGAATTTCTGATAACAAGGTCCTATCACACATTTTCCGTCGGAAAATCCGACCGTGTGTACGGGGCATTACAGTTGTTCTGTGGACAGATTCTCCCACCTGAGCTGTGGATCTCTGCAGCTCCTCCAGAGTTATCATGGGCCTCTTGGCTGCTTCTTGCATGAATGCTCTCCTTGCCCGGTCTTTAGGTTTAGGTGGACGGCCATGTCTTGGTAGGTTTGTAGTTGTCCCATACGCTTTCTATATTTGGGTGATGGATTGAACAGTGCTCCATGAGATGTTCAAAGCTTTGGATTTTTTTTTTTCACTTAACCCTGCTTTAAACTTCTTCACAACTTTATCCCTGACCCGTCTGGTGTGTTCCTTGACCTTCATGATGCTGTTTGTTCACTAAGGTTCTCAAACAAAACCCTGAGGGCTTCACAGAACAGCTGTATTTATACTGAGATTAAATTGCACACAGGTGGACTCTACTTAATAATTAGGTGTTTTCTGAAGGCAATTGGTTCCACTAGATTTTAGGGGTATCATAGTAAAAGAGGATAAATACAAATGCACGCCACACTTTTCACATATTTATTTGTAAAAAATGTTGAAAACCTTTTATCATTTCCCTTCCACTCCCATGTGTCACATTGTGTTGGTCTATCGCATAAAATCCCAATAAAATACATTGACGGTTTTGCTTGTAACATGACAAAATGTGGAACATTTCAAGGGGTATGAATATTTTTTCTAGGCCCTGTATTTGATGTTCCATACGGCTGGCACATTGTAGCTCTTGCTATGGCATGTTGCATTGGTCACATATCACCTACTACAGCGTCGTCCTTCTTTGTCATGTTCTAAACTGGGATATTATTGATTTTACCAACAACATGGACCATAAACTGTGTACACATGAAGGGTCAATGCAGCAGAAGAAAAAAAAAAAGCAATGCATCCTGGAAGTGGAAAACTGCATTCCATTTCTCTGCCTTGGACTGCTTCACAACGATTGTACTGTTTTCATATCAATAAAGCTCTTACAGAACAAAACAAAAAAGCCTTCCTGAGTAGGGGGCGTGTACCATGTGCTGTAATATTTTTATACGTTTGCTATGGAGTCTGGCGCCACCTGCTGGCCGTCTGCAGCTGTCAGGCGTTTGTCATGCTGTGTATGGTGTAGTGAAGGAGAGTCGGGCCCCACACTGTACACTCAGCTCGGGGGCCACAACACAACTGCTGCAAGGGACACACTGAGATCCGGCTTCCCCTCCCTCCTCTGCCATGGACAGGCTGTAAGCAGTCACACTGAGCTGACTACAGGTATGATTATGACTTTACTGCGGGGGATCAGCAGACTGTCTCCTTGTGCATGGCTCCTGGCAGTGCAGGGGTTAAGGGTTGTTGACAGGAGGGGGAGGGGCTATGCAGTTATTTTGGCAGCTGATTGCTGTGTATAGCCGGCTGTCATTGTGATCAGGACTTCCAATGACCTTAAGACTTCCATTGTGGACCTTCCAAGTAAGATGGGGGGGCTGCTTCCTTCCAGGGACATCATACTGCTACACCAGGGGAAGTCCCAGCACTGCCCCCCTATAATACCATCCCATCTGATTGCATTACCAGCAGATCCCAATGGATGACAGAACATAGAGATCCATTAGTGATGTAGGTCAATGTTGCCAACCTACCAGACTGAAATTTACTGACACTACACCCAACATTTACTGGCACAGCCAAGTTTCCACTGGCATTTCCAAAAGTTACAACATTAGTTTTATGTGCAAATTTCAGTATTTAAGCTACAAACAAGTACAATATGCAAGTAGCAGTGTGATATTAAAGTGGACTTCCGCCTAAAAAAATAAATAAGTAAAAGTCAGCAGCTACAAATACTACAGCTGCTGACCTTTAAAAAAAGGACACTTACCTGTCCAGGGCGCCCGCCATGTCCTCACCTGAGGCCGACCCGTCCCTCACCTCCGGGTGCAGGCGCCGGCATCTTCAGTTATTTAACAAAAAAAAAAAGAGGAAAAAAAAAACATTAATCAGGAACCCTCCACCAAAAACTGTTTAGGAAATATGAAAGCAATGGTGTAGTATTGCCATTTCTTGCAAAGAAAAGTGAGTTCATCAGAAGCTAGAGAAATGACAAAAATGTAATGATGTATGAGGAGCTGTCCTATGTGCTTCATTTTATGTTTGGAAAACGTACTTTTGTTGTTTTACAGTGAAGAGATCAGTCAATGATTGGAAGGAAAGCTGTACATTTTTTTACATGTGGAAAAAGGTAATATGTCCGGTCAAGATAATTCTCACATTTACTTATCTCTCTCTTTCTTAAAGTGGAACTCCAGGCTTTTGCTAACTAAACTTAAAGCGGACCTTCAGTCATTTTTTCTTCTTTCCATCTATTAAATCTTCTGCCCTTGTTGTTTTAACTTTGTATAGTAAAACATTTTTTTTCTGCCAGTAAATCCCTTATACAGCCCACTTCATGTTTCTTGTCTGGTCATTAGCCTAGGATTATGTCATCATGTACAGCTCTCTCTCTCTCTCTCTTGTGAGAGTTTGCCAGGAAGGGAGGGGGGATGTGTCATAAGAGGGCCAATAAGAGCTGCAGAGCTGGAGGTGTGCCTCTGTGTGTCTGTGTAAATCCAGGAAGTGGACAGGCAGCAGCTTCAGCTGCCTACAGTTAAAATGGTTGCAGCCAGACTCAGGGGAGGAAGATTTCTGCAGCCTATTTGGCAAGTACAGAATCACAGTATATATAAAATAATATGCAAAGTGGTTGGAGGGAAGCTTCAGAATGGCAAAGATGTTTTTATTACAAATTATGTGAGCAGACTGCAGTTCCTCTTTAAAACTGCTCCCACCCTCCTTCTGACACCAATACTAACTCCTGTGTAGAAGGAAGGTGCACATACACACCTATTCTCAGGACACTCTGGTCTGGTCACATGATCGGCTCCCAGCGGCGGCTTAATATGAAGAATCCAGTTGGAGGTCAGTGACAGGTATAGGAGGAGATTTCCCTACAGAGTTACAACCATTTTGGATAGAGCTTTTCCATTAGGCCCCTTACGGGGCGGGCTCCATTGGAATCCACCTGCCCAGTGGAGAATCTGTCCACTGATCCCCGCTGAGCAGGCAGATGGCTAGTCCGTGTCCACTCCACTTATGCAGAGCAGACACAGACACAGCCCGCTTTACTTTATGGGCGGTTGGATGTAAACAGACCGCCTGTCCGTTTACATCCAGCTGTCATCCGATCCAATCTGCCAGACAGATGATAAGCGGATCCCTATTTGTCTGTTTTTAGTGGATAGGATTTGATCAGATGTCAGCGGGTGTCAATGGGCGACATCTGCCGCCCCATAGAGGTAAATGGGCCTTAAACTTATAGTTTGCACTGATATGTAAAATAAACTGATTAAAAATAGATTTGCGTGTCCTTTCTTGTCATTTTAACTCCTTCCCAACCAGTCCTGGCGTCCCTTTAATTTGTTCTTTACTGTCGGGGGATAGACTTCCTAATCATTTGGCTACTGTTGATTGGCTGCCACAGTGGTCACGTGATCATTATTAGAGACCAAGAGCTGTCTATGACAGCTTGCTCACTAAGCTAGGGGCACAGAAACCTTGGCCATCTATGGATGCATATGTGCGGGTATAGGCATTTAAGTGAATGTAAACCAGTGAGATTGAGTTCCAGGGAGTAAAAGGATGGAGTCTGTATCTTGGAAGAAGTATAGGTTATGCTGCTCCCAAGCCTTGAATAAGATCACCTTCATGGAAGATCAGGTGTTAAATGGCAGCAAGGTTCATCTTATGCCCCACAGACTGCACAAATCTAAAGGAAACAACTGGCTACACTCCAGGGAAAACTCCAATCCTGGTTTACTTTATGGATCTGGACAACATAAGGAGACCGTCCCTGTCTAGGACCGCCTTCTTTGTCTCAATGTCACCCACAAGGCTGGGCTTACCCTGTTTCCCCGAAAATAAGACCTAGCGTGATTGTCGGTGATGGCTGCAATATAAGCCCTACCCCTCAAATAAGCCCTAGTTAAAGTCCTTATAGGTCTTATTTTCAGCGTAGGGCTTATTTTCAGGGAAACAGGGTAGGGCTTATTTGGGGGGTAGGGCTTATATTGCAGCCACCACTGACAATCACGCTAGGTCTTATTTTGGGGGAAACAGGGTAGTTGTAGAGGTCTATGACCGGACTTCTGTGAATACGCTTTGTGGGTGAAACATGTCAGAGGAGGAGGTTCCTGGTGGGGACTCTGTTCATGTTGTCCGTATAAATGAAGTTACCAGCATTTGAATTTTCTTTGGCGTGCTGCTAACCTTTTCCTTTGGATTTGTGCAGTTTGGATTTTTATATTCAAGTTTAAATACAACTGTCATGAGACAATGATCTAGGTTGCCATTGTTAACCTCTCTTTCTGATTTTATTAGTTTCCTTCATACTGTTGGAATAGCTTCCATTCATTCCGAGTCACTGACCTGATACAGGTATAGTGGTAATGAATTCTTCCACGTATTTATAGTATACACCGATCAGCCATAGCTTTATGGCCACCCACTATAATATGCTTACCTACCTAATATTGAGTAGGTCCCCTTTTTGCTACTTAAAGCGGGGGTCCACCTATCTATCGTTTTTTTTTTTTTTTGAGTTCATTCACAAACTTTTCTTCTTAGCATTACATACTCACATATTGTGTGTGATATGTCCGCCTGTGTCAGATTTCGTCGGAAAGAATAACTTATATTATTCACTGCAGGCGGTTTCCATCTTCATTGTGGGCATTTGAAGCCCACAAGCATTTATTTCCTGGATGTGGTGAATGCTGTGCTCCCAGCATTCACTGCTCGTTCCCGCACACGCTCAGTGGCATCCTGGGAAGCCTGAGACTAGCTCCCAGGAGTCAGGGAGAGGCTAGAAACACACCTACTCCCACGGGAGGAGAACCAGGAAGTGCAAAGAAGAATAGAAAAATAAAAGGTAATTACGGCGATTTAAATTTTTTTAAACGGCATGTCAGCATCTAGGCAAGGAAGAGAATACATACAGATATTGTTCAAAATTTGGGTGGAACCCTGCTTTAAACAGCTCTGACCCGTTGAGGCATCAAATCCACTAGAAGGTATATGCTGTGGTATCTGGCACCAAGCCGTCAGTAGCAGATCCTTTAGGTTTTGTGGACGGATCAAGCTTGTCTTTTCAGCACATCCCACAGATACTCAATTGGTTTGAGATCTGGAGAATTTGGAGGCCAAGTTAACACCTCAAAGACACCTTTTTCCATTGCCCCATTGTCCAGTTCTGATACTCATGTGCCCATTATAGGTGCTTTTAGCTGTGGACATGGGTCAGCCTGACTGATCTACGGCTACACACCCCCATACACGACAAACTGTGATGCACCGTGTGTCCTGACGTCTTTCTATCGGAACCAGGATTATTTTTTCACTAATTTGAGCTACAGTAACTCTTCTATTGGATTGGATTACACTTCGCTCCCCACATGCATCAGTGTCCATGACGCTGTAGCTGGTTTGCATGTTCTCCTTCCTTGAACCACTTTTGGTAGGTCCTGACCACTGCAGACTGGAGACATCCCACAAGAGCTGCACTTTAGGAGATGCTCTGACCCAGTTATCTAGTCATTACAGTTTGGCCTTTGCAAAGTCACTTAAATCTTTACACTTGCCCGTTTTTTCTGATTTCGACACATCATCTTCAGGGATAACATGTTCACTTGCTGCCTAATATATCCCGCCCACTTTCAGGTGCCATTGTAATGAAATAATGTTATTCAATTTCTCTGTGAGTGGTTATAATGTTATGGCTGATCAGTGTACATATTCTGAGTGCGTGACATAAAAAAGTATTGAAGGCAGAGATGGAAAAGGTAACAAGCATTTTAAGTGATGGCAGTGCTTCTCTTTAATGACAGATGTATGTTAACCACTTCAGCTCCAGAAGGATTTGCCCCCTTAATGACCAGGCCATTTTTTGCGATACGGCACTGTGTCAATTTAACTGACAATTTAGCGGTTGTGCGACGTTGTACACAAACAAAATTTATGTCCTTTTTTCCCCACAAATAAAGTTTCTTTTGGTGGTATTTGTTTACCTCTGCTGTTTTTATTTTTTTTTTTCACTATAAACAAAAAACGACAATTAAAAAAAAAAAAAAAAAAACTATATTTTTTACTTTCTGCTAGAATACATATCCAAAAACAAAAAAAACTGGTTTACTGGTAATGGCGGCAATCTACAATTTTTAGAAGAACTGCAACATTGCGGCGGACAAATCTGACTCCAGGTGACACTTTTTGGGGACCAGTGACATTAGTACAGTGATCAGTGCTATAAAAATGATCACTGATCAATGTATAAATGACACTGGCAGGGAAGGGGTTAACAATAGGGGGCGATCAAGGGGTTAACTGTGTTCTCTGGGTGTGTTCTAACTGTGTGGGAGATGGGCTCACTGGAACACCACAGAGATCGCTGTTGCAGATCACTGGGAACAGCAGATCTCCATGATGTTCCCTGACAGAACGGGGATCCACCTTATTTACATAGGCAGAGCCCGTTCTGCCTCTGTGTATCGTGGGTCACTGGCAGACATCGAGTCCATAGGACCCATGGGCATGCTCCTGCGCCTGCAGTTTAACATGCACAGACCGACGTGAGTGGTTCAGTTATCCTGACTGGGTGTCATTTGATGTCCAGCAGGATAAGCTGCGATCGCGCGCCCACGGGGATCGGTGGTGTGGTGTGTCAGCCTGACACACCGCATCTCTGATCTAGGTAAAGAGCCTTTGACGGAGGCTCTTTACCACGTGATCAGCTGTGTCCAATCACAGCTGATCACAGTGTAAACAGGAAAAGCCACGAGTAGAGGAGAGCCGATTGGCCTCTCTCCTGACAGGGGGGGTTTGCACTGATTGATTATCAGTGCAGCCCCCCCGAGGGTGCCCTCCCAGGATCATCAGGGATGCCCACCCATGGCCAGCAAGAATGCCCACCCATGGCCACCAGGGATGACAATCCATGACCACCAGGTAAGCCCACTAGAGCCCACCAGGGATGTCACTCATTGCCGTTTAGGGATGGCACTTTGTGCCCATCAGTGATGCCTGCCAGTGCCTCTAATCAGTACCATCTATCAGTAGTGCCCATCAGTGCCGCCTATGAGTGCCCATCAGTGCCACCTATCAGTGCCTGTCAGTGCTGTATATCAGTGCTGCATGTAAGTGCCACCTCATCAGTGCCTGTCAGTGCAGCCTCATCAGTACCCATCAGTGAAGGAGAAAACTTACTTATTTACAAAGTTTTGTAACAGAAACAAAGAAAAACTTTTTTTTTTTTTACAATTTTTGTCCTTTTTTAAATTGTAGCGCAAAAAATAAAAACCCCAGAGGTGATCAAATACCACCAAAAGAAAGCTCTATTTGTGGGGAAAAAGGAATAAACATTTTTGTTTGGGTACAGTGTCACATGACCG
Source organism: Lithobates clamitans (assembly GCA_037952925.1). NCBI lineage: Eukaryota > Metazoa > Chordata > Amphibia > Anura > Ranidae > Lithobates > Lithobates clamitans. Next base: position 5,948,757 of record JBBGZY010000723.1, read on the forward strand.
CACAATTGTCATTCAAAATGTGAGAGCTGAAAATTGGTCTGGGCAGGAAGGTATATAAGTGCCCTGCATTGAAGTGGTTAACAAGGAGTGTAGTTATCTTTACACATTTGTATAATATTATCTCTTCCACTGTAATATTTATTTTCTTTTTTACATTCCAGATTTCTTTTTCAACGTTTCTACACAGTACATAGAGAACCAATGAAGTACATACTGGTGACTGGTGGTGTCATATCTGGCATTGGAAAAGGCATCATTGCAAGTAGTATTGGCACAATCCTGAAATCCTGTGGGCTGAGAGTAACTGCCATTAAAATCGACCCATACATTAATATTGATGCTGGGACCTTTTCACCTTATGAGCATGGTACATACTCACTAATAAATATCAATATAGAAAAAATATATATTTATACAATATATATATATATATATTTATACAATATATTTATAAAACATATTTATACAAAAATAGTTATATAATCAGTAATATATCTAAAGCATTTCCTCTGATGACATCTGATATGTCATTCTTCAAAATGAACAAAGAGTGCTGCCTGGCAGGTCCTGATACCTCCATATAGGTCTTTAGTTATCACTAGAGGGATCAGCAGTAGGAGGAATGAGGTCCTGATTCCTTATATTTACCCAAAATATCAAGCTATAAAATTGTGTGTGTCTGTAAAACGAACTTCAAGAGGCTGTAAGCTGCAGAAAAAAAAAACCCCTGCTAAAGGCATAATGAGCTAGTATGCATCGCATGCTAGCTCATTATGAAATACTTACCTTAGAATGATGCCCTGCAGTGCCGGCCGCACTCTGCTCCCATGGCCCACATCTTTCACCGGAGTTACTTCCGGGTTCGCGGGCTCTGGTGCTGTGATTGTCCGGAGCCGTGATGACGTCAACTCCACTCCGGTCACGGCACGTTTCTTCAGTGCGCATGCGCCGATGACGTCGGCAGCAACGTATATACTGAATATCTGCAAATGTCTAGGAGATATTTACAGTACCTACAGGTAAGCCTTGTTATAGGCTTAACTGTTGGTACAAGTGGTGTAACAGAGTTTACAACCACTTTCAGTACCCTATATTTTTTATTGGTGACACTTTAAAAGCTCCTACATGTTATTACTATGTGTGTTAATTATGAATAATGGCCCTGGAATTATTGCGCCCCCAATGGGTGTGTTTACGTTTTTATATTGAGCATTGATAGCTTTAAGAAACTATTAGATAATCACCTGAATGACCGCAACATACAGGGATATGTAATGAAATACTGACACATAATCACACACATAGGTTGGACTTGATGGACTTGTGTCTTTTTTCAACCTCACCTACTATGTAACTATATGGGTATATCGGGCGCGGGTGCTGGTTTCAAAATTTTTCATGAGGGTTTTAAAGAGTAACTCCACTTTTGTTAAAGCGAGTTCCACCCAAAAGTGGAACTTCCTCTCATTTGTCTCCTCCCCCCTCCGGTGCCTCATTTGCCACCTTTCGGGGGGGGGGGGCGGATACCTGTCTTTGACAAGTACTCTATCCCCACTTCCGGGAAACGGGGCCATGGCGCATTACATCAGCAGCTCGGCTCCTTCCGCCGTGGTTGGGCCAGTTGAAGAGCACAGAGGTGCCTCGCGCATGCGCAGTAGAGACCCGGCGTGAAGCCGTAATGCTTCACTACCGGGTTCCCTTACCGGCAATGGCGGCGACAGCTGATGGAAACATCAGCTGCGTTGCTGGCATCGCTGGACTCCAGGACAGGTAAGTGTCAGATCATTAAAAGTCAGCAGCTGCAGTATTTGTGGTTGCTGGCTTTTAATTTTTGCAGGGGTGGGCAGACCTCCGCTTAAAAAAAAAAAACATTCCCCTCTGTGTGATAAGTATACATTGTAAGGATTTTACAAACTTGATTGCATGTCCTACCTTTTGCTATTCTGAAGCTATAGCTGTTTGTTTGTCTGTGTCCATGTGGAAAGTAAATCGGAATGGGATTGATTTTATAATTATCAATCAGCTGCTGAACTTGCAGGACTCTAAGGAGGAAAGTGGCATGGCCTGAATCCCTTTAAAAGTGATTTCCATTTGGGAGTATCTCACCAAAAATGACATTTTTGTTGCAGGGGATGCCCAAGATCTGACTTATATCTTAGTGCAGACTTCTGCAAGAATCAGTAAGCCATTCACACTAGCAGCAAATTACATTTCTGGGGGGTGTTCCGTACACCAGCATTTTTAATAGCATTCAATTAAAATATGACTTGTGTGGCAATTGGATATGCTATATCATTTTTTATTTGCTTTTTTTTTAACCATAAAAATAGAGTTCCCCTTTAAATGCTTGGGTATAACTTTATTATTTGACACTTTTTTTCCACTAAAACTTTAATTATATTACAAAAGGAAACAAAACTCCCCAATGTGATATGTCTTTGTGATAGGGTCTCTCTAATGAGACCCCTAAAGTTTAATCTGCCCTCCACTGAAGCTAATGGAGTGCAGGTCACACGTCATTAGCTTCTTCCCTGTCCAGGGAAAGTGACACCTGAAACCGGAAGTGACATTTTACACACCTCTTCTGGGTTCTTTGCAGGTAGGGGAGATCAGCAAACTGACACTCACTGGTCTCCCTCCTCTCTACCTGCCATGTGGGTCCCAGGCCCTCAGGTGGTACAACGAATACCAGGCAAAATGATAGGAGGAAGTCGAGCAGGGGGGCAACCTTCTGGGGATCAGTGAAAGTGTTCATGTGGCTGTACAAACACCTAATTGCTTTCATCAGAAAGCTGTCAATTAGCTTGTTAAACATAAACACACTGCCACTGATGTATGACATATGTCACTGACAGTAAAATGGTTAAAGCCCATTTAAAGGGCCACCAGTAAGGGCATATCTCACTGTAGGTAGAGGTCATATCTCACCTGAACTTGCCTGACCTATGCTTCTTTCTGTATATATTCTTCAAACCAAGGCCTATCCCATTCATTAAAATTGGGCTGGCAGAGCCCCAATTAGTTCTCTCTTTTTAATGAAGCAGAGAACCCTGTGATTGGAGGAGAGTCAGTCATGAGACTTTGACAGGTCACGTGACTGGGCTTTCTTCCAGGCTTTTTTTTTTTTTTTTTTTTTTTTTTTTTTTTTTTTTAAAACCTCTTGTGCTTTATAAGTTTGTGTTTTTATATTTTAGACTGGCGAGGTTATTAATGATCTCCGTAGTGTAGTGGTGCACAGGAGAGCGCTTTTGCTCACTTTGACTCTACAGCACCCGTTCTTGTCAGGCTTCTCCGGATGGCCTGTAATATTATAGTATAAATATACATTATGTTATCTTCATATTTTCTGCCATGTTGTTTTCTTGCTTTCTAGGAGAGGTCTTTGTGCTGGATGACGGGGGAGAGGTGGATTTGGATTTGGGGAATTACGAGAGATTCCTAGATATCAGCCTTTACAAGGACAATAATATCACCACAGGGAAGATTTATCAGCATGTAATCAACAAAGAGCGAAGAGGAGATTACCTGGGGAAAACAGTTCAAGGTGAGCTGTGCTATGAGTGTCTTAAGCCTAGTACATACTGGTTGTTTTTTTTGGTTTAACACAGCAGGGTTGAAGGAAAAAAAAACTGACAGCTCAGGAGGAGCCACTGTACTAACTATCCGATGTTAGTTCAGTTATCTCCCCTGCTTTTCTATTGTGTTCTGACAGGGGGGCGACCCCTCTGCCAGAACACTCTGGTCAGTGCTCTCAGCCATTGGCTGAGAGTGCCGATAGGGCAGTGGTTCTCAACTTCTGTCCTCAGGGCCCGCTAACAGGCCAGGTTTAAAGTATTACCTTGGGGAGATGCAGACTAGAATACTGCAATCACTGAGCAGCAAATGATGTATTTCAGTTATCTTGCAAACCTGGCCCTTTAGTGGTTCCTGAGGACAGGAGTTTAGAACCACTGCGATAGGGAGACGGTTGGCAGACCTTTTTCGGTCATGCCCCTTCGACACAAGCCGGCCAAACGGGCCAACTCACAGGCCAACTCTATTGAACCAGCCGATGCAGCCCAACATTCGACCCGTGTGTACTAGGCTTTACCTGTGTGCAATAATGAGATACTTGCTACAGCTAAACATAATTGAATTAACCAAATCTAATATGAAAAAATGTAAAAGATTTATTTAAGCTGACCATACATGTTACAGTTTCATTGTACAAACTCTTTAAGATCGATCAATGCAGTATAAGGGACTGCCTGTTTGGAGATAAATGGATTGTTAAACCTTTCATGACCAGATGTCACTGATTCCTAGATGCCCAGGCCAAATTTAACAGTGTCAGCATGTGTCGGTTAGCTAAGAAATTACTGTGTCATATTTTGCTTGCCTATGTATTAAAAAAAATAAAGGACATATTGGGCTTTTTGTACACTGTATTAATAAAATCTATGCTCTTTTTTAATTATAGGTTGATGTGTAAAATATTACAAAAATTTAAAATATTAAATCTTAAAATAAACCTGAGCGCTAATTAAGGACTCGTGCACATTAGGTGTTTAGCCCGTGTGTGGCCAATCCTGGTGTTTTAGTGCATCTGGGTGGCACAGGTTAAGCGTCCAGCCCCGCTGCCTGCAGCCTGTCAAAATTCATGACAGGCTGAAAGCTATCGCAGATGGATGGAGCTGAGCGGTTTTAGAATTACACTCGTTGAGGGTCCTATTCATTGATGGACAAATGTCCAAAATAGTTGCGTTCCAGGCATTTATCCCTGAAGGGCCCTAAACATGAGTGCCATTCGGTTCAGTGCTTTGCCCCATCCAGCTGCGATGGCTTTCAGCCTGTCATAGACTTTGACAGGCTGCATGCAGCAGGGCTGGATGCTGCACCTGTGCCTTCCAGGAACTTTAAACTGGGAGTAAACTCCCATGTATGATGTTTACCTATAGGTAAGTCTATAATAAGTCTTACCTATAGGTACAGTAAATACCTCCTAAACATGCACTGTTTAGGAGATATTAAATTTAGATGCAGCTGGTGATGTCACCGCCACATGCGCTCTGAAGGAGCGGCATACCCGCACTATTCCTTCAGAGACATGCCGTAAAAAGGGACTCCTGCAGGCTCAGGAGTGACATCATCACCGGCTCAGACATTTATATTGCTGAAGCACGTGAACCTGGAAAGAAGACCAGGTGAAGACAGTGTGCTACTGGAGGGCTTTGTTTTCAGGTAAGTCTGTCATAATGTGCTAGTATGCTATGCATACTAGCACATTATGACTTAAACTGCTCAGGGCCCTATTTATTTATTTTTTTATGCAGTTTACAACTACTTTAAAACACTGGGATTGGACACACGCAGGCTAAACACATTGTGTGTATGTGACCTTATACTTTATAAGTAAAAGCTTCTGATTGGGTATGGTTTGTTTTGTAGCCTAAATACAATTGAGGGCAGTGCAGCGTAGTGTACAGTATAATGTGAACTGTACTCCAGGTCCTGCCTACGTTTTTTCACAGCATATTTGATCATTGTAGCAGACTTCTAGCTTGCCTTCTCTAGGTAGGACTATGTTGGCACTGTACACCAGCAGTTCTGGATGTGCATCTGTCCAATTCAGTGTAAACCAGTGATTTGCATGGACCTGCACACTGCCCTGAAATGATACTCTTTTATTTTTGGGATATGTGATGAAATGAAACATGTGAATACCTTCTGTTTTAAGAAGGCTGTACTGTGCTACTCCTGGGCATAATAAAAAGAAATATGTATAAAACAACTAAACATTTCCTCTAAACAGTGGAAACAAATCTATGAAGAGATAACTTCTGAGCTACTGTAGTGTAAATAATTATAATTGCCCTTACACTTCTTGTCTTGGCTAAACCTTCAGCCACAGCTTCTATATCAGGCAGAACAAACACTAGAAGCTCCGTCTCTCTTTGATTAACCAGTGCCGACCCTGCTTGAGAAGTCTTACGTCCTATGCCGCGTACACACGATCGGAAAATGTTCGATGTGAGCATGTTGTCGGAAAGTCCGACCATGTGTATGCTCCATCAAACGTTTGCTGTCGGAATTTTCGCCAACAAATGTTTGAGAGCAGGTTCTCAAATTTTCTGACAAGTTCACTTATTGGATCACAAGTCCGTCTTGTACACAAGTCCGTCTCACAAAAGCTCACGCATGCTCGGAATCAAGCAGAAGGAGCCGCACTGGTTTTTGAACTTCCTTTTTCTCGGCTCGTCGTGTTGTACGTCACCGCATTCTTGACGTTCGGAATTTCCGACAACATTTGTGTGACTGTGTGTATGCAAGACAAGTTTGAGCCAACATCCTTCGGAAAAAAATCCACGGTTTTGTAGTCGGAAAATCCGATCGTGTGTACAGGGCAAAAGACTGGGTTCACTACGGAGCGGATCCGTTGGACGGACTCCGCTAGCTCAGCAGGAGATCGCTCCGTCAATCCCCGCTGAGCCGGCGGATGACAGGTCCATCTCTGCTCACTGTGCAGGGACAGATCTGTCAGAGCCCAGCTGTTCTCTATGGGGAGATCGGATTAAAGCAGACAGCCTGTCCATTTTTATCCGATCCGCTGGACGGATGGCGAACGTTTTGAGCATATCTTATCGGATGGCAAGCGGGTCTCAGCGGACACATCTCAGTGGACATCCGCCTGCCCATAGAAGTCAATAGATAGCCCGCTCAGATCCGCCTGAAAAACGGACAGGTGGATATGAGTGTGCCGATTGTGTGAAAGGAGCCTTAAACTCATATTCAGTGCTGACCCTGCAATGCAAACAGCTTGAGAAGTGTTATGTCTTATACTCATATATACTGAATCAGCTCACTAGTGTTTGATTGACATGTGTCATTCTGCTTAGGCAGTCACTAAACCATAGCTGACTATGCTGGCCATATCAGACACTTGTTGGTTTGTCACTGAGCCAAATCTTATTGCTGTATTACAGGTTAGGCAGACAGTGATCCATACCACTATCAGTTGATGATGATTGACTGCTGCATATGTAAGCTATTTCGGAAGCTTATAGTAGATTTTAGAATCTCAAAAAAGATTTACAGCTTTTATTAAAAGAATACCTAATAACCCTGCCACGACGGTCCTTGTTCTGCCACTTCTCGACAACTGTCTCCCAATTGTGTCATGCATCGCCACCCAACTTAGTAGAGTTTGAACTTGCTTTAGGCCCCTTTCACATGGCGATCCGATCAGGTCCACCTTTTAGTTTTTCAAGTGGATCTGATCGAATGGTCCATGTATTCCAATGGACCGGTGGGTGTAAACAAACTTGTGTCTGTATACACCCACCTACCTCCAATCTGATCTGGTTCGCTAAAAAAAATGGAAAGGGATCCATTCTCTTCTGTCTAAGTGGATTGGATCGAAGGGCAACCAGGTGTAAACAGACAGATAGTCCATCTACACCTGACTGCCCATAGAGTAGAGTGGGCTATGTCCATGTTTGCACTGCATAAATGAAGCAGACACAGACCTGTCATCTGGCCGATCAGCATTGCTCAGCAGGGGATCAGCAAACAGATTCCCTGCTGAGCAAAGGGGATTCCGCCCCGCGTGAAAGGGGCCTGCGTCCATACTGAAATACAGTTATTATTATACAGGACAGCACCAATGGTTTGCGTGGCGCTTTGAAAATTATCCGCTGTCCGCTCTGTTGACGAGGGGACTGAAGTTTGTTAAGAAATTGACACTTACAGGGGTGTCAATCTTCTAGTCTCCCCAACACTCAATAGTTCCTCCCTGTAGCAGTAATGATCATTGTTTTATGTCATAGGACGATTGCTTTTTTGGTTGTCTTTGCTGTAAATAATCTTTATTAAAGCAAATAAGGATTGTTAAAGCTAAGTAAACTGATGCTGCAGCTTAGGTCAATGTTTACGTAGTTACATTGCTCCAACTTGTACCAATGTACAGTAAGTATGGGTGTGTCATACCTGTGGGATCCCCTTGAAAGATGGAAATCACTGTAATAGGAACCACTACTGTGACTGCAGCTAGATTCCGGGTCCTGTGTTGAGAGGCTGCTCTGTTGCTTATTGAACAGAGGAGGTCACTCTTTCGGTATGGGCAGCAATAAGAGAATACTTTGCATTTTCTCAATGAATGCAAAGTGTTCTCTGATTGGTTGATGTGAAGATTGTGACATCAACACCCTTAATCTCCACCTCATCCAATCAAAAAATGCTTTTGCATTCACTGAAAATGGCGCCCGTGCAGAGCAATAGACCACCTGTGTTGCCAATGCAGCAGGGCAGCTGTTCAGCATGGACCTGGAAGCAAGTGTAGATTATTGGAGTAGAGGTGCCTACTAACAGTGATCTTCAGCTTCCATGGGGATCCCATAGGTAGTCATCACTGAGATCCCATAGGTAGTTATCACGGGGATCCCGTAGGTAGTTATCACGGGGATCCCGTAGGTAGTTATCACGGGGATCCCGTAGGTAGTTATCACGGGGATCCCGTAGGTAGTTATCACGGGGATCCCGTAGGTAGTTATCACGGGGATCCCGTAGGTAGTTATCACGGGGATCCCGTAGGTAGTTATCACGGGGATCCCGTAGGTAGTTATCACGGGGATCCCGTAGGTAGTTATCACGGGGATCCCATAGGTAGTTATCACGGGGATTCTATAGGTAGTTATCACGGGGATCCCATAGGTTGTTACATCAGTCCAAGTTGTAAAAATGCCATAGCTAAACTTCATCTTTAGGCATTGTGGCTTTTATATATTTCACATACACATAGATATCTTCTATTACAGGTGTCCGTTTATGAAGCAGTGATCAGCGGTGATCCCTAGGATCACCGCTGATCACAGTCCATAAACAGTTTATGAAACAGTGATAATCGGGGGAGAACATGTTTGAACTTGTTCTCCCGCCGATTATCTCTACACACGGAGAATCCCCATGAATGACACAGTAACGGCCAGTTTATGAAGTGGTGATCTCACCGCTTCACTGGTGATCTGTGTCAGAATTCACACTCCCAGGTTCACCAGCTCAGAGGTGGTGAATCGGGGAGTGAAGAGGAAATCTGGGGGGATCTGAGGGGGAAGGAGGAAGATTTTTAACTTCCTTATGCCTCGTTCAGACCCCCCAACACTGTAAGCATGTCCCCCTGTCATATTTATGTGTATACATATTTATACATATATACATATAATGTGTATATGTATATATATATCATGTGTGTGTATATACATGTATATATAGTGTGTGTGTGTGTGTATACATATGTGTATAATGTAGGGGGACACATTATTTTATTAACATTAATCCACGCCGTTGAGCGGTGATAATTTATCACTGCTTGATAAACTGACATCTGGTACTGTAATCTCGTAAAGTCTCACGAGATTCCAGTATCAGGAGCCATTCTCCACTATTTGAAGCATTTGTAGATCACTTCACTCCTCCAAAGGTGAAGCGATCTACACCGCTTCATAAACTGGCACACAGAGGAGAAGATTCTTCACTGTGAATGCCGGAGAACGAAGCAGTGAATAGATTTCACTGCTTCATAAACGGACACCACATTCCATAACACTGTATGCGTGTTTCCGTTTTTACATGTCCTCAGGTCATGAGGTTTCCTTTCAAAGCTAAAATATCTGAACATATTTTTGGTTTCATTTGTAGATTAAGACATTCATTTCCTAGTAACTTGTTAACTTTTTGTTTTATTTTATTTGACTCAGTTTATAGTTTTATTATCAGGTGTTGTTTGATTTAACCACTTGCTGATTTAACCACTTGCTGACCGCAATACTTATATAATACTTATGTATACTTATGTATAATTATATATACTTATATATACGTTGCAAGTGGTTTACAGGGATTATGGCGGAAGATATCAGCCATAACTCTGGTATTTTTTCAGCTGCTGGCCGGCTTTCTTTTGAAAATGTTCGGAGCGGCTCATGAGCCACTGGTACACTTTCAGAAGCAGGCGGGAGGTGACGTCCTCCTCCTCCCACCACTTGCCGGTGTCTCTCTGGCTTACCGTTTCCGCCAGCTTGCCCAAGGAATGTCACAGAGAAGATCGCCTCTGTGGCCTTGGAGGACTGGAGCGACATCATGACGTCATTTCCGGTCAAGGGTGGAAGTAAAAAAAATGTTTTTTTAAAAGCAAAAGATCGAAAAAAAATTTTTTTGATCTTTTGCTTTTAGGCCCTTAAGTACACTGCTGCTGGTAAACAGAATTTTAGGAGCAGTTGGCCATTTTTTTCAGCTGCCATTCATTTATAGTCTTTTCTAGGCAGTTGAGTTTAGAAGCATTTTTTGGAAAGCAAAAAAAAAAAATGCGAACAGGACGGATGTTCAGAGGCATTTGAAATGCCAAATGCCTGTAACAGCTTGTAAACGCTATAACTCACGTTTATCCGCGTTTCGTTTACAGGCGTTTTTAATGGAGATACATTTTTGACTATTTGCAATGCAAAAAAAACACTTCTAAATGCAAACGTGGCTAAACGTGGCATGTAAACGCGGCACAACGGACGTTTTTAAACGTTGGTTACTATCTGTCACGTTAAATCGTTCAAGAGAGGTTTTAAAATGTCCCATGTACATGAAGCTTAAGGTAAAGAAGAGATTTTGGGTCTTTTTGACCCCAGATCTCTTTATAAAGAGGACCTGTCATCCTTATTACTGTTACAAGGGATGTTTACATGTGATAAAAAAAAAAATTTAAGGGACAGTGTAAAAATAAGAAATAATATAAATAAGAAAAAAAAATGTAAAGTGCCCCATCCCAATGTGCTCGCGAGCAGAAGTGACAGCTTACATAGGTCGTGTACGAATATTCAAACGGTGTTCGCAACTCACATGTGATGTATAGCCGTGAATGTTAGAGTGAGAGCAATAATTCTAGCACTGGACCTCCTCTGTAACTCTAAACTGGTAACCTGTAAAGGCATTTAAAATGTCGCCTATGGAGATTTTTAAGTGTACTGTGGTTTGTTGCCATTCCTCGAGCGTGTGCAATTTTAACCACTTAAGAACTCAGATTTTTTCTGACATTTGTTGTTCACAAGTTTAAATCAGTATTTTTTGCTAGACAATTACCTAGAACCCCCCAACATTATATTTTTTTTTAGCAGAGACCCTAGAGAATAAAATGGCGGTCCTTGACATTTTTTATGTTACACAGTTTTTGCACTGTGGTTTTTCAAACACGATTTTTTTGGAAAAAATACACTTTAACGAATTAGAAAAAAAACAAAACATTATATTTACCCCAATTTTTATGTATAGTATAAAAGATAATATTACGGTGAGTAAATAGATACCTAACATGTCATGCTTTGAAACTGCGCACACTCATGGGAATAGCGTTCAAACTACAGTACTTAAAAATCTCCATAGGGGACGCTTTAAAAATTTCTACAGGTTACCAGTTTAGAGTTACAGAGGAGGTTTAGTGCTAGAATTATTGCTCTCACTCACACAGTCGCAGCGATATATCACATGTGTGTAAACACAGTTTACATATGTGGGCGTGACCCACATATGCGAGTACGCACTTTAAACTTTTTAATTTAATTACATTTTTTTGACTTTTTACACTGTCCTATTAAAACAGTGTTTTTGATCACCTTTATTGCTATCGCAAGGAAAGTAATCATCCCTTGCGATAACAATACAGCTTGACAGGTCCTTTTTATGTAAAGGTTTTTTTTTTTACCTTTTGCGTTAAGAAAAAAAAAACATGGCTCGAGAACTGGATGAGACGCCTTCTCATCACTCATCTCTATGCAAAAACCCAGCCAACGCCGGATAGTTCCAGGGCTCAGTGATCGGTAATGTTAGCCCGGGAAGCAGGGGTAGGGGCGCACCTCTCCCGCCGCTTCTAAAAGTGATCCCGCGGTGAATCCGCCACTGGCATCACTTTTATCAGAAAGCCGGCCGCCTAAGGGAAAAAATAATACCGGGGTTACGGCATCTAGCTGCAGCCCTAACCCCGATCGGAACATTAAAATCGTGATGTACATTCCCAGTTAGGCGGTCTGCAAGTCATTAAAGCGTGACATGTTAGGTATCCATTTACTCTGTGTAACATCATCTTTCATATTATACAAAATATTGGGGTATATACAGTGCCTTGAAAAAGTATTCATACCCCATTGAAATTATCCACATTTTGTCATGTTACAACCAAAAACGTGAATGTATTTTATTGGGATTTTATGTGATAGACCAACATGAAGTGGCACATAATTGTGAAGTGGAAGGACAATGATAAATGGTTTTCCAAATTTTTAATAAATAAATATGTGAAAAGTGTGGTGTGCATTTGTATTCAGCCCCCCTGAGTCAATACTTTGCAGAAACTCCTTTCACTGCAATTACAGCTGCAAGTCTTTTTTGGGGAGGTCTCTACCAGCTTTGCACATTTAGAGAGTGAAATTTGGGCCCATTTTGCTTAGCAAAATAGCTCAAGCTCTGTCAGATTGGATGGAGAGCGTCTGTGAACAGCAATTTTCAAGTCTTGTCACAGATTCTCAATTGGATTTAGGTCTGGACTTTGACTGGGCCATTCTAACACATGACTAAGCTTTGATCTAAATTCTAAACCATTCCATTGTAGCTCTGGCTGTATGTTTAGGGTCGTTGTCCTGCTGTAAGGTGAACCTCCGCCCCAGTTTCAAGTCTTTTGCAGGCTCTTATGCCCCGTACACACGGTCGGATTTTCCGATGGAAAATGTGCGATCGGAGCTTGTTGTCGGACATTCCGACCGTGTGTGGGCTCCATCGGACATTTTCCATCGGATTTTCCGACACACAAAGTTTGAGAGCAGGCTATAAAATTTTCCGACAACAAAATCCGTTGTCGGAATTTCCGATCGTGTGTACACAAATCCAACGCACAAAGTGCCACGCATGCTCAGAATAAATAAAGAGATGAAAGCTATTGGCCACTGCCCCGTTTATAGTCCTGACGTACGTGTTTTACGTCACCGCGTTCAGAATGATCGGATTTTCCGACAACTTTGTGTGACCGTGTGTATGCAAGACAAGTTTGAGCCAACATCCGTCGCAAAAAATCCTAGGATTTTGTTGTCGGAATGTCCGATCGATGTCCGACCGTGTGTACGGGGCATTACTCTTCTAACTGCAAACTCTTCTAAGATTGCCCTGTATTTGGCTCCATCCATCTTCCCATCGTCTGTGACCAGCTTCTCTGTCCCTACTAAAGAAAAGCATCCCCACAACATGATGCTGCCACCACCATGTTTCACGGTGGGGATGGTGTGTTCAGGGTGATGTGCAATGTTAGTTTTCCGCCACACATAGCGTTTTGCTTTTAGGCCAAAAAGTAAAATTTTGCTCTCATCTGACCAGAGCACCTTCTTCCACATGTTTGCTGTGTCCCCCACATGGCTTCTCGCAAACTGCAAACGTGACTTTTTATGGCTTTCTTTTAACAATGGCTTTCTACTTCCCACTCGTCTATAAAGGCCAGATTTGTGGAGAGCACGACTAATAGTAGTTGTCCTGTGGACAGATTCTCCCACCTGAGCTGAGGATTTCTGTAGCTCCTCCAGAGTTACCATGGGCCTCTTGGCTGCTTCTTCGATGAATGCTCTCCCTGCCCGGCCTGTTCGTTTAGGTGGACGGCCATGTATTTTTTCGGATAACGGAATGAACAGTGCACCATGAGATGTTCAAAGCTTGGGATATTTTTTTTATATCCTAACCCTGTTTTAAACTTCTCCACAACTTTATCCCTGACCTGTCTGGTGTGTTCCTTCATGATGCTGTTTATTCACTAAGGTTCTCTAACAAATGTCTGAGGGCTTCACAGAACAGCTGTATTTATACTGAGATTAAATTACACACAGATGGCCTCTATTTACTAATTAGGTGATTTCCGAAGGCAATTGGTTCCACTAGATTTTAGTTAGGGGTATCACAGTAAAGGAGGCTGAATTCAAATGCACGCCACACTTTTCACATATTTATTTGTAAAAAAATTTGAAAACCGTTTATCATTTTCCTTCCACTTCACAACTATGTGCCACTTTGTGTTGGTCTGCTACATAAAACCCCTATAAAATACATTTACGTTTTTGGTTGTAGCATGACAAAATGTGGAAAATGTCAAGGGGTATGAATACTTTTTCAAGGCACTGTATTGTGTTTTTTTTTCATTCATTCAATAAAATGTATTTTTTTTCCCCAAAATTGCATTTGAAAAATACTGTCACATGAAAAATTGCAATGGTCGCCATTTTATTCCCTAGGATTTCTGCTAAAAGAAATAAATATATAAATAAATAAATAAATAAATAAATATATATATATATATATATATATATATATATATATATAAATGTTTGTGGATTGAGTAGTTTGAGAAAAAAATACTGATTTAAACTTGTAAATAAAAAGTACCAGAAAAGGCTTGGTCTTCAAGTGGTTTACATGTCCTCAGTTTGCAGGGTCATGAGGTGTCCTTTCAAAGCTAAAATATCTAAACATGTTTTTGGTTTCATTAGTAGATTAAGTGCCGGTTCATACTGCTGCGCTGTGAATTTGTTCCGTTTTTTGTCCTGTGTGAGGTGCGATTTTACCGCAAATTTACCGCGATTTTAACACGATTTTAACGCGAATTTCTGAAGTTGGTCATAGCTGCGATTGATATTCTAGCCAATGGAATCATAATGGAAAAAGAAAAAAGGTGTTAACTTCCTGTGTATTTCCTGGTTTTTGTGTAGAGTAGTGTGGTGGAATTCGCACATATCTGAACCAACAATGCGATTCCAGAACGATTTACATTGATGTCTATGGAGGCTAAATTCGCAACGCAGTAAACTCACACAAGACCCTTTTTTTTATCGCATCGCGTTCGTAGGGGAATCGCAACGCATGTATGTGAACGACGGTCATTGAAAACAATGACTTTATGGATGACATGCGAATTTAGAATGTTTTTGACGCATCACATTCGTTATGAACTCGCATCAGTGTGAACCGGCACTAAGAACATAATTTCCTATTTGTTAACTTTTTGTTTTTCATTTTATTTGACTCAGTTTATAGTTTTATTTTCAGGTGTTGCTTGATTTAAATGAAATGCAGCTCACTGAAGTAAGGTGTGTCTATCTGGGCTTTTTTATGGCTCTGGTAACAGCTAGCTCTGTGCTCTTATCTGTTTCTTCCAGGATCTCTGGCCTGGCATTGTAGATGTTTGTTTTCAGTTCATACGGTTGACTGCATGAAACTAATTCGTTTTTTCAGTGACCTTTTTAAGTTGTTGTATATCACATATTGGAAACTATCTGTCTTTTTTAACCATTGTGTTAAATTCTGCTTGTTACATACAAATAGTATTTGCTACTAGCTGTATATATCATTCTCATCCAGGGTTTTGTGGAACTCTAATGCCGCGTACACATGATCGGATTTTCCGACGGGAAATGTTGGATGTGAGCTTGTTGGCGGTAAGTCCGACCGTGTGTATGCTCCGCCAACAAATGTTGGACTTTCCGCCAACAAATGTTGGCTAGCAGGTTCTCAAATTTTCCACCAACAAATGTTTGTTGTCGGACTTTCTGATCGTGTCTACACAAGTCCGTTGGACAAAAGTCAGAATCAAGTACGAGCCGGAATCGCTCGGTCTTGTAAAACTAGCGTCTGTAATGGAGATATCACATACGTCTTGTACGTCACTACGTTCGTAATTGTTGGCCAACATGTGTGACCGTGTGTATGCAAGACAAAATCCTTTGAACAAAAATCTACGGTTTTGTTGTCAGAAAGTCCGATCGTGTGTACGGGGCATAAGGGTGATCCAGAGGCTGCTAGAGGTTCCGTGAGCGGTGGCTAATTGACCTCCCATTTGTTGGTGCCTCTTACATTGATTGCCAGTGGCAAGAATGCCCCACTTACAGTGGTGGTGAGACTTCCACCCTTACAGACAGCTAAAAAGACCATTGGTGTCATGCAGCTGGCTTTGCCAATAGTTTCAGGGCCAATGCTATTGGCAAAGCCAGCTGCATGACACCAATGGTCTTTTTAGCTGTCTGTAAGGGTGGAAGTCTCACTACCACTGTAAGTGGGGAATTCTTGCTACTGGCCATCAATGTAAGGGGCATTTTCCCCACTGACTGGCAATTAATTGGTTTAGCAGGGTTTCCCCAAAAACTGAAATTTATTTCAAGGGTTCCTCTGGGGCAAAAAGGTTGAGAAAGAGTAAGACCCATATAGACAATAGAAATGAGCTCTTCCTCCAAACTCATCTCTAGCCTAGTTCTGAACTTGCTCTTTCTTTATTTCAATGAGCTGCCAGTCAGGTAATTGCCACCCTGCGACTTACATAAACAAATCAGCAGCTCATTGGAGTAAAAAAAGAGAGCATGTTCAGAGTTCAGCTAGAGTTGAGTTTGAAGCTCATCTATAATAGATGAGCAAGGTCCCCCAGGTCTCATGGCCTCCCAGTTAAAGCACACCTCAGCTTGGCACCAAGTCTTGACTCAGATGGCACAATTGCTTCAGCCTTTGATATGTTTTTTTCCATAAGAAGCTGTAGCTAAGTGTCTGTAGGCTTTTTTGGACCATGTATTTGACAAAAGTCTTTTGACAAAGTTGAGAAGAATGCTGATACTATTTCTGTTTAACTAAGGACAAAGCTGCTGCCTTGTGGTTTGAATATGATGGATGGCCTGTTGGCTTTATAAGTGGTTGCTCAGCTACTGTAAGTCTGAAGTTTCTCCCTTTGACACAGATGTTATTAGAAGAAATTGCTCAATAAAAATGCCAGACAAAACAGCCTTTGAAGTAGCTTAAATAAAGAGCAGTGAATCATCATTATATGATCAAATATTTGGATCGATCTCTGACTGAATAAACTTAAAGTGATTGTAAATCTCAGACATGAAATATGGAATATTTATAAATATTAAGAGCACTAAGTGTCATTTCTATCTGCTGCTTGTTCCTCTGTTATCAACATGAATCACTTCTGACAAGTTTTCCTGACACCAAGAGAAAAATGGTGCCAGGGGAGGGACCTCCAGCAGATTGATAACCTCAGTTCTGTTCCTGTGTGCTGTGTGAAGAGGGTATGTCCCTTCCCTCCAATCAACTCTCAGAGCTCTCCTCACTGAGCTCTGCAGAGTTGCCCCCTTTTTTTCTGACAGCTCAGACAAGCTTTAACAATTCTGGACTGCAAACAGATGTAGAGAAGAGAAGCCAGCAGATAAACAGGTACAACTTGTGTAGGGGGATTTGTTTCATCTCCGTATATCACCTGAGGCCAGTCACTTCCCTGGGTTTACATCCACTTAAATCTGAACTTTTCCTGCTGCTGTTTCTTTTCACTTATCAGCCTCCTTCCACTTCCATCCTGTGACTGGAC
Organism: Lithobates clamitans; assembly: GCA_037952925.1. NCBI lineage: Eukaryota > Metazoa > Chordata > Amphibia > Anura > Ranidae > Lithobates > Lithobates clamitans. The sequence goes on from JBBGZY010000723.1 coordinate 5,966,155, forward strand.
AGTGAAAGGAGAAGCAGCAGACTGATGAGCTCATCTTTCTGTCACTCTGCTCTCTTTTTCTATTAACCTGCTCATTGCACTGCAGCACACATGATTGACTCATTGTGCTTCTTCCCCCTTCCCCTCTCTAAGCTCTGCTGTAGAGTAGACAGCAAATGCCAAACCCTGCTGAAAAATAAAAAATACATTTAGTTATGTATTAAAGAAGATTTCCAGGCTTGGCAAAATGTAACGTATATCTGAAATATAGGGCTGACCTCCAGGCAGATTTAAAAAGCACAAATGAATGTACAGTAACTATGCAGATACCATGCCTGTGGGATCTCTCAAGAAGCATGAAATCACTGTAGTAGACACCGCTATTGCAGTGATCTCCGTTAGCTTCCGGGTACTGCCCTCAGCAGCTGCCCTCCTGCAATGTGAACACTGCTGCTGTGCATTTGTGCCATTCGGAGAATGCTTTGCATTTTCTCAATTATTTGCAATGCAATCTGTGATTGAACATCCCTACCTCTCCACCTCATCCAAATAGGGAATGCTTTGCATTCTTTGAGAAAATGCAAAGCGTTCTGTGAATGGCACCCATGCCCGGCGGCTGATCTCCTGTGATCAGAATGCAGCAGGGCAACCTCTCAGCATGGGACCTGGAAGCAAGTGGAGATCACTATAGTAGTGGTGTCTACAGTGAACTATTCTTTAAGGATTACAGAGCAGCGTTAATGTGGACCTTTTATACCTGTGTGGAGCTCAGCTTTAGTTGGTAATAATTTTTACTGAATTTTAGTTACATTAACCCAGGGATTAACAAACCCCAGGTGCCAGGCTGCCATGGCGACCAGAAGTTTCAACCTGGCACCTGGTCTTTTAGACCCTGGATGTTTAATTAATTTAAAGTTACATCCAAGCAAATAAAGGCCCCCCCAAAGAAAATTGAAGCCCCCCCACCTCCACATATATACGCACATACAAACATAAATGCACGTGGCGGGGCGCCTAAACCTGAATATGTTGATTGCAATACACATGTTACATGTGTAAATGAGAGCAATAGTTCTAGCACAAGAGCTCCTCCAAGACGCTAAACTGATTACTTATAGGGGGCTTTTAAAGCGTCGCCTATGGAAAACATAGGGTACTGACATGGTTAAGGTTTGACATGTTGGGTATCTATTTACTCGCTGCAGCCCTGGCTTTTATATTTTACAAAAAATTGGGTAATTTATTGCGTTTTTGTGACCCCTAAAATTACCATTCAATGTGTTTTTCTTTTCTTTTTTTTTTTTTACTGCAAATTTGTGTTTTCTGTGTGGTAATAGCATGTGACATAAAAATTGTAGCTGCCACTATTTAATTCTCTGGGGTGTCTGCTTTCCAAAAATATATAATGTTTGGGGGTTTTATGTAATCTTCAGGCCTAAAATGATTCTTTAACCTGCCTGGCAGTAATCCCGAGTGTGGCTTGGGGTGAATTTTCAGTACCAAAAGCGGTAACCCCGAGCCACACTCGGGATCGCATTGCAGGAACCAGGCAAAGTAACTTACCTTGTCCCTAGGATCCTGCGATGTCTCCCTGCTGTGTGTGCAGGCCGTGTCCTCTGCTCCATCTATCAGAGTGCCAGATTAAAAAAGTGAAAAACACACAATACATACAGTACAATGTAATCTTACAGATTACATTACTGTATCAAATAATTTCACATCCCTTTTGTCCCTAATGCTTTGTCCAGTGCCCTGCATGTAGTTTTATATTTTATATATATATATATATATATATATATATATATATATATATATATATATATATATATCCTATTCTTTCGAATACGAAGAGTTTTCCCCAGGTGGTTTTTAAAGCAGCAAAACATTAGTATTAATAGAGTAGATCACAAATGGAAGGTATAGTTAAATATGCAATAGATTTATTAAAAAATACATACTCTGGTTAGGTGAACAAACAACAACATATTACATTACTCATGGCAAGAATGCCCCCAGGAGAATATAATATGACAGTTACATATACAACATTAACAACATTGTTATCCACATGAATACCCCAATGCATTTCGACCCATTCTGGTCTTCTTCAGGGGGTTTTAAATTCTAGGGAAATGTATCAAAGAAGTATAATTAAAATTAGAAATTTGGTCAGTATACAAAACATCATTATACCATTTCAAAATATACAGAAAAAATGTCTCTCCATAAAAGGGGAGATGTATTTACCATTAAGTGAATGACATGATGGAGATGCATCACACAAACCAGATTTGTTCAAAGCATAAGAATTCAAGAATCCCAATGACCACGCATATTCCCTCCGCGCTCTCCAGGCTGACCCACAGTCCATCGGACTTGCAAGGGGCCACACACTTGGTCCTGGAAGGGTTGGATGGGGGCAAGGCACCTGCAATTGGGCATTGAGTATTAGTGTTGAGATATTCTATAAGTATCTAATACATATGCGACTACCGACTGGCCCATACTAGAATGAATATTTAATTCATATTGGTTGAACCTAATAGTTTTATTATAAGATTTAAATATTGTTGGGGTTGGTTTATAGTTTGATTAATTTTAATTGAAAATAAAATTAAAATTGAAATTAAGAATAAAAAACCAAAAAAAACACAAGGAGGATTAATTACTATAAGTGGAGTGTTTGTGCCCCATTGGGTAATGCCCCGTACACACGGTCGGATTTTCCGATGGAAAATGTCCGATCGGAGCGTGTTGTCGGAAATTCCGACTGTGTGTGGGCTCCATCGGACATTTTCCATCGGACTTTCCGACACACAAAGTTGGAGAGCAGGAGGTAAAATTTTCCGACAACAAAATCCGTTGTCAGAAATTCCGATCGTGTGTACACAAATCCGACGGACAAAGTGCCACGCATGCTCAGAATAAATAAAGAGATGAAAGCTATTGGCCACTGCCCCGTTTATAAGCCCGACGTACGTGTTTTACGTCACCGCATTTAGAACGATCGGATTTTCCGACAACTTTGTGCGACCGTGTGTAGACAAAACAAGTTTGAGCCAACATCCGTCGGAAAAAATCCTAGGATTTTGTTGTCGGAATGTCCGAACAAAGTCCGACCGTGTGTACGCCCTATTAGAGTGTAAAAGTGAGTGTGCTGGGTGTGTGACATGCAATGATGCGAAAAATGTGAAAATATTAACAAACCTGATACAAACACTAAAAAGGTAATGTGAAAAACATGGTGTAAATAATAAAACTATATTGCATAGTTGTATATAATAAAAAAATTGCATAGTGTACTTATTAGGGTGAAAGAATCCATGTCTTAGTTAAGCTAAACAAAATAAAAATTTATTAGGGTGCTAGGTATGAGTATTGGAGTGTTGGTAAAGCCTTTCCTTAGCAATAGTGGGAGAATCTTGTAGCTATATTAAATAGTAGTAGTTATATAGACCCGAGAGGGGAAGGAATATAAATGAATAAGATGTTCAAAAAGGTACCGATATCAGCCAGTCTTATTGTCAGATAAATACTTACCGAGGCCGAGATGCCGGGATCGATTCGCCCTTGCGACTGAGTGCAGTCCGCCCCCTGGAGAGGGAACAGGGAGCGGATGGCACAAAGAGGCACAGGCTACCAGCAGTCAGGATGGAACTTGCGTAGTACTCCTTGAAGGGGCTAGGTAGTTGTGCAGAGACTGGCAACTCAGAAGGTCTGAAACAGGCTGAGGATAAAACACAAGGTTAGCAAGCAGATCCGGGACACAGGCAGAGGGTCGAACACAGGAGACAGCGGGTAAGTCCAGGTCACAAGCAGAAGTTCAGGCACAGGAGAAAGTAGGGCAAATCCAGGTCACAAGCAAAGGTTCAGGCACAGGAGATAGCAGGCACATCCGGGTCACAAGCAAGGGGGTCAAACACTGGAGATGAGGCAGAATCCGTTTAAACAAGCCGTTGGTCGGGTCCAGGAGAAGAGCAGAGTAGTCAGGGGCGATCCGGGTCAAACAAGTGATTCAGCAGGATGGGAAACAGGAATCAACTAAGACAGGAAGCTGAAGACAAACCAGCAACCCGTCTGAGCAACTGAGTGTCTTTAAATAGGCATCCATAGTGTCACTTTGAGCGTGCGCTAATACGAACGCGCGCGTCGCGCCATTGGGCCACGAGCGTGCGAGCGCCGCATCGTTCCACTGCGCATGTGTTCGTTCCAGAGCACCATTCGGCCGATACGGCCGGGCTGATTATTTCTCTGACACTTGTGTATTCCAAGCGCTTAACCTGCCTAATGCTTAGCCTTTTAGTGTATGTAATGGCGGCATTCCCGAGATCGCTTGGGATCATCTGGGAACTATATGTCTCAATTAATTGCCCATAGATTACAGGTGCCAAGCTCCTTCCCGTCAAAGGTCTCACCTACTCGTCCCCGCCACTGCTCCAGCGGCATCTGCGTGGCCCCCTCAGCGTTTCGGAAGGCGTGAGCCCCGGCATTCGCCGCCCCCCTCCAACGCAACTGCGCGACGTCACAAAGTCACGCGCGTGCGTGGAAATGTGCATGGACGTGACGTTACCGATAGTCCGGCGGTGATCAAAGGAACGCCGCCGGCACGTTGAAGGCTCCCCACAGTGGCCCTTGAAAAAGGCCCATCTGCAGGAAACACAAATGGGGAAGAAACGCAAAGGTAATTGCGTCTCCCCCCCCATGTCGGGAAGCCGGATCCGGATCGCCCCTGACTACTCTGCTCTTCTCCTGGACCCGACCAACGGCTTGTTTAAACGGATTCTGCCTTATCTCCAGTGTTTGACCCCCATGCTTGTGACCCGGATCTGCCTGCTATCTCCTGTGCCTGAACCTTTGCTTGTGACCTGGATTTGCCCTACTTTCTCCTGTGCCTGAACTTCTGCTTGTGACCTGGACTTACCCGCTATCTCCTGTGTTCGACCCTCTGCCTGTGTCCCGGATCTGATTGCTAACCTTGTGTTTTATCCTCAGCCTGTTTCAGACCTTCTGAGTTGTCAGTCTCTGCACAACTACCTAGTCCCTTCAAGGAGTACTACGCAAGTTCCATCCTGCCTGCTGGTAGTCTGTGCCTCTTTGTGCCATCCGCTCCCTGTTCCCTCTCCAGGGGGCGGACTGTGCTTAGTCGCAAGGGCGAATCGATCCCGGCATCTCAGCCTCGGTAAATACTTATCTGACAACAAGACTGGCTGATATCGGTACCTTTTTGAACATCTTATTCATTTATATTCCTCCCCCTCTCGGGTCTATATAACTACTATTTAATATAGCTACAAGATTCTCCCACTATTGCTAAGGAAAGGCTTTACCAACACTCCAATACTCATACCTAGCACCCTAATAATTTTTATTTTGTTTAGCTTAACTAAGACATGGATTCTTTCACCCTAATAGGTACACTATGCACATTTTTTAGTATATACAACTATGCAATATAGTTTTATTATTTACACTATGTTTTTTCACATTACCTTTTTAGTGTTTGTATCACGTTTGTTAATATTTTCACCTTTTTCGCTTTATTGCATGTCACACACCCAGCACACCCACTTTTGCACTCTTACCCAATGGGGCACAAACACCCCACTTATAGTAATTAATCCTCCTTGTGTTTTTTTTTTTGTTTTTGTTTTTTTTATTCTTAATTTCAATTTTATTTTCAATTAAAATTAATCAAACTATAAACCAACCCCAACAATATTTAAATCTTATAATAAAACTATTAGGTTCAACCAATATGAATTAAATATTCGTTCTAGTATGGGCCAGTCGGTAGTCGCATATGTATTAGATACTTATAGAATATCTCAACACTAATACTCAATGCCCAATTGCAGGTGCCTTGCCCCCGTCCTCCCTTCCAGGACCAAGCGTGTGGCCCCTTGCAAGTCCGATGGACTGTGGGTCAGCCTGGAGAGTGCGGAGGGAATATGCGTGGTCATTGGGATCCTTGAATTCGTATGCTTTTAACAAATCTGGTTTGTGTGATGCATCTCCATCATGTCATTCACTTAATGGTAAATACATCTCCCCTTCTATGGAGAGACATTTTTTCTGTACATTTTGAAATGGTATAATGATGTTTTGTATACTGACCAAATTTCTAATTTTAATTATACTTCTTTTGATACATTTCCCTAGACTTTAAAACCCCCTGAAGAAGACCAGAATGGGTCGAAATGCATTGGGGTATTCATATAGATAACAATGTTGTTAATATTGTATATGTAAAAAAGCAGTACAGCGCTGACAATTTCCCTAAAGATGATCAATAAACATAAATGTCCATAAATGAATGTCCATATAAAAAAGGGGGAATTCCAGATGAAGATCCCAGTGTGCAAGTGATGTCCAATAACAATGAGTGACTGATAAAGTGATAACAATCCACCACCAGTAATGCTAGCCTCTCACCTCAATGAGGTCTTAAAACAGCCTTTCCCGCAATGGGAGATATGTAGGGGCAGGTAACTGGAACCAGGCAGCTTGCAGTCTCAAGGAACGATCACATGAAATAGAATAAATAAAATCTAGTGCTCTCTGTCTCAAGCTAAAACATATTTATTAAAACGTAGAATAACTTACAAAGCTAGCACTGTACCCCAGTGCGAAGGATGCAGGCATGTAGGATGCTCCACGAATGGTGTGTGAGCGCGATGCGGGTGACGTCACGAGTCACGTGGTGATCCGTACGCGTTACGTCCCTTGTGATGGGCGGGACTTCTTCAGCGGCGACGGCATGACGTGGTACACCCGCTTATAAATAACTCAGCTGATCGCCGTAGCCAATGAGACAACTTGTATACAAATTGCCATGGCGACGGTTACCAAACAAGGAAGTATCAGCTCTCATGCTGGAGCCAAAAAAGGATTCACTGCACTAATAATAAAGCAATGTGGTTGAACCCTAAAGAATAACTAAAATGCTACTAACGTAGCTAATATAAAACGTGACAAGCCCCTTATTTAAGGCTTCTGTGACGACCCGTAAATTTGCTCAATTTCGTGGAACATCCTATTCATGAGAAATATTCATAAGTAAATTCATAAATAAATATTCATTCGTAAGTTATTCTACGTTTTAATAAATATGTTTTAGCTTGAGACAGAGAGCACTAGATTTTATTTATTCTATTTCATGTGATCGTTCCTTGAGACTGCAAGCTGCCTGGTTCCAGTTACCTGCCCCTACATATCTCCCATTGCGGGAAAGGCTGTTTTAAGACCTCATTGAGGTGAGAGGCTAGCATTACTGGTGGTGGATTGTTATCACTTTATCAGTCACTCATTGTTATTGGACATCACTTGCACACTGGGATCTTCATCTGGAATTCCCCCTTTTTTATATGGACATTCATTTATGGACATTTATGTTTATTGATCATCTTTAGGGAAATTGTCAGCGCTGTACTGCTTTTTTACTTGTTGGTTTGGATTTGATAGATTTACCTTCAGTATTCAGCTGCTTTTAGTATTCTGTTTTAATGATCAGCGCTGGTTGATTTTCATTATTTTTAATATTGTATATGTAACTGTCATATTATATTCTCCTGGGGGCATTCTTGCCATGAGTAATGTAATATATTGTTGTTTGTTCACCTAACCAGAGTATGTATTTTTTAATAAATCTATTGCACATTTAAATATACCTTCAATTTGTGATCTACTTTATTAATACTAATGTTTTGCTGCTTTAAAACCCCCCTGGGGGAAACTCTTCGTATTCTTTGGAACTTATTTTGGGTCGTGCAGCTTCGGGTACTCCAACATAAGTGTTTTTCCATTTGTTTATACTGTTCTTTCTGCCTGGAAACTTGAGATTGTCCATGCCAACCAAAAAGTGTCGCTTTACGTCAAAAGCGGTTTTAGACCAGCTAGAAAACAGCGATAGTAAAATTATCACTGAAAGTAATGACAGCTACAATTCTGCAACTGAGCAAGTTTCAGTGTTTTTGAATTGATTACATTATTGAATACATTTTATTATTGTGTGTTATAATTATTTATAGTTATTTATTATATTATAATTTATGATTTTGTGTTTTAAACTTTATCATACCCGGGATATCTACTAGACTCTTGTTTGGACAGATTTAAGTGAGTTATTCCTAAGAATTACAGGCCTACAATATAAAACGCCAAATTTCCATGCAAAACATTGTACCGCTTAGATCATTAAAAATCTGACATAATCATACCACCAGGGAGGTTAAACGTGCAAAAAATGCAAAAACAGCTCTGGCTGTGAAAGGGTTAGAGAATAAGTTCACCTTCGGGAACATGTTACATGTTCTACCCATAAGATTTGTTAGTTAAAAAAATACTGGCTCCTAACTTTTTGTTAGCTGCCTCCTAGATTCAAAGCAAATTTGTCAAGCCCTGTATTAACCCAGAGATGACAGTTTCAAGAGGTTGCAACAATGGTACATAGACAAAAACACAGCAAAGAGCTGTTAAATGGGAGCAGTCTATGGGAGACTAATGCCCCGTACACACGATCTGAAAATCGGACGACAGATCGTCCGACTTTTTTCGCTTACTAGTCGCAAGTAGAAATTGAATAGGTTACTAAAGTCATGAAAATTCTCGTACGACAGAAAAAAAAATCGGAAGTGATGTAATGTGTTGTAGTGTGTTTGTATTGTATTTTTGGACGACAACTGTACTAACTAAACGAAAATCGTACGATCTGGTATCGTACGAGGAATATTTTCGTGCATGTCCTATCGAATAATATCTGATGAACTGTCGTGATCGGCTCTCGAAAAGCTGTGTACTAACGATCAGATTATCGTACGATCGCGTTGAAAGCAGTATTTTTCGTACGATTTTCGGATCGCGTGTACGGCCCATTAGTGGGTGCTTGAAGGCTTTAAAATGCTGCCAAGCTCTCATAGACAGTTCCCAGAGAGAGTGAATTTTATTTATTTAGGCAGCAGTGGGTTGAATTATCCTCTGAAGTTGTATTTTTATTATCTAGAATGATGCAAAATAAAAATGATTAAGATTAAATGAATGTGTACAAATAGCTGTACAGATCTGGTGGAAGATCAGGAGGGCTATAATGGAACGAGCAGAGTACTCGCTCCCAGACACCCTCTGTGGCTTACTAGCTGTGGATGGGACTGCTGGCAGTACAGAGTCTCTGATATATTGGGGAGCCATACTTTACTTTCTACCTGTAACACAGCTACTCATATATCCCTTGGAACACAGTACAACCTGACTTACATTACATGCCGCTCCATCCAATCAGGAGTTAGTATCCCTCTGCCATAATTTTGGTTTCATGATCAATGGGATATATGAGCAGCGGCAGTGCAGGGAGAGGATTAAGTGCAGCAACTCACTCAGAGACTTGCAGTGACAGCGAGGTAAGTCATAAATAAGTGCTGGGTCTGCTCAAGAGGAGAGTGCAGAGCTGTGAGATATTGGGGTTTATTTACTAAAGGCAAATCCACTTTGCACTGCAAGTGCACTTGGAAGTGCAGTTGCTGTGATCTAAAGGGGAAGATCTGAAATTAGGGGAAGCTCTGCTGATTTTATCATCCAATCATGTACAAGCAAAAATGCTGTTTTTTGTTGATGTCCCCCTCAGATCTACAGCAGTGCCCTTGTTGTGCAAAGTGGATTTGCCTTTAGTAAATAAACCCCATTATGTAGCATAGCCTGTTACTGGGTGGCCACAGGTCAAATGTGCCTGAAACTAGCCCTGAGGCTGCTGAGCTGTGCTAATCTGTAACCACTTATATGTTCTATTCCTATTTACTAAAGTCCTCCATGTTTGATTAAAGCTGTTCTCTTTATTGCAGTGGTCCCACATGTCACTGATGCCATTCAGGAGTGGGTGATGAATCAAGCAAAGGTCCCTGTGGACAAAGACCGCCAGGAGCCACAAATCTGCGTTATTGAGGCAAGTGCAGTTAACCTTTAGCTAGAAACCGCTGGTGTCTTTTATTCAGAATTTTGTAACCAAGTCTTGCATGCTAACACACAATACAGCAGCTATACAGCAACATACAGCAACATCACTTCTTACTACATTTTGTATTTGACTATGAAGACACTGACATCATTTTTACTACTCTGATTAATATGATCGTAAGAAAGGCTCTAAAACACAGTTTCTTTATCCATGCGGATAAACTGTGACTGTACAGGTATAGTGCATTCGGAAAATATTCACAGCGCTTCACTTTCTCCACATTTTGTTATGTTACAGCCTTATTCCAAAATTGATTAAATTCATTATTTTCCTAAAAATTCTACAAACAATACCCCATAATGACAATGTGAAAGAAGTTTGTTTGAAATCTTTGCAAATTGATTAAAAAAAAAAAAAATCCCATGCACATAAGTATTCACAGCCTTTGCTCAATACTTTGTTGAAGCATCTTTGGCACCGATTACAGCCTCAAGTCTTTTTTGAGTATGATGCTACAAGCTTGGCACACCTATTTTTGGGCAGTGTCTCCCATTCTTCTTTGCAGGACCTCTCAAGCTGCTCCATCGGGTTGGATGGGGAGTGGCACAGCCATTTTCAGATCTCTCCAGAGATGTTCAATCGGGTTCAAGTCTGGGCTGCGCCACTTAAGGACATTCACAGAGTTGTCCTGTAGCCACTCCTTTGTTGATCTTGGCTGTGTGCTTAGGGTCATTGTCCTGTTGGAAGATAAACCTTTGTCCCAGTCTGAGGTCCAGAGAGCTCTGGAGCAGGTTTTCATCAAGGATGTCTCTGTACATTGCTGCATTCAGCTGTCCCTCGATCCTGACTAGTCTCCCAGTTCCTGCCACTAAAATACATCCCCACAGCATGATGCTGCCACCACCATGCTTCACGGTAGGGATGGTATTGGCCAGGTGATGAGCTGTGTCTGGTTTCCTCCAGACATGACGCTTGCCATTGAGGCTAAAGAGTTCAATCTTTGTTTCATTAGACCAGAGAATTTTGTTTCTCATGGTCTGAGAGTCCTTCAGGTGCCTTTTGGCAAACTCCAGGCAGGCTATCATGTGCCTTTTACTGAGGAGTGGCTTTTTTTTAAATTTTTTGTGTACCTGACCATTATCGGCCAGTGGAGCAACTGGTCAGACTGAGGAGAGATCTGGAGTCTAATAAACTCCAGATCTCTTTATAAAGGGGACCTGTCACAGCCCATGCTATCACAAGGGATGTTGTTCTTTGCAATAAAGTTGACAAAACATTTTTTTTTAAAAAGTGTAAAAAAAAAAGAAAAAAAAAAAGTTAATAAATAATTAAAAAAAAATGTAAGTGCCCCCATCCCCCTGTGCTCACTTGCAAATTTAAACATGCACAAAGGTCCCACACACAATTGTAAATGGCAAACGTTTGAGTGAGAGCAATAATTCTAGTGCCAGACCTTCTGTGTAACTCTAAACTGGTAACCTGTAAAGGCTTTTAAAGCTTCACCTATGGAAGTACCGTAGTTTGTCGCCATTTCACAGAAGTGTGAATTTTTAAAGTGTTAGATATCTGTTTACTCGGCATAACATCATCTTTTATAATTTACCAAAAAAATTGGATATTATACTTGTGTGCGCTAAAATTCATTAAAGTGTATTTTTTCCTGAAAATATGCATTTTATAAACCGTTATGCAAATATCGAGCACATAGAAAAAATTGCAACCACAATCATTTTATTCTCTAGGGCCTCTACTTAAAATATATAATAATCTTTGAGTGTTCTAAGTAATTTTCTAGCAAAACAAATGCTGATTTTTACATGTATGAGAGAAATGTCAGAATTGGCCAGGATTGGAAGTGGTTAACAAACAAAACTTTTTGCAAAGCTAAAGTTGCTTATTTTACCTGTTGTTGTTGTCGCTGTTAATCTCTTCTCATGATTTTATCCTGTGTAATCAATGACTAGAAGTTTTGAAAGCTTTTTGGAGTAACACATCTACAGTATATGTTGTGTATAGAGTATTTCTCCTTACTATGTCTTTTTGGATAAGGCAAAAAAATGATTCGCTTTGCAAGTAGTTTTTTGCTAAAGCTTAGTAAGTGAGGGGAAGAAGCCCTGCTGGCATCAATCATCCAATCATGTGCAAACATGCTGTTTTTATTTTATTTACTTGTACATAATTAAGTATTCTAAACTCTGCAGCCTATAGGGTTGATTTACTAAAACTGGAGAGTGCAAAATCTGGTATAGCTCTGAATAGAAACCAATCAGCTTCCAGGTTTTATTGTCAAAGCTTTATTAAACAAGCTGAATTTAGAAACGGATTGGCTACTATGCACAGCTGCACCAGATTTTGCACTCTTCAGTTTTAGTAAATCAACCCCTATGTGCCTTTAGGAAATCAACCTCGATATCTCAGCCAAAGGCAGTTTGGTTATGATGAACAACTATATATTCACCACTAGATGGCACACTTACCTAAATAAATATAATCCTTGGCAGCCTGTTGCACTTTGCTTTGGATGCCTCTCGGCTTTCACCTAATTGCATTCATATCAACATATCTCTACTGACTAACCTAACTGTATGCATGTAATGTTACAAACTGTCATCTGGTTTCTGGTTCATTGCCCACAGTACCGCTTCTGCTGGTAATATATTATTATTATTCTGTCTTTCAAAGACAGAAAGAACTATTAAAATAGATAATGGGATTGACTTGGCAATGACTTAAAACAAAGCCTACCAGCCCTCTGATGTATTTGTTAAAAGCTAAAATTTACATTTTTGGATGGAGCCCGGCTGAAGCTGTGTTTAATGGTCCTGCATTTGGGCTGTGCTGGTGATTTTGTTTTTCCCATGTTTAACCCCTAGTTTGGGTCTTGTCCGCAGCAGCATTATTTTCACCTTCAAATATGTACAAGCAGGTGTTTAAGGTACAAAAATGCACCAGTACTTTTATTCCCTTCCCTCATCCCCAAACATTTACCTGCTGCCCTTGTCACCGCTGCTGGGTGTGGGATTGATCACCGCTGCCGGGTGTGGGATTGATCACCGCTGCCGGGTGTGGGATTGATCACCGCTGCCGGGTGTAGGATTGATCACCGCTGCTGGGTGTGGGATTGATCACCGCTGCCGGGTGTGGGATTGATCACCGCTGCCGGGTGTGGGATTAATCACCGCTGCCGGGTGTGGGATTGATCACCGCTGCCGGGTGTAGGATTGATCACCGCTGCTGGGTGTGGGATTGATCACCGCTGCCGGGTGTGGGATTAATCACCGCTGCCGGGTGTGGGATTGATCACCGCTGCCGGGTGTAGGATTGATCACCGCTGCTGGGTGTGGGATTGATCACCGCTGCCGGGTGTGGGATTGATCACCGCTGCCAGGTGTGGAATTGATCACTGCTGCCGGGTGTGGGATTGATCACCGCTGCCGGGTGTGGGATTGATCACCGCTGCCGGGTGTAGGATTGATCACCGCTGCTGGGTGTGGGATTGATCACCGCTGCCGGGTGTGGGATTGATCACCGCTGCCGGGTGTGGGATTGATCACCGCTGCCGGGTGTGGGATTAATCACCGCTGCCGGGTGTGGGATTGATCACCGCTGCCGGGTGTAGGATTGATCACCGCTGCTGGGTGTGGGATTGATCACCGCTGCCGGGTGTGGGATTGATCACCGCTGCCGGGTGTGGAATTGATCACCGCTGCCGGGTGTGGGATTGATCACCGCTGCCGGGTGTGGGATTGATCACTGCTACTGGGTGTGGGATTGATCACCGCTGCCGGGTGTGGGATTGATCACTGCTACTGGGTGTGGGATTGATCACCGCCATTCCTGTAACTTCTGAATCCGCAGCAGACACTGAGGGCTGTGCTGTGATAGGCTCCTGCTGCCATCAGTCACATTTCTGAGAGGAGAGTGGCTTGTAGGTACTGTTTGTCAATGCATGCACACAGCTTAGAGGGATGATATCTAACCTGTATGATTCTAACCAAATGCTGACAGTAAAAGGGAACAGACTACGGTTTCAGCCTTATAGATGTGCGCTTTACTAAACCACACTGATCACTCCAGCCTCACCTTATAACAAAACATCTGATCCCATATAAAATGAATTCTTGACTATCAGGGCTTTATAAGTATACCCCTCTGTAGAATAACAAGCACCTTTATGGTGTTGATTGCCTTGGAAGGTTCAGACTGGTGGTACAAGGTTGGTGTCTCCAATCTCTCTCTCTTATGTCTTTCTAATACGCTCAGATCCTTTCATCAACTACAGATGGAGTTTTCTCTCCCAAGGTCTTTGTTTTTTAGTTATATTCAACTCTGCCATGCCCTTAAAGTGTTACTAAACCCAACAACAGTAAAATCAGTGTGTATATGCAGTAAAGCATGCTTGTTATACTCACTGTGGAACCTAAGGGGTTACCTCGATTGACCCTTGACCCTTATTACAAAGGTCAAGCACTGTTACCCAGAAAACACTTGGATTAGAAACGATCAATCTGATCGATCAATCTTCAATCTGATTCAGCCCGTATGTATAGCCAAATATTTCTCTGAGGAAACACAAAGCCCAGCTCCACATACTGTATACATCAGATGGTCAGAACAACTAGTAAGGGAATTCATCTTTCAAGCTGCAACCCCATCCTCCTCCTCCTGTTCTTCAGACCTTCAACTCATCTCCTGCATCTCCTACTGTTATATATGTTTGGCAAAATAATGAGAACTCAGGCCACAGCCCCTGTATATGCATTAAAAACATACTATATTTATTGTATTGCCTTTTTTATTATTTTCTTTTGTTCATAATGATAGCATTTTTCTCTGTAACCTCATGATATGTTAACATGATGAGCTCTTTGATTGTGTTTGAAGTCTCTGTAAGCTTCTCTGCAATTAGTAGATTCAAGTCTGCACTTCAGGTCTCCAGAAGTATAGGCTTTGTTGTTTTTGTTTTGTCTGTTCTTCTCTTTTTCTGTAAGTACAAAACTGCAAACATTGAAGTCTTCTCTTCTTCAAAAAAAAAGGCTCTTGACAACGAAAAAAACCATTCATTCCATATTCTTTTATAAAAAGGAACGGCCGGCCAAGTCACACAGATGTCTTCTGACTTAACACCAAAAGGGCAGCCTTCTTGGGTCCAACCCTCACATCAGGATTACACACTATATCCCTTCCTCCTTGTATATAATTGGTAGTGTAACTATGGCTGTTGTTATGGTAGTGTGACTCACTTATTTTTTTTACTTTTATATTCCTTTTTTTTAGTTGGGTGGCACAATTGGAGACATTGAGGGAATGGCATTCATCGAAGCTTTCAGGCAATTCCAATTCAAGGCAAAAAGAGAGAACTTCTGTAACATACACGTCAGCCTTGTTCCCCAGGTAGGTAAACAATGGACTTCAGCAAAATGGCAGCCTCTAGCAAGAAACAGGAGCAATGCTGGAGGCAATTTACAACACACACTAATTTTGGTAGCATAAATAATATTGTGGAATGTATGTTCCTTGCTAAAAAACATTATTTTTTATCAAATTGTTGTGGATAAAGTTTCACTTTAAGATCACAATACACTCAGATCAAAAATGCAGGACTGCAGTCTGGAGATTTTTGGATATTTTGGGTGAGAGAATGGAAACTGCAGAAAAAATCATGGGAGTAAATATCTAGTAGGAAAGGAAAATGAATCTGTAAAGCGCACACCGGCGGGGATGCAAATGATGAAATCTGTGTAATAGAGTGTTTTAGGGCCTCCATCTGACCAAACTACCTATGAATGTGTCTTGTATTAGGGTGGATGATGTAAAAGAGAAGGTGTCTGATTAAGTCTCAAGGTCCTGACCAGCATAGTATTTTAGGGTGAACCAATTGGTAGAATTGATCATCAGCCATTTTGGATGATATTTGGCTGTTTTCTAGTTTTCTCCTGTAGATAACTGAGAGTAAATGTGTCTGTCTGTGTTCCTTCTCTAGGCTGCATAGGCATAAAGATGCACCTTTGAGCTATGCACTTGTACATGCTTATGTGACAATCTGGTAGAGCTTTCGGGCAGCTGTATAGTGTATCCAAGTCTAGTTTTCATATGTTTATAACCACAGTGAGATGTGATCCTGATATTATCAGGATTGATAAATGTGCAGTAGCCCAAAGAAGACAACTGCGTCTGAAGAAAATAATCTGTTCATGGAAATAAGTTTTAGAGGTATGAGTAACTGAGCTTAAGTGGACTGGAACTACAAATGTAAAGATTTGCTAATTTAAAGTAAACGACTAGTTAATGTTAATTGGGTCTAAGCAGTAAGCCTGAAAATTGTACATTATGTCCCCAATTTTTCCTGAGAAGAGCAATGCATTTCCCCTGTTTTGAGCCTCATATCTGTAAATATGCACTGCCAGATCAAAGGCACTGCTAACTCTAACCGATTGTCTTAACAGACAAGGAGTGTATTTGGTAAAGTTCCTATTGTGTTGCTCACTGTTCTCCTTGCTGGAGAGGACCCTGTATCTGAGGACCTGCAGTGCAAGCATTCCCATGCTTCTGCTTAAACCATTCTGTCGATCTGAACCACGGCTGCTACTTCTTGAATATTACTCTATTAGTCATCAAATCGCTAGTCATCAGGATGGCAGCTCTGACATGAGGTAGCAAAGCCTGCTCTTCTATCAAGATGGCTGCCTTAAAAAAGAAGTCCGGGAGACCAAAATAATAAACATATATGCTCACCTAGATGGCTGCAGCATTGATCCGATGCTGCAGTTGTCCCCTGCTGGGTCTACACTGAGAACTGAGCGATCAAAGAATGTTGATTGCTCAGTTCTTGGGTCTGCTCTGAGCACATAGTAGTGACTGTCAGTCACCACTTCCTGATTTGCCCCTACAGCGTTCACTGGAGTGCCAGACTGTGGAGGGACGAGGTAGCTGGCTCAGGCATTCAGTGGCACACTGAGAGGTTGAGTCAGCTGCCTGTCAGGCTCCAGGGGGGAACCCAACATTATTGTTGGGATCCCTGCAGAGCTTGGAATGCCTCTGTAATGTCAGCCAATAGCAGGCTTTAGTCTGCTGTTGGCTGAATCTGTAAATATGCACTGCCAGATCAATGGCACTGCTGACTAACTGATTGTCTCACCAGATTAGTAGTGTATTTGATAAAGTTCCTAATGTGTTGCTCACTGTTCTTCTTGCTAGAGAGGACCCTGTATCTGAGGACCTGCAGTGCAAGCATCCCGATCGGTCGCCACTCTCTGCTCTCCCCCTACAGCGCTCACTGAAGTGCCAGACTGTGGAGGGGCGAAGCAGCTGGGTCAGGCTCTCAGTGGCACACTGATAGGCTGAGTCAGTTGCCTGTCAGGCTCCTGGGTGGAGCCTGGACTGGTTCTGTGACGTCAGCCAACAGTTGACTTTAGCCCACTGTTGGCTAAATCTGGGTCACAGTGCAGAACTAGGTGCACTCCTGTGACCCACAAGAGAAATATGGCCAAAAGAGCTTTGCTTATTCCACTTCCACCTCGTTCATGTGCATCCGTGCATATGCATGCTTATATGTGAACACACACCCACGTGTTCATTCTCTTATGTCCCATCTTGATTTTATCCTCCTTATTTTATAGTCCATCAGTTTGATGGTATCAGTATTTTATTCTTACACGATCTTCTAGCCCATAATTCTTTTTACTCCAGGTACAAACCTTGATTTTATATTCACACATATTTGTATAGAGCGAACCTTAAGCCAGTGGTGAATATTATTGTTGTTAATTTATGATTTACAATTTATTATTGATAATCTTAGATCATTATTCATAATATTTCATGCTCCTTCATTATTTAATTAATTCCATACATACTCTATTACATACTGTTTTACCAGTCGATCATATAGAACTTATATTTCTCAAATTTTATTCATATTTTATGGTATTTATTTTAATGATGAATTTAAGATATATAATCAATCCAATCATTTTACTAATTATGCTCTTTCAAGCATTAAATGTTCACTTATAAGTGTATCCATAGGTATAATAATCAATTTCATAATATCAGGCATCATTTATTATCTTTTATAATAATTTTTTATCAATTTTCTGAGATTGTAGAGTGATTGACTTTCATTAGGAATTAGCTTTTAAGGTTTTTTTTCCCATTTTGCCAAAGTACAGTATATTCATTTAAATTTTATAGCATCCTTAGCCGCCCATCAAGTTCATTAAGGGTTAACTCTAATTCGCTCAGGCTAGCTATCAGATCAGGTTGAGCGTGCTGTCTCCCGAAATGCGCTCCCGGCATTCCTTGTGCACATCGGTGTCACAGTCTGTAGAATCCCTTCACAGTTGGCATGACCTTAGTGGCTCTGGCACGTCCAGCGGTTCTAGTACCAGTGGAATCCGGTTTCCTGGCGAGTCCAGTGGCTCTCCACTACTCACAAGCTCCTTACTCCTTGCAGACTCAGCCAATCCATCCACCCACCCACCCATCCATCCATGCTCTGGACTACCCCAATCTATCATATGACCTGATAATTATATACTTGTAAGTGCATCAACTTTGTTTTTACTTAAACTCAAGAAAATCTACTCACTGTACTGTTTTCTTGTCTGGCGCCATTTTCTGTTTATTTACCCAAAATAGGTTGCCATACTTTTCCTTCTGTGTGCTGGAGGGGGGTGAGACCATCCCCCGGGATTCTATGGTGTGGGCATAACATGTCAGAAGTGAATCATGCAGATATCAGTGGGAAAGAGATTGGACAGAAATCACACTAGGTGCTTTGGATTGAGTACACACTATAGGGGATTTTTTTCAGAGGTTTACAAGCACTTTAAAGTACAGTAAAACCTTGGTTTGAGAGTAACTTGGGTTAAGAGCGTTTTGCAAGACAAGCAAACATTTTAAAAATTATAATAAAAATAATAAATTTTGTCTTGATTTAGTAGCGTCATGTCAACAGGGCATAAAAGAGAAGAGAGGTGCCTCTAAGTGTAGCAATATGGTTACATTTAATGAAGGTACCGTATTTTTCACTCCATAAGACGCACCTGACTATAAGACTCACCTAGGTTTTAGAGGAGGAAAACAAGAAAAAAAATATTGTGAACCAAATGGTGTACTAAAATATTTAGCAGTGCCCATGAAATGCAGTCTGACCAGTGCCAAAGAAATGCAGCCTGACCAGTGCCATAAACGCAGACTGACCATTGCCAATAATGCAGAGTGACCAATAATGCAGAGTGACCAATAATGCAGAATGACCATTGCCACTAATGCAGAGTGACCAATAATGCAGACTGACCATTGCCAATAATGCAGAGTGACCAATAATGCAGACTGACCATTGCCAATAATGCAGAGTGACCAATAATGCAGACTGACCAATAATTCAGACTGACCATTGCCAATAATGCAGAGTAACCAATAATGCAGAGTGACTGTTGCCAATAATGCAGAGTAACCAATAATGCAGAGTTACCAATAATGCAGAGTGACTGTTGCCAATAATGCAGAGTAACCAATAATGCAGAGTGACCAATTGTCCATTGCCACAAACACAGCCTTACCTGATGTTATCCCATCCTGTCTCAGGAGCAGTGTCAGGCAGGCCCAGCCGGGAGATCGCCTGGCGCCCACAGGGGGTTTGGATGTCTGTCCCCTGCTCTCCTGTCTCTTCCGGCGGCGGGGGGCGGTGCCAGCGCTGAGGGGGCGGTGCCAGCGGTGACAGAGGGTGGTGCCTGACGTATAAGACGCAGAGACATTTTCCCCCATATTTCTGGGGGGAAAAAGTGCGTGTTATGGTCCGAAAAATACGGTACATCATTTAGCATATGGCTGATGATAAATATAGATACATCTAAGTATGCAGGCATCCGGGTAAAGCTGTCCACGTAGACCATCCTCCTCACCGCCATCAATGTCGTCCCTTCCACGCTTGTAATAAACTTACTACGCTATGAGATTCTTTCTGGGCTCTTGGTGAGCTTATTTATTCCCAGCTGGATTCTGGCCAGAGCTATCTGCGAGACTGATGACACTGTGATATTTCCAGAGGGATTTCCATATGTGTCTAAGGCTTCTGTGCTGCTGTAACGGCAGTCATTAAGTCCAGTGAGTTTGCATTTCACTTGATGGTGGTGGTCTAGTTGGTTGGACACTACTACTATACATATTTTTCATTGGACTGGTGACTTCAGCAATAGAATACTTTTTCATCTATATGAACTAGCCTCTCGGATGTTATTTTGGACTATTTCTCTACAGTTCGGAGACATTACTATTATGTCTATATTTTTTTTCATTTTCTCTTGTTTTTTATTGATTATTTACTTTAGTATTGTTTTTGGGCGCTACACTCTTTATACTATATGTTATATAAGTTGGCTTTGGCTTTACTACTGATGTGTTAGCCGCCTCTGTTACTTAAATAGAATTTTTCCCCACACAGTGCAGAGATCTTTACATCTTCGGGTTGAACGAAAAAAAACTGACTGCTTCGGGTGGAGCTGTTGTACACAGTTTGACGTTAGTACAGCGATCTCCCCCCGCTGAACTGTTGTGTTCTGACAGAACATTGGCTGAGAGCGCTGATCGGAAGCCGGTCAGCTGCTGGTTTTCCAACATGCTCATCCGAAAGAAGCCGGCCAAACAGGCTTCCGTCTGATCAGCAGACATACACATGGCCGAATGTCAATTGGTTTTTATTGAACCGCGATATCTCCCAACATTCGACCCGAGTGTACTAGGCATAAGTCCTGCTTTACAGAGGGTGACAAGAGTGTCAAGATATCAGGACAGACTTAACCACTTGCTTACTGGGCACTTAAACCTCCTTCCTGCCCAGACCAATTTTCACCTTTCAGCGCTGACGCACTTTGAATGACAATTGCGCGGTCATTTATCATTTTTTTCCCACAAATAGAGCTTTCTTTTGGTGGTATTTAATCACAGATGGGATTTTTATTTTTTGCTAAACAAACAAAAAAAAATATGGAAAATTTGAAATTTTTTTTTATAGTTTGTTATAAAATTTTGCAAACAGGTATTTTTTCTCCTTCATTGATATGCGCTGATGAGGCGGCACTGGTGGGCACTGATAGGCTGCACTGATGGGCAAGGATAGGCACAGTTAAGGCGGCACTGATAGGCACAGTTAAGGCAGCACTGATAGGCACAGTTAAGGCGGCACTGATAGGCACAGTTAGGGCGGCATTGATGGGGACAGATAAGGCAGTACTGATGGGCACAGATAAGGCGGCACTGATGGGTGGCATGAATGGGCACTGATAGGTACCACTGATAGGTGGCACTGATGGGCGGCACTGGGCACTGATGGGCAGCACTGATGGGTGGCACTGATGAGCACTGATGGGCGGCACTGATGGGCACTTATGGGCACTGGTAGGTGACACTGATGGGCACTAATAGGTGGCACTGATGTGCAGCACTGATTGTGGGCACTGATAGGTGGCACTGTGGGCACTGATGGGTGGCACTGTGGGCACTGATGGGTGGCGCTGGTAGGTGGCACAGGTGGGCACTGGTGATCTGGTGGCAGATCTCCGTGATCGGGACTAATGTCCCGCTCACGGCCGCCGGTGATCGGCTTTTTTTCCTCCTCACGCTGTCAGTGCGAGGAGAAAAAATAGCCGATTACTGGCTCTGTTGACATCACATGATCAGCTGTCATTGGCTGACAGCTGATCACGTGTTAAGGGGTCGGGATCTACCCCTTACTCCGATCTGTGATCAGGCAAGTCTCATAGACTCGATGATCAGAGCGCGCAAGCCGCTCATGCACGGGACGACGTCAATGGACGTAGTCCTGGCAAAGCAGGTTCGCGCTGTAGCCGTCATTTGGCTATAGCGTGGATCTCAAGTGGTTAAAGTGGATGTAAACCCTCACATATCCCCAGTGAAGTGAACAGCCTCAGATGATACACAGATACAAATCTCCCTACATAAGTTTTACATGTATATCTTCTGTCTTCAGTTTCATATATTCTTTAGAAATGCACATTGTGTTAGAAAATTTTAGCGGTAGGAGGGGAGGGGGGGTGTTTGGGCATACACTGTG
Source organism: Lithobates clamitans (assembly GCA_037952925.1). Classification (NCBI taxonomy): domain Eukaryota; kingdom Metazoa; phylum Chordata; class Amphibia; order Anura; family Ranidae; genus Lithobates; species Lithobates clamitans. The sequence continues at coordinate 5,988,153 of JBBGZY010000723.1, forward strand.
TGTGAGCTGATTAGAGGAAAGGCACACCCCTCCTCCCCTCCACAGAGGAACAAAGGAACTTGCAGAGCTGTGCTGTGAATAGACCAGCTATCTGCCTATCTATCCCTAAGTTACCTCCCTAAAACAAATTTCCAGCTGGTTTTATCTCCCGTGTCATGCTGATAACAGGGGAACAGAGCAGCAGAAAGACACAGGACTTAAAGCTTTGGAGAGAGATAAGTAAACACTACAGATATATGTGCCTAGGACAGATTTCATGAATTGGGTTTACATCCACTTTAAAAACAAATGCTTATTGTAGTATATAAAATAAATTTATCAATTTTAGTGAATAAATCGCTGTATTTATTGGGGTATTTTACATTATTTGTTGGCTTTAAGTGGCTTTTTGCACATATTGTAAACCTATTAATATTGCCACACTGTTTATTTAGTGAAAGGGGAAATGTGCTGTGAATTTTTCAGCATTTGAAACACAAGAATAGAATCTCAGCAACCATTCTCTGATGTACTTTAAAATTCTATTTACTCTAATGCTAGGTGTTGAGGGAACTATTCTACTCCTGGGAGACCATTAGTCAACAACATACTTTGAAAAGATTTCAGATTTAAAATACTGAAGTATAACATAAACCTGTAAAATGAAAATTCTCTGTACTGGCGTCTGATTCCCTCTGCCTAGCTTCTTTTATATTAATGTAATGGAATATTTTAGGAAAGAGACCGGTATGAAAATAGTTGCATCATTAATTTGTTGTATAATGACAAGTAGTCATTATACTGGTGACCAAAGCACACATATGGAAACATAGGAAATTTGGGATTGTAACGGTCTTGTGTGCACTTCATCCATTGCATATGGAGACCTGTATAAGGTTTGTCACCACCTGTTGTGTTCTTGTAGAGCCCCTTAAAGCCGTATTAAACCCAAACACAAACATTTATTATATTGTAGCTTACCAATTCTTAGATGTGATGGCTGCATTAGTTTCCTTTTTTTTAGGCTTTCTTTCTTGTATTTTCATCTGGTGATCCAGATGCCTCTGCATTCGATTATTACCGGTTGTAGTAATAACTTAAAGTATAACTAAAGGCAAAGATTTAGATTGGAGAGGGATTAGAACTCTTGTCAGTTTTTATTGCTGTCTGTGTCCTCGTTAGGTAGATTCACCCTCTCTATTTGTCCTGTTTACTGTCATCATTGAAAGTGAACGTTAAAAGAAAATCCCAAATTTTGTGTTGTCCCCAGAAAAGTAATAGAGGGGAAATCTTCCAATGAGGACACTAGTTCTGGTGATTTGGGGTCCTCAAGGAATTCTCCTAATTTGCAGGGATTTCCTCTCATTTCCTGTTTGGCTATGGGACAGGAAGTGAAGGGAAATCTCTGCAATGGGACACAGATGGGGGGATCTGACAGGTTTCCCTATCCTAAATGAAGAAAAAAGTTTTGCCTATAGTTCTACGTTAAGACATAAAGTGGAGTTCTGCTTAAAAAAAATTCAGCAGCTACAAATTCTACAGCTGCTGACTTTTAACTACTTAAAGTGGAGTTCCACCCACTTTTACAACTCTTCAGCATCCCTCACTAAACTCTGCACTGTAAACAAATTGGATATTTTTTTATTTTTTTTCTCAGCACCTACAGTATATATGCTGTATTCATTTTTCACTTCCTCCTCCCTGGCCGTGGCCCATCGCATCATTTCCTGTTTGCAATGCTTTCTGGGAAGTTGCGGCAACTTCCTCTGAAACTGCCGTTGCTATGGAAACCTGACCTGAAACCTATTACACTGCTTGTGCTGCACTGAGCATGTGCGAGATCTGCAAGGATGAGATCCAGGAAGAAATACAGTCTGGCTTCAGATGCCCACACTTAAGATGGCCACGGCCTGCTGTAAATTTATAAAATAACAAACTACTGCTATAAACTAACAAAACAGACCTTAGTTTACAGACTAACTTTACTAGAATACATTAAGCTTGTGTATTATAGGGGTATTTTTATTTAAAAAGTATAATTTCGGCCAGAACACCACTTTAAGGACCGGCCTCGTTGAGATTTTAATGTTTACATGTTTAAAACAGTTTTTTTTGCTAGAAAATTACTTAGAACCCCCAAACATTATATATTGTTTTTTTTCTAACACCCTAGAGAATAAAATGGCGGTCATTGCAATACTTTTTTTTTTACACCGTATTTGTACAGCGGTCTTACAAGCGCACTTTTTTTTGGAAAAAATTCACTTTTTTGAATAAAAAATTAAGACAACAGTAAAATTAGCCCAATTTTTTTTATATTGTGAAAGATAATGTTACGCAGAGTAAATTGATACCCAAAATGTCATGTTTCAAAATTGCGCCCGCTCGTGGAATGGCGACAAACTTTTAACCTTAAAAATCTCCATAGGCGACGTTTAAAAAAATTCTACAGGTTGCATGTTTTAAGTTACAGAGGAGGTCTAGGGATAGAATTATTGCTCTTGCTCTAACGGTTGCGGGGATACCTCACATGTGTGGTTTGAACACCGTTTTCATATGCGGGCGCTACTCACTTATGCGTTCGCTTCTGCACGCGAGCTCGTCGTGACGGGGCGCATTTTAAAAAAAAAATTTTATTATTATTTTTTTATTTTTTATTTGTACACTTTTAAAAAATAAAAAATGTCACTTGTAATAGAAAAAAGCATGACAGGACCTCTTAAATATGAGATTTGGGGTCAAAAAGACCTCAGATCTCATATTTAGACTAAAATGCAATAAAAAAAATAAAATAAATAAATTGTAGTTAAAAAAAAAAAATTAAATTGCATGGCCCTTTAAGAGCTGTGGGCGGATGTGACGTTTTGACGTCGCTTCCGCCCAGCAATTGTATGGAGACGGGTGGGGGCCATCTTCCCCTCACTCGTCTCCATACCTAACAAGAGACAGGACGCAATCGCCTTTACCGCTGCCGACTGCTCCGGTAAGCGGCGGAGGGCACCGGATCGCGGCGGGAGGGGGGGCCCTCTCCCGCCACCGATAAAAGTTATCTCGCGGCGAATCCGCCATATCGCCGAATCCGATATTTTGCAAATCTGAGGGAATATTTGTAGGGATGGAGGGGGCATTACTGTTCTGAAACTCAAGAACGTTCACACATGTGTGGTGCATTTCTGCATACAGTTTTTTGTGTGATTTTTCTATGTGTTTCTATGTGTTTCTATGTGTATTGTGTTAAGGAAGCCAATAGTTTTGACCAAAAAATGTACATGTGTTTTTTAAGGCACCAGAGCACAGTGCACAGGTGGCTGCCATCAGTACCTTGTAGGGTGCTGCAGGACACATGTGTTTGCATGGTACATTAAGGTGCCATTCAAAATGAATGGTATATCACATGGCCAATTATTTGTTACAGTAGTGCATAGATGTAAAGCCAACCTAACACAGAGTCACACAACGGCATGGTGCAATTGCTTTTGATTTTTATAATAATTTATGAAGGTTAAAGTGGTTGTAAACCTCAGTCATAGAATCTGAACAAAGCACATACATTGAGGAAAAAAATAATTTGATTCCATGCTGATTTTGTACATTTGCCTACCGACCAAAGAAATGATCAGTCTATAATTTTAATGGTAGGTTTATTTTAACAGTGAAAGACAGAATAACAACCAAAATATCCAGAAAAATACATTTCAAAAAAGTTATAAATGGATTTGCATTGTAATGAGTGAAATAAGTATTTGATTCCCTATCAATCAGCAAGCTTTTTGGCTCCCAGGTGTCTTCTATACAGGTAACAAGCTGAGATTAGGAGCACTCTCCTAAAGGGAGTGCTCCAAATCTCAGCTTGTTACCTGTATAAAAGACACCTGTCCACAGAAGCAATGAATCAATCAATCAGATTCCACCATTTATTTATTTTTTTGATTGAAAATGTATACTTTATTTTGCAAAAAAATATACAAAAAACAAATACTTAAACAGGGTACATTCCAATCTGTACTGCGACGCAGCGCATAATACACTACATAACAATACATTGCCAAGCATACAAATAAATTACATTCATCCTGCGGTATGATGCCTAATGTGTTGTGCAGAGTAATAATACCCCGAAACATCACATCATGCATGACGCCGCATTACCCTGAAAGCATTACTTCAAAAACATGTCACAAAAAGTCCGGTCATACAGTTTAATAACATTCAAATTGGCAACGGGTGTGATGGGGAGGGGTGGAGAAGGTGGGGTAGGGGAGGGAGAAAAGAGTTCACAGGCCCGAAGCTTTATTGAACTGCCAAAGGATACACGGGGAGAGGGGGGAGGGGAAATCTTCAGACCTCCTCTTCCTCCTTGAAGTCCATCAAGTGATAGTCTCTGAGCAGATGTGAACCAGTCTGCGACAGTCCTCGATGGACATCCTCTCCCGCTGGTGGATGAGGCGCTTTCTGGCGCACCATAAAGCGTCCTTAAAGCAACACAGCACCCGCCAGGCACCGTCAATGTCCTCCTGTGAATGAGTTCCACAGAAGAGTCCGTTCAACACACCAAAGTGTGTGATAGCAGTCTGTGGCACAAAGTCTTTCAGTTCAGGTTCCAAGGACCTCAGCAGGTCCTGTGCAAAGGGGCACTCCCAGAAAACATGCAGAGCAGTTTCCTCCTAGATGATGCAAAAGGGGCAGTGCCTGTATCTGCACAAGTTTCTGGCATGCATGAATGTCCTGAGTGGCAACCCCCCTTGGATTGCCATCCATGCCAGATCTTTGTGCCTGTTGGTGAGTCTCTTTGAAGAAACATTCCTCCAGACCACTTTACAAGTGGCTGAAGGGAGGCCTGGAACAGTCTCAACAAAGTCTGATGCTCTAATCAACTTGTGGATAGTTTTTGGCTTCCACAAATCGGGCTTCACTCCATGTAGCCCCAGCTCCTTAATAAACTTGAAGGTGTCCAAGTAGTACCAAGGGGTGTCCCAGTTGAGTTGTAGGGGATGGAGCTGTCCCATTTGTCGCATCCAAGGTTCCTCCAAAGAGGCAGGAGGAAAAAATGGGACATGGAGTTACCGCCAGAGTCCACAGTTCTGTCAACCAATGTCCTGCGAATGCAGTTACAAGCAAAGCACACCCTCAGTAGGGTAGCGATGTCGGGCACGTCCTTACCGCCCTTGAGGGGTTCCTTGAACATAACCGCCCGCTTCACTCTGTCCATTTTGGAGCTCCAGATGAAGTGAAACACCGCCCTGGTGATGGCCTTGCAGGTGTTAACCCGGGGGGGCCAGGCCTGGGCGAGGTACTGCAACACAGGGAGAATCTCGCTGCGGAGTACCAGTGTTTTACCTTCGATGGTGAGTTCTCTGAGGCTCCAAAGTCCAAACTTCTGTCGCATCTTTGACAGTTTTTCCTCCCAGGACTTCGCAGCTCCAAACCAGACCCCGAGGATTTTGATGAAGGCCTTCTCCTGGTCAAGACTGACCAGGGCCACGTGCACACGGCCGCCATGAGTGTACTGGACCGTGTCCCGGACAAGCGCAAGGCTGTCCGCAATCCTGCTACCAGGAATGCCTGATCCGGGTGGATGATTTGTCCGATGACAGACTTCAGCCTGTTGGCCAGGATCTTGGTGAGGATTTTGTAGTCCACATTCAGAAGAGAGATCGGACACCAATTTTTAAGATCCGATCTCTCCCCCTTCCGCTTATACGAAATCGTGATCATCCCTTCCCTCAGTGACGGAGGCATTCTGCCCTCCACCACCACCTCCTCGTACAGCTCGAGCAGGTCTGGGCTCACGAGATCCCACAGTGCTACATAGAGCTCGACTGGGAGACCATCGCAGCCCGGGGTCCTGCCTCGCCTAAAGGATTTAGCGGCAGAGTGCAGCTCCTCCAACACCAAGGGGGCGTTGACGGTTGATGAACCTGCAGGATCAATTTGGTTAGAGATACCTGACAGGAACCTGTCGGCCGCCTGTGTGATTGTTTCTTTTGGGGAGTAGAGGTTGGTGTAGTAGTCGCTGACCACTTGCATCACAGCCTTCTTCCCCTTCTGGAGTGTTCCAGTCTCGTCACGCAGCACTGACAAGGGTGTGTGTCCTGAGTGAAGTTTCCTGAAAAAGAAAGAATTACACTTCTCACCTTTCTCAAGATTCTCCACCTTGGCACGGAAGACAATGTGCCTGGATTCCTCCTCGAAGTGTCCTTTCAGGCTCTTCTTGGTGTCCTCCAGGTCCTGCCTAACGTCCCAGCCACAGTGATGAAGGTCCTGCAGGGACTGCAACTGACGCTGCAGTCTCCTGAGTTCCCTCCTCCTGGCACACACATGCTGGCGTCCCCTTACCTGAAAGAAGCTACGCAGCTTAACCTTCACAAACTCCCACCAGTCACTTACCCTTCCGAAGAATCTCTTTTCCTCCGTCCAGGTGGCATAGGCCTCCCGGAGTTCCCCCATCAATTCCTCGTTTTCCAGCAGGGTGCTATTCACTTCCAGGAACCCGGTCCGCGGGCAAAGCCCTCGCCCAGGTCACCCCGAAAGTGAATAGCCCTGTGGTCAGAGAAAAAGCAGGGGACCATGGAGAACTCACAATGCTTGACTGTTCTTGAAGTGAGCACGAAGTCAATCCTGGAACGCACAGATCCATCGGGTCGGCACCACGAATAGTTCACGGTCCCTTTCCCTATGGATCCCACGGCGTCCTGCAAGGAGGCCTCCGAGATCATCTCCTTGAGCAGCCTAGAAGTAGCATCAAGTTTTGCGTATATGCTGGAGCTGCGCCCATCCTCCTCGATCGGACAGTTAAAATCACCGCCGATCACTACTGTTCTGGTGGTGACGAGTTGGGTCCGCAGGGTCTGGAAAAGTTCCAGCCACGCATTCTTGTCTGGGGGGGCATACACGTTGATGAGCCTAACTGGCTCTTCCACCCACGAGCCGTCTATGACCAAAAGACGGCCACAGACTAGCTCATGGATAGAGTCAACCGTGAAGCGCCCACCCCTGACCAGAATGGCTACTCCTGCAGACTTGCAATCGCCACCCCCGGACCAGTAGGAGGGACCAAGGGTCCACTGGGAGGACAGATGAGTGTACCTCCTCAAGGGAGGAAGGGCACACTCCTGAAGCATGTAGACATCACTCTGCTGACTTGAAAGAAAGGTCAGGACCGCTTGCCTTCTAGATGTATCTTTGATACTCCTCACATTAATGGAAACTATTGAGATCTCAGCCATAATGAAAAAGGGTATGAGGGTCTAGTTAACAAGGGTCCAAACTTACCTCCCCGGAGGGGGGGTGGCTCTTCCGTTGCGTCTTCTGCCTGTCCTGTGTTCTGGGCCAGGCCCAGCTCCTCAAGGACAGACTCCATCATCTGCTGGCTGATATGGACGTTGGGGGGGGGGTCATGCTCGGGGTCGACCACGATCTCCTCCCCTTCCTCCTCCTCCCCTGCAGATTCTAGGTCCTCCAATACTTGCCCTGGTCCATCGCTGTCGCGCTGGACCCTGTTGGGCCGTTTGGTGGAGGTGGCGGGTTCCTCAGCTGTTGGGCTCTCTGGTTTCCGTTTCCGGCTACGGCTTCCTGTTGGGCCACTGGTGGGGGTGGAGGAAGGAGGGAGGGTGGGGAAGTCCTCTAGGGAGGACAGGTTGGGGGGGGAAGGGGTGGGGAGGGGCTCCTCCGGGACAGAGGGGGTGGGTGGGGGTGTGCTGGGGGTGGGGCAGGGGCAGGGGGGGCGGGAGTGGACTTACCTGTGGCCTTTCGAGGTTCCTTTGGTTTTTCTGGCAGCTTCCTCCCGGATGGCTAACCCTGGATCAGGGTTCCAGCGTAGGTCCGGGTCCTCTGGGGGCAGTGTCTGAAGACATGCTCTGCCAATCCGCAAAGGTTGCAGGCTTTGGACCTCGGACAGTCCTTGGTCTCGTGGCCTGTAACCCTACAGAACCTGCAAGCAAGCTCTGTACAATCCTTACCTATGTGTCCCGGTTGCCCACACTTGTTACAGTTGTAGGGTATGCCGAGGTAGAAAAGGATTCCCGCGGATGATCCCAGGGAGAAAAAAGGCTGCAGGTGCTGGATGTCCCCCGAAGGGTCTTTCCTCAGTTTGCAGAGCAAAGACCACTTACCTATCCAGAAGCCGTTGGCATCGAAGATTTGGATCGGGTCCTTCACCACGGTGCAGAACCTCTGGAGGTAGGTGGCTATGTCCTTTCCACTGGTACCTCATGGCCACTGTCACCCTCTTTTCATCCCGTGTTATGGGGCAGTTCGCAGTGAACTTCCGGAAAGGGGATTCAGGGCCACTGGTCTTCACCATCTCCCAGTATCTTCTGCAGACCTGAAATGACACAAAAGTTATAAAGAATATACCTCTTGTGAAGGCCTGCACAGAAAGCGTCTCCGCTTTGCTGAACCCCTGTTCCAGAATCATCTTCTTTCCGAAGATCTCCAGGATCATGTCAGGGACTCTTCCGACCACCTCTTTCAGCTGTAGCACGACCGTCTGCTTCATCCAAGGCTCCAATGCTGGGAGCCCGTCTGTAGGCTGGTCTGGCTTGGCTGGTCCTGGTCGGCTGGTGCCGGTCGGGATAGAGGCGGGGGTTGAGGCAGCGGCATCGGAGGAAGTGGCTGGAACGGGGTTCTTCTTCTCCTTGTTGGTCTTCTTGTCGCTCTTCCCCATCGTCAAGGAGTTGGATGTCGCTTCAGGTGTTCTTAGGCGGCTTCCTTCTGGTTCCTTGACGTCTTCGCTTTTTTCGTAGCCTTTACAAAGGCTCTAGCATCTACTGCCCGGAGGTAGTAATGCGGAGTGGGGGAGGAGGGAAGACCGCAATCTCGTTCCCTGTGGGGGCTAAGCCTCTAACCCAATAGCAGCAAGTAGGTGAAGCTGAATTTAATCAACGATCCTACCAGGCCGAGCAGAGGGTACCCCACAAGGACCAATTGGCTTGGATAGATGCAAGTGGTTCTTAACGTCCTAGCTGTGAAGCAGAGACACTCCTAAGGGCTAAAGTCGATACTACACTTGATCTTAGCCAAAAGGCCGAGAATCAGATTCCACTATGGCCAAGACAAAAGAGCTGTCCAAGGATGTCAGCGACAAGATTGTAGACCTGCGCAAGGCTGGAATGGGCTACAAGACCATCACCAAGCAGCTTGGTGAGAGGGTGACAACAGTTGCTGCAATTATTCATAAATGGAAGAAACACAAAACAACGGTCACTCTCCCTTGGTCTGGGGCTCCATGAAAGATCTCACCTCGTGGAGTTTCAATGATCATGAGAATGGTGAGGAATCAGCCCAGAACTACACGGGAGGATCTTGTCAATGATCTTAAGGCAGCTGGGACCATGATCACCATGAAAACAATTGGTAACACACTACGCCGTAGATAAGGAGTGAGTACAGCGCTGCTCCGATGATGTTAAAGGAATAATTACACAGTAAGCGGCTAACACACCTCTAAGACACAGAAGTAAAAAATCAACAAATATAAATATAGTGTAGCGCTATGTGTAAAAATATATAAGAACATAAGAGTTAAATTCGAGCCATCTTGCAATGGCCAGAAGATAAACCAAAAATACTTCAAAAAATTAGATAAAAAGTGGCTCAATGGGAAGAAATGTACTAATTATTACAAAGTAGCATATAAAGCATAATAACAATACACCTGTGAATAGTGAAAACCAAACCAAAACGTAAATGTATATATAAAAAATTAACCGTGAATAAAGTCCATATATGTTATTAAGATGTGTTCTTGAAAAAATCAAAAACCGCCACCAACAGTCTCTGAGGATTAGCTGATGAGGACAACAACGGAGTATCACTGGTGGGTGAAACGGTAAAACACCAAATCCAATGTGACGTCTAAGTGTGTGTCAAAACCATCACCATAGCATCTGAGGAGGCTTACCAGAAGCAGGGGACTTGAAAAGACATACGTCTTACAAGTCACAGAGAGCTTGTTTAGCCACCGAGGCTAGCAGGATAAAACATCGGGTATCGGCGGGGGATGTGGACGTGACGTAGGACGTCCGTGCAGGGGGAGGGGCCGAAGGGCAGCGCCGAGGTGAGGGAGCGATGCGGGCCGCCATCGGAAGGTGAACGAAAGGAGCGGTGTGAGAGGCCGCAGAGTGCCGGATTCAAAGCCTAGACTCAACATCCTCCGTGAGGCGGCACCCTCCCCCCGCGCCCCGCAGCCATAAGCAGCTACAGTCGGCAGCTGGGGACAAGCACGTCACCGGCCCTAGCCGGCCCAGAGCCAGAACGGCATCAGTCCTGAAGCCTGGAGTTTTCAAGCCGACAAACTAAGAAGAGCGGAGCCGCAGTAACGGCGGTGGTGAGGAGTGAGGAGTTAGAGTCCAGAGCGGAGAAAAGGCTCCACCTAGCAGCCCTGAGATTGCTGAACAGCCCTGGTCTGCCGCTTCTCCCACCGGCTCCACTAGCCTGTCCCCTACCCTCCTCTCGCTGCTCCAGTATTGTAAAGCTTGGACATGGATGGGAGATTAAAAATAAAGTAATAGGAAGAGGTGCAGCTTTGCAGAATGGAAAGCCAGCAGAAGCAAAGGTATGAAAATTTCCTTCCCTAAATATAAAGCTGTATAAGGACTGACAGTGTGCTTGGGTGGATAGCCTCAAGAAAAGAGGCAAGAAAGGAAAGGAAAAAAGGGAAAAAAAATTATTTCCCCCTATTGGTTGGTCCGCTTCCACTGACGTGTGGTACTGCGAAAGACTATCAAGATAAATAAGCGGGACATCAGTGGCTGGGCTGTATATGCACAAAATAACAAACCACAAGAGCCCAAAACTTAAAGTTGTTACATAAATAGGGGTGCGCAACAAAGGCATTAAGTGTCGAGGAGGGTGAGGAGGTTACACGCACGGACGGTTTTGCATTACACATACAGAGGCGACGCTTCAGAGTGCGGGGGCATGTAATATAGTCAGTGGTGGAGGCGAAGCGCAAACAACTGCAAAGTCCAGTGTGCAGGTTCAGCTGGTAGAAGCGGAACTATGAGAGGGCGGCCACAAAGAACCACAGAGACTAAAAACTCAAGGGAGAGCCTCAACTCTAGCTCTATTCAAAGGTACCTTAAAGAAGCAAATTTAAAAAGCCCTGATCTGGAAATGAAACAAGCTGGAACAAAGGAAAAAAAAAAAGATCAGCAGAAACAGAAGGGGGGACAAGGGGACAGGAACAATGAGGAATCAGTCCTAGAAGGAGCTGGAACGTGCGGCACCCCGGAAGAGCAAAGAACTATGGAACCCGGCCTGAATAGAATGGAAATGTTGGAAATGTTCGCAAAACTTGAAAATGTCATAAAATCTGAAATCATGCATGTGCGCACAGATATGGTCCAGCTACTGCACAGAGTAGAAGAGGTGGAGGAAGTGACAGTAAAACATGCTAAAGAGATATCGGATCTTAAAGAGCAAGTAAGCAAGATGCAAATTGAAAATCGCATGATGGAATTTAAAATAGAAGAGCAGGAGAACCAGAACAGGCGACAGAACTTGCGCATCAGATCCATTCCGGAACATTTAAATGAGGACCTGGGGCATACAATGAGAAAAATTTTCAATCCTATCCTAGGCAGAAGAGAGGAGGAGGAGCTGAGAATAGATCGGGTCCACAGGGTGAGGAAACCCCCTAATTTAAACCAAGATATTCCCAGAGATGTAATCGTGAAGTTCCATTCATACACGGACAAAGAAAAAATATGGAGGAATCTCAGGGGGGCACCCCCAGTCTGTTTCGAAAATAAAAACTTACAGATTTTCGCAGACATATCAGCGGGTACACTGGCGAGGAGAAGACGGTTGAGACCACTGCTGGACCAGCTTCGGGGGGCCAACCTGAAGTACAGTTGGGGGTTCCCAGCGTCACTGATAGTCGTTAAAGAGGGGAGATCTCACAGGATGAGATTCCCAGAAGAGATGCGAGACTTTTGCGCTGGACTGGGGATCCCTATGCCGGAAGGATAGAGAAGTGGTCGGCAGGGAACTTTAAATCATATCCCGCTTGAGCGGGAGGCGAACCCTGGTCACCTGGGGGGGGGAGGGGGGGGAGAGGGGTATTTCTTTTTTTTTTTTTTCTCCCTCTTCCTCACTACTTCCCACTCCCGAGTGGTTATGTGGGGCTAATAGTAAAGCGAGTTTCCAGCTGCTGGATATTGGGAGCATTACATAAATATGAGGTTGCGGGTGGGCGGGGGGATTCCCTGGGCCGAGGAGCGGCTGGCATCTTGCCCTCTTAGATCTCCTCCGAGGGGGGGGTTGTTTTTTTTTTTTTTTTTTTTTTTTCCGCTCTCGGAGGGGGTTCTCGGGGGCTGCCTTTGGAGCTCCACCCCTGGAATGGTAGCGCGCAGTATGGGAACGGGAGTATCCTCTACATGCGGGCTATGGGCTGAGACTCAGCCATGGGGATGGGTGGGGGGAGGGGGGGAGGAGGGGTGGGAGGGGTGGGGGAGAGTAGGGGGGTGCGGGAGGGGGCAGGGGGGTGGGGGGGAGGGTGTTCCTGCAGGGGGGCTCGGGGGAGTGCAGTGGGAAGCTGAGAAGGGTTAGATCTTGAGCAATGATTGACCTTAAGTTTTTAACATACAATGTAAAAGGTCTCAATTCACCCACCAAGAGACACAAAATATTGAAGGAGCTCCAACACTATGGTGTTGATATTGTCTTCCTACAGGAGACCCACCTGGTGTTGGAGTCCAGGATCAGACTTTTTTCCCCAGGTCTGCCGCACTGGTACTATGGTGACTCCCCGATTAGGAGAGCCAAGGGTGTGGCAATAGGCTTCTCTAAGAATCTAAACTTCTCCCTGATAGATAGAATGTCAGATCCAGAGGGACGGTACATGTTTCTTAAGGGTAATATTGGAAATAGAGCATTTACTTTTGCTAATGTTTATTGCCCAAATAAAAACCCAACACGCTTTCTCGGGCAAGTACTGAGTAAGCTGACGAAATTCAAGGAGGGGGAGGTGGTGTTGGCAGGTGATCTTAATTTTTGTTTCGACCCTGCACTTGATAGTACGTCCCGGGCGGGGGGGGCAGGGAGGGTCTCTACAGGTGCAATCGGGCGGCGACTGTTTAACTGCCGTCTGGTTGACGCTTGGCGGTTGCAACATGGCAGGGATAGAGATTTTACCTTCTTCTCCCCGGTGCACGGGACGTACTCGCGATTAGATCATTTTTTGGTAGATCATGGTCTCTTGGAATGGGTAGAGGAGACTAGAATAGAAATTGCTACTCTCTCAGACCACTCTCCGGTTACCATGAGGATGAGGCTCCCTGACAGGGTGGAGAGGACTTTTTCCTGGAAGTTGGACGAATTCCTCCTGAGGGACGCAAAAGTATTGGAAAAGATACAGGAGGAGGTTGACTTCTACTTCAAGGTCAATGACACAGGAGAAGTCCTCCCCTCCACGCTCTGGGAAGCGCATAAGGCGTACACTAGAGGGGTTTTCATCTCAATAGGAGCGGGAATTAAAAAGAAGAGAAAGGAAGTAAGGGAGAGGTTGATCGAGGAAATTTTCGTTTTGGAACAGACCCATAAAAAGCAGAGGGGGGTAAGTCAGGATGTTTTCCATCAACTGGTATTAAAAAGAGAGGAGTTAAAGGACATCATGGATCAGGACTGTAAGCGTACTTTAAACAGGATAACAAAGGATAACTACCTGTGGGCAAACAAGTCAAGCAAACACCTGGCCAGAATTTTAAGAAAGAAAAGAGATAGGAATTACATCGAGAAAATACACAACAAAAATGGGAAAGTAATAGGGACCAGTAAAGGGATAGCAAACGAGTTTAAGAAGTTTTATGAGGCGCTGTACTCTATTGGGCAAAATGGAAGGGGTAACAAAGCGCATGCAGATTTGGTCGAGGAATTCCTAAGAGGGGCAGGGGTCCCAGCCCTCACAGAGGAAGAGAGAACGGCCCTCGATAGACCGATAGGGGAGGAAGAGGTTCTGACAGCCCTGAAGGCGACCCCAAAGGGCAAGAGCCCCGGACCTGACGGGTTTACCACGCTTTATCTGGATAAATTAAAACATATCCTAGTGCCTAGACTCTGTCATTTCTGGAACGAGCTGGGCCCTAACTGTGAAATAGGCAAAGAAGCGTTGACAGCGTCAATTACATTAATCTTAAAAGAAGGGAAAAATAACAAGCTATGTTCCAGTTATAGGCCCATCTCGCTGCTGAATGCAGATGTCAAATTATACTCAAAAGTGTTGGCGAGCAGGTTAAAGGACAAAATGACATCTCTTGTACATGCAGATCAGGCAGGGTTTGTTCCCGGGAGACAAACTAGAGACAATGGGGTACGAGCAGCGCTTCTGTTGGAACTAATTAGACGGGAGGGACCCCCAGCTCTATTCCTGTCGGTAGACGCCGAAAAAGCGTTCGACAGGGTAGACTGGGGGTTCATGATGAAAACATTAGAAGTAATGGGGCTGGGCCCCAGGTATATCTCTTGGGTCAAGGCCCTTTACAGTAACCCCATGGCCTCAGTGAGGGTAAACGGGGTTTTATCAAAATCCTTTAAGATGGAAAACGGCACCAGGCAGGGGTGCCCCCTATCCCCTCTTTTGTTCGTACTGTCCCTAGAACCTCTGCTGGCCACTATTCGCAACAATCCAGATTGCAAGGGGGTGAAGGTAGGAAGAGACGAACACAAGCTTGCAGCATTTGCTGATGATGTAATTTTTTTTATTACCAATCCTCGAATCACCCTTCCGAACATTCTCCGAATTCTTAGAACATATGGCGAAATATCTAACTTCAAAATAAACTTGAAGAAGTCGGAGATCCTGAATATTAGTTTAGGAAAACGTGAGGTAGCACATTTATCACAGGTCTTCCCATTCCCTTGGAGAAACGAAATCAAATATTTGGGCATTAGACTTACCAATACATATAAAGATTTGTACCTTAAGAATTATGTACCGATGCTGGATGAGATCAGGCAGGAAACTAGAAGATTATCTTCGAGACCGCTTTCATGGTTTGGTCGTGTGAACGCGGTCAAGATGATACTGACTCCAAAAATATTATTTTTATTTCAGATGCTACCTTTACCACTCCCTCAATACTACCTCAGAGCTCTAAGGAATCTGATAGTAAAATTTGTCTGGGGGGGCAAAAAACCACGTATCTCCTATGCAGTCCTGAGTAGGGGGAAGAAAACAGGGGGGCTAGCATTACCCGACTTTAGGAGGTACTACCTAGCAGTTATATTATCTAGGGCCATTGAATGGTCTAGGAGGGACTCGGAGAAGAGGTGGGTGAGCATAGAACACTATATGAGTAATACTGAGTTGGGAAGGATAATTTGGAATCCTACCAAGTATAGAGCACTGAGCACTAACACAGCAGTTTTGACACTTAACACCTTAAAACACTGGGATATGATACACATACAGAACAAGTGGACACACAATTCACCTTTGATTTATATGAAAGACAATTTGTTCTTTGAGCCGGGGAGGAGGGAGGTGGGAGGGAATTGGGTAAAAGGGGAGGAAATTCAATTAAAACATTTTCTACACAAGGGGAGATTACGCACTTTATTAGAATTAAGGTCAGAACCAGGGTTAGGGTATATAGATGAGTGGAGGTATCTCCAGCTCTCGCACTTTATAGACAAACTACCAAGACCACTCAGAAGTGAGGAGGAATATAGACCATTCGAGCAGCTATGTGTGAAGGAACAATCAAAAGGTGTTATATCTCAGATATACAGGGCCCTGGGGGAGAGTCTGGAGCGGGAGGTGCCCCCATACGTTAAAAAGTGGGAAGGGGAATTGGGTTCACAGTGTAGTAAGGTCATGTTGGAGAAGATATTGAATTTGGTACACTCGGTTGCACTAGATACCAGGAGAGTCGAATGCCACTTTAAATGCTTATCTAGATGGTACGCCACCCCAGACAAATTAAGCAAAATAGATAATACTAAATCTAATCTATGCTGGAGGGGATGTGGTAGTGTGGGCACAATGGCCCACATATGGTGGGAGTGCCCCGGTATTAAACCTTTCTGGGGAAAAGTCATATTATTGTCTAGAGAAATATCAGGAGAAGATATAGTTGTAGATCCATGGATGTGTCTTTTCCACGGTACAGCAAAAACGAAGAAGAGCTATCTTGCTTCTATCGTCCCCATATTGTTGGAGTCAGCTAAGAAGCAAATAGCTTTAAAATGGACAGATCCAGCCAGCCCAAGTATACGGGACTGGCTCCTCAGCATAAATGAGACATACAATATAGAAAGTCTGGACAGTAGGGGCATCTCACCAGATGAGGGGGTGGTACAGGAGGGCAAATGGGGAGGTTGGCAAAAATATAAAATGACTTGGAGTTTTGTGGAGGAGTTAATTAACACCACATGATGAGTGGATGGGACGGAAAGTGTCAGATACACATGGAGGCATGGATAGTCCCCTTGGGACCCTTCTGCGGGAACAGGGGGGGGGGGGGGTTGGGGAGGGGGGGAGGGTTTGTCGCAAGAGGTAATTACTGATGCAATGTGTATTTACCTGTGCAATGTGGGGTTTGGTTTTTGTATGTGAAAAATTTCAAATAAATAAATTATTTAAAAAAAAAAAAAAAAAAACATCGGGTATCCACAGCTTCAATTAGGGGAGAAGGGGGGTCTGTCAACAGCTTCAACTGTCCAGACGTATTAGCAGGCCAACCGGATGTTTAATTGGAACCATGAGAGAAGGAAGACTCACATGGCATGATATCGTTTAAAAAGCATGCATTTATTAAAATAATAGAAAAGGAACACTCACATGATATAAAGATGTAAACAGCTTAAATGGTATCAGAAGCGGTGATCATAGGGGGTTTCTGCTGTGTGAAGGGGGTGTGTTCCTTTCCTCCAATCAGCTCTCACACACTGTAACTGCAGTCTCTCTGCCCCCTCCTCTGTGCTCCTGACTGATGTGAATGTACAATGTCTATGAAAATTGCTGCGTAAATTGACAGCGCTATATAAGTACCTTAAATAATAATAATAATAATAATCTGAGGGTGTTCACGTCACAACCTCTTTAAGGTCCCATGCACACTGGGTGTTTGCTCAGCTCTTCTAAACGCAGGCAGGAGAAAAGCAGCGCCTATAACGCGCCAAAATCAGTGTTTCTGCAAAAGTGTTTAGGCTCTTTGGCGTTCATTTATTTCATTGGCCAGAACAGTGTTTCTCAACTCCAGTCCTCAAGGCACCCCAACAGGTCATGCATTCAGGATTACCCTCAGATGAAACCGCTATGGTAATTACTAAGGCAGTGAAACTGATCAAATCACCTGTGCAAAATAATGGGAAGCCTAAAAACATGACCTGTTGGGGCGCCTTGAGGACTGGAGTTAAGAAACACTGGGCCAGAATATTAATTTTTTGTGGCTGCTGAAATGAATAAACTCTCAAGTGCTTGATGTACCTAGCGTTAATGCACGTTTAGACACGTTAAGTGTTTTTTAGCAACAAAATGCTTCTATCCTGAATGCACTGTCTCTGTGTTTTTCTGCCTCTAAACTCCTATGTGTGCATGGACACATAGGCTAACATAGAAGGGCATTTAGTGGCAGAAAAAAAAAGATGAATACCCTTAACATTGCCATTTTTGACACCAGTGTGCATAAGGCCTTAAAGTGGTAATTTCAGGGGCGGCCCATCCATTAGGGGCGCCCAGGCGCCGCTCCCTCTCTCCAGGCCACCCCCTATATGCAATGGATAGAGTCATGCATAGCATGACTCTTTCTAGGGCCACCCCCTATTCATGCGTCTGGCCCCTTTCAGGGCACCGGGTGCATGAATTACAGCAGCCAGGTTTTTTTTGAAGCACCTGATCAGAGCCAGTGGCTCTAATAGGCTTCAAAATAGGGTGTGCTCGGGTCACAGAGAGTGCGACCTGAGCCCTCCCAGGTGTGTTACAACAGCAAATGAATATTTGCTGTTGAAACACTGATCCTCAATCTGGCCAATCAGGAGGTGGGTCTGATACTTGTCACCCGATTGGCTGAAAAGACAGGCGATTCTATTGGGCACCTAGGAGGAGGGAAGGAGACGCATGACAGAAGTGAGGAGTCTCTAGTCAATGCCGGGTCCCTGCCGATGTCTGGATGCCCAATCCCTGCCGCTGCTACTCAGATGCCCGCTGATGCCCGCCGCCTAGATGGGGTAAATGCCGGTGGACTGACTGGCAGACAGTGGGGTAGGGGATGTTATCTTGGTTGCTTGCCGCCCCCCCCCAACAAAAAAAACACCAGCAACCACTGGGTAATTTGCTCACATTTTTTCCCCATTTTACAATTTAGCCTGTTCAAAAAGCATTTTGATGATCATATCCTGATTTGTATTCAGTAGTTAGATTCCACAGTTTTTGTATTAAAAATCTGTAACATTGTTCTTTAGAAAAAAATAAATAAAAAATTATTGGGATGGGGGGCATTACTGTTCATAAACTCAAAAAGTCTTTCACACATGTCCGGTGTGTTTCTGCATACAGGTTTTTGTGTGATTTTTCTGTAGTTAAATTCCATTGTTTTTGTATTCAAACCATGATAAATCTGTAAAATTGGTCTTCGCAAAAAAAAAAAAAGAAAAAAATGAGTTGCACGTTCAACTGCTATAATAGTATTTACTGCTAATACAAAAGTTTATCTGTGGATTTTGTTGTGGTTTGCCACTTTGCGTCTGTTGCATTGATTTTGTTTGCAGAATTTCTCTAAAGTAACGCTTTTCTAGTTCACTGGTCTGTAGATTGATACTTTCGCTGAATGATCAGTGAATGTTGTCAGTGAACCGACAAAGTAAGAAGTCAAAAATATGATTCATCTCACAGTTTCTTTATAAGCGACAAATATTGAAGATACACTAAATTCTGTCTTGCTATCCAAAAAATAAAAACGAAAGAACAGCTATTTCCGATATTTCCAGGTTTTCATTTGTCTACATCCATAAAAATATAGGAAAATATTAGATATGGATATAAACATATGGGAAAGACTTAGCTATTAAAACAATCACACTGGTGGAAAATAAACTGTTTATTTACTTCAATATATTCAACTAAATATGACGTTTTTACCTAAATATTTCATATTTATTACTTGTAAGCAGCAGGTGGTGAGTGTTACTGGCTGGCTTCATAAAGCTGGTTTACTACTGTGTTGCTAATAGACCCATATAGCCTACATCTGAACAGCAGGAACTGATTGAATGGTGGGGTACACCCCCTACCTCACTGTTAGAAAAGAAAACTGAATTTTCAATCTGCAGCAGCCATCAAATGCAGTGCTAATGCTAGAAAACAGAGTAATGTGAATGCATTTCATACATCGGCAAGAAGTGGTTGAAATTTTTTCTTTTAAATAAAATAATATACAGTACATGGTACACTTTCAGTACCTGCTCTGTGCAATGGTATTGCACAGAGCAGCCTGGAACCTCCTCTTATGGGCTTCCTTTGCTGCCTCGGAGCCTGAACCACTTGCCATCATGGAGGGTAAAATGAATTCCCAAGTTTACAAAAAATAACCTCCAGGATAACGTCAGGGTGGCTGTCTGCCAGCTGAAGCTTAGTAGAAGTTGGGTGATGCAGAAGGACAATGACCCTAAGCATCAAAGTAAATCCACCACAGATTGGCTTCAGAAAAATAAAATGTGCCTTTTGCAGTGGTCCAGTCAGAGTCCGGACCTCAACCCCATAGAGATGCTGTGGAATGACCTCAAGATTGCCTCTCACACCAGACATCCTACAAATGTGTCTGAGCTGAAACAATGGCCAAAAATTCCTCGTGAACATTGTGCAGGTCTGATCCAAAGCACTTGATTTGTTTTTCAGAAAACTCTCCAGCTCTCCAGTAGAATGAATCAATTTACATGAATGAGATGAACTGGCAGGGATGAATAAAATCATGGCAGGAACAAGGGGTGGGCAGGAGGGGTGGCTGCCCTGGGCATTGTGGTATCATGTGAGGTAGGGGGGAGTGCAGCAAGGAAATTGGAGGGGAATTGTGTTGAGAGGGGAAATTTGAGGGACAGTAATGGGTAAGAATTGTTCTAGGAGGGGATATTTGGGGGGGGGGAATGCTTTAGGAGGATTTGCGTTGAGAGCAGGGATGGAGGAAGAGGATTTGTTCTAGGAGGGGGGATTTGGGGGGGTTTGTGCTCGAAGAGGTGATATGGTAGAGAGGGGAGGCGAATTGTGCTAGGAGGGGAAATTTTCTTTAGGTAGGGGAGGAATTTGTGTTAAAAGAGATGAATGAGGAGTATTTGTGCTGAGAGCGGAAATTTGGGGGGTAGAGGATTTGTGCTATGAGGGGGGAATTTGTGCTCAGAGGGGGGATTGGGAGTGGGAGCAGAGGATGTCTACTCGGAGGAGAACTTTAAGGGGTAGAGAAATTTTTTTTGGGGGGGTATTTGTGCTGGTAGGGGGAATGTCAGCAGGGGGCAGATTTGAATACTGACTTTCAAAAGGTCAGTACTTGCATAGGATTAAAGTGTCTGTTACCCCAGCATTTCATATTCCTGATATGTGCCTGCTGTACCATGTACTTGTATGAGAAAGTCTCCTGTTCTCTTTGTATTGCTTCCTTTGAGTGAAATCCCTGGTAATCCGGACAGTTCCTCTGCTTTCCTATTAATAACTGACCACACTAAGTAGGAGAACACGCCGTGGTCAGTTCTCCAGCTATGCTGGGAACACAGCCTGCTCTCCTCCAATGATCAGACTTTTGTTGGTAGAATTCCAGCCAGCAAAAGATAAAAGGGCATGTTCTCTATTTTTCGGTTGGGAAAAGTTCCTATCCGAAAATGCGTTCGTCTGTATGCAATTCGGGCGTGCAAAAAATCACGCATGCTCGGAAACAATTTGACACATGCTCGGAAGCATTGAACTTCATTTTCTCAGCTCGTCGTAGTGTTGTACGTCACCGCGTTCTTGGCGTTTGAAAGTTCAGAGAACTTTTTTGTGACCGTGTGTATGCAAGCCAAGCTTGAGCGGTATTCCGTCGGAAAAACCATCCAAGTTTTTCCTGACGGAAATTCCGATCGTGTGTACGCGGCATTAGAAAAAAAACTGATGCAGCTACCACATTTAATGATTGGTAAGCTGCGATATGATACATTTTTGGTTTTTGGTTTTCATACCGCTTTAACACAGTGTGCCTTAACACACGTACATAGTGTGAATGGGCCCTAAGTGTGAGCTCCTCTAACACTAATCTTAAGAATTGGTGTTCTGTGACTAATGCCGCGTACACACGAGCGGGCTTTTCGGCAGACTTTGCCCGGCGGACTTTTCCACTGACTTTATGACGGACTTTCCAAATGAACGGACTTGCCTACACACAATCCACCAAAGTCCGTCGAATTCGTACGTGATGACGTACGACTGGACTAAAACAAGGAAGTTCATAGCCAGTAGCCAATAGCTGCCCTAGCGTGGCTTTTTGTCCGTTGAACTAGCATACAGACGAGCGGACTTTTCGACCGGACTCGAGTTTGACGCATAGATTTAAAACATGTTTCAAATCAAAGTCCGTCCAACTTTTTGAGAAAACAAAGTCCGCTGTACACACGATCGAATTGTCCGACGAAATCCCGTCCGCCGGGCAAAGTCTGCCGTAAAGTCCGCTCGTGTGTACGCGGCATTGTAGAATGTGTTTGGAGTATTTAATCTGTAATGCACATTTTGACACATAAAATGCCCAATAGATGGCTCTCCCACTCTTTATTTCTTCTCAGTGAGATGCTTGGCTCCCTTTATATATATATATATATATATATATATATATATATATATATATATATATATATATATATATATATACATTTTAAACTGTATTCTCACCAGTGTCACAATCACATCTAAATGAATTGAAATAACACGTGTACTGAAGGCAGTATCCTATTACTGTAAAATTAAGCAGTATTGTTTGAGAAACCTACAAGGCTTACTCATAGGGCAAACTACACAAACGTATGGCAACCAATTAGAATTTACTTTTTAATTGCTCTGACTACAGTTAAATCTTGAAGCGTAATTTAACTGTACCTGAACACCACAAACTGAAAATGCTATTTAATTCATTTTTTTTTTTTATTTTAAAGCAAACTCACCCATCAATCCATGTCTCCATGCTTTTTTTTGTTGAGAAATTACTTCAAACCCACCCCCAGAGCAAGCATGCAGGCGGGGGGGGCTTAGCTAAAAAAAAAGCCCTCTTCCCTCCACCAGATGAAAGGAAAAAAAATCCCATCCACTCCTGGGATGTATGACATCATTTTGGCCTAGGCCAGAAACCAGGAAGCAACTGAAGAAATGTAAACAAAGATAATAAATTAAAACACATACATGTAATATAACTTCCTAACTATTTCCTAATGCTAGCAGCATAAGGATTACAAATAGTTAATGTGGATTGAGAAAATTTAGTTCTGTTTTAATGTTGTTACTGGACCCTGTATGTTGTTATTTATTTTGCTGCTGTCTTATTAGATGAACATTAAACTTAAAAACGTATTTTATTATGCAGTAGTTTAAGTTTTGAAAACTTTGGTTTGTATTTTTTGTGACAAGTACAAAATAAAATGAACATTGAAGTCAAGAATGCTGCTTGAAACCAATAGTAATGCTGCATAGGTAACATTATAAGATGTATGAGTGTACCTTCAACATTTAAGTGATTGTAAAGTCTCGTTTAGGCCCCTTTCACACTTATACGACTTCAAAGGCGCGCGATTTTACGGCGTTTTTGCGGCTGCTATTTTGCCGCGATTTGTGAGCAGTACTACTTTGTACGACTCTGCCACAACTTTGGCATTAACAAATGAAAACATACATGGTGTGAGGCTTATGCTTACAGCTTGTGCTTACAAAGTTGTACTGAAATCGTGTCTATATTATTCAGGTACAATTTGCATGCTACTTGTTATACCTACCTCCTCTGCTGCAGTGGATTTGCACAGAGCAGCCCATATCCTCCTCTTCTCGGGTCCCTCTTCTGTGCTACTGGCCCCTCCCTCCTGTCGAGTGTCCCCACAGCAAGCAGCTTGCTACGGGGGGGGGGGGGGGGGCAAGCGAGTCGAGCTGCAGTTCTGTGTGTCCATTCAGGTACGGAGCTTCCGTTTGGCCCCGCCCCCTCCCTCTCCTAAATGGCTAACTGACTTTGATTGACAGCCACGGGAGCCAATGGCTCTGCTGCTGTGTCTCAGCTGGCCGAGGCACTCATGGACATCGCTGGATAGAGATGACGCTCAGGTAAGTATTAAAAGGGCTGAGAGAGGCTGCTACACACAGAAGGTTTTTTATCTTAATGCATAGAATTCATTAAGATAAAAAACCTTCTGCCTTAACTCCTTTTAATGCAAAACACCACTGTAAACTGATAAATAATCTATGCAAATACTGACTTTCAGAAGGTCAGTACTTGCATAGGATTAAAGCGTCTGTTACCCCAGCATTTCCTATTCCTGATATGTGCCTGCTGTACCATGTACTTGTATGAGAAAGTCTCCTGTTCTCTTTGTATTGCTTCCTTTGAGTGAAATCCCTGGTAATCCAGACAGTTCCTCTGCTTTCCTATTAATAACTAACCACACTAAGTAGGAGAACACACCCGTGGTCAGTTCTCCAGCTATGCTGGGAACACAGCCTGCTCTCCTCCAATGATCAGACTTGTCCTGACACATCCCCCCCCCCCATATAGCCATTCACTGGGAAGCTCAGTGTTCTGCTGCTTCTCCTCCCCCAGCTCTTATGCAGCTGAAAACAGAGGGGATGTGATTTACTTATAAAAAAAGAGGAAGAAGGTATTAAGAATGTTTTATATATTTCCAAACACAAATGTTTTGCCTTTCATTTAAATTTTAAACGGAATGGGTTGTTTTACAAGGTGATTGTTTACAATCATTTTAAGCACATAACCCCCCCACCTATGCATTTAAAAGAACCAGCAATTGGATGTACCCCAGAAGTCACAGTGTTTGGAGGTCTACAGGCACGACTTGTACAGGTTTACATAGATACCGAAGGTGCGTTATGCTTCTGATGGTGCCAACTATGCAGCCTAGCTATTATTTTTAATAGCTTTCTGAATTATAGGTTTGTTTAAAGTGAAGCACGCTGTTGTGAGAGCTTTTATTAATAAAAACAAATGCAGGATGAGTAAGTGTGAAAAACGATGAGTAAATCGGTATAGTGGCCAATTTGTTGCAAATTGTTATCACTGTTATTGTTAATATTATCACTTCATGCATTATTAAAAGGACGTGTATGTTCAACAGAAGACCTCACTCCATGTTGATGATTCCTCTTACCGTGTAAAGAACATTTTTAGAATGCCATCAATAAACAAGTATCATTGGAGGCTAGAATGCACTTTAAAATCACATTTTAGGCTGCTATAGGTACTGTATATACACTCACCGGCCACTTCATTAGGTACACCTTGCTAGTACCAGGTTGGACCCCTTTTACCTTCAGAACTTCCTTAATTCTTTGTGGCATAGATTCAACAAGGTGAATCTCACCGATTTTGGTCCATATTGACATGATAGCATCACTCAGTTGCTGCAGATTTGTTGGCTGCACAGCCATAATGCAAATCTCCTGTTCCATCTTATCCTGTGGAGGCCACTGGAGTACAGTGACCTCATTGTCATGTTCAATAAACCAGTGGTGAGATGATTTGAGCTTTGTGATATGGTGCATTATCCTGCTGGAAGGAGCCATCAGAAGATGGGTACACTGTAGTCATAAAGGGGTGGACATGGTCAGCAACAATACTCAGGTAGGTCGTGGCATTTAAACAATGCTCAATTGGTACTAAGGGGCCCAAAATGTGCCAAGAAAATATCCCCCACACAGGGGCGGACTGACCATTGAGCCACTCGGGCACTGCCCGAGGGCCCTGGGCCACTAGGGGGCCCCACCAGGGACAGTATGGACCAGGGATAGCCAATAGACAGTATGGACCAGGGACAGCCAATAGAAACATGTCTGTGTATACTGTGTGTACATGTATGTGTATACTGTGTGTGTGTATACTATGTGGCCCAATAATCTCTGATTGCCTGGGGCCCCCATAATCTCCTATTGCCCGGGGGCCCCATGAGTTATCAGTCCGCCCCTGCCCCCACACCATTACACCACCAGCCTGAACCGTTGATACAAGGCAGGATGGATCCATGCTTTCATGTTGTTTACGCCAAATTCTGACCCTACCATTTGAATGTCGCAGCTGAAATAAAGACTCATCAGACCAGGCAACGTTTTTCCAATCTTCTATTGTCCAATTTTGGTGGGCCTGTGCGAATTGTAGCCTCCGTTTCCTGTTCTTAGCTGGAGTGGCACCCGGTGTGGTCTTCTGCTGCTGTAGCCCATTTGCTTCAAGATTTGATGTGTTGTGTGTTCAAGCATGGTTTTCTGCATACCTTGGTTGTAACTAGTGATTATTTGATTTGCTGTTACCTTTCTATCATCTCAAACCAGTCTGCCCATTCTCCTCTGATCTCTGACATCAACAAGGCATTTTCGTCCACACAACTTCTGCTCACTGGATATTTTCACTTTTTCGTGCCATGCTCTGTGAACCCTAGAGATGGTTGTGCATGTAAATTCCCTTTCTTCCCATTCTGATGGTCGGTTTGAACTTCAGCAAGTCGTCTTCACAAAGTCTAGATAGCTACATGCACTGAGTAGCTGCCATGTGATTGGCTGATTAGCAGTTTGTATCTAAAGGCTCAGCAAAAAATGCCTGGATAGTCCAATTCTGTACTGCAGCAATGTCAAAGCTTGCCTGTCCACTCCACTCATCAGTGCTCTCTCATGGGCCAGAGAGGCAGCCTAGCATAGTGATGGACCAAAAGGAATGTGTGTGGGGGGGAGCAGACAAGCCTCAGTAATTCTAGTATTAGTCAAAGCTTTGTCTTTTTAGAATAGGAAAGCATTTTGGAGCAAGAGATCTAAAAACAGTTGTAGGTATGTTTTCAAACTGAGTCCCTTTAAACTTGCTTTTTACTGCATTCTGTTCTCCAAAGAGATGTCTATATTGATAACATTATAAAACTGTACTTCTTCATTTTTCAAGGCAATTCATCACGCCTTTGAAAAGTTTCTGTGGGGGGGGGAGATGGGCGGAGCCTAGCAGAGCAGACATGCATTGTTAGAGCTCCACACGGCTGAGGAGAGAAGAGAAGGACAAAGCGGAGCCTGCAGGCTCAAAAGGTATCCATTTGAACCTTTTTGCCCCAGGGAACAAACTGTGAAAGTTTGGGCAGGAAATATGGTACTGGGAGGAAACTGTGGCAGAAATAAAAATCACCTCACAAAGAGCTCACAGGCACTCACTGCAGCTGAAGCAGCTCCAGTCACCTCACAAGATACAGCATCAGGGCGCTCTCACAGACAGAAAATGTCACAGCAAGACTCTCCATTTGAGTCAGATACAGAACAAATCCTCTCACAAACTTCTCCACAAGCCTCCTCAGCATCCCCAGTAATATTATTACAATTTGAAAAGATGCTTCATAAGGCTTTAAAACAAACCTCAGACCAAATAACACAGCCTAACCAAAGAAATAAGAGAGCTGGGAAACCGCACCGCAGCCTTAGAAATAAAAATGGATGAAATTGAAATTACAACCCAAGAAAATATAACAGAATTGGAACAATTAAAAAAAGAGAATTTAATACTTCAAACTAAGCTCGAAGATTACGAAAATAGAGCCAGACGTTCAAACTTGCGCATAAGGGGAATACCTGAAACTGTGACAGACCTGCAATCTACTATTCCTGCTCTATTACAAGAACTAAAGCCAGATATCCCTATTGAACGTTTAGAACTGGACAGAATACACAGAGCCCTCACAGCCAAAAAGAAAGATGGACCCCCACGTGATATAATCACAAAATTTCATTATTACAGAACGAAAGAACAAATACTAATTGCTGCAAGAGAAAAAAAGGAACTTAATTTTCAAGGACACAATTATCAAATTTTTGCTGACCTATCCCAACTTACTATTACTAAAAGACGATCCATGAAACCCCAACTAATGGAACTGCAACGCCACAACATTTTGTATCAATGGGGCTTCCCCTTTTTCAGTCAGATTTAACTACCAAGGTACAATTTACAGAAGCAGATCAGCAGATGAACTACAACAGACCCTTTTAAAATTAAATCTGACAGAACCCACAAGCAGCAACTCTCCCACACGCAGAAGAATGGCATCATCTTCACCTTCAGGCAGCACCCAGAAAATTTCAGAACAAAATGGGAATCATCATTCTCACAAAAGAGGCCGTTATGCCACATTATCCATGGACCAAGAAGATTCAATGGACTGACATCCTAATTCCTGATATCTCTTCATTTATTATACTAAGAGATGGTTCTCTATAAAAAACCTGTATTTATAACTGAATGTAACTGCATTCTGATAGTCACACACTGTGTGGGATCATGTTACATTCCAGTTATATTTCTTATTACTTCTGATTCATATAGCCTTAGAATATATAAGTGAAATAAGGAAATTCTTGTTCAGTTATATATTATCAGGTAATAACAATAGATTTATTACTTTTTAGGACAAATATGTTCAATAATCCAGAAGTAATGGAAGCTTTTTCTTTCTTTTCTTAAAACAAATATATTATTACCTAACTAGTTCCTAGAATTATGTTTTTGTTTATTCTAATCTGAAGCAATACAACCTCAATTTTATGAGTTAACATATCTAAACAGTTACATATGAATAAAATATGTAATTGTTTACTCTAAAAGGGTTAAAATCCCAAAATAATTCAAACTATCTTTATCAATACCAAAGTTATTAACAGTACCTTTCTAACTGAATTATTTAGCCTAGGGCAAGACTAACCATATACAACCACCCTGGAATAAATAATTTTAACAAAAACTATATTCTGCACTCCAATTAATGAAACATCATTTTGATGTCTTTTGACATAGCACTTCTCTCCTGTAAGCGGAAGATCCGTGTACCCCCATTAGCCCTCCTCATTCTCCCAACCATATTATGTGGGAGTGTGACGAAGGCACTTATTCCCCTGAGAGAGATATTCATTCTCTTTCACGGGTAAATTGTGATTACTTGCAAAAAATAATTTATACAATGTATCATCTAATCTCATATGTTTCTTGTTTACTCTTTACTCCAGAATTCACTGGTTTCTTTTCTATCTTTTCATCTCTTCAGTCCACACAGGTTGATCTGCGCAGTCAGCTCTGCATAACAAAAAGTAAGTCAAAACGATTTGATCTGTTGCCATGGCACCACTGAATATACTTTCCCTGAATGTTCAGGGAATAAATGTCCCTCAAAAAAGGACCAAAGCCTTCTGTACTTTCCATAACAAGAAGGCTCACATAGTATGCCTCCAAGAAACACACTTCACCAAAGATTCTACTCCAAAATATATTTCTCCTTTTTATCAACAAATTTACACGGCTTCTGCCTGTACCAAGAAAAGGGGAACTCTAATTGCATTTCACCGATCCACACCATTCACCTTATCATCAGAAATTAAAGACCCAGAAGGTAGATACCTGATACTCATGGGTTATATAATGGATACAGCAATCACGGTGATTTCCTACTACGCTCCTAACAAACAACCTACACCATTCCTCTCACATATATTACAAGTGATTAATACACACAAAATAGGAACAGTGATAATGTGTGGGGATTCGAACCAGGTCCTCCTCCCATTTCTAGATAAATCACCTTTTACACCATCCAAAATAACCTCTAGATTACCTTTTTCTCAACTTCTTTCCAAATACAATCTGGTAGATTCGTGAAGAGAAAGTAACCCAATGAAAAAGAAATTCACTTATTTCTCGCACCCTCATCAAACATTCACCAGAATAGATCATATTTTTCTAATGATACCAGAAATTATTGCATCAGATATAATTCCGATTCCGTGGTCTGACCATAATGCAGTATACACTACTATAGCCTCAGCCATACCAAAAGCGCATGACCCAACGTGGTACTTACCGGACATAATGCTCAAACACCCACTACATCAGAGGGCCATTGAACAAGCTTTAAAGGAATACATATCAATTAATAATACAGCAGACATCTCCCCAATAACACTGTGGGAAGCTCATAAGCCTGTCTTGCGTGGTACAATACAAAGACAAATGGCACTATTTAAACGGGAACGCAAAAATCTAGCAAAAAAACTAGAACTCAATTTTAATGCAGCCTACATATCATTCCAAGATAATCCATCTCAGAGTACAAAATCTCATCTGGAAAAATCTAGATTGGAATACGATCTATTTCTCACTGAGTCAGTTGATAAATCCCTCAAACGCTCCAAACACAATTTCTACATGAATACAAACAAACCAGGTACATATTTGGCTCGGGCATTAAATTCAACTAACAAATCTTTCAAACCAATACATTTGAAATTATCAAAAAACGTTTATACTTGTAATCCAGTTAAAATAGTCCATAAATTTCACTCACATCTCGCAACTTTATACAAGACAAACAATGAATTTAATCATACAGAGGCTGAATCCTTCTTCTCAAAAATAACCTTACCTGAGTTATCTCAGAATCAAAAAAGCAGTTTGGATGAGCCTATAACTATAGATGAAGTTGCTAACGCCATAAAAGACCTAAAACTTAACAAAAGACCAGGCCCAGACGGCTACTTATTTGCCCTTATACTCGAACCTATGGCCCAATACATCAGAACAAACCAAACTATAACTGGCATTGAAGTAGGAGGTATTACACACAAATTATGTATATTTGCAGACGATATATTACTTTTTCTATCATCACCACAGGTCTCTGGTCCTAACTTAATACCAGCTCTTGATGGATTTGCAGCCCTAGCCGGCCTTATGATTAATCCTAAGAAATGCCTAGTGCTTAATATTTCACTCACAAACATGGAATTGATCCCGGCTAGGGCTGCACTCCCATTCACATGGGCAGAAAAATCAATCCCATATCTTGGAATTCATTTAACAGCATCTCATTCTGACTTATTCTCAACCAATTATCCTCCTGTATTAAGACAGATCACAAATCTAAATAAACAATGGTCGCAACTTCCTTTATCCTGGATAGGGAAGATTAATGCAACCAAAATGACTATTCTACCCAAATTGCTTTATCTATTCAGAGTCCTCCCTATTCCAATTCCTTCCTATTTTTTGAGAATAGTACAAAAAAGAGCAACTTCGTTTATATGGGGCTCTTCTAAACCACGTATACCTATACACACACTACATCTTCCCAAAAATAAAGGAGGCCTGGGATACCCTAATTTTACTAACTACTACAGAGCAGCACATTTGGCCAGTCTGTCCAAATACCATGCAAAACAGGAAATCCCATTATGGGTATTTATAGAGGCTTCAGAAAATGACCCTCTATTAATATCAAACTTATTATGGCTTGATCCTAAAGACCGCTTTAAAATTCATAATCCCATAACTAAACACTTCTTATCTCTCTGGGATAAACTAAAAACCAAATATCAGTTACAATCTCCACACAATCCTCTCCTTTCTTTTATCAGAAATCCGGCCTTTTATCCGGCATGGATCTACCCAAATTCTTTTAAAGCTTGGACAACATCAGGCATTCAGACACTAAATGACTTCATTGCATCTAAATCATTCCTTTCATTCCCATCGCTTAGAGAAAAATATGATCTACCAAACTCTGAGATATTTAGATATCTCCAAATTAAAAATTTCTATACACCATTCCTAAAGGAGGATACACCATTATCCCAATTATCCATTTTTGAATCAATCTGTACAAAAGATCCATTTGCTAAAGGTACAATTTCATCACTTTATAATCAATTATATGGAGTAGCAAATCTTAATAGACCCTCTTACGTTCAGAGGTGGGAGGAGGACCTGGGACGAACTTTAGAAGACACGGACTGGTCTAACATATGGCTCACATCTAAGTCATCTTCACCCAACATCTTAGCACTGGAGACAAATTATAAAGTCCTAACTCGCTGGTACCTTGTACCCGCTAGAGTGGCAAAATATTCACCTAATACCTCAGCTCTTTGTTTTCGAGGATGCCCAGAAATAGGCACACATTTACACATATGGTGGACGTGCCCAGTAATCCAAACCTTCTGGAAGGAAGTCTTCGTGATTGCATCTAAAATATTTAAAAAAATAATACAACCAGATCCATATAAAACTTTACTTAATCTAAAACCGGAATGGTTAACACTCTCTCAATTCAAACTTATGATCCAACTAATAACGGCTGCAAAACAAACAGTGGCCAAGGCATGGAAATCTCCTACATTGGTACTAGCAGAAACAATTTACAGAATGAATAATACAATGTCCCATGCTAAGATGGTAGCCATCGATCAAAATCAAATTCCAAAATTTGAAAAACTTTGGCATCCTTGGATAAAACAACAGTTCCTGTCAAACTTCAATGACTCTGTCCTGTTGCCATGGTAACAGATTAAATGACTTACAGAGACACCCATTCTAAGGCTTCAAAGAGAACTAAAAAGAATAATAAACTGACCAGCGGGACAACCTTGTGGACCATACCTCTACCTTTCTACCCTTTTCTTCTTTCTCTTTCCTTTTCTCCACCTTACGATTAAAGCTCATTATCAGAATTTATTTGACCTATATACACTCTACCTGTAAACAATATGTATAGTAGGTATAAATCATTTAAATACCTACAAAAGTAACTAAGGAAATGATATATATCTTTAATTTAGGTTTACGTGAACCCAATGTTTAATATTTGAAATTTCATGATATTTACCTATATAAACCCTACTGTAAAACAATGAGCTTACTTTATAGACCCTTGTAAACTTACTTTATGTATCTTTATAATATTGTATACTCAATAAACTTCTTTTGACAAGGAAAAGTTTCTGTGGGTCCATAAACCTTTGAGATTGACAGTCTGCGAAGATAAGGGAGGAATTGCACTACCTGATATCTCCCTATACTATTCAGCCTGTCCTCTCAGAGAGTGGTTGACTGGTGCCGACATGGCGACATGAAACAGTGGGATTGGACAGAATTGGAACAAACTTTCACTAAAATTTCATTGATGACGATCCCTCTGTGCCACGATAAATTTCCCATTTCTATAAAAACTCATCCTGTGATTGATAGAAGAAAAAATTGTGTAGGAAACTACACAGAATATTCCCCAAACCCCCTCCTCTCTTTTCCCTGTTATTAGAAACCCTGCTTTTCCACCAGGGGTTAAAATCTACTGTGCTGTTACACTTGATGTGTACAAAAACACTATATTACCAAAAGTATTGGGACACCTGCCTTTACACCCCCATGAACTTTAATGGCATCCCAGTCTTAGTCCGTAGGGTTCAATTTTGAGTTGAGTTACACCCTTTGCGCCTATAACTGAGTCTTGACCTCGACCAGATAGAACACCTTTGGGATGAATTAGTGCGGAGACTGTGAGCCAGGCCTTCTTGTCCACATCAGTGCCTGACTTCACAAATGCACTTCTGGAAGAATGGTCAAACATTCCCATAGACACGCTCCTAAACCTTGTGGACAGCCTTATCAGAAGCTTTGAAGCTGTTAGAGCTGCAGAGGGTGGGGCAACTCAATATTGAACCCTACGAACTAAAACTGGGATGACATTAAAGTTCATGTGCGTGTATTATCCAATGCATAGTCATGGTTAATGTTCATGTTATGCCTCGTACACACGATCGGACATTCCGACAACAAAATCCATGTTTTTTTCTGACGGATGTTGGCTCAAACTTGTCTTGCACACACGGTCACACAAAGTTGGTCTGAAATTCCGAACGTGAAGAACGCGGTGACGTACAACACGAAAATGAAGTTCAATGGCCAGTGCGGCTCTTCTGCTTGATTCCGAGCATGCGTGGAACTTTGTGCGTCGGAATTGTGTACACACGATCGGAATTTCAAACAACAGATTTTGTTGTCGGAAAACTTGAGAACCAGATCTCAAATTTTGTGCAACGGAAATTCCAATGGAAACTGTCTGATGGAGCCTAAACACGGTCGGAATTTCCAACAAAAGGCTCCCATCGAACATTTTCCGTTGGAAAATACGACCGTGTGTACGAAGCATGAATGTGAACTCAGAATTTAGGTAATTCATTTCCACACCATTGTTTATTTGGCTTCTATATAGTTGGTCATTATACTGTCATCTTGTGGTTATTTTGGTTATAGCACCATTTTTTCCTGTTTTCTTATCTGTGTTCCGCCCATTCTTGTGATGTACTTCCTGTTCCTCCCTTCTGTCTTGTGGAGATAAAGATGGCTACTTGTCTCTAGGCCTATTCAATCTGCTGGCAACCGGGAACACATTACCATGTTTTGACCTGCAAATACCGTCTTTCTATCATCTGCCGCATCTTTTTGTCTGCTATACCTCCTGCTTGTAATCAAGATCTTCGCTGATGAAAACAGGTACTTGGTGAGTTCAGCTATCTGATAAAGACAGTCTGCAGTGATTGTATCTGCTTATACAGGCCAGGCATAAAGGTCTCAACTAGGGATAAGTCACTAATGCAACAGTTGGAGTCAGAATGCCTACTTCTTCCTTTAAGGGAAGATATACTGAGCACATTCCTTCCAGACAGCACAACACTGGCCCTCACAGGGCAAAGGACATCAGATCCCTATAGCCCCTATCTCCAACTATCTCCTCATTCTCTAGACTAGGGGGCTCTAAACGATGGTCCTCCAGTTGTTCAGGAAGTACAATTCCCATAATGCCTAGTCATGTCTGTGAATGTCAGAGTTCCACAATGCCTCATGGGACGTGTAGTTTTGCAACAGCTGGAGGGCCGTAGTTTGGAGATCCCTGCTCTAGACCACTCATACAATTCAAAAAAGAGTGTGTAAATCAAGAGCCACTAGAACATACAGTCTCAATCATGTAAAACATTTTACCCCCCCACACACACACACACACCTAGCGAAATGGGAATCAGATCTTCATCTCCAGTTGACTCCAGAACAAAGGGACAAAATGCTACACTATGCCCATAAAACATCGAAGTACCCAGGATCAAGTTTTAAAATCCTCACCTGATGTTATAAGACACCTCATTATTTACATGCTATATTACCTTCACACCCTAACATTTGTTGGAGGTCCATTTCAGATTGGGACAATATCTTGCATATCTTCTGGTCTTGCCTTGTTCTTCAATCCTTTTGAACCACTGTTCGCACCACCTTACACAGATTTGCTGACTATCCTCTTCCACACAAACCAGCTTTTTTTTCCTTTCACATCTTAACAGTATCCTCACACATATAACAGATCGGTTCTCCCACACTTTATTAATCCTGACAAAAGTTGCCATCCGAGATGTTGGAAACAACCCTAGGCATCTCCCATAACCATGTGGGCAACAACAGTGAATGAGATTGAATGAATGGAAAACCGAATTGCCCCTGAAAGAGTCACACAAGACAAAATGTAAAGAAAAAATGGTTCTACTGCAATGAGGTCACTTTCAAACCTAATTACATTCCTTTATTTTCTTTTTCTTCAACCCTGCTACAAGATAACTTTAGCACAGACATGTTGGAGCACACACCCACCCGGTCCGCCATGAGCTGAATTCTCCAGTATTTCTATGAATCTCTTCTCTTCTTCTGTCTTTCTAATTTTCCAATTTCTTTGTAAGACTGATTTATACGGGGACTTTCTTCTACCAGATTAGCTTAAGTATGAATATGAATGACGACTTGGAATATTGCAGTTAGGGTTACTATAAGCGATGACATTGTCTCACTGCTGTGAAGTGCCGATGTACTGTATATGTATTAGCAAACAGACTGCACTAATATCGGAAGTTTTGCATTTGGCTTATAGCTATCATTAGTATCTGTCACCACTGTGTCACATCCTGCATAAATAAAACATGTAAAAGGAAATTGTTCTTACGGATAAAATATCAACACAAAATGGGGCACTCTGTTGGTACATACACTTCTTTTGAAAATTGGTATGGAGTCAAGCTGTGATACAAAGCGGAGTAAATATTATAATAACACATTACCAAACATTCTGCGTTTTCAGAGTAGGTGTTTCATTTGGGAAAAATCTGTAAATCTTCAATTCTGAAGACTACATTTGTACAAAAGGTCTGCACAGGGAACAGAACAGCATGAAATCAAATTTTGCATATAACTAGAAGTTTTCTTATTCTTCTGCTTAATAACTGTTGTGTTTTGAAGAATGATGATCATGGGTGTGGACAGATTCAGTCTTTTTTACCTTAACCACTCGCGGACCAGGCTTTTTCTGCCACCTTTTGTTCAAATAAGTATTTTTTTGCTAGAAAATTACTTATAACCCCCAAACATTATATATATATATATATTTTTTTTAGCAGAGACCCTAGGAAATAAAATGATTTGAGTGATCGTTGCAATTTTTTGTCACATGGTATTTGCGCAGCGGTTTTGCAAACGCAATTTTGGAATATTTTGCAATATTTTTGGAAAAAAATACATTTTAATAGATTTAAAAAAACACAATAGTTACCCCGATTTGTTTGTATAATGTGAAATATGATGTTAAACCGAGTAAATAGATACCTAACATGTCACGCTTCGAAATTGCGGACGCTCGTGGAATGGCAACAAACTACGCTACTTAAAACTCTTCATGGGCATGCTTTAAACACCTTTGGGCAACATGCACACTGAAGCTCATAAACGGCCGTTTTTGGGAGTTTGGGCGTTTTTTTTAACAGCCCATAAACTCCCCTTTAGGTTATCCTATGTGTCCATGCACACATGGACGTTTTTGGATGTTTATCAGCAGTGGAGTTTATGGGCTGTTTTCTGAACACCATAAAATCTTGTTCAGGAGTCATTTTTATGACCACAAAAAACGCCAAACGCTCAAACACTGATAAACATCGATAAACGCTCAAAAACGTAGCTCACCAGCATTTTTTAACGTTTTTGATCCATTGAAAAAATAAATAAATAAAAAAAAAACGCTAACGTGGAAAAACACTAAAAAGCATTATTAAATGCTATTGCAAAAACGTTAAACTTTGAAAGACTCACTGCAAAGCTACTGGCGTTTTTATAATGTTATTTTAACGTCCAGTGTGCATGGAGTCTTACAGGTTACCAGTTTAGCGTTATAGAGGACATCTAGTGCTAGAATTATTGCTGTCGCTCTAACGTTCGTCACGTGGTTTGAATACTGTTAACTTACGTATGTGTTCGCTTCAGCATGCAAGCACAGAGGGATGGGGCACTTTAAAACATTTTTGTTTATTATCATTTATTTTACTTTTTATTTTTACATTGTCCCTTTTAATTGTTTTTTTTTTTATCACTTTTATTCCTATTACAAGGAATGTAAACATCCCTTGTAATAGAAATAAGGATGACAGGTCCTCTTTATGGAGAGATCTGGGTTCAAAAAGACCCCCAAATCTCTTATTTTCCTTTCAAATCAAAAGATCAAAAAAAAAAAAAAATGATTTTCTTCCAGCCTGGACGTGACGTCATGATGTCGCTCTGGTCCTCCAAGGCCATAGAGTTGATCAAAGAGTATTAACTCACTGATCTCCTATGGGAACAGCCGGCCGCACCATTGGATCGTTTTTCAGGCGAACCGACAGAAACGTTCCAGCAGCTCAGAAGCTATTCCAGCTAACCCTTGAGGGGTGACCTGTAGAATTGTTTAGTTAATAGGGGCTGGTTGAACTTACCTTATGTGTAGGTGAGATTTCTTACTGGGGTCTTCGGGCCCTATGGTACCCTTCCTCGACTTCAAACCAGGGTCTGCAGATATATGTATGTGTATAAGGATACACATATGTGTGCACATGCATGTATATATGTGTATACATATGTGAATGTATGCTCTTATGTATGCATTCCTCATGTAGCTCATGCTAACTTCCACCACCGCCACCTGTGGTCAGGTTGGAATATGGTTTTGTGTTCACTGGCCTCTATATATATATATAAGTTTTGAAATAATTTCTTGCAATTTCTGCTATTTGGAGGGTTATATTTTGTATAAACTGGGTAATGAGCCCTCACCAGTATGTGGCCACTCGGGTGGGGGTGCTTTGGTGTTGATATTGGGTGCTCATCTATGTAGTACACACATGCCTACCACCGTGGGATTATGGGTAATCAATTAACTAATTTCCTCTCCATCCATGCAATGATGTATCATGGCTTACGTGCTAATAGAATTAGGATTTTTTATTGTTAGTTGTAATGCGTATATCTTATACATTATACTTGTAGATATATTTTTACTATGTACCATTTCTGAATTACAATGGGTCTATATAGTGCGTATACAATAACTATACTGGGCCCCAATCCTTATGTGACTAGGGTTGGGTACATACAGCTGTGAGAATATGAGTTGTCAAGAAGGGGAATTTATATATGAGTTGTATGGACCTATTAATATCAATCAAGGTACCTATAAGGGATATGTATATAAGGGATGCACAGATGAATTGATAAGTATTGAGGAATATCTATACATCAGCATCATTTTAATATATCCATATGTATAACTTATAGCGGAGTTCAAAACAAAAATGGAACTTCCGCTTTTTGGAACCCTCCCCCCCTCCGGTGTCACATTTGGCACCTTTCAGAGGGGGGGGGGGGTGCAGATACCTGTCTAAGACAGGTATTTGCACCCACTTCCGGCATAGACTCCCATGGGAGTCTACACCTCTTCCCGTCCCAAACCGCGCTGTCTCCTGGGAAACACACAGCTCCCAGGAGAGAGCGGGGACCACTTGGGACGCGCAGCGCGACTCGCGCATGCGCAGTAGGGAACCGGGAAGTGAAGCCGCAATGCTTTACTTCCTGATTCCCTCACCTAGGATGGCGGCGGCAGCTGCCGAGAACCGAGCGGGTTCTCTGCGTCGCCTGCCGACATCGCTGGACCCTGGGACAGGTAAGTGGCCATGTATTAAAAGTCAGCACTGCAGTATTTGTAGCTGCTGGCTTTTAATATTTATTTTTTTTGGCGGTGTGGGTGGACCACCGCTTTAAGTATTGAAATAGGAAATCAGCCATGGCGTCTAAGACAAACTATAGTAGTATATATCCTCTCAATCTAGCATTTTATCAAAATCTAACATTGCAGACACCGCGGGAGGGGCAGGAGCTGGTGCTCCACCTTCACTCAATTGTGATAGGTTCGTTCTCTGTTGAGGGGTGGGACAGACATGGCTGCTTCCCTACAAAGTGACGTGGTGCGTGGCGTGCTGGCACCGTCGCTGAGGACGTCTATGACGAAACGCGTACGACAGCGCCACACACGCTACGTCACTTCCGCATCACGGGCCGGTTGAACGCAGGTGGAGCGCAGACACTCTGCGTTGTCTCCATCTAGTGGTTCAGACTGCCGGCTGTTTTACATGCTAGATCTCTGGGTGTAGCTTATTTCATCCAGCTACACCCAGGATCTGAGTGCATTTAATATATATCTTGCTGCTGGATTTGCTGATTTGTTTTTACTAGAAGTTTATACGTTTTTTTAAAACATTTTTTAATAAACTTAACATACCACACTATGAGAGCCTACCATTCCTTTTTCCTGCATGAGGGATTTATCATGACCAGGCTACAACTACCTTTATGAAAACTGAGGACCATCCTTGGAGCGGTATCGATCACGTTGGTGAGGAGATTACAGAGGCTATACCTACATGCGCATTGCCCCTTTGGGGTGACAGGATCTGGTGAGTGGGGACCCTTGAGTGGGAGCACAAAGTCACCAAGGATACTGAGAGCACTCAAGTCACCTCTTTGCAAAATAAAATTTTTTCTCTTTTTTCACATTTTTTTCACATTCTTGAAGGAAACCTATGCACAATTTATGGACTGGTATATGAACACTATATGATTTTTTTGGTTGCCTATGATGCATACGGACTTCTTGATGTCGCCGTAGATTCTGGTTTATCGCACGGCTGATTATAGCCAGTTTTAAATGTTGATTATATACACCTGTGGGTTTATCTCTTATCTTGATTGTAGCTTGTGGTCCACCTTTAGCTTATGAGGGTATACCACTAGCGAATCACTAAGAGAATCACTACATGTAATTTGGTTTGTGCTGTTTTTTGCCCATTCATATTGTTTATCTAGCACCTGTGGGAGGTACTTTATGGCACATCTTATGTGTATAATTACCTATAGCACACTCCAATACAGAGTTTAAGGTGGGACCCTATTATTTACACTATACACATTCTGCACTTTTTTACACACAGGTACCTGTACCATTGGCAATCATTATTGGAGGGGAGTTTAGTAGTATATAATTATATTTATACACACAATTGGTATCAAGGTGGGGTATCCCCATGGTTGGGTTAGCACGGTGGCTCCCCTTCCTCTCCCCCCCCCTCCCCTTTACACTTTTATTTTTTTCTTTTGTTGGGTGACTACACTCAGTCCACTATATACTGTATATGGAGGAGCAATGTAGACATTCTTGGACAGTAACATTGTCAACCTGTGGAGAGGGTAGTGTCAGACTAGTTGATTTTTACATATATGACTAAAAAAAGTAAAGCCTAGCTCACGCTTACACTCTTTAAGCAGTTACAGTTTTTTGGGATAGATTTTTTTACCTGTGCCTGCATGGTTTTCCTCCGGGTACACTCCAGTTTCCTTCCACACTTTCTGAGGTAATGGATGTTTCAGGCTGAGGTTTAGCCGTTTTTTATGGGGCAAAAGGGGTGCTCTTTGTTTAGTGATGAACTTAATAAAGCTGTCCAGGGACTTGCCAAAGAGCCATTCCCTATCAAAAGAGAAAAGCTAAAGGTGCTTCAAAAATATGCTGGTAGGTTACTTGGCTCCTGCCTTAATTGGCAGAAAAAAAACAGCAAAGGGAGGGCGCCAGTTGAGTATGTGTTAAAACAGCAATGACACTTTATTAGCAAACACTTACATTGAGGTATCCTGTGAACGACATGTAGGGGTAGTGTGGTAAGCCATGAAGGCAAGCAGCTGTCACGATGGAATGGAGAACCGCTGGGACAACAAGCTCAGAACCAATGTACAAGGGGTTGACTCCGGCAGCGTCTTAAACTCCCGCACGCCACTGTCTAGGAAATGACAGACAAGCAAGAGAAGAGGCAGGCCACAACGCGTTTCCGAGGCCCAACCTCCTTCATCAGGCTTTGTCAGGCCGCCAGAGTCAGCTCTTTGTACAGCGGGTCTGAGCTTATTGTCCCAGCGGTTCTCCGTTTTACTGTGACAGCTGCTTGCCTTCATGGCTTGCCACACTACCCCTGCATGTGGTTCACCGGTAACCTCAATGTAATTGTTTGCTAATAAAGTGTCATCTGGCGCCCTCCCTTTGCTGTTTTTTTCTGTCGGTCTTGAGGGAATCCCCATTTCCTGCCTAAGGAGCTTCCTGTGAATGGTTTGCCATCCCCAACCTTCCAGTGGATCTATCTGACCGGGGATCCTTCTTTGAATTTCTCCACACTACCAAAGACTGTATGGACTCTAATTTATACCTACCAGTATATTCACATTTATACTGCTGATTTACTTCCATTGTTGTCAGTGAGCGCTGACTCGGATGCTACTGGTTAGTTTGTGACGCATTCCTGCCTTAATTTGCCCTAGTATGTGTATATATGAATGTGAGTTAGGGACCTTGGATTGTAAGGTCCTTGAGGACAGGGACTGACGTGTATGTACAATATATATATAAATATATATATATATATATATATATATATATATATACATATACATATATATATATATATATATATATATATATATATATATATATATATATATATATATATATATATATGAAGTATATATATATATATATATATATATATATATATATATATATATATGAAGCTCTGTGTAAATTGACAGCGCTATATAAGTACCTGTAACAAGTAAATAAATAAGCTGACCATTGTAAGTGTTAAATGGTTTGTCCCAACCATCTAACTGCCGCTTTTGCTGGATTGTTTGATCTATTAAAGGAAGATAAAAAATAACAGACTTGCTGGCAGGATCAGCAGTTAATAAAACTGTGCTTTGGGTGGCTTTTGATTCTGCCTATAGTTCCACTTGAAGTCCAGAGTTTTCAATTTCAAAATTCTTTCTTCAAAGTATTCAGACACCATCAAAGCTGGCCTTTGAATTTTTATTCTAGGTTTCTTGCAAAAAAAAAAACCGATATAACTTTTGGAAATTTCCATCAGGGAACAAATCATTTATCTTTCAAGTGAACAACTTGAATAAAACAGCCTTATGCTTAACCCCTTTATTACTGTTTTTGTGTCTTCATAAGTAGAGTGATTCTCGTTGAAGGCTTTAGCTTTTTTCATTTTTTCTTTCTTTCTTTTTCTAAAACACCACCAGGTGCTTGGATTGAGTTGTGTTCCTGCTTCTGCTTGTTGAAATTAATCAGGGGCAGAGATGAATTTTGAAACAACACTCTTTGTTAGGTGATCAATGAGAAATGACCGCATTCTACAGCCAAGGCAGAAGAGAGGAAAGATCCTTGGTTCCGCACACATGCATGGAGTCCTATGGTGGTATGAGAGAGACAACCTCAGCCTGGTCTCCTGCCAGGCCACACCTCCAACGCGTTTCTCCAGCCAATGGTCAGGCCGGCCATACACAATTTAAATCTTGGTCGGTTCAACAGGAACCAGCCGAAATTCAAACCGTTAATAGGCAGGCTGAATGTACCAAGTTGATCGATCAAGCAACTTGAGTACAACCAGCCTATC
Source organism: Lithobates clamitans (assembly GCA_037952925.1). Classification (NCBI taxonomy): domain Eukaryota; kingdom Metazoa; phylum Chordata; class Amphibia; order Anura; family Ranidae; genus Lithobates; species Lithobates clamitans. The sequence goes on from JBBGZY010000723.1 coordinate 6,029,968, forward strand.
GGATTCTCTTGTGATCATCACTAGCGGCTGCTATAGCTGCAAGTAATAATCACTGTCTGGGGGAAGCCAACTCTGTCGGGAGAAGACAATTGCTCAGCAGGAGGGATTCCCGCATCAACACTGTCTGTGTTAATGGGGCAATCGTGCAAATTCCTTTCCTGCAACTTGTGCAGGTGACCCTTGCCATTGCTGTGTCCCTAGCCATTAATGGCAGCAAACTAACAGTAGGAACACAGTTCACATGAATGTTAAAGTGTAATTAAAGACCCACTATGAAAAACTTCAAGGAGCTAGAGTTTTTTGGCACAAGAGATATGCAAAGTCTCTTTTCCAAAAAAAACCTTTGCCCAATGCTACTCGCGATTCTTCTTTTTTGTATGTACAATGTACAGCACATGCACCATGCATGGTACATCTCAGCTCATTTATAACATGACGGGTATAAGCCAGGTGCTGGGGATGATGTAACTTCTGTGCACAACACCTGTGGCCATCTATTAGCCAAAGATAGGCAAAGTGGGACCAAGAGTAAGCAACGAAACAGATGGCATTTACATTGGATAGAGCAGCAACTAGTGCCTAGACCTGTCTCCACTTAGTAATGCACATTAAGAGGTACACTATATTACCAAAAATATTGGGATGCCTGCCTTTACACGCTCAGGAACTTTAATGGCATCCCAGTCTTAGTCCGTAGGGTTCAATATTGCGTTGGCCCACTCTTTGCAGCTACAACAACTTCAACTCTTCTGGGAAGGCTGTCCACAAGGTTTAGGAGTGTGTCTATGGGAATGTTTGACTATTCTTCCAGAAGTGCATTTGTGAGGTCAGGCACTGATGTTGGAGAGAAGGCCTGGCTCACAGTCTCCGCTCTAATTCATCCCGAAGGTGTTCTATCAGGTTGAGGTCTGGACTCTGTGCAGGCCAGTCAAGTTCCTCCACTTCCAACTCGCTCATTGATGTCTTTATGGACCTTGCTTTGTGCACTGGGTCCAAATCATTTGGTGGCGGTAGGATTATGGTGTGGGGTTATTTTTCAGGGCTTGGGGCTTGGCCCTTTAGTTTCAGTGAAGGGAACTCTTAAGGAGTCAGCATACCAGGACATTTTGGACAATTTAATGCTCCCAACTTTGTGGGAACAGTTTGGGGATGGCCCCTTCCTGTTCCAAAATGACTGCGCACCAGTGAACAAAGCAAGGTCCATAAAGACATGGATGATCGAGTTTGGAGTGGAGGAACTTGACTGGCCTGCAGTCATAAATGCTTACATTGATAGAAGTGCAGTTATCTACTTCCTTAAAACTGAACTCCGTGCAAGCAGTTATATATGCATTTGAAATACATATATACGAAACAATTTACCAAAGGGTTTGCATTGCATGTTCATCTATTGTTGGGATTTACATAATCAAACCAGGCAGCACAGCCCTTGATGATCTTTCTTTTCTCTATTGAAGAATAAACAATAAAGCTTGTTCACTTCCCTGGCCCAGCTTGAAAGCGCAGTGAAAAGCTCATCTATCTATAATTAAAGGCAAACCGCACAATCACCTCGATGTGCTCAAATAGTTAACAACTGGGTAGCTGCTAACACTGATTGGGGCCCCACACCTATATAAAGTAAAAAGAAAGAAATGCTGCGCTACTATGTATAAAAAAAAACTAAACAAACATCATTACATGTCAATGGGTGGTAACAAATAGTGGTGACATCCTCTAAATTAAGGTGTCCCAGTGATCTACTACTTGTATGCTTACAAATACCTCCGTATTATTGTAAACTGACAACAAATATAGCAAAATTGCCATATAACAATAATGGTGTCACCCCCTCACACAAAATGTAATAACATGTATTAAAAACATCAGTATATAGTCCTGAAATAAACTCAAAACAATATTCAAAACTCAATATAACAATAATGGTGTCACCCCCTCACACAAACTGTTATAACGTGTTCTAAATATTAATCTCTATATAAACAGTCCTGTAATGATCTCCACTGTGCTGCACTTAGTAGCTCTCTTGCTACTTCTATACACAAACACACTCCAAATCCATAAAGTGCCATTCTCCTTTAAATGTGCTTTGGAACTCAGTGCTATAACCTAAAATTAAAAGACACAACGTGAATCCGCCACCGCTATTCTTAGCAGCTCATCTGTATATGTGGACCTATATAATCTTAGGTCAACAGCGCCTTTGCCCTTTATTTTGGAACCAGCATGAGTATTGGCTGTAGATTCTGGTAAAAGACACCTTAAAATGATGTACACAGCGGCCAATCCTCTTCAAAATCCACTCCTTATATTATGGGATATAGATACTCAAAGGAACATAAATGGAATTATCATTGTGCAGATTGCATAAATAAAAGCTCCAAATTTTTAAAACCATTCAAAATACACTCACTTTTTTATGTGCACTGCATCTAGTGCACACAGATATACAGGTAACGTAACATGTAGAGGTTGGACATTAGCCCCTTAAGGAGCATAACACATCGGCTTCACCTCTTCAGTACTTGTTGACGTCACTTCTGATGACGTGATGACGTCATTGGCTTTGCCCCATGCGCTTCCCCTTGATACAGTCATGTGTACAGATGAAACGCGTCAGCATGGAGCCAGTGACGTCAGCAAGTACTGGAGAGGTGAAGCGCCCCCTCTCTCTCCTCATTGGCTCACTTGCTGTGATTGACAGCATCGAGGTTCTCGTGCACATCGTTGGATTGCAATGGGGCTCAGGTAAGTATTGGGGGGGGGGCTGAAGGGGCTGCTGCACAGGTTTTTTTTTACGTTAATGTGTAGAATGCATGAAGGTAAAAAACCTTGAGACTTTACAACCACTTTAATAACAGAAAAAAAGGCAGCAGGACTTTCTTATGACCTTAATCTAGTGGGTATATAAGGGACTGCAGTATGTACTGTACAGCTATCTCTTAGTTTACAGGGCTTAACCATGACTTCTCCTTCCCATGTTATTGACCAACTGTGTGCTCACTTTATAGTCTCTATAATTATATGATTCCTTCATGTCCTGTTTTTTTTATTCTGTTTACAACCATACAGCTCATTTTTCTATTTTTAGTAAACTTCTAGCAGTGATCCATGAAACATAAAAAGTATCATTTATTGCTTATTTGTCGCAAAAAAGTTGAAACTTCAGAAGTGTTTGTGTGAATTGTGAGGGACCTTTTGTTCAGATTCTTGCCTCTGTGTTTTGATGGTTCTGACCTTACTTTGTGTCTTTTTTTAGCCAACAGCAACAGGAGAACAAAAAACAAAACCAACACAGAACAGTGTTCGGGCTCTCAGAGGTCTTGGCCTATCTCCAGATTTGGTAGGTTGAATAAATATCCTTAATAAATAATATCTTTAATATATATCCTTTTCATTAAACATCCATTACTTACTGCTGGTATAATACTTTTATTTCTTTATATGATCTGCTCATAGAGTGAAGCGCCAACAACAAGAGCCAATCAGACTTTATTGCATTACTTTTAATGTTATACATTTGTGCTTTAGAGATTAACCGCTTCAGCCCCAAAAGATTTTACCCCCCTCCTGACCAGAGCACTTTTTGTGATTCAGCACTGCGTCGCTTTAACTGACAATTGCGAGGTCGTGCGACGTTGCACTCAAACAGAATTGACGTCCTTTTTCCCCCACAAATAGAGCTTTCTTTGGTCGTATTTTATCACCTCTGCGATTTTTATTTTTTGCACTATAAACAAAAAAAAGCGTGACAATTTTGAAAAAAAATGCATTATTTTTAAATTTTTGCTATAATATATATCCCCCAAAAATATATATAAATTTTTTTTTCCCCAGTTTAGGCCGATATATATTCTTCTACATATTTTTGGTAACAAAAATCTCAATAAGCGTATATTGATTGGTTTGCGCAAAAGTTATAGCATCTACAAAATAGGGGATAGATTTATAGCATTTTTATTAATTTTTTTTTTTTTTTTACTAGTAATGCTAGAGGTGCAATTTTTATTGTGACTGTGACATTATGGCGGACACGTCGGACAATTTTGACACATTTTTGGGACCATTGGCAATAATACAGCGATCAGTGCTATAAAAATGCATTGATTACTGTAAAAATGTCACTGGAAGGGATGGGGTTAACACTAGGGGCCGATCAAGGGGTTAATTGTGTTCCCTATTGTGTGTTCTAACTGAAGGGGGGAGGGGACTGACTAGGTGAGATGACAGATCGCTGTTCATACTCTGTATGAACATGCGATCAGTCTCTTCTCCCCTCAGAGAACCGGTATCTCTATGTTTACACACAGAGATCCCGGTTCTCGCTGTGTTACGAGCGATCGCAGAAGCCCGGCGGTCATCAAGACCACCAGGCACTTGAATCGACTCCAGGGACGAGCTGCGGGTGAGCTGCCATTCTGAAGCTTCCCTCCAACCACTTTGCATATTATTTTATATACACTGTGATTCTGTACTTGCTAAATATGCTACAGAAATCTCCCTCCACTGAGTCTGGCTGCAACCATTTTAACTGTGGGCAGCTGAAGCTGCTGCCTGTTCACTTCCTGGATTTGCACAGACACACAGATGCACACCTCCAGCTCTGCAGCTCTCATTGGCCCTCTTATCACTCATTCCTCTCCCTTCCTTGCAAACTCTCACTAGAATGGGAGAGAGAGCTATACATGATGTCATTAACCTAGGCTTTTTACCAGACAAGAAACAGGAAGTGGGCTGTATAAGGTATTTACTGGCAGAAAAAAAATATTTTACTATACAAAGTTAAAACAACAAGGGCAGAGGATTTAGAAGATGGAAAGATGAAAAAATGTCTGAAGTTCCGCTTTAAAGAGTCCTTGCCATAAAGAATCACTTCTCACATAAATAAAATGTTTACAACAAACTCATGCTGACCTTGCTATACCAATTTATTATGCCTTATGTCAGTAATAGTCCTTGTAGTTATCTTCAATCTCTGATAATTAGGAAAAGATCAGCTGCACTCCTCAAAATATTCAAATTCTGGTAAATTTATTCATCTGGACTACATGATCGGAGAGTCACTGCCTGGTCTTTTCCTTTGGATTTGTGCCATATGTGGAGCATGGGACAATCCCCTGCTGGCATTCAGCACCCAACCTTTCATAGGGTGACCCAATTTAAGGCTTGGGAGCAGCTCCCCCCCGTCCTGGCCCACACAAAGGTTTTCTGCCGCTGCCGTTCAAACCTCCAGCATTCTGTAAGTGACAGTAGGAAAAAAGTAAAGTTTTCTTTGAGTGGCCAGTCTTAAGTTAACTCATTACTGTCACTGATAATGTACGGGCATTCTCCCATATAAAGATTGTGGCGTGGGTAAGCTTTATAGATAGCAACCAGAAGATTTGGTGACGTCAGGACCAGTACAGGGCCCACGACAGAGAGCCTCTGATCCTCCTAAAAGTTTGAGAGGGTGAAGAAAACTTCAGGGCTATTACTGACAAAAGGCATAATGATTTGCTATAAGAAAGGCAGCATCAGTATACGCAAATATTTATTTATTTTTTTAAAAGTGATTAAAGTGATTTTTTTTTTAAATAATAAACATCTCTATACTTATCTGCTCTGTGCAATGGAATTGCACAGAGCAGCCGCAAACCTCCTCTTTTCGTGTCCCCTGCTGGTGCTCCTGGTCCCTCCCCTCTGTCCAGTTCCCCCATGGGAAGCGACTTCCCATTGGGGCACTTATGTGTGCTTGCTCCCGAGCCCCGCTGCTGCGTCCATTGAAAGAGACAGCGGAACTCAGCTTTGCCCCCCGCTCCCTCGTCACTGGCTTTGATTGACAGCCAGTGGCTCCCGGTGGCCCAGAGAGACTGGTGAGGAGAGAGAAGAGCTGCAGATGTGCACGGCGCTGGATCGAAGGGGGGCTCAGGCAAATAAGAGGGGGTTGAGGGGGAATGCTGACACCTAAACATTTTTTACTTTAATGCAAGGAATGCATTCATGTAAAACATGTTTAGGCCTTACAACGACTTTATGTAAGCAGCCAGAAAAGTGATACCTGAGGACAGTCTGTCTCTTTAGGAGCTTGGGTGGGAGGACACAGATGACAAGCGTTAGGGTGCTGCAGAGCCGCTCGCTCCATGTAGTGTTTCCGTCCACCAATATTGTTCTGTACCGTATGAGGTTGGTCATGTTGGAAGGATAGAAATATACATTTAAAAAAACTACTCTCTATAAATGTAAATAGAATCAAACCTATAAATCTTATAAAATGCTGCGTTATACCCTGACTTTGAACTTTGAGTTCACAGTGATTTTTATATATTTGAAACTGTCTATGGTAAGCACACTTTCCAAATGTAGGAAAAATGACTGTACAGTTTGAGGCATTATATCTGTGACATTTATATTTGGGATTAGACTCCAGGGGACACCAACTTTTTTTTATGAATTCCCCAGAAGAAACAATGTACTTGATTTACTAAAATTGGAGAGAGCAAAATCCAGTGCAGCTGTGCATTATAGCCTATCAGCTTCTAATTTCAGCTCGTTCAATGAAGCTTTGATAAAAAAAACAAAGAAAAAAACTGGAAGCTGATTGGTTTCTATGCAGGGCCGCAACAGATTTTACACTCTTCAGTTTTAGTAAATCAACTCCAATAGGGAGGAGGAGAAGCAGCACACTGAGCTTTCCAGTGAATGGCTGTGCAGCTGTCTGATCATTGGAGGAGAGTACACTGAGTTCCCAGCATAGCTAGAGATCTGACCACGGTGCATTTTCCTGCTTAGTGTGGTCAGTTTTTATTAGGAAAGCAAGGGGACTAGCAGGAACACCAGATATTTCAAAGAAAGCATTAAAAAGAGAACAAGATACTTTCTCTTACAAGTACATGGCACAGCAGGCACATATCAGGAATACGAAGTGTTGAGGTAACAAACGCTTTAAAGTGGTATTAACCACTTCCGGACCGCCGCACGCCGATATACGTCCTTACTTTCAAGAGAAATATCGTTGTTATGGCAGCTAGCTGCCATTAACCCGATACCCTCTTCTTTGGAAGTTTGTCGCCATTCCACAAGCGCGCGCAATTTTGAACATGTTGGGTATCAATTTACTCAGCGTAACATTATCTTTCACAATATAAAAAAAATTGGTCTAACTTTACTGTTGTCTTATTTTTTAATTAAAAAAAGTGTATTTTTTCCAAAAAAACGCGCTTGTAAGACCGATGTGCAAATATGGTGTGACAGAAAGTATTGCAACGACCGCTATTTTATTTTATAGTGTGTTAGAAAAAAAATGCATAATGTTTGGGGGTTCTAAGTAATTTTCTAGCAAAAAAAAATGTTTTAACTTGTAAACAACACATCTCAAAAAGAGGCTCGGTCCTTAGGTGGTTAAAGGATCACCTTAAAAAGTCCTCTTCTCGGGTTTGCGCTCCTGGCTCCTCCCCCTTGACCATTGCCACCAATAGCAAGTCGCTAGCAATAGGGGCACTGGTGCATGCTCGCTCCTGAGCCCTGCTCTATGCGTCAGTAAGACACATAGAGCTGTGGCTCAGCCCCGCCCCCCGCTCTCCCCTCATTGGCTTTCACTCACTGCTGCTGTCTCGGCCAATGAGGAGAGGGAGTCCCGGGACAATCAAGGCTGTTGTGCACATTATTGGGTCATAATGGGGCTCTGGTAAGTATTTGGGGGGGCTGCTGCACAGGTTTTTTTCTTACCTTTCTGCATAGAATGCAGAAAGGTAAAAAAACATTCAGCCTTTACAACAACTATAAAGTGACTTTGTGCTTTGCCCATGCAGGACAAATCAAAGGGCTTACTCTACTGCAGACCTCCTCCGGGAGCAAAAAATTGTAGCTTACACAGGCTATAAGCCATAAAGTGTAAGTTGCATGCTGATCCATACAAGTAATCTGCTTCTGGCACTGAATATAGCAATAGGGGAGTAAAGGGAAGGTAAGTATATGCTGATGGGGGTATAGGAAACCCATTGCTTATCATCAAGGATTAAAGCACAGTTTTGCTTTGAGCATCATATCCTTTTGGATTGCAAGTATATTTTCATGGTATTAAGTTAAGTTGTTATCTATCCTATTTAGTATTTCTTAGGATTACCATCACTAAGGAACCATTATTGCTTTTGCTTTCTTAGCTGGAATGGACTTAAAATGGCAGCTGCTATTATAGCTATAGCTTTATTCCAATTTATAAATAATGGAGATGTTAGGATTTTGGTATTTATATGATGTGTAAATCTAACCGTTGATGCATATACAATGTGCACGTTGTGTGGTCCTGCTGAGTATTGTAATTGGTGTTCGTGATTTATTAAAGTTATTTTAAGCTATGGTAATTTGTCTACTTAGCTATGTCGTTCTTTAGAGGAAAATCACAATTACAGCAGATTTCCATATAAAAGGTCTTCTATATCCATCATATCCTATAATATGTTTTACTGTCTGTACCTACAAAAAAATAAACTTAGTGTTCTAGTTCTTGTTAGTCCTTTAGAGCAAAAAAAGAAATCTCCTGATCAGTTGATATTTATATTTATTTAGAACCAAAGCTTTTTGGTATAAGAGTGGGGAAAAACCTCCATCAAGTAATTTTTTTGTTGCCTGTATCACACTGGGGAGATTTTTCTTCACTTTCTGTAATGGGGATGCAACAAAAAATCTAAGGAAATTTGTCCAAAGTAAATCCTAGTACACGCGGACCGAATATCAGTGGTTCAATAGAAACTACCGACATTCAGCTCATGTGTATGACTGCCGGACTAAACCCGACAGAAGCCAGCCAGAAAGACAGTGGCATGGAGGCAGGCTTCTTCCAAAGGCTCATGGTCGAAAAAGGCCTATCCAGCTGCTCCGACCTGAGCTGTCAGGTTTTTTATTTGCATTTACCCGCTGGGTTGGGCGAAAAAAAAAATAGTGGTGTGTAGAAGGCTTAAAGGGGGACTCCACTTTCATGCGAAAAAAATAGCAAATAATAAAAAAGAATTATTTTCCGGGCACCGTGCTTCTGTCCAGGGCTTCGGTGACATTATCTACACACGCTGCACACGGCGGCTCTCCCTTCGGAACACCGTGCGTCAGCCCAGGGCTTCAGTGACACAATGCAGATATGCCGGCAGGTCCAACATGGATACATTGCCTGTCAGTTCCATCTTGTGGCTCTAATGATCTGCACCTCCATCCGGATTTCCCCGTCAGGGATACAATGACCCACCAGTGCCCGAGCAAGCCCACAGCCAGCGCGGTAACGTTTTGACTTCATGTTCAATGGATTATGTACTGTTTTCAACTTTCTTTTGAATAAATTGCCAACAAGCCTACGAAGTTTACATTGCGGATCTGTGCCGCCATTGTTGATCATTGACCATCCCAGCTAGGTTCTGAAGAAGAAGGTGCTACCTTCGAAACGCGTCAACCAGCAGCTGCACGTCTTGTCCGTAGGTCTGGAGACTGCTATCGGTGTATCCATTATCACCATCAATAGACCATTATGCGCGATTTTTATCTACCCTTGTGAGTAGTATTTTTACGTTTCTTTCTTTTAATAAACTTTTTTAAAGATAATGCACAAGGCCGGTGCGCCCTCTCTTTTCTGTTTTTTGTCTGCATGTTAGGATTTCCCTATCCTTGAGGGCAGCAAGGCTGAAAGCTACCATCGAAAACTTTGAACTGTCGGGCCACACATTTATGCGCAAGAGTTTTTGTTTTGTTTTGTTGTATTGACCATCCCAGCCCCTGAGCGCTGTCGGCCTTTGTTGTTTTCAGTCTTACAGCAGTCAATCCAATGCGACCAGACAGCAGCACAGTTGAGCTGTGACTATATGTATCCCACATTGGGTGATTTTATCTCAGAAGCCAGGTTTCACTTACCATGTATTGTGCTGTCTTCTCTCCCCCTCTCCCTCTCTGCCTGTCAGGAATCCCCAATGTGAACCGTGTTAAAATGCTTGTAAAATCCTATAATCCACTCTATTACAGTAGAGTGGATCATGCCGCTCTGCGCTTCCGTGACCCGCCAGAGCTCTCTTCCCCGCTCCGAGCACTGCAGATGAGATCTGCCACTGACAGCTGGGAGAAGAGGAGGAGAGCAGCGGGAGGTCAGCTGACCACTGAGCGGTGCTGTACTGAAGGTATTTGATACGATTATATTACAGAAACACACACGTTGTACATTATATACTACTGTAATAGAGTGGATTATAGGATTTTACAAGCATTTTAAACTAGGGCTTATTTTCGGGATAGGGCTTATATTGCAGCCCTCCCCGAAAATAACAGTAGGTTTTATTTTCAGGAAAACACGGTAATTATGAAACCACTCCCGTTAGTCTCACCCAGCACAGGGGCACAGAGGAACAAACAGTGACTTCTTCAGAATAACAAAAGGTAGGAATCTGCAACAAGTGTGTTAAAATCCTTGCAAACTACATAGATCACACAGAGGGGAATGTTTTTTTCCCAGCAAAAGTGGAGTTACTCTTTAAAGAGAATTTCCATCTTAAAGAGATGTCACAGGGCCACGTATCCCCATTTGAGGATTTTTCCTTACTTGTTGCTCTGATGAAAACTTAAACTGATTGTTGCCCTAACTTTTGTCTGGGTGACAATTTTCACCCAGACAAATAGAGAGGGTGAATCTCCATAGTCAGGACATAGACAGCAATAGGAACGTGACAAAAGTTTTGACCCAGTGGAGCTTCTACTGCCCTTTAGATCATCCATCAGAACTCAGAACCCTGTTGTAATGTCGCCTTTTAATATCCAGCTGACAACTGAAGCAGCTGCTGAATTTACCAGAATTAATGCATCATAGCCAATTGTGATGGCACCTGTTAATATGCTCTCATATTCAGGTTCTCTGCTGCGTAAACATATGCAATTCTAGTGGGAACAAATGTACTCACAAGTTGTATTGTTTACATAAGTGTGACTGATTTTGGGAACAAATATGCAGGATTACAATGTTTTATAAATATAGGAGATTGTGCTTAGCATTGAATATATGTAAGGATTTGCTGTATGCATATGCAGCTGCTTTTAAAAACAAATCTGCACAGAGATTACATAAACCTCTTTTATTGCTTTTGGTAACGAATATGCACAAAAATAATGCTTTATTGTTATCATGTCTAAATTGTCCCTAGTATGTATGAATGTGAGTTAGGGACCTTAGATTGTAAGCTCCTTGAGGGTAGGGACTGATGTGAATGTACAATGTATATGTAAAAGTGCTGTGTAAATTGACAGCACTATATAAGTACCCGAAATAATTAAATAAAATAAATAAATCCCACCTAATAAAACCAATCACCTTTTAATCCTACCCAAAAGAAAATGTTTTTCTCGCTTTGTCTTTTTACATAGCACACCTTTGCCTGCCCATAAACTGCACGTGACTCTTATGCCGCATACACACGAGCGGACTCTCCGGCAAAAAAGGTCCGACAGAACGATTCCGTCGGACATTACGATCGTGTGTGGGCTTCATTGGACCTTCATCGCACCTTTTCTGTCAAAAATCCTGATGGACCTAGAAATAGAACATGTTTCAAATCTTTCCAACGGACTCGAGTCCGATCGAAAAATCCCTTCATCTGTATGCTAGTCCGACAGACAAAAAAGGACGCAAGGGCAGCTATTGGCTACTGGCTATGAACATCCGTATTCTAGTCCGGTTGTACGTCATCACGTTCGAAACGATCAGACTTTGGTGTGATCGTGTGTAGGCAAGTCGGTTTAGTTGGAACTCCGTCGCAACTCAGTTGAAAAGTCCTTCGGAGTTCAGGCGGACGAGAAGTCCGCTCGTGTGTATGTGGCATTAGGCCCCTTGCATACAGATACTGTGAGCCCTATATGTAGCGCTATTCCTGCAGGAGCCACTGGTGAATTAGGGATTCCCCACCCTGCACAGCTAGGCACGCAGAATTTTCCACAGCACTCTTCAGTCAAGAAACAGTCCTTGCAGCTTTGTTTTTTGTATTTTATTAGGGGTATTGAACTTGGATGGGGATAGGGGTATCATGGGATGCCCACTTGGTTTTAGCAGAACTCTTCAGGGACAACTTCTTCTGTACAGTCTATTTACACACTCCTCGGCTTCCTCCAGCACAACACTTGCTTGAAGCTAAATATTCCCCGGACCAGTTGGAATACTGTTAGGTGATCTGACAATAGGGCTCAGTCAGATTTTAGCAAATGCCTGTTACAGGCAGGGACCATAGGCCCCTTGGTTGTGTAGCAAGGTCCTACTGCCCATCTGTTCTTTGGCTACTGATCACAGCACCACCTCTTTAGGCACTGCCAGCCCACCTGGCTGCAGCTGTCCATTTCACTAATCCTCTTGGCTAATCTTCCACAATCCTCCCAGACTGACTTTGCATCCATCTGAGACTGCTCTCACCCAGTCCTCTCAGGTATGCCTCTCAGTCCTCCCTTACTGTCTCCCTCACCAGCCACCCGACTGTCTTCTCCCAGGAGATCTCCCAGACGTGCTCACTGGCTCCTGCTGTCCTCGCACCTGCTCCCGTGCCACTGGATAGGATTCCTCCTTGGGGTTATGAGAGGGTCCCTCCTGCACCTGAGCTCCCAGGCCCAAGGTCACCCCCCCTAGAGTAGGGTGTTACCCTCAAGGGCCCACTGACAGCCTCCTAGTGCTCCATCTCCAACTTCCACCCAAACTCTCCTGCCCTGCTGGGCTGACCCCTGCCAACCTGTCTATTGGGGATTGGTCAGGGACCTCATGAATACTCCGGTCAGCTCCTCCTAACCTCCCTCCTATTCTTCTAGAAACTTCTCACAAGTTCTAGAAGTAGGGGAGGTACCAGAGATGCTGCCTGCTGAGTCATACCAGCCTCCCTGGATCATTCACCCTGACCCAGATTCAAACAGAGGCTTGGATGCCAGCCAAATCAAATCCTTTTAACTACACTAACAAAAATCCTTACACTACCTACTCTAGCACATTAGAGGGTACTACACTTACAATGTACATTTCTGCGTATTTCCCCCATCTGGGAAGCCCAGGTGCTGTGTACAAATTGCCATAGACATGAATGGCTGTCTCCAGCTGTACTTAGGTATACGCTGGTATTCGTGTGAACACTTGTGTAGTGTACGGGCATATTCCAGGAGCAGAAAACAATCTATTCTTGTAGTATGCTGTATGAGTGTATACCGGAGTAGAGCTGTGCATAGCCATCCATGTCTGTTGGTGTCTGTGTACAGCATCTGGCTTCCCTGGTGTGGAAAATATTACAGAATTTTTGATGCACAGGCTCGGGGCTGCTGTGTGCAAGAGTCCTTACAGAGCTGGGAGTGACAACTGCATGCTGGGCATAGGAATTTTAGGGGTATCTTCCTCATGTTAGGCCTACTCCCGTGATAATTGGTGAATATGTGACTGATGTAAGAAATAAGCAGCAAGAGATCCATACAAAACAAAAGAGCCGGAGAAGTGTTGAATAAGGAACAGATCCACAGAATACAGCGACCTTTCCAGCAGGCCCTCAGAAGAACAAGGGACAAAACAATAATAACATTAAAAAATGTCACTACAGCCCTCTGTAAGACACTCCAACTCTTGTGAAGATGACAAAAATCAGATGCAGTAATGGACAGGATTAGCCTTAGATGATCTCACAGTACAGTGTTATCAGGAATAGGGGTGTCTGAGCACACGCAGATGTCAGGAAGTGTTCTGCAACTTTTCATGAGAAATCCAAGACACCCCTCAGAAAAGCATTTGTAGTGATACTACCACCCTCCTGAATGCTGCATTTTTATGATGCAAAGGTTTTTTTGTTTTTTTTATTGTTTTGTTTTTAGGGTACTGCTTAGCCACAATTAACCTTACTACATAGCTTTGTTTATGCATTCGGTGGTTCTAAACACACTTCTCAAAGTCAATCCAACTTCGATCACTTTTCAGAGGTTTTTATAAACTTTTATACAGGTGTTCATGAGGTAGAATTGGCGCCTCCTGAATGCCTGGTTTTTTTCTTATCTCAAGGGGGATTTTCTATCGTAGTTGGTATGCGATCACGTTGTGTTCCCGTTGACTTAAAGGTTTACTACAGTGCCTTGAAAAAGTGATCAAATACCCCTTGAAATGTTCCACCTTTTGTCATTTTACAACCAAAAACATAAATGTATTTTATTGGGATTTTTATGTGATAGACTAACGCAAAGTGGCACATAATATGAAGTGAAATAAAATGATAAATGGTTTTCAACATTCTTTACAAATAAATATCTGAAAAGTGTGGCGTGCATTTGTATTCAGCCCCCTCTGATACCCCTAACTAAAATCTAGTGGAACCAATTGCCTTCAGAAGTCACCTAATTAGTAAATAGAGTCTACCTGTGTGTAATTTTATCTCAATATAAATACAGCTGTTCTGTAAAGGCCTCAGAGGTTTGTTAGAGAACCTTTGTGAACAAACAGCATCATGAAGGCCAAGGAACACACCAGACAGGTCAGGGATAAAGTTGTGGAGAAGTTTAAAGCAGGGTTAGCTTATAAAAAATATCTCAAGCTTTGAACATCTCACGGAGCACTGTTCAATCCATCATCTGAAAATGGAAAGAGTATGGCACAACTGTAAACCTACCAAGAAATGGCAGTCCACCTAAACTGACAGGCCGGGCAAGGAGAGCATTAATCAGAGAAGCAGCCAAGAGGCCCATGATAACTCTGGAGGAGCTGCAGAGATCCACAGCTCAGGTAAGAGAATCTGTCCACAGAATAACTTTTAGTTGTGCACTCAACAAATCTGGCCTTTATGGAAGAGTGGCAAGAAGAAAGTCATTGTTTAAAAAAAGCCATAAGAAGCCCATTTGCAGTTTGTAAGAAGCCATGTGGGGGACACAGCAAACATGTGGAAGAAGGTTCTCTGGTCAGGTCAGATGAGACCAAAATTGAACTTTTTGGCAAAACGCTATGTGTGGCGGAAAACTAACATTGCATATCACCCTCAACACACCATCCCCACCGTGAAACATGGTGGTGACAGCATCATGCTGCTGGGATTCTTTTCTTCAGCAGGGACAGGAAGCTGGTCAGAGTTGATAGGAAGATGGATGGAGCCAAATACAGGGCAATCTTAGAAGAAAACCTGTTATGCCGCGTACACACGAGCGGACTTTATGGCAGACTTTGCCCGGCGGACTGGATTTCGTCAGACAATTCGATCGTGTGTGGGCTCCAGCGGACTTTATTTTCTCAAAAGTTGGACGGACTTAGATTTGAAACATGTTTTAAATTAATACGTTGAAATCGAGTCCGGTCGAAAAGTCCGCTCGTCTGTATGCTAGTTCGACGGACAAAAAGCCACGCTAGGGCAGCTATTGGCTACTGGCTATGAACTTCCTTGTTTTAGTCCGGTCGTACGTCATCACGTACGAATTCGTCAGACTTTGGTGGATTGTGTGTAGGCAAGTCCGTTCATTCAGAAAGTCCGTCGTAAAGTACGTCGAAAAGTCCACCGGGCAAAGTCTGCCGTAAAGTCCGCTCGTGTGTACGCGGCATTAGAGTCTGCAAAAGACTTGAGACTGGGGCGGGGGTTCACCTTCCAGCAGGACAACGGCCCTAAACATACAGGCAGAGTTACAATAGAATGGCTTAGATCAAAGCATATTCATGTGTTAGAATGGCCCAGTCAAGTTCCAGACCTAAATCCAATTGAGAATCTGTGGCAAGACTTGAAAATTGCTTTTCACAGACGCTCTCCATCCAATCTGACAGAACTTGAGCTATTTTGCAAAGAAGAATGGGCAAAAATGTCACTCTCTAGATGTGCAAAGCTGTTAGAGACATCCCCAAAAAGACTTGCAGCTGTAATTGCAGTGAAAGGTGGTTCTATAAAGTATTGAATACAAACTCATGCCACACTTTTTTAGATATTTATTTGTAAAAAATTTTGAAAACCATTTATCATTTTTCTTTTACACTTCACAATTATGTTCCACTTTGTGTTGGTCTATCACATAAAATCAAAAGAAAATACATTTATGTTTTTGGTTGTAACGTGACAGAATGGAAGATTTCAAGGGGTATGAATACTTTTTAAGGCTCTGTAAACCCAGGACCCTGCATTCACTAGATCTGATTTCCCACAGCACACAGAGCATGGAAATGAAATTGTTTTAGTAAAGATAAAATGTTTGAGGCTGGGTTCACACTGCTGCATGCTCTGGCTCACAGCAGGAACCCAGTGCGTCCCCATTCATCGTTTCAGGTCCAATTTCAGCCCGAATGTTTGGCTGAAATCGGACCTGAAACAGACCAGAAGACGCACAGGACTCCTGTGCAATTTGTACCAAAGCCCCTGCGGAGATTCATGATCCGGGTCCATACAGAGCCGGTCACAATCTACTGCTATGCAAACTGGATGTGGGGAACCTGCATCCAATTCGTACTGGTGTGAACCCAGCCTTGTGACTTCTATCAGTGTCTCATTAACCACCTCAATACAGGGCACTTGCACCCCCTTCCTGCCCAGGCCATTTTTTCATCTTTCAGCGCTCTCACACTTTGAATGACAATTGAGCGATCATGCAACGCTGTACCCAAATTAATTTTTAATAATTTTCTTCACACTAATAGAGCTTTGTTTCGGTGGTATTTAATCACTGCTGGGTTTTTTATCTTTTACAAACAAAAAGAAAAAAGCCTGAAAATTTTGAAAAAAAAAGTTTTTCTTAGGTTTTTTTCATTAAATTTTGTAAATAAGTAATTTTTTTCCTTCACTGATGTGCACTGATGAGTCGGCACTTATGGGCACTGATTAGGTGGCACTGATGTGGAGGCACTAATATGCCACACTGATGGGCACTGATAGGTGGCACTGATGGGCACTGATAGATGGCACTGGTGGGCATTGATGGGTGGAATTGATAGGTGGCACTGGTGGGCACTGATAGGCAGCACTGATAGGCGGCACTGGTGGGAACTGATAGGCGGCACCGGTGGGCACTAATAAGTGGCACGGATAGGCAGCACTGATGGGCGGCACTGATGGGCAGCACTGATGGGCACTGAAAAGCAGCATTGATTGGCATCACTAATGGGCACTAATGGGCACGGATTGGTGTCACTGATGGGAACTGCTGGGGCTTTACTGTAATCGGGGCACTGATGATCAGTGCCCTGGTTACCTGCCTTGGTCTCCCCTGCGAGGAGATTTACAAATATTTATTTTTACATTGAGATGTTACTGCATTGACCAGGACATGTATGTGTTAATAAAGTGTTTAAAAATTATGAATATCTTTAGAACTGGTCGCCTAAATTTCACAGTGGAGATGTACATATGTTTGCATCTCTGATCGTGATAAGAAGCCTCTGACAAAGGCATCTTACCACGTGATCAGCTGTGACCAATCGCAGCTGATCATCACGTGAACCAGGAAGTACCGGTAAACGGCATTCCTCGGTTCGCGATGACAGGGAGAGCTGATCGGCGGCTCTCCCTGTCAGGGAGGGGGGGGGCCTGTGAGGATAATCAGCACACTGATTATCAGCACAGCCTCCATCAAATGTACCAATAAGCTGCCAATCGGTGCCCAGTCAGAGCCCCATCATAACCCCCTGCCAGTTCCCAATAAAGTGCCAATCAGTGTCCATCACAGTGCCAATCAGTACCAAGCATTAACACCTGTCAGTACCTGCCCAATCAGTGCTGCCCATCAGTTCCATCTATTAGTGTCCATCAATGCCACCTGTCAGTGCCAATCAGTGCTGCCTATCAGTGCCACTGGTCAGTGCCCATCAGTGCTGCCTGTCAGTGCCCATCAATGCCGCCTGTCAGTGCCCATCAGTGCCGCCTGTCAGTGCCCATCAGTCCCCAGATGACGGCTTTTTAGCAGAAACTCGTCGGGTGGACCCACCACAATTACCGCTACTTGCCTTTACATGCTCTTGATGATCTTTAACATGTGATTCTGTTTTTATACTCTTTTAAATAAATTAGTTTTTACGTTATCACGCTATGCAAGTTTTTCATTCATTTTCGCATGGTATGTGAACACCCATTTGTGGCCCCCTATTGGAACATTATCCTTATGCCGCCGCTGGTGATCGTTGGTGCCAAGTTGCTGTCCTGACCCAGGATCCATCGTGGCTGTCCAAGGAGATGTACCCTTATAACCAGCTGATCTCAAAGCCTTTTTGACTTGGGTGGCATAAGCCTCCTCAAGTCAACAACATCTGGTAAGCCTCCTAAGACCCTTGGTGGCGGCTTCTTCACCATTCTAGCCTTTCCTGAAATGCCGTTGGTCTCAAACATCTGTCCAAACCTCCGAGGTTTTCCTTATCTTTGGACTTTAATATATATTGGTTTTTACCAACATTATAAGCAATTATGCCTGGACTGCTGCTTATAATTATTATTTATTTCTAGTTGGGTATTTTGGCACTCTTATTCACTTTGGTGATTTCCCCTCTAATCATTATTGTATCACCAGTATGCACATGTATATTGTACTGTATATTTCGCACAGGATATGATCATATCGTATCTATATATATTTTTTGTATTGTGAATTTTTATACTGAAATGTTTATTTTATGAATTGTCATCTCTATTTATAACCTTTATATTAGGTTTTTGACACTGGTTTCTATATTTTCAGTTTATTTAGGTTTTATAGCGCTACACTTTCACATTCACATTTATTGCTTGGGTCTATAGCTGTGTTGGCTGCTGTTTTACCTACACCATACGCAGCGTGTATTTCTTCTTTATTTAGTGCCCATCAGTGCTGCATATCAGTGCCAACTATTGGTGCCCATCAGTGCTGCATATCAGTGCCCATCAGTGCTGCATATCAGTGCCCATTAGTGCCACCTTATCAGTGCCAACTCATCAGTGGCCATCGATGCCGCCTCATCAGTGCCGACTCATCAGTGCTCGTCAGTGAAGGAGAAAACAAAATTTTATAACCGAAACGAAAAAAAACATTTTTTTTTTGTAAATGTCCGTCTTTTTTAGTTTGTTTAGCAAAAGATAAAAACCACAGAGGTGATCAAATACCACCAAAAGAAAGCTCTATTTGTGGGAACAAAATGATAAAAACTTAGTTTGGGTACCAATTTTCTTTCAAAGTGTTACAGCACGGAAAGCTGGAAATTGTCCTGGGCAGGAAGGGGCGAAAGTGCACTGTACTGAAGTGGTTAAAGATACAAAATTATTATTTATCAATGTTCGTTTTTTTTTCTTTGCAGATTGTGTGCAGAAGTACCAAACCAATTGAGATGGCGGTAAAACAGAAGATCTCTATGTTCTGTCATGTTGAACCAGAACAGGTAAGTTACAGTGGCAAGAAAAAGTATGTGAAATTCCCAGCAATGTGATTCTTTTTTTGGAGATCAGCGGCTTCCTCAGTTCTATTTTGCCATGGCCGTGGCTCTTTAACCATGTGATCGGCTGTGTCCAATCACAGCCGGTCACATGTAAACATAGAGATGGCAGAGTGTGTGGCAAGGAGAGCTGATCAGTGGCATCTCCTCCCAGGGGGACATCAAGACATGTAATCAGGGCACTGATCATCAGTGCCCTGATTACAATAACACGCCACCAGTGCCCTGATTACAATAACCACCCACCAATGCCAGTAATCAGTGCCCACAAGTGCCACCAATCAGTGCCGTTAGAGATGCCAGTCAGTGCTGGCTATCAGTGCCGCCTATCAGCGCTGCCCATCAATGCTCATCATTGCTGCTCATCAGTACTGCCTATCCGTGCCGCTTATCAGTCAGTGCCCACCAGTGGCGCCTATCAGTGCCACCTAATCAGTGCCCATAAGTGCTGCCTCATCAGTGCCCATTAGTGCAGCCTATCAGTGCCCATCAGTGCCGCTTTATCAGTGACATCAGTGAAGGAGAAAAATTACTTATATACAAAATTTTTTTTTGTTTGTTTGTAAAAAATAAAAAACCCAGCAGTGATTAAATTCCACCAAAAGAAAGCTCTATTTGTGTGAAGAAAATGATAACAATTTCACATGGTTACAGTGTAGCATGACCGCGCAATTGTCATTCAAAATGCGACAGTGCTGAAAGCTCAAAATTGGCCTGGGCAGGAAGGAGTGAAAGTGCTCAGTAGGCAAGTGGTTAATTGCAAACATGCCCCTATACATAACAACTTTCCTTAGATGTCTGGGCAAAATTTTAAAAAAATCATCTTCCCAGTACATGTAAATCTCCCTGTTTTTGTCTCTTTAAAGTGGTTCTAAAAACAGAAGGATTTTTTGACCTTAATATATTCTCTGCATCACCCTGAGTGCAGCTCCCCTCCCCCAAGGCTTTCCCTGTATGGTGACAGTACTGAGCGAGCAACCCCCTATGGTTACTATGCAAAAGCGCAAGCCGGTGTGCACTGGACCTGAGCAACTGCGGCAATCACTATTGTCATAATTCATACTTAAATGTCAGCTTTCAAGTGAATCTTCCTTCCTGGCTCCATCCCCCCTGCCGCATTCTAAAAAGCCCCCCCAACTTTTTTTTTTTTATTTCTTTTTTTACTTTTTCGTCCACTCCACACCCCACGGCACCATTCTAGCCTAGGCAAGAATGACATGTCCTGCTCTAGCAGCCTCCTGGGATACATTACATATCCCATGAGGCTGCAGGTGTAGGACAAACTCCCAGAAGAGGCAGAAGGCTCACGAGGACAGAGGTAGACTAAGATGGGGGCATGGGACCCAACACACCTGAACAGCAGATCACAGCAGGACAACAATAAAAATACTGGGCAGGTGAGTGTGTGAATGGAGGACAAATCTGCATGACCGGAAAGAGGGGATTAAAAAAATGTTAACCCTTAAGTTTTGCACTGAAATGGGCTTTTAAAGGTTTATGGTCTAAAAGTGCTAAATACTGTATGTTATAAATACTTTGACTTACGTAGTAAAATGAAACGGGGTGTATTGATTAACCTGATGCTGACCTCCCCACGTACATTCACAGTGGCAGGGCGGCCGAGTTGCAGAATCACGTACTGGTACGTGATGCTGCACTTACGGATCTGGGGCGCGCACGCATGCCGCTGGCGACCAGCTCCTGCTGTCATTGGGCACATGATGTCCGCTGGAACCCTCCGATCGCTCGAGGCATTAGTAGAGCAGTGATCTGCCTATGTAAGCAAGGCAGATTGCCGTTCTGTGACAAGGGAAGGCAGTGATCATGTGTTTCTACCAAGCAGGAACACAGATCTCTGCCTTCCCACAGTACAAGCACCCCCCACACAGTTAGAAAGCACTCCCTAGGAACACATTTAACCCTTTGATTGCCCTTGATGTAAACCCCTACCCTGCCAGTGTCATTAGTGCAGTGACAGTGTATATTATTTGCCACTGATCACTGTATTAGTGTTATTGGTCCCAAAAAGTGGCAAAAATGTCAGTTAGGTGTCCGATTAGTCTGCAGCAATATCGCTGTCCCGCTATAAGTCACTGATCGCCGCCATTACTGGTAAAAAAAATGATAAATTCCAAAAAAAATCCCATAATATGTAGACGCTAAAACTTTTGCACAAACCAATCAATATATGCTTATTGGGATTTCTTTTACCAAAAATATGTAGCAGAATACATATTGGGCTAAATTGATAAAGAAATTAGATATTTACATTTTTTTTATTGGGAATGTTTTATAGCAGAAAGTAAAAATGATTGTTGTTTTTTTTTTTTCAAAATTGTCGGTCTTTTTTGGTTTAAAACGCAGAAATGATCAAATACCACCAAAAGAAAGCTCTATTTGTGGGGAAAAAAAGAACATACATTTTTATTTGGGTACAGCATCGCATGGATACGCAATTGTCAGTTAAAGCAACGCAGTGCCGTATCGCAAAAAATGGCCTGGTCATGAGGGGGGTAAACCTTCCGGAGCTGTGATTAAAGATGTATTATATTATGTTTATTGGACAGAGATTGAAAGGAATGGCAAAGAAATATGTTAGATATGTCCTCATACAGTACATACATAGTAGGTGTGATGTAGCTAATATATGGACAGTTATGATGACTTAAATTGTTACTAAACCCACAACAGTAAAATCAGTCTGTATATCCAGTAAAACATGCTTGTTATACTCACTGTGTAACCTAAGGGGTTAATCCTCTGCATTGCGTAAGAACGCTGTCTGATCCTGCCTTCTCTTCTTCCACTGTCCCCAATCTATCTCCTGATAATACAGAGCCTTGGGGACAAGCTGCACATGCTCAGTTTGGTGTGTTGCTAGAGATTTTTTTTTTTTGGGAGAGTACATGTGATCAGCACAGGCCAATCAGCACTGTCCAGACAGAGGGTCAGGGATCCTGCAGCCTCATAGGACAGTCAGAGCAGAATGAAAACTCCTCCTACACTAATAAAAGTCAAAAGACTCCTCTAACTGCTGAGAAAGGGTACAGTATTGTGCAGTTTATATTTATTAAAATAATTGCATTTCCATGTTCGGACCAGATATAGTGAATGCAGGCTCCTGGGTTTAGTAACACTTTAAACTACTATACTTTCAAAGTAGCAATATTGTGTCTACTGTACATAGTTCCATGGGAGGTGAAAGCAGTTTATAAGTCATAAAAATAATAATCAGTTAAACATTGGAAACATTATTAATACCTTAAAAGCGAAATATGTAAAATCAAGCGCTGCGCTGCCAACAGCTACATCACCATAATTGTATTATACAAACCTAATAAATAAACTGCCACTTTCCAATATACTAATAATGTTAACTGAATAAATCCTATTATGTATATACACAAAATCAAAACACAAGAACAGAAAAGTGTGTCAAAATATAGTCTGACTAATTTCCAAATAATATTGATATCAATTCATTTGTTTTCTGTCATGAAGCAAACAGTTCTGTATTTTCAAATCTTCACCACAAATTTCTATGTGCTTTAAACATTCTTCCCAGAGAAAAAAGGGGGTGGCCCACAATGGTGTAGAAGTAAAAGCCAATGCACTTTATTATTAAAAACCACATTACCATATTATACAAAAAACACCAGCATATCAAGAAAATACATGGAGATACTTCCGGTTAGCAGGTGTACAGACTCCGCCCTACGCGTTATGTCACCTGTCACGTGACTTCATCAGGGTAAAGAGCCTTGTGGATTGCTGCTAATGAAAAAGCCAGAAGGCTGAAAAGAACAAAACCCAAGTTACAAGAAGGTCCAGATGTAGATAGGTATCATTGTGACCTAGGCACCACTCAAATGTACATGATGCATTTCGCGGGGCAAGCCCCCTTTCTCAGAAGGAAGATGCACTGGTTAAGTTGTCAGGATTACAAGCTGGGGCCACAGCTGGGGCCCAAAGTTTAAGGGCAGCAACCACTTGCATTAACGGCACTATAGGGGTTATTTACGAAAGGCAAATCCACTTTGCACTGCAAGTGCACTTGGAAATGCAGTCGCTCTAAATCTAAGGGGTAGATCTGAAATGAGGGGAAGCTCTGCTGATTTTATCATCCAATCATGTGCAAGCTAAAATGCTGTTTTTTATTTTCCTTGCATGTCCCCCTCGGATCTACAGTGACTTTACTTTCAAGTGCACTTGCAGTGCAAAGTGGATTTTCCTTTAGTAAATAACCCCCTATGTCCAGCTTAAGTCACTGTCAATCATTAGATGTTGTGGCTGCATCAGTTTTCTTTTCTTTGGCTTTTTTCCCTCTGCTTTCATTTGGCGATCTGTCCAATAACACACCTCCACAATCATGTAACAATTGTATATGCTATTTTTTTTATTTGCTATTTTTTTCCCACAAAAGTTGAGTCACCCTTTAATGATGAAACTTACGTAGTGTAAGGAGTGATTGCCATGGCTATGAAACAAACGTATTAGATTCCAATAGCAATGCAATTCATCAATAGATATAGGTTATTTAAAATTTAAAATTTGGAAAACTTATTTGCATGTTGGTAAAACATGCACAGTAGTTTTAAGGTGCATTTTTTATTTTTGCAGTTCACTTTATTAGATGACTTATATAGACAGCTCCAGGAAAAGGTCACACAAGACTTATACCTGATATATGTTGTTAGTTAAAAGAAGTCATTAAATGAGAATGTCAGAGGGTCTGGCAGACAGATGCATCAAACAAAACAGCTAATTAATTAGTCTACTGATAAATAATCCTGAGATATAAAGATGAAGTTTAAAGGATAAATACAGTTTAAAGCTGACTGCATATAAAGCCCTAGTTGGGCATTGTTTTCCAAGAGAGCCATTGTTAGAAAAGAGTACATGGCTGACACTGCGAGCACCATTACCACAAGTACACAGCAAAGAAATTGGCTCACTAAAAACGTCAGTTTTTTGAGCCATTTAGCTAAGAATTCCTCTTTGAGGAAGCACTCGCCCACTTGTATGGACTGAATTTAAGCAAAAATCGCTATGGTTTTTAACTCAAGTAATTTTTACATTGAAGTTTAAAGAGGTTGGACATAAGGGAAAAATGCACAGAAGAGACCAAGCAAAGAAGTAAAAAAATGCTCAAGTCTTCTAGTTGAAGGCACAGCGCTTTGAACAAGTTAACATGCTGGATGGAAACATTGAGACAAGGAGTTTTACAAAACATACTGTATGCTAAACATCTGGACTATACGTTTAACAGGGAAACAAAAGAACCAGCCAGTTTCTGGTACCAGTTGACGATTAGGTTAAGGTGAGTAAATAAGTTATGGCTGTAGGGCTGTAGGTGAGACTAACAAGCTTAAAGAGTAACTCCACTTTTGTTGAGAAAAAAACATTCGCCTCTGGGTGATCTATGTACATTACAAGGATTTTAACAAACTTTGATGCAGATTCCTGTGTGTTTTTCTGTGTCCATGTAGAAGGATAATCTAATGGTAGTGGTTTCATAATTATAAATCCAATGTCCAATCACAGCTGATCACGATGTAAACACACTTGCCGGTTATCGGCATTCCTTTCCTCACGCTGTCACAGGGGACATTTGCACCAATAATCAGGGAACTGATCATCAGTGTCTTGATTATCAGTGTAGCCCCAACAGTGTTCATCAGTGATGCAAATCAGTTCCCATCAGTGATGCAAATCAGTGCCAATCAGTGCCCATAAGTGCCGCCTATCAGTGCCCATCAGTGCTGCATATCAGTGCAGCCTCATCAGTGTCTCCTAATCAGTTCCCACCAGTGCAGCCTCATTAGTGCCCATCAGTGATGCAAAACAGTGCCAATCAGTGCTGCCAATCAGTGCCTCCTCAATAGTGCCACCTATCAGTGCCCATAAGTGCCGCCTATCAGTGCCAATCAATGCCGCATATCAGTGCACCCTCATCAGTGCCCACCTGTGCTGCCTATCTGTGCCAATCAGTGCAGCCTCATCAGCGCACATCAGTGAAGGAGAATAATTACCTCTTTGCAAAATGTTTCCATTGTTTAGAAAAAAATAAAAACCCAGTAGTGATTAAATACCACCAAAAGAAAGCTCTATGTGTGTAAAAAAAAATATTAAAATCTCATATTGTCATTCAAAGTGTGACAGCACTGAAAGCTGAAAATTGGCCTAGGCAGGAAGGCGGTGTAGGCAAGTGGTTAATCTCAATTATAGCCTATGACTTGACACCCTAAATCATAATCTATCCTGTTAAAAAAAATATGAGCCTATCTAGTAACTCTATAAGCCAACCTCCAGCTAAAGCCAATATTTTTTCTTTGTTACATTTAAGGCTCCTTTCACACTGAGGCAGTTTTGCAGCATTTTAGGATTAGAAATAGCGCTGTTAAAGCGCCTGAAAACTGTCTCCCATGCTGCCCGAATGTGAAAGCCGAGTGCTTTCACACTGGGACGGTGCTCTTGTGGGATGTCAGAAAAAGTCCTGCAAGCAGCATCTTTGGGGCGGTTTGGGAGCGCTGTATACACTGCTCCAAAAACACCTGCCCATTGAAATGAATGGGCGCTTTTAACTCCTTCTTCAACCGCGAGCAGGGGTTAAAAGTGCCCCACTAGCACCTGAAAAGCACCGCTTAAACAGCGCTAAAGCACTGCTAAAACGAGCGGCGCTTTAGCGCTAACGCTTCGGGCGGTCTCAGAGTGAATGTACGGTCATCAAGAAAAAGGGGCAGCCGGCACCTCCATAACATCTAGCGTATTTATTGTAAAGCCTTCACAGTGAGTACAGTCAGCAGCAGGCTAGTTTTGGCGATAAGCCTTTTTTACAGCACATCCGTGTGAATGTAGTCTTAATAATCAGTCGGCAGCATCTTCCATCTGCTGGATGATATTCAGTACTGCAGAGGGGTCACCTGGCCTAAGTACTGCAAAGTGCTTAAATGGAGCGCAGAAAATTAAATTAGTGTCTTATCAAAGTCTTGCTACCTGTTTGGCTACTTTAGACTTGTGAATTATTTTTTCTTATTGACTCTGACTTACTAATTTTGCTTGCTGCCTGCATTTGTATTTGCTTGTTTCCTGACCACACTTGCCTGACACCCGTTTTGACCTCCAGTCTAGCTAGTTCCTGCCTTGTGATTCTGTACTGTATTAGATCCCGATCTGTGCAATTGGCTCTCACCCTTTAACAACCCAGAGGGTACATTGTGTTTTGTGAAATATATAGAGCAGGGAAGGATTTGAACCTCCATCAGGTTTTCTCTGCTTTGTTTGACCTTGTTGGGAAGAATTTCCCTCACTTCCTGGCCCGGTCCCTTTAATGACTCCAAAAGTCTGTATTGTTGCCGGGTATCTTCCATTTTCAGAAGAAGGTAAATAATGGCAGCCTCCATATAAAAACATGGCAGATTGTTATTCTATCAGTACAGAAGACATGGATCCTGTGTTTCTTTCAAGCAGAAACACTGATTTGTGTCTTCCACTAGTAAAAGCACTTTGCCCACTACACTGAAACATTAGCTAGGCACACAGTTAATCCTATGATCCCCCTGATGTTAACCCTTTCTTGCCAGTGTCATTAGTACAGTGACAGTGCATACTTTTAGCACTGATCACTGTAATAATGTCACTGGTCCCCAAAAAACTTGTCAAAAGTGTCAGTCATGCCCTGTACACACGACCGGTTTTCCCGTTGCCCTGTACACACGACCGGTTTTCCCGTTGGAATAAACTCTGAAGGTTTTTCTGACTGAGTTCCGACGGAAATACATATTGACCTAAATTGATGAAAAAATCAGATTTTTAAAAAAAAATATTAAATGTGTTTTAGAGCAGAAAGTAAAAAATATATATAGATTTTTTTTTCTAAATTGTTGGTCGCTTTGTTTCTAGTGCAAAAAATAAAAAACGCAGAGGTGATTAAATACCACCAAAAGAAAAAGCTCCATTTGTGGGAAAAAAGGACATACATTTTATTTGGGTACAGCATCGCATGACCGCCCAATTGTCAGTTAAAGTAACCAGTGCCGTATCGCAAAAAATGTCCTGGTCATGAAGGGGGGGGGTAAACCTTCCGAAGGTGAAGTGGTTAATGTCAGCATTGTAGCCAGGTATCTTATATTTTCAGAAGAAGGTAAATGATGGCAGACTCCATATTTTTCTCTTGATGTGCTTCCTTTCTATTTTTTTCTTTGAAAGTAAAAAAAATGGAAAGACAAACTGATTAGAGTTATCTTTGAGGCACTGTAAATACATAAACTATGAACAAATTACTTACCAGATTAATTTTTTTTTCACTCTTCAGGTCATTTTCATTCATGATGTCTCTTCCACATATCGAGTTCCCATCTTGTTAGAGGAACAGGGGATAATCGAATATTTTAAAAACAGACTGAACCTTCCTATTGGTCACCAAAGCACACAGCTTCTCAAGTGGAAAAGAATGGCTGACAGGTGTGATATGACATTTTGTTGTCTGATAATACAAATCATGAACAAAGAAATAGCTCTTCTCTATTACTCTTTTTATATATAGTTAGGATCAATGTTTCATAAAACTAAAAAAACTTCAGTTAAAATCACCATGTAGTTCAATGTAAGCATAAATCTATTTTTTCAGTCCTTCTGGCCAAGGTGTTTGCGGTGTAAAGTGTCCTAAATTAAATCGTTTTTACAATTGAACTCCTCCCCCTAAAGAGCACTGCTGACATTTGGAAGAAAATTTGTCTGTTTAGTAGATAGATAGATAGATAGATAGATAGATAGATAGATAGATAGATAGATAGATAGATAGATAGATAGATAGATAGATAGATAGATAGATAGATAGATAGATAATTGGATAGATAGATAGATGTGCAAAAGTTTTAGGCAGGTGTGAAAAAATTGGTACATTTAAGAATGCTTTCAGAAGTAGAAGTGTTAATAGTTTATTTTTATCAATTAACAAAATGGAAATTAAATGAACAGAAAAGAAAACCAAATCAATATTTGGTGTGACCACCCTTTTCCTTCAAAACAGCATCAATTCTTCAGTTCTTCTAGGTATACTTGCACACAGTTTTTGAAGGAACTCAGCAGGTAGGTTGTTTCAAACGTTTTGAAGAATTAACCACAGATCTTCTGTAGATATAGGCTGCCTCGAATCCCTGTGTCTCTTCATGTAACCCCAAACAGACTTTATGATGTTAAGATCAGGGCTCTGTGGGAGCCAAACCATCACTTCCAGTACTCCTTGTTCTGCTTTACACTGAAGATACCGTATATACTCGAGTATAAGTCGTTCCAAGTATAAGTCGAGGCCCTAATTTACCACAAAAAAAATGGGAAAAACTTATTGACCCGAGTATAAGACGAGGGTGAGAAATGCACAGCTACTTTAAGTGGAAAAGAGGGTCAACAATGCCCATTTGCAGCATCACTGTGCCCATTTGCAGCCATAGGTCCCCTGAACTTCAAACTCGGTAGTTAAGGGTTCCTAGATGCCCCCTAGCTCTAGCCAAAATTTGGGGTCTCTGAACCCAAAGGGTCCCGAAATGACATTGCTGCAGATAGACACAGTTGACCGAATTTGGGGCCCCGTATCTCGGGGCCACTTAGTGCTAAGAACCCCAAATTTGGTGTGCAAACCCAGTGGAACTAGCACCATAAAATTTCCAAAGCTGGGGTTTCTAGCACCAAGTGACCCCGAGATACAGGGCCCCAAAAATCAGTTCAGAAAATGTCAAGCACTTTTCTGCAGCAGAGAATGACATTTTCCGAACCAGTTTTGGGGCCCCGTATCTCAGGGCCACTTGGTGCTAGAAACCCCAGCTTTGGATATGTTATGGCACCAGTTCCACTGGGTTTGCACACCAAATTTGGGGTTCCTAGCACCAAGTAGCCCTGAGATATGGGACCCCAAAGTCGGTTCAGAAAATGTCAAGCACTTTTCTGCAGCAGAGAATGACATTTTCCGAACCGATTTTGGGGCCCCGTATCTCGGGGCCACTTAGTGCTAGGAACTTCAGCTTTGGATATGTTGTGGTACCAGGTCCACTGGGTTTGCATACCAAATTTGGGGTTTCTAGCACAAAGTGGCCCTGAGATACGGGGCCCCAAAATGAAATTTTTTGCTGCAGAAAAGTGCTTGACTCGAGTATAAGTCGAGGGGGGCACTTTCAGCTCAAAAAAATGTGCTGAAAAATTCGACTTATACTCGAGTATATACGGTAGTTCTTATTGACATTCTCTGTATGTTTGAGGTCTTTGTTCTGCTGCAGAAAAAAACTGGGGCTAACCGCGTGCCTCCCTGATGGTATGAGATGTTGGATAAGTATCTGGCTGTATTTCTCAGCATTGAGGACATCATTGATCCTGACCAAATCTCCAACTCTATTTGCAGAAATGCAGCCCCAAACTTACAAGGAACATCCACCATTGCTTCAGGCTGGGTTCACACTGATTCCGGATGCGGCCCGCAGTAGGGGTCCGGTGCTTCCCTGGTTTCAGGAACAAATCAGGCCTGAATTGTTGCCTAAATTTGGCCCTGAAATGGAGCCAAAGACGCATAAGACTCCTGTGCAAGCCGCTCCACAGCCGCCACGGAGATGTGTGAACCGGCTCCATAGAAAACCGTTCACAGTCTCCTGTCATGCAAATTGGATTTAGGGAAATGCGCATCCAATTCGTACTAGTGTGAACCTAGCCTCACAGTTGCATTCAGACACTCGTTATTGTATCGCTCTCCAGCCCTTTGTGAACAAACTGCCTCCTGCTACAGCCAACTATTTCAAACTTTGACTCGCCATCCCAGAGCACATGCTGCCATTTTTCTGCACCCCAGTTCTTATATTTTTGTGCATAGTTGAGTTTCTTAGCCTTATTCCGATAGCCTATGCAGGAAAACAACATTAAAAAAGATGGCCAGCAGT
Source organism: Lithobates clamitans (assembly GCA_037952925.1). Classification (NCBI taxonomy): domain Eukaryota; kingdom Metazoa; phylum Chordata; class Amphibia; order Anura; family Ranidae; genus Lithobates; species Lithobates clamitans. The sequence continues at coordinate 6,060,247 of JBBGZY010000723.1, forward strand.
GACACCCCCCATCCTTTGTCATGACTGAGTCATTTTAAAAAGTAGCTTCACTTCTGTTGAGAAACTCATTCCCCTTTGGGTGTACATTGCAAGGATTTTACCAAAATTTGTTACAGATTCCTACCTGTTTGTGCTTTGAAAAAATAGTCATTTGTTGCACTTTGTGTCTTTGGAAACTGATTTTGAATTGAAGCCACTCATATATTTTAATCAGCTGATGCACTTTGAGTGTTCTGATGAGAAAAGATGCAGAATCCTTTTAGAAGTGATTAACCCTTAGTGAGTATCTCACCAAAAATGACATTTTTCGCTGCAGAGGATGCCTAAAGCCTGACTTATATCTTAGTGCAGTGTTCTTCACCCAAGCAGGAAATAACATTTCTGGAGACTTACTGTACACCAATTGTGTACAGAATGTCTCAAAGCTGCCATATTGCATTGCATTTTACAGAAAATTACAGCACTGCAGTTTGAAAATGAAAAGTAATTTTTAATAACATTCAGTTACAATAGGACTTGTGTAACAGTTGCTTATGCTATTACATTTTTTTTTCATTTGCTATATATTTTTTTCCACAAAAGAGGAGTTACCCTTTAAAAACTAAATTATAGAAAAATTTTGATGAAATGGGCCATCAAACAGCTCACAGGGGTTCATGTGTACAGAAACCCTGCCACGTGCCTGTTTCATCTGTCGGAGAGGCTCATAAAAAAGGCCCCCTTTACTGTTCAGTTGCTGTATACCATTGCCTGGCGGGCTGCTACGCTGCCCTCAAAGTCTCTTTGTCAGGGCCTGGATTTGAACCCAGAACCTCTGGACAGTTCTCTGGACAATTCCTTGAATGATCCTGTCTTGAAACTTGTTTGTCTTGAACTCCGAACTCTTTGCTCCTGCCATGAACTTCCTGATTTAAGCTATGTCTCTGCACTTCCTGTTTGCCAGATTATTGTGCTCTCTCCAGCCAGGATCTTGCTCCTATCTTCCCCGCTGTCATCCATATTTTGCTACCACTCGTTATCGACCCTTGGCTTGTTCCTTGACTACGCTTCTGCCTGATCCCAACCGGCAACTACTCATTATCAACCTTTGGCTTGTTTACTGACTATGCTTCTGTTTGATCCCTACTTTCCTCCTGCTTATCCACTACTGGACCTCGGCTTGCTCACCTCCTGGTGGGGCGATCCTGAGGACCGCGACCTCTTACCAACATGCAGCAAAATCCATCTCCACTATCAGGATCTCTGGTGAAGATCGGTTAGTACTTAGGCTCCGCACTTCAGGTGAGCCTGCATCATTCACCAGGGTGACTGCCTGTGTACCTATCCTGCTGGTTGGTGGTAGTTTCGCTACTGCTATAGCAACTGGTCTTTGAGCCTGACCCCCTGATCTTGACACTTTTTAACTTTTCCAAAATCATGAACTTAGGGACATGGAAGACCCTACAGCTCCCCTGCAAAATATGGAAGAAACCTTTCGAGAGATATGGAGGCCTTTGGCAATATTTCATATGTACTAAAACCTATCTCGATGAGTTCCCTCCAATTGAGTGACATGCCTTGGCACATGGATGCCTCTGCCCAAGAAAGCCCCACCCTTTGTTTTTCCCTTTTCCCTGACCCCCTGTCTAATCTTTACCCTCTTTCCTCCTTATCTCATTCTCCCTTCTCTCTTTCCCCCCTCTCTCCCTCACCCCCACCTCTTAGCAAACCTTTTGGTACCAGTGTGTGATCTTTAGTCCACTACTAATCCAGTTGGAAACATAAAGGGCTTGCTTTATTTCTGCTGTTGTAACCCTGGATCTAGTTACTTCTACGTTATGTAATGCACCCTTTGTTTGGGTTCATTTTAAGAGTCTGTCTCTCTGACATATATTACTTGTTCATGTTGGTATTACCCTCTTTTCTACCTAACCATTATGGTAGCGTTGTACTAGCATACCTGCTAGATGATGTGCACAAATCGTATGTTTTGTTCTCCCTATCAGCGTATACCATATGATGCTACATTGTAACTTGGCTTTACTTGAAGCTACTACCAAATTTCCTGTATGTTTTTTGACTGCCTAATAAATTAATTAAAAAAAAAATGAAATGGGCCCAACATTATATAGTTTCTCTTTAATAATGCAATTATAATTACAGCTGCCAGCCCAACCTGTTTTTTTACATACATTGTTTGGAGATAGCAAATCTTTGCAATCTCTTCCACACTGCACATTTACCTTATTTTTATTGAGGTACCAACATTTTCAGGCAAATCTAGGCACGCAAATGTGCTTAGGTTCCCTTCACAGGATAGGAAAGTTAAAATCCTATTTGATATTAGGGTTGCAAGCTGTTTCTGATTCTGATCACTATTGTATTAGCCGCATTGCTCAGCTTGTAATAGCTGTAACAAAGGTGTTATTTACCCATCAAGTGTATTGATCGTGTACTTTACTGGATGGTAATTCTCTTAGTGGGAATTTAATATTATTTCCAGCTGTTTTTCAAAGAAATTTGTGGGCTGCAGAGAAAATGGCAACGTATTTCATTAAAAATAACATCAAGTTAGTACATAGTCCGGGGTAAGTACAGCATTTCTGAGCAGTGGAAAAATGAATGGCTCTGCTGTTGACATGAAAAAGATGTCTCAGCTTGTACCCAGCAGGATCCTCAGAATGCTGTATTTTACAGTTTTCCCTATCAGTATTACTCTTCTGCAGTTTATTATTCATCATAATGAAAAATAGTTTGCCAGATGATGCTGCCTGCAGGCTTGGATTCATGTGTAAAGTTTTATTATGACACTCCCAATAACGATAGCATAAGTGCTTTTGCAATATAACGAAAATGAAAAGCAAAGTTTAGTAATATGTTACCTGTAGTACGCTGCCAGGGGGCAGCCATGGTTTCACAGGAGTCTAATGATGCCAGAGGTTTTAGTAACAGCCAGTGGTCTATACACAGGTTCTATGTTATAGGATTCAGTGGCACCATTTTTACAGACCTATTTTATGTTTCTTCCAGGCATAGAGTTAATATACAGTATCACCTGAAATGTGCCATGTTTGCAGGGATACAACATACACTATATTGTCAAAAGTATTGGGACACCTGCCTTTACATGCGCATGAAATTTAATGGCATCCCAGTCTTAGTCCGTAGGGTTCAATATTGAGTTGGCCCACCCTTTGCAGCTATAACCGCGTCAACTGTTTTGGGAAGGCTGTCCACAAGGTTTAGGAGTGTGTCTATGGGAATGTTTGACCATTCTTCTAGAAGCGCAATTGTGAGACACTGATGTTGGATGAGAAGGCCTTGCTTGCAGTCTCCACTCTAATTCATCCCAAATGGTGTTCTTTTGGGTTGAGATTAGGACTCTGTGCAGGCCAGTGAAGTTTCTCCACCCAAAACTCTCTCCTCCATGTCTTTATGGACCTTGCTTTTGTGCACTGGTCCGCAGTCGTATTGGAACAGGAAAGGGCCATCCCCAAACTGTTCCCACAAAGTTGGGAGCATGTCTCCAAAATGTCTTGGTATGCTGACGCCTTAAGAGTTCCCTTCACTGGAACTAAGGGGCCAAGCCCAACCCCTGAAAAACAACCCCACACCATAATCCCCCCTCCACCAAATGATTTGGGCCAGTGCACAGAGCAAGGTCCATAAAGACATGGATGAATGATATTGGGGTGAAGGAACTTGACTGGTCTGCACAGATTCCTGACCTTAACCTGTTAAAACACATTTGGGATGAATTAGAGCAGAGACTGCGAGCCAGACCTTCTTATCCAACGTCAGTGACTGACCTCATGTCAGGAGTCAGGGAAGAGGCCGAACGCAGAGAGGGCACCCCTTGCGGCTAAGTGCAGTGCTTCCCTGATAGTGATACAGGGAGAGCAGTGCCAAAAGGTGCACAGTTTGCCAGGTGTCGCTGGTGATGAGCCAACCACTTGGAGAGAACTGATAGTTAGGAGAGGATCCGAAGCAGAAGTCAGAACAAGCCAGATCGGTAATGGGGAATTGGAATCACGAAAACACAGGAGCACAGAAAACACTGGGAAGCCGACAATAGACCAGCAAGGGGTGGCTCCAACAGCAGGTTTAAATAGACCTGGACGTACTGCCCACATCAGTCACACTGTGTACCCTGGTGGCCATGATTGTCTTGGGCGGGATTTCCAGTTCTTTTTCGGCCATTTCCCTGACACCTCACAAATGCGCTTCTGAAGAATGGTCAAACATTCCCATAGACACACTCCTAAACCTTGTGGACAGCCTTCCCAGAAGAGTTGAAGCTGTTATAGCTGCAAAGGGTGGACCAATTCAATATTTAACCCTATGTACTAAGACTGGGATGCCATTAACGGTCGTGTGTGTATATATATAAATAAAGGCAAGCGTCCCAATACTTTTGACAATATAGTGATCATGTCTGGGGGATATAAGGTCTGGCAGGGAAAGCCATGTTAACAGGAATGTGCCATACTGTCACAGAGGTGGCATTTTGCTTCCTACCTGCTACCTCTCCTAAGGTAAAACTTAAGGTAAACTTAGCCATACATTGCCTGCATAAATCTTTGGATGCGGGTGTTGGTTGTTGCATGTAGCACTATTTGTCTCCCCTCTCTGTTGGGAAGGTGCAGTAACCTCCCTTGGTAGAGCATCAGGAGCTGCAATGAAGATATTACTGCTGCAATCAGCCAGTTGGTGCATCCGTTTATGAGCTTCGACTATTAGCACTTGACCACAATCCAACATTGAACTGGTCGCTTGTGATCATGGAAAGTTTGCAGTATGGCACGGCCCAATGGACTAGAAATGTCACAACAGGCACTTAATCTGTGCAGGCAGTGAAGCGGCTTATGCATCAGCATTCTAGTCTTTGTCATAAGCCTGAGATTCGTCAAAGGGGGTTATAGCAGTGCGTGTAGTATGGTGAACAAAATCGTCTTTTGGTGGTGTGGTTTGGTAGTGACATGCCTTCAGGACATTCAAATATAACAATATGGTCCTCTAAACAAACTGTGCAGTTTTGGTCCTACACTTTCATAGAAGAAACCATAGCAATTATCTATGACAATACATTAGCAACTGTGACCATACCCAAGCAACATGCAGGCATATTTGGGGGGGGGGGGGTCGTTGCATTCATATGCGAATACTGACCATCAGAAAAATTATATTTGCAAAGGAATTTACAAATAACTATAAGACAGTTACACTATCATCTTCCTACCACATACCTGCATCCATAGTTTATCTATTTTGTATTCCATTTTAGAAAATAAACTAGTGAGAGTTGTACACGTTATACAGTCCAGACTATAAACTAGCAATATCAGGCAAACCGGTGCTGTATACCCAAATCCACAGCTCTGCTCAAGACTCTCCCCTCCTGTACATGGACAACCTGGCTGTCAGCCATTGTAGTCTGTCTCCACTCCTCATCACAAATACAAAAAAAATGTATCTGGCACACTCCACTCCCCTTGCCATATTTATTAATTGTCAACCAAGTGAATGTCTCCATCTGGGAACCAACATTCCTTGAGGCATTTCACCACTCCTGGCCTGCTCACAAGGATAGGGGAAGTCCAGTCCTTGTAAGCAGGCCATAAATAATGAAATGCATCGAAGAAGTTTGGTTTTCAGGTGGATATATTGCTGTATGCTGTCATTTTGTTGACAACTAATAAATACGGCAAGGGGAGCTGAGAGTGGAGTGCGGCTGATACCTTTTTTTTAAACCGGCGCTTTATTTGTGATGTCAGATACCCTACTATTATGTATATTTAGGCCCTATCCACATTTCTACATTTTTATGCAGCAAAACTCATATGTGCTGCATTAAAAAAAGGCATATCAAGTAGAAATCCCATTCTTTTCTATGTGACTGATTCACATATATGCACTGCAGTTTAGTGTGAAAGAAAAAGGAAAGCTGTATGGGCCCATTTACACCTACACATGTGCATTACTATGCGTGCTGCATGCCCATAGAACAGTGTATATTCAATGATAAACTGTGCAATGAACTAAGAAGATGTGCAAAGCAGAATAGACATAGAAACCATTTAGGTTCCACCATACGGCACCCTGATGAGTATAAGTGAGATTAGATTTGGTTGCAGCAAGTTACAGAACTTTTTCATTATCCTTGGTGCTTATGTTGCCTTTGATGTATATTAAACAAACTGTATTTATCTAGTTTAGAAAATAAAGTAGATTATTAAATCATTTACCAGGGCACCTGTGTTCCAGTTCCCATACAGTATATGCAGTTTTCATCTGAAACCATGAACAATTTACAGTCTGTAGTAGTTTATTACAGATAGAAACATGGTGGATGCTATTTATTAGATTAAGGCTGGGTTCACACCATCGCCGCATCCGGCTCACAGCAGGGGTCCAGTGTTTCCTCGTTCACCGTTTCAGGTCTAATTTCAGCGCAAATTTTGAGCTGAATTCGGACCTGAAACGGACCAAAAGACGCACATCGTTTTTGTGCAAAAGGCAACGGAGCCAATCAAAATCTCCTGCTATTGCGAATTGGATGTGGGGATCCGGATTCAATTCGCAATAGTGTGTACCCAGCCCAATAAAGCATGTTCACTTTGAAAAATCACTTAGCTGAGTGATCGGAGTGAAGCTACTTTAAAAAGAATACCCAATCATGTCCAGAAAAATCAAAGTGACATTAAAAGTAAAAATTGAAAAAAAAATACAAACAAACATGTTATACTTATCTGCTCTGTCCAATAGTTTTTGCACTGAGCAGCCCCGATCCTCCTCTTCTCGGGTCGCCCGCTGGCGCTCCTGACTCCACCCTTTTGCTGAGCGCCCCCATAGCAAGCCACTTGCTTAGAGGGCACTCCTGCGTGCTTGCTCCCATGCCCCGCTCTGTATGTCCATAAGACACACAGAACAAGGCTCGGCCCTGCCCCCACTTCCTCCTCACTGGCTGTGATTGACAGCAGTGGGAGCCAATGGCTCTTGCTGCTGTGTCTGAGCCAATGAGGAGGCATAGATTCGGGATTGCAGCTGCTCTCATGCACACTGTTTGAATGAGATTGGGCTCAGGTAAGTATTGGGGGGCTGCAGAGGGGGACTGCATACTAAAGGTTTTTTACCTTCAGGCATAAAATGCCTGAAGGTAAAAAAAAAACTTCAGCCTTCAGAATCACGGGATTTTTGTCTGAAGGTGATTGGATGATTGAAGTCAGCGCAGTTTCACCTCATCTACTAAGCTAAATAAAAATTCACTTTGCCAAGTAAACAAATGTTATTCCTTTAGGCAATCAACCCTATATGTACATACAGTATATACAACTTAAATCTGCATACTTAGATAAGATCCTGGGTCTCCCACTGGGAAATCCATTGTAAGAATCTTTGTGTTTATCATTTGCAGGATAAAAATGTGTTTCTAAGTGATCATGCTGGTTTGCATACGATTGACAGTCTTGGTAGGAATTCATGATCTCCTCTTCATGTTGGTGCCTATGTGACTATACTATAAAGGATAAAGTAAATGCAAGTGAAACCTACAGTATATACAATGCCCTTTATTTCTGTCTCGATAAGTGCCCGCTCACATCCCGACTTACAGCATTATTGAATATGACAGAGTGACTGACATTCTTCCTCTGACAGCGGAGCAAATTGATGGCTGTACTTTCATCCCCTTTACAAACAGTTGTAGGAAATGGTACAGACATTCCAAAGAATATACTTATCTCCAAGTGTAAATGTCATCCAGTGTAAGGATAAGGAAGGTGCATACAAAGGTGTACTTATTATGGAAGCATCTTATATTTTTTTACTTAGTCCAAGTCAGTTAAACTATTAAAAATGGAAAAGGTCTTTCCACTAAAAACGACTAGAAGCCATTGAATGATCACCTATACCTTCTTATATTTCCTAGTGGTTTCAATAATATTATATTTTCCCTTTGTTTTTTAAGCTGAACTCCAGGCAAACTGCTGAATGCACAGCTGCTTTTCCTCTCAATAGATATACCGTATATACTCGAGTATAGGCCGACCCAAATATAAGCCGAGGCACCTAATTTTATCACAAAAAACTTGACTCGAGTATAAGCCTAGGGTGGGAAATGCAGCAGCTACTGTAAGTGAAAAAGAGGGTCAACAATGCCCATCTACAGACTCACTGTGCCCATCTTCCTGCCTCACTCTGCCCATCTGCATGCCTCACTCTGCCCATCTGCATGCCTCACTCTGCCCATCTGCCTACCTCACTCTGCCCATCTGCATGCCTCACTCTGCCCATCTGCCTGCCTCACTCTGCCCATCTGCCTGCCTCACTCTGCCCATCTGCCTGCCTCACTCTGCCTATCTGCCTGCCTCACTCTGCCCATCTGCATGCCTCACTCTGCTCATCTGCCTGCCTCTCTGTGCCCATCTGCATGCCTCACTCTGCCTATCTGCATGCCTCACTCTGCCCATCTGCCTGCCTTTCTGTGCCCATCTGCATGCCTCACTCTGCCCATCTGCATGCCTCACTGTGTCCATCTGCCTGCCTCACTCTGCCCATCTGTCTGCCTCACTCTGCCCATCTGCCTGCCTCACTCTGCCCATTTGCCTGCCTCACTCTGCCCATCTGCCTGCCTCACTCTGCCCATCTGCATGCCTCACTGTGTCCATCTGCATGCCTCACTGTGTCCATCTGCAGCCTCACTGTGTCCATCTCCCTGCACTGTGCCCATCTGCATGCCTCACTCTGCCCATCTGCATGCCTCACTGTGTCCATCTGCAGCCTCACTCTGCCCATCTCCCTGCACTGTGTCCATCTGCAGCCTCACTCTGCCCATCTGCCTGCCTCTCTGTGCCCATCTGCATGCCTCTCTGTACCCATCTGCATGCATCACTCTGACCATCTGCCTGCCTCTCTGTGCCCATCTGCATGCCTCTCTGTACCCATCTGCATGCCTCACTCTGACCATCTGCCTGCCTCTCTGTGCCCATCTGCATGCCTCACTCTGCCTATCTGCATGCCTCACTCTGCCCATCTGCCTGCCTTTCTGTGCCCATCTGCCTGCCTCACTCTGCCCATCTGCCTGCCTTTCTGTGCCCATCTGCCTGCCTTTCTGTGCCCATCTGCCTGCCTCACTCTGCCCATCTGCCTGCCTTTCTGTGCCCATCTGCCTGCCTTTCTGTGCCCATCTGCCTGCCTCACTCTGCCCATCTGCCTGCCTTTCTGTGCCCATCTGCCTGCCTTTCTGTGCCCATCTGCATGCCTCACTCTGCCTATCTGCATGCCTCACTCTGCCCATCTGCCTGCCTTTCTGTGCCCATCTGCCTGCCTCACTCTGCCCATCTGCCTGCCTTTCTGTGCCCATCTGCCTGCCTTTCTGTGCCCCTCTGCCTGCCTCACTCTGCCCATCTGCCTGCCTCACTCTGCTCATCTGCCTGCCTCTCTGTGCCCATCTGCCTGCCTCACTCTGCCCATCTGCCTGCCTTTCTGTGCCCATCTGCATGCCTCACTCTGCCCATCTGCATGCCTCACTGTGTCCATCTGCCTGCCTCACTCTGCCCATCTGCCTGCCTCACTCTGCCCATCTGCATGCCTCACTGTGTCCATCTGCAGCCTCACTCTGCCCATCTCCCTGCACTGTGTCCATCTGCAGCCTCACTCTGCCCATCTGCCTGCCTCTCTGTGCCCATCTGCATGCCTCTCTGTACCCATCTGCATGCCTCACTCTGACCATCTGCCTGCCTCTCTGTGCCCATCTGCATGCCTCACTCTGCCTATCTGCATGCCTCACTCTGCCCATCTGCCTGCCTTTCTGTGCCCATCTGCCTGCCTTTCTGTGCCCATCTGCCTGCCTCACTCTGCCCATCTGCCTGCCTCACTCTGGTCATCTGCCTGCCTCTCTGTGCCCATCTGCATGCCTCACTCTGCCTATCTGCATGCCTCACTCTGCCCATCTGCCTGCCTTTTTGTGCCCATCTGCATGCCTCACTCTGCCCATCTGCATGCCTCACTGTGTCCATCTGCCTGCCTCACTCTGCCCATCTGCCTGCCTCATTCTGCCCATCTGCCTGCCTCACTCTGCCCATCTGCATGCCTCACTGTGTCCATCTGCAGCCTCACTCTGCCCATCTCCCTGCACTGTGTCCATCTGCAGCCTCACTCTGCCCATCTGCCTGCCTCTCTGTGCCCATCTGCATGCCTCTCTGTACCCATCTGCATGCCTCACTCTGACCATCTGCCTGCCTCTCTGTGCCCATCTGCATGCCTCACTCTGCCTATCTGCATGCCTCACTCTGCCCATCTGCCTGCCTTTCTGTGCCCATCTGCCTGCCTTTCTGTGCCCATCTGCCTGCCTTTCTGTGCCCATCTGCCTGCCTCACTCTGCCCATCTGCCTGCCTCACTCTGCCCATCTGCCTGCCTCACTCTGCTCATCTGCCTGCCTCTCTGTGCCCATCTGCATGCCTCACTCTGCCTATCTGCATGCCTCACTCTGCCCATCTGCCTGCCTTTCTGTGCCCATCTGCATGCCTCACTCTGCCCATCTGCATGCCTCACTGTGTCCATCTGCCTGCCTCACTCTGCCCATCTGCCTGCCTCACTCTGCCCATCTGCCTGCCTCACTCTGCCCATCTGCATGCCTCACTGTGTCCATCTGCAGCCTCACTCTGCCCATCTCCCTGCACTGTGTCCATCTGCAGCCTCACTGTGCCCATCTTCCTGCCTCACTCTGCCCATCTGCATGCCTCACTCTGCCCATCTGCATGCCTCACTCTGACCATCTGCCTGCCTCTCTGTGCCCATCTGCATGCCTCACTCTGCCTATCTGCATGCCTCACTCTGCCCATCTGCCTGCCTTTCTGTGCCCATCTGCCTGCCTTTCTGTGCCCATCTGCATGCCTCACTCTGCCCATCTGCCTGCCTTTCTGTGCCCATCTGCCTGCCTTTCTGTGCCCATCTGCATGCCTCACTCTGCCCATCTGCCTGCCTTTCTGTGCCCATCTGCATGCCTCATTCTACCCATCTGCATGCCTCACTGTGTCCATCTGCAGCCTCATGTACCTGATCCAGTGTAACAAAGCCCCGCCTCCTCCTCGTCCTGGTCCATGATGGAACACTGATTCAGTTTCCCAGCAGTGAGTCAGTGTTCCGCCTATCATGGACGAGGACGAGGAGAAGGCGGGGCATTGTTACACTGGACAGCCGCCGACTAGACTGCATGTCACAGTGCTGGGAGATCAGGCGCATGAGGCTGCAGATGGGCACAGTGACTCGAGTATAAGCCAACGGGGCTTTTTCAGAACAAAAAATGTGCTGAAAAACTTGGCTTATACTCGAGTATATACGGTACATTTCTGTCCTTCCAGTTCTGATATTTACACAGCTCTGCTACACAGCACAGCCCTGTCTGACAGGGTAGAGTACCTTATTAGTCTCTGCCTACAAGTCTTGTCCCTCCCCCAGCTTTTGACTGGACAGTGATAGGAGCAGCAGCAGACTGATGGGCTCATCTCTTTGTCACCCTACTCTCTCCTGCTATCAGCATGTTCCTTGGTAGCATATAAACAGTGCAACACAACTGACTGGCTTCTTTTGCTGCTTCTCTTGCCCCCGTAATAATGCCAGACCAAGAAAGGTACTTATACTGCTTGCATTAAAAATATATTTAATGATGTATTCATAACTATTGAACTGAATTAATTATGTCTTATACCTGCCAGAAGTTTATTTTAACTTTTCATATCCCACCTGCAACATCAAGACAATGCTGACTTCTTTTGCTGCTTTTCTACTTTTTTGATTTGGACTTGTATGAAAACAAATTATAGTTTAACACAAATCAATAAACTTTTTTTTCCCATCAGATATGAAAGATTGCTGCAAACCTGTTCAATTGCCCTGGTTGGAAAATACACAAAGCTAAGTGATTGCTACACATCCGTGTTCAAGGCTCTGGAACACTCGGCACTGGCCATCAATCACAAGCTGAATTTAATGGTAAGGATCGTCTGTGTTATGCTGAGGACTGTCAGGCAGGATTCTATGCACTGTGTTATTACATTATGACTGGAGATGTCCACTGACGCCATAAAAGTGATCAGCTACAAAATAGTTAAGATGTGCTAGATGTGGTAAGCCATAGCAAGCAGTCACATTACATTTTACTGTGGGCAGAGCAAGATATTGATTCACTCTGTCTGGTATAATTAAAGTGTTTATTACCCTAAAAGAAAAATGGATCCTGTTCCCTAAAAGCATGTTATACAGCACAATGCTTGTGCTGTGTAATTTGGCCCCCTGAAATACCTGGCTGATCCTGCCTGGTTCTTCCCTCCCCTCTTTAAACTGACCACGGTTTATCATGGCTACTGAGCCCTGACACCGTGGTCAGTTTACCTGCCTCCATCATCCACAGCCCTGCTCTGTCCTTCTCCGTCCTCCTTTCCCCCCTTCCCTCCCTGCCTGTCAGCTCATACCAGCCACTCTGCTCCCCTCCCCACTGCTATAAAACTATGTTATGTTTATACCATCCCCTCTGTTAGATAACAACATGTTTCCTAGTGTCTGTGCTTTAGTAAAAAAATGCAGACTTCTACCTGATTTCACAGCGCCTCCCGGCACTCACGTGACTCCTCGGCTCTCCTCCCCGGCTGACATCAGCAGAAGTTCTCAGCCCCGCCCACTGGAGCTGTCAGATGGGAGAGGAGAGAACCGAGGAGTCACGTGAGCGCCAGGAGGCGCTGTGAAATCAGGTAGAAATCTGCATATTTTTTTTATAAAGCACAGACACTAGGACGCGTGTTGTTATCTAGAGGGGATGATATAAACATAACATAGTGGCTTAACAACCACTTTAATAGCTTTTTCAGTTCTCCCCAAATATCCAAAAATACAGTGTGTATATACAGTATATGTATACAGTGTGTGTGTGTATATATTATATTGTCAAAAGTATTGGGACACCTGCCTTGACACGCACATGAACTTTAATGGCATCCCAGTTTCCGCCATAGGGTTCAATATTGCGTTGGCCCACCCGTGGCAGCTATAAGGGCTCAAGCACAAACGACAGCCTGTGTGCGTTCAGGAGCATAGGCTGTTAAGCTGTAAAAACGACTGACGCCAGTAAAAGCTGCTAAACGCGACTTAACACTGTTAAGCCGCGTCAATCGTTTTTGTTTAAATGTCAAAATCAGTGGTTCCCTTTGAAAACCCATTGATTTGTATAGGAGTCGCACCAGAAGTCGGATCATTAATGATCTGACTTGCGGTGTGACTTGTGCGCTGAGGACCTTGAAGAGGAACCCCACTCCAAAAGGAAAAAAAAAACGGCGAACCCCCAATCCAAAAAAATGGCATGGAGATCCCCCCAAAATCCATACCAGACCCTTATCTGAGCATGCACGGCAGGTCAGGAAGGGGGGGCGCCCCCTCCTGGACCATACTGGCCACATGCCCCCAACATGGGCGAGGTGGGTGCTTTGGGGCAGGGGGCCCTGTGCCTCCCACCCCAAAGCAACTTGTCCTCATATTGGTGGGGACAAGAGTCTCTTCCCGACAACCCTGGCCGTTGGTTGTTGGGGTCTGCGTGCAGGGGGCTTATCAGAATCTGAAAGCCCCAGATCCTGGCCCCCCACCCTATGTGAATGAATAAGGGGAACATTGTACCCCTACCCATTCACCCAAAAAAACTGTCACAAATAAAAACAGCGCACAGGTTTTTGATAAAGTAACTTATTAAAGCAGCTCTGGCGTCTCTTCTCCTTCCGATTTCTTCTCCCTCAGGCGATGTCTTCATCCTCCGGTTCTTCTCCTCTCACTGCTGATGACTTCTTCTCCTGCCGGGTCTCCTCTCTCCGCTGTCTTCTCCCTCTGTTCCTCCTCCAATGTTCTCTCTACGCTCTCTTCCAGTGTAATGGTAGTGCCGATACTTATATAGCCATGGGGCAGGGCCACCCCTTGTGACGTCACTGTCCACCCCATGGCTATATAGGTGTAGGCACACGGCGGCCCTAGCATTACACCTGGAGGGAGCGTTGAGAGTACATCGGAGGAACAACAGAGGGAGAAGACAGCAGAGAGAGGAGACCCAGCAGAGGGAGAAGACAGCAGAGAGAGGAGAACCGACAGCAGGAGAAAACAGCGGAGAGAGGAGAACTGGCGGCGGAAGAAGGAATCAGCGACTTTTGTTCAAATCAATGGGCTTTATTAGGGAACCATTGATTTTGAGTAGAGGCAGAGAAACACCGCTAAAAGCTAGCGTGGCTAAACGTGCATTAACGCCAAAACAAAAAGCTACTAAAAGCATATTTTTACAGCTGCTTTTTCCTGGCGTTGGTAGTGGCTTTGCAGCTCGTTTTTTTTCTAATGCCCTGTGTGTATGAGCCCTAACAGCTTCAACTCTTCTGGGAAGGCTATCCACAAGGTGTAGGAGTGCGTCTATAGGAATGTTTGACCATTCTTCCAGAAGCACATTTGTGAGGTCATTTCATCCCAAAGGTGTTCTATCAGGTTGAGGTCCGGACTTTGTGTAGGCCATTGAAGTTCCTCCACCCCAAACTCACTCATCCATAGCCACAAGGTTTAGGAGTGTGTCTATGGGAATTTTTGAACATTGTTCTTAGAAGCGCATTTGTGAGGTCAGGCACTGATGTTAGATGAGAAGGCCTGGCTCGCAGTCTCCGCTCTAATTCATCCCAAAGGTGTTCTATCAGGTTGGGATCAGGACTCTGTGCAGGCCAGTGAAGTTCCTCCACCCCAAACTCACTCATCCATAGCTTTATGGACCTTTCTTTGTGCACTGGTGCGCAGAGATGTTGGAACAGGAAGGGGCCATCCCCAAACTGTTCCCACAAAGTTGGGAGCATGAAATTGTACAAAATGTCTTGGTATGCTGATGCCTTAAGAGTTCTCTTCACTGGAACTAGGGGTCCAACCCCTAAAAAACAACCTCACACCATAATCCCCCCTTCACCAAATGATTTGGACCAGTGCAGAAAGCAAGGTCCATAAAGACATGGATTAGCGAGTTTGGGGAGGACTTGACTGGCCTGCACAGGGTCCTGATCTTAACCTGATAGAACACTTTGGGATGAATTAGAGCGGAGACTGCAAGCCAGGCCTTCTCGTCTAACATTAGTGCCTGACCTCACAAATGTGCTCCTGGAAGAATAGTCAAACATTCCCATAGACACACTCCTAAAACTTGTAAACAGCCTTCCCAGAAGAGTTGAAGTGGTAATAGCTGCAAAGGGTGGTCCAACTTAATATTGCACCCTAAGGACAAAGACTGGGATGCCATTAAAGTTCATGTGTGTGTAAAGGCAGGTGTCCTAATACTTTTGACAATATAGTGTATATACACAGGTGCATCTCATATCATCAAAGTGTTAAGGAAAGGAAAAAATAGAGTGTAGGGGTCATTGACAGACAGTTGGCTATTGATACTGAGCCGCAGCTCCCTGTCTGAATGGACACACAGAGCAGTGGGAAAAAAACAACAAAAAACAATATTTTCTATAACAATATTTTTTTGTGTTTTAAAACATATCCAATAAAAAAGAATAGCAAATTTCTTCATAAATGTATGCAAAGGGTATTCTTTACATCTTTAGTAAAAAAAAAATCCCAAAGTGTATATCAATTGGTTTGTGTTAAAGTTGTAATGTCTATAAACTACGTGCGTACACCCCTCACATTTTTGTAAATATTTTATTAAATCTTTTCATGTGACAACACTGAAGATAATACAATTTGCTACAATGTAGTAGTGAGTGTACAGCTTGTATAACAGTGTAAATTTGCTGCCCCCTCAAAATAACTCAACACACAGCCAATAATGTCTAAACCGCTGGCAACAAAAGTGAGTACACCCCTAAGTGAAAATGTCCAAATTGGGCCCAATTAGCCATTTTCCCTCCTCGGTGTCATGTGACTCATTAGTGTTACAAGGTCTCAGGTGTGAATGGGGAGCAGGTGTGGTAAATTTGGTGTTATCGCTCTCACTCTCTCATACTGGTCACTGGAAGTTCAACATGGTACCTCATGGCAAAGAACTCTCTGAGGATCTGAAAAAAGAATTGTTGCTCTACATAAAGATGGCCTAGGCTATAAGAAGATTGCCAAGACCCTGAAACTGAGCTGCAGCATGGAGGCTAATACAGCGGTTTAACAGGACAGGTTCCACTCAGAACAGGCCTCACCATGGTCGACCGAAGAGGTTGAGTGCACGTGCTCAGCGTCATATCCAGAGGTTGTCTTTGGGAAATAGACGTATGAGTGCTGCCAGCATTGCTGCAGAGGTTGAAGGGGTGGGGGGTCAGCTTGTCAGTGCTCAGACCATACGCCACACACTGCATCAAATTGGTCTGCATGGCTGTCATTCCAGAAGGAAGCCTCTTCTAAAGATGATGCACAAGAAAGCCCGCAAACAGCTTGCTAAAGACAAGCAGAATACGGATGTGGATTACTGGAACCATGTCGTGTGGTATGATGAGACCAAGATAAACGTATTTGAGTGCTGCCGGCACTGGGGAGCTAAAGTTCATTAAGGGAGCCATGAATGCCAACATGTACTGTGACATACTGAAGCAGAGCATGATCCCCTCCCTTCAGAGACTGGGCCACAGGGCAGTTTTCCAACATGATAACGACCCCAAACACACTTCCAAGATGACCACTTACTTGCTAAAGAAGCTGGGGGTAAAGGTGATGGACTGGCCAAGCATGTCTCCAGACCTAAACCCTTTTTTGTAACTATATATACCGTATGTAATTATTGAGCATCTGTGGGGCATCCTCAAACGGATGGTGGAGAAGCGCAAGATCTCTAACATCCACCAGCTCTGTGATGTCATCATGGAGGAGTGGTAAAGGACTCAATGCCCAAGAGCGTTAAGGCAGTGCTGGAAAATAATGGTGGCCACACAAAATATTGACACTTTCGACCCAATTTGAATATTTTCACTTAGGGGTGTACTCACTTTTGTTGTCAGCTGTTTAGACATTAATGGCTGTGTGTTGAGTTATTTTGAGGGGACAGCAAATTTATACTGTTATACAAGCTGTACAATCACTACTTTACATTGTACCAAAGTGTAATTTCTTCAGTGTTGTCACATGAAAATATATAATAAAATATTTACAAAAATGTGAGGGGTGTACTCAATTTGTGAGATACTGTATATATACCAGATTATTTATTAATGTATTGTTTTATACTAGTAACGGCAATGAACAGCAACTTATAGTGGGGCTGTAATAGTGTGGTGGACAAGTTGACACTAACACTTGGTGGGAACTGACTAACTGACACTGACATCACCAGTGACATTAATACAGTGATCGGTACTGATACTATACACAGTCACTGTACTAATGGCACTGGCTGGAGAGGGGTTACCATCTGCAATGAAAGGGGTAATGTGTGCAATATGTGCTGCTTTTATTAATAGACGTGGCTGACTTTAGCTACATCGCTGCTTTCTATACAGAGCGCTGTGTTGTTAGTAAACACAGGGCTCTGTGCTGTGAGTCGTTAAGCTGATCAGCAGGTCCTGACCATAAATCATGACAGCACAGATGGGGTGGTGCACGCTCCCCTCCCCCCACCAGAAAATGTCAGATAATGTACATTTACATGATCCGGCGCAGAGTGGTCGCCCCGCTGCACTATATACAAATGGGGCACCCACTAATGTTTATTTAAACAATATTTCCTGAAGTTGGGCATAATATGGCCATTGTACAAAGTAATCTCAACATTTGTAACATTGCTAATTCAAAGCTAACTTCAGACAAACTTTTCTAGTTTTGGGTGGTGTGGAAAGGGCTTAGAGTCTCTAAAACTCTCAGATCTGTATTGCTGCTTGTGATCTAATTGGTAAGATTTCCTATGTCTCCTGTCCTGGTATACTGGAAATAAGCGAACATCTTTTTACTAAGGATACAGAAAGCAATATCAACCTGGCAGATCTTCTAAGCCTTCCTTTATTCGATTTAAAATTGAAAGAACTAGATTTGGCTTTACTGTTTCCCTGCATGGTTACGCCAACAATGTGCTTTTGTAAGAGAGAACCAATAAAAAGTTTTCTAAATTGATAAAATGAGGGAGTACAGAAAGGTATTGATGAAAAACTTATGATCAAGGGCCCAACCATGACTCCACCATTTTCTTTCCAGCTGTCTGTTTACTTCATAGTGTTAGTGTTATAAGGGCCTGGTCGGCTGGCTAGTTAAACAACTATAATAAATTATAATGATAGATCTCCTTAGGGTCCTGTGTCCATGGGCTATCAATGGCATCACTTTGACATCAGTTTAAGATGCTTCTGAGATTATTCAGAACTCATTGACAGGTCCATTTGGCCTGCAGTTGAGCTCCTTCTGACCTACATTTTCCATTCCTATAGACTTTTATTGGAATACAAAACCTGCTTAAAGCAAACAGAATCTTGTTGGCCCAGGCCCTAAAGCAGGTTGATGCATCTAAGAACGAGGTTAACTGTAGATCAAATGTACCTGTCAATAAATTCTTGGAGCCGGTTCACACCATAAATCGCTCAGGAACGTGCTGTATGTTCTTGTGCGATTTACAGGCGATCCAGGTGCAGTACCAGTTCAGCCCACTTATTTGAATACATTTAATGCACTACTTTAAAACCACTGCAACTGGAATGTATGGTATTACCCACGTAACCTCCGGAAGTATTTACCACCTTCGTGTTCATCACCTCCAGCTCTCTGAGCTTCAAGGAGGACACCTCTCCCCTCTTCCTCTCACAGAGCAGTGTCAGTACTTTTTTTCAGAGGTGATGGACATTTCATATATGTCAATTTACTTTTACTGTCTAATCTTTTTGGATATTATAATTACTGAATGGTACATATTGTCTATATTTGGGACCAGCAAATGTTCTAGCAGCTTCTTGTTATAGGCTGAGAGTTTAAGCGCGGATATATTCTTTGTTTATATATTTTTTTACCACCTTCATGACCACCATTTTTTGCTTTTCAGCAATACGCTACTTTAACTGACAATTACGCAGTCATGCAACACGGCGAATTCAAACCAATATGTGAAAATAATTGTAAATAAAAAGTAGCTGCTGTCACTTAAAGTGCTTTCACTCCACTTAGACTGGTATAAATAACAAAGTTAGTGCTACACTACTAAATAATTAAATGTGCAAAACCAATAAAATAATATATAAAATAATAAAGTACTAATAAGTCCAAATAAATATGTGAGTAAATACAAAGTTTATCAAAATATGCATTAATTGATTGAACTAAATCCAAGAGTATCAATTCACCAAGAATAAATACATGGAGAACACTAGATTTTGCCTTCTTTTTTGCATACCTATTCCATCGAGTAAGAAGATCGGGGGTTCTTGGGAACCCAAAGAAGCAGATATCTGAAGTGAAAGTGTCTTTACCATGCCAGTAATCTTCATTATCCCCAGAGGGGATCACTGCTGATTTTGACACATGTGTGAGGTGAGCAGCCTGTGATACTGGTGGAGGCGAGCACAAGCATTGATTTGTATTTTTGCACGTTTTGGTGAATTGATACTCTTAGATTTACTTCAATCAATCACTGGATATTTTGATGACCCTTGTATTTACTCACATATTTATTTGGACTTATTAGTACTTTATTTTTTAATATATAATTTTATTGGTTTTACACATTCAATTGTTTAGTAGCGCAGCACTGTTTTTGTTATTTATGCAACACTGTATGCAAATGAAATTTATATAATTTTTTTCACATAAATAGATTTTTCTTTTGGTGGTATTTTATCACCACTGAGTTTTTGTTTTTTTTTATTATAGAAATTAAAAAGACTTCCAAAAATTTTGACAAAAAAAAAACGAATTTTTACTTTTTGCTATAAAACATATGCAATAAAAAAAAAATCAAATTTCTTCATGAATTTAGGCCAAAATGTATTCTGTTACATATCTTTGGTAAAATAAAAACCCAATTAGTGTAAATTATTTAGTTTGCATGAAAGTTATAGCATCTAAAACTATGGTATAGATACTGGATTTTTTTAAAACTAGTAATGGCAGTGATCAGCAGCTTTTACTGGGACTGTTATAGTGCAGGGGGGGGGGGGGGGCAATCTGCTGGCTGAGGTGTACACTAACTGGCATCAATAGTGACACCAATACAATGATCAGTGCTAATACTATACACTGTCACTGTACTAATGACACTGGATGGGTAGGGGTTACCATCTAGAGGTGATCAATGGGTTAATTGTATGCCTAGCTGTGTGCTGCTTTTTACTAAGCGATCTAGTTGTTTTTTTCCCTTGTTTTGCAGGAGATAAAAAACCAGCAAGATCGCCTCTCAGTGTACAGAGCTATGTGTTGTTTACAACACAGAGCTCTCTTCCATGAATGACAGGCCGATCAGCGGATTTTGGTGATCAATCATTGGCCAGGACCCACTGATCGGCTTGTGCTTTAACAAATCTGGTGTGAACTGACCCCTAATGATGTCAAATCCAAGCAGAAAGCACCTAAAAGAACACCTAATTTGCTCATTGACAAGCCCAAAACCCATCAACACAAGCCTTAATTCCCTACTTCTCTTCACATATTCACACATTGAGATTTTTCTCAAAGGTTCTATAACTTTTAGCTTTACTCTAGCTAGCTATAGAAGTACTTAAATGGTTGCATGTTCATACATTGCCCGCTTTCTATCAGAGTTTCCAGATTCCTGTAAATAGTGAACATATCTCTTATACTTTTGCAGTATATAGACTCTGCTGAGTTAGAACCTTCTACCAAAGCTGAAGACCCTGTGAAATTCCATAAGGCCTGGGAGAAATTATGCAAAGCTCAGTAAGTATTACATTTCATAAAGTATCATGTACAAGGGTGGTTACCAGAAAAAAAGGAGATGTTCATGAGAAACAATACATGATTCACAATTAGAGAGTTCATGCTACACCAAACTTCATTTATCAAATATTTTTTTGATAATGAAATAATAAAATGTTGTGTTCAGTCAGAACTGTAGCAGGTTGATTGTTCACAGGATCCAATCCAAACATGACATATTTATTTTATGCTTTTTAGCATATCAGTTCAGCTGATCTTCCACGGCCTCTTCCAGCTACTTCCTGTCTGTATGCACTTGCTCCAGCATTGACTACACATCAGTGCTCTGGAACACTGTCCTGATAGTGTCAGTGGTGGATCATGCCTGCGCAATGCGTAGTCTTCACCAAGGGCGCATGTGACTGGGTGACAATGCAGAAGTATAGTAGGAATAGAGTTGTCACCCCATACCAGGACATGTTTGAAGAACTTTACAGCTAGATCACCAGGTCTTCTTTTATTACAACCTGCACATTTAAGAAGAAGATTAAAAATAACTTTTGAAATTTAATTAACGTGTTAAAGCTTATATGAGGTTTTAATGACTGGACTTAGTGGAGATCTCCCTTAAGCGGCCGGTAGACATGAGAGGTCAGTTGCCTTATCCATTCATTTTGTGGCTGGATCGGGCAATGATTTCATCTCTGTCTTTTTTCTGTTTGGAATGTTCAGTCCTATTTCCAAACTATAATATCTTTTTAGTGATTACTGTATTTATTGGCATATAACACGCACCTTTTCACCCGAAAATCAGGTGCAAAAAGCGTGTGCGTGTTATACGCCAGTACTTCAATTTTAGCTGCCTCGCAGGGGACAGGGAGGGGGGGGGGGGGTGAGTGCCATCAGATTACATACAGTGAGAATCTCCTGTTTACTTGGCGGCCTCTGTAATAGGAAGTCCTATCTCCTGGGACGCCATTGGACCACTGTTCTGTCTATCATAGGAGATTCTGACTGTATGTAATCTGTCGGTGCTCGTCCCGCCCCCTCCCTGTCCCCTCTAGGCTGCAGATGGGCATCGATCAGGCTGCACTGATGGCAATGGTGAGGCTGCTGCATTGAAGGCAATGTTGAGGCCTCTGCATTGATGGCAGTGGTGAGGCTGTTGCATTGAAGGCAATGGTGAGGCTGCTGCATTGATGGCAATGGTGAGGTTGCTGCATTGATGGCAATGGTCAGGCTGCTGCATTGATGGCAATGGTGAGGTTGCTGCATTGATGGCACTTGTGAGGCTGCATTGATGTGGTCTGATGAGGCTGCATTGAGGCTGCAATTTTAAGGTACCGTATATACTCGAGTATAAGTCGAATTTTTCAGCACATTTTTTTGTGCTGAAAGTGCCCCCCTCGACTTATACTTGAGTCAAGCACTTTTCTGCAGCAAAAAATTTCATTTTCCGACCCGACTTTGGGGGCCTGTATCTCAGGGCCAATTAGTGCTAGGAACCCCTAATTTGGTGTGCAAACTCAGTGGAACTGGTTTTACAACATATCCAAAGATGAAGTTCCTAGCACTAAGGGGCCCCGAGATACGGGGCCCCAAAATCGGTTCGGAAAATGTCATTCTCTGCTGAAGAAAATTGCTTGACATTTTCTGAACCGACTTTGGGGCCCCATATCTCAGAGCCACTTGGTGCTAGAAACCTCAGATTTGGAAATTTTATGGTGCTAGTTCCACTGGGTTTGCACACCAAATTTGGGGTTCCTAGCACTAAGTGGCCCCGAGATACGGGGCCCCAAATTCGGTCAACTGTGTCCATCTGCAGCAATGTCATTTTAGGACCCTTTGGGTTCAGAGACCCCAAATTTTGGCTGCAGCTAGGGGGCATCTAGGGACCCTTAACTACCGAGTTTGAAGTTCAGGGGACCTATGGCTGCAAATGGGCACAGTGAGGAATGCAAATGGGCACAGTGATGCTGCAAATGGGCATTGTTGACCCTCTTTTCCACTTACAGTAGCTGTGCATTTCTCACCCTCGTCTTATACTCGGGTCAATAAGTTTTTCCCATTTTTTTTGTAGTAAATTAGGGCCTCGACTTATACTCGGAACGACTTATACTCGAGTATATACGGTAATATATACAGAATTGAATGGATCACTATCTACACGTCCTATATCTCTCACTGGCATTTAAAGTAAATAAAAGTCTTTAATGCTAAAGTGGAATTTTACCCTAGAATAAACATGAACATTAAACAGCCATGTAATGTATGTACCTTCATAAATGCATATCACCATATTTGACCTCTGCCCACACTCCCGTTGTCCAACCAATCAGCATTGGAAATTGCCAGCTATTTACTAGTGAAATCATTCAACTCATGTAGTGGTATAACCTCCATTGGTACAATGTATGCTGGATACACGGTCCCCAAGGGCTGTGCTCTTAACAACAAATGCAGGGAAACGGCATTCGGTTCTGTGTCTGTGCTGCAGCCGCACTTGTCACTCACAGCTGCAGCATTGTTGTAATATCTATCCAGCGTTTAGGGATCAGGTTCTGACTTAATGCTGGGGGCAGGACAGTGATTTGATGTTAACAATATATTAAATAGTGTTGTTCAGTATTAGATAAAATAAATAAAAAATGAACTTGTATAATGCCACAAATCATACATCCAAAAAACAAAAAAAAAAACAAAATCAACTGTGCAAGTCCACAGTAATTATAAAATAAATGTCCTTCAACTATCAATGTATGTGTCCATTATCACTTTCTTCCACTTGTGCGATAAATACTGTACTCTTTCTGCAACGTTTTTGTGAATCATTCCAACTTGTGTGCAAAACCCATCACCAACATTCCAATACTCTCAACTGGGTTTGACCCAATAAAAATGAGATCTCATGTGCTTTGATATACCAGAAGTGTTGTTCCTTTCTGCTATATACGGATGTCATTTAATCCACCTCCATCCACAGGAATCCTTCAGTGGTTATATATAGGAAGCTTAGATTGTTTTTTATTAAAAATAAAGCCCAAAAAAATTAATTTAAAAATTGCACATTTGCTGGTGTATGTCAGATTGCATACAAGTACATTAGAAATGGCTCAACCAAAACGACTCAACAAAAAACGGCGGCCCGCACACTTCTTGTTTGCAGCACAAGGTCATAGGCTCCTCCCAACACGTATCGTCACAGAATCACATGACTTCCTCAGGAAGTCTGAGCCAATCAGACCATGTCGCTATTTATCTTCCCTTATGCCCCGTACACACGGTCGGATTTTCCGATGGAAAATGTCCGATCGGAGCGTGTTGTCGGAAATTCCGACCGTGTGTAGGCTCCATCGGACATTTTCCATCGGATTTTCCGACACACAAAGTTGGAGAGCAGGAGATAAAATTTTCCGACAACAAAATCCGTTGTCGGAAATTCCGATCGTGTGTACACAAATCCGACGGACAAAGTGCCACGCATGCTCAGAATAAATAAAGAGATGAAAGCTATTGGCCACTGCCCCGTTTATTTTTTTTTGTTTCAAAGTATTTTATTGAGGGTTATAAAGTCTTTACAGAAAACGTTTTACATTTATCAATGCATATAAATTATAACATTTTGCAAAGTATAGGGTATGTTCCAAAACAAAAGTCCCAGCTGATATTGAAAATCACTTCCATACTTGACTGGTTGTGAGAGGGGTATCAACCCAACATATATTCTCAAGTGAGTCTTAAGTACTTTTTATCTATTACTCCACTAATATATATTCTGTATACAGTACGGGAGCCCATGTGTACGCTTTAAATAAGAATTTTATTGGAGATGTGCTATGTTTATCTTTCAATGTGTATGGGGTTGCATATTAAGCTGACTGGGCAGCTTCGTAAATTTCTGAAATGTTTTTCGAGTGTTGGGTGGTTAATTGGTATGTGAAGTGGATAGACTATGTGTTTATGTGGGTGTTTAGATGGTGATTGTGGAAAAGGAGAAGAGGAGGTGGGAGGTGGGTAGAGGAAGGGTGGGGGGGGGGGTGGGAAGGGGGGGGTAGGAGAATAGGTCTCTGACTTCCCTCTGTGATTGGTATCTAACCCGGGTATTTTGGCTTCAATGTTATTGGGGAATATTTTTAGGTTATATATAGGTTATGGCATTCGGTGTATTTTAACCTTTATGTGTGAGAATTTAGTATGTCTTGGTATTCAGGTAAGGTCTGGTAGTGTATCCAACAGGCCCATTTACGGCTGAATTTCGCCGGCGAGTCTCTTGCGGTAAATATTAGTTTTTCCATTTCTGCTACTTTTTCTATTCTGACGAACCATTCTTTCAGTGTGGGTATCTTTGATGAGTTCCAGTGTACAGGGATGCATTGTTTTGCTGCATTGATCAAGTGCATCATCAGTGATTTATGATACGTTTTGTGTGGTAGGGGGGAGTGGTGTAGGAGAAATTGGGCTGGGGTGAATTCTGGGATGTAGGTGGTAATTTGCGTGACTATACGGTGGACTTCTGACCAAAAGGTTTGTAATGGGGTACACGTCCACCAGACATGAAGGAGGGTACCTCTATCTTGACGGCACCTCCAGCAAGTTTCGGGAATGTCGGCTTTAAATTTGTGTAACAGTGTTGGAGTGTGGTACCATCTCGCCTGAATTTTGAACCCGTTCTCCTGCGTATAGACATTAGTGGAGCCCTTGTGTATGTTTAAAAAGATTTGTTCCCAGCTTTTTTCCGAAAGTTGGATGGATAAGTCAGCTTCCCATTTTCTACAAAACTGGCTGTCTTTCGCTTTAATATTAGTGAAGAGGAGGTTGTGTATGCGAGAGATAAGATGGGCTTGTGCTGTTGTTTCGGTACATAATAGTTCATATGGTGTCAGCTGTCTAGAACATTGACCCGCTTTATCCAAGGTTTTTAGGTAGTGGGCTATCATTATGTATGACCATGGAGGGATGGGCGTTTTTCCAAAGCTAGTTGCGATTTGCATTGCAGTGAGTAGCTTGCCCTGTGTGTAGAATTGATGGGCTCTAATTTGTCCTTGTGGAAGATTTTCAGCGAGGAATTGGTGGTGCATGCCTGGAGGGAAATCTGGGTTCAATTTTATTGGAGTCAGTGGGCCAGGGGTAGAGGAGATAGCAGTCTTCATGCACGATCGGTGAAAGCATCGTAGGGTGGGGCCTATAGTCGGATGTGTTTGAATGTCTGGTGGAATTTGTTTAGGGGAGATCCATGGGAGTGAATTTAGGGATAGGCCCGTGAAAGCAGCCTCTAGGGAGACCCAATCTTTCTGTTGGGTATGTATATTCCAGTCCACTATCCTAGATAGATGGGTGGCAGTATGGTAGTGAGAGATATTCGGAAGGCCTATGCCTCCTATATTTTTCGGCCGGGTAAGCAGGTCGTAACTGATCCTGTGTCTATGTTTTCCCCATAGGAAGTTAGTGCATAGTTGTCTGTAAGTTTTAAAGAAGGAGGGGGGGATCTGTATCGGTATTGTCTGTAGGAGGTATAGAATTCTTGGAAGGGCATTCATCTTCAGTATGGCTGCTCTGCCAAACCAAGAAAATGTCGGTTTGTTCCACTTTTTAAGGTCAGAGTTTAGTCTGTTTAAGAGGGGGAGGAAATTTCTGGTATATAGGTCTGACAGTTTAGCTGGAATTTGGATGCCTAAGTATGTTATTGATTCTTGTTTCCATTGAAATGGAAAGTTGTCCATACACTGAGTTACCTGACTGTGGGTTAAGGAGATATTGAGAGCAAAAGATTTAGTAAGGTTGATCTTCAAATTAGAGAGGGTTTGGAAGTGTTTGAATTCAGCTAATAATACTGGCAAAGTAGTTATCGGTTGTGTGAGGAACATTAGGATGTCGTCTGCGTATGCAGCATATTTGTATTCCTTCTCTAGAGATTTAATTCCCTTAATGTCTGGGTTACGTTTGAGTTTGTGGAGGAAGGGTTCGAGTGTAAGTACAAAAAGGATAGGTGACAGGGGACATCCCTGTCTCGTTCCGTTGCGGATTGGGAAGGCGTTTGACAGAGTACCATTGACCCTCACTTTCGCAGAGGGACTGCTATATAATGACATAATGAGTCCGATTATACGGGGTCCGAGTCCCAACGCTTGTAGAACTGCTGTCATGTAATCCCAGGATACTCTGTCAAACGCCTTCTCCGCATCTAATGATAGGAAGAAACCGTTTTGCTTAGTTTGGGTTGTCAGGTAGTGTAGGTTGATTGCTTTGTTTGTGTTATCCCTAGCTTCACGGCCAGGGATAAAACCTACTTGGTCTGGAGAGATGATGGAGGGAAGAAGGGTTAAGAGTCTGTTGGCCAGTATTTTGGAGAATATCTTTATGTCTACATTCAACAAAGAGATTGGTCGGTAGTTACTTGTGTGGGAGGGGTCTCTACCTTCTTTGGGAATGACTACTATATGAGCTTCTAGCATTCCCCTCGGCAGGGGGTTTGTGGGGGAGATAGAGTTAAAGGTTTTGAGAAATGGGGTTCGTAGTATATCTGAAAAGGTCTTGTAATATACCGCTGGAAGACCATCTGGGCCAGGGCTCTTTCCAGGTTTAAGCTGTTTGACTGCCTGCATCCATTCCGTGGGTGAAATTGGTGTGTCTAGGGCAGCCGCTTCATCTAGAGGTATTTTCTCTGGAGTATACTGTGCAAGGAAATCTTTAATGTGTTGGGCTCTCAATGATGCTGGAACTGTGGTGGGTTCAGATGTGCGTAAATCATAGAGAGAGGAGTAATATTTTGCAAATTCCTCTGCTATGTCATCGTTGTGTGAAAGGGGCTGTCCTGCAGTAGATTGTATTTGGTGAATCGTATTATTGGCTTTTTTTTTGCGTAATGCCCTTGCAAGTAAGTGGCCGCTCTTATTTCCAAACTCGTAAAAGAGTTTGTGGGATAAAATGAATTTTTTCTTAAGATTGAGGTGTAGCTCGTCCTTGATGAGGGTACGGATCTCAGTAAGTTCAGAGTGAGTTTGTTGTGCTAGTGTCTGTTTATGTAAGGCTTCTAGTTTTTTCAATTTCAGGAATAAGTTAGATAGAGTAGCTTTTTTTGCTTTCTTAACTGATGCTGCTAGGGATATTAGTTTCCCTCGTATGACACATTTGTGGGCCTCCCATTGTGTCTGGGAGGAGGTATCTGGGGTGTCATTGTCCAAGAAATAGTCTTTTAAGCATGATCGAATATCTTCTACCTTAAGGTCGTCCGTTAGAAGTGTGGGATCAAGTTTCCATACATACGACCTGAGGGGTGCGTCTGGGATAGAAAGAGTCATGGAGATCGGGTGGTGGTCAGAAAATGTCATGGGGTCTATTGTCGCCGCTTTCAGAATCGGAAGATCTTGTTGTGTTAGAAACAGGTAATCTATGCGTGAGTACTTGTTGTGGGGGGTTGAGAAGAAGGTAAAGTCTTTGTCTTTCGGGTGAAGTGTGCGCCAGGTGTCATGTAGTAACATTTCTTGTAGACAGCCCTTGATCTGCTTCAATGCTCTATATGGTAAGTGAGATTTGCCTGAAGAGGTGTCTACAAGCGGGTCTAAAGGGACGTTCAAATCGCCCCCTAGGATCAGCAGGCCTTCTTGAAAGGTTGTTAGCTTGCTTGTCACTGTTCTGAAAAATGGGACTTGGGAAGTGTTGGGGCTGTATACGTTAGCCAGGGTAACGGGTCTGTTTTTTAGTGTGCCTTTAAGGAAGATGAACCTACCCTGTTCATCTAATATGGTATCTGTTACTTGCATGGGTACATTTTTTGATAGAAGAATGGATACTCCTTTCGTTTTAGAATTTGGGGAAGTGGAATGATAGCCGTAGGGATACGAATGGTTCGTCAGTTTAGGAATGTTTTTACTGCTGAAATGGGTTTCTTGTAGAAAAACCACATCTGCTCTCGCACTACGCATGTAGGCAAGCAGTTGCGAACGCTTTTCAGGGGTATTCAGGCCTTTTACGTTAAGAGAAACAATTTTCAAAGGGAGAGCAGTGGATGGTGCTCTGTGGGGGGCCATTGTTGTCCGATCAATGTGTAGGGTACCAAGTTTACGACTGCTCAAGGGGGAAGTCAGAGACTGAGGGGAAGTTGACACGGGGATGGGAGTGAGGGGGAGGTAAGCGGAGGTGATGGGGGAGAGGTGGGTGGAGGGCGGTTCAGATATGTAGTGTAGGGATGTGGTGGTGTGTATGTATGAAGTGGAAGGGGGGGTACAGTGGATTTACCGGTTGTGGGGGATGACCTGCAATCCCACTTACCAACTCTGTGGGAGACCGGTATAGGTCAGCGGTATCTACCAGAGTCCGCTGTTGGCGGGGGTGGTAGGTGGCGTTCAACCGATGGGGGAGGTCCTGCGTTCCTTTGAGGTCATATAGGCTATTCGTCTGGTTTCTATGTTAAGTTGTCTGGGATCTTAAAGGTAGAATAAGTGAATCCATGTATGCTCCCGACAGTTAGAGTATGTGTTCGTACTATGGTGTAGGTATATATTCATGCGGTGGGGAGATTGAACAAATTTGTAAGCTCTGCTGCAGGGTTATATATTATTGGCTCGACAGAGGTAGTCCTTAGACCATCTATGTCGTGTAGCAATATCGGGTGAATGAGGGAACTGGTGTGTGGCTAGCTGTCACGTGCGGTATAGGTTAGTGAACTATCGGGTACCTATATGGCTCAAACAAATTATAATCAAGGGAAACTTAAAGCATGAGAAGTGAGTTCTGCGTATCCAGACCACATGACACAGAGTGAAATGGGGCACTGCCCCGTTTATAGTCCCGACGTACGTGTTTTACGTCACCGCGTTCAGAACGATCGGATTTTCCGACAACTTTGTGTGACCGTGTGTATGCAAGACAAGTTTGAGCCAACATCCGTCGGAAAAAATCCTAGGATTTTGTTGTCTGAATGTCCGAACAAAGTCCGACCGTGTGTACGCCCTATATCTCTTCCTAAAATGAAAAACATTTTGCCTTTAGGGCTTCTTTAATTTTCTCTGCGTTTTCCATAGGTACAGAAGCTTATTCAAATTAATAGGCTGCTGTTCCCACACAAACACAGCTGCTGGGAAACCAGAATAGTGTGAACCCAGCCCAAAATATTGTTTCCAGTATAAGCAATCATTCACACCGGGCTGATTTCATTTGCGATTTGACATGTCCAATAGCATTCCAAATCAAAGCCTTTTGCTGGCAATGGCACCATCCGAATCAGCGCACTGATTCCGCACCGCCGCACCGATTCCCAAAAGTAGTTTCTGCACTACTTTTGGCGACTTCCAGGGCGATTTCAATAGACATCTGTGCATGAACCCACACAGATGTCTTTCAAATCTCCCCTGAAGTCAGACTGAAATGCCAGTTTGAAAGCGATTTCAAACCTGCTCTCAGTGTTAATGAGTGCTTAGGATGGCTCCACTGCCTTTAAGAGTCCCATGGAGCCTTGTGTGCACAATCCTGGCTGTGACTACAGTTGTATGCCCACACATGCAGCCCTGAAGCAATGCAAGCCCTACCCCTGCTCCTCCTCCAGTGTAAAAGAATGACTATGGCTCCTGATGCTAGGTCTGGGAGAACAGGCATGGACATAGGGATAAAAACAAAACACAAATGGGCACTCCTGAAATAAACACATGAATCCTGTCTATGGATAAAACGTGTATACAGGGCTGATAGCAAAATGAGTTCCAGAGTCCAATAACACCAAAAGCCAGGTGCCCAAATAAAAAGCCAAAAGTTTATTCCAAACAAGTTAAAAACATGAGAACCATAACTGCATGTTGGACAGCATATGCTGGGTGGGCCCAGATGGCAAAGAGATCCTTGAATGTGCCGGGAGAGCCAGATAGGAAGGAGATCCTGGTTGGGAGGATGCCCGCCGTGGGCGAACAGCAGGGGGACTCAAGTCACCGGAAGAGATGTCACCAGGAGGAGGATGAATCCTGGCTATAAAGGGTCTATACAGGGCTGATAACAAAATGAATTCCAGAGCCCAATAACAACAAAGGCCAGGTGTCCGAATAAAAAGTCAAAAGTTTATTCCAAACAAGTTAAAAACATGAGAACCATAATTGGATGTTGGGACAGCATTACCAGCGGTGGACCAGACCTGAACTTGTGGCACCGGGACACAGAGGTCAGCTGATGCAAGATCGGAATGCTAGGAGACCAGGAAGTTGAGCCGTATGTTCAGGTTTTTTTTAGGTTGCAGCACCTTTGTTTATGTTATTACAGTTTCACTTTTTTTGCACTTCATTTGTTTGGGGGTAGCATGGATTGTCCACTTCACACAAGTTGAGCCAGTTGCCAGGACTATATGTTTCGGGGCACACCCCGATTTTGACAAATGGGCTCAACTTCCTGGTCTCCTAGCATTCCGATGTTGCATCAGCTGACCTCTGTGTCCCGGTGCCACAAGTTCAGGTCTGGTCCACCGCTGGTAATGCTGTCCCAACATCCAATTATGGTTCTCATGTTTTTAACTTGTTTGGAATAAACTTTTGACTTTTTATTCGGACACCTGGCCTTTGTTTTTATTGGGCTCTGGAATTCATTTTGTTATCAGCCCTGTATAGACCGTTTATAGCCAGGATTCATGTGTTTTTTTCAGGAGTGCCCATTTGTGTTTTGTTTTTGTGCTTTTCCCCACTATCCCATTGGACACTTTTAGGCTGCCCTGATTTGTGCCATTCCTTGACATCACATCTTGTTCCAGCTGCAGACATTTAATCATGATGGGGGGGTAGCAGTCAAGAGCCAAGTATGCTTGTGTGTGTATTATTTATGGAGATAGGGATGATGGGATATGTAGTTCCAAAGAGGGTCATCAGTTTGCACTCCCTGGCTGGAGTTTTTGGGTTGCAGCAGATTGGATCCAGTTGCTACGATCTAATGTCTGTTTAGTTGCTTTTTATGTGTTTAAAGGACGTGCCTAAAAAGAAAACAAATGCAGCCACCATATCTAAGCTTTACTCGTCTATATACTTGCACACCTTTACTTGCCTATTCTCGCCTATACTTAACATTACTAAGGTCTTTACACACAGTTTTTGGCCCCTTGCACATGGGCATTACAAGTTTCTGCATAAACATCAGTAAATAATGACTCCTGTGTGCAAAGGCCTTAGTCTGCCTTCACATGGATGTTTAGCCATGGTGCAAATCCCAGCAGCAGGAATCTACCCCCAGGTAATCTCTGGCAGTGCAAACAGCCACAAATAGCTGCAGCTGCAGGTAGCCTGTCATTGCAGTGTGTGGGCTTGGGCTTCCATCCGCATGCAGCTGTCAAACCCAGCAGTAGGAATCAGTAGATTACTGATGCTGGGATATGCACCATGGCTAAATATCGGTGTAAATGCAGCCTTAATGAACACAAGCTTGTCAAAGTCTTAGAAGAGCTCTCTTAAATTAAAATGCAAGCTTTTATACACAAACAATTCTAATTCCTTGTGTCTTTATTGAACGCATGGTAGTAAACTTTGCATGCACACTACACTCTCAATGGATGGCATGCTGTGCCATGACTGTGACTCCCGTGCGCATGCACTGGAGTGACATCACTGCGGCTCAGCCTTTCAAATGACCTGCAAACCCAGAAGGAAGACTGAGTGAAGATGGAATCGATGTCAGCGGTGACAGCGTGCCTCTGGAGGTATCCTTTTTTTAGGTAAGTCTGTCATAATGTGGTGCATGCTAGCACGTCATCCTATGAGCCTGCAATGGGACCTGTTTTTTTTTTTTTTGAGAACATGGCTTACTACCGCTTTAAATATTCACAGTGCTTTAGGATAAAGTATGTGAACCCAAAGATGAATTACTTCAATGAAAGTTAATTGGAGTTAGTAGTTTGCACACCTGGAGTCCAAATTATGAAATGAGTTTGGAGATGTGGTTTAGAGCTACTTCAAACATTTCAAGATTGTTGTTCATAAGAAGCATCAGATGATGTGAATCATGCCTCACAAAAGTAGCTTTCTGATGACATACGAGTAGCTGATCTGCATAAGACTGGAAAGGGATACAAAGCATTCTCAAAGTGTTTGGGCATCCATCAACAGTTAGACAAATTGTCTACAAATAGGGACAAATTAGTACTTTGGCTACTCTTCCTAGAAAGCTGATTATCAAGGCACAACGCAGAATGCTCAGTGAGGTAAAGAAGAACCCACGAGTAACATCTAAAGGTTTGAAGACCTCACTGGCACTGGAAAAAACCCCTATTCATGAGTCTACCATACTGTCGTTGAACAGACAGAGTGTCCATGGCAGAACACCACAGAGGATTGCTGTGCACCTAAAGTTTGCCAAAAAGCACCCTGGCAAACTGCAATCCTAATGGGAAAATGTTTTGTGTACCAATGAAACAAAAGTTGAATTTTTTGGGAAGAATACTCAGTACTATGTATGGCGCAAAAAGGACACAGCTAACATCAAAACATCATCCCAATAGTCAAGTATGGTTGAGGGAATGTGATCTGGGCTTGCTTCGCTGCCTCAGGGCCTGGATTTGCCATCATTAAGGGAAAAATTAATTCCCAGGTTTATCCTACAGGGTGGCTGTGTGATGGCTGTGTGATAGCTGAAGCTTAGTGGAAGTTGGGTGTTGCAGCAGGATAATGACCCTAATGCCGCGTACACACGAGCGGACTTTACGGCAGACTTTGCCCGGCGGACTTTTCAACGGACTTTACGATGGACTTTCTGAATGAACGGACTTGCCTACACACAATCCACCAAAGTCCGTCGAATTCGTACGTGATGACGTACGACCGGACTAAAACAAGGGAGTTCATAGCCAGTAGCCAATAGCAGCCCCAGCGTGGCTTTTTGTCCGTCGAACTAGCACACAGACGAGTGGACTTTTCGACCGGACTCGATTTCGACGGATTGATTTAAAACATGTTTCAAATCTAAGTCTATCCAACTTTTGAGAAAACAAAGTCCGCTGGAGCCCACACACGATCGAATTGTCTGACGAAATCCAGTCCGCCGGGCAAAGTCTGCCGTAAAGTCCGCTCGTGTGTACGCTGCATTAGGATTGAAGTAAATCACAACAGACTGACTTCAGAAAAATAAATTGTGCTTTTTGGAGTGGCCCAGTCGGAGGCCAGATCTTAACCCCATAGAGATGCTGAGGAATGACCTCAAGAGAGCTGTTCACACCAGACATCTGTTACAAATTTCTCCTGAAGGTTGTGCGGGTCGGATCCAGAGCTACCTAAAGCACTTGCTTGAAGTCATTGCTGCCAAAGAAGGTTCGACCAGCTATTAACACCAAGGGTACACTTACTTTTTCCTGCACGATTGTGAATGTTTAATGGGTGTGTTCAATAAAGACACAAGAAAGTAGAATTGTTTTTGTGTTATTAGCTTAAAGCGGAGTTCCATCCCCTGACATTCCACATTTGACATGTAATTTTTTTGGGTGGGGGGGGCGGCGAGTGGATACCTAGTTTTGACAGGTACCCAGCTCCCACTTCCGCTCGCGCCACCTAGGCCACCTCCTCTCCCTCTCCCTCCCTGCAATCTTTGTGGGCACATAACAGGTCCCAAAGGATTGCTCGGCCATTCAGGACACGCAGCGCGAACCCGGTTGTGAAACCGCAAGCTATCACAGCCAGGTGCCCACACTTGCAATGCCGGGGCAGAGAGGAGGGGCAGAGAAGCTGCTGAATTTTAATAAACAGGAGAGTGGGTGGAACTCCACTTTAAGCACATTGTCTATTGTTGTGACTTAGATGATGATCAGATCACATTTTAAGTCAAATTACTGCAGAAGTTGACATACTTTTTTCTTGCCACTGTATGTAATGTCCATTTCTTCTTATTTAAAAACCTATAAAATCAAAATATACTTATTTAAATCTGCTACAAATCTAGAAACCAATGCGTGCCAAAGCGAAATGTATAATATGTAGCTGGAACACATTTATAAGGTGCAGAACCAACACATTTCTATAATGAAAAAAAAAATGCTCTGGTACTGAAGTGGCTAAAGTAAATTCTTGTTAATTGCAGAAGATTGCATACTTTAATTGAAAGTGTGTGTAAACCCTAACAAGGCAATCATCCCTGAAATGGTGGATGAGATAAGCCTCCCGAGGCGCCTCAAGGGGCTTGTGGCTTAAATGCATTATAGATACTCGAAAATGTTTTTTATTTATGTAAAACCTTTATCTAAAAAGGAAAAAAAATGTTTTCTGCAACTGATTATAAATTGTTAGCTGGAGTTTGGTTTCAATTTGTTAGTGTATATAAATCTGCTATTATACTTAATACCCCCTCCCCCCAGACTGACAATGCTGTTGTCCAAAGGTGCCCCCTGTGCTCCTTCTTCCAGGGGGGGGGGGGCAGGGCAATCTCATACAGGAGGTGTGTAAGTGGACACATCACCAACAGTGGGGAAATGCTTAAAAAAAGTACAAATGCAGCTACCACGTCTATTGATTGGTAAGCTGCAATATATTATATTTTTGATTTAAAGGAGAAGTATGGCCAAAGATCTTTTGGCCATACGTCTCCTGCGGGTCACAGGAGTGCACTTAGTTCTGCACCCCTGTGACCCAGATTCAGCCAACAGTGGGCCAAAGTCTGCTATTGGCTGACATCACAGAACCGGTCAAGGCTCTGCAAAGATCCCGACAATAATGTTGGGATCCATCTTAATGCCCGACCGCTGAGGGGCTGAGCCAGCCACTCCCACCCCCTCCCCAGCCTGCCATTCCAGTGAGCACTGGAGGGGCAGAGCAGAGAGCTAGTGACGGACAGTCCCCAATCTGTGCTCAGAGTGGACCCAAGAATTGAGCTGTTTTTGATTGCTCAGTTCTCGGTGTAAAGCTGGCGGGGGACAGATGCAGCCTTGGATCGATGGATAGATCCCTCTGTATTGATTTGTATTGTAAGTGTAATGTCTGCCCACTTGTTGTAAAGTGCTGCGCTAACTGTTGGCGCTTTATAAATCCTGTATAATAATAATAATAATAGATGCAATTGAGGTGATCATGTA
The DNA here is from genome assembly GCA_037952925.1 of Lithobates clamitans. Classification (NCBI taxonomy): domain Eukaryota; kingdom Metazoa; phylum Chordata; class Amphibia; order Anura; family Ranidae; genus Lithobates; species Lithobates clamitans. The sequence continues at coordinate 6,096,075 of JBBGZY010000723.1, forward strand.
TGTTTATTTTTTTTAAATCCTACACTTCTCTTTTAATACTACTTTAAGGCTGGGTTCACACGGGGGGGCTCACAGCAGTGGGTCTGGTGTGTCTCCATTCACCGGTTCAGGTCTGATTTCAGCCTGAATTCTTGGCTGAATTGGGAGCTGAAATGAACCAGAAGACGCACAGGAGTCCTGTACTGGAGCCACTCCGGAGATGTGTGAGCCAGCTCCATAGAGAGCCGATCACAATACGTACGACGAGCCGGGAAAAACGAAGTTCAATAGCCAGTGCGGCTCTTCTGCTTGATTCTAAGCATGTGTGGAATTTTGTGCGTCGGAATTGTCTACACACGCTCGGAATTTACAGATTTTGTTGTCGGAAAATTTGAGATCCAGCTCTCAAATTTCTATTGTCGGAAATTCTGACAACAAATATCCGATGGAGCCTACACACGGTCGGAATTTCCGACAACAAGCTCCCATCGAACATTTGTTGTCAGAAATTCCGAGCGTGTGTACGCTGCATAAGTTTTACACATGCACAGAACCTGCTGCCCCTGTAAAAAGTGATCCTTAGTGGATTGTTGCTTCCTCAGGCACCTGTTTTAAGCATGTAAAGCCCACACCACCACATTGCTGGATGGATGCAGCACGGCATCATTAATTGATTGATTAATTGCAGTACTGCACATGGAGAGTGACAGGAGGTATAATTTTTGCGTCAGCATGTGTACATACCAATCTGACCGCCTTTGCTGCTTATTGGGGGGGGGGGGGGGGTAAAATGCAGCTCAACCACCTATTTTTAACACCCCCCTAACCACTGATTTAGAGCAAGCAACACTTTGTTATTTCTGGTCCCATGCTCTACTCTATGTGTACCACAGTTTCCATAGACCCGAATGTGTCTTCAGGTGGATGTGAAGTCCATCTCAGGGGACAGCAGAAAAGGTGGCTACGTTCACATACACAACGGGTTTATGGAGAGCAAACGTAGCCACCCTAGAACAGGAGGTCCGAGAATTGCAGAAAAAAGATTGCAATTATAGGCTTCATTTACTGTTGACAGTTTGGGATCTCGGGCAAATTCACAACGTTTCTGCCCGCAATCCCAAATCGCACTCCAATCACAAACACATGTTCGGGTGTCATTCATTTTCAGTGGCACCAAAACGTGGTGTGGTTTTGCCGTGATTATTACAGTTAGGTCCATATATTGTATATTTGGACACAGGCACAATGTTCATACTTTTGGCTCTGTATGCCACCAGAAGAAAATTAAAATGAAACCATCCAAAGGAATTTGAAGTGCAGACTTTCAGCTTTAATTCAAGGGGTTGGACGTAAATATCAAGTACAAATTTTAGGAACTGCAACCATTTTTCTACACATTTTCAGGGGCTTAAATGTAATTGGACAAATGAATATAATCATAAATAAAATGTTCATTTTTATTATTTCGTTGAGAATCCTTTACTGGCAATGATTGCCTGAAGTCTGGAACGCATGGGCTATACATAGAGCCAGGCTCTAAGTGCCGCTGTTTTCAGTGTTCTTTGTTTTTTTTTTTTTTCTACCTTTTAGTTTTGCCTTCAGCAAGTGAAATGCATGCTCAATTGGGTTGAGATCAGGTGATTGACTCGGCCATTGCAGAATATTCCACTACTTTTCCTTCATAAGCTCCTGGTTTGCTTTTGCAGTGTGTTTTGGATCATTGTCCATCTGTACTGTGACGCGCCGTCCAATCAACTTTGCTGCATTTCACTGACTCTGGGCTCATAGTATATCTCTAAACACTGCAGAATTCATCCGGCTGCTTCTGTCTTCTGTCACATCATCATTAAACACCAATGACCCAGTAAACAGAGAAAACTGCGCTATTACCCTAAGTACTTAAACTGCAACTCAAAATGTTATACAACATCAAACAGAAATAAAAAAGGGGGAAGCTGCGCTAAATCCATTGATCTATGAGGCAATATTCCATACACTCACAATATTACGGATAGTGTACCACAACAAGTGAAATTGTAATTAATAAAAAGGTATAAAATTCTCTTGGTATGGGTACACTGCCACAGTAACTACCCTGTTTCCCCGAAAATAAGACCTAGCGTGATTGTCGGTGATGGCTGCAATATAAGCCCTACCCCCCCAAATAAGCCCTACCCTGTTTCCCAAAAAATAAGCCCTACCCTGGAAATAAGACCTACAAGGACTTTAACTAGGGCTTTTTTGGGGGGTAGGGCTTATATTGCAGCCATCACCGACAATCATGCTAAATCTTATTTTCGGGGAAACAGGGTAAGCACCAATGTACCAACAGAAGAACCTTCAGTGAAAAAAACAATATCTAAAAAGTATAGTGAAAATATAAAAGAAATAAAATTGACACCTAAATTATTGGTGACAATAAAAAAAAGTGCTGGACTAAACCAAAAAAATAGCTGAATATTACTGAATAACAAAGTCCATACGTGATAATAGTGACCATATGAAATCAAAAATATATCAAAAATAGGAATATAGTCCATGCAAAATGATAACTCTTCTCCGGTGACATAAATCAAGGCACCCTAAGAAAACGTGAAAGATGAGAAATGCTTCCACCAAAGCAAACACTGCCGCTTACCAAATCGCGGTGGTCCCTTATTGCAGGGGACCACAATGTGCAGATGGCTATTACCCCAGCCCGGGATCTCTGTGGTATACACTGAACTCCTTAGTCTCAGCGATGATGGTCCCCACAAAGGTCAAATCAGGCACGGTAATTGAATCCCCATAAAACAACAAAGGCTCACATAGTGTAAAACCTTCACATTTATTACAAATATTGGAAGACAATTTTGTTTCTTTTATATTTTCACTATACTTTTTATATATTGTTTTTTTCACTGAAGGTTCTTCCATTGGTACAGTGGTGCTTAGTTACTGGGGCAGTGCACCCATACCAAGAGAATTTTATACCTTTTTATTAATTACAATTTAATTTGTTGTGGTACACTATCCGTAATATTGTGAGTGTATGGAATATTGCCTCATAGATCAATCGATTTAGAGCAGCTCCCCCCTTTTTTGTTTACCAATGACCCAGTGCCACTGGAAGACATGCATGCCCGTGCCATCACACTGCCTCCACTATGTTTTACAGATGACATGTGCTTTGTCATGAGCTGTTCCAAGCCACACTTTTTTCTTCCCGTCAGTCTTTTACAGATTAATCTTAGTTTCATCCGTCCAAAGAATGCTTTTCCAGAACTGGTCTGGTTTTTTTTAGATGTTTTTTGGCAAAGTCAAATTTGACTTTTCTATTCTTCAGGCTTTTGAATGGTTTGCAACTTGTGGTGAACCCTCTGTATTTGCTCTTTTGAAGTCTTCTCTTGATTGTAGACTTTGATAATGATACGCCCACCTCCTGGAGAGTGTCCTTCACTTGTCTGGATATTGTGAATGGGTTTTTCTTTACCATAGAGAGGATCCTGTGATCATCCGCCACTGTTATCTTTCGTGGACATCCGGGCCTTTTATGTTGCTGAGGTCACCAGTGCGGTCTTCTTTCCTCCAGAATGTACCAAACTGTTGATTTGGCCACTCCTAATGTTGCTGCTATCTCTCTGATAAATTTGTTTTGTTTTTGAAGCCTTACAATGGCCTGTTTAACTTGCATGGACAGCTCCTTGCAATGCATGATGTAGGTTCACAGTAATAGATTCCAAATGCAAATACCACACTAAGAGCCCTTGCACACTGGGGCGGGGGGCGGCGGCGGCGGTAAAACGCCACTATTATTAGCGGCGTTTTACCGTCGGTATGCGGCCGCTAGCGGGGCGGTTTTACCCCCCGCTAGCGGCCGAGAAAGGGTTAAGTACCACCACAAAGCTTTGCCGGCGGTATAGCCGCGCCGTCCCATTGATTTCAATGGGCAGGAGCGGTAAAGGAGCGGTATACACACCGCTCCTTCACCGCTCCGAAGATGCGGCTAGCAGGACTTTTTTTACCGTCCTGCCAGCACATCGCTTCAGTGTGCAAGCCCTCGGGGCTTTCACACTGGAATGAAAGCAGCGGCACTTTCGGGACGGTTTGCAGGCGCTATTATTAGCGCAATAGCGCCTGCAAACCGCCCCAGTGTGCAACACACCTGGCCATGAAACCGCTTTTGATTCAATTGTCCAATTACTTTTGGTCCCTTGAAAAAGGGGGATGGCTATTCTTCCGAGCTGTAATTCCTAAACCCTTCCTCCAATTTGGATGTACATACCCTCAAATAAAACCTGAGAGTGTGCACTTTCAGCCAATATTCATTATATAACTATAGCTTGAATATGTTTTGGTAAGTACCTGAAAAAAAAACTAATATTGTGCCTGGGTCCAGACATATATGGACCTAACTGTATGCAATAAATTGTGGCAAAACACAACGTGAGAAACTTGTCCCCCCCCCCAAAAAAATACCCTGCTTCTTTTTTTGGGATCCAAGCTCCAAGCATTGCGGTTTGCCAAGATTGCTGCTTGATTCATTGCGCGATAATCACAGTAAAACCGTACCGCATTTAGGTGCCATTGAAAATGAGTGGCACCTGAACATGCGTTTTGTGATTGCAGTGTGATTTGAGATCACGGGCAGATTAACAGCGGTTCTGCCCGAGAATCCAAAATGTCAAATGGAGCCTAAGAAAAGGAAACGCACAGGACCCTTTTTAAATTTGCACCTCAGCTGCACCGGACATATGTGAACCGGCTCCATTGAAAGCTGGTCACACTCACATGTTATGCAAGTTGGATGCGGTGTAAAATGCATCCAATTCAAATACAGTGCCTCGAAAAAGTATTCATACCCCGCATTTTCCACATTTTGCCATGTTACAACCAAAAACGTAAATGTATTTTATGTGATAGGCCCACACAAAGTGGCACATAATTATGAAGTGGAAGGAAAATGATAAATGGTTTTCAAGATTTTTTACAAATAAATATGTGAACAGTGTGACGTGCATTTGTATTCAGCCCCCCTGAGTCAATACTTTGTAGAACCTCTTTTCACTGCAATTACAGCTGCAAGTTTTTTTTGGATATGTCTCTACCAGCTTTGCACATCTAGAGTGCCACTTGGATTGGATGGAGAGCATCTGTGAAGAGCAATTTTCAAGTCTTTACACAGATTCTCAATTGGATTTAGGTCTGGACTTTGACTGGGCCATTCTAACACTTGAATATGCTTTGATCTAAACCATTCCATTGTAGCTCTGGCTGTATGTTTAGGGTCATTGTCCTGCTGGAAGGTGAATCTTCGCCCCAGTCTCAAGTCTTTTGCAGACTCTAACAGGTTATCTACTAAGATAGCCCTGTATTTGGCTCCATCAATCTTCCCATCAACTCTGACCAGCTTCCCTGTCCCTGCTGAAGAAAAGCATCCCCATAACATGATGATGATGCCACCACCATGTGTCACGGTGGGGATGGTGTGCTCAGGGTGATGTGCAGTGGTAGTTTTCTGCCACACATAGCGTTTTGCTTTTAGCCCAAAAAGTTCAATTTTGGTCTCATCTGACCAGAGCACCTTCTTCCACATGTTTGCTGTGTCCCCCACATGGCTTCTTGCAAACTGCAAACAGGACTTCTTATGGCTTTCTTTCAAGAATGGCTTTCTTCTTGTCACTCTTCCATAAAGGCCAGATTTGTGGAGTGCATGACTAATAGTTGTCCTGTGGACAGATTCTTCCACCTGAGCTGTGGATCTCTGCAGCTCCTCCAAAGTTACCATGGGCCTCTTGGCTCCTGCTCTGATTAATGCTCTACTTGCCTGGCCTGTCAGTTTAGGTGGCCGACCATGTCTTGGATGTCTTGGTAGGTTTGCAGTTGTGCCATACTCTCCATTTTCGGATGATGGATTGAACAGTGCTCCGTGAGATGTTCAAAGCTTTGGATATTTTTTTTTATAACCTAACCCTGCTTTAAACATCTCCACAACTTTATCCCTGACCTGTCTGGTGTGTTCCTTGGCCTTCATGATGCTGTTTGTTCACTAAGGTTCTCTGACAAACCTCTGAGGGTTTCACAGAACAGCTGTATTTATACTGAGATTAAATTACACACAGGTGGACTCTATTTACTAATTAATTGACTTCTGAAGGCAATTGGTTCCACTAGATTTTAGTTAGGGGTATCACAGTAAAGGGGGCTGAATATAAATGTACCCCACACTTCAGATATTTATTTGTGAAACATTTTGACAACCATTTATCATTTTCCTTCCACTTCACAATTATGTGCCACTTTGTGTTGGTCTATGACATAAGATCCCAATAAAATACATTTACGTTTTTGGTTGTAACATGACAAAATGTGGACAATTTCAAGGGGTATTAATACTTTTTTAAGGCCCTGTATATGTGAACCCAGCCCAAAGGATGAAACAAGGGAAGACAGAGGTAGAAGATATATTCTACTTATATTGAAATATATTCAATTTATTTTATAATTTTTTTTTGTTTAGTGTCACTTTCAGTACTATACATTAAATATATGTATGCAGATAGCCTGGTAACTGAAACCTGCACCCTGCTGGCATGCTTCTATCAGCGGGGAATTGTGTCTACCTGTGAACTAATCTTGGGCACAGTAGGTGACATTTCCTTTTCAATTACCCCATTTTATATTCTTTGATGTTTTAAATATTCTGCATTTACTTTTTTCCTGCACGAGAGCGTCAGTGGCTGTACAACCGGTGCATATATCTCTCAGAAAACACGAGAAAGGATTATGCGACTCAGTTAATTAAGCAGACAAGGTAGATGTATGAGTTTTCCAAGACTGTTATTTGTATTCATGTTCTGATGTGAGTTCCCTAATCAGTGTTATCTTATTTTACTGATGAATGAGTATTGTGGGTCATTAATTATTTCTACAACTTTTGCTCTTGGAAGCAAAAAAAATATGCATAACAAAGTTTTCAGATGCATACTTAGGAAAACTTCTCATCTGTTAAAAGAAATTCCATGGAGAGGACATCTTGTGTTCAGTATATAAATGAGCCCAGGCAAAGTAACGATTCATTTTCACAGAAAATTGTACTGCTGTATTGTTTAAAGCACTTTAATAAAGAGCTACCAATCAGAGTTCATCTTTTACTGATCTTAGTCCAGTAATCAAAATGATTCTTCGGGTTAGCGTGTCATTATTGCTGGTTGTACCGCTTTGCTTAGTAAGCTCAACCAAAGCCAAAAATAAAAATGTAATACAGTATATTGCAGCCTACCAATTTTTACATGTAGTGGCTGCATTGTTTTTCCATGCTTAGGCTTTTTTCCTTTATTTTCACCTGTTGCTATGGCCAGTAAGCCTTTTATTTTTCATCTTCCTTTAAAGCAGAATAAATATATATATTTTTTTTTTTCCTCTTCTTATGGGCCCTTAGGAGCTGTTAGCCATAATGTGCTAGTATGCTCCGCGTAATAGCACATTATGGCAGACTTTCCTGGCAAGTAATCCCCTTCTGCACTGCGCTGTTAGCGCTCCTACTGTTTACATTCAATTCCATTTTCTCCTGGGCTTCCTTCCATGTTCAGACTGTTTAACCGCTCGATTGGCCGGGCCACGATGATGTCACTCCTATGCATGCACAGTGGTAGCCCACATCATCACAGCACAGAGTGGTGGTGTAAATGTACGCTGAGTTGTGCATGCATGGCTTAGTGAACATTAATGCTGACAGACAGGAAAAAGCCATTATGGCAGAAGAGACCATAACAATCTTGTCCTGTCAGCTTTTTTTTTTTTAAACGTTAATTTCTACTTTAACAGATGAAGTTGTCCAGCAAAATTGGCAGTTAGACGGTTGCTTACATTGATTAGCTTTTTTTAGTTTGTGTAAAACCTTTATCCCAAATAGAAAAAAAAAAAGGTTTTTGTTGTTTAAAGCGGAGTTCCACACAAAAATGGAACTTCCGCTTTTCGGAACCCTCCCCCCCTCCGATGTCACATTTGGCACCTTTCAGGGGAGAGGGGTGCAGATACCTGTCTAAGACAGGTATTTGCACCCACTTCCGTCATAGACTCCCATGGGAGTCTACGCCTCTTACTGTCCCCACCGCGCTGTCTCCTGGGAAACACACAGCTCCCAGGAGAGAGCGGGGACCACTTGGGACACACAGCACGACTCGCGCATGCGCAGTAGGGAACCGGGAAGTGAAGCCGCAACGCTTCACTTCCTGATTCCCTCACCTAGGATGGCGGCGGCAGCTGCCGAGAACCGAGCGGGTTCTCGGCGTCGCCTGCCGACATCTCTGGACCCTGGGACAGGTAAGTGGCCATGTATTAAAAGTCAGCAGCTGCAGTATTTGTAGCTGCTGGCTTTTAATATTTTTTTTTTTTGGCGGTGTGGGTGGACCCCCGCTTTAAAAAGCATTTGCTGGAGTTTGGCCTTAAAGTGGACCTAAGGGCAAAAATACCTTAGTTCCAATGGTCCATCGTCCTCCAGGTCCTTTGTGAGCACTGATATCTTCTCCCCGGCTTCTTCCTGGGTGCCGGTCTTTGGTCGTCTTGATTGGTTGGCGTGGAATGTCATCACTTGCACATGCATGTACAGGAGTGCAGTCATCCCGAGTGCACTTTGCACATCATTCTTGCTCTTTGTACCGCCTCTCTTAGTAAGCTAATTGTAGTGTACATAACAATTTGGAGGTTAAATCAAGTTTGTACGCTACACTGTTGTATCTCATGTTGGTTGGCTCCCAGCGTATCCTAGAAAATGTATTTGGATGAATTTCATTATATTTATTTCACTACAATACTCTTCCTCCACTACACCAATCATCCTTAAAGGATAAGTTCACCTTTCTGAACATGTTACTGTACATGTTACACCTGCATTTAGGGCGTAACATGTTCAGCAACATCCTCCCACACCCCCGATACTCCCCTTCCACGAGACAGCAGATGGGGTGTCCTCTCCGTGCACCCGCTATCAGATATCATGAGACAGGAATCTATGAATAAAAGAATTCAAGTCCCCTTGGCCACCACGGCAGATGGACTTGTAGTTTGAATGGACCATGAGCATGCTGATCAGCTCGTCCTAGTCCATTCAAATTCCCTCTAGCTTACAGTCTGACAGTCCGTACTGAAGTATGGGCTGAAAGCTGGAGGGCTTTATTAGGCCGCAAGTAAACATGTTGTCCAGTGAAGTTGATGTGTTGAAAGTAAAAAATGGGCATTGGTCTGATGAATCATGTTTTCTTTTACATCATGTGGATGGCTGGGTACATGTGCTTCGCTTACCTGGGGAAGTGATAACAACAGGATGCAGTATGGGGAGAAGGCAAGCCGGGCAGGGGCAGTGTGATGTTTTTGGTAATATTATGCTGGGAAACCTTGGGTCCTGTCATTCATGGGGATGTTACATAATATGGTACCACCTACCTAAACATTGATGCTAACCAAGTATATCGCTTCATGGAAATTGTATTCCCTGATGGCAGTGGCCTCTTTCAGCAGGACAATGTGCCCTTCCACACTGCAAAAATGGTTCAAGAATGGTTTGAGGAACACAACAAGTTTGAGGTGTTGACTTGGCCTCCAAATTCTCCAGATCTCAATCCCTCAAGCATTTGTGAGATGTGCTCGAAGTACTAGAGTGCACAGGATTTTGTTTGTATTAGAACTGCTTTTCTATCTGAAAAGTCAGTGCTGAGGAGTGCTCTCAGCACATCCCACAGTACAATACTGGGCTTCATTGGTCTGTTGAGAGGAATGAGTCCAGGATCCAATTGGACACTCCAAGGGCGGGTTCACACTATCCGCCGAGAAAAAACTTCAGTTATTCTTTGCCAGTAGTGATCACAGCTTGGGGATGGTGCCTTGCATTTTTACAATGCAAGGCACCTTTTACCCTTTAATGGAACTTTAATGGAATATCCAAGTGACATTTTTATTTATTTCTATGCATTGTAGCTGGCCCTTACCCAACTAAATGCATCTACGTGTGCCTAAATGCTGCTAAAAGCAGGAATATCAAAATGCAAGGAAAAGTGATCAAGACACATAAGTTATTTATACCTCTCAGATCACTTCCCCTCCAGTTAGAAAATCTAAACACAGAAGTGCCAGTGTGAATAAAGTCTTAAGTCTTAAGTCTATAAAGTCTCCTGGTCCTTCCCCAAACTGGGTCACTTCTGTGACTCTCGAATTCCCAAAAGCCTGGCCTTTCTCTTGCTCCACCCAAACTCCATCCCTAAAACTCATGATCTACAGTATACGATAAACACAGCTCTATAGGAACAACCCTCCCCTCTTACAACAGAACATTGGCTGGATAAGGTGAACAATGTTAAAATCATAGAAACCCTCACTAGTTCACAGGCACAAATTTTTGGTCTACCTGGTATTACTAGTTTGAGTTTACCTCCTCACCTGAATTAAAATCTCATTGGAGCTCAAACAACTCAACATCCTGCCTATGACCCTCACTGAATCCACTTTCTCCCTCCTTCCTCCCTTCCCTACCTAACCATATTCTCCTTCCCACCTCTCCTTCCATTTTCTTTGCTACTCCCTTCTGCTTGCTCTCCTTTCCCCATCCAGCCCAGCCTGAATCCCTACACCTGGACCTGCCTGTGTCAACCTCAGCCACCCTTTTTTTACTGTCACCCCCAAAAATGCCTACCCTGATAGAGTCCAACGCACATTTCCTAAAAATTGCCTATATTTATAGACCCATCCTCCTCCTTACCAAACGTTCCTCCCACTTTCAAGCTTTCCACACAAATTTGCCCTCTACATGTGTCTACTGAGTCAAGATTTAGAGGATTTGGATCCCAATGTAGTTGGGGTGCTGGTGTCAACCCTAACCCCCCAATCGCTGTTATTAAATATTGCAGTCTCCTGTTTGATAGTATTCATGAAGTTATATTTGGGATATTATGTATTAGGCCCCTTTCACATGGGTGCCTTAGTTGGACGAACTCCGCTTGCTCAGTGGGAGATCGCTCCGAGGATCCCCGCTGAGCAGGCAGATGACAGGTCCGTTTCCACTCACTGTGCAGAGCGGAGATGGACCCAGTCCCGCTCTCCTCTATGTGGGGATCGGTGAAAATGAACCACCTGTCCCTTTTCATCTGATCCCATCTGATCCGGTAGACTGATGGAAAATAGGACCACCATCTGTCTGGATTTTGCGGACAGGATCGGATTGTGGCGGATGTCAGTGTACATGTCACCGCTGACATCCACCGCTCCAAAGTTTATGTGCATTGCTACTTTGTTTCAATAAGCTGTTTGGGTTCTTTCACACAAACTGTCTGATCAGATTCACCTGTCAGTTTTTCAGGTGGCTCTGATCAGAAGGTGGATGTAAATGGATGTGTGTCCATCTATATCTGATTACCTCAGTGATGGTCTAGCTCTAAAAATTAAAAAAAAAACTGAAAATATTTGCGTCCTCTTTAGCTTTTTTGGACCTAAATGTGATGGATCGAAGGTATAGGAACTAAGGTTTGCTTCCGCTCACAAGCTAGGGGAGGGGAATGAATGGAAACAGATGTAATAAAAGACACCTTTTTTTTCCGGCTTTGTTTCAGCAACAGGACTTTGTTCAAGGATCCCCTGCTGATCAAAACAGAAGTTGGCCATCTGAAAATGTCCTAAGGCCCATTTCACACATGCGGACCATTTTGTTTCATCAGTAAAGTCATGTATTTTCAGCAACAGAGCTACTTTGAAGAGGGGTGAACACTGGCCTCCTTCTTGCCCTTATAGCTAGAGAGCAGCGGGAATCCACTAATATCTTAGCTGTGAGGGCAGAATCTGGGGAGAAGCAGACCCTTAGTTCAGATATTTTAAATAACTTTCAGCGGTTCTATAAGGATTTATATTCTACTAAAACTAGTTACATTCTATCTGATCTAGCGCGGTTTCTACAAACCTGTCCAATTCCGCGGTTAACTGAGGCGGACAGGGAAATTTTGAACCTTCCAATTACATTGGCTGAATTAACAGAGGTATTGGAGGGGGCAACACACCATAGGCCCAGGCCCAGATGGGATACCGGTGGAGGTATACTCTAATTATAGAGAGGACCTTTTACCATCACTGTTGCAGGCTATAATGGAGGCCGAGGAAGTGGGCAGCTTGCCAGATAGCATGCAAGAGGCAATAATAACAGTACTCCCAAAGCCAGGAAAAGATAGACTTCTATTGGACTCTTATCGCCCAATATCTCTATTAAATGCTGATGTCAAGTTTTTTGCCAGTGTCCTGGCTTAGAGGCTATCTCAAGTAATCGGCAAGCTGGTTCACTGTGATCTATCTGGCTTTATACCCACCCGTTCCACGGCCGATAACATAAGGAGGTTATATGTGAACCTACAGGGGGTATGGCCATCCTGTCACTGGATGCTGCAAAGGCGTTTGATAGTGTGGAGTGGCCCTACCTCCTGGAAATATTGGAAAGATTCGGAATGGGAAGCAAATTCATAACGTGGGTAAAGGTGCTTTACTCTAAACCTGGAGCCAGGCTGCGCATTAACAATAACCTCTCCTCTCCATTTGAACTACACAGAGGTACCCGACAGGGTTGCCCATTGTCTCCATTGCTGTTTGCCTTGGCGATAGAGCCCCTGGCCATATTGATCCGTAACGCACCAGAGGTGTTGGGGTTTCATAGGGGCCAGAGGGAAGAAAAGATGTCTTTATATGCAGATGACGCACTTATATATTTAGGCGACACAGCCACCTCACTGCGGGCAGTGATGGAAATAATGGGGGACTTTGGAAGCTTCTCAGGCTTCACTATCAACTGGTTGAAATCAACTCTAATGCCCAAAGATCAGCTGAGGGATCAATTACCAGAGGGGGCGGAACAAATAGTAATAGTCAATAGTTTTAGGTATTTGGGAGTGACGGTGTCCCCAGATCCGGCTGAGTATCTTCAGCTGAACCTGGGTCCACTGTTGGCCAGACAGAAAGTGAAATGCAACAGCTGGTGTAAGCTTCCACTATCAGTTATAGGATGTGCAAACTTAATAAAAATGGTATGGGCCCCGCAGCAATTGTATGTTTTCCATAACTCACCGATGTGGATTTCAAACAAATGGTTCAAGCAAATCGACACATTGATGAGGGAACTGATATGGAAAAAAAAGGTATCTAGGATCAGTCTAGCTACATTGCAATACTGAAAAGATAGAGGAGGGTTGGCAATACCCCATCCTAAAATGTATTTTCTGGCATCACAGCTACAGCAGATGGCAGGGTGGGGACGGGAAGGAAATGAGGACCCTATATGTAAATTGGTGACTATATTAGATCCCGCATTAGAGGCGGCCTCCCATATGGAGATGGATTTACCAAGTATGAATGGCCTAGAACCCACGAGTATCCTTCTTAAAAGGGTATGGGGAGAGATCTGGAAAGCGCTGAAAATAACAGGTGTGCTCCCCTTTACCCCGATATGGCATAATAAAAGATACCCAGAGGTGCAGGAACTACAAGGTTTCGCACCCTGGAAAGAAAGGGGGATTCGGTTCTTTGCACAGCTCTACGAGGGGGAGGTGCTAAAGACATACGAACAACTATGTAGGGAATTTCATTTGAACCCCAGGAGCTTTTATCAATATTTTCAACTTCGTCACGCGTTGCAGGCACAACAAACAACACACACCCTGACAGTATCAACATCATCATTACTGAGTGATGTTCTAGTAGCAGATACGAGGAAAGGGTTAACATCAAAAATATATAGGGAATTACTGACCTCGGTTCAGGACCATGCCTCGTTAAAGTGTCGAAACAAATGGATAGAAGACATAGGGGAGATAGATGGAAACCAGTGGGAAATGGCACTCAAATCTATTCCAGCTGTATTGTTATCCGCATCACATAAGTTGTCACAACTATTTATTCTACATAGGGCCTATAGGACACCAGTGCAGCTATATAAATGGGGAGTAAGAGACTCCCCTTTGTGCCCTAAATGTAGAGTACACAAGGGGGACTTCATACACCTAATTTGGAGGTGTCCAAAACTACATAGGTATTGGGATGAAGTCTCCCAGTGTATTACTAGGCTAGCGCAAGTTCCCATCCCCCTAAACCCGGTAGTGTACCTGCTTGGAGCCATAGATGTAGAAATGTTCCCAAGAGGAATGTACTATATGTTAACTAGATTGAAGTATTTAGCCAGAAAACTCATTGCAAAATACTGGATGGCACCAATGGTACCCACAGGGAAGCAATTGATCTCGTATGTAAATTCTTTGCTTCCTAGAGAGCGATTGACGTATAGTCGCAGGAGAGAAAAGGGCAAATTTGACACAATATGGCAATTATGGCTGGGGGACGCGGCCACATCAACTGGTAGTGGAAAGACTTCAGATGTAGAGTCATGGGGGAGGCGTGGGAGAGGGAAAGGTAGAGAGGAAAAGAAAAGAATGGCTCGAAGGAGTAACGATTGAATAATTAGATAAGAAAGAATATCAGTTGTGGGGGAAGAAAGGTATAAATGAGTGCGGCGAATAAGAAATTAGGAGAAACAAGAGACGATTGCAGAAATGGAGTTGGGGGGGAGGGGGGGAGGGAGGAAAAGGAAAAGGTTGAGAGATACGATTTAGTGGTAAAAATATAAGATTGACATGAAATAGTGAACGAATGTAAGAATGGGCATGTATATTTTATATGTATTGTTATATCAAACAAAATGCACGAATGACATGTATTATGTTAATAACTCTCTAAAATAAAAAAATTCTTGAGAAAAAAAAAAAGTCATGTTTTTTCAAAGAAAAATGGATGAAGTTTACATCAGTTTGTCATCAGTTTTTTTCATCCTCCAGCTAGTGTCCTTAACCACTTGGGTCCCAGAGCCAATTTTTCATGCAAAAATTAGAGCGGATGTAAATCAATGATCATCCATTTAGGCTCGATGCACATCTATGCATGTTGCTTTTGAGCGTTTCTGCAGTTTTTTTTTGCGGTGCTTGCCACGTTTTTGGACACATGTTTTTACCGCGATTTTGCCGCGATTCGCATTTTTTCTTTTTCTTTTTTTACACTGTATATAGCTGGTTGCTATGGAGGGGGCCGGGAAGCCGGCCGCCGCATCCTTAACAACCGATGAGTCATCAGTTGTCAGTTGGCTTCCCGCTGAATGTAAAAAAAAAGAATTGCCGGCTAAAAAAAAATCGAGAGAAAAAACAGCATGGGGTCCCCCCCAGGTCCATACGAGGCCCTTGGGTCTAGTATGGATTTGGAGGGGACTCCCTCCAAATGGGACTAAACCATACCAGGCCGCATGCCCTCAACATGGTGGTATGGGTGCTTTGGGGCTCTGCGCCCCTCAGCCCAAAGCACCTTACCCCCATGTTGATGGGGACAAGGGCCTCTTCCTGTCAAACCTTGCCCGGTGGTTGTCAGGGTCTGCGGTCGTGGGGCTTATCGGAATCTGGAATCCCTCTTTAGCAAGAGGGCCCCATGATCCCGCCCCCCCATGTGAATGAGTATGGGGTACATTGTACCCCTACCCATTCACTAAAAAAAAATAGTGTAGTGTTAAAAAATACAGTAGACCGTTTTTGACAAGTCTTTTATTAAAAATCTTCTTCTCTGCTGCTTCCTCTGGTCTTCCTCCATCTTCTCCCGCATCGCCATCCTCCGGTCTTTTCCTTCTCCCTCTGCTTCTTCCTCCGCTCTTCTTCTGTCTTCTTTGTTCGGTGTTCTTCTTCCTCTGCCGCCGCTCCCGCTGACGACCCTCCTCCGATGCTGCGTCCTGCTGATCTGTTGGCGCCGATGTCCTCCATTTCTTAAATAATGATGGGGGCGTGGTAATCGGATTATGTCATCCGGAGGCCACGCCCCCTTGTGATGTCACAGCCCGGAGCATAATGGGTCCGTGATGTCACACGGGGGCGTGGCTTCCAGATGACATAATCCTATGCATTTTGCTTTCGAGCGTTTCTGCAGTGTTTTTTGCTGTGCTTTTTACCACCATTTGCGTTTTGCAATTTATTTTTGGCAAATTTGTTGTTGGGCAGATTTAAAAACACAAATTGCTACAAAATTGCCTTAACAACACACTATATGCTTTTCTGCAGTTTCTCTATTGAGCCAAAAAAGCTTTTAAAAAAAGCCCCTGACCCTTTCCAAAAACGCAAAGGCACAAAAATACATTGATATGAACTTGTTCCATAGGAACCCATGTTGAAAATAACGTCCTGCGTTTCTGCAAAAGCATGAAAAAACAAATTGGTGTGAATGAAGCCTCACTGTTGAATTTTGGATACTCTGTGTCTCGTATGACATGAATCAACATGTGCTGCTGTTAAAAAACACAAAAATCAAGAATTAAAAAAAAAATTAAACCTGAGTTCCCTGTAAGCTTGCATACAGTTGTTGAAGACCCATTATACAGTACAGATGGCTCACCGAAATGTTTTAGAATCACATAAGCTGGAGGCATTTCCTCTATAGCACTCCACTCTTTGTCTGCTTCCTATGAGTATTACCCAGACTGCCTGCGACCTATAAGCAGATGTGCTTGCATATCTTAGCTGGAATTATTGCTTAATACGTTCGCCTGCATTAAATACCAATCAGTTTAATCTGGTAAAGATTTACATGTGCTGTCAAGGAAGTTATTACAGTAAATCACCGCACAAAACATAGGGTTTTAATAAAATGTATTAACCACAGAACCCATTTGTCATTTTCCGAGTGTGGCCGACAGAAAATGTTCAATGTAAAAACAATAATTTAAGATATGGTAGTCAGAAGACTAATGCTAAAAACATGAGACGTGTAAGTTTACATTTTGGTTTAAAAGGACAGTGTATGCAGGATGTGCAATTTTTTTATGTGTCTGATCTTTGGTCGCAGTACAAATCCCATATCAAATCAAATCAAATCTTTTACCTGTATGTTTTTTTTTATATTTTCGAATGAATATGGATTAAGCATTTTCTACCTGCATGAAAAACACAAAATTATGAATATACTGTAGCTAAATTGTAGCCCCTTCTCACCCAACCCCAGCATCCCTTTAACTGGGTCTTTTTTGCCAGGGGTTGAGAAGACTACCCAATCATGTGACCACTGTGATTGACTGTCAGCGTGGTCACATGATCGGAAGCCAGTCACACGATCATTACTAGAGAATGGTAGCTGTCTATGGCCTGATTCACACTTATACATTTTTAGTGCTTTTTTGCATTTTGCAGATTTTCACTACAGTCCATTTAACATGGTTTCCTATGGAACACGTTCTGTAGTGCAAATCTGCAAAATGCAAAAAGCACTAAAAATGCCATAGGTGTGAATCAGGCCTATGACAGCTTGGTCACTGTGCTGGGAATATGCAGTAAGTGCGTTCTTAGCTCAGAAAGCTCGCCTGCCCATTATTATTATACAGGATTTATATAGCGCCAATAGTTTGTGCAATGCTTTATAACAGGAGGGCAGAAAGTACAGTTTCAATAAAATTCAATACGGGAGAAATCCCAACTTCTTTGCCGCTGCACATATGTGTTTTATGGGTGGCAATAAAAAAAAAGTGGTCTAGCCAAAAATGTAGTTTCTTTTGAATCGGGGGGGAGGTAAGGCCTTCTGTAAATATTTTATTGCTATCTTATCCTATCCTGGTGGCATTCTGTGGTTTTTCCAGCTTCTCCTCTTGAGCACACTATTTTTATACATACATCTGGAGAACTCATAGGGATTGAGTAACACTAGTTGCAGGCTCTTGTGGACACTCCAATGAGAGAAGCAAACCCTTTGGCTCACAGTAGTGTCCTGCCGCCCTCTGGGACATGCAATTAAGAGATATCTCTCTAACAGGGCCACAGACAGCAAAAAATCCCAGCAAGGGATCCCACTGTTCCCTGATCAGCTCATTAGTTCTTGTTGCCAGCATCTCGGCACTCTCACTTTTTGACAGAGACCTTTGAGCATTGGATGCTACAGGAGGTAGATTAGTGCCTATTTAGAATCTTACATGTGTGCAGAGGTGTGTTTTTTGTAGCATTAGGTGGGTGCATTGTCATGTGTCAAAGTGAATTTCTTTTTGTTGGCATGTGTTATGATGAGATGAGATCAGATGAGCATTGCATTTGCAGTGCGATTTTCACTAAGATTTAGAGTTAACAGGCATTGACCAACGCTTGTTGATACCTATTGCCAACACTTGCAAATGTATCAGAACTCATGTAACATGTTTTATTGCATCACTTTTGACTTCTATAGGCTCCTCATGTACTAAATTGCAGAAAAAATTGACGCATTGTCTTTTTTAAAATGCACTGTACCACCAAGTTGGGAGCAGACTCTTTGAATTATGGGGAAGTTGAATATATGCATTTTAGCGCATTGCAACATTTGCATTGAAACACAACAATATAATTGGGCCTTAGGGTTTTTAGAGGTTATGTTAACTTAGTGTTAGGATCAAGGGGGTTTAGTTTGGGGTCAAACATAGGGTTAGTGATCTGTGTTTGTATATCTGGGGGGTGGGCTCATTTTGTAGGCAGGTTACGTGTTGGGGCTCATTTTAGGAGTAGATTAAGTGTTAGGGTGATTGTTAAAATGTACTTAAAGCCATCATTTTTTAACGCTTTGCATAAAGGAGGGATGGGTGAAACCTCTTTCAGGTTTTTATTGTTATCTGTGTCCCTGCTTGAGCTGTTCACTCTTCCTGTTTGTCTTAATAACCAATGTCCCCAGGATAGGCAGAGGCAAAATCCAAATTTACAGTTATTACTGGAACAAGAATAGAGGGGAAGGAAACTCTCCCCAACAGGAAACAGGCAGCAAAACAAAAATGACAGGGGTTTTAACAATTTCTTACTCTAGTCTGAACGTAGGTTAAGTGTTGAAAAACTATTAGTGCCTGGCTTCTGGTGCCAGGAGCTAGTATATCATTTTCCTCTCTATCCTATCTTAACAAAAAAAAATGGGTGGCGTTCTACGTAATTCTGTAATGTTAAATGAATTAAAATAAATAAGTATTTACCTTAGTT
This sequence comes from Lithobates clamitans, assembly GCA_037952925.1. Classification (NCBI taxonomy): domain Eukaryota; kingdom Metazoa; phylum Chordata; class Amphibia; order Anura; family Ranidae; genus Lithobates; species Lithobates clamitans. The sequence goes on from JBBGZY010000723.1 coordinate 6,115,058, forward strand.
TTTAGTTTAGGAGTTTGCTTTTCTCTTTTCCAAAAGCCCTAGGACAAGGATTCTCAAACTACGGCCCTCCAGCTGTTGCGGAACTACACATCCCATGAGGCATTGTAAAACTCTGACATTCACAGACATGACTAGGCATGATGGGATTTGTAGTTCCTGAACAACTGGAGGGCCGTAGTTTGAAGACCCCTGCCCTAGGAAGATGACTGGCAGATAAGTTCAGTTATAGCCTATGGGGTTTATTTACTAAACACAAATATGCTGTTCACTTTGATAAAGAAGTTGTTCTTTGCAAGGGAATTTTGTATATAGCTTAGTGCAGCCTTTTTCAACCAGGATGCCTTGAGTTTTTCTTCAGGGGTGCCTTGGCAAAATGCCTAAAAATTGATCAAAACTTTTAGTTACACAAAGCCACAAGTTTTCAATTTGCACCATTATGACTTTTCCTCAGCACTGGGGTCACATTAGCTGAGTGATGGAGAGAATTGAAGGAGAAGAGAAACATCGGAATACTAGTCTGTACCAGTGTGCAAAAGTGTATTTGCTTTGGAAGAACAAATCACCTCTAACGTTGGCTGTCTTACATGTGGATGTTGATGCATTGTGTAAAACTATTAAAATCGTTTTTACATTTTAGAATGGGGTGCCCCCCGAGACTGTCCATAATTTTAAAGGGTGCCTTGACTGAATAAAGGTTGAGAAACACTGGCTTAGTGAATGTTGAGAAGTTTCACTTTGCAAAGAATATCCAGTCATTTTTTTTTATTTTCAATAACGCATCCAAAAGCATTTTTTGCTTGCACATGATTGGATGATGGAAGTCAGCAGAGCTTCGCCCATTCACTAAGCTTTGGGAATAATTCCCTTGCAAAGTTTACAGCCTATTTGCCTTTAGTAAATCAACCCCTATAATCAGTAATTGCTCTTGATGTACCAAATTGTTCTGGAACTGTTATTATCACCCATCAAACTTTGAAATCCAAACAGTTAATGCTCCGGATATTCTCACAATCTATTTGGTCTGTGTGGAGAAATACCAGTTTTTAGTACTGATGCAAGCTAAAGAAAAATATATTGAGCCATTTATTCCTTTTTAATTAACCTCCCTGGCGGTATGATTATTTTCAGATCTTAGGTGCTGAAAGCGGTACAATTATTTTGCATGGAAATTTGGCGTTTCATATTGTAGCCCTGTAATTAGGAATAATTCACTTAAATCTGTCCACCAAGAGTCTAGTAGACATCCCGGGTATGATAAAGTTTGAAAAATGAAATCATAAATTATAATATAATAAATAACTATAAATAATTATACCAAATAATAATATAATAATAATAAAAATGATTCAATAATGTGATGTAAAGAAACAGCGTCTAGGTCAAACAGATACAATACCCAATAAAAGTACCATCATCCCAAGTGTCTAATGCAAAAGCACAAAGCAGGAGGCAGAGAGTGGCCGCAGTTAGCTGCATCTGTCGGTCATTGTCTCAATACCCCATGTAAGGGAAAATACGCCCTTTAAGGGCGGGGGGGACTATTGCGGTACTAGATAAGGTGAAGTATTCAGTACAAAAGAATAAAGGAAAAAATATAAAAGAATTTCATTTTAATAGAAAACATGATTAAAAATGATGACAATGTCACATACAGTTGTAATTAAAAACGGAAGCAGTAAATACAACCAATTGGATTACAACCCATAGTAATAGTGGACACAGATAGAGCTTGGATTCTCGACCGGTTTCGCGGTTTTAACTGCTTCCTCAGGAGAGCAGAATCTGTGGTACAACATACAATAATTATAACCAATACAAAACAAGGAAATATATATTCTCAATGCAGCAAGATGTATTAAACACTACTTTAAACATTTACATACAGTCTAGGTAGAAAAAGGATGAGCTCACCCGTTCAGCAATTCCCTGTGGGTGTACAAGGCCCCAAGTGGTTCCCCCTGTGGCGGACACAGGGGATAACAGACAGCCTCTAAATAAGTAAATTTTATAAAATTATATACTGAATATCGACTAGGGAGTATATGAGAGAGAAGTAGGGGGGGTGTGCCGGAGGTGTGTCTCTACAGTAAAAGCCAGTGTGCAAATGAAGAACCGAAAAAACAGTGAAGGTGAGTGACAGTGGGGAGAGGGGAGGGAAAAAAAGGGGGGAGGGGGGGGGTAAAGGGGGGGAAAAAGGGGGGGGGGAAGAAGGGAGGGAGGGGGGGGGAACGGGAAAAGGGAGGGAGGAAGGGGAGGGGGGGGGGAAAGGGGAAAGAGAAGGAGCAGAGAGGGGAGAGGCCCCTGGTATAGAGTGTAACGAGAAAGGCTATATTAAAAGGAGTTGCACACAAGAATAAAGAACTAGCACTCACCCCAGGAGTACTAATTATTGTAGACACATAGACTGGAGTGATTGCGGACCATATAGTAAAGGGTCCTATAGCGAATATACAGGGGGCATCAACCGCTGTAAGGATGGCACTGCAAGCCCCTCCTCCCCTCCACACACAGGTGGGCTAGAGATGTATATCAAAGAGGGTCACAGCCATGGCTGCAAACAAAAATAGTAATGGATTACCATAACAGCAGAGTCTTAGAAAAAAGTATCCCAACAGTCAAGAACAGCCATCTAGAAGGGGTTAAGGTAGCCGGTTGAAAGTGGTGTAAAAACAGGAGTATCAGAAAGGTACTCCAGTAATACAGCAGGCGATCACACAGGGAGCGCCGTATAAGTAAAACACATGAGAAAATTCAACAGGGATACAGGTAGTGAAAAACGATATTGTTCAGAACTGGGGAGATAGGGGGAGAGAGAGGGCGGCAGCACTTACCCACAGCGGTATCCTCAATGAGTGCAGTGTCAGAAGGCTGTAAGCTCACATAGCGGCCATCCGGCCGCTATAAGAGCACCCCAACCCGGAAGTCAGGGACGGCACGGGAGGCGGTCCCTGACGTCACCGGATCTGTTCGTCCGCACTGCGCAGGTGCAGTGTAGGGTGCTACTGCGCAAGCGCGCGCTCCTGTCAAGGGGAATCAAGTTCCCGAACACGGAGACACAAGCAGCTGTGAAGCTGCCAGGGCGAACATGTGTCCGCCACAGAGAAAAGAAACTCAAGGCGGGACAGAACCACAGGGGATTGCACTTGGGGGAGGTCATCCTTGCACAGCAAATCACGCAAAACAAATTACAATGTAATAAAAGTGAGCAAAAAAGATCTGTACATAGTATTGTATCTAAGCAACAAGAAGTCAATACCAACGGCATAGAGGACATTCACTATGGCCAAAAAGGTATAATGGAAAGTTTTCAAACCCAATAATACGGGGTGGGGGGGGAGGAAAAAGGAAAGGGAGGGGGAAAAAGGAGAAAGAAGAAAGAAAAAGAGGGGGAGGGGGAAGGGGGGAAGGGGGGGGGGGAAAGACCATTGGGAGGGGGGGGGGGGAAAGGAGGGGATAAAAGAGGGAAGGGGAAGGGGAAGAAAGGGAGGGAAAGGAAGGGGAAAGGGGGGGAAAAAGGGGGGGGGAAACAGAAGGGGGGGAGAAGGAAAGGGGGGGGGGAAAGGGGAAAACAGGGACCATGGGGGATGGTAAGGGGAGACAATGGTCTTCCCCCCCCCCCTCCCCCTCTTTTTCTTTCTTCTTTCTCCCGATCCGGTGACGTCAGGGACCGCCTCCCGTGCCGTCCCTGACTTCCGGGTTGGGGTGCTCTTATAGAGGCCGGATGGCCGCTATGTGAGCTTACAGCCTTCTGACACTGCACTCATTGAGGATACCGCTGTGGGTAAGTGCTGCCGCCCTCTCTCTCCCCCTATCTCCCCAGTTCTGAACAATATCGTTTTTTACTACCTGTATCCCTGTTGAATTTTCTCATGTGTTTTACTTATACGGCGCTCCCTGTGTGATCGCCTGCTGTATTACTGGAGTACCTTTCTGATACTCCTGTTTTTACACCACTTTCAACCGGCTACCTTAACCCCTTCTAGATGGCTGTTCTTGACTGTTGGGCTACTTTTTTCTAAGACTCTGCTGTTATGGTAATCCATTACTATTTTTGTTTGCAGCCATGGCTGTGACCCTCTTTGATATACATCTCTAGCCCACCTGTGTGTGGAGGGGAGGAGGGGCTTGCAGTGCCATCCTTACAGCGGTTGATGCCCCCTGTATATTCGCTATAGGACCCTTTACTATATGGTCCACAATCACTCCAGTCTATGTGTCTACAATAATTAGTACTCCTGGGGTGAGTGCTAGTTCTTTATTCTTGTGTGCAACTCCTTTTAATATAGCCTTTCTCGTTACACTCTATACCAGGGGCCTCTCCCCTCCCTGCTCCTTCTCTTTCCCCTTTCCCCCCCCCCCCTCCCCTTCCTCCCTCCCTTTTCCCGTTCCCCCCCCCTCCCTCCCTTCTTCCCCCTCCCCCCCCTTTTTCCCCCCCTCCCCCCTTTTTTTCCCTCCCCTCTCCCCACTGTCACTCACCTTCACTGTTTTTTCGGTTCTTCATTTGCACACTGGCTTTTACTGTAGAGACACACCTCCGGCACACCCCCCCTACTTCTCTCTCATATACTCCCTAGTCGATATTCAGTATATAATTTTATAAAATTTACTTATTTAGAGGCTGTCTGTTATCCCCTGTGTCCGCCACAGGGGGAACCACTTGGGGCCTTGTACACCCACAGGGAATTGCTGAACGGGTGAGCTCATCCTTTTTCTACCTAGACTGTATGTAAATGTTTAAAGTAGTGTTTAATACATCTTGCTGCATTGAGAATATATATTTCCTTGTTTTGTATTGGTTATAATTATTGTATGTTGTACCACAGATTCTGCTCTCCTGAGGAAGCGGTTAAAACCGCGAAACCGGTCGAGAATCCAAGCTCTATCTGTGTCCACTATTACTATGGGTTGTAATCCAATTGGTTGTATTTACTGCTTCCGTTTTTAATTACAACTATATGTGACATTGTCATCATTTTTAATCATGTTTTCTATTAAAATGAAATTCTTTTATATTTTTTCCTTTATTCTTTTGTACTGAATACTTCACCTTATCTAGTACCGCAATAGTCCCCCCGCCCTTAAAGGGTGTATTTTTCCTTACATGGGGTATTGAGACAATGACCGACAGATGCAGCTAACTGCGGCCACTCTCTGCCTCCTGCTTTGTGCTTTTTCAATAATGTGATCAAATCAAAAACACTGAAATTTGCTCAGTTGCAGAATTGTCGCTGTCATTACTTTTCAGTGTTTGATGACGGATCTCCCCACAATCCACTATCACTCAATTCTGCGAGTGATTTTAATTTATTATCGCTGTTTTCTAGCTGGTCTAAAACCCCTTTTGATGTAAGGGGACAGTTTTGGTTGCTATGGACAATCTCCAGTTTCCAGGCAGAAAGAACAGTTTTTATAATATAAAACTGCATGCAGGACACTGGACAAACCACTAGGGACAAAGGGGATGTGTAATTATTTGATACAGTAATGTAATCTGTAAGATTACAGTGTACTGTATCTATACTGTGTGTGTTACTTTTTGAATTTGGCGCCGTTCTCCATCCCATGCGTCGCAACGCTCGCAGGGAACGGAGCTCAGCACTGTGAATCGAGCGAGACATGGCAGCTCGCAGATCACAGCGGGGAGACATCGCAGGATCCAGGGGACAAGGTAAGTAACCTCTACAAGGATCCTGCGATGCGATCCCGAGTCTGGCTCGGGGATACCGCTTTTGGTATTGAAAATCCACCCCGAGCCACACTCGGGAATACCGCCAGGGGGGTAAAGCTGACCTGAAACGATGTATTCCATTGTGGGAGGAAGCATTACAGTTTGTGCAAATTCTTCTTTGTTGTAGTAGTCATAGTATAGGTAAAATCTGATAGCAATCACAAACTACAGCAGGGACAATACCCTTCTGTTCACTTTAACCGCTTGCCGACCAGCCGCCGCAGTTATACTGCGGCAACATGTCTCGACTGCGCAAATCTCTGTCATGTTACATCGGTTCCCTTTTTGTCCACTAGCCCGCTCACCCACAGAGCCGATGCGAGTGCCCGGCGGTCGCGATCGCTCGGGGCACATGGAGAACCGGGATCTGTGTGTGTAAACACACGGTTTCCGGTTCTCTGAGGGGAGAACAGACAGATCGTCTGTTCATACAGACTATGGACAGCGATCTAGCTCTTCCCCTACACAGTCCTCTCTCCCCTTCAGTTAGAACACACTCTAGGGAACACAATTAACTCCTTGATCGCCCCCTATTGTTAACCCCTTCCCTGCCAGTGCCATTTTCACAGTAATCCATGCATTTTTATAGCACTGATCACTGTATAAATGCCAACGGTCCCAAAAATGTGTCAAAATTGTCTGGTGTGTCCACCATAATGTCGCAGTCCCGATAAAAATCGCAGATCGCCGCCATTACTAGTAAAAATTAAAATTAATAATAAAAATGCCTTAAAACTATCCCCTATTTTGTAGAGGCTATAAATGTTGCGCAAACCAATCAATATACGCTTATTGCTATATATATATATATATATATATATATATATATATATATATATTTTTTTTTTTTTTTTTTTGGGGGGGATATTTATTATAGCAAAAAGTAAAAAATAATGCATTTTTTCAAAATTGTTGCTCTTTTTTTGTTTATAGCGCAAAAAATAAAAACCGCAGAGGTGATCAAATACCACCAAAAGAAAGCTCTATTTGTGGGGAAAAAAGGACGTAAATTTTGTTTGGGTGCAACGTCGCATGACCGCGTAATTGTCAGTTAAAGCGACGCAGTGCCAAATCGCAAAAAGTGCTCTAGTCGGAAAAGGGGGTAAAATCTTCCGGGGCTGAAGCGGTTAAAAAGGAGCTCCAGTTTGTAGACAAAAAAAATGTAAAAGCCAGCAGCCACAAATATTGTATCTGCTGACTTTTAATATAAGGACACTTACCTGTCCAGGGATCTCGCATTGTTGATGCCCCGAGCCTACAAGCTTCACAGCCAGTTTCCTACTGCGCTGTGTATTCTGAATGGTCCCGCTGTCTTCTGGGACCTGTGTGTGTCCCAGAAGGCAGTGGGGGAAGGGATAGGGGCCAGAAATGTTGTAGATCGGTGATCTTACCCGGAAGTGGGTGCTGGTACCTGTCAAAAGCATGTACCCCTTCCCCCCCACAAAATGAAAAATGTGGCAGTAGGGGGGGGGGGGTGCGATCAAGCAGAGCTTCCCCTTTTGGGTGGAGCTCCACTTTAAAGAGAACCAGACAGCAAGACAGGGGCATAGTGGTTAGCATTCCTGCCTCTCATCACTAGGGTCCTTGGTTTGAATCCCAACCAGAATACTACCCACATGGAGTTTTATGTTCTCCCTGTGCTTGCGTGGGTTTCCTCTCACACTCCAAAGACATGCTGGTCGGTTATTTGGCTCTAGTATGTGTATGCATGCATGTGAGTAGGGATGAGCTTCGAGTTCGAGTCGAACTCATGTTCTACTCGAACATTGGCTGTTCGCAAGTTCGCCGAACAGCGAACAATTTGGGGTGTTCGCAGCAAATTCGAATGCCGCGGAACACCCTTTAAAAGTCTATGGGAGAAATCAAAAGTGCTAATTTTAAAGGCTTATATGCAAGTTATTGTCATAAAAAGTGTTTGGGGACCCGGGTCCTGCCCCAGGGGACATGGATCAATGCAAAAAAAAGTTTTAAAAACGGACGTTTTTTCAGGAGCAGTGATTTTATTAATGCTTAAAGTCAAACAATAAAAGTGTAATATCCCTTTAAATTTCGTACCTGGGGGGTGTCTATAGTATGCCTGTAAAGGGGCGCATGTTTCCTGTGTTTAGAACAGTCTGACAGCAAAATGACATTTGGAAGGAAAAAACTCATTTAAAACTACCCGCGGCTATTGCATTGCCGACAATACACATAGAAGTTCATTGATAAAAACGGCATGGGAATTCCCCACAGGGCAACCCCGAACCAAAAAAAAAAAAAAAAAAATGATGTGGGGGTCCCCCTAAATTCCATACAAGGCCCTTCAGGTCTGGTATGGATATTAAGGGGAACCCCAGCCAAAATTAAAAAAAAAAATTGATGTGGGGTTCCCCCTAAATTCCATACCAGACCCTTCAGGTCTGGTATGGATTTTAAGGGGAACCCCGCGCCAAAAAAAAACAAAAAAACGGCGTGGGGTCCCCCCAAAAATCCATACCAGACCCTTATCCGAGCACGCAACCTGGCAGGCCGCAGGAAAAGAGGGGGGGACGAGAGTGCGGCCCCCCCCCTCCTGAACCGTACCAGGCCACATGCCCTCAACATTGGGAGGGTGCTTTGGGGTAGCCCCCCAAAACACCTTGTCCCCATGTTGATGAAGACAAGGGCCTCATCCCCACAACCCTGGCCGGTGGTTGTGGGGGTCTGCGGGCGGGGGGCTTATCGGAATCTGGAAGCCCCCTTTAACAAGGGGACCCCCAGATCCCAGGCCCCCCCCTGTGTGAAATGGTAAGGGGGTACTTACCCCTACCATTTCACTAAAAAACTGTCAAAAATGTTAAAAATGACAAGAGACAGTTTTTGACAATTCCTTTATTTAAATGCTTCTTCTTTCTTCCTTCATCTTCTTCTTCTTCTGGTTCTTCTGGCTCTTCTGGTTCTTCCTCCGGCGTTCTCGTCCATCATCTTCTCGGCGGCGTCTTCTATCTTCTTCTCCTCGGGCCGCTCCGCACCCATGGCATGGGGGGGAGGCTCCCGCTCTTCTCTTCATCTTCTTCTCTTCTTCATCTTCTTCTTCATCTTCTTCTTCTTCTTCTCTTCTTCCTTCTTCTCTTCTTCATGTCTTCTCCGGGCCGCTCCGCAGCCATGCTGTGGCATGGAGGGAGGCTCCCGCTGTGTGACGGCGTCTCTTCGTCTGACGGTTCTTAAATAACGGGGGGCGGGGCCACCCGGTGACCCCGCCCCCCTCTGACGCACGGTGACATGACGGGACTTCCCTGTGGCATTCCCCGTGACGTCACAGGGAAGTCCCGTCAAGTCACCGTGCGTCAGAGGGGGGCGGGGTCACCGGATGGCCCCGCCCCCCGTTATTTAAGAACCGTCAGACGAAGAGACGCCGTCACACAGCGGGAGCCTCCCTCCATGCCACAGCATGGCTGCGGAGCGGCCCGGAGAAGACATGAAGAAGAAAAGAAGGAAGAAGAGAAGAAGAAGAAGAAGATGAAGAAGAAGATGAAGAAGAGAAGAAGATGAAGAGAAGAGCGGGAGCCTCCCCCCCATGCCATGGGTGCGGAGCGGCCCGAGGAGAAGAAGATAGAAGACGCTGCGGAGAAGATGCTGGACGAGAACGCCGGAGGAAGAACCAGAAGAGCCAGAAGAACCAGAAGAAGAAGAAGATGAAGGAAGAAAGAAGAAGCATTTAAATAAAGGAATTGTCAAAAACTGTCTCTTGTCATTTTTAACATTTTTGACAGTTTTTTAGTGAAATGGTAGGGGTAAGTACCCCCTTACCATTTCACACAGGGGGGGGGCCGGGATCTGGGGGTCCCCTTGTTAAAGGGGGCTTCCAGATTCCGATAAGCCCCCCGCCCGCAGACCCCCACAACCACCGGCCAGGGTTGTGGGGATGAGGCCCTTGTCTTCATCAACATGGGGACAAGGTGTTTTGGGGGGCTACCCCAAAGCACCCTCCCAATGTTGAGGGCATGTGGCCTGGTACGGTTCAGGAGGGGGGGGGGCGCACTCTCGTCCCCCCCTCTTTTCCTGCGGCCTGCCAGGTTGCGTGCTCGGATAAGGGTCTGGTATGGATTTTTGGGGGGACCCCACGCCGGTTTTTTTTTTTTTTTTGGCGCGGGGTTCCCCTTAAAATCCATACCAGACCTGAAGGGTCTGGTATGGAATTTAGGGGGAACCCCACGTCAATTTTTTTTTAAAATTTTGGCTGGGGTTCCCCTTAATATCCATACCAGACCTGAAGGGCCTTGTATGGAATTTAGGGGGACTCCCACATCATTTTTTTTTTTTAATTTTGGTTCGGGGTTGCCCTGTGGGGAATTCCCATGCCGTTTTTATCAATGAACTTCTATGTGTATTGTCGGCAATGCAATAGCCGCGGTAGTTTTAAATGTGTTTTTTCCTTCAAAATGTCATTTTGCTGTCAGACTGTTCTAAACACGGGAAACATGCGCCCCTTTACAGGCATACTATAGACACCCCCCAGGTATGAAATTTAAAGGAATATTACACTTTTATTGTTTGACTTTAAGCATTATTAAAATCACTGCTCCTGAAAAAACGGCCGTTTTTAAAACTTTTTTTTGCATTGATTCATGTCCCCTGGGGCAGGACCCGGGTCCCCAAACACTTTTATTGACAATAACTTGCATATTAGCCTTTAAAATTAGCACTTTTGATTATTCATGTTCGTGTCCCATAGACTTTAACGGCGTTCGCGTGTTTGAACGAATTTTTTTCCTGTTCGCATGTTCTGGTGCAAACCGAACAGGGGGGTGTTCGGCTCATCCCTACATGTGAGTTTGAGACCTTAGATTGTAAGCTCCTTGTGGGCAGAGACTGATATGAATGTGCAATATGTATAGCACTGTAAAGTATCAGCATTATATAAATGCCTTTAGTAAGTCAATCATGTTACAAAGTGCTTAATGTCCTATCTGATCCAACTTTAGTATTCTCTTTTTTACATAGCTAAAAAAATACTGTCCTCATGTATACAAAGGAGCTCTATTTCCACAAAAGTCAGCCTTGTGATATGCATGTGGCAATATCACTTGTGAAGTGGAATCCACTCGGAAAGAGAGCTACATAAAGAGGTTTGACTTGCTTAGCCAAAATTTAGTCCTTTCAGATTGGTAAACAGCACTGATATGAGTCCCAGTATTGGAGGATACGGCATTCCTCTCAACCAGGAATCACTTTCTGTGTGAAAGCACTGATGTGCAAGGCCGGTGCACTGCTAAAAATTGCTGCTGATGGGCATAGCAAGGAGTTGCATTTTGTACATCACGGTTTTCAATTTAAACATAATTTTATTCCTGTTTCTAAAAACAGCCTGACCAGTTTATAGGACATAGTTCATTCTCCCTTCACCCACGTATTAGCCCCCAACTGCTCTCCTGCAGTGATACAAATTAAACAGCAGATCTGATTTACACTGCTCAGTTTGAACCTAATAATGTCAATGAAAACATAAGTGGGTTGTCTTTCAGAAGAACACAGTTACCATATATCAGGACTTTTTTTCTCAGAAAATAGGTGCAGGAACCCAACCACGACCCGCACAAAACCAATCTTCCCGCTTCCTCCTCATCCGTGATAGACGGAACACTGATACAGTTTCCATTGTATCAAGTCCGATCTTGTATACGGTGCATAAGGCTAAATTCACATTTAGCTTTCCATTAGGAATTTGCTGCACTGCGCTAATCCATCTCACTTCTTTTTGTCTGTAGTTTGGGGTCCCTGAACCATGCCCTGTGGTAACTTTGAAACACCCTACCCTAGAAAGCAAGTACTATGAATTATCTCACAGCCTCTAATCGAAATTAAAACCTACCTTGGACATATGAATAAAACTGGTGATGCTGGAAGCAGATAATGAGAGAAGGCAGAGCAGACTTTAGAAAGAACAATCTTACTGCCCCCTTGCTCAATTTTCATGGAGCTTATGATACATTGGCGCGGTTTCACACAGAACTCAATTTAACATAAATTGATTGTAGTTTCTGACTTTAACACTACTGCTTTTAAAACTTGATAGCACTTGTCACTAGTTTTCTGTTTGAGTTTGTGGTTAGGTTGAGGTTTAAGGGTAACTCCACTTTCGTGGGGAAAAAAAAATAGCAAATAAAAAAAAAAAATATTGCATATATAATTGCGACTCAAGTCATATTGTAATTGAATGTTACTAAAAATGACCTTTTCTTTTCAAACTGCAGCTTTGTAACTTTCTGTAGAATGCAATATGACTACCTAGAGGCGTTCTGTACACAGAATGTGTACAGAATGCCCCCCAGAAACATAATTTCCTGTTTGTGTGATTGGCTAGGCCACTCCATGACCTAAAAGTGATACTTCTTGAGCCACTCCTTTGTTGCCTTGGCGGTATGTTTTGGATCATTGTCATGCTGGAAGACCCCTCCATCTTCGTGTTCTAGCTAAGGAAAGAAGGTTCTCATCCAAGATTTTACAATACATTTCCCCGATTCATTGGCCCCTCAATGCGACAAAATCGGCCTGTACCTTTAGCAGAGAAACAGCCCCAAAGCATATTGTTTCCACCTCCGTGCTTGACTGTAGAGATCCTAGGGTCATAGTCAGCATTTTTCTTCCTCCAAACACGGCGAATCTAGTTAATGCCAAAGAGCTCAATTTTGGTCTCATCTGACCACAGCACTTTCTCCCAATCCTTCTCTGAATCATTTAGATGTTCATTGGAAAACTTCAGACGGGCCTATACATGTGCCTTTTTGAGGAGGGGGGCCTTGCAGGCGCTGCAGGATTTCAATCCATAGCGGTGACTGTGGTCCCAACTGCCTTGAGATCATTCACAAGCTCCTCCCATGTAGTTCTGGGTTGATCCCTTACTTTTTTCAGATCATCCTTACCCCATGATGAGAAATCTTGCATGGAGCACCAGACCGAGGGCGATTGATGGTCATTTTGTATTTCTTCCATTTGCGAATAACCACTCCAACAGTTGTCTCCTTCTCACCGAGTTTCTTGCTGATGATCTTGTAGTCCATTCCAGCCTTGTGTAGGCCTACAATCTTGTCCATGATGTCCTTTGACAGCTCTTTGGTCTTGCCGATGATGGTGAAGTTTGAATTGAAGAAAGATTCTGTGGACTGGTGTCTTTTATACACATAATGAGTTGTCGTTAGGAGCACTTTCTTTTTTTATAGACTTTGGAAGGGTTATAAACTCTTTCCTTACTGGGAAGCTTTATTTCACTTAGTTTTTGGCTTGCTATCACAGAGGAAAACAAAGGTGAAGGTGTCATGTGAACAGAAAGACACAGAAAGAACTAGTACAGTGGTTCTCGACCTTCCTAGTGCCGTGACCCCTTGATAAAATTTCCCAAGTTGTGGGGACCCCTAACAGTAAAATTATTTTCGTAGCGTGGTTGTCAGCACCCAAGGCAAGACAAGTAATTTGCGCCCCTAACCCACAGACATTTAGCACTCCCTGAGTCCCTTTCACTCGTATGGTATTAAAACCCCTTATGGTACATTTTAGGATGTATCACTCTTTCCTTGTTCTCCTTTCTTTCCCCTTTATCTCTCTCTATAATAATTTCTTGTTTTTTTCCACATCCCTCTCTCTAGCCGTCTTTCTTGTTGTTTCTCTTATTCGTTCTCTCCTTTTTTCTTTGTTCCTCCCCCTCTTTTCCTCTCCTTTCCATGTATTCTCCATTTTTATTCCTTCTCTTACTTCTTAGTAGGGGGGGGGGGGGGGGGTGGATGGGATGAGTGGCAGTACTGGCGGGGAGTTGGGATCAGTAGCAGTGCTGGTGGGGGGTGGGACCAGTGGCAGTGCTGGGGGGAGTTCTGATCAGCCATCTTAGATTCTCTTGATCAAGGTCATCTGCTGATCTGAGAACTGTAGTGGGGACTTTTGATGGCAACTATAATCACAGGTAGTGTTACTCACTGTGTCTCCGACTTTGTGGTGTCTCGCAGCAGTGACACCTATGCCGAAATCAGGAGATGGGGTCTCCTCCAGCCCCTCCCACTTCACATTCCTCACCAGTCAGCTGACCTCTGGTCTTTTGCTCCCCAGCCATGGCGTCAACTGAATGGGCGGCTGCGAAGAGGCTGTATGGGCGGTCACGGGCTCCAGGAACAGTCCAGCTGGGTGGCCACAGGCTCCAGGGACAGCCCAGCTGGGCGACCACAAAAAGGCTGGAGAGCGGTGCGAGCTTCAGGAACAGACCAGGATTTGGTGACCCCTGGGAAATTGTCATTCGACCCCCAGGTTGAGAACCACTGAACTAGTAAGTTAACAGATGTTGCAATCCATGATTTAGTTGCTATGCCCCAGCGAAGAAACATCCCATCATTTCTAGTCCTTGTGACACCTTGTCAACCGGTCCGGAAGTGACAGAATCTCTCCCCAACACACAGACAGACACCAATAACACATGGCAGAGCTTTCTTACTATATCCAAACCAAAAAAAAAAACCTTGAGTACACATTATAACACGGTGATATATTGTAGATGTGATGTTGTATACTATAAAGTTTGCCATGAGTTTTTGTTTTATTTTCAGGGGTATCCTGGTTCCTGGTGGTTTTGGATTACGGGGAACAGAAGGGAAACTTCAAGCAATTACCTGGGCAAGAGAGAGGAAAGTGCCTTTTCTAGGTACAGTCATGTATTTCATTGTAAAACTAAAGTGACCGTGTTGGCCATCATAGGTGAAAGTAGAATGGTTAGGTAACAGCACTAATTCCACTACCGTTCACGGCAATTAGTGTCAGTGAAAAGATGAAATAAACAATTTTGAGTGGAGCTGAATCCTCATTAGGAGTTGATAAAAGAAAAGACAGTGGAGTGACGCAGCAGAGAGCAGCAATTAAAGCATGATTTGTTAGAAACTGAACTGCTGGAAGCAATATGAGTACATTTATTTTTTTTATATTACAGTTCTACTTCTGATAATTAGCAGAATTTGTTCAAAGAGATAAGCACAGAGCACAGAAACCTTTTTTGTACACATCAAATACCATTGACTGGCATTAAATGGACTAACAGTGATGTCACCTGTGTTCCCACAGTAGGAAAGAAATCATGAAACAATTGTTTCTATTGTATTCTCATTTATCAGCATTAAACTGTTATGCTTCTTGAGTTACTTGTGGCGTAGCTGCTGGTTCTGTTATGAATTTGATCATAAAATGCTTTTAATTGGACCCTTCGCTCTGTACCAGATACATTGCTGCACAGGGAGAAGAAAATCGTTTTATTTTTAATTTATGAGGTTTTTTTTTTTTTCAAACTGAACTCTGGCCTTCCCTCTGTCGTAGTTGGACAGGCTCCTCTCCTTTACTAATATTGCTTACTCTGATTTCACTGCAGACTGTAAGCTTCTCACAGTGTGCATGCTAAGCTGCAACAAGGCAGATAGAGCCTAGTCAGGGGTAGGCAACCTTAAAGAGATGGAGATCTACCTGAACAACATGGGAGAATTCAGAGATCACCGGGCACAGTGTTGCCTCCTCACACTTGATTTAATTCTCAAATTGCCTTACTAACACATCGCAATTGTGTGCATTACATGGCAATCAAGGGTTTAAATCAGGTGACATATCGCCCCACACAACCTGTCAAACACACTCAAATCACTTTTCAGGGAAGCAGCTGTGTCTGCTGCACTTGTGTATGAGTTCATGCATTCAGCAGCGACACCTTTAGGGCTCGTTCACACACAGATTGGGGGTGGGGTAAAACCCTGCCTTTGGGTGGGTGCTACCGCCTGCCAAAACATGTCCTAACTATGGGGTTTTACCACCCCACAAACAACAAATGTAAATGAACTCTTATGCCCCGTACATACAATCGGACATTCCGACAACAAAATTCATGGATTTTTTGCAACGGATGTTGGCTCAAACTTGTCTTGCATACACACGGTCACACAAATCTTGTCGGAAATTCCGAACGTCAAGAACGCGGTGACGTACAACACGTACGACGAGCCGAGTAAAATGAAGTTCAATAGCCAGTGCTGCTCTTTTGCTTGATTCCGAGCATGCGTGGAACTTTGTGCCTCAGAATTGTGTACAGACGATCGGAACTTACAACAACGGATTTTGTTGTCGGAAAACTTGAGATCCAGATCTCAAATTTTGTGTGACGGAAATTCCGATGGAAAATGTCTGATGGAGCCTACGCACATCGGAATTTCCGACAACAAGCTCCCATAGAACATTTTCCGTCGGAAAATCCGACCGTGTGTACGGGGCATTACTACTGGTTTCTGACCCCCAGCCTAGGTATATAGATCTCATTCCTGGGCTGGAGGACGTTCAGCATCATCTAGTCCAGGGATCCTCAAACTACGGCCCTCCAGCTTTTGCAGAACTACACATCCCATGAGGCATTGTAAAACTCTGACATTCACAGACATGACTAGGCATGATGGGAATTGAAGTTCCTGAACAACTGGAGGGCCGCAGTTTGAAGACCCCTTATCTAGTCTTTTCCTTGCCATGCTGAGTGTGTCTGGTCACCTCTTTCATCCATTGGATTTCAGTACTTTCAACCATGAAGGTTCAGCATTACATGTCTTGCTGTCTAAAGCAGTCTGCATGCAAGCAAAGTCTGTCCAGGGCCATCCACTCCTCCAGACTGACATCCGCCCATCAAGGCATTTTGATATTTACATAACTCCTCCCAAGAACTAGCTCACAGATTGCATCAGGGCTGAGGACTCTTGGGAGGAGATTTAAAGTAGGGTGCTGTGATGTTTTGAGGAAGTACAGCACTCTACCGGACCTGCCCATCAACCATAATCTGCATGAGTTGCATAGAGAAGTACAGAGTATAAAATAAGGTTTTTATTGAAAAAGAAAGGCTTTATTTAAAAAAGGAGGAACCAGGGAAAGAAAAATATAAGCTAATTAAACTTCAGCTTTAGTTGTGAAAAAAGAAATATATTTTTAGCCTGTGTCAACAGGCTTTTCAATGGGGAAATGCAACTTGCTTTAAAGAGGTAGTAAACTCTGTGAAAAAGAAAATTTGGCTGGATCCCCTGCATGACATACTAGCACATTATGATAGACTTGCCTTACAAACAGAGCCCTCCAGTGGGAGGTAGTCTTTCCAGGAGCAGGGGCGGATCCAGAGTCTAGTCTTGGGAGGGGCACTGACAGAAAATATGTTTTTTGCGGGCAATTTATCGGGGCAATGGCTGGTGTTGGCGCTTTTATCATGACTGCACCATAGTTATTATGGTGTCAGGCTGATTGAAGCGCATTATTTCTTTTTTACATTGTAATATAAAATGAAATGGTTCAACTCACCATAATGCAGAATCAGTGGGAGCCCCGAGTCTGTCACTTTCCACGTCGACTTGCCTTCAGATGCAGCTTGTCGCTTGCCACGTCCCTGCCACAAGCTGCGGATTGTCACTTGCCTGCCACCAGATGCCGATTGTCACTTGCCATGTCACCTGCCACACATTGCAGATTACACTTGCCACGTCACCTGCCGCATGTTGCTGATTGTCACTTGCCATGTCACCTGCCACATGTTGCTGATTGTCACTTGCCATGTCACCTGCCACACATTGCGGATTACACATCCCACGTTACCTGCCACACTGTCACGTCTGGAGTCTAAGGCCGGGTTGCTGAGAGGGCGTCCCTTGCGGCTGAGTGCAGTGCATCCCTGGATTTGGGTACAGGGAATGCGATGCACAGAGGTGCACGGGTTGCCAGGAATACTGCAAGCTGGCTGGTTGGCTGTAAGTAGCTAGAGTGCGTTGTGGCAGCCGTGCGGAGAGAAGTCTTGAGCAGTAACAGGCCAGGGGTCAGATCCCAAAACACAGTCCGCGAGAGGTACAGGAACAAGCCGGCTCATACACGGAGGGCAGAAGATCTGAGAGTAGTCAGCCAAGCCGGGGTCAGAGCGAGGAGATAAACAGGAACACTGGTCAAGCCAAGCAGAGGTCAAGCAGGGGTCTTCAGAGTATATAAGGCACAGGAACACAGAAGCTGTTTGATAATCCAGCAAACTGCAAGTGTCAGTGGCAGGTTTAAATAGGCCGGGAGGTGTGCCCACAAGATCAGGGCGTGCGTGCGCATTGGTGCGCACAGACTGCTGTGGTCCAGCTATCGCGCATCTGCGTGCGCGCAGGCGCACAGGAACTCGCCTGGCACCACCATGACGGTTACTGGCGGAATTGCCCACAACACGGCCATTTCCCTGACAGTGCCCCTCCCAAGGGGCAACCTCCGGATGCCCAACCGGGCCCATCTTTCAGGGGTAACGAACTCGGAATCTCTGCAAAAGTCTAGGAGCAGGTATATTGGCTGCAGGTTCCCAAGAACTTTCTTCTGCTGGGTAACCCTTCTATTTTATAAGAAATTGAATGATCCTACCTCTCCGGCGGCAGTCCAGGATGGCCTCAACTTCATACTCTGTTTCATCTCCCACAGAAACTGGAGGCGGAGGATCTTCTTTCCTTCCTGAAAAAGGACTAGAGATAACAGCTTTAAGTAAGGAGACATGAAACACAGGGTGCACTTTATAAGAACTCGGAAGTGACAGTTCAAAAGCTACTGGATTAATCTCCCATCTAATCTTGAATGGGCCGATAAATCTTGGTCCCAATTTCCGGGAGGGACAAGGAAGTTTAAGATTTGCCGAGGAGAGCCAAACCTCATCTCCAACCTTAAAGCTAGGGCTCTTTCCCCTCTTCTTGTCATATTGTTCCTTGTAGTCCTCTTGGGCCTTTTGCATGGTTAACCGGAGAGTTTGATAGTTAGCCTGAATGGATTTTATCCTGTCTTGAACTGCTGGGACTGAGGTCTCTGGAATGACATTAGGTAAAAATGAGGGATGGAACCCATAGTTGGCCCAAAACGGTGATTGATCGATGGTTGAGTGTACTGAATTATTATATGCAAACTCCGCACAGGGGTGTAACAAGGACCAGTCATCCTGGGAAATGGAGCAGAAACAGCGTAAATATTGTTCTATGGTCTGATCAGTCCTTTCAGTCTGACCGTTGCTCTGGGGATAATAGGCAGAGGATAGGCAAACTTCAATAGACAAAACTTTGCAGAGCTCTCTCCAAAATCAGGAAGTAAATTGGACCCCTCTATCAGACACAATGCTGTCAGGAAGGCCGTGAAGCCTGACTATCTCTCTTATGAAGGCTTTTGCTGTGTCTGCAGCGGAAGGAGTACCTATCATAGGCACGAAGTGTGACATCTTGGACAGACGGTCTACAACAACTAGGATCTTTGTGAATCTTTCAGAGGGGGGCAGCTCTACTATAAAGTCCATAGATATATTCCCCCATGGTTGTTCTGGTACCGGCAAAGGACGTAGCAGAACCCAAGACTTAATGTTGGACCCCTTGTTTCGCTGGCAGGTAATGCAGGAGCTTACATACTTTTTGCAATCAGTTTTCAAGGTAGGCCACCAAAAGGATCGCTGAATAAGATCCATCGTTTTCCATACTACGAAGTAGCCAGCAAATTGATGATCATGTAAAGTTTGTAAGACCTGGATTCTGGCTTGTTGTGGGACAAAGATCTTGTCCTGATACCAAAGATACCCCCCCTGGCTTCTTAGAGAGGAAGTCTCTGGTCTGGTCTGGCATTGGAGGGAGGCTTGTTTAAGAGAAGACCTTAGATCAGGTTGAATCAAAAGAAAGTTCTGTGGAGAGAAGATCGTACTGGATGTTGTTTCTTCTGGGGTATCAGGAAACATTCGGGATAAAGCATTGGCCTTGCCGTTCTTGGAGCCAGGGCGGTAGATGATGTGATATTTGAATCGTGAAAAGAACAGAGCCCAGCGGGCTTGACGGGGTCTCAGGCGTTTGGCAGTGCGGAGGTACTCGAGGTTTCTGTGATCAGTGAATATCATTATAGGGTGCGTGGCTCCCTCAAGAAGGCATCTCCACTCTTCTAAGGCTGTCTTAATGGCCAGAAGCTCACGATCACCTACGTCGTAATTCCTCTCGGGCTGGCTCATTTTCCAGGAGGAGAAGGCTCTTGAGTAACAAGGCCGGAGTTAGGTAAGGTGCCATCTGCTAAACGGACTGCCAGACCCCGTTTTTTGTGGAGGAGGGGCAACCTAAGGTTTCTTGCCAGGTTTAAGTTCACAAAGCAACAGCATGCTCCAGAATCAATTATAGCCTGGAGCCAAATCTCTTCTTCTCCCAACTGCAGTGAAATGGGGAGAACGAGTTGTGAGGGAAAAGTCCCGGAAACCTGGAAATATGCTGGAGAGTAGGTGGGTGGCTTCTTGAACTTCCTGGGACAGTCGCATAGGTAATGTCTGTTTCCTCCACAATAGAGGCAAAGATTGGCTAGGATACGATGACGTCTTTCATCAGGAGTTAGTGCGGAACGTAACAGGTCAATCTGCTTGGGAACTGATCCAAAGGTGGGTGTGCAGGTTCGTGATTGTTCGGACTGTCTCTCCCCCAAACGTTGATCCAGTTGAATGTATAATTGAATGAGACCCTCGAGTGTAGTGGGAATCCCGATCCTGGCCAACTCGTCCTTGAGGGACCCGGAGAGTCCTAGGCAGAACTGGTGTATTAAAGCTGCCTCATTCCAGGCTGTGTCTGCGGACCACCGCCGGAAGTCCAGGGTATAGTCCTCTACTGGTCGCCTACCCTGCTGCAGAGAATGCAGAGCGGCTTCAGCGGTGGCAGTACGCTGGGGATCCTCGTAAGGTTGTGCCATAGCTGCCAGGAATGCATCCACCGTGCAAATGACTGGACTCTTTTGTTCCCATAATTTATGGGCCCAGGCCTGAGGTTCATCGGACAGCAAAGAGATGAGGAACCCGACTTTAACAGTCTCTAAAGCAAAAGTCCGGGGTTGCAGGACTAGGTACAATAGGCTGGCAGTCTTGAAGGATCTGAACTTTTTCCGGTCTCCGGAGAATCGCTCCGGAACGGGAGCTCGGGGTTCTGGAGGCGGGAACATCATCAAGGGAGCCGCAGAGGATTGTTCGTGAGCAGATGACTCTGACAGGTGTTGCAACTTATCCGTTAGTTGCAGATAGCCTTCCTGTAACTTCTGAACTGCTTGGGTCAGAGTGATGGCTTGTTGGCACAAAGGCGCTAATGGGGACGCACCTCTGCCGGCCTCAGTTATGGCTGGATTATACTGTCAAGTCTGTAGTGTGAGGCCGGGTTGCTGAGAGGGCGTGCCTTGCAGCTGAGTGCAGCATGTCCCTGGATTTGAGTACAGGGAATGCGATGCACAGAGGTGCATGGGTTGCCAGGAATACTGCAAGCTGGTTGGTTAGCTGTAAGTAGCTAGAGTGCGTTGTGGCAGCCGCGCGGAGAGAAGTCTTGAGCGGTAACAGCAGGGTAAACCAGGAACAGGGTCCGCAGCCAGGCCAGGGGTCAAAAACCAAAAGACAGTCCGAGAGAGGTACAGGAACAAGCCGGGTCATACACGGAGGGCAGAAGATCGGAGAGTAGTTATCCAAGCCGGGGTCAGAGCGAGGAGATAAACAGGAACACAGGTCAAGCCAAGCAGAGGTCAAGCAGGGGTCTTCAGAGTATACAAGGCACAGGAACACAGGAGCTGTTTGATAATCCAGCAAACTGCAAGTGTCAGTGGCAGGTTTAAATAGGCCAGGGAGGTGTGCCCACAAGATCAGGGCGTGTGCGCGCATTGGCGCGCACAGACTGCTGTGGTCCAGCTATCGCGTATCTGCATGCGCGCAGGCACACAGAAACTCGCCTGGCGCCACCATGACGGTTACTGGCGGAATTGCCCACAACACAGCCATTTCCCTGACACACACATTGGGGATTACACTTGCCACGTCACCTGCCACATGTTGCAGATGACACTTGCCAGGTCACCTGCCACATGTTGTTGATTGTCACTTGCTACGTCACTTGCCACACATTGCGGATTACACTTGCCACGTTACCTGCCACATGTTGCTGATTGTCACATCACCTGCCACACATTGCTTATTGTTGTTAGCCTGCTAAGGTGCAGATTGTCAGAGTGAAGGCAGGCAGCGGAGAGATGATGTAATCTCTCTGCTGCCCGCGGCTGTACTGTGAGGGCGGAACTGCAGTGATGCAGGGTGGGCAGTGAGATGATGTCATCTCTTTGCTTCCGCCCGCCGGCTCACTGACTGGCCAGTCTCTCCGCTCACCTGCGGACCAGCCCACCCCCTCACTCGATATCTGCCCTGCACGCCCGCACACTCACCTGGCGACCCCCCCTCACTCATCCACTGAACTGCCTGCTCAGGCTCTCATTCACCTGCCGACCCCCGCTGACTGGCCCACCTGCTCATTAAGCCGCACACTCGCCCTCCCGACCGCTCACTCATCCGCTGTCTGGCCTGCCAATCACAAATTTCTCGGAGGAGCCAATTGCCCTGTTGCCCCCCCTGGATCCGCCCCTGTCCAGGAGTCACCATCTTGGCATGGTGCTCTGTGCATTCAGGTCACAGTCAGTGACAGACAGCTTGTAGTTCTCAATTGTGTGAAGGACTCGCATTTGAGATGCCATTCATTTGAATGACACCTCAAATCGCGGTGTGGATCTGCCGCGATTGTCACACTGCAATTGCAGTAATCTGCATCGCGGGAAACATGTCGCCCAAAAAAAGGTCCGGAAAAACTTTGGGGCGACATGCTTCCCGGGATTGCAGCGCAAATTATCGCGTGACAATTGTGACAGACCCGCACTGCGATTTGAGGTGTCATTCAAATGAATGGCATCTCAAATGCGAGTCCCGCGATTTGTCAATCACACATCAGCGCTGTCAAATTGCGGGCAGATTCGCGGCACATCTGCCTGCGATTCAAAAAGCTGTAGTGGGAATTCAGCCTTACTGCACTTTAGTAAATGTCTGTTTACCGGAGGTACAAATTGACAGCTGTACTGAGTGTCTGCAAAAACCTGATATTGCATTGGCAATCTACTGATTGTGGGTACAATGCTCGGCAGGCTCCTAAGAAATAATAACTGCACGTTTGTTTTTTACCTACAAAAAGATGTGCATGTTTTTTTGTTTTTTTTAAGTGAACTTAAAGTGATGGCAAACATGTCATACTTACCTGCCCTGTGTAGTAGTTTTGCACAGAGCAGGCCAGATCCTCCTCTTCTCGGGTCCCTCTTCGGTGCTCCTGGCTCCTCCTTCCTGTTGATTGCCCCCACAGCTTGCACGGAGCCGCGGTTCGCCCCCCTCATTGGCTGACTTTGATAGCAGCGGAAGCCAATGGCGGTGCTGCTGTGTCTCAGCTAATCAGGAGGGAGAGTCCCGAATGGCCGAGGCACTCGTGGACATCGCTGAATCGAGATGGGGCTATTGTAGAAATCGATCATAAAAGCATAATCACACCTACTAATCACAGCATATCTGTAAGGTAAACCAGATTCCCAGCATCAGAAAACCAGTGCAGGCTTATGCTCATATTTGTGCACATTGCTAACATGCTCATACTTCTAGGCAAAGAGGCAATAGATATGCTATTCCATTCCATCGTGCTCGCATATGTTCATTCACTTGCACACATACACGAGCACCTACCAATTAGCGTGCGCACTTTAAACTGGCCTGTCACCATGAGCAGTTGCTAAATGGTCTTCAGCTTGTAACTGTATTCCTGAGAGTTGTGCCATACTCTTTCGGATGATGGATTGACCAGTGATCTGTAAGATGTTCAAAGCTTGGGATAATTATTTATAGACTAACCCTGCTTTAAACTTCTGCACAACTTTATCCCTGACCTGTATAGTTGGTTCCTTGGTCTTTGTGATGCTGTTTGTTCACTAAGATTCTCTAACAAACCTCTGAGGGCTTCACAGAATAGCTGTAATTATACTGAGATTAAATTACACACAGGTGGACTCTATTTACTTACTAATTAGATTACTTCTGAAGGCAATTGGTTCCATTAGGTTTTAGTTAGGGGTATCAGAGTAAAGGGGGCTGAATACAAATGCACGCCACACTTTTCAGATATTTATTTGTAAAAAATGCTGAAGAGCATTTATCATTTTCCTTCCACTTCACAATTATGTGCCCTTTTGTGTTGGTCTATCACATAAAATCCCAATAAAATTTACGTTTTTGGTTGTAACGTGAGAAACTGTGAAAAAATGTCAAGTGGTATGATTACTTTTTCAAGACACTGTGGGGGTTATTTACTAAAGGCAACTCCACTTTGCACTACAAGTGCACTTGGAATTGCAGTCCTTGTAGATCTGAGGGGGACATGCAAAGAAAATAAAAAACAGCATTTTAGCTTGCACATGATTGGATGATAAAATCAGCAGAGCTTCCCCTCATTTCAGAGCTTTCCCTCAGATCTACAGCCACTGCACTTCCAATCTATATATATATATATATATATATATATATATATATATATATATATATATATATATAGATGTATATATCTATATATATCTATAAATATAGATATATATATATCAATATTGCATGAATTGATTATTTAAAGGTCAGTCTAGCTGAAATTGACATTTCAGTTATGGGTGGGGTCTATTGGTCTGAGTCCCCCATTGGCTTCTTATGTCTTTTGAGAACTCCACGGTGCAAAGATCTTTCCAACACAGTCCCCAGACAAAGCACAATAAAATACAACCAGAAAATTTATTTTGTATTTGCTTCTGCAGAGTTGGGAACAAAACTACTGGAGCCCCTGACAGACATATGAACCTGGGGATCTGACTCTCCAGTTTAAAAATCTAAAATTGTGTGCGGACTAAAGTGGTTTATATCGCCTCGTAATGAAAACCTCTTGCTTCTTTTGATGACATTTTTATTTTTGTGTTCCAGGAGTATGCTTGGGCATGCAGCTAGCAGTGGTGGAATTTGCAAGAAACTGTTTAAATTGGAAAGGTGAGATATTATATGATTCACACAGTGAATGAACTCAAGCAATCAGAAGTCAAAGAGCTTGGCTTCCTGAGAACTATGAAGTTTCTAAAGTGATGTGATTTAAAAATTTAAGTTAAGCTATGATTCATTTTTCCTTTTTATTATTTCACTGGAAAAGTTTAAATTGCTTTTAAAGTTGTCATAAAAAAACTACTTACATTTTATATAACTGACAGGTTGCTGTAGCCAATACATCTTTTGAGGCAATCATGAACATTAGAGCTGAAAGATCTTCTTATCTACCAGATATGTGTGCTGGGATTGCCTGGGTTTGCATGTTTACGCCTTTATAGCAGGGAGGGGAAGATTGGAGAGACATCTGTAAAGCCTGCCTATTATGGAGAAGAACAATAATGATTAACCAAAATTGATCAAGATCCTCTGCACATGGTCAGTTATAGAATTGTGGTGTCATTGGTTGTCACTCATGTGGGATTGTGGCCTACTGTTGCGAAATCAATGGACAATAATATATTGTATATGGACATTAACAAGCTGCCCAGAGATTAGTAGATTTTCATTGCTGTCCTTGCTCAGAAAATCTATACCTTTTATCATTAAAGTGTTGCTAAACCCCAGACCCTGCATTCACTATATTTGGTCTCATACAGTACACAGAACATGGAAACGCAATAGCTTTAGTAAAAATAAACTGCTAAATACATTTTCTTATCAGCAGTTAGAGCAGCCTTGTGACTTCTATCAGTGTCTGGTTAAAGCTTGTAGGAGGAGTTTTCATTCTCCCCTGACTGTCCTATAAGGCTGCAGGACCCCCGACCCTCTGTCTGGACAGTGCTAGTTGGCCCTGTGCTGATCACATGCACTCTCCCAAGAAAAAAAAAACTCTCTAGCAGCACATACCAAACTGAGCATGTGTAGAATGCCCCCAAGGCTATGCCAGGAGATGGTTTGGGGACTGTGGAAGAAGGGGAAGATCAGAGAAGACAGGATCAAACAGCCTTTTTACACAACGCAGAGGATGAACCCCTAAGGTTCCACAGTGAGTATAACTGCATATACATACTGATTTTACTGTTGTGGGTTTAGTAACACTTTCATGCCTAATTTGGTCAGTTTTTTTGTTTTTGTTTTGGGATTTCCTTGTTCAATATTTTATTAAGATTTGTCAAAAAGAACATAAATGATGAACATTATCAGCTATATAACAGAAGCTAATTATTAGTATCGTATGTGAGGGTTCACAAGATGAATAAAAAAAAGAAACAACATTGTGAACATTGTAAGGCATTCTGGGTGCTAAAAGTAAGCTGTGGTGTATTGTCTAGAACCCCCAAACACCCCGACTGTGCTGTGAGGGGAAGACAACATGTCCAACCTTTAAGTATTTATTTTAACAATATTAATGAATGGAACGTTAGGTTCCGGGGTAGGAGTGCAAGTGATAATTTTAGGTGCCTTAATCTTTTGATATTTTGCAGATGCACCCAGTTTTGAGGCTTGACACATTTGATATCTATTTACTTGACATTACCTCATTATTTATGTACAAAAAATAGGGATTATATTGTGTTTGTGTGCAATAAAATTCAATTCATTGTATTTTATTCTGAAAATATAGATCTGATAAGCAACTTTACAAATATTGTGCAACATAAAAAAATTGCAACTACCATATTTTTATTTTATAGGGCCTTTACTTTCAGAAAACATATATTATTCTGGGGGTTTTAGGAAATGGTATAGCCAAAAATGCAGATTTAAAAAAATATATATTTATTTAGAAACGTCACATTACAAGCATATCACATTCAATACCAGAATCATATGCAATTGTGACAGAAGTTTTACAAATATCCGTCGGGTAAAGGCCGTGTAAAGGTGCATATCATAGCTGACATTTCAACAATACAGTAGAATACTGAGACATATCCTGTCTATTTTCTACCTTAAAGTGGAGGGCCAACCAAAAAAAAAAAAGATTACAGAAAAAATTTAAAAAAAAAAAAGTGAAAAAAAAAAAATTACTTACCTGAAACCCTTGTTGCTAGGCAGTCTTCCTAATCTGCCTCTTCCTATTCCGCGGCGTGTAATGCTCCTCGGTGAGTGGCCCCGTTGCCTTCTGGGAACTGTGTGTATTCCCAGAAAACCACTGGGCCATTCACAGAGCGCCGCGCTGCTCGCGCATGCGCAGTAGGAAACTGGCAGTGAAGCTGCAAGGCTCCACTGCCTGTTTCCCTTACTTAGGATGGCAGTGCTGGGACCCGAGAGCCGAGGGACGGGTCGGCCTCGGGCGGCCGACATCGCGGGCACCCAGGACAGGTAAGTCTACTTATTTAAAGTCACCAGCTACACTGTTTGTAGATGCTGACTTTAAAAAAAAAATGTCGCTGGCCGGAATCCCGCTTTAAGCAGGTAAGGGGACTAATCGGGATGAGAAAAACAAAATTGGTATAATATGGGGTTATTTGAAAAGAGGAAGAAAAAAGGTCAGATTGAAAAAAGAAAGCAAGGGAAAAGGAATAGGGACTAGGTTGTTAGAGGAATCCTACTAGGAGACAAGGAGGCACAGATTCCTTTCCAGGAAGGGGGGTTTAGAGGGATGGAGGAGGAAAAAGAGAGAAAGGATAGCTACACTAGGTAGTGTCGCATGAAACATGTCTATTGCATGGTGGGGGTGGGTGAGTGGGTGTTTAAACAGTTGTCCTTGAATGTGAAATACTGCCATGCTCTCCAAGCATGCCTGAATCTCTCTTCTAAGTTGTTTAAGGTAGAACTGAGATCCTCCATATTTAGAATATCATTGACTTTGGAAAACCATAATGCTTTTGAGGGTGGCTAGACTGTTTTCATACAATTGGAATGTAGGCCTCAGCTGCCTTCAGTAGACTGAGTGAAGATTGCATGGTCAGGGAGAATTTACACTTCGGGATACGTCTCTCTGTCATGTGAAGGAGATACGCTGCCACAAGATCCTTTCTCGTTGTTGTGGGGTGAACTGAAGTGCAAGATCAGTTTCCCATTTTTGAAGATAGGGCGGGTAAAATTCAGTGTCGGGCGTTGATAAAAAGGCATAAATGTTAGAGAGGTTAACGTGTGCAAAAAATTAAATAAAAATACTCTACTCTAGATGGGAAAAGATTAAGAACCCTAAAAACATTTTATAATAGCTCTCAACTAGAGACAAGAGACGATCAGCGCAAACCAAAGCTAATAGGAAAAATGCAAGCTGGACACTAGAAGGCAACACCAACCTCATAAATAGTCATAAATCAAATAAGTGCAGCGCAAAAAAAGAAAGGAAAGAACTAAAATAAATACTAATAATTCATATGTTCAAAACTAGTACATTTAAGTCCATAAGGTCAGAAATGCATAAATTCTTCTGGTTCACCCAGGTCAATCACTTGTCAGCAGAAGAAAATGAGTAAAACATGAGGATGCCCTTCCCAGATCAGGTGGACCCCTTAATTACAGGGGGTCTTTGGAAACATAAAAGGACCACTGGCACACTGCTCCACTGGATGTCATCTGCGGGAAATGATCATCAGATGTCCCCGGATCCGAGATAAACAGGGAGAACGGTGCAGATTAGATGGACCCCTTAATTAAGGGGGTCTATGGAGACTTAGAAGGACCAATAGTGCACTGCTCCGCTGGATGTCATCTGCGGGAAGCGACCATCAGGAGTCCCGGGATCCGACACAGGCAGGGAGATCGGTGCTTGGATTGCAGGGTGAGCGGCAATATTCCCCACAAAAAAGATAAGGAAAGAATCTAAGAGCGAACCGTTTGCTAAGTCTTTCCAAAGGGTTTATTTAACAAGATAAAAACACAAAGTAACAAGCGCTCAGCGGCGCTGCAAAACATAGGAATGTTTTCCTTTGGTAGGTGCAGTCTGTCCGTGTACGTACAGCTAATGGCTAGAGATGGCAGCGGGTGACGTCGACCGTAGTGCTCCGCCCCCGTACGCGGCGTTACGTCACAAAGGAGTTCGTCAGCGATCTCCCTGCCTGTGTCGGATCCCGGGACTCCTGATGATCGCTTCCCGCAGATGACATCCAGCGGAGCAGTGCACTATTGGTCCTTCTAAGTCTCCATAGACCCCCTTAATTAAGGGGTCCATCTAATCTGCACTGTTCTCCCTGTTTATCTCGGATCCCGGTACATCTGATGATCGTTTCCCGCAGATGACATCCAGCGGAGCAGTGTGCCAGTGGTCCTTTTATGTTTCTAAAGACCCCCTGTAATTAAGGGGTCCACCTGATCTGGTAAGGGCATCCTCATGTTTTACTCATTTTCTTCTGCTGACAAGTGATTGACCTGGGTGAACCAGAAGAATTTATTCATTTCTGACCTTATGGACTTAAATGTACTAGTTTTGAACATATGAATTTCTAGTATTTATTTTAGTTCTTTCCTTTCTTTTTGCGCTGCACTTATTTGATTTATGAATAGCTCTCAACTGCCTGACAGGTACTTGCCTATATACCTTTTACTTTACTTACCTTATTAACCTTTTACTTTCCTTTCATAATCAACATTTTCTATCGGACACTATACTAGAGATGTAAAATTTCTGGAAATTTTGAAGCTCGGAAAAAAAACATTTTTTGGGGGGAAAAAACTGAAATTTTCGGAAAAATTAAAAAAAATGCTACATTAGCACTTTTCTGTCTTATTAAGATTGAAAGTCATTCTGTTACTTTAGGAACATAAAATATGACTATGGACAATTTGACTTGGCATAAAATTATCACAACTAGCATATTAAAAATATAGTGTAGCCAAACAATTATCACAAACAGAATTTACTTTTTTATAATATGTATTTGTAACAAAGGGAGCAACAATCTCCTGAACTGCTTACTAGTTTATGTGGAACAGCCAAAAAGCCTCCACAAAACAATTTTCAAAACCAAAAGTAACAATTTTTCATATTTCCTCTTCACAGTATTGAATAAAAATAAAAACCCCATTCTCATAAAAAGAATTGAAGATGGGGGAAGTGTTAAGAAGAGAGTGGGACTAAGTTTCAATGGACGTTTAATCAGAATCATTTTCTGAGCTGAAATTGTCAGATTGTCCGTCTCTGCTTCTGCAGCTACTCTTTTTTTGTCCGTCATCACAATTAGGAACTTCTAAAAACTTCAGGTGAACACCCTGTCTTAAAATATTTTATTCATCATGTTAAAATAAAATATTCCACAATTTTTTTTTCTTTTTTCAATTTTTCAATTTTTTTGAAAAAAAAAAAAAAAAGCATTCAGGAAAAAAAACAGAAAAAAAAAGTTTTTTTTTCCAAATTTTTCGGGTTTTTTTTCCGGGCCTTCACATCTCTACACTATACTACAAAATACTCCCACAAATGTGGGACATTGATTGCAGCCAAGATTTGTTAATTTGCACACACAAAAAAGTATATTTCCTAACAAATTTATTCAAGACCATGATGCAAAACTATTAGATTTTCTGCAGATTTTTGTCTTCAGATTTACCAAAACCATGTAGTGCAAGGGCCTGCCTGATTGCATACAAATTGAAACTTTTAAGGTTTGACCTCATATTATATTGTTTTGGTAAATCTGAAGACAAAAATCTGCAGAAAATCTAATAGTGTGTATGGGGCCTTAAGCCTCGTACACACGATCGGATTTTCGGCAGGGAATTGAGTGATGACAGACTGGCCTAAAATCCGACCATTACTACGCTCCATCAGACAATTGTTGTCCAACTTTCCTCCAACAAATGTTGGAAGGCAGGCTAGTAAATTTTCGGCGGACAACGGTCTGTTATCAGATTTTCCTATCATCGGTACACAAGTCCGTCACATGAAGGTTGAAAGTACAAACACGCATGTTCAGAATCAATGCTCACCAAACACGACATTGGCAGAAGGTGCCCAAAGGGTGGTGCTCAAGAGCTGAAATTCGGCGTAGTACGTCCCTACGTTCGTGTTTGTTGGCTGACAATTGTGTACCGTTTGTATGTAAGACAAATTCTTGGCACACGCCCTTCGGACAAAAGTCTGACACTTTGTTGGCCAACAATCCGATCGTGTGTACGAGGCTTTAAGGAGCAAAGCTAAACTTTGGACAACAAAATCCTAGTTAACACAAATTCAACTACAGGTGACTCGTAATTCATTAAACAGGTGCCCAGCAGACTGTAGAATTATAAAAGGGCGTTACTTAACAAAGAAAACCCCTTGCCATTTCATGCTGTCAGCAATGGCACCACATGGAAGAGAAAGGTCACAAGGCCTGAGAAAGAAACTAATTTCTGTACACAAGAAAGGTAAAGACTACTAGAAGATCTGCAAAGCTTTACTCATCAGTCAGAATACTGTAGCAAAAGTGATACTTAACAACGATGGAACTGCAACCATCTCACAGAGATGTCCAGGCCTTTCACGGAAGTTAACAGCTCGACAGGAGCCTCTTCTGCTGAGCAGGGTTGAAAAAAATCCCACACACAAAAAAGCCCACCTAGAATTTGCCAGGGCCCATGCTGAAAGAGAATAAGACTACTGGGACTCTACTCTGGAGTGATGAGACCAAGATAAATGTTTGTGGAAACGATGGCTTCAAAACTGTATGGCATTTCAAAGGTGAGGAATAAAAAGAAGATTGGATGGTGCCTCCAGTGAAAGCACTGTAAAAATGTGAAAGTTGATAAATACATGTGAGTTGTACATGGTGGTGGAAGTGTCCTTCTGTGGGGCTGCATGAGTGCTGCTGGTGTCGAGGAGATGCATTTCATGGATTCACAGATGTACTGCTCTATATTGAAAGAGAAGATGCTACCATCACTCCATGCCATTGGTTGTCGTACACTTTTTCAACATGACAATGATCCAAAACACACATCTAAGGCCACTGTTGCATTTCTGAAGAAGAACAGGGTGAAAGTGATTCAGTTGCGAAGTATGTCTTCTGTTTTGAACCTAATCGAATACCTATAGGGAGTTTTGAAGAGACAAGTTGAACATCACTGTCCATTCAGCATCCAGGCCCTAAAAGAGGCTGTTCTTGAAAAATGGAAAAAGGTAGATGTTGCAATATGTCGGCCAACTTGTTCATTCAATGCCTGGAAGACTTGGTGCTGTCCTTGGAGATCATACAAAATACTGGATGCATTCGTTTTTGTGGTGGGGTGTATTCATTTTTGCATCAACTAATTTGAGTAAAACTGAAGATTTTGTAATCTAAGTTATATTATTAACCGCTTGGCATCCAGAAGCCGTCATATGACGGCCTCGACTTTCGGGGGTTATATCTGAATGATGTCTGAGGCTACAGACATCATTCAGATACCGACATTTTCAGCCGGCGATTCCGTACACCATAAGAATGATCATAGCGGCTGTTCCGCCGCTTGATCGTTCTTACGGGCGGCGAGAGGGCCGCTGCTTCTACCGACTCACCTCAGCGATCGGTGAGTCGGATAGCGGATCCGCCGGCGCCGGATGTTCACCATAGAGATTTCCGGCGGACCAGATGGTCGCCGGAGTCTCTATGATAGTTCGGAGGCCGGGCGCGATGTTATGACATCACGCCCGGCTTCTGCATTAAAAAAAACGGCGCCGCTTCCTCTGTGAAGCGGCGATCGTTTTATTTATATTTTTATTTTAGGCTTCCAAGCCTAGAGGTGAGATGTGGGGTCTTATTGACCCCATATCTCACTGTAAAGGTGACTGATCGTGTCATATTCCTATTACAAGGGATGTTTAAATTCCTTGTAATAGAAATAAAAGTGATCAAAAAAAAAAAAAAATTTTTTTAAAAGTGTCAAAATAAAAATTTTTAAGTAAAATTAACAATAAAAAAAAAATAAAAAATTTTAAAGCGCCCCTGTCCCCGTGAGCTTGCACGCAGAAGCGAACGCATACGTAAGTCCCGCCCACATATGAAAACGGTGTTCAAACCACACATGTGAGGTATCGCCGCGAACGTTAGAGCGAGAGCAATAATTTTGGCCCTAGGCCTCCTCTGTAACTCAAAACATGTAACCAGTAAAAAATTTTAAAGCGTCGCCTATGGGGATTTTTAAGTACCAAAGTTTGGCGCCATTCCACGAGCGTGTGCAATTTTGAGGCATCTATTTATGACATGTGACATGTTAGGTATCTATTTACTCAGCGTAACTTCATCTTTCACACAATGCAAAAAAATTTGGCTAACTTTGCTGTTTTGTTTTTTTTTTAAGCATGAAACTGTTTTTTTTTTAAAAAAACGCGTTTGAAAAATTGCTGCGCAAATACCGTGCAAGATAAAAAGTTGCAATGACCGCCATTGTATTCTCTAGGGTCTCTGCTAAAAAAACATATATAATGTTTGGGGGTTCTATGTAATTTTATAGCAAAGAAATTATGATTTTTGACATGTAGGAGCGAAGTGTCAGAAATGGCCTGGATGCGAAGTGGTTAACCTTAACTTTTCAAAAGGGGTGTACTCCTGCTGAACACTGCAAGTACAGAAAGCACCATCTTTACTGTTCTCATCCTAGTTATTTGATCTTGTACTTCCTTGCTAGAAGACAAGTTGATTTATCAAGACTCTTAGATCATCTATACTAGAAAGATACATCCAGTTTAAAATTTAAACCTCTAGGTAAATGTGTGTTAAGTGTAAATTGAAAAATACTTTGCGTCAACATGAAATAGAAAACCCAACTCTTTATATTTGATGTAGAATGGCAGTAATTTGTGTCGGATAGAGTTGGTGATTTGCATACTTAAGTGTTTCATTGATGTGTGTATAAGAACATTCCTCCACCTTTTAGCTCTCACTGTAAGAATAAGCTCTTTGTGAATGAAATGCGTCAACGAGAGAGGAGCTCAGGTGGATTGTCAATGACTGGATGATGAATTAAAATACACAGCAGCAACTAGTTCAAAGTGTGGCTCCTTTTTATGTATAGTTAGAGAAGCAAATTAAGGGATTGCCTGGGGATAGTACTGTGATCTCTGTGAAAGTTTATAAATACAGTATGTCACAAAAGTGAGTACACCCCTCACATTTTTGTAAATATTTTATTATATCTTTTCATGTTAAAACACAGAAGAAATTACACTTTGCTACAATGTAAAGTAGTGAGTGTACAGCTTGTATAACAGTGTAAATTTGCTGTCCCCTCAAAATAACTCAACACACAGCCATTAATGTCTAAACCGCTGGCAACAAAAATGAGTACACACCTAAGTGAAAATGTCCAAATTGTGCCCAAAAGTGTCAATATTTTGTGTGGCCACCATTAATTTCCAGCACTGTCTTAACCCCCTTGGGCATGGAGTTCACCAGAGCTTCACAGGTTACCACTGGAGTCCTCTTCCACTCCTCCATGACGACATCACAGAGCTGATGGATGTTAGAGACCTTGCGCTCCTCCACCTTCCATTTGAGGATGCCCCACAGATGCTCAATAGGGTTTAGGTCTGGAGATATACTTGGTTAGTCCATCACCTTTATCCTCAGCTTCTTTAGTAAGGCACTGGTCATCTAGGAGGTATGTTTGGGGTTGTTATCATGTTGGAATACTGCCCTGCGGCCCAGTCTCAGAAGGGAGGGGATCATACTCTGCTTCAGTATGTCACAGTACATGTTGGCATTTATGGTTCCCTCAATGAATTGTAGCACTCATGCAGCCCCAGACCATGACACTCCCACCACCATGCTTGACTGTAGGCAAGACACACTTGTTTTTGTATTCCTCACCTGGTTGCCGCCACACACGCTTGACACCATCTGAACCAAATAAGTTCATCTTGGTCTCATCAGACCACAGGACATGGTTCCAGTAATCCATGTCCTTAGTCTGCTTGTCTTCAGCAAACTGTTTGTGGGCTTTCTTGTGCATCATTTTTAGAAGAGGCTTCCTTCTGGGATGACAGACATGCAGACCAATTTGATGCAGTATGCAGTGTATGGTCTGAGCACTGACAGGCTGACCCCCCACCCCTTCAGCCTCTGCAGCAATGCTGGCAGCACTCATACGTCTATTTCCCAAGGACAACCTCTGGATATGACGCTGAGCACATGAACTCAACTTCTTTGGTTGACCATGGTGAGGCCTGGTCTGAGTGGAACCTGTCCTGTTAAACCTCTGTATGGTCTTGGCCACCGTGCTGCAGTTCAGTTTCAGGGTCTTGGCAATCTTCTAATAGCCTAGGCCATCTTCATGTAGAGCAACAATTCTTTTTTTAAGATCCTCAAAGAGTTCTTTGCCATGAAGTGCCATGTTGAACTTCCGGTGACCAGTATGAGAGAGTGAGAGTGATAACACCAAATTTAACACACCTGCTCCCCTTTCACACCTGAGACTTTGTAACACTAACGAGTCACAGGGAAAATGGCTAATTGGGCCCAATTTGGACATTTTCCCCTAGGGGTGTACTCACTTTTGTTGTCAGCGGTTTAGACATTAATGGCTGTGTGTTGAGTTATTTTGATGGGACAGCAAATTTACACTGTTATACAAGCTGTACACTCACTACTTTACATTGTAGCAAAGTGTCATTTCTTCAGTTTTGTCACATAAAAAGATATAATAAAATATTTACAACAATGTGTGGGGTGTACTCACTTTTGTGAGATACTTTATATGTGAGTTGTACACTTTGACATTACTTAGGATGCCAGCACTTAACATGAAAATAGGTGTCTAATGGTAGGAGCACTTTTTTGTAAAACTTTTGTTTTACTGAAAAGTGTGTATATTGGGTTATAAAAAAATGTAAACAGTGGGTTTGTTTCCTTTTCTGCATAGAAAAGCAAGAGATCCTTCATGGACTCTAGAAAATTCTAAAGACTGTTGGATTTACGTTGCCTAAACATAAACTTAGTCGGTGCTGGGATTACCTTCTAATATTTAAACAAACAAACAAAAAAAACAAAAAAATCCATAAATATATGTTTGTGGTAATCTAATAAGGTAAATATTGTATTGAAAATGGCTCCCTTTAAGCATTAGTACTGTTTACATAACTTTCTTTGAGAGCCCTTTCACACTGGGGCGGTTTGCAGGCGCTATTGCGCTAATAATAGCGCCTGCAAACCGACCCGAAAGTGCTGCTGCTTTCATTCCAATGTGAAAGCCCTGAGGGCTTTCACACTGGAGCGATGCGCTGGCAGGACGATAAAAAAAGTCCTGCTAGCAGCATCTTCGGAGCGGTGAAGGAGCGGAGTGTATACCGCTCCTTCACTGCTCCTGCCCATTGAAATCAATGGGACGGCGCGGCTATACTGCCGGCAAAGCGCCTCTGCAGAGGCACTTTGCGGTGGTATTTAACCCTTTCTCGGCCGCTAGTGGGGGGTAAAACCGCCCCGCTAGCGGCCGCATACCGACCGCATACCGACGGTAAAACGCCACTAATAATAGCGGCGTTTTACCGCCGACGCCGCCCCCGCCCCAGTGTGAAAGGGCTCTAATGGTTTCAAAGGATATATGGAGAATTTTCACATTTTCACAGTACACACATTTTGTAGATTAAAAACAGAAAAGTAAAATGAACCCTAAAAGTGCTGATTTTTGTGTGTTTACACAACACCAGCACTATGGACAGCCCATAACATTACACAGCTAAACATTTTTACATGTTTCCCATGTGGCTGCCAATTCAATTATTTGTGCACACCCAGTAAGATTACATTTTTATTTTGGAAGGGGCACTGTTGTACGCTGCTGCCCACCAACTTCAGTCCATTGTGCAAATAGGTGAGAGGGTGACACCTTGACATTCCAATAAATTTGGGGATATCAGTTTACACAAATGTTAAAGGGGTACTCCCTTGAAATGCATAATACTTTAAATAACCTCATTTGCCATTTCTTTCACCTTCCTAAAGCTACAAAGGTGTGGTGGATCTACTAAAGAGAGAGAGAGAGCACGATTACTTTGTAAACTGTGTGTTAATTTAAAGCAGTATAAAACCTAAAAGCAAACAATTATTACATTGCAGCTTACCAATCCTTAGATACGATGGCTGCAATAATTTCCTTTTTTAGGCTTTCTTTCTTCTATTTTCATCTTGCAAGCAAGCCAGCAAGTCTAGTGTTTTTCACAGCTCAAATTCCCCAACAGAATGTATCAGTTTACATGGATGAGCCAAACCACTTTAACTGCTTGCCGACCGCCGGCCGTCAATTGACGGCCAGGCGGCGTAGCTCTCGTTGCGGGAGGGCGTCATATGACGTCCTCGCTTTCCTAGGCCACCAGGGGGCGCGCGCGCACCCGCCGTGTCACTAGGCACCCGGTGCGCGTGCCCGGCGGTCGCGATGTCCGCCGGGCACCCGCGATTACCGGTAACACAGCAGGACCGTGGATCTGTGTGTGTAAACACATAGATCCACGGTCCTGTCAGAGGAGAGGAGACCGATGGTGTGTTCCCAGTACAGAGGAACACCGATCGGTCTCCTCCCCTAGTGAGTCCCCGCCCCCTACAGTTAGAATCACTCCCCTAGCAACACAGTTAACCCCTCGATCACCACCCAGTGTTAACCCCTTCACTGCCTGTCACATTTATACAGTAATCAATGCATTTTTATAGCACGGATCACTGTATAAATGTGAATGGTCCCAAATATGTGTCAAAAGTGTCCGATGTGTCCGCCGCAATATCGCAGTCACGATAAAAATCGCAGATCGCCGCCATTACTAGTAAAAAAATTAAAAAATTAAAAAACGTTATAAAACTATCCCCTATTTTGTAGACGCTATAACTTTTGCGCAAACCAATCTATATACGCTTATTGCGATTTTTTTTTTACCAAAAATATGTACAAGAATACATATCGGCCTAAACTGAGAAAAAATTTGTTTTAAAGAAAAAAAAATGGATATTTATTATCGCAAAAGGTAAAAATTTTTGTGTTTTTTTTAAAACTTGTCACTCTTCTTTTGTTTATAGCGCAAAAAATAAAAACCGCAAAGGTGATCAAATACCACTAAAAGAAAGCTCTATTTGTGGGGAAAAAATGATAACAATTTCATTTGGGTCGACAGCGCTGAAAGCTGAAAAATGGCTTGGGCAGGAAGGGTGCGAAAATGCACTGTATTGAGGTGGTTAAGGAGATTGTCTCGAGGTTTTTCACTTTAATCATTAGCATTATATGCATTAGGGTGAAAAACCTTTTGTGGTGGAGCTGCCCCCCCAGAGCCCAACTTTAAATGACCTAAAATTGATCTTTCCAACAACGAGAATGAGCCCAGCAGCTCCAGCCATTGTCTGGGGTCCTCATTGGATAAATTGATAGCAGCAAGAGCCATTGGCTCCTGTTGCTGTCAATCAAATCCAGGGGCACAGGAGCCGGGGGCGGGGCCGAGTCCTGCTGTCTGTCAATGGACGCAGCATCAGGACTCGGGAGCGCGCCCGCACGAGTGCCCCATGGAAATCGGCTCTCCGTGGGGACACTCAATGAGGAGGAGGAGCCAGGAGCTCCACCAGGGGACCCCGGAAAAGGAGGATCGGGGCCGCTCTGTGCAAAACCCTTGAGGTAAGTATAACATGTTTGTTATTTTAAAAAAATAACCTTTACAATCACTTTAACACTGGCAGGGGTGATTAAAATGATCAGCTTTTATTTATTAATGCAAAATCGTTATCCCAAAGGCAAAAAAACTGTTTGATGTAACTGGTTATAAAGTGTAAGCTGGAGTTTGGCTTCAATTTAAAAAAGTGGTTCTAAATCTGCTCTCCCCACTACCCTCCTGTCCAAACTGACAATGTGACTGTCTGCTGCGCCCCTCCTATGTTCATTCCTTAAGAGTTGTGTCTCACTAATACAGGAGGTGTGTTACTGGCCAGATCACAAAGTGAAAAGAGAGAGGCAAAAACTAACAATAAGAAAACTGGTGCAGCCACCACATCTAATGATTGGTAAGCTGCGTTTAATAATGCTTTAACTTAGTGAATGAGGTAAAGCTCTGAGCACTTCAGTAATTAATAATGTGCAAGCAATTTTTCTTGCAAATGATTGGGTATCCAAAGTAAACACAGCTTCATATTAGGGTGTACTCACACTTGGCAAGGTTGCCTTGTACCATGCCCAAACACAATTGTCCTCCATCTCCACTCCCCAGTTGGCCTGTGCTCACATTGTGGCGAGCCCAAGCATGCTTCCTGCACTCTGATTTGGCTGGTCCAAAGCATGATTACCTACTAGGTACCCATACTACCTGCTTGGGCACAGATATAGCTAATATTCTCCAGCGTTCAAGTTCTGTGTTTGGGCTCAGTTAGCGATCACACCAATCCATATTATGCCCATGTCCAACTCAGCTTTCCAGTCACTAAAATTTTGATTCTTAATAGCACCTTGAAGCATCAGGCAAACGCTGCACATTTTTGTGACCGCCAAAATTGCTTGGTGCAGCGCAATTTAAAAGAAAAGGGTCTGGGACTAGAATAAACCTAGCCTTAGATCCTTCACATCAGAACAGTTCTCAGCTCCCCTGCACATCACAACCCCCTCTACATCACAGCCCCCTGCACATCATAACCCCCTCTACATCACAGCCGCCTTCACATTACCCCCTTTGCATCATTGTCTTCAACCCCTCATATCACTCCCCATTAATATCACTTCCCCATCACATTCCTGTTCTCGGCCCCCTTTATATTAGCCCCCTCCTCCTTCACATTACTGTCCTCAGCCCCCCTTCATATCACCCCCCCCCACATCGCTGTCGACAAACCGCCCCCACTTTGGATCATTCCCCCTTTGCATTCCTGTCCTCACCCATCCTTTTTATTCCTGTCCTCAGCTCCCCCTTTACATCCCTGTCCTCACCCCCCCTTTGCATTCCTGTCCTCACCCCCCCTTTAAATTCCTGTCCTCAGCCCCCCCCCCCTGTAAAATACCCCCGCTCATTCCTGCCTCGGCCCCCTTCACATCATCCCCAGCTTCATTACACCCAAATCCTTCTTCACTATTGATGGTCCTACCTACACAGGGCGGAAGGCAGGTGGCACATCTATAGCTGACATTGGAGGCAGGACAGCCCGGCGGGATAGCTACGCATGGACCCCGGGAGGCAGGAGGGGAACATCAGTGGCAGGACTGCTCTGCATGGACCCCGGAAACAGGTGGGGTCATCGGCGGCAGGACAGCTCCTGAAGGAGGGCGGGAGCTGCACAACTTTTCCTGGTAACTAGCTAGCAACCAATCACCTGCTAGTTAACTTGCCAGCTACCGCCGTCCATCCGGAGCTGTACTGCCTCCGATGTCATCCTGCTGCCATCCATGCAGATCTGTCCTGCCACCGATAATAACTCGATAAGGATGACAGCAGTGAGGGCAGCTGATTAGGCTCCTAAATGGTGGGACTGTGGCCAGGCCGGATGAAACAATGACTGGGGCCGGACCATGGTCCACCATTTAGTGATGTCTGGTATAGAGTGATCACACTTGTCAAATTAACTGGGCTTTGGGGGTTAAATGTGCTTGGGCACGGCAAGTTACTAAGCTAATTGAACATACATTTTGCAACGTGAACAGCCTCCACTCTCATAGTAAATCAATCTCAAATGCTCATCCTTGCGCCTTTCCACAAAACTTAGCTGGCTTAGAAATGGCAATCTGCATAAAGGCTGAAATTCTATAAGGAATGTATATAATTGTGCTTGTAAAAATAAATTCAATCACAGCAAGACAGTACAGTTATATTTTCCATTACTTTTTTCTTTGGAAATGTTTTATTTCAAAGGATTTTTATTTTGAGAAAAAGCAATTATACAAAACACAAATATACTTTGTCAAGTATAAACATTAATAAACAGAGCAGTGTCTAAAAAGTAAATTCTGAAACAGTTGCTTTTGGCGGGGATTACATGTAGTCAAGGACTTCGGGGCTCTATAAGTAGTCCAGCAAAATGATGTGTCAGAGAGAGCTTTAACCTGCTACTCATGGGAAATTCCACAACCCGGCAACCCAGACGGGAGCATACTGTGCCTGGGAGAGGAACACCCAAGCAATCTCGATGGTCTGAGCTCTCCCAATGAAAGCTCATACCCCATTATGACTACCATTCTGAGAGCTGAAAGATAATGTATAGCTACAGGGGGAGTGGGAATTGAACATTTACTTGCCCCGCCTTGGATGTTGACACTGAACATGTACAAATCTGAGCAAACAAAGTACCCATGTAACTGTAAATAACACCAGGGTCTAGAGGAGACCTGAAGAGGAGAGAATAGGAGGAAAGAAAGAAGAGAGAAAAGGGGGGAGGGGGGGGGGGACATCACTTATGCGTTCAGGATATGTTTTGTGTGGATTTATTAGGAGGACCCAAAGCTACTCCTACCAATCGAGCCTCTTTGGAAATGTATTATGTCCATCAGGCCAGGTTCACACTGGTATGACACGACAGGATCCGACCTGGTACAGTTCAGGAGGGGGGGGGGGGCTCGCTCGTCCCCACCCCCTTTTCTGACCTGCCAGGCTGTGTGCTCGGATAAGGGTCTGGTATAGATTTAAAATCCATACCAGATCGAAGGGCCTCTTATGCTCTTGGAGGGGGAACCCATGCCGGTTTTTATTTTAAATTTGGCGTGGAGTTCCCCTTCAAGATCATGAGAGCACAAGTCGCATGCCAAAGTTGGATCAGTTAAGACGGCGATATGACTTTGATCCGACTTCAGTGATATTCAATAGGCTGAAGTAGGATCAAAGTTGGACCAAAGTAGTGCAGGGAGCATTTTCAAAGTCAGACCAGTTAAGACGGCTCCCATAAGGAAACATTGATTTTCACACGTCGTGTGACATGAGCTCCCAATGTTGGAGCGTTTGTCATACCAGTGTGAACCCAGTCTCAGGATACCACTATAATATAATATTATCTTCCATTATTTTTGTCTTGTGTTAATATATACAACAGTGTGCATACATTTTAGGAAATGTATTTCTGTTCTCCAACATTTCCATTATTAAAATGACAGTTGACAAATTCAGTACACAAATTCACTTGATGTACGTGACAAGCTCTCTTTCCAGTAACTGATACCTTCATATTTGACAGACGTATTTTAATTTGTAGTCAACTTTAATACTTTCAGAGTTTCCCGTTTTGTAAATTAAATATCGAAATATGTATTTGAGTGTGAGCGTGGGAATTATTCTAGAATGTTAAACAGGCAGTATAAAAAAATATGAGAAGGATGTGTAAAAATGAAATAAAAATGAATAAGTATAGAATTAAAATGAGAGTGAAATATGAATGTGATAAGTATATGAAACTGTAGAATATGTTATCATTTATTAAAATAATGTAAGGATTTTTATATTTGGCAGGAAGGAAAATACTATTTTACACAAATTTCTTTCAAGGCAGTTGGGTGGGCAATGTGTAAGTTGTATATAACACATGTGCATCTCAGTGTATGCATACTCGTATAAACTTCATCTAGTGAGCTGTTTTTAAAGGATTCCATTGCTAAACACCGTTGTTAAATATTAGGCATGTTCATTTTTTCTAACTCAAGCAAATAATGAAAAAAAGTTAATTAATGTAATGCATTTGTGACAACTACTATAAGATCAGGAACAAATGCACACTTTTATTATATACAGTTGTTCTTGTTCTGAAGGAACAACAACTGTTCCTGTTAAAAAGCACGTAACCTTGTGTGTTGATGTATAACTTGTACACAGAATGGGCTGCAATGCAGAGGTTTCTTGGAACTGAAGCATTCAAGGACATAATCACATAGTTAGTCAGGCTGAAAAAAGACACAAGTCCATCTAGTTCAACCAAACACAAATAGAAAACCTCCATATATACTATCCCACACCCACACCACAGTTGATCCAGGAAAAGGCAAACAAAAAAAAACCTAATAAAGAATCCAGTTTGCTACAGTGGGGAAACATTAGTATATTTCCTGGATCAACTGCCCCTGTTGTTACTACTTTTAAATATGAATATCCAGTTATATTTTGTGTATTTAGGAATGCATCCAGGCTTTTTTTAAAGCAATCTACTGAGGCCAGAACCAGTTCTTGAGGGAGTCTATTCCAAATTTTTTACAGATCTTATTGTAAAGAAGCCTTTACATATGTGAGGGTTAAATCCCCCCCCCCAGACTTAATAAGCATCCCCCCTTGTTCTTTGTAATGACCTGAACATGAATAACTTTACACGAAGTTCGCTATATGGATAACATGTATTTATACATGCTGTTCAAAACTCCACTTAATCTCCTCTTCTCAGGAGAGAATAAATCCAGTTTGGCTAATCTTTCCTTAAAGCTGAGCTACTCCATTCCTCTTATCAGTTTGATTGCCCTTCACTGCACTTTCTCCAGTTCACCGATATCCTTTTTGGGAACTGGTGCCCAAAATTTAACTGCATATTCCAGATGAGGTCTTAGTAAATATTGTTCATCTTGACATTGCATGCTATTATTGGTTCTTTTATCTACCAGAACATCCAGATTCTTTTTCACTATTGACTGCCCCAGTTGTTCTTCTCCTAGTATGTATTATGCATATATGTTTTAGCCTCCAAGTAAATAACTTTACATTTATCAACATTAAACCTCATTTGCCTCATAGTTGTCAAACTAAGTGTGTTGAGGCCGGCTTGTAAATTGGAGACATCCGGTAAGGACTTAATCCCACTGCATAGCTTAGGGTCATCTGCACTGAAATGGTACTTTTAGTCCTAGAAAACAAGTGTATAGGTGCTGCAAACTTCCCAAATAAAAGCTCCACCCGGTGCTCAGAACTTGAAGTTGCTGACACCTCCAATGTACCAGAATAAGGAAAGGGATGGTTGGCACTCAGGATGACATCCAAAATAGTATTCCTTTATTAAATACATGCACAGAGCTGTAAAATAGCCTACGCATTTCGGACATTAGTCCTTAGTCATGGCTTTTAGTCCCAGACCCTATATCATTTATAAATATGTTAAAAAGTAAGGGTCCCAACACTAAACCTTGGGGTACACTTCTAATAACCTAAGAAAGTTCGGAGTATGAATTATTAGCCACTACTCTCTGAATACAGTCTTTGAGCCATTAAGTTAATTTACACATTGGCCGCATATGGGGAACTGTGTCAAGTCCACAGCCATTGCTTTGTCTAAATTTTTGCTTATCTCAGAAGAAATGAGATTTGTTTGACGGCTTCAGTCTTTTGTGAATCCATGCAGACTATTGATTAAAGGGGTTGTAAAGGTTCAGGGTTTTTTAAAAACAAAAAACAAACATGTCATACCTCTGCTGTGCAGT
Organism: Lithobates clamitans; assembly: GCA_037952925.1. Classification (NCBI taxonomy): domain Eukaryota; kingdom Metazoa; phylum Chordata; class Amphibia; order Anura; family Ranidae; genus Lithobates; species Lithobates clamitans. The sequence goes on from JBBGZY010000723.1 coordinate 6,158,884, forward strand.
TGGTTTTGCACAGAGTGACCCTGATCCTCCTCATCTGGGGTCCCTTAGCGGTGCTCCTGGCTCCTCCTTTTCTTGAGTGCCCCATCAGAGAAGTGCTCTCCTTCGTGGACACCAGTGCGGGCGCTCTCCCGTGTCCTGCTTCTGCGTCTATTGATACAGAAAGCAGGACTCGGCCCCGCCCCCCGGTGCCCGCGTCATTGGATTTGATTGACAGCAGCGGGAGCCAATAGCTGCGCTGCTATCAACCTATCCAATCAGAACATGAGACACCGGCCATAGCTGGTGTGCTCGTTCCCATCGTGAGAAACACAGGGCTCAGGTAAGTATAACGGGGGCTCGGGGGGATGCTGAGTGATAGAAGGTTTTTCACCTTAATGCATAGAATGTATTAAGGTGAAAAAACATGAGGGTTTACAACCCCTTTAACCACCTCAATACAGGGCACTTTCACCCCCTTCCTGCGCAAGCCATGTTTCAGCTTTCAGCGCTGTCGCACTTTGAATGACAATTGCGCGGCCATGCAATACTGCACCCTAATGAAATTTTATCATTTTTTTTCCTCACAAATAGAGCTTTCTTTTGGTGGTATTTGATCACCTCTGCAGTTTTTATTTATTGTACTATAAACAAAAGAAGAGGGACAAGTTTGAAAAAACACAATTATTTTTTACTTTTTGCTATAATAAATATTCAATTTTTTTTTAAATTTTTTCCTCTGTTTAGGCTGATATGTATTCTTCTACATATTTTTGGTAAAAAAAACGCAATAAGCGTATATTGATTGGTTTGCGCAAAAGTTATAGCATCTACAAAATAGGGGATAGATATATAGCATTTTTATTTTTATTTTTTTTTTTACTAGTCATGGCAGCGATCTGCAATTTTTATTGTGACTGCGATATTGCGGCGGACATATCGGACACTTTTGACACATTTTTGGGACCATTCACATTTATACAGCAATCCGTGCTATAAAAATGCATTGATTACTGTGTAAATGTGACTGGCAGGGAAGGGGTTAACACTAGGGGGTGATCGAGGGGTTAAATGTGTGTCCTAGGGAGGTGATTCTAACTGTGGGGGGAGGGGACTGACTGGGGGAGGTGACCGATCGGTGTCCATATGTACAAGGGACACACCATCGGTCTCTTCTCCTCTGACCTGACGTGGATCTGTGTGTTTACATACACAGATCCACGGTCCTGCTCAATTACTGGGCAATCGTGGGTGCCCGGCGGACATCGGGCATCGGGTCCCCAGTGAAGCAGCAGGCGCGTGCGCCCCCTAGAGGCTTGAGAAGGCAATCTTGTCATATGACGTCCGCCCAGAACGAGAGCTGCCTCGTCCCACCATCATGTGATAGTGGGCTGGCGGCTAGTGGTTAAGGTATTATTTTGAAGCAAAAACTCTTCTATATTGTCCTTTTTTAAATTCTAGTATCTTCCCAACTATAGAAGTTAAACTAACCAGGCTGCAGTTACTTGGTAGGGACTTTGATCCCTTTTTAAATATAGGCACCACACTGGCATTACGCCAATCCAGTCATTAAGCGGAGTTCCGCTTAAAAAAACAATTAAAAGTCAGCAGCTACAAATACTGCAGCTGCTGACTTTTAATAATCGGACACTTACCTGTCCCAGGGTCCTGCGATGCGGGGGATTGAAGCCCCGCTCATCACTCCCTCTGCTCGGCGGAACCGGCATTGTAACTGTGGGCGCCCGGCTGTGGCTTCACAGTTGGGCACCCACTGCGCCTGCGCGAGCCGCGCCACGTGCCGTGACTGGCCGCACAATCATCTGGGACCTGTGACGTGTCCCAAATGATTGCCTAGAGGGAGGGGGGAGAGGTGATCTTCCTTCTGGCGCCAAGGGTGTGCCAGAAGGAAGTGGGAGCTTGAACCCTCTGAAAAATGTGGCATGTCAGGGGGTCATCTTCCCTTAAAGCGGAAGTTCCATTTTTGGGTGGAACTCCGCTTTAAAGAGTCTCTAAAAATTAGAAACAATGGCTTAGATATAACAGAACTCAGCTCTTTGAATACTCTTGGGTGTAAGCCATCTGGTCCAGGTACTGTATTTGCTTTTATTTTGTCTAAATGTTTCTGGACCATGTCAACCTGAAGCCATTGTGGATCACTTAGGGCTATGTCAATACTATCCCCATTAGGGACTTGAGCATCTACATTTTCCTTTCTGTTCACAGAGCTGAAGAACGTGTTTAATAAGTTTACCTTCTCTATGTCCCCAGTAACAAACTCTAAATTATCTATTAAAGGGGCTACGTGCTCAGATCTGACTTTTTTACTGTTAATATATTTGAAGATTTTGAGGATTTGTCCTACTCTCTATTGCAACCTGTCATTTGTTCAGTTTTTGCAGCTTTGATTTTTTAATTACATATTCTGTTATATTCTTTGTAACTTTAAATGATAGTGTTCTTTCATTTTTATATCTTTTAAATGCCCTTTTCTCATGATTTACAGTGAGGGAAAAAAAGTATTTGATCCCCTGCTGATTTTGTAAGTTTGACTACTGACAAAGAAATGATCAGTCTATAATGGCAAAACAATGTACCTGTACATCGCTTTATGCAATAGATATTGTGGGTGCGCATGCCCAATGCATGCTGCGGGAGCACGCACACGGGTCCGGCGGAACAGATGTTCATGGGCCACCCGCGATCGCTCCGCGGAGAGGCAGAACGGGGATCTGCCTATGTAAACAAGGCGGATCCCCATTTCGACAGGGGACAACATGGAGATCTGCTGTTCCTAGTGATCAAGAACAGCGATCTCTGTTTTGTCCCAGTGAGCCCATCCCCCACACAGTTGGAACACACCCAGTGAACACAGTTAACCCCTTGATCGCTCCCTAGTGTTAACCCCTTCCCTGCCAGTGTCATTTATGCATTGATCAGTGCATTTTTTTAGCACTAATCACTGTAATAATGTCACTGGTCCCCAAAAAGTGTCACTTAGGGTTAGATTTGTCCGCCGTAATGTCGCAGTCCTTTTATAAATCGCAGATCGCTGTCATTACCAGTAAAAACATAATTTTTTTTAAAAAGCTCATAAATCTATCCCCTATTTTGTAGATGCTATAACTTTTGTTCAAACCAATCAATATACGCTTACTGCGATTTTTTTTTTTTTTTAACCAAAAATATGTAGAAGAATACATATTGGCCTAAACTGATGAATAAATTAGTTTTTTTAATATTTTTTTTGGTATATTCATTCCAATGGGCAGGGGCAGTGTTGGAGCGCTGTATACATCGCTCCTACACCGCCCCAAAGATGCTGCTTGCAGGACTTTTTTTCCCATCCCGCAAATGCACTGCCCCCAGTGTGAAAGCACTCGGCTTTCACACTGGGGAGGCATGAGAGGCAGTTTTCAGGCTCTTTACAGGCACTATTTTTAGTGCTAAAATGCCTGAAAACTGCCTCAGTGTGAAAGGGGTCTTAATGAATCATGTTGTGGTCACTGCTACCCAGATGTTCTTTTATATGAACATTAGCAATAATCTTGCATGGTTTGAGATTAAGACGTTCAGCAGAGCATCATTTCTAGTTGGGGCATCTATGACCAGAACATTGTCTTGTAATAATTTTATCAATGTTCACCCTTTTAATGTTCCAGCATTGCCATTACTCCTGTAAACTTGAGGGTAGTTAAAATCCCCATTACTATTACTGTCTCTGCCCCTGCAGCCCTTTCTATCTGTGCTAGGAGCTATACCTCCTCATTAACACTGGGTGGCCTATAACAAACTCCAATAATTAACTTTGAAGTATGCACACATATATGCAGCTCCACCCAAAATGCTTCAGAACCATCACAGTCTCCATCCACAAGGCCACACCTGCTTTACATCGAAACTGACACCTTTATGTTTTACCCGGTCTCTCTGAAAGAGAGCATAGCTCAGTTGTATGAAGAATGAAACAAACATTCAGCAATACCAATTAAGCGTAGTTCTTTTCATGCACCAAAGCTTCCAACTCACCTATTTGTTGATGGGGAATGGAGCAATTTTCTTTCCTTTAACCTGTGGTTGAAAAAAAGCAAATTGCATAGTGTATGGCCTGCCTCATTCACCCTTCCTCCTCACTCGTCTAATTACTCTTCCAGCCTTCCCATAAACCTCTTCCCTAGCACAACAGGTGCAAACCATCTTTAGCATATATTAAATAAGAAGATAAAAACTGTCACTTGAGCATCACCCAGAGTAAGTAGAGCCTAGGGAGGGGTTCAATGAAAACCTTCTCTCTACCTAGTTACAAAAACCAACACCAATCCCAAGTAATAAATGGAGGTGTGTTCCTCAGAATCAATAACGGCATATGAACAAAAAGGAAGAGCATCCAAAAAGAGATTCTTCAATAAGGAACAGAAGGTATATATCAAAAAAACTTTATTTTAAAGAGAGATCCACATAAAACACAAGTTGTATCCTCCACCACAATAAAGAGTTAAAAATTGACATTCCTGTCACGACACAGGTATCTACCACAAACACTCATGATATAGTAGATTATTAAGCTGGCTAAAAAAGGTGGAAATTTATTGTAGCAACACTGGAGGGGCTTATCGCCAGATAACTCAGTATAAGCAGTCCACTGAGATGATATATGATCAGAGCTATGATCAGAGCCTATAAAAGAACAGTATAATTAACTTCTGGGCTATCTCGGATGTAAATATCAATCACCTGGATTATCCCTAGTTGTGAACTCTGCACAGTCCTATCAATAGAAAATGTAAGCAGGGAAGGTAGAAATAGAAATCCACAGTGATACGATGATTATGAATCAGATAGACTGCCAGTATGTAAATCACAGATTGTGCAGTAGACCCGGTAGACTCCAAGGTATTTAATAAGAGGCATAATGAGTCTTTTGAAAATATAATTTTTTGCCACGAGTTTTTGGAAAATGCAGGAAAGAAAATGAAAATGTATTTTTTACATAAAGTTGTCAATTAATAAAATATTTCTAACACACGTCATAGGCATACTTAGAATTATACCCAAAAACCCATTTTGCTACTTCTCCTATATATAGGGATACCACATGTGTGAGACTTAATCACGGCTTAGCCACAGACAGGGGCCCAACATTCAAGGAGCACTTTCAGGCTTTCTTAGACCCTCCATTTCTGCTTCAAATTTCCTGACTACCTATCACATTTGTGGAGGACCTGGGCCCCCAGGACAGTGGAAACACCCATAAAATGAACAGAATTTGGAAAGCAAACACTCCAAGGTATTTTCTATGAGGCATGGCAAGTCTTTTTAAAACTTCATTTTTTGCCCTATGTTTTTTGAAAATGCAGAATGAAAATGATAATATATATTATTATATATATTGTTTTACCTAAAGTTGTCAATTTAATAAGATGTTTTTCACATACAACATGGACATACTTTAGAATTACAATCAAAAACACGTTCTATTACTCCTTCTGAGTATGGTGCTACCACACGTATGAGACTTTTTCAGTTCCTCTACTGGTTATGTACCAGACATTTTATCTTGTGTATCACACAAATCAACCAATTGTATCAAAACCAATTTACTGTATTGATCAGCTCAATATGAGTGGCCAGGCAATATAGCTTAGTGTGGTCTCAACTATTGCAGTCACAGTTCCTATAAGTATAAGCCAATCAAGCCAGTACAGGAATCTAAAGAAAGAAAGAAAAAGAAAAGAGTTCTTGTGGTTCCAGGAGTGCAGTTGTTCACAGGGGATGGCTGGAACTGGTGTCTTACAGGAACATAGGTCAGTTGAATGTGCAGATGGGTCAGTTCAGACATAGTCTGAGACATGGCCAACATATGAGCAATGGATCAGTTCAGGCTACAGGCAGAAACGTGGTCAATAAAAAGCAAATCGGGGACACTGATTCTACATTAGTCTGGTGACACTTGTGGCTAGTGTGGTGGTGATCAGGGAACTGTGTCTGGCTGCATTATTAAGGCTCATTCACATGTGAGTTTGGGGGTCAGTCAGTATAACCTTGCAGTTGAGCTTTGGTTTTACCACCCCCCTCAACTGCTATCCCCTTTAGCTGCGGAGGGAGCTGCTGGGGGGTGTACACCTGCAATGCTTTTCTTCGCAGTTGTGGTAAAAATTATACCCTCTGTACTTGCGCTAAATGTGACCAATTCAAGTTAATAGGGTTGCTTATGCTGGGTCCAAGGGGTTAAAGCAGTTGACGAGGAGGCGATCCAATGCCTCCTCACTAATACAAATGTGTGAAACAATCAGCACCGCCATAAATTAATCAAGTGCAAAGTTGCAGCTGCTATACACTTTTTAACCACTTGAGATCCGCGCTATAGCCGAATGACGGCTACAGCGTGGACCTGCTTTGCCGGGACTACGTCCATTGACGTTGTCCCATGCACGAGCGGCCTGCGCGCCCCCTGCAGGGCACGCGTGCCGCTCTCTGTGATCAGCGAGTCTATGAGACTCGTCTGATCACAGATCGGAGTAAGGGGTCGATTCTGACCCCTTAACACGTGATCAGCTGTCAGCCAATGACAGCTGATCATGTGATGTCAACAGAGCCGGTAATCGGCTATTTTTTCTCCTCGCGCTGACAGCGTGAGGAGGAAAAAAAAGCCGATCACCAGCAGCTGTGAGAGGGACATCAGTCCCGATCATGGCGAGCTGCTGCATATCATCAGTGCCCACCTGTGCCCCCTGCCAGTGCCACCTAGCAATAGGCAGCAGTGCCGCCTACCAGTGCCCACCAGCGCCACCCATCAGTGCCCACAGTGCCACCTATCAGTGCCCACAATCAGTGCCTCAACAGTGCTGCACATCAGCGCCACCTATCAGTGCCCACCAGTGTCACCTACCAGTGCCCATCAGTGCCACCCATCAGTGTTGCCCATCAATGCCACCTATCAGTGGTACCTATCAGTGCCCATCAGTGCCACCCATCCGTGCAACCCATCAGTGCCACCCATCAGGGCCCATCAGTGCCGCCTTATCTGTGCCCATCAGTACCGCCTTATCTGTACCCATCAGTGCCGCCTTATCTGTGCCTATCAGTGCCGCCTTAACTGTGCCTATCAGTGCCCACCAGTGCCACCTCATCGGCGCATATCAATGAAGGAGAAAAATGACCTGTTTGCAAAATTTTATAACAAACTATGAAACATGATTTTTTTTTTTTTTTTCAAAATTTTCCATCTGATTTTGTTTGTTTAGCAAAAAATAAAAATTCAATTTGAGTACAGTGTAGCATGACCGCGCAATTGTCAATCAAAGTGCGTCAGCGCTGAAAGCTGAAAATTGGTCTGGGCAAGAGGGGGGTTATATATATATATTTATATATATATGTACCAAAAGACATACACACAGTGCAGCGCTCCTACAGTGATAATTCAATGCTATACTTAGTGCTATGTATACATGCAATAAAACTCAGATTCATAAAAAATCCATAATTAATGTGCTATAAATCACCACCATGGCTGCGCAACTTCACAGCCTCGGATCCTCTCCTCTGCACATGTTCCGACCTCTGAATGGTCTTCCTCAGCAGATTAAATGGCTAGTGGTGGTTTGCACAAGCAATAAGAATTATTGAGAAGCACGGTGATATGATAATAACACTGGAGCACTACTATCAAGATTGATATTGATTTATGGGACATTTATTATGAATTTATTAGGAATCTGAATTTTATTGCATGTATACATAGCACTAAGTATAGTATTGAATTATCACTGTAGTAGCGCTGCACTGTGTGTGTGTGTCTTTTGGTACACATATATATATATATATATATATATATATATATATATATATATATATATATAATGCCTCCTCACTGCCTATCAAATTTTCTCTTAAGAGTGATCTGAACATGGATGGCTTTGCATATTGTGATCATGTCTGATGGTGACACTATGACAGCTGTGGTGTTGATCAGGGACACTGTAACTGATGTGGCGGTGATTAGTGACAATATGACTGGTGTGCCGGGATATTTTTTTTTTACACTATGATTGCACATTACAGTGATGATTACTGTAAAAATATCAGCCTGGTACCAATTACTGTAACCTGCTGTGTCTGGTGGACACAGCGGACAGAGAATGGCACCACTGAATGCTTCGAGGCTGTTGCTCCATTATTGTACATGCGGCACACTGCGCAAAACCTTCAACCTTGGTAGCACCATCACCACTGTCTCAATGCAAGCAATTTGGACTATACAGGCAGACCGCAAGGTCCGCTTTAATTAGATCCTCCCCTCAAATTCTTTTGCAGCAGAATGTGAGCATCATGTCTATGCTACTGGATACGCTAACACATAACTTAATTGCTTGATTTCTAGATGGAGGTGGTACATTTAACCAGTTGCCGCCTGCCCACCATCAAATGACGGTGGTGCGGCTCTTGTTCTGGGATGCTGTCATATGACGGCGTCCCAGAACAGCCGTTCTTGCGCGCCCGAGGGGGCACGCAGCTCGGCGATCGCTACCAACCATGTTGCTAGGACACGGCGCGACCCCGATCTCTGTAAAGAGCCGCCTCCGCGGCTCTTTAACCATGTGATCGACTGTGTCCAATCACAGCTGGTCACATGTAAACACAAAGGTGCCTTTAATCAGCGTTCCCCGCCTCACACTGATTGTGTGTGGCAAGGAGAGTCGATCGGCGGCATCTCCTCGCAGGGGGCAACAAAACGTAATCAGGGCACCGATCATTAGTGCCCTGATTACATTATAGCGCCAACAGTGTCACCAATCAGTGCCCACCAGTGCCAGCAGTGCCCACTGGTGCCAGCAATCAGTGCCCACCACTGCCTACAAGTGCCACCAATCAGTGCCCATTAGTGATGCCAGTCAGTGCTGGCTATCAGTACCGCCTATCAGTGCTGCCCATCACTGCTGTCCATCAATGCCACCTATTAATGCCCATCATTACCGCCTATCCGTGCCGCCTATTAGTGCCCACCACTGCCACCTATCAGTGCCGCCTATCAGTGCCACCTATTAGTGCCCATCAGTACCCCCTATTAGTGCTCATCACTGCCACATATCAGTGCCAACTATTAGTGCCCATATGTGCAGCATATTAGTGCCACCTAATCAGTGCCCATAAGTGCCACCTCATCAATGCCCACCAGTTCAGCCTATCAGTGCCCATCAGTGCCACCTCATCAGCGCACACAAGTGAAGGAGAAAAATTAGTATAAAAATGTACTGACAGAAACTAAATAAAAAAAAAAATGTTTTTCAAAATGTTTGGTCTTTCTTTCTTTTTTAGTAAAAAATAAAAAACCCAGCAGTGATTAAATACCACCAAAAGAAAGCTCTATTTGTGTGAAGAAAATGATAAAATGTGGGTACAGTGTAGCATGACCGTGCAATTGTCATTCAAAGTGCGACACTGCTGAAAGCTGAAAAATGGCCTGGGCAGGAAGGGGGTGTAAGTGCCCTGTACGCAAGTGGTTAAAGAGGTATAGTGAGATAAGAGATATAATGCCAAAATCTATCACAAGAAACTATTACATGCACATGCAGTTACCTTCAGAAGTGAGAGGAAAAGTAGTTATTAATTTATCCCCACCCAATAATGATAGCTGTGATGGATTATAGAACCAGACCTGGGGATTCAAAAGCTTGCTTATGTAGTGACCTGTAGAGAATGTTCAGAGAGCTTTTTAAAGAAGATTGATCAACAGAGCCTTAGATTGAGAGAGCATGTGTATCTCTGGCTTGAGAAAGAGAGCGAGAGTTTTTCGATTGTATGAGAATGCTGATCTGTTAGGTTGAGAGAGTGGTCAATCAATATAGTTTGTCCTGATAGAGAGAGGGTGAGTGCTCTTGTTGGAAATGTGAGTCCTTCTTTTTTCTCTGAACTTCCCGTTGTATTCCAAAAATTCCCTAGGCCTAGCCTAGAAGGTGTAGTTCAGAATATTTACCCGAATCTGATTGGATGATACTTTTATTGATCGAATATTTGTTTAGGTGTTGACTGTACATGTCCACCAGATGCCACCCTATTTTAGGTCTTCTGAAAATAACATTGGATTTATTCAACTTAACCTTATCTGGGGCATTATATTTTAACCCTGGGTTAAATCTAGATATAGTACCCTAACAGTAGGAATAGATGCAGTCCCCGGTGTGGATAGTATTATTTGTGATCTTAATTTTCAATGTTATATCATTTTAATCATGAGATATTTGTTAAAGATATGTCATTTATCCAGAGATCAATTTTGAGGTAGAATTTATTAATCCTCAAATGACATCTGAAAAAGTATCACATCATCATTTTCAATCTCACTTCTGAGTCATCCGTTTTATGAAAATATGCCTATTTCTTATTTTAGGTATTACAATATACAGTACTGTATACAGGGCTCAAAATGTCAAATTCTGAGCTACTAGCCAGGCCTTAAGAGTTACTCGCCACCAGTTGCCCCACCCAATCCCTACCCTGCCCTGTCCCTAGTTCCTCCCCTAAACACGCCCTCATAAATTATCTCATAAAATGACGCTGTTAAATGTTTTATGCAGAATTAAGCTACAAAAATAAATATTAACAACAACTTTAACAATATTAACATAAAGCAATGTAAACATAAAAGGAAAATAAGTGCTTTACATCAATAGGTAAACAAAATATTAGATGTAACTGCTCAAACCTTTTATAAACTTAGAGAATTTTTTTTTTTATATTTGCAATCACACGTAAGAGACTTTCTCTAAGAGACTCACAGTGGAGCACAGCACTGGACAGGGGAAAGGGAGCTGCCAAACAAACTAGGCGGTCCAAGCAACCAATCACCAGCTTGCTAATAGGAAAAGTAAACTTTGGCAGCTCCTGCCCAACCCCCTGCCCTGCCCCCATCTCATCATCTGAAGTCAGGTTGAAAATGTAATTAATCTTTATTTTATTCATAAATATAATACCAGAAGAACCCTGACATCATAGGTGTACTCAGCCTATTGCATTAGGGTGTGAACCTCAAAGCTCAAACACATGCATGTGTATATAGCAGTGGACGATGTCAGTAGGGCAGAGATTGGTTTCAGTAAGGCAGTGGATGGTGTCTGTAGTTTTTATTTTTATTTATTTATTTATTTATTTATTTTACAATTTCGTTTTTTTATTATTTTTTACACATTTTTTGGAGCCTCGTTAGGGGGCTTTGCTGAAATATCAGGGGTTTAAACAGGGGGAATATGTGCCACACAGGGTGATTAGGGTGTGCGCAGGCACGCCTGGCACACCCTGTGTGCACGTCTATGCCTGACATATATTACTATGTATGGTCACTGTAAAGCCACGAACTACTATGTCTACAGTATTTACATTCATTCAGTAATCAAGCCGCTAAAAAAATGGAAGCTTTCTAATGATTTCATTGTGGCTCAGGAGATAGGGTATGGAGTCAGAAGGAGTATTACAGCACACCAGAAAATTTGAAATGCAGTATATTTTTTGTCTCACAACACTCTGCATTTTTGTTATTAGTGTTACACCGCTGCCGAAATGCACATACTTTGTTGAAGCACCTTTCAATTTTTTTACAGCACTCAGTCTTTTTGGGTATTAGTCTATCAGCATGGCACATCTTGACTTGGCAATATTTGCCCACTCTTTGCAAAAACTTTCCAAATCTGTCAGATTGCGAGGGCATCTCCTGTGCACAGCCCTCTTCAGATCACCCCACAGATTTTCAATCGGATTCAGGTCTGGGCTCTGGCAGGGCCATTCCAAAACTTTTAGTCTTTTTTTGGTGAAGCCATTCATTTGTTGATTTGGGTGTATGCTTTGGGTCATTGTCATGCTGAAAGATTAAGTTCCTCTTCATATTCAGCTTTCTAGCAGAAGCCTGAAGGTTTTGTGCCAATATTGACTGGTATTTGGAACTGTTCCTAATTCCCTCTACCTTGACTAAGGACCCTGTTCCAGCTGAAGAAAAACAGCCTCAAAGCATGATGCTTCCACCATCATGCTTCACGGTGGGTATGGTGTTCTTTTGGTGATGTGCAGTGTTGTTTTTGCGCCAAACATTTCTTTTGGAACACATTTTCCACATGCTTTTGGGAGACTGCAGATGAGTTTTTTGCAAAATTTAGCTGGGCTTGGATGTTTTTTTCATAAGAAAAGGCATTATAGCAGAATAAGCATACAGTATGAAGAATATGGGAGATTGTTGTCACATGTACCACACAGCCAGTACATGGCATATATTCCTGCAGCTCCTTTAACCACTTCAGCCCCGGAGGATTTTACCTGCTTCCTGACCAGAGCACTTTTTGCGATTCGGCACTGTGTCGCTTTAACTGACAATTGCGCGGTCGTGCGACGTTGTACCATAACAAAATTGACGTCCTTTTTTTCCCACAAATAGAGCTTTCTTTTGGTGGTATTTGATAGCCTCTGCGGTTTTTAGTTTTTGCTACATTTTTGAAAAAAAATGCAATATTTTTCACTTTTTTCAATAATTAATATCCCCAAGAAATATATATATATAAAAAAAATTCCCCTCAGTTTAGGCCGATATGTATTCCTCTACATATTTTTGGTAAAAAAATCGCAGTAAGCATATATTGATTGGTTTGCACAAAATTTATAGCGTCTACAAAATAGGGGATAGTTTTATGGCATTTTTATTTTTAATTTTTTTTTTATTAGTAATGGCAGCGATCTGCGATTTTTTTCGGGACTGCGACATTATGGCAGACACATCGGACATTTTTGACACTATTTTGGGACCATTGTCATTTATATAGCGATGCTGTGTAAATGACACTTGCAGTGAAGGGGGTTAACCAGTAGGGGGCAGTGAAGGGGTTAAGTGTGTCCTAGGAAATGATTCTAACTGTTAGGGGGCTGGACTTCAACACACAGAACAGTGATCACAGCTCTCGATGAGAGAGAGCTGTGATCACTGTCCTGTCACTAGGCAGAACGGGAAATGGGAAATGCTTTGTTTACAAAAACATCTCCCTGTTCTTCCTCTCCGTGACACGATCGCGGGCACCCGCGGGTGTGTGCCTGCAACACCGCTTCTTAAAGGGGACGAACCTGTACGCTCTTTTGCCTACCAGCGGCATTATGTCGACGTATATATACTTGTGCTGGTCGGCAAGCGGTTAATGTTGCTGTAGGCCTCTTGGCAGCCTCCCTGACCAGTTTTCTTCTTGTCTTTTCATCAATTTTGGAGGGACGTCCAGTTCTTGGTAATGTCACTGTTGTGCCATATTTTCTCTTGATGATGACTGTCTTCACTGTGTTCCATGGTATATCTAATGCCTTGGAAATTCTTTTGTACCCTTCTCCTGACTGATACCTTTTAATAATGAGATCCCTCTGATGCTTTGGAAGCTCAGAGGGACATTGGCTTTTGCGGTAGGATGCGACCAAGAAAATGTCAGGAAAGACCTACTAGAACAGCTGATCTTTTTTTGGGGTTAATCAGAGGCACCCTAAATGATGGCAGGTGTGTACTGACAGGTGTGTACTAAGTTTGAATGTGATTGCTTAATTCTGAACACAGCTACATCCCCATTTATAAGAGGGTGTGCACACTTATGCAACCACATTATTTTATTTTTTTATTTTTACCCCCCCAAATTTAATTTCATTTCAGGTTGTTTTTCAACTGAGTTGTACAGTTTATAGGTTACATTAACCTCCCTGGTGGTTTTCCCTAGTGTGGCTCGGGGTTAATTTTCAGCACCATTAGCGGTAACCCCGAGCCACACTCGGGATTGCATTGCAGGATCCTGGTGCAGTGTTACTTACCTTGTCCCCGGGATCCTGCGATGTCCCCCGCTGTGTCTGTGGGCTCTGTCCTCCTCCGAAGCCTCTGTGTGCCAGGCTCCGTTCCCTGCGAGCGTTGCGATGCATTTGGGCGGAGCCCGGTGGCAAATTCAAAAAATTTAAAAATCAAAATACATACAGTACAGTGTAATCTTACAGATTACAGTACTGTATGAAATTATTTCACATCCCTTTTGTCCCTAATACTTTGACCAATGCCCTGCATGCAGTTTTATATTATATATACTGTTCTTTCTGCCTGGAAACTGGAGTTTGTCCATAGCAACCAAAAAGGGTCCCTTTCATAGGTGTGCATAGCCTATTGCATTAGGGTGTGCAGCCCAAAACTCAAACACACGTGTATGTGTGTGTGTATATATATATATATATATACATGCATACAGATACACACACACACACACACACACTCTCTTATGGCAGAGCCGGTACAGTGAAGGATGAGTATGGTAGCACTTCATTAATGGCAGAGCTAGTCAGAGGGAGATATTTCTAATCTCCCTTCAGGCACACAGAGCAATAATGCTAATGTATTGGGGTGATTAGGGTGTGCCCAGGCACACCTGGCACACCCCCTGCGCACGCCTATGGTCCCTTTGCATCAAAAGTGGTTTCAGACCAGCTAGAAAAGTAAATTAGAACACTTGCAGAATTGAGCGATAGTGAATCGTGGGTAAATTAATTTTATTATTATATTATTATTTTTTACAAGTATTTATTATATTATAATTTATTATTTTGTGTTTCAAACTTTATCATACCCGGGATATTTACTAGACTCTTGTTTGGACAGATTTAAGTGTGTTATTGCTAAGAATTACAGGCCTACAGTATAAAACGCCAAATTTCTATGCAAAATAATGGTACCGATTTGAGACGCAAAAATCTGACATAATTATACTGCCAGGGAGGCTACAAAGGCTACATTTTTTTATATCACAGAAACCTGACATTTTAACAGGGGTGTGTAGACTTATATTTATATATTATATTATATCCATTATATATTTATATCCACTGTATGTGTGTGTATATATATATGTGTATATATATATATATATATATATATATATATATATATATATATATATATATATATATATATATAATTTTTTTTAGCAGAGGCTATAAAATAATTGGAGAATAAAATGGTGTGCATTGTATATTCTTATGTCACACAGTATTTCACACTTTAATGGATTTTATTGCACAAAAACACAATATAATACCCAATTGTTTGGTAGACTATAAAAGATGATGTTAAGCTGAATTAAATAGACACCAAACATGTCATGCTTTAAAATTGCATCCACCCGTAAAAAAAGATGCCAAGTACCTACAAATCTCCATAGACAATGCTTTAAAAGCCTTTACAAGTTATCAGTTTACACAGGAGGTCTGGCACTAATGATTGCTCTTGCTCTGACGTTTGTGGCAATACCTCACATTTGTGGTGTGATTGCCATTTACATATGCGTGCGGGACTGACGTACGTGTTTGCATTTGCACGTGAGCATGGGGGAATGGGGTGCTTTACATTTTTTTTTCTAAATTGTATTATTTTTTTTATTTACTTTTTTTTTTTATCAACTTTATTGCTATTATAAGGGATAAACAACTTTCCTTGTAACAGCATGGGCCTTGATAGGTCCTCTTTATGGAGAGATCTGGGTTTTACTAGACCCCAAATCTCTCGTCTGGCCTCCAATGCAGTTGATCAGATACAGATCGGTCTGATCGGCTGCTTCCCTGGTTGGTAAAGGCAAGTAAACAAAAAACTGAAACAGGAAGTAATGGAATCCCCATTGCTTTCTGTGACGCCACACAGTGGGAGAAACAACATCCATTACTATTACTGTGTGCCTAGAGCTAGATGCCACTGGTCGCATCTTTGCCGGGCTCTGCCATCGCACAGGAGAGTCCGTTAAAGACAGTGGCGGAAGAGGGTGGGACCCCCTTCCACTGCCTGTAAAAGTAATCCAGCGACTCGTTAGCTGCTCGGATTACTTTTACTTTGTAGGGAATCACTGGCCCAACAATATGATACCTCAGTCATTGCTGCAGCGATGACCAAGATTTCACCCTTACCATCTGAGGACATTTATAAACTTATGGCAGATGGGAAGTGGTTAATTGAACAAGCTGAAGTTAGAAGCTTATTGGCTACCATGCATAGCTGCACCAAATTTTTCACTCTCCAGTTTTAGTAAATCCCATTGCATTGCTCCAACTAATGTAAGGGGCACATAGGGCATCAAAAATGCATAGGCAAAAATAATAATCTCATGGGAATAATAGTGAATGACTATAAGAAAGAACAGAAGCTCTGCTTCCTTAATCGCCTCTCCTCACTTAGCCTGCTGATTGGACACTGCAAGAGCAGCAGAACACTGATAAGGTCATACCTTTGCTCTCTCCTCTTATAAGCATGCTCACATCATCAGACAGCAAACCTCTAAATGAGTGCTGACATTCTTTTCTCTCAAAGTCTGAGCCCTGCTGTACAGGAGATTCATGAAACACCTTAAAGTGTTACTAAACCCACAACCGTAAAATCAGTCTGTATATGCAGTAAAGCATGGTTGTTATACTCACTGTGGAACCTAAGGGGTTAACCCTCTGCATTGTGTAAAAAGCCTTTTTGATCCTGTCATCTCTGATCCTCCCTAGTTCCAGAGTCCCCAAACCATCTCCTGATAGAACAAAGGCTAGGGGACAAGCTGCACATGCTCAGTTTGGTGTGTATTGCTAGAGACTTGTTTTTTTTCTTGAGAGAGTGCATGTGATTAGCACAGGACCAATCAGCATTGTCCAGACAGTCAGGGGTCCTGCATCCTCATAGGACAGTCAGAGGAGAATGAAACCTCCTCCTACAACCTTTAACCAGACACTGATAGAAGTCACAAGACTATATACACTGTTGATGAGAAAAGGTATTTAGCAGTTTTTATTTACAAAAATAATTGCATTTCCATGTTCTGTGTACTGTGGGAGACCAGATATAGCGAATGCAGGGGCCTGGATTCCCACCACTTCCTGCTTTCACAGGAGACTCCAAGAGCATCGGTAGCCATAAGGCTCCCGCTGCTGTTAATCACATCCTGTAAGGAGGGAGTGGTGGGAAGGGCTGTGCCATGCTGTGTGTCTTTGGGCACAGACAGCTTGGCTCAGGAGCGCCCCCTATGGGCACCCCCTCAGCACACAGTTTGCTGAGGAAGCACCCTGAGGAGAAGAGGAGTGGTGAGCCCCAGTGGGAACTCCATAAGAGGAGGTACGAGACCGCTCTGTGCAATACTATTGCACAGCGCAAGTAAGCATACCCTCTTTTTTAAAACTAAAAAAATAGGCTTTACAATCACTTTGATTATGTGTATTATTTAACTCAACTAGCTTAAGCACTTCCCGACCAACCGCCGCAGTTATACTGCGGCAGGTTGACTCCCCTGCACGAGCCGTCGTAGCAGTACGTGGGGTCGGGATAGCGGACGCCCGCGCGCCTGTTGCACAGGGGCGGTGCCGGTGCTCGTGGCCAATGGTTGCGATGACCGCCGGCCACGAGCGATCGTGAAGAGGAGAGACAGAACAGGAATGAGTGTGTGTAAACACACACTTCCCTGTTCTGTTCTGACAGGAGTGACAGATCGTGTGTTCCTATTAGCTAGGAACCACGATCTGTCACTTCCTCTAGTCAGTCCCCTCCCCCTTCAGTTAGAATCACCTCCCAGGGAACACAGTTAACCCTCAAGCACCCCCTAGTGTTAACCCCTTCACTACCAGTGACATTTTTACAGTAATCAATGCAATTTTATAGCATTGATCGCTGTATTAATGTCAGTGGTCCCAAAAATGTGTCAGAATTGTCTGCTGTGTCGGCCATAATGTCGCAAAAAAATAATAAAAATGCTATAATTCTATCCCCTATTTTGTAGATGCTATAACTTTTGCGCAAACCAATCAATATACGCTTATTGCGTTTTTTTTTTTACCAAGAATATGTAGAATAATACGTATCGGCCTAAGCTGAGAAAAAAATGTGTTTTATATATTTTTGGGGGATATTTATTATAGCAAAAAAGTAAAAAATATTGCTTTTTTTTCAAAATTGACGCTCTGTTTTTGTTTATAGCGCAAAAAATAAAAACCGCAGAGGCGATCAAATACCACCAAAAGAAAGCTCTATTTGTGGGCAAAAAAAGGAAGTCAATTTTGTTTGGGTACAATGTCACACGACCGCGCAGTTGTCAGTTAAAGTGACGCAGTGCCGAATCGCAAAAAGTGCTCTGGTCAGGAAGGGGGTAAAATCTTCTGGGACTGAAGTGGTTAAATAACTGGATTTGTCTTAATATCAACCTCCTCTAATCAGAGTGAAAGAGAGAGGAATGACATAGAAACCAGTTCGGTTTTACTGCCTGCACAAGTGCTGCCTGATGGTAAGAGGACAGAGGGATTAGCTCATTATATGGCCCCTCTTTCAATACTCAGCAAGTTGAGTGTATTTTGATCCAATATTCTTGACCAAGCCATGCTGTTGCATGCAGGGCAGAGCAGTAGGTTTGCTTTAATGCCTCCTTCATAAAAATAATTATTTATATTACATGTATATTAATATCTTTCTCTGTTTTAGATGCAAATTCTACAGAGTTTGATTCAAATACAAAGAATCCAGTGGTGAGTAAAGTAGCACTTGAACTTAGTTTATGCTAAATATATTCAATATTTAACTTTGTGAAGTTAAAATTGTGGTTAAAGAAGATGTCAATGCACACACACACACCTTGTCCTATATAATGGCTACATTGTGAAAGCAATAATGTCCATAGAACACTGTTTTTATGTAGAGTTCTTTTAAAAGAAGCCTTGCAATGGCTTCCTCTCTCTTCTCTGGTATCATGACATGGACAGTGGGGTTGTCACCCAGCAGTCCAATGGGGCAGTGGTGGTCGTGATGGTGTAGAGTGGAAGTGTGAGATGACACCGCTTGCAGTTATAGTATTCTGGGTAGAACATGGCAGGAATGGCATCTAAAAAGATGAACTGGGTCGAGTCCATAGAAGAAAACCCTTCTGTTCCTCTGTTTTGATGACCAACATTGGTAAACTAGACACTTTTTGTCTAATGCTGCGTACACACGACCGGTTTTGCCGTTGGAATAAACTCCAAAGGTTTCTCCGACGGATCTCCGACAGAATTCCGCTCAAGCGGTCCGGCATACACACGGTCACACCAAAGTCCGACCGCCCAGAACGAGGTGACGTACTACACATACGACGGGACTAGAAAAAGGAAGTTCAATAGCCAGTAGCCAATAGCTTCCGTCTCGTACTTGCTTCAGAGCATGCGTCGTTTTTGGTCCGTCGGGACAGCATACAGACGAGCGGTTTTGGTTCTGTCGGAAAAATTTAGAACATGTTCCATTTCTGGGTCCGTCAGAATTTTCTAAAAAAAAAAAAAAAGTCCGATGAGGCATACACACGATTGGAATAGACAATGAAAAGCTTCCGTCTGACTTTTTCTGCCGGACATTTCGCTCATGTGTACGCGGCATAAGACTACCCTAAAGAACTTCATTAAAACATTAAGCCCCCCGGTCACACCAGTGCAACCTGTCATTAGATAGTTTCAAATCGCATGACAAGTTCGTAATGAAAGCGGCCCAATCGGTGTGAATCCATCGGGGTTCATCCAGCCAATTTTGAGGTTCTTGCACTACTTTTTTGCAAGATCAGGTATGACTTTTGCGATTTTTGTGACCGGGGGGGGGGGGGGTGCTAGGCTCCAAGCTCCAATGACACTCCGCATAGCTGCAACATGCATTCCCACACAGTTTTTTTTTTTGCCCAATTTACATCATGCATTTCTGCGTATTGTCCACAGGGCAGCTTACCTGCATCTTTTTGGGCATCGTGCTTCACAATTCTTTACAAGCATTTTGCTTTTTTTGCTGCCATTTCCACACATTGTTGTTGTGCAACAGTTGTGACAAAATTGCACTACATTTGGAGTGCCATTAGAATGAATGGTACCCAAATGGACAATGTGCGTTATGCTGCAATTTTAGTGTAATTTGGAATCGTTGATAGAATCATGCCAAATCTCTAGGTGTGAATGGGCCCTTGGGGTGTTTTCAAACTGCCCCGCTGTGGTTTCTCTGCAGCTCAGTGTACCCACAGTTTAGGTGCAGGTTACCCGCGCTTTCCCATAGACTTCTATTAGATTGGGTGTTCTTTTGGTGCATTTTCTGAATGCACACCAAAGATGCAGTATGTAGGACTTTTCGTGCGCTTTCAGAAGATGTACCAAAATGCCCGATCTAATACCACAGGTCACATATTTAGGTTGAAAACAAAACCTGTCTATCTAGTTCAACCAATAGAAAAATAAACAGAATAAATAAATAGAAAGCATTCAATGTATGTAATGTCCAACATAGCATTTTAAGTGCAGGGGCCAGGATTATGTAATGTATAACACAATGTATACAGTGCAGGCATTAGGACTATGTAACATCATCTAATACATAGGTATACAGTATATAGTGTATAACATAGCACATACAATGCAATAGTTAGTATTATGTGACATACAACATAGTGTATGGGATAAATGGGTCAGGACTACATTGTGTACATCACAGCGTATAGAGTACAAGAGTCAAGACTATGTAACATATAATATAGCATATACAGTGTCAGGACTATATATTACACAGCTTGGAGAGTGCAGTAACCAGTAGTAAGTGCTCCCTTATGTTAGTGATCAGTGATAAGTACCACTCACTCATATATTGGTGGTCAGTAATGAGTGCCATCTTAAATGTTAGAAGTCATTGGTGAGTGCTCCCTCAAATGATGGTTATCATTGATGAGCGCCCCCTTAAAGGGTGGTGCTCAGTGGTGTGTGGTTTCTTATACATTAGTGTTTATCAGTGGTGTGTGCCCCCATGACATTGATGGCTAGTGGTTTTGCTCCCATAACATTGCTGTTCAGTGGTATGTGCCCCAAAAACATTGATGTTCAGTGGTCTGTGATCCCATTGGTGTTTAGTATTGTATGTACCCATAACGTTTGTGTTCAGCAAAGTGCACCTCTATACCATTTATGTTTCATGGCCTATGCCCCTATGCTATTGGTGTTCAGTAGTCTGTGCACCCATAACATTGGTGTTCAGTAATCTGTACATTCATAACATTTGTATTATGTGGTCTGCGTCCCCAATAAATTTGTGTTCAGTGGTCTGTTAACCCACTCATTTTGGTCTGTACCCCCTTTCATTGGTGTTCAATGATCTTTGCCCCATAACATTGGTTTTCAATGGTTTTTGCCCTCCTAACATTGATGTTCAGTGGTCTGTGATGCCATAACATTGCTGTTCAGTGGTCTGTTTCCCCTTAACATTGGTCGTGAGTGGTCAGTGCACCCATATCATTGGTAAGCAGTGGTCAGTGCCCCTTTTGTTTGTTTTCAGTAGGAGCTTTACTGTTTATGTACCTGAGAAAAGATGCCCAGGTAAAAGTTGCTGACTTCCAGGTTAATGCTGGGTGACATCGCATTAGAACTGTGCAGGCACTGTGGGCCACCATATCACTTTCATGGTGGCATGCTCTTTCAGAGGTCTTGCTAGATTTGGTTTGAGCCCAGACAGGTGACCAGGGCATGTGCCCCAGATGCCTGCGTTCAGCAATGCCTATGCAGCAATAGAAGCTACTATATTTTTATCCTAACAAGTTCTCATTGAATACCTGTGCTTCCTGTACTACCTGGTATGCACCATAAGAATACAAATGTTTTTTTTAGTTTTGTCTGCACTGCACTGACTGACAGCCTCCAGCCACTAGAGACAGCATATTGAGTTTAAAGAACCACTTCAACATATCAATATAATACAAGATATTGGATTCTACCTTCTCATATATTCTAGTCTGTCATGGGGTATGTTTAGGTTGTGAGGGCCAAATGTATTTATGTTAATCTGATGCTAGATAAATAGCTCCCGGCTGGTTTTTATACTTCTCCTAAGCTAGGTAGCTTTTAGGATAAACATATAACATGGCTTATTGCCGTTATTGCTCTCTACACTTAGCATAATTATAGGCTTATATGCTTTTTAAAAGTCTGTTCAGTGTTTGAAATCACAAATGGAATAGATTATCACAGATGGAGAGTTTAAACAATTTTTGTTAAATCAAGATTCTGGTTCACAATAGAAAGCATCAAGCAAAAATAATAAGGAGAATGTTCTCTACACAAGGGATATGAGATTTGAAAGAATAATATGTGTTGCTGGATGAAAAAAATAACATGCTTTTAAAATGAAGTATAGTTTCTAGTCTATTATATTAATAATTAATATTTCTCTATTGTGGATAGACTTATATTATATCAGTCTTTAGAAGGATATGACCATGGTCAAATGCATCCAAAGTTTTTTGTGTTTACAATTTTTTTTTGTAAAAGAACAATTCCAGGTATGGATATTTTTACATAAGTACATTTAACTATGCATATAGAGTATGAGAACTGTGGGATCCCTCTAGATACTGGAAATCACTGTAGTAGACACAGCTACTCCAGCAATCTCCACTTGCTTCTCGGTCCTTAGCCGAGTGGCTGTGCTGCTGCATTCTGAACACATGAGGTTGGCTGCTCAGCATAGGCACCATTCAGAGAATGCTTTGCATTGAAAGAATGCAAAGCGTTCTCTGATCGGAGGAGGTGGGGAGGCGGATGGTAATGTCATACTCTCCACCTCCTCCGACAGAGGATGCTTTCCATTATTTCAAAAAAATGCAAAGCATTCTCTAAACGGCTAGCTGAGCAGACAACCTACTGCGTTCAGAGTGCAGCTGGCTAACCACTTGGCATGGGACCCAGAAGCTAGAGTAGATCACTGGAGTAGCAGTGCCCTACAGTGATTTCCAGCTTCCATGGGACTCCCTTGGTTATAATATATGCACAGTTACATTGGTCCAAGTTGAACCAATGTAAAAATATCCACTCCTGCAATTCTTTAAATAAAAATGCCAATCTGTCAAATCCACTGTTGAATTTATGAAAACGTTTCTAAGACCAGATACAATTTTTGTTTTGAGCCAGTTGGCTGAGGAGACTTTCAAACCATCCAACTCTACCCTGTGTATGTAGCTGTTTGTTCCCTTAGCACATCCTTGCAGAGGAAAGAAAATCAGCTCCCATATAATAGAAAGGGCCTTGTCACACTCGAAACTTTGTAGCAGTAATGTGTAAAAGCTACAAATCTCTATGTACTTTCTGTGGTAATTGATAAGCTGACTATGCATTTTCTGCTGTAGCCAACTACAGTATTTGTCTATGAAACTTCAAATCACTGATGTGCAGAGCAGCTGCACTGGATAAAGTCAGTAGCTAATGAAGCTGCAGATTGTGGAGCTAGCTCCAAATATAACAAAATGTTGTCAGCCAGTGTTTTAATAATGGGGGTGCGGCTCGCACTGGGTGTGGACTCAAAATTTATTGTGTAGCAAACTTATGCCCCGTACACACGGTCGGATTTTCCGACGGAAAATGTGTGATAGGACCCTGTTGTCGGAAATTCCGACCGTGTGTAGGCTCCATCACACATTTTCCATCGGAATTTCCGACACACAAAGTTTGAGAGCAGGCTATAAAATTTTCCGACAACAAAATCCGTTATCGGAATTTCCGATCGTGTGTACACAAATCCGACGCACAAAGTGCCACGCATGCTCAGAATAAATAAAATGATGAAAGCTATTGTCTACTGCCCCGTTTATAGTCCCGACGTACGTGTTTTACGTCACCGCGTTCAGAATGATCGGATTTTCCAACAACTTTGTGTGACTGTGTGTATGCAAGACAAATTTGAGCCAACATCCGTCGGAAAAAATCCTAGGATTTTTTTTGTCGGAATGTCCGATCAATGTCCGACTGTGTGTACGGGGCATTAGGGTTGCCACCTTTTCGTCAAACCAAACCCGAACACATTAGCAGCGTACGCCAATATTTTAATTTTTTTTGTAGTACACTAAATTCATTACCTCTGTACAAAGCAATAAAGCAATGCACAGCTAATTGTTTTATGTAGTATGCACTGTACATACGGTATATACTCGAGTATAAGTCGTTCCGAGTATAAGTCGAGGCCCTAATTTACTACAAAAAATATGGGAAAAACTTATTGACCCGAGTATAAGACGAGGGTGAGAAATGCACAGCTACTGTAAGTGGAAAAGAGGGTCAACAATGCCCATTTGCAGCATCACTGTGCCCATTTGCAGCCATAGGTCCCCTGAACTTCAAACTCGGTAGTTAAGGGTTCCTAGATGCCCCTTAGCTGCAGCCAAAATTTGGGGTCTCTGAACCCAAAGGGTCCTGAAATGACATTGCTGCAGATGGACACAGTTGACCGAATTTGGGGCCCTGTATCTCGGGGACACTTAGTGCTAGGAACCCCAAATTTGGTGTGCAAACCCAGTGGAACTAGCACCATAAAATTTCCAAAGCTGGGGTTTCTAGCACCAAGTGGCCCTGAGATACAGGGCCCCACAAATCAGTTCACTGACTTTTCTGCAGCAGAGAATGACATTTTCTGAACCGGTTTTGGGGCCCCGTTTCTCTGGGCCAGTTGGTGCTAGGAACACCAGCTTTGGATATGTTATGGTACCAGTTCCACTGGGTTTGCACACCAAATTTGGGGTTCTTAGCACCAAGTGGCCCTGAGATATGGGGCCCCAAAGTCGGTTCAGAAAATGTCAAGCACTTTTCTTCAGCAGAGAATGACATTTTCCGAACCGATTTTGGGGCCCCAAAGTCGGTTCGGAAAATGAAATTTTTTGCTGCAGAAAAGTGCTTGACTCAAGTATAAGTCGAAGGGGGCACTTTCAGCACAAAAAAATGTGCTGAAAAATTCGACTTATACTCGAGTATATACGGTATATTTTTGTGATTAAATAACATTTCTAACCATATGGAGTTGATCACAAGAGTCCCCCCTTTACATCAGATTCAACGAAGTTCTCCTTTAGATCTGAATCCGCAGAGTTCCCCTTTACATCTGAATGCACAGGGTTTGTTCCCCTTTACATCTGATTCTGCAGGAGAGGAGTGTGGAGGGGATAATGGGGGCAGTATCTACAGGAGAGGAGTGTGGCGGGGATGATGGGGGCAGTATCTACAAAAGAGGAGTGTGGCGGAGATGATGGGGGCAGTATGTACAGGAGAGGAGTGTGGAGGGGATAATGGGGGCAGTATGTACAGGAGAGGAGTGTGGAGGAGATGATGGGGGCAGTATGTACAGGAGAGGAGTGTGGAGGGGATGATGGGGGCAGTATGTACAGGAGAGGAGTGTGGCAGGGATGATGGGGGCGGTATGTACAGGAGAGGAGTGCGGAGGGGATGATGGGGATGGTATGTATAGGAGAGGAGTGTGACGGGGATGATGGGGGCAGTATGTATAGGAGAGGAGTGTGGAGGGGATGATGGGAGCAGTATCTACAGGAGAGGAGTATGGCGGGGATAATGGGGGAAGGCAGTATGTACAGGAAAGGAGTGTGGAGGGGATGATGGGAGCAGTAAGTATAGGAGAGGAGTGTGGAGGGGATGATGGGGGCAGTATGTACAGAAGAGGAGTGTGGAGGGGATGATGGGGCAGTATGTACAGGAGAGGAGTGTGGCGGGGATGATGGAGGCAGTATGTACAGGAGAGGAGTGCGGAGGGTATGACGGTGGCAGGATGGGGAAAGATTTCTTGCAGTGTCTATGGGGTGACCATGGAGCGATGATGGGAAGATAAGGGAGGGAAAGTGACCATGTAATTATGTCCCTCAGCTAAGGGTCGGAAGCAGCTCGGAGTGATGTCTGTATGAAGTGGTCTGGAGGTGATGCAAGCTGGGGGGGAGCGGGGGGACTGAGAGGTGATGTCTATAATCAAAAAAATCTCTTGTGCTCATCCACAAAAAACATATACAACAATAAATCATACAACAGTACTACTTGATGGAAACAATCTGTTATAAGATGTAGTACAGATCTATGCAATCCAGCCCCTAGCACTCTGTATGTACAGATGATGAGAAGGTCATTTATGACCATTCATTTAACCCGTGTTATCCAAGCTCTGAGTCTGTACAATCAGAAGTGTGAACTCTTAAAATATATACAGGGTTGAATGGTTATAGATTACTTCACATTATGTGAGTTATCTGTCAAATTTGATCGGGCTGCAGACTCCCCCCTCCCACCCCCCACCCCAAAGAATCTCCTCCGATTCTTCTGTCAACTTAACGCTTCACTGCATCTCCTGAAGAACACATCCTCTTGAAAGTTTGCAACTTTCCACCCAAGGAGACTTCTCCCAGAAAAAACTTTGCTCACCTTCTTCCTCCCTCTAATGTGAGCAGCGGCCAGCCCGAGTCCCGATAATAGCTACAGTGAGCTCCGCCTCCCAGTTCTCTCAGCACACCGCACTGGTGAGTGGAGGGGGCGGGGTTGAGTCATAGATAACAGGGACCCTGCACGAGACTGGAGGGGAAGGGGGGGGGAAACGGAAAGGAGATTTGGATTCCAAAAACACACCGCAGGCACAGTGTATTCTTTACAAGCAATGCTGCTGCTGTCTCACAGTGACACGTGTGCTGATGGTCCCCCCTGCCCGAATGGTCTGTCCCTGGTTTGGGCTGAATCAGGTGCCCCGGTTACAGGCAGTACAAAACTCGGGCACATGGTTCAAGACTGTCCAGGTGAATCCCAGACAGGTGGCAACCCTAAGCACACTGCTGCCCTGCAGAGCTGTTTAACAAAAAAAGAAACTCCAGCAGCCTTGGCACCCCCAGTGAGCGCACATCTGCGGCTTCAGTGAGAGCAGGAGCTCAGTGAGAGGAAGTCTCTTCCCCTACTCCACCCAGCACTCTCCTTCTCCAGACTCTCTGAGCCAGTTGCATACCAAGCACATCTGGCACCCGGTTCCCGTCATTTTTTTTACACCCATATAGCAGCACACATGGTGTAACATGCTGAATTGTGGATTTGATCAAAGTGCAAGGGAGGGGCTTAAAGGGGCATAATTAAATAAAACCTGAGCCTACTCCCTATATTCTCAGCACACACATATCACAGTTCTTTTACTCAAAAGTCCAGAGGAGGAGGAGAGCGCTGGGCGGAGAAGGGTAAGAGACTTCCCCTCACTGAGCTCCTGCTTTCATTGAAGTAACAGGTACTGGCTCATTGGGGGTGCTGTGACTGCCAGAGTTTCTCTTGATGTTATACAGCACTGCTGGGTAGCAATGTGCTACACAACAAATGAACTGTCAGGCGGCCACAGCACAGCCATTGAGCCTGCATCCACTTTAATATGCCACTGCTCTGAGCTCCCATCATATGTTATCTGGTGAGTGAGTTTTGGGGGATGTTGCCTCTTGTTACAGTTCTTTTCCCAAGGAGTGGCGGGGATGTTTGTACTAGGAAGGTGAGGCGGAATGGGGGTGGGGGTTGTCTGTACTGTGAGATCTCTGCTGGGTGGGGGGGGGGGTTTCTGTGTGGGAGGTCAGTCTGTGTTGGGGGGTGGGTGATCTTTGCTGGGGAGTAGAGCTGCACAATTAATCCTTAAGAATCGTTATGGCGATTTTTTTCCCCATTGCAATCTTGACAAAGTATTCTCTCTGCTCTGCTAAAGCCGTCAGCCTTCAAAATAAAGGGGAAAAAAAAGGCGGGCAGTCTGCCAAGAATCACAATATTCTTTAGCTGTGGAACTTAAGTTTTAAAGATTGTAACGATTTGTCTTTTGGATTAAAGGAATACACTTTGGTGTGTAAATGAGCGAAGTTTAACCACTTAAACACTAATGCCCTGTACACACGGTCGGACTTTCCAATGGAATGTGTGTGATCAGAGCTTGTTGTCGGAAATTCCAACCGTGTGTGGGCTCCAACTGACTTTTTCCATCGGAATTTCCGTCACACAAAGTTTGAGAACTGGCTATAAAATTTTCCGACAACAAAATCCGTTCCGACGCACAAAGTTCCACGCA
Source organism: Lithobates clamitans (assembly GCA_037952925.1). NCBI lineage: Eukaryota > Metazoa > Chordata > Amphibia > Anura > Ranidae > Lithobates > Lithobates clamitans. The sequence goes on from JBBGZY010000723.1 coordinate 6,186,728, forward strand.
TGCTCAGAATAAATTAAGAGACAGAAGCTATTGGCTACTGCCCCGTTTATAGTCCCGATGTACGTGTTTTACGTCACCGTGTTCAGAACGATTGAATTTTCCGACAACTTTGTGTGACCGTGTGTTTGCAAAACAAGTTTGAGCCAACATCCGTCGGAAAAATCCATGGATTTTGTTGTCGGAATGACCGATCAATGTCTGATCGTGTGTACAGGGCATAAGGCCTGGTTCACACCTATGCGAATTGGATGCGGATTTCATCGCATCCAATTCGCATGACATTTTAAAATACGTTCATTTGAATGAGGCTGGTTCACATATGTGCGGTGCAAATTGCAAGCACGTTATCTTCTATGGGAAGGCATCTGATTCGCAGATGCATTCCGTTGTGAACAGGATAAAATCCTGACCTGATACTGATGTAAACCTGACCTGATCCTGATGCAATCCTGACCTGATCCTGATCAAAAACTGACGTGAAATGCTGAACAACTACTTTGTCAATTAGCTGTGAAAATGGAGCTTCAGTTTGCACCGCACATGTGTGAACCCAGCCTTAACCTTTTTCTGACATTTGTTGGTTTCAAGTTAAAATCATTTCTTTTGCTAGAAAATTACTTAGAACACCCAAACAATATATATATATATATATATATATATATATATATATATATATATATATATATATATATATATATTTAGTAGAGACTCTAGAGAATAAAATGGTGGTTGTTGCAATATTTGATGTCACACTGTATTTGTGCAGCAGTCATTCAAATGCAATTTTTTGGAAAAAAATTACACTTTAATGAATTAAAGAAAAAAAAACTAACCAGTAAAGTTATCCTATTTTTTTGTATAATGTGAAAGATTTTACGCTGCGAGAATCGTGAGAGAATTGTGATCTTTTTATTCTAAGCAAAAAAATTGTGATTCTCATTTTGGCCAGAATCATGCAGCTCTACTGGGGAGGTAAGTCTGTGCTGGGGCAGGCGGTCTGTGCTGGGGGTGGGTGATTTTTGCTAGGGAGGTCAGTCAGTTCTGGGGCAGTCGAGTTGTGCTGTAGGGTCTCTCCTGTGAGAAAGGAGAGGAAGGGAGTAGTCTGTACTGAGGAGTTTGTGCCGGAGGAGAGAGTCAGTCTCTGTTGGAGGGGGTTGGTCTTTGGAGTCTGCACTGGGGGGGGGGGGGGGTTGTGCTGGGGAGATTAAGGGATGTTAGGGGAGATCAGTACTGTGGGGGATATAGGCTTGGGGGGGGGGTGATTTGTACTGGACAGAGGGGGTCATTTTGGTTGTTCTCTGTAAAGTGGCCGGTGCATTAGGGCTCATTCACACTAGTGAATGAGGAGTTGAATTACACCTCTGCCAGGACCCTGCAACCACGTGCAATGCAGACGGTTGCAACACATGTGATTCTCAGCTTCTAATTTTGTACATATGCTCTCAATGGTCATGTTTTGATTCCCACCATTGAACCATGTAGATAATGGCAGCAGTAAGTAGATAAAACCTTCTGTCACCCTGTGAAGGAGGACATTGCTGGAAATAAAGTTAGATGGGTGCAGAGATGTGTTTTACATTTTAAATTTTATAATTGACTTGAGAAGAAGTCACGCTTGAAACCCAAAGGATTGATAATTATGTTCCTGTCTGTACAAAGTTAGAAAAAATCTGTTTATTTTTGAGCTTTCAGAGCAGCAAGTGTTTCACCACTGCTTCCATTAATACAGAGAGTAGGTGACTCTTTAAGCTGCTTTATAGTGAATCTGTAGCCAAGCTACGGTCATCAAACTAATTACATGTAATTGAAAAAAAAAAAATGCCTGTAAAAGAACATTATTATGCTTACTAGTTGCGCTAGCAGTGAATCCAATCTTCAACAACAATTTTCTGTTGCTGATTAGAGACACATTAGTGACGTAGAAGCCATTCTCAATCTAGGATGTAATAATTAACCCTAACCCAATTCAAAATTCAAACTTCTGCTTTACTAGTCTTATAATACATGGCAATGAAGAGGCGTAAGTCATCTTTCTTTGAGGTCCGAATGTCACAATAGTTTGCCATGAAGTGTTGTACCATAAGTTTGAAGTTAAAGTGGTTCTAAAGATTGAGGGTTTTTTACCTTCATGCATTCTATGCATGAAGTTAAAAAACCTTTAGTATGCAGCTCCCCCCCGGCAGCCCCCCTAATACTTAACTGAGCTCCATCGCGATCAAGTGATGCACATGAGACCAGCTGCTCTCCTGGGTCTCTGCCTCCTCATTGGCCTAAGAGACAGCAGCGGGAGCCATTGGCTCCTGCTGCTGTCAATCACAGCCTGTGAGGAGGGAGTGGGGGCAAGTCCATAAGATGCACAGAGCAGTGCTTGGGAGCAAGCATGCACAAGTACCCTCATAGCAAGCAGCTTGCTATGGGGGCACTAAGAGAAGGGGGGGAGCTAAGAGCACAGGCAGGGTTCTATCAACACCCAAAGGCTAAAATTAGAATAAATGGGAACCTGTCTCGTCCCCTTGAATTATTTAATGGGACAAGGCAGGGGTGTCCCCTCTCCCCAATGCTGTTTGTAATAGCATTGGAACCTCTATTAATCGATATCCATAAAAACCCGGATATTAAAGAGTAGGGGAAAGGGAGTATAGCGTAACCGCTTATGTGGACGATTTTCTTTTTTATATCTCTAATCCCAGGACAACAACCCCAATAATATTAGAGAAGTTGAGTTGATATGGATCCACTAACTTGAAACACTTAAGATATGGGATGGATTAGGTAGATTATACCATTGGGATTATAATTCACCATTAATGTCTATATTAGGTAGAGATTACTTTAAGCCAGGGAAAAAAACACATATATTTTACCAGATGGGCAAAAAAAGAGGAAATATTATTGCAAGATGTGATGAAAAAAAATAGATTGTACACATATGCAGAAATTACACGTGAATGGGGAAATAAACCATTAGATAAATGGAGGTATATATAATTACAGCATTTTACACAATCACTACCACAACCACTCCGGGGAAAAGGACACATGAGGTTAATTGAGAAATTATTCTGCTCCCCCTCCAGCTTAAATCAAAGCATATCTAAAATATACAAAATTCTGATTAAGGAAGAAGAACAAAAACACCCACCTTATCTGGGGAAACGGGAAGAGGAAATAGGACTCCTTAGAGATGAACACAGGAAAAAAATCTTAAGAATAGCTTGCTGCTCCTCAAGGGATGTCAGGACAATGGAAATGTGCTATAAATTATTGGCAAGGTGGTATGTGACCCCTCCAAAGAGCGCATAGGTACGGGGAATAGAGACCTCCAACTTGTTGGGAGATGCTGCGACACCCCGGGGACCTTTGCGCATCTTTGGTGGGAATGCATAAAAATACCACCCTATTGGGAGGGAATTATAGGAGCAATCTATCAAATAACGGGAGAACGGGTTCAGAAGGACCCCTGGGATTGTTTATTTCACAACACCAGAAAAGCGGTCTCCCAATATATAAACACTATAGTCCCATATCTCCTAAACGCAGCCAAAAGCATGATCCCAAGACTATGGAGAACCCAAGAAGCCCCGAAGATGAAGGAGTGGGTAGTAAGGGTGGAATGGGTGAGATCCATGGAGGAAACAATACACACAGTAGAGGATTCACCGGAGGTATGTCGTAATATATGGGGAAAATGGATGGAGTTTAAAAAATCTGATGGATGTACGTTAATATTGGAGGTTTAGGGAGAGTGGGGAGGCGGGGAGGGGGGGGAGAAAAGAGGGAGGAAGAGTTGGGGGAGAGCGGGTGTTGTTTTTTTTGTTTTTGTTTTTTTTCTTTGTTTTTAAGGGAAAAAAAGAAAAAAAAAAGGAAGAGCACAGGCGGGGGATGGGAAAAGAGGAGGATTGGGGCTGCTCTGTGAAAAACTATTATATAGAGCTATTTGTTATTTAAAAAAAAAATAATAATAACAAAAATGAATCTTTAATATAACTTTGAAGTGACTCTGCTTCTAAGGAAAAAAAACTCCCTGCAAAGAATACACTTTAATACCTATCGGTCTGGCAGTAAGCCGGAACTTTGCTATCTTCAGTCTTCAGCAGAATTTGCTTCATCCAATACCTGTTAAGTCCCACCCATTTTCATAATATCCACAGCATAGGGACTAATTGTTCTGTAGTACAAAGTAAGATTTGGGGAGACTCCTTTATTAGTAAAGGTGGCCATAGATGCATCGAAAATGCCTCCAGATAGCCATATTGCATTTCATTTTACAGAAAATGACAGTACTGCAGATTGAAAAGGAAAGGTAATTTTTAATAACATTCAATCACAATATGACTTGTGTCGCAATTGTATAAGCTATATTATTTTTTATTTGCTGATTTTTTTCCCCCTTAAATACTCTTTAACCCCTTCCCGCCGAGCATACACAGATGTGCGTACTCGGCTTTCCAGGGTCATACCGGGATGATGCCCGCAGCTGCAGGCATCATCCTGGTACCGTTTTTTACAGCGGACGATCGGCTTTCCGGGTATAACAACCAATGCAGCTAAAAGCCGCTCGGCTGTTATAACGGAGCAGCGGGAGGGGACGTCCCTCCCGCCCGCCGCCCCTCCAATTGGCTGTCTCCGGCGGCTGGGGGCGGGCTGGAACGAAGCTGTGGGCGGCTTCGTTCCAGCCTTCTAAATGTAAACGCTGAAGCGACGTCTTGGCATCACTTCCCGTTTACTCGGCTGCCTATGGCGCCGATTTTAAAAAGATATACAGTATTCAGAATCGCTGTTTTCGTCGACCTGAATACTTTGAAGTGCAAAGGAGGGATCGGGGGTCTTTTAGACCCCGATCCCTCTATAAAGAGTACCTGTCACCAACTATTACTGTCACAAGGGATGTTTACATTCCTTGTGACAGCAATATAAGTCATCAAAAAAAAATTCTTTTTTAACACAATTTATAAATATAAAAATTAATAAAATAAATGAGAAAAAATGTTTTTTTAAAGCGCCCCGTCCCCGCGAGCTCTCACAGCAAAGAAAACGCATACGGAAGTCGCGCACGCATATTTAAACGGTGTTCAAATTACACATGTGAGGTATCGCCGCAATCGTCAGAGCGAGAGCAATAATTCTAGCACTAGACCTTCTCTGTAACTCTAACCTGGTAACTGTAAAAAAAATTTAAAGCGTCGCCTATGGAAATTCTTAGGTACCGTAGTTAGTCACCATTCCACAAGTGCGTGCAATTATAAAGCGTGACATGTTTGGTATCTATTTACTCGGCATAATATCATCTTTCGCATTATAGAAAAAAATTGGGGTAACTTTACTGTTTATTTTTTTTTTAATTCATGAAAGTTTCCCAAAAATTTGCGTTTAAAACACCGCTGCACAAATACCGTGTGATATAAAATATTGCAAAAATCTCCATTTTATTCTCTAGATTCTCTGCTAAAAAATATATATATAATGTTTGGGGGTTCTAAGTAATTTTCTAGCACAAAAATACGGATTTTAACTTCTAAACACCAAATTTTAAAAATAGGCTTAGTCATGAAAGGGTTAATATGAATTCAGACATAGTCTTCAGACCTTTTAAATCCACAACTTTCATTAAAACAATACCTGGTAATCCTGACGTGAATCAGATCCTTGTTCTGGCTCTTCTGTTTATAAGGAGGCAACAATTTCCCCTTATCCCCTATTGCAGGGTAAAATTGACTGTGCTGATGCTCAATGTCTAAGCATGCTCCACCATTATTATCATCATCAGAAAGCCAGCCCTTAGCAATGACATGCAGCTGCTTCTGGAGCAAGGGCATGTACAGTAAACAGTAAGTGGCTGCAGAGGTGGAGATGCTGAAAGGTTAAAAAGGTGTAAACAATATGTTGTAAAAGAAAAATTAGCATGGAAACTGTTAAGGGTATGCTTTAAAATAAATGTCATCCAGTTATACTTTACCTCTACTTTAACCACCAATATCTTTAAGATGGTGTTAAAGGGTAACTCCACTTTTGTGGAAAAAACATAGCAAATAAAAAAAAATATATAGTGTATATAATTGCTACACAAGCCATTTTATAGTTTAATGTTAATAAAAATTATGTTTCCTTTTTAAACTGCAATTTTCTGTAAAATTCAATGCAATATGGCATCCTGGAGTCGTTTGGTAGAAAAATCTAATTTCCTGCTTGGGTGAAGAACTCTGCACCAAGATACAGGTCAGGTTTTTAGTCATCCTCCGAAACAAAATGGGGATTGTTTTTTTTTCTCAACAAAAGAGTTACTCTTTAACACCTTCCTTCCAGGCCTATATCAGATTGATGGCCGAGCGGGCTTTTCGTCCTGAGTGGATGTCATATGACATCCTCTCAGAAGACGCCACTTGCGGGGCTGCGCAATCTGTCTCCGGCAGTGTCCACCTGACACCGCTGATAACTAATCACTATACCGGCCCGCTGCCAGTATCATGTGATCGCTGTGACCAATCATTCCTTTCATGCCATCCATTGTATACAAATGAGTTGCTAGCTGTGATTGGTCACAGTGATCACATGGTACAGATAGGGCAAATCACAGCCCATCTGTACCAGGTGATTAGCTTTGGCCAATCACAGCTAATCACAAAAAAAGACTCTGAATGAATCAGTCTCATTTAGTAAAAATGGTTGCTTACAACAATGAAATTCACTGGCATAAGCAATCATAATGTGTAAAGAAGAAAAAGATACCGATTACTTCCCCAGAGTAGTATATTGCTCTGGTCGCAGTGTGTTAAAAAAAAAATTTGGAAAAAAATGTAATAAAAAAAGAAAGAATTGAGAAAAAAAATTTCTTTACCTACTGTCATCAGTCAGTGTCCCTGATCATCGCCACTCCAGTTATATGATAATGCTGTACTGCACTGGTGACAGTATGTAAAAAAAATTTTTTTATTTCTTAATTTTTCCAAAAAATTGTGACAAAAAAATAACAACTTCAAAAAAATTTGCCATGCCTCTTACAAAATACCTTGGCCTATCAACTTTCCAAAAAAGAGATCATTTGAGGGATATTTGTACTGTCCTGGCGTTTTCGGGCCTCAAGATATGAAATAGGCCATCGGTAGATCAGGATTGATTGATTTTCAGATATATATCATAGTTTGTGGACTCTATAGCTTTCCTACAGACTAAATAATTTACACTGATTTGGGTTCTTTTCACCAAGGAAATGTAGCAGAATACATTTTGACCTACATTTATAAAGAAAGATTATTTGTTTGCAAAATTTAATAACAGAAACGAAAAAAAATGTGTTTTATTATTTTACTAATGCGATCACTCTCCTCCTGGCAGCATGTGTGCACTTCATCAGGCAGAACATGATGGCTCCTAGTTCTGCCTTTCCCTCTTCCAATCTAAATGCTATAAATTACAGGTTGCTGCTGTCAAGATAAATTCTTGTAAATATTGCATGATTTAATAAATGCAGAACTGCATTATTAGATGTTTTTATATGTTTTTGGAATTCAGCTATAAAATGATGCACCATCTCCTAAAGGAGAGGTCCAAAAATCAGCTATGTTAGTACATACTATTAAAAAATTCATTTCCTCATGATGTAGTGTGAAACGCAATCCAATCATTAAACAAATATACAAATCTTCAAGAAATAAATTGCAAGAAGCCAAACCCCCTTTACCATAATGTAATTTTCTCTTCCACCTTGGAGAATAATATATTTAAATTCCTCTGCAGTAAATCAGACACTGAGAATTGGCAGGAGCTCTGAAAGGGCTTTTCATCTGTTAGAAGATGTGTGAGATAAGATATTGCTTCATTTTCACTGATAATTTCTCTTGCAGGACCTGCATGCTCTATAAAAATGGAGTGAAATAGAAATGTTTTTGTGCCTATTACTTATTGATTGTCTTGCAGACTTGGGGGTTTGTTGTGTGAAATGTATGTCACGTATAGATACATGGTAGTGACTTACTCAGATGTGTCCAATTTTCTGCCTCTGCCTTCTGCATATTGAAAAGTCCAACTGAAGAAAATCATGTCAGAGCTGATTTCCTTTATTAAAAAGTGTCCGGGTGTAGGCCTGGGCTGCACAGAACAGTAGCCTTCAGTAATTAAAATTAATTCTACCTCATTACAGTCTTGTTACAAAAAAGAAGCATTATTCAAACAGATATTTTGGCCCATTTAATATATTTTCCTTAAAGTGGTACTAAACACGCAGAGGTGGATTTACTAAAACTGGAGAGTGCAAAATATAGCGCAGCTCTGCATAGAAACCAATCAGCTTCCAGGTTTTATTGTCAAAGTTTAATTGAACACGCTGAAGTTAGAAGCTGCCATGCACAGCTGCACCAGATTCTGCGCTCTCCAGTTTTAGTAAATTAATCCCACACTGTTTACTTTACATTATCCATACTCTATGTATATAGGTGATGGCACTGTATTTATTTTAATTTGAAAAAAAAAAAATCTAAGTACCTTTTTTCATAATCGATTTACAGCTGTCATGTGATCCAGCTTTCTCCCAGTCCATCTGCAGGGAAATATCAGCGAGAGGAGCTTCTAGTCCTTTGCTGCCAGTCACATGTAAAAAAATGCAAAAGAAAAATACGGTACATAATTAATTCATCTTTATTATTTTTGTGCAAAAACATGGCGTGAACTGTCAAGGGGAGGTTCTGCCAATCACAGTCTGTTTCATGCCCCCCCCCATAGGTGAGGCCAGAGAGGTGAAATCTGCATCAATCAGCATGTAATATCCCACCCCAAAAGTGTGGACTTGTTTAGTGGGGATGGAGGAAGTGGGCTGTCATTTATCCAGAGTGTCCCACATGTATGATTTTATAGTCACGTGGGTTGCACGGATAAGGAAAAAGGAGGAAATGAACAGCTTAGAAGGTAATTGAAACTGGAGCAGATGAGACAATGGCTAGTCTACACAATCTTCAGCTGCAGTGGGGACACAGACAAGGAGGGGGAGTCACTAAACAGCAAGATCAACCTGTTTTTTTTTGCAGAATACAGATAATGAATCCCATAGTTTAAATGATGTGGGTTTACTGACACTTTACTTGTGCACTAAGGGACACAGGATGACTTATTCAGATACATAGGGTTATGCTGCTGCCTTTAAGAGGTTGGACACAGGCAAACAAAGCTGTACGGACAGCCTAATATAACTCCTCCTATTCTCATCATGCTCCAATTTATCGCTAGTGTCCTTAGAGAAGAGAAATCTTCTCTCCTCTGTGAACAGCAAACCCTTTGCTACTCTTTCTGCTTTTTAATCAAGATTCCTGTTCCTTCAGTTGCTGCAGAGCCAGATAGGCTCACCTGCAGCTCTCCAGATCAGCTGATCTTGGTAAAAGCCTTGTAGGCCATACCTGGACTTAATTATGAGGAAGAAGCTGAGGCAGAAAGGTGGGCTGATAACATCACTATCTCCAACTCGGCCAATCAGAGGAAGTTTTGTATAGATTCACAGAATACAAAACTGCCTCAGAATGGCTGAGTGCCACTCAGACCGACTTTGTTTTGTTCCAGGTGTGAGACAGGACCCGTCTTACAGCTGGAACCCAGCACTGTGTACTATGTGTAGCTGAAGCTACATACAGTTCATACAGCACTTAGAGCCAATGTGAAAGAAATAGTTTGTTGGACCAACTTGGTCCAAACAAACAATTTAATGTGGCAGGAAACCTGGAGATCAGCTTTTAAAGCCTCCAGCCTACTTTCACCTATAAAACAGTTTTTATAGTGACTGGTCTAATCCAGAAAAATTCTTTATTCCCACCAACAACTTTGCCTAGTAATATCATATTGAGGGGTTCCTTAAAGAGGAGTCCCCCAAAAGTAGAACTTATGCTTTAAGCACTCCTCGCCCCCTTACATGCCACATTTGGCATGTCATTTGTTTTTTTTTGGAGGGGTAGGGGGTGGGGGGTATCTAATTTTGAGGGGTATCCAGCTCCCACTTCCTACTTCCGTCGCTTCGCCGCCTAGGCGACACCTCCTCTCCCCCTAGACGACTCCTCCTCTTCCCCTCACTCTCTACAATCTTCTGGGACATGTTACAGGTCCTAGAAGATTGCATGGCCACTAAGAAAGTGCAGCACGACTTGCGCAGTGCGCACCTGGTTGTAAAGCTGGAAGCTGTCACAGCCGGGTGCCCACACCTGCAATGACGGCCCCGTAAAAAGGAGGGGGAGAGGAGCAAGGTTTCAGGTGGCCGCATCGCTGGACCGTGGGACAGGTGAGAATCTGTTTATTAAAAGTCAGTAGCTGCACTTTTTGTAGCTGCTGACTTTTAATAAACTTGCAAACAAGTGGAACTCCGCTTTAAAAATTGGGCCGTTCTTGTAGTGGATTAAGCTGTGTCATATTTTTGACTGTCCCTGTATAAAACAGCCCTGTGTTTAAAGACCAGGAGACTAAAAGGCTTATTCTTCCTTGCAGGCCCTGCCCTGCAACTTGCCATTGGTACCATCTTCATCTGCCAGATGGTCTATGTAACGGAACGTCCCACACTCCGCTTAAGTGCTTCTGTCAGTATACTACTTCCTCCCAGTCTGGATACAGATATCGGATATTCCAAGCGCTCCCAAGCACAAAACAAGACGAGACTTGCTTAGCTGCTAACATGGAATCATTTATTAGAACCAGAATACAAGTCTTTTTATACAGTAGAAGAGGAGTTCCCCCCTCCTGCTCATATTACAATACACCTGTAACAAATTAACATGAGTTAATTAACTAATACCTTTAAGCAGCCGATGAGACTCTGTGCCTGTTAGGATTTCACTTACAGGTCAGACTTGTTGTCACCGAGCTTCACACAGTAGATTATACATTATCATAAGTACACCCACAGGACATTTTCTCACAATAGCAGGAGCTCCAGTAGGAATCGTCCCATATCCAACATTGTACAGAGGACAATGTGATCAGCTCTCTCAATTAACATGTGGAGTTCAGAATCAAACAAAGTCTTTACATATATCCTGGGAGATATTGTGGATAAAAATTACTGTCCCATTTTAAGTAATCCAAGATATATTTTCTCACTCACCCTGTTCCAGGATAGCACAGGGTGACTTAGACATAAGAGGTGTATGGGGAGCTAAAACAAGGGTATCCCATATTTTCCAAGGGATTCTGGGTTCCACGGGCCCTTCCGTCACAGTCTAGTCATAGGAACCTGGATCTATCTGCACAGATTCCTCTTACTACCAACAACTGGAGCTCATTCCTGTGACCCTATTCTATTATATAATAATTATTAATAGTTATTTATTAACGACAGATACTTGTATAGTGCCAATAATTTACGCAGCACTTTTACATAGTGTATATATATTGTATATTCATATCAGTTCCTGCCCTCAAGAAGCTTACAATCTAAGGTCCCTAACACATTCATACACATAATAGGGTTAATTTGGACAGAAGCCAATTAACTTACTAGCATGTCTTTGGAGTGTGGGAGGAAACTCGGGTACCCGGAGGATATCCACGCAGTCACAGGGAATACATGCAAGCTCCAGGCAGTTTATGACATGGTTGAGATTCAAACCGAAAGCCCTAGTGCTGCCGGTGAAAGTGCTAACCACTTAGCCACTGTGCTGCCCTCAAATGTTGTTCTGCGAAGCACCTTTAGCGTATGTTCTTTGATAAGGGAATGACTCTATGGCAAATCCCTGGACAACTTTATCTAGTTCATCACTAAGCAAAAGAGCACCCTTTTGCCCCATCAAAAAAGGATATGCCTCAGCCTGAAACATCCATTGCCTTTGAGGTCTGGAACATCCATTACCTCACAGGGTTTGTGTGATTTCTCCGGAACCTCCAAGTCCAAGGCAAAGCACTGTAAATCCTGGGTTCCCAAATTCTCCAAACCCGCATGCACACCCTCCTTGCAATGAAGTGGTGCCCCCATGTGCCAGAATTTGGGGATGTCTGTTTGCCTTTTCTGGGGGGGGATACAGCCTATTCTGGATCTACAAGTTCTCAATACCTTTCTTCGGGTACGAATATTCCATATGGAATCTACCAGGTCAATCTTTGCTTTTTTCCATCCGGGCATCTATAGATATCTACTGGCATATTGTTATCTTTTCCCCACTTCAACGCTTCCTGTGTTTTTCAGTGGTCACCCAAAATTATTAGTTTTTTGCCCTTCATTTTGGCCTATCAGCTGAACCTTGGTTCTTTACCAAGGTGCTAGCCCCTGTACTTGCTGTACTACTACGCTCTTGGGGCATTCTCATAGTGGGATAATTGGACTACCTCTTACAGTCGGTACAAGCAGCATCCAATATCTACTGAACTGTTCAAATTCTGCAGAGATTCCAGTGGATCCTTAGCACCAAAAGTCAGTGCCTGAACAGACTAATAACTTGAAGTAGCTATGCTTTCTCCTGAATACTTCTAAGTCTTTCTTCAGCAGAAAGCTCTCCAAGCTTTTCATTCCCATTTTCAAATGCTGCAGTCCAGGAACCAACTGACTGTACGCTTTTGCATGTCCTGGTGTGAATGGTTGCCTCTTTTGAAGTAGTTCCATATGCCCAGTTTTACTCCAGACCATTGCAGCTCAAAAGTATGGTCTCTTCACCCTGGGGTGTTTAAAGATCTCTATCATCAGTGGGGGGTGTCGAACAAACTGAGAATTTGTTGCCAGGTCCAGGGATCCTCTAGCCTTTGCAGTGGATTCTTAGGTGCCTCTTTGGGATCAGTTCAAACTGATCTACACATTTCATCCTCTGAAAACCTGCCTTACCTCCCCTGCAGGATCAAGATAGAGGACAGTCCAGGGATTCTTATTGCTCTGAACTGGCCCAGGTGGATGTAGTACTTGAACTATGTCAGACTTTTGACAGACTCTCTGTGGGCCCTTCCAGATCATCCAGATCTTCTGTGCGTTACCCTGCTTATTTGTTGCTGGCCTGGTTGTTGAAGCCGAGGTCATGAAGTAAATGGGTCTTTCAATGCAGTTATCCCTATTCTCCTGAAAGCTAGAAAATCAACCTCTCACAAAATCTGTAATTGCACCTGGAAAGCATATTTGTCTGGGTTCAGGGCAAGAAATGTCCATTCCAGAAAACACAAGTTTAGACTTGAGTACTATGAAGGGTCAAATTTGGCCTTAGTGATTCTTTTTAAAAGGATGCTTACCTCTGATTCCTTAGTGAAAACCTTTATACAGAGGATGTCTCACATTGTTCCCTTTGTACATTCCCTGGTGACTCTGTGGGATCTCAACCTGGTTCTATCGGTTCTACAGAAAGCATCATTTTAAACCTGTCAGGGGTTTTCTCCTGTCTACTGTTACTCACATAGTTGCCTTCCTCATTGCCATCACCTTTGTGAGGTGAGTTTCTGTGTTCTGAGTTAACTTGTACAGAATTGTTCTTGTTGTACACAGAGACAAGGTTGTCTTGAGGCCTACAGCCTCTTATCTTCCCAAGGTGGTTTATTCCTTTCACCTTAACCAAACTAAATCTATCTCTCTGCTACTGCTTTTTAAAAACAGACTGACTCTCTGTTTGTTATCCTTGAGGGTCCCTGTGGGGGTCATTCCACTATCTTCCGGTGCATTCAAAAGCTTATCATTCTAACCTTAGGCCCCTTTCACACGATAAGCCCGCTCAGATCCACCTGTCCAATTTTCAGGCGGATCCGAGTGGGCCACCCATTGACTCCTAAGGGCAGGCATCTGTCAGCGGAGATGTGCCTGCTGACATCCGTCTGCCATCCGATCCACTCAAAACCGATGTATGGCGATATGTTCGCCATCCGTCTGGCAGATAGGATTGGATGGGATCTGATGAAAACCGACATGCTGCCTGTTTTCGTCCAATAAAAATCAGCATGGCTCTGACAGGTCCCGCCTTGCTCAGTCAGCAGAGACAGACCTGTCATCCGTCGGCTCAGCGGAGATCAACAGAGCAATCTCCCGCTGAGCTAGCGGAGTCCGCTAAGCGGATCCACCCCACGTGAAAGGGGCCTAAGACTCAAAGTATAACTAAAGGATTCTTTTATTTGTTTGTTTTAGAAAGAGTGGAGAGGGGGATTAGAACACCTGTTATGTTTCTATTGCTTTCTGTGCCCTTGTTAGGATGATTCATCCTCTTTATTTCTCCTTGCTACTTTTATTACTGAAATTGAAAGTAAAAGAAAATCTCAAATGTTGAGCTGTCACCAGAATGGGAATAGTGGGAAAATCTTCCAATGGGGAAACAAGTTCTGGTAACCCTGGGAACAACCAAGGATTCCCTCACTTTGGAGGGATTTCCTCTTCCTGTTTTGGTTATGGGATAGGACGTGAAGGGAAATTTTAAAAATGGGACACAGATGACAAAAAGGAAATTACAAGGATTATAACCCTCCCTTACTCTATCCAAAATGGACTAAAAGTTTTGCCTTTAGGTTTACTTAAGGGACAACGTTCCACCTTTTCCTGTCAAAGCACACTCTACTAGATTAGTTAGTGTTTCATGGGCTTTTCATTATCAGCATCTGTTTTTATATTTGAAAAGTTGCCAGCTGGTCTTATGTTCACACGTTCATCAAGTTTTACCAGGTGGATGTTCAGGCCTCATGTTGGGTTCCTTAATATACAGTACTATTAGCAAAATAAGACTTTGAAAATAATTTTCTTGGAATGCACATGTCCCTTCTCTTTGTTCTTATGACCCACTCAAACTATTGCTTTGCTACATAACTGGAGCATGATGTGATTATAAGGGGTTATATAAGGCTGTCCTTACAGCTTAATTTGCTGATGTGCAGTCTCCTGAAGGCAGCAGCATAACTCTATGTACTGGAATTACTCATACTGTAGTTCTTAATGTACTCCAAAAAAAGGATTTTACGTTATGCCAAATCCACATCCTTTGAGTTCACAGTGCTTTTGTTTTGCTAATTGAGCAGTGAAGGGCATCCACATTATGATGAGGTCATAACTCTACTCTCTTCTCCTTTAAGTAAACTGTCAGTGCTAGACTGACAACACCGTTTAATGCAAAGGAGCCGATTGGATTATTCTGCTGGCTTGCATGCCAGTCTGAGGGTTACAGGAAACTAGTAGAAGGACATATTCAAATAATTATAATAGCTGTTGCTAAAACTTCCTTTGTTTAATCTTTAAAGATATTTTAAAAAGTGCACAACATGTTTTTATTTTTTTTCCTGGAGTTCAGCTTTAACCCCTTCACGCCTAATGGTGAAATGGTGAAATCTTAACTATTAAAGTGGTGTTCCGGCCAAAATTATACTTTTTAAATAAAAATACCCCTATAGTACACAAGCTTAATGTATTCTAGTAAAGTTAGTCTGTAAACTAAGGTCTGTTTTGTTAGTTTATAGCAGTAGTTTGTTATTTTATAAACTTACAGCAGGCCGTGGCCATCTTAAGTGTGGGCATCTGAAGCCAGACTGTATTTCTTCCTGGATCTCATCCTTGCAGATCTCGCACATGCTCAGTGCAGCACAAGCAGTGTAATAGGTTTCAGGTCAGGTTTCCATAGCAACGGCAGTGTCAGAGGAAGTTGCCGCCCCTTCCCAGAAGGCATTGCAAACAGGAAATGATGCGATGGGCCGCGGCCAGGGAGGAGGAAGTGAAATATGAATACAGCAGATATACAGTAGGTGCTGAGAAATTTTTTTTCAAATATCCAATTCGTTTACAGAGCACAGTTTAGTGAGGGATGCTTAAGAGTTGAAAAAGTGGGTGGAACTCCACTTTAACTTGCAACTTTGACATGTGTTAGGAAAACCATACATATCATCACAACTACTTTGTGCATCCAGGTGAATTATAGTGCATTTTTTTCAGGACAAATTAGGGTTTCATTTGGTGGTAAATGGTAATAAATATCTCCTGATTTGTTTTTGTTAAATGTGTTGTAAGGAAAACTGGGCAAAATAGTAAAAAAAAAAAAAATCATTGTTTTTAGAATTTAGCTGTTTACAACCCCTGGCAAAAAGTATTGTAAAATGTTCATTCAATTGTTTAATTGTGTAGAAAAAAAACTAATCACACAACGCCTCAAAACTATTTTAATTTAACAATCCAACCTTCTGGCTTTAAGAAACAGTTAAAAAACTGTAGTCTGTTGCAACTGTTTTTTGCAGATCAAGCAAAAAATATGGAATCACTCAATTCTGAGGAAAATATTATGCAATCACCTCGTACTTTGCAGTTCTAAAACAAACATCTGCATCAGATTACATCCTGAAAAATGATGTCATCATCACCATCCTTTTAATTGATAGAATAAGAAGTGTCCAGATCTCAATATAAACTTGTGCATTTATTGAAGATTTATTGTCTGTCATCTCCCCCGTACCTTTACCTGACATGCAACTCCATATCATCAATAATTGTGGAAATTTGCATGTTTTCTTCAGGCAGTCGTCTTCATACATTTCATTGGAACGGCACCAAATAAAAGTTCATCATCACCCTGCCCAATGCAGATTGGTAATTCATCGCTGAATATCACTTTAATCCAGTCATCCACAGTCCATGATTGCTTTTCTTTAGCCCACTGTAACCTTGTTTTTTCTGTTTATGAGTTAATGATGGTTTTCATCAAATGGGAACGTTGTTAAAAGCATACTGGTAAACCAAGGAAGACATCAAAGCGTCAAGATAGAAGACTTAAAGCAATATGCCTCGAAAACAGAAAATGCACAACAAAACAAATGAAGAACAAATGGTAAGAAACTGGAGTCAATGTCTGTGACCAAACTGTAAGACATCGCCAAAAGGAAATGGAATTTACATACAGAAAAGCCAAACGAAAACCATCACCACCTAAACAGAAAAAAACAAGGTTACAGTGGGCTAAAGAAAAGCAATCATGGACTGTGGATGACTGGATGAAAGTGATATTCAGCGATTATTTACGAATCTGCATTTGGCAGGGTGATGATGAACTTCTGTTTGGTGCCGCTCCAATGAAATGTATGAAGAGGACTGAAGAAAACATGCACATTTCCACAGTCATTGATGATATGGGGTTGCATGTCAGGTAAAGGTAGGGGGGAGATGACAGTCATTAAATCTTCAATAAATGCACACGTTTATATTGAGATTTTTGACACTTTTCTTACTCCATCAATTGAAAGGATGTTTGGTGATGATGACATCATTTTTCAGGATGTAATCTGATGCAGATGTTTGTTTTGGAACTGCAAAGCACGAGGGGATTGCATAGTACATGGTGATTTCATAATATTTTCCTCAGAATTGAGTGGTTCCATATTTTTTTCCTCTGATTGATCTGCAAAAATAGTTGTTGACTACAGTTTTCTTTATTTTTATTTTTTTGTAAGTGTTTCTTATGAATGTTCAATGAAAATTGTTTTGAGGCACGTCTGTAATTAGTATTTTTTTTACACAATTAAACAATTGAATGAACAGTTTTCAAGAGTGGGGATTCCATACTTTTTGCCAGGGGCTGTACACTAGAGATCAAAATGAGAGAACAATTTATGAACACTTGATTTTTTCAGAAATAATGTAATCTTCATTGCTCAACATTTGATGGAATTTTTTCTGTGGCTATACCATGCTAATAGAACAGTGTTTTTCAAAATAACCAAGGCACTTCAACAAAAAAAACCTTTATTTTGTAGAAAACACAATGATTAAATTTAGAGAACAGCAATGACTGTAGCATATTGTAGATTACAACTAATATTTCTGAAGGTTACAACAATCAACAATTAATAGGAAGTGTACAAGCCCTTGCTTTGAATGACTTCCGCACATCTGCGGCCATAGGACATCACTAGTCTCTCACACTGCTCTGGTGTGTTTTTGTTCCACGCTTCTTCCAGGTTTTTATTTGGTTTTAGATCAGGACTCTGGGCTGGCCATTTCATTATTTCAGTGTTTTCAGCTTCAAGGAACTGCTTTACCCATTTTGCTGAGTGATAGGGGGCATTGTTGTGGATGAAAATTGCTAGCTGATTGGGTGAGGAATGCAGGGAAAGAACCGCATGTTGTGGCCCAACTCTTGCCCAACTCTTGCTGCAGAAAACATCCCCCAAACCATGACGCTCCCCCTCCACCTTTCACTGACTTCCTTACACACTTTTATTTCAGTCTTTTCCCAGTTTGACAACGAGCATAACATAATGGGGGTTATTTACTAAAGGAAGATCCACTTTGCACTTAAAGTGCACTTGGAAGTGCAGTCGCTGTAGTTCCGAGGGGGGCATACAAGGAAAATAAAAAACAGCATTTTAGCTTGCACATGATTGGATGATAAAATCAGCTGAGCTTGCCCTCATTTCAGATCTACCCCTTAGATTTAGAGCGACTGCACTTTCAAGTGCACTTGCAGTGCAAAGTGGATTTGCCTTTCGTAAATAAGCCCCATTGTTTCTTATCAGACCCAAATAAATGAAACCTGCTCTCATCACTAAAGTGAACTTTGGACCAGTTCTCCTCTGTCCACACAACATGCTCCTCAGCAAAGATTAGTCTAGCCTTTTGATTCTTTCTGCTAATAAGAGGTTTGGCTTTCAGTCCAAATTCTCTTAAAAGGCGAGACACTGTATGACAAGACAGATCCTTACTCTGTTCAGCGCTAAACTGGCCAGCAATCACAGCTGCAGTGTTGAACCGATTGCCCATTGGTATTCTCCGCATTATCCTGTCCTCTCTTGCATTTGTATTTCGTGGATGATTAGCCTTCTTAGGGGGACTTGGATGAGTTTTTGACATTGTAAAGAGACATCACAGATTTGGAAAGGCAAACTTCTCTTGCTATGGCTAAAAGGGTCATCCCTTTTGGCCTTCATCTGGACAACCTGCTGCTGGAGGGTTTCAGTCATTTAAGAACGGCTCACTATATGCCAGAACCACTTCTGCACCACCCACCATGGATATACGTCGCTACTTTGACGTTAAATACCGCTGTTATGGCAGCAGATAGCGAGCCGCTTTAAAGCGGAGTTCCACCCTAAAGTGGAACTTCCGCTCATCGGATTCCTCCCCCCCTCCGGTGTCACAATTGGCACCTTTCAGGGGGGAGGGGGGTGCAGATACCTGTATAATACAGGTATCTGCACCCACTTCCGGGTACAGCTAGCCGCAGCTAGCCGCAGACTCCCCGCCCACCCCTGTTGTGTTGTGGGAAATACACAGTTCCCACAACACAACGGGGACCAGTAAAGACGCGCAGCGCGACTCGCGCATGCGCAGTAGGGAACCGGGCAGCGAAGCGGCAACGCTTTGCTTCCTGATTCCCTCAGTGTGAATGGCGGCGGCAGCACCCGAGGATTGAGGGACGGCTCGGTCTCGGGTGCCGACATCGCTGGACCCCGGGACAGGTAAGTGTCCTTATTTTAAAAGTCAGCAGCTGCAGTATTTGCAGCTGCTGACATCTAATTTTTTTTTTTTTTGTGAAACACCACTTTAAGATTAAAGAGGTCTCCTTGTCATATTCGCCACAAAATCACTTTTATGGGTGGCAGGAGAGGTGCCCCTCCCGCCATGTCCCGGGCGTCTCCGCCGCTTTTGAGTGCCATTGGAAGTGACGGAGATGATCCAGTCCTGTAGCCTGATGGGCAGGAAGTCGAGTGAGGACATGATGTCTTCCACTCGATTCTATGCCCTTGGAGGACTGGAGTTATGTCAAACGTCACTTCCGCCCAACGACCTTAAAGGGACAATTTTTTTTAAAAGAAAAAATAAAATTTTTTTTAATTGTGCTTTTAAGTGTAAATGTGAGATCTGAGGTCTTTTTGACCCCAGATCTCACATTAAAGAGGTCCTGTCATGCTTTGTTTCTATTACAAGGGATGGTTACATTCCTTGTAATAGGAATAAAAGTGATCCAGTTTTTTTTTTTTTTTTTGGGACAGTGTAAAAAGAAAAAAAAAAGTAAAATAAATAATAAGAAAAAATAAATAAAATTTAAATCGCCCCATCCTTCCGTGCTCACGCGCAAAAGCAAACGCATATGTCAGCCCTGCCCACATATGTAAACGGTGTTCAAACCACACATGTGAGGTATCACTGTGATCGTTAGAATGAGAGCAATAATTCTAGCCCAAGACCTCTCTTGTAACTCAAAACTGGTAACCTGTAGAAATTTTGAAGATTTTTAACTGCCAAAGTTTGTCGCCATTCCATGAGCAATCACAATTTTGAAGCATGACATGTTGGGTATCAATTTACTCGGCATAGCATTATCTTTCACAATATATACAAAATTGGGCTAACTTTACTGTTTCCTTATTTTTTATTTAAAAAAAGTGTATTTTTTCCCTAAAAATTGCTTTTATAAATCCGCTGCGCAAATACGGTGTGACATAAAGTATTGCAACGATCTCAATTTTATTCTCTAGGGTGTCTGAAAAAAAGGAATAATGTTTGGGGGTTCTAAGTAATTTTCTAGCAACAAAAAAAAAACAGATTTTAACTTGTAAACAACAAGTGTCAAAAATAGGCTTGGTCCATAGGGTTTGTCAGATAATTTCAAATATCATTGAAGTTTTTTATTCTGTTCTTTAAAATATATGTAACTCATGAAATATGCTTAACAAAACTACTCTTTTACTCCTGTTTAGATCATTTCAAATAGAACTAAGCAGTGACCTTGAAATGTAGGAAATTGTAGATTGTTCTCTAATTTTGATCTCCAGTGTATCTTGCTACTACTATAACCTTCCACCAAACAACAACCCAAAATAAATGATCCTGTTCCTGACGATCGCAGTGATACCACATATATGTATGTTAGTTGTGAACAGAAAAATGCAGCGCTCTAAAAAACTAAACTTGTATCGTCTGTGAATATTAGATCACATAATAGGCGTATGTAGGGTATTTCAAACAATATTCTATAATAAAGTGACACTATAGTGAAAGTCCATAAGTAAGTTGCAGTAAACAGTTGGAAAATCCTCAACTGCTGTGTCTTGTCTCCACCATACATAAAGTATGCAAACTCACCGGGCAGAGATGCTGTATAACATATAGAACAGCCAAACACTCTTTTTTTTCTTTTGTTTCTTTTATGATTCTTGCAAATAACATCCTCCAGGTATCAACTCTCTCATGGACATCAAAGGGAATGCTCGCTCTCATCCAATAAAATGAATCACCAGTGTCAAAGAAAAACTTATAGGGGTTGATTTACAAAAGGTAAATAGCCTGTGCACTGCAAGTGCACTTCAAGTGCAGTTGCTCTAGATCTGAGGGGAACTTGCAAGGAAAACTGCATTTGTGCTTGCACATAATTGGATTATATAAATCAGCAGAGCTTCCCCTCAGCTCTAGAGCAACTGCACTTGCAGTGCACAGTATATTTGCCTTTAGTAAATTAACCTCTTAGTGTATAAAATAATTTTAAAAACAATACAATCCGCATACATAGAATACACATATGTGTCACTGGTATCCACAAACTTACATCTGGTGCTGCCAAACTATAACATTGTGGTGGCAGGACCTCAGGAGTATAAGGAATAAAACTCGCCGTTTCGCCCCACACACACGTCATCAGGAACGTACAAATAGAAGAAACCAGCAGACTCACTTATGTAGTGTAGCCCTCCACAGGATGTCAAGAATTGCAATCAGGGAGACAGCCGGAGAGCGCAACGTCACTTTCGCTCCCGGCGCCATGTTATTTTAGTCCACTACGTCATTTCCAGTTTGGCGCCATATTAAGAAAGACCGGAAGTCTGTTAGCTAGACAACACATACAGGCGCCGTTTTAACCACTTAAGGACCGAGCCTCTTTCTGAGATTTGTTGTTGGTTAAAAACTGTTGTTTTTTTTTATAGAAAATTACTTAGAACCCCCAAACATTATACGTTTTTTTTCTAACACCCCAGATAATAAAATGCAATACTTTCTGTCACACCGTATTTGCATAGCGATCTTATAAGCGCACTTTTTTTGGAACAAATACACTATTTGAATACAAAATAAGACAACAGTAAAGTTAGCCAGTTTTTTTTTTATATTGTGAAAGATAATGTTACGCCGAGTAAACTGATACCCAACATGTCACGCTTCAAAATTGCGATCGCTCGTGGAATGGCGACAAGTTTTACCCTTAAAAATCTCCATAGGCGACGTTTAAAAAATTCTACAGGTTGCATGTTTTGAGTTAAAGAGGAGGTCTTAGGCTAGATTTATTGCATTTTCATATGCAGGCGCTACTCACGTATGCGTTCGCTTCTGCACGCAAGCTTGTCGGGACAGGGTGCGTTTAAAAAATAGGTTTTTTTTTACTTATTTATTTTATTTTTTATTTTTACACTGCTTTAAAAAAAATTTGTCCATTTTATTCATGTTACAATGAATGTAAACATCCCTTGTAATTGAAAAAAAGCATGACAGGTCCTATTAAATATGAGATCTGGTGTCAAAAAGACCTCAGATCTCATATTTACATTAAAATGCAATAATAATAAAAAAAATTGTCATTTAAAATTTTTTTTATTTTTTTAAATGGCCCTTTAAGATCTATGGGCGGAAGTGACGTTTTGACGTCGCTTCTGCCCTGCATTGTTATGGAGATGGGTGGGGGCCATTTTTCCCTCGCTCGTCTCCATGCCCAGCAAGATGGACGATCTGATCGCCTCCGCTGCTGCTGACGGAACCGGTAAGCGGCAGAGGCCACCAGAGCGCGGCGGGAGCCCCTCTCCCGCCGCCGATCAAAGTGACCTTGCGGCGAATGCGCCGCAGAGACCACTTTTATCTGAAACCAGAGCGCTCACTGAAGAAGAGGAAACTGGGGTTATGGCAGCTAGCTGCTACCATAACGATATTCCTCTTCAAACAGCTGACGTATAACGACGGTGGGCGGTCTGGAAGTGGTTAGAGAAGACCTAGACGTTAAAATAACGTTGGATGTCCCAGTAAAGACATCGATGTCATAACTATTAAAATTATTATTGAAAATTACCATAGAATATTATGAAAAATATCAAAATTATATTCAATATTATAAAAAAATATATAAAAGAAGGAAAATATAAAAAGGTAGTTAAGGAATCTGCTGTAAGGAGAGAGGGAATACAGTTTATATTCATATATCTATAATGGTACCAAATCTAAATAACTAAAATGCAATAGTTATTTAGATTTGGTACCATTACAGATATATGAATATAAATTTTATTCCCTCTCTCCTTTCAGAAGGTTATTTCTTAATGCACCAGATTGTAATATGTAGCCCACACAATATTTCAGATTCCTTAACCACTTTTTTATATTCTTCTTTTTTACATTTTTTTCTAAGATCGAATATCATTTTTTAATTTTTCATAATAATCTGGTGTAATTTTCGGTAATGTTATTAATAGTTATGACATCGGTGTCTTTACTTGGACATCCATCGTTGTTTTAACTTCTAGGTCTTCCTAAAATGGTGCCTGTATTTGTTATCTAACTAATATACTTCCAGCCTTTCTTGGCACCGAACCGGAAGTGGCATAGTGAACTACAATAACATGGCGCCGGGACTGGAAGTGACGCTATGTGCTCCGGCTGTCTCCATGATTGGAATTTTTGACATCCTGTGGAGGGCTACATAAGTGAGTCTGCTAGTTTCTTGTATTTGTACATTCCTGATGATGCGGGTGGCATGAAAGAGCTTGATTCCTTATACGCCTGATGTCCTGTTTGGTGGCACCAGATGTAAGTTTGTGGATACCAACTACACATGTTTGTGTATTTTATGTATGCGGATTGTATTGTTTTTAAATAAATTTTATCATTTGACATTACCAATAAATACTACACTATAAGTTTTTTCTTTGACATTGGTGGTTCGTTTTATTGGCTGAGAGCGAGCATTCCCTTTGACGTCCATGAGATGTGTTTTGGAGAGAGTTGGTACCTGGCGGATCTTAATTGGATGCTGCACAGATTTCCTGTGAGGAGAATCATAAAAGTAACCTAGCGTGTTTGGCTGTTCTACAGTATATGTTATACAGCATCTCTGTCCGGTGAGTTTAGTAGAAGAAGACACAGCGGTGGAGGATTTTCCAACTGTTCACTGCAACTACTTACTTATGGACTTTCTTTATAGTGTCACTTTATTATTGAATATCGTTCTAAATACACTTCATACACCTATTATGTGATTTAATGTTTATGGGTGATATAAGTTTAATTTTTTAGAGCGCTACATTTTTCTGTTTACATGTATGATACAGTGTTCTTGTATATCTACACTGTCTGCATGCTGCTCTGTACTTACCAATTAGCGCTGGCATACACTATTTTGATTTCTTGAGTATACTAGTTGTTGTTTGTACCCGTAGTACAGCCCAGAAACAATAGTGCGCATTTTGCTTTTTTTTTTTTTTATCCTATGTAAAACACACTGACACGAAAACTAATATAAAAAAAAAAATCCTGTCCAAAAAAATACTGACCCTGACCTTGACCCAAACACTAACCTTGGCACAAACCTTGATCTAGGTATTTATTATTAATATGATTATTATTTTACATTTTTTTTTTCTCTGCAAGGAGAGAGAACGATATGATGTATCTCTCACCTCAATTCACCGAGAGAGAAAACACGGGGGCGGGCTTCACAGTGATTGATCACTGTGGTAGTGTCAGGAAGGGCAAGCCAGTAACCAAAATGTCAGAGGAACATCTGTGCACAGGTTCCCAGTAAGACGAGCTGCATGGGGACACGCACGCACATTGTGACAGTTTTTGGCGCCAGATGTGCTATTTAAAGGAGACTGTTGCCCAGGTTCATTGCTGTCTGGTCTACAGCATTCCCTGTGACCCCTGCTACCCGTTGATCTTGAATACCTGTTCCAGTTGACTTTCGGCTTGTTCCTGACTACTCTTGCCTTCTGCCTGCCTCCGATACCGGCCTGTCCTGACTTTGCTCCTGTCTCTCCATTGGTCTCCTTGCTGCCCCCCTGTTACTGATTTGGCCTGTACCTTGACTCTGCTCCAGCTACCGGCACTTGTACCTGATCTGTCCATTAGTTATGACCCAGCTTGCCTGTACCTGTCTGTGTTCCGATCTACAGAACACCTCACTGACTACTGAGTCCTGCTTTCATGCGCAATTCTCCCAGCTCAAAGGGAGATACGCAAATATGTGTCCCCACAGAAAAAGCCCAGTCCAGTGATACCTCATATTTGCGTATGCTCAGCATGAAGGGGTTAACATAGAGCAGGTGTCTAGCTAGTGGTCTACATTGCACAGCACAATCACATTTAGGTGCATTGTGTGTTTTTGCATGCATTATCAGTCATAACAAGGAATCAAGGCTAAATGATCAGACTTGCATAGTCAGGGATGTGGAGGCAACCCATTTCTCTTGTGTGCATATAAGAGGTGCAGCTGCCTGAATACTTTCCAGTCTTTCTGGTTTAGCAGTTACTGCAGACCATGAGCCCATGATAGCAATTTGATATCCATATCCCCTCTATTTATTCTAGCTCTGTATTTACTTGTCAACTAGATCAGTTATAATTAGGGTTGTCCCGATACCGATACTAGTATCGGTATCGGCACCGATATTGAGCTTTTGCCCAAGTACTTGTACTCGGGCAAATGCTCCCGATGCTTCCCCTGATACATGGATAGTCAGCAGTGATCGGCGCATGGGGGAGTTACAAGCTTCTCCCCCACGGCTTTCAGCTGCTTTAGTGAAATCAAAACAGCGGTGATCAGTGCTTGTAACTCCCCCACACGTGATCACCGCTGTCTATCACGGTATCCTCCATACCCCCTCCGTTCTGCTGTCCCGTTCTGCTGTCCCTCTCCGTTCTGCTGTCCCTCTCCGTTCTGCTGTCCCCTCCGTTCTGCTGTCCCTCTCCGTTCTGCTGTCCCTCTCCATTCTGCTGTCCCTCTCCGTTCTGCTGTCCCTCTCCATTCTGCTGTCCCTCTCCGTTCTGCTGTACCTCTCCGTGTCCTCCTCCTTCCTTTATTGTATGGACAGAGTCAGCTGACTCTGTCCATTCACATAACTGAAACATTGTAACCTCCTGTGATTACGATGTCTCAGTTTATGAATGGAGAGGAGCCGCTGTATTCTCTCCATTCATTTTCAGAGCAGCTGAGGCTGCAGAGAAAGGGACTGGGGAATCTCTATCCTCTGTCTCTTTCTCTGTCTCGATGGGGGAGATATCAGGGGTCTGTTAAGACCCCTGATATCTCACCAAAGCCCCCCAACAGGGCTGATTTAAAAAAAAAAACACACACACAAGGTATTGCAATAAATAATTTAAAAAAAATATTGTTAAAAAAAATAAAAATTTAATTAAAAAAACACACAGACATCATCCACCCCCTCCCCCCTAAAAAAAAGAAAGCATTGTAAAAAACCAAAAACAAAAAAATTGTAAAAAAAAAAAAAAAACTGTCACGTGACATTAAAAATAAAAGTATCGGTAATCGGTATCGGCGAGCACTTAAAAAAAAGTATCGGTACTTGTACTCGGTCTTAAAAAAGTGGTATTGGGACAACCCTAGTTATAATTAGATACTGGCTCTCTGTTCCACCTGTATAAAATAATCATATAATTTTAAGAACCCCAATGGAACCCTTAGTTTAAACCTGGCAAATACATTCTAGATGCTATTTAATGCTAGAGCCCAATGGAATCCATTGTTTAAGTTGGCTAAATACTGTATGTGTCAGATGCATTTAAACAAAAGGTGTACAGTCTAAAGCCTCATACACACGATCGCACTCCATTGGACTTTTCCGTGGATTTTTGTCCGAATGGGCGTTGGCCATGAACTTGTTCTGCATACACACGGCAGAACATTTTCAGCCAACTTTCACCAAATCACATGGTTTTTCAGCTCTTTACTGCCACCCTTTGGACAACTTCTGCTATTGTTGGCTGATGTTTAGCATTGGTTCTGAGCATGCGTGTTTGTACTTTGGACTTTAGTCCGATGGACTTGTGTACACACGATCAGATTATCCTCCATCGGACATTTGTTGTCGAAAAGTTTGAGAGCATGCACAGTGAACATTTGTCCATTGAAAACGCAACAACAGTTGTCCGATGGAGCATACAGACGGTCGGATTGTCCGATAAAACAGGTCTGTCGGACCGTTGTTGTTGAAAAGACCGATCGTGTGTATGGGCCTTTAGTTTGTTTTCTAAACAAGAAATGGTAACCTGCAAGCAGCTTCAGAGTACGATCTATGTGGGATTCTTTAGAGTATGTAGGATTCTTTAGAGTATGATCTATGTTGAAGCTCTGATCTCTTCTGCAGGGGTCCTTTTGCAGAGGTCTAACATGCCCCTGCGGATTCAAAGCTTGAACTTCCCAATCAGTGGGGGGCATGAACTTGTAGAGCTATAGGTCTGACTCAGTAAGGGGTGTGTCAGACCTCTGCTATGAGAATAGAGCTTCCCCACAGGGAGCAAGGGTTCCACTGTGCAGCTGCAGACAGTGGGCATGTTTTTCTAGGATTTACAATATTTAGCTGTTTGAAACTGAAGATTTATTTGGGCTTTAGATGACAACTTTACCTTTTGTCACCATAAGATTCCTTTCATTTGCAAAGCCTTGGATGGGTATGGAGGAGCGCCTGGCACAAACATTAATTTCACTTGAAGGCCTTTTAAAAACATTTAATGGTTAAGAACATCAAATATAACCAATGCGCTTCGGAGGATAAAGGCTCCCCCTTCTTCTGGGTTTCAGTCGATCTTAAAAAAAATCACCACAGAATGCACTAAGTACCTGTGTTAAGGCTTGATGAAGACTTGAGTCTCCTGATGGCTCTACAGACAGCTGGCTATGCCCCTGGTGTGTTGAAAAGGCATGAAGGTTGTACCTGGGCCAGGATATCCACTGGGACCTAGGTTTCTGGGTTAGTCACTCTGAACTCATCCTCAATGTGCATGCCAGGTCAGTAAATGCTTGGTAGTTATCTAGACTGTTCTCCTGACACACTTTTTAAAAATGAAATGGAGCAAGTGCCACAGTCTTTATCATGCACCCTTTTTATTTTTTTGCCCAAAATTATCAGGAAATGCTGCTAATCGTGCAGCGTTTTTGGTTAAGGAGACTGGACACTCCAGACAGATATCTGTGTACTGGGTGACTGTTTTTTTAAATGTGCCCCCCCCCCCACTAGTTCTGCAGGTGTTGCCAATGCAACTTGCCCTACAGACATCTCCTCCCTGTACTGAAAAACACAATTCTGAAACCAGGGTGATGTCACTCAGACATCACAGATGATTGTCCTTTAGAAGCGAACTAAGTCCTGGGGGAGGATGGGAGGGGTAAGGAAAGTAGAAAAACAGAAATGGGCCATTAGGATCAAGATAATAGCCTTGGAGAATGCACTTGTAAAAGCTAAGAAATTGCAGCCTCTGTAAATGAAACCTATCCAGAGAGTAATGCAAGAGCTGCCATTGGGGACCTCTTTATGAGAATGCTAGTTGCTTGACTGCCTCTGGCTTGTGTTTTCTGGAGCACTGATCTGGACTAAGCATGAAATTAATAAACTCAATAAAAACTTAAAACTGCTGATCTGAATGGTCTGATCTAGATAAACTCAGAAGGTAGTGCCTTTAGATCAACATTACAGCAAGTTAGCTAACATTTTCAAAAGAAGAGTTTAGCAATAGCAGCCTGTGTATTTTCTCTCTACAGGTTTTCTTTGAAGCACTCGTCACTTATTTTCACTACTAAAGTGCTTCCCTAGTTACACTTGTGCATTGTTATAATTATGAGAGTGGCTCTAATATTTCTAAAACAAATGTTTAAAACACAGTCCAAAAAAATTGTTTACAACACTCACCATTATATGTGCTCTAACAAGCATAAAAACATGCAAAAAATATTGTATACAGTACATGTATAATTCAAAAAAATGCATAAGTCATGCTTAGTGTAAACAAATTATATCCACACTCCATGTGTGCCCAATGAGCCCCACTAGTCACTTGAAACTTCCTCTTGTGATTTGCAATCCACCGTGTGACTCTGAAAGCAGTGCTCACTCACTAGAAAACCTGTGACCTCTTATTTTATGAAAAGGTCAAGGAACTCTAGATGCCACGTTAATCCTTCTCTCCTATACCACAAGCACAAACCGAGTCATGAAGTTCAAGGAATTGTCTGTAGACCTCAGGGACAGGAGACAGTAAAGACAGGATTGTATCGAGGGAAGGGCACAGGAAAATTTCTGCAGCATTGAAGGTCCCAATGAGCACTGTGGCCTCCATCATCCATAAATGGAAGAAGTTTGGAACCACCGGGATTCTTCCTGGATCGGGCCGCCCGACCAAACTGAGTGATCAGGGGAGAAGGGCCTTAGTGAGGTGACCAAGAACCCGATGGTCACTCTCACAAGAGCTCCAGCATTTCTCTGTATAGAGAAGAGAACCTTCCAGAAGAACAACCATCTCTGCAGCACTCCACCAATCAGGCCAGTATGGTAGAGGGGCCAGACGGAAGCCACTCTTTAGTAAAAGGCAAATGACAGCGCACCTGAAGTTTGCCAAAAGGCACCTGAAGGACTCTCAGACCATAAGAAGCAAAATTTTCTGGTCTGATGAAACAAAGATTGAACTCTTTGGCCTGAATGGCAAGCGTCATGTCTGGAGGAAACCAGGCACCGCTCATCACCTTGCCAATACCATCCCTACAGTGAAGCATGGTTGTGGAAGCATCATGCTGTGGGGATGTTTTTCAGCGGTAGGAACTGGGAGACTAGTCAGGATCGAGGGAAAGATGAATGCAGCAATGTACAGAGACATCCTTGATGAAAACCTGCTCCAGAGCGCTCTGGACCTCAGACTGGGGCAAAGGTTCATCTACCAACAGGGCAACGACCCTAAGCAACAACCCTAATAACAAAGGAGTTGCTACAGGACAACTTTGTGAATCTCCTTGAGTGGCCCAACCAGAGTCTAGACTTGAACCCGATTGAACATCTCTGGAGAGAACTGAAAATGGCTGTGCACCGATGCTCCCCATCCAACCTGATGGAGCTTGAGAGTCCTGCAAAGAAGAATTGGAGAAACTGCCCAAAAATTGGTGTGCCAACCTTGTAGCATCATATTTAAAAAGACTTGAGGCTGTAATTGTTGCCAAAGGTGCTTCAACAAAGTATTGAGCAAAGGCTGTGAATACTTATGTACATGTGATTTTTTTTTCATTTTCTATATTTAATAAATGTGCAAAGATTTCAAACAAACTTCTTTCACGTTGTCATTATGGGGTATTGTTTATAGAATTTTGAGGAAACAACATAACAAAATGAGGAAAAAGTCAAGCGCTGTGAATACTTTCCAGATACACTGTAATACTGTACATTAACTGATTGTTTACACTAAGCACTACGTACTGTATAAAATAACTTTACATGTCTTTTTATGCTTGTTAGAGCACATATAATGTTGTGTTGAGAACTATTTTTAGGATTGTGTTTTACGTTTGTTTTGGAAATATTCGCTCTCATGATTATAACAACACTCTATTTTGTAGCTATTTTCTAAAGCCACTGCTAATATCAGTTGAAAAAGCCAAAAATATCATTATATGTTTTAAAAATATTCATTATTCTTGTTATTGTAGCAATTTACGTGACACCTTTTGGCCCTTTGGTTTTTCATCCATGACGCATCCTGTTCCCAAGTTATGGTGTTCCATTTCCTATTTTTATATCAGAACATTGTACGTTTGTTATCTTGTCAGTGTGATTCTTTGCATTTGCTCTTTCACTGTAAGACGCTGAGATAGCAAGTAGCGATTTTGAAATGCTGCTGACTGCAGAGCTAATGTTTTACTGTTTCTTTTACTTAAATCTGTGGAAGGAATAAACAGAGGTAATTAAACCTAATGAAGTGGATTTAATTAGGCAGAGCCAGTAACACTAAAATGACATCATCTATATATGGTGAAAAATGTAAACAGCAGACTAAAACACTAATAGGTAACATTATCTAGACATTTCTTGTAATTACCCGCATGCCAGTCCAATGATAAAAAAATTAGAAACAAAAGCATAACAGAGCTACTCAAAAGTGCAATAATACAGAAACTCACAAGAATGAAACTTGTAAATAAACCTGTACTGAGATTATTGTCTTTATTAACCTCCTGCTGAATATGCTAGTTGTCTGACTGTCTCCAACATCACTACTTAAAGTGGACCTTCATTCAAACATAAAAGTACTACTCGTCATCTTCCATCCCTTCACCTTTAGCCAATTTACAAACATTGTTTTTTCTATTCATTGCTTAACAGGTGCCCACTCCCACCTAGGTGCCCCCCTTCCCCATTCCCTCACATCCCAGGAGGCTGCTGGACCAATCTCATAGTGATGCTGTGCCCTACATATGCACAGTGGGGTGCTGGCCGTGTGACTTCAGTCACAGCTGGCTCCCATATCCAAGATGGTGGTGACGGGGAGCCGAAGCTCAGAAGGCAGTGCTGGACTCAACAGCCTGTTAAGTGTCTGTTTCTTAAAAGTCAGCAGCTATTATATTTAAAGCTGCTGATATATATATATATATATATATATATATATATATATATATATATATATATATATATATATATATATACAGAGTGAAGTACCTCCTTAAATCATTGACTAGAAACAAGCATAGAGAAAAGTCAATACTCCTGATTTGCATACTTGTTCTAGGTCAGTGACACCAAAAGTGTCAAATTCTTTAGATCAGCACAATAGCTAGACAATATATCATCAATATTAAATTAATGAACCAATAAACCCACGCCTCAAATAAAAAACAATGAAAATGTTTATCCCAGCTGCTTCAACCCTTAAACTCCCAATGTATAATTGCTAATATATATTAGTTATATAGTTTAGCTGCTCTAGGCAAATCATGTGGTTATTTTTAAAATTACTCATTCCAAAAGATATTAATTACCAAGTTACCAATTATATCACCAAAAAATATATATAATGTGAATTTATATAAAATGAATTCTAAAGTGTCCATCATTAATGTCCATAGACTTATACAGCTCTTTGTGCTCCTCAATATTCTTCAGCAAACAATTTAATCTGTGAAGACAAAATCATCCATGTGCTGCCACCTTTAACACAAACCAATCATTCATATTCACCACTATAGCTGATATGCAGCGTGAGCCTTGCTGCCCAATCAGGTAAACCTCTCCTCTGGGATCATACTGAATGGGAAGCAAGGCTCACGCTGCAGATCAGCTATAGCTGGGTGTATGCTTACAGAAAATACATAGTGTGTTTTCATGTAAAGAAATGTGTAATTTTTTATATATGTGCAAAAAAAAAAAGGGCACTGGAACAGCAGAGAAAGGCCACCAGCTGATTGACTTTGCTCTTCATCCTGGCATATATCTTCCCAACATGGTAGTAATGTTAGCTGAATCTTTTTGCATTCCAGCATCCTCATTTTTAGAGTGGTCCAAACTTGAGATAGCAAAATGCAAGTCAAAGTGTTCCCTGATTCACCCCACCTTTTCATTAGGGGAGATGTAGCAACTGGTATTCTTATTGTTAAGAAGGATTTTTTCTGAGTTAGTACTTGGCTCATGAGCAAGCGTGAAGGTGGTGGAGCTCTGTGCTGCTAATGCTTTCATGTATCCTGCCACTGGGTCCAGTGTAGTCTCACTGACAAAGACTGGAAAAAAACATACGCCATTAGAAAATGGTGGTTCCAAACTGACTTATTAGTTTGCACTAAAAAAGTAAACCTCACATTTCAGGAGCCAGAAAATACTTCCCCTTCATCGGGGCTTCATTTAAAGTAGGAAAAGTGATTGGACTCAAAATAGGGCTTTCCTGTGTTAATTTATGTAAGGAAGTTAAGTGTTCTTATCTTTACTGCCATTGACGCAGATGACGCTGGCTAGTAACTCACTCTTCCTTGCATAGATTTACAAAGGAAAACCCTCTTTTATTTCAATCAAATTTCTTACTTTAACTGATGAAGTAGCAGTGTTTTCTGGATCCCGAAACATGTTGGATTTTTTTTTTGCAAACCAATTAATCAATTGGGACTCTTCTATCATTTAGTCTGGCACTCCTATTGATACATGTTTTTTCCAGTAACCTGCTGAGTACCCATTGGAGGGTAGCCCTGTCTCTTGCAAGCAGCCTAATCCGGGCCAGTAAACTCGGAATGGTTTTTTTTTTTGATATCTTCCTACCTTATATGACCTAACGTTAAAGGATTTGTAAAGATTCAGATAAAAAAAAAAAATAACAAGCATATCATACTTACCTGCTTTGTGCAATGGCTTTGCACAGAGCAGCCCCAATCCACTTCTTCTCAGACTCCTGGCCCCTTGTCAAGCTGCTTACTCTGGGGCACTTGTGCGTGCTTGCTCCTGAGCTGCCTCTATTAGACACACACAGCACAGCTTGACCCTGTCTCCCACTCCCTCCTCACTGGCTGTGATTGACAGCATTGTCCCAGCCAACGAGGAGGGAGAGACCCGGGTGAGCTGCACTCGTGCATATCGTTGGATCGGGCTCAGGTGAGTATGGGGGGGGGGCTGAGGGGGAAGCTGCCCACTGAAGGTTTTTTACCTTCATGAATAGTCATAGACTGGAACAAATGCAGGCCTGGAAAAAATTTTGAGTGTATCTTTTTGTTTTCTGTTCCCTACTGCAGTAGTCATTATCAATTTGTAACCAATGATCAGTATTAGGATAGGAGTTGCCTGGCAAGGTCACAGCCCTTGTTGCTGTTTCATTTGCTTACAGCTTAATCTGCATTTAAATGTGAAGAAAACTACTGATAAAAATATGTGCAACAAAAAAAGAATCTCTATACTGAATACCATAAGTATATGCATGAACTAAATATAGGCATTGTAAAACAATATTTTTTATTAGAGTGGATTTTTAAGCAATTTTCTTCTGCAAAACCCTTAATACATTCATAACATTTGACATTGTAAATTATGCTGTTTGATCCAGAACCACAGGACATCTGTTAATTTGACCAGATAGTCAAAAAAATATTCTGCATACCAAGCAGTAAACTAAGCCATAATTTATTAAAAATTCAACAAAAATATAATTGAACTCTACCATAAGCAGATGGCACTTGCAGCTTCACAGTATCCCAGAGATAAAAAAGTAAATAAATTAGCTGTCTGACATCAATTGTGTACAGGGAGTTACAAAAGAATCTCAGTTGAGTATTTTTGTATAGAAATACCTTTTTTTCAAATATAAGTTCTAAATCCCATAAGAAGTCACATCTTCCTCAACAAAGAAAAGAAGCATCCAGGGTATTTTAATTGACAAGTGATCCATAAAAGTGGTACAGCCTGCCAGCACAGTTCAAGCAGAATGATATACAACTCTGATCTGAGACC
This sequence comes from Lithobates clamitans, assembly GCA_037952925.1. NCBI lineage: Eukaryota > Metazoa > Chordata > Amphibia > Anura > Ranidae > Lithobates > Lithobates clamitans. Next base: position 6,221,063 of record JBBGZY010000723.1, read on the forward strand.
TTTGCAGTTTACATGGCTGGAATCGTGTTTAATCCTCGCAGCACTTAAGATGTGACATAAATGGGACGTTGTAGGATACTTGAGCACCAAAGTAATTCTAGTGAAATGTGTTGCTTTCACAAATACCTGTAGATCTTTCCCTGTCTTTGAAGCTAAACAGCATCTGGTAGCTTTGTAGTTATTTGTGTTTCTGGAGAGATCTGAGAATGAAAAAGAAAAAAAAAAGTAAATATGTTCAAATAAGATCACAGCTATACTGGTAAAAAAAACAACAACAAAAGAATACAATAAATGGAAAGCTGAACCCCTACAATATGTTAAATATACACCTAAAATGCTTGGATAATGAAGAATTGGCAGCTTACTATGCTGGTCCTTATTTTAAACAAGGTAATTGTACATATTAGAATGTCTGCATTGTGCAATACAACAGAGTCTGGTTGGCTGTCATTGCTGTCTCTCCCTTTCTCTATCCAAGCACTGCCATGTAGGGCAATAGAGAAAGCATATTTAAAGTGAGAAAAAGAGGGTGGTGGTATCTGCGCTAACTAAAATAATAATAAAATATAATATAAAAAAGCAGCCAGCACAGTTTGTTGATCATCAAACAATAAAAAAAAAGTCCAAAATGCAGCGCTTGAATTCACATAAAAGTTCTTTCAATAAACTAATAGAAGATACAAGGGACCCTTCACCAGCTTCTGTGTGTATGGAAAGGCACACCACACCCAAGTGAATCCAATGTGCTTACCAGAAGGTAATGATATATAGGCATATAATCATTAATCACAAGAAATCGTGGTGCCGCTCTCCAAATGATACAGATGAAACGCAACAGGAGGTCCAGTCTTCCAATAGTATATGGCCACTGATATATCGAGCTCCAAAGCCAGAGTAGATAAGTTAGCCACTCAATAAATTTGGCATTACCCAAATATAAAAAAATCCTGTAAGGTAAAAAAACACAGTAATTTATTGTAGTTCACTTACAAGTAGGAGTAGAATACAGTCATCATGATATAAGATAAAATCCGCAGCTCTTAGCGTGCTTGCATCGGCCAGCCTGACATGATTCATCCAAAAGGATATCATCAGAGGCCTATAGACGCAAGCACGCCCATATAAATATGGACCCCAATGATGTTCAACAGCAGGTAATCAAACAATCAAGTATCAGCAACAAAAGGAGGTATAATTGATATATAGGAGGAGATATCAGCTGCGATAATGCAAGGCAGCTGTGTTTTCAAACCAGGAAATTAACAAACAATGACAACTTCCGGGGGGATCTCGCCCAGGACTCCGGAAGTGGTGTCACTGAAACACACCGTGGCCAGTCCTGCACACCACACAGGTTACAGGGAATAGGGCGGACTCGATGGTAAACCAGCAATGACCCATAAAAGAAGGGAAAAAATGGCCATGATATCACGCAACGGCCGTGCTTCCGAAAACTGGAAGTAAACAAACTGTGATCACTTCCAGAGGGCGGGTCCCGCCCAGGACATCGCCGACCGGAAGTGATGTCATTGTAGCACACCGCAACCAAGTCCGCGTTCCAGACTATACACAAAGCACAGGAAACGGGCGGGCCCAGTATCAAGTCAGAATAAACATCATGATTCGCTGGCGGACCAGAAAAGAAGTCCAATCAGCCAATACATGCTAGAAATCAGTCACAGGGACAATTAGCTGCACTGTTCAGTGGGTCAACATCAGACATCATGTGCATATATAAGAGGGGAGATAAAATGAGAAATTAAGGCTCTCCCCACTCAATAGCGCATGATGAATGTAAAAAAACAAGAACTAAAAACTTCCATAAAAAATGAAAAAAGCACTATCTAATATTCAAAGATTAAAGCGCTGCCATCTCTAGTTTTATACGTGGATATTGCATAAGAACTGGCTGAATAAAATTAACAATTATTAATAAAACAATTCTCATCCCAATCAACATTCATTCCAAAGGGAGTGTAACATTTGAGGTCATAAATCCAGCGGGTTTCTAACCGTGAGATCTCTCTCTTGGTCATACTTTTGCGCCAGTGGGGGTTGAATCTATGGCGATAAAAGTAGTTCCAGCTGGATTTTTATTATGACATTCTAAATAGTGACGTGAAACACTGTTTAGAGAAACCCTTTTAAATGTTCATTATGTGTTCGTTCACTCTAACATTTATGGCTCGTATTGTATGTCCAACGTACTGTAGGCCACATGGACAGATCAATAGATATACCACAGTCAGGGAAGTACACGTAATGAACATGTCAATATCATATTGATTCACATTTTTGGACTCACAGGCAGAATCACCAAAATCACGTGAAACCTGATGCCCGGAATATAGCAGGAGCTTCTTTTCAGGTGACAAACAGGCATAGGGCATTCCATTCAAATTAATGAGCTTACCCTAGGTGGCGTACCAAATCGCTCAAAGAAAATCACGAGCGGGAACACTTCTTCCCGCTATGCAAAAGTGTGAATGCAGCCTTATGCCACGAACACACGAGCGCACTGTCCGGCAGAAAAGATCAGATGGACCGATTCCGTCGGACATTTCGATCATGTGTGGGCTTCATATGACTTTTTGTGACGAAATAGAACATGTTTAAAATCTTTCCGACGTTCTCGAGTCCGATCGAAAAATCCGTTCGTCTATATGCTAGTCCGACGGACAAAAAAGGACGCAAGGGCAGCTATTGGCTACTGGCTATGAACTTCCTTATTCTAGTCCGGACGTACGTCATCATGTTTGAAACTATCAGACTTTGGTGTGATCGTGTGTAGGCAAGTCCGTTTCATTGGAACTCCATCGCAACTCCGTCGGAACTCTGTCGAAAAGTCCTTCGGAGTTCAGGCAGATGAGAAGTCCGCTCGTGTGTACGCGGCATTAGGATTATAACAAACATAAGAGTTTAGTCTTATGGCAAAAGCTACATTTTGTTCTGATCAGATCATTAAACCTTCCTCCAGTTGACTTCATTCTTCCAAGTACCTTCTAGCAGACTGTAGGTGAGATTTCATGTGAGTTTTAGTTAATGGTGGCTTTTTAATGCCACTTGCCTATAAATATTTTGTATGCATAACCTCTCTTATTGTAGCTTTTAAGACTTTTAACTCCCTCAGAGTGGTCATAGGTCTTTTGGTGGCCTCTGTCCATTAAAGGGACATGCACACGGGCCAAATATCGGGCGGCATCGGCCGGTTCAATAGAAACCTGTCAACATTCAGGCCGTGTGTATGACAGTTTAAGTTGAAGGTTGTTGAAGAAGCATGACTCAAAAAAGGTCTGCCGATCAGCATCCGATCAGTGCTCTCAGCAAATAGCGGAGAGCTCTGACTGGTATGTTCTGGTGGGGTGCCACCCCCCTTTCAGAACACAATAGCTCAGCATTTGAGATCGCTGTACTATCATTGCATAGTTAGTACAGCGGCTCCTCACGAGCCTTCAGACTTAAGCTTAGCGGGCTGAATGAAAAAAATAAACAAATAGTGTAGACTTGGCTTGGCTGTTTAATAACTGTTCTTGTAATTACTGGTTTGACTGTAGGAAAGGGCACATGTATCCCCAAACATTTCTCTCTTTCATCTAGTCTGTACAGTGTCTGTGGTGAGTAGGGATGAGCGAAGCTGCCATGGTCCAGTTTGTGATCATTGTTCAAAGTTTGCGAACTTTGCAGGAACCACATGAAAGTCTTATTATTCATATCTGGCTATTTGTAGGGCTAATAAGCAAGCTACTGTTAAAGTCATGGCAAGCATGAGCACTTCCATACTGAACATATTCTAATGCCAGAATTAACAAAGAAAAAAACAGCTCCTTCCACAGAAATACCAGCTGTCCCTAACAGTTCCAACACACATTGACAATATGGCTGCTGTGAGCTCGCCCTTCTAATAGAAAGGGGCTTGGGTTATCTATTCCTTCAAAATTCTGACTCTTGTGACTCAGCTGACCAGGGGCAATGGCTATGCACTGCACTATGGGTTATTTGTTATTTCTGATGGCACACCTGCAAAGTTGTTGGTTAAAAGATTACTATTTGCTAAATTTGCAAATCCTGGGTTCATCGTGAACCCATAGCAGTGGCAAACCCAAACCTCTTCCCTAGTGGTGGGAGCAGATCTTAGCAGATCTTAGTCAGGGTATGACATGCAGTTGGAGAGGCATACATGCTTTTCATTTCAAAAGATTTATTAGCCTATAAATTAGATGTGCCAGTTTGATTTTAGACCATTGGCTTCATTACAATTTAACTGCACCTAAAACATATATATTTTGCAAATTACATTATTTTATTCTGGCCAGCCATCTTTTTATTAGCAGTGACTTGGCCTGTTTGTATGTAGTAATGAGTTGCCTCAATGTCAGTAGTCATTGGTTCACCTATGCAGAGATATCAGATCACCAAGAGACAAGCTAACTATGAGAAACATGTGCCTGGGGCTTATTTGAAGATACAAATTACATCTTGCTGCTTAATCCCCTCTCTAGGTAGGTTTAAGTGATATGTCAGTTGTGGTAAAAATCCTGGAGGGGTCAATCATTTGTGGTTAAATTTCAAAGTCTGCTCTCCTGCCGTGGGCATCACTTATCCTAAATATAACACGATAAGTAATAGTCCAGCATATACCTATACTTCTAATATTAGTTTTGGTGAAATGACTGTTAAAGTAATGTTAGTACCTTAAATTTATTATGCAATGGCAAGAATTTGAAAACTGTAATTGTTGACTTGCATTTAAAGGTGCAGGGTCCAGGGCTGCCTTCTTCTTGATACTGGATTCCCCACTTAGTGAGTTGCTGACTTTAAAATGAGCCTGTCATAAGAGAAATATGGAGACTGTCATTGTGGGTCTTCTTGTAAACATGCTTGTTGCCTGTCTGTGTCTGCCATCATTACTTGTTAAGTCACTGACCCAGAATAAGCTTATCATAAATACGTGTCAGAGAATTGGCAGAATTATTTATCTCTATATGAATTCCAGGTGGGTAATTCGGGTAGCACTGAAGACAATGCATCAGCACGACAAACAGGCAACTAGCATGATCAGAAGTAGTAGTCAGCAATGATAGCCTCCATGATTTTGTCATTGTAGGTTCTCTTTAAATAGACAGCCACACTTTGAGAAAAAAACTAAACAAAAACAAACCCCCTTCACCCCTGCCCCCCATTCTGAACCTCTTTAGCTAAGTTGCCACCCCCCCCCCCCTCCACAAACCAGCATAATAACCTCTCAATCACTGTGATAGCCTGAGGTATTTGTATTCTCAGTGCAGACATCTCATTTGGTGACTGCCGCTCCTGTGCAATAATTCCCCATAGACTTAAAGGGGTTGTAAAGGTAATTTTTTTTTTTTTTTTTTAAATAACAAACATGTTATACTTACCTTCACTGTGCAGCTCGTTCTGCACAGAGTGGTCCCGAACCTGCTCTTCTGCTGTTTCAGCTCCTCCCTGCAAGAACTAACCACCTTAATGCGAGCTCCCTCGCATGGTGGTTAGTTCTTGCGGGCGCGCTCCCGTGATACAGCCGGCGGCTATAGCTGCTCACTATATCACTCGGCCCCGCCCCCGGCGCGCCGCGTCTTAGGATGTGATTGACAGCAGCGCAAGCCAATGGCTGCGCTGCTTTCAATCCATCCACTGTAGCCAATCAGCGGCCAGGCTGAGCGGCTTAATGGATGTCGGGAGCGAGCGGCTAAATTTTGAGGTGTCAGGTAAGTAAAACGGGGGGGCTGGGGGCGGCGGTATTGTCGGAAGTTTTTTCATCTTAATGCATAGAATGCATTAAGGTGAAAAAATTTTTACCTTTACAACCCCTTTAAAGTGATATTAAAGGAGTGACAAACATGTCATACCTGCTCTGTGCAGGGATTTTGCACAGAGCAGCCCCGATCCTTATTTCCTCTGGTTCCCCACCGGTGCTCCTGGCCCCTCCCTCCTGCCAAGTGCCCCCATAGCAAGCAGCTGGCTATGGGGGCACCCGAGCAGGCTCGCCCCCGAGCCACTGTTCTGTCTGTCCATTCAGACACCGGACCATGGCTTGGTCCCGCCCCCTCTCTTCTCATTGGCTCACTGGCTTTTATTGACAGCGGGAGGCCAATGGCCCTTGTTGCTGTCTCAGCCAATAAGGATGGAGAGACCCCAGGCTCTGGTGCACATCGCTGGATCACGAAGGGGCTCAGGTATGTATTGGGGGGCTGCTGCACACTGAAAGTTTTTTTTCTTAAAGCATAGAATGCATGGCCTATTGTGCATTTATAGAATATGATGTAATCTCTACATTTATTGCCTACAGTGTTTATTATATATCTGTTAACTCTGTAGGCTCTTGGAAATAATGTTTCTATACCTGTAACCTTTCACTTCTGTGAATCTTGCATTACTTCTAATAAAATCCAAGTAAAAAAAAAACCTTCTGCCTTTACAACCACTTTAAATTGAGCTGTACTTCTATTGTAGAGATGCTGGTAGTACGCTCCCATTCTATTTAATAAAGAGTTACTATCCAGACAGCAACAGAGGAGATTTTTACACCGAGGGTCATAGAGAGGTAAGTAAGCACAGGAATGAAAAAGCAAACTCATATGACTAGTGCCAGTAGAACTGGTACTGGATTTGTATGACTGTTTATTCTGAAGATTATAGATGCAGATCAGGGCTGGCCATGAAAGTACATGTTATATGTCATATATTCAAGCTAAATTAATATGAAAATGCTGTTATTTTATAGTAGTCTTAGTGTAATGCATTTTTGTTCATCATGATTTCTTTTTGTGGCTCTTTTTAGATCATTGATATGCCTGAACACAACCCAGGTGACATGGGTGGAACAATGCGGTTGGGGAAGAGAAAGACTGTTTTTACAGCCACCGATTCTGTCTTAAGTATGTAACCACGTTACCAAAATTTTGTATGATTTTGCTAAAGCTCATTTGTAGCCCATACTTTTTTTAGTCTTGTACAAAGTAAGGAAGTGTTAAAAGGTCTGCTGTGCTGTATGTGACCCCCTTCATTTCCCCCTCTTTTTAGTAGGCATCACGGGGGACAGAAAGATACAGATAGCAATAAAAAAAGTCACATAAATTCATATATGGTAGCAATTTACTTGCTAAAGGATTTATATTTCTAAATACCGAAATTTACAGACACCAGAGTCAGGCAAAGAGGATGTTCAATTTTCCTTTAGCTTAAAGTCATTGTAAATCTCCATCATGAAATCTGAACAAAGCGCATATATCTGTAGTGTTTTCGCGTGTCTCTCCAAAGCTCTAAGTGTAATTTCTCTCTGGTGCTCCGTTCCTCTGTTATCAGCATCACTTCTGATATGTTTTCCAACACATGAGATAAAATTTGTGACAGGGAGGAGAGCTCAACACACAGCTTGTCTATTCAGAACACAGTTCTGCTGTGTGTTTTTTTCCTCCAATCAGCTCTCACACAGTGTCTCGGACTTCTAACTGCAACTCTCCACCCCCTCCTCTGTGATACTGAAAAATGCAGAAGGATTTTATCTAAAATCAGCACTTTTGAAGGAGTGTACATAAGAGAAGACTGCAGTAAAACCTATGTAGAAGTATTTTTGTTTCATCTCTTTGTATCATCTGAAGCTATTCACTTCACAGGTTATATTAGAGGGTTTACAACAACTTTAAAGTGGGGTTCCACCCAAAAAAAAAATACATGAAAAATTAAAAAATAAAATAGAAAAAAACAATTGGATATTTTTTTTTTACTTACCTCTAAATGCCTGTTACTAAGTGGTCCCTCGTAGTCTGCCTCTTCCAGTGCCTGGGCTGGTGACATCACTTCCCCCTCGGCACAGGAAGGGCTCTGCTCCCTCCCTCCTGTCAATCATCTGGGACCCATTACAGGTCCCAGGTGACTGAGCGGCCAATCACGGCGCACGGCGCCGCTCGCACATGCGCAGTGGGTGCCAGGCTGTGAAGCCACAGTTGCAATGCCGGCGCCGCTGAACGGAGGGGGAGACGAGCGGGGCTTCGATCCCCCACATCGCTGGACCCTGGGACAGGTAAGTGTCCAATTAAAAGTCAGCAGCTGCAGTATTTGTAGCTGATGACTTTTAATTTATTTTTTTATTTTTTTTACTGGACCTCAGGTGGAACTCCTCTTTAAGGTTGCATTCACACCTGAGCGTTTTGTTTTCAGGCAGAAAGTTGCACGATTTGGCAGTGATTTTTACCGCGTTTTTTTGCCACGTTTTTGCCACGATTTTGTACAGGTCAAGAGGTCACCAATGTAAAAAGCAGAAAAAACGCCCAAATCTGCCCGAATTGAGCTACAAAAAAAGCTCCAGAACTTTTTGAGCTTCAGGCATTTGGATTCAGGCGACATAAAGTGGAGATGTGAACCATCTCCATAGAGAATAATAGATTTTTTTCTCCGCCAGCGTTTTGTAGCTTTAGGCTTCAAGCTACAAAACGCTGAGATGTGAATGGGGCCTTATGATCAAGGTGAGCCTCTGTTGACTTCCATCAGCCAATCACATGCAAGCAAAAATATTGTTTTGTTATTTTCCATGCATGAGGTTGGATATTCTTTGCAAACCTTTGCATTCATTAAGGTAAGGGAAAATTTCCTTGCAAAGTGAGCATACTATTTGCCTTTAGTGAACTAACCCCATATTTATATTACCAGTGGGTGATGTTAAATCAAATGAAGGTACTAGTTACTTTTAAAACACAATTCCATGATTTATAATGAATAAATACATTCATTAATCTATGTGTTTAATGTGCCTGGAGTCTAGCTTTAAATGCTCCGGTGGCTGTCCTCTTTGTAGTGTTCTGTCCTCATCCAATGCTGCACATAAATTGCCATACCTGCACGTTAGTTATACTTTGCATATTTGAAATGTGTTTGAGTCTTGACATAAAATGGTTTACCGGGTAAGGGTATATGTATAGCCCAACTTTTTTTTTGTTTGTTTTGTATAATGTAGAAAAGGATTAAAACCCTTGTCAGGTTTTATTTATTTATTTTTTGCTGTGTCACTGCTGGGGGGGGGGGGTCCACTCTCTCAATTTGTGCTGGTGATCATTGTTAGGGCCCCAGTCCACAGGATTTGGGCAGTGGCCTACATTTGAGATACTTTTAAGATCATTCAGAATTTATTAACAAGTGCATTTCACCTCTGGTTGACCTCCTTCTGACCTGCATTGACCTACTTCAAGATGGTTTTGCATTGCTATAGACTTGTATAGGAATGCAAAACCCTCTTAAAGCAAACTGGAGGAAAGAAGGGAAAGGGGAGACATGATTGAAACCTTTAAATACATCAGGAAGGCCGTTTTTTCAATATGAAACCAAAATCAAGAACACGAGCACATGACCTCAAACTAACTGGAGGAAAGTTCAAAACTAGTCTTAGAAAGTATTTTTTTACTGAAACGGTAGTTGATGCTTGGAGTAGGCTACCAGCAGAGGTAGTGAGACAGTCAACAGTAAATGGCTTCAAACATACTTGGGATAAACATACTGTAGATCTATTGTCAGACAACAAAGTTAACAAAAAAAACACAACGATACATAAACAAAAACCCTAAAAAAACAAAAAATGGGCAGACTCGATGGACTACTCAATCTTTTTCTGCCGTCACTTTATGTTTCAAACAAAAGCTCATCGCCACAAACCCTTACCAAGGCAGAAAGCAAAGGGAAATGCAAAATGTTACAATTGTCACCTGAAGTGTTGAGGGTAAATTTTCCGATGGGGACCCCTGTACTGGTGACTGGAGAAGACTTCCCCTCACTTTTTAGAGATTTCTTCTCACTTCCTGTTGCATCCCTGGGTTAGGAAGATATTATAAGTCGCCCCAAGTTTTTGCAGGATATATCCTGAAATCACATATGGTGATTTAGTATAGTAGTCCACAGGGGTGAAAAGGATCTTCTCAAATACAATTACATCTAAAATGTAAACTTTGCATTAGCCTTTATTGTGTATAGTTGTTTGCACTGATTTATTAGCACTATAAATTTCTATTTTTAGAGAAACTCTACAATAATGCTGAATTTATAGAAGAGCGCCATAGGCATCGGTATGAGGCAAGTATTCCTAAAAGGCAAATTTTTGAGGCTTTAATATGTGCAAATTAATAACAAATAGGATAATAAATGAAACAACGTTTTGGAATCCTGGTACAAAATCTTAAGAGGGTCACCTCTTATCCCATATAAAAACTTACTAGGGTCCCTTTCAGCCCAAGTTATGTGACCTAATTTTTTTTCTGTTTAAAGTGAGTATACTATACTTTATATATTTTATGGATAAGCCTTGCAAAAAGATAAACTTGTACTCATTTTATCAGTTTTTGATAATGTTCTGAATAACCTTCTTTATTTGTTATTTGAATTATATATATACAAAGAACAGCTATATTGTTCATCCTGTTTGTGCTTTACTTCTTCTTCTCACTGTGCAAGTGTCTGAATTGGTCTTCCTAATAACAATGCACTCCCTTTGTCAGCCTTTCTCATCACCTGATACAGAGACAAAAATGCCCACTACATTGGTGGTCTGTGAAAAGAATGCAACTCTTGCAGTGGCGGTCAGAATGCCATCCTTACAGGCTGCTAAAAAGATAATTGATGTCATCCTGCTGGCTGTGACAGGTGGAACAAAGTGTGGACAGAGATGGTGATCGGTGCTGTGTGTGGGGGGGGATTACTGGAGCTGATCCCCCTGCAGCAGATGAAAGCCGGAACGAGGGAGAAGAGGAGAAGCCAGCTTTCAGCTGCTGCAGGGAGATCAGTTCCAGTAATTTTGTCCCCCCTCGGTGCACTGATCACCCTCTCTGTCCAGGGCCCTTCCCTGTGTGCTTCCTCCCATTTGTTCCCCTCCCCTGCAGCACTGCCAGCTTCCCTCCTCTGCCGCCAGCTGTACACAGAACACTTGGCACACAGGGGGATGTTCCAGGATGGAGAGCAGGGAAGGAGCCAGTAAATATATCATATTTAACGTCCCCTTCCTTTCCCAAATGAATCCAGTGTTTGATCAGTGAGTGATAGGCTTGACTTAGCAAGGGGTGTGCCAGACTTCTGCAGAGAGACCACTGTTTCCATACAGAGAGTAAGGGTCCTACTTATAAAATTCTGGCAGGTGACAGGCTTTTCTACTTAGGCTACATGGAGTGACCAAAGTTATCCAGACAGCTAAGATAGCATGGGAACAAGATGTGGGACCCAAAGATTGGCAGGAAATTTTAGGAAGGGTTCAAGACAGCATCCCCTAAAATCTCCGACAGATTAACACAACTATTCATTATACACCGTACATATTTAACACCACTGAAGGTAGCCAAATTCCAACCCATGAGAAGTCCACTGTGTCCTATGTGCACTCAGGCTCCTGGTACATTTTACCATTTGTTATGGAGTTGCCCAAATATACAGACCTACTGGCTGCAGGTAATCCAGTTCCTCCATGACAATATGGGCTCCCCCATGGTTCTTGATCCAAAACTATGCTTATTAGGATTAATGCCTGATACAGAGGTGGAAAAATATCACGCCATATTTATATATGAGACTCCATTCATAGCGCGAAAAGTTGTTGCAAAAGTATGGATGCAGACATTACCCCCTACCATCCAGAGATGGAAAAAAGAAATAAACGATACCCTTCCATTCAGGAGAATGATCTACATTCACAGAGGCTGTACGCAGAAATATTCTAGAGTATGGGATAGATGGCTGGAGGACGGTGAAACATGCACCTAATGAACCTGATCCCAAATGGGTGGGATGTCTATGGATACAAATACTTTACTTTATACATTGTTATATCTAATGTGTATAATCTATATTATAACATTAATATGTTGAATGTATCTATGGTTAACTTGTTGGCATCTCAATAAAGTTGATCTTTTCCAAGTAAAAAAAAAAATGAACTGTAGGACTTTGCACAGCTTTAGTTGTGATGCACCTAAAAAAAAAAATCGGGTTTACATCCACTTTAGGCTGAAAGCTCAATTAGACTTTTCTCTGGGAATAGTATAAGCTCAAACAGCAAAGAAAGGGTTGTAAAGTATGTAAAGAATGTAGCCTTGATCTATAGAGAATGTAGTGTGAGCAGGACTGAGTTCTGCATAGCCAACATAAGCCCTGGCAGCAGACATTCATACACATACGTATATTACTCTCAGTAAAATATTACCTTGTATAGTATAAGTTTCCAGACTGCCATCCTGCCTACCAGTGCTATCAGGCTAGGTACTTAGTGTTGTCATTATATTTTGTTGGTAGAATAGTGTGCTGTGTTTTATAATTGAAGTGCTAGCAGAGTAGGGGGCGACAACTTGCCTTTATCTTCTAGTCATTGGTCTTAGATGTAGGGACACAGAGCAAAATGTCTCCTTCAATCTCTTCACCCCAACACCCATGTACCTTTTGTGGCTTTGGGAGCGGATCTTATTAGTGTGATACTGAGGCTAACACGGTAAAGATGAACTCCAGTTAATTCAGCTTCTTCTTCTATAAGTATGTGCTGGTATTTTTTGAAGGATGATACCAAGTCACCTAAACTGGTCATTTAGAAGTCTTCTCCTTAATTATATTGTTCCTTCCTACACACTGACACCAGCTTCCTGCTCACCACTCCGTTCTTCCTTGTCTACTGATATAGACTTTAATATCGACTTATACCTTTAGCAAGGGAATGAACACCGCCCCCACAAGTCTAGGTGACATTTTTTTTTTATATATAAAAATGTTTTCATTTATCCTCTTATTAACCCTTAGTTTACCCTATTTAGCCCTAATAAACACCTTCTTCTCCCCTTAGACATTATTTTCCTGCTGATTCTTTTTATTTCTATCTTAAATAACTCTGCAATGCTTTGTACCATAATCAAAATGTTGGTGTTCTTTTAAAAAGTACAAATGATAGAATAATACTTTTTTTTTATACACTGTAACTTTTTTTTTTAAATAACAGTAATCACAGTATAAAAAAGTATATTATTTTCGTTTTGGTACATTTTCTTCTATGGAGTAAAGGAAAAAAAAATATCTTTGCAAAATTAAAGCCATATTATTTTCTATATACTGTGATTCTGTACTTGCCAATTATGCTGCAGAAATCTCCCTCCACTTATGCTGGCCATACACTATACGAAAAAACAGCCGAAATTCGGTCATTTAGACAGTTTGTTTTTCGGCCAATTGATGGGCACAAAATCGATAATCGTTGGGACATTTTTGAGCCAAAAAATCGAAGTACAAGTTTGGAATTTTTCTGCCAAACGAACAATAAATTGGAAGGTTAATGTGTTTCCCATCTGAACTGTTTGTACTAGGTATATGTAAAAAAAAACAAATAAAAAAATGGATTCATTTATGTCCACTGAACGATTTATCAGTCATTACATGATGGCACTATCGTTTGCTCTCACGGCCGAATATTCATTTTTCAAAAATGGGTTTGGCCGATTTTTCTAATAGTGTATGGCCAGCTAAAATCTGGCTGCATCCATTTTAACTGTGGTCAACTGAAGCTGCTGCCTGTTCACTTCCTGGATTTACAGACACACAGAGGCACACTTCCAGCACTGCAGCCATGCAGCTCTCATTAGCCCTCTTATGTGAGGAGAGAGAGCTGTGCATGATGTCATCAGCCTAGGCTAACTACCAGGCAAGAAACATGAAGTGGGCTGTATAAGGTATTTACTGGCAGAAAAAAAATGTTTTACTATCCAAAGTTAAAACAACAAGGGCAAAAGATTTAATAGATGGAAAGATGAAAAAATGACTGAAGGTCTGCTTTAAAGAGTAACTCCACTTTTGTTGACAGAAAAACTTTCCCCTCTGTGTACAGAACAACTCCAGGTAGCTATATTGCAATGCATTCTCAGAAAATTACAGTGGCTGCAGATTGAAAAGGAAATGTAATTTTTAATAACATTCAATTACAACATGACTTGTGCCGCAATTGTATACGCTATATTATTTTTTCTTTAGTTGCTATTTTTTTTTCCCCACGAAAGTGGAGTTACCCTTTAAGTAATGACAAAATTATTACTAAAGTTTTTAAAATTTCTCTGGTGCATTGGAGGCGTGAGAACTGAAGAGATACAACATCACATGACTCCTAAGAGCCAATGCAAAACTGAAAAAAATAAATATATAGAATGTGATTTTTCTATACATGAAAAATGTTAGCTGTTGCTTCATTTACATTTGTTCCTACTTGCATTTAACTGTGGGTTTCAGGAGCTGAATGCCTGTAGGAACAGATAAGCTCTGCTTTTCTAAGAAATATTTTCTTGTATTGTCTGACACTAGGTCCCTCCATTTAGAACTGCGAAAATAATGATAAAATAAATATATTCCATCATCATTTTAGCTTTGCCGATGGAGCACGTCCCCTTATTGCTACCTATATTATAAAAATCACCGGGTGATTTAAATATGCAGAAGACCTTTACATTCAGTTCTCATCTATAAACCTATATACCTGGTTCACTCCTGATCAGCAGCTTACAGACCGAAAATGATCACATCTATACAACACTAGTTCTGAGAACATAAAAACATCAATTTTGTCATCAGATGTTAGGAGAGTTAAAAGCATAAGTTAATCTGGACCTATTTTAAGGGGAGAAAGGTGAAACAATTCCTAAAATTCATTGGCTTTATGTTGGAATGCCCAGGTGTTTATGCTGGAATAATGAGGAGTCTTTATGATAAGTTATTCATCCCTATTTTTTTTTTTTGTATTTCCCTTCATTGGAAGATATATACGTTAACACTACAGTAGTTGTTGACACTTGTGTGGGATTGGGAGAATATGCATACCAGTGCCTTTGTGTGATGCTGGAATCACGATGATACAGAACAATGAAATGTTGACTTTTCTGGCTTTTTGCTATTCTGGTGTCATACTATAGTACTTGTTCGGCGATTTTCCAGGAATTGGCGGTCCTGCATGTATTGACACATTTCTTTAGCTTTGCAGAAATAAAAATACAAAATGTCTGTCAAATTGAAAGCTAAATGGAAAGATAATCTTAAGGTATGTTATGTACTTTGTAGATAGATATTGGCACACTGGTGATTCTCAGCAAAATATATCCTTTACGACCTTCATTCTGTTGACACTGAAATACTAAACCTGGTACATTGCTGCATATGTGTTTTCAACATTATCCTTTATCTATCCATTATCATAATACTCAGAGGTGTTGGAAGGAAGCTCACTCTCTAATTTCCTAAGTAGGCTCTGCCTGTAAATACAAACCTGAATGCTGTCTTTTACATACTCATAAAGAATCTCCCTAGAAATATAGCTGCACAAAGCTTGATTCCCAGACACTGGAGATCCTCTTGTATTCCTTCAGAAGAGAAATAATGAATTAAACAGGTTAAATGCATATTAGAAATAGGAAAATTACTGCATACCAGACAGGATAGGCTTCAACTATATGCTGGCTAGCTTAGCTTCATACATTATAACAACATAAACAAAATGATAACTGTTAAACTGTGAACTAATTGTTAAAGTGGAACTTAAAGTGATACTAACGGTACATTTTTTTTTGTAAATAACAAACATATCATACTTAACTCCAGTGTGCAGCTCGTTTGGCACAGAGTGGCCGCGAACCTGCTCTTCTGGGGTCCCTCTGCGGCTCTCTCGGCTCCTCCCCGCATTAGATAACCCCCTGGGAGACGCGCACTTCCAGGGGGTTACCTTGCGGGTGCGCTCCCGAGTCCAACATTCGGTGTCCATAGACAGCGAATGCAGGACTCGGCCCCGCCACCCAGCAGCCGCATCATTGGATTTGATTGACAGCAGCGGGAGCCAATGGCTGCGCTGCTATCAATCTATCCAATCAACAGCCGAGAACCCCCTAGCAGAAAGATGGCGCGTCCCCCCGGGACAAGTTTGAGGCTTCGGTTAATAAAACGGGGGGGCTGAAGGCCGGTCACTGACAGGTGTTTTTTCACCTTAATGCATAGGATACATTAAGGTGAAAAAACATGAACCTTTACAACCCCTTTAACTGTATCTGAGCACCACAAACCAAAAACACGATTTAATTCATTTTTAATGTTCAAAGCAAACTCACCCATCCATAGCTCCATGCTTTATTTTGATGATAAATCACTTTTGAAAAACACCCACCCTCTTAGACGATTCATGTAGCATTTGTTTCCTGGAATCCATCTGCCCTTACTTTGATGATGCCCTAGAAAATCTTGGGCATGCACAGTACAATATGTATAGGCTGCTGGTACTTTTTTGCAAGGTCAGGCTTGCAGGCAGAAGGATGTGCTTAGCTGAGAAAGCCCCTTCTTCCTCTTCGAGATAAAAGAAAAAATGCATTTGAGGCCTCCTGGGATGTATGATATCATTTTGGCCTAGGCCAGAAGCCAGGAAGCAACTGAAGAATTGTACAAAAAAAGTTTAAAACAGGTAAATATAATATATTTTCCTACCTATTTACTAATAAAAGAAATATGGGGGGGAGGCGCCTCTAAGTGTAGTATTAAAACAATATAATTTATTGCACAAGATTACAAACACTTACAAGATATAAGTTTGAGTCATGCTCATCATAAGTATGTAGTCCTGGCAGTTCTGCTGCGTCCCACAGGCTCCTCGCTAGCTGGGAAAGGTTCTGGTGTGATGTTGTGCTGAATAGCTGCAGATTCAGGAAAACCAGGAAGTAGTCAGCTCCATGCTGTCCAGCTTGAACTGGAAGAGGAAATGATGTCACCAGCAGGGGGCGGGAGGAAGGGGTCAGGACTGTCTCTGTGGAATGAAAGGCTACGCGCTCAGAGCTCACAGCATCTTCTACTGGCCTCTTTTTTTTATATATATTTTGTGTTTACTAAACAAAAGACAACTTACCTTGCAGGATATTTACAGCCCCACCCTTCCCTCCTTCGTTCCTTCCTTTAGGCTTTGCCAGCTTTCTACCGCAACACATTTTTTTCTTTTTACCCTTCTTCCCAGAACCTCACCCTCCCTCTATTTTTTTATCCACTTTCATTTCTTTTCACTGATCTGTTGTGCTCTTCCAACAGTAATTATTTAACAATCTGAATTTCCCCACCCTCATCCTTGAACAAGTTTCACAGGCAGGGATACTGAAATTGCAAGAAGTGGCAGCTCCATAATTTGCTAAAAAAAAAAAAGATTCCAAATAAAAATCTTCTATTAAGTCAGTAACTTAATACTAAACATACTGTGTACATGACTAGATTTCTCTTGTTTAGCTTGTGTGCTAATTGAGAAAATTTCTCACTATTGTTGGCTATTGTATTTAGCTAGCTGTAGCACCCACAGTTGCCTGAATTCCCAAACAGCACTTGCATCTGTTAGGATGCAAGAAGATGAGATTCACATTCTGTAATCCGCTCATCTTGTTACTTTATTCCAATAGCAATAAAGTGGTTGCATGCATGTTATCTTCACCTAAGAAACCACACTCTGCAAACGCATTTCACCCCTGATGAGTTTGTTCACAAGGATTGAGAAGGACTTGATAGGATGCACTCATGGTTTGGCCAATAATTTTCCACACGGCTCGGTTGAGCTTTAAATCTATTTTGTCAAGCCAGATGGTACTGACAGGTCCACCCACAGCTTGAATTTTGGCTGATTCAGCAGGAATCATCTGAACTATGAACCGTTCATAGTCAACTTTACTCAGTCAAAGATCTGGGAATTTGGATAATTCCCAATTCATAAAATGGAAATTTTTTATTAATTTTGTATACTTTGATTGGAAAGCATGCTGTACAGTTTTATTTTGACATCTACTTTATACTTTTCTTAATACCTATTGCAATAGTTAGCCTGGATCCAAATGAGAGCCAGTCCTGTAAGCTACTGCCCAACCTCTCCATCCTTCCTTTTTCCTGGCGCTTCTCAGAACAGGGGGTCTGACGTTCGGTCTTTTTTATTTGGCTTCAAGGCAAATGATTTTTTCAGACCTAAGCTGTAGTCAAAAGATAAGTTTGGAGATTCTGTCACTACAGGTATAGAGATATTAGCAACCCTACTATTCTACCCTTCTAACTTGTCTCTGTTGGGCTTTAATTATTCAATGTTCAGCTCCCAGTCTGCACGCAGTAGTAGAAGATAAAAAGGCCAAATATCTGTTAGAAACATAATATAACATCAGAATGTCCATGTTACGTGTAGAAAAAGCTGATTAATTAGGCATAAATGTGACGTTAGGATGAATACATGTTCTCTCCAATTCATTTTCTTTTTTCAATAAGAAAGTTGTTAAAGTGATGACTGCTAAAAACGCTTTTTCTTTCTGGGGCTGCAAATAAAATCTGCTTAGTCAAAGCACTTTATTCCACTGTGCTAATACATTCCCAGATGTCTTTACCAACTTTTGAACAGACTTACAGATTGTTAAGAAAAAATACAAAATATATCTATTCTGCTGTGCTGATGTTGAGCTCTCTGGAGTCTTATCATTTTGTTCTGGATCAGTTTTATTTCATTTTTTGTTGTATTCATTTATAAAATTTTAAATTGACTTTTTTTTTTTTTTTTTATACTACTTACTGCATATAAAATCTTTGTTTTTTGTGAATACACATTTAATACATGGTGCACCCATGACCCAAGATTCACAGAACACTAGGGTTTTTTTTTCTTGTAAAGAGCAAGCACAAAGCCTTTCAGCTTTCTGTCTGATTGAAATTTGATACTTCTGAATGGAGGGGAAATTTAGAATTAAAGGGGTTGTAAACCCTCGTGTTTTTTCCTTTTAATACATCCTATGCATTAAGGTGAGAAAACTTCTGACACTGACTGACCCCCAGACCCCCCCCCCTCTTTATACTCACCTGAGCCTGTTTGTTCCCTCAGTGGAGACGCACTTACCTTCTCTGCCCGGGGTTCTCGGCTCTTGATTGGATAAGTTGATAGCAGTGCAGCAATTGGCTCCTGCTGCTGTCAATCAAATCCAATGATGCAAGTGCAGGGCCGGGTCCGGCATTCTCTATCTTTACACGCAAATGCTGGACTCGGGAGCGCGCCCGCAAGATAACCCTCGGGGAAAACGCTTCTCCCAGGGAGTTTACTGATGCAAAGAGGAGCCGCGAGTTGCGCCGGGGGACCCCAGAAGACAAGGTTCGGGGCCACACTGTGCAAAACGAACTGCACAGTGGAGATAAGTATATATTTGCTATTTAAAAAAAAAATTAAGATATACAATTACTTTAATAATTTCTTCAGATACAACACCAAACATGTCAGTGCTTGCCCCAATTTTACATGAATTTGTCTGTGTCTTCATTGAGGAAGGAGTATCCACGCTGAACATTGCTTCCTCATTGCCCACCCTTTTTTCCTCCCCGGCCACTGCACCTGTCACAGTGACAGGTGTTTTTCAATCGGGGTGGGCAAAATATGATGGGGAACTGAGAGACTAGTTCTCCTTCAGTCTCGTCTATATTCCCATCACAAACATTCCTGGATCACAAGGCTCATCTGTAGCGGGTGCTGTAGCGACTACCAGTTGGAAACTGTATATCGTAGATCAATGCATATATTCGCCAGCACCATGGATCTTCAAATGCAGTCCAAAGCTTTTATTACAAAGAGATCACATTTCAAAAGAACAAGTGTAAAGTTTCGGAGCCGCGCAGGACCCCTTTGTTAGGCATATCACATGCTCTGAAACGTTGCACTTGTTCTTTTGAGATGTAATCTCTCTGCAATAAAAGCTTTGGACTGCATTTAAAGATCCATGGTGTGCTGGTGAATATGTGCATAGTCCCCTATCAGGTCTGCTTCACTTTTAATTGACAGCGTACGGGAGTGGGCAGATTCATAGCCGCTATTCAGTTCAATAGCGGATTTCTAATTTACCCACTGCTGTGCGATGTCTATCAAAAGTGAAATGGACCTGATGGGGGACTAGTCTCTCAGTTCGCCATCAGGCTCCATCCACTCAGAGATGAGTCATTTTCCAAATATGGGCATTGCCCATATTGGGGTAATGAGCTCAGCTTACCCCTGGCAGTTTGGTTTATTTAGTTTTTGGCTGGGGCATATCCTACCCAACAGCTAATTGAGGCAATGGATGCAGCTCTGTGCAGGAAGTTGCACATATATGATACTTTCCCAGTATAGGCATAGTCTGCTCTGAGTACTGGCGTACCTCAGTGCACACCAGATCAGATTTGGTCTTAATTACCGCCAGGCGGTAATTCTTTGACCACTTCAATACCGGGCACTTTCACCCCCTTTATGCCCAGACCAATTTTCAGCTTTCAGCACTGTTGCACTTTCAATGACGGTGGTCATAGTCATGCAACACTGTACCCATATGAATGCTTTTTCACACTAATTGAACTTTCCTTTTGGTGGTATTTAATCACCACTGGGTTTTTTATTTTTTTCTAAATAAACAAAAAAAGACCAACAATTTTGACAAAAAATGTGTTTTTCATAATTTCTGTTAAAAAAAAATTCTGTTAAATAAAAATTTCTGTTAATAAAATTTTACAAATAAATAATTTTTCCTCATACATTTAGGCCAAAATGTATTCTGCTACATTTATTTGGTGAAAATAACCCAAATCAGTGTTTATTATTAAGTCTGTAGAAAAGTTATAGCGTCCACAAACTATGGTATATACTGTATATATCTGAAAATTTATCCTGATATACTGATGGCCTATCTTATTTCTTGAGGCCCAAAAACGCCAGGACAGTACAAATATCCCCCAAATGACCCCATTTTGGAAGGTAGACAGTCCAAGGTATTTAGTAAGAGGCATGGCTAATTTTTTGAAGTTGTAATTTTTTGCCACAATTTTTGGGAAAATGAAGAAATTATAATGTGTTTCATTTTTTTTTTTTAACACACTGTGACCAGGGCAATACAATGTTACCATAGTAATATTGCACTACTCTGGGGAAGTGCATTTTCTTTTTTTTACACATTATGATTGTTTATACCAATAAATTTCACTGGTATAAGCAACCATTTTTACTGAATGAAACTAATTCATTCAGTGTGTTTTGTTGTGATTAGCTGTAATTGGACACAGCTAATCTCATGTTACAGATAGGCTGTGATTGGCCCTGTCTGTACCATGTGATCACTGTGAACAATCAGACTAACAACACAATTGTACCAAATGAATGACATGAAAATAAGTCATCCATTATTTACAATTGCCATGTGATTTGCTGTCATTGGTCACAGCGATCACATGATACTAGCAGCGGGCCGATCAGACACTGATCAGTCATTGCCTGTGTCCGGTGGACACAGTTGGTGACAGATCGTACCAGAGTGCGGCCCATGGCGTGTTTCTGGGAGGACGTCATTCAAGGTCCACTCAGAACAACAAATGTTCCGCCCACCCAACATTTGACAATAGGCTGGGTGGGAAGTGGTTAAGAATTTGTCACTGCCATAGTAACAGTTTCTTAAAGTGGCAGTAGTAAGAACTACCTGAATTTCTAAAATGTTTTAGTCAGCTGTATTTGCCACTAAGAAATATTTTTTCGTTCTGTCTGAAATAAATTTTAAAAAATGTACAAAATTTCAAAGCTTTGAAATAAGGTAAGAAATTCTTAAGAGTCCCTGGTCACTGGGTAACCTGACTTTGTTTGCTGAGACTGAAAGCCAAGGGTGGATTCTGGCAGAGATAATTACCATAGGATAGCTGAAGTAATGTTGAGCTAAGTTGTCATAAGCTGCAGGTGCCATTGAATATATCAAAGGAATCTGTTTCCTTGCTACCACCAGACAGGAAACTGAGTTTTCCTTTGTTACATGCCCTGCAAAGCAAGTAATTCTATTTGGTCGTTGTTTTCAAAAAAGATCACGGGTAAAGAAGCCGTAAAGGGCATTTCTGTGGATTTTTGTAGATAAATGCTGGATAGAGTATAGTGGCTAAAACCTAAAGCATTGCTGAGCGTGGAAAGTGAGGAAATATTGGGACATTTTAATGTATTTATGTTGCTCTCACATCATGGCTGTCTTGAAAAGTTGATTGTGAAAGTTCCTCCATTGTGAACTGTCTATGACTTAATATTTCATAGATGAAGAGGTGATGTGGCGGAGTGCTGGCCTCCATGTAGGTTAATATTACAACATGTACAAGAAAATAGTTCCAAGATACTTTTAAGGCTTAATGTACATGGAACGTTTTAAAACCTTTCCTGAACGATTTAACTCGACAAATAGTAACTGACCTTTAAAAACATCAGTTTTGTCACGTTTACATGCCGCGTTTAGCTGTGTTTGCGTATACAAGCGTTTTTTTTTTTCAAATAGTAAAAAATGGATCTCAATTAAATACGCCTCTAAACGAAGAGGCTAAACATCTGCCCTGAAGGCATTTTTTTGGCTTTCCAAAAAAATTATTCTAAACTCAACTGCCTAGAAACGACTATAAACCACTCCGTGTACATGTACTGATAAGATAACTTAGAGGAAAGTTCAGGGGCAGCTGAAAAAAATGCCCAACTGTTTTTAAACGTCCGTTTACCAGCAGCAGTGTACATGAAGCCTAAAGCCTCGTACACACGATCGGACTTTCCGACAGGACAGGCTGTTGGCGGAAAATCCGACCATCTATATGTTCCATCGGACAATTGTTGTCGGATTTTCCGTGGACAAATAATGGATAGCAGCTTTTCATTTTTTTTTTTTTTCTAGTGATATCAAGAATAATATTATGTTTTTTGTTTTTTTTTATTTGGGGAAGTTGGCAAGTTACCACAACACCATTATCCCGTAGTTTTTAGGATCAAAGATACAACTATGTTGATGTCCCTTGTTAATTTTACATTGTATTTTTTAAAATGTAACTGCCTACTCCCAAACTGTCATTTGAAGTAAAACACATAGCCAAGTATTATTCTCCACAATTTTTTTTATTGTGCATTAAAAAAAGGAAACAAATAAAATTAGACATGCTATCTGCCAATAGAACTTAACCAAAAAGTGCATTCTATGCATCCAAAAATGTAGAAAATATAACAAATAAAATCATTATTCAACCAAAAAAAGTCAAAGCAATAACTCCAAGGCCAATAATAAATAACACGTTATCTCCCCCGATTCCGCAACATGACTGGTTGACGAACGGCCGTTAAGAAACAAACTAAAAATCGCAAACTGAAAAATGCGAAATTAAAAATGCAAAATGAAAAGTGTGAAATGAAAAGTGCGAAATGAAAAGCGCGAATCAACACTCACCAAACTTCTACTAACACAAAATTAGCAGAAGGAGCCCAAAGGGTGGCGCTAAAGAGCTGAAAAACAATGTAGTACGTCAACGCCCTTCACCCTTCGGTTTTGTTGGCCAATCCGATCATGTGTACGAGGCTTAACAGTTCAGATAAAATTTGTTTGTCAAAGTTGTCAAACATTTAAGGCTCTTGAGGGTTCTGAGAGGAAGATATAAGGTCCGCTCTGGTAACTGGTTTTTGCAAAGAAGACCTTATGCTGTTTTCAGATTAAAAACTCCAGGAATCCCAAACTTTTTGCCTATACCTTATGTCCAGTAAGGCATCATCAAGCCCTGACAAAGGGGGCTCTTGGAACCCCCAAAATGATTGACCCCCATTGATTTACAAAAATTTGAGAGTGTGAAATCTGGTGCAGCTGTACATGGTAGCCAATCAGCTTCTAACTTCAGCTTGTTCAATTAGGATTTGATAAAAAAAAAAATAGAAGCTGATTGATTTCTATGCAGAGCTACATCAGATTTAGCACTCTACAATTTTTGTAAATCTCCCCCAGACTGTCTTCAAGAACCCTGCATTGCACCCGCGGGTGCAGTGCTTTGCAGGCTCATAGTAAAAAAAAACAATAAATGGAAATTTTTTTTACATTTTTTATTTTTTTATTTTTATACAAAGGTGAACATTTACCTTTACCTTTACTTTTAAAAACGTTTTACCTTTAAGTAACGAATAAATCTCACTTGTGTATTACTTTACAACATTATGGAGACTTTTATGGTAATGTAAACCCCTTATTTCCATTTTACTTGGCTTATCAAAAGTCACACTGTGTACACTAAGCATTTTCTTGTTTTAAAATTGATAACAGTAAGTAAAATAAAACAAAAGGATTACCTTGCTAGAATTGTTTTTACATCATCGCCGTGCATCTCTTAGAAGACTTGTTCATGACTACGCAATATTTTTAATGCCCCGTACACACGGTCAGACATTGATCGGACATTCCGACAACAAAACCCATGTTTTTTTTCCAACGAATGTTGGCTCAAACTTGTCTTGCATACACACAGTCACACAAAGTTGTCAGAAAATCTGATCATTTTGAACGCGGTGACATAAAACACGTACGTCGGGACTATAAGCGGGGCAGTAACCAATAGCTTTCATCTCTTTATTTATTCTGAGCATGCGTGGCACTTTGTCCGTCGGATTTGTGTACACACGATCGTAATTTCCGACAACGGATTTTGTTGTCGGAAATTTTTTTAGCAAGCTCTCAAACTTTGTGTGTCGGAAAATCCGATGGAAAATGTGTGATGGAGCCCACACACGGTCGGAATTTCCGACAACAAGGTCCTATCACACATTTTCCATCGGAAAATCCGACCGTGTGTACGGGGCATTACAAAGCTTTGCAGTATAATTTGAACAATAATGTTAATTGTCATCTAAACTCATTAAGACATTTTTTTCTTTCCACGTTATGCACATGTAAGGTAACACTAATCAACAAAATAACAAAAAGATTTCTCCTTATATACTAATGAAATTTCCAGCCTTGTCATAATACATCTGTTTATTTGGCACTCGTGAGAATACATGTCAAATGCATCTGTAGATTTTGACAAGGCCTAATTAAGAGAGATTATAAAGTATGTGTAAACCCCAAAGCTATTTTTCAGTGTGTTTGACATCAGGCATCATTGTCAGCCTGCTGTGTGAGCTCCCTCAGTAAGCCATAGGCCTATAGGCCTGCAGACCTCATTGGGAGTCGTGACCAACTGGCAAAGATCAAGGCAGGCTGACAAAGTTGCTACCAATTGAGAGGCATATATATATATATATATATATATATATATATATATATATATATATATATATATATATAAATATAGTGGGGTTGATTTACTCATTTTCCATAGTAAATGTAATGTGGCAAAGCTTCACTTTGTAAAGAGTACCCAATAAGGTGCAAGGAAAATAAAAAAAAAAACATTTTTCTTGCACATGATTGGATGATGGCAATTAGCAGAGCTTTGGCACATTTATTAAACTCTGGGCAAAATTTGTGAAAGTGAGTGCAACTGCACTTGCAAAGTGCATAACCTATTTGCCTTTAGTAAATCCACCCCAGTAAGACAGGACACCAAACTTAAAGTGAAGTTCCACCCATTTCTGTGTTTATTAAAAGTCAGCAGCTGCAAAAAGTGTAGCTGCTGACTTTTAATAAACAGACACTCACCTGTCCCACGATCCAGCGATGCAGCAGCCTGAAGCCTCGCTTCTTTCCTTCTCCTCTCCGTGGCTCCGGCATTGCAAGTGTGGGAACTCGGCTGTGACAGCTTGCGGCTTCACAGCCGGGTGCGCAGTGTGCATGCGCGAGTCGAGCTGCGTGTTCTGAATGCCCGGGCAATCTTCTGGGACCTGTGACGTGTCCCAAAAGATTGCAGAGAGGGAGGGGGGAGAGGAAAACTTCCGGACCTACGGAGTTATTTTTTTAACATGGCTGCTTTTGGTTGGTAGGATCATTCGACAGATCCAGTTTGGGCTCTAGTTCTATATTTGTGTAAAGCATACAAGAGTTCGGGGGTTTCTGGGGAGTACAAGAATAGCTTTCTTTTCATTTACCTTGTGGCATTCAGCTACCTCTCTATTCTCCTCTGTTAAATCTTCAGGTTCAAAGACGACCTATCCAGTGGCGGCTGTTCCATTAGGGACGCAGGGGCGCCGTACCCTCTAATCTATGCGCCCGGCCCCTAATCTCCATGCAGGGTGCTGGACGCATGCATTTTAATGTGTTTTTTTTTAAGCACATGATTAGAGCCTGAGGCTCTAATTGGCCTCAGGCACTGTACCCCGAGCCCACCCACTTGTGTGACATTAGCGAATTAATGTTCGCTAATGTCTTCCTGCTTCTCCTCCCGGCCAATCAGGAAGTGGGTCCTGAGACCCGATTGGCCAGGAAGTCTTAGGACCCAATCCGGTCTCAGGACCTGCTTCCTGTTTGGCTGGGAGGAGAAGCAACGACCCCAGCTCTTCCCTTGGCAAGCTGCAGCAGGTGGAGAGGCCGAGGGGCAGCAACAGCCTCTTCCAGGAGCCCTACTCCCGATCCAGCACCACTCGTCATCCATCATCATTCTCTTAAGGTAAGTCCATGGATCGCCGCTTTCCATGGGGGGGGGTGGGGTGGGATTATAGTGCGAGTGAAGGGGCCAGGTTTGTTTGCCACCCCCCCGCCAAAAAATATTGAGCACCAGCCGCTATGGAACCTATTATACATAAATCTCAATCACGGTGTTGTGAAACAGGCTGATACGGGGCATACATCACACAATTAAATTAATTACATAATATAAGAATTTTCTGCAGCATTGAAGGTCCCAATGAGCACAGTGGCCTCCATCATCTATAAATGGAAGAAGTTTGAAACCACCAGGACTCTTTCTAGAGCAGGCCGTCCGGCCAAACTGAGCGATCGAGGGAGAAGGGTCTTAGTCAGGGAGGTGACCAAGAACCCGATGGTCACTCTGACAGAGCTCCAGCGTTTCTCTGTGGAGAGAGGAGAACCTTCCGGAAGAGAAACCATCTCTGCAGCACTCCACCAATCAGGCCTGTATCAGTGGCCAGACGGAAACCACTCCTCTCTAAAAGGCACGTGACAGCCCACCTGGAGTTTGCCATAAGGCACCTGAAGGACTCTCAGACCATGACAAACAAAATTCTCTAGTCTGATGAAACAAAGATAGAACTGTTTGGCCTGAATGGCATGCGTCATGTCTGGAGGAAACCAGGCACCGCTCATCACCTGGCCAATACCATTCCTACAGCATGGTGGTGGCAACATCATGCTGTGGGGATGTTTTTAAGTGGCAGGAACTGGGAGACTAGTCAGGATTGAGGAAAGGATAAATGCAGCAATGTGCAGAGACATCCTTGATAAAAACTTGCTCCAGAGCACTTTGGACCTCAGACTGGGGCGAAGATTCATCTTCCAACAGGACAATTACCCTAAGCACACAGCCAAGATAATAAAAGAGTGGCTATGGGACAACTCTGTGAATGTCCTTGAGTGGCCAAGACTTGAATCCGATTGAACATCTCTGGAGAGATCTGGAAATGGCTGTGCACCAGTGCTCCCCATCCAACCTGATGAAGCTTGAGATACCTGCAAAGAAGAATAGGAGAAACTTCCCAAAAATAGATGTGCCAAGCTTGTAGCATCATACTCAAAAAAACTTGAAGCTGTCATTGGTGCCAAATGTGCTTCAACACAGCAAAGGCTGTGTATACTTATGTACATGTGATTTCTTTTTTCGTTTTTTATTTTTAATACATTTGAAAAGATTTTAAACAAAATTCTTTCATGATGTCATTATAGAGTATTATTTATAAAATTTTGAAGGAAAAAAAATGAATTTAATCTATTTTGGAATAAGGCTGTTACATAACAAAATATGGAAAAAGTGAAGCGCTGTGAATACTTTCCAGATGCACTGTATCTGTCAGGCTTTGATTTTCTGCATTTATTAACCACTTCAGCCCTGGAAGGATTTACCCTCTTCCCGACCAAGCCCTTTTTTGCGATATGGCAGTGCGTCACTTTAACTGACAATTGCGTGGTCATGCGACGTTGTACCCAAACAAAATTGACGTCCTTTTTTTCCCACAAATAGAGCTTTCTTTTGGTGGTATTTGATCACATCTGCGGTTTTTATTTGTTTCGCTATAAACAAAAAAAGAACGACAATTTGGAAAAAAAATATATATTTTTTACTTTTTTGCTATAATAAATATCCCCAAAAAATATAATAATAAAAAATTCTGAAAAAAGTGGAAAATTCCGCGTGGGGTTTTTTAGCAGCAAAAAAGATTTTTCATTAAAAAAATATCAATTTTATTATCAAAGGACATTAGGACAAAAGAGATAAAACATGAGCTCTGGTATACACAATACAAGACAATTTGGATTTTTGAGTGGAAAATCGAACAGTTAACAATATCGCATAAATGTATTATAAGAAGTATACATCCGAAGATGTTGCCCACAATATTGATTATGGTTATACTGTCCGATGTTAGGAGATGCCCCAATGCATTTCGGCCTTTAAAGTTATGGTCTTCTTCAGGGGGATCTTACATTTCTATAAGTACATCAGAAAAAAACAAAATTTAAATATTATACAGTGTTCCTTATGCATTGTCATATGTTAGACTTGGTAATCACACTATATTTACCCTTTCCACCAAATGGACTCGTTTATCCGGAGACTTCTTTTTGTAAAAACACAAAAGAAACAGAAGATTCCCCCACTGATGATCCTGGATACTGCTGGGGAGCTGTCCCTGCCTCCATCCCAAAAGGGGGACAACCCCGGCCCGTGAGGTCTTCAAGTGGTCACAGACTGGTATGTCCCCCCCCACAGAAAACCGAGGAGAAAGGATGGGGACCAAGGCACCTGAAAATTATTATGATATTTAGTGTACTGTACATATGTTAAATTTTATCAATGCTAGAAAGGATTGCAATACGGTAGGAAAAACGAAGAACGGACATTTATTAGTTATTTAAGATCATTTAAAGAGAGGGGGAGAATCCCAGACTCTGTGTAAGCTAACAGAGACATGAGATTCCCTTTATATGGCGAATCTACGAATAAATTTACATGTGGTAAATATTCTGTTAGATTCCATCTCCATTTGGGCTCCAATCAAATCATTTGTGCCCAACGAGATTGATCGCTTAAATTAGTGGTGTGTGGAAGTAAACAATGTGACTAAAGTGCAAAGTGACTGAGTAATAAAAAAAAGGGGGTGCTCGTGACGTATGTCACCCCTTTCCCTTTTTCCTGCTAGACTTAAAGGAGATATACATATATATACTTATACATATCCAAAAAAAGTAAAAAACATGCTAGAAACATGTGGTGAAAAAACATGCGTGAAAAGATAAAAACAACAAAAACAAATATTTGTCTTGGTGTGTGCAGCCTTATCAGACTCCCCATATGTGTCATTTAGTGCTATAAAAAAACTTCTTCCACAGTGTAGGTCAATATGTATTCTTCTACATATTTTTGGTAAAAAAAATAAGCGTTTATTGATTGGTTTGTGCAAAAGTTATCGTGTCTACAAAATAGGGGATAGATTTATGGGATTTTTATTATTATTATTATATTTTTTTTTAGTAATGACGGTGCTCTGCAATTTTTAGCATGACTGTGACATTGCGGCAGACAGATCGGACACTTTTGACACTATTTTGGGACCATTGGCATTTATACAGCGATCAGTGCTATAAAAATGCACTGATTTACTGTATCAATTTCACTGGCAGGGAAGGGGTTAAACACTAGGGGGTGATCAAGTGGTTAACTGTGTTCCCTCAGCATGTTCTAACTGTAGGGGGGATGGGCTCACTAGAACATGACGGAGATCACAGGGAGCAGTAGATCCCTGTTATGTTGCTAGGCAGAACAGGGAAATGCTTTGTTTACATAGGCATCTCCCCGTACTGCCTCTCCGTGCGAAGATTGCGGGCCACCGGCGGACACTGGGTCCGCGGTACCCATGGGCACTCTCCCGCAGCGCTGCTGGCGTGCGCGCGCCCCGCTAGACGTGGATGACGCAGCAACGTACGGGTACGTTGTTTTGCACACCCGTGCCACTTTGCCCACGTATATTGACGTGAGCCGGTCGGCAAGTGGTTAAGAAAATAATATACTCAGGATAAAATTCAAGTGAGGCATTACGTAAATCACTATCAGCTCGCAGCTTACTGGCTTCTCGTCTTACTTCCGGTATTGGTGTCTACGTCACCCTAGTCCGCCCTAAAGTGCAGATCCCAAAAGTAACACGGGAAGACAGTGAGCTCCTAGCTGATATTGATATACTTAATGCCTGACTTGAATTTTATCCTGTGAGTGTATTATCTTCTTGATAAATGCCTAAATCGTTTTAATACTACACTATGATGGCATCTCCATGATTTTGATGACTTGCGGTGCCTGTTCTACTAACACTGAAGATTTAAAGGGGCAGCTCCGTGGGTCTTAATAAAGGTGGTTAAATTGATTGGATTCTATTCTGGGCTATATATACCCCTGAAGTTGGGGAAGGCACAGATCAACCCGTATTTACATAAAGCTCAAATAATAAAGGTGAAGGCGCACCCCAAAGACCGAGGTGGACCGCAAGGGGATTACATTTGCATTTCCAGCACTGGGATTCTCACTTTAAAAGAACAGCTTTTTGCTGTCATTTGATTTTCAACCACCTGTTGGTGTGGGAACACGTTGAGGCTGGGTTCACACTTAGTGCAGCTCACAGCAGGGGTCTGGTGCGTCCCTGTTCTCCTTTTCAGCGACGAATCAGGCCTAAATTTTTGCCTGAATTCGGACCTGAAACTGATCCAAAGACGCACATGACCCCTGTACAATCCGCTCCGCAGCCACCATGGAGCTGCCACAGAGATGTGTGAACCGGCTCTATTGCTGTCTGCATTCCTGCTGGAAAGATTCACATTCTCTATCTGTCCCAGTGACCATTGTCACTGGGATGAATATTTTGATTTGTCACCAGAGCAGGAAGGAGTGGGAAATATTCCAGTAGGTATAATTGTTCTGGTGACAATTGTCCAAAAGGGGTGTTCAATTTGAAGAGATCTCCATTCAGGTCATGTCGCATCTACAGGACAGGAAGTTAAGGAAAATTTCTCCAAACCATCCCCTGCACAAAATTAAGGGACATAGTACGGTTAAAATCCAATGCAGGAGGGTTCAGAGGATCCTGCTATAGATTAATACACACCTTGCTGTAAGTAAATTACAGGAAACACGTAAAATAAGCAGAAGTCAATGAATGTAGTTCTCTGTGCTTCAGTACCATGTGTTTTAGAACTTGCCCCCTGTTTAGGTTTAACTGAGCAGATTCACTTTTTTTGCACCCAAGACATGAATTGTTAGACAGAAAAAACTGTATGCAATACTTTTGTTTCTTCAGTGAATACAGATCATGGAAATGATTAAACATTTTTACGTGTTGAAAATGTACATTATGTAATATAATGGGTTTATTATAGTACTGCATTCAGTATGAAGTGCAAAAAGTATGGACAGGCTTAAAGTGTTACTAAACCCACAACAGTCAGAGTCGCCGACCTGCACATGCTCAGTTGTGTCTTTTATGCTTGAGAGAACAGTTCCTTCGTTCTCAGAGATAGCCAGGTCACATGATATTGACATCACACATGTGGGCGTGTATACAGGCTGCAGTGGAAATCTCCACCTTCCCAACCTCTCAGCACTAAAAAACTGTGCAGTTTATCATGTAACCGTGGTATACAGATCATCCAAAAAGGTATCTAGTGGCAGTATTTTAATATAAAAAAAAGATGTATAAGCTATGGGCACTTGTGGGGGGTGGATTAACTATTTTCATATTACTGGGTTTAGTAAAACTTTAAGGGTGAAGGGCAGTAGTCCAAGCTAAGCAGCTTTTATTAAAGTACTCTGTGCATTGTCTACTTTTTTAATGCACCCACACTTGTTAAAATGCAGAGTAAAAGTTGAAAAAAAAACTGAAGGGGACAGAAAGTTAGATATTATACTTACCTCCTCCGTATTGCAGAGGATGAAGTCATCCTCCAGGCCATGAGTTTGTGGGAAAAGTTAGCACACTAAATCTTGTGAGAATATGCTGTATCACAGTTTTGGGAGCTAATTTTCAGGGAGAACTCTACATTTCCCAGATCTTGCCATAAGAAGGATGATACCCTCACTTAGGTGTCACATGAAACTTTGGGAAAGGTAAGTGTGCTATTTAACTTTTTCTCCCAACAGGTAATTTTTTTAAACTTTTATGCTGCACTTCAGGAAGGAGGGGGCCCATTTAATAAGCTGACCTTGCATTTTAGGTGCAAGGTTATAACAGCGCAGAAAAATGTCTAAATGTACAAGTATTACAGCTCCTGGTACTCCATTGTACTTTGCACTTATGTAAGCTATGTATATTGCCTACTCCCAGAATGGCATGGGAATGGATTTTTTTTACGGATCTCCAGCACAAGACAATTTGGAAGGAGAGGTGTATTGTGAAGAGGTCTGGTAACAAGCGCATAATGGAAACCTCATAGGACAAATGGAAATGTGTCAGGCTGACCCAGGAATAGAAAGCTTTACTTTTTCTTTAGGGTCTTGCTCATTTTGTCTGTTGTAAAGATGTTTCATCACCATGTACTGTGCTGAAATGTAACTAGTTTGGGATTTGTGAAAGTCACCTTCATGGTGTAAGCATTGCATTATCACACTTTATGTGCTTCATACTTGCAGTCAAGGAGAGAGAAGCTTTGATAGACTGACAAATCTCCATCATTCTGCACAGGTAAACCCAGAGCTAACACAGCAGTTTGAAGAAAAAGGCTTAAGATTTGTTGGGCACGACACAGAGGGACAGAGAATGGAAGTCGTTGAACTGAAAGGTTAATATTTAATGTTTCTATAATGTTTTGGTTACCTGGGATTTATTCAGCCTTATCCTGAAAGAAAGCTAACCCCCCTCTGTGCTCCAGTACAAAATGTGACAAGAAGTCCAAAACATTTGCACTGATTTACTAATGAAGCTGAGCATCTTCACGCACCAAATTGTGTGAATATTCAGTCACCCAATCATGTAAAATCCCAATTATTGCTTATTTATTTTATCTGCACTTGATTGAATAATTAAAATGAATATTCACACAATTAAACTCCTTCAATAAATCAATGTTAGTATTTTGCTGTTTTTAAGATGGACCACATACACACAGATTTGGCCTCATACGCACGGACAGCCTGAAAAGTCCTCTAGCATAAAAATCCTGGCGCTCTCACGGTTGGGAAATACTGTATTTATCGGCATATAACACGCACTTTTTCCCCCTGAAAATCAGGGGGAAATCGCGTGTGCGTGTTGTACGCCGATCCCTGCTACCTCGGAGTGGAAGAGCGCCGCTAGATTACACGCAGCCGCAATCTCCTGTGTATCGGGCTCAGTCACACACAGTCCTTCCCCCCTGGCCCAGCATTGAACCACTGTTCTGTCCATCATATGAGCCGGGCGGGACTGTGAGTGACTGAGCGCCGGATACACAGATCGCGGATCTGTGTAATCCAGCACTGGCGCGGCTGCAATCATCGGCAAAGACGAGTCTGCAGATGGATACTAAACAGGCTGCAATCATGGGCATGTTAGAGGCTGCAGATGTGCACTAAACAAGCTGCAATGATGGGCATGCTAGAGGCTGAATATGGGCACTAAACAGGCTGCAATAATGGGCACATTAGAGGCTGCAGATGGTCAATAAACAGGTTGCAATGATGGGCATGTTAGAGGCTGCAGATGGGCACTAAACAGACTGCAATAATGGGCACATTAGAGGCTGCAGATGGGCACTAAACAGGCTGCAACAATGGGCACATTAGAGGCGGCAGATGTGTACCAAACAGGCTGCAATGATGGGCATGTTAGAGGCTGCAGATGGACATGTTAGAGGCTGCAGATGGGCACTAAACAGGCTGCAATAATGGGCATATTAGATGCTGCAATAAAAGTCCAATGCTTTTGTGTACACACGATTGGACTTTGCTCCATCGGACTTTTGTTGCCGGAAAGTTTGTGCGTTCGCACAGCCAACAAAAGTCTGATGGAAACAGAAAAAGTTTGTCCGGTGGAGCGTACACACGGTCGGATGTTGCTCCAAAACAGCTAATTTGCATGTTTTTTGTCAAAAAAGTCCAATCGTGTGTACGGGCCTTAAGACATACTAAAAGAATATCCAGCCATCCTGGCATAATATGAAAACATCAAATACAATAAAGTCACAATGTCCATCCAGATATACTGTACCAGACGACTAAACCCCCACTAAATAAACACCATGACGAAAGTTTTAATAAGAAGGGGGTGAGGGGCGTTCTGGTCCGATCCTGGAGACTGAGGAATCCACATGGCAGCGGGCTTTCAATAGCTGCAAAAAGAGCAGTCTAACGGCCTGCCAATTTAACAACTTCAATGCTGGGCATTTTCACCCCCTTCCTGCCCAGGCCAATTTTCAGCTTTCAGCGCTGTCGTGCTTTGAATGACAATTGCGCAGTCATGCAACGATGTACCCAAATGATGTTTTTTACCTTTTTTTTTTTTTTTTTTTTTTAGACAGATATGCCCTGTACACGTGGTTGGACATTGATCGGACATTCCGACAACAAAATCAATGGATTTTTAACGATGGATGTTGGCTCAAACTTGTCTTGCATACACACGGTCACAAAAAGTTGTCGAAAATTCCGATCGTTCTGAACGCGGTGACGTAAAACACGTACGTCGGGACTATAAACGGGGCAGTAGCCAATGACTTTCGTCTCTTAATTTATTCTGAGCATGCGTGGCACTTTGTCCGTCGGATTTGTGTGCACACGATCCGAATTTCCGACAATGGATTTTGTTGTTGGAAAATTTTATAGCAAGCTCTCAAACTTTGTGTGTCGGAAATTCCGATGGAAAATGTGTGATGGAGCCCACACACGGTCGGTATTTTCGACAACAAGGCCCTATCACACATTTTCCGTCTGAAAATCCGACCGCGTGTACAGGGCAATAGAGCTTTCTTTTGGTGGTATATAATCACCACTGGGTTTTTTATCTTTTGCTAAAAAAAGACCAAACATTTTGAAAAAAAAAGTTTTTATTTTCTGTTAGAAAATTTTGTAAATAAGTAATTTTTCTCCTTCACTAATGTTCGCTGATGAGACGGCACTGAGGGGCACTGATGAGGTGGCACTGATGAGGAGGCATTAATATGCAGCACTAATTGGCAGAACTGATATGCAGGACTGATGAGCACTGATTGGTGGGCACTGATAGGCACTGAAAAGCAGCACTAACGGCATCACTAATGAGGACTGATTGTCATCATTGATGGGCACCGACTGGGATCACTGCTGGGCACTGTTGGGCCTACGCTGATAATCAGGGCACGGATGATCTGTGCCCTGATTATCTGTGCAGATCTCCCCTGTGAGAAAATGCCGCTGATTGGCTCTCCTCTTCTCTCATGCTGTCAGTGTGAGGAGAGGAAAGCCGATAATCGTCATTTCCTTGTTTACATGTGATCAGCTGTGATTGGACACCCCCTGCAGGACTTTGTCCCAGAACAAGAGAGCTACCCTGCCACCGTCATTTGTCTATATGGTGGGCAGGAGGTGGTTAAACCAATCTGGGACCATTGCTATGGGAGAAAATCTCCCTCTACTAATGGCAACTTGGCTACATAAAGAATAGGGAAAACCTATGCTTTTTGTACTGTCCCATGGAGTCCCACTTAGCACTAGGGACCCTTGCATGTTGTGTTAAGACTACATAACACTGTGTTTGGACTACGTAACACTTCCCTGTCTTCTCCAAAGCAAGGAGAGGTGTTTTGCAGTCCATGGAGATTTCAGAGAAGATTGCTCACCAATAACAGTCCAGAGGCAGAGAGTACAGAACTTTGTCAGCTCATAAGATTCCTCGCTGAATGAACAGCTCATTTTTTGGGCAAACATACGGCTTCTGAATCATTAACAGAAAAAGCATCAAATCCTATTTTGTCTTTGTCTGGGTAACTTTAGCTTGCTTACCCTGTCATGTACAGAAACTGCCAAAACCATCAGCAAGATGCTATCTGATTTGATAACTGAGTTTTTTGCCTGCAGATCACCCGTACTTTGTAGGTGTGCAGTTCCATCCAGAGTTCTCCTCCAGACCTATGAAGCCTTCTCCTCCATACCTGGGACTAATGCTAGCTGCCTCTGGAAAACTTGGTACTTTCATACAGAATGGCTGCAAATTATCTCCCAGGTAAGTACTCAAATGATTTTTGGACAACAAATGTGTTTTTATAGCACTGCCGTGTGTTCAGTGCATCATAAAAACTGTGAAGTGATTTTGTGTTACTCATCCACCCACAATACTTGCATCATAGCAATTTATTACAAATGAAAATGAGCAGGTGCTCTTGAAATAATTTGTAATCTGATCACAGAAACCGCATAATACACAAGAGGAATCTGAAGCAATATGTACTTGTTTTTACTTATAAGGTGTTGTGCTATTTTACTGGGATTTATTGTTTTTATTTAAAAATTGTTATTTTCACAGGTTTGTCTAGATCAGTATTTCTCAACCATTTATAATTCAAGGCACCCTTTAAAACTATGCACAATTGCAAGGTGCCACATTCTAAAATGTAAAATGTAGCAATATCCACACATGTAGGACACCCAACATTGAAGATGATTATTTTTTTTCACAATATCCTTGTGCACATTGGTACTGATTGCATTCCAGCATTGCTCATCTCCCTCATTTTCTCTTGTGGCTGATGTGACCCTCGTGCACACGGGAAGAGCAATCAAGCACACTGTGCAGGCGCCCAAAGTGCCACTTATCAACCAATGATGTCGGTGCCCAAAGTTTTAGTGCTGCACAATAAAAACTTGTGGCTTTGTGGCAGGTTTGATCTACCAACTGGCTTGGTGATTATTTTTGGGTGATTTGGGGCAATTTTAGGGCATTTTGGCCCTCCTTGGTGACTATGCTGCTGGCAATGTGTCTGAGATGTGATGTGTGCGTTCATGCCAAGGATGTATCTTTCAGGGAGCGGGCATTTGATGTCCAGTAAAAACAGACGTCAGGGCTAGATAGGAATGATTTTGCCATAATCGCTGTGTATATCAAGTCATAAAACAAAACTCTGCAAAGTTGTAAGCTACATTTATATAGGTCACACATGTCTAGCAAAATCAGCTGGCAACCATGTTTGGAGTTTGTGCCATCAGACACCTTAGGGATGATTGACTTGCATGCTGGATTTATGATTTTGAACATAGTTCTTACTTAACTCCTTTGCGACAGCTATATGCATATATGCGTTGTTACCTTTTTCTGGGAAGCGCCCCAGAACTGTGGCAGATCATTGTCAAGTACCAATGTTCGGGAGCCGGTCAGATGGGCAACGATTGGAAACTGGTAGGATGCCATCAGCACTGTGCATCCAGTCACAGTGCGGCTTGATTGTGAACCCCTCCTACCAGCCCAGGGCATCACAGACCATTTTAAGTGCCGACATAAAAAAGGTTAATTTTCCCATATAGGCTCAAAACAGCTGAGATTTAAAACATATTTATTATCAAAATGTAAAATCATATATTAATCTTCACATTGTATTTTAGTCATTTCTAGTCTACTCTCAATAATCTGAACACTCTTGAAGTTTGTAAACGTACTCTGTAAAGATCCGCACACATTTACTTACTTGAATTGTTTTAAGTATTCGCTATGCCCTGTGAGTAGGCTGTGCTGTGTCAGACATTTCACAGAACCTGACTTCTGAACTATAGAGGTGCTGAGAGGAGGAGGTTCAGGAGGGGAAGTCAGTACAGCAATCACTGCTTGCAGACAGCAAGGTACCATGGGATTTGTAGTCTTTATAAATTGAAAGTAAACAGCAGAGGAGAAGCATGCAGGGAATCCAGGAAATTGTGGAAAGAGATGACCAGCAGACAGACAACACTCACAATATAGTTCCATAGTTACATAGTTTGTAAGGTTGAAAAAAGACATCAAGTCCAACCTGTGTGTGTGTGTGCGCATTTATGTCAATATTATGTTGTATATCCCTGTATGTTGTGGTCCTTTAGGTGCCTATCTAATAGCTTTTTTAAATTTTCTATGCTCCCTGCTGAAACCACTGCTTGTGAAAGAGAATTCCACATTCTTACCACTCCTACCGTAAAGAACCCTCTATGCAGTTTCTGGTTAAATCGCTTTTCCTCTAATTTTAGTGAATGGCCGCGAGTCTTTTTAAATGCCCTTTTCGGATAAAAGTGTTATCCCTATTGTGGGGTCACCAGCACGGTATTTGCACATTGAAATCATATCCCCTCTCAAGCGTCTCTTCTCTAGAGAGAATAAGTTCAGTGCTAGTAATCTTTCCTCATAACTAAGATCCTCCAGTCCCTTTATTAGCTTTGTTGCCCTTCTCTGTACTCTCTCCATTTCCAGCACATCCTTCCTGAGGACTGGTGCCCAGAACTGGACGGCATACTCCAGGTGCGGCCGGACCAAAGTCTTGTAGAGTGGGAGAATTATCATTTTTTCTCTGGAGTTAATTCCCTTTTTAATGCATGCCAATATTCTATTGGCTTTGCTTGCAGCAGCTTGGCATTGCATGCCGTTGCTGAGCCTGTCATCTACTAGGACCCCCAGGTCCTTTTCCATTCTTCCCCTAGTAAGTAGATTGCATTCATGTTTTTGCCACCTAAATGCATTATTTTAAATTTTTCTATATTAAACCTCTTTTGTCATGTAGTTGCCCACCCCATTCATTTGTTCAGCTCTTCTTGCAAGGTTTCCACATCCTGCGGGGAAGCTATTGCCCTGCTTAGCTTAGTATCGTCCACAAATACTGATATTGAGCTGTTTATACCATCCTCCAGGTCATTTATGAATAGGTTAAATAGGAGTGATCCCAGGACAGAACCCTGAGGGACCCCACTTTCCACATTGGACCATTCCGAGTACTCCTCATTTATCACTACCCTCTGAACTCGCCCTAGTAGCCAGTTTTCAATCCAGGTACTCACCCTTTGGTCCATGCCGACAGACCTTAGCTTGTATAGTAAACCTTTGTGGGGAACTATTAAGTCTGTTTCTGATTTTATCTTCTTTTAACCTTGGGGATGCTTCCTGTGATGTTTCATAAGGATAACCATTGCAGTTTTTGTTACTGAAGCCCCTCGTTTCCCTCGTGAAGACTGAGGAAAAGAATACATTCAAAACCTTCGCTATCTCACCATCCTTTGTAACCAGAATCCCTTCATCATTCTTTATGTTGGCAATATGATCTGTCCTCCCTCTTTTACTATTTATGTACTTAAAGAATTTATTGGTATTTTTATTACTCTCCCCCGCTATGTGCCTTTTGTGTTCTGTCTTAGCCGCCCTGATTACACCCTTACATTTCTTATTGCATTCTTTGTACAGTTGGAATGCTGATGATGATCCATCAGCCTTGTATTTTTTGAAGGCCTTCTCCTTTGATTTTATATGAATTTTTACGCTGGCGTTAAGCCATCCAGGGCTTTTATTAGCTCGTTTAAATTTGTTACCCTTTGGGTTGCACTGGCTAATACCCTTATTTAATATGCTCCTAAAGCACACCCATTTTTCCTCTGTGTTCTTTGTTCCTAGGATTTTATCCCATTTAGTATCTTCTAGCAAGGAGCATAGTTTCTGGAAGTTGGCTCTTTTGAAATTCAGTTTCTTTGTATTCCCCTCATGTTTCCTTGTTGTGTGATTTATGCTGAAACTAATTGACCTGTGATCACTGTTTCCTAAGTTTCCCCGTATTTCTACATGCGCGATCAAGTCTGTATTGTTAGTAATGAGTAGGTCTAGTAACACATTGTTTCTTGTTGGTGCATTTACCATCTGACCCATGAAATTGTCCTGTAAGACATTTAGGAAATGGCATGCCTTAGATGAATGCGCGGTTCCTTCCACCCAGTCTATGTCTGGATAATTAAAATCCCCCATTATAATGACACTTGACATCCTTGCCGCCATTCCAAACTGTTATAGGAGGTGATAGGAGGTTCACCTCATAAGGATTTCATCCTTCATAAGAATCCTTCATAAGGATTCCACCTCTTCCCTTTTTCCATTAGTGATGTCATCCCTCACATTTACCTGTATATCAATTTTTGATGTACAGGCATACCCCTCCCCCTTTTTTCCCTCCCTGTCCCTGGTATATAGGGAATACCCTTGAATGGTTGCCAGCCAATCATGAGAGCTTTTGAACCAGGTCTCTGAAATTCCCACGAAATCTAATTCCTCCTCATACACTAGCAGCTCTAGTTCTCCCATCTTGTCCGCCAGACTCCTGGCATTAGTGAACATGGCTCGTAATTTTGTCCGGAAGCATACTATCTCCTTATTGGGTGTTCTGAGGTTGCACATAGGACTTGTTACTATACTTACCATGAGTATAGGTGTTTTAGTCAACCTACCACTAATGCCCCCAACACTGCCCACTATGTCTGGACTCTCCCCCCTCTAACTTTTCGGCCATCTTCACTCCCAGCAGATCTGCACCCTCCTCATTTAGGTGCAGTCCGTCCCTTCTATAGAGCTGGTAACCGACTGAAAAGTCGGCCCAGTTCTCCAGGAACCCAAACCCCTCCTTTCTACGCTA
Organism: Lithobates clamitans; assembly: GCA_037952925.1. Lineage (NCBI taxonomy): Eukaryota > Metazoa > Chordata > Amphibia > Anura > Ranidae > Lithobates > Lithobates clamitans. The sequence continues at coordinate 6,261,550 of JBBGZY010000723.1, forward strand.
GCTCCTCAGCCACTGTTTTACTGCCCTAATCTCCCGCTGCCTTTCTGGTGTGGCTCGAGGTACCGGTAGTATTTCGGAAAATACTACCTTGGAGGTCCTATTCCTCAATTTAGCTCCCAAATCCCTAAAATCGTTTTTTAGGACACTCCAACTTCCTCTGACTTTGTCATTGGTGCCAACATGCACCATGACAGCCGGATCTTCCCTAGGCCCTCCCCCCCAGTAATCTGTCCACCAGATCTGTGATGTGCCAAACCCGAGCTCCCGGTAGTCAACATACAGTTTGGAGCTTCAGGTCCTCGTGATAGATTGCCCTTCTGAGAATTGAGTCCCCTACCACCAAAATCTTCCTTTCCTTCCCCTTGGCTTCCCCCCACTCTCACTGGAGGAGTTCTTCCCCTTTCAGCTAGGGGCGTCACGTATGTTCCCAGCTCTCCTTTGGGATGGAGGTTTTTTTCAGTGTTGACAATTGCTTCCCTAGATTGAGATCCTGGGCTTCCAAGGAATCAACATGCTTACATTTTGCACGGCAGAATTCGCCCTCAATCAGATGATCAAGGAATGCATACATGCCGCAAGATGTACACAGAGTCACATCTCCATCCCCGCCGGTCATTGTACCTAATTTTATTTAATGGGGATTGGGAAATATGCTCTGTCCAATTACCTAACAACTAGCTTACTGACACTAATACTTAACAATACCATAAAATACAATACTTAACAATACAATACACAGGTACTCACATACACAGGTACTCACAGCACTCGGGTACTCACAATACTCAGGAACTCACAATACACAGGTACTCACACTACTCAGGTATTCCCAATACACACAATGCTCGGGTTCTCCCAATACACTGGTACCCACATCACACACACTACTCAGATACTCACAATACTCAGATACTCACAATACACACAATGCTCGGGTACTCACAATACACAGGTACCCACAATACACACACTACTCAGGTACTCACAATACACACATTACTCAGGTACTCAAAATACACACAATTCTCAGGTACCCACAATACACACACTACTCAGGTACTCACAATACTTAGGGACTCACAATACACAGGCACTCACAATACTTCCAATACTCAGGTACTCACAATACACACAATACTCAGGTACTCACAATAACACTGTCAGTCAGGCTTTGTAGTTTGTGTATCTGTCACTCTGGAAAGCCTCCCCCTGTAAGCTGACACTAGCAGTCAGTAACCTTCAGTGCCGCCGCTTCTCCAATCAGTCTCACACACTCTCTTCTCTGGTCTACACTTCACTTACCCGCTGCCTCTCCCTGTCAGACTTCCACCTCCCGGTTCCGCTGGATGTCCTCCCGCTTCCTCTGCCTGCCTCTGTGGGGTGATAAGGCCCCTAGTTACTCCCGCTCTGCCACCACAATGTCCCGCTCTGCCGCCGCTGTAGGTCCCCGTGTCACCCGCTGGTGCTCTCGGTCGTGGGGGTCAGGTCCAGGCCATCCCGGCCAATCGGGTCTCAGGACCCACTTCCTGTTGAGACGGGAGGAGAAGCAATGGCCCTGGCTCTTCCCTCGGCAAGCTGGAGCGAAGAGCAGCAGGCGGAGCGGCAGCAACAGCCGCTTCCAGGAGCAAAACCCCCCGATCCAGCACCACCTCATCATTGGAAGGTAAGGCACGGATCCCCGCCTTCCCGTCTGACCTGCCGGCACCCCCCCCAAAAGAAAATAATAAGCAACAGCTTCCACTGGTGAAATGGCTCCCTAGCTAGCTGGCCACCAAAAGTCAAAACCCATTGTCTTCCATAAGGAAGTGAAACTTTTACCCCCTGCCCCACCTCATGCACTGGTGGTCAGGGAAGTAAAAGTGTTAACTCCCCACACACACCTGTGCCGCTCTCCCCCTCTCTTCCCAGGATGGGACTTTATTTGCACTGTGAGTGGAGATAACTCCTGAGATAACCTAATGTCCACAGTACAGTGTTTTTCAGTGCCAGGCGCTGGAACACAGAGGGGTTGATTTACTAAAGTCAGTTAGGCTGTGCACTTTCCAAAGTGTAGTTGCACTGTGCAAGTGCAGTTGTTCCAGTGCTTAGTAAATGAGGTAAAGCGTCACTTTGCAAAGAATACTCAATCACGTGCAAGAAAATAAAAAAAATGCATTTTTGCTTGCACATGATTGGATGATGGAAGTCAGCAGAGCTTCTGCTAATTTACTAAGCTCTGGAGCAACTGCACTTCACAAAGTCCACAGTCTATTTGCCTTTATTAAATCAACCCCAGAGAGCTTTCCAGAGCCCGGCACCCCGCTGCCACTCTGCTTTCTGACTGGCGCCCAATAGCCTGTGGGTCACATGTAGAGTGCCGGTGGGCCACGTGTTGGGCACCGGGGTTCTAAAGTGTATGTTTTGACTATAGATCTACTTTAATTCTGTCCCTGTGCTTGGCTAAAGAAACAGCGAATGTTAAGGTCAGACTCTTCCTTGGGCTCTTTTGATACGGAAAAGCTGAAATTTCTACTATAAGAATACGTCACAGATTATTCCATTACTTTTTAGACTTTTTTTTTCAAATTGATAACAGTTTGTTCTTTGTCTGTATGTATGATAAAGGAACGACAATCAGTTTGTGATGAATTGAAATTCTTTCCCAGCATGGGGCAGATCATTCACGTTTAGTCTGAAAGCTCAGAAAACTGCAACGTGCTGTACGTCCGCTTTATTTTTTCTTGTTACTTATAAATGAGGCCATCATTGCCAGGAGGTTTTTTTTTTCCTTTTTAAGATACAACATTAAAGTTGCTGCCTTCCCAGCAGACCTACACATACAGATTTATGTACAGCATTGAAGACTTGGGAGATGAGCCATATTATTAGGATCTAAATATTGCCTGCTTCATTAACTGCTCGTAAACTGCTGAAAGCAAATGCATAATGGCGGGTTCTTTTTATTGAACAAATTTAGTTTTATGGAACCAATGCCATGCTCCCAGCTAATTGTCACGCTGCTTTGTAATTCCTGTTTTGAGTACATCTTGTTATGTACTAACGTTAAGGGGTACATTTTCAATTTATGTGCAGAGTTACACAGTTACCGCTTGAACTTCATGAGTCATGTAAGATTAAAGTGTATGTCTGGGAAAAATGGAGAAAATACATGCAGTAAATCTCTGCAAAACTTTTGCAAGTCCCCATGTTTATCCCTTTTAGGAATATGACAACTATAGAAAAATAAACAGTGGTCTTTGGACCAAAGACCTATTCCTCTTTTCTTCCCTTATGCTGTCTGGTTCACACCTATGCATTTTATGGAAAGGGCCAGGGACATTTTTCTGGTTTTTGGTTCCCTAGACTTCAATGGATCAAAAGCGTGTATTGAAAAACCCAAAATGCACATGCAATATGCAAACTGCAACCTGCATAGGTGTGAATCCGGCCTAATAGAGCCTTCTGGTGCTCATGTGTTCCTGCATTGTGGTGTTGTCTATATTTATGAGATTTTAGCAATTAGAACACCTTGACAATAATTATGTTATCTTTTCGAAAGACTTGTAGTTCCATATTGTAGGTCTTTGGTGAACTCAGTTGCTTTAGGCTACTTTTGGCCTGTCCATAGGACAGATTTCCGAAGGAGATTCTACTAGATCAGGAGTTTCTAAAAACGGTCTCCTTGGGGCTGAATGCAGCCCTTTCCTTGCCTTTATCCAGCCCTTGGGGCACCATTCCATCCACAGACACCAACAATGGGGCATAATTTCTGTCTCAAACACCAACAATGGGACACTAGTCCTCTCACTGACACCATCAAAAGAGCACAATTTCTTCCACTGACACCAGCGATGGGCCACTATTACTGCCACTAACACCAACAATGGTGACACAATTCCTCCCACTGACACCAACAATGGTGACACAATTCCTCCCACTGACACCAACAATGGTGGCACAATTCCTCCCACTGACACCAACAATGGTGGCACAATTCCTTCCACTGACACCAACAATGGTGGCACAATTCCTTCCGCTGACATTAACAATGGTGGCACAATTCCTTCCACTGACACCAAAGAAAGGGCACAATTCCTCCCACTGACACCAAAGAAAGGGCACAATTCCTTCCACTGACACCAAAGAAGGGGCACAATTCCTCCCACTGACACCAAAGATGGGGCACTATTCCTTCCACTTACATCAACTATGAGGCACTGGTCCTCCCACTGACACCAAAGATAGGGCAATGAGGTTTATTTACTAAAGGCAAAAAAACTGTGCGCTTTGCAAAGTGCAATTGCACTCTGCAAGTGCAGTTGCTCCAGAGCTTAGTAAATGAGCAGAAGCTCTGCTGACTTTCATCATCCAATCATGTGCAAGCAAAAATGCTGTTTTTTTTTTGTTTTTTTTTCCTTGCACGTAATTGGGTATTCTCTTTGCAAAGTGAAGCCTTACCTTATTTACTAAGCTCTGGAACAACTGCACTTGCAGATGGCAACTGATTTGCCTTTAGTAAATGAACCCCATTGTTTACTCCGACTGGACACCAGGACATTTTCTACTCCCACCGGCCTTAGTCTGGCCCCCCTAAAGTCTAAAGGTCAGTAAACTGGCCCTTTGTTTAGAATGTTTGGAGACCCCTGTACTAGATGAATGAGATGTAGACAGTCTTAAAATCTGTAATGATGCTTAACCACTTCCCATCCCGTGTATAGACATATGACGCTGCGCAAGGTGGCTCTGCCATCCTGGGTGGCCGTCATATGATGTCCTTGGCTTCCCGGTGGTCTAGGCGGCGCGCTCCCGCCACATCGCATGTGAGTCGATGCTTGTGCCTGGCAGGCGCGATGGCCACCGGGCGCCCGAGATTGCCGGTCACAGAACAGGAACGTGAATCTGTGTGTCCTGTCAGGGGAGTGGAGACGATTGTGTGTTACTTGTATATAGGGACACCGATCGGTCACCTCCCCCAGTCAGTCCCCTCCCCCCACAGTTAGAATCATGCCCTAGGTAACACATTTAACCCCTTGATTGCCCCCTAGTGTTAACCCCTTCCCACCCAGTGACTTTTATACAGTAATCAGTGCATTTTTATAGCAATGATCGCTTTATAATTAATTGTCAGTGATCCCAAAATAGTGTAAAAAGTGTCCGATATGTCCGACGCAATATCACAGTCCAGACAAAAATCGCAAATCGCCGCCATTACTAGTAAAAAAAAAATAATAATAATAAAAATGCCATAAATCAATAATCTATTTTGTAGACGCTATAACTTTTGCGCAAACCAATCAATATGCACTTATTGCGATTGTTTTTTACCAAAAATATGTAGAAGAATACATATCAGCGTAAACTGAGGAAGAAATTTGTTTTTTGTTGTTTTAAATTGGGATATTTATTATAGCAAAAAGTAAAAAATATTGTTTTTTCAAAATTGTCCTTTTTTTGCTTAAAGCGAAAAAAATAAAAAACGCAGAGGTGATCAAATACCACCAAAAGAAAGCTCTATTTGTGGGGAAAAAAATGATGAAAATTTCATATAGGTACAGTGTTGCATGACTGCGCAATTGTCATTCAAAATGTTACAGCGCTGAAAACTGAAAATTGGCCTGGGCAGGAAGGTGGTTAAAATGCCCGGTATTGAAATAGTTAAATGCATTGTTTGCTGTTTGAAATGTAAACAAGGATTTCCCTATAAATTTATAATCTGTCAGATTGTACAGTACGTACTGATTTATGCAACAGATTCCATACTATGTCACAGCAGCTCCACTACCCCTATATTTTTATGTGATCTCATTACAGCTTTAGTTGCTTGTAGTAAGTCTGTCACAAGAGAAACATGGCTGCCATTGCTTACTCTTTCTTTTTAAAAAATGCTACTTACCTGGCTGTTATACTGACTCTCTTACTTCTCTTGGATTTAGTGACCTAGAACTAGCAGTGAGGCTATGGCTAGTCTTAGCTATCAAATGTTTTATTGCATTGATCTCAGATATTCAGAGATCCTTTTGATTTGATATTCTGTGCACGGTTTTATCCTATACAGCTATGCACCTACTGGTGTGCTGTTTTTATGCCTCTAAATGCCCCTCCATGTTAGCCTATGGGGTTGATTTACTAAAGGCAAATAGACTGTGCACTTTGCAAAGTGCATTTGCTCCAGAGCTTAGTAAATGAGGTAAAGCTTCACTTTGCAAAAAGTCCCCAATCACGTGCAAGGAAAAAAAAACAAGACTGCATTTTTGCTTGCACATGATTGGATGATGGAAGTCAGTAGAGCTTTAGCTCATTTACCAAGCTCTGGAGCAACTGCTCTTGCAGAGTGCAGATGCATTTTGCAAAGAACACAGTGTATGTGTTCATGCACACATAGGGGTTGACCTACTAAAGATAGACTGTTCACTTTTGCAAGTACCACCGAATAATCAGGAAAAATTAGAAGCTTGGAGTTTTGGTAGTTAATGTCTTTCTGCAGCTGAGCAGCATGGAGCACCTCGTCCCTGTCCCTGAAATTAATGAATTTGAGGATGAAAGTGCAGGGTGGCGTTCCTATGGGCCCAGGTTTGGGAGGGATGTGATGCGCCCTTTCTACAGCATAGAAGGGTCAAAATTGGGGTCCGGGCAAAAGAGTACGCAGCAACTATTCCACAAATTCAGTGGGGTGGGGACCCTCCACCCCCTCTGCAAGGCCCACAGTATGGAGATTGTTTCTCCTGTTGCGATTCTCAGTATCCTCAGCCCTGTATTCCAGGGACCGGAGGCTGCTAGTATGCTCAGCCTCCTTTTCCTCCGTCTGGCTAAGGCGCTGTTCTGTTGAGGACAGCTGGGTCCTCACCTTGTCCATGTCCTTTTTGAACAGCCCCACAACTAGTTGTACGGCATCCACCTTTAAAAGTCAGTTTTTGCTGCCCCTGATAATCTGTGGCGCATGGAAATGTCAGCTGTGGTCAGATGGCTGGGATATTGAGCAGATTGCAGGGATTCAGCCTGATACAGCAATATATAGCTGTATATGATATAGCTCCGGCTCAGACATCCACTTAGGTCTCCATCTTGGCCACGCTCTCACTTTTGCAAGTACAGTTACACTCTGCAAGTGCATTTGCTCCAGAGTTTAGTAAATGGGGGGAGCTCTGCTGATTTATATCATCCAGTCATGTGCAAGCAAAAATGCTGTTTTTCTACTTTCCTTGCACGTGATTCGATGTTTGTAAAGTTAAGCTTCAGGGTGCGGAAGGGGAACCCCTTCCCTCTGTGATGTAAAAAAACATAAGCAATGAGGATTTAGTCACTTCCAGTTTTAGTTTTGATGCATACAAGCCGTCACCAGCTTGTAGAACATCTGACCAAACTGATCTCGTTTTGATCAAATGCTTTTTAGGGCAGAAGAGAGATCTGGGGTATTATAGACCCCAAATCTCTCCATAAAGAGAACCTGTCATGCTTACTGCTATCACAAGGGATGTTGTTCATTTCTTGTGATAGCAATAAAGTTGATAAAAAAATTAATGGGTCAGTGTAAAAAAGTCCTGCAGGCATATGTAAATGGTGATTGCACTACACAAGTGGGGTATCATCCCAAACATCAGAGCGCGAGCAATCATTTTAGTGCTAGACCACCTGTGTAACACTACACCGGTAACCTATAAAGATTTTTAAAGCATGGAGATTTTTAGATACCGGGCGTTTGCCATTATAAAGTTTGGCATGTTGGGTTTCTATTTACTCATCATAACATCAGCTTTTATATTTTACCAAAAAAATATGTATTATATTGTGATTGGTTGCACTAAAGTTTATTAAAGTGTATTTTTCCTAAGAAAATGGGTTTTAAAAATGGCTGTGCAAATATGATGGGACAATAAAAATTGCAGCAACCACCATTTTGTTCTCCAGCGTCGCTGCTTTCAAAAAATATATAATGTTTGGGGGTTCTAAGTAACTTTCTAGCAAAAAAAAAATGCTAATTTTTCATGTATAACAGAAATGTCAAAATTGGCCTTGGGGATAAGTTGGTTAATGAAAAGCATATAGTAAAATATTTCCCTATTTCAGATAAAATTGGCATTGAAAATGCCTATAACATAGTTATGCACGTGAGTTTTTCCATTAGGCTTTTCCCATATACTGTAAAGTTTTGCATCAATTAAAAAGTCAGCGGCACTAATGCTTTTAAAAGGATAAGGATTGTCCTCTCCTGCTGAATAAGATGATTGCCAGCATTTTGTTCTACTTGCGATGGACAGGATAAAATACTACAATAGACTCCATTAGCAGAGTTAAAAGGATAACTCAATACAATACAGAGAAGCTGTGAAGATGTATCAGTTCATGAATTCACATATTCGTTTTTCTCATGCTTTTAGCCTGTTTTATATTTATAATACACTTTCTAGTCACAGGTATTGATTGAATTCTTCTTTACTATAAGGTACTTACGTTTTCCATTTCACGTTGCATTCTGTTTTTTGCTTTGAATGCTGTAAATTCCCGTATGAAGACTGCTAGAGATATGCTCTATACAGCAGGCTTAATGTAGCCATTTGATTGCAAGTATTGAACTGTCTAATTTGTTTTTACCTGTATTTTAATGCTTCCATCGGATGTCCTTGAAGAAAGTAAGTACATTGGGTTCCCACCTTCTTCTTTTTTTTTGTACTGCATGGGTTTTGTGCACAATACTTATACTGTATATGCCAAGTTGTTTGTGATAGTAACACATTATTATAACATAATCACGCTTTATAGGGCAGCACAGTGGCTTGCAGCACTGGGATCCTTAGTTCTAATCCCAATCAGAAAACTACCTGCATAGAGATTGCATGTTCTCCCTGTGCATGTTTGGGTTTCCTCCAGTTACCTAGTTAGTCAGGTTGAAAAAAAAAACACAAGTTCATCTAGGTACAATTCTCCTGGTTACACACACATTCAAAAAAAAAAACATATGCTAGGAGGTTAATTGTCTTCAGTCTAAATCGGCCCTAGCATGTGTATGTACTGTATATGGCACCTAGGAGGAAGGGGCTGATGTGAATGTACAATATGTAAAGTGCTGCCTAAATTGTTGGAGCTACAGTATTATAGATAGCTGTAATACATTAACTGGTTCCTGACTGGCCACCGCAGTTATACTGCGGCAGAATGGCTCCCCTGGGCGAGCCGCTGTAACTGTACGTTGGCCCTTTAAGACGCTGTAGGAGGTGCGGGCGCGATGACTGCCGGGCACCCGCAGTCGCTCATGACAGAGCGAGAACCGGGAAAACACACAAATCCAAGTTCTCTCAGGGGAGAGGAGCGAGAACGTGTGTTCATACTAAGTATGAACACCGATCTCTCTCCTCCCCTAGTCAGTCCCATCCCCCCTACAGTTAGAACACACCAAGGGAACACAGTTAACCCCTTGATCGCCCCCTTGTGTGAACCCTTTCCCTGCCAGTGACATTTATACAGTAATCAGTGCATTTTTATAGCACTGATCGTATTGTATAATTGCCAATGGTCTCAAAAATGTGTCAAAAGTGTCCAATTTGTCCGCCGCAATATTGCAGTCCCAATAAAAATCGCAGATCACCGCTATTACTAGATGAAAAAAAAATAATAATAAAAATGCCATAAATCTATCCCCTATTTTGTAGACGCTATAACTTTTGCGCTAACCAATCAATATACGATTATTTTTACCAAGAATATGTAGAAGAATACATATCAGCCTAAACTGAGGAAAACTTTTTTTTTTAAATTGAGATATTTATTATAGCAAAAAGTAAAAGATATTGGGGGTTATTTACTAAAGGCAAATCCACAAGTGCAAACTACAAGTGCAAAGTGCACTTGAAATTGCATTGAAAGTGCACTTGGAAGTGCAGTTGCTGTAGATCCGAGGGGGACATGCAAAGAAAATAAAAAACAGCATTTTAGCTTGCACATGATTGGATAATAAAATCAGCAGAGCTTCCCCTCATTTCAGATCTACCCCTCAGATTTACAGTGACTGCACTTTTAGTGCAATTTCAAGTGCACTTTGCACTTGTAGTTTGCACTTGTAGTAGTGCAAAGGGGATCTGCCTTTCGTAAATAACTCCCATTGTGTTTTTGTCAAAATTGTCGCTCTTCTTTTGTTTATAGCGCAAAAAAATAAAAACCGCAGGGGTGATCAAATACCACCAAAAGAAAGCTCTATTTGTGGGGGAAAAAGGACGTAAATTTTGTTTGGGTACAACATCGCATGACCGTGCAATTGTCAGTTAAAGTGACGCAGTGCCGTATCGCAAAAAATGCCCTGGTCATTGAGCAGCCAAATCGTCCGGGGCAGAAGTGGTTAAAATACATACTTCAGCTGTACTGAGATCTCAAATACATTGAATATTGTCTCAGAGGGAAGACGGAACACCTGAATGTCATTTTGGCACAGTCAGTGTATGATTGGGTCTGAGTTTTTTCTGAATACTCTCTACAGTAAAATTACCCTTGTTTCAAAAAGTGTAAAATAGTAAATAACAGGTAAGTCACATGATAGTTTTTTTGTGCACAATTCCTGAAATAATCATATTTTATAGTAAGTAAAGAGTGTTGGTCCATCAAACCTCGCTTATGGAAGGCTTTTTAAATTAGAGTAGTGGTGTTGGGCTGCATGCTACAGTTCTGGCATGTGTTTTTTTTTTCATCTTAATAAAGCAGGATATCAATATGTTACAGTTCATATTCTGCACTTTTCCATGCTAGTCAAAAAAAAGGCAGCACCAAATTCCAGCACAGGATGGATCTGTAGGAATTATTTAGATAGAGCAGTGCCCACGTCCTAAATATCAGTATATTTAAATGGAGAAGCAAAGAAAATGGACTTTTTAGGCACCAATTAATAAAATAGATATATGGATTTTTATTATACACATAATTAAAAAAAAAACACACATGTTAAAACATTGCAAAATAAGGTGCCAAAGGCTAGCTAAGTCTTTCTCAGACAGGTCATAGAACCCAAAGACAAACCCTTAAATCAAGGACATATCCCTGCATTTTGGTATAATAGACAACAAACTTGGTTAGCTCTACATGTTTCACAATTGAATGCTTCTTCAGGAGCTTGTTTGATTAGTCTAGAAGAGAGAGAGAAGACACAATATACAAGTAATAAATACAGTTAGTTTTGAACATCTTGGTAGAGAGTCTCAACAATTTGTGGGGGGTACCACAAGGAAATCAATAGGTGGATCTCCAGGAAAACCTGCACAAGGTGAGGCAGCTGACCTGTGGGGACGTGCCTGGTAAAGAGGCTGTATTGAATTTGAAGAAAGGGGAAGAGAAGAAATAGTAATGACAGAGAAAAAGAAGATATATGGATACGGAGAGGCATATAGATGCACATTGATAAATATCTCTGCTGTAAAGAAACAAAGAGGAAGCATAAAGACCCAGCAAAAGTTGGTTAAGGTGAATTTAGAAACTTCACTCCATGCAGGAAAAGGGTAGGTGAATGTTGTGAAATACAAGCACATAAGATTAAACATACCTCTCACAGCAGCCAGATGCCTAATTTCCCTACATTGGAAGAGCCGGAGTCCCCCGTCTTTATCTGATCTGTATACCAGAGTTAAGGATGTAGAGATCATGGAATCCATGACAGCTAGACTCATAGATAAGACAGATAGGCACACAGCTACATGGGAACCATGGCACAGGAAGCTAGAACCTCCCCCATAATTCCATAATTCCATGAGACCTTCCTCGCCCTGGAAAAAAAAATGGCATTTGCTTGGGGCCCCGGAGAGATGAGCCCTAAAGGTATGAACCTCTCTCTTTCTCTGTCTATCTCTTTTATTCCCCTATTCCTTTTCTTTTTCCCCTCCCGTTTATATTTTTTCTTTGAAAGGATTGGACCAAGCAATTTTCAATAGTCATTCCAGTTCTATTTGGCCTGCTTTCCCTCTGTTTCAAGAGAACTTTATTGTGTACGTTATGCTCTTATCATTTCTTTTTTCGTTATTTTATTGTCATAAAATGGCTTTCTGTTGTCTTATTATGTGCAATGTCACTTTTAAACATTGTATTATTTTCTTGGAAGCTTAATAAAAATTGTCAATTATAAAAAAAAAAAAAAAAAAAAAGATTAAACATACCTTAGATGAAAAAATTAATTAAATAATAATTCTGATAAGTGCTCAGTATAAAGCGAGCTTTTAGATGGTAGAACTGTGCTTGATAATAAACATCATCGCTTCTAGAAAGTATGTATAGATATAGAAATTAGAGACAGTTTCAAACGATAGTGGTTTGATTATCACAGAAGTTCAGCAGCATTGCTCAAAGAGTACTAAGTCTCACCTTATAATGATGGTTTATAAATAGAGTCTTTTTATCAAACATAGAGAATGTTAACTTCAAGAAACAAATAGTAAAAAAGGGAAGCTAGGTGAAGGTTTATCTGCAGCGGCAAAGTACGTTTGGCTGATGCCAGGTAAGAGCCATCTATAAGAGAGGGAAATGTATACCTAAGTCTCTGCAATGCATGTGTTACATCAACCCAGCAGCGGGGGTACAGTGAACAGCTAAAGAAGGGTAAAAGCCTTACCAGAAAAGGTGGAGTAGCAGGTATGGATATGTCCCACAAATGCAGAACGTTTGGGAGAGGTAGCATGGTGCAAGGCTGACGAGTCAGCCTTAAATGCACACCCCAATCATGTGTGCGGCTTCCGCATCCCCTGATTCGGCCAGGCAGGGCTGCGCACGCAGTCCCGCACAGCAGCGCATGCGCAGTACGCAAAGCGGCTGCAAAGAACACGGCCGTACGAAGAGGGCACAGTCCTGAAGCGAACCAGGGCCAAGGGCTCCCCCCAGTTGACACTCCGAAAAATGACATTGTGAAACCGCTGTAAAGGCAGATGGATATGGCCAGAGTGAGGTGATAATATGGCCAGAGGGAGGAAAAACTAAGAAGGGAAAGCACCTAACCCGGATCTAAAGCCGCAAAAAACGTCTCCAAAAGGGGACGAACTGCGCCTACCCGGCCGCACATGCAACTCGCAACACCAGCACGTCACAGAAATCCAGAAATTGATGCCAATGGGGTCTCCAACACAGGCTCGAGACAAAAAGCCATAATCAGACATAGATAGAACAGGTAGCACATATAAAAAAGTAAAAATAAAAATGAAAAATGAGAAACAAAAACATACATAATAAAAAGTAACTGCAAATACTTTTTATGTGTGATATCAGTTGATTAGTAAGCAGCGAGGAGGAATAAAAAATAAACAAAAAACAAAGGGGTGGAACCACATCGCTATACACATAAATATCTGTTTTGGTAGTGAAGAGCCCAGCAGGGCAGAAGAGGGGGGGAAACAGATGAAAGGACAGGAGTCACCACAGCGTGGAGAGGCAGGATGTATTAGAGTATAAAATAATAATCCAATACCCCGTTATTAGAGGGATGACTTGTAGGATTGTACTTCATTAATGCCTGGCCAACGTGTGGCATTAAGGTGCTCTATCCATTTTGCCTAACCCTGTAGTATCATCCTATCCCAGTCTCCCCCCCCACCCCGGGGTCCCGTGGGATCACCGCCAAAACAGTAAAAGTGGCAACAGAAGTATCGAATCTATGACAAAGATCCAGATGTCTACTTATGGGACTGAGCATCCTGCCATTGGCAGAAGAATAAATATGATAATTTATTCTTTGACGTAATTGGCGGATTGTTTTGCCAATATAAAAAAAGCCCACATCTGCATGTCATTAAGTAGACCACCCCCTGGGTACTGCAATCAGCTCGAAAGTGGGTAGAAGAGCTCCCCATTGGGTAGTCTAAATCTATGGCCAGTAGAAATCCAAGGGCAGAAGGCACAGTGCCCACAAGTATAAATTCCAAATTTGTTGGTAGTATGACCGTGAGAAGGGACAAAGTGACTTTTGGTCAGTTTATCATGCAAGGAGACCGCTCTTTTGAAGACGATCTCTGGGTGATCACTGACGTATTTACTAAGAATAGGGTCCTCATGTAAAATGTGCCAGTGTTTATTCAGCACATTTCTTAATTGGTATTGTTGATGTGAGTATTGTGTAATGAATTTAACCGTTGAATGGTCATCTGACTTAGTTTTGTTTTGGTAAAGCAGTGTATTCCTAGGTTGTGCGTAAGCTTGATTAAAAGCTTTACGCAAAAGCGGCTTTGAGTATCCCCTTTGGAGAAGTCGTTCCCTTAGACGGTCAGCGTGGTATCTGAAGTCACTGTCACAAGTGCAGTTCCTTCTGAGCCGGATATATTGTGCGTAGGGAATACTAAGCACAAGTGGGGGATGGGCAGGATAGTGTTTCCGGCTGTTTCCTTCTGGTATAGCGTAGTAGCCAAACAGTTATCGTGGTCTTTGAAAATTACAAGATCAAGGAATTAGATTTTTTGTAAATCGCTCTTGACTGTAAATTAAAATAATAGGTATTAGTGTTCAAATGATCAACAAAAGTATCAAGAGTTTGTTGTGAGCCTACCCAGATAATGAATATATCGTTGATATATCTTAGCCACACCTGTACATGGCTGGTGTGGCTACTGAGTTCCTCATTGGAAATGATATCGCGCTCCCACCCCCTCAGGTACAGGTTAGCGTAGGCCGGGCACAACAAGTGGCCATGGCCACGCCCTGCCCCTGGAGGTAGTGGGAGCCATTAAATGTTTTCAAATCTCCCACTTCCTCTGTTCTATCTATGTCTGATTATGGCTTTTTGTCTCGAGCCTGTGTTGGAGACCCTATTGGCATCAATTTCTGGATTTATGTGACGTGCTGGTATCGCGAGTTGCCTGTGCGGCCGGGTAGCTGCAGTTCGTCCCCTTCTGGAGACGTTTTTTGCGGCTTTAGATCTCCTTCTTGGTTTTTCCTCCCTCTCGCCATATTATCACTTCACTCTGGCATGCGCAGCCCTGCCTGGCCGAATCAGGGGATGCAGAAGCCGCACACATGATTGGGGTGTGCATTTAAGCCTTGCACCATGCCACCATGCTTTCCCTCTCTTATAGATGGCTCTTACCTGGCATCAGCCAAATGTACTTTGCCGCTGCAGATAAACCTTCACCTAGCTTCCCTTTTCTACTATTTGTTTCTTGAAGTTAACATTCTCTATGTTTGATACAAAGACTCTATTTATAAACCATCATTATAAGGTGAGACTTAGTACTCTTTGAGCAATGCTGCTGAACTTCTGTGATGATCAAACCACTATCGTTTGAAACTAATTACTATATCTATACATACTTTCTAGAAGCGATGATGTTTATTATCAAGCACAGTTCTACCATCTAAAAGCTCGCTTTATACTGAGCACTTATCAGAATTATTATTTAATTAATTTTTTCATCTAAGGTATGTTTAATCTTATCTGCTTGTATTTCACAACATTCACCTACCCTTTTCCTGCATGGAGTGAAGTTTCTAAATTCACCTTAACTAACTTTTGCTGGGTCTTTATGCTTCCTCCTTGTTTCTTTATAGCAGAGATATTTATCTATGTGCATTTATATGCCTCTCCGTATCCATTAATCTTCTTTTTCTCTGCCATTACTATTTCTTCTCTTCCCCTTTCTTCAAATTCAATACAGCCTCTTTACCACAGGTCAGCTGCCTCACCTTGTGCAGGTTTTCCTGGAGATCCACCTATTGATTGCCTTGTGGTACCCCCCACAAATTGTTGAGACTCTCTACCAAGATGTTCAAAGCTAACTGTATTTATTACTTGTATATTGTGTCTTTTCTCTCTCTTCTAGACTAATCAAACAAGCTCCCGAAGAAGCATTCAATTGTGAAACATGTAGAGCTAACCAAATTTATTGTCTATTATACTACAATGTAGGGATATGTCCTTGATTTAAGGGTTTGTCTCTGGGTTCTATGACCTGTCTGAGAGAGGCTTAGATAGCCTTTGGCACCTTATTTTGCAATGTTTTAACATGTGTGTTTTTTGAATTATGTGTATAATAAAAATCCATATATCTATTTTTATAATTGGTGCCTACAAAGTCCATTTCCTTTGCTTCTCCTTTTAAATATACTTTTCCATGCTAGTAAATGGTTCCTAAAGCAGTACAAATACAAAAATGTAATATATTGCAGCTCGAAATGTGGTGGATGCCCTTAAAGAGGTTGTGCGACCCTTAAAAAAAAAAAAAAAAAAAAAAAAAAGATCTTGTTCCTTTAAAGCAGGGGTCTCAAACTGGCGGCCCTCCAGCTGTTCTGAAACTACAAGTCCCATGAGGCATTGCAAGGCTGACAGTTACAAGGATGACTCCCACAGGCAGAGGCATGATGGGACTTGTAGTTTTACAACAGCTGGAGGGCCACCAGTTTGAGACCCCTGCTTTAAAGCATGTTAAACCACATAGTGCTTGCGCAGGGTCATTTGCCCCCTTCTATGCTGTAAAATACCTGGCTGATCCTGTCTATTCCTTTGTCCCCCCCAGGTGTGCTGACCATGGTAATCATAGCTGCTGATCCATAATACCGTGGTCAGTTTATGTGCCTCGTCACCCCCCTATATTTAGAGTCTCTCCTTCTCTCCCTCTCCCCCTCTGCCTGTAACTTCCTAGTGTGTGAACTGAGCTCCAAACCTGCCCCACCCCTCCTGCTGCTATTCCGTGTTGCAGTAAAGTTAGTGATCACAATTACTGCCAGGCCCTCTGTTATAACAAGAAATACTACACAGCGTATGTGTTTTTTTTTTTTTTTAATTCTCCAGCTAAATACCGTTGTGGATGTGTGGTCACATGACCATCTGGCTGACGCCAGAGGCGAAACTCCGCCCCTCCCACTGTAGTCCTTAGATCGGGGAAGGGGAGCGGCGGGCGGTGAAATGTGAAAAAGGGTATTTAGCTGCAGTATTAAAAAAAAAAAAACACACCGTGTAGTATAGCTTGTTAAAACAGAGGGACTGGCAATAATTGTGATCAATTGTGCCAATCAAACTGTATCCCATCAGACATCTCCTTGCCCTATATAGATTTTGGTAGATCTATTGTACAGTCAGATTGTACTGCTGTGTTTAGATACCCCAGCAGGGTTTGATGGACTTGACTAACAGTTAAACAGTTATTAAAGCAGTTTTTTCCATTTGGGATAAAAGGTTTCACATAAATGAATAAAAGCTGAATGTTATAAGAACCACTATTAGTGTTAAATAGTTTGTCCCAATCTCCTAACTGCCACTTTGTCTGGACATCTTGTTCTGTTAAAGGAAGAGGAAAAACAACAGACTTACTGGCTGGATCACCATGTGAAAAGGGGGGGGGGGGAGCCTAAAAAAGGAAAATATTGCAGCCATCACACCTAAGAATTGGCAAGCTGCAATTTATTACATTTTTGGGGTAAATACAGCTGTAATGTATATCTACTTTTTAAAAGACTGCATGTTACAGCACCTTTGCTGGAGACTGATGTGCAAAACATTTAAATAAGCTATATTAAAAAAAAAAATCATGCTTAACATATCTGAGCTATTGATTGCAAGGTGCAATTTCAACTGTATGCCCACAAGAAACCTTTATTCTGCCAACCCTAACACCAAAGATCTCTGCACCAGCACAGTTCTATTAGGTAATAAATGTATTTTATGTGTGGTGGTTAGTATTTAACTGAAACTGTACATAAGTAACAAAAATCTAAATAATAATGAAAAATGGACAGGAAATCTGATGTAGTCATCAGGACACGTCAATGTTTAAATAGTGACCTTCCAGTGAGATGTGCCATCTTGGTAAGTGCACTATGTTGTGGAATGCTGTTATAGAAAATAAAAGTTTCTTTGATTGTGTGGGCATGTTATGTGTTATCTCTGGTACACAAAAGAGGCCTTCAATGTCTTTGGAGACATAAGGATATAATAAAACCAAGTCATTCCATTCTACATACACATAAAATCTATCCTTTCCACTGATTTTGTTATTAATTTCTTTTTTGAGCTCATTTGTGTGCGTTTTAGCAGTACACAGGATAAGCAGAGCATTGAAAAGATAGGATGACAGTTTTATGTGTTTGTGCGCGGGTACTAGAAAACCACTTAAGGCCCCCTTTGGTACCCGATTTAGGGGGGGAAGGGAAGATAAAAATCTTTATTGTTGGATATTTTTTCATCCAATTACTATTGATTTCCACGGTTTCATAGGTGAATTGTTCTGTATTAATGGGGAAAAATTGAATGCTCCCAGGCTATATTTTTTGCACATCAATTGTGCGAATGGGTATAATATTGTATTATGGCCACTAGCTGGTGCTGACTATCATTAGAAAAAAGTATGCTCCTTAGCTCCATCTAGTGACCATAAATTCAGTATTTTCCTCATTCAAACTGCAGAGAATACAGCTTGAGAACATTCATTGTTGCCTTGTTGCAGAGATCGAATTTGCATGCAGTTTCGAAGGTTGGAACAGCTATGCAGATTTTGTTATGAATACACCATGTGTCAGAAAATGAAAAAAAAAAAATGATGGAGTGCACCATCCGAGCACTTGGCTCTACTATTCAGCATGTGACAGATATGACAAATGCTAGCCCTAAACATGTGTTCCAGGCAATGTTCGAAAAAATGTGTTAGAGAGGGAAAGGAGCTTCTTTTTTTTTTTACAGACAAAATGTACACAATCTGTCCACCAAGAAAAAAAAAAACATAAACTAGGATGAATTGTGAAATAATGTAACCCATAGCCACCAATCAGGAACTATTTACTAATCTGACTACATGCTAACTTCTCTGATTGATTGCTTTGCATCACTGAACTTGATCATTGGTGTTTACACTATCTTATAAAAGCACTGCAAAAAGAGGCAATGTTGCTAGCCTTATGTTCTGGTATGTCAGACACAAAGAAACGCGCTACACCCAGTCTCACCCACTGTGCCAATAGACCAATATAGTAAATATAAATATATTATCTTTATCATTCCAAATTGAAAAAGTAAGTGCCATATAAAAATGTGATATACTGTATATATAGTACACAAAGTCCATGTGCCTTTAAATCTGACAAGTGTGCATCTCTGTATATAAAAAAGTCCCACATCCCCACAAAGAGTCCAGTGTTTAGGAATAAAGCTTCTAATTGACCATGCTCAAGTGTTCTATGCATTTACACCATACTCCTCCGCTATGCAAAGTGCCACCATTCACCCACATGGATGGAGGCTTACCAGAACTCCATGACCCTCTGGATCGAGTGTTCATGGTAAGCATGTTTACGTAAAGCAGCTGGTTGGCTCTTCTCCAATATTCAAACACGATCAGTTCTGCTCCAAAATAATGCCCAAGGCGCATATGCATAAAAACAAATGCCCCCACAATAGTGGTAAACCGTATTATAAATATTAAAAACACTCACATAGAAAGGAATGGAAAGAACGCATCTCATTAGTCTGGCCGCCTTCCAGCAAGAACTGCTGTACGTAATCTCTTTGCACCCAAGCCACTTTTTGTCAAATTGTGATGTCTTCAGGACACCACCAAAACGTTGTTTGTCAAGTACAGATCTAGTATCTGGAGAAGCAGGGTAGAAAAAAATAAGCCAAACATCAGCCCACCTGAATACCATTCGGTGCAATTCAGATGGTCAGGTAAAACAGGTTCAAGGATCTTATCATCCATGATGAATAACAGGATACTTGGGTCTGTTTTACCTAACCATCTGAGGGTGATTTTTAAAGGAGCCCCTTCTATTAGTAATCAAATTGCACCGAATTTTATAGAACCACTGATTAGACCTATGGTTTTTTACAATCTCTGGGGATTCTATCCATGTAAAAAGCATAATGTCTATAAGCATAATTTATTTAAGGGTTGGAATATTCTGTCATTTCGGTCCAGAACTTCTGGAGTATGATGTGGGGGCATTTATCCTTTGTGTCACTAAAAATTTTGCTTAACTGCTGCAGTGCCCTTGTGGTTTACAGTATGTGGTAAGGACCATGAGGGCACTGCAGGTAGGTTTGAAGAAACATATTGGAAATCTTTAAAGGGGTTACAGAGGGCATAGGGTATCTAAAAATTATGTGCTGTGCCATAATAAGAACCCATCTGGGACCCTCTTTTTAGGAATTGATAAATATGATCCCCACTAGAGGGATAGTTATGTCAAAATGGGCATATCTAGATTTAATACCAGTTCGATATTCAATTTGCGTGTTTTTTACCCTCTTGGATTTAGTATTGAGTGGGATGTATATTAATTTATTAATAGCTAATTATGCATTTGTAAATTCATTTATTAACAACAGCTAGTTATGTGTTTGATTATTTTTAAATTATTATAAATGTATTTATAAATAAACATTAATTATATATTTGACTTTTTGATTATTTTTATATCATTTTTATTTGATTTGTTGTGTAGGAGCAGTCGGGTGATACTTTTTTATTATTTCCAATTAATTTTTATATATTTTTCATTTGATTATTTTTGGATTTTCTAGTATACATTTTTGTCAAAATGCGTAGGGGCGTGACCTGAGCACTGTGCTGTTTACACTGCCTTTTTGAAAAAGCTGTTTGATATATTGTTAGGGGATTCTCTCTTGTTCCCCGAGTTGCCTCTGCCATAGAGAAGCTTTTATACTTATATATTTGTTATTTTGATTTAAAAAAAAAATGAAAATGTATGCCCAGTCAGTTTTTTTTTTTTTTTTAATTTTAAGCGGGGAGTAGGGATGGCTTAGAATCCCTCTCTGTTTTACTGCTATTTGGGGCTCAGGTAGAAAGATTTCTCATCACTTCCTCTCATGGTGACAACAGTTACACCAAAGAGGAAGTGAACAAAAATATGGAAAGTATCCAACTGCAACACAGACAGAAATATTTGTTTTAAAACCAGAATGTTCTAATTTTGGTATGAAATAGTTTGATACATATGCAGACCTCCAAGAGTCAATCTTTTTTTGTCTTTCTGAATTGAAAAAAATAAAATGACTTAGTGTTAGGTGATCTCTGGGGAGTTTGCTGACTCCTCTAAATAGATCCAACACGCATTTCAACTTTTGCTGCTGGACCTAATGTCTAAAAATGTAGTCGTTGTATTTGGTGCTTGTCCTCTCACTCCTGCTACTCAGTCTAGGTGTTTAATGGTAAACATGGCCACATTCATTTAAAGTGGAACTAAACCCTCCAGTTTAAAGCAGAACTAAACCTATATTTTAAAAAAATTGGGAGTAGGCATCTGTTTATTGGAGAAATGACATGCTGTTTCTCCTCTGATGAACTTACCTGTCTGCTCACAGTCTTTTATTGAACGTACACTGAGCTGCTCATGTGCAGCTCTGCATGCATTCCTGTGCAGTAATGACAGGCTCCCATGTGCATGCATAGATTCACATCATTGCCTGAGGCTGAAAACCTGGAACCCAGAAGCAGTCTGGGTAGAAGATGATAGTAGCTAGGGATGATAAGAGATGATGAGGTGAATATTTTTCTGAAAAAGCAGAACTAAATCACTGATTTAAAGTTGAACAAAAGTCTAAAATAAAGAGTGCCAGGATGACTGCACTCCTGTGCATGTGTGAGAGAAACACCATCCTGCACTGGCCAAATTAAGATGGCCGAAGGAGGAGCCTGGGGAGAAGATGCCAGCACTTTGTGGGTATGGGCAATGGCAGCAGATGTATTTTGAAATTAATTGTTTCCCAGATCAGTGCTAAAAATATGCACTGTCACTGTACTAATGGCACTGGCTGGGAAGGGATTAACATCCAAGGGTTAACTGTGTGCCTAAATTGTGTTTTCTAACTGTGGAGGAGGTGCTTTTACTAGTGGAAGGCATGGAGCGGTGTTCCTGCTTTACATGAACACAGGATCCATGCATTCTGTACTGACAGAACGGCAATCTGCCTTGTTTACATAGGCAGACTGCTGTTCTGCCTGTGTACAGAATGATCAGCGGATGCCGGTGTCTTGCCGAGAAAGTTCCCCCGGCGGATAAGGACCCCCCCCCCGTACTGCGCAGGTGCAGCGCTTGCGCAGTACGAACTACTAGGAGCCGCTGAAGATAGCCGAAGCTGAAAATCTTCAATCAGCTGTACACGGCGCCTGCGCCCTGGGTCCGGGTTCAAGCCCCACCATCCAAGTGGACCTAGAGGGAGAATCTAAAAGTGCCGAGCGAAGCGAGGCTGTGCCTGAAGCGTGGCGAGCGAAGTGAGCCCGTGAGGGGCCCTCTTACAGGCGCCGTGTACAGCTGATTTCCAACTATTCGGCTATTTCCGCCGGCTCCTACTGTGCAGGCGCTGCGCAGTAGAGGGGGGTCCTTATCCGCCGAGGGGAACTTTCTCGGCAGAACACCGGCAGACATCAGGTCCACGGGACCCGTTTAATAGCTCAGGCCATGTAGAATCACAGCAGGAGCGAGCTGCAAGTGGCGTGCACTCACGCTCGATACCCGGAAGTGCAGGATCACATATTATATATACATGATCCTGAGCAGCGCGGCACCCTGCAACAGTAGATGTGCTATGGGGTGGTCGGCAAGTGGTTAAAGGCATGCCATGAATGATAACTGTTACAGTTACTAGTGTGCTCATGTTAGCTCTCAACTGAACTGTCAAGCCCTGAAATGTCTACTACTATAACTGATTACATGTGCAGCACCATAGACACTGCAGATTACACAGAGGCCAAAATAGCAGCTTCCTTGGCTGTAAAGTATAGGAGGGTTAAAGTGGTTGTAAACCCTTACATACACCCACTAAAGTGACAAGCCTCAGGTGATACACAGAGGTAAAACAAATCCTTCTGCATAAGTTGTACCTGTGTATCTGCAGTCTTCTCTTCTCTACAGCTATTCAAAGTGCAGAATTTATTAAAGCCTTTCTGAAATGTCAGAAAAAGGAGGTGGAGAGCTGAGGTTACACTCAGCAGAGCTCAGTGAGGAGATCTCTGAGAGCGAATTGGAGGGAAGTGGCACCCCCCCCCCCCCCCCCCTTTACACAGCACACAGGAACAAAGCTGAGGCAGTCATCCCTTGTGACCATTTTTCTTTTGGTGTCAGTGTGATTCATACTGATTGCAGAGGAACCAGGCAGCAGATTGAAATGACACTTAGTGCTCTTAATTGAGACACACTATAAATACTTTGTTCATATTTCATGTTTGAGGTTTACAATCACTTCAGGTAGTGCTTTAATTGTTTCCCAAACCAGTTAAGTTCAAGGCAAGCCTTGGATGTTAATTGTAACATTTACTGCTTTGCTCATGTTATCTCTCAAGCCCTCAAATAGCTGGTGTTACAACTAAACACATTTGCAGCACCATAGCAACTGCAGATCAAACAGAGGTTAATATGATTCCTTCTTCGTTGGAAAGGATAGGCGGGTTAAAGTGGCTGTAAACCCTTACATATACCGAGTGAAATTACTTGCCTCAGGTGATACACAGAGATGAAACACATCTTCCTACATAAGTTATACCTGTTTATCTGTAGCCATCTTTCCTCTACAGCCATACAAAGTCCAAGATTTATAAAGCTTGTCTAAACTTTTAGAAAATGGGGATGAGAAAAACAAGAGCTCTGAAAACGAGAGCTGAGGTTACACTCTGCAGAGCTCAGTGAGGAGAGCTCTATGAGCTAATTGGAGGAAAGGGACCCCCCCCCCCTCTTTCACACAGCACACAGGAACCAACCTGAGGCTGTCAATTACAAGCTGTGTGCTGGAAATCCCTCTCCTGTCACCTTTTCTTTTTTGGTGTCAGGAAAACTTGTCAATAGTGACTCATGCTGATAGTGGAGGAACGAGGCAGCAGACAGAAATGACACTTAGTGCTCTGGATTGAGACAAGTACACACTATAGAGGGATATGCTTTGTTCATATTTAATGTCTGAGGATTACAACCACTTTAAGATCTGGCCTCTCGGGCATGCGCAGTAGCGCCATCACGTCCGCATCGAGCCGGCAACGTCACACGCCGTCTCGATGGGGAGCAGTATTTAAACCGGTTAATCTGACAGCTATGTCTGCCAGCGCCGGAGGTTGCAAGCGAAGACTTAAGCTAGGTAATGTGACTGGTGTTTATCACCATACCTTGCTCCATATTCTAGAGTTATGTTTTTATGGTTATACCTATTGAACTCTGGTTGAGTCTCTAACTTATCTATAACTTTTCTCCCTTTTAAGCTAATGGAAAACTCTATACTCTGAACAAACTCTCGTTATGATGTTGGCTGACAACATCATTTTTCAATACTTTCTTTATGGAGCATAGTCTTAATTTCAAACTTTAACCATACCCTTGTGCAAATTGTGTTTAGGTCCTGTTTCCCAGTTCCAAACGTTTACTTATTTCCGGCTATTGCCATTTCTGGCGTTTAACTGCATCTCTTGGATCGCAGATGCAACTTATAATAACTCTTTGATGTAAGTGATATTCACCTAACTTTATACTCTCTATAAATCCAATTAACCCTTTATACAATGATATTTATCCCCCTTATATTGAACATCCCTTTGTTTTGTACAACAGCTTCTCCTGACTGCTCCCTGTGGTTGCATATTTAGCCTCCCTTGCTGTCCCGCTCGGCTGTGTCTGCATACACTGGTTCTGACGAGTCCACCTAGGGTCAATCATTTTTTGGGGGTAAGCCTTTATGGGTGCCTCAGAGTGATAACACATTCTTTATCTCATGCTGTATTATTATTGCAAAATATATTTTTCTATATGTAAAACCCTTTTTCTTCTTTTGTAGAATAATTTAAAAGTATTGGATGACTCGCTACTCAATTGCATACCCCTTGATAAAGCGACTAATGCGAAACATGTCGGGCTAGTATGCAATAACGACTATTTGTGAATTCGTAGCGTATATCCTACATGTTATCCTCCATTATTGACCACGCTGTTTTAATTGTATTGTCACAAATTATTGACATATGTGTCAGTTTTTAATGTAAACAATAAAACTGTTTTTTAACATATAGCCTTCTCCTTCATATTTGAATAAATTGCACCGTAAAAATCCCTTTTTCCCTCTTTTTCACTTATTTACACTTTAAGATCTGTTTTAAATCATGGTCATCAGGTATTATTTTTTGTTTCTGGAGAATTATCCTTAATGGAGTTCATAAAGGCTTCTAAGTTATAGATGAAGGTGGATAAATTCCTTCTAATGGATGTGCCACGAAATTCACATTTAATGACTTCTCTAAATAAGAGAAGTGTGTTCAGGAAAAAGAAATCAAGACCTAAAAATGTATAGATTGCAAAAAAAAAAAGAAAATCCACTAAAGAGCAAATAGAGAAAGAATGTTACAGCGATCAATAAAGAAAGCAATCTAAGCATACATTTGTGGTTTTGTACCTTAATTGTTTGAGAAAGCTTTGAATTAACGAGGTATCAGCCAGTCAACAAGTCAAATCAATCTATGGACTACAAAGGCTACCTAGGAAACACTGTAGCAGTGTCAGAAGGTCTACCCAAATTACCATTAATCTTTCTTTTATGTGCTTTCATTCCTTGCAGCCAGGATTCAGCAAAGGCTTCATAGGTCAAAAAGGATAAAAACACTGCACTAAAAAATGATAATATAAGGCCGCCAGCACCATGAATCAAGATACAAAAAATCTCCAATCAAAATAATTTAAATAAGGTGCAGCGCTAAAAATAATGAATAAAAAGTGACAATGGTTAGTAGCATGAGAGAGGGGATTAATGAAACCCTCATTCAAGTAAACACAAATGGTGAAAACAATAATAAAAATGAAACAGAGGTCCATAAAGCAAAATCATCAAAGAATGTTCTCCTCTGTGCTCCATGATAGATGACAGACAGGTAAACTGTGATGCTGATCCAAATTGGCAGTAAGGAGAAACCGTAATCCACAAGCCAGACAGATTCTTGAAGCTGCCTACCAGAATATACTGACCACTAAATCACAGCTGGTCAGAACAAGCACAGGGAATTAAGGTCTCCCTCCAAGCATAAATGGTTCATGATGTTTTATTGGCAAGGTAAAAAGAGGCACTTTCAAGATTCCAGGATTAAAAAGCTCAGCAAGTGTCCAAGGATGAACAACGTGAAAATGTCACCGTCGTAGGCCTCACCCTACATGTTTTGTCATAGAAGTCCCATCCCCAGACAACGTCATACTATGATGAAACGCGTAGGGTGGAGCCCACAATGGTGACGTCACCACGTTGTTCATCCCTATTGGTCGGCTTAATCTATGCCTAGAGGGGAGCCCATAGGAATGCTTCACATGCTGTTTTTGGACACTTGCTGAACTTTTTTATCCTGGAATCTTGTAAGTGCCTCTTTTTACCTTACCAATAAAGCATTTTAGATCATACTGCACTATGAGAGCGCTTCTCTTGTTTTTACCTTTGAGTGATGTTGGAATATCATGAATTATTTATGGTTGGGGGGGGAGACCTTAATTCCTCGGTCTTGTTCTGACCAGCTGCGATATAGTGGTCAGTGTATTCTGGTAGGCAGCTTCAATAATCTGTCTGGCTTGTGGATTATGATTTCTCTTTGCTGTCAATTTGGATCAGCGTCAGTTTTCTACTCCTGTCTGTCATCTATCACAGAGCACAGAGGAGAACATTCTTTGATTGTGGGATTTTGCTTTATGGACCTTCTTTTTTTATTTTCATTATTGTTTTCACCATTTGTGCTTACTTGTATACATGAATGAGGATTTCATTACTCCCCTCTCTTATGCTACTAACCATTGTCACTTTTTATTTGTTATTTTTTGCACTGCACTTTATTTACACTATAAAGGTTTCATAAGTCTCAATGTCAGATCAGGTCTGTTATGCCCTGTACACACGGTCGGATTTTCCGATGGAAAATGTCCGATCGGAGCGTGTTGTCGGAAATTCCGACCGTGTGTGGGCGCCATCGGACATTTTCCATCGGATTTTCTGACACACAAAGTTGGAGAGCAGGAGATAAAATTTTCCGACAACAAAATCCGTTGTCGGAAATTCCGATCGTGTGTACACAAATCCGACGCACAAAGTGCCACGCATGCTCAGAATAAATAAAGAGATGAAAGCTATTGGCTACTGCCCCGTTTATAGTCCCGACGTACGTGTTTTACGTCACGGCGTTCAGAATGATCGGATTTTCCGACAACTTTGTGTGACCGTGTGTATGCAAGACAAGTTTGAGTCAACATCCGTCGGAAAAAATCATAGGATTTTGTTGTCGGAATGTCCGAACAAAGTCCGACCGTGTGTACGCCCTATTAGTGTGTGCTGGTTACTGAGAGCACTGGGACTAATGCTGGTCATACACTATACGAAAAATCGGCCGCACCCATTTTCGAAAAACGAACATTCGGCCGTGAGCGCAAACGATAGTGCCATCATGTAATGACCGATAAATCATTCAGTGGACATAATGATTGCATTTTTTGTTCGTTTTTTTACAAATACCTAGTGCAGACAGCTCGGATGGGAAACACATTAACCTTTTAATTTATCGTTCATTCGGCAGGAAATTTCCAAACTTGTCCGTTTTTTTGGCTTAAAAACATCCCAACGATTATCGATGTTGTGCCCATTAACTGTCCGAAAAACAAACTAACTGTCTAAATGACCGAATTTTGGCTGATTTTTCATATAGTGTATGGGCAGCATAACTCTGGTTCCCATTGGACTGCACAGTCATATTTAGACTCCCTGTATAGCTGCTGTAACAGGAACGTGGAGCTGCAAAAATGTATGATTGCCCATCTATTTATGTGCATTTTTTACCCAAGCATGCATTTAATCAAACCTAAACCTAGGGGTGCAGTAATAAAAAAATTGAAGAGCTAATCAGCCTGTAAAACTGCATGTACAATCTTTGTGTGTATTGGAAGAACAAACAAATGTTGTTATGGCTATTTTTAATACGACTTGGATGTTTTTTCTTTAAAAAGCAACAGAATGAATCAGGAAAATGCTGCAGTATGGCCACTAGATGGAGCTGACAATCAAAGTAAATATCATGTTTCCCTGAAAAAAAGACCTAGACCTACCCTGAAAATAAGACCTACTGTGATTTTCGGGAAGGGCTGCAATAAAAGCTCTACCCCAAAAATAAGCCCTAGTTTAAAGTGCTGGTAAAATACTAGAATCCACTCTATTACAGTAGTAGATAATGTAAACTGTGTATGTTTATGTAATCTAATTGTGCCACATACCTTCTTACAGCGCCGTTCGGTGCTCAGCTGATCTCCCGCTGCTTTCCTCCTCTCCCCTCAGCTGTCAGCGGGGGATTTCTCCCCCCCCCTGCAGTTCTTGGAGCAGGGAAGAGAGCTCTGATGGGCCATGGAAGCACTGATCTCACACTGCTCTCTTCTTCTCTAAGCTGTCAGTGGGGGATCTCGGGCCCCCCTCCCTATGCAGAGCTCCGGTGGGTCACAGAAGCGCCCAGCGGCACTATAAGATAGTATGTGGCACAATTAGATTACAGAAACATACACAGTTTACATTATATAATACTGTAATAGAGTGGATTCTAGTATTTTACAAGCACTTTTACACAGTTCCACAGGGGATTCCTGACTGGCAGGGAAGGAGAGGGGGAGAAGACAGCACATGGCATGATAAGACCTACCCCGAAAATAAGCCCTACTGTGTCTTTTGTTGCTAAAGTTAATATAAGGCCCGGGCTTATTTTCGGGGAAACACATTAAGAATTTATTTATTCTGATCATCAGCTCCATCTACTGGCCATAATGCAGTATTTCCCCGATTCACTCTTTCTGTATGAATGCAGAACAGTCTGGAAAGAAATCAGTTTAGTAACATTAGTTTTTTCACCCATCTTCACAGAACAAATATACAAGCAGTTTCGAAAATATATAAATACGCTGCGCTATCAAAAATGTAAATGTGTGTGATATATAACATAAAAGTGCAATCCATGCAACATTGAAATAAAGTGATGATGTGCATACACCTAAAATGTTACATATAGCATCCAAAAAAAATATATTATACACAAATGTCTATAATTAATATTATACATGCATTACAGTGAGTATATTTGGTTAGACATATACTCAAAAATAAAGTGCTACACTGTCCCTAGTGCAATATTCAAATAACAATCAATAAACGTTCAAAAATTCATCCATGCGATTAAGTGCTGCAGTGTTTTGTGCGATATTCAAACGAAAAGTCCATAAGTGCTCCAAAAATCATCCATGCGATTCAGTGAATGCAAAAGGTAAAGTGTTGTAACCACACACAGGTGCTCCCCCCTAGGTGATAGCCGCTCACCTTAGGCCGTGTGACCTTGCTGTTAGGCTTGGTCAAAACATGCCTTGGAACCACAGAAGGGTTCAGAGTAAATCAGGATCCTGGGTTGGTTTCACTTGTGCCTCTGTACATCAAAGGGGTGCCCCTTTTACCTCGGTATATTAACAAAGAAAGGACTTCATGGTGCAGTATATAAAAACATTTATTAAAACCGCAATAAAAACCCACACTGGGTACTCACAATGTCATGGCGCTTCAGGGCGCCACTCTATAATAGTCAAAATGAGCGAGATAAGGCGGCCGATAACGGGGTGGTGTACTAATCGTTCCCGGCAGGTCCTCTGTCTAGCGTTCTGTCCCCGGAAATGTCTGTTTCAGAAGCAACTGTCACCGTCAATTCCTCTTCAGTATTAGCGGAAGGGAGTCAAGTTTATATTTCCTGCTCTACAGCCACTGCATTTAATTTGACTTTTAGTTTGGTCACAGAGTCTCTTTAATATAAGATTGCCATAGCTAAACTAACCCTAATAAAATATCAACAGCTCCAAATGACATACATGGCTTATTGCTTATTATTTTACAGGAACAGCTACAGTGACGGCAGTGAAGACAGCTGCTCTGAAAATTAGCTGCATTTAGGAGATTGCGAAGCTTGAATATCAGGTAAATGAAATTGCTATCACACTAATGACTGATAATGTTCATGGCACACTTACCAAAATTGTCTGTTGCAGTGCCAGGTGTTGCATCCTTCAGTTGTACAATAAATAAAAATACAACATGTTTCTTTTTTTAACCATGTAACTGGTGGGTGAAGTAGGACATCTTTATACAATTTTATATTTCTCTGCTCAATAAAAGGAGACATTCAGATTGATTTACTAAAGGCAAATAGGCTGTTCACTTTGCAAGGGAAATTTCCCTAGAGCTTAATGAATGTGGTGAAATATATAACTTTGCAAAGAATACCCAATCATAAAAAATAAAAAAGCAGCATTTTTGCATGTACATGATTGGATGGTGATAGGCAGCAAAGCTTCATCTGTTTTATTAAGCTCTAGAGATATTCAAAGACCCAGATTTGAAAGAAGAAAAAAAAAAGCGGTAAAGGTTTGCAACCTTTTTTGACTTTTCAAACATACACATGATGTATCAGAGGTAGTCGGATGTAAGTGAACATACACTATATTGTCCAAAGTATTGAGACGTCTGCCTTTACACGCACATGAACTTTAATGGCATCCCAGTCTTGTGCTCTGTACACACGGTCGGACTTTGTTCGGACATTCCGACAACAAACTCCTAGGATTTTTTCCAACAGATGTTGGCTCAAACTTGTCTTGCATACACACGGTCACACAAAGTTGTCGGAAAATCCGATCGTTCTGAACGCGGTGACATAAAACACGTATATCGGGGCTATAAACGGGGCAGTGGCCAATAGCTTTCATCTCTTTATTTATTCTGAGCATGCGTGGCACTTTGTCCGTCGGATTTGTGTACACACGATCGGAATTTCCGACAACGGATTTTTTGTCAGAAAATTTCATAGCCTGCTCTCAAACTTTGTGTGTCGGAAATTCCGATGGAAAATGTGTGATGGAGCTTACACACGGTTGGAATTTCCTTCAACAAGGTCCTATCACACATTTTCCATCAGAAAATCTGACCGTGTGTACGGGGCATAAGTCCATAGGGTTCAATATTGAGTTGCAGCTATAACAGTTTCAACTCTTCCGGGAAGGCTGTCCACAAGGTTTAGGAGTGTGTCTATGGGAATGTTTGACCATTCTTCCAGAAGCACATTTATGAGGTCAGGCACTGATGGGGACAAGAAGGCCAGACTCAGTCTCCGCTCTAATTCATCCCAAAGGTGTTCTATCGGGTTGAGGTCAGGACTCTGTACAGGCCAGCCAAATTCCTCCACCCCAAATTTGCTCATCCAAGTCTTTATGGACCTTGCTTTGTGCACTGGTCCAAATCATTTGGTGGAGGGGGGATTATGGTGTGGGGTTGTTTTTTAGGGGTTGGCTTGGCCCCCTAGTTCCAGTGAAGGGAACTCTTAAGGCGTCAGCATACCAAGACATTTTGGACAATTTCATACTCCCAGCTTTGTGGGAACAGTTTGGGGATGGCTCCTTCCTGTTCCAACGTGACTGAGTACCAGTGTAGAAACAAGGTCCATAAAGACATGGATGAGTGAGTTTGGGGTGGAGCAACTTGACTGGTCTGCACAGAGTCCTGACCTCAACCAGATAGAACACCTTTGGGATAAATTAGAGCGGAGACTGTGAGACAGGCTATCTCGTCCACATCAGTGCCTGACCTCACAAATGTGCTTCAGGAAGAATGGTCAAACATTTCCATAGACCACTTTCCCAGAAGAGTTGAAGGTTTTATAGCTGCAAAAGGTGGGCCAACCCAGTATTGTATCCTACGGACTAAGACTGGAATGCCAATTAAGTTCCTGTATGTGTGTAAAGGCAGGTGTCCCAATACTTTTGATAATATAGTGTATGTCCACTTTGATTTAGATCTGATTTTGTCAGCACAACAATTTCTGCATAGAAAAACAAGTACAATAATATAGCATTTACATATCTTTTAATATACTCTATGTCAGAGATACAACAACCTTTAATAGCACCACAACTAGAGATGTTAAAAGGTTTTAATGCCTTTCTTAAGGGAGGGTGGTGTATTTGTCTATAGATTTGAGATGCAATAATTATTTGGATTCTTATTCATGTATAAATGGTGGTTGTTGCATCCTCATTTGGCAATAGTCCTTTCATGGTATGAAATTTTGTGTTTGTATCTTAGTCAAGTATATGATATATTTAAGTGCAATTGCCATTTGTGCAGAAGTAAGATATGTAGACATTGGTTAATAAATAAGCTTTTGTGTTTTGCCATCTCTATTTTGTTACATCAGCTTACTTTGTCATTCATTATTACACTGATCCTTGCATGTCAAACTGCGCTGTCAGTCACAGCTCTCTGCTCTGCCCCCTCCTCACTCATTGGAGCGCTGGCCTGTGGAGTGGGTGGGATCGCCCGCCTCAGGCTCTCATGGGCTCGCTGAGAGGCTGAGCCGGGTGTCTATCCAGGGATCTGGGCGGATCATGACTCCATGGTTGTGATGACGCCCGAGCCTGGACGGGCTCTTTGATGTCAGCAGAGAACAGACTTCAGTCCGCTCTGTGCTGAATACCGGTCACAGGAGTGCAGAACGAACTGCACTCCTGTGATCCACAGGGGAGGTCTAGCCAAACGAGATTTGGCTGTACTTCTCCTTTAAATGGAAACTGCAGTTTTATGTTTTTTATCTGCTTTTTGCTATGTTTATAAAGTTTTTTTACACAAATACAGCTTTAAATGACCCCCGGCAGTCTCTCAAGGTACCCGCCTGTCCCTGCTCTTTGGAGATCTGGGCTGTCTGTCTGAGCTGTTTTCTTTGTTAATTTTCTTGCTTCAAACAATAAATATACGCATTATATATCCAATCAGTAGTTACAACCCCCCCCCCCCCCCATTATACACATATTCTGAATTTGTTAGCCCTTTTGTTCTATAATTAACCCCCTATTTCAAACACTTTATCTTTCCATACTTTATTTTTTCTCCTATACTCCCATCAACTCTGCATATACCACTGACCTTTTGGACCCCTTTCACACTGGGGCGTTTTTTAGGCGTTTTTCAGGCGCTTTAGCGTTAAAAAAAGCGCCTGTAAAGCGCCTGAAAGAAGCCTCATCTGCAATCCCAATGTGAAAGCCCGAGCCCTTTCACACTGCCAGGGCCCGAAAAACGCTGGTAAAGCGCTGCTTAAGACCCTTTTCACACTGGGGCGTTTTTCAGGCGTTTTTCGTGCGCTGGCAGTGTGAAAGGGCTCGGGCCATCGGCTCACCCAGCCTGGTGGCAAAAACACGAAAGCGCTGCAAAGAAGCTGCTTGGACTTTTTTTGACGCCCTGCCAGCGCAACGCCCCAGTGTGAAAGCGCTCGGGCTTTCACATTGGGATTGCAGATGAGGCTTCTTTCAGGCGCTTTTTTTACGCTAAAGCACCTGAAAAATGCCCCAGTGTGAAAGGGGTCTCAGTATGAAAGCACTCGGGCTTTCACATTGGGATTGCAGATGAGGCTTCTTTCAGGCGCTTTTTTTAACGCTAAAGCGCCTGAAAAATGCCCCAGTGTGAAAGGGGTCTCAGTATGAAAGCACTCGGGCTTTCACATTGGGATTGCAGATGAGGCTTCTTTCAGGCGCTTTTTTTAACGCTAAAGCGCCTGAAATATGCCCCAGTGTAAAAGGGGTCTCAGTATGAAAGCACTCGGGCTTTCACATTGGGATTGCAGATGAGGCTTCTTTCAGGCGCTTTACAGGCACTTTTTTTTAACGCTAAAGCGCCTGAAAAACGCCTGAAAAAATGCCCCAGTGTGAAAGGTCTCTTAAGCTCAAACCAACCGTCCCATGTTTCTACAGATTTTTCTATCCTATCCTCACATGAATGATAAAGTTCTTCCATCAAACAGATATACTCTACTCTCCTAAACCTTCAACTGATGGAATTTCCTGTGAGTGCCACAACTTTGAAATAAGCCCCTTTGCCGCGTTCAGTAAATGAGGGATAAGTGAGTTCTTATGTTGTGTTATTGAGTACCCAGCGCTATGAAATAAATACGTCCATGGATCTTTAGGGAGACTAACCCCATCTATATCCTTATCTTTTGACTATATCCTGTATTATCTGTGAAATATTCTTCCACAATTCCTGTATTCTTGTACACTCCCACTAAATATGTGCCATATGTTCCCTGTTCATTACATAACATTAATATTTATGTGCTCTGGTGGGTGTGATGTGCCATCTTGCCAAACATTTAAAATTCATGTCTGTCGTGTTTATGTCTATTGATGGACCACATGCCAGTTTTAACACTTTTTTTTCTTCTGTTGTTCACTCTCCCTCCCTCCGTCCTCCGGTGCTTCTCCGGGTTTGTCTGTATGATCGGCGAGCCGGAGAATGATTTGCTCGCTGCTGGAAGTTGATCATAGAGATTTCTGGTGACCATATGGTCCCCAGTCATCTCTATGACCCTCAGAGGCCCAGGCACGACGTTATGACGTCACGTAAAACAAAGCCGGGGACTCAGCTGGAAAGGCCGAGACAGTTAATTTTTTTTTTTATCTCTGTCTTTCCAGCCTGAAGGAGAGATGTGGGGTCTTTTAGACCCCACATCTCTCCATAAAGTGGACCTGTCACGCACTATTCCTATTACAATTGATGTTTAAACTGGTAACCTGTAAAAAAATTTAAAGCATCGGCCATGAAGATTTTTAAGTACCAAAGTTCGGTGCCATTCCATGAGTGTGCGCAATTTTAAAGCGTGACACGTTAGGTATCTATTTACTTGACATAACATCATATTTCACATTATACAAAAAAATTGGGCTAACTTTACTGTTTTGTTTTTTTAAATTCATGAAAATTCCTGCAAAAATACCGTGTGACGTAAAAAGTTGCAACAATTGCCATTGTATTCCCTAGAGTCTCTGCTAAAAAAAATATATATAATGTTTGGGAGTTCTGGGTAATTTTCCAGCAAAAAAATGATGATTTTTACATGTAGGAAAGGAGTGCCAGAATAGGCCCTGTATGGAAGTGGCTAAATAAATTGAGCCTTTATTTACTTGACTCCTTAGAAAACATATGGTATTGATTCCAAATCACTTTTCCCACTGGTGCATTACTTGGTGTACCTTCACTCCTAACCCAACTCTTCTCTGGTGAACTATACTGTATATCCAATCTAAAAATGTAAAAAATCATTGGACTATAGTACCTCCTAAAATCTGGTGCTGCCAAAACCGCCTGTGTTTAATCTTGTCCTTCTTAACACTGAATATGGTATTCTTGGTTTCTTACCCTGTCAAAAATCCTTAAGAGCAAGCGCCTTTAATGTCCTAAAATACATTTGTGGTAAATGGATTGGAAGCATTTGATATTTTTAGAGAACTTAGGACAATATTTCCATCTTATTATTATTATTATTATTATTATTATTATACAGGATTTATATAGCACCAACAATTTGTGCAGCGCTTTACAACATGGGGCAGACAGTACACTTACAATACAAATCAATACAGGAGGAATCAGAGGGCCCTGCTCGTTAGAGCTTACTATCTAGAGAGGAGGGTCAGGTGGGACAAAAGGTAATAACTGTGGGGGATGAGCGGATGGAGAAAATGAAAATACAATTGTTAGGTGGGGGTAGGATAGGCTTCTCTGAAGAGAAGGGTTTTCAGGCATCATCTAAAAGCTAATGGAGTAGGAGATAAGCGGACAAATTGGGGTAAGGCATTCCATAGGATTGGAGAGGCTCTGGAAAAGTCCTGGAGGCGAGCATGGGAGGAGGTGACGAGGGAGCTAGAGAGCAGGAGGTCTTGAGAGGAATGAAGAGAACGAATAGGTTGGTATTTAGAGACTAGGCTAGTGATGTAGCTGGAGGCTGAGTTGTGGATGGTTTTGTAAGTAGTTGTTAATATTTTGAATTGAATTAGTTGGGTGAGAGAAAACCAGTGAAGGGATTGACAGAGAGGAGTAATAGACACAGAACGATTGGCAAGATGGATAATTATTTATTTGCCCATCCCAGGAGAGCAATCTTACTGACATAATATTTAATTAATTTCTAATTGAATCTAATAAGGGAATATATTTACCCTAATATAGAGTATATTTCTTAAAGACAACGTCAGTTTTATTCCCTAAATATTTTCACCAAATAAGCGGAAATAGTTCCTGTATTGTCTAT
The DNA here is from genome assembly GCA_037952925.1 of Lithobates clamitans. NCBI lineage: Eukaryota > Metazoa > Chordata > Amphibia > Anura > Ranidae > Lithobates > Lithobates clamitans. The sequence continues at coordinate 6,297,564 of JBBGZY010000723.1, forward strand.
TCTTTCCTATGCGTCATTGTAGTATTTCAAATCTCTGATTTAGATGGATTCATTTTTAGATTCGATAATTCCCCATAAAGTTTTAGTTATTTTACTGTAATGATATTTTAGGATCGGAGACGTAGAACAGGATGTCATCTGCATATGCTACTAGACTAAACACGAAAGACTCGCCGCTCCAGGTGAGATGTAGAAGCCTAATGGAAGTGGTGGGTGCTCGCCTCCACAGACAACAAATATAAAGAAATGGCTGCACACCACAGTAAAGGTCCTTTATTGGACATCCCAAATAACACCACAGGACCAGAATGCCTGGTAGACACGTTTCACACAGTTCAGATGTGCTTAACCATATGTTACTACCTTATGTTTCTCCTCGCCAATCCTCACTCCTATATCAAATTAGCCCAAATGGTGGCCAAGAGGGGTTCCAAGGACAGTACAAATAACAGGGGTGAAAGAAGACAACCCTGACTTGTTCCATTAAATAATTCAAATTGTTGCGATAAGCTGCCATTTACCATCACTGCTGCTGTAGGATGCTAATATAGAGCCTTTATCCATTGGCACATCCTTGGGCCTATTCAGGGTACCTCCAGTGTAGCTAACATAAATCCCCAGTCTACTCTATCAAATGCTTTTTCAGCATCTATTGACAGACATATAACTGGGAACTTTTTGCTGCTGACTTTATGTAGAAGGAACAATGATCTCAACCTCACCTGGTCAGTATGACTCCACTAAGCTCTTCAACCTGGTGACTAAAACTTTTGACTATAACTTTGTATCTACATTTAATAATATTGTTCCATAACTAGAACATAACGTAGAATCTTCCCCCTCCTTTGGTATAATTGTGATGTACATAAGAAACAACTCATTCCTCATTTCTTCATACCAGACCCTTCATGTCAAATTCACATATGAGCAAAATTTGGGCAGAAGCTGTCCTTTGAAATTCTTATAATATCCTTGTGACAGACTCACCCGGGATAGAGGCTCTTGGAGGGGACTGAATGTGAGCCTCTTGCCTACAGATTAGGGGCCCTGGCATTTGGGGTACCCTTGAGGTGTTGTTACTTTGGCTTCGGGTCCTTGTCCCCCAGGACACACAGACTCTGGGGACCCTGTGTTTGCCATAGTAGCAATAGTGACTGAGTCATACTGTTGGGACTCATACTGTGAGAAGATGCTAATGTCATCAACTCCACTCACCTGTCTGATGTCAGCTTTAATGTGTTTAATGTAAATGAGTTTAGTCTGGCTTACCACAGGTTCTAAGTGTAGTCAACTGATTGTTGTTTGTTCTAATTAACCCTGTGTTGATGTTTATGGTAATGTATGTTGAATAGTCAATGAGCTACGAGACGTAGTCACTTAGTCTGGGTAAAAGGATTAGTTAATTAGCTCATGTTAATTAGGTTAGGTTTTAGTCATTCTGCTGTGTATATATTTGTGTGAGATCTCAAATAAAGAGTTAGTCCATGTTAGCAACAAGCAAGTGTCGCCTTGTTTTGTGATCAGAGAGGTTGGAACATCTGATATCTGTATCCAGACTAAAAGGATGTGGTATACTGATGGAAGCACTCAAGCAGAGTGGGGGACGTTCCGTGACAATCCTAAAGAATACCAGTCCAGGCCTAGGCTCTTCCCCGTTGCTGTATTTTTTTATCGCTGCTTCAATTTCTTTTTGTGTTATTGGTCTCTCTAAGGATTGCAGTACATCTTCTAATATGCCTTTTCATTTAGGTAGCCTAGTAGCCTTGAAAAAAGATTGTATCATTTCCATTCCTTCTAATTCTATCTCATACTGCCCTGTTGGTTTTACTGAATATAATGCACTATAATATTTTTGAAAGGCTTTTGCTATCTCCAAAGTTTTATATACCAATTCCCCAGACTTATTTTTAAGTTAGCTATATAATTTAAAGATTTTTTGCCCTTAGTTCTCTTGCTAAGTACTTTTATGATTTATTTTTCCACTGGTATCTTTCTTTAGCCACCATGTATAAAGCTTGTTTTGTTTCTTGTTCCGTTAAGGCAATCATCTCATCTTGCTTTGAAACTAATGCTTGTTGTGTATCTGACCCTACTTTCCTTTTATGTAATTGCTCCAACTTGTATATTTCTTTCAATAATATTTATATTTTATTTATTCGTTCTTTATTTTTCTGTGCCCCTATAGATATCAAGATACTCTTATATAAGCCTTTTGGGTTTCTCATATGGTGGCTTGCGATATTTCCTGGGACTCATTCAGCAGAAAGAATTTCTCCTTTTCCATCATTATTTACTTCTGACCCTGTATCAAAGCTTCATTTAGTTTCCATGAGCTTATTCTGTTCTGCTCATTTACTAAATTGATGCTCATCATTACTGGGGTAGGATCAGATAGTGAAATTACTGTAATAGATGGTTTTATTAGGCATTCCATTAGCTGATGTTCTACCAGCACCTAGTCTATTTCACTAGCACATTATGTGAAACTTACCTTAATACGAAGCCCTCCAGCGGTGAACTGTCAAAAAAGTGCCAGAAAAAGCTTGATCTTCAAGTGGTTATACAGTAACTGTTTCACAAAGAAAAAAACTACCTTCTGGATTAGCCATTTGCTCTTTTATGGTATACATTGTACCTGTTGCTATCCCTCTTGCTTGTTTCATCATAGACTCTCCATAAAGCCACGTCGGGTAGTATTTTGAGTACAGTTTAACATCAGAGTCATGTGAGATGTATGTTCCTTGTGTAAATATCACATTTACAGAGTAATGGTGTATTTTTTCTAAATATTGTGTCTTTTTGCTGAGGTATTTAACCTTTAAACATTATGTGCTATTAAGTGGTGCCATGATGGACAGAAAGAAGTACAAACTTCCTATTTTCATCTTTGTGTGTGTATGTGTGTGTATATATATATATATATATATATATATATATATATATATATATATATTTATTCATATATATACTTATATATAAAAGAAAAGGAACCCTCCTCCCACCTATATACCATCCCCCAGGGTTTCTCATAGCTTGACCCTCCTCCCACCTATATACCATCCCCCAGGGTTTCTCATAGCTTGTACCCTGGTAAACATAGACCTGGAACTAGCCTTCAAATAACTTTCTTTTTGTCTCTTCTTGTATTCCCCCACATATCGATTCTTCCAATGGGGGCTCTCCTTCTTTCCCTGAACAGGTTTTTCAACTTTGGAATGCTTAATCCATAAAAATGAATAAGAGCCCAGCCTGCAGATTCTGCTGTTGTAATTGTGTGGCTCTAAACAACCTACACAGTGATGCTCACTAAGGCTTGAAGACAGGTGAGAATAAGACTTGGTACAGATTTTTCTGGGAGGTGCGTTTAGGTGGACGCAAAATATGTTAAGAAAGCCCAATAAATTGTATTGGTCTGCTTAATGCACCAAATAACACCTAAAAAGGTGTTATGGACACACAGAGCGGGGGATGAGTGCCCCCATAGCATACGGATTGTTATGGGGGCACTCGGCAGGGGGGAGAAGCCCATAGAGAAGAGGAGGATTGGGGCTGCTGTGCGCAAAACCACTGCACAGAGCGGGTAAGTATAACATGTTTGTTATTTTTGTAAAAAAAAAAAATTTTCGTCTTTAGTATATAGTGTCAAATATTGTCTTTCAGACCAGCATTCTAATCATATCTGCCTCTGTTTTTCAGGTGTATCTAAACAAAAGCTCAATGTTAGTCTACACCAGGCAGATGTATTATGATGTGCACCCTTTTACATTCAACTACATCTGAGTCCCGTTTGCGTCATTTTTTTTTTTTTTTTTTTACGAAAAGCTAAACATTATGGATCAGAGGTAAAAGGATGTTACCGGCCACATGCCATTTACATCCTTTCTGCTCATAAACCTAGCATGAGTCTGTTCAGCTTCACAGAAAAAAAAAACAAACAAACACCAATGTCACATAAATGACATCTCCGGTTTGCTCCGACACAGCAGGGGGACTTGTTTATGGATCCCCTGCTGATCAGAAGAGATGCCATTCATGTAAAAGACTGAAGATTTTCATTTTTGAGTATAGTTCCACTTTAAGATAACATGGTTTACAAAATGTGAGGACATGGTGCTTTCTTGTGTTTTAGCTTTCTGTGTGTATTTTATATAATTTTCATTTTTTAAATGTTACATTCAACTTGTTTGGCTTTAGAGCTCTACACAATAACAACTAATATTCAGTCATCTTTGTTTTTTTTTGTTTTTGCTGTAACCTTAACACAATGTTAAGGACTTTTTACTACTATGCTAGTCAATAGTTTTGTTACAATGAAATGTCATAGCTAAAGAACCAAATGTTCCAGCAAACAATGCTATAGAGTTCCTTTAAAGTAGGTGATTGTCTCTTATTGCACCGAAGGCCGTGATCCTTCACATACAGTACACTTCACAAGAGCAGGCTTCAGTTTTCCATCATAGACTATGGGGACAGCGAGTTCCAGATACATTTTATACATTGTATCAAACAGGTAATAGACACACCGGGGTTGATTTACTAAAACTAGAGAGTGCAAAATCTGGTGCAGCTCTGCATGGTTGCCAATCAGCTGCTAAATAAAGGCTTGTACACACTATAAGAAAATGGGGCAAACATTGTCATCCGAGGAATGATCGTACAATTTTCTGATCGTGTGTACACAACTTTCGACAGCTGATTCTGACCTTCTGAGACAAAAATTTCCAAGGGACAAATGTCAAATTTTTTCTCGTATGGGAGCCAAGCGAACGTTTTTCGCTTAATATGTACCGTTTTCATATGGTTTTCATACGAGAAAGGTTGTGCATGGTCATTTTCATACATTATTTCCTTCCTCGGTTACCACTTGCTGTGAAACGATCGCTCGCCCGATTTTCTTATAGTGTATACCCCACTTAACTTCAGCTTGCTCAATTAAGCTTTGACAAAAAAAAAAAAACCTGGAAGCTGATTGGTTTCTGTGCAGAGCTGCACCAGATTTTGCACTCTCTAGTATTAATAAATCAACCCCACAATGTATAGTACATATCCTGCCTAATATACCTGCCACATGTGTTTTGACACACCTTGTGTGTCCTTAGTTAGACATCTGCGATTGCATAATGTATTTGAAATGGAGGCCAGGGTAAAGGGTAACTCCACTTTCGTCGGGAACAAAAATAGCAAATAAAGAAAACATAGTATAGCATATACAATCACAATGCATGTCATATTGTAGATGAATTTGATTAAAAATCACATTTCCTTTTCAATCTGCAGCTCTGTAATTTTCTGAAAATGCAATATGGCAACCTGGAGTTGTTCTGTACATAATGTTTACAGAAACCCCCCCCCCCCCCCGAAAAAAAAATGTCCTGCTTGGATACAGCCCACATGGATACAGACAAACACACAGGGATTTCTTCAGACTAACACAAGTTAGGAATCTGCAACAACATTTTTTTAAAATCCTTGAAATTTACATAGATCACCCAGAGGGGAATTTTTTTACACTTTAAATTGTTTTATATTTAATCTTAATGACTTGTGTAGGTTCACCTCCAGTAAAATTTCCCATAAAGCGCCCCTAAATGTTGCTCTTCCTTCTATTACACATGCAGGTTTGGGGTGGTCTCTCTACAAAAATTGCAGGCCAATCCTCCCCCCTCTGTTTGCAAGACAGACTGGGCATTCCAGTTGTTTGCCTCTTAGTGGCTACTGTGGGCCGTTCAAACTTCACACATGCGCAGTGCACTCTCTCCTTCTCCAGCGAAGCTCATAATCAGCTGCTCCGAGCTGGAGACAAGGTTCCTGCACAGTGCACAAAGCTCAGCTAGAGATGGGGAGAGCATGCTACACACAGTTGCAGTAGTTTTTTGTGGAGAGGGACACAAGAAATTGCAAAGCTCTAAAAGAGGCGGGCTTAATTCTGGCCTGAAAAAGTAAAACTAGGTGGAGTTGATGATCATAAGAAAAGCACACTTATTTACTATTACCTTCCACACTACCTAGTGACAATATGGTATTTTCCTGACTCACTCTATTCATGAAAAGCATGCAACTTGGAGATAAAATAGTCGAATATTCATTTTTGCCCACATTTGCAGTTTCACAAGATGAATAACTCTCTTTTTTTTTTTTGTCTCCCAGATTGTAGGGCACATAAAGAAAATTCCATAATAAAAATCCATTCCATAATAAAAATCATTAAACAAACCTCACATTCTAATGTGCATTTTACTCGTGCATAACAAATCTTGTGCTATACAGTACAGGTGGAACCAAGTTCAAACAAAGATGCAACCCCTGTTGGTACCTAAAGCGCATTCTCAGGCTCCTCCCATCATAATGATGTCACCTTAACACCACCCTATATGTTACGTTCATTGACTTCTAGCCTGTTTATGTAGTCCTGACAAAATCATTTTCTTTGTTTTTATTGTTGTTTGTGTCCCAAATGCGGGTTTTCCCTTAACTTTCTTTTCCAAAGATCCTGGACAGGTAGGGATGAACCTTCCGCCCATGAGACAGCAATAAAAGTTTGCCATAGTTTCTAGCCTTCACTGATTCTATCCCAAACAAGAAATAAATGGGTGGGGTTCCAAATTTCAATAAGTTTTTTAATTCCTCTAGTGTGTGTTATTAAAATGTCTTTATAAGGATTAGTCACAAACCGACTGAAAGCTGAAATCAGGCTTGTAGTTGGAATAGTTCATCTTTAGAGCTGAAAAGAAGGGAAGGTATATAAAGTGGCCTGCAGGAAAAAGATAATTTACAGTAAATATCACCACACTGATTTTCACCACTAGTAGTCCAGTGGTCAGCCAAGAGATAATGACACAGCGGTTGATTGAAAAATCTGGTGCAGCTCTGCATAGAAACCAATCAGCTTACAGTTTGTTTGTTTTTTGTCAAAGCTTAATTAAACAAGCCGAAGTTAGAAGCTGATTGGCTACCATGCACAGCTGCACCAGATTTGGCACTCTCTAGTTTTAGTAAATCAACCCCATAGAGTCTACAGAGCTGCCTCTGAAAGTGTTGTCACTCTTTATTGTTTTTAAGGCTAATAGCACATCTGGAATAAGTTGCTCATGAGAGCAAGTGCATTACTAGACAGAGAAGCTCCGGTCTACCAAAGAAAAAAAAAAATTAGAAGCCAGCAGCTACAAATACTGTAGCTGCTGATTTTTATGATAAGGACACTTTACCTGTCCAGGGAGCCGGCGATGTCCTCACCCAAGCCGATTCATCAACCGGCTTCGGGTGCAGGCACCGGCATTGTTAGTAAGGGAAACTGGCAGTGAAGCCTTCTGGCTTCACTGCCAGTTTCGTACTGTGCATGCACAAGTCGCGCTGCACTTTGTGAATGGTCCCACAGTCTTCTGGGACCTGTGTGTGTCCCAGAAAGCTGCGGGGAGGGAGGAGGGGCGAACATGCTCGTAGATCGCTGCTGCACATGGGAGCGGAGACCTGTCAAAACTAGGTACCTGCTCCTCCTCCAAAAAGTGCTAAATGTGGCACTGGAGAGGGGGTGCAAACAAGCAGAGCTCCCCTTTTGGGCGGAGGTCTGCTTTAACCTCCCTGGCGGTATGATTATATCAGATTTTTGATGCTCAAAGCAGTACAATGTTTTGCATGGAAATTTGGTGTTTTAGATTGTAGGCATGTAATTCTTAGGATTAACACACTTAAATCTGTCCAAACAATAGTCTAGTAGACATCCAGGGTGTGATAAAGTTTGAAATACGAAATCATTAATTATAATATAATAAATAACTATAAATAATTATAACAAATAATAATACAAATTATTCAATAACGTAATCAAATCAAAAACACTGAAATTTGCTCAGTTGCAGAATTGTCACCATCATTACTTTCAGTGTTTGATGACGGATTTCCCCATGAATCAATATCGCTCAATTCTGCAAGTGATTCTAATTTGTTTTCTAGCTGGTCTAAAACTGCTTTTGATGTAAAGGGATGCTCTTTGGTTGCTATGGACAATCTCCAGATTCCAGGCAGAAAGAACAGTATTTATAATATAAAAATGCATGCAGGGCACTGGACAAACCACTATTGACAAAAGGGATGTGAAATAATTTGATTGAAAAAAAGAGAAATCCCCCTTCATTAGGACTTTAAAGGCAACGAACACATGTGTATAGTCAAAAAATATATTTTATTAAATGTACATAAAAATGTACTATCATATGATGGCCGGTGTTAAAAAAGGCATAAGAACATATTACAAGAATATACAAAACATCAAAAACAGGGCAAAAAACGGCAAATTACAGAATATGTATGACAAAAAGATTGTTACTCTCCGGTATATAGTAATCCCCGGTACCTAACGCGTTTCTGGTTAAAGCACCTTCGTCAGGGTTATAAAGTAGGAGTATGTATGGTCATGATTTTGTCTTTACATGCAAATAATTCCTAACGGAATAGATGAAGCAGTGCCAGCGGGGGTGCAGATGAGCACCAGGCTGGGAGCGGTAACCAAAGCCTTAACCGCTTGCCGACCGGCTCACGCCGATATACGTCGGCAGGAGGGCACATACAGGCATATTAACGTACCTGTACGTTGCCCTTTAAGAAGCAGTTTGCGGGCGCACCCGCCGCAAGCCCCGTGAGTGTGATCGTGGGTCCCGTGGACTCGATGTCCTCGGGGATACCCGCGATCGTCTCACGGAGAGGAAGAACGGGGAAATGCTGATGTAAACAAGCATTTCCCCATTCTGCCTAGTGACAGGACACTGATCACAGCTCCCTATAATCGGGAGCAGTGATCAGTGTCGTGTCACACGTAGCCCCTCCCCCCCACAGTTAGAATCACTCCCTAGGACACACTTAACCCATTCACTGCCCCCTAGTGGTTAACCCCTTCACTGCCAGTCAAATTTACACAGTAATCAATGCATTTTTAATCACACTGATCACTGTATAAATGTGAATGGTCCCAAAATAGCACCAAAAGTGTCCGATCTGTCTGCCATAATGTCGCAGTCATGATAAAAATCGCTGATCGCCGCCATTACTAGTAAAAAATAAATTATTAATAAAAATGCCATAAAACTATCCCCTATTTTGTAAAAGCTATAACTTTTGCGCAAACAAATCAATAAACGCTTATTTCGATTTTTTTACCAAAAATATGTAGAAGAATACGTATCGGCCTTAATAGAGGAAAGAAAATGTTTTTTTATATATTTTTTGGGATATTTATTATAGCAAAAAGTAAAAAATAATGTGCTTCATAACAAAGTTGGTGAATACATACATCAGTTATATCAGTTTTTTATTTCTGAAAAATAGTTTTATGTGTATATTTTTCTAATTTTACTTCACCAACTTAGACTATTGTGTATTGATCCATCACATATAATTCAGATTAAAAAAACATTGAACTAAAAGCTGTAATGTAACAAAATAGGTAAAAAACCAAGGGGGGGGGGGGGTAAATACTTTTGCAAGGCACCATATTTTATACACAGTAGCTTTGATTTCCTTTTCATAAATTCAGCTAACATAAATTGCTGAACATTATCACTGAAGAGACAGTTCCTGATATATTTTCATGAAAGCGGTAAAAAACCCAAAAGCAAACATTTAGTATATTGCAGCTTACCATTTCTTAGATGTGGTGGCTGCATTCATTTTTTTTAGGCTTTCTTTCCTTTCATTTTCATCTGGTGATCCCGCCAGTATTTCTGTTGTTTTTTAAAAGAACAAGCTCTCTAGCAGATTTTACCAGTAACAGAAATGAGACAAACCATTTAACACTAGCAGGGATGCTTACATTGGATCCGATTTTTTTATTTGTGTAAACCCTTTATCACAAAAGGATATAAAAATTTGTTTGCTGTAACTGTTTATAAAGTATTAGCTGGAGTTTGGCTTCAATTTGTTAGTGTTACTGACAATGCTGCTGTCTGCTGTGCCCCCTATGCTCCTTCATTCAGAGCGGGGTGCAGTAAAACAGGTGGTGTGTTACTGGACAGATCACCAGGTGGGTAAAAATGCAGCCACCACATCCAAGGCTTAGTAAACCACAATATATTACATTTTTGGTTTTGGGTTTAATACCACTTTAAAGCGGGGTTCCACCCAAATTTTGAACAATATCTGTATGTATTCTCTTCCTTGCCCAGATGCTGACATGCCGTTTAAAAAAATTTAAATCGCCGTAATTACCTTTTATTTTTCTATTCTTCTTTGCACTTCCTGGTTCTCCTCCCGTGGGAGTAGGCGTGTTTCTAGCCTCTCCCAGACTCCTGGGAGCTAGTCTCAGGCTTCCCAGGATGCCACTGAGCATGTGCAGGAACGAGCAGTGAATGCTGGGAGCACAGCATTCACCACATCCAGGAAATAAATGCTTGTGGGCTTCAAATGCCCACAATGAAGATGGAAACCGCCTGCAGTGAATAATATAAGTTATTCTTTCCGACGAAATCTGACACAGGCGGACATATTACACACAATATGTGAGTATGTAATGCTGAGGAGAAAAGTTTGTGAATGAACTAAAAAAAAAAAAAACGATAGATAGGTGGACCCCCGCTTTAATTTCTGTAAAATACTTATAATGTACAGGACATTAATAAGATAATGATTATTGATAGGGCAATGATAAAACTGGGTCCAAAAACTGCAAATGCATTCTATGTAGGATTGTGTTATATCTGGTTTTAAATTTTTCACTTTACGATATCAAATCTTAATTTTAGGTTAATTTTAAGTGACAAATAAATTGGCTTGAAAACAGTGAAATGCAACATGTTATTATAGTCTGAATATATGCATACAAATTGTCCACTCTGAGAAGAATCGTACATTTATAACATTATAATTATTACAAATATACATCAATCATGAATGTCTGTTTTCTTAAACTGCATGCTAAAACAACTACACAGAAATATTCAGCATTTTCCTGAGCCAATCATCTCTAATCCCTTTCCTTTATAGTTTGTACAAGTATTATTAATGATATCAGGTGGGTGGTTGGACGCTCAAGGGTATGAAATGTTCCTCTTTGTATATTCTGAGTTACAAGCTGAGTCAAGGACTTTCAAAGTTGTCCGTGCAGTAAAGGAAAAAGAAAGTTATTTGACAGTTCTGGTCAATTACTGCACAAAGTTTTGTTAAATCCTAATAAATCCTTAAATTATTTATATCAATGTGGGAGTAGTCACGCCTGGGCTTTAGTGGGCCTGGGGCCATTCCTCCAACCATTCCCAACATAAGCAATTAAAGGTCTCCACTTGGTAAACAGTGGGGAGAGTGGGAGATTCTTTTTTTTTGTTCGCACTTGGCTTTCCAAATGAAATATTAAGCTGATCAGTTGTCATCAGAGTCCTCTGTTTCTGAAATGAATCAGAATAGCTTTGTTTTGCTTACTTGTATATGTTGTATAATTAAATCACAGCATCTGTTTCTTTATATTGTCAGAGCTGTAATAACGTAGACCTTTCAGCAACTTTAAAGTCTGCATAAATGAATTCTTAATGTGTTACAATATACAGTAATGGTAAGATTTATATTTTTTTTAAGTTCTACTTTTTAACATTAAGAAGCAGGCCTCCAGCTGCAGTCAAGTGATTATGCTTAGGCTAAATGATTTAATCAGTCTGCTGCAAGCTGGAGACAGCATTTCCCAAGTCTCTTCTCCTCCTTTAGAAAGCAGTCCCAGCCTGGGTTGAAAACAGTGGCGTCGCTATGGGGGTGCAGGTGGTGCGCACCGGGTGTCACTCACCAGAGGGTTGATACCGGGGCCACCGCCACACACTGTACTATATTGCTTGCAGAGCTGCAGTGTGAGCAGGGCACCCAGCTGTGTCGGGGAGGTTACCTGTAACACTCCCCAGTCATTAAATCAGGTTTAGCTGTCCCTCAGTGATCTCCAATGTCTCCCAAGGTAGCCGGAGTTGGTGGATGGAGCTGAGTGGAGCTGGAGCTGGGAGATATTGGAGATCCCTGAGTGGCTACCTCCCACAGACTCCTTCACTATGGCTGATCCCTCAGCTGAAGAAGCATAAAGAGGCGAGGACGCAATATTACAATTCTTTGCTATATTTTTTTCCCATAAAAGTGGAGTTACCCTTAAAATAATCTGTGAATTACAACAAGCAAAATTAGAGCACAGTAGTGGAAAATACCTTGAATTCTAAAAAGATATGTCTTCTGATGATGTGGACCATTGGTCTAAGAAACACACAGGGGTTGATTTACTAAAGGCAAATAGACTGTGCACTTTGCAGATTGCAGTTGCCCTCTGCAAGTGCAATTGCTCCAGAACTTAGTAAATGAGGTAAGGCTTTATTTTGCAAAGAGTACCCAATCCTATGCAAGGAAAATTAAAAAAACAGCATTTTTGCTTGCACATGATTGGATGATGGAAGTCAGCAGAGCTTCTGCTCATTTACTAAGCTCTGGAGCAACTGCTCTTGCAGAGGGCAACTGCACTTTGCAAAGTGCACAGTCTATTTGCCTTTAGTAAATCAACCCCACAGAGTTAACCTCTTCCCATCATTTATTCCTAATTAAATATTTCAGAACAAGATGTAAAGTGGTTCAGTGTACTGACTCTTGTGATTGCATGAGATTATATATATGAATGATGGGTTGAGGAGCTTCTAAACCAGGGATCCTCAAACTACGGCCCTCCAGCTGTTATGGAACTACACATCCCATGAGGCATTGTAAAACACTGACATTCACAGACATGACTAGGCATGATGGGAATTGTAGTTCCTGAACAACTGGAGGGCCGTAGTTTGAAGACCCCTGTTCTAAACCATGCAATAAACAAGGGAACAGTATCAATACCTTACATGTTTATATCATAAATTGTAATAAACTTAAAGCAGATCTTCAGCCTGTTTGTAAACAAAAAATCATGTAAAATGTAATAGCAATTTAGCGTTTGTATATAAATCTTGTTTTTTAGTACATTTTAAAAAAAATAGTCTTTCAGCTTCTGGCTGAGATTACTCAAGGGATTGATATAATTATCCTATTCCGGTTGACTCCTGGGATATCAACGTTAGCAGTCCCAGGAGTCTTAGGGCATCTTCATTTTGTGTCATTTTGTGACATTCCATAATTCCATCTACTGGATATGACGACACGGGAGGCAGGGAACGACACACCTTTGCAACCGTAATCTGCCAACAATTAGGTTCCCACGCTGTATGTTTACTGCACATGCACGAGAATTGGATGTGCATGCTAGGTAGCCAGATGCACAAATTCTAGAAAGTAAATGGCGCTAGCATTGGGTGCCCTTACTTGACATGGATGCTGGCAAACTGGAGGTATGAGCTCTTTGGGTCATGATTAACCTCCCTGGCGCTATGATTATTTCAGATTTTTGATGCTCAAAGCGGTATAATGTTTTACATGGAAATTTGGCATTTTATATTGTAGGCCTGTAATTCTTAGGAATAACACACTTAAATCTGTGCAAACAAGAGTCTAGTAGATAGCCCAGGCAGAATTGTTGCTGTCATTACTTTCAGTGTTTGATGACGGATTTCCCCACAAATCACTATCGCTCAATTCTGCAAGTGATTCTAATTTATTATCGCTGTTTTCTAGCTGATCTAAAACTGATTTAAATGTAAAGAGACGATTTTGGTTGCTGTGGACAATCTCCAGTTTCCAGGCAGAAAGAACAGTATTTATAATATAATAATTATAATATAAAACTGCATGCAGGGCACTGGACAAACCACTGGGAACAAAAAAGATGTGAAATTATTTGATACAGTAATATAATCTATAAGATTACGGTATACTATATGTATTGTGTGTGTTTCGCTTTTTGAATTTGGTGCCATGCTCCATCCCCGCGGGTCGCAACGCTCGCAGGGAACGGAGCCCGGCGCTGTGGTACATCGATAAGAGACACGGCTCACACACACAGCGGGGAGACATTGCAGGATCCTGGGAACAAGGTAAGTAAATTTGCCTGGATCCTGCGATGCGATCCCGAGTGTGGCTCGGGGTTACCGCTTTTGGTACTGAAAATTCACCCCAAGCCACACTCGGGAATACAGCCAGGGAGGTTAAATAATAAAAGAATACAAAAAGTCAATGGTGATACATCTGATTAACGCTGCTAAAAGCCTGATCCCGAAAAAATGTAAGGAAGTGGACTACCCAAAAATAAGAGATTGGTTTCATAAAATAGAGGAGACCTATAGTATGGAAGGACCTAGGCACTGTGAAGAGGGAGGTAGTCAAGGTTTTAATAAGAGGTGGGAAAAGTGGAAAATGTTTAAACGAAGGAGTATAGGTTGTAGGTTGTAGAGAAGGGAGTAGAGGGGTTCGGGGAGGGAGGGGAGGGGTACTGTAGGGGTGGAGAAGGAAGAGATGAGGGAGGTTAGTATGGCAGATATATTGTAATAAATACCCTCATTATGTCGGATGGGGGTATAAGATGTCTGTGTCTCTCTTTATCTTCCTTGTTTTTTGTCCTTGTTTATTTGGTGTATGGAAAATTTTGAAAAATAAAGAATTAAAAAAATAATAATAATAAAAAGCTGCATTTTATTATAATTGAGAAATCTAATTACACACAGAACTTTATAAGGCTACTGAAAGGGTTTTTTTATTGGAAAAAATGAAATGAGACTGAACTCCTCTTTGGGTATTGTAATAGGAACAATTGAAGTTAAGTTTTTCTGGTAAATCAAATGCCAGTTTTTCCTCTATATGTTTAAATATAACTTTTGTGAGACTTTACAGGAAAGTACAGTTTCTAAAATCCACACATGATTTATTTCAATTTAAAATACACTCACTTTTTTATTGGCCATAGATATTGACATACTGTATGTATGAAAATCTACACACATTTGGGTCCCTGTGCTTTTTGTAAATAGGGAAATTGATTAAAACAACTTGAATAGTATTCATTGTACAGAAAACATTGCACATTAAACTAATTAGAACTGCATTATTTTTTAAATGTTGTTAATTTCCCTTTTTATTATTATGAAAATATATTCAGTGTATTATTGAAACAGATTATCAAATGAAGTCCCTATGTGTGCTAAAAAAAAAAAAATGAAAATTGTTGTATCCAAAGAGGTTAAAAAAGTTATTGTGGAATAACCTGCTGCTTATCAAAACTTCCAAAATTTGATCTGGCCACAAAGGTGTAAAGTGATTGTAATGTCTCATTTTTTTTTCTTATAAAATAACAAACATGTCATACTTACCTGCCCTGTGCAGTGATTTTGCAGTCCAGATCCTCCTCTTCTCGGGTCCCTGGCTGGAGCTCCTGGCCTCTCCCTGCTACTGAGTGCCTCCAAAGCAAGCAGCCTGCTATGGGGGCATCCGAGCCGAGCTGCAGCTCTGTGTATCCATTCAGACATGGAACTGTGGTTTGGCCCCACCCCTCTCTCTCCTGATTGGCTGAGTTTGATTGACAGCAGCGGTGAGCCAATGGCGCCGCTGCTGTGTCTCAGCCATTTAGGAGGGAGAGTCTTGGATGGCCGAGGTACTCCTGGACATCGCTGGATAGAGATGGGGCTTAGGTAAGTATTAGAGGGGCTGGGGGGGCTTTTTATCTTAATGCATAGAATACATTATGATAACAAATCTTCTGCCTTTACAATCACTTTAACCACAGGCCAACCAGCGCACGACGATATACGTCAGCGCAATGGCATGGCTAGGCAAATAGGCCTTACCCTTTAAAAAGCAGCATTGTGGCCGCACGCTCGACACGTTCTCTGTGAACGCGGGTCCCACAGACTCGATGTCCACCGGGTGCCCGCGATCGCGTCATGGAGCGGAAGAACGGGGAGATGTCTTTGTAAACAAGGCATTTCTTTGTTCTGCCTAGTGACATGACAGAGATCACTGCTCCCTGTCATCGGGAGCAGTGATTGCTGTCATGTGAGTAGTAGCCCATCCCCCCCACAGTTAGAATCACTCCCTAGGACACACTTAACCCCTTGATCGTCCCCTAGTGTTTAACCCCTTCCCTGCCAGTGTCATTTACACAGTAATCAGTGCATTTTTATAGCACTGATCGCTGTATAAATGACAATGGTCCCAAAATAGTGTCAAATGTGTCCACCATAATGTCGCAGTCACATTAAAAATTGCAGATCACCGCCATTACTAATAAAAAAAAAATAATAATAAAAATGCCATAACACTATCCCCTATTTTATTATATATATTAAATATATATATTAAAATATATATATATTTATATAATATAAAACTGCATGCAGGGCACTGGACAAACCACTGGGGACAAAAGGGATGTGAAATTATTTGATACAGTAATATAATCTATAAGATTACGGTATACTGTATGTATTGTGTGTGTTTCGCTTTTTGAATTTGGCGCCGTGCTTCGTCCCCGCGCGTCGCAACGCTTACAGGGAACGGAGCCCGGCGCTGCGGTACATCGAGCAGAGACACGGCTCATACACACAGCGGGGAGACATTGCAGGATCCTGGGAACAAGGTAAGTAAATTTGCCTGGATCCTGCGATGCGATCCTGAGTGTGGCTCGGGGTTACCGCTTTTGGTACTGAAAATTTACCCCGAGCCACACCCGGGAATACCGCCAGGGAGGTTAAATAATAAAAGAATACAAAAAGTCAATGGTGATACATCTGATTAACGCTGCTAAAAGCCTGATCCCGAAAAAATGTAAGGAAGTGGACTACCCAAAAATAAGAGATTGGTTTCATAAAATAGAGGAGACCTATAGTATAAAAAGGACCTAGGCTCTGTGAAGAGGGAGGTAGTCAAGGTTTTAATAAGAGGTGGGAAAAGTGGAAAATGTTTAAACAAATGAAGGAGTATAGTGAGGTGAAAAGGTTGTAGAGAACGGGGTAGAGGGGTTTGGGGGAGGGAGGGGTTCTGTAGGGGTGGAGAAGGAGGAGATGAGAGAGGTTAGTATGGCAGATATATTGTAATAAATACCCTCATTATGTCGGATGGGGGTATAAGATGTCTGTGTCTCTCTTTTTCTTCCTTGTTTTTTGTCCTTATTTATTTGGTGTATGGAAAATTTTGAAAAATAATGAATTAAAAAAAAAAATAATAATAAAAAGCTGCATTTTATTATAATTGAGAAATCTAATTACACACAGAACTTTATAAGGCTACTGAAAGGTCTTTTTTTTATTGGAAAAAATTTAATGAGACTGAACTCCTCTTTGGGTATTTTAATAGGAACAATTGAAGTTTAGTTATTCTGGTAAATAAAATGCCAGTTTTTCCTCTATATGTTTAAATATAACTTTTGTGAGACTTTACAGGAAAGTACAGTTTCTAAAATCCACACATGATTTATTTCAATTTAAAATACACTCACTTTTTTTATTGGCCATAGATATTGACATACTGTATGTATGAAAATCTACACACATTTGGGTCCCTGTGCTTTTTGTAAATAGGGAACTTGGCTAAAGCAATTTGAATAGTATTCATTGTACAGAAAACATTGCACATTAAACTAATTAGAACTGCATTGTTTTTTAAATGTTGTTAATTTCCCTTTTTATTATTATGAAAATATATTCAGTGTATTATTGAAACAGATTATCAAATGAAGTCCCTATGTGTGCTAAAAAAAAAAAAAATTGAAAATTGTTGTATCCAAAGAGGTTAAAAAAGTTATTGTGGAATAACCTGCTGCTTATCAAAACTTCCAAAATTTGATCTGGCCACAAAGGTTTTGATTACCCCCGGACTTAAAGTGATTGTAAAGTCTCATTTTTTTTCTTATAAAATAACAAACATGTCATACTTACCTGCCCTGTGCAGTGATTTTGCAGCCGGGATCCTCCTCTTCTCGGGTCCCTGGCTGGAGCTCCTGGCCCCTCCCTACTGCTGAGTGCCTCCAAAGCAAGCAGTCTGCTATGAGGGCACCCGAGCCGAGCTGCAGCTCTGTGTATCCATTCAGACATGGAACTGTGGTTTGGCCCCGCCCCTCTCTCTTCTGATTGGCGAACTGAGTTTGTTTGACAGCAGTGGGAGCCAATGGCGCCGCTGCTGTGTCTCAGCCAATCAGGAGGGAGAGTCTTGGATGGCCGAGGTAATTCTGGACATCGATGGATAGAGATGGGGCTCAGGTAAATATTAGAGGGGCTGGGGGGGCTTTTTATCTTAATGCATAGAATACATTATGATAACAAATCTTCTGCCTTTACAATCACTTTAACCACAGGCTGACCAGCGCATGACGATATACGTCGGCGCAATGGCACGGCTGGGCAAATAGGCCTTACCCTTTTAGAAGCGGCATTGTGGGCGCGCTCGACATGTATTCTGTGTCCGCGGGTCCCGTGGACTTGATGTCCGCCGGGTGCCCGCGATCGGGTCACGGAGCAGAAGAACAGGGAGATGTGTTTGTAAACAAGGCATTTCTTCGTTCTGCCTAGTGACATGACAGAGATCACTGCTCCCTGTCATTGGGAGCAGTAATTGCTGTCATTTGAGTAGTAGCCCATCCCCTCCACAGTTAGAATCACTCCCTAGGACACACTTAACCCCTTGATCGCCCCTAGTGTTTAACCCCTTCCCTGCCAGTGTCATTTACACAGTAATCAGTGCATTTTTATAGCACTGATCGCTGTATAAATGACAATTGTCCCAAAATAGTGTCAAATGTGTCCGCCATAATGTCACAGTCACGATAAAAATTGCAGATCGCCGCCATTACTAAAAAAAAAAAAAAATTAATAATAAAAATGCCATAACACTATCCCCTATTTTGTAGACGCTATAACTTTTGTGCAAACCAATCAATATACGCTTACTGCGATATTTTTTACCAAAAATATGTAGAAGAATACATATCGACCTAAACTGTGGAAAAAATGTATTCTTTTATAGATTTTTGGGGTATATTTATTATAGCAAAAAGTAAAAATATTGCTTTTTTTTTCAAAATTGTCGCTCTTTTTTTGTTTATAGCGCAAAAAATACAAACCACCGAGGTGATCAAATACCACTAAAAAAATTCTCTATTTGTGGGGAAAAAAGGACGTCAATTTTGTTTGTGTGCAACGTCGCACGACCGCGCAATTGTCAGTTAAAGCGACGCAGTGCCGAATCGCAAAAAGTGCTCTGGTCAGGAAGGGGGTAAATCCTTCCGGGGCTGAAGTGGTTAAAAGGGGTTAGACTTCTACCTCCTATTATATTTGATTTATTTTTCCAAAACAATATTAGCACTGTTCTGTCATCTAGTTCATCTAGGAAATGGTGATCTAAACAGGCAAGAGTCTACGCCCTCAACCTTTTGAGCTCAGCAAGAATGATAACAGTTACATGTCCTGTAAATTAATCCCATTTTTTTTTAACTCTGTTTATTGAAAATAAATAGTAAAAAATACAGAATAAATTAAAGTCATTGCAATATCACAAGTATTACATCCTAAAATAAACATCTGTAACTTCAATAGGCACTTGTTCGTGTAGTGGTAAACAGTTCAAATCCAAAAGTTTTTTAGGTGCATTTTTTCATATTTTGATACTATAGCATTCCTAATTGAAGATATAAGGGGTGAGAATAGTATGTTTACTTGCTAAGGGTTTATATAAACTTTAAAGTGGTTGTAAACCCTCCACTTTCACTTTAGCTCATTCTAATCTATATATAACAGGCAGCTAATCGCTGCCTGTGAAATTTCACTTACTCTTTCCGTTTCCTTATAATCCCTCCTGCAATCTCTAGTGACGTCAGCTGTCCATAGCTTCTTTAACGGCAAGCTATGTGTGCCGTTTCACTATCCTCTGCATGCCGGGTCATTGACTTTCATTAAGAACGGCACAGAGGAAGCCTCGCAATGATGTGCTAATCCTCCTCTCCTTCCTGGTTCTCCCCTTGAAACTGTATAAGACATCACACAAGGCAGTGACCCATAGCAGCACAGAGACTTCCATACATTGAGATAGAGGCTTGGTTTAGACGTGATCGCGATCGTGCATGCGCGAGATTTAGACAGGGGAGGAAAGGAAGGGTGGAAATTACATCCACACAAGAGCCAGCAATCACTAGTAAAGATGACGCGGCCGATACCCGGAAGAAGAGAATTTTTACAAAAGCTAAAAAAAGGTATTTCAAAACCTTGTTTTAGTCACCTTTCAATATGTAAGGCTTACAAATACATTGTTGGATCATAATATTTTTAAAAAAATATAAAAAAAAGTCTGGGGTTTACTTCCTCTTTAATTGTTACAGTTGAGGGAGTTAAGTGTTAAGGAGGAAATAGCCAGGTCAATACGGCGTACGGACCTCCTTTCTCCCTCTCCTATAAGCTTATGGTCACTTCAATGACCATAAGCTTATATCAGAATTGTTTAGCAGACTCTGCTGAACAATTCTATAACTCTGATCAGTGGATTACAACCCGCTGATCAGAGTTATTAACCCCTAATGTGACCGTCCTGTCCCCCATCCATGCCACCGCTTCCCTCCCCACTGCCTCTCCACCCCCGCTGCACCCTTCCATCTAAAACTGCCCCCCACACTCTCCTCTCCTATCCTCTTCACCCCCCTTCTCCCCCTCAGCACTAATTACCCCCCTCCTCAAGATCCGACCCCCCCCTGCAAACCCGCTCCCTGCAGCAACATTAGCTAGGCATCCCTCTTCTTCCACTTCCGCCAGCTTCAGGTGGTGCATGGGGCTTGGGGGGGTCCAGATGTGTCCCCCCACCAGTCAGATCACCCCCCCAAATGCCCCCACACCCCTGATCCATGGCCACTCCGAGCGGAATCTCTCCTTCCCATCCCTCCGCCTGCAGCTTCTCCCTGCACAGATCTCCTATGATCTGTCAGGCTGGAGATTGCGGCGGGGGGAGGGGGGAGGGGAGCAGTGTGGGTGGGGGTGAAGTAGGGGCTTAGTAAACGTGTTTACTAAACTCCCCCCTGTAGAAGAGAGGGTGCACTACTAATCGCTGCTATGTGCCCACTGACACTGACAGCTGTAATATTGTAACCGCGAGTGTTAATTTAAAATTTACAAATATTTGTTATTTATTAACGCCATACAGATTAAGCTTTTATATCTAGTAGGGATTTAGCAGGAATTTTGTAATATTAGCTGTGTTTTTATTTGCTAATAATGGTTTTAGTGTATTTTTTGCGAATATATTGGTTTGATAAACATTTGCTCAAATCCCGCAGGGTCTAAAAAATCTGTAGCACCTTCTTTTTTTTTCTAGAGGTCATATGCTTTCAGAAAATATATGGTTTGGGGGGTCTTTCACAAACTCTGAAAGCTGTAAGGGAGAAATTAAAACCTTCAGATTTTATAGAGAAGTTTGGATATTTATATTTTTGCGTACGTTCGATTTTCGCCATTTTGCAAAAAGGTACAATGTAAAAATGTTAACTTTTTGTTATTTATTAACTCCAAACAGGTTAAGCTTTTATATTTAGTAAGGATTTAGCAGGAATTTTGTAAAATTAGCTGTGTTTTTATCTGCTAATAATGTTTTTAGTGTATTTTTTGCGTATATATTGGTTTGATAAACATTTGTGCAAATACCGCAGGGTCTAAAACATCAGTAGCACCTTCTTTTTATTCTACTGATCATGTGCTTTCAGAAAATATATAGTTTTGGGGGGGGGGGGTCTTTTACAAATTCTGAAAGCTTTAAGTGAAAAATAAAAAAGCAGTGGAAAAATTGCAAAAATGGTCTGGCCACCTCAGTGTACAAAATGGAGCACAGGGCCTGGCAGCAAAAGAGTTAAAGTGACACTAAATGATATTCCCATTCTCCAGACATAATCACTACACATGCACTACTTAAAGTGTAAGTTCACCTTTACAGAAAAATCTGTAAGGTGAACTTATACAGAACCCCCTAATCACATCCCCCCAGTCCCGCTGACCTGTTGCGCGGCGATCTCCCGTTCTGAGCCCCGGTATAGCCGCGTCAGGGGTCCGGGGCTTAGAAATCCCCTCGGCATTCACACATCTTCTTCTCCGCTGACAGAGGAAGGGCTATGCGGGTTCTGATTGGTCGGCGCCGCCCATGTGATGGCACCAATCAATTAGAATGCTTTGAAACGTTCCGCCTGATGGGGTACGTTTTGGAGATTCAGCTGCAGGGGTTTCTAAGCACCGGACCCCTGATGCGGCTATACCGGGTCTAAGAAGGGGAGATCACCGCAATCCAGGTCAGCGGGACGGGGGGGGGTTGTTGGTTAGGAGGGGGTCCTGTGTATGTTCACCTTACAGATTTTTCTGTAACGGTGAACTTACCCTTTAAAGAATATGTTACCCCAACATTTCATATTCCTGATATGTGCCTATTGTATCATGTATGTTAAAAAGTATTCTATTCTCTTTCTATTGCTTCCTTTGTATGAAATACCGGTGATCCTGCCAGTCCCTCTGCTTTCCTATCAAAAACTGACCATGCATTACATTGTGGTCAATTTTCTAGCTGGGCTGGAAGCACAGACTGCCTGTCCCCCAGGCTTAGACTTGTGCTGACACCCCCTATACACAGCCATTTACTGAGAACATCAGCATCAATGTATTGCTGTTTCTTCACCCCCAACTCTCTAAGCCCATTATGCAGCTGAGAAGAGAGATTATGTGATCACTTATAAAAAAAAGAAAGCAAAAGATATTTATAATGTTTTTATAAACTGTATATACTCAAATGGTTTGCCTTTCATTTCCATTTTAAACTGAATGGGTGGCCCTGTAATCTATTTTTCATTAAATTGTTTCTTACTGTGTTTTTCTGCCTCCTTGTTATATCTTCCATGAGCTCCTAAACCTCTCCTTTGACCCCTCACTTTCTTTGTTTGAAACAAGCAGTGCACATTAGTTGTGATCATGTGAACTGCTCTGTGCACAATACAAATCTTATAGTCCCTAGTCCATCAAAGCAAGTGAAGGGTGGCTATGATCCTACATACATGGAGAATGAAAGTAGCCACCCTTCATGAGGAAGTCAGATCACAGCAGCAAAAAAAAAAGGAATTTGGAGTTAGCAGAGAGCAATAGAAGGTATTTCTTTGATCTAAGAATATATGCTTAATTACGCTTGATTTTTTTTTTTTTAACCAGACGAGCTTTACTGCAGAGGACGCTATTTTTTTTTTTTTTTACTGTTCATAGAGCTGCCAAGAATAGTGGTGACACAGGTAGTTAAAAAGCAGATTACCTTAATACACTGTTTGTTAATTGATAAAAAAAATATTATGCTCTCAAACAGATTGATTTAACAAGTATATCAGTGAGTCTAAAGCCACAACCACCAAATCCACAGCACTTTATCAGCAGCATGGTTAGGAGCCATCCAGGTCCAATATGCCTAATGCGTTTCAAGGGGAAACCCCCTCTTCATCATCATTTTATTAAGAGGGGTTTCTCATTGAAACAAGTTAGCCATGTTTCAAGGAGAAACCTCTCTTAATCAAAGGATGATGAAGAGGGGTTTCCCCTTGAAACGCATTAGCCATATTGGACCTGGATGGCTCCTTCCCATGCTGCTGATAAAGTACTGTGGATTTAGTGGTTGTGGCTTTAGACTAACTTATAAGCTTGTTAAAGCAATCTGTTTAGGAGTATAATATTTTCTTATATGAATAAATAAACAGTGTGTCAAGGTAATGCGCTAGGCTGGTGCACCTTGTTTTTGTTTTTTAGTGCTGCATATGAAGAGATAACTGCAGTCTCAAGAGGGCAGCAAAGCATGGTGGAGCCATAGTTACAAACTGGAAGAGTGGAAACCTATCAGTCTCTGAGCACCACATTTGCGCACAGGAGTTTGTTTCTATTGTTCAGTTATAAAGCAAAACCAATAAATAAGTCCATGCAGCAGGGGCGTTGCTAGGTCTGCAAAAGATCTGGGGCTAGAGCCCATAGCAGAGATCACCAACCTTTTTGCAGGCCCGCGGGGGGGGCACGCCGTTGGTAAGTAATTTTTCACGGGCAATGGCTGGTGTTGGCGCTTCAATCATCAAGGCACCATGGTTGATATGGTGTCAGGGTGATTGAAGCACATTGTTTCTATTTTTACATTCTAATATATAATGAAGTAGTTAAATTCACCATAATGCAGAATCAGTGGGAGCCCTAGGCGTGTCACTTGCCCTATCTCCTGCCACCAGATGCAGCGTGTCCCTTGCCACCGTCGCCTGTCACCAGATGTAGCGTGTTACTTGCCACCATCACCTGCCCCCAGATGTGGATTGTCGCTTGCCACTTTCACTTGGCAGCAGATGTGGATTGTCACTTGCCATGTCACCTGCCACCATTTGCAGATTGCCACGTCACCTGCCACCATTTGCAGTTGGTTACTTGCCACATCTCCTGCCATCATTTGCAGATTGTCACTTGTCACATCACCGGCCACCAGGTGTGGGTTGTCACTTGCCAACTGATGTGGATTGTCACTTGCCATGCCAGCCAGTGCCACCAAATGCATATTGACGCTGCATTGCTGGCATCACTGGTCCATTTAGTGAGGGCAGGAGAGCTGTGATGCGGGGCAGGCAGTGAGAGATGATGTCATCCCGCCGCTCCCCACCACACCTCTGACATTGCAGCAAGGAGGTCTGGCTGCAAAGTGGAGCTCCACCGATGACAGGAAGCACGTGACCTCCACTCCACCACTCTGTGAGGGCGGAAGAGCGCTGATGTGTGACGGGCAGTGAGAGATGATGTCATCTCTCTGCCCGCCGCACCTTGCTCCCACATTGAAGAGGCCTGGCTGTGAAGAGCGCTGATGTGGAGCGGGCGGAGAGAGATGTCATCTCTGATCCGCTCACTTCTCTCATCTCCTCCGCCTGTCTCACGCAGTCAGCCCGCCCGCCGCAGCAGCTGCAGCCGCGACCCACTGGTTAAGCAAGGACCCTGTGGCAAGAGACTCAGGGCTATGGGCCCCAGATTTGGGGCTATAGCCCCAAAAGCCACCCCCTAGCAACGCCCCTGCCATGCAGTGAAGCAGATAGTTCTAAATCATGACAATGAATGAACTGAGTTATAGACCTGTAGGCAAGTAGAGCTGTTTATAATAATTTTTTCTTATTTTTGTGAATGCATTTAAAGTGAGAGCTTCAGGCAAAATGAAAAAAAAATGATATAAACAGTTCTGCTTGCCTACGGATCTATAACTCAGTTCAGTTATTGTCATGATTTAGAACCCCTGTAAGTTGTCGCCTAGTTGGCAAGTTTGATATAGACAGGCCTGTCTCTGTACTGTGTTAAGGAAGTGTACAATAATGTAGATCATTAGGACTCAAGGCAAGCCATTCATCTTGTCAAGATGTTGTGTAGAGATACTGTATAATAAATAAACATTATACAGAAGGAAAGACTTGGTTATTGACATGCACTATAAGTCAGATCTCAGCTATAAGATTTTATCTCATCTTTTGTTACTGCTCATGGAAATGTCTATGGAAATTTGTATGATCCTGTTCAGATTTTAGCCAGCCTCATGTCATTCTATATTAAGATTCCTTCGTATCTAATTACACATTTAATTGTAGCCAAGGATCTGAGATATAGGCATGAATATACAGAAACTGAGCCAATTCCAGGCAGAAATCTATGAAGAATTTGATTATATTTAAACTTGTATTTTAGAAAAGATATTTACAGAATGTATATCAGCTGAGGTCACTGTATTTCTTGTATGGATTGCAGCACGTGATACAGAAAAATAATGTTTTTACGTGGCAGGCTTATCCCTGTGAAAATATTGTACAGAATTAGGTAAGGTGTGTATTCAGTATGTGTGCATTTAAAGTTCCAGGAATTATTTGTATTGCCTACTTACATTAGTCCAGCTTGGCACAATGTAACTAGACAGTACATTTCTCATACCTGATGGGCTGCTGAGGAAGCTGCAGACCACTGTAGTAGTTGCTGCTACTAAAGTGATAGCCGTGAGCTCAGGTTCTGTGCAAGCGTCATACCCTCTGCACATTGACCTCAGAGGGTCGCTCGTTCGTCACTGCCTCCATTCATAGAACGCTCTGAATTTTTTTTTCAATGAATACACAATATTTTCTATGATTGAATGAGATGGAGTTAATGACATCACAATCTTTAACCAATCCAGTGAATTCATTGAAAAAAATACAAGACTGAGTGAGTACCTCCCTGTGGTCAGAGGGTCTTGCACAGAATCCAAGCAGGAGTCAGAAAATTGCGGCTATCATAGTAGTAGTAGTACTGAGTGATTTTAAGCCTCTCCATTGGCTCATCAGGTATGAGATATGCATATCTACATTGTGCCAAGCTGGGCCATTGTAAGCATGCATCACAGAAAATTCCTGGAGTTCAGCCTTAAATATAATTTTCAGTGTCCCGCACCCCCCCCCTCCCAATCTCAGTAAATGCATAAATCCCCCAGGCATGCTCACAGGAATAGGGGAAGACTTCCCTTATCCTGAGCAAGTAGGGAGTGGTGAAACGTGTCAAGGAAGGTGGGTTTTCGGGTGGAGAAATGTATGCAGCCACTTTGATGACACAGAAAGAAGAGCTAAGATTGGAGTGTGCCTGTTATCTTTTTATCTTTTAAAGGAGAGTGCCGCCACCCATGTTGTCCGTGTGTGGCAGGAGGTGCAAGTCTTGAGAGGTGCTATGGGTCTGGGTAATGCTACTGTTCCATTTCACTTCCAAAGAAACATGGAACATCATTGTCATCCTGTTAAAGCAGGGGTGTTCAACCTTTTGACCTTCCTGGGCCACAATGGAAGAAGAGGAATTGTGTTGGGCCACACATAAAATACACTAACAATAAGGAGAGCTTATGTGCAGAAATAATCGGGCAGATCACAAGATAACAATCGCTGATATAAATAATGTACCTATCTGAGTAATACACCTTAATTTTTTTTTGTAATTATTTTTATTGTAAAAGAGGGCACCATATAAAACTAGTGCAATATTTGACACTGTTTTTGATAAACTAACACATCAATATCTGGTTTGATGGGTGTAGTAGCAATTCCCAAGGTGCTCATCAGATATTTTGGTTCTAATTTTGCCCTTCATGTGCTTCACCCTTGAAAATAGTTGGCGACAAATATTGGTGCTGCTGAAAACTGATGACATGAATAAGGCGTGATTGTGAAGAGTGGGAAGATAAAACTTATGAAAGTCCATTAGAGATACACTGTCAAATTTTTGTTTATTTTTGTTCCGCCGCACCAGTTTGCATAGTGTAAACGCATTTTTACAAAAAAAAAACCCATAAAAACTCAAATTTTATAAGTCAGTTTACAATTTTGTGTTGGGCTGCATTCATAGCCATCTTGGGCTGTGGGTTGGATACCCCAGTGTAAAATAAAGCTGGTACATAACAGATCGGCTGGCAGAATCAGCAGATATTAGAGAGACTTCATCCACTTCCTGACTCCTGCAATGGTGGCCATACACGGTGCGATAAAGCTTGACATTCAATGTCTGATTTGACAAAATGATCAAATCAGACATCAATCATTAAGGGCCGATAGCATTTTTTTTGCACCCTTGTGAATTATTTACGATCCATCTACATGTAAAAATGTGATCCATCAACCCTGTACAATTGATTTTTCCCACCACGACTGACCAACCTCCCTATCTTTCACTGGTAGCCTACCCATGCCAAATATATCCCCCTCTCTCAATGTCCAATTTAATCATTTTACCAAATCTGGTATCAACCGTTCAGATTTATTGCACTATGCATGAACAATATGCAAATTATTTTTCTTTGCTAACTTGTGTTACCCTAGCCATGCTGGTCAGCCCCCTTAGGTTTAATAAACAGCTAAGCTTATCAGAGTGGCTTTGAGGTGGATGTTTGGTTTTGCTGTTCAAAAACACAGTTTGTTTGCTGGTCCTATTTCTTTTGATTAATTGTATTTTGTTACTTTTTGCTTTCCAGTTGAGTGTACGAGTCACATAAAATAAGAAGGCTCACTGGGGATTTTTTTCTTTCTTAACAGAAGCACAGCTAACCAGAGAAATTCCGGATTACAAGTGGAATCGCTCTGCAAACATCTGCAAGAACTAGTTACATCCATCATAAGAATTGGAAATAAGTTGAAATAATGGTCACTTTGTTTATTCGTGTGTACACACAGTTAAAAACCGAAATCTTCATACACAGATGCTGTGTCTGGGGCTTCTAACCCACGGGCGACAGTACTGCGGGAGAGATGGATGCAAATCTTATGGAGAGCTGTCTTCTCATCATCGTTGGCACTGAATGTATCTGCAGCTGTTCATCTCAAATGGAGTAATTGTTTGTAATATGCTTCATACATGATTTGTACTTCCATCCACAACCCAGAGTCTAGAAAATTGTTTGCGTAAATTATCCAAAGTGGAGCCAGTTATTCTTCAGTGTTTAGCCAGCAAGTATATTTTACACCGAATGAATTCTATCACTATTCCCCACTGATTGTTTTGGTAACTGATGAGCTGAATTTAATCAAGTATTGGCCCAGACTATTCTGTCCCAAACAAACTTTAGGGAATTGTCAGTAGATGTAACTGAAAAGGAGAAATACCTTGTGAAAATTATACATTGAAACAACATCACAGAGTTAGGGCTAGTGTACACTTGCTTCAAAACATGGCTTTGGACAGGCTTTGTTAAAGCTCTCTGAACGCCAGTCAAAGCCCCTGTCACTAAATAAAATAGTTAGCTTACAGACCTGTTTACACCTTGATTTTGCTTGGAGCTTCGATGGGGCTTCGATGAGGCTTCAGTGGGGCTTCAAGAAAGCTTTGCTATAGACTTCTATGGAGGCTTTGAAGACACTTTGAAGCACCACTAAAGCTACATGGGGTATAAATTTTGAAGCAAAGCAAAAGCAAGGTGTAAGCAGGGCTGCAAGCTAAACATTTTATTTAGTGACAGGACCTTTGACTAGCGTTCAGAGAGCTTTAACAAAGCATGTCTGAAGCCTTCTTTTGAAGCAAGTGTAAACGAGCCGTTAACGCGCGTTAAAGCCGAAGCAAGTGTAAATGAGCCCTTAGTGAGAAACAATTAGGGATCAAATTATAAAAAATATGTTGGACGAATGTGACAAGCACATCGCCCAGCCATAATGAATTCTGACCATTTTTTTCTTAAAGCGGAAGTAAACCCATCCATAAAACAGTTACCTTTCTGGCACTTGCCGGAAATGTAACACTCCCATTGGTTGTGCTCTCAACCAAACTGTCAAACCATCCAATGGTCGGTGTCATAACTGATCACATGTGCAGCATCATGGCAGTTGTAGATTAAACAGAGGCCAAGATGGCGGCTTCCTTGGCTGAAAACGATAGGAGGGTTTACTTCCACTTTAATACATTGATTTCCTATGATCATATGCTCCATCTAGTGGCCATAATGTGACTTTTTTTTAATTTTTGGTGTTTCAGAAATATACAGCATTATGCAACTAGATGGAGCTGACGATCATAGGAAATCACCGTATTAGGCTAAATTAAAGTGATTGTAAACCATCACCTTGTAAAACAACCAATTCAGTTTAAAATAGAAATGAAAGGCAAAACATTTGTGTAGGCATATAAAAACATGAATACATGTTTTACCTTTTTAAATATGATCACATGCCCTCTGTTCTCAGTTGCATGAGAGCTAGTGGAGGAGAGACAGCAGTACACTGGTCTTCCCAGTGAAAGTCTGTGCAGGGGGTATGTGTCAGGATAAGTCTGATCATTGAGAGCAGACCGATTTCCCAGCATAGCTAGAGAACTGACCACACTGTGCTCTAATGCCTAGTAGGGGTCAGTTTTTAATAGGAAAGCAGGGTGACCGACAGGAACACCAGGGATTTCACACAAAGGAAGCAATACAGAGAGAACAGAATACCTTTTCATACAACTACATGGTACAGCAGACACATATCAGGAATATGAAATGTTGGGTTTACATATGCTTTAAGTTAGAATTTGTCAGGGCTGCGCACATGCTTGTCACATTTGTCCAACATTTTTTATAAATAGACCCCCTAGTGTAGTTTTGTTTTAAATAATAATGTACAGTACATTTTAAATATTTAACATACAGTACATGTGTTCCTGTATACAAGTTTTTTTTTCTGCAACCAGAACCTCATTCCTTTGGCACAGGACCTGTATTTTAGTGTAGGATTCAGGAAGCAGAATAAAGGTTAATTATTGCTTAAAGTATGAGTTAGAGGAGTGTTGGGGTTAGAAGCACAGTGTGAAGGAAACACTATAGAAGATAACACCTTCACAACCAGAGTCAAAACAAACCTTAACACCCAAATCCAGTTTTGCAGCTTTGCCATGTTTTAGTAAAACTGTACATTTTATCTCAACTGCTTTGAATTATAGCTTGTTTTTTCAGGACAAGTTGGGCTTTTTATTGTAAATGGTAAATGTTAATGCTTGTGCTTGATTTTAAAAGGAAAACTGTCCCAAAATAGTAACAAAAAAATATATATTTTTTAAATTTAGCCATATATTTTCATGCCATTACCATGACTCACCACCAAATAAACTTGCAAAATAAATTCTACTCCTGATGATTGCGGCAGTGCTCTTTGTACTCATAGAAGTGCCAAGAAGCAATAGTACACTTTTTTTTTCTTCTACCTAAACACCTTGACACTGACACCACATATGAAACCCCTTTTTTTTTTAACTAAACACACTGACCCTAAAGCCTGGTACATACTAATCCTTTTTTTTTCGTTCAACCCACCGCAAGAAAAAAACCTGACAGCTCCCGTCAGAACTGCTGTACTAACGAGCCGATGTAGTACAGTGATCTCCCTCTGTGAGCTTTGTACACTGGTGTGCAATCATGTTGGACCAGCAAGGAGCCATCCCCAAACTGTTCCCACAAAGTTAGGAGCATGACATTTTCTAAAATGTCTTGGTATTCTGACGCCTTAAGAGCCTTCCCTCCCTCCCATAATCCCCCCTCCACCAAATGATTTGGACAAGTGTACAAAGCAAGGTCCATAAAAACATGGATGAGCGAGTTTGGGGTGGAGGAACTTGACTGGTCTGCACAAATTCCTGTCAAGCACTTCTGGAAGGATGGTCAAACATTCCCATAGACGCACTCCTAAACCTTGTGGACAGCTTTCCTAGGAGAGTTGAAGCTGTTATAGATGCAAAGGGTGGGCCAACTCAATATTGAACCCTACGGACTAAGACTGGGATGTTCATGTCAAGGCAGGCGTCCCAATACTTTTGTCAATATAGTGTATATGTGTTGAGCGGTCATATAGGGGTTAAGAAGAAAATTGTGGGAATTGAAGTGTTAAAGGCATAAATTTTATATTTTGTATGAATGCAAATTAAACCCTTAAAGCGGAACTAAACCCTCCTATCGTTTCCAGCAAAGGAAGCTGCCATATTGGCCTCTTTAATCTTCAGCTGCCATTATGCTGCACATGTGATCAGTTATGACACCAGCCATTTAATAGTTTGACAGTTTGGTTGAAAGCAAAACCAGTATGAGGGTTACATTCCCGTCTTGTCCACTAAAATGGCCCCTTTTTGGAAAGTATGACCCCTTTCACACTGAAGCATTTTTCATGCGCTTTTGTGCTAAAAGTCGCACCTGAAAAACATCTCCACTGCAGCCCCAGTGTGAGAGCCACTGGGGCACTGCGCTAGCAAGACAGTAAAAAAGTCCTGCAAGCAACATCTTTGGGGCAGTGGAGGAGCGGTGTATACACTGCTCCTCCACCGCTCCTACCCATTGAAATGAATGGGCACCGTTTCGGAGGCGCCTACAAATCGCTTCGGCAGCGGCTACATGGGCGCATTTAATCCTTTATTCGGTCACTAGCAAGAGTTAAAAGCGCCCTGCTAGCGGCTGAATAGCGCCGCTAAAATGACAGTAAAGCACTGCTAAAACTAGTGGCCTTGTACCATCAACGCCCACCTGCCCCAGTGTGAAAGCAGCTCAAAAATAACGTCCAAACTTTTATTTTAGTGATCGCAGTTGTAAAAGTGCAACATTTTGGAGCCACACAGGACCCCTACGTTGGCCATGTCTCATCATCAGACATGTTGGGGAAAAGTCACAGATTCTCATCTATATAACTTGTTCTGGGTTAATAAATCAAACTACTGAATAAAAAGGAAGCAAGAGGATCAGAATTACATCCAGGAAACTAGCATGAGAATGAACTAGAATGAGAAGTCAGCAATGGCAGCATTTAAATTTCTCTCAGTATAGGTTTCCTTTATGCTGATCACGCTAATCATTTTGCAAGTATATATATATATATATATATATATATATATATATATATATATATGTCTATAAATTACTTTAAAGGGATCTGTTCATTGTAGAACGATGGTTGCTGCCATTGCTGAAATAGACTTTAACCTCCCTGACGGTATTCTTGAGTGTAGCTCGGGGTTAAATTTCAGCACCATTAGTGGTAACCCCGAGCCACACTCGGGATTACACCTCAGGATCCTGGTGCAGGTTACTTACCTTGTCCCCAGGATCCTGCGATGTCCCCCTGCTGTGTTTGCTTGCTCCGTCCTTTGCCCAAAGCCTCTCTGTGCCAGGCTCCATTCCCTGCGAGCATCGCGACGCACGGGGGCGGAGCCTGGCGGCAAATTCAAAGAAATGTCAAAATCATAACACATACAGTACTATAATCTCACAGATTACAGTACTGTATGAAATCATTTCACTTCCCTTTTGTCCCCAGTGCTTTGGCCCATGCCCTGCATGCAGTTTTATATTATATATACTGTTCTTTCTGCCTGGAAACTTGAGATTGTCCATAGCAACCAAAAAGTGTCCCTTTACGTCAAAAGTGGCGATAATAAATTAGAACACTTGCAGAATTGAGCGATAGTGAATCGTGGGGAAATTAATTTTATTATTATTATATTATTATTTTTTTTAATTATTTATATTTATTTATTATATTTTATAATTTATAATTTATGAATTAACCAGGGAGGTTAAGGACTGTAAGGCCTCATTCACACAAGCATACCTATCCATACGTTCGTGCAAAAGGCTGTCTTTGCCAGTATAGGATGCACAGGTGTTCCAGCATCTGTGTGCAGGCAGTCCCATTCATGTCTATAGGGACAGAGGAGCTGCATGGACACAGCCACTGGTCCAAATTTGACAGCTGTGCAGTTCCCCAAATGCAGACTTGATTTACTAAAACTGGAGAGTGCTAACTCTGGTGCAGCTCTGCATAGAAACCAATCCGCTTTCAGGTTTTAGGCGGGGTTTACACTGGTGCGACACGACAGCCGTCCTACTATGGATCTGACTTTGCCCTGCGACATGAAGCCGACATATGTCCAACTTTCAATGAACAGGGATCCGACTTGGATCCCCGCCAATACCAGGCACTGTGTTTGGTATGAATCTTGAGGGGGAACTCCGCGCCAAATTTTAAATAAAAAAACCGGCATGGGTTTCCCCTCCAAGAGCATACCAGGCCCTTGGGTCTGGTCTGGATTTTAAGGGGAACCCCCTACACGGAAAAAACGGCATGGGGGTCCCCCCAAAATCCATACCAGACCCTTATCCAAGCACGCAGCCCAATCCATACCAGACCCTTATCCAAGCACGCAGCGAGCGCCCCCCCTCCTGAACCGTACCAGGCCGCATGCCCTCAACATTGGGGGGTGGGTGCTTTTGGGCAGGGGGGCACCCTGCGGCCCCCCACCCCAAAGCACCCTGTCCCCATGCTGATGAGGACAAGGTCCTCTTCCCAACAACCCTGGCCATTGGTTGTCGGGGTCTGTGAGTGGGGGTCTTATCGGAATCCGAGAGCCCCCTTTAATAAGGGGCCCCCAGATCTCAGCCCCCCACCCTATGGGAATGAGTATGGGGTACATCGTACCCCTACCCATTCACCTAGGAAAAAAAAGTGTCAATAAAAAAACACACTATACGGGTTTTTAAAGTAATTTATTAGGCAGCTCCGGGGGTCTTCTTCCGACTTCGGGGGTCTCTTCCTTCTTCTCTGTGGTCTCTTCCTTCTTCTCCAGCCTCTTCTCCGTGCTCTCCGGTTCTTCTCCCGCTCTCCGGTATCTTCTGCTGGGCTCCTCCGCTATCTTCTGCTCTTTTGCCTGCTCTTTTGCTAGCAGTGGCCCGGTCTTCACCGTCTTCTTCCCTCTTCTCCTCTTCCGATGTTGACACGACGCTTTCTCCCACTGTAATGCCGTGTGCGCGGTCCACACCGACTTATATAGGGATGGGGCAGGTAAGTTAATTATAATTTAATAAAAAATTTCAAACCAATCCCATCTAGCCATGCAAAGCGTGCAAGCATGTGCATATACTGTCCGAAACCATGACTCAGACTGAGACAGAAGTACAGTTAAATTACACTTGTTTAATAATGATAAAAAAAAAACGTAAACGTAGTCAAAACATAGCCAGAGTTTAGGAACCGGAACGGATAGTCAGACAAGCCAAAACGTCAGGGAGCCAGAGATGAGCGTAGTAGAACAACAAGCAGGATCTGGAGCCAGAAGGAATGTCAGCCAAGCAAGTCTTTAACAGGAACACTCCTCTAGAGATGTGACCAAGGTGAAGGCAGAGATCATCTGGACCGGATGGCTTAAGTAGGCAGGACTGATGAGCAGGATATCATCAAGAGGTGAGTCACTGTGGAGAGATAGGAGCTGGCAATTAGCCGACAGCTGAGCGGCCAGCTTTGATAAGGAAGGGCTGAGCCCAGCCCTGACACATACATAGCAATTGCACCACAAATGTACATGGCAGAGCATGAGCAATATTTCTAGGGCCATAAATCTGGGTTATTAACTCTAAATTGATAATCTGTAGTTTTAAAGCTTTGGCTATGGACAATTTGGGATACCATCGTTTCTTTCACAGACCATTTTACAGGCATGCATCATTTTAAGACTAGACAAGTTTGGTAACAATTTACCTGATGCAACCCCATCTTTTATATTTTACCAACAAAGGGGTATTATATTGTGTTTGTGTGCACTGAAATTTAATTTAGTGTATTTTCTCCTGGAAATATAGATTTTAAAAATATTTGCACAAATATTGTGCAACATAAAAAATTGCAGCAGAGATTTTGTTTTTCTTAAATGGTCTCCCCTTTCAGAAAATATATGCTCTTTTTGGGGGTTTTAAGTAATTTTCAAGGAAAATGCCAAATTTACCTTGCTTGAAAATTTTAAAAATTGCCCTGGATGTGAAGTGGTTAAAAAGTGAAGCAGGGTACAGGGTGAGAACCCCAGAGCCCGCTCCTCTAACAAACAATGCCGTAATGGCAGCTACCTTATTTCTGTGCACACAAACAGCTACATACACAGATGAAATACATATAGGAAAATTGTTTTACCTGCCAGTGGATTGGTATTTCTGCCCGTCCAGTGCTGAGATTTACACAGTTCTTTCTGGTAGAGGAGGAAATTAGATTTTCTTTGCTGCAGAACTTCAGTAAGGCCGGGTTCACACTATCTGCGGCGTGGCTCTTAGTAGGGTTCGGCTTGTCCCTGTTCTACATTTCAGGAACAAATCAGGTCCGAAATTTTTGCCTGAATTCAGACCTTAAACAGAGCCAAAGACGCACAGGACCCTTTTCTAATATGGAGCGTGACTGCCCCGGAGCTGTATGAACCGGCTCCATTGAGAGACAGTCACACTCTCCTGTCATGCGAATTGGATGCTAGGAAACCCACATCCAATTTGCATCAGTGTGAACCTGGTCTAAGACTAAAGCTGGCCATAGATGAATTGAAGATTAGCTGGTTCAACAGGGAACGGCTAAATTTTCAATACATGCATGGCCATGCCTGTTAAACAGAAGTCGATCATTAGACTGACTTCTGTTGAGTGGGCTTGTTGGAAAATGTTTTTAGACTGTGCACTTTGCAAAGTGCAGTTGCTCCAGAGCTTAATAAATGAGGTAAGGCTTCACTTTGCAAAGAGTACCCAATCACGTGCAAGGAAAATGATAAAAAAAACAGCATTTTTGCTTGCACATGATTGGATGACAGAAGTCGTCAGAGTCTGCTCTTTTACTAAGCTCTGGCGCAACCGCACTTTTGCCTTTAGTAAATTAACCCCAATTTGTCTTTATTTCATCCACAAGGAAACATATCTATGGCCAGATTTACATGTCTCCTTCTCACCACCCCCCTATGACTGAACAGTAAAAGGAGATAGAACACACCAATCAGCTCATCTCATGCTGTCTGTCACTCTGCTCTCCCCTGCTATCAGCATGCTCCTCGAATTGTAGCACAATTGTTTGGCTCCTTGTGCTACCTTTCCCTTCCCCACTCTATGTTGTGCATGCATTGCAAACAGCTAATACCAAGTCATTGCTTGCATTTATACATACATTTAAACATTTGTTAATGAATACCAAGCTGCATAGGAATCTGTCTGGAGTGAAGATTTATATAAGCTTAAAAGTCACAAATTTCTTACCTATCTTTGAAGTATAAAAAACTGAAGGTGGATTTTGTAAGTGTCAGGAGGCGCATTCTTCAGCGCAAAAACAAAGTATATTACATTTAATGGGCACAGTGTTATTTTGTTAAATTGCATACTGGTCTGAAATGGAAGTACAAAATAATCTGGGTCCAAATATATACCTCAATATTGGTACTGGCACTTTTCAAAGTGTTTTTTATTTCTCTTTGTCTTCTGGTTGTAAAGTGAGGATGTTAATGTTTCTCTGCTGTGACAGCAATATATTATTTATCACTTTTACAAAGCAAAGCTGGCAAAACCCCAGCAGATCCTGGCAGGCTATTTCTTTTGAAATGCTTTTCATTTTCCCACCAGTGACAATAAAGGCTTTGTGACAGCTGATT
The DNA here is from genome assembly GCA_037952925.1 of Lithobates clamitans. NCBI lineage: Eukaryota > Metazoa > Chordata > Amphibia > Anura > Ranidae > Lithobates > Lithobates clamitans. Next base: position 6,334,367 of record JBBGZY010000723.1, read on the forward strand.
CTCAAAATATGCCTGTGTTCCTGTGCCACACTAACAGAACATATGCAATGTATAGAAAGGGCAACTGAAATCCAGTCAATCTAAACAGTATTCAGTTCTGATTGCTCTTCATTGATGTCTTTAAAGCTGAAGTTAATTTCTTTATTTTGGATACAGCACCATACACATTAGGTAGGGTCTCATTACCTGCATGCAGCTGCTTCCTTGCATGGTCTTCTTCACAGCCACTGGATACTGTCCTGAGCAATGTGGGGGTTAACAAAGCTGCTGCTTCTGAGAAAAGTTGCACCACACACCCGCACTCTCTGCCACTCACAGAACCCCCACTATTAAATTCCACAGTACATTGTATTTTGTGAGTGGAGGAAAACCATTTGAATGACAAGATCTCCACCCATTCACAGAACACTATGCATTTTGGGAAAATAGCAATTCGAGCACTTTGAATGGCGGAGAAGGTAGAAGGAGGTTGACAAGTGGTGCAACTTTTCTCAGTAACAATAGCTGCTCTTAACCTTTAAAAAATGGGAAGATATCCACTCAGCGCAGCATCCTGCGAAGGATACTGTGGTGCCCCAGATGACGGCAGATATGACGAAATGTGTAGAGCGGAGCCTGCTATGACATCACCACATTTTTGCTGGAAGTTACCAGGAAGCCATTTTTAGTGTACCCATTTGAGTTTTATTGAGATAAGCGCATTTGTACCAGATGACATATGAGTGAATTACTTTTTTTAAATAATAAAGAAATGGATTGAATCAACAGCACATCTATATTTAGTGACCTGAGCCACACATTTACTGATCACTGTTTGGACAGCACTTTTATTCATTTATTTTGTGGTGTTTATAAGACTTTTTTCTTCTTTTTTTTCCATGTTTTCTTTCATACTTTTGAATGTCACATATGCCATTTGTGATACTGTCACTTGTTTATATGGATACATTAGCACAGCATTTTTTGAATATAATTCTTACACTATGTTAATAACATGTAGTATGTTACAGATAATATGTCCATACCTCAGCGCGGTATACACTTTGCTTTTTTTTGCACATCTGTGAAGGAGGCACAGCAGGGAAGATTTTTACCAGAAGTGGTCACATGCAGGTGATGGAATAAACACCTTTACACATAACTAATATGTTTGGTGCTGTATCCCAAGCAAAAAAAAAAAAAAAACCTTAACCAGCTTTAAACTAAGCCTTTTCGTAAGAAAAATATGAGGGATGCCGTTACTGACTGACTTTGAAAAATGCTTGCCACTAGGCTGTTATGCTAAAACTGACAGTGCTTGTCACGTACCTGGTAGGAGTCTGAAGTGACGAGGTCGGCCTCCCTTGTATCTCCAGCCCAGGCCCCACTGAGAGTGAGACAGAGGGTGCCAATGGACAGGAGTTTCTGTAGATGTTGGTTGCAGAGCTTGTGGCTGAAGTTGTGGGCTAGGAGATTCAGGCAGAACATCAGGTCAGGAACTGTGATGATGCTGGGGAGATCAACTGAGATTTAAAGGGGAACTCCACCAGGCTTGCAGGTTCAGAATATGTGGCTTGCTGAGACTTCAGCAGACATGAGTGCACTGTGTCCAATGGAGCTTGGATGAGAGGAAGCCAGCTCAGGTACTCGGAGGTGGCTTGGAGCCAGACAGGAAACAGGAGCGAAGTCAGAGAATTATTATTATTATTATTATACACGATTTATATAGCGCCAACAGTTTATGCAGCGCTTTACAATGTAGAGGGGAACAGCACAATTACAGTACAGTTCAATACAGAAGGTACAGGAGGGCCCTGCTCGTAGAGCTTACATTCTAAAGGGAGGGGGCTGTGGTACAAAAGGTAATAGATGCAGGGAATGATTTGATGGGGGTGGCTCGGGGACAGTTGTTAGGTGGGTGTGGGATAGGCTTCTCTGAATAAGTGAGTTTTCAGGGATCTCCTAGAGTTGGACAGGTTAGGGGCTGATAGACCGGGGCAGGAAGTTCCAGAGAATGGGAGAGGATCTGGAGAAGTCCTGAAGGCGAGCATGAGAGGAGGTAACAAGGGAGCTAGAGAGCAGGAGGTCTTGGGGGGGGGGGGGTGATTTGGGCAACATCTGCAGATGAGGTTGGTGATGTAGATGGGGGCGATGTTGTGGATGGCCTTGTATGTTGTGGTTAGCATTTTGAATTTTATACGGTGGGGTAGGGGGATCAGCCAGAGTCAGCAGCGAGCGGGCAGTGAAGTACCAGGGCATCAGACAGAAGCAAAGTCAGGGATAAGCCAGCATCAGGAACCAGTGGTTAGCAGTATAATCGGAATCCAAAGGGTAGGTCAGTGATAAGCGAGGTCAGCAACAGATAATTTAACAGGATACAGGCAGGTCACAGGGAAACAGCTGAAGACCAGTCAGCATTGAGCAAGGGTCAGAGCGCCCTTTAAATAGGCCGTCTGGTGCCAAAGGAAACTGTGGATGCGCACATTCCTTTGCGCATGCACAATTGTACACCTGCGATCAGCCAGGTTCCGTATGCGCATATGCAAGCACGTGTGCGCCCGATGCGCCACAGCAGTTCTTTTACAGTGCTTCTGTGTTCCTGACCTGGAAGTAATATAGTGAAGTAAATTCAGTTACTTATCGCCATACTTGTTCCAGGTGAGTCACGTAAAACATTCAAGAAAGAAGATCAGCAAGAAATCCTGATAACTAACATATGCAAAGGGGAAGTTATCAATGACAACTTTGTAGTTATTTACTGTTTGAACAAAAACAAAAAACCCATATTATAAAATCACATGTGTGTATATTGTAATATATATATATATATATATATATATATATATATATATATATATATATATGCACAGTATATATATTATGTTAAGAAGAGACAGTTGAGAACTATGGAATCGTGATTTCTGGATTCCTATATAAAGATGTAAAGTCACTGCAGTCAGCCATAGTTGTCAAAAAAGTGGACCTATCATTAAGCCCAGGTTTTACATTGATGCGATTTGACATGTCAAATCGCATGCCAAACTGCGGCTATTGCCGGTGTCTTGCCGAGAGAGTTCCTCCAGCGGATAAGGACCCCCTCTGTACTGTGCTTGCGCAGTACGTACGGCTAGGAGCCGCCGAAAATAGCCGAAGATGAAAAACTTCAATCAGCTGTACAGGGCGCCTGTGTCCTGGGTCCAGATTGAAACCCCACCATCTAAGTGGACCTAGAAGGAGAATAAAAAAGTGCCGAGCGAAGCGAGGCCGTGCCCCGAAGAGAGGCGAGCGAAGCGAGGTCGTGCCCGAAGCGCGGCGAGCGAAGCGAGCCCGCGAGGGGCCCTCTTACAGGCGCCGTGTACAGCTGATTTCTCTTCTATTCAGCTATTTCCGCCGGCTCCTACTGCACAAGCGCTGCACCTGCGCAGTGGAGGGGGGTCCTTATCTGCCGAGGGGAACTTTCTCGGCAGAACACCGGCAATAGCACCGCCCGAATTGGCGTGACACCAACTTTGCAGCGCCACACCGATTCCCAAAAGTAGTTTCTGTACTACTTTTGGTGATTTCAGATGCGATTTCAATAGATATCTGTGCAAGAACTCGCACAGATGTCTCTGAAATTGCCCCTGAAGTCAGACTGACATGTGGGTATGAAATCGTGTGAGTTCAGCTGAACTCGCAAGATTTCAATCCCGCAGCAGTGTGAACCCAGGTTAAGGGTGTCTTTACAACTGTAGTGAGATGCAAGAAGAGACATGTTTTTCTGCACATTACTATAATGCACAGTACTTTATGTAGTGTGTTGTGAGGCCACTTATTTATAATGGCAATCCAATGTACCATTACCAGTAGGTAGCGCCCACTCTGCAGTGCACCACAACAAACATGCCATGTGTTGGGTTGTGCTACTTTAATAAAATTGTGCAGGGACTTTTTTGTTCCTTGCAATGCGTTGGCAGCTCATGGGAATGTAGGCCACACCTCTCCCTCCCCGAATACCAACAGTGTTCATTTCTAATAAATAAAGACACTCAATTCCAAAGCTTGGTATATAATTGGCTGCGGCATGTTTATTGGTGTCATATTTAAATAAATTAAAATCCATCTAATCATTTTCATTAATACATACATTTCTTAACTTGTAAATAATAAGTACAAAACAGTTCAGTCTTCAGGACTCGAGCAATACTGCATATCAATAAACACAAGTCCCCCCTTTAAATGTAAAGGGTGACCAACCACATAATGTGCCTGCAACAAGGGGGTGGGGGGGTGGGGAGCTTGTTGCTGACTTCTGCCAACAGTGGAATATTCCTGCAGGCGGCCGCCTTATTTAGAGAGCCCCCTTTCTAGAACACTCCAGCTGATCATATGACCCTCTGGGAACTTCCCCAGCGGTCATGTGGCATTCCGGGAAATTCCCCAATGTTGCAAGACCCCGTTTTTCCTGCCTAATGCCCTGTACACACGATAGGATTTTCCAACAAGAAATGTTGGATGTGAGCTTGTTGTCGGAAAGTCCGACTGTTTGTATGCTCCATAGAACATTTGTTGTTTGAATTTACGCCAAATTTACACCAAATTCCCGACCAGCCGCCACAGTTATACTGCGGCAGGTTGGCACAGCTGTGCGAGCCGTCGTAGCTGTACGTCGGCTCTTTAGGACGCTGTAGCAGGCGTGCGCATTCTGTCAGGGGGGAGGGGAGAGATCGTTGTTCCTACTAAGTAGGTACAATGATCTCTCTCCTCCTCTAGTCAGCCACATTCCCCCTACAGTTAGAAACACACATAGGAAACACAGTTAACCTCTTTTAGTTATTTATTATAGCAAAAAGTTCAAAATATTGTGTTTTTTTTTTTTAAATGTCGGTCTTTTTTTGTTTAAAGCGCAAAAAATAAAAACCGCAGAGGTGATCAAATACCACCAAAAGAAAGCTCCGTTTGTGGGGAAAAAAGAACATACATTTTACGACCGCGTAATTGTCAGTTAAAGCGACGCAGTGCAATATCGCAAAAAATGGCCTGGTCAGGAAGGGGGCAAATCCTTCCTGGGCTGAAGTGGTTAACAAGTCGGATAAAAGTCACCTTGAAGTAGTACAGGAACCTTTTCTAAAGTCGGAGCGACTTCAGTAGTGCTAATTAAGACGGCTCTCATTGACTAACATAGGATTTCACATGTCATGCAACTTGGAGTCTCACAAGTCAGATCCCAAGTCACAGCAGTGTGAATTGAGCCTAAAGTGTAGGTTCACCTTCAGCAAGATTGCCCTAAAAGCCCCATATCAAAAACGATAGTACATTCAAGGGCTTCTCCTGTTGTAAATGGTGCATGTCCTCCCATTACACATACAGCTGTTGGAGGGTCTTTCCACAAAATCAGCTGGCCCCTCAGTGAGAAAAGGAGAGAGCGCACTGCACATGCATGTAGTATGAACGTCTCACAGCGTTCAGCTGGAGCAGGTGGTGCGCACTGCTACAGTCACAGTTTGAACAGCCCAGAATGGCCACTAGGGAGTGCAGCAGGACAGGGGGGATTGGGGGGGCCAGTGGTTTTGTGGAGAGACCCTGCCAACAACTGCATGTGTAATGGGAGGACATGCACTGTTTAAAACAGGCAGATTCAATTTTAAGAAAATCTTGCTAAAGATGAGCATACACTTTAACCGCTTTAGAAAGATTTTACCCCCTTCCTGACCAGAGCACTTTTTGCAATTTGCGATTAACTGACAATTGCGTGGTTGTGCAACTTTGTACCCAAACAAAATTGATGTCCTTTTTCCCCCACAAATAGAGCTTTCTTTTGGTGGTATTTGATCACCTCTGCGGTTTTTATTTTTTGCGCTATAAACAAAAAAAGAGCCTCAATTTTGAAAAGAACGCAATATTTTTTACTTTTTGCTATAATAAATATCCCCCAAAAAAATATAAAAAATTTTTTTTTCCCTCAGTTTAGGCCGATATGTATTCCTCTACATATTTTTGGTAAAAAAATTGCAATAAGCATATATTGATTGGTTTGCGCAAAAGTTATAGCGTCTTCAAAATAGGGGATAGTTTTATGGCATTTTTATTATTATTATTATTTTTTTAGTAGTAATGATGGCGATCTGCAATTTTTATCGAGACTGCGACATGATGGCGGACACGTCTGACAATTTTGACACATTTTTGGGACCATTGGCATTTTTACAGTGATCAGTGCTATGAAAATGCATTGATTACTGTAAAAATGTCACTGGCAGTGAAGGGGTTAACCACTAGGGGGCAATCAAGGGGTTAATGTGTTCCCTAGTGTGTGTTCTAACTGAAGGGGGGAGGGGACTGTGCAGAGGAGATGACAGATCGCTGTTCGTACTCTGTATGAACAGACGATCTGTCTGTTCTCCCCTCAGACAACTGGAAACTGTGTGTTTACACACACAGATCCTGGTTCTCCGTGTGCCCCGAGCGATCGCGCACGCGCCTCCTAGTGGCCACAGGGTGAAGCGACATTACATTACGTTGTTTCACCCATCCGTGCCATTCTGCCACAGTACAACTGCGGCGGATGGTCGGCAAGTGGTTAAAGTCTATTTTAACTTTCAGTTTAAATAAACCAAGTACATTCCAGGTGCATCAAAACTGAAGGTGTTGATACTCTTATGCCCCGTACACACGATCGGATTTTCCGACGGGAAATGTTGGATGTGAGCTTGTTGGCGGTAAGTCCGACCGTGTGTATGCTCCATCGACTTTTTGTTGTTGGACTTTCCTCCAACAAATGTTGGCTAGCATGCTCTCAAATTTTCTGTCAACAAATGTGTGTTGTCGGACTTTCCGATCGTGTGTACACAAGTCCGTCGGACAAAAGTCCAAAGTACAAACACGCTCGGCAGCAGAAGCGGTCGGTTTTGTAAACTAGCGTTCGTAATGGAGAATTAACATTCGTGACGTGGCAAATTATGAAATCTCCAAATGCAGCGCACATTCTCTTCTTCTTTAATGGGATAATAATGAAGCTGCTTTTCTGGTGATACTGATGGAGTTATTGCAAACTAATTTTCATATATTTATTTGTGCAAGTTACCACAACACCATTATCCTGTAGTTTTTAAGAACAAAGATACAACTATGTTGGTGTCCCTTGTCAATTTTACATTGTATTTTTTAAAATGTAACTGCATACTCCCAAACTGTCATTTAAAGTAAAACACATAGCCAAGTATTATTCTCCACAATTTTTTTATTGTGCATTAAAAAAACAAAACAAATAAAATTAGACATGCTATCTGCCAATAGAACTTAACCAAAAAGTGCATTCTATGCATCCAAAAATATAGAAAATATAACAAATCAAATTATTATTCAACCAAAAAAATAATGTCAAAGCAATAACTCCAAGATCAATAATAAATAAAACGTTATTTCCTCCGATTCCGCAACATGGCTGGTTGGCGAACGGCCGTTCAGAAATGGACTGATAAGCACGAATCAACACTCACCAAACTTCTACTAACACGAAATTAGCAGAAGCAGCCCAAAGTGTGGCGCTAAAGAGCTGAAAAACTACGTTGTACGTCTAGTACGTCACTGCGTTCGTAATTGTTGGCCAACATTTGTGTGACCATGTGTATGCAAGACAAGTTTGAGTCAACACTCTTCGAAAAAAGTTCCACGGTTTTGTTGTCAGAAAGTCTGATGTTGGACCTACAGGCAGGGGACAGGCTTTCCTTATCAGGATGTAGCTGCTTTCCAAAGAAAACAAACTATAGGACATCATTTACCTTTTTGTATTGATGCACTATAATGCATTTAATGGATTTAAACTGAAAGCTGAGCCAATTTCACCTTCCCAATAAATTCCAATGCATTCTGCAAAAATGGAAAAAAAATGTAAATGTTAATTCTGCAAAAATTTCAAGAAATCGAAAACTCTAAATTTCCCTTATTACTAATTAACAGTAGCATTCCCTGGAAACACCTGAAGTCAGTCTTAAATAGAGAAGTAGAGAATGGGAGTTTTTAGGTGCACATTAATCAGGTTATAAACAAATATATAAAAAGACCATTTTTATTTTATGTAAACATCATTAAAAGTCACATATTATTAAAACCAACATGAACAATTTCATACAGTTGTGGTACAAAAGTTTCCGCACTACATGTTTTTCGCCAGGACTGTGGCTTCTTCATAAGACTTTATGTACAGTATCACTATAGGTGAATAAGAAAATATTATTATTATTAGGTCATCTGATGAAAAGTATCTCACCCCAGATGTGAACATGACTCCAAAGAACTAGTAGAAACCCACAAGCAAATAGCCCAGCAAGGTATCAGTGTGTCATAGGGAGGATAAGCCCCCTAATGGAACCTACAAGAATATAAGACCAATTCTAATTGGACATAAGAGAAATTAGACCAATAGAAGTTTGTATTCGAGATTTCGTTTTTTAGGGTTTATCAGCTTACCATGCACTATAGATCCATATAAACTCATCTTATTACCATCTCACCTCAGTGTAGACGGTCCCTCGATAGAAAGACAAGGGGGGTTATTTACAAAAGGCAAATCCACTTTGCACTACAAGTGCACTGCAAGTGCACTTGAAAGTGCACTTGGAAGTGCAGTCGCTGTAAATCTGAGGGGTAGATCTGAAATGAGGGGAAGCTCTGCTGATTTTATCATCCAATCATGTGCAAGCTAAAATGCTGTTTTTTTATTTTCTTTGCATGTCCCCCTCAGATCTACAGTGACTGCACTTCCAAGTGCACTTGTAGTGCAAAGTGGATTTGCTTTTCGTAAATAACCCCCTAGGATTCACTCCTACATACACCAATATAGTCCAGATAAGGCAAGGCAGATCCAACATGCAAGTAATGCATGAAAATAAAAATTGTCTTTTTTATACATTTGTTTCTAATCTGATTATCCACTTGCCGTACGCGCATGCGCAATAGCGCCACTTGGCGCCAAAGATAGGCTATTTAAAGAAGACTGTTTCAATGCTGCCTTGCTGTTTGGTCTACAGCGTTTCCTGAGACCCCTGCTACCTTGTTACCAGTTTTCCTGTATCCAGTACTTACTTGGCTTGTTCCTGACTTACCTGCTTGCTGCCCGCCCCGATCTTGGCTTGGACTCTGACTATTCATATGTGTTATGGATAGTCTGAGGAGGCTTTTAATGCACACAGTGCTCTGGACAGTGGTCTGAGGAGGCCTGTAATGCACAGTGCTCTGGGATGGTGGTCTGAGGAGCCTGTAAAGCTTCACAGTGCTCTGGATGGTGGTCAGAGAGGCCTGTAATGCTGCACAGTGCTCTGGATGGTGGTCTGAGGGGAGGCCTGTAATGCAGAGTGTTCTGGGATGGTGGTCTGAGAGGCCTGTAATGCTGCACAGTACTTTCGATGGTCTGAGGGGAGGCTTGTAATGCTACACAGTGTTCTGCACGGTGGTCTGAGGAGGCCTCTAATGCATAGTGCTCTGGACAGTGGTATAAGAGGCCTGTAATACTGCACAGTGTTCTGGATGGTGGGATGAGAGGCCTGTAATGCTGCACAGTGCTGGATGGTGGTCTGAGGGGAGGCCTGAAATGCACAGTGCTTTGGGATGGTGGTCTGAGAGGCCTGTAATGCTGCACAGTTCTGGATGGTGGTCTCAGGCCTGAGGGGAGGCCTGTAATGCAGAGTGCTCTGGATGCTGGTGGTCAGAGGGGGCCTACAATGCACACAGTGCTCTGGGTGGTTGTCTGAGGGGAGGCCTGTCATGTACAGACTCACAGTGCTCTGCTTTGGACTGTCATGAGTCAGGAGTGGGCCTCTTGCCGATAGGCCTGAAATGCACAGAGCTGCTCTGGACGATCGCACGAGGAGGGCTGTAATGCTGCACAGTGCTATATACTAAGTAGTAAGCACGCTATGGGCTTGCTTGCTTGCTGGGTGTGGGAACATCCACAGGCTCTACACAGGCAGAGCCCTGTGGAAACCGTAAGTTCACAAGGTAAACGCCCCTCTCACATTTACATTTAGTTTTCATACGTTAAAGAAAACTGAATTGATTTTCATCATAGTTTTCGTCAGTGGAACGAAAATATGGTGTACTTTTCGTTTTGTTTTTATCACTGTAAAAAGGCCGCTGACGAAAATTTTGACGAAAATGTTTTCGTTAACTAAATGAACACTGGTCATTTGGAGCAGTATCCATATACATTTGGTCATTCAATTTAACACTAGACTTAATCTTTATGGAAGGCTTTAACCACTTGCTCCCTATTTCTTCGACCAAAGTATAATATCAGAAGTTCTGTTCTATGATTGAAAAAACTCTTCCCTGTATCAAAAGGGCATTGATTGGTGGTGAAGGTCATTCTGCAAAGGTAGTTGTTGGAATAACTTCTTTCTTTGTGTGCTGGAGGCACTCAGGTCTGCCTTCTCCAGAATTCTCTGGATTTTGGCATGTTCTTGCTTCTCATGTAACAATGTCCTGCTCAAGTTAGAGCCTGATCTGCTGATCAAGATGTTGTTATGTTCAACAGTTGAGAAGTTTTTGGTAAACTTTCCTTCTCATTCAATGAAATGTATGCATCTCTAGTTTCCAGTGGTGCTTTCAAAGAATCAGCCCAGTATGAGGACTCAGAGTTGAGAGGACTCTCTGATGAAGAGTTATGAGGCCTTTTATTATAGTGAAGTCCAGTCTGTGCCTGGAGATGTAGAGGATGGGGCTGAGGCTCAGAAGGGCATGCTTTTAGAGATCACTAGGTTCTGCAGCTTTTAGTCAGGGGCACTGGCTAATTGCGTAGCCCAGAAGCTCATGGGGGTGTGTGAAATGGGCTAGGGTTCGAAGTTGTTACGTGTATAATGTCTCTCTCCTTCACTTCATGTGTGGCCCTCCATGTAAGTCTTCTACCCTACTTGATATTACCAGGTTATTGAATAATTATGAGCTGGAAGCTTCTGGTTTCAGCAATTAGTTTTAGTTTCATGGATAAATACATCACATGCCTTTAATGTATATATAATGTATAATAATGTATATATATATATATATATATATATATATATATATACAGTGGGGACAGAAAGTCATTTGCTAAAATCATTTAGGTTAATTTATTTTCCTCATTAATGTACACACAGCACCCCATATTGACAGAAAAACACAGAACTGTTGACATTTTTGCAGATTTATTAAAAAAGAAAAACTGAAATAGCACATGCTCCTTAAGTATTCAGACCCTTTGCTCAGTATTAAGAAGAAGCATCCTTTTGATCTAATACAGCCATGAGTCTTTTTGGGAAAGATGCAACAAGTTTTTCACACCTGGATCTGGGGATCCTCTGCCATTCCTCCTTGCAGATCCTCTCCAGTTCTGTCAGGTTGGATGGTAAACGTTGGTGGACAGCCATTTTTAGGTCTCTCCAGAGATGCTCAATTGGGTTTAAGTCAGGGCTCTGGCAGGGCCATTTAGGAACAGTCATGGAGTTGTTCTGAAGCCACTCCTTTGTTATTTTAGCTGTGTGCTTAGTCATTGTCTTGTTGGAAGGTAAACCTTCGGCCCAGTCTGAGGTCCTGAGAACTCTGGAGAAAGTTTTCGTCCAGGATATCCCTGTACTTGGCCGCATTCATCTTTCCCTCGATTGAAACCAGTCGTCCTGTCCCTGCAGCTGAAAAACACCCCCACAGAATGATGCTGACACCACCATGCTTCACTGTTGGGACTGTATTGGACAGGTGATGAGCAGTACCTGGTTTTCTCCACACATACCGCTTAGAATTAAGGCCAAAAAGTTCTATCTTGGTCTCATCAGACCAGAGAATCTTATTTCTCACCATCTTGGTGTTCTTTTAGCAAACTCCATGCAGGCTTTCATGTGTCTTGCACTGAGGAGAGGCTTCCGTCAGGCCACTCTGCCACAAAGCCCCGACTGGTGGAATGCTGCAGTGATAGTTGACTTTCTACAACTTTCTCCCATCTCCAGACTGCATCTGTGGAGCTCAGCCACAGTGATTTTTGGGTTCTTCTTTACCTCTCTCACCAAGACTCTTCTCCCCCGATAGCTCAGTTTGGCCAGACGGACAGCTTTAGGAAGGGTTCTGGTCATCCCAAACGTCTTCCATTTAAGAATTGCGGAGGCCACTGTGCTCTTAGGAACCTTAAGTGCAGCAGAAATTTTTTGTAACCTTGGCCAGATCTGTGCCTTGCCACAATTCTGTCTCTGAGCTCTTCAGGCAGTTCCTTTGACCTCATAATTCTCATTTGCTCTGACATGCACTGTGAGCTGTAAGGTCTTATATAGACAGTTGTGTGGCTTTCCTAATCAAGTCCAAACAGTATAATCAAACACAGCTGGACTCAAATGAAGGTGTAGAACCATCTCAAGGATGATCAGAAGAAATGGACAGTACCTGAGTTAAATACCGGTATATGGGTGTCACAGAAAAGGGTCTGAATACTTAGGACCATGTGATATTTCAGTTTTTCTTTTTTAATAAATCTTCAAAAATGTCAACAATTCTGTGTTTTTCTGTCAATATGGGGTGCTGTGTGTACATTAATGAGGGAAAAAAATGAACTTAAATGATTTTAGCAAATGGCTGCAATATAACAAAGAGTGAAAAATTTAAGGGGGTCTGAATACTTTCCGTCCCCACTGTGTATATATATATATATATATATATATATATATATATATATATATATATATATATAATCAGTTTATAAGCAATTTTTCTGTTGTAGTTTTCCAACACCGCTTCTCAATAGCATGTGCTTCATCAAATTATATTCAGCTTCTTCTGGAAATAATTATGATGTTCCTTCAACAGGCTTGGTGAGTGCATAAGCAGTCATCTCCTCTGTAGGGAAAAATTTAATGTCAATAACACCTTGCTCTTGATTGTCCCTCAGTAGGTGATACTTGACGTCAATGTGCTTGGTCCTAGGATTGACCCTTTCTGATTGCGTAAGCTTTATACATCCCTGGTTGTCTTCAAAAATGGGAATTGGTTTGGACATGTCTATCCCAATGTCCACAAAAAGTTAACAAATCCATATTGCTTCTTTACATGCGTGTGCTGCTGCAATGTACTCTGCTTCAGTTAAAGATAGAGTGATAGTTGCTTGCTTTCAATTAGACCAACTTATGGTTCCTTCCCCATACTGGAAGATGAATCCAATTGTGGATTTGCGGTCTGTCAGTCCCCGGCCCAATCAGCATCCACATATCTGCCCAATTTTGGATGTGATGTTGCTGGTAACCGTAACTTCATCTGAATTGTTCCTTTGAGGTATTGTATCACTCTTTTTTACTGCGTTCTAGTCATGCTGACAGGGAGCTGAAACTTTCCTGCATAGTATGCCCACTGCTGCGGCTATGTCTGGTCTTGTCACGGTGGCAACATATAGCAGCTTACTGATTGCTCTGCGATACGTGTCATCGTTGGGTAGCAAGTTTTCTGCTCTTTTAATAGCCTGGTTCCATAGGAGTTTTCACTTCCTTTTGCATCTTTCATATGGAATTGTTCCAAGATTTTGTAGATTTCCTGAGATTGGTTAAGAAGATAACTTCCATCTTCTCTCTCTATTTGGATTCCCAGATAGTAGCTAATGTTCCCAAGCTCTTTGATTTAAAAAAATTTCTTTCAGCTTGTGAACTATCTGATTATAATCCCCTTCTTGGTCAAAACAGGTTATAATGTCATCAACATAGATAAGGATGTACAGTCAAACCTTGATTTGAGAGTAACTTGGTTTAAGAGCGTTTAGCAAGACAAGCATCATTTTTTAATACATTTTAACTTGATATACAAGCGATGTCTTGATATACAAGTAATGCCATGTCACAACTGAGTATAAAAGAGAAGAGAGGTGCTGCTAAGTGTGGCAATATGGTTCCATTTAATGAAGGTACAACATTTAGCAACACACATGGTTGATGATTAAAAGAGGCACATCTAAGTATGCAGGCTGTCCACATGGACCATCCTCTGCCTTGCCATCGACGTCGTCCCTTTCACGCTGCGCTCCACGAGCACTTCAAGCCTCGCTTTCAGGGTAGTCTTCTCGGTCACGATTGCAGACTGACAGCGGTGAGAGCCAGTGGTGCGGAGGATGGTCTATGTGGAAAGCTTTACCCTAGATGCCTGAATACTTAGATGTGTCTGTTTTAATCATCAACCATGTGAGTTTTTAAATGTTGCACCTTCATTAAATGTAACCATATTGCTACACTTATGCCCCGTACACACGGTCGGACTTTGTTTGGACATTCCGACAACAAAATCCTAGGATTTTTTCCGACGGATGTTGGCTCAAACTTGTCTTGCATACACACGGTCACACAAAGTTGTCGGAAAATCCGATCGTTCTGAACGTGGTGACGTAAAACACGTACATCGGGACTATAAACGGGGCAGTGGCCAATAGCTTTCATCTTTTTATTTATTCTGAGCATGCGTGGCACTTTGTCCGTCGGCTTTGTGCACACACGATCGGAATTTCCGACAACGGATTTTGTTGTCGGAAAATTTTATCTCCTGCTCTCCAACTTTGTGTGTCGGAAAATTCGATGGAAAATGTCCGATGGAGCCCACACACGGTCGGAATTTCCGACAACACGCTCAGATCGGACATTTTCCATCAGAAATTCCGACCGTGTGTACGGGGCATTAGAGGTGCCCCTCTTCTCTTTTATACTCTGTCGCTCCTGCTGGATTTTGCTTCTAATCCCCTTGTGGAGGCTGCCATTTGTGGATGGACATTTTATGGTTACACAACCTATCACATTGCTATAATCTTTTTATATGGACTATAAACTGAAGGAGTTATGAATTAATGTTTGTGGTACAAATCACCTGAGTTTCTATTATTTCTTATGTGGAAATTTGCTTTGATATACAAGTGCTTTGGATTACAAGCATGTTTCCGGAACAAATTATGTTCGCAATCCAAGGTTTTACTGTATATCCACTTCAGCCCAGGAAGAATTTGCCCCCTTTCTGACCGGGCCATTTTTTAAACGGCACTGCGTCGCTTTAACTGACAATTTCGCAGTCATGCGACGTTGTACCCAAACAAAATTTATGTCCTTTTTCCCCGCAAATAGAGCTTTTTTTGGTGGTATTTGATCACCTCTGCGGTTTTTATTTTTTGTGCTATAAACAAAAAAAGATCAACAATTTTGAAAAAAACACAATATTTTTTACTTTTTGCTATAATAAATATCCCATTTTTTAAAACTAATTTCTTCCTTAGTTTAGGCTGATATAACATTCTTCTACATTTTTTGGTGAAAAAAAAACGCAATAAGCGTATATTGATTGGTTTGCGCAAAAGTTATAGTGTCTACAAAATAGGGGATAGATTTATGGCATTTTTATTATTATTATTTTTTTTTACTAGTAATGGCGGCAATCTGCAATTTTTATTTTTTGGGACCAATGACATTTATACAGGAATCAGAGCTAAAAATAGCCACTGATTACTGTATATATGTCACTGGCAGGGAAGGAGTTAACACTAGGGGGCAATCAAGGGGTTAAATGTGTTCCCTCAGTGTGTTCTACCTATAGGGGGGATGGGACTGCCTGAGGGACTAGATCGATCGTTGTTCCTATATACTAGCAACACACGATCTGTCTCCTCTCCCCTGCCAGAACGGGGATGTGTGTGTGTGTGTCCGTTTATAAACAACTTTGCTGTTGTACTTTTCCAACACTTGAATGGGGCCTTATAGTCTCTATTTATTGGGCCACCAGAGCAGCAGGAATTACTCTGCAGATACTAACATTCTCAAGGTGGGTATTTGAATAAATATGGGCACACATCCCATATTTCAGACCTGTCATTAGTCTGTTCAGGCACTGTGCAATTTTTACTGAATTTTACTGAAATTTTTACTGGGTTCTGCTTTCACTCATTCCACTACACGTCACTTTACATTTCCACACAAATTGCTTAAAATATGTTCTACAGTATTATGTGATGCTTCTGCTTTACATTACTGATGAACTTCCTTATAAGTCATTACAGGAATGATTTATGTCTGCCATGAAATGTATAGAACAGGTAGCAGAAGGAGATCAGAACGGAGACATCTTTTCTACATTGGACATTCTTATTAATTTCTAAGAAAAAAAACATTTATCCTGTTTATCTGCCTGTCTACCAGTGAATATTGTGCTATGGTTAATATTATGTGGCAAAAATTGGCATGGAAACACAAGATGAAAAATAGGAATTTCTCTGTAAATTATTTTTCTCTGTATGCAGTACGGTTTTAGGTGCTTGTCTACAAGGGGTCTGAAATGTCACCTATTTATTCCTTCTAAATACAAATTAATACAGTATATTTTATTAATTTAAATAATTTTTTTATTTTTATGTAAACACCACACTGTGCCATAAATTGTGCTACTTATTAAGGTATGACCTATCTCCTTTCAAGGTGCCCAGGCATGGTATATTTTTACATAGTTACATTAGTCTAGCCTTGACCAATGTAATTATGTATGTGCCATACCTGGCTGATGCCCCGGAAGTAGACACCACCACTACTCCAATGATCTCCACTTGCCTTAGGATCCAATGGCTCGCTGATACATTACAAATACAGAAGAACAGCCGCTCAGCATGAGCGCCATTCAGAGAATGCATTTTCTGAATAAATGCAATGCGTTCTCTTATTGAACATGGTGAAGAGGCAGGACAGAGACGTCACACTCTTAACTGTCTACTTCAGTAATTTATAGTTTCCAGAGGCATCAATCAGGTATGGTATATCCATAGTTACATTGGTCCAAGCTGGAACAATGTACAGTATCTCAGAAAAGTGAGTAAACCCCTCAATTTTTTTGTGAATATTTTATTATATCTTTTCATGTGACAACACTGAAGAAAATGTAAAGTAGTGAGTGTACAGCTTGTATAACAGTGTAAATTTGCTGTCCCCTCAAAATAACTCAACACACAGCCATTAATGTCTAAACCGCTGGCAACAAAAGTGAGTACACCCCTAAGTGAAAATGTCCAAATTGGGCCCAATCAGCCATTTTTCCTCCCCGGTTTCATGTGACTCGTTAGTGTTACAAGGTCTCAGGTGTGAATGGGAAGCTGGTGTGTTAAATTAGGTGTTCTCGCTCTCACTCTCTCATACTGGTCACAGGAAGTTCAATATGGCACCTCGTGGCAAAAAACTCTCTGAGGGTCTGAAAAAAAGAATTTTTGCTCTACATAAAGATGTCCTAGGCTATAAGAGGATTGCCAAGACCCTGAAACTGAGCTGCAGCACGGTGGCCAAGACCATACAGCGGTTTAACAGGACAGGTTCCACTCAGAACAGACCTCGCCATGGTCGACCAAAGAAGTTGAGTGCACGTGCTCAGCGTCATATCCAGAGGTTGTCTTTGGGAAATAGACATATGAGTGCTACCAGCATTGCTGCAGATGTTGAAGGGGTGGGGGGTCAGCCTGTCAGTGCTCAGACCATGCGCCGCATACTGCATCAAATTGGTCTGCATGGCTGTCATCCCAGAAGGAAGCCTCTTCTAAAGATGATGCACAGGAAAGCCTGCAAACAGTTTGCTGAAGATAAGCAGACTAAGGGCATGGATTAGAGAAGGGGATGTGTTGTGCTAAACTTAAAAGAATACAAATTATAAATAGCTGCTAACACAATATTATTGGATGCAATAATATGAAAATAGGGGGTAAGAGGTGTAGCGCTAAAAAATGGTGGTAATAAACAAGAAGTTCATCATAAACATACGAATTCTGCTAAATAAATAAGTTAAATAGTCCATCAAAAAATTCAGAAGTCCATCAGAAATATTCAGAAACTGAAGAGAAAGAGCCGTCACCAACACCCAATATAACTGACTCTTACCGCCAGTACTTTGGATATACACAGTATGAAGATGTATAGCTGGTCAGATCCACGCTTCATGCGGTTCACTTCGTTACACAGGTCCCTCTCACACTGACCGCCCAGGTGTAATCAGATCAATCTCAGTAAACACTTGACTAAGCAGAATACTCCCAAAGGTATAGCACGGCGGCCACATATGTAGAAAATGGAAGAAACACTCTCATTGCGCAGACATCCGATAAAGGGGTCAATTTATTGATATAAAACAGTATATAAAACTCACATGTATTGAATGAGGTACAAGCAATCGGAAAGCATCCCAACGCTTCCTACCAACGAGATGGCGGCCACTCCCCCATCCATAGCGCTCCGTCACCTGTCCCTTGTGCAGTGCCACCCATCAGTGCCACCTATCAGTGCCATAAAAGTATATATAAATACAGCGCTGCGTAAAAAATGGAAGTAAATAGCAACCAACACACCTATAGGTCCAAGTGTAAGAAAATATATACAAAATTGTGCCACTATAAACCCCAAAAAAATAAGTAAATGTCGTTGGACACAATGTGAATTATGTGACAAACACCTAGCATCAAGAACTATGATGTACTCTAAAAGGTACAATTACTATATACATGTTGAAACCAAAGTAAAAAACAATACAAAGTGCCTTGCCACCCATAGTGGATTGTTTGCACTACCAGTACTCAGTTGCACTACCAGGGCCTGAAATGCTCCAGGAAAG
This sequence comes from Lithobates clamitans, assembly GCA_037952925.1. Taxonomy (NCBI): domain Eukaryota; kingdom Metazoa; phylum Chordata; class Amphibia; order Anura; family Ranidae; genus Lithobates; species Lithobates clamitans. The sequence continues at coordinate 6,352,931 of JBBGZY010000723.1, forward strand.
CTATTTTCATGCTGAGCTATTCAAAATGACCACAGCTGATTACAGTTGAAAATCAAATGGCTTTGTGTGCCATTGAGTAGGGGATTAGCTACACCTGATTGAGTTTACAAGTCTTAGGATTTTTAGGAGGGGGGAAAGGGGTGATCCTTTTTCCAACTCAGTGATTCAGTTTTTTTATTTTTTTATTTTTTTCTGACATGTTGGTGTTATATATTTCACTTGGATATTATAAGCTGTACTGAGTAAATACAGCTGGATAAAACAAAAACCACATCTGTCTTCATTTTAACCACTTGCCTACTGTGCACTTTAATCCCATTCCTGCCCAGGCCAATTTTCAGCTTTCAGCGCTGTCACACTTTCAATGACAATTGTGCGGTCATGCAACACTGTATACAAATTTATTTTTATATTTTTTTTTACACAAGTAGAGCTTTCTTATGGTAGTATTTAATCACTGCTGGGTTTTTTTATTTTTTGCTAAAAAAACAAAAAAGCCAGAAAATATTGGAAAAAAAAAGTTTCATAGTTTGTTATAAAATTTTGAAAACAGGTAATTTTTCTCCTTCATTAATGTGCGCTGATGCGGCTGCACTGATAAGCACTGATAGACTGCACTGATAGGCACTGAAAAGGTGGCACTGATGAGGTGGCACTGAGAAGTGGCACTGATGGGTGGCAGTGATGGGTAGCACTGAAAGGCATTGATAGGTGGAATTACTATATACATGTTGAAACCAAAGTAAAAAACAATACATCGGCACAGCCTGTCCATCGGACACCACTGCAATCCAGGAAACGGACCAGACTCACTCCCAGGATATTCGGCAGCTTTTGCCAACATGCTTGTTCACTATGTACCTTTGTGAGTACCTTTTTACAGTTTTATTAAACTCCATGTTTTTTACTGCACTTAGAGTGGCGCCTTTGTTTCATTTTCAGAGTGCATATAACACGCACCCTAACATTAAGAGGGAAGTTTCAGGGAAAAAAAACTTCCCACAGTCCCCTGCACAGTACACAACCCTCTGCACAGTACACAGACCCCCTGCACATAACACAGCCCCCTTTCCCTGCACAGTACACAGACCCCCTGCACAGTACACAGACCCCCTGCACATAACACAGCCCCCTTTCCCTGCACAGTACACAGACCCCTTTCCCTGCACAGTACACAGACATCTGCATAGTACACAGACCCCTTTGACAGCATATCACACAGGCCTCTTTCATTATAAAGCCCCTCTGCACTCCCAGGAGACCCCCAGTCTCCTGGGATAGAATACTCTAAAGTTGAGAAAACATCACTGCCAGCCCTTTTTCATACACCGCTCCTCCTGTGTCACTCATTGTAAATCAAAGCTTCTAAATACCTCAATTAACGCCGTTCTTCGTGACCCGGTCATGTGACTGCTCTCCTCTGCTGTTTCATTGACGGTCACATGACCGCTCTCCTCCTGCAATCAAAGGCTACACTCGGGAAGGAGGTGGAGTGGGAGGAGGAGAGCGGCCAGACAGAGCGGCTTTAATTGAGGTATTAGGAGACTTCCATTTACATTGAGAGTGACACACGAGGAGCTGTGCATGAGGAAGGGCTGGCAGTAATATTTTCTCAACTTTAAAGTATGCTGGCAGTGCTGTCCCAGGGCCAGGAGAGGCAGTACAGCTGGCCTGACACCCCCCCCCCCCCCAATGGGTGGCACCCGGGGTGGACCACCCAATCCCCACTTACTGTTGGTAAAAAAACATTTATCGGCATATTCGTATACCACGCAGGCATGGTTTTTATTCTACATATACATAAATATATATAAATGAATAAAAATATCATGGCCAATCAGGGGCCCTTGCACACGTGGGGCCCTAGGCTGCAGCCTAGACCATCTTATGCATTAATCCGCCCCTGTGTATGGGAGGGTTACAAGCAAAAAGCCATTCCTCAAGAAAAGCCACATGCAGTTATGACTGAGCTTTGCCAAAACGCATCTTGAAGATTCTGAGGCCACATGGAAAAAGGTGTTATGGTCAGATGAGACTAAAATTTTATTATTTGGCTATAACACCAAACAATACGTCTGGCAGAAATCCAATACAGCTCACCATCCAAATAAAAACATTCCTACAGTAAAGCATGGAGTTGGTAATATCCTGTTACGGGGGTGTTTTTCTGCAGCAGGGAATGGATCACTTGTCAGGATAGAAGGAGAAATAGATGGGGCAAAATAATTCTTGAGGAAAATCTGCTGCTCTCTGCCAGAAAGTTGTCAATGGGAACAAGGCTTACCTTCCAATATGACAATGACCCAAATCACTGAGCAAAAAATTACCACACAGTGGTTGAAGGAGAAAGAGGTGAATGTCCTTGCATGGCCTAGTCAGAGCCTAGACCTAAACCCCATTGAAAATCTGTGGAATGACTCGCAGTCCACAAACGATCACCATCAAATTTAACTGAACTGTGCAATATTAGTAGACATATCCCAACAGACTAAAGGCTATAATTAAAGACAAAAGGTGATTTAACAAAATACTGAGGGTATTACTGGGGGTGATCCTTTTTCCAACTTAGTAATTCTGTTTTTGATTTTTTTTTAATTCTGACATGTTGGTGTTATATCTTGCACTTGGATGTTATAAGTTGCAGTAAATACAGCTGGATAAAAGAAAAACTGTGTTTGTCTTCATTTTAAGCTGCAAAGCAACATAACACAAATATTTCAAAGGGAGGTCATTCTTTTCTATACCCACTGTATAGGGAGCATCAACTAAGGAAGCACATATCATTCAGTATACAGTATGTAGTGATACAGATATGTTGCCTCGTCATAATGGTTTAAATATGTGCTTATTGTTATATTATTTGAGGGCTACCTTTTGGTTTTACTATTACAGGTATTTTATACAGTATAGCACCATCAATTTACATAGCTCATTACATACTATCAGTCCCTGCCGTGAAGGAGCTTACCATATAAGGTCCTTATATTACATACAAACATGCTAGAGTCAGATTAGACAACAGGCAGTTAACCTACCAGCATGAGTTTGGAGTTTAGGGGGAAACCAAAGTACCCTGATAAAACTTAGAACGTAGGGCTGGGGAAAAAATTGATTTTAATCCTGAATCGAATTGTGAGCTCAAATCGATTCAGATTTGAAGAAAATTGATTTTTTAGATTTTTTTCCCTTCAGAGTTTTGGATTTGCAGAGCGCACAGAGGACACGGGAGGCTGTATTCCCGATGTAGCCAGCAGTGAGGGGGCAGGAGCCGGGAGCTCCACTAACGAGCTGACTCCGCCCCATGTAGCCTGTATGCTCAGAAAAGAACGGCTGTAGTTAGAGCAGTGATCGGAGTGGGCGCGTCAGTGGAGCTCCCGGCCCCGCCCCCTCTATACTGGCTGGGGAATACAGAGGTCTGGGGGCGGGGCCAGAAGCTCCACTGACGCGCCCACTCCGATCACTGCTTACTACAGTACAGCCCCCTCTCTGCTAGCTAGCGAGCGAATACAGCCTCATGTGTCCTCTGTGCAGTGCACTCGCAAAGCTGTCATCAGGCCCCAATTCACAGGTAATCTCATGCAGTATATCCGCAGTCTCTGATAATCTCATGCAGTATATCCGCAGTCTCTGATAATCTCATGCAGTATATCCGCAGTCTCTGATAACCGTCATGCAGTATATCCGCAGTCTCTGATAACCGTCATGCAGTATATTAGCAGTCTCTGATAATCTCATGCAGTATATCCGCAGTCTCTGATAACCGTCATGCAGTATATCCGCAGTCTCTGATAATCTCATGCAGTATATCCGCAGTCTCTGATAACCGTCATACAGTATATCCGCAGTCTCTGATAACCGTCATGCAGTATATCCGCAGTCTCTGATAACCGTCATACAGTATATCCGCAGTCTCTGATAACCGTCATGCAGTATATCCGCAGTCTCTGATAATCTCATGCAGTATATCCACAGTCTCTGATAACCGTCATACAGTATATCCGCAGTCTCTGATAATCTCATGCAGTATATCCGCAGTCTCTGATAACCGTCATACAGTATATCCGCAGTCTCTGATAACCGTCATGCAGTATATCCGCAGTCTCTGATAACCGTCATACAGTATATCCGCAGTCTCTGATAACCGTCATGCAGTATATCCACAGTCTCTGATAACCGTCATGCAGTATATCCGCAGTCTCTGATAATCTCATGCAGTATATCCGTAGTCTTTGAGAACCGTCATACAGTATATCCGCAGTCTCTGATAACCGTCATGCAGTATATCTGCAGTCTCTGATAACCGTCATGCAGTATATCTGCAGTCTCTGATAATCTCATGCAGTATATCCGCAGTCTCTGATAACCGTCATGCAGTATATCCGCAGTCTCTGATAACCGTCATGCAGTATATCCGCAGTCTCTGATAACCGTCATGCAGTATATCCGCAGTCTCTGATAGCCGTTATGCAGTATATCCACAGTCTCTTATAATCTCATGCAGTATATCCACAGTCTCTGATAATCTCATGCAGTATATCTGCAGCCTCTGATAACCGTCATGCCGTATATCCACAGTCTCTGATAACCTCACACTGACTTTTCGGTTAGAGAAAGGGTTTGCCTTTGCAATTTTGTTTGTTGAAGCACTTTAATTAATATAATAAAAAAAAATCCGATTTGAATCGTGAATCGAGTTTTTTATAAAAAAAAATCACAGATTTTTTTTTGGGGGAAAATCTCAGAGCCCTAGGAGAACGTGCAATCGCCATATATGTCGTGTCCATAGCATCTTGGTGGTGCCAAGGACCACAGTGCTTGCAAGGTATAAGTGCTGACCCATTAGGCATCTTTATTACAACAGTGAAGGGAATATTGTGTATCAGTCTTGTTTATTGATTAAAGGAAGCTTTCTTAAATCACGTTTTCTAGTCTCTGTGTACATTAAAAGTGTTCTAACAAACTGGAAGACCCTGGGACCATTTTTACATTAGAGCAATGGCTTGATCTTATTGCAATTCTCGATAATTGGTAATAACTGACATCTGGTCTCTCTAAGGCTACTTAGACTGTGTTCTTACTACAAAGAATATTGACAGCAGGGAGCATAGACCAAAATACACATTACATTAAACAATGAAGAATCACTTCAAAATATGTGGAGAAAATGAGTTCATTAGTATTCACACTGAGATTGTGCTTTTGCTGTGTAGCCTGCAATATGACATTACCATCAGTGTTTGCTGTGGACAACAATTCCACATCCCAAAAAGAGCCTAGTGTGATTGAGTGTGTGATTGCCATCATCCCTTTGAATATATTTGTGTTGAAAACTTCGTATTGGGATTTTAAAGGCAATTATTGTTTACACAAATGTCCTTCATTGTTAATTAAAAAGAATTTTAATAAGATATTGTTAAAAACAGTAAACCATCTTTGCAAATTATTTCATCACATTGTATAGTATTGTTAAATTTACAAAAGTATCAGAGCATGTTGAAGTGGTTTTCCCCAGCTACTTGCTGTACCGCCATCAATTGTGCAATAGAGATGGTTTCCAGTAGATGGGGATGGCCAACGCGTTTCAAAGTGTAAGCATAAACAGATTCTTCTTCAGTGTATTAATACCATTTCTGAAATACATAGTAATTGTATTTTAGCATCAATGCTTCTTGAATTTATGTATAAAGTTTTAACCACATGCATTTTACACTTACATTACATTCCGACCTTGGCTACAGTGCTTTCCAAAAGAAACTCCCACATCTTATATGGCTTATTCTTCATGTAATACAAGGACTGCTGGATAAATATCCACAGCTTATGGCACCAAAAAAGATTTATAGCTGGAGAGTAGAGAGGAAAAAACAGGCAAAAAGAAAGGAAATAAGAATGTTGGATAATCCATCTACATAGAAGGCTGCATAATCAAGTTAGACAATAATGTCAACTGATAGTACCTCAAAGTCTGCCAAATGCAGCCAGCAAAGCTACTTACTAGTGAGTCATCTTTGCGCTGCCAAAATCCAAAATTGTTGAAGAAAGTACACTCCTCTTTAGTTTTAAGCCATCTCCCAACCATCCAGGTATGCAGCTACAGCTAGGTTATTTCATCTACAGCAACGGCTGTGGAGAGAGGAATGGCACTGAATGCAATCCCTGACATCCCTCTCTATTGCGCATGCGCGTTGTGGTGACGTCATGTGTTGTGACTTCATATCCAGTCTCTGAGATGACAACATCTGGAGATGGGTATAGCAGCCATATTGGGGACAAAAAGTCGCCGACACAGAGTATCTCCAGTGTCTGAGTACGGAAAAATCTTCCATTGCCCTCAGTACATTTTGGAGAGAAAGGTAGGCCCCAAACAGGATTGTAGAGGCCTTTCTGTTTCAGGTATGTACCTGAGAGCACATAGATCTGGGAGATCTGAATCTAGGAGAGCACTCAGACCAGTACATCAGAACATCAATATTGGTATTGCATATAAACATATGTACAAAAAACAATGAAGGACATTTGTGTAAACAATAATTCGTTCTGTTTAAATTGCCTTTAAAATCCCAATACGAGGTTTACAAAACAAATACAATTCCACATCCCTATCTATTTATTAAGGCTTTTTATAATAGGTACTCAACTTATGCTTTGGATTTCTTTTTACTCTCTATTCACCTGCAGGGTTGTGAACAGTTCCATATCTTGATCTACTCTGTGCGTTCTTTTTCAAATACCAACTTATGCATTGACATACCTCCTTAGACCCTGTCTGTCTGGACAATATGGCCACCTGCTGACCGGCCACCATCCACTGGCAGCTTAACTCTTTAATAAGATGCATAAGTTGAATCTAATGCAATTTTACTTCAGCTAATTGCAGTACAGAAGAAGTTTTTCTAGTCCTTTGAAGTGTAGTGCCCCGTACACACGGTCGGACTTTGTTCGGACATTCCGACAACAAAATCCTAGGATTTTTTCCGACGGATGTTGGCTCAAACTTGTCTTGCATACACACGGTCACACAAAGTTGTCGGAAAATCCGATCGTTCTGAACGTGGTGACGTAAAACACGTACGTCGGGACTATAAACGGGGCAGTGGCCAATAGCTTTCATCTCTTTATTTATTCTGAGCATGCGTGGCACTTTGTCAGTCGGATTTGTGTACACACGATCGGAATTTCCGACAACGGATTTTGTTGTCGGAAAATTTTATCTCCTGCTGTCCAACTTTGTGTGTCGGAAAATCCGATGGAAAATGTCCGATGGAGCCCACACACTGTCGGAATTTCCGACAACATGCTCCGATCGGACATTTTCCATCGGAAAATCCGACCGTGTGTACGGGGCATAAGAAGATTAGGCACTGTCTCTGTGATGTACTAGCACTGAATGAGGGAACATAGAATATAGAATTAACAGAGAGGGTCTAGCTAGGATACAACTAAATAGCACTAAACAGGAGAGGAAGACAGAGGGAGATACCAAATCACATAAGTAAACAAGATGCAGTGGCTCTTAACTGCCACTAGACATCAACATTCTACATAACAATAGTAATCTAATGCAATTCAATACAACACAGAAAAAATGGGAAAGCTTTGCAAAGCTGAAGTCTAATAATAATTCATAGAAGAGTTAAAATATTAAAGTGTGACTAAAGGCAAAACTTTTTTTGTCTTGGTTAGAATGGAGAGGGATTAGAAAAATCTCAGCTTTTATTGCTGTCTGTGCCCCTATTAGGGAGATTCACCCTCTCTATCTGTCGTCTTTATCATCAAAAGTGAAAATAAAAGAAAATCCCAAATTTTGGGTTAATATGAGAACAATCCAACCTTCTAATGGGGACACTAGTTCTGGTGATCCTGGTGACATACCAGGATTTCCTCACTTTGCAGGGATTTCCTCTCACTTTCTGTTTTGGTTATAGGACAGAAAGTTAAGGGAAATTGAAGGGGAATGGGACATAGATGGCAAAAAATCTTATAATCTTTCTTAGGCTCGGTGCACACTGCTGCGAGGGCACAGTCATACAACTTCCTTCTGACTTGATCTGACTTGGAATGTATTTAGGAGCCTGTACAAGGGCTGAAATCACACCCAAGTCAGACCAAAGTAGTGCAGGAACCTTTTCTAAAATCGGAGTGACTGTAGTATTAGTTAAGACGGCTCTCACAGGGAAACATTGAATTTGACATGTCATGCAACTTGGGGTCTCACAAGTTGGATGCCATATCACAGCAGTGTGAACCAAGCCTCACTCTATCCAAAATGAAAGAAAAAAATTACCAATTAGGATTACCAATATTTAAATATTTCTTAGTTAGGGAATTGATACTATCATACAATAGCTTCATTTTAAAGTAGTCAAGCATGCAAACTTTTGATTCCCATGCATTAGAAATGTTTAGCCCCTCATCCTAGATGCCTGTCCTATGAGTTGCACTATGGATTTATACCCAGACTATTGTACAGTCCATGATTCTCAGCAAGATGTAACTTTAAACAGCATACTTAATGAAAGAATTAGACTTTAAATAAATAGAACACAAGTAAAGGGCATTACCTCTGATTTGCAGCTGCAATCAGACAAGATAAGGACAAGGAATAAATAGAGTACATGATTAGGCTGCGGTACTTGTGGTACACTGAACAGTTGCGCCTGAAGGCTGCTCCTGGAAGGAGTTCACAGTGTGCAATTGATTGTTTTCTTGCTGTGTCTTGGATAATTTTCAGTATTTTATTTTCAATTCTCTAATTCCCAAAGTAACAGAAGTCATGTTAAAGGATGTACAACACAAGGTAAAATAAAGATTAGAACATTTTCATCTACAGAATCCTCCAAGGTGTCTGAATACTGTAGTGCAAACTAACCTTGATTATAATTAACACAGACCCGCTGCTCCAGGGAAGCACAAAACACAGGACTCTGCTTGGAGTTATGAGGAAGCACTAATATAGTGTGAAACGCATCAGCCATCTTTTTACCTCCCCCATTTATGTTTTTCTTGGCTATTTTTATGGATACTATTTGTTATGAATAAGGATATACCTGTATTTGGAAGATCCCAGGTAAGCATCCGTCCAGGTTTCTTCATTTGTGTAACCTTGAATGTAAGTTATTATTGAGCAGAAGCCATTATGTGTACATTTATAGCTGGTGTGTAAGGTATTTTGGGCATATAAAATTAAAGGATTTACATAACAAATTTTGAAAGCAAATATATCTATTTTACTCATTTATAAAGCATTGACAAGGGACTTTACAGAGGAAAATAAACCATTCACACACAGTCTAAAGCTAGCCATAGAAAGCCGTAGATTTATCATTCAGCCAGCAAATAATGCGAATGGAGGAATTCCCCCCCCCCCCCCTTCCTGCCAGGTACTATGCTGTTAGAGTGCACTCTAGAAATACCATAACTATACTGAGACCAAGGTCTTATGGTAGAAGTCTCCCCTTACTTGTGGCAGCAAATGAAGTCGAAATACAGCAGCTATCTAACAAAACAGTCCTTTGCCCTAGGTTCTTCAGCCGGCTAATGATGGGGCCCAGACTCTTTATGGCAGTGAACATAAATACAGTCCCCGCACTAGGTAGGTCCACTCAACCCAACACCCCATACACTTCCAACATGTGTGCAGGCCCAGTTTGCACACATGTGTAATGATCAAAAGAAAGTTTGGATGGCTACACTGAACCACTAAAATCCTCTTTATTAATCCTGAATAAAACAGCATAGGAACAACATACAGAACCACAGTGGGAGAAAAGGTTCATGCATTGAGCCCTAACCTCAGCAATTAATCATAACCACGCAATGGCAGAAATGGTGCAGCTGTTCAGATGTTCTATGGATCTGCCTGCAATGGCTCCAGTCCTCAGCCCACAGGTATAGAGCACTCCAGTCTCTCTGTTGCAAAGATCTGTGTTCAGCTAATAGCTTAGTCCTCAGCCTCTGCACACTCCAAATTGCCTCTTATTGGCCCTCAGCACACAGGACCCCCTGATCTCTAGTTCAGGTCGTGGGCTTGTGTGAGGTGCGCAGCCACCCAGAAAAGGCAGGTGTGCTCTCTTTATTCTCCATGCAGCAAAAGAGGAAGCTCCTTGGTCTGCAGCCTGGAAAATACAGCCTTTTTTCCTTAATTTCACTGTCTCCTTGTGGGTACAGTAGTGCAATGGTCCATAGGATTCCACAGTATGGTTCTCATTTCAGACTCCAACTCCCACAGTCCAATGTGTCTAACATACAAGTCTACTGAGCTCCTTTGGTTTGTCTGCTCCCCCTGCTGGTGGGAGGCAGACAGTGTTGCCAGATCCAGCATGTCAGTTCAGTGAGGGCATAGAGAGCAGCTGCAGCACTGTGTTCTAACTTGCTCCCTATTTAGCCAAGCATCTTTCTACACACATATAGAGTTGAGGCACTTTTTTGCACTTTACCTGTTTGCTTGCACAGATATTCGAATTATTATTATTTTAGGCTTGTTTATAGCACTTTTTAGGGCGTTTTAGTCTCACTTATTTATTTTTTAGCTCTGCTTTCTATTTTTTGTTACTAACAAATTGAGGCTTAAAGAGAAGCACCAGTCGTTTTTGTGTTTATTAAAAGTCAGCAGATGCAAAAAGTGTAGCTGCTGACATTGAATAAACACACACACTCACCTGTCCCACGGTGCAGCGATCTGGTCACCTGAACCATCGCTTCTCTCCCTCTCCTCCCCCTGCCACTGACACTGCAGCGGTGTGCAGCTTCACAGCCGGATGCGCAGTACGCGAGTCACGCTGTGCTTGCTGAATGGCCTGGCAATCTTCTGGGACCTGTGACATGTCCCAGTAGACTGCAGGGAGGGAGGGGAACAGTTTCTTTTCTTTTACATTGTAAGCACCCCTGTCAGTGGTAAATGGCTTGCCTCAACTCTGATTATTACATCTGCAGGACAGCTTGTTCAGTTGACTTACTGGCAGGATCACCTGGTGAATCTAAAATGAAGAAAGTCTAAAGGGGAAAACTAATGCAGCCATCACATCTAAGAATTGGATTTATTACCACTTTAATGTGGTCTTAAACCTCAAAACAAAAACTAAATATGTTGTAGCTTACCAGTTCTTGGATATGATGGCTGCATATGTTTCCTTTTTATTTATTTTTCATTTTGTTTTCACATGCTGATCCAGCCAGGAGACAAATCATTTGACACTGAAAGGGGTGCTTACAATGGTCAGCTTTAATTTATTTATGTAAAACCTTTATCCATAAATGAAAAAAAAAAAACTGTAACTACTTTAAAAGTGTTAGCTAGAGTTTGACTTTAATTTGTCAGTCAAGTCCATCTCACACTACCCTATCTCCAGATTGACAATGCTGTTGTCCAAACGTGCCTCTGTTGCTCGTCTGCAGATTGGAGACACTCAAAGACAGGAAGTGTGTTACTGGTTAGATCACCAGATAAAAATAAAGGAAAATAAACCTTAAACAAAATTGAATGCAGCCACCTAATTCAAGCTGCAGCAAATTACATTTAGATTTTAGTACAACTTTAACTTCTGCTGTGCTTTCTCTTTAGCTAACCCATGGTGCTCTGGGAATCCTTTGCCATGTAGTACAGAACTAGAAATGGTAAGTCAATAATGGGGAAATGACCAGCTGCAGGGAGCCTACAGGAAATACTGGTGACTAGCCCTCTACCCTCTGCATATGTTTTTTGGGGGCACTTCTACCACAGTACAAGGCTCTCTTTAACCACTTACCAGCCACGCTATAGCCGACGGCTACAGCGTGGTTGGTTAGTTCTAGGAGGCCGTCATATGATAGCCTCCTAGGATCGCGCCCGCTGCGGGCGTGGGTGGCGCGCTCTGTGATCACAGTATCTGGATCTTTACTACATAATCCAGCGGCTGTTTACCACGTGATAAATTGTGTCGAATCACAGCTGATCACAGATCTAAACAGAAGTCGGTTATCGGCACTCCTTCCCTCATGCTGAAAGTATGAGGAGAGGAGAAGAGAGACAATAACTGCCTTCTCTAAAAAGGGACATGTACACTGATAATTAGGGCACTGATTATCAGTTTCCTGATTATTAGTGCAGTCCAAACAGTGCCCACCAGTACTGCCAATAAGTGCCCATCAGTGCTGCCAATCAGCACTGCCTACCAGTGCCACATATCTGTGCCCATCAGTGCTGCCTATCAGTGCCACCTATCAGTGCCTATCAGTGTAGCCTCATCAGTGCCCACCAGTGCCTCCTCATTAGTGCCCACCAGTGCCACCCCATCAGTGCCCATCAATGCCCATCAGTGCTGCCTCATCAGTACTGCCTTGTCAGTACAACCTATCAGTGCACATTAGTGCAGCCTCATCAGTGCACATCAGTGAAGGAGAATTACCTGTTTGCAAAATTTTACAAAAGTTTTTTTGCAAAACTATGAAAACTTCCTTTTTCAACTTTTTCAGTCTTTATTTTTTTATTTAGCAAAAAAATTTAAAAAACCCAGTGGTGATTACATTTCAGCAAAAGGAAGCTCTATTTGTGTGAAACAAATGATAAACATTATGTTTGGGTACAGTGTTGCATGGCCGCGCAATTGTCATTCAAATTGTGACAACGCTGAAAGCTGAAAATTGGCTTGGGTAGGAATTGGATAAAAGTGCCCAGTAGGCAAGTGGTTAAAATTTAAATTGCCTATTTATATTGAGCCTATCGGTGCACCTTATCCTTGTTTTTCCGGTCTTTTAAATCCTTACAAAACAAGCTTTTCATATATTTTAGTTTTTCCAATGTGTTACATTTTTTTTTGTAGAGTTATCATTTTGGATATGATAACGCATTAGTGATGGAAAAACAATTATTTCAAAGAAGAAGACAGCTTGTCAATATTTTTAACTTTCATAAACAATGTGTCAGAACATCTTATGTTACTTTTTATTACACTACTATTATAACGAGAGAAAAAAAAAATAGGGAGGTTGAAAACAAAGTGCAGCAATGGGCATACAAATGGGCATTGCATTGAAGACAGCTAATTATACTACTTAGAATTTTCTAGCCTAAAAGTGTTTTGACATAACACAGACCATTCAATCCTCATTGTCACTGTTTGTGATATTTTTGAAATCCTAATGGCATCTCATACCAATAGACACGATAATAAAAGGCAGCCATGACCAAACAATGGAAACTTCAGACAAACAGATGTAAGTATGAAAGGTGAGAGCAACCGAAAAATGTTCTGAATATTATTAGTGAACAGAAAAGGGAGAACAAAGTAATTAATGTTTTATTTCAAAATGGCTTACAATTTGAATATACAGCGAGAGTTTGCTTTCTCTTTGTGCTTATGTAAATGACTGCCATATATTTAAATATTGTACCTGAAGAGAAATTTGTTATTTAAGGTCTACCTATCTTTTTTCCTCCATTGGATCACATAGAGAAATGCCAGCTTTGCATCAGAATTTATTATTAAATATTCAATAATTCAAATATTTTATGATTTTGGATAATGGCTAAAACTTCTACTTAGTTGTCCATAAACGTAAACAAACCTTTTTTTTGTTTGTTTCATTTAAAATCCAACTATTATTAATAACATCTCCTTCTATCCCTCCCTCTCACCCCCTTCAACTAACTGCTAGTATGAAAAAAAAAATGCCCATTTTATTTAAAGCGTTTGTTAACCCGAAAAAAGAAAAAACAGATCCTGTTCCCTTAAAGCATTTTATACAGCATAGTGCTTGTGCTGTGTAATTTGGCCCACTGTAACACCTAAAAAACTTGGCTGATCCTGCCTGGCTATACCCTCCCCTCTGTAAACTGACCACATTTTTTCATGGCTACTGAGCCCTGACACTGTGGTAAGTTTACGTGCCTCCATCATCCGCAGCTCTGCTCTCTGTCTCCTGTGTCCTCTCCTCCGTTCTCTGCCCTTCCCCTCCCTGCCTGTCTGCTCGTGTCAGCACCCGCCCCCTCTGCTCCTGCTGCTTCCATATTTCAAAATTAAAAGCTCCAATCCCCTCTGTATTATAACAATAAGGTCCCCTGTGTCTGTGTTATATAATAAATATGCTTATCTGTACCGATAACACAGCGGCTCCCTACGATCATGTGACTCCTCGGCTGTCTCTCTCCACTCCTCCCCGGTTGAGGTCAGCAGCAGTGCTTGGCCCCACCCACTGGAATGGTCAGCCGGGCAGAGGAAAGGAGAGAGGAGGCAACTGAGAGCAGAAAGACGCTATGTTATCGATACAGATAAGCATATCTATTAAATAACACAGGCACAGGGACACTTATTGTTATAAGACAGAGGGGATGGGAGCTTTTTATAGAAGTGGCTTAGCAACCACTTTAATTGAATCCGTGGTCACATGACATTCCTTCTCTCTTCTTCTGTTTACTTCCTGGAGTCATTCTTCCGGTGTCCACATCACTATCTGCCATGATGTGAATGTCTCCTATTAGGGGAGGTGACACTTGCACGTGCCTGATTATCTCTCATGCTATTAAAAGTGATTAAGCTGTTCTTGAAATGCTGTGGGGTTATTTGGTGTACAGTACATTGCATTGCCATCTATTTTTTTTTTTATTTAAGAATAAAGTTTATTTAACTTTTTAAACATAAAAGCACATATGAGGTGGGAGAAAGCAAAAAGTATTCGGACAATACAGTAAGGTAAGGGACTCTGACAACAGCAAAAATAAAGCAACAGTTTCAATTAGCATCTATTCCAACATGAATTACATCCTTAAACCATCAGCAGCAGCAGTAAAACATCCGTATAACGACAGATGTGACTCACAACTTCCTAATAGTAGTACCACAAGGTGTATATCAGCTGTAACTTACCAGATGTCATGAAAAAAAAGAAAAAAAAAAAGGCGAGAGCAGAGAAGAAGAGAAAAGTAAAAAAATGAAGAGGTGGACCAGATGCTGGACCTCACTTCCTGACATTTGGCTACAAGAACAAAGCATAAAAATTAGAGTTGGAAAAGTCGATTCAAGCACTCTAGGTTACCACAAATTTAGAATGGCATTCTACTTTAAATTTATATTTATTTATTTATTTTTCATTCAGTGCCTGAAGCCAAAAAGACAGTGACTTCTTGGCTAACAGTAGCCAACATGTGACTGAATCTGGCTGTTCCTCACATATGATGAAGAAAAAAAAAATATTTGTGTATTTTTTTTTTTTTTTTAAGCATGACATCGGAAACATGCAGAATACACTTTTGGGGGAACTAGAGTAAGGTGGGAAAAAGAAGCCATCAATTATTTTTCTTTGTTGATGAGATTTACTCTCCTGAAGTTTAGGCTTCCCACTTGTAGGCAGGTGCAGTTTATTTCCTTCACTGCAGGTGGCGCTTACCTGCAGCGGCCCTGCAGCTGAAGAGGAAACCAGGAGGAACCTGGTTCCTCTATGGTTTCCTGGGTCACTGAGGAAGCAACATGGTTGGATGCTGGTAGCCATCTTGAGTCAGGCAGAGCTTTATACAAATGTATAAATAAAAGTGCAGCGCCGGATAATAGACCAATAATTACCAAGTGAATAAAATGTGTAGGCTTACACTAATATAAAGCATATAAAAATTAATCATGATCAAAAAAAAGAAACATCCAGTGAAAAAAATAGTTCATACGCAATTAATGTGTTGAAGAAAATACGTGCATAATGAAACACAAAATGCGACAACAAAAAAGTTCATAAGTGAAAGTGTCCCAACGAAAGAATTCCGATACAGGACCCTGGATCTGTGTTCTCCACCACTTGTGCTGCCTGTCACCTTTCAACAAATAATGGAGGCTTACCAGAAAGCCTGTGACCACCCTTCTCAGGGGGGGTCAAGTCAGGCTTAGTAGAAACAGTATGGACACTGTTAAGGACTCACTTCTCTCATGGATGACCAGCAAGCGTCAATAAGGAAAAACTTCCATGGCGCTCTCACAGGAGACAGGGACAGGAGCCCCACGCCAATGAGCATCCTACGCCTATCATCCTACCAAATCTCAAAACACATTGACATTAGGTGCCAAATTCCCCGGAGGGTTAAAAAGTGAAGCATTGGACATCCCTAAGTGGACAATAACAGACGCATCCCTAGTTAATTGTTTAGCTGGATTGCTCAAAATATACCTTTTTATATTGAATCTAGGCGTGTGTTTCTGGACATCTATAAAAATTTGGAACTTACTGAGGTTCCGAGGTGGTGCAAACTTTAAACCTTTATTTAAAGTTAGTAGTTCCTCCCTTGATAATTCCTTAAGGTTTAAGGTTTATAATTCCATTTGTATCTAAATTCTCCTTCTTTTTGGAGTGAAGGTTCCTCCCTCCTCTGCTCCCTCTCTTGCGTCGCCATTTCGTTTGTTTCTTCCCCTGCCGGCCAACTGAAAATCCCGTCCAAAGCGGTTTTCCACCATATGTTGGCTCTGAGATAGATAGGGGGTGCTGCAGCGTTCTCCAGAACTAGAAAAATGCTCCCCGGTATCGTTAGCCAGAGGAGCAAATCTGTTCCTGGTATAAACCAAATGGTGACTCTGGCCACCATTATTGTCACAATGGTTACGCCCATCACTGTGACCTTGATAAACCTGATGCCCATCCCTATGTCTCTGAGATGGAGGTGACTGATGGATTTGGCGAGATAGAGAGTGTTCACTGCGTATACAGGCACGGCGCATGTGCGTTTTTGTTTTTAGATACTAGCAGAGCATTTTATCTGTATCCTTGCAAGGAACGTTTTATTGTATTGGGACTTTTGTTTGAATGAACAATCATAGGAATCTCTGCACTACTGGAGTTTTTTTCTTCCTTTCCTTTCTTGGATAACCCATTGAATGCTGTGGGAGTGGATGCTCATTGGCGTGCGGCTCCTGTCTCTTCGGTTGTCCATCGGTGCGCAGCACTTGTCTCCTGTGAGTGCGCCATGGAAGTTATTCCTTTTTTGACGCCAGCTGGTCACCTGTGAGAGAAGTGAATCCTTAACAGTGTCCCTACTGTTTCTACTAAGCCTGACTTGACCCCCCTGAGAAGGGTGGTCACAGGCTTTCTGGTAAGCCTCCATTATTTGTTGAAAGGTGACGGGCAGCACAAGTGGTGGAGAACACAGATCCAGGGTCCTGTATTGGAATTCTTTCGTTGGGACACTTTCACTTATGAACTTTTTTATGTCGCATTTTGTGTTTCATTATGCACGTATTTTCTTCAACACATTAATTGCGTATGAACTATTTTTTTCACTGGATGTTTCTTATTTTTGATCATAATTCATTTTTATATATTTTATATTAGTGTAAGCCTACACATTTTATTCACTTTGTAATTATTGGTCCATTATCCGGCGCTGCAGTTTTATTTATACATTTATCTCTCTGTGCCCTATATCGGGGTTATAGTGCCTAGCAGCAGGATATCCTTCACGGTTTATTTTACTAATTTACATGTTTTTTTATTTATCACGCACCTAGCGCAATTCTTTCTTTATAATCTTTTACAGAGCTTTATACAAGTGGGTAGTGTAGGGAAAGGTACCTGTTAGACCCCTTTCACACTGGAGCGTTTTGCAGGCGCTATAGCGTTAAAAATAGCACCTGCAAACCGCCCTAAAACAGCTGCTCCATTCACTCCAGTGTGAAAGCCCGAGGGTGCTCTGGTGCTCTGGCAGGGCATCAGAAAAAGTCTTGCCAGCAGCTTCTTTGGGGTGGTGAAGAAGCAGTGAACTCACCGCTCCTCCACCGCTGCTTCCCATTGAATTCAATGGGACAGCAATGCGATACCAAATTGGAAAAATTCTGTGAACCACAATGATCTTATGCCTTGCTTGTGCTACCTCCAGCTGCATGCGCTAATCACGCTTCATATAACGTGCATAGGATAAATTTACAAGTTATGCGCTGTGCTTGGGTGACCCCAAAAACAAAATAATAATATCCAACTCTGTGCTTACTAGTGCGATGATATTAAATACAAATAATATGAATGTTGAATAAATAAACAAGGTGTGAAAAACAAGTGCTTGTTACACCATAAATTAGTGCTTAATAGTGCTTGTTACACCATACATAGTGTCTTAATCAACATAAAAAGTGCTTAGTGCTCAATATAAAGTATCCTGCTTTTTTAAATAATAAAAAAAATAATAAATAATGAAAAAAGTTCTCTTTGGCACTCTAAATAGTGCGTGCTAATAATGTCCAGCAGTGATAATAAAACAATGCGTGCAGGTGGTGTTCAGCTGTGACAACAATCCAACATCATACCGAAGATATCCTGAGTGCTGCAAAACATGCTCCTGTGCTCCTTCGTGACCCCCTTAAGCTAATGTGCTCACCTCAGCGCGTGTGACTCAGCTTCTACCCTGAGTCCAAATACGCTTTGGAGCCACCCCTAGGCTCAGTCTCAGTGTCTGATGCACTCCTCCAGCTGGAAATGTGACTCCATACATATAAATGAAAAGGAAACTATATAGTGTAATATAGTCAAAATACTTTTATTAAAAGAAAACGCTCCCCACACCGGGGTACTCACATGGCACTGGTGCGTCAGTGCATCATACTATAATGGCTTTCTATGCAAAATCACTGGATGTTTGGTGCAGTATGCTGTGCTGGGACAGCGTTGGTGTAAAGTCCGTGTCAGTCTCTCCATCCTGGCCCCTCCCCCTACGCATCTTCGACACAGGGATCACGTGTCAGCAATGCGATACTGCCGGCAAAACGCCTCTCCGGCGTTTTTAAAACCGCCCCGTTGGTGGCCGAATAGCGTCGCTAAAACGTCAGAAAAGCGGTGCTAAAAATAGCAGACGGCACAGTGTGAAAGGGCTCTTAGAGACAGTGCTAGCGGCACGGAAAGATTCCTGGCGAGGAGGGAAAGTATAGGGTCTCCTCTCTTCTGGACATCTTCCTGACTGGGCACGAGATGGTCAGGCTGCACTCTGTGCCTCTCCACAGATGCTGCCACTCTGGCTGAAACCCTTTCACGTTGCTCTAACTGTGAGTGCACTTGGTTGGGCAGTCTTCCCACCGTGAATTATTGCTGCATTGCTTCAATACAAGTTTATTAGTGAACCTGCCTGTGTGAGTTATTTCCACCGCACCACGCTGCACCCCACCTACACACTTCGTGGCAGAGCTGGCTTCGTGCTGAACACTGCACTGACAGTGGCTGCTGTGCTTCAGCTGTGCCAGGTTGGTGCTTCATTATAGGGTTGGCCCTACTGATTGCCACTGATCCTAAGAGGAAAGACCATACTAAAATCTGGGGGGTGCAGCTCACCCCAGCAGCTCCTTAGATCCAGCCCTTCCCTAGATACTTCTGAAATGAGTCCTTCATACCCATCATAAATATTACAAGCATTTCCAAAGGTAAAATTATTTGACCTGTTAAGCTTTATAATTAAATGTGTTTGACTTTATTGATTTTGCACCAACTAAATATAGCATTTGAAACTAAATGGAGCATTGGACATTAAATGGAGCATTGGATGTCAGTATAAAATTGCACACCTAAACAACTATTATTACCCGAATTGAGAATGCTGAACAGTATAAAATTATTGTGTTGGCGTTATTTTTTTTGGTTCATGTAGTTATTAGGGTAGAACAATTCTGATTACGTGTCCAGAATCTGAAAACACATCTTTTCAACTATTGTTCTCTCAGCTCTCTGTACTAAGGGCATGGAGTATGCATTCTCTAAGGTGTTGAAAATGTAAGCATTTCAAAGTTAAAGTATTATAGAGGAGCAGTCATTGTATAGCAATAATTCTCCAAAACTGAAGGCAGCTTTTAATCCTTTTTTTTTTACTCCTCCACTCTATTTCTATTGAATGCAGAGAAGGTAGAAGAGGCTGAAGAAATGGCACTTTGCTACAATTTAAAGTAGTGAGTGTACAGCTTGTATAACAGTGTACATTTGCTGTCCCCTCAAAATAGCTCAACACAGCCATTAATGTCTAAACCGCTGGCAACAAAAGTGAAAGTGTCCAATTGGACCCAAAGTGTCAATATTTTGTGTGGCTACCATTATTTTTCAGCACTGCCTTAACCGTCTTGGGCATGGAGTTCACCAGAGCTTCACAGGTTGCCACTGGAGTCCTCTTCCACTCTTCCATGGTGACATCACAGAGCTGGTGGATGTTAGAGACCTTGCGCTCCTCCACCTTCCGTTTGAGGATGCCCCACAGATGCTCAATAGGGTTTAGGTCTGAAGACATGCTTGACCAGTCCATCACCTTTACCCTCAGCTTCTTTAGCAAGGCAGTGGTCATCTTGGAGGTGTGTTTGGGGTCATTATCATGTTGGAATACTGCCCTGCGGCCCAGTCTCCGAAGGGAGGGGATCATGCTCTGCTTCAGTATGTCACAGTACATGTTGGTATTCATGGTTCCCTCAATGAACTGTAGCTCCCTAGTGTCGGCAGCACTCATGCAGCCACAGACCATGACACTCCCACCACCATGCTTGACTGTAGGCAAGACACACTTGTCTTTGTACTCCTCACCTGGTTGTGCCACACACGCTTCACACCATCTGAACTAAATAAGTTTATCTTGGTCTCATCAGACGACAGGACATGGTTCCAGTAATCCATGTCCTTAGTCTACTTGTCTTCAGCAAACTGTTTCTGGGCTTTCTTGTGCATCATCTTTAGAAGAGGCTTCCTCCGGGGATGACAGCCATACAGACCAATTTGATGCAGTGTGTGGCGTATGGTCTGAGCACTGAGAGACTGACTCCCTACACCCCTTCAACCTCTGCAGCAATGCTGGCAGCACTCATACATCTATTTCCCAAAGACAACCTCTGGATATGACGCTGAGCACGTGCACTCAACTTCTTTGGTAGACCATGGCAAGGCCTGTTCTGAGTGGAACCTGTCCTGTTAAACCGCTGTATGGTCTTGGCCACCATGCTCAGCTCAGTTTCAGGGTCTTGGCAATCTTCTTATGGCCTAGGCCATCTTTATGTAGAGCAACAATTCTTCATTTTCGAATCCTCAGAGAGTTCTTTGCCATGA
This sequence comes from Lithobates clamitans, assembly GCA_037952925.1. Taxonomy (NCBI): domain Eukaryota; kingdom Metazoa; phylum Chordata; class Amphibia; order Anura; family Ranidae; genus Lithobates; species Lithobates clamitans. The sequence continues at coordinate 6,373,937 of JBBGZY010000723.1, forward strand.
GGTGCCATGCTGAACTTCCAGTGACCAGTATGAGAGAGTGAGAGCGATAAAACCAAATTTAACACACCTGCTCCCCATTCACACCTGAGACCTTGTAACACTAACGAGTCACATGACATGGGGAGGGAAAATGGCTAATTGGGCCCAATTTTGGATATTTTCACTTAGGGGTGTACTCAGTTTTGTTGCCAGCGGTTTAGACATTAATGGCTGTGTGTTGAGTTAATTTGAGGGGGGCAGCAAATTTACACTGTTATACAAGCTGTACACTCACTACTTTACATTGTAACTAAGTGTCATTTCTTCAGTGTTGTCACATGAAAAGATATAGTAAAATATTTAGAAAAATGTGAGGGGTGTATTCACTTTTGTGAGATACTGTAAATAGATACCCAACATGTCAAACCTTAAATTTGTGTTGCGCCCGTGAAATGGCAACAAACTTCAGTACCCTATATTTTCTATAGGTGATGCTTCAAAAGCCCCCTATAGGTATCAGTTTAGTGTTATAGATGAGGTTTTGTGCTCGTGCGGAGCGATAAATAACATGTGTATGGCAATCAATGTTTTCACGCGTAGGTGCCCCTGACGCATGCGCTTATGTTCCTACATACGTATATGTGGGGGTGGGGGGCCTCAACATTTTGGGGGGGGGGATTTAATGTGCCTGGGTGTAACTTTTTTTCTTATTTTTTCATCATATAGGGAACAAAAAGTCACGTATGTGATTACTTTTAGGTGACAGGTTCTCTTTAAAGAAACATGCAGAGTCTAAAAGACCCTGCATGTCTCCTCTGGACTCCACTAAATGTTTTGCAATGCAGATCCCATTGAAAAACATTGCTTCCTGGCTAAGTTAGCCAGAGACACAGAGAGGCTGACCTGGAAGTGAAGTCATAGATGTTGCTTTCTGGGTCACAACAAGAAGGGGAGGAGAACGGGCGTGTGTCTGCTCTCCTCTCTCCAGTGGCCAGCACTGCCATGTTGCTCCCGGGCCCACAGATGGGCAAGCAGAGGGGGGGCACCGGTACTGGGTGTGTGTGTGAGCAATGGGCGGCAGCGCAGCTGCCTGAATGCTTTCACCTGACAGGCAGACAGTCTGCCTGTCAGTTTCACACACAATCTTGGTGGCTGCAGCCACCGGATTGTGTGTGAACCCCCCCACAATGTACGAACCTGGCAATGAAAGAGTTAAACATCTTTATAGTGGAAATAAACTGTGTCTGAGCACCACAAACCAAATATACTTGTAGGCATGTCGTGGTTAACGCTGCTCCAGATAGGAAGGTTAGGGTTAATTGTGTTTCCTGGTTCTTTTGTTGGAGGACTTTCCTGGGCCTGACACACTGGTTCTGTGCATTATAAAAAGGGACAGTGGTCTATAACTAATGGGGGATGAAGGTGCTCAAAGTTAGAGAAATGTATTGCTCATTACTGCGGCCAGAGTCTGGATCGCCAGTCTTATGCTGAAGTTGGAGTTCCCACTATTAGCGGAGATTACTGAGATTTGCAGTCCTCCCTGAAAAAAACCTCATATGGACTCTGCCAAGTATGGACTCTCATCCTATGCAGGTATGCTGGGGCAGCCATAAGCCTGAAGTTAGGGGCTGGGGATGTTAGGCAAAGACTTTACTTTATGTTGGACTGTTATATGTGTAGGTCATCATGCTAAGTTATTTAAGTAAAAACTTTGAAACATTGCTCTTGCCTAGCCTGAAGTTACTAAAGAGGTGTAATGCAAGTAACCGGCACCCATGGTCTACAGCTTGGGTTAGTTGAAGCACATTGGGGTATAAAGACATCTGTGTGAGAGCTAACATAGTGTGGAGTAAAGCCAGTGGTTACCAAGGGTAACAGAGGTCTACCAAGCAGCCTGTCGTAAGTGTGTACATGTGACAAGCAGAATAGCCTTTTACAGGAGGAGTTGTTGTTGCCACTCTCTCTTTATGAATGATCCATCTCTCATAGCAATGGGAGCAGATCAGCACTTCAGAGGCCTCTAACCTGTACACAGGTATGGAAGAGAAAGAGTTAAAGTTTTTGTTATACCAACATTTCATATTCCTGATATTTGCCTGCTGTACCACATACTTGTCGGAATAAGTATCCTGTTCTCTTTGTATTGTTTCCTTTGCGTGAAATCCCTGGTGTTCCTGCCAGTCCCTCTGCTTTCCTATTAAAAACTGACCACACTAGGCAGAACATACCGTGGTTAGTTCTCTAGCTGTGCTGGGAACTCAGCCTGCTCTCCACCAATGATCAGACTTATCCTGACATGCCCTCCCAGCACAGCCATTCCCTGGGAAGATCGGTGTGCTCTTGCCTCTCCTCTCCCAGCTCTTATGCAGCTGAGAACAGAGAGAACAGAGGGAATGTAGTGACTTATAAAAATATGGAAAGAAAGGTATTTATTATGTTTTTTATATCTAGTCCTTTCCTTTCATTTCTATTTTAAACTGAATGGGTTGTTTTACCAGGTGATCGTTTACAATCACTTTAAGTGAAGTACACGCATGGAGTCCGCGTTAGGTGCACAGCCAGACTGTTATTGGGAGTGAGGTAGCAGTGATATGCTGGACAAGTGGAGAGAGCGAGGGCTCTGTGTGACCCTCCCAAATCAGTGACTGTGGTGATGTACAGTAACACCAACAGAGTTTATTAGAGATCAGGCATCTGTTCAAGTAAAGGTACCCCATGTGTAAGGCCGTGACTCTAATTAAAGTGTTTAGTGTAGCCCAGAAGAACCCACACCCGGTAGACCTCACATTTGTTTGGCACCCAACGAGTAGGGAATATGTAGGACATGACCCCTCGTCTACTACCCCCAACTACCACTCTCCTACACACTGTTTAATTCATTTTTAATATTCAAAGCAATTTCACACATCCATTCATGTCTCCATGCTTAATTTTGTTGAGAAATTACTTTCAAAAACTCTCCCCTAGCATTTCTAGCTGTGGGCATATTGAGGAAGGGCAAATAATTCATGAAGCATTTACTCATAGAATCCATCTGCCCTTAGGTCAGGAGGGTGGGCTTAGCTGAGGAAGCCCCTCCTCCCCTTCTCTAGTTAAAAGAAAAAACATGCCCATGAAGACTCCTGGGATGTATAACATAAGTATGGCCTGGGACAGAAACCAGGAAGTAATTGATGAAATGTAAAAATGTAAAAACAAGTACATTTATTATACCTTCCTATCTATAAACTAATGCTAGCAGCATTAGCATTGGAGAACACTAGCATACACTCAACTAAATTAACTGAAGCTCTCTAAAAAAAAAATCACAAAAATACAAAAAGAAAATTTGGAAAAATACATCCCTATATAATATTACCACTGCAATATTAACTTTGTGCTTCTGCTCCTTATCTTTCACATTGAAGCAGGAAAGGGAAAACTATAGTTAACCTCTCGCTCTTTTAAATAAGCAAAACTTGCCTTCTAGTGCGCACTTTTAAGTTCCCGTTTGTCAGTGGTGTTGACAGGAAAAAAGTCGTTATCCTTTGATTTGCTGTCTAGAGAAAGAAATACACCCACACTAATATATGCTAATTTGTGTAAAAGGGAACTTCGGCTGTTTTAACAATTTCTGTTGAATAAGCAGAAATAGTAATGACAATGTGAAAGAGGATACACCATGTATTGCAGTAACTAAGTCTTTTTCAATGAGGTTTTATGTATATGTGGCTGTGCCCAATAATATAGAGGTGACATATACAAAATATTTGATTACAGTTTGTAGTCTAATAATTATTTCCGTAATGTCCAGGCTAAATAGACTTACAACATGGTAAAATGTGCTAAATAGCAGTTAGGAGGAAAGATTTGTATGGTTGCTATGAAAAAATTCTAGTAAGACCCTTTCCATTACAGACAACTTGTCAAAGATTCTGCAGTGCAGAGGTTTGCATTGCCTTACTGACTCAAGTGATTGCCAATCTCAAAGTACTTTATCACACCTTATTAGAAATACAACTATTACTGATACAATGAATACCAATACTTCAAGGAAACTTGTGCTAAGAGCAATATGTAGGCTCCCTCTGAAAATGCTAATTTACTAGTTGTCATGCTGATCATATTGTAGTGATATGGGACAATTGTGCATTGCAATGGGCAGGGGCATTTTGGGAGCGCTGTATACATGCTGCTTGCAGGACTTTTTCTAAGGTCTCGCAAGCGCAGTATGCTAAGCACTCAGGCTTTCACATTCTGGCAGCACTGGAGGCAGTTTTTAGGCGCTTTACAATTGCGATTTGCAATTAGGGACTATATGCGCCTAAGTTTCTAGGTCTGCCTAGTCACTACTGTTCTTACAAGGACATTAAGCCCCATAATTAGGCCTTGTCAAGGGTGAAACAAATTGGAATTGTGGCCAGAGTTGGGAAGCTTAGCAGTGGGAACTGTCATTGATCTGCTTGATGAATAAAATGACCTAGATGGTTTAAGAAGTCATGGGGGTGTGGCCCGGTTCCTACGGTTTTATCCCCCTGCTTTTCATGCATCTCACACACTGAAAGCAGAAGACATGGGACAGCAGGCAGGAAACCCTTAAAATACCTAACTTTAAGAATGAAAACACAGATAAGTGTTGGAATTAATAAGGCCGCTGATGTTTACTATTGGTTTTAAAACAATAGATTAATTCATCATAAAATAACTCAAATACATAAACTTTAGACAACCTAGCCACTATGACTCGGGCTGCATATAATATATGGGACAGCAGGCAGGAACCCTAAATAACAAACTTAACTTAAAAAATGACATAAACGCAGACAAGTGTTGGATTTAATAAGGTCATGGCTGTTTATTATTGGTTTCAAAAACAACAGATTAATTCATTATAAGAAAACCAAATATATAAACTTTAAGCAACCTAGCCACTATGACTCAAGCTGCATATAATATATTCCAGACTCCATACTTTCAACACAATATAATCATTAATATATCATCTGATAACTTTATTACTTTCTACATATTAGATCTTTGTATGTGTGTTTTTATTTTTTTATTTTACAAAGGTGACACCACCACATAACTACAGCCGCGACAAAAGGGGAGGGAGGGAAACACCACAGCTCCATCTTCTAAGGTGATTGAGCCTGATGGGACCGAACCCCCTTTTTATAGCCCTTTTTGGGGTCCGGATTTGTCCAGATTTATCTGGTTTTCATGGCTGGCACCTGAGACCTAGGAGAGGTCACCTATATTCCTCTCACAAGCCACGTGAGTACCAGGAGATCCCCCTGAGAGCCACGAGCTCCCAAGGGGAACTTGAGTGCCCATTCCTGCCGTCCCTTCCCATGAGGAAAAGGGGGAATTGAAACCGCCTCCCCCTTTTCCTGTCATTCAAGAATCAATAACTTTCCACTTAAAAATTCAATATTTCACTAACATCATAGATAGCCAAATAACTTTATTACTTTCTTTTAAAATATATATCAGTCCCCCTTTGTCTTTTTTTTTTTTTTTACCAAGGTGACACCACCACATAACAACAGCTGTGACATAAGGGGAGGGGGGAAGGGGAACACCACAGCTCTGTCTTCTGAGGCGACTGAGCCTATTATGACAGACCACCCTTTTTATAGCCCTTTTGGGGTCCCAGAATTTTCGGGTTTTTTTAACTGGTACACGTGAGCTGGCAGAGGTCACCTGTGTTCCCCTACCAAGCCAATTGAGCCTCTAGAAGTCCCCACTGAGAACCACAAGCTCCCAGGGGGGACTTGAAACTGCCTATTCCTGCCTCTGTCCCATGAGTAAAAGGGGGGATTGAAACCGTCAACCCCCTTTTCCTATCATGGGACAGCAGGCAGGAAACCCTTAAATAAAATACTTAACTTTAATAATGAAAACGCAGACAAGTGTTGGAATTATTAAAGCTGCACCATTTATTATTGATTTTAAAACAATAGATTAATTAATCAGAAAAGAACTCAAATACATAAACTTTAGACAACCTAGCCACTACGACTCAGGCTGCATATAATATATTCAAGAATTAATAACTTTCCAAAAGACAGGTGGGCCTAAACCCACCTGTCCCCAGAACCCCACACCGTGGCCATTTCAACACAAGAATTCAAGTCTGCGTAAAAAATATTCGCCCCAATTTTAGAGGTGCATTGAAGGAGGGAAAAGCCACCTTAACCGTTGAACCACCTCGGGAAAAAAAGGTCACATTATGAGGCAAAGACAGCTGAATACTGTGTAAGTCGTCCCTAATTCTGAAAATGAGATCCAAAGTCTTCTGTTGCCCAATATAATTTCCCCCCAGATGTACAATCAATACATCCGGTGGGGGAAAATGCTGGTGTAGTCTACCTATTTTGAAAATAGATCAGCCCACATCATGCCTCTCCTACCGCTCCACAAAACCCTAAACTTCTCTGGATCCAAACCCAAATTTTCAGTATACACCCTTTTCTTTGCTCTCTGTTGTGCCCAAAAGATGCAAGAGTGTGCAACAATCCATATTACCTGGGATGTACCTGAAGAAAATCAAAAAGAATGAGTAGGACGAATGTTCAGTGGGGACAGAAAGTATTCAGACTCCCTTAAATTTTTCACTCTTTGTTATATTGCAGCCATTTGCTAAAATCATTTAAGTTCATTTTTTTCCTCTTTAATGTACATACAGCACCCCATATTGACAGAAAAACACAGAATTGTTGACATTTTTGCAGACTTATTAAAAAAACAAACTGAAATATCACATGGTCCTAAGTATTCAGACCCTTTGCTGTGACACTCATATATTTAACTCAGGTGCTGTCCATTTCTTCTGATCATCCTTGAGATGGTTCTACACCAGGGATCCTCAAACTACGGCCCTCCAGCTGTTGCGGAACTACACATCCCATGAGGCATTGTAAAACTCTGACATTCACAGACATGACGGGATTTGTAGTTTTTGAACAACTTGAGGGCCATAGTTTGAAGATCCCTGTTCTACACCTTCATTTGAGTCCAGCTGTGTTTGATTATACTGATTGGACTTGATTAGGAAATTCACACACCTGTCTATATAAGACCTTACAGCTCACAGTGCATGTCAGAGCAAATGAGAATCATGAGGTGAAAGGAACTACCTGAAGAGCTCAGAGACAGAATTGTGGCAAGGCACAGATCTGGCCAAGGTTAAAAAAAAAAATTCTGCTGCACTTAGGGTTCCTAAGAGCACAGTGACCTCCATAATCCTTAAATGGAAGATGTTTGGGACGACCAGAACGCTTCCTAGAACTGGCTGTCCGGCCAAACTAAGCAATTGGGGGAGAAAAGCCTTGGTGAGAGAGGTAAAGAAGAACCCAAAGATCACTGTGGCTGAGCTCCAGAGATGCAGTCAGGAGATGGGAGAAAGTTGTAGAAAGTCAATCATCACTGCAGCCCTCCACCAGTCAGGGCTTTATGGCAGAGTGGCCTGATGTAAGCCTCTCCTCAGTGCAAGACACATGAAAGCCCACATGGAGTTTGCTAAAAAACACCTGAAGGACTCCAAGATAGTGAGAAATAAGATTCTCTGGTCTGATGAGACCAAGATAGAACTTTTTGGCCTTAATTATAAGCGGTATGTGTGGAGAAAACCAGGCACTGTCCATCACCTGTCCAATACAGTCCCAACAGTGAAGCATGGTGATGGCAGCATCATGCTGTGGGGGTGTTTTTCAGCTGCAGGGACAGGACAACTGGTTGCAATCGGGGGAAAGATGAATGCGGCCAAGTACAGGGATATCCTGGACGAAAACCTTCTCCAGAGTGCTCAGGAACTCAGACTGGGCCAAAGGTTTACCTTCCAACAAGACAATGACCCTAAGCACACAGCTAAAATAACGAAGGAGTGGCTTTACAACAACTCCGTGACTGTTTTTGAATGGCCCAGCCAGAGCCCTGACTTAAACCCAATTGAGCATCTCTGGAAAGACCTAAAAATGGCTGTCCACCAACTTTTACCATGTAACCTGACAGAACTGGAGAGGATCTGCAAGGAGGAATGGCAGAGGATCCCCAAATCCAGGTGTGAAAAACTTGTTGCATCTTTCCCAAAAAGACTCATGGCTGTATTAGATCAAAAGGGTGCTTCTACTAAATACTGAGCAAAGGGTCTGAATGCTTAGGACCATGTGATATTTCAGGTTTTCTTTTTTAATAAATCTGCAAAAATTTCAACAATTCTGTGTTTTTCTGTCAATATGGGGTGCTGTGTGTACATTAATGAGGAAAAAAAAATAATTAAATGATTTTAGAAAATGGCTGCAATAAAACAAAGAGTGAAAAATTTAAGGGGGTCTGAATACTTTACGTCCCCACTGTATAATAAATAACTGTCAGACTTCCATTTACCTACTTTTTTTATGATGCTAGCATCAAATCCCAGCCTTGATGCTTCAGTAGCTGCCCCAATTCTAAAAGAATGAGATATGAGATGAGAACAGTGTAAATTCAATATTTTTAAAAAGATTAAATTTATTTAAGGACGCATATAAATAGATATTTTGTAAGAGGGGTACCAGGCTCGTTAACAAAAATCCCAAACCAGCCAATGGTCTAATTTGTAAATACTTCTTAATTAATTTTACTGGGCAAATGGAAGAGCCACTACAAGCATAGAGATTGATCCAATTTCCTTTTCCCAGTTGGTCTATTTTTGACCGACCAATATATATTTTTACCATTGTGTCAGAAACAATAACATCAGAAGCTTGAATAATACTCAGCTCAGAAACTCTAAGAGCTGCAAAGAATGTAACAGAAAATATTGCCTAAAATAATACAGCCTCAAAAGAAGAAAACAAACTTGACTTGTTACCGAACAAAGTTCGATAAGAATGTCACTCCAGATGTACATATGACCACGAATATTGTTTATTAAATAAAAAATTTCAAAAAATAGCAAAATCAAATTTTCAGAAAAAGAAACAGTGGGTTCTTGGATAGAATTTAAAAAAGAACCCAGGTTGACTGTGCCACAGAATTCCTAATACATTCAGATATGGACCCTAAAGAAGGTCCCATAAATTGGGTGGACACAGTATTCCCATTTGATCCGCATCTGGAAACAGCTGGAAGAAACAATCCATCTGCAGGCGAGATAACGAATCTGCCAAGTCACTGTCCTTCCCAGCTACATGAATCGCCTTTAATTAAATAATCAGAGACATCTGCAGATCATATGATGTGGCAGGACAATGACTGGCGGAGACTTGTATGTTAAGCAATTACTAAACATAGAGTTTAGTATCTGTTCTGACAAGTATCCTCTTATTTTTAAAATCTGTGACCCCAAATCTTCAAAGCCACAATAATTGGAAATAATTCCAGTAAAATTATGTTTTTTAAATAACCCTTCACCTTCACCATCTGGGATTCCAACAGTCAGCACACCTATGGGACCGCTAAACTGCAGCAAAACCACATGACCCAGCTGAGTCAGTGAATAAGAGAAATTCTCTTGCCACATAGCTCTACCGTTAAAGTGTGTAAGAAATTGCAGCCAAACCATTAGATCTTCCCTCATATCATGTGTAACACTAACATGAGCAAATGGGGATTGTAAACCTGAATTTGCCAAATATAATCTTCTAGAAAACAATTTTTAAACACACTTTTTTCTTGCGAATTATAGCCAACAACTTCCGGTAACCTAAACTCCATTAAATTAGTATCAATAGTGACACCTAAGAATTCCAGGCAAGTTGAGGGCCAAGCTATCTTTTCCAAGGCCAAAGGAACACCAAGGTGGTAACAAATTTAAAAAATTTTTTCCAATAATAAAAAACATTCAGAAGAATTAGCTGCGTCTAAAAAGAAAAAATCTTCTAGGTAATGAATGATAAATTGGGAACCAGCTTCTGTACTAATGACCCATTCTAAAAAAGAAGAAAATTATTCAAAATAGAAACAAGACAGCGAGCAACCCATTGGTAGACATTTATCGAAATAAAAACTTCCTTAAAAGAAAAAACCTAAAGGATTAAAGCATAATGGGTGAATTAGCAGAAGGCGGAAGGCTGATTTTATATCAGCCTTTGCCATGAGAGGTCCCTTGCCTAAACATCTGAGCTTTTTTAGAGTGTCTTCAAAAAAAACGTAAGTAACTGATGCAAGGTTATCATCAATCTGGTCATTAAGGGATTTTCCTTTTGGAAATGAAAGATGATGTATTAATTGATAAGGGTTATTTTCTTTCTTGGGAACAATAACCAAAGGAGAAATCCTAAAATTAATAAGAGGCGGGGAACTAAATGGACCTTTCATTCTGCCTTCTTTAACCTCTTTACAAATTTTTTCAAAAACAATGTCTGCAGCATTCTCTACAGATTTAAGATTGTTAACTAAAGTGCATCCCTGGCTAGAGAAGGTAGGTAACAAAAAAACATCCCGAAACCCTTCAATTAGTAGCTGGGTTCTCAACTTGCCTGGAAAGGCCTGTAGCCATGGGAGCATGTCTTGGCATCTCATTGGGGTTAATGCCTTTAGAAACATTCCCTTTGATACTGGATGTGCTCTGGCACAAAAGGCACACTCATGCCTGTATTTGCATTTCATTTGTAGTTTGGCCATTTGCAATGGCCCCTGTTAAAGTTGAAGCAGATTCCCTTTTTATAAATGGAATTGATTGCTGGCTGAGAATTGGGGTTCTGCTTAGCATAAACCACTCTTTGAGGGAGAAAAAGATTGAGCAAAAGGCCACGTATTTTACTTTCCATTTGAATGAAGGGTGTACCGATAATTTTTGACGAAAAGCCTCGTTGTAGTTATACCAAGCACTGCCACCAAAATTCTTAAATGCCTCAAGGATAAAATCTAAATGCTGAAATAATCCAGTGTTTTTTTCTGGAAATTTTGTCACATACCATCCCCGAAAAATACAGAAGACCTGTAACCAGTTGTTAAATGACCTGGAAACAGGTCTTTGTCTATCCTCATCTTCTTTTTTTTCTGATTTAACAATTAAATCTTTGGCTGGCGGAAGCAACGATAAAATATCTATAATTGCCAATTTTTTTCTTTTATTGACATACATAAGTGGACCCCTAATGGAGAGAGTTCACATGGTATAGACTCTTTTAAACAAGTCTCAGGTAAATTCTATGACTTGGCTAACTGATAAGTAGAAGAAATATGTGTGTTTAAATTAGGTTGAGAAGACTGAACGCCATTAGCAGAAATCCCAGTAGATGGCACCCATATCCCAACAGCAGAAACATCATTATGATGAGTAACAGAAGCTGGCAATGCCTGAGCTTGGCTGTTAGCTAACTGCATATCCTTAACCAATTTAGCCAATAGTTCAGCTATATTAGATAACATAGGAACGGAAGATAACTCACCAGCCCCTTGTTGTGCAGAGACCAAAGGCTGAAGAGATGGACCAATAATCAAGCTGTTACCATCACTCCCACTGCTTACTTGTGTAATAGGAGCTGTATTATTTGCAGTATTTGCCGCTGACCCCGCTCCAGCTTCTGTTAGCGGCATTCGTTGCCATGGAGATTCCTCTTCATGATCACCCTCGAACGGCCTCTGTACAGAGGCTCTGCCTCCAGATACACCTCCGGCTGCACCCTCGGCCGAGTTCCTGGCCACTCCTCCTGTCATGTTTCTAGCCACACCTCTAGCCACGCCTCCCGATGCTCTGTGCCTGCCTGGAGACCACCCAGTGCTTCTAGCTGCCGCTGGCCGAGATGGTGATGAGGAGTGTATTCGGCATGGGATGCACCTCCTCTTCGCTGGTTCACTCCCAGGGGCGGAGTTGATGCTGCCTCCTCGCCTCTGACTCAGAACTTCCTCCCACGGCTCTGCTTTCTCCTCTTCCGGATGCGGCACGGGCTCCCAGATGGATACTTCTCACCATCTGTCCAACTTCGGCCGCCGCATTCCAGGATCCAGTGGCTCCTCCTATTTAAAAAAATATATATATATATATTTCCTTTTCCTTTCCTGGATTCTACAAGTTTTCTCTCCTCCTGTGCCTGGTGACATAGGCACTTTCCATTTAGAATTCCTAAAAAATGCTGCTCCAGGCTCCCTTTAGTCCTAGTGATGTAATAAAAAATCCTATGTGATTTTTGATAAGAGGGAAGATTAGAATTGACTGGCTAACCCACTCCATCAGTAGAGGTGAGACTAAAGTCTTTATGGAACCTTATACTTGTAACCTTTACAATTGACAGGTGTATCTGTACTGTATAGTGATGTAAAAAACTGTCTTATTTTAACATGGGTTTTTATTAGGGTTGTTACTGATTAAAATTTTCGTGTTTGATTAATTGATTTTTTTTTAAAAATAGATTAATCGACTCATTTCGATTAATTATAACGCACATACAGATCCAACTACTTTTAGCTGATCTCCTTGCATTGCAACTCTGCATTAGTCAGTGGTAAATGTGGTATACACTATATACAATCACCCGACACTAGTTCGTTTCCACAATCCATGACTTAACTTCACAGTTCACACAAATACTTTTTAAATTCAAACTGTAGCACTGACGTAAGTAATTTTTTGTATTAAACTTTAAGAAAAACGTAGAAAGTTAGTTTAACTTTACTTTTAAAACTTATCTAGTATATTGCAACGGCCGAAGCCGGACATAGCAGGGCATGGCTAGGACGTCAAACGTCAATCAAAAGCAAGCGCCGCGGTCATGGCAACAGCAGAAGCCGATCCACACGGCAAAAATATCACAGCTTATCAGCCACTAAGGACAACAATGTTATCAACGGAGGTTATCAAATTTGCCTACACTTAGCTCACTGAATGATCCCAGTTAACCACATCCATATTTACCATCACTGTCCAGGCTGTCCGGTGACGTAACGGACATCGACGTCACCGGACTCCTCCCCCTTCCCTTCGTTAGCAGACAGAGGCACTTGAGGAATGGGGGAGGAGTCACGGACATCGACGTCACCGGATCTCCGACGGAACTCCCTGAAGACCCGGAAGCTGACAGAGAGGTGAGTACCGATCAAAAGAATTTTGATCGATCAAAAAAATGAACAATTAATCGAGGAATTAATCGTTAATATTCACAGCCCAAGTTTTTATGACACACTTTTGCTACTATTTATATTTGAACTTTTGTGCCCAGTGCTCCTCTGTACATATCTGAGAGTTTACAGTCTGGTGAGTTCTCCGCTTGTCACGATGAGAGAGAGGTAGTAGCCTAGAACCAGAACAAGGTCCACACACACTTTATTTTCATCATGGATCTGCTTTTTTGAAGGAAAACGTACCTTATGGTGTATTCATCAACCAATTTTTACTTTATTTGCTCCAGAGTTATCGTGCATATATTGGTTAAACAGGTTAAACATACGTGTCACCTGTGGCAAAAAAAAATAAAAAATCATTGTGTGCATAATAAAGTCTGTATTAAGAGTATATATAATTGTTTCTTCTGTATTTCTCATGTCTTCTCACACCTCCAGTGCAATCCTGTAATCAAGCCAATGTGCCCAATACATACAGTATAGCTGTATTCAAACCCACGAGACAAATATGCCCTTACTGAAAATTTTGGTGTCACTGTCTCTGCCCCTCCTTGTCCCTTACACCCCAGAGAGCTGTCCCCTGCTTGGATCATTTGGGGTGTGGTTGTATTCCATTGTTGTGTCTGCCTTGGAAGAAATATATATTATGGGATGGATGTCCATGTGGAGGGAGGAGGAACTCCTCCAGCAGCCCCTGCTGATAACCTTGAATACACCTGACCTGTGTGGCTATTGTCATTGGACAGTTTAACCCGCCCTGTTTCCAAGGGTGGGAGGGAAGTGTGTCTGAGGGATTTTGATCTGTTGAAACATGTGCTGGAAGCAAGGCAGTTGTGTGTTTTGCCAGTCCTGCAGCCTCCATCCAGGGAGTGGATTACCCTTGGCTGTGTGCCATCCTGAGCGTGGATTAACCCTGTGATCACTTACGCTGTGAATAGAGTGAATTTTATTCTTATGTATCCAAGAATGAGCACGGACTACCTCTACTTGCCAGAACTCTCTTACTTCCTTTGTTTGGCCAGGCTGACGCGTATTACCCTTTAAAAACATGGACTATGCTACCCCGCTGTGCATTTATACGGTGTTCTGGACTCTTTACCCAGCTGTGATAGCTGCTACCTGGCTGTGCGTTAACCCTGCTAGCGTTAAATAAAAGAGTGCCCCTACTCTCCACGTGTGTCTGTAACACCTACATCTCCGTTACAACTGGTTGGCAGCGGTGGGATCAGAGTGCAGAAGAGGATAATGGAAAGCAATAACCCCCTAGCACTGGAACTAGCCCGGGGTAGTGAATATAAGAATTGGACAGTGGCGACTTTGCAAGTAAAGGCCAAGGAACTAGGCCTTGGCTGTAGGGGTCTGTCCAAAGATAAGCTGGTCACAGCCATCAAAGACAACCTGCAAGGAGCTGACAGCATGGATGGTCTTAAGCCAGAGACAGAACACACTCCCTCCGCTGTTTCAAGCCCCAGGAGCCCCTGGGTCGCTGAGTATGAGGAGGAGATGGCCATCCTGGGCTCCGAAGCCACCTTGGAGGACAGGCGGAATACAACCTGGAGAGCTCATGAGAGAGAAACCAGGGTAGACCCCAGAGGACGAGATTCTCTCCTTAGCCCAAGAGCTCTTAGAGCTGACCCACCAAAGGTGACTCGTAGGAACTTTTGTAAAGCTACAGGGGATGTGGAAGGATTTTTCCAGGACTTCAAACACTTATGTAAACTACTGAATGTACCCTGTACAGACTGGGTGCGGCACCTGGTCAGCCTGCTGGAAGGGGGTGCAGCACCTGCATACCAGACAATGGACACCCAATGGAATCGGGACTACCCTATAGTCAAACAGACTGAGCTAGAACACTACGCTGTAACCCTAGAAACCCACCAGATCCAATTCCGGGACCTTTTTTGTCACTCTGAACCATCCTTTAAAATGTATGCACACAAGATATCCCGGGCCTGACGGCGCTTGCTGGAGGGAGAACAGGCCCTAACCCTTGAACATGTTATTCAGACCTTTCTGAAGGAGCAGTTCTATAATCAATGTCCCGTGGAAGTGGGTGAAGGAGAGAAACCCTACCACGCTTAAGCGAGCAGCTGCCCTGGCCGATGAGGTTCTCACCATCAAGCCACATTGGAAAAAATGGGTGGCCAAACCGCCTCAGACCCAGAACATTGCCCGCCCGCTCCTTAACCCTCCTACGCCCCTCTTCCAGCGACCTGGCCTCCCAGCCCCGGGACCCTCTCCACCACCTCTCTACCGGGCCATCTGGCCCACCCTAGGAACATCGGTGCTATGGTTGCAACCAGACTGGGCACTTCCAGGCCAGCTGCCCCAGGAACCACCGCCCCACTTGTCCGGTCAACTATGTTGAACTACCACTGGAGGAGGAACAGTTTTTTCCACCCCCCCAAAGTGAATGGATGCCTCCAAAAGCCACTGACGTCCCTCAAGGAGTCTAGGGGTAGTGAATATAAGAATTGGACAGTGGCAACTTTGCAAGGAAAGGCCAAGGAACTAGGCCTTGGCTGTAGGGGTCTGTCCAAAGATAAGCTGGTCACCGCCATCGAAGACAACCTGCAAGGAGCTGACAGCATGGATGGCCTTCAGCCAGAGACAGAACACACTCCCTCCGCTGTTTCAAGCCCCAGGAGCCCCTGGGTCGCCTAGTATGAGGAGGAGATGGCCATCCTGGGCTCCGAAGCCACCTTGGAGGACAGGCTGAATACAACCTAGAGATCTCAGGAGAGGGAAACCAGGGTAGACCCCAGAGGACGAGATTCTCTCCTCAGCCCAAGAGCTCTTAGAGCTGACCCACCAAGGGTGACTCGTAAGGACTTTAGGCCCTTTTGTGAAGCTACGGGGGATGTGGAAGGATTTTTCCAGGACTTCAAACACTTATGTAAACTACTGAATGTACCCTGTACAGACTGGGTGCGGCACCTGGTCGGCCTGCTGGAAGGGGGTGCAGCTGCTGCATACCGGACAATGGACACCCAATGGAATCGGGACTACCCTATAGTCAAACAGACTGTGCTAGAACACTATGCTGTAACCCCAGAAACCCACCATATCCAATTCGGGGACCTTTCTTGTCACTCTGAACCATCCTTTAAAATGTATGCACACAAGATATCCCGGGCCTGGAGGGAGAACAGGCCCTAACCCTTGAACATGTTATTCAGACCTTTCTGAAGGAGCAGTTCTATAACCAATGTCCTGCGGAAGTGGGTGAAGGAAAGGAACCCTGCCACGCTTGAGCGAGCAGCTGCCCTGGCCGATGAGGTTCTCACCATCAAGCCACATTGGAAAAAATGGGTGGCCGAACTGCCTAAGGCCCAGAACATTGCCCGCCCGCTCCTTAACCCTCCTACGCCCCTCTTCCAGCGACCTGGCCTCCCAGCCCCGGGACCCTCTCCACTACCTCTCTACCGGGCCCGACCATCTGGCCCACCCTAGGAACATCGGTGTTATGGTTGCAACCAGACTGGGCACTTCCTGGCTAGCTGCCCCAGGAACCACCACCCCACTTGTCCGGTCAACTATGTTGAACTACCACTGGAGGAGGAACTGTTTTTTTCCACCCCCCCAAAGTGAATGGATGCCTCCAACAGCCACTGACGTCCCTCAAGGAGTCTATGGGGTTCGTCCACTTATGCCAAGCTACCCAGAGAAAAGACAGCAGCATTTGCAGGAGATCTACATAGATGGAAGAAATGTCATTGGTTTCGCATCACAGGCGCCTTTCGGACCATCGCTGATCCCTGTGTCGTGAATCCAGAAGCGATTAGGAAGGGCCCCAGATTTTCTATCAAACTAGCAGGGGGCGCCAGGAAACACATCCCAAAGGCTACAGTTCTCCTAAATTACGGGTTTGGGGAGAAACTTTGTTCTGTTGGGGTAATGGCATTCTGCGGACATTCTGCTAGGGAATGATCTGAGAGAACTTAATAGTCAGTTTCTAGGGGGTGTGACCCAGAGCTACTCTTTGGGAGTAGAGCAGAAATCTGGGACAGAATTGAGACAAGACACAAATACTTTAAGAATTTATCCCGTTAACTGTGTAAAGGTTCATGCCAACCCCGCCAGTGCCCCAAGGTTTAGGGTAGCATCTCTTGATTTGCAAAACAGGTGGGGACATACAGGAAGGGCACCCCAGCCCCGTTGCTATAGATGCAGAGAGAGGGGGCACCTGCATGCTATTTGTCCCAAGGACTGTAGGGGGGAGTCTAACTCCACAGCTTCACTTTGGTGGAGAGGCAATGGTAGTGGATCAAATTATCCTCCCAGCGGTTCATTTGTGGGCTGAGACTAACGACTTCTGTACCCCAAGGTGATGCCCTGCTGGAATGAGCTTTAATACACACGCGTCCGGCAAATAACAAACAGTTAAATGAACACCTAGATTGTTCTGCTGTGGAACTAGCACATGTACAATGCACAAGGCCTGTTGAGGCCTCCTTCAAGTACATGTTATACATGTTATATAAAAGGGGAGGAGTTGTCACGGTCTCTACCTCTCCTTTTCCCTTACACCCCAGAAAGCTGTCCCCTGCTGGGATCATTTGGGGTGTGGTTGTATTCTATTGTTGTGTCTGCCTTGGAAGAAATATATTTTATGGGATGGATGTCCATGTGGAGGGAGGGGGAACTCCTCCAGCAGCCCCTGCTGATAAGCTTGAATACACCTGACCTGTGTGGCTATTGTCATTGGACAGTTTAACCCGCCCTGTTTCCAAGGGTGGGAGGGAAGTTTGTCTGAGAGAATTTATCTTTTGAAACATGTACTGGAAGGAAGGTAGTTGTGTGTTTTGCCAGTCCAGCAGCCTCCATCCAAGGAGTGGATTACCCTTGGCTGTGCCATTATGAGAGTGGATTACCCTTGGCTGTGTGCCATCCTGAGCGTGGATTAACCCTGTGATCACTTACGCTGTGAGTAGAGTGAACTTTATTCTTACGTATCCAAGACTGAGCATGGACTACCCCTACTTGCCAGAACTCTGTTACTTCCTTTGTTTGGCCAGCCTGGCACGTATTACCCTTTATCAACAAGGACTTTGCTACCCCGCTGTGCATTTATACTGTGTTCCAGACTCTTGCTTTAACCGGCTGTGATAGCTGCTACCTGGCTGTGTGTTAACCCTCCTACCGTTAAATAAAAACTTGCTGAGTGCTCCTACTCTCCGCGTGTGTCTGTTACACCTACATCTCCATTACATCTGGTCACAAGTGCTTTTTTGAAAATTCTCCCTTTACTCTCATCACTTCCTCATCCAAACCTCTAGGTAATCTTGGAAAATGTGAAAACAAATAAAGCTGCACATAGTTTTATATTCTTAAAAGCTTTATTAAAACAAATACACTCCAAATTACAATCACATAACAAGGTGCTGTGATTTGTAGTTGTTAAATCTGCATTAGCATATAGATTCAAAGTTGCTGAGCTCATCAGCAGACATACTGCCTTTATTGTCTCTTACCCACCCAGCTTACATCCCATAAATTGTGATGGAAAATACAACATTTTACAGTTGTCATAATAAGAAAATGTGAAGGTAAATCTTCCATTGAAGACACCTGTTCAGGTGTCAACTGTCAAAGAAGGGAATTGCTCTCAAAATAAAATTGAATAGAAAAGCTTTGGATACATACACTGTGACAGTAGTAGGAGATGCTGTCACTACAAAATTGGTAGTTTGGGGGACACAGGGTGTGCACATTTGCGTGGTGCAAGACTGCAGAGCATAGATGTGACCGGGAGAAAACTGCTTTCACAGCTTTCTCCAGGTTTTGGTATTCCGGCATGGGGCTCATTAGTTTGGAGATTCCATAGTGTCTTGGGTGGGGTGGGATCTCCAACCGTATCCAGATTTTGTAGATGACCAGCAGGGTGTGTGCTCAGGTTAACACAGCCCTTATAATGACGGTATAGGAATACCTCATGGCTCCCAGTTGGAGACTGCTCCACCCCAAGAGAGACAGGAGGTCCCCAGGAGTCAGAGGGGCTGCAGGAGGCAGCCAGAACCTGTGTGACTGATCGGAGCTGTGGGCGCTAAAGTAAAGCCGCCCACATTGAAGAATGCTGTGGTCTGTGTGACCAGGATAAAGAGCAGAGGTGCTGTTAAAGAGCCAGGTGGGCTAGTTTTCCATTGCGTATATTTGCTGGAGAAGAACCCCTGCATGGGAAAACTTTATGTTACAGACTTTTATTTGGCTTTATAATAAAAATGGGCTACCATGCCCTAAAATATAGTTCCTGATTGGCTTGAATCACTGACAAATGCATCTACCACGAGAGCTAATGGTCCTCCATGTTACAACACTATAATTAAGATTAATTATAATGATTTTTAAAGTTGAAAATTACTGTTGCTTTTGAGAAGAAAGGAAAGTTAAAACGGTATTAAACCCTAAACCAAAATATGTAATATATTGCAGATTACCAATCATTAGATGTGGTGGCTGCATCAGTTTTCTTTTCTTTGGCTTTTTCTCTATGTTTTTACCCGGTGATCTGGCCAGTAACACAACTAAATATGAAAGCCCTTTGCGCTACCAAGTGAGCAAGTGATAAATGATACTTGTGAAACCGTGATAATCAATACCTAAAACTGACTGCAAAATCTGTAGTGTTCACAATACACAAATAGGCAAAACAATGAAAGGGGGGAGTGATCTTGCGCAGTAATAAATTATCACAAACAATATATACAGTCAGGTCCATAAATATTGGGACATCGACACAATTCTAATCTTTTTGGCTCTATACACCACCACAATGGATTTGAAATGAAACTAACAAGATGTGCTTTAACTGCAGACTTTCAGCTTTAATTTGAGGATATTTACATCCAAATCAGGTGAACGGTGTAAGAACTACAACAGTTTGTATATGTGCCTCCCACTTTTTAAGGGACCAAAAGTAATGGGACAATTGGCTGCTCAGCTGTTCCATGGCAAGGTGTGTGTTATTTCCTCATTATCCCATCTACAAGGAGCAGATAAAAGGTCCAGAGTTCATTTCAAGTGTGCTATTTGCATTTTAAATCTGTTGCTGTCAACTCTCAATATGAGATCCAAACAGCTGTTACTATCAGTGAAGCAAGCCATTATTAGGCTGAAAAAACAGAACAAACCTATCAGAGAGATAGCAAAAACATTAGGTGTGACCAAATCAACTGTTTGGAACATCCTTAAAAAGAAAGAACGCACTGGTGAGCTCAGCAACACCAAAAGACCCGGAAGACCACGGAAAACAACTGTGGTGGGTGACCAAAGAATTCTTTCCCTGGTGAAGAAAACACCCTTCACAGCAGTTGGCCAGATCAAGAACACTCTCCAGGAGGTAGGTGTATGTGTGTCAAAGTCAACAATCAAGAGAAGACTTCAGAGTGAATACAGAGGGTTCACCACAAGATGTAAACCATTGGTGAGCCTCAAAAACAGGAAGGCCAGATTAGAGTTTGCCAAACAACATCTAAAAAAGCCTTCACAGTTCTGGAACAACATCCTATGGACAGATGAGACCAAGATAAACTTGTACCAGAGTGATGGGAAGAGAAGAGTATGGAGAAGGAAAGGAACTGCTCATGATCCAAAGCATAGCACCTCATCAGTGAAGCATGGTGGTGGTAGTGTCATGGCGTGGGCATGTATGGCTGCCAATGGAACTAGTTTTCTTGACTGCAAAGGATTTGCAACCAAGTATTAAAAAGTGAAAGTTTGATGGATGATTGTTAATCTGTCCCATTAGTTTTGGTCCCTTAAAAAGTGGGAGACACATATACAAACTGTTGTAATTCCTACACCGTTCACCTGATTTGGATGTAAATACCCTCAAATTAAAGCTGGAAGTCTGCAGTTAAAGCACATATTGTTTGTTACATTTCAAATCCATTGTGGTGGTGTATAGAGTGATTAGAATTGTGTTGATGTCCCAATATGTATGGACCTGACTGTATATGCAATAGTGGTGCACCAAATAAAGTCCAAAAAACATAAATTCAACACATGATAGAGATGTCTCTAATAAATATTCATTCCGTGCCTTCACACAACTGTTATGTGCTCCCAGAACTCTAACCTTAAAACAGTTATTATCCAGCCTCAAAGATATGGGAATATCCAGCCTTCAAGCTCTAAGTTACAGGATACAACGTATCGCTACAGGTTCCTCTTCCTGAGACACATAGAGTAATACCGATATCCGGGCTCCAAAACGCCAGGCTTCAAACTTCTGACATATCACTATAGGCTCCAGTTATAATAGGAATCAAAAAGACAAAATGCCCTCCATAGTGTAGTAAATTAAAATAAAGGGATCATTTATTGTAGACAAATGGATTCTTATATCAAACAAGCATTAAAAGTGCATTAGAATAAAATTCACTGTGTTTTTCACATCACTTCCGGTCCGCTTCAATCTCTGGCCACACCCTGTGTGTTATGTCACAACACGTGACTTCATCAGGGGACTGGCCAGTAATACACCTTTGGTATTATCCCTGCAGTCTCGGCGCCATATTTGAATCTAATCTATCACAAAGCTGCACTGACATGGCTGGACTGGGGCAAAGCTGCATGGGCAAAGCTGCACGGGCAAACCTGCACTGCCAAAGCTGCACTGGGGCAAGGCTGCATTGGGGCAAAGCTACACTGACAAGGCTGCACTGACAAAGCTGCACTGACAAGGCTGCACTGACAAGGCTGCACTGACAAGGCTGCACTGACACTGAAAAGGCTGCAGATGGACAGATAAGGCTGCACTGATGGGCATTTTAATGTAAGTTTTTTTTTCCTTAAACTTCCCTCCTAAAAGTTTTTTTTCCTTAAAATTCTCTCCTAAACTTGGGGTGCGTGTTATACGCCGGCGCGTGTTATATGCCGATAAATACAGTAGTTATACCGGGATGATCTACAGGCATCATTCCAGTATGGGTTTTTTCAGCCGGCGATTCTGTTTGTGGCAGAAGTGATTTGAGTGGTTAAATAGCCACTCAATCACTTTTGTGGGTGGCAGAAGGGGGCCCCCCCTCCCTCTGCCGCCGTTCCTGGGCTCTAAGTGTAAAAAATAAAAATAAAAAATTGTATAAGTAATAATTAAAAAAAATAAATAAAAAGAAGCACCCCCATCTCACCGCGTTTATGTGCAAATGTGAATGCATACGTTACTCCCGCACGTTCATGTGAGGTCGTGTTGTGAACATTAGAGTAAGAATAATAATTCTAGCACCAGACCTCCTCTGTAACTCTAGACTGGTAACCTGTAAAGGCATTGAAAGCATCGCCTATGGAGAATTTTAAGCACCGTAGTTTGCCGTCATTCCACGGGCAGATGCAATTTTTAAAGCGTGACATATTAGGTATCTATTTACTCGGTGTAACATCATCTTTCACATGATACAAACAAATTGGAGTAAATATTGTGTATTTATTTATTTTTTAAAGTGTATTTTTTCCCCAAAAAAAATGCATTTGAAAAACTGCTGTGCAAATTTTGTGTGGCATAAAAAATTACAACACCCATCACTTTATTCTATAGGGCCTCTGCTAAAAAATGTATATAATGTTTAGGGGTTCAAAGTAATTTTCTAGCAAAACAAAGTTGATTTTTACATGTAGGGTGAAGTGTCAGAATTGGCCCGGGGGTACGAAGTGGTTAAAGAATTATTTTTTGGTTTACTATTTTGGGTCCCGTTTTCCCTTTGAAATCAGGAGATATCCATTAACATTTCCAACCTAATGAAAGCTGTTCTGAAGAATAACAAGGTACAGTATAATCCACCTGGATACACTAAGTAGTTGTGATGATATGCACAGTTTTAGGAACACGTGTTTAAGTTGCAAAATTGGGATTGGGCGTTAAGTTTTGTTTGATTCTGGTCATAAAGGGGAGAAGAATTCCTTTTCTACCCTTGTTAAATAATTAAATTTTGCTACCAGTTTTAAATTGTTTATTTAGAGTTTATATGTTTAACCACTTGACGACCGCCTCACGCCGATGTACGTCGGCAAAGTGGCACGGACAGGCAAAATCACGTACAGGGTACGTGATTTGCCTTCCGCAGGTGGGGGGTCCGATCGGACCCCCCCCCGGTGCCCGAGGCGGTCGTCTTTTGTCCAGCGGCGATCGGTGATGAGGGGGAGACCATCCGTTCGTGGCCCCCCCCTCGCGATCGCCGCCGGCCAATGAGAATCTTCCTTTGCTGCTGTATGCTAAACAGCAGCAAAGGAAATGATGTCATCTCTCCTCGGCTCGGAAATTTCCGTTCCGGCCCGAGGAGAGAAGACATCAATGTGAGTGCACAAACACTACACACACAGTAGAACATGCCAGGCACACAAAACACCCTGATCCCCCCCCCCCGATCGCCCCCCGATCCCCCCCCAATCACCCCCCCCCCTGTCACAAACTGACACCAGCAGTTTTTTTTTTTTTTTTTTCTGATTACTGCATAGTGTCAGTTTGTGACAGTAAGTGTGTTAGGGCAGTTAGTATTACCCCCCTTTAGGTCTAGGGTACCCCCCTAACCCCCCCTAATAAAGTTTTAACCCCTTAATCACCCCCTGTCACCAGTGTCGCTAAGCGATCATTTTTCTGATCGCTGTATTAGTGTCGCTGGTGACGCTAGTTAGTGAGGTAAATATTTAGGTTCGCCGTCAGCGTTTTATAGCGTCAGGGACCCCCATATACTACCTAATAAATGTTTTAACCCCTTGATTGCCCCCTAGTTAACCCTTTCACCACTGATCACCGTATAACCGTTACGGTTGACGCTGGTTAGTTCGTTTATTTTTTATAGTGTCAGGGCACCCGCCGTTTATTACCGAATAAAGGTTTAGCCCCCCGATCGCCCGGCGGTGATATGCGTCGCCCCAGGCAGCGTCAGATTAGCGCCAGTACCGCTAACACCCACGCATGCAGCATGCGCCTCCCTTAGTGGTATAGTATCTGATCGGATCAATATCTGATCCGATCAGATCTATACTAGCGTCCCCAGCAGTTTAGGGTTCCCAAAAACGCAGTGTTAGCGGGATCAGCCCAGATACCCGCTAGCACCTGCGTTTTGCCCCTCCGCCCGGCCCGGCCCAGCCCACCCAAGTGCAGTATCGATCGATCACTGTCACTTACAAAACACTAAACGCATAACTGCAGCGTTCGCAGAGTCAGGCCTGATCCCTGCGATCGCTAACAGTTTTTTTGGTAGCATTTTGGTGAACTGGCAAGCACCAGCCCCAGGCGTCAGGTTAGCGCCAGTACCGCTAACACCCACGCACGCAGCATACGCCTCCCTTAGTGGTATAGTATCTGAACGGATCAATATCTGATCCGATCAGATCTATACTAGCGTCCCCAGCAGTTTAGGGTTCCCAAAAACGCAGTGTTAGCGGAATCAGCCCAGATACCTGCTAGCACCTGCGTTTTGCCCCACTGCCCGGCCCAGCCCAGCCCACCCAAGTGCAGTATCGATCGATCACTGACACTTACAAAACACTAAACGCATAACTGCAGCGTTCGCAGAGTCAGGCCTGATCCCTGCGATCGCTAACAGTTTTTTTGGTAGTATTTTGGTGAACTGGCAAGCACCAGCCCCAGGCAGCGTCAGGTTAGCGCCAGTACCGCTAACACCCACGCACACACCGTACACCTCCCTTTGTGGTATAGTATCTGATCGCATCAATATCTGATCCGATCAGATCTATACTAGCGTCACCAGCAGTTTAGGGTTCCCAAAAACGCAGTGTTAGCGGGATCAGCCCAGATACCTGCTAGCACCTGCGTTTTGCCCCTCCGCCCGGCCCGGCCCAGCCCACCCAAGTGCAGTATCGATCGATCACTTTCACTTACAAAACACTAAACGCATAACTGCAGCGTTCGCAGAGTCAGGCCTGATCCCTGCGATCGCTAACAGTTTTTTGGTAGCGTTTTGGTGAACTGGCAAGCGCCAGCGGCCTAGTACACCCCGGTCGTAGTCAAACCAGCACTGCAGTAACACGTGGTGACGTGGCGAGTCCCATAAGTGCAGTTGAAGCTGGTGAGGTGGCAAGCACAAGTAGTGTCCCGCTGCCACCAAAAAGACAAACACAGGCCCGTCGTGCCCATAGTGCCCTTCCTGCTGCATTCGCCAATCCTAATTGGGAACCCACCGCTTCTGCAGCGCCCGTACTTCCCCCATTCACATCCCCAACCAAATGCAGTCGGCTGCATGAGAGGCATTTTTATGTCCTCCCGAGTACCCCTACCCAACGAACCCCCCAAAAAAGATGTCGTGTCTGCAGCAAGCGCGGATATAGGCGTGACACCCGCTATTATTGTCCCCCCTGTCCTGACAATCCTGGTCTTTGCATTGGTGAATGTTTTGAACGCTACCATTCACTAGTTGAGTATTAGCGTAGGGTACGTATTGCACAGACTAGGCGCCATTTCACAGGGTCTCCCAAGATGCCATCGCATTTTGAGAGACCCAAACCTGGAACCGGTTACAGTTATAAAAGTTAGTTACAAAAAAAGTGTAAAAAAAAAAAAAAATATGAAATAAAAAAAAATAGTTGTTGTTTTATTGTTCTCTCTCTCTCTATTCTCTCTCTCTATTGTTCTGCTCTTTTTTACTGTATTCTATTCTGCAATGTTTTATTGTTATTGTTATTGTTATTATGTTTTATCATGTTTGTTTTTCAGGTGTGTAATTATTTACACTTTACTGTGCTTTATTGTTAACCATTGTTAACCATTTTTTTGTCTTCAGGTACGCCATTCACGACTTTGAGTGGTTATACCAGAATGATGCCTGCAGGTTTAGGTATCATCTTGGTATCATTCTTTTCAGCCAGCGGTCGGCTTTCATGTAAAAGCAATCCTAGCGGCTAATTAGCCTCTAGACTGCTTTTACAAGCCGTGGGAGGGAATGCCCCCCCCCCCACCGTCTTCCGTGTTTTTCTCTGGCTCTCCTGTCTCAACAGGGAACCTGAGAATGCAGCCGGTGATTCAGCCAGCTGACCATAGAGCTGATCAGAGACCAGAGTGGCTCCAAACATCTCTATGGCCTAAGAAACCGGAAGCTACGAGTATTTCATGACTTAGATTTCGCCGGATGTAAATAGCGCCATTGGGAAATTGGGGAAGCATTTTATCACACCGATCTTGGTGTGGTCAGATGCTTTGAGGGCAGAGGAGAGATCTAGGGTCTAATAGACCACAATTTTTTCAAAAAAGAGTACCTGTCACTACCTATTGCTATCATAGGGGATATTTACATTCCCCGAGATAACAATAAAAATTGTTAAAAAAAAAAAATATGAAAGGAACAGTTTAAAAGTAAGATTAAAAAAGCAAAAAAATAATAAAGAAAAAAAAAAAAAAAAAAAAAAAACACCCCTGTCGCCCCCTGCTCTCGCGCTAAGGCGAACGCAAGCGGCGGTCTGTTGTCAAACGTAAACAGCAATTGCACCATGCATGTGAGGTATCACCGCGAAGGCCAGATCGAGTGCAGTAATTTTTCCAGTAGACCTCCTCTGTAAATCTAAAGTGGTAACCTGTAAAGGCTTTTGAAGGCTTTTAAACATGTATTTATTTTGTTGCCACTGCACGTTTGTGCGCAATTTTAAAGCATGTCATGTTTGGTATCCATGTACTCGGCCTAAGATCATCTTTTTTATTTCATCAAACATTTGGGCAATATAGTGTGTTTTAGTGCATTAAAATTAAAAAAAGTGTGTTTTTTCCCCAAAAAATGCGTTTGAAAAATCGCTGCGCAATTACTGTGTGAAAAAAAAAAATGAATCACCCACCATTTTAATCTGTAGGGCATTTGCTTTAAAAAAATATATAATGTTTGGGGGTTCAAAGTAATTTTTTTGCAAAAAAAAAAAACTTTTTCATGTAAACAATAAGTGTCAGAAAGGGCTTTGTCTTCAAGTGGTTAGAAGAGTGGGTGATGTGTGACATAAGCTTCTAAATGTTGTGCATAAAATGCCAGGACAGTTCAAAACCCCCCCAAATGACCCCATTTTGGAAAGTAGACACCCCAAGCTATTTGCTGAGAGGCATGTCGAGTCCATGGAATATTTTATATTGCGACACAAGTTGCGGGAAAGAGACAAATTTTTTTTTTTTTTTTTTTTTTTTGCACAAAGTTGTCACTAAATGATATATTGCTCAAACATGCCATGGAAATATGTGAAATTACACCCCAAAATACATTCTGCTGCTTCTCCTGAGTACGGGGATACCACATGTGTGAGACTTTTTGGGAGCCTAGCCGCGTACGGGACCCCGAAAACCAAGCACCGCATTCAGGCTTTCTAAGGGCGTGAATTTTTGATTTCACTCTTCACTGCCTATCACAGTTTCGGAGGCCATGGAATGCCCAGGTGGCACAAAACCCCCCCAAATGACCCCATTTTGGAAAGTAGACACCCCAAGCTATTTGCTGAGAGGTATAGTGAGTATTTTGCAGACCTCACTTTTTGTCACAAAGTTTTGAAAATTGAAAAAAGAAAAAAAAAAAAGTTTTTTCTTGTCTTTCTTCATTTTCAAAAACAAATGAGAGCTGCAAAATACTCACCATGCCTCTCAGCAAATAGCTTGGGGTGTCTACTTTCCAAAATGGGGTCATTTGGGGGGGTTTTGTGCCACCTGGGCATTCCATGGCCTCCGAAACTGTGATAGGCAGTAAAGAGTGAAATCAAAAATTTTCACCCTTAGAAATCCTGAAGGCAGTGATTGGTTTTCGGGGTCCAGTACGCGGCTAGGCTCCCAAAAAGTCCAACACATGTGGTATCCCCATACTCAGGAGAAGCAGCTAAATGTATTTTGGGGTGCAATTCCACATATGCCCATGGCCTGTGTGAGCAATATATCATTTAGTGACAACTTTATGAAAAAAAAAAAAAAAAAGTGTCACTTTCCCGCAACTTGTGTCAAAATATAAAATATTCCATGGACTCAATATGCCTCTCAGCAAATAGCTTGGGGTGTCTACTTTCCAAAATGGGGTCATTTTGGGGGGTTTTGTGCCATCTTGGCATTCCATGGCCTCCGAAACTGTGATAGGCAGTGAAGAGTGAAAGCAAAAATTTACACCCTTAGAAATCCTGAAGGCGGCGATTGGTTTTCGGGGCCCCGTACGCGGCTAGGCTCCCAAAAAGTCCCACACATGTGGTATCCCCATACTCAGGAGAAGCAGCAGAATGTATTTTGGGGTGCAATTCCACATAGGCCCATGGCCTGTGTGAGCAATATATCATTTAGTGACGACTTTTTGTAAATATTTTTTTTTTTTGTCATTTTTCAATCACTTGGGACAAAAAAAATAAATATTCAATGGGTTCAACATGCCTCTCAGCAATTTCCTTGGGGTGTCTACTTTCCAAAATGGGGTCATTTGGGGGGGTTTTGTACTGCCCTGCCATTTTAGCACCTCAAGAAATGACATAGGCAGTCATAAACTAAAAGCTGTGTAAATTCCAGAAAATGTACCCTAGTTTGTAGACGCTATAACTTTTGCGCAAACCAATAAATATACGCTTATTGACATTTTTTTTACCAAAGACATGTGGCCGAATACATTTTGGCCTAAATGTATGACTAAAATTTAGTTTATTGGATTTTTTTTATAACAAAAAGTAGAAAATATCATTTTTTTTCAAAATTTTCGGTCTTTTTCCGTTTATAGCGCAAAAAATAAAAACCGCAGAGGTGATCAAATACCATCAAAAGAAAGCTCTATTTGTGGGAAGAAAAGGACGCAAATTTCGTTTGGGTACAGCATTGCATGACCGCGCAATTAGCAGTTAAAGCGACGCAGTGCCAAATTGGAAAAAGAACTCTGGTCCTTAGGCAGCATAATGGTCCGGGGCTCAAGTGGTTAACCACTTGCCATTCAGCATACGTATAAATATATTCTGAATGGCAAGCGATTAACTAGGATTATGGGTGCAGCAGCAGCCATGACCCTGGTATCAATTTTTATAGCCGCCCATTCACTTTTATTTATTTTTAAAATATGAAAATTTTTTTTAAACCATCCCGTCCTCTGTGCACATACCCAAATGTGCATGTAGGTCTTGCACACATATGTAAACAGTGATTGCATCACTCAATGAGGTACCGTTGTGAACATCAGAGTGAAAATAATAAATTTTAATGCCAGAGCTCACCTTTAACTCTAAACTGATAACCTGTAAAGGCTTTAAGAGCTATGCCTATGGACAATTTTAGGTAGTGTACTTTGTCGCTATTTCAAAAGCATGCACAATTTGAAATTTTGAAATGTTTGGCACTTATTTACCCGACACATCGTTATCTTTTATATTTTAGCAAAAAAATTGTTTATTATATTGTGTTTGTGTGCAGTAAAAATCAGACCTCTGTCTGATCAGCTGTCTTGCAGGGCAGAGGAGGGATCAAGGACCCAACAGACCCCTGATTTCTCCATGAAAAGTACCTGTCACTGCCCAAAGCTATCACAGGGGTTTTTATCCACCCCTTGTAATAGCAATAAAGACAAATGATTTATTTTATTTTTTTTAAAGTGTAAAAAAAAAAAACGTAAGTAAAGCACTCCCCCTTCCCCCCATGCTCACGCCCAAATGCAGTCGTGCGTTTAAGTCTGGCGCCTATATGTAAGCAATGATTGCATCACACATGTGAGGTATCGCTGTAAACCTCATAGTGAGAGCAATAAATCTGGTGTCAGAGCCCATGTTTAACTCTTAGCAGATAACCTATAAAGGCTTTTAAAGTGTGGCCTGTGGACAATTCCAGGTACATTAGTTTGTTGCCATGTCACAGGAGTGTGCAATTTTAAATCTTGGCGTTTGGTATCGAATTACCTGACGCAACATCATCTTATATATTTTACCAACAATATTGGGTATTACTTTGTGCACTAAAATTAATCCAAGTGTATTTTTCATGAAAATGTGCAGTATGATTTATTATAGATGGCTCTGTTTTCTGTTAATATAAGATTAGGAAGGTTTAATTTCAATTCAACTAGTCATCATTGGGCTGACTATTAAGGTGATTCTAAACCCAATTTTTTTTTTTTTTAATGAAATAACAAACACGTCATACTTACCTGCTCTGTGCAATGGTTTTGCAGAGAGCAACCCCAATCCTCCTCTTCTCGGGTCCCCCCACTGGCTCTCCTGGGTACTCCTGTCTGCAGAGTACCCCCACAGCAATACACTTCCTATGAGGGCACTCACATGGGCCCGCTCCTGAGTTGGCTCTGTGTTCCCATTTCCCCCTGCCCCCTTGCTCCTGGCTCCTGCTGCTGTCCCTGAGACAATGAAGAGGGAGAGAGCAGAGAGAGCCTTGGCTCTTGTGCATAGGTATAAAACCTTCTGCCTTTATGTTTAGTCTGTTTTTATTGCATTTTTAAATTTTACACAAGAAAACCAAATAGAGAAACCTCTATGAAACATAAAAAGTGCGCCGTCTAACAGTGCCATTTTCAAAAAACAGTAGGGTTGATTTACTAAAACTGGAGAGTGCAAAATCTGGTGCAGCTCTGTAGAGGAACCAATTAGCTTACAGGTTTTTTTGTCAAAGCTCAATATGAACAGCCTAAAATATCAGCCTAAATTGAGGAAAAAAATTGTTTTTTTTTTCATTTTTGGGATATTTATTATAGCAAAAAGTACAAAATAGTGTTTTTTTTTTTCAAAATTTTCATTCTTTTTTTGTTTATAGCGCAAAAAATAAAAACCGCAGAGGTGATCAAATACCACCAAAAGAAAGCTCTCTTTGTGGGGGGAAAAGTATATAATTTTGTTTGAGTACAACGTCACACGACTGCGCAATTGTCAGTTAAAGCGACGCAGTGCCCGCAAAAAATAGCCTGGTCAGGAAAGGGGGCAAATCCTTCCGTAGCCGAAGTGGTTAATTGAACAAGCTGAAGTTAGAAGCTAATTGACTACTATGCACAGCTGCACCAGATTTAGCATTCTCCAGTTTTAGTAAATCAACATCACTATGTCATATGTGCATCAAAGTATAAATAAAAATCCAAAATAATCAACCTTGTAAAGATATAAATCAGTATTGAATTTAATACATGCAACACTAAAACCTTAGGGAGTTAATAACCGAATGTACTTGAAAAAGTAGTTCATAAATACACAAGCACATTCAGTGTGAAGTGACTATTACACTCAGAATCCCTATTAAAGGGGATTATGTGACTAAAAAACAAATCAAACAAAGATTATAGTGAAATCAAAATGTAAACTGGTATCCATTCTAGGGGAGGGGCCGAAGATCCTCGTGGAGCTCCACGGCAATCTGACCCGGAAGTGGGAGCGGGTACCTGTCAAAACCAGGTACCCACCCCCCACAAAAAGTGCCAAATGTGGCAGTGGAGGATGCAAACAAGTGTAGCTTCCCCTTTTGGGTGGAGCTCCACTTTATACACTTCATCCTCTGGCCAATTCTGACATTCCTCTCCTACTTGTAAAAATTTGCTTTTTTTGCTAGAAAATTACTTTGATGATATAGTTTTTCAAAAACGGGGCCCTAGAGAATAAAATTGTGGGGGTTACAATTTCTTATGCCACACAGTATTTGTGTAGCGGTTTTCAAATGCAATTTTTTTGGGGGAAAAATCCAATAATGAATTTTAAAGCACAAAAACACAATAGAATATCTAATTGTTTGGTAAAATATAAATAATAATGTTATGCATAGTAAATAAATGCCTAACCTGTTACGCTTTAAAATTGAGGATGCTCACGGAACGACGACGAACAACGGTACACTAAATTATCCGTAGACAACACTTTAAAAGCCTTTTACAGGTTACTAGTTAAGAGCCACACAGGAGGTCTGGTCCTAGAATTATTGCTTTCACTGTAACATTTGTGGCAATACCTCTCATGTGTGATGTGTGGAGGCAATGCCATTTACATATGTGTGTGTGTGACCCAAGTATGTGTTTGCCTTAGTGCATGAGCATGGGGGGGGGGGGGGGACAGGGGTACTTAAAAAAAATTATATTTTAATAATTATTTATTTATTTTTTGTTTTCTTTACACTGCTTCATTTTTTTGTTCATGTTTATGGCTATCACAAGGGATGAACAATATCCCTTGTGATAGCCGGAACAGTGACAGGTCTTCTTTATAGAGAGATCTGGGGATGTTCCTATCCTCAGTCATCTATGTGGTCAGCTGGCAGAACTGCTGGCTTCAGTCCCGGGTTCCCCGGAGGGACAGGAGAATCCGGAAAGACTGCGGCGGAGGGAGGGGGGGTTTGCCTCTTCCACTGCCCGTAAAAGAGATCCAGCGGCTAATTAGCTATCACTAAAGTAGCCCCTAGGATCACTTTTAAATTAAAGAGCATTGCTGGCTAAGAAAAAAAAAGATACTGGGATGAAACCTGTAGCTGCAGGCATCATTCAGGTATAACCACTTCAATCTGGCGATGTATGGGTACATTGCGGAGGCTGAAGTCGTTGAATTATCTCCTATTTTCAGGTTTACCTATGAGACAGCCACCTGTCACACTTAAAAGACACTTGCCCATGTCATTTAAGTTTAAAATTGTGATAGAAAGGTTTACATGACAGAAATGCTGAAATCTCTGCCATTTTTATTATAGGCATGGATTCCCCCATTGCTCACCGAACACGAGCAGCTCTTCGGCAGCAGCGAGAGAATGCCAGGTCCAATAGAAGTTGATCTCCAAGGGACCGCATCGTTGCTGTGGACCAGATTGCACCAGCCAGACCACCGGCCAGGGAGTATCAGGAGGTGCCCACCTGTTCCATCTGTTTGAGTGAAATGGATGTGGGAGAGGACATTACAACTCTACCCTGCTCCCACCTATTTCACTCGACCTGCATCGGAACATGGAGAGCGCAAAGCAATACATGCCCTCTTTGCAGAGCTTTAATTGATTTTTTTCCTCCACAGGATGGAAACAGAAGAGTGCCCCGAAGGATCGAATCCTGGGAGATACCAACCCTAACTCTAGAAGACCTCATCAACCTTCAGTTTGAATATGAAATGGATGAATTTGGTCATAACCGTATTGTCATCTATGTGTAACAGCTTTTTTTTTTGTTTCAGGTGTACAGCAGGATAGTGAAGAGTATTGTTAAAATAAAAGAACAAAAAAAAATACAAAAACGGGGCATGGACTGGATGGAGATAGGCCTGGCGGGGCACAGACTGGATGGAGATAGGCCCGGCGGGGCACAGACTAGAGCGAGGCCTGTTAGGGCACAGAGGCATAGATTAAACCAGGTTGGAGCAGATAAGTGGAGCGAGCAACTACTTTGCCCTTACTCCTATGTGGTGTAATATACTGTACATTATAAAAGAAAACAAAAAAACTAAAAAAAAAAATTGTTTATATTTAAAAAAAAGTATATGTTACAATAGTCAGGATTAGAGCAGGGTGGAGTGAGTTAGGACAGATTGGAGCAGAATAGGGCAGGGTGGAGTAGATTAGGACCGGATGGAGCACATTAGGGCAGAGTGGAGCAAATTAGGGCAGAGGGGAATGGATTAGGACAGGTTGGAGCAGAAAAAGAAATAAAAAATTTAAAATACAAAAAATGTATTTTTGTTTATATGTATAAAATGTATATTTTTACATATGATACAGTACTGTAGATTAGGCAGGCTGGAGCAGATTAGGGCAGAGTGGAGCGGTTTAGGGCAGCGGGCAGGGGATTAGGGGAGGGTGGAGCAGATTAGAGCAGAGTGGAATGGATTAGGGCAGAGTGGAATGGATTAGGGCAGGGCGAAGCAGGAAAAAAGAAAAAATTTAAAGATACAAAAAAACTTATATTTGTTTATATGCATAAAATGTATATTTTCATGTATAATCTTGTACTGTAGATTAGGGCAGGGTGGATAGGATTAGGGCAAAGTTGAGCAGATTTGGGCAGAGTGGAGCGGATTAGGGCAGGGTGGAGCAGATCAGGGCAGATTTGAGTGGATCAGGGCAGAGTTGAGTGGATCAGGGCAGGTTGGAGCAGATTAGGCCAGAGTGGAGGGGATTTGGGCAAGGTTGAGTAGATTAAGGCAGAGTAGAGCAGATTAGGGTAGAGTGGAGTGATTTAGAGCATAGTGGAGTGGATTAGGGAAGGGTGGAGCCAGGGGCGTAACTAGAAATAGCAGGGCCCCATAGCAAAATGTTGTATGGGGCCCCCCTGCAAACAGCCCCCCCCCCCACAGCTGCCCTAGTGTCAATGCAGCGTGACCTGTGCCCAATGCAGCGTGACCTGTGCCCAATGCAGCGTGACCTGTGCCCAATGCAGCGTGACCTGTGCCCAATACAGCGTGACCTGTGCCCCATACAGCGTGACCTGTGCCCAATACAGCCTGGTCTGCCTGTGCCCCATACAGCCCCACCTATGCAGAGGAAGAGGCAAGCCACCCGGATCAGCAGAGAGCGGGATTGCCTGCTGTAATAGCTTTCATTTGAATTTCCTGCCTTCCCGGGGCTCATCGTCACATAGCCCCACCTTTGGCCCGACGCCTTTGATGACGTCACATGTCCCGCATTGGATCGGCGTTCTGTCTATCAAAGGCACCGGGCCAAAAGGTGGAGCTATGTGACGTGAGCCCCGGGAACACTGGAAGTTCTAATGAAAGCTCTTACATCGGGCAATTCAGCTCTCTGCTGATACGGACAGCTTGCCTCTTCCTTTCCTCTCTCTTCCCCTGGCTGGGAGACTGTGGCGGCGGTGCTCTTATCCTCACTGGGCCCCACTCGGCTGCGTGCCCCATAGCGCCCGCATGGGTCGCTATGGTGGTAGTTACGCCCCTGGGTGGAGCTCATTAGAGCAGAGTGGAATGGATTAGGGCAGGGTGTAGCAGAAAAAAAAAAAATAATAATACAAAAAATGTATATTTGTTTATATGTATAAAATGTACGTTTTTATATATGATTTGTTACTGTAGATTAGGGCAGATTGGAGTGGATCAGGACAGAGTGGAGAGGATTAGGGCAGGGTGGAGTGGATTAAGGCAGAGTGGAGGGGATTAGGGCAGGGTGGAGCAGCTTAGTGTAGGTTGGAGTGGATCAATGTAGGGTGAAGTGGATCAGGGCAGAGTGGAGAGGATCAGGGCAGGGTGGAGAGGATTAGGGCAGGGTGGAGAGGATTAGGGCTGAGTGGAGGGGGATTAGGGCAGAGTGGAGCGGATTAGGGCAGGGTGGAGCGGATTAGGGCAGAGTGGAGGGGGATTAGGGCAGAGTGGAGCGGATTAGGGCAGGGAGGAGCGGATTAGGGCATGGTGGAGTGGATTAAGGAGGGATGGAGCGTATCAGGGCAGGGTGGAGAGGATCAGGGCAGAGTGGAGTGGATTAGGGCAGAGTGGAAGGGCATTAGGGCAGAGTGGAGGGGGATTAGGGAAGAGTGGAGGGGGATTAGGGAAGAGTGGAGCGGATTAGGGCAGGGTGGAGCAGATTAGGGCAGGGAGGAGCGCACTAGGGCAGGGAGGAGCGGATTAGGGCATGGTGAAGGGGATTAAGGAAGGATGGAGCGTATCAGGGCAGGGTGGAGCAGTTTAGGTTAGGGTGGGGGGGGGTGTTAGGGCAGAGTGGAGCGGATTAGGGCAAAGTGGAGCGAATTAGGGCAGATTAGATTAGATTAGATTAGATTAGATTAGATTAGATTAGAGTAATGTAGTGTAGTGTAGATTACTAGGGCCCTGCCAGAAAGGGATTACTTTGACGCAGTTGGCCATCTTAAGCAGGCATTGCAATGCATGTGAACTAAAAATCCCTGTTTATTTGCAAAGTACACAAAGTTAGAAGAGTATATAGCAGTGTGCAGAGGGTTTATTCAGAATGTTTTGTCTTAACATGTGGTCACACCCTTACAGTATCTGGTTCTATACATAATATGTATAAGATATTCAGATTTGTTCACAGTTATAGTTTATTTCTATGGAATATATAGAGCACTGAAGTGTGTTGCTATTTCACAGGTACATGCAATTTTAAGTCTTGACATGTTGGGCATTTATTTACTCAGTGCAACCTCATCTTTTAGATTATTCCAAAAAAGAAAAATTGGAATATTGGATTTGTGTGCCCTGAAATTAATTTTGGTGTATTTTTTACTGACATTTTGCATTTTAGAAACCATTGTAATAATATCACGTGAGTGGGAATAGGACCCAAGGTGTCCTTACCTTCAGTGAAGGAAAAGGAACAAACTGCAAGTTAACCTGATATAAGTTTATTAGAACAATTAGTAGAATTTTTTTTTTTATCATTGAAAGGAAAGCATAAACAATAGGAGATTGCACATGGTAAAAGCTGACAACATTGTTACTTAAAAACGCATGCCCATGAGCTCAGCCATATCCCAGTCATCCACATGTGTCAATCATCTCAAGTTATTAAGTGTGACTTAATTAATAATGCTTATATGTGTTTAGGCGAGGTGAGTTCTGGGAAACCTTGGTAGCACAAGTTGGTATCCGTATTGTGCTTAACCATGGACCTCCAGACTCCCTATATGCCTATAGAGGTGCTGCATTAAGTCTTTACAACGTTGAAAAAAGCATTGGTCATCACAGGCAAATAAATGCAATTCTGGCTAGAAAGTATCCCTGCTAGTTAGTGAACAAGACAAGTTTGATTTCTGGATGTAGCACTGTCAATCATAGAGATAGTAAAACAAAATAAAAAATGCAGCATGCTATGATGCAAGCATGCGACTTGAGTCAAGGAAAAACAATAGATCCACAACAAGCCTGTTAGTCATTCAGCACCATGTTTCCATGAAACAGTAAAGATAGCACCGCATATAGGTTGGATAGGAAAATATAGTCAGCTGAGTCAAAACACAGAGCCTCAAAAAAATGTTCAGGCTGTGATCGCTTGCTGGATATACCAGTTGAAAAGAGACTCACTGTTTAGACGATATTAGATTGGTCCTCAATTGCAGTGACAAGGTGGTGAATCTAGAGTCCTTTGCAGGGGTCCACAGGTATGCAGGATGCAAATCTCTGTATTCCTAGTCCTGGTGACACGCACAGGATGTTATCCACTCAAAACCAGCATGGGGCCGCCTGGCCATTTACTTCCAGTTTTCAGGCCCAGGTTGGCTATCGGCAGAGGGCATGTGTAGGCGCACACACCAACATGTTTCACCCACTTGTGATGTGGGTTTCTTCAGGGTGAAGTGTTTGCATGGACAGGATCATTTTGTAGGCATTCACAGTGACACTCAGGGAATTACTTCCTGTTACATGTCCTGTCCTGCCTAGACATGGTCATGTTAACCCCATAGGGGAATTCAGACTGTGTTTTTACACCGCTGCCATCTTGTGGCAGTATATACTATTGCAGTTCATAGTATATAATCATTGATGTATAAGGTAAAATCGCCATTCACAAGTTGATATTATGTGCTTTTAATCACATCTATTAAATTCAATAGTAGTTGTATTAAGATGTGAATGTAAAGCTATATACAGATAGATACATTTGTACACACTGAGGCTTAGTATGATATTTTGACAATTGATCAATTCCGTTGAGATCAACTTACGGAGTCAGGAATACCTGTTAATTCAGATCAGTGTTTAATCCATTCGGTGCGAGCGTCCCCAGCCGACAAATCCACTCCTTTTCTTTTTGAAGAAGTACCAGGTTGAAGTCACCTCTTCTTACTGGGAGTTTTAAGGCATAGAACCCCTTAATTTTGAGTCTGTTTGGTTCCCTATTGTGATATTTTGAAAAGTGTTCTCCTATGGAGGTATCGTCATCTGGGAAACGAATACTTGAGAGATGTTAACCTATATGGACCTTTAAGGGATGCTTTGTTTTGTCTATATACAGTTTGACAGGGACATTGCAGCATATACAGTACTCGTGTAGTATTGCAGTTAATGATACACCTTTCTTCCTGTT
Source organism: Lithobates clamitans (assembly GCA_037952925.1). Lineage (NCBI taxonomy): Eukaryota > Metazoa > Chordata > Amphibia > Anura > Ranidae > Lithobates > Lithobates clamitans. The sequence continues at coordinate 6,411,825 of JBBGZY010000723.1, forward strand.
GCATCTGTAAATGAGTCAGATCTATCTACAAATCTACAAATATGGCATTTTCCACAAGCATACATCCCTCGCAATGGAGGCAGGTCCATGAGCCAATTGCGTGGATTAGGTCTGGTATATTCAGATCTGACGCGTTCATCAGTCAGATTTTTGGCTCTTCTTGCTACCATGAAGGGTTTAGGGCCAACTATAGAAGCCATCTGGGGAGCTTGAATCAATACATGCCAATGTTTAGTCAAGATCGTTCGCACATCTTCCCACTGTGTACCAAACGTGGTGATGATTTTCACTTAATCAGAAAGGCTCTTGTTGGCATCTTGGTAATTCTTTGGTTTTAGCAGTTCTTTCTGGTCAATTGTGGATGCTCGTTTTCTTGATTTCTTTAAAGATCTATGCGGGTAACCCCTTTTTCTTAATCTTTTAAAGAGTTGCTTTGATTCAGCCTGATAGTCTTGATCCAGTGAGCAGTTGCATCTAATTCTCAGAAACTGCCCCGTTGGTATACCTCTGACCAAGGACTTAGGATGATGGCTGGTTGCCTCAAGAAGGGTGTTTGCTGCTGTTGCTTTACAAAACATTTTTGTGGACAGATGGTCTCCATCTATCCTTATTAGAAGGTCCAATAATGAAATTTCGCTCAAGTCGTAGGTGAACGTTAGGCATTTCATTCAGTTCGCTCAAGAACTCTTCAAGGGATTCGACAGACCCCTGCCACAGCAGCAGGACATCATCGATAAATCTTAGCCACAATTTGGCATGGTCTAGATAGGATTCAGTGCAATAGACAATATTCTCTTCCCAATAACCAAGATGTAAGCATGCATAGGCAGGTGCCCAAGGGGGCCCCATGGAGGTGCCTTGTATTTGTCTATAATAGACCCCTAGGAATTCAAAGCAGTTATTAATCAATGCAAACTGCAGCATCTCAAGGATGAACTTATTCTGAGGTCCCAAACGTGGACATTTCTGGTCAAGAAAGTGTGCCACTGCTGCCAAGCCCCATGCATGGGCTATAGATGTATAAAGAGACTCTACATCAATGCTTACAAGGAGAGTTCCAGGAGATACGGTTACCTCTTCAATTTTTGCTAATACATCAAGTGTATCTCTAATGTATGAGGATAACTCAAAGACCATTTCTTTCAGTAGGGCATCTAAATATGTTACAATTTTCTCCAGAGGACCCTTCACCACTGAAACGATTGGCCTGCCTGGTGGGTTCCTCGGGGATTTATGGACTTTAGGAATTATGTAGATGGTAGGGGTGTTAAACTCCTTCACTTTCAGATACTCCTACTCATTCCGAGACGAGAAGAGGCCGGCTTCCTGCGCATACATAAGTTTAAAATTCAGCTCATTGGTTATAGAGGTAAAGGGGTTAGCAGGAAGTTTTTCATAAGTGGATCGTCATTTAACTGTCTTTTTATCTCATTTTCATAGTGTTCTGTTGAGAGCAATACCACACTGCCCCCCTTGTCACTTTTCTTGATCACCAAATTTGGTGCCTCCTTCAGCTCTCGTAAGGCCCGGCGTTGTTCAGGATCCAGGTTGTCTTTTTTTTCTACTAATTGTTCTAATAAAGTTGTATCAGGTTAAACCACAGTTTGTTCCTTTTCCTTCACTGAAGGTAAGGACACCTTGGGTCCTATTCCCACTCCCCTTTTATTTTGACTACTTCTCCTGTTTTGATAAGGAACACCACCCTATTAGGGGAGCCGGTAACCTGTTACCTGAATTGACCAACGATACTGGTCATCAGGACCCCGCCCATTGCGTTTTTTACTACAATATTATCACGTGACATCAAAAATGAAACTATCATTATTTTATTCTAAAGGGTGTCTACTCTCAGAAAATACATTATGGTTTGGGAGATTTTTGTAGTCTTCAGGCCTAAAATGTTTTTTTAAATGTTTGCAAAAAATGCAAAACTGGCTCTGGCTGTGCACGGGTTAATAGTATAATATTGTAATCAATATATAAATTCTTTTCCCAACTGAAAAAAATGGTGTGGCTGAAAAACTCCCAGGCATGGCACCCCCCCCCCCCCTATCCTGCCTTGTTACTTGGATGTTACTAACCTGATCCCATGATAATGTGTAATACTCTTGCGCTACTACTTTCAGTAAAATGTGAATATATAAACCGAACAGCTGCTGTCACTCAATAGCTTATCCGTGGCTAATAGTTGTAAATCAAAAGAAATAGGTAGTGCTGCGCCGTTAATAGAGGTGCATATAAATAAAGTGATTCATATGAATATGCTTTCAAAATAAAAAAATATATATATAAATCCTAGACATAAAGTGTTAATAGTGCATATCTTTATGATTAACTGCTGGAGAATTGATGTAATATAAAGTGCCTTTGAAATAAAGTGATAATAGTGCTACAAAATTAATGGTGTATGTGCTTCACAGATCACTGGTTGATCTGAAGTGACTCTTAAACAATATATATATATATATATATATATATATATATATATATATATATATATAGTGCTGGTAGTGCATATGTAATTAACTGCAACCCTGTGCCTCAAGGCTGGACACTGCAACATACACAGGTGTATATCATGTGAACATCAAAACATGAGAAAAAAAACGTAATTTCTTCTAAGAATTGTCCTTATATAAAGTGCTGATAGTGCAGCATATATATGGATGACTGCAACCATGTACACATGTATACACATAAGTGTAAATGAATGTGCATTCAGTGATCTTACACAAAAATGATTACTAAGGAACAAGATTATTTTCAAAATTCATACATAGAAGAAAAAAAGAAAAAAATAATAAAAAGTAATAAAAGAGAAAAAGTCCATTCAAAAAAGGTTAAAAAAAAAGTCCAGTGAAGAAACACAAATTACATGGAGAGGGATCACACATTCACAGTTCATATAAATACAGCCCATATAGGTGAAGAGGGAGGAAGGAAGTATGAAAAAGGATCCCAGCAACCAGTGACGTCAGAGGACAATAAGGATGGACCCTTACCGTACAAGGTGGACCTCCTTAATAGCAAGGTCTAATAGGCGTGCGGATACAGCCCTCTGCAGGGACAGATGGATGCCGGCGTTTGGGTCCTCGTTCTGACAGGAGGCAATTCCAGCATGTCCAGCATGTCAGTCTGGAGAGAGACACTCGGTAGGTCCCAAGAGCTGTGGATGCAAGAGGGGGCAAAAAACAAGCTCCGATGGTGTAATATAGTTAAAAAATATATTTATTGCTACAAAAAAGCAGAGCGCATAACTCTGCAGACAGTAGATACAAATGTTAAAAAGCCGGCATATAAATGCTTTTTTAAGATCGGGAGGAGGATAGAATCTCAATCTCGATTCTTTAAAAATTAATTGTGCAGCTCTAGGTCATAGTCAGCATTTTTTTTCTTTTAAACATGGTGAGTCGAGGTAATGCCAAAGAGATCAATTTGGGTCTCATCTGACCACAGCACTTTCTCCCAATACTTCTATGAATTATTTAAATGTTCATTGTCAAACTTCAAATGGGCCTGTACATGTACCTTCTTGAAGAGGGGGACCTTGCGGGCGCTGCAGGATTTTAATCCATGGTGGTTTATTGTATTACCAATCGTTTGTTTGGGGACTGTGGTCCCAACTGCCTTTAGATCATTCACAAGGTCCTCCCGTGTAGTTCTGGGCTGATCCCTCACTTTACTCATGATCATCCTTACCCCATGAGGCGAATTCCTGCATGGAGCTCCAGACCAAGGGCGATTGATGGTTATTTTGTATTTCTTCCATTTGCGAATGATGGTTCTAACAGTTGTCTCCTTCTCACCAAGCTTCTTGCTGATGGTCTTATAGCCCATTCCAGCCTTGTGCAGGTCTACAATTTTGTCCCCAAGGTCCTTTAACAGCTCCTTGGTCTTGCCCATGATGGTGAGGTTTGAATACACTAACTTTGGGGGTGTTTAGCTCAGTGGTAGATGCATTTTTCCAGTGAGTCCACGGCAGTCAGTTATCAGGTTTGAGGGCGACGCATCACATTTTTATTAGAAGGAACAAAATAAAAGTTTACACACAGGATTTTCCACACAGGGGTTCTTCTCCATCAAATAAGAAAATGGCAAGCCACCTGGCTCCTATGCTTACTTTTCCTTGACCTGCAGTTCCTTGCTGAACCGGCCTACTCCTGGCCTCAACTGAATATTCCAGCTCCCTGGGTTTACTCACTGTCCCCAAGACTCCAGGATCTCAGGACTTCCTTCAGTCCCCTTGGACTCGCTAGCCACCCCAGCTCTCCCAGCCTCCCAAACCCTAATCTGGTCTCCTAGGCCCTTGTAGCCATCCGGGCCTTCCCAATTCTTTCAGAAAGAAGTCCCCCCTCACCAGGGATGTAGTCTCACACAGGGTAGACAGTTTTCCTGAGAAGGGTATGTCTTTACACTCCACCTTCTACTGCTCTCACCAGCCCCTCGTTATATGGGCTGTGTGCACCTGGGCACACACCCTGCTGGCTGTCCACAGGATCTGTACACAGGGTTGGAGATCCCCTCCACCCAAGACTCTTAGGAATCTCCAATAGACAGAGTCCCACCGGCAATAGCAAAATCTGAAGGAAACTGCCAGAGCAGTTTCCTCCTCTCAAAACCTATGCTCTGTAGCTCTGTAGTCAGCAGGCATGCAAACTCTGTGTCCACTTTCAATATAATTCTATAGGGACAGAGCCTCGCTCTGCCACAACACATAACGAGTTCTCGTTATGAGCACCTTCTTATTGTTGTTGGTTGGTAGGGGATCAAATACTTATACTATTCACAAGACTGCAACTCAATTTATAACATCTGTATCATGTGATTTTTCTGGATTTTTGGTTGATATTCTTTCTCTAGCATTTAAAATACACCTACAGAGAGGGAAAAAAAGTATTTGATCCCCTATAATTTTAATGGTAGGTTTATTTTAACAATGAGAGACAGAATAACAAAAATATCCAGAAAAACGCATTTCAAAAAAGTTATAAATTGATTTGCATTTTAATGAGTGAAATAAGTGTAGCGCTGGTAGATTTGCAATCTACCGCATGTTAGGTAAATTTAGTAAATTGTGTGTTAGGAAGGTTAAAGTTTGCCTCTGTTCCAGCTTGGCTGACGTTGTGTGTGTTTGCGTGCTGACCGGTGGGTGTCGCTGTTGCCACTGGTCAGGGTTGGAAAGGCAACGTGTTGAAGCGCATGGATGCTCCTCTGTTCCGGAGGCACGCTCGGTGGAGGTGGTCCTCCGAGTTGCATTCTGGGCGAGGGTATTTATGGGACAGACGCCATATTTTGGGGTTTGTTTTACAGCCACCTGTCCAGAGGCTTGTCTGGAGCCTACCACTGCGGCCGAGGACTGGTCCTGAGCTGTCGGTCCTGTGTGACGAAGCTGGACAACCGAGGAGATCCCAGGGGAGGATCCGTCTTGGAGAGATCACGCAGCGTGCTGGTCTATAGAGGGGCCTGGTGACTCGGTTGGAGGACGTATCCAAAAGTAACCATACAGCATAGTGTTGCCGGCTCAGCTTAAAGGTTCAAGCACTGTGACTGACTTTCACTACAGAAAAACTTATACATCCTGTGGCAGAGGAGTGTACGGATTTTGTTCCCAAACAAGTCTGAGGCAGAGACTTTGATTCGTGCTGCGTGCTGGCTGCTAGACCGGTGAGACAGGCCTATCCAGATGAGCAAGGAGTGTGTCCCACAAGGGGAGCGCATTTCAAATAGTATTTGAATTCTACCAGGACATTTTGTCAAGAGAACCCTACCAGAGAATATTTGAGTTTCTTCTGCAAGTTTCCTTTCTACCTCTTTCCTGCTACTTCCTAAGTCGTTTGTTTTAATAAAGCATTGAAAACGTACTCCAGTGTTGGTGCGTGTGTTGTCCAGGAGTAAACTTAACGGAACCCTAGACCTGGTGCCGGTGAAACAGAGGGAAGCAGAATGAAGCTAACAGACCCGCTTAAACCAGCAGCTCCACCGTGAGTTAGTGCTACATAAGTATTTGATCCCCTATCAATCAGCAAGATTTCTGGCTCCCAGGTGTCTTCTATACAGGTAATCAGCTGAGATTAGGAGCACTAGACTTGTGCACAACGGAAAATTTTGTTTCGTTTCGGTTCATTGTGGAGGGTGACCTCCCTGACTGGGGGGGAGTTGAGCTATGAATGGGGATGCTAATATTTTTTATGCACCCTTAGTGATACACACTCATCCACTGCACAACTCTGTGTGTTACACTTTTCTGAACTTCGAATTGTGTGTGAAACACAGTTCTGAGCCTTGACCACACCCATTATTTGGCATTATTTTAGTTGACTGGCGAGGGTGGGTTCCCGCACTTATTCTCTGAGAAAAAAAGCCCTGGCTGTGAGAAATCTACTGCATCACTGATTGAGAGGAAGGAAAGCATGCTGAGTCGGGAGTGTGAGAAACCCAGCCAAGGGAATGCTTTGAAAGATGTCTGTGGGAAGGCCTCTGGAATGATCCTGCTCTGCTGTAGCAGAACAGCCACCTAAAGAAGGCCATTCCTCTGAGATGATATATCTACGTTTTAATGAAGGTGAAGTTGTAATATTCAAAATGTTCTGTTTTGTTGAATAAAATTGTACAAAGCACCCAATTTGTGGTCAAAATGAACATGTGTAATTAGAAATGTAATTAGATCTGATAGTATTTACATTCCATATGGCCAGGTGCTCATCATAATTCAGTTTTTCTGTAATAAAGTATCCCGGAGAGACAAGACAATGGCTGCTACTGGCAGAGAATGCTAACATTGGACCTGCAATACTAATGCATGCATATTATAACAAACCTTTCTAATATAATTACCATTCATGAAAGAAGAAGGTCACTTCTGGACATTTCTCTATGAAAAGTACAATAGATATGATTAGAAAAGATAAATTACAAGCTGTGCAGACTTGCTGCAGTAACAATACCACACTTATAAGGAGAGGTGTAATTCTGTAATTATATAGACCATTTCAAGTTCACCTTGTTATAAGTAAATGCACTACTGAAGCAAGAAATAGAGCTGTATGAAGTGTAAGAACACTACACATTTAATATTGGGCTGCAGGATGATTAAAAAGCTTCTTGGTGAGAACTATAAAGCACATCAGGCTATTCTAATTAAAAGAATGCGGTCCCTGTCCAACACTGCAGAGTAAGTGAACTGCAGCAGATCCCATATGGGGAGTTTTTGACTGGCTGAGGTTTAGGGACCCCTCTGAAGTAGGAAAGGATATTTTTAAAAAAATGAGAAAAACACATCTAAACTGTTTCATTGGTCCCAACTGCCCCTCATTTGGAACCAAATCCATCTGTCTCCCTTTCTTCCTCACTTGTTCCTCTTTTAGGTCTTCTGTATATACTGCTATAAAATATTGATCATTTACTATACAAAGGTTTTACTGCACTACACCTCTCACCCTCTATGTTAATGCATTTGCTGTTTCGAAAAGACAGTATAATCAATCATAATATTTAGCGTATTAATTCTTTATGAACAGCGTAATGGGGAGTCTAGCAGGGGTGTGTACTTTGTTTAACTCTTTGTGCTATAATGTATCCCTCTTTCCCATCTCAGAAAGTTAGGAGCTGTTGTTTTTGAACAGAGGGGGGCAAATTGCAACTAGCATCCCTGGGCTGTACCAGCCATAGGTTAGGTCAGAATTCTTTCATAGACAGCGCCATCTAGGGTTTGCAAGAAAAGAGAAAATCGCTTTCCCCTCTATAGTTGCTTTTTCCTAATCATTTCCCAATCTGCTTGGCTAAATATGTAAGACTGTATGATCAACATGTACAAATACATAAGTGGTCCATATAGTGAAATTGGTGTTGAGTTATTCACTTTAAGGTCATCACAGAGGACAAGGGGGCACTCTTTACGTCTAGAGGAAAAAAGATTTAATCTCCAAATACAGAAAGGTTTCTTCACAGTAATGCCCCGTACACACGGTCAGATTTTCCGATGGAAAATGTCCGATCGGAGCGTGTTGTCAGAAATTCCAACCGTGTGTGGGCTCCATCGGACATTTTCCATCGGATTTTCCGACACACAAAGTTTGAGAGCAGGATATAAAATTTTCCGACAACAAAATCCGTTGTCGGAAATTCCGATCGTGTGTACACAAATCCGACGGACAAAGTGCCACGCATGCTCAGAATAAATAAAGAGATGAAAGCTATTGGCCAATGCCCAGTTTATAGTCCCGACGTACGTGTTTTACGTCACCGCGTTTAGAACGATCGGATTTTCCGACAACTTTGTGTGACCGTGTGTATGCAAGACAAGTTTGAGCCAACATCCGTCGGAAAAAAATCCTAGAATTTTGTTGTCGGAATGTCCGAACAAAGTCCGACCGTGTGTACGGGGCATTATAGGGCGTACACACGGTTGGACTTTATTCAGACATTCCGACAACAAAATCCTAGGATTTTTTTTTTGCCTTCCTCTGGATCAACTGTGGATGAAGGATTGTGTATATGGGATTGTATTATTATTTTTATTTTTTTGGGGGATTGAACTATATGGACTTGTGTCTTTTTTCAACCTAACTATGTAACTATGTATTGCTAAGGTGGTTAGGCTTTTTGCCAAAGGAACGATTGATGCTGTCTAAGGCTCCACTAACATTTGAAGCAGGTTCAGGTTCTTTTTGTGATCTGTGTTCCTGTTGGGGAGATTCACTCTTTCTAATTGTCCCAATCATCAGTGTCACTAGAAATAAAAGTGAGGATGAATCCAAATTTGGAGTTGTCTTCAGAACAGAACTAGAGGAGAAATCTTTCAATAAGGACTCTTGATCCCCTGACAACTGTCCTAAAGGGGATATCCCTTACTGTCAGGGAAATGGCCAAAGAAGGACTGGCAATTCTGCCTAAGACAATCATGGCCGCCATGATGCACAGTGTGACTAATGTGGGCGGTACTTCCTCCTTGTAACCTGAACAGATCACATGACTTACTTCCTGGTCTATTTAAGCCTGCTGTTGGAGCTGCTCATTGCTGGATTATCTTCAGCTTCTCCTTGATCCTGTGTATCCTGATTGAACTTCTGTTAATGACCCGGCTTGCTCTGACCTGTCATCCCGATCTCCTGATTTACCCTTGGCTTGTTCTTCTGACTTCTCTCTGGCTTGCTCCCCCGTGTCTGACCTTGGCTTGGCTTATCAACTCTGCTACAGATCCATCTTCCTGTGTATGACTATCCAATCTCATCATCTGAACTGATCTTACCGTGTATGACCCCCGGCCTGGCTCTCATTTCTGTCTCTGGTTGCTACTCTGTCAAGCTTACCTGGTACTCCACAAACACACCAGCTTTACAATTCATCTATTCTGTTCCTGCTACATCACGGTGACCAGCTCATCTCATCTCAGTGCCTGGCAAACCGTGCTTCTCTGGGCACTGCTCTCTCTGTACCACTTTCAGGGAAGTGCTGCACTTAGCCGCAAGGGGGACCCTCTCAGCATTTCGGCCTCACACCTGGTACGTGACACTTACACTGGAAAGATATCCTCCCACGTACTGTTGGGTCTACAGGACAGAAAGTGAAAGCAAACCTTCCTAGATGACAAAAAGGGTTCTAACCCTCCCCTACTCTATCAAGAATAAAAAAATGTTTCAGATACGGTTGTATTATGCCTTTTATTATGTCTTTCATTTTATTTTGCGGTGGATTTGAGATCAGTGGTCATATTTAGCTGCTATCCTGCAAAACTTTTTTTTCTAAAAAAAACTTCCGTTCAGAAAAAAATTGGGCTTTTATTTTGGAAGGGTGCTATTGTGGGGTGCCTATTTATATTGGTTATATTGCTTTTATTGTTTATTGATTGGCTTGCGGGGGGCCCATTGGATGGCATCATCGGTGCGGGATAGAGCCTCCCTTCTGGGGGGGTTTCCCCCCCCCGTGAACTGGTGGTGCCACGTGTGTGCACCAATGGGCTGGGAATGCATGGCACCGCCCTGCAAGCTGTTATGGCACCGCAATGCGCTCCAGGCTTGGTTATAGCCGCCTTGGAGCATGTGCGGTAATCCCCCAAGCCGCGCGCGGGCATCCAGGCGCCATATTTAGGTTCCCAGGCAGATTGTAACCAGAGCACTTTGCCTTGGAGGACACTATTGGGACATCAGTAGAAACCCTGTCTATTTATCAACAGGTAACTACCATTTCCATCTTTGATGTAGGGCACCATGGTCCATATATATAGTATATTGATTGTATGATTCATGAAATGCACCAACGCTCAAGATGAAGAACCCGATTACTGTCAATGGCCCCGCCCACACCTGAGCGTTCCATCATTTGAAAAAGCACAAAAGGTTTTTTTTGGGCAGAATCGTACCCCTTCCAGAGGGGTGATCAGTCCCATCCCCTGTGCAGAGCTGCTGTCAGGTTTAATTCAGTGATGGCACTTTGAAATAAATAAGTTGATTTTGTTACAGTTTGGGCACTCGGGCTCAAAAAGGTTCGTCATCACTGATATAGGAGTTTATTTACTAAAGCTGGAGAGTGCATAGTCAGGCTCACTTCTGCATAGATTTGCCAAAGCCTAATTGAATAACCTGAGGTTAGAAGCTGATTGGTTTCTATGCAGAAGTAATAGATAGATAATATGGGGATACAAAAGGCGCTGCCCTCTGTGTTAATTAGTTGTCAGTGCGGGTGTCATAAACCGCACACTAAATTCAGATGACTATGACGTATAATAGCTTCAGCTCCGACTGCCGTAATGCAGTCTAAAATGGAGAAGACCAGAAAAATAAAATAAATACACCAGTGATTTAAAAAGTATTAATTACTGCTTGATAGATATTGAAATTGTATCACCCCAGTGAGAAAATTTAATTTTCTCACTGGGGTGACACAATTTCAATATCTATCAAGCAGTAATTAATACTTTTTAAATCACTGGTGTATTTATTTTATTTTTCTGGTCTTCTCCAATTATATGGTCTTCTCCATTTTAGACTGCATTACGACAGTCGGAACTGAAGCTATTATACGTCATAGTCATCTGAATTTAGTGTGCGGTTTATGACACCCGCACTGACAACTAATTAACACAGAGGGCAGCGCCTTTTGTATCCCCATATTATCTATCTATTTTTTGCAATTAAGACCCCTAGGGGTATTAATTAGGGATAGGCAGCAGCTCTTATACTGTCCTAAGGGCGGATTTATCTATTTATATCCTATGCAGAAGTAAGCCTGATTTTTCACTTTCTAGCTTTAGTAAATAAACTATGTGTTGGGGGTTTATGCAATCTTCAGACCTAAAATAATTTTTTAAACATGCTGTGATAACAAGTACAATTATACTATATCTGAAATTTTGTAAAGAGTAGGGGAGGGTTAAAACCGCTGTTTCTTTTTTTGTCATCTAGGAAGGTTTGCTTTCACTTTGTGTCCTGTAGACACAAAAAAAAAGACAGGACAAATCAGTGGCGAGTGGGAGTGTGTGCGGGCGCACAGCTTGCGCCCTGCACACGCCCTGCACACAGGCAAATCAGCTTCCCAGCTTGCAAAGCTTATTGCAAGCTGGGAAGCTTCCCATAGACTGCCGTGTGTCTGGCGCCCGGAAGTCCTAAAGTGACTTTTTTTTTTGTCAAAAGCTTGGGGCGGCGCCCGGGCGCCCCTATGAACAGTCCGCCACTGGTTAAAGGGGAGGGGGATTGGAGTGGAGAGGATGGGGGAGGTTTGGGGTGCAGAGGTTAGCATGCGTTTTAGGATGTAAAGGTGTACTGACAGGGTAGATAAAGATGTAGGTAGCATGTAGGGCAGCCCATTCATTTCAATGAGCTACAAATGCGGGAGAAAGTCCAAAACCTAGATGCGCGAGGGTGTCATTAATAATTATTGGTACTGCTGTGTATCTGCTAAAGGGCAGCATGTTTCTGTGGTGTCAGGAAAGCGATTTTGCATGCATTCCCGACACAAAGAAACGTTAACACAGGCTAAATGTATCAGTTACATTGGTGGTCAGTGTAAATCTTCTCATTACATCGGTGCTTGGTATAGAATCCTTTCACTCACTCTAGTGGCCAGTGTGAAGGTCCCCTTTACATTAGTGGTCAGTGTAAATCCCTCCTTACATTGGTGGTTACTGTGAATGCTTCTATTACATTAGTGGTCAGTGTAAACCCCTATTACATTAGTGGTCAGTGTAAACCCCTATTACATTGGTGGCCAGTGTTGAAACTCCTCTTTATATTGGTAGTTGGTAAAAAAAATCAGCATTGCCATTGATCACACCCCCCCCCCCCAACACTGCCACTGATCCCAGGAGTCCTAGGAGTTTTCTGCCTATTATTGGGTCCCCTCACCTCCCCAGTCCATGGTGTGCAGACAGTGAGAAGATGATGTGCTGTAACCTCTAGTAACCAATCAGTAAGCAGTAATGATGTGCAGTAACCGCTAGCAACCAATCAACGAGCAGTATTGATGTACAGTAATCTCTAGCAACCAATCCACAAGCAGAAATCATGTGCTGTAACCTCTAACAACTAATCAGTGAGCCGTAATGTGTGCTTTAACCTCTAGCAATCAGTCAGCGAGCTGTAATGATACTCTGTAACCTCTGGCAAACAATCACAATCACTGCCTGATCTGATTCAGTAAACGGATTTTGAGTCTAGCTGCTATTTTTGTGTATGTCTCAGAGTAGGTGGAGAGCGAACTTGCATGGAGGGCAAGAAAATTTTTGCCCAGGGTCCAATCAATATTAACCGCTTGCCGACCGCCTCACGCAGATATACTGCAGCAGAAGGGCTCGTACAGGCAAAACCACGTACCTGTACATTCCCCTTTAAGAGGCGGCCAGCGGGTGCCTGCGGCAAGCTCCGTGAGTCAGGCGCGGGTCCCGCAGACTCGATTGCCACAGGGATACCTGCGATCGCCTCACGGGGAGGAAGAACGGGGAGATGCTAATGTAAACAGCATCTCCCCATTCTGCCTAGTGACAGTGTCACTGGATCTCTGCTCCCTGTCATTGGAGCAGAGATCAGTCACATGTCACACACAGCCATGCCCCTCACAGTTAGAAACACGCCCCTAGGAAACACTTAACCCCTACACTGCCACCTAGTGGTTAACCCCTTCACTGCCAGTGTCATTTACACAGGAATCAGTGCATTTGTATAGCACTGATTGCTGTATAAATGACAATGGTCCCAAAAATGTGTCAAAAATGTCCGATGTGTCCGCCATAATGTCGTAGTCACAATAAAAATCGCTGATTGCCGCCATTTAAAAAAAAATTAATAAAAATGCCATAAAACTATCCCCTATTTTGTAAACGCTATAACTTTTGCGCAAACCGATCAATAATCGCTTTTTGCGATTTTTTTTAACCAAAAATATGTAGAAGAATACGTATCGGCCTAAATTGAGGAAAAAAATTGTTTTTTTTATATATTTTTGGGGGATATTTATTATAGCAAAAAGTAAAAAATAATGCGTTTTTTTTCAAAATTGTTGCTCTATTTTTGTTTATAGCGCAAAAAATTAAAAGCGCAGGAGTGATCAAATACCACCAAAAGAAAGCTCTATTTGTGGGAAAAAAAGGACGTCAGAGCCACGTTGCTCTGATCAGGAAGGGGGTAAATTCTTCTGGGGCTGAAGTGGTTAAAGACAGCCCTGACCGTAGTGACAGGGAATGCAGCACAATTAGCACCCAACAGATGTAATATGGAGAAGCACACATTTTCTAAATGGTTTCTTCTAGGCAACACAAAATAACTAATTGGTTCCGTATTTCCAAGAAAAAGAAAAATACACCCACATGAAGGAGCAGGAAAGCAATTATGATATATTCATTTTAACATCCCTGTCAACAACAGCGTAAGTATTATGACTAGGAGAAATCAGAGTAACACTAGACATTCCCTCTGGTATATCGCATTTAATTTATGAAATTGTTCTTTCCCGTGATAGCTACTGTTGTTTAAAATCAAGTATGGTCAACACAGAGGCTAAGTGATTGGCACTTTGCAGAGCTGGAATGCAGCTGCTACGAAAGATGAGAACTGAAAGCATACCTGTAGGTTAGTTTAGTTCTACCCAAAATAATCTTAAAGTGAATCAAAAGCAAACATTTATTACAGTTCTGCTTACCAGATATGATGGCTGCATCAGTTTTCATTCTTTTTAAGCTTTCTTTTCTTTCTTTTCAGCTGGTGATCTGGCCAGTAAGTCAGTTGTTTTTCAACAGAACAAGCTGTCCTATAGACAACAAAATCCGTTGTCAGAAATTCCGATCGTGTGTACACAAATCCGACGGACAAAGTGCCACGCATGCTCAGAATAAATAAAGAGATGAAAGCTATTGGCCACTGCCCCGTTTATAGTCCTGACGTACGTGTTTTACGTCACCGCGTTCAGAACGATCGGATTTTCCGACAACTTTGTGTGACCGTGTGTATGCAAGACAAGTTTGAGCCAACATCCATCGGAAAAAATCCTAGGATTTTGTTGTCGGAATGTCCGAACAAAGTCTGACCGTGTGGATGGGGCATGAAATTAAACGTAATGCCGCCACCACTTCTAATGATTGGTAAGCTTCAATATATTACATTTTTGGTTTTGGCTTTAATACCGCTTTAACCCCTTAAACGCTTAAAGGTAAAACAAATCTAAATGCCTCAGTACAATTTTGCAACTTTGACATATGTTAACTACTTTGTGCATCCAGGTGGATTATACCGCATTTTTTCATGACAAATTGGGCTTTCGGTTGGTAGTAAATGGTTATGGTTATCTCCTGATTTTATTATATTATCAAAAGAAAACTGTCCCAAAATAGTGAAAAAAAAAATATATATATAGCACCGTGCGCTACGCTCCCGTAACAAAAGGAGATACGTATATATGCGGCCCCACGGAAAAAATGCCCACTTCTGTGAGGCCGTAGATATGTGTTATGTTGGTGGGAATGGGTTAATGTTTATGTACATTTTGGGATTATATGTGTGTGTGTCATATTTGTCTATGGCAGTGTTCCTTTAAATGTGTCAGACCATTATAAATAACAAGATTGTGTGCATTAGCTAAGCGGTATTTCTATAATATAAGTAGTTTTCTAATTTTTCTAATTTATGGAATGTTTATTTTCTTTGTAAAAGGTCACCATATACATAGAGATGGATATATGGAAAATACCTGGGACCATGGCCTAGTCTTCATAGAAATTAACGTTGAAAATGTCCTGCCATACAGAATACTTTTATTTTATGGGAGGGGCATATAACTGTTCAGCCAACAACATCAATGGCCATGGGGTGGTATAAACAAATGGATCTGAGCTGAGGACACATGTACAGTCCAGACCTGCATATACAGCAGGGTGTCCTATATTTGACTACCTACCTAGATTTATACAGCCTATTTCAAGTTTTGATGTCCAGTGGCATAAAATATAGTATTTTGGGCATGTATCATAACACAAACATATGCAAGTGTTTGCACAGAGCTGGACTTCACCTGCACATTTTGCAGTTTGTGGGTAGGTAGGTGGGGGACTCCTGAAGTTGGGCCCCAATCCTTAAAATTAACTGTTAACAATTAAAGTGGTTGTAAACCCTTACATATACCAAGCGAAGTTACTGGCCTCAGGTGATAAACAGAGATGAAACAAATCCTCCTATATATGTTGTGTCTGTTTAGCTGCAGCAATCTATTCTTTACAACTGTTCAAAGTCCAGAATTTATACAACTTGTCTGAGCTTTCAGAAAGCAGGGGGCAGAAGATACCCTCTGCAGATCCCAGTGAAGAGAGATCTGAGAGCTTATTGGAGGAAAGGGACACACCACTCTTTACACAGCACACAGGAACAGGGCTGAGGCTGTCAATCACAGGCTGCGTGCTGGAGGCCCCTCCCCTGTCACTTTTTTATTTCTTGGTGTCAGGAAAACTTGTCAGAATTGTCTCATGCAGATAACAGAGGAACAAGACAGTGGAGAAAAATGACACTAAGCTCCCATTCACATTGACTGCGGCTTTGAAATTTTGAAACTTCTTTGGAAATCGCACAATTTCAAAGCCGCATGTCAGTGCGACTTCAGGTGTGACTTGGGAAACATCTGTGCGGCTTCATGCACAGATGTGTATGCAAGTCGCACGACAGGAACTACTTTTTTAAATCGGTGCGGCACCGCAAAGTGGGCATCGTACCGATTTGAACAGTGCGATTGCCGTCAATAGGCTGCCACTTGTCATGTGATTAGAACTGTCAAAATGCATGACAAGTCCCTCTAATGTGAATGGGAGATTAGTGCTCTGAACTGAGACAAGAACACACTATAGAAGGACATGCTTTGTTCATATTTCATATTTGAGGTTTACAGCCACTTTAACCCCCTCCTACTCTTATACAGTGGTTGTTACCAGAAGAAGAGTCTGACAAGGCCCAGGCATAGGGTGGCACTTTGCATGGGGGGAGAGGCACTAATGAGGCTGCACTGATGGGCACTGGTGATACTGCATTGATGGGCACTGATGAGGCTGCACTGATGGGCACTGGTGATGCTGCATTGATGGGCACTGATGAAGCTGCACTTGGTACCCACTTCTAATGTATATAGAGAAAGAGGTGGAGCTCTAAGAAGAAAAGGTGGAGCCTAAAGTGGAAAGGGTGTGGTTTACAGATGACAGGGCAGGTCTGAAACAGGAAGGGGCGTGACATTGACAGGAAAGGGTGGGTCATATTTAAATTAGGGGGTGCACAAGTTTAGTCAGGCCTAGGGCAGCACACAACCTAAACACACCACTGCCCCAGTGGTAGGGTTCCCTTCTATTTCTTGCTCTGGTCACAAAAAAATTGGGATTTTCCCTTTCAGTCACAGGAATCACCAGGATAAAGAGAATAAATCTCTCTAATGAAGACAGACAAAAAAGTATTGTCTTTATATACACTTTAAACCCATAAAACATTGATACCTTAATCCTATCACCATTCAAACCCAAGACTCCTTAACATTAATTAGCCCTAATCCTGCTTCATATCCTCTTTGACCTGCAGGCAGGGACCATCTGCACTGTTAGCATGCAAGATCCCATTTCCTAGATAACCTTCTTTAGACTTGTACAGTGTCTCACAAAAGTGAGTACACCCCTCACATTTTTTATTATATCTTTTCATGTGGCAACACTGAAGAAATGACACTTTGCTACAATGTAAAGTAGTGAGTGTACAGCTTGTATAACAGTGTAAATTTTCTGTTCCCTCAAAAACTGTAATGCCCCGTACACACGGTCGGATTTTCTGATGGAAAATGTCCGATCGGAGCGTGTTGTCGGAAATTCCGACCGTGTGTGGGCTCCATCGGACATTTTCCATCGGATTTTCCGACACACAAAGTTGGAGAGCAGGAGATAAAATTTTCCGACAACAAAATCCGTTGTCGGAAATTCCGATTGTGTGTACACAAATCCGACGGACAAAGTGCCACGCATGCTCAGAATAAATAAAGAGATGAAAGCTATTGGCCGCTGCCCCGTTTATAGTCCCGACGTACGTGTTTTACGTCACCGCGTTTAGAATGATCGGATTTTCCGACAACTTTGTGCGACCGTGTGTAGACAAAACAAGTTTGAGCCAACATCCGTCGGAAAAAATCCTAGGGTTTTGTTGTCGGAATGTCCGAACAAAGTCCGACCGTGTGTACGCCCTATAACTCATTAGTACAAGGTCTCAGGTGTGACTGGGGAGCAGGTTTGTTAAATGTAGTGTTATTATTCTCACTCTTTCATACTGGTTACTGGAAGTTCAACATGGCACGTCATGGAAAAGAACTCTCTGAGGATCTGAAAAAAAGAATTGTTGCTCTACATAAAGATGGCCTAGGCTATAAGAAGATTGCCAAGACCCTGAAACTGAGCTGCAGCACAGTGGCCAAGACCATACAGTGGTTTAACAGGACAGGTTCCACTCAGAACAGGCCTCGCCATGGTTGACCAAAGAAGTTGAGTGCACGTGCTCAGCGTCATATGCAGAGATTGTCTTTGGGAAATAGACATATGGGTGTTGCCAGCATTGCTGCAGAGGTTGAAGGGGTGGGGGTTCTGGATTACTGGAACCATGTCCTGTGGTCTGATGAGATCAAGATAAACTTAATGGGTTTAGATGGTGTCAAGCCTGTGTGGTGGCAACCAGGTGAGGAGTACAAAGACAAGTGTGTCTTGTCTACAGTCAAGCATGATCTGGGGCTGCATGAGTGCTGCCGGCACTAGGGAGCTACAGTTCATTGAGGGAACCATGAATGCCAACATGTACTGTGACATACTGAAGCAGAGCATGATCCCCTCCCTTTGGAGACTGGGCCGCAGAGCAGTAATTCAACATAATAACGATCCCAAACACACCTCCACGATGACCACTGCCTTGCTAAAGAAGCTTAGGGTAAAGATGATGAACTGGCCAAGCATGTCTCCAGACCAAAACCCTATTGAGCATCTGTGGGGCATTCTGAAATCAAAGGTGGAGGAGCACAAGGTCTCTAACATCCACCAGCTCCGTGATGCCGTCATGGAGGAGTGGAAGAGGACTCCAGTGGCAACCTGTGAAGCTCTGGTGAACTCCATGCCCAAGAGGGTTAACCACTTCCCGACCGGTGCACGCCGATGTACGTCGGCAGAATGGCACGGCTGGGCAAATGGGCGTACCTGTAAGTCCCATGGAATTTCCCGCCGTGCCATTGGGTGCGCTCCGCTGGCGGGGCACGCACGTGCCAGCCGGGAGCTCCGTCAGTCAGGTCGCGGGTCCCATGGACTCGATTGCCGCGGGGATACCCGCGATCGCCTCACGGAGAGGACGAACGGGGAGATGCTGATGTAAACAAGCATCTCCCCGTTCTGCCTAGTGACAGTGTCACTGATCTCTGCTCCCTGTCATCGGGAGCAGAGATCAGTAACGTGTCACAGCTAGCCCATCTCCCCTACAGTTAGAAAACACTCCCTAGTACTGACTTAACCCCTCCCCGCCCCCTAGTGGTTAACCCCTACACTGCCAGTGTCATTTATACAGGAATCAATGCATTTTTATAGCACTGATTGCTGTATAAATGACAATGGTCCCAAATATGTGTCAAAAATGTCCAATGTATCCGCCATAATGTCGCAGTCACAATAAAAATCGCTGTTTACCGCCATTACTAGTAAAAAAAAATGTTTTTTAAGTTATTTTTTGGGATATTTATTATAGCAAAAAGTAAAAAAATAATGCTTTTTTTTTCAAAATTGTCTCTATTTTTTTGTTTATAGCGCAAAAAATAAAAACTGCAGAGATGATCAAATACCACCAAAAGAAAGCTCTATTTGTGGGAAAAAAAGGACGTCAATTTTGTTTGGGGGCCACGTCGCACGACTACGCAATTGTCAGTTAAAGCGACACAGTGCCGAATCGCTCTGGTCAGGAAGGGGGTAAATTCTTCCGGGGCTGAAGTGGTTAAAGCAGTGCTGTAAAATAATGGTGGCTACACAAAAAATTGACACTTTGGGCCCAAATTTGGATATTTTCACTTAGGGGTGTACTCACTTTTGTTGCCAGCAGTTTAGACATTAATGGCTGTGTGTTGAGTTATTTTGAGGGGGCAGCAAATTTACACTGTTATACAAGCTGTACAATCACTACTTTACATTGTAGCAAAGTGTCATTTCTTCAGTGTTGTCACATGAAAAGATATAATAAAATATTTACAAAAATGTGAGGGGTGTACTCACTTTTGTGAGATACTGTATATGTATACTTGAATATGTACTATATATTCAATTTCTGATAAGAAGCAAAAGAATTGTATAGTGGCAGATCTTTTCTTTAGTTACTTGTAACCCAGAGCTCTCAGGCCAAAGACCATGAAGAATGTCTCAAAGCAGAATTTGTAATTCCCAGGATCTGGAGAAACACTTCTGATTAGATAAAGTTCTAATCAGATTTAAGGAGTCTCAATATTACACACATTTATTCAAAATGCTATCTCTTGAAGCTTATTCACTGATATGTCATAGCTCATGAGCCAATATTTGCAAGCAATCTTTCAGTCAGGGATCCGCATATCTCAGTAAATTATATCTGAGGACGGAAGCGATATCTGATGACTGAGCTGGTTATTATAGTAATGCAATGTTTTGACATGGAGCTGGCAAGAAAATTATTTAAAACATATGACTAGAGATAATAGTACATATTACAGTGTCAAACTCTCCAACAAATGGACTGGAAGGAGTTTATTTACAGCTGAGATTTATTTAAGTACAGTGGAACCTTGGTTAACGAGTAACGCGGTTAACGAGCGTTTTGAAAGACGAGCAATTTTTAAAAAAATTATGACTCGGTTTGCGAGTGTTGTCTCACAAAACGAGCAGAATTCAAGCTAATGGGGTGTGCAGTACCGCATTTGGCCAGAGGTGCGGAGGCGCCGGTGACACTCTGAACAGTTCAGAGCCGTTCGGAAATACTCAGAATCACTCGGAAATACTCCTTTCCTGAGTGTTTCCGAGCCTTTCTGAAGCTTTCCAAGTTCAGCCAAGCTGTCCCTTAGTATTTCCGAGGCTCTCCAGCACCCCCCCTACCTCTGGACACATGCGGTATTTCATGCAATAGAAGTCAATGCTGAACTAATTATCTTTGTTTCCATTGACTTCTATCTGAAAACTCGCTTTGATATGCGAGTGCTTTGGATTACAAGCATTCTCCTGGAACGAATTATACTCGTAATCCAAGGTTCTACTGTATCACAGAGACAAATGAAAGTGAAAAATTATTGCTTATGTCAAAATAAAAACATTTAAATTTTTTTGCTTTTTGACATAGCCGCAGTGCTACTTAAAGAAGAACTGAACTCTAGAATCTGGTATAACAAACAAATAGACCCCCCACCACCGTGGAATTTTGTAAGCAAATTACACCAAAGAAAAAAGAGTCAATTAAAAGAAAAATATACAAACTTTATTACAAAACCATTTTTAAAATGTTAAAATTGCATAAAAATGTAATACATATAGTGTAAAGTACATAGTATTATACGGTCAAAGATACCCTGTATGTCAAAGATGTAATAATGTAAGCTGCCTTGTTATGGCTAAATAGCTCTAACATTTGATATACGGATAAAAGGCCCAACATGTTTCCGAAACAAGTTCCTTCTTCAGATTTAAAAAAGGGTAGACCGCATCTATAAGTACAATCACATTAGGATATATGTGTACAATAAAGGATAAAGGGATACATCATCCCCATAGGGGATATGGACGAACAGACTTACAGTGGGGAAAATAATTATTTGATCCCCTGCAGATTTTGTAAGTTTGCCCACATACAAAGAAATAAAGGGTCTATAATTTTTATCATATCATTTTAAATGATAGAGACAACCAAAAATTCAGACAAAACACATGATACAAATGTTATAAATTGAGTTTCAGTTCAGTGAGTAAAATACGTTTTTGATACCCAAGCAAAACATGACTTAGTATTTGGTGGAGAAACCCTTATTGGCAAGCACAGAAGTAAGACGTTTCTTGTAGTTGGTTACCAGGTCTGCACCCATCTCAGGAGGGATTTTGGTCCACTCTTCTTTACAGTTCTTCTATAAATCCTTAAGGTTTCTTGGCTGTGGCTTGGCAACTTGACGTATCAGCTCCCTCCATACATTTTCTTTAGGATTAAGGTCTGGAGACTGGCTAGGCCACTCCATGCCCTGAATGTGCTTCTTCTTGAGCCACTCTTTTGTTGCCTTGGTGGCATGTTTTGGGTCATTGTCATGCTGGAAGACCCATCCACGACTCAGTGTTCTGGCTGAGGGAAGAAAGTTCTCATCTGAAATTTTACAATACATGACCACTTCCATTGGCCCCTCAATGTGGCAAAGTCAGCCTGTACCTTTAGCAGAGAAACAGCCCCAAAGCATAATGTTTCCACCTCTGTACTGTAGGGATGGTGTTCTTAGGGCCATAATCAGCATTTTTATTCCTCCAAACACAGCGAGTCGAGTTAATGCCAAAGAGCTCAATTTTGGTCTCCTCTCCCAGTCCTTCTCATAATCATTTAGATATTCATTGGCAAACTTCAGACAGGTACTGCAGGATTTCAATCTATGGCGGCTATCTCTCTGTCTGATTATCTCCAGCTCTTTCTACTAGAAGCGTATCCTGCCTTCACCTAACAACTGTACTTTAATTTTCTTCATCAGCTTGTCTCCCATATTTATTACCTTTTGTATCACTTGACCCTCCCTTTTAGATTGTAAGCTCTAACAAGCAGGGCCCTGTGATTCCTCCTGTATTGAATTGTATTGTAACTGTACTGTTTGCCCTAACGCTATAAGGCACTGCTCAAACTGTTGGCGCTATATAACTCCTGTATAGTAATAATACTGTTGCAATGATCTAAATTATACTCACATTGTACTTAATGCATAACATCTGCCATGAGTTAAAAGCATGTAATAAACCAGGCTGTCAAGCACAAATCCGTTCAAAAAGGGGGTTCAAAAAGTGGAGCACCCCATAGAAATCACCACACACACATACTGAGGCTACCTAGCACACATAAAGAAGGGAAAGACAAGCATATTATTTACAAAAAAATGTCTAGCCTAGTGGGGGGACCTAAAATAGTGTCAGATAAGTGTCAGGTAAAAATAGTGTCAGATAAGTTGCAGATAAGATCTTATCAAGTGTTGCTAAAGAGCAGGGTAACAGGAAATAGAAATATATAGCCAGAAAAATCCTTATGGTGCTTTAAAAAAACGAGAAAAAAACTGTCAAACATAGACCGAAAGGAAAAAGGTTGTACCCCAAATGAACCAGAAGAAGCATGTGAAAAGCGCGTGAGAGAGCGCAGCAGAGTAATGCATTCATACCGCAATTCAGGTGTAAAAAATGTACAGGAGATGATTCCATCCCAACGCCAGCCAAGAGACCAAGGCCTACTAAGTGGTGTGCTTAAATATAGGCGAAAATCATGTCAGATGTTGACGAGCTGATAGGGATCATACAGTATGTAGCTAATAGGGGGCCTCCACGTATCTACCCCCACCTGTCACCGAGTTCTACTTCTGAATATGTGTGCTAGGTATCGCACCCCCCCCTGGATGTTCCTGGCATGAGGCGCCACCCCGCCCACTGTGACAGGATGACGTCAGGGGCTGGGAACCCTCCGACATGCATAAACGGCCCACACTCCTCACAATGGGAGGCAAGCCACGATCACACCCCCCATCACCCAATGGAATGAGAGGACACAGACCAGCCCAACGAGTCCTCCCAAATGACAAAGATAAGACCCCACCGGTAAGTCAAAAGACCGCTGGAAGGGCCCAAGCAAGTGCTGCATGGCTCAACAGGAACATCCCGTAGTGACCCCCAGAGGACACCTAAGGTGACGACAGCCTGCTAACACACAGATAACAAAAAATATATTACGAAGTGCAAGGGACATATGACTCTAGAATCTGTCTAAGGACTAGTTATCAGTATTGCCTGTGGTGTCCCTGTAGTTGATCTTTTCCTCACTACTGACTTACAATACCTTGTTCTGCACTCTGTCTCAGGGTGTAGACTGCCATTTTGGTGAAGGCAGAGCTTTACTTCCCAATGTTAGAGCCTCCAGCAGGAACAGTGAAAAGCACAGTAGGGATATTACCAAATTTCATATCAGAGCTCCTGAGACTAGCAGTCAATGGCTGCCTTAGAGCTCACATTGCAGATATTCAGCTATGAAACTTGAAACACAGGAGTGCACCACCTTTTTTAGAAGAAAACCCTTAGAACCCTAAGTAAGCTGGCAATGGGGTTGGGTCTGGATGGTGTATGGATGAAGTTTAAAAGGTGTCTACAGAAGGGAAATTGCCCCTTTTTCACTCTTGGCTCCTGCCTGATAGCTCTCTGAGCCTCATGGATCTTTTTGTTACCATCTGATGATACCGTATCTATAGGACAACTTTGCGATAAGTATATTTAATGTTTCTTGTTGTTATATGCCTTGCAATATCTTTCTTTAGTATTTTCATGTTAGCGTTATCCTATTTTCTTGGGAAATAAATAAGACGTTGTTACTAAGCAGTGTGTTTGTTTTCATAGCTAACCTTATATTATTGTGCTATCAACAGTAACTATCAGAGTTTTAATAGACTAGCTATAGGAATAGACAAATTAATACATATATGGAATAAATAGAGGGAATCCGGAATCACCCTCGGATAATATTTAGTTTAGAAGTTATCTCAATCTCAGAATTTATTTCAATTCGCACCCCAGATTTATATCAGAGTAGATTAAGGAGATGCCTTTGTATCTCCGGTTGTTAGTGATGTAGTAGTTCCAAAGTTCAGTAGGTATAGCTCCTTTGAGGTGAGGGTAGGAAGAGAGACAAAGTCTTTGCTAGGGGCATTATATATTTTTTTGAATTGAGTAAACACTTTATGAGCTAGTCTGTCACATAGTTCAGAAGTGTGAGCTATCTGTCTTGTTAACCAGATGGGTAGGACTAAGCCTGGGGTTAATAATTGCAGTGTTTCAAGAGGTATTGGGAGGGCTTTGGTGGAGATATGCATCAATTTAGTAGAAATTAATGATTTTCAGACCGTAACAGAGGTCTGGATAGTCAGAGAGAGAAGTTTGATGCCTGGAGGGTTGGTAACTGTGCTGAACAGCCAAAGTTTGAGATTGCTCCCCTGGTACCATGGTGGCTCCAATGTCACCCCATAGCGTTGTAGAGGTTGAAGACATACAGTCTTTCAATTGTGTTAGTATTACAATAGTCTTTTACATCTGTATAACCTGTGCCGCTGGCTAAACTGTGCTGAATGAGTCTAATGTGGCTACATCTGGCTTTTTTCCTCTGCCATACATATTCATGTATGACTGATTGAAGGGATTTGATATACTTGTGGGATAGTGGTATGGGGAGTGTGCGGAAAAGGTATAGAAGTCTCGGAAGGGGATGTGGCCAGGAACAGTATGTAAGAGGAAGCGTACATGCTATTGATCCTCTCCCAGCAGAGATCCAGAGGTGTCCGACGGCTTTCCAGCAGTCTTTTACATCTGTATAACCTGTGCCGCTGGCTAAACTGTGCTAAATGAGTCTAGTGTGGCTACATCTGGCTTTTTTCCCCTGCCATACATATTCATGTATGACTGATTGAAGGGATTTGATATACTTGTGGGATAGTGGTATGGGGAGTGTGTGGAAAAGGTATAGAAGTCTCGGAAGAGGATGTGGCCAGGAACGGTATGTGAGAGGAAACGTACATGCTATTGATCCTCTCCCAGCAGAGATCCAGAGGTGTCCGACTGCTTTCCAGCTGGCTACTGACCCAGTCCACAGCCTGGTCCACCCGCCGGCCCTCTGCACCCGTGGAATGGAAAAGAAAGAGGAGGATTTCTCTGGCCCAATATCCAAGATATTGGCACAGTGCACGTCGAGGGGTGCAGAGAAGGCCAAAGAGGGCAGCAGCAAAAAGACACTAAAGACCCAGGGTAGGGATTACCCAAGGGACATGTTAAACTATGCCTAAAAGCTGGGGGGAAACCAGGATTAGACCACGGGGGGACATCACCCTTGCCAGCACATGAAGCGCTGGGGCAGTCTGGAGGAAACACTGCATGGCATGGAGAGCCTGAGAGCCAAGCAGAGCTGCTCCCCTCTCTGCCTACAGATCCCGATGCTGAAGAGCCTGAGCCACCGACTCTGGCTGAAATACTCAGAGCAGTGCATGTGTGTACAACTTCAGTTAATACACTTAAGGAAGAAGTTGGGGGGCCTGAGGGAGGACGTGTCCCTGCTGCGGCAGGACCTGCAAAAGATCCTGGAATACATGATTGCCATGGAGAGCAGTGTAAGCAGCATTGAAGATAAATTGTGGCCTGGGAAGCCCATGTCGCCCATCAGCTAGCAAAAGACACCAAAAATAGAGCTGATGACATGGAAAATCATCTGAGGTGCAACAACATATGTATTGTGGGGCTGCAGGAGAAAACCGAGGGGAAAGATCCAACCTACTTTGTTGAAGGATGGCTTATTGATGTATTTGGAAAGGATGCCTTCTCCCCATTTTTCACTGTCGAGAGGGCTCATTGTACTCCGGGTCGCCCACCGCAACCTGGCACCCCCCTGAGACCCATCCTAGCCCATCTCCTACATTACAGCGACAGGGAAGCAGTGCTGAGATGTGCCCGGGAGCGGGCCAATGTTCAGTTCAATGGCGTCAGAGTATCCTTTTATCCAGACTTCTCTGCAGAAGTGCAGAGACGTCGGGCCAAGTTCTCAGATGTAAAGAGGCATCTGCGGACTCTACAATTACCGTATGCAAAGCTATACCCTGCAAAGCTGCGGGTCACCACTAACCGTCAGGTACACTTCTTCAAATCGGCCCAGGAGGCTGCCTCATGGCTTGATCGCAATGAACAGGACCTATGCCACCGCAGAGAGGATGAAGAAGGAGACTGAAGAGTGGTATACCCCTCCAAGTCCAAGCATCGTTCTTGTTTGATTAGAGTTCTCTACAAGATTTGTAAAGAAAGTCCACCTTTTTTTCCTTTTTTCTTTTTCATTTTTCTAGTTTTTTTCTTTTTTATTACAAAAATGTTCTGTTCTGCTGGGAGACATAATATTGCCATGTGAACTTTGAGCTATCTTGTGAGTTAACAGGGGAAAAAATGTACCTTATCTACTGTACGTGAAAAGTAGAGAAAAATTGCTATTTTTTTTGGTTCAACTTTGGATTATAGGGGGCCTGTCCTGTTGACGGCCTGTTTTTTTTGTTTTTTTACACTTGCCCTTTATCCACCGCAGGCTTTTTATGAAGGGTAGTCGACCCTGGATTTACCACTCTGCAAGAGTTGGCACCATAGTGCCATGGTGCTTACAGTTTGTGCTAGCAGCGCTCTACCGGGGCAAAAGCCTGTGGATAGTTTCCCTACCAGTCTGCCCAATAGGGGTTTATATAACCTATTAGGACCTGTGTACCTATGTCCCCAGAAGAGCTTTACAGATATAACACTGACAATATGTCCCTATTTGTATAAAATGTTAAAATGATCAGCCTAATTTCTAAATAATTAATATAAATGACAATATAAAATGTTGACGTACTAAATGCCACAAACAATAAGTGCAAAATAGTGAAGCTACAGTCCAAAAGATTCTTCAAAATATCTAGACAATCCTTCAAAATAAAATACGTACAAACAAACAGTGTTCCAGTGACTTCACACAATTGCTTAATGCTCACAGAACTCTCACCTCTGTGAAATAGTGAATCAGCCTTATGGGTATCTTTGGTAGTGGCGGGCTTCCACTTCTAGGCTCCCAGCTACCAGGCAATCACCATAGATACCCATAAGGCTGATTGACCACTTCATAGAGGTACCCGGAACCCTGAGTGACCAATTAAGACCTGGTAGCTGGGAGCCTGGAAGTGGAAGCCCACCTTCACCAATGGTACCCATAAGGCTGATTCACCATTTCACAGAGGTGAGAGTTCTGCGAGCACTAAGCAATTGTGTGAAGTCACGGGAACACTGTTTGTTTGCACAGAAATTTTATTTAGAAGGACTGTCTCATAGATATTTGGAAGAATCTTTTCTTAGCTTCACTATTTTGCACTTATTGTTTATGGCATTTAGTACTTCACAATTTTATATTGTCATTTATATTCATTATTTAGAAATTGCGCTGATCACTTTACCATTTTATTCATTTATGTGCACTGTGTACACTATAGGTCTAGCAGCAGTTGCATTTATCATTTATTTAAATTGTCCCTATTTGTGTCCATCTCTAACTGCCCCCAATGGCTAAAATACTGGTTATTTCTTGGACTGTTAGAGGTCTAAGCTCCCCACTTAAACTCATGATGATTTCTACTTGTTTGAAAAAGTTCCATCCGGCCTTCTTATGTTTTCAAGAGACTCACTTATCTGCAGAAACCCAGATTTGTCTTAAATATTCATGGGTGGGAAGGGCGTACCACTCCACACACACTTCCTTTTCCAGGGGGGTGAGTGTGGTGGTGATCAGCTCTATAGACTTCCAGGAGCTTGATGCATGTATAGATTCAGAAGGACGCTATATTTTTTTGCACTGTTGTATTGGATTGTTGCATTGTATTCTTGCATGCATATACAGTTGTGCTCATACGTTTACATACTCTGGTAGAATTTATGATTTCTTGGCCATTTTTCAGATAATATGAATGATATCACGGTGTATTATTCCCCCCATAGAATGATTCATCTACTGTGGAGGTGCCCAAAATTACATTTCTATTGGAAGGGAATGATGGACACTATTAACAGGATATTTCAGATCTCTATTCCCCTAGATCCCAAACCCTGTTTGTTCAACTTGCTGGAGGAGTTTAAATGGGAAGAGTGTACTAGAGTGGCAGTTATCAGAACCCTATTTGTGGCGCGTAAGTTAATAATGATACATTGGAAGTCAGAGAATCCTCCTACAATTAAGAAAAGGATCACTGCAGTGGGAAAGTCGCTCCGGATGGAGAAAGTTATATACCAACACAGGGCCCATGGCTGGATGTACCTGGGCTTGTCCCGGCGTATCTGCTTATGTACAGGTTACTAGGCATGCATGCCGGTTGAAACTGATTTCAACAACATTGGAGTGGAAAACATTGGTTATGAGGTATAATATGATTCTAGCAGGGAATGACTCGGATAGGGGGGATAATCTCCTTTTAAAACATTTTAAGGATATGGCTATGTTCATTTTGATGTGTGTTTTTGTTTAATATGCTGTGTAATTGGTTAAATATGAAGCCCCGGATTGTATTTATATGCTTACATTAATAAACTTTTTTCCTTGGATAAAACAGATGCTGCTCCTAGGAAGGAGCATCATCTTGAAGGCGGCCAGCCTTCCAGACCAGATGAGTTCAAATTTAGAGTGTTTTGACAGTTCTTGAGTGAGCATATGTTTGACTTCTGCATAGTTGCTGGTGAAAAGGTGTTTTGTGGACTTAGTGAGTGTAATTCCCAGATAGGAGATACCTGTGACTGGCCCATGAATAAGGGTACATGTTGCAAAGTAAATTGCTGGTAATGCCATCTATGCTAAGGTCTAGTATAAATGACTTGTTTTCATTCACCTTGTAATAGGAAACATAGCTAAACTTCTGTAAGAGGGGTTAAACCAAAGCCAGGGAAGTAATTGGGTTGGCAATCAATAATATCACGTCAAATAAGTTAATTTTATGCACTTTGGAGCCAATTTGGACACCAGAGATGTTGGATTGCGATCTGATATGCTCTGCAAGAAATTACGGTAATTATAAGTTGAGCTAGAGGGCAGCCTTGGCGAGTGCCATTGGATATATGAAATGGTTTGGATAGCATTTCTGATGTATAGACTTGAGCTTATGGGGCTGTGTAAAGGGCCATAATGGCTGAGAGGATAGGTCCCTGGAAACCAAATTTCGCCTTGAGGTATGTCCAGTGTACTATATTGAACGCCTTCTCTGTATCCAAAGAGAGGAACAGAGAAGGCGTTTGAGTACTTTCAGCATTATGGATGATATTGATAATCCTTCGTGTAGCGTCAACTGTTTGACGTCCTGTCGTAAATACGGATCGATCGTGGTGTATTAATGAGGGCATAATATTCATCAGCCTAGTGGCTAGTAATTTGGAATAAATTTATATTTCAATATTAAGTAGGGATATGGGTCTAAAGTCTTGTGGTGAGGTAGGTTCCTTCCCTGGCTTTATTAGGGTAATGATAAGAGCTTTAAGAAATTTTGGGGGAAGAGAGGAAGAGGAAGCAGCGTTGTTGCATAGTTGGGCTAAAAAGGGTGCTTGTATCGTCTTAAATTGTTTATAGTATTTTCCAGTGAGTCTGTCTGGACCTGGGGATTTATTTGAAGGTAGATTTTTGATTACCTCTATTAGCTCTTTGGTTGTAAATGTGGCGTTTAGCTGAGAAAGCTGTTCTGGGGAAATTGTAGGGAGATTAATTTCCTGTAGGAAGGTGTCAATCTCGATTTTTGGATGGTAGTGAAATCGAGGTGTCTTCTTTGAGATTGCATAGTGTATTATATTAATAGCTATGTTTTCTCTTTGTATGTGTTTGTTTTTCTCTTTTTTTTTTCTCTCTCCTTTCCCTCATAGATGTTTTTTTTTTTTTAACATTCTGCTTAAAAATTTGTGAATAAGTACTGCTTGGACCTTGAAGAAGGGGATATACCCCGAAAGCTTGCCCCGAAAAATTGTAGTGCAATAAATGTTAGTGCAATAAAAAAAAGTATCACGGACAGTACTCAATTTTCTCTATAGTAATGACTGAAAGCATTCACTGAAGCTCGAGGGTCAGTACGTTTATCTTTAGTGGCTGGGTGAAACAGGTGTAATATTTAAGTTTTGTTGTGATAGCCTTTGATTCTTAGGGCCATGGCTTTCCTTATTTTTTTGCCTGTAGTGTAATGCCTGGCTTTACATTTTTTCTGAGATTTTTCAAATGAGCCTAATAGGAATGTTCCTAATTCTTGTCTAAGGAGCAGGATTTTGCACTGAAGTGTGGGATTGGGCTCAGTTTGGTTTGCTTTTGCTAGGTCCTTAACCACTTCAGCCCCGGAAGATTTTCCCCCTTAATGACCAGGCCATTTTTTGCGATATGGCACTGCGCCGCTTTAACTAACAATTGCGTGGTCGTGCGACGCTGTACCCAAATGAAATTGACGTCCTTTTTTTCCTACAAGAGATTTCTTTTGGTGGTATTTGATCACCTCTGCAGGTTTTATTTTTTGCGCTATAAACAAAAAATACGTCAATTTGGAAAAAAAAAATCAATATTTTTTACTTTTTGCTATAATAAATATCCCAATTTAAAAAAAAAAAAATCAAATCAGTTTGGGCCAATATTTATTCTTCTACATATTTTTGGTAAACAAAATTGCAATAAGCGTATATTGATTGGTTTGAGCAAAAGTTATAGCGTCTATAGCATTTATATTATCTATATATTTTTAACTAGTAATGACGGCGATCTGCAATTTTTAGCGGGACTCCGACGTATAATGTTGGCGGCTGGTCGGCAAGTGGTTAATGGATGACGTGAGGCAATCTAGATGCTGCGTTCTCTTTCTCTTCTCTCTGGCACTTGGTTGTATAAGAATCCCCCTAATGAACGCCTTATGGATGTTCCATAGGGTGCGCTGTGAGATGTAGATCCTTTGTTGAGGGTAAAGTATTCTTCTACCTGTTCCTGTAGGTATGTGGCATATGTGGGCGATTGCAGAGTTGATGCATTGGCTCTCCAAATTTTTGTAGTGGAGACAGATGGTATAGCGACAATGGTAATAGTGACGGGTGCGTGGTCTGACCAGGTAATTGTAGAAATAGAGGACTCGGTGATGCTGGGCAATAGCCATTTATCTACTAGGAAATAATCAATTTGGGTATATATCTTATA
This sequence comes from Lithobates clamitans, assembly GCA_037952925.1. NCBI lineage: Eukaryota > Metazoa > Chordata > Amphibia > Anura > Ranidae > Lithobates > Lithobates clamitans. The sequence continues at coordinate 6,443,258 of JBBGZY010000723.1, forward strand.
TATATATAAGAGATATAACCTTCCCTCAATGTCTACTAGACTGTTATGTAGTGTGAAGGATGTTGTATTTTTAATCACTATTAGTAATCCATTTCTCTTTGTTGGGCCAGAGGCCCTAAAGATATGTGGGAAGTTTTTGTTAGAGCAATAAGGTTCCTCATCATTTTAAAGTTTATCTCTTGTATACATAAGACATCGCAGTGAGACTGGTGGGCTGTACGCCATAAGGAGGCTCTCTTTGCTGGGTGATTTAATCCCTTATTGTCGAGGTACAGGAATTTTGGCATTGTAGCAAATGTAGTTGCGGTTGTTGGAGGGAATAGGCTGCTTACTTATGGTTGGACGAAGATATGATTGGGTATAACTTGGAACAGTGGACCGATAATGGCTGAGATTTTTGGTATTTCTGGGGTTCCGTCAAGGCTTGAAGACTTTGTGTGCTCCCAGGGGAGTGATCGGTAAACGAGAAAATAAAAGTTATTAATTGGATGTAAACTGTAAGTTGTAGTACACTATAACTCCTGTGTATACAGGAAGCAGAACCAAAACTACACAAAAAACAAAGGAAAAACCAAAGAAAATCAGCAGAGATTGTATCAAGGGCTGCTGAGATATGTGGGGTGAAAGTTCCTGCAACTGTTTGCAACGAGCAGAGTACCGAACCCGAATGTAGAACTGTAGATCAAGGTGTTCACTTTACCATTGGTGTTAGGGTAATAGCGTCTAGATGGATACGGGTTGTTACTTCTGTAGTTGGCTTGCGCTCGAGCTGGTGGTTCGAGGATAATTCCCCATGAATGTAGTAGTTGAAGATCCTCTTCAACTGTATAGATGGTATGTTTCTTCCCATTTTTGGTTGCAATTATTTTAGTGGGGAACCCCCACTGGTAGGGAATCTTGTGGTTGTTTAGAGGCTTGGTAATAGTATTCAGCTGATGTTTGAGCTGGCGGATGTATTGTGATATGTCAGCGTACAATTGTAATATGGTGTACGGGGCTGGAAGCTGACCAAGGTGTCTCGTTTTTGTTAGGAGTTGTTCGGGGGGTTTCCTCGGGGAGATGAGGAGGTTTTGGTAGGCAGTGGATACAGTCTATAATGGTTTCCATGGGAGAAATCTCTGGGAGCAGTGTGAAAATTAGTTGTCTAGCATTGGCATTAAGGTAAGATGGGTGGATAGTTTCGGGTATGCCCCGTATCTTCACATTGTTGCGGCGGGACCTATTTTCTAGGTCCACCATCTTGGCTCTCCTCCATTGCTGTTCATCTCGTGTGTGCTCATAAGCATCCACTAAATCATTAACCGTCTCTGTCATGTCACCCATTTGATTTATGAGGTGTACTTTTTTCCCCAGTGAATGCATTTCTGAGGTAAACTTAGTGCACATAGAAGAGATAGCAGTGTGGAGGGAACTTTGGAGTGAGATTAGCATCTCTTTTATTGTGGTATCAAACACTGGTTTATTCAAAGTAGGAAATGATGCTATAGGTCAGCCCTCAAAAAATTCCACTCGCCTGCTCGCATTTTGCGAGTGGATTTTGAGGGCTGGCGAGCTATGGTAGTGGGGGGCAAGCACCGCTGGCAGGAGGGTTGTATAGGAGCCATTCTCCCAGCGATCAGAGGGGAAGAGAGAGAAGAGCCGCCGCCTGGATGATCACAGGCTGCACTGGTGGCACAGGCTGCATTGGGGACACAGGCTGCATTGGTGACACAGGCTGCACTGGCGGGCATAGGCTGCATTGGTGGACACAGGTTGCATTGGGGGGGCACAGGCTGCATTGGTGGACATGGGCAGGCTGCATTGGTGGACACGGGCAGGCTGCATTGTTGGGCATGGATAAAGTTGTTGTTTATATTTATTTTTATAACTTGATTCTGCATAAAACATTTAAGTGTAATTTCATGAGATAATTTATGAGGGCGTGTTTAGGGGCGTAATTGAGGGTGGAGCAGGGTAGGGGTTGGGTGGGGAAACTGGTGGCGAGTACCTCTTGATGCCTGGCTAGTAGCTTAGGACTTAAAATTTTGAGCCCTGCTTTAGGTGAGGGTTGTGCTGCCTGTACGAGAGTAATGGCTAATGGAGGGCTCACCTCAGCGCTGCGTGGATCAGAATCTACATGTTTCCTTGATATAGCTGGGCTGTTGCTGGCTGAGAAGGTTGAGGATGAGAGAGAGGGTTCCCCTGCATCTCTTGGTGAGAGTGTTTCAGAAGCATCCGCGTCTGGGAGGTCTGTGTATGAGCAGTCAGTCGCGTGTGCAGAGCCGCAAACGCCATCTTGGCTTCGTCTGCTCGGCGGCTGTGTGAAGAATGCCGTCTGCTTCTGAGGCTGACGGTATCCCTTTCATTTGCGGGACATGTCGCGGTGGTCCTCCTGGATTGTGGAGTCCTTGGATGGTAAGTGATTTTGTCTGTGGAGCGGTGTTCCTTTGAAAATTCTCTGGTCGGTGCTGGAGCTGTCTGCTCACACAGCCATACTGCTCGGCGATTAGCCACACCCCATTATCTAAAGAATTTTGATATTGCTGTGTACTATTTAAATTTCATAACATTTACTGGCTTAATAATTATTACATTAAAAAGTAAATATTCTGGTAACTTTTTAAAAATCATTTTAGTGATTAGAGAATAAGAAGAGAATGGAACACTCTTAACTCAAGATTAATCATTGTAACATTTAAGCTCATCATTTTGCAATTAGCAAAGTAAACAAAATTTAGCAAATTAAACAAAATAATTATTAAACTGAAATGTCATATTCTATAGCAGAGAGCAATATCTGTCATCAATTCTAGATGTGGCATTGAATGTAACTGTGATTTTCTTATAATGGAACAGGCTATAAATCTAACTAAATAGATGTGCTACTGAAAGTGCTAAAATCAGAATGACAGTTTCTGCAACACAATATAAATAAATGTCAAACCTTTCCATTACGTATGCTTTAACCACTTGAACTCCAGAGGATTTTACCAATAACAGTAAGGGGTACACTCCTAAATGAAAGCAGGTACAATCACGCATATACAGTGGTGAAAATACCTACTTGATCCCCTGCAGATTTTGTAAGTTTGCCCACTTACAAAAAAATTAAGGGTCTATAATTGCTATCATATGTGTATTTTAAATGATAGAGTCAGAATATCAACCAAAAATCCAGAAAAAAAACACATGATACAAATGTTATAAATTGAGTTGCAGTTCAGTGAGCATAATAAGTATTTGATTCCCTACAAACCAACAATAATTCTGGCTCCTACAGGCTGGCTACAGTATGTGATCATGTGATACACAGATTAGTTCTGTCAATTATGTGTATAAAAGACACTTGTCTGCAGAATCCCATTCAATTCTTCCATTCAAACCTAACCATTATGGGCAAGACCAAAGAGCTGTCAAAGGACATCAGGGAGAAGATTGTCGACCTTCACATGGCTGGAATGAGCTACAAGACCACCAGCAAAAGCTTGGTGAGAAGAAAACAACTGTTGGAGCAATTATATACAAATGGAAGAAGTACAAAATAACCATTGCCCTCGATCTGGAGCTCCATGCAATATTTAGCCTCATGGGGTAAGGATGATCATGAGAAAAGTGAGGGTTTAGCCCAGAACTACACGGGAGGAGCTTGTGAATGATCTCAAGGCAGTTGGGACCACAGTCACCAAACAAACCATTGGTAACACAATACACCGCCATGGATTGAAATCCTGCAGTGCCCACAAAGTCCCCCTCCTCAAGAAGGCACATGTACAGGCCCGTCTGAAGTTTGCCAATGAAAATCTAAATGATTCAGATTGGGAGAAAGTGCTGTGGTCAGATGAGACCAAAATTTAGCTCTTTGGCATTAACTCGACTCGCTGTGTTTGGAGAAAGAAAAATGCTATGACCCTAAAAACACCATCTCTACAGTCAAGCACGGAGGAGAAAACATTATGCTTTGGGGCTGTTTCTCTGCTGAAGGAATAGGCTGACTTTGCCGCATTGAGGGGCCAAAGGATGGGGCCATGTATTGTAAAATATTGGATGAGAACCTTCTTCCCTCAGCCAGAACACTGAAGATGGGTCGTGGATGGGTTTTCCAACAATGACCCAAAACATACCGTCAAGGCAACAAAGGAGTGGCTCAAGAAGAAGCCCATTATGGTCATAGAGTGGCCCAGCCAGTCTCCAGACTTTAATCTTATAGAAAATTTATGGAGGGAGCTGAAACTTTGCGTTGCCAAAACTTACGGATTTAGAGAAGATCTGTAAAGAAGACTGGATCTTAATCCCTCCTGAGATGTGTGCAAACCTTGTAACCAACTACAAGAAACGTCTTGGGGGGGTGGCCTGACATGGCATGGAGTAGGTGTCAGAAACCATGGATCAGACTGAGACGAAAGTACAGTTAAATCACACTTGTTTAATAATAATAAAAAAGGTAAACAGAGTAAACATAGTCAAAACAAACCAAGAGTTCAGGAACCGGAATGGATAGTCAAACAGGCCAAAACGTCAGGGAGCCAGAGAACAGCGTAGAGGAATAGCAAGCAGGCTCTGGAGTCAGAAGGAATGTCAGCCAAGCAAGTCTTTAACAGGAACACAGGAGAGCGTCTCTAGAGATGTGACCAAGGCGAAGGCAGAGATCATCTAGACTGGACAGCTTAGATAGGCAGAACCGAGGAACAGGATCATCAACAGGTGACTCACTATGGAAAGATAGGAGCTGGCAATTAGCTGACAGCTGAGCGGCAAGCTCAGAGAAGGAAGGGCTGGGCCCTACCCTGACAGTACCCCCTCCTGAACGACCCCTCCCCCTCAGGGGACCACCTGGCTTGAGGGGAAAACGTCTATGGAAAACACGGAGGAGGACAGGGGCATATACGTCCGAGGATGGGACCCAAGAGCGTTCCTCCGGACTGTACCCTTTCCAATGCACTAGGTACTGTATGCGCCCACGGAACCTACGGGAGTCAACAATGAACTGTACTTCATACTCCTCATGGTTCTCAACCTGAACAGGGTGAGGACGTGGCACCGAGGTGGTAAAGTGGTTGCAGACCAAAGGTTTTAATAAGGAGACATGAAATACATTTGAGATATGCATATTAGAACAAAGGTCTAATGCGTAAGCTACTGGGTTAATCCTGCGAAGAATACGGAAAGGCCCAAGGCATGTCGCAAAGCCTCCTGGACTTGTGCCCAAGTGGAATGAAGACCACGGAGATGCTACTCTAACGCAGGAATACTCTGCGGAACAAAAGAGTCAGGCAACATGGAAGGTTGGAAACCACAGTTCGCCATAAACGGGGTCAAATGGGAAGCAGAATTCAAGGCACTATTGTGAGCAAACTCTGCCCATGGTAAGAGGTCTGACCAGTTCTTATTATGGTCAGAAATATAGCAACACAGGAATTGCTCCAAGGACTGATTGGCTCGTTCTGAGCCCCCATTAGACTGTGGGTGATATGCAGAGGAGAAAGCAAGCTGAATTCCCAACTGTGCACAAAAGGCTCACCAGAACCCGGACACAAACTGATTACCCTTGTCCGAGACAATCACCTTAGGTTGCCCACGTAAGCGAAATATCTCCCAAGCAAAAATGGAAGCCAGTTCCTTAGAAGTGGGCAACTTCTAAAGTGGAATACAATGAGACATTTTCGAGAACCGGTCAACCACCATAAGGATAAATGTGTTGCCCTGGGATTTGGGTAACTCCACAATGAAATCCATAGACAGGTGGGTCCAGGGCTTTTCTCCATTGGGTATAGGTTGTAGGAGGCCCACTGGAAGGTGTCGTGGAGTCTTACTCTGAGCACACACAGAACAGGCAGCTACGAAGGCGGTTACATCAGCACATAGACTAGGCCACTAGAATTGTTGGGAAATGACCCAAAAGAGTTGATTCTTCCCAGAGTGGCAAGCAGCCTTGAGAGAATGGTAAGTCTGGAGCATGGCAGTACGGAGACTCTCTGGAACAAAGCAGCGGCCACAAGGTTTCTCAGGAGGAGCATGGACCTGAGCAGCAAGAATTTTGTCACCCAAAAGGAGAAGTGAGACTGGTGCGAACCATAGCCAGAATACGATCAGGAGGAATCACAGGAACCAGAACCGACTCCATCTTGGAAATGGAGGAAAATTGTTGTGATAAAGCGTCAGCCTTTACATTCTTAGTACCGGGTAAGAATAAGACAATGTATTTGAAACTTGACAAGAAAAGAGACCATCGCGCCCTTCTGGGAGAGAGGCGTTTAGCCTCAGACAAGAATGTGAGATTCTTATGGTCTGTAAGAATAAGAACTGGCACAGTGGTACCTTTGAGGAGATGTCTCCATTCTTTCAGGGCTAAAATGATCGCTAACAGCTCTCTGTCACCATCTCGTAATTGCACTCCGCAGGTGACAATTTCTTGGAAAAGTAGCCACAAGGATGAATAGCGCTCTCAGAGGTAGTACGTTGAGACAGAAGGGCTCCAACTCCAGTCTCAGAAGCATCAACCTCAAAGATAAAAGGTAACGTAGGATCAGGATGTGCCAACACAGGAGCAGAAACAAAGGCAGCCTTGAGACGCTCAAAGGCCTTAATGGACTCCGGAGACCAACTCTGTGGGTTACAATTCTTTCTGGTCATATCGGTCAGGGGCTTGACCAGAGACGAGAAGTTACGAATAAACTTCTGATAATAGTTGGCAAAGCCAAAAAAATGCTGCAGAGGACATAAACCCACGGGTCGGGGCCACAGTAGGACTGCTGAAAGTTTCTCTGGGTCCATCGAAAAACCAGCAGTGGAAATGACATAACCCAGGAATTTAACCTGTTCACGATGGAATTCGCACTTCCCCAATTTACAATATAGATTGTTCTCCCTTAGTTTCTAAAGCACACGATAGACATCTGTGTGGTGGCTCTCCAGGGACTTGAAAATTATGAGGATATATCATTGAGATAAATCACCACACACATAACTGCAACAAATCTCGGAGGACATCATTAATAAATTCCTGGAAAACTGCCGGGGCGTTACAAAGGCCAAAAGGCATTACGAGGTACTCATAATGGCCTGTTCTGGTATTAAACAAAGTTTTCTACTTGTCGCTCTCCTTAATCCTCACGAGATTGCATGCTCCTCTCAAATCAAGTTTCGTGAAAACCGTTTCTCCTTTGAGGCGGTCAAATAACTCCGTAATCAACGGAATTGTATAGGCATTCTTAATCGTGAAACGACTGAGACCCCTATAATCAATACAAGGTCTCAGTTCACCACTGTTCTTCTTCACAAAGAAGAAACCAGCACCATCAGGAGACAAGGATTTGCGGATGAAACCCTCGAAAAAGTGAGTCTGCAACATACTCCTCCATGGCCCTATCCTCCGACAAAGGGTAAACTCAGCCATGAGGGGATATGGGACCAGGTTGAAGGTCAATTGCGCAATCATACGACCGGTGTGGAGGCAAACTACCAGCTTGACCTTTGTCAAAGACATCGCTAAAATCGCGGTACTCCTCTGGCAGGGAGGAGAGTGAAGAGGTGCACAGGACCTTGGCTACCTTCTGGAAGCATGTCTTACTGCATTGTGGCAACCAGGAGAAAATTTCAGCACGGAGCCTATCAAAAGAGGGGTTGTGTCTCTGTAACCAAGGATAAGCAATAACCAGTGGAAACTTAGGTGAGGAAATAACTTGGAATTGGATTATCTCATGGTGAAGAGCCCCTATGGTCATGGAAAACAAAAAAGTCTCATAAGTCACATGGGCAGGCTGTTGAGATCTACCGTTAAGAGCCTCAATGGCAAGTGGAGTGTCACACAGTTGCAGCGGAATCGAGTGCTTCGATACAAAGGCAGCACTAATGAACAGGCCTGCAGCCCCAGAGTCAATTAGAGCCTGTATCTCAACGCACGACTCAGCCCAAGAAAGGGTAACCGAAACCAGGGGCTTATCCTTCTGGATAACTGGGGACGAAACAACGCCACCTAATGTCTGATTGTGACAGGACCTCAAGGTTCGGGCGCTCCCTGGATGGGTAGGACAAGACTTCAAAAAGTGAGCTGCCTGGCCACAATAAAGGCACAATCTCTCCCTACTTCTAAAGGTTCTCTCATCTGCAGAGAGACAAGTGAAACCCAAGTGCATGGGTTCACCTTCACTGACCAACTCTGTACCAGGAGGCATGGGAGGTGAGGGAGGCAAGGGTGGGACTGCAAAGCTCAGAGACAAATGTAAAGGAGGCTTCCGCAAGCGCTCCTTAAAAGAGAGTCTTTTCTGGAGTCAATGAGGATGGCAAACGTGATCAACTTCTCCAGCTCAGTGGGTATATCTCGGGCTACTATCTCATCCTTAATGGTATCCGAGAGACCATGAGAAAAAGCAGCCACAAGGGCCTCACTGTTCCAAGCAACCTCTGCTGCCAGATACGGAGCAAATATAGAATAAATTGTAGCGCTAAAACACACATGTATTAATAGTGAATATAAAGCTCAAAGTGCATGTAGACGTAATGTCCCACGAAAAAAAGAAATATATAATCCCAAAAGGGACAACAGTCCACAGTGAGAATAAATAATCTGTGTATCGATCCTGTCTGCTTCCCAACCGTCAACTTGTATATCATCAACTTTAGCGAATAGATGGAATATGCTTACCAGAGAGGTTGGATTCTACTGCCATGATCATAGAATCAATGGAGCTTGATGCCACCCTGGACAAAGTAGTGAAGTGTTGGAGGCAAGGGTAGAGCCTCTACAAGGCTGGGAAGTCCTCTCTTTATCACCGAAGCAGAGCCAAAATGAATTCCAAAAGGCAAAGTGGTTTCTCAGTTCTCCAGGATATGTGGAAAAAGGAAGGAATACTTCCACATAGTGTAATTCTGGGTGTTTTTATTCATAAAAAACCACAATACATAAAAAGTGATCACAAAGTAAAAAGCAGTGTATAGGGTCTGTAAAAGCCGCCCTACGCATTTCGGTCCAATGACCTTCAACAGGGGCATATGGGACCCTCATAACACTGCCCAAATTTATAAACTAATGTATACCATCTAAAATGATCAAGACCAATAGGCTGTAAACAAACGAACAAAAATGGATCTCATTGGACCCAGAGAGCATCACCTACGTCAGTGATTGAGACTGTGTGGACCGTGCAGGAGGGTTGCCTGGCAACCCTACACGCTGTTAACCAAAAGCCCGTGAACACAGGAGGCGTGTCCGTGCGGCCGTCACATGGCACTGAATAACTAAAGACATGCGGACCGTGCAGAAGGGTTGCCTGGCAACCATGCACGCTACCGCCAGAAAGCCCGCGAACACAGGGGGGTGTGTCCGTGTGGTCATCACATGATCCCGGGTAGTCCCTCATGTGATGACTGACGTCATTTACACAGTGACACTCGGGACAGGTTGCCAGGCAACAGCATCGCTGAGTCGGGAGAGCCAGCGAACACAAGAGGCGTGTCCGCACGGCCATCACGTGACCCTGAGTTGTCCCTCATGTGATGACTCAATCATTCACACGTGGTCACTCGAGGCGAGTTGTCAGGCAACGGGGACACAATGTCAGGAAAGTCCGCAATAATGCGGACGCACCCGCACTGCAGTCACCCACTACAGGAAAAAACTCTTTCGTAACCCCTGACACCAATTACCTCTAAAGGGTACATCAGTGTGCCAGGGAGGATGGGTGAAATTCTAAAATAGGTGCCCTCACCGGACAATCCTGGTATCACTCTAAATGCAAAGAAAGGCATGCAAGGAGTAAAAATGAAAATTGTAAATGAACATTTGAATATGAGAAAGCTCATAAATGGAACCATGTAAATTGATGTATGAAATAAATTGTGAAAGTGATTAAAAAAAATAATTAAAATAAAATAAAATAAAATAAAAATACTAATGAAAAATGAAAAATGCTGACGAAAACAAATGGAGTGTTTTAGGACCGGACCTGAACTCGGCCGGAGTCACTAAACCCCCTACAAATAAAAAATGATAATCAGTGTCATGACTCAAAAGTCGAGACGAAAAATAGGTACTATTAAGTGTGTGAAATCATATAAGTACTAATACGTGTATGTGAATATATATGTAAGAAAAAGTGTATATGGATATATCCAAATATAAAGTATGAATATATATGAAGTGTGTAAAAAAAGGTGTAAAATCGTGTATGAAGATGTGCTAAATGAAGGTTACTATAGTGACGAAAAAGGTGACACTGGAGATGGGGTGAAACTAAAAAAAAATGTGTTAGGATAGGTTGATGAATGAGTTCAGATCCCATTCCACGTTAAGCCCAAACGGGAAATAAGATTTGAGCTGGTGTATCCAGTACGTCTCGAGCTTTGATACCCCCCGGAGGCGGGACTCACCCCGCCAATGGGGGACAAACTTGTCAATCACCTGGAAAGTACTTCCCGTGGGGTCCTTGTTATGGTGGAGCAAATAGTGTCGGGGTACCGTATGTTTGTCCTTGCCTCCTTTTATACCCGCAATGTGTTCATTTACACGTATGGTGAATGTTCTGATAGTCCTGCCCACGTATTGTTTTTTTTTTTTTTTTTTTTTTAATTTATTTTTATTCAAATTTTTCTTATAAGACACAAAGACATAAAGACATATACAAATTGGTTGTCTAGCTTGTACAGGTAATATCGCAAGTACATCAGGAAAAAGAAAAAAAAAAATGAAAGGGAAAGAAAAAGAGAGAAATAGAGAGAGACATCCATGCAATGCAGTTTTAGCATGTAAGTGAAAAGGGGATTTTTGGAATTTTTGGGCCGCCCCCCCACTGCCCATAAAGGCCTATACCTATTAACTAGGAATTACATTTAATCGTCGATTCTTGGTATCGTAACTGAAGCTAGTCCAACATTAGTAAGCAATGTTCATTTCCTCCAGCCACCCGCTCCAAACCTTATTAAATTTCAATTGGCAGCCTCTATTAAGATAGGTATCTTTATATAGTGGAAGATTATCGTTAACCAAACGTTTCCACTGGACATTTGTGGGGGGATAGGGCTTCTTCCATTGAAATGTTATGGTTTTCCTAGCGTAAAATAGAAGCAAACCAATCATCGTGCGTTTAGCTACAGCAGGAACTAATTTTTTTATAAGGCCCAACATACAAATCTCCATAGACAGTGGTAGATTAGTGGATGCAATTTTATTGATTAGGCCTAGTACCTCCCCCCAGAATTGTTGTATCTTTGGACAATGCCAAAAGATATGGGAAAAATCTCCGGGGGTGTAGCTACATCTCCAACACTTAGGGGAGTGGGCAGGATTTATCAAATGAAGTCTGTGGGGAGTGAAATACGCCCGGTGGACTATTTTAAATTGGACTAACTTGTCACGTATAGAGACTAGCGAACTAAAAGGGAAGTCCCAAACACCATCCCAATCTTCGCCACTCAAAGCTGGAATGTCACGCTGCCAACGGGACAAAAGGCCGTCCAACGGAGGCAAGGACTCATAGATTAAATGCTGATATATGTGAGATGTAGGTTTTTTTGTACAACCGGATCTAAGAGTAGTCTCCAGTTTAGACTGTATTAATATACAGGACGAACGTGGGAATTGGGCTTCGAAAGCATGCAAAAGTTGAAGATAACGGAACTGATAGTGCTGCGGAAGATTATACTGGGAGGAAAGCTGACAAAAAGAAAGCAGTGAGGTGCAAGACACCACTTGTGAGATTAATTTTATACCATATCTAGTCCATATCTGGGGGTCAATAGATTTGTAAAAATGTGGTAGATTGGGGTTTAGCCATAGGGGTGTATTAGGGGAAATTCCCATCTGGCTGTGTTTTTCAATAGCCAAGCCCATTTTCCAGGCCCGTAAAGTAGTAAGCATAGACGGAGTTAATAAGTGTGGGGCACATGGGCCTCTGTAAATTAGGTATTGAAGAGATTCCCAGGAGCCTGCCACGGTGGCCTCCAAAGCGGAGGCCACATTGGTTTTATCAGGATTTAGCCACCCGACCACTGTCACCAGCTGTGTCGCCAAAAAGTACTTATAGCAATCCGGAAAGGCCATGCCACCCTGCGATAGTGGCCTCATTAATGTAGTTAACTTATATCTCGGTGGTAAGGAGCCCCAGAGAAACTCTGAAAAGCGTTGGTTTAGTTTAATAAAGAAGGATTTAGGAATCCACTGCGGGGAATGGCGGAATAAATATATGAATTTGGGGATGACCTTCATTTTAAGCAAGTTGACCCTTCCCCATACCGATAGGGGGAGATTATTCCATGCCTTGAGTTTAGCTTTCATATCCCCCACTACCGGATCCAAGTTTAATTTAAGAAAATCTGAGGCTTGTGCAGAGACACAAACCCCAAGATATTTAAAGGAGTCAACCCACTTTAATGGGCTATCTGGGGAGGATGTCAATTTGGCTGCTTGATCTATTGGAAATAGAGTAGATTTTGGCCAGTTTACCCGGAGGCCCGTTACCATGGAGAAAGTGTTGAGGAGTGACAGAGCACCCTGAAGTGATGGACCCGCGTCCCCCAAAAATAAAACCATGTCGTCAGCATACAGGGCTACCCTCTCCTCCAGCATACCTATCCTAAGCCCCTTAATATGAGGCGATGTACGGAGAGCCTCTGCAACTGGCTCTATAGCTAGGGCAAATAGGGCCGGAGAAAGAGGGCAGCCCTGTCTAGTTCCCCGAAACAGTTGAAATGGGGTTGAGAGTCTGGAGCCCAAACGAATCGATGAGATGGGACACCTATAGATCACCTGCAACCATGATATAAACCGTAGTGGAAAACCCATTCGACGTAGAGTCTCCCACAAAAAGGGCCACTCTACAGTGTCGAATGCCTTTTCTATATCTAGTAGAGCAATAGCTCTGGTACCGGAGTTGTTGTGTTGGGCATGAATATTAGTAAAGAGTCTCCTAAGATTAACGTCGGTTGACCTTTTAGGCATAAATCCTGTTTGATCAGAGTCAATAACCGAAGGTAATAATGGATATAGACGGGTAGCCAGCAGTTTGGTTAAGATTTTCAGGTCATTATTCAATAGGGCTATTGGCCTATATGAGGCACATAGCTCTGGGTCCTTAAGGTCCTTATGGATCAAAGTAAGATAGGCCTGGTGCATTGAAAGGGGCAGATCACCCTTGGATAGGCAGAGGGTGTATAATTGGGCCAGGATGGGTGCCAAAAATGCTGCATGTGCCCTATAAAATTCTATAGGAAGGCCATCCGGCCCTGGCGCCTTACCCAAAGGGAAGGACCGTATAATTTTTAAAACCTCTAAGGCCGAAATAGGGCGTACCAACGATTCTCGTTCCTCATTCGACAGCCAGCCAAGTGCTAGTGGATCTAAAAGGTTTTGCAACATCTCTGGCTGGAAGTCGGGGGGAAGAGCAGAGGTATAGAGAGTTTGGTAAAAGGCTTTAAACATTTGTAAGATTTCTACCTGAGAGGTCACCTTATCCCCAGTTGAAGACCGCAGGCCCGAAACCACTGTGGATGGATATTCATGCTGTGCCAACATGGCCAGGAAACGACCATTCTTGTCCCCCTGTTCAAATAGTCGCTGTCTACCTTTATGCATATCCAATCTTGTAACTTCCGTTAAATGTAAATTTAGTGAACTGCGGGCGGCATTTAATGCGTCAAAATGAGCTGCTGTAGGATCTGTACTATAGATTACTGTTTGATCCTCTACAATCTGTTGTAACCTGTAAGTTTCCCGGCCCTGCTGTTTCTTGACACTAGCGATAATAGAGATATATTGCCCTCTTGTATAGGCCTTAAAGGTGTCCCAGACCGTCTGTGGGGTCGAGGAGCCTTCATTAAGTTCCCAAAACTCAACTAGTCTGGGTGGGATAGTATCAGCCACCTCAGGGTGGGAAATCCACTGTGCCCCCAGCCTCCACAGGGCCGCATCTCGGCGTGCAGACGAGCGAAGCTCGATTACCAGTGGGCTATGATCGGACAACCCACTGGGTAGGTATTTAGCCCCTATTACATCCGTCAACAGGATTGAATTAGAGAAGGCTAGGTCAATCCGTGAGGCAGTCCTATGTGAGGCCGAAAAGCATGAGTATGCCCTAATAGCCGGGTGTTTCCATCTCCATATCTCCTGTAGCCCCATTGCGTGTGCCCATATAGATAGTTCAGAGCTATAGTTTTTTGATGGGACTGGTCTGTCCAAATCTGGGGAGATAGTAGAGTTGAAATCCCCCATCACCAGCAATTTCGCTGGATAAAAAGGAGCTGCTTTTTCCAAAACCTTATATAATAAATCATGTGTAAAAGGTGGAGGAATATAAACATTTATGATTATATATCGCTGAGACCAGTGTGAAAACACCACCATTGCAAACTTGCCCTGGGGGTCCGTGCACACGTCTTCAATAACACAGGGGAATTTCTTGTGTATTAGGATTGAGACCCCTCTAGCATAAGAGGAGTAAGTCGCATGGATGGCCCTCTGAATCCAGGGTTTTTTTAGAGTTAAAACCTTGCTGCCTGTGAGGTGGGTTTCCTGTAGGAGAATAAAATGTGGAGAGTGGGTTTTTAGATATCTTATCAACAGTGCCCGTTTAAATTTAGAATTAAGACCTCTCACATTCCATGAGAGGACCGAAAAGGTTTCAGCTAAGGAAGTGGCCATATAGGTTTAGAAGCCATGGCCAAGTAATATGACTAGGGGAACACCATTTGGGGTAACTCACAAGCAGCAAGATTTTTACAATATACCATGTACCAGCAATGTTAATTTTTAAGGCAATTTTTGAAACAAGCTTATACAAACCATGACAAAGACCAACATAAAACAACAAAAAAAAATATATACCCAAGCACGAAGTGCTTATCCGACTAAGTCCCATCTCCTCTCAAAAAACAAAAAAAGGAGGAGGAGAATTGGGATTAGTTTTCTCCCAAAAAAAAAAAAAAAAAAAAACACACGCAAGCTGCAACTGTATTGCAACTATATTGCAGATATACCCCTAAAAGGGGATATCGTACTACTACTACTATTTGTTCAGGCACCCTATAGCCGAACAAATATATAAAAAAGAAAAAAAGGAAAAACCTATCCAATACCTATCCAAAAAAAAAAGAAAAAAAAAAAAAAAAAAAAGGGGACGGGATGGGGAGAAAAGGGCAGGAGGGGGAGGGAAAAAAAAAAAAAAAAAAAAAAGAAGAGAAAAAAGGGGACAAAAAAGGGAGCAACAGAAAGTAATTGGGGTGGGGTTGGGTTCTAATTATCTAACTCTTGGCTCTTAGTGTAAGAGATATAGTCCAAGTCCAAGTCCAAAGGGCTGAGCAATCCAACTCCAAATAAAGTATATTTATCTAAGCATTCATTAGGAGACCACAGAATAGCAAGAAAATTTTAGACACTATAGGGATGCACTATAATGGACTATAGTAGTAAGGATGTTACACAAAAAAAAAAAAAAAAAAAAAAACACATGCGTCACCCACGGCCATCTAACCAGGATATAGCGGCCTCCGGATTGGTAAAAAAGAATGCTCGGTCCCCGTCTGCAACTCGAAGCTTGCTGGGATATAATAAGCTAAATTTAAGACCTTTATCCCTTAGGCGTCTTCTGACCTCTGTAAAGGCCCGGCGTCGCTGCTGGACTTCAGGGGAGTAATCAGGAAACAACATGATTTTTGCATTATTAAACCGCAGTTCTTGTTTATCTCTAGCTGCAGCTAATATCTTATCTCTGTCTCTGAAATTCAAAAGTCTCAATAAAAGAGGCCTGGGGGGATTACCAGGGGCTGGAGGGGTTGGTGGAATCCTATGCGCCCTCTCTACCACGAATGTAGGGGGCATAGCAGGTAAGTCCAACAATGATATAAGAAAGGATTCCACAAACTCAGCTGGTTTATTACCTTCTGTTTTTTCCGGTAGGCCTATGATCCTTAGATTGTTTCTCCTCATGCGATTTTCTGTGTCTATCGACTTATCTTGTAGGGCTTTTACCTGCAGCTGCAAAGCGCGAAGGTTCCTGGAGTCTGCACTGGTAACGTCCTCCAGTTGTGAGATCCGACTCTCAGCCTCTACGAAGCGGGATCTAAATTTGTCCATATCATGCCGAATTAAGCTGATATCTGAAGCCAAATGGTCTATTTTAACCATCACCTTTTCATTTCCAGCTTTAATTGCTGCCAGCAGCTCAGCATGGGAGGCCGCGTGAGAGGCTACAGGTGGAGACGGATCAGGGAGCGCCTGCGTGCTAACTGACATGTTTGGTATGGGAAGCCTCGGAGGTAATATCACGGCGGTGGCAGCAGGCGCAACAACAACAGCAGCAGGCTTAGCAGGCTTAACAGAGCCAAGAGCAGCAGCAGCAGAGGTGGTGGTGGAGACCGCAGGCACTGTGGAGGACCGGAGCCTACCCGGAGATATAGTGGGACCTCGCGGTGCACCGAAAGCCTTTTTCTTTCCCAGGGTGCCTGTATACGAGCGGATCTGGTGAGAATCGGCACTGAGAGTCGCTGGAAGTCAGAGAGTCCGCCCGGCCAGTGCCAGAGAAATTTTCAGGATTTTCAGGATGAATGGTTGGAGCGGAGCTCAGCCCGCACACATCCTCTCACTCACTCACTCTCTCTCACATCCCGGATAGGGCGTCGGCCACGTATTGTTTTTTACATGGGCAGGTAATCAAATAGACCACATATTGAGTGGTACAGGTGGCAAACTCTTTCATATGGTAAATACGTGAGGTGATCATAGAACTGAAGGTATCCATTTTGCGTCCCATTAACACATTATGTGCACATACACTGCACCTACAACACGGGTAATAGCCTTGGCATTGTTGGAAAAAGGACATTTTCTTTGGGGGATCTATGATGTTGGGGGCAATTTGTCCCTGTATGGAACGGGCCCCTCTAAAAATGACCCCAGCATTTTCCGGTAGCGCAGGACCTAGAAATCTATCACTCTTGAGTACTTTCCAGTGTTTTCTGAAGATGGCCCTTATTTCTTTGAACTGGGTGGAGTATGTGGTGAAAAACGACCATTTGGCTCTGGAATCAGAGGTATCCGTGGACCGTTCTATGAGTGTCGAGTTCCTATCAATCTGTGACACTCGATTAATTTCTACATCCAGTTCTCCTGCATTATACCCCTTAGCTATAAATCTGTCCTTCAGTATCTGAGATTGAGCATAATAGTCATTAATTTGGGAACAATTGCGACGCAATCATAGGAACTGGCTGCGTGGAACAGACCGTAACCATTGGGTGTGATGACAACTGTCAGAGGGGATATACCCGTTACGATCTGTGGGTTTGAAGTAAGTTTTAAACTCCAAGTGTTGGTCTACTACCATGATTTCCAAGTCTAAAAAATGAATGGAGTATGAACTGGCCTCATAACTCAGGGAAATATCGCGATCGTTGGCATTCAAAAATGCCATAAAAATGTCCAACGACTCACGGTCTCCCTGCCATAGGAGGAGGATGTCATCAATATATCTGACCCAGAGAACCAACTCTGGTCTCTGGCAGGCATAGACGACATCCTCCTCCCACTGGGCCATAAAAAGGTTGGCCAGGCTGGGGGCAAACTTAGCCCCCATGGCCACACCTTTTTGTTGTACGTAAAATTGGTTCTGAAACCAGAAGTAGTTGTGGCCGGTTGCAAACCGTAAAAGCTGCATAATAAAATTGCGCTGCAATATTGGTAAAGTGTGGTTCTTGGAAAGATGTTTTTCAACCGCATTGAATCCCAGCAGATGTGGTATGCGCGTATATAGCCCAGCCACATCGGCTGTAACCAAATACGTTCCCTCCTTAAGCTTGACCTTTTCCAGACGTTGAATAACGTCCCTAGTGTCCTTAAGGTAGGACGGAGTGGATTGAACCAGTGGTTGAAGGAAAAAATCCACATATCTCCCTATCCTGGAAGTGACTGAGTCAATCCCGCTGACAATAGGTCTGCCAGGGGGATTGACTGGGTCCTTGTGGACTTTGGGGAGATAATATATTGCGGGGATCCGTGGAACAAGGGGCAGCAAATAATTCTTCTCTTTTTATTAAGGATACCCAATGCGTAACCCTCATTAACCGGTTCTACTAAGGCTCGTTTGTATTTCTGGGTAGGATTAAAGTTTATAGGAGTGTAAGTATCTCGATCCTGGAGGATCTTAAGCATTTCTCCAATGTAGTCCTTCTTATTGAGAACTACAATACCCCCACCCTTGTCAGAAGGTCTTATAATGAGATCTTTCCTATCACAAAGTTCTTTGAGCCCTATTTTAATTTGCGGATCAATATGAGTTTTTTTTTTCGGTTTAGGAAGCTGGTCCAAATCTTGCAGGACCAGGTTCTTAAAAACCTGAAGGGATTAGCTAATCCCGAATGTGTATATTAACTATTATTGGAAATATTATTGGTTATAGAAGAGATGGAGGGTTGACTCAAAAAGTGTCTCTGTATACTTAATTTTCTAGTGAATTTCAACACATCAATGAATGTACAAAATTTATTTAGGGGTCTTGGAGGCACGAATTTAAGTCCTTTGTCTAGAACCGATTTTTCGGCCTCAGTCAGATGGACAGTACTGAGATTAAAAATCCCTGCTCCTCTCAGACTCTTTTTCTTTTTGCTTCTAGCCTTCCACCCCCCTCTGGTCCCTCTTTTCCTTCTTGGTAGCTCAAATGGTTTTCTGTGGGCCTCTGAAAACCCGATGCTTGTTCAAAATTTAAGCCTCTTTGATTATCATTATATGGTGACCTATTGTAAGCATCTTCCTCTCTATCATATTGAGGATAGGACTCATGATATGTATCTAATATTGGATGTTCCTGTAAGGGTAAATAACGATTTTGGGTATGTATCGGGGTCTCATAAGGGTAGTCCCGACTATATGATCTAGTTCTCTGATTACCTCCCCGATATTGCCATCTGTATGGTGTAAACCCAGAGGTTCCTCGGTAAGGTGGATTGACTCGATGTCCCTGTGAGTGACCTCTACCTCGATTTTTTGGTCCATCTCCTCTATGGCTAGGAGGAGGATAGGCCGGGGGTGGTGGACGGGTTAGATACTTCGGGGACCGGGGTTCCTGGGATTATTAGATTTAGAATCTAGAGGGCGTCTAGGAGTATGATACGTTTGCCCTGAAGTTCCTCCAAAATTTTGGGGGGGTTGATACACCAATCTCCGATCTACTTTAGGTTTTGTTGCCTGTTGAGTCTCCATAGGCAGGGACCCATTCTCTACTGTGGCAGAAGAGGCCATCTTTTTTTGCCAATTAAAAACAATATTTGTACTATAATCAGAAAAGTCACGATTATATTTCTTTTGTTTTTTATTCCTCTGATCCTTTTCCTCCTTCTCTAAGTTGTTTTTCAGAGTGGAGGAAAGGGAAATGTATTCAGCCGTGGTCTTGTGTACTAAAAGTTTATCCTTGAGATCTTTAATTTCTTGATCTATCAAGGATAACTTGATACGTTTTCTTTGAATTAAAAAATCTAAAAGTTGTATCCCTACATCGTTAAAATATTTAAACCATGACTCAAGGTCGGATTCATCTTGCTGGGGAAAAACGTCCCAGCGGAGACCTCTGGGTACCATCCGTTCTCTTATATATTGTTCAAGAAAGGCGGTATCCCATTGAAGATGAATTTCACTTATCATCAAATTTTTCAATCTCATGAAGAGGCCACCTACTTCTGAATCTGGATTGGTAACTACAAATACACCTTCTGTGTTTAAGGACCTAGCGATCCTGTAATCAAATACATCCATATATACAACCTACGGTAAAGCCGGAAGTATAATGAATGTTTTTATCACTTTCACAATTTATTTCATACATCAATTTACATGGTTCCATTTATGAGCTTTCTCATATTCAAATGTTCATTTACAATTTTCATTTTTACTACTTGCATGTCTTTCTTTGCATTTAGAGTGATACCAGGATTGTCCGGTGAGGGCACCTATTTTAGAATGTCACCCATCCTCCCTGGCACACTGATGTACCCTTTAGAGGTGATTGGTGTCAGGGGTTACGGAAGAGTTTTCTCCTGTTGTGGGGGACAGCAGTACGGGTGCGTCCACATTATTGCGGACTTTCCTGACATTGTATCCCCGTTGCCTGACAACTCGCCTCGAGTGACCACGTGTGAATGATTGAGTCATCACATGAGGGACAACTCAGGGTCACGTGATGGCCGTGCGGACACGCCTCTTGTGTTCGCTGGCTCTCCCGACTCAGCGATGCTGTTGCCTGGCAACCTGTCCCGAGTGTCCTTGTGTAAATGATGTCAGTCATCACATGAGGGACTACCCGAGATCATGTGATGACCACACGGACACGCTCCCCTGTGTTCGCGGGCTTTCTGGCGGTAGCGTGCAGGGTTGCCAGGCAACCCTTCTGCACGGTCCGCATGTCTTTAGTTATTCAGCACCACATGACGGCCGTGCGGACACACCTCCAGTGTTCGCGGGCTTTTGGTTAACAGCGTGTAGGGTTGCCAGGCAACCCTCCTGCACGGTCCACACAGTCTCAATCACTGACGTCACACGTTCAAGTTTTGGCTGTGTTCCCGGGCTTTCTACATGTGGGCGCTCATTCTGCAGGCATAACCACTGATATGGACATGAAGAAATCTTACACTTACATTGGCCTAAATGATATAGTAAACTTTATGCCATAAGTCTATTGATTGGACATATTTAGGGGGTGTGTTATATCTTAACAGGTGATGCTCTCTGGGTCCAATGAGATCCATTTTTGTTCGTTTGTTTACAGCCTATTGGTCTTGATCATTTTAGATGGTATACATTAGTTTATAAATTTGGGAAGTGTTATGAGGGTCCCATATGCCTCTGTTAAAGGTCATTGGACCGAAACGCGTAGGACGGCTTTTACAGACCCTATACACTGCTTTTTACTTTGTGATCACTTTTTATGTATTGTGGTTTTTTATGAATGAAAACACCCAGAATTACACTATGTGGAAGTATTCCTTCCTTTTTCCACATATCCTGGAGAACTGAGAAACCACTTTGCTTTTTGGAATTTATTTTGGCTCTGCTTCGGTGATAAAGAGGGGACGTCCCGGCCTTGTAGAGGCTCTTTTGCTCTACCCTCTGATGGTTGGCAGCACTGCCCTTAATACTTACCCGAGTCCGATCTCAATATTTTTTACTTTTTGCTATGATAAAAATCCTCCCCAAAAAATTAAAACAACTAATTTATTCATCAGTTTAGGCCTATGTGTATTCTTCTACATATTTTTAGTAAAAAAATCGCAATAAGTGAACATTGATTGGTTTGCGCAAAAGTTATAGCGTCTAGAAAATAGGGGATAGATTTATGGCATTTTAATAATTATTATTTTTTTTTACTAGTAATGGTGGTGACCAGCGATTTTTAGTGGGACTGCAACATTGCGGCGGACAGATCGGACACTTTTGACACTTTTTTGGGACCAGTGAACTTTATACAGCAATCAGTGCTAAAAATAGCCACTGATTACTGTATAAATTTCACTGACAGGAAAGGGGTTAACACTAGGGGCCGACCAAGGGGATAAGTATTCCCTAGGGAGGAGTTTCTAACTGTGGGGGGAATGTAGTGACTGGAGGAGGAGACAGATCGCTGTTCCTAATCACTAGCAACAGCAGATCTGTCTCTCCTCCCTTGACAGAATGGGGATCTGTCTGTTTACATTGACAGATCCCCGTTCTGTCTCAGGAGTAATCACGGGTGGACGGCGGACATCGCGACTGCCAGCTACGTGCATCGGCATCGCACATGCACCCCTCTGGCATCGTGCGCGCGCCCCTCTGGCATTGCGCGTGCGTCCCCTAGAAGTCTTAATGCGCCCGACGTACAATGACACCCATTCGCCCAGGAGAGCCAACCTGCCGCAGTACAACTGTGGTGGCTGGTCTTTAAGTGGTTAACTGGAGCAAGATTTACTGAATTAAATTAATGGTTTTAAAGTGTTAAAGCGGAGTTCCTGTAAAAAAATTAAAATTAAAAATTAAAAGTCAGCAGCTACAAATGCTTTAGCTGCTAACTTTTTATATAAGGACACTTACCTGTTCAGGGATCCCACGATATCGGCACCCCAAGCCGATTTGTCCATCGGCTTTGGGTGCAAGCGCCGGCATTGAGAGTGAGGGAAACTGGCTGTGAAGCCTGAAGGCTTCACAGCTGGTTTCCTGCCGTGCATGCGCAAGTTCCGCTGCGCTTTCTGAATGGTCCCGTCAACTTCTGGGACACACACAGATCCCAGAAGGCAGCAGTGGAAGGGGGAGGGGCTGGACATGACCTAGATTACCAGAAAGTGGGAGCGAGGACCTGTCTCCCCCCTCCCTCCCAAAAAGTGCCAAATGTAGCAGTGGAGGGGGGAGGGTGCGAACAAGCGGCCCTTCCCCTTTTTGGTGGAGCTCCTCTTTAAAGTAGTCTCAACAAACTGCTAAAATTTTGATGCAAGATGCAAGAAAGGGATTAATTTGCAAACGTGTTTAGTGGTTTGGCTGTACAGCAGCAAATCCTGTTTTTTTTTACCTTATCAGACTTGGCGCAATTTTCATCCAATATTAGCGTGGGATTTAATAATAGCTCTGTGATCTATTAGGATCCATTCACACCTGGGTGTTTTCGGATCGTGGTAGAATCGCTGCCTGTGATCTCAAAATGCCTTACAATTGCAAAATGCAGGTTCAGGTGCCATTATTTTTAATGGTACCTTAAACACTCTGCAGTTTTGCTGCAATTGTCACACAATTTATCATGCGTCAATCACGGAAAATCGCATCACGTGAAGCTTGTGGCCCCAAAAAGGAGCAGGAGCTTCTTTTGGGCGACTAGCCTCACGCAATGTGATTTGCCATGGTTGCCAATTGATAAAACACACAACAATCGCAGCAAAACTGCACCTCATTTTAGGCACCTGAACCTTCGTTTTGCAATTGTAGTGTGCTTTGAGATCTCAGGCAGGATCACAGCGATTCTGCCATGATCCCAAAATGCCCAGGTGTGAATGGAGCCTTAACATTATATATAAAAAAATCTCAGTATACAGTGTCTTGCTAAAGTATTCACCCCCCTTGGCTTTTTAATTATTTTGTTACATTAGAGCCTTTAGTTCAATGTTTTTTTTTAATCTGAATTATATGTGATGCATCAGAACACAATAGTCTAAGTTGGTGAAGTAAAATTAAAAAAATGTATACATAAAACTATTTTTCAGAAATAAAAAAATGATAATTGGCATGTGCATATGTATTCACCCCCTTTGTTATGGAGCCCATAACAAGCTCTGGTGCAACCAATTACCTTCAGAAGTCACATAATTAGTGAAATGATGTCCACCTGTGTGCAATCTAAGTGTCACATGATCTGTCATTACATATACACACCTTTTTGAAAGGCCACAGAGGCTGCAACACCTTAGCAAGAGGCACCACTAACCAAACACTGCCATGAAGACCAAGGAACTCTCTAAACAAGTCAAGGACAATGTTGTTGAGAAGTACAAGTCAGGGTTAGTTTATAAAAAAATATCCAAATCTTTGATGATCCCTAGGAGCACCATCAAATCTATCATAACCAAATGGAAAGAACATGGCACAACAGCAAACCTGCCAAGAGACGGCCGCACACCAAAAATCACGGACCGGGCAAGGAGGGCATTAATCAGAGAGGCAGCATAGAGACCTAAGGTAACCCTGGAGGAGCTGCAGAGTTCCGCAGCAGAGACTGGAGTATCTGTACATAGGACCACAATAAGCTGTAAGCTCCATAGAGTTGGGCTTTATGGAAGAGTGGCCAGAAGAAAGCCATTACTTTCAGCAAAAAACAAAATTATGGTACATGTTTTAAGTTTGTGAAAAGGCATGTGGGAGACTCCTAAAATGTATGGAGGAAGGTGCTCTGGTCTGATGAGACTAAAAATTGAACTTTTTGGCACTCAAAGAAAACGCTATGTCTGGTGCAAACCCAACACATCACATCACCCAAAGAACACCATCCCCACAGTGAAACATGGTGGTGGCAGCATAATGCCGTGGGGATGTTTTTCAGCAGTCAGGACTGGGAAACTGGTCAGGGTTGAGGGAAAGATGGATGGTGCTAAATACAGGGATATTCTTGAGCAAAACCTGTACCACTCTGTGTGTGATCCCAAACACACTGCTAAAGCAACACTTGAGTGGTTTAAGGGGAAACATGTAAATGTGTTGGAATGGCCTAGTCAAAGCCTAGACCTCAATTCAATAGAAAATCTTTGGTCAGACTTAAAGATTGTTGTTCACAAGTGCAAACCATCC
Organism: Lithobates clamitans; assembly: GCA_037952925.1. NCBI lineage: Eukaryota > Metazoa > Chordata > Amphibia > Anura > Ranidae > Lithobates > Lithobates clamitans. The sequence continues at coordinate 6,467,508 of JBBGZY010000723.1, forward strand.
AACTTGAAGGAGCTGGAGCAGTTTTGCAAGGAGGAATGGGCAAAAATCCCAGTGGTAAGATGTGGCAAGCTCATAGAGACTTATCCAAAGCAACTTGGAGCTGTGATAGTCGCAAAAGGTGGTTCTACAAAGTATTGACTTTAGGGGGGTGAATAGTTATGCACATTGACTTTTTCTGTTATTTTGTCCTATTTGTTGTTTGCTTCACAATAAAAAAAAATCTTCAAAGTTGTGGGCATGTTCTGTAAATTAAATGATGCAAATCCTCAAACAATCCATGTTAATTCCAGATTGTGAGGCAACAAAGCACAAAAAATTCCAGGGGGTGAATACTTTTACAAGGCACTGTATCTTAAATACACCATATAGCAGTACCCGATTGCCCAGTGTGGATTCCTGTACCAATTGGTAACTGGAGACCAATGTTAATAATTGCCTGTACAGATGACTTGAGTAAGTATCAGTTAAGATATAAAAACCCCTCCATGAGTCTGGGCTGGTTGACACTGGTGCGCTTATAAACATAGTATGTTTTTTTCAAAAATGCATATTGTGTTTTTAACACACTTTTAACTCGCTTTTAATACATTTTTGGGTGCTTTCTTGCTTCCTGACTCCCAGCATGCACCTGTAAAACATGGATATGTGACTCAAATAATGCACCAAAGATGCAGATGTGATACTCTTATGATGCACTTTTGATGCATTCCCATTTCCTTTCAATGGAAGGCGTGTTTTTGGTGTGCTTTTGAAAAGTGTAGCATGCAGGACTTTTCTAAAAGCAGTGCAAACGCAGCGCAGCAATATGAGCAGTTATATAAGAGGAGGGGAATAATTTTTCTGCACTTTTATCGTGTTGGAAAGGTGTGTTTAATGCGGCAAAAGTTTGCAATACGTTTATTTATACATGAGCCCTTGATGGATCAAGAGCAAGGTGGATTCACACAAAATAAATGTTCCACCAGTGATGCATTATAAATATAATTGTGCACACCAGTCCCTGGGTGGCCAACCACGTACAGGAAAATCAAGTGCATCTATTAAATGGAAAATTAAACTTAAACTGGTACCATTTGCTATGTGTAGATCAGAGTGGTACATGGCAACTTCTAGCTTTCATTTTTAAAGCTTAACTGAACAAGCTGATGTTAGGAGCTGATTGATTAAGGTCCCTAACTTACATTCATATACTAGGGCCAATTTAGACAGAAGCCAATTTACCTACCAGCATATCTTTGGAGTTTTGGAGGAAACCTACACAGGCACAGGGAGAACATGCAAACTCCAGGCAGGTGGTGTCGTGGTCGGGATTTGAACCAGTGACCCTTTTTACTGCTAGGTGAGAGTGCTATCCACTACACCACTGTGCTGCACACTGTGTGCTGTACTATGCACAGCTGCTCCAGATTTATCTGACACAGTTTTAGTAAATCCCCCAATGTATTAATCAATAATAATTTATAATAATAATAATAATAATAATAAAAGTCCATTGAAAGGGAAGCATGAAATAAGAAGCTGCCAAAATAACAGTGCATCCAATGGATACTCTATAAATTTGTGATTTATTTGCATGAGTACTTTAACTCCTTATTTCATGTCCTCCTGGAAGGTGAGCCTCCGCCCCAGTCTCAAGTCTTTTGCAGACTCTAACATGTTTTCTTCCAAGATTGCCCTGTATTTGGCTCCATCCAGCTCTCCATCAACTTTGACCAGCTTTCCCTGTACCTGCTGAAGAAAAGCATCCCCACAGCATGATGCCCCCACCACCATGTTTCACGGTGGGGATGGTGTGTTCAGGATGATGTGCAGTGTTAATTTTCTGCCACAAATAACGTTTTACTTTTAGGCCAAGAAGACCACCTCCTTCCACATGTTTGCTGTGTCCCCCAAATGGCTTCTCCCAAACTGCAAACGGGACTTCTAGTTTTCTTTCAACAATGGCTTTTTTTTGCCACTCTTCCATAAAGGCCAGATTTGTGGAATGCAGGACTAATAGTTGTCCTGTGGACAGATTCTTCCACCTGAGCTGTGGATCTCGGCAGCTCCTCCAGAGTAACCATAGGCCTCTTAGCTGCTTCTCTAAATCAATGCTCTCCTTGCCCGGCCTATCAGTTTAGGTGGACGCCATGTCTTGGTAGGTTTGCAGTTTTCGCCACACTCTTTCCATTTTCGGATGATGGCTTGAACAGTGCTCCATGAGATGTTCAAACCTTGGGATATTTTTTTATAACCTAACCCTGCTTTAAACTTCTCCACAACTTTATCCCTGATTTGTCTGGTGTGTTCCTTGACCTTCATGATGCTGTTTGTTCGCTCAGGTTCTCTAACAAACATCTGAGGACATCACAGAACAGTTATATTTATACTGAGATTAAGTTACACACAGGTGGGCTCTATTTACTAATTAGGTGACTTCTAAAGGCAATTTTTTCCACTAGATTTTAGTTCGGGGTACCAGAGTAAAGGGGGTTGAATACAAATGAATTTCACACTTTTTAGATATTTATTTGTAAAAATTTTTGAAAAACATTTATTATTTTCCTTTCACTTCACAATTATGAGTGACTTTATGTTGGTCTATCACATAAAATCCCAATAAAATACATTTACGTTTTTGGTTGTAACATGACAAAATGTGGAAAATTTCAATTTGTATATATACTTTTTTAAGACACTGTACTTACAGCGTCATACCAAAATACGAAGGAAACTAGCCAGCATTTTATATCCTGTTATTCTTGTAGAGTTTTCAAACCTAAATCAGGCTGTGATTATTTAATCTCATTATCTGTCATTTTATTCCCCTCTTTACATGGCATTTGCAAGACAGTAATGTTGTCCTTCATCTCTTAAAAATCTCATCTGGCACTTGTAAACCAAAACTGACAGTCTCAGCAATCTGCCGACGTTCACCTGCAGTCTTGCACTAATCTAATAACGCTGTCATGAAATGATCTATGCACTGTAATTTGTTCAGCAAATGCTGTCTGCACTGATGATGAAGTCGGGATTTATTATACTTACAGTATATATTTATTTATTTGTTGTCATTCAGACAGTCTTGTTGTGGCATGTCCATGATCTCCCACTAATAATACTGCTGAGTACCTCTAAGCTATTTCTGTGTGATTGGATGCACAATATATACACAGCTTGAATTATTTTGCCCATCTTGCAGTTTAGTATCACCCCTTTCCAGGTAGAGCCCCAACTGGACACCAACACTTTAACTTTAGATATTTAAATCACAAGGAGACAGGACTTCAATATGGGGGGGGGGGGGGGTAGGCTTGAAGTTGAATAGAAGTAGAGGTGCTTAGATCTGTAATTTGGTATTGGAGGCAAAATGCTGTCTGATTTACATATTTGTTTTAAGCAGAGCTATCCAGACCTACATTAAGACCTGGACCCTCGGGGCACTTCAGGTTTGGTGTGCCACTTGTGCACAGGAATTAAAATACATGGAAAAGCGACAAACTTACACATCAAAGTTTAAGTTTATTACGTCATTGGATATGACAAGTTATACATACATAGAAAGGTTTCATGAGTTATATATCTGAAGTTAAAATATATACAATGCTTTAAAAAATGTTGGGAAGGTTTGAGAAAATGCTGTCAATTAAGAATCTTTTCAGAAATAGAATTGTTAATAGTTTATTTTTATTAATTAATAAAATGGAAAGTAAATGAACAGAAGAGAAATACAATTCAAATCAATATTTGGTGTGACCATCCTTTGCTTTCAAAACAGCATCAATTCTTCATACATTCTAGGTACACTTGCTCACGGTTTTTGAAGGAACTTGGCAGGTAGGTTGTTCCAAATTTCTTGGAGACCTAACTACAAATTTCTGTGGATGTAGGCTGCCTCAAAGCCTTCTGCCTCTTCGTGTAATCCCAGACAGACTCGATGATGTTGAGATCAGGGTTCTGTGGGGGCCAAACCATCACTTCCAGGACTTCTTGTTCTTCTTTACACTGGAAATATTTCTTAATGACATTGGCTGTATGTTTAGGGTCGTTGACCTGCTGCAGAATACATTTGAAGCCAATCACACACCTCCCTGATAGTATGGCTTGATGGATAAGTATCCGCCTGTACTTCTCAGCATTGAGGACACCATTGATCCTGACCAAATCTTCAACTCCATTTGCAGAAATTCAGTTCCAAGCTTTTAAGGAACCTCCACCATGCTTCACTGTTGCCTGCAGACACTCATCATTGTACTGCTCTCCAGCCCTTCACAAACAAACTGCCTTTTGCTACAGCCAAATATTTCAAATTTTGACTCATCAGTCCAGAGCACCTGCTAACATTTTTCTGCACCCCAATTCCTATGTTTTTGTTCATAGTTGAGTCGCTTAGCCTTGTTTCCATGTCCTATGCTCGAAAACATAGAACAGACCCCTTTTTAACATTGCAAAGCAGAGGAAAACTTCAGTTTTGGAGTTTTCAGAAATGAACAAGTAAAACATTGTTAAATATTTGCTGTGATATGTGAATGAGAACACATAACAATAATAAAGTATTATCTCATTTTGGCTGCAAAAGTGGAAATACACTTTAAGCTCATCCTTCATCTATAAGCATTCTGGGCAAGAAAGTCAGGATGAAGGCACTTTATTGTAGTATAGGCTGGCTTTAAATTGTAGTTCAACTTTTGCAGCTAAATTGGGATAACACTTACTTTTACATTTGTAACATGTTCCCATTTACATATCATATATTGAAAAAAATAAAATAAAAAATGTGGCATACTTTTTTATATGCTATTTTCTGAAAATTCCAGCACTGTGAAATCTTGCATAGTTCTCTTTGTTTATGAGGGAGCTGGGGAGCTATGCATGCCATAATAAAGCTGATGTTTACAATTTTTTTTTAAACAGCAGCAGGGATGGTACGAACTAAGTGACGGAACGCATCAGTCAGGGCTGTGCGGCGACCGGAAGAGAAGCCAGACTGGAAGTAACGCCAGGTGGAGGTTGGTAAGTGAGGTGAGGTGTGGCCTCCACCAGCCACTTGAGTCTCGGTGGTTCTGACAGCTATGAAATGTTGAATTGGGCATATAATTGTAATAAGCTGATGAGTGTTTTTAACCACTTGTCGACTGCCTACCGCATATTTACTGCAGTAGGTCAGCTCTATTGTGTGAAATCACGTATCTGTATGTCATTTAGTGCAATAGCCACTGAGGGGCATGCGTGTGCCATCAGACCCGATGTCCGCCGGCCACCCACAACCGCTCCTGGGAGAGGCAGAATGATGATCTGCCTATGTAAACAAGGCAGATTGTCGTTCTGACAGGGGAGAAGATGGAGATCTTGTGTTCCTGCTAAATAGGAACACTGATCTCTGTCATCACCCAGTGAGACCATCCCCTACAAAGTTAGCAAGCACCAGCTAGGCACACAGTTAACCCTTTGAACGCCCCTGTTAACCCCTTCCAAACCAATGTCATAGTACAGTGACAGTGCATATTTTTAGCACTGATCACTGTATAAGTGTCACTGGTCCCCAAAAAAAGTGTCAAAAGTGTAAGTTGTCCGATTTTTCTGCCGCAATGTCGCAGTCCCGCTAAAAACTGTGGATCTCCGCCATTACTAGTAAAAATAAATAAATAAATTAAAATTTCATAAAAATATCCCATCATTTGTGGACGCTATAACTTTTGCGCAAACCAATCAATATACGCCTATTGGGATTTTAAAACCAAAAATAAGTAGCTGAATACATATCAGCCTAAATTTATGAAAAAATTGTATTTTTTAAATTTTGCTATTGAATTTGTTTTATAGCAGAAAGTAAAAGATATTGTTTTGTTTTTTAAATTGTCGCTCATTTTTTGTTTATAGCACAAAAAAAAAATCGCAGAGGTGATCAAATACCACCAAAAGAAAGCTCTATTTGTTGGGGGAAAAGCGGGAGTCGGGATTGTACTGCAGGCAGCTTCACAGGACAGTGACACTGACACCATTGAAGCCATTGCTTCATCCTGTGTTCATGCCGTGCTGGAGTGTGAAGAAGATGGAGGGAGGAGGTGGGTGGAGCCAACACACTCACTAGGCGCAAAGGAAGAAGGTTTCGCTTTGAATGCTGGGGCTCTCCTTCTCCTCAGCAGCGGCTCTGAGGTGACTGACGTCACTGGTTGCTAGACGCCAGGCAGCACAGGCACTAGCAACCAGTGCAGAGAACACATAGAAAAAAGAGGGGAAAGGGGAGACTTTGTATGAAGCACAACATCAGAACCAAATGAATGTATTCATTATGTTATTTATTACATGTTATTTACTGTCCCACATGCATCCATGTGCACCATTAAATAATATCTACTAATTGATTCATTTGGTTCTGGTGTTGTGCCTCATACAAAGGCCCATCATTCCCCCATCCCCCTTTCCCCTCTTTTTTCTATATATTTCAGGGATGGAGACATACAAACTCTGTAGCAGTCTTTGTCTCATATATAGTCCCAACAATTTTATTAATAAACAGTGCAGAGAACAGTAGAGGCCAAGCCAGCAGTGCAGCTCCACCCACCTCCTCTTTCCATCTTCTAGAGGCTCCAGCATGGTGTGAAGACACACAACAGGGTCTCTCTCTCAGCGCCACTGCTGCTGATGATAATGATTTGAAAGAGAGAGGCTGTCAGTAATATTTTATGGGGGGGCAATTGCCCCCTTGCCACCCCAGATCCACCCCTGTCCCTGGGGCTGATTACAAAAAAATCACAAAATTTAATCTTTAACCCTGTCTGTACTGTGTGGCAGATATCATCTCATAAATTGAACAATTTTGAGCACCATGTGTTCTAACAAAGGGTTAACATTTAGAAGCTGAGCTACTCTATTGTGTATTAATGAGAGCTAAATGAATCCAGCCACCAGCCTTTCTATTGCAACAGATTACAGTGAATTGTTTGAAAAAATCTTGCAGCCATCCATGACTCCAGAGGGACGTCCAAAAGTTAGGAAACATTAAAAAAATGAGGTGTGCCTTGTGAATGCAAACACATAACCAACATATGGTGGGATTTTCCTAAATTGGATTGCAAAAATGGAAATATACCTTACAGCCTTTCGCTTTGAGAACAAAAACTGTGATCAATGAACATTGCAAGAATTTTAAAGTATATGCCACAACATTAAGACGGGGAGATTGTGTCATTTGTGGGTACCATCATCCTTCGAGAGTTATTTATAGAGGGGAATTGGGGAGGAAATAACCAGGACTTCTCCAATTAAGTCCTACCTCACCATAGAGAGCAACGTGAACTATCGCGGTACCTCATAAAAAAATACAATATAAGTAAAATATCAATTTATTCAAAAGTATACATTAAAAAATCTACATATACAAAGAGTAGATTCACACAAGTATAATTAAGACATCTTACAATATAGTATTTGTTGAAATCACAACTTTAAGCGCCCGCATAGGTGGATGAAGGCAGGTTTGGAATACTAAAGGACATGAGCCTCGACAGTTTTGCGGTCAAGTCGCTTCCTCAGGAGGCGTCCAAGTGAACTATCTACAAAGTAAAACAGTTAAAGTTACAAATACATAGTGATGAAAAATAATAATACGAGGTAAGTAGCATGATATTGGAGTAGTTACTCTATTTTTGAAAGTACACTCACCAACCACTGCCTCTTCGGGCTTTGACGGCACTTGTGAGGCGCCCACTTTGGGCGTTCCCGCCGGGGGTGGGCAAGGGTTTTTTTTTTGGGCAAAGTAAGCTATTGTTTAAAAAACAAAAAATATAATGAGTGTTGGTGTAGGGTATCGACCAATGATAACGTGAATGCCACCTGAGTGAATAGGATGAAAAAGACAGTGGGGAGAGGGAAGGGGGGGACAAGGGGGGGGAAAGGGGGAGAAGGGGGAAAAAGGAGGGGAAGATAAGGGGAGAGGGGGGGGAGAATAGGGGGAGAAGAGGGGGGAAGAAGGGATGATAGGGAAGTGAATGGGGGGGAAAGGGGGGGGAGGGGAAAAGAGAGGGGTGAAAGAAGATGGGAGGGAGGGAGGGGGGAGAGGTGGGATAGAGGAGGGGGGAGTGGGGGGAGGAGGGGAGGATGAGGGGAGGGAAGGGGGGGAAAGTGGGAGAAGGGGAAAAAGGGGGAGGGGAGGAGGGGAAAAAGGGGGGGAAGAAGGGGGCAAAGGAAAAGCTGGGAAAGGGGGGGGAAGGGGAGGGGAAAGGGAAAGGGAAGGGGGAGGAAGGGAAGAGGGAGGGAAAAGGGAAAGGAATGGAGGTATCCCACCACACTTGGTGAACCTAGCAATTACTCAAATATGAGAGAAACATAACCCACCACCACTAGAATGAGGGAGATAAAAAACTGTTGTTACTAGCACCCGGGGAAAGAAGTTGATTCCCAGCGACCACTTGGAGAGACACTTCTGCATAAATGGGCAGGAGAAGTCCTTAAAATAGAAGTGTGGTATTAAAGACAGTTTATTGCTGGAGGGTGATGTACCCACAGGGTCCTCCTAAAGAGGGATCCACCATGGTCACTACATCATCAATCCAGAGTGATGAAAAAGAAGGATAAAAAGGCTGCCAAAATGGCTTAGCCACTTACTGTGGGTCTGCTGGTTGTTCAATAGCCTCCGGGTGTTCGCCGTCCACACAAGGCAGCCATAGCGGCCACCTTATGTACCCCCAACCCGGAAGACGTACGGCGCTGTGTGCAAGAATTTTAACAAACCTTGTTGCAGATTCCTACTTGATTCTGCTCTGAAGAAAAAGCTGTTTGCTATTCTATTCTTTTGGGTAATAATTCTGAATGGAAGTGACTTATTATTATTCAGCAGATGCACTTGCAGTTTTCTAATAAGGAAAGCTGCAAGATCTGAATCTCTTTAGAAGTGATTAACTCTTTAGTAGCATCCCACCAAAAATCTGACTTGTATCTGAGTGCAGACTTCTGAGAAAATCGGTGACCCAATCACATAAGCAGGAAATTACATTTCTAGTTGGTGTACAGGTTGCCATATTGTATTGATTTCTATTTTAATACTACAGATTGAAAAGTAAAGGTAATATGCTTTAACATTAAATTACAATATGGCTTGTGTTGCAATTACTGTATATACGGTATATTGTTTTTTTTTTATTTGCTATATATTTTCCCACAAAAGTAGAGTTACCCTTTAAGAAAAAAGATAGGTACTGCATTATTAAAAGATACTTATTTTTTTATTTGGCGTACAAGGACAAGCTTTTAAAGATATACTGTCTTAAATGATAACAGCTGGTTCAGATAACAGAGGTACCCTCAGCAGTGTCTGGACTATTTCTCATAGACTTCATCCCTTCACATACTTACCTACAAAACCTGTAATACATTTTTCAAAACAGTATTTTTTTTTTAACAGTGTCCCTTTACCTAACTAAATTAGTGTCCTTATTTGTAATGTAACAGATGTATCTCGCCTACTTATTCATCTTAACTTAAATCCTTGAACAATTCAATTTTGCTGTCTTCAGGCCAGAAGAAAAATAACTTTTGCTCTAAAAAAGTGAAGAAGGACGGCTAAGAGCAGAATGGAAAGCTGTTAATTTTAAATTGACACATTTCCAGAGACTAAAGGGCAAACTGAATTCCCTGGAAAATAAAGACTTAACTTCAGAGTACTGTAGCAGTAAAAAACACTAATATCACCAACATCTTATCTGTATAATGTTTCTGCTAATTTATTCACATTTCTCTAGCAAAATTAACCTCAAGAAAATGAAATGTTCAAGGATACATTTTCATATACGTGAAGTGTATCTAGGGTCAAAATTTAAAATCATTATGGTCATTTCCACATATGTGGACATTCAATTCTCTTTAATTATGTAGCTTACATCTATTATTCTGAACAATCTTGAAGTTTGGAAACTTTTTTGTAAATTTTGTAAAGATTCAACACATTAACTTCCTTGAATTCTGAAACAGAAATTCACTATGTCCTGTAAGTAGGCACTGCTGTGTCACACATTTCACATAGCCTTCATTTCTGAACTACAGAGGTGCTGAGAGAAGGAGTTTCAGGAGGTGGAGTCAATATGCAGTCCTTAGAAAATGACAGTAAACAGCAGAAGAGAAGCTGTTAAAATCTGCATTTAGGACTTTAAGATTGCTTAACCACTTTCTGACCGTATAACTTCCATATACCTCAGCAAAGTGACACTGCTGCGCTGGATCACATACCTAGTGCATGATCCGACACTTCCGGGTTGGGGGCGGCGGCCCGCTCCTGCTGTGATTATATACAGTGGGAGCTGATCGGCGGGTACCACGGACTTGACGTCCGCCCGCACCCGCCGATCCTTTGGTACAGACGGAGAACTGCGGTCTGCCTATGTAAACAAGGCAGATCACCTTTCTGTCAGTAGGGAAGGCGTGGATTCTGTATTCCTGCAAAGTAAGGACACAGATCCATGCCTTCCCTTAGTAAAAGCACCTCCCACAGTGCACAAAACCAAACCAATCAACATACACTTATTGGAATTTTGTTTACAAAAAATATGTAGCAGAATACATATTGGCCTAAATTGATGAAGCAATTTTATTTTTTAAATTTTTTTATTGGATTTGTTTTATAGCAAAAAGTAAAATATATACAGTATATACTGTGTATATATATATAACATATATATATTTAAATTGTCGGTCTTTTTTTGTCTATCGCACAAAAAAAGAAAGCTGTAGAGGTGATCAAATACCACCAAAAGAAAGCTCTATTTGTGGGAAAAAAGGACATACATTTATTTGGGTACAGTGTCGCATGACCGCGCAATTGTAAGTTAAAGTAACTCAGTTCCGTATCGCAACAAATGGCCTGGTCATGAGGGGGGGTAAATCTCCTGGATGTCAAGTAGTTAAAACACTTAGGGCCAATTCACGTCACATGCAGTCCAGTGCGTTTCTTTTCTGCATCAAAAACGCATGCAAAGTAGGTTATATGATTTTCAATGGCATAGTTCACACCAGTGCAGTCAGTTCCAGAAAAAAAAAGTAGAGCATGTTTCATTTTTCCTGCACTGGACTTTACTGGAACGTTGTAAAACGCACTGGAATGCCCCTAGAGGCACCAAAAATGCACTCGAACACACATGTCCTTAAAGGTTAAGAAAAAAGAGGGGGAAAAATGCACTGGACTGCATCAAAAACACACTGGAACGAATTAAAAATTGTGTCAAAAACATGCATGCAGAAAAGCATCTGGAATGCATCTGGACTGTGTTTCTATGGTGTGAACTGGCCCTTAGAACATAATATATTTTCTGAAAGTAGAGAATTTAGGCTTCTTATAGTGAATAATGGCCAGTCTAATCAGTGGTTTGCCCCTGGTTAGTGAATCAGCAGTGCTCGAGGAGGTACTATTCTTTAGTTGGGGTGGGGTGCCTATATCTTCCACATGTTCCTAAATAAAATATTTAAAGGGGTTGTAAAGGTAAAAAATTTTTCACCTTAATGCATTATATGCATTAAGGTGAAAAAACTTTTGACAATACCGCCACCCCCAGCCCCCCCGTTTTACTTACCTGACACCTCGAATCTCCGGTGCTCGTTCCCGTCATCTCTATTGCAGCTCAGCCTGGTCGCTGATTGGCTGCAGCAGATGGATTGAAAGCAGCGCAGCCATTGGCTCGCGCTGCTGTCAATCACATCCGATGACGCGGCGCGCCGGGGGGCGGGGCCGAGTGATACAGTGAGCTGCTATAGCCGCCGGCTGTATCACGGGGGCGCGCCTGCAACAACTAACCACCATGCGAGGGAGCTCGCATTAAGGTGGTTATTTCTTGCGGGGAGGAGCTGAAACAGCCGCCGAGGGACCCCAGAAGAGCAGGTTCGGGGTAAGTATGACATGTTAGTTATTTAAAAAAAAAAATAAAATTACCTTTACAACCCCTTTAATGAAAGTTTGGTTATAGCCTCAGATAGACAATTTACAAAAATTACAGTATAAAAAGTACCATCATCCAAATATTGTAGGGGAAGAAAGAGGGTGCGGACAGTTGCTGAGGCTGTCCTCTCACACACTCAGACCACGAGGAAAGGGTTGTGGACTATCTCGGTACCGATAGACAAACAATCAACATCAGTAAAAATTCTCATTTATTACATATAAAAAACATACAAATGAACAAAATCAATATTACAATAAAAAGGGAAATTAAACCTTACAGTTTACAATTACTCATAGGTTTTTCCCAAAAGGGGTGTCTGGTAATGGAGTTATCCTCATAGATTAGGGATCCTCTACTAGTTGCGCAGACTTAATGCAGCTTCATCAGGAGGAATAATCTATAAAAACAGGTAATTTATTTAGGACATGCATACATACAGATTGGTAAGCATATCATATTAACAAAACAGCAATAACAATGACAGTGGGAGGTTGCTTACCTACAAACCCAAAGCCAAAAAGGTCCCAAAACACCAAATGATCCCCCCTCCTCGGGGGACATGGGGGATTGTTAGTGGAGAATCTGTAGTGAAAATGTACAAGGTAATGGGTAAGTAATGTATAGGGTTCCATTGGGGTAAGAGACAGGGGAGAAGAAGGAAGAAAGAAGAGAAGGAAGAAGGAGGTAAGGGGAAGGAAAGGGAGGGAAGAGGAAGAGGAAAAACCTACGAGTAATTGTAAATAAATGAGAATTTTTACTGAAGTTGATTGTTTGAAGCAACTGTCTGCACCCTCTTTCCTCCCCTTATCTCTAAGTAAAATATTTAATCTTAAAAGTCAACATCTAGAGTTATTTGGTCAGTGTTGTTGCTACAATACAAGGGCCACAGTAGTGGAGCTACACTAAAGTACAGGCTTGGAATATTGCCCAGAAGACAAACAATACAGCTGGCATATTTCTATAATGTCACCTTTTAACTAATGTGTCACAGTGACCACAAACTATTTGTGATCTTCATACATGCATGGGCCAAGTAAAGCAACTAAGGTCACAACTAATAATGCTGTCATAGGAGCAGGAAGGGAGTAAAATCTCCCGAACGGAACCCTGAAAAGCAATGAAAAGTCGGCAGAGGTTCTAACCCTTTCTCACTCTATCTAGTACTATAAAACGTTATGGATGCAGATGTACTTTAAATAATAATACAGGTGAAATACACAATGATCATGCCTATCTTTACAGATTAAGTATGTGCAAAAGAGAAGGAGGTCCCTAGTGGTCACGGGGAACTTGGAAGTGATTAGCGTAAGCTGACTAATTCTTAGTAATGTCTTGTATTGATTTTCTTTTATCCGAATATAATGAGGCCCCTGGTGAAAACTAGAAACTGATGGCTTTTCTGTTGTTCTCAATGATACAGAAGGATATTTGAAGTAGACTATTTATGTGTTACTCCTTGCACCTTTCATCTTGGGAGAGTAAAGTGTAATAAAAGAGCATTAATATCAATTTAACTGGAATCTCTGCAAACTCCTAGGAAAGATGTTTTAAAGAATTTAGGATGTGTCACCTTTATATGAGTCTATATTTAGCCCAAGGAATAAAAAGATCATTATCTAAAAATCAAACATCTTCAAAGTTGTTTTAATTAATTGTATTATTCCAAATAAATCAATTTTAGGATTAAGGTAAAATCAGAATCACTTTCCATATTTTATTATAAAATACCCTATAAAGCAACCAATTACACAACTTAGCTAAAATGATTACAACAGAGTTTGCAAGCATTGATTTTCAAGAAATAGTAGAAATTAATTTGAAAACTTGGTTGTAGGCCGATGTGAATAAATGGAGAATAATTGCATATAAAACAAACAGATGGTAAAGTAAGGAACCATGGTGTAAAGCTTGGTGATGTTGAATTTGCAATCTTATTAAAAATAATTTTGACAAAAGAATGACAATCATGACCAGTGGCATGGAGGCATGACCTCTACTAGCATTTTCATTAACTTCCTTCTTAGAGAATTGATTTAACCTTAACCTGCTTTGTATAATGACCTCTATAGATTTTACTTTTCTTCTCTGCAGTTGTTTTGGCAAAACACATACATAATGCTAAATTCGAAATGTGTGTTACATTTTGTATAAGTATTTAAAAAGTGTGACTCTTTATATAATCAATATATTTATTTAAATGAATTGATAAACGGATGACCATTTTCTATACATACAGCTAAATTGCAGGCAGATATATAGAAACAAAACACTAAAAGCAAGTCACATTTGATTTTGACTTGAAATCCCTGTCTTGTAATGTCCTATTTATTCAACAGCACTAGGATTGAAAGAGGGAAGGGCAGCACTAGGAGCCAATCTGGTGTCCTGCATGCACATGTGCTGGAAAGGAACATGCTCATGGGAGAAGAGAGCAAAGAGATGACCTTATCAGTCTGTTGCTGCTCCTTCACAGTCCAGTCACAGGCTGGGGGCAGGGAGATGACTTACTGTCACTATGTTTGCTTAACTGCAATAGAGACAAGTCATGTCACCAAGTTAGCTCTATTGTCTATTATGCCGCGTACACATGACCAGTTTTGCTGTCGGAATAAACTCTGAAGGTTTCTCTGACGGAACTCAGACGGATTTCAATTCAAGAGGTCTTGCCTACACACGGTCAACCCAAAGTCCGACCAAAGCCCGACTGTCCAGAACACGGTGACGTACAACACTTACAACGGAACTAGAAAAAGGAAGTTCAATATCCAGTAGCCAATAGCTTCCGTCTCGTACTTGCTTCACAGCATGCGTCGTTTTTGGTCCATTGGAACAGCATACAGATGATCGGTTTTCCCGATAGGAATTGGTTCCGTCGGAAATATTTAGAACATATTCCATTTCTAGGTCGGTCAGAATTTTCAAAAAAAGAAGTCCGATGAGGCCTACACACGATCGGAATAGACAATGAAAAGCTTCCGTCTGACTTTTTCTGTCGGACATTCCGCTCATGTGTACGTCGCTAGAGATAATAACACCTCAGGACTGGGTGGAAAATATACAGTATATTCCATTTAAACTGTTAATTTAGATGTTCTTAAAGTCAATAGGAAATAGGCACTAAGGCAATGGGAAATTGCCAAGTACTTGGATGAATCTGACCCCTACCAAGTAACAAAAATCAAACTATGAAAACAGCAAACAAATATATTCTGTGTCTGTAAATAGTAGTATTTTGTGCTCAAACATGGCAGACGCCTTCCATTTCAGTTCTGGCAGGAATATATTTAATACATATTTATATATAGTTGAAGACAGAAAGCAAATTTCAAGCAGTTTTGCTCAGACAGTATAATGTCTAAAAATCAACTTTTATTTTGTTAATGATAAAAATGTTCTTTCTTTCCATGGAAACAGAACAAGAATATCCACACCAAAAGAACTGTGTGGGCTCTCTGAAGACTGTAATGCAAGAGAGCAGATGAATTGCTGAGGGAAAATGTGTGTGGGTGTGTGTGTATATATATATATATATATATATATATATATATATATATATATATATATAAATATCCCAGTGACATCAATACTTTAAGTGTCAGTGGCAGACGTTGTCAAAGTGCCCCTGTGCAAGAAGACTTTGTGTCCCTAATGCAAGTACTGCCAAAGCGCAGTCACTTACTCGCTCTTTCTAGATATATAAAAGCAGAACTTTACCCATAACAACTTGATAAAAAAATAATATTATTTAGCAAGGAACATACATTCCACATTAATAATTATGCTACCAAAATGAATGTGTGCTGTAAATTGTCTCCAGCATTGCTCCTGTTCTTCTTGCCGGAGGCTGCCATTTTGCTGAAGTCCATGAACAGCAGTAAATCATAAGGCTGCATTCACACCTGAGCGTTTTGTTTTCAGGCAGAAAGTCGCACGGTTTTACCGCAATTTTTTACGTTGTTTTTGCCGTGATTTTGCATCGTTTTTGTACAGGTCAAAAGGTCACCAATGTAAAAAGCAGAAAAACGCCTGTAATCTGCCTAACAAGAAGCTCATGTTCTTTTTGGAGCTTCGGGTGTTTTGCTTCAGGCGACAAAATGCTCAGATGTGAACAGATGCCATTGAAATTAATGGGATTTTGTTGGGCGTTTTTCCAGCATTTTTTCTGGCGTTTTACGAGCTGAAAATGCTCAGGTGTGCATTTATGGATGAATTCCCAAAAGCATGTAGTGCAAGAGCCTCCTTGAATACTTTCAAATGGTAATGTTCAAAGTTTTTTTATCCTATTATTATCTTGATAGGCAATAGCAGAATGTAAAAATGTGCTAAAATGTGTACAGTGTGTATTTATATCTTTGTACTATGACACTTCTTACCTGTCCAGTGGGCTGCCAATAGTGTAAGTAAGGAGGGGCTGGCCAAAGTAATCCACCTTATTTATGCATTATTTATTATTTCAGCTCTCAATGAAGTGGAGAGGATTACCTGTCCAAAACACCCCCCCCCCATAAAATCTCTAAAAATCTCTAAAATCTCTAAAAATCTCTAAAATGGCCCATGAGAGGGGGGGAGGAATCTGATAGGTGGACCTTATACCTTTGTCTTTAAATACTCCCTAAAATAAATTTTATACTGATGTTGGCCAAGAATGTTTGTGTCTAATCTGCTTTCTATGTTTATGTGCAAAATGATTATTTTTTTTTTTCTTGTTTGAACCCACAATTTCCTTCCAACCCACAGGAATGGCAGACTGTGGCCTCCCACTTTGCCCAGCGGTGGGACTTTCCTAACTGCGGAGGGGCAATTATTGGGAAACATGTCCACATCATCCCACCACCCAACTCACGGTCATACTATTACAACTACAAGGGGTTCAATAGTATTGTGATGTTGGCGGTGGGGTCGGCTACTTACAAGTTCCTGTATGTGGACGTGGGGAAGAATGGCCGGATGTCAGATGGTGGATTTATCGCCCAGACGGAGTTCTACAGGCGTCTCCAAAATGGCAGTTTGGACTTGCCACCTCCAGAAGACAATGCGGATGGACTCCCATTTGTCTTCATTGCGGATGAAGCGTTTGCGCTGGGGGACCATCTTATGCGGCCATTCCCTATGAGGACCCTCACCCCGGACCAGAGGGTTTTTAATTACCGGCTGGCCAGAGCCAGAAGAGTGGTGGAGAACATGTTTGGAATAATGGCCAGCCGGTTCTGCCTATTTTTTACACCGATACACATGGTGGAATATAAGCTTAATCACATCATCCTGGCTTGCTGTGTTCTCCACAACTTTTTAAGGAGAAATTCTGTGAACTATGCTGGCTCAGTTGGGCCTGAAGCCGGAATTAATCTCAATGAACCAACCCTGACGGCGCTTGAAGCTGGCCATCCTGGCTTGCCCCCCAGAGTGCCCGCGAGGTCCATATAAGATACATGGAATACTTTGCGGGTAGGGGGGCCATCAATATGCCAGACAATGTCTGAGACATTTTTTTAATAATTTTTTTTTTAAATGAACAAATATTTGCTTGGATTTACTGCTTGTCTTTCTTTTAGCTGACCCCGACTGAAATTTGGGGAGTCCTGAAAATGGCGTGATTGTGTAAAATTAAAAAGCACTGTTGGGTGTTATTTACTAAAGGCAAAGACACTTTGCACTACAAGTGCACTTGAGACTGCACTGAAACTGCACTTGTAGTGCAAAGTGAATTTGCCTTTAGTAAATAACCCCCACTGGCACTGAAAACACCAACTTTACAACCCAAAAATGTTTTTGAGCATTGAAAGAAGAAGCCACACATTGTTGATTCTCAATCTTTTTAATCAAAGCACAATCACATGTGCATTTATAAAAGGTTTTTAAAACAAACTAACATGTTTGTTGTATAACAATTTTTTAGGTGACATTAAAAGTAGAAATGTCATTTTAAGGTAAAACAGGCATGTTTAAAACCAACAAGAAATACACAAATCTGGAACTTACAAAGTTCAACTTTTGTAGAAATTGAAGGCAATATCAGACATGAGTATTTATAAACTGTGTTTGATATTGCGTTCAGATGGGGTTAAGTCATCCCTGGAAAAGCCAAATTTTGAAGATGCACACAAATTGCCGAATGTCATCATGTGCTAGCTGCCATCATGGGGGATCAATGGACATGTTTTGTGGGTGTGACCCCTTCCTCCCAGCTACTTTATTATTGAGGAAGGGGTTGCACCCCCAAAACGCGTACTGTAAGAGAAGTCTGGCTAAGAGATGCGCACCTGCACACAAGCACAGGCACACCAGTGTGTGTAAAAGGGACTTGTATTGGCATGCACAGGCACGCGCTAACACGCGTGCACGGGTGCGTGACAATTCACGCACGCGGACACACGCCGATGCGTGCGCTAGCACGCGCACACGTGCACGTCTGGGCGCCAACTAGTTTACTTAAGCTGAACACTGACACATGAGCCTTGCTGAGTGGTCTTTCAGCTAGTCCCTGTTACCTGAATTTGATCTGTACCTGTGTTCCTGTGTTTGACCCGGCTTGTACCTGAGATGCCTCTTGGACTTCTGCCTGCCTTCCTGTGATCCCGGCTTGTGTTTTGACCTTGTCCCTGCTTCATGCTCCTGTACCGCGCTGCCTGACTGTGTACGGAACCTGGCCTGCATCCCGTCTTTGATCCTGTCTCACGTTCCAGTACCTGCTCTGCTCGGCTGTTGATGACCTCCTGGCTTTTGTACCGACCACGACTCAGCCTGCTGTTCCAGCAACATGGAGTTCCAGTCCTCGGTGCCCGTCCGGTAATCTGCAGCTATCGGGCTCCTGCCAAGACCCGTCTTGAGCCACCTGCTACATCGTCCCTCATGCCACTCTATGTCTTTCACTCCCTGTCACCTCTATCAGGGGTGCTAGACAGGAGGTGCAAGAGAAACCCTCACTACAGCTCAGTCTCCACCAGGTACATGACAGTACCACTCAACCAGATGTCAGAGACTGAAAGAGAGGCTTCCCTTTTGGAACTGCTATGCCAGCAATTTGTCCCGCTCACACAGGCAGTCAGTACTCTGCAAAGGAGCCATGCGCAGCTGGAAAGTCGCATCCAAGCTTTTGCCTCAGCGACTCCTGCACCTGTTATCGCACCAGGCCATCCCACGTCTGAGCAGACTGCTTCCGCATCCTCACATGTCATATCACCACCTGAACCCCGAGTGCCTGCACCAGAGCGATTTTCAGGCAATCGGCACAAGTTCCGTGCATTCACCTTGTGAACTTTACTTTTCCCTGCAGCCAAGAACTTTCTCACGTGAAGTCACTAAGGTGGGATTTGTTATTTCCCTACTTCTCGGAGAGTCACAATCTTGGGACCACCAACTCCTGGAACAAAAGAGCTCAGTCCTGGACTCTCTTTCTTCATTATTTGATGCAATGGCCCAATTATATGATGACCCACAGCGCACTGCTACCGCTGAATCCAACCTCCATACTTTGCGACAGGGTCATCGACCTGCTGAGGACTATGTTACACAATTCCGCTTATGGGCCTCAGATTCCGGATGGAACGATGTGGTCTTACGGCATCAATTTCGCCTTGGCTTGTCCAAAGGAGTCAAAGATGAGCTTGCTCGAGTGGAGGCTCCCAGCTCCCTTGAAGGCCTCATTAATCTTGCTATCCAGCTTGATCGCCAATTCAGGGAAAGGAGAGCAGAGAGGATTGGCACCATAACCAGACCTATGCAATTGGGACTTTTTCATTCTCCACTCTCCAGTACTGAGAAGCTGCAAAGACGCAGAATGGGCCTGTGTATATACTGTGGAGTAGCGGGTTATTTTCTCCAAAACTGCCCTGTGAGAACCACAAGGACTGCGATCACCTCCTCTGCCTACCTTGCCAATTGTTCTGGATCAAAGGGATCTGCTCATGTCACCCTATCCTTGTCACTTCAGCTCCCTGGGAGAAACATTCAGGTACCAGCTATAGTTGACTCTGGGGCCTGCAGCTGTTTTATGGATAAGGACTTTGCTTACCTCCACCAAATTCCTGTGCAAACAAAGACTTACCAGCTGTCCATCCACCTGGCTGATGGATCCCGTCTCAGGTCCGAGACCTGCCCGCTACTGGCTTCGTCTGATACGGGTCATCAGGAACACCTACGCCTGGATATTATCCCATCACCCTTGTTTCCCGTTATCTTGGGCATTCCCTGGTTGCAGGCCCACAACCCGCTGATAGACTGGGTTACTGGAAAAATTACCTTTTATTCTTCCTATTGCTAGCAGTCCTGCCTTCATCCCATGTCCATGACATCTCCACCTCTCCTGGCTGTACATAATGACTCTCCTGTGTCACAACTCATACCTGCAGTTTATCACGAGTTTTTGGATGTTTTTGATAAACAAGGAGCAGACACTCTGCCCCCTCATCGCCCATACGACTGCCCTATTGAACTGTTGCCGGGATCTGAAATTCCGTTTTGGCGCATTTTTGCCCTCTCTGAACTGGAACTTGAGGTACTACGCCAATACATTGATGAAAATCTAGAAAAAGGCTTCATCCGGCCTTCCACATCCCCCCGCAGGCACGGGAATCTTCTTTGTAGTGAAAAAGGATCATACTCTGCGACCTTGCGTTGATTACAGAGAATTGAATAAAGTTACTGTCAAGAACAGATACCCTTTGCCTCTAGTTCCGGAGCTTTTTCAACGCTTCAAGACTTCTGTTGTTTTCACAAAACTTGACTTACGAGGGGCGTACAACCTCGTACGAATCCGCAAGGGGGATGAGTGGAAAACTGCCTTCCGCACTAGATTAGGACATTATGAGTACCTTGTTATGCCCTTTGGGCTATGTAATGCCCCAGCAACATTCCAGCATTTTGTCAATGACATTTTTAGAAACTTCCTTGATCTGTTCTTTATCGTGTATCTAGATGATATCCTCATCTTTTCCAATTCCCTCTCGGCACACCGTGAACATGTAAAGAAGGTTCTTAGTCGGTTAAGAAATCATGGACTATATGCAAAGGCCGAGAAGTGCGAATTTGAGAAAGACACCATCCAATTCTCGGACTGATCATCTCCACTTCAGGCATCTCAATGGATCCCCAAAAGGTCAAATCCATCCTAGAATGGCCCAGTCCGACAGATAGAAAGAGTACACAGAGGTTCATTGTGTTTGCCAACTTCTACCGCAAGTGCATTAAGGATTTCTCCACCATTATCACGCCCATTACCCAGCTGACAAAACAGAATACTCGCTTCCAGTGGACACCTGCTGCACAAGCCGCTTTTGACCAACTGAAAGGCCTGTTTACCTCAGCTCCCATCTTGCGACATCCAGACCCTGCATCACCATATGTTCTTGAGGTAGACGCATCGGAGAATGCTGTGGGTGCCATCCTGTCCCAGCGCCAGGGGGCGAAGTCTCTACTGCACCCCATTGCTTTCTTCTCCAGGAAACTTAGCCCCGCAGAGAGAAACTATGATGTGGATGATCGTGAATTGTTAGCCATAAAGACAGCCCTGGAGGAATAGCGTTATTTGCTGGAAGGAGCAGCCCACCCAATTTTGATCTTTACCGATCATAAAAACCTCAAATACCTTAGAACAACTAAGCGGTTAAGACCTCGGCAGGCCAGGTGGGTGCTATTCTTTTCCCGTTTCTCCTTCCACATAACTTTTAGGCCAGGCTCTAAGAATGGCAAGCCAGACGCTGGCACAAAGTTTTCTATTACTACAAGTAGACCTGATTTCCCAGCTCAAGCAAGCATCCACAAGGGACATTTTGCCATCGGGAATCTGTTTTCAGGAACAAGAAGGTCTATTTTTACACAATAGAAAAGTGTTCATACCCCCGAGTCTGCGCCCCAAGATCCTGAGTCTCTGTCATGACCACCCTCTAGCAGGACATTTCGGGGTAACCAAGACAGTGGAACTTGTGCAACGGTCCTTTTGGTGGCCGGGCTTAAGACTCGACTGTAAGAACTATGTGAACACCTGTGGAGTCTGTGCCCGGAACAAGAACAATAAAGTCAAATCCTGGGGTCTGCTAAGACCACTGCCCATTCCCAAGAGGCCATGGGAGATGATTAATATGGACTTCATCGTGGAACTTCCGCCATCTGAAAAATGTATCACCAGTTTTGTGATTGTGGACAGACTGACTAAGATGGCCCATTTTATTCCTTTAATAGGAACTCCATCAGCAACAGAGACTGCCTGCACCTTTATCAGGGAGGTAGTCAGACTCCATGGGGTACCCAGCAGCATCACCTCGGATTGGGGGGTGCAATTTACTTCCGGAGGTTGCTCATTGGGGGGGGGTAATGTAAGAGAAGTCTGGCTAACAGATGCGCACCTGCACACAAGCACGGGCATACCAGTGTGTGTAAAAGGGACTTGTATTGGCGTGCACAGGCGCGCGCTAACGCACATGCATGGGTGTGCTCCAATGCGCGCACATGGACGCACGCCAATGCGCGCGTGCACACGCGCACACGTGCACGTCTGGGCGCCAAATAGTTTACTTAAGCTGAACACTGACACATGAGCCTTGCTGAGTGGTATTTCAGCTAGTACCTGTTACCTGAATCGGATCTGTTCCTGTGTTCCTGTGTTTGACCCGGCTTGTACCTGAGACGCCTCTTGGACTTCTGCCTTCCTGTGATCCCGGCTTGTGTTTTGACCTTGTCCCTGCTTCATGCTCCTGTACCACGCTGCCCAACTAGTAGTAGAAGTAAGGGATTTCGAGGGGTTTTAAGCTCTCCCTAAAACATCAATGATGTTCTTAATTTTGTTTTGAACATCATTGATGTTTTGCTTGATGTTTTCCAAGTCCCTATTACACCCCATGATCTCCCCGATCAGGATCTGGGCACTTTCACTGGTGACATGACCTTCTTCCACAACATCATGATCACCTAAAAATATAGAAAAAAAAACACACCATGTATTATTAATATGCAGGCATCCATCTCTTACCTGAACCTGTGGTCGCAGACACTCACCTGTTGTGGTGACAATTTCCACCACGTCTCCCTCCTCCTCCTCTGCTTGGCTTTGGGGGATTTCCCCTTCTTCCTGAGGTGGGGGGTCCGTGGTCTCCTCTGATGAGTGGTGTCCTCCGAGTCTTTTCTCCCCTATGTAAAAAAAAATAGGTATACTTAACACACAGATATTTGATGGCAGAAACAGGAATATGAAACATTGCTTGGAAGTGAGGTACAATTGTCTATTTTGGCAGAGTTCCAAGATTAAGAAATATTGTTTTCCTTTGTCAAGCTTGAATACTTACCTGTTTTGTACAAGCTTCACAGATGGAGACACCCCTAAAGTATACACTGGAGCACCTATGTGGGACCCCATAATAAAAAGGGTGTTCTTGTGTCCCACACTAGTGCTCCAGCGTCCAGATGTGTAAACAGCTGCTGAGTGTCCTTTCCTTACACAGAATCTAGTTTGTAGTTCATTCTAGTTACAAACCCATCTAGACACCAAAATTATTTGAAGAGAAGTAGGCCAGAAAAAATGTATTGAAATGCATCTGGACAAAACATGGTGTTTTATTGGCTGAACAAACAATGTTTCCTACGAACGAATAATGTGTCCATGAACATGAAAGTTGCCATTTTAAACTGTACAACAGTAAAGAAAAGCACATGGAGCAGCACGAACGTTAAAAAAATAACGAATAGGAACACAGGACAATTACTTACGTTTTTGAAGCACTCTCCTGATCCTTCTATACTGATCGTGCTCCCTTAATTTGAGGTCCGACCACCGCTTCCTGAGTTGATCCTTGGATCGCCGTACCCCAAAATTTCGGTGCAGACTCTTCACAACTTTCGCCATGATCTTGGCCTTTCTGACATTATGGTTGGGGTAAGGTCCATACTTCCCGTCATAGTCGGCCCTCTTCAGTATGGCGACCATCTCCACCATCTCCACAAAGGACATATTTGATGCCTTAAATCGTCTCCTCCGGGATCGTGACATTTCTGGCTCTGGGCCTTCCTCCTCCTCCTCGTTGCTGTAATTAGCACGCACCTGCTCTGTTTCCGCCATGTGCTCTTCCCCACTGCGCAGAACGAGAAAGGGCGGGGAATAGACTAGAAAGAATGTCAGGGGAGGGCGGAGTTTCACGCTTAGCACAGTGTATATAAAGCGTAACACGTGTGCGTAGTACGTACGATCTGTGAGTGGAGGAAGGAGTATCAGAAGCGCCGGTTGTGATAACGAAGGTAACATTTAAACTTGGGCCTATACTGCTTATAGATTGAGGCCTATATTCGGACAAGATTAGGAGACTTTAGCCTGACATTAGGGTTTGTCTTGTGTTGTGTCTTGCAGAGAAAATGAATATATTGAATGATCAGGACTTTATCCCCATATTCATTGATATGTTCAGGAAGCTGCCCTGTCTGTGGCAGGTAAACCACCCACATTATAAGAATCAAACAAAGAGGATGGCAGTGCTGGATAAATTGCTGGAATTTGTGAAGCCGGTGATCCCCACGGTAGACATCACCTTTTTGAAGATCCTAATTGGTGGCATGAGGAGCACTTATCTAAGGGAGCACAGGAAGGTCCAACACCAAACAATCTCCTTGAGATTAAATAATACAAGATAATAATGGAGTTGTGGTAACTTGACACACAAAACACACCCAAAACTATTCTGGAGTAAAAAAAAAAAAGAAAACACAAGATCAGGCTTTAAAAAAATCCCCAAAAAAAAAATTAATCTAAAAACATCCCAAAAATAATATTTTTTCGGTAGATGTGACAAATAAAAATATTATATTGATAAAATCACGATAAATAATAAAGAAAGAAGTTTGTGAGAAGTCTGTGTGAATATGAGCAGCAAAACTACTTCATTCTTCTAGCATTATAAAGAAGAAGAGAGTGCGCTGCATTAAACAATTTAAAACATTGCAGCCTGACGAAAGTGCTATATCCATTCCGAACGCTAATTTTATCAGACCAAGCTGTTCCATCTCGGAATTTATTCTGAGCATGCGTGGCACTTTGTGCGTCGGAATTGTCAACACACGGTCGAAATTGACACGATAGGATTTTGTTGTCGGAAAATTTTATAGCCTGCTCTCAAACTTTGTGTGTTGGAAAATCTGATGGAAAAAGTCAGATGGAGCCCACACACGGTCGGAATTTCCGATAACAAGCTCCGATCGCACATTTTCCGTTGGAAAATCTGACCGTGTGTACAGGGCATAAGCCTTAAAGTCCTGAACATGTGCTTAGAGCAGAAGAACCCTGCCTGTCCAGTGCCCAATTAGGCCTAAGCCTTAGAGTCCTGAACATGTGCTTAGAGCAGAAGGAGCCTGCCTGTACAGTGCCCAACTGTTTAAGGCCCTAGACTCAGACAGCCTCGCAGAGGACAGGAGAGATGAAGTGTAGATTCTACCGCTTAAGGTCCTATGGAGGAGGGAACTCGTGGAGGGGCTGGGAAAGCATCAAGATGGGATCATAGTGGCTACTACTAGGAAGGATCTGGTTGCTAATGGACAACTTCTACAAAAAAGGTACAGATTGTTGGATTAAGCTTAAAAGCTCCTTTTCCGTTTTGGGTTCTACTGATGTGCTATTGAGTTTGCAAGCCATTGACGGGTGTTCTGAATTCCTTACCCATCTCTCCCTGGAGTATTGAGTGTGAGCAATAAACGTCTTTTTGTTTACAGTGACTGGCGGCTATCTGTTCACATTTCTTACTATTGCCTAAGAGATCAACACCCTACGGTGAAATGTCAGCCCACCCTGTTTCTGGGGGCAGGTAGCACCCTATGTCTCCAGGGCTCAGAGGGTTTTACTAATGGGGGGTGTACTAATATGCAACTTGGGTTAGACAGTTAACACCACTGAGATCTCAGAGCCTTCCTGGCTCATATCTAGTATGAATGGACCCCTACTCTCACCGGGCTCTTGCGAAACTGCACAGTCCACTCTTGTTCTGAGGCACTGAACTGAAACAAATATGAAATGGAAAAAAATAACAGAAATCCTTATTTGTATAATTATTTCAGATCAATAAATAACAGTTTTGAAGTTGGAGGGAAATAACTAAAGTGAGAATACAATCATTGCTGCAAAGAGGTCATTGATGGCAGTCTCTGTGGCTTTCTCATGACAAGTTATTTAAAAAAATAAAAAAAAAGTATATTAGTATTCCCACACCCACTAATACAGGGTGAAATTCAATCTGGCTAAAACTGGTCAATGGTCATCTAATGTCCACAAGTAAAGATACCCTTCTTATTTGTCTACTACTGCAATCAAACTATTTTATGATTCTGAAAACCCAACTAACCTTGACAGTTTATAATAACATTGTAAGGGAAAAGAAATAGTACGCCACAAAAATCAAAGAGCAACCAATTATAAAATCAGTATGATTCGAAATTGTTTTTGTCAAAAGGAAAATATATATATGGATATGTACAATATGATTACTTGTTGGTTAGTTTACAATTATTTGACAGTGTACAGATCCTTTGAACAGCATTGAGTTTTATTTTGAAGAAAGATCAACTGAACTGATAATATAATAGTGAGTGCGAGAATATGGCTTAAAGCAATATTAAACTCAAAAACAAAAATGTATTAAATTGCAGCTCACTAATTCTTAGATTTTTAGGCATTTACCTTTATTTTCACCTGTTGATCCAGTTAGTAAGTTTATAAAAAGTAGCAGTTAGGGCAGCATTTTTCAACCAGGGTGCCCAGGCACCCTGGGGTGCCTTCAGGTTCCTCAGGGGTGCCGTGGCAAAATGGCTAACAATTGGCCAAAAATTGTATAAAATCCAGCTGGTAAATCAAGCCTGCCTTTTAGTTATGCAAATCCACAGGTTTCCATTGTGCACCATTATGACCTTGTAACCATCTCCTAACAACCAATGACATCACCAGCTGATATGGAGGACGTTGAGTGTCTGCACAGCATCTTTTTGTTTGCCCCTTCGCACCCTCTCTGTCAGCACTGGGGTCCCATTAGCTGAGTGTGGGAGAGAAATTCAGAGAGAAGAGAAACATTGCAATACTAGTCAGTACCAGTGTACAAAGCTGTGTTTGCATTGTAAAAATAAATCACTTCTAATGCTGGGTGTCCTACATGTGTGTGGAAGTTGCTGCCTTATGTAAAACTATTAGTTTCGTTTTTTACATTTTAGAATGGGGTGCCTCAAGGTTGTGCAGAATTTTAAACGGTGCCTTGACTGAATGAGAAACACTAAGTTAGAGGGTAGAGACAAACAACTTAAAGTGGTGTTCCGGCCGAAATTATACTTTTTAAATAAAAATACCCCTATAATACACAAGCTTAATGTATTCTAGTAAAGTTAGTCTGTAAACTAAGGTCTGTTTTGTTAGTTTATAGCAGTAGTTTGTTATTTTATAAACTTACAGCAGGCCATGGCCATCTTAAGTGTGGGCATCTGAAGCCAGACTGTATTTCTTCCTGGATCTCATCCTTGCAGATCTCGCACATGCTCAGTGCAGCACAAGCAGTGTAATAGGTTTCAGGTCAGGTTTCCATAGCAATGGCAGTTTCAGAGGAAGTTGCCGCCCCTTCCTAGAAGGCATTGCAAACAGGAAACGATGCCATGGGCCGCGGCCAGGGAGAAGGAAGTGAAAAATGAATACAGCAGATATACAGTAGGTGCTGAGAAAAAAAAAAAAAATATATCCAATTTGTTTACAGTGCACAGTTTAGTGAGGGTTGCTGAAGAGTTGTAAAAGTGGGTGGAACTCCACTTTAAAGCGGAACTACACTGCATCTGAGCACCACAAACCAAAAACACTATTTAATTCAATTGTATTATTCAAAGCAAACTCACCCATCTATCCATGTCTCCCTGCTTTATTTTGCTCTGAAATCACTTTGAAAAACATCCCCTAGCATCCCTGGCCATAGCATTCTTGAAAAAGGACAGATGATTCCTGCAGCATTTACTTACTAGAATCCATCTGCCCTTAGCTCAGGCATGTGAATAAGAGATAGTGCTTAGCTGAAAAAACCCCACCTCCCCTCCTGAAGACTCCCGGGATGTATGACATCATTTGCCTAGGCTTGGAAACCAGGAAGTAACTGAAGAAATGTAAATAAAAGTTCATATACTTTCCTATTTACAGTGTTTACTAATGCTAGCAGCATAAGGACTAAAAATAGTCAGTGTTGACTGAGAGATTGCAGTTCTGCTTTAACAGCTTGCAGATTGCCTCACATAGGAGTGCAGTGGCAGAGCGGCTCTCCTGTGCTGGATCATGTACCTAGTCCACTTCTGGGTAGGGGGCGCACTGACTAGTCACAGAACAAGCTGATCAGCAGGTGTTGGCCAAAGGATGGCTGTTGGCACCTGCTAATCGTCGAGGAAGAAGACAGGACAGAGCTCTGTCATGTCAGCGGGGATGGGCCAGGGAATAAAAACTGCCACATCCCTTAGTAAAAGCACCTCACAGTACACATACTAAGCACTGTTAGGCACACATTTAGCCTGGATTCACACCTATGCAGTTTTAGTGCTTTTTACATTTTGCAGATTTGCACTACATTCCATTTAACATGATTTCCTATGGAACACGTTCTGTAGTGCAAATCTGCAAAATGCAAAATGCACTAAAACTGCATAGGTGTGAATCCAGCCTTAATCCTTTGATCAAAAAATATAAAAGGAGAACCTGCGCTAAAAAGCAATTAGCAAAAAACTAGGCTACAGCTGCAACAAAAAAACACCAATATCTGTGTATTAAACTAAAGTAAATAAATTAAGTGCGCTTGCAATCAAATGATCCCAGGACTAAATTCATATACTACTTACATACAGTCAGGTCCATAAATATTGTGACATCGACACAATTCTAATCTTTTTAGCTCTATACAACACCACAATGAATTTGAAATGAAACAAACAAGATGTGCTTTAACTGCAGACTTTCAGCTTTAATTTGAGGATATTTACATCCAAATCAGGGGAATGGTGTAGGAATTACAACAGTTTGTATATGTGCCTCCCACTTTTTAAGGGACCAAAAGTAATGGGACAATTGGCTGCTCAGCTGTTCCATGGCCAGGTGTGTGTTATTCCCTCATTATCCCATTTACAAGGAGCAGATAAAAGGTCCAGAGTTCATTTCAAGTGTGCTATTTGCATTTGGAATCTGTTGCTGTCAACTCTCAATATGAGAGCCAAAGAGCTGTCACTATCAGTGAAGCAAGCCATCATTAGGCTGAAAAAACAAAACAAACCCATCAGAGAGATAGCAAAAACATTAGGTGTGGCCAATTCAACTGTTTGGAACATCCTTAAAAAGAAAGAACACACCGGTGAGCTTAGCAACCCCAAAAGACCCAGAAGACCACGGTAAACAACTGTGGTGGATGACCCAAGAATTATTTTCCTGGTGAAGAAAACACACTTCACAAAAGTTGGCCAGATCAAGAACACTCTCCAGGAAGTAGGTTTATGTGTGTCAAAGTCAACAATCAAGAGAAGACCTCACCAAAGTGAATACAGAGGGTTCACCACAAGATGTTAACCATTGGTGAGCCTCAAAAACAGGAAGGCCAGATTAGAGTTTGCCAAACAACATCTAAAAAAGCCTTCACAGTTCTGGAACAACATTCTATGGACAGATGAGACCAAGATCAACTTGTACCAGAGTCATGGGAAGAGAAGCGTATGGAGAAGGAAAGGAACTGCTCATGATCCAAAGCATACCACCTTATCAGTGAAGCATGGTGGTGGTAGTGTCATGGCGTGGGCATGTATGGCTGCCAATGGAACTGGTTCTCTTGTATTTATTGATGATGTGACTGCTGACAAAAGCAGCAGGATGAATTCTGAAGGGTTTCGGGCAATATTATCTGCTCATATTCAGCAAAATGCTTAAGAACTCATTGGACGGCGCTTCACAGTGCAGATGGACAATGACCCGAAGCATACTGCGAAAGCAACCAAAGAGTTTTATAAGGGAAAGAAGTGGAATGTTATGCAATGGCCAAGTCAATCACCTGACCTGAATATGATTGAGCATGTATTTCACTTGCTAAAGACAAAACTGAAGCGAAAATGCCCCAAGAACAAGCAGGAACTGAAAACAGTTGCAGTAGAGGCCTGGCAGAGAATCACCAGGAATGAAACCCAGCGTCTGGTGATGTCTATTCGTTCCAGACTTCAGGCTGTAATTGACTGCAAAGGATTTGCAACCAAGTATTAAAAAGTGAAAGTTTGATGGATGATTGTTAATCTGTCCCATTACTTTTGGTCCCTTAAAAAGTGGGAGTCACATATACAAACCGTTGTAATTCCTACACTGTTCACCCAGTTTGGATGTAAATACCCTCAAAATTAAAGCTGAAAGTCTGCAGTTAAAGCACATCTTGTTCATTTCATTTCAAATCCATTGTGGTGGTGTATAGAGCCAAAAAGATTAGAATTGTGTTGATGTCCCAATATTTATGGACCTGACTGTAAATATATGAAATCATATATACTGTGCAAAATTGGTGAATCACGTAACACAATCAAAAAGTGTTTGAAATTAGGTAAAATATAAGTTGAGTGCACAATAAATAATAAAACATGTGTATAAACATATAAGAGTCAAAATATCCTGAGTGATAAAAGTTAATAGAAAAGTATAGTTCATTCATAAACAGTTCAATGAAGGTGCATCAATCCCATTGAGGAAGGATCACATATCCACAATTCTTTGGAGACCACCAATGTGAGTGAAGAAAAAGAAAGTGGTGTGGAGGGATATCCGAACAGACAGTGACTCCGAGGGATACTACAGATGGACCTTTACCAGGAATGCTGGACCTCCCTGATAGCAAGGTCATGTAAGCGTGCAGATACAGCCCTCTGCAGGGACAGCTGGATGATGGCGTCCGGATCAGCCGATGTGTACAGCGTTCCAATAGGGGACGATTCCAACGCGTCTACCTGGAAGGGGGCACCCACTGGGCCCAGGGGGCCGTACGTGCAAACGGAGGCAAAAAACAAGGGCTCCGATAGTGTAGTAAAATGTAAAATTTATTGCTGTACACAGGCAGGAAAGACAACTCTGCCATACAGTAATTAAAACAAATATAAAAAAGCCGGCAAAAAAAATGAACACCCGTGCAATCATGGGGTGGACGGCGTGATGGCGTACAGTGCGTAGCTGAGATTCACCTCTGCCATATGCAAGCTAGCAGAGGAAGGCCATGTGACCACACAGCAGCCCTGGGCAAAGCAGGTATTTAGCTTTATAAATTAAAAAAATAGACACACCTAAAATGTTCCTGAAACAGAGATATATAAGTAAATAAAAGATGTTACTTTACACTTTACTAAAGGGGAGGGGAAGCTGCAGCAGAATACTCAATCAAATAATAGGGAAGGAGAGGGGAAGGAGGGGGAGGAAATCGACTTCACAGTTCACACACAGACTATGGAATAGACAGGGAGCGAGGGAGGGGGAGATGCAGAGACGCTAAATACAGAGCAGGATGATGGAGGCACATAATCTAACCATGCTATCAGGGAACAACAGCCATGATAAGAGTGGTCTGTATACACAGGGAAAGACAGGAACAGGCAGGATCAACCAGGTATTGTACAACATAGAAAGAGACAATTGACATGGCAAAAGCACCGTGTTATATCGCCTGCCTTAAAGGGACAGGAGCATGTTTTTTTTTTTTTTTTTTAGGGTTACAACCACTTTAAGTGTAAAATAAGTAATGACTACCCAACATCAGTTTAAAGCATAGATGCCAAGACCACAATAGTAACCACCCTGATGGGGCTTCTGTAGCTTGTACTGTGTATCCAATAAAAATAAAAAATAAAAATATGTAAAGTACCATTTATTATTATAAACAAGTTACAAATTGCGTTAAATTAAATCATAATGCCCTTCACCACAACCCATTGTCTTGGTCACAAAAATTGTCCTGACGTCACTTTTGTCACTATGTATGAAAATCGCAACCATTGCTTGTTGTCCTCTATGTTTCATTTTTAATCTGTAATTTGTAACATGGAGAGAAGTATATGTCGTTTTAAAGTTAAAGGGTTTAGTCCTTTACTTGGAGGATATTTGAAATAATGTCACTTTGGAGCTGTATGGGACTCTTTAAGGGGACTAAAAGGAGAGCTTTCCAGGGGCCATACATGTTCTGATGAAGCTGAATGCGCCTGTGTGATGAAACGCGCTAACATCATTGAGCTCTGATGCTCTGACATCACAATGGGCAGCAGTCCTGGAATTGGTGGATACACTACGTGCTCCCCTAAATATACAAGGTGACTTCTGACAACCATCAGATTACCACCATCCCTTGGAGTACCTTCATCTCCTGTGCAGTTGGACATTCACATCCTTTTATGGACATTATGTCTAACTCACCCTTGGCTTGTTAACATTTTTTTAGCACCAACTCACAACTTCATTTATTTATTTCCTTTGCACATGCGCTGCATTTTTTCCATATATTAGTTTACTGTTTTTATAAGTAAGGAAAAAAGCAGCGCTATGAGTCAAATATATATAGAACTTTAAGTGAATAGTAGTGGATAAAGTTCATAACAACAAGTGACATAAGTAAAGTCCAATAAGTATCTTCAAATGTGCATTAAATGAAGCGGACAACTGAGTCCCTTATTAAGCAATAAGGATGAAAGCTGGATGGACCTTCACCACACCACAGTGAACAGGTAAATTGGGCGCTTACCAAATGGCAAGCTTAGATAAGCTTGTGACCTTAACCCGGTCGGGGCCTTTCTTGGGATGGGAACACCGTATGGACACTTCCTCAGACCGTGGATAACTGACTATCCTCCACAGAAAGAAACCAGGATACAGAGAAAGCTATACCCATAGCTTGGAGTAGTTTTCACACATAATGTCCCAAAAAAAGAAGGGAGAGCAACATAGCGTAATCCTGAAGGATATTTATTTAAAAGACATTTAAATTTACACTTACAGTGTGTTGGATAAAAACAGCATGGAAAGCTGGCCGGCTAATACGAACACCCGTCCTACAGACGGTGGATACGGCACGTCAGCACGTCAGCACGCCCGACGTACGTTTCGTCACACTTCTGGCGTCGTCTGGGGCACGGGCGACGCACTGACGTGTCGCTCTTAAATATCAAACAAAAATAACCAAGCCTCGAAATCAACAAAAGCCGGAAATCACCTTGCGCTCCGCCGGATAAAGGCGGAAGTTGTGAAACCGCCATCTTAGATAGGGGATTCGATATCAATACGGATACCAATTAGGTTACTATGGTAAACGTAGTAGATATTGGGAATGGAAAGGGAAGGACCAAAAGGTTTTCACATCACATATGGAGACGGGTCACAATTAATTTAAATCAACTCAGAATACATTAAATATATTTGAATATAGGGGGACCCAACTAGTCATCAGTGAAGGGCACCCATGAAACAGTTAGACCCCAAGATCGATGAAATTGATCAAATAAGTGTTGGCATAAAAAAGGGGGCGCCACAAAGGACAAAAAACTGGATACACCACCGGAGGGAAGGAGATTTCTCGGCTTAATATATTCAACCAATAAATTTAAGATGATGTTAACAGTATTAAAAAATAAATAATAAAAAGTAGTGTTAAATAAAAATAGACATATGAAAGGCAAATTTAGATATATCTAAGTTAAGTAGATAGCATAGACCCACATCATGACAAACCATGAAATGTGGACAAAACTTATAATGGTTAAACCTATGTATGTATAAATACAAAGCTTATACAAACTTAATGGTTATTAATTTCCAAGAATAAACCCTAGAATTAACCTATTAGTAATTTGAATAATTAATTAAAATTAAGAGATCGGGGGGAGAAAAGGAAGGAAAGTGCATAAACACCAAAACTCCAAAAACACCTCATTAAATTAAATAGACCACCCAAAATTACATTCAAGAGAGATGTGAGCCAATAGTGGTATAATTACATTCAAGAGAGATGTAAGCCAATAATGGCATAAACACAGTAGTCATTATCAGCGATGAAACCCATAGGCCAAACCAAAAGGTTTAAACTATGAGTTATCAATAAAGGCATTGGTATCAGTATCGACATTAAGTCCATGTGGGACATAACACTTGATTTTATGTATCCAGAGCATTTCAAGTTTAGAAATGCTCCTAATCAAGGAACTACCCCTCCAGTGAGGACGATACCTATCAATTCCCAGAAACAAAGTCTTAGAGGGGTCCTTGTTATGAGAAACCAAATAATGCTTTGACACAGAATGTTTAGGAAACCCATTTATAATGTTGGTAATATGTTCATTCAAGCGAACAGAAAGGGGTCGTCTAGTCCTACCCACATATTGTAGGCCACAAGGGCACTGTAGTAGGTAGACGACCCCCTCTGTGGTACATGTAATAAACGGTTTTATGTCATGCTCCTCTTGTGTGCTAGAGGAGGTGAATTTAAGGGTACGTCTGGATGGTACAGAATTCAACCTACATACCCGACACCTCCCACATTTATAATAGCCCTTCAAGTTATCAAAAAGGCCTTGGATACCCCTAATGGGGGGATCAAGAGCGTTCGGGGCTAATCTATTTCTAAGGGATGGTGCTCCCTTGAAAATCACTTGTGGCTTATCTGGGATAGCCCCTCTTAAGATGGGGTCATTGCCCAATAAATGCCAGTGTTTTTTAAACAGGTTTTTAATGTTATCATGTTGGATAGAGTAGGTGGTAATAAAGGGCAAAGTTACGGAATTCTCTCTAGGAACCACCCTCTCACTCAGTAACTGTCTCCTATCTATAGCTTTTACTCCCTCCAAAGCATGAGTTAGGGATTCCCTTGTGTACCCTTTTTCCATAAATCTGTTGGTCAAAATTCCAGCCTGTTGTAAGAACTGGGAGTCATCAGAACAGTTGCGTTTAAGTCGCATAAATTGGCTTTTAGGTATAGACTGAAGCCACGACCTATGGTGACAACTACTTAAAGGGATATAGGAGTTACGATCCGTTTTCTTAAAAAACGTAGAGGTCATAAATTGGTCGTCCTGTATGGTAATATTGAGATCCAAAAATTGAACATTGGACTGACTAGCCTCAAAATTGAGTACAATGCCCCTATTATTTTGATTGAGTTCCTCCATAAAGAGGTCAAGGTCACTGCGGCTCCCATCCCAAAGGAGGAGGATGTCGTCAATGTACCTGGCCCACAGCTTGAGCTGGGGCCTCTGGCAAACATGGACGACATCCTCCTCCCACAGGGCCATGAATAGGTTTGCAAGGCTGGGGGCATATTTAGCCCCCATCGCAACTCCACGGTCCTGTCGGTAGAAACATTGGTTGAACCAAAAATAATTGTGGGATGCAGCATATCTTAAAAGTATCATGATGAAATTGATTTGTTCGTCAAATAAACCTGAATCCCTTCTTAAGTAGTATTCCACTGCATAAAGACCTAGCTCGTGGGGAATGATCGTGTATAGGGACGTTACATCCGCTGTAACTATCCACATGGTGGGGGTGGGAGTATATTTGGTGAGTAAATTAATAATATATTTAGAATCTCTAACAAAGGAAGGCATCTTACCCACTAGGGGTTGTAGAAAAAAATCGATATACCTGCCCACCCGGGACGTAAGGGAATCAATTCCACTTACAATGGGACGTCCCGGGGGGCAGGTAGGGTGTTTATGCACTTTCGGTAGATAGTAAATAAGAGGAGTGCGGGGGGCCTTAGGTATTAGATAGGTCTTTTCTTTTTTATTCAGAATCCCTTGGCTATAACCATAATCAACCACCTTTTTGAGTTCTTTAAGGTATGGAATTTTGGGGTCTGATCCAAGGGGGGTGTATGTTTCTCTATCTCCGAGAATCCTATACATCTCTTGAAAGTAATCCTCTCTATTGAGGACCACAATGCCCCCCCTTATCTGCAGGTCTAATAACCAAATTCTTGTTATTGCATGTTCTGATGAAGCTGAATGCGCCTGTGTGATGAAACGCGCTAACATCATTGAGCTCTGATGCTCTGACATCACAATGGGCAGCAGTCCTGGAATTGGTGGATACACTACGTGCTCCCCTAAATATACAAGGTGACTTCTGACAACCATCAGATTACCACCATCCCTTGGAGTACCTTCATCTCCTGTGCAGTTGGACATTCACATCCTTTTATGGACATTATGTCTAACTCACCCTTGGCTTGTTAACATTTTTTTAGCACCAACTCACAACTTCATTTATTTATTTCCTTTGCACATGCGCTGCATTTTTTCCATATATTAGTTTACTGTTTTTGTCAGACTGTATGCAGCAGCTCTTATTAGCCTTATTAGTTAGCGCGGTGTTTTATATTCATTTTGACACTGTTTATTGACTTCACACACACCGCTGCTTTCACTCTATACTAAACTTGTTATAGTTTATATTTTCTTTTCCACATGGATGTGTTTGAATATAGGACTGCCAGGTCCCTCAATACTGAAGGTGTTTTCACTAATACCAATCCTAACTCTGAAATGAGTGGTATTTTTGTCACTTCATCTCCAGTGGGACACAGCGTTCCTTGAGCAATATATCAAGGAACAGATGGTCCCCTGTGGTCTCAGATGGGATATCCATCCCCAACAGGATGAACTAGACCTCGAATCATGGTATAAATATTTCAACGAAGTTGGTATTAAGTTACTTGGGCATCTCGTTGAAAAGAAAAGGATCAGGTTGTCCCTTATAGATATCGAAATTAAAGAGTTGAGAGACAAACTGATTCCTTTTAAGGCCTCCACTGAATATATTTCATTATCAAATAATTTAAGAAATGTTCTAGAAAAAGAAGAGAAGGACCAACGTAATAAAAAACAAAAAAAATATAATAGGGACTACACTGACTATACTACGCATTCAGTTTTTAACTGGCAGAAGAAGCTTAACACTTCTTCTTCTTCCAGTGGAGAACCTTCCAATATGGAAACTTCCACTGCTCCTGTGGCCCACACAGATAGAACGTTAGTTTATCAACCAGTATCTCAACCAATGACCAAGGAGGTCATATCCAAGAGACAAGGCCCAGAACAGGGACCTTCCTGACCCCCCCGAGGCCCCCCATCTCGTAGACCTAGGGGAGGAGATCCCGGGTGGAGAGGTCCACCTAGGGGGCACCCCGTAGATCCACAACAGAGGAATAATTTTAGGAGTCCCCTCCACACTATGGTCCTTCTCAGGGCTATCGTGTACCACAACATCAAAATCAGGAATACGGTTATCACACTCTTATTCATGTGAGCAATCGCTTCACCCCCCTTAGAGATAATACCCCTTACGAGACACACCGGGTCACCTATACCTACCAAGAGAGAGATGAGGATTACTACCATAGATCCCCATTTAACTATAATCAAAATTGACCCGGTCCTAGTCACCCTTCGGATTTTCAGAGAGCCACAGAGGGACATTCAGGACATTTAGAAAGAAAAGAGGGTCTAGAGGGGGGAGGAGGGTCCAATGCCAAAAGAAAAAGAACATAAAAGGGAAAGGCATTTTCAATTTAAGTTCGGTCATTTTGACCGAGGCTGAGAAATCTGTCCTTGACAGAGGACTTAAATTTGTCCCTCCCAAACCTCTTAATAAATTTTATACCTTTATTGATGTTCTTAAGTTCACACGTAAATTGAGTATACAAACACATTTTCTCACCAGACCCCCCCTTGGATCCAATAGCCAGGTGATCTCATCTACACAAACCCCCTTGGCTCCCCTTAATACCTACATAGGTTCACAGCCTACTGATACTATCCCTTCGGATTTGCAGGTCATCCATTCAGGATTGTCCAATTCATCTTTATTTAACCCTCCAGGTTCTCTAGCACCCTCCATTCAAGTTTTCAAAATTCTTGTCCTGGGGGATCTAGACAAACTAACGAAACATAAGAAATGTGTCTATGTTCAATCTGACATCAAAAATGGTCTTAGATCTCTCTGTGAGAAAAAGAACCTTCTAATCCGTCCAGCCGATAAGGGTGGTGGGATTGTAGTTCTTGATAAGGCTGACTACCTTAAGGAGATGTATAGAATCCTTAATGATTCCAAGACTTACAGTCTCATTCCAACTGATCCCACCACATCTTTTAAAAAAGCCCTGGTCGAATTAATTGAGGAAGGATTTGCACTGGGGATTTTAAACAAAAAAGAAAAATGTTTTTTAGTCCCACAAGTTTCGCGCATCCCAGCTATATATTACCTCCCCAAAGTCCACAAGGACCCAGTTAATCCCCCTGGCAGACCTATTGTCAGCGGGATCAACTCAGTCACGGCCCGCATTGGAAAGTATGTCGATTTTTATTTGCAGCCGTTGGTTCGTTCGACTCTGTCATACCTTAAAGACACTAGGGACACCATAAAATTATTAGAATCAGTTTCTGTTTCTGAAGGGATGCTTCTAGTCACAGAGGATGTGGCGGCACTGTACACGTGCATCTTGCACCATTTGGGCTTTGAGGCAGTTGAGAAACATCTCTCTAGAGACAACAGGCTCCACTCAGCGCAATTTTATTATGCAATTACTTAAATTTGCAACTGAACACAACTATTTCTGCTTTCAAAACCAATTTTTCTTGCAGAAGAGGGGCGTTGCCATGGGGGCGAAGTTTGCCCCCAGCCTCGCCAACCTCTTCATGGCCCAGTGGGAGGAGGATGTCGTCTATGCGGCCCAAAGATCCGAGTTGATTCTCTGGGCCAGGTACATAGACGACATCCTCTTCCTATGGGATGGCGACCGTGCATCGCTAGGCACTTTTATGACCATCCTTAACACCAATGATAGAGGGATATCTCTGAGTTATGAGGCTAGTTCCACCAATGTACATTTTTTAGACTTGGAAATATTTGTAGTGGAAAAACATCTTGAGTTCCGCACGTATTTCAAAGCCACAGACCGGAACGGATTCATTCCGGTTGACAGTTGTCATCATGAACAATGGCTCAAGTCTGTCCCCCGTAGCCAATTTTTGAGACTACGGCGTAACTGCACCAATACTATGGATTTTCAATCACAATCACAGGTTCCAAAAGACCGATTTATTGAAAAGGGTTATGATCCCAAGCACCTGGATGAGGAATTGAATAGGGCATTACTCACAGATAGAGAATCCACCCTGATAGAACGTGCAAAAACTACAGCTGAACCTATGTACAAATGGTCGTTTTTTACCACTCATTCCATCCAGTCTAAACAAATTAAAGCTATATTCAAGAAACATTGGAAAGTGCTTCTAAATGACAATCTTCTTGGTTTAGTTCTTCCTGAACGGGCGGCTGTTATATTTAAGGGAGCACGGTCCATTCAAGGACAGATTGCTCCGAATATAATAGATCCCCCGAAAAGTATCCTTTTTTCAGGAATGCAAGGGTTATTACCCTTGTCACAGATGCAACGTCTGCCTCCATAACATCGGAAGTAGACAAAAAAGTACCACTTTCAAACCGACGGTCACCTTTCAGATATATCAGATGAAACATTTCACAACCTGTACTTCACAATATATTGTCTATTTAGTGACATGCCCCTGTCACAAACAGTATGTCGGCCGCACTATTAGGACTTTTTCCATACGAGTCAATGAACATGTGGCAGGCATTAAGAAAGGCAAAAGTAAACATACAGTACCTCGTCATTACTTGGAATGTCACAACAAAGACCCTACGGGGACTCTATTCCAAGTGATCAACAAATTTGTCCCTCATTGGAGAGGAGAGTCCTGGCTTCGAGGGGTCTCACGCCTTGAGACCTATTGGATATGGGAGTTGAGGTCCTACTTCCCGTTTGGCTTGAACGTGGAGTGGGACCTCAACTCCTTTATTAATCAATCCTGAATTTTTTCTTTTTTCACATATTCACTTTTCTATATTTTCAATTTCAACTTCCACATTATTTGCACCTAAGTTTGATATACATTCTAGATTTGGCCCTTTAAATCTGACAGACTAGGGTCCATTAGAATGTTTCTCATCACATAGAGATTATATCTGGTATATGTGGGAGGTTCATGCTACCCCTTTACACACTTATGTTAATTTTTATGCATTAAGGATGTTTTTGTATCATCATGTATTTTCCATTTTCGTGTTCCCAATTGAAAAGGTCTTTCCTGTTTAAAAAACCTTTATGGTTACTTCCGGATTGCCAGTATCAGCCCTGTTTCCTAATAGTCTGGAACTGACAGGTTTGAGCAGTTGTTTGGCCCCAGTAAGCCTCCGTTAGTTGTGATGTGAGAGAGCTGGGACGCTGGTGCGCTTCCAGCCCTACGTCACATCCCTCTGCTGTGTACATATGCTATGAGCAGGGGAGTGGGGCTCGATGCTTGCTCTCTGATTCGTCCGTCAAGTCACGTGTGAGGGTGATGCCGGACACGCCCGTGGACGTGACGTCATTTCCTCCGTGCGCTTGACACGCCGATTTGCATTGACAGTAGTCGGCTTATAGATAGCCGCTCATTGGCCGCTCCACCCAGCATTCTTTGTTAATCTCTTTTTGATTGGCTCCTCTGGCTGACAGGGCGGCACACCTTTCTGTACTGTCAGCAGAGGAGTGCTTTCAATTAATAGCTGAATACGAAGTCCTTTATCATTAACAGAGAGATTTTTAGGTTATTTACATTTATTTGTTTGGTGATTTCTCTATATTTGCCATTTCCATCCAAGTGGTATTTTATTTAGTTACAGACATTATGTATGAACATTATGGTGTGTTATATAAGCAAGTCAGGTGATTATACTTACCCAATGAAATGGCTTGTTTTCTCAACTACTGCGATTGGTCCTTTCTAGATATTTTTAGTTATATATATATATGGCAACTTGGAGTGGGTGGTCTATGCCCCTGTTGAAGACCCCTAGGTCGAAACGCGTCGGGCCCATATACCACTCTCCACGTTGCCCATTTGCTTTTATTTCTCGTGATCACGTTTTTATTTGTATACGGCTGTTTTATCAATAAAAACACCCTTTTACCTGCACTATGTGGAGGCATATCTTATTTGTCTTTACATCCACTGCATTAAGTCCAGTACCTCCAACTGCTTCATAAGTGCCTTTTTGGACTCTCCTGATCCACGCTTCGGCCGTCCCCTGTGAGGACCCATCTGGTCGTTTTCGGAGATCCACGCAGACCGCAACCTAGAGGATTCGATGGTCCAGACCTTCCACTCTACGTCATTGGTGACAAACTGCGCATGCGATTCCCAGTCGCTGACATGGGAATCCAGGGGATCTTGGAAGAGTCTTTTTTGTATTTCTGTTTATCGACTCATCCTGCTGAGTGGTCGGTTCATGATACAAGGTGACTTCTGACAACCATTAGATTACCACCATCCCTTGGAGTACCTTCATCTCCTGTGCAGTTGGACATTCACATCCTTTTATGGACATTATGTTTAACTCACCCTTGGCTTGTTAACATTTTTTTAGCACCAACTCACAAGTTCATTTATTTATTTCCTTTGCACATGCGCTGCATTTTTTCCATATATTAGTTTACTGTTTTTGTCAGACTGTATGCAGCAGCTCTTATTAGCCTTATCAGTTAGCGCAGTGTTTTATATTCATTTTGAAACAGTCAACAGTTAACAGTGATCTAATTAACAGTAAGATAATCAACAGCTAGCCAGCCACACAATCCAGCGCCTACATAGGAGTGTAACAGAGGAACAGAGACCAATGTGACCAGCTCTTTCAATCAACGTGTATAGTTCCAAATAAGACTAACCAAAAATGGTTTTAGGGCAAATACAAGAAAACAGTCCTTTAAAAATATAACAAAAAGGGAAATATAACAATAACAAATAACAGTGTGAATGTGGGCAGAAAAGGTCCCTGTAGCCAGTGTCCGTGACATGTGCTTTATATCTTAATCTCTTTGGTACTATGTTTGAGCAACCAATTTCTGGAATTGTTTATTTAGTACGCTAGGGCGGTTCCTAGCGTTAACTTAACTTAATTTGTGAAACCTTCATAATTTGGTGTTTTTGTATAATAAATGGTACTTGTACATGTTTTTATTTTATATTTTAATTGGATACTCGGTACAAGCCACAGGAGCCCCATCAGGGTGGTAACTGTTGGTTTCTTGGCGTCTATTCCTTGACCCAATATTTTGTTGTTATTGGTTGAAATGACCATAGGGGCTACACTTTTATATTTCAAGTAAGCTGGCGTACTGTATTGAGTTGACTCCTACTTCTGCTTTTTGTGATTTAGTAAAATAAGAAATGAGAAGATTACAGAAAGAGGTCCACTAAAAGTGAATGTCAGCATTGTACCCTTCTTCAATGCAAAGTTCTTATTCCTAAATATTAATTTTCAAGTGCAGTGATCCATTGTAACCAATCAAAGTCTATCTTGTACCAGTCTCAAGTCAGCAGAGTAAATTATGATTGGTTGCTATCACTAAGGCCTCATGCACACTGGAAGTTTTTCTATCTCTCCTAGAGGCCTCTCCCCCTGGTAGCAGCGCCCCGGCAGAATAAATGCTTGATGTTTGTAAATGCTTGTAACGCGTTTAGGCACATCAAGTGCTTGGGCATTAATTCATTTCGGTGGCTAGAATAATAATTTATTCTGGGCATTAAAATTAATTAATGCTCACGTGCTAAATGTGTCTAGCATTAAAGCGTGTTTAGACATGTCAAACGTTTGTTTCTGCCAAAATGCCGCTGCTCCTGGATGCACTGGCTGTGGGGTTTTTCTGCCTCTAAATACCCCTGCCTCTAAATTCTGTTAAATGCCTATGTGTGCATTGA
This sequence comes from Lithobates clamitans, assembly GCA_037952925.1. Classification (NCBI taxonomy): domain Eukaryota; kingdom Metazoa; phylum Chordata; class Amphibia; order Anura; family Ranidae; genus Lithobates; species Lithobates clamitans. The sequence goes on from JBBGZY010000723.1 coordinate 6,510,197, forward strand.
CACATAGGCTAACATGCAGGGGTGTTTAGAGGCAAAAAAAAAAAAGAAGCTTACTGAGGGGCACCCGCAGGAGAGGAGAAACTGAAAGTGCTGACGGGAAAAAACAGACAAGAGATCGCTCTGTGCAATACTACTGCACAGATCAGGCGAGTATACCCTCTTTTTTATAAAAAAAAAAAGAACAAAAAAGAAAAAACCTTAAGCCATTAGATAAAAATTTCACAAACTGGTTTGCTTTGAATAAATTTGCAGTGGGCATAATCTTGATGGTGGCCGTTTAACTCAGTGGACTAGTAAAGGGCCAGCTTTCCATCCCCTGAGTGGCAGCCAGATGTTCTCATCACTGTTTGACTTTATGACATTTTTATATGTCACAATGTCATGGAGTCGGTTCACACATCTCCACATCGGCTCCGGAGCGAATTGCACAGGGGTCTTGTGCATGTTTTGGTCTGTTTCAGGTCCGAGTGTTTAATTTAGAGCTGGGATGACAGATGACAGATGAGCTTGACCAATTTGGAACTGCTCAGCTATCATATGAAGGGGTGGTGGTGTGGACTTAAAGTATAAATAAAGGAAAAATGATTTTTTTTCTAATTTTGGAAAGAGTAGAGAGGGATTACAATGCTTGCCAGTTTTAATTGCTGTCTGTGCACCCATTAACCAGTTGCCTACTTTGGGCGTCTTACAAACGTCCATAAAACCCCCTCCTCTGTACACAGGGTGACTCTTGTAGGTCCTGCAGTTTCTTTTCTTATATTCCCCTGCTATATTCCTGTGCCCTTTGCACAGCCTGTGAGATCCTATGACTGGGAGCTAGTCAGAAGCCTTCCTCACTGAATGATCACTATGAACGGACTAACTTGGCGGCAACAAAAGTCCGACATTGGCAAGTCTGATCGTATGTACACAAAACCATCGGACTTTAGTACAAAGTACAAACACGCATGCTCAGAACCAATGCAAAAGATCAGACAACAATACAGAAGTTGACCTAAAGGTGGCACCGGGAATTGAGCGTCCTCTTTTGAAGTGTCCTCAGTACATTAAAACATCACTACGTACATGTTTGTTGCCTAAAAAGTCCTGCCGTGTGTATGCTTAACAAGTTCGATCGTGTGTATGAGGCTTTATGCCGCATAAACACGATCGCACATTCCGACAACAAAATCCACGTTTTTTTTCCGACAGATGTTGGCTCAAACTTTTCTTGCATACACATGGTCACACAAAGTTGGTCGGAATTTGTGAACGTCAAGAACGCGGTGACATACAACACGTACAATGGTACTAGAAAGAGGAAGTTCAATAGCCAGTGCGCCACCCTTTGGGCTCCTTCTGCTAATCTCATGTTTATCTCGTGTTAGTAGAAGTTTGGTGAGAGACGATTCGCGCTTTTCAGACTCTCGCTTTTCCGATCTTTACTGCTCTTCAGTTTGTGCTTTTGGGTTCGTATCTGGTTTTCAGTGTGTGTAGTCAGTTCGCATTTGTTTTTCAGTGCGTATTTTATAGTACTCTGTCCTCTAGGCTGATCTCAATCTCCAGCTGGTCAATCTGCTTCTCTGCTCTGTGAGCACTTTATTGAAAAACTCTGGATGTGTAACGGTGGACCACTTGAGGTCATTATTTTGCCCCCTTCTGTGTGGGTTAAAGCCTTATAGCCAAACACGAGAGTGTGAGGCAAGAGGAGCTGGTGAGTTTGTTCGCCTAAGGGGAGTGGAATCACAGTCACAGAGCACTTTATTGAAAAATTCTGGATGTATAACGGTGGACCACTGGAGGTCATTATTTTGCCCCTTCTGTGTGGGTTAAAGCCTTATAGCCAAACACGAGAGTGTGAGGCGAGAGGAGCTGGTGAGTTTGTTCGCCTAAGGGGAGTGGAATCACAGTCACAGAGGTGTGGTGGAAGATTGATTTATTGAAGATCTACACTATATCACGTCACGGATTAATACCAAAGAAATCATTATTTATTTATCACTAATTTTTGGGACTTTTCACATTTATTTGATTAAAAAGTCTTTATCTGACACTTTTTTGCTTTCACAGATCTTTTATTCACTTAATTGATTATTTACACATTTTCTCAGGATACGGTTCACATTATTTGATGCACTTTATTGTGGACTATTATTTTCCATATCTTTGTAATATCTTCACTGTTTATGGAAGTGATTCACTTGTTTATTTAGGTTAATTGATTTAGCGCTGTTATTTGGTTTCACTATTGGTTGGGGATAGTTTATGGTGAACCAATTTTTTGTACACTTGTATTTTATAGTAAGTATTTGAATTTGCAGTGCGTTCTTGTCCGCTCGTTTCTGATTTTCAGCTCGCTCTTCTCAGGCCTTTCTGTTTTTCAGTGCATTCTGTTAGTTTGTTCTGACCTGCCAATCGTTTTGAAGCCACATACACGTACATACTCGTTGTAGAGTTTGTGTTGTGCGGGGGCTTGGTGTTGGGGTTCTTGCTTTGACCAAAGCCCAGTCCATGAACAGGGTGGGGAGGAGTTCATGGACGAAGAATTAGTTGCTCCAGCGTGACTAATTCTCTCATATGCCTTTGTTGCGGGAGATCCATGAGAATAATCTTGATGATTTCAGGAATTATATCCGGATGACGGACCCCGTTTTTCACCATTTGTTGGCTTTGCTGTCCCCTTATATTAGCAGGCAGGACACTTGCATGCTGCAAGCCATCACTCCCTTGCAGAGGCTAGTCGCCACGTTGCGGTACTTGGCGATGGGGAAAAGTCTGCAGGACATCAAGTTCTCAACAGGCATCTCCCCTCAGGCTCTGGGGATCATTATTCCAGAGACCTGTTGTGCCATCATTCAGGTCCTGCAGAAGGACTATATTAAGGTAAGTTTTATCCTTTCCTCTTTATCCTCATGCATGCTTGAATTTTTTAAACTTCCTTTTTTGTCCTTCATGCATATTTGCCTTCACTAACCCCCGCAGCATGCTATCCTGGGCCCATACACACCTAGCATAGTCACTTAACAATGTATTTTGTCAGCTCCATTGTAGTGCTTTACCCTAAACATCCCCTAAAATGTGTACAAATGTTCTTTGTGTGCTTAAATTCATGCAGAGTGCCAGAGGCTTTTTTGGAGGTCCCAAAATCATTTGGAACCCTCCCTCCCCCCAACCGCTAAGTCAACCGATACCAATCCTCTATCTGCTGACTTTGCCCAACCCATGCACACTATACCTACCTCTTTTGTGATCATATTTATGGATGAATTCACCAAAGCATGCAGTGAAAGGTCCTGCCTGAATACTTTCAAATGGTACTGTTTAAAGTTTTGTTCTCCTAATATCTTGATAGGTAATTGCATAATGTAAAAATGTGCTTCAATTAGGACAGTGTGTATTCATATTTTTGTATTATGACACTTCTTACCTGTCCAGTGGGCTGCCAATAGTGTAAAGTAAGGAGGGGCTGGCCAAAGAAACACACATTATTTATGCATTCAGCTCTCAATGAAGTGGAGAGGGTTACCTGTCCAAAACATCTTCCCCCCGTAAAATTTTTACAATGGGCCTACAGAGGGGGTGAGGAATCTGATAAGTGGACCTTATATTTTTGTCTTTAAGTACTCCTTAAAATAAATGTTATACTGATGTCGGCCAAGAATGTTTGTGTCTAATCTGCTTGCAATGTTATGTGCAAAAGTACTAATTTTTCTTGTTTGACTCAAGGGGTGTATGTTATCACATAGGGGATAGCATACACCCCTTGTATTGTGCTGCTAGAGACTGTGGTGTGTAGGACTGTAAGGTATGAGCGGGACAACCACAGTGATGAGAAAGTTTGAAGGAGCAGGATAGAAATTCGAAGAAAAAAAATGGAGTCACCATGAATACGTTTTAACTATCCATACGGAAGCCGGAGATTACCCTGGGTGCCCTAACAACTACGGTGGTGAGAGGATCGTGGAGGATATACCCATACGCACATTATTATTTTTTATGGCACATCACTATTATCTATAGGGGACTATTATAGTTTTTTAGTTTCACCTTTATCCAATTTTAGAAGGAACCATATGCTATTGTGCACGGTATCTATCACGATTTACTTTATCACATAGAGAAGCCTACACTTTGGTACAATTGAATGTTGTTATTTATAATCTTCACTGGGTAATATTTAGTTTGTAACTATCACTTAATTTTGGGCATAGGAGGGACACGCTCACCAATTCAGACAGTAGTTAGCCCCCTCCCCCATACAGCTGTTTATCCCATATAACTCATTAGGTAGCGCCACACTCCATTATAGATATATTTGTCTTGTGTTGTGTCTTGCAGAAAAAATGGATGAGTTCAAAGACCACAACTTTCTCCCAATATTCATAGACAAGTACAGGGAGTTGCCCTGTCTGTGGCAGGTCAAACACCCGCATTATAATAACAAAATAAAGAGGCAAGCAGCGCTGGAGAAACTGTTTGAGCCGCAAGTCCGCATGGCAGACATCACCTATTTAAAAAAAAAATTAGTGGCCTGAGGAACACATATAATCGTGAGCATACTAAGGTCCAGAAATCCATGAGATCAGGAGCTGCAGAAGATGACATTTATGTCCCCAGGCTGTGGTACTATGACAGACTTAATTTTCTGGCAGACCAGATTGAAGTCAGGGAATCCCTCTCAACCATCCATGCTTCCTTACACCCCAGCTTAAGCTTCCGATGCCCACCCTGGGCCTTCCAGCCAGGAAGAAGTGGGGGAGCCCAGCTTGAGCCAGGTATAGCACTGTTCAACATATTTCTTGTCGTAAAATAAATTATGTGAAATTGATGTTATTATTGAACACTAATTGCTGATTTAATAAAGTGTTTTATATATCAATAAAGAATAGTAGCCAAAAAGGTTTGTGGCATGTATGAAAAATGCTGGGGTCAGAACAATAGTCTTTTCTGTTTATTAACATTTAATTTGCAACAGTCATGAGCTGAAAATTGTGTGTGATTGATGAACAATAAATGAAAAATGTGTCCCTTTTTCATACACAGGAAAACCTCAGCCAGGAGGAGGCTGTGGAATGTGTCATCCAGGAGGTGGTGGGGGAATGTGGCAGCCAGGAGGTGGCAGGGGTAAGTGGCAGCCAGTAGGTGGCCGTGCCCAGTAGGAGCCTCACAGAATCTCAGGTCCCTCCCCTCTGCCTTCAAACCAAAAGGGCCAAGAAGGGGAGTAAGGTGGAGGAGGCAGCGCTCAGGCTGATTAGGGATGCCAATGAGGCCCTCAAAGCCAACCCCACTCTCCAAGAGGCCTTTGCATGCATGACTGCATACAAAATGCAGCAAATGGAGGAGGGCCAACGCCTCTTGTGTGAGGAAATTATGGTCCTCACCCAAAATTAGGGGTTGAGGGGCCAACTCACACCCAAAACACACCTGTGTAAGTTGGACCATTCTCCTCCTCCTGCTCCTCCTCTGCCTCCTGCCACACCTCCAACATGACAGCCTGGAAGGAAGACAAAAAAGTGACGGCCTGGGTTCAGTCTGGTCTGGCAAAAGATGCAGGCTGTGGTATGACCACAGCCTGGGGATATACATGTCATCTGCTGCTGTTCCTGATCTCTTGGAATTCTGGACCGGATTGTGCTCACTATTATATGGACTCCTCAAGCCACCAATTTTGGCTGACAAATAGTTAATGTGTGCCCTGGGGTACAAAGGCTTTGCCAATTTCAGCACTTTCTCCAGCTTTGCCTTCCTCTTTATTTTGTTATGACCCCTTAATAAATGGATATTTTTTTTTTCAGAAATATTTGCCTATGTGTTTTACTTCAAAAAGGACAGTGTGTTTGAGAGTAGGCAGGTAAATTTCAAAAAGACAAGGTCAAATTAACAAGGGACACCAACACCAACAAACCTCCTTGAGATTAAAAAATACAAGATAATAATTGTGTTGTGGTAGCTTGACACACAAAATGAGAAAAAATATTAGGGAGATCACTATATAAAAAAAAAGTAGATCTTGATAAAAAATAAATAAATAAATAAATAAATAAATAAATTATAAACATTATTATGGAGATCTGACCAAAAAAAAAAAAATATGATTCATGAGATCACGAGAAATAATAAAGAAATCAGGTTGTCAGAACTCTGTGTAAATATGAGCAGCAAAACAACTTCATTATTCTAGCATTATAAAGAAGAAGAGAATGCGCTGCATTAAAATATTTAAAAAATGTCAGCGTGACGAATGTGCTATCTCCATTATGAATGCTAGTTTTACCAGACCAAGCGCTTCCGTCTCGTAATTTATTCTGAGCATGCATGGCACTTTGTGCATCGGAATTGTATACACATGATCGGAATTTACGAGAACGGATTTGGTTGTCGGAAAATTTGAGATCCAGATCTCAAATTTTGTGCGACGGAAATTCCGATGGTAAATGTCCGATGGAGCCTACACACGGTCGGAATTTCCGGCAAAAAGCTTCCATCGAACATTTTCCGTCGGAAAATCCGACCGTGTGTACAAGGCATAACAGAAAAATCACAGTTAGAATTCAGTGTAACATTTTAAGCCAAAACAACAACAAACAAGTAACATATTAGCTATCTTATCTCCTGTATTCCCTGTCAGACAGATTTGTGAGTGAGAGAGCTGAAGCTGACAGAGGAAAGTTTTTATTGTGTGCACAGGGAGTTAACTCTTAAATAACCAGGACATTTCATTTAAACCCGTATAATCACTATTTAACAGTTTCATCTCCTGTTCCATGTTTCTATTTTAAATTATTTGCTGGAATTTTTTTTTTTATAAAGCATATGTATACATTGTTATCTTTAAGGATTTACTGTTAAAAATACATGGTTTAGGGTATATCTTTTTTTTTAAATAAGTAAGAATTAATGATGCATTATGATAAAAATGAAATGTATGCAAAAAAAACCTTTATTTCTTTTCTAAATAACTTTAACATGCTTTGTACCACAAATGTAATTTTATTGTTGCAGTAAATAGAACAAGCAGCAGAATAAAACGTATATGTTTTCCCTGCAGTGATGGTAAAATATTACTGATCGAAAAAATAAGTTTCCCCTTAAAATGCAAATAAAATAAAAAAATTCTCAAAGGACTTTAGGGTCACAAGAAAGCCCCGTTTGTCCCCCCAAAAACAATATATGGATCAATAAGAAATTCCAAAGTCATAGACCCATAAATAGACACATAGCAGAAATGTGAAAATATGGTCTGGTTCATAGGGGTAAACAGGAGTGAGAGCTGAAGTGGTTAAGGAGTTTCCCCCTCTCTATTTGTCCTGTTTACCATTATTATTGAAAGTGAAAGTAAAAGAAAATCCCACATTATGGGTTGTTCCCAGAACATTAATAAGGGGGAAATCTAATGAAGATTGGGGTCCCCAAGCAATTCCCTTAATTTGCAGAGATATCCTCTCACTTCCTGTTTGGCTATTAGACAGGAAGTGAAGGGAAATCTTCATAATGGGACATAGTTGGCAAAGAAAAAAAAACAAAGGTTTTGCCTATAGTTTTACTTTAAACAGATTAATTTTGTTTTAGAACCAAAAGTTGAGTGTGGGCATGGACAATTATAGTCTTTAATCTTAATTTTACTGAAAGGGTTGTTGTTTTCTGATACTGAAATGGGGTTATTGACCACATGGGATGAAAACTGTGCTCAGCCAACTTCTTCCCAAAATAGCATTCTGCGTGATTGAACAGCTTCAGAATTTTGTTAATAATTTACCTTCAGATTTCTTTTAAAATAACACATTAGTGTGGATTAATAAGGCTGCAATTGCAATTTGATGAACAATGTGAACTAACTGAATTAGATTAAATTACACTGTAGTTATGGTGAGGCACCCTCCACTGAAATGCATTTTATAGTAATGCTTGCTGTATGTAATTAAATTTAATTATACAAAACTATTTGGTGATGTTGCTGGAAGTTTAATTTTATGTAAATGGAGGGCACATTTAATTACCTTTTCAGCAAGCCTTAGACAATGAAGATAATTGGTTATTTATTTGTAAATAACAGATACATTTAGATTTAGAGTTGGGCATCTGGAAGCAATAATAATTATCATTTAGTGATGTGAACTTGTAAGTTAGATGATGCTTTATAACCAGCACTGACAGTTAGATCCTCTGCACTTCTTGGCCATAAGGTACTTGGGCAGCTTGATGTCTTCTAGATGCATCATGGCATATTGATGATGTTGGGTTTCCTTTCCCCTGTCAATCCCTGATTTGAGCAAACTTTCATAAGGCTGTGCATTTAAATGCATGTATAATCTAGTGTCCCTGGGTTCAGTGGACCCCCGGTATCACCAGGGCTTACAACCAACTACAAGCAGAACCATGTATAGTACTTAAACATGAAGCAAAATCATATTCAAGCAGGCAGGTAGTCCAAGTCTGAAAACAAACAAAGTCAGAAGATGTGCTAAAGGTCGGAGCAGGCAGAAGCAGTCAGAATACAGTCCAAGTTGTTTACAGAAAGTGATCTAAAATTCAGCGTAGCCAGAGCAGTATTAGACAAACAAAACATTTAATTGAGGCACTGGCTAAAGGTTCTGAAGTCCATTTCAAGTAGAACTCCAGTCATATGTGGGCAGGGCCTACTTGCCCTGCATGTGGAGGTACCTTTCATCATCAATATCCGGGACCAGGTGGAGACTACGGTCAAGTGAAGACTGTAGCATTAAGGTAGTTCCCAGACTTAAAAATGTGCCTTTACACTGTGTGCAGAATTCCTCTGACAAAGTACTGTTCCGTGTCACTACACACTGTAACTTGAATGTTACATTAGGAGGGACTTGCTGAGCCCACTCATTGTACCTCTGTTACCCCACTCCGAGTAACAGAATGAGGTCCAACCGTGCACCTAGCACCTCATGCATGCACTTAATAACGTCTTCCTTCTTGCACCTAGTGACCACGCCATGGATTTCCGTAACATGGGCTCTAATCCAGTTACTATTGAATACCGACCACTACAGAAAGGAGTCAGACCCCCTCGCTACTGGAGGCGCTGTCACTTTTCTAGGTACCACACGAACGACTTGGTGTCTTGAACTTGTGCTTGGTTACTCTTATTAACTACACTCCTCTTCTCCTTGTTTTACTGAGTTAACCCTCTGTAGTGGTGTGACTTCATACCCCATTGTGCTATACAGACCCTGGTTCTTTTAGATACAACAGAACCAACATGCACTCCTTTGAATATTTTCAGACTGGGCTCAGAACAGTTAATGTAACTTTACTGTACAGGTAGCAGGATACAGTTAAATATGAACAACATCCTTCTCCATAAGCTAGCTATGTGGATGCCCAGGCATACCTCCACAAGAGTCCATTTTGGCATTCTCCATGGCTTGGATGTGTCTGAAAATCCCGGTGCCTTTAGTAGACTGCAAGGAGCCACAATCCCAGTACCTCCAACAGAACTAACCAAAAAGGGTGCACTGAACCTCAGCCTCCCCTCTTTTTGTGGGACAGGTCGTCTGTCTAGGACCAAAAAGCCTGAAAACAGTGCTTGCAACACTTTTGGACTGGGCCAGCTGCAAATTTACTAAAACCAACATATTCCAGGATTGCTACACATGTAACAAAAAATAAATAGCTGTTTTAAATATAGTTTCTAACACACAGTAATACTCACCAAAATCTGTGGTCCAGTGATCTTCTGACCTGCTGATTCTGGTTGCAATGAATGGTCTGTTGAAGCCAATATACATGCTGGTCTCCAGGCGGTCATGTTTCTGCCCCTTTTGTCATCATTATCACACTTGCACTATAATAATTGCAGAATCTGCAGCCGTCATCAGAAATAGGAAGTGGATTTTTGAGAGCCTAATGCTGTGTACACACGGGCCGACTTTTCGACCGGACTGGTCCAACGGGATGAATTTGTCGGACAATTGGACCGTGTGTGGGCTTCATCGGACCTGCAGCGGACTTTTTCGGGCGAAAATCAGGCAGACTTTAGATTTGAAACATGTTTCAAATCTTTCCGACGGACTCAATTCTGGTCGAAAAATCCGCTCGTCTGTAAGCTAGTCTGACGGACGAAAACCGACGCTAGGGCAGCTATTGGCTACTGGCTATCAACTTCCTTATTTTAGTCCGGTCGTACGTCATCATGTACGAATCCGTCGGACTTTGGTGTGATCGTGTATAGGCAAGTCCGTTCATTCGAAAGTCCGTCGGCAGTCCGTCAAAAGTCCGTTGAAAGTCCGTCGGAAAGACCGTTGGACCTTTGATGCCGAAAAAGTCCTGCTGTGTGTACACGGCATTACAGTCATGCTGCGTAGAAGAGCTAGGCAGATATCTGCACTTGAGTTTTGGATTTTAAAAGGAATACAGTGGTGTCATCTTATTATCCCCTGCCTGTTGACAGAGCAGTGAAAGAGCAGCAGCAGACTGCTCAGGCTGCTCTTTCCTTTCATCATGTTTTTTGTCAGTACACTCAGCACACCTAAGAAGCTCCCAGTACTGCCTCTCCCACCTCTTTCTAAATACTGCTGTACAGGGGATTGCAAGAGGCCAATACCAAGTTAAATACAGACATATAATCTAGTACCATCAAAAGAATTTATCAACAAGGACATTGTGGTACTAATTTAATTCCATGATCTCTGTTAAAAAAGTTTTTTAACAGGTTTCTTTTAACAACTTCATTTTTATAATATAATGTGCCATCTGAGTGGCAGGTATTCATTTTTTAAACCAAATACTCATAAAAGGGACAGACAAGGTTTAGTTAAGTTGCTTTATTTTAGTTATTCCCATGAGAGCAAATTCTTGCTGGGCTTAGTGCCAATGTATAATGAACACAGGGAAAATCCTCTTTAGTTTGAAAATGATGGGTTACGTATTTACATTTTAATACAACTGTTAGGGAAAGCTGAACTGATAATGTAATTAGCCAAAGTAGTGGGGGTGGCACATGTTCTTAAACAGAAACACTGACTTTGTGTAAAGAAAAAATAAAGCGTACATTTGTCTCTCTGCAGCACCCAACATCTGGCCAAAAAATGTGGAAGGGCTATTTAGGTTGGTGCCTACGGTGGGAAGCAGACTGTTCCTTGCATTGCTCTTGACTGCCCCACATTTGGAGAGACTGCCCCTCTTTTTGGGAGCAAATCCATCTTTTCCTCCCTCCTCCTTTTTTTCTGATGTAAAATACTGTGATTTTACTGTGAAATTCTGATTAAAAAAAAATATTAAAGTGATAATAAAGGAAACATAAAAAAAAACAACATGTTATGCTTGTGTAAAATAATGGGTCAGAGCAGCATAATGCCTATGACCCTCTACTTATACATAAAAATAGTAATAGTGTCATGAAAAATATTATTTTTATCATGAAAAGAAATTTCTTTAACACCCAGTGAAAAGTGTCACTATAAATAATAAATTACAAGAAATGAATGAATAAGTTCAACAGTTGTTTTTCAATCTTCTTGTGTGAAAAATCTTCTACTCTTCCACCACACCACCGTGATAGTGACACCACTCCCTCTGAAGAGCGCACTCACCAGATTGTATAGCCTCCCACTCTCGTGTTCGGCAAAACAGCAATTGAACCACACCTGGGTTGCATGTGATGAACCGTGAATCCAATCAAGCCAGCTCCATATGTGAATAAATGAATAAAGTGCTCCACATAGTGTGATACCATTTTGACAGATTTATTAAAATCACTTCAAACACACTTCAATGGTTACACTCACTTTTAAACTGAAACATAAAAGCCTTTAAAAAAAATCCACAGCAAGCACAGCAAGTAACAGGATCAGTGATCCAACGGTGCACCGCGGTCACAGCGGACCTGAAGTGTAAACTGGTGTATCTCTCACCCAACCTTCTAAGGCCCAGCCATACGATCGGTGTAGTCCTCCTCAGACAGCGGCATCTAATGTCAGTGTGATGGAATGCCGTGTAACCATGTCCATGTGCATAACTATTCACCCCCCTAAAGTCAATACTTTGTAGAGCCACCTTTTGCGGCTATCACAGCTCCAAGTCGCTTTGGATAAGTCTCTATGAGCTTGCCACCTCTTACCACTGGGATTTTTGCCCATTCCTCCTTGCAAAACTGCTCTAGCTCCTTCAAGTTGGATGGTTTGCGCTTGTGAACCGCAATCTTTAAGTCTCACCACAGATTTTCTATTGGATTGAGGTCTGGGCTTTGACTAGGCTATTCCAACACATTTACATGTTTCCCCTTAAACCACTCAAGTGTTGATTTAGCAGTGTGTTTGGGGTCATTGTTCTGCTGGAAGGTGAACCTCCGTCCTAGCCTCAAAGAATATCCCTGAATTTAGCACCATCCATCTTTCCCTCAACCCTGACCAGTTTCCCAGTCCCGACTGCTGAAAAACATCCCCACAGCATGATGCTGCCACCACCATGTTTCACTGTGGTGTTCTTTGGGTGATGTGATGTGTTGGGTTTGCGCCAGATATAGCGTTTTCTTTGATGGCCAAAAAGTTCAATTTTCAATCATTAAACCAGAGCACCCTTCTCCATACATTTTGGAAGTCTCCCACATGCCTTTTCGCAAAATCAAAACGTGCCATTTTGTTTTTTGCTGAAAGTAATGGCTTTCTTCTGGCCACTCTGCCATAAAGCCCAACTCTCTGGAGCGTATGGCTTATTGTCGTCCCATATACAGATACTCCAGTCTCTGCTGTGGAACTCTGCAGCTCCTCCAGGGTTACCTTAGGCCTCTGTGCTGCCTCACTGATTAATGCCCTCCTTGCCCGGTCTGTGAGTTTTGGTGTGCGGCCATCCCTTGGCAGGTTTGCTGTGGTGCCATGTTCTTTCCATTTGGTTATGATAGATTTGATGGTGTTCCTAGGGATCATCAAAGATTTGGATATTTGGATATTTTTTTATAAGCTAACCCTGACTTGTACTTCTCAACAACATTGTCCCTTACTTGTTTGGAGAGTTCCTTGGTCTTCATGGCAGTGTTTGGTTTGTGGTGCCTCTTGCCTAAGTGTTGCAGTCTCTGGGGCCTTTCAAAAAGGTGTGTATATGTAATGACAGATCATGTGACACTTAGATTGCACACAGGTGGACATCATTTCACTAATTATGTGACTTCTTATAGTAATTGGTTGCACCAGAGCTTTTTATGGGCTTCATAACAAAGGGGGTGAATACATACGCACATGCCACTTATCAGTTTTTTTATTTCTGAAAAATAGTTTTTTGTATATATTTTTCTAATTTTACTTCACCAACTTAGACAATTGTATTCTGATCCATCGCATATAATTCACATTAAAAAAAAACATTGAACCAAAGGCTGTAATGTAACAAAATAGGTAAAAAGCCAAGGGGGTAAATACTTTTGCAAGGCACTGTATATAGATAGATATATAGATATATATCTTTCTATATATAGATATATATATATATATATACACACATACCCACACGCATATGTGTTTGAGTTTTGGGGTGAACACATCCTCTCTTCTTTGATACTCCCCTTCTTCCACAGTCACCAATTCATCTGCTGATAGTACAGAGCCTTGGGGGCACTCTGCACATGCTAAGTTTGGTCTGTATTGTTAGAATTTTTTTTTTCTTGGTAGGGTGCATGTGATCGGCCCAGGGCCAATCAGCACTGTTCAGACAGAGGGTCAGGGGTCCTGCAGCCTCATAGGACAGTTAGAGTAGAATGAAAACTCATCCTACAAGCTTTAACCAGACACTGATAGTAGTCACAAGACTGCTATATACTGTTGATGAGAAAAGGTTATTTGCTGTTTATATTTACTAAAATAATTGCCATGTTCTGTGTACTGTGAGAGACACTTTAAGGAATTAGCATTGGATCACAAGTGTAATGCACGTATTTATACTAAATGAATTATACAGGACCGTGAAGCTACAAAAAATACAGGATGCAGACAGAAGCAAAAAATATAATTAAAGCCCAATGTAAGTCTAATTTTTTAATCTATTTCTAGTCCAGTACCGGGGCTGTGGAGGGGGCAGGAACGGCTGGCTCTGGACCTAAGTAGCTTGCTAAGAGGCTGAGCCAGCTGCTGGTCCAAGCATCTGGGTGGATCCCAACATTAAAATCAGGATCTTTTCAGAGCCTGGACCGGCTGAGTGATATCAGCCGACAGCAGACTGTAGCCTGCGTTCGGCTGAAAACTGGAGCACCTCTGTCAGCCACAGGATAAGTATGTCCAAAAGAGCTTTGGCCCTACTTCTCCTTTAAAATCTAAGTCATTAAGTAATTTCTTGCACATTTTCATCATTATCATTATTCAATAAAAAGTTGCTGGTAAAATAAAAAAGCCACCTCAGCATATGAAGGTATGATTCTGAATTTAAGCTAAAAGTTAATACTGTATCTTTATTAACTTTTATTTTCTTCAAAAAGAAACCTAAAGCATTTTATTCAGATGTTGTACATAAAAAAAGCAACTAAAAAGCATTTTTTTACATTTGTGCTCCAGTACCTTATTAAATTCAGCTTTCAAGTTTAAAATATCATTTTCAACGACAAAACCAATACCTTTCATCTTATAAAGCACAGGCAATTTCTTACTAAGCATATAAAGCCACTGTTTCCTTTATTTTCTCTTCTTTTTACCTGATCTTATGAAAAAAACTTTAACGTCTGGCTGTTTGCTCTCCTTTTAGCTTCCATAGTCCTTCGTTAACCCTTTGTACATCTTCTGAATTAAAATATACTAAAAGCAGTTTGTGATCTAAAAATATTAGCAGAAATGTCACACTGAAAAGTACTAAAATACTCTGCTAAAAAAATAAAATAAGGTACTTTCCCATTGGACCAAATATAATCAAGATCCAAAAGAGCGAGCTCCTTCCAAGCTTTTAAAATAAAGCAGAATCCCAATTCGCAGCAATCCTCATTATTATTATTATTGTACAGGATTTATATAGCGCCGGCAGTTTACGCATCGCTTTACAACATGTTTATACAATATGTGTCGCTTTGTTCTGTTATTTTAACATTCATCTGATGTTTTCTACCTTAAAAATGTAACGATAAAAATCGGTCACACGACCACCCCTGGTCTTTTTATCTTGGGCAGCAATGGCCTGTGGGAGGAGTCAGATGGAGAGAGTACATCACAGCTGAAACGTCCACTGAACCGTAACATTTAACAGACATTACACACAGGGATTTTTTTTCTTAGAAAAATGTGAATGAAGTCTTCCCCCAAGGGAGGGGGGTGCGGGGTCCTGTCACATCAAATGGTGGGGGTGGCCAATTTGCAGTAACAATTATGCATTGTTACATTTTAGGAGTGAGCTATGTACAGAGTGCAGTGTTCAGGAGTGTGCCATGTACAGAATGCAGGGTTCAAGAGTGCACTGTGCACAGAGTGCAGGGTTTAGGAGTGTGATACATCCTGTGTACAGAGTGCAGGGTTGAGGAGTGAGCTGTGTACAGAGTGGTGTAGGGTTGAGGAGTGTCCTGTGTACAGAGTGCAGAGTTCAGAAGTGTGCTGTGTATAGAGTGCAGGGTTGAGGAGTGCATTGTGTACAGAGTGCAGGGTTGAGGAGTGCACTGTGTACAGGGTGCAGGGTTAAAGAGTACACTGTGTACAGAGTGCAGGGTTGTGAAATGCGTTACATACAGAGTGTTGAGTTCAAGAGTGTGCTGTGTACTGAGTGCAAGGTTGAGGAGTACACTGTGTACAGAGTGCAGGGTTCAAGAGTGCACGACATACAGAATTCAGGGTTGAGGAGTGCAATGTGTACAGAGTGCAGGGTTGAGGAGTTTACTGTGTACAGTGTACAGGGATGAGTGCACTATGTACAGAGTGCAGGGTTGAGGAGTGCGATATGTACGGAGTGCAGGGTTGAGGAGGGCGCTACGTACAGAGTGCGGGGTTGGGGAGTGCACTATGTACAGAGAGCAGGGTTGAGGAGTGTGCAATGTACAGAGTGCAGGGTTGAGGAGTGGGCTATGTTTAGAGTGCAGGGTTGAGGAGTGCTCTATGCACAAAGTGCAGGGTTGAGGCATGCGATACATACCGTGTGCAGTATTGAGGAGTGCGCTACATACAGAGTACAGGGTTGAGGAATGCACTACATACAAAGTGCAGGGTTGAGGAGTGCATATTTCACAAGCCAGTTTATAACCAAAAATTGTTTACCCCTAAATTCTCCCCATCCCCTTGCCCCCCAGTACAGAACTCTTCCCACCTGTTCACCCCTAGATTCCAGTACAGAGCTCAGCCTCCTCCCACCCCTTTCCAGCATATAACTAACATCCCCAGCTTCAAGCACAGAGCTCAGCAGACCCCTTTCCAGTAGAGAGCTCTCTTCCCTCCCCAAATCCTCTCCTACCACCTAGAGAGTAGCAGAGGGAGGGGCTACTGCAGAGGAGCAGCTATAACGTGCAGCACATGAGTGCAGGCTGCCAGTTTGAGCTTCACTAGGAGCCTTCGCCGTGAGATTAGAGTGTGTAAATGCCCCACCCCCTCTGCTGACATATAGAGATGTGCAGTGCAGGGAGGTTCTGTGCAGTCACAGGGAGAGGAGTGCTATTAATACAGAAGCCACGCTTCTGGCTCAATGTAACTTGTGTGCACCACATAGGACACAGAAGCTGTGATTCACACCCTCTGAAGCCCAGGAAGGATGTCTGAGATAGCTGGTCATATATTAATCTTTTTTTTATTCAGCAAATGGATTGAATGAAAAAAATTACCCAGTTCCCCCAACCACATATTTAAGGTGGATGGGGGAATAACTACTGCTGTAAGTGGGGACCCATGCATTGTGGGCACACGGGCGCCATCCCCCTATCCCTGCCGCTGATTCCCTATCAATGCGCCCGACCCCTTTCAGGATGCCGGGTGCATGGATTCCTATGGTGGGGTGTTTTTTTTTAAGCACCTGATTGGAGTCAGAGGCTTCAAAAAAGGGTGGGCTCGGGGCGCAGAGTGTGCGTCCTAATCCCACCCTATTATGTGACCATAGAGAATTCATTTTCACTATTATCACACCACAGTGCCTCCCCACCAATCAGGAGGCAGGTCAGTGAGACCTGTTTCCCGATTGGCCAAAGCGCCAGTCGATACTATTGGATGCCCAGCGCTTTGACGGAAGTAGGAAGAGGAGACACAGAGCAGAGGAAGCATGAGGAGCGGACTACCGCTGCCTGCTGCCCACACTGGAGGAGACACAGGAGGAGGGGACACCACAGCCCGGTAAGTGCTGGACCTGGGGGGTTGCTGTCAGTGTGCGGCAAGCCCTGCATTGGGGTGGAGGGATGCTGTCAGTGTCGCGAGACCCTGGGGGGATGCTGTTGGTGTCGCGAGCCCCATGAGCGGCGTGGGGATGAGCAGTGCTGTCAGTCCTATATACCATATCTGTGATGCTGATCTATATAACCTATCTGTAATGTTAATCTATTTACCCTATCTGTGATGCTGATCTATATACCCAATGCTGATCTACATACCCTATCTGTGATGCTGTTCTATATACCCTATCTATAATTCTAATCTATATACCCTATCTGTGATGCTGATCTATATACCCAATGCTGATTTATATACCCTTTCTGTGATTCTGACCTCTATACCCTATCTGTGGTGCTGATCTATATACCCTATCTGTGATGCTGACCTATATATCCTAACTGTAATGCTGATCTATATAACCAATGCTGATCTATATATCCTATCTGTGATGCTGATCTATATACCCTAGCTGTGATGCTGTCTATATACCCAATGCTGATCTATATACCCTATCTGTAATGCTGATCTATATACCCTATCTTTAATGCTGATCTATAAACCCTATCTGTGATGCTGATTTATATAGCCTATCTGTGATGCTGACCTATATACCCTATCTGTGATGCTGATCGATATACCCTATCTGTGATGCTGATCTATATACCCTATCTGTATTGCTGAGCTATATACCCTACCTGTAATGCTGATCTATATACACTGATCTGTGAGGCTGAGCTATATACTCTGTCCTGTGTGGCTAAGCTATATACTCTGTCCTGTGAGGCTAAGCTATATACTCTGTCCTGTGATGCTGAGCTGTGTACTCTGTCCTGTGATACTGGGGCTGTATACTCTGTCCTATGATTCTGGGGCTGTATACTCTGTCCTGTGATGCTGAGTTGCATACTCCTGGCACCTCCATCCTAAAACTTCACCAGCCATCACTGGCTGTGATATTATATTATGATAACTGTGAGACTTCTCCGCAGTTAGAATACACTGATCAGTGCTGATCTATATTCTAACTGACTGTTCAGGCTGGTTGTACAGAAGTTGATTGGTAGATGGACTAGTGTACAACCACAGTGCCCATACATTGGTCCCTGGTGAACCAGCCGAGTTTCTATTCATGTATTGACACCCTGAGACAGTTAGTGGGTCTTCTGGGAGATTGGGAGTCTGCAGACATGAAGTGTGCCTTCTGCAATTCCCTTCAATAAAAATTCAGAAGCATACAGTGTGGAGGGGAAGGTGAGACAATTACTGAGCAACACAATTTCCCACAAAGCACCAGAAACAGAATGGACTGAAACAAATGAAGCCGGTGTTTTCCTTTAGAATAAGATTACAAATTTCAGCATTATGTACTGGCTTATGACTAAACAAAACACCTACCTACTATACCAATAACATCAAATTATTGATCTTTTTTCTTATCTTATGTTTTTGTGTTTTCAAAAGAAATATTTTAAGTACCACTACTGCTATTACTACTACTACTGCTAATAATAATAGTAATAATAATAATTAACATTTCTCGCAGTGCTTCTTACACTAAAAGGTGTGCCTCGTCATTGCATTATATTAAAGGGATGTCAGAAACCATGAAACCAGGCCGTGACAGAAGTAAAGTTAAATCACACTTGTTTAACCAGGTACTGTATGCGCCCACGGAACCTACGGGAGTCAACAATGGACTGTACTTCATACTCCTCCTGGTTCTCAACCTGTACAGGGTGAGGACGTGGCACCAAGGTGGTAAAGCGGTTGCAGACCAAAGGTTTTATTAAGGAGACATGAAATACATTTGAAATATGCATATTAGAAGGAAGGTCTAATGCCTAAGCCACTGGGTTAATAATCCGAAGAATACAGAAAGGCCCAATAAACCGAGGTGCGAACTTCAGTGAGGGAACACGAAGTCGGAGGTTGCGAGATGACAGCCAGACCCTCTCCCCAACCTGGTG
The DNA here is from genome assembly GCA_037952925.1 of Lithobates clamitans. NCBI lineage: Eukaryota > Metazoa > Chordata > Amphibia > Anura > Ranidae > Lithobates > Lithobates clamitans. The sequence continues at coordinate 6,529,416 of JBBGZY010000723.1, forward strand.
GGAAGGCACAGGCAGGCGCACTGCGGTCAGCATGGAGTCTGTACCTATCATTAGCATGTAGCAAAGCCTCCTGGACTTGTGCCCAAGTGGAACAAAGACCACAGAGATGCTCCTCTAACGCAGGAATATTCTGCGTAACAAACAAGTCAGGCAACATGGACGGTTGGAAACCATAATTTGCCATAAACGGGGACAATTGGGAAGCAGAGTTCAAGGCACTGTTGTGAGCAAAGTCTGCTCACAGTACTAGGTCTGACCAGTTGTTATGATGTTTAGAAATATAGCAATGTAGGAATTGCTACAAGGACTGATTGGCTCGTTCTGCTGCCCCATTAGACTGTGGGTGATACGCAGAGGAGAAAGCAAGCTGAATTCCCAACTGTGCACAAAAGGCTCGCCAGAACCAGGACACAAACTGACTACCCCTGTCCGAGACAATCACCTTGGGTAGCTCACGTAAGCGAAAGATCTCCCGAGCAAAAATGGAAGCCAGAGAACCGGTTTGACAACCGGTCAACCACCATAAGAATAACTGTGTTGCCCTGGGAGTTGGGTAACTCCATAATGAAATCCATAGACAGGTGGGTCCAGGGCCTCTCTCCATTGGGTATGGGTTGTAGGAGGCCCACTGGAAGGTGTCGTGGAGTCTTACTCTGAGCACACAAGGAACAGGCAGCTACAAAGGCAGTTACATTAGCACGTAGACTAGGCCACCAGAATTGTTGGGAAATGGCCCAAAACAGTTTATTCCTCCCAGGGTGGCCAGCAGCCTTGGGAGAATGGTAAGTCTGGAGCACGGCAGTACGAAGACTCTCTGGGACAAAGCAGCGGTCACAGGGTTTCTCAGGAGGAGCATGGACCTGAGCAGCAAGAATTTTGCCAGAAAACGATCAGGAGGAATCACAGGAACCGGAACCGACTCCAACTTGGAAGTGGAGGAAAATTGTTGTGACAAGGCGTCAGCCCTTACATTCCTTGTACCGGTTAAGAATGAGACAATGTAATTCAAACTTGACAAGAAAAGAGCCCATCGAGCCCTTCTGGGTATGAGGCGTTTAGCCTCAGACAAGAATGTGAGATTCTTAAGGTCAGTAAGAATGAGAACCTGCACAGTGGTACCTTCGAGGAGATGTCTCCATTCTTTCAGGGCTAAAATGATCGCCAACAGCTCTCTGTTACCAATCTCGTAATTGCACTCCTCAGGTGACAATTTCTTGGAAAAGTAGTCACAAGGATGCATAGCACTCTCAGAGGTAGGACGTTGAGACAGAAGGGGGCACCAACACCAGTCTCAGAAGCATCAACCTCAAGGATAAAAGGTAAGGTAGGATCAGGATGTGCCAACACGGGAGCAGAAACAAAGGCAGCCATGAGACTCTCAAAGGCCTTAATGGTCTCCGGAGACCAACTCTGTGGGTTACCGTCCTTTCTGGTCATATCAGTCAGGGGCTTGACCAGAGACGAGAAGTTACGTATAAACTTTCGATAATAGTTGGCAAAGCCCAGGAAACGCTGCAGAGGACGTAAACCTACAGGTGAAACCTCTGTAGAACTGCTGAAAGTTTCTCTGGGTCCATCGAAAAAAACAGCAGTGGAAATGACATAACCCAGAAATTTAACCTGGTTACAATGGAACTCGCACTTCTCCAGTTTACAATAGAAATTGTTCTCTCTTTGTTTCTGAAGCACATGACAGACATCTGTTTGGTGACTCTCCAGGGACTTGGAAAAAATGAGGATATCATTGAGATAAACAACCACACATAACTGCAACAAATCTCGGAGGATATCGTTAATAAATTCCTGGAAAACTGCCGGGGTGTTACAAAAGCCAAAAGGCATTATGAGGTACTCATAATGGCCTGTCTGGTATTAAACGCAGTTTTCCACTCGTCGCCCTCCTTAATCCTCACGAGATTGTATGCCCCTCTAAAATCAAGCTTCATGAAAACCGTTGCTCCCTTGAGGCGGTCAAATAATTCTGTAATCAACAGAATCGGATAGGCATTCTTAATCATGAAACAATTGAGACCCCTATAATCAATACAAGGTCTCAGTTTACCACTCTTCTGCTTCACAAAGAAGAAACCAGCACCAGCAGGAGATGAGGATTTGCGGATGAAACCTCGAGAAAGTGCGTCTGCAACATACTCCTCCATGGCCTTATCCTCCAAGACTGACAAAGGGTAAACATGGCCACAAGGGGGTATGGCACCAGGTTAAAGGTCAATTGCGCAATCATACGGCCAGTGTGGAGGCAAACTACCGGCTTGACCTTTGTCGAAGACATCGCTAAAATCGCAGTACTCCTTCGGCAGGGAGGAAGGTGAAGAGGTGCACAGGACCTTGGCTACCTTCTGGAAGCATGTCTCACTGCATTGTGGTGACCAGGAGAGAACCTCAGCACGGAGCCAATCAAAAGAGGGGTTGTGATAACCAATAACCAGCAGAAACTTAGGTGAGGAAATAACTTTGAATTGGATTATATCATGGTGAAGAGCCCCTACGGCCATGGACAACGGAACCATTTCATGAGTCACATGGACAGGCTGTAGAGGTCTCCCATCAAGAGCCTCAATGGCAAGTGGAGTGTCACACAGCTGCAGCAGAATCGAGTGCTTTGATACAAAGGCAGCATCAATGAACAGGCCTGCAGCCCAAGAGATGATTAGAGCCTGTATCTCAACCGGATGACTCAGCCCAAGAAAGGGTAACCAAAACCAGGGGCTTATCCTTCTAGATAACTGGGGATAAAACAATGCCACCTAAGGTCTGTCTGTGACAGGACCTCAAGGTTGGGACGTTCCCTGGACAGGTAGGACAAGACTTAAAAAAGTGACCTGCCTGGCCACAATAAAGGCACAATCTCTCCCTCCTCCTAAAGGCTCTCTTATCCACTGAGAGACGTGTGAAACCCAAGTGCAAGGGTTCACCTTCACTGACTGACTCGGTACCAGGAGGCATGGGAGGTGAGGGAGGCAGAGGGAGGGAGGTGGGACTGCAAAGCTCAGAAACAAACGTACAGTAGGCTTCCGCAAGCGCTCCTTAAAAGACAGTTTTTCTCTGAGTCTGGAGTCAATGAGGATGGCAAACGTGATCAACTTCTCCAGCTCAGTGGGTATATCTCGGGCTGCTATCTCATCCTTGATGGTATCCGAGAGACCATGAGAAAAAGCAGCCACGAGGGCCTCATTGTTCCACACAACCTCTGCTGCCAGAGTACGGAATTCAATGGCGTCTGCAACAGTTCTCGTACTCTGTTCAATTGGACATGAAGCAGCAGAAGCAGAGCGTGCTGGAATGTCAAATATCCTTTTAAACTAAGCCACAAACTCAGGGTAGCTCAAGACAACAGGTTTTTGTGTCTCCCATAGAGGGTTTGCCCAGGCCAAGGCTCTCTTAGAAAGCAAAGATATCACAAAACCTACTTTGCTTCTGTCCATGGGAAACACCTGGGGCAGCATCCCAAAAGTATATCTCAACCTGGTTGAGAAACGGTCTGCATTGGACTGAATCACCCCCAAATCGCTGGGGAAGCGGAGCGGAACCAGACATGCCTCTTATAGAGGTAATACTCGAGGCGGATGCCTGCACAGAGACTGGAGCAGCAGCAGGGTCTGCCTGCAACATAGGTTATATCGGGGTGGCCACAGTGGGAGATTCCAGGTAAGCCGTGCGACTCAGGAGTGTTTGTAACACCATGACAAACTGATCCATGCGGTGATCCAGTTCATCCAATCTGGAAAAAATATTACCAACAGTTGGATTGACTGCATCTTCTAAATTCAGGGCCTTCACCTACTGTTAGAAACCATGAAATCAGGCCGAGACAGAAGTACAGGTAAATCACACTTGTTTAATAATAAAAGTAAAAAGAACAAACGTAGACATAGCATAGCCAAAGTTCAGCAACCGGAATGGATAGTCAGCCAAGCCAGAAGTCAGGGATCAATGTAGTGGAACAGCAAGCAGGATCTGGAGCCAGAAGGGATGTCAGCAAAGCAAGTCTTGAACAGGATCGCAGGAGATCGTTTCTGTGATGTTGACCAAGATGAAGGCACTGGACTGGACTGCTTAAGTAGGCAGGACTGAAGAGCAGGATATCATCAACAGCTGAGTAACTGTGGAGAGATAGGAGCTGGAAATTAGCCGACAGCTGAGCAGCCAGCTCAGAGAAGGAAGGGCTGAGCCCAGCCCCGACAGTGGAATCTTTCTCGGACATACTGTACATATTCAACTGATCAGTTTGATGTAGATAATATTATCAAAATATGTAAAAAATACAGCGCTGTCAGCAAGAATCAAAGGACATACAGAGCATGATCTGTTGTCAATATACGTATTTAAGCTGCAGTTTAAACAATATGGGATACCCACATCAAACAAAATATTAACACACAAAAAAACTGCGTTAGATAGAGAATAAAGGATTACAACTCAATGTAAACACGCATGTTGTTAAAAGTCCATCAAATGCAAAAGAACAGATGTCAGTTAACAGTCTATGCAAAAGTTTCCCGGAAGGTATATATCCTCTTCTTGAATCAAGGTGACAACACACTCAAAACCACCGCAGAAACAAGTGCAGGGGATAGGAAAGTCCTCCACCAATAGAACAGCTGCCTCTTACCAGCTCCCTTGATCTCTGGCAAGGAGATCAAATACGCTTTTCAGCTTATAACCCAGCTACAGGCTCTGGATACTATAGGTGAAAACTCAGAAAGAACTCCCCGTGATTTCCTTGTATAAATCTCAACAGCAGGTCCATGGGCCAATCATGTGTAAGAAAGAAAGGCTGTAGTGAAGTATCTTCCACTTTGTGCAGACAGCTGGATCCTGGAGAAATCGTCACTGCAGGGATGCCCTGTCCTCTGTCTGTCTATTAACTCCTGGCACTTTTTTCACATTGGTCATGTGATACTGCAGGGTCCTTTCACCCTCAATATTATCAATGTGACTTGGATGTATTTATAAAGCAATGAAAATAACATTCACCAAGCATTCATTGCAGGTGCATCTTCCCAGTAAATGTTTTTTTATATACAGTGATCAATTCACCTGCAGTTAATGTTTGGTCAATGTCACATTCAAGTCCTTGTAATAAGTATTTTAAAATTAGAGACCTCTGTAGTGCAGAAACAGTGCACCAATTTACATTTAATCTCAAAAGACAGAAAAATGAGCCGACTAAATCCCATTTACCCTAGGATCCATTTTGCTTAACTAGTCGTTTACCTTACAGTAGGTGACCGCAATATTGTGTCAATCTTGCCGCTGTTATCGGCGAGATTTGACACCTGCGAGCCCCGTTGTGGGAGCCAGCGCCGAGCTGGCTCGCTCATCGGGAAAGGAAAACAGTTTTTTCCTTTCGCGATGAGCGACAGGCATTGCTGACAGGTGTCTGGTATGAATCATGAGTGGGAACGCCGCCCCAAATTTTAAATAAAAAAACGGCATGGGTTCCCCCCCAGGGGTATACCAGGCCCTTAGGTCTGGTATGGATTTTAAGGGGAAATCCCTACGCCGAAAAAATGTTGCGGGGTCCCCCCAAAATCCATACCAGACCCTTATCTGAGCACGCAGCCCAGGCCAGTCAGGAAAGGGGGTGGGGACAAGCGAGCGTCCCCCCTCCTGAACCGTACCAGGCTGCATGCCCTCAACATGGGGGGGTGGGCTCTTTGGGGCAGGGGGGCGCCCTGTGGGCCCCCCAAACCCCAAAGCACCTTGTCCCCATGTTGATGAGGACAAGAGCCCCTTCCCGACAACCCTGGTTGTCGGGGTCTGCGGGCAGAGGGCTTATCGGAATCCGGGAGCCCCTTTAATAAGGGAGCCCCAGATCCCAGCCACCCATCCTAGGTGAATGAGTATGGGGTACATCGTACCCCTACCCATTTACATGGGGAAATAAGTGTAAATAAAAAAACCTACTAGACAGGTTTTTAAAGAAATTTATTAGGCAGCCCTGGGTGTCTTCTTCCGACTTTGGGGGTCTTCTTCCAACTTCGGGAGTCTTCTTCCAACTTCTCCGCTCTCTCCGGCCTCTTCTCCCGGTGTCCGATTCTTCTCCCGCGCTCTGGCCTCTTCTCCCGGTGTCCGGTTCTTCTGCTGGGCTCCTCCGCTATCTTCTGCTCTTTTGCCGCCCTTTTGCTAGCGGTGGCCCGGTCTTCTGCGTCGTCTTGTTCCCTCTTCTCTTCTTCCGATGTTGACATGACGCTCTCCCGCTGTAATGATGTGTGAGAGGTGCGCGGGGACTTATATAGGCATGGGGCGGGGTCACCGGGTGATGTCACCCGGTGACCCTGCCCCATCATGACGTCACAGTCCTGGGGCACAGTCCCCTCTGCGTTCCCAAGAAAAACTGATCACACAAGGCATGAGAGCACAGTGTGGTCATTTCTCTAGCTGTACTGGGAACTGATCGTGCTCTCCTCCAATGATCAGACTTGTCCTGACCCCCTGCACAGCCATTCACTGGGAAGACCAGCGTGCTGCTGCTTCTCTTCCCCCAGCAGCCCTGAGCAACTTATGCAGCTAAGAACAGAGGGTATGTGATCACTTATAACAAAAAGGGGCAAAAAAATGTGTGTTCAAGTTTTTATCTATGCAGAAATGTTTTGCCCTCCATTTCTATTTTAAACTGAATGGGTTGTTTTACAAACCATTACAGGGTTTACATATACTTTAAAGCAAACATGTTGTTTGCCCAAAATGGGTAAAGGGCAGCTTTCCTTTAACATATTCTGTAACCTTACAATCTCGCATCAGGGCACCAATAAGAAAAATATAAATACGTAAATATGTAAAAAGTTATAAACGTTTCGTAAAAAAAGCAAATATGTATTTATAGCCCCTTTTACATGGGGTTGATTCCGTTCGGATCAGCTGGGGATCTGCTCACAGATCCCCTGCTGATCAGAGCAGAGTGAGCGGGTGACACACACTTTTCCGGTCAGTTTCTGCACAGCGGACACAGACAGAGCCCGCTCTGCTCTATGGGTGGCTGGGAGTAAACTGACTCAGCTGTCCGTTTACATCTGACTACCCTCCGATCTGATCCACTTAATGGAAGAGGACAGATCCCCTTCTGTTTTTTTAGTGGATCAGATCGGACCCAGAGGTAAGTGTATGTAAATGGACACAAGTCCATTTACATCTGCCTGTCTATAGGAAAGCATGGACCATCCGTTCAGGTCCACCTGAAAAACTGACAGGTGGATCTGATCGGATCGCCCATGTGAAAGGGGCTTTAGTAAACTTCTTTTGATGAACTTTGAGTCTCTTTAACAACTATTCAGTTACATTATATATCATGTCTTTAAAAAAAAAACTATGTATAAATGCATTGCTTGCAGGATCCTTGACAGGTTTTGTCTTTCAAAAAACCCAATAAAACTACATGACATAAATATTCCTATGCACTTGGTAAAAGGCTCACTTATGAAAGATTAATATTTGCCCCCTTATTTAGCTTTTGCTTTCTTTGTCTTGGTCTAACATTTAGGCTTACTTAATAGGGGTTAGACGTCACCTGAATACTAATAGTTCTTGCCCTGTTAACCGAGAGATGCCAAATGCTGTTCTTCAACTCTTATAATTGCGCAAGAGTGTCCAAATACAGCTTACGTTTCTCTTAACTTTGGCTCCCTATTAGGGCTGCTTTTATGCCACATACAGACGATCGTAATTTCCGACAACAAATGTTCAATGTGAGCTTGTTGTCGGAAATTTCGACCGTGTGTTTGCTCCATCAGACATTTGCTGTCGGAATTTACGACAACAACTGTTTGAGAGCTGGTTCTCAAATTTTCCGACAAAAAAACCTTGTTGTTGGAAATTCCGAGCGTGTGTACACAATTCCGACGCACAAAAGTCCTAACATGCTTGGAATCAAGCAGAAGAGCCGCACTGGCTATTGAACTTCATTTTTCTTGGCTCGTCGTACCTGTTGTACGTCACCGCGTACTTGACGTTCGGAATTTCCAACAACATTTGTGTGACCGTGTGTATGCAAGACAAGTTTGAGCCAACATCCATCGGAAAAAAATCCACGGTTTTGTTGTCGGAATGTCCGATTGTGTGTACGAGGCATTAGGCTTGTTAAGGAGTTGGCAAACATTCAGGAGTAGCAAACTGTCAGTGAGTTATGCCCTCTGAGAAATACAAAAGTAGACAGTGAAGGGGAGATAAGGAGATAAAGTGAAGGAGATAACAGGATCTCCCTGTCTAACTGTATAAAAAGATCTGTGTACTTACCTATTTTCAATCCTGCATTCCTGGCATTCCTCTGCAATGGACATGTGTATCAATTTAGTGTCCTTGATGGAAAATAAAAACTTGGCAGAAATTTTTAAACAAAATTCTATTGTGTTCACATAATTGTATCTTATGTTTCCCATAGGTGGCTTGATCAAAAAAGTCACCAGATCACCTGGCAACAAATCCAAATCCTTACTCTGGAGATAACACTGTAAAATATAGTTGACACTGGTAACATTTTGCCAGATTGCAGAGAGTGTGGTCAAGTAGTTCAAATTACTGAAGACCCCTCTGACTGGTTCACTTACTAAGCTGTCCACAAACCTGCCCTGTAAAATGGTGAAAGAACGAGCCCCAACCAATGTCTGGGTTCTGTATACAACAACCATCTGTTAACACTGTTAACATTTTAAAGTGGTGGTAAGGTTACTTTTTTTCTTGCTAATATAAAAAAAGATGTTATGCTTACCTGCTCTGTGTAACGGTATTACTCTGAGCGGCCCTGAATCTCCTCTTCGGGGGTCCCCCGCTGGCACTCTTCTCCATGTGCCACCATAGGAATCAGCTTCCTATGGTGGCACACATGCAGGCTCGCTGGGATGTGTGCATTCATTGACACAAACACAGCATGGCTCAGCTCGGCCCTTATTCTCTTCTCACTAGATTTGACTGACAGCAGCAGAAGCCAATGGCTCCCACTGTTCTCTAAGCCTTAGAAAGAGATGAGCAGATGAGCATAGAATGCATAACCATAAAAAAACTAGAGTATTTGACATTAGAACCACTTTAAGCAGAAGGTAATAATAATGTCATGAAGAAAATATATGCAGACCACTACACATTCTCTTTAAAGCTGAACTCCAGGCACAAAAAACTGTAATTTAAATATATTTCTCAATACCCACAAAGAATACAAATTCACTTTGTGTGCACCAAATAGCTGTGCAAACTAAGATGGCATCACCACTGTGCAGGGAGAAGAGCTGTGGGGAGGAACCCATCAGGTCCACCCACTACAGGCTGGAGAAAAATACAAGAAAGCGGATATAAGACCCATCACCCTGCATAAGGGGAGAAAGCAGCAATGACTGGTCTTTATTACAGGAAACTCCTTCACAGAGGCAAAATGCACAGATCTGAAAGATATACACAAAGGGCACCAAGATTGAAGTAAGAATGCACATGCCTCTTGTATTTAGACAATATTTGCTTGTACTGGAATTAAGTTTTTTTAATAATTTGCACAGATGCATGTGTAGCACTATTCCACGAAGGAGCTGCTGTTATTTTTATTCGGGCTTGCCGTTACCATCTTCACAGTGTTCGTCATAGGGGTCCCTTAGCAGTTGCTTAATTGAAAACACTGGCTCCAACACTTATGCCGCGTACACACGGTCGGACTTTCTATCCTACTTGGTCCGGCACACTTTCCGACGGACTTTGTCCGCCGGGTGCGCCGGACTTTAAAACGGACGGACTTGCCCACACACGCCGGGACTTTCCGGCGGGCTAAGTCCGCCCGTCTTTCCGACGGACTTTCGCCGGAGTTCCGGCGGACTTTCAGAATGAACGGACTTGCCCACACACGGACAAGTCCGTTCATTTTGAACGTGACTCAGGTGCGACGGGACTAGAAAAGGATGTCAATCTTGCCGCTTTTATCGGCGAGATTGACACCTTGCGAGCCCCGTCGCGGGGCATACCAGGCCCTTAGGTCTGGTATGGATTATAAAGGGGAACCCCTACGCCGAAAAAACGGCGTGGGGCCCCCCCTAAAATCCATACCAGACCCCGATCCGAGCACGCAGCCTGGCCGGTCAGGAAAGGGGGTGGGGACGAGCGAGCGCCCCCCCCTCCTGAACCGTACCAGGCCGCATGCCCTCAACATGGGGGGTGGGTGCTTTGGGGGAGGGGGGCGCCCTGCGCCCCCCCCCCCAAAGCACCTTGTCCCCATGTTGATGAGGACAAGGGCCTCTTCCCGACAACCCTGGCCGTTGGTTGTCGGGGTCTGCGGGCGGGGGCTTATCGGAATCTGGGAGCCCCCTTTAATAAGGGGGCCCCCAGATCCCGGCCCCCCACCCTATGTAAATGAGTATGGGGTACATGGTACCCCTACCCATTTACCTAGGAAAAAAGTGTAAGTAATAAAACACACTACACAGGTTTTTAAAATATTTTATTAAACAGCTCCGGGGGGGGGGGGAATCTTCCTCCGGCTTCGGGGGGGTCTTCTTCCGGCTTCGGGGGTCCCTCCGCTTCATCTTCTCCCGGCGTCCGGTTGGTTCTTCTCCGCTCTCCAGCCTCTTCTCCCGGTGTCGCAGGTCTTCGGCCGGCCCCTCCGCTGTCTTCATGTAGCTCTATTGCCAGCGGAGGTCCGGACTTCTGGGCTTCTTGGCTTCTTGGCTTCTTGGCTTCTCTTCTCTTCCCCCAGATGTTGACACGACGCTCTCTCCGGCTGGACTGGTCTCTGAGGGCTGCGTTGTGACTTATATAGGCGGAGACCCCGCCCCCATATGATGTCACAGTCCCTGGGCATGCTGGGACTGTGACGTTTTAGGGGGCGTGGTTGACCACGCCCCCTAAAACGTCACAGTCCCAGCATGCCCAAGGTTGACCACGCCCCCTAAAACGTCACAGTCCCAGCATGCCCAAGGACTGTGACATCATATGGGGGCGGGGTCTCCGCCTATATAAGTCACAACGCAGCCCTCAGAGACCAGTCCAGCCGGAGAGAGCGTCGTGTCAACATCTGGGGGAAGAGAAGAGAAGCCAAGAAGCCAAGAAGCCAAGAAGCCAAGAAGCCCAGAAGTCCGGACCTCCGCTGGCAATAGAGCTACATGAAGACAGCGGAGGGGCCAGCCGAAGACCTGCGACACCGGGAGAAGAGGCCGGAGAGCGGAGAAGAACCAACCGGACGCCGGGAGAAGATGAAGCGGAGGGACCCCCGAAGCCGGAAGAAGACCCCCCCGAAGCCGGAGGAAGATTCCCCCCCCCCGGAGCTGTTTAATAAAATATTTTAAAAACCTGTGTAGTGTGTTTTATTACTTACACTTTTTTCCTAGGTAAATGGGTAGGGGTACCATGTACCCCATACTCATTTACATAGGGTGGGGGGCCGGGATCTGGGGGCCCCCTTATTAAAGGGGGCTCCCAGATTCCGATAAGCCCCCGCCCGCAGACCCCGACAACCAACGGCCAGGGTTGTCGGGAAGAGGCCCTTGTCCTCATCAACATGGGGACAAGGTGCTTTGGGGGGGGGGCGCAGGGCGCCCCCCTCCCCCAAAGCACCCACCCCCCATGTTGAGGGCATGCAGCCTGGTACGGTTCAGGAGGGGGGGGGGCGCTCGCTCGTCCCCACCCCCTTTCCTGACCGGCCAGGCTGCGTGCTCGGATCGGGGTCTGGTATGGATTTTAGGGGGGGCCCCACGCCGTTTTTTCGGCGTAGGGGTTCCCCTTTATAATCCATACCAGACCTAAGGGCCTGGTATGCCCCACGCTCGCCGCAATAGGAAGATTTGTTTTTCCTATTGCAGCGAGCGCGAGATGCAATACCCTGCCCTCGTGTCGTATTTGGTCTGTCGGACCAGCCTACACACGATTGGGCTTTCCGTCGGACCAGCACACACACGAGCGGACTTTCCGCCCGAAACTGAGTCCGACGGAAAGATTTGAAACTTTCTTCAAATCTAGGTCCGGTGGGCTTTTGGGAAGAAGTCCGCCGGAAAAGTCCGCCGCCGCCCACACACGGGCGGATTGTCCGGCACACTCTGGTCCGCCGGACCAAGTATGCCGGAAAGTCCGACCGTGTGTACGCGGCATTAGTCATTTTTCCAAGTTTTATTAAAGAAACAGAATATGCAATAGCAAGGTAGAGAGTGAAAAGGATTCAGGTACCTTGGATCTTGCGGTTAGAGGTAATTTCTATATCCTGCGAATAGCACTTCCACAGCTGGATTTAGCAACCACCGGATAGGTCTCTCTCACCAACCGATGTGATGCTCGAACACGGTCTCTGCCACAGACCTGACAATCTTGAATTAACTGATTCCTGTGCTTGATCCCAGATGTGTCTCCGACTGAGTTCCCAGGCTCTTCTCAAGATACCAGCCTTATGCTTGGTCCTCTCCTGGAGAGTCCTCTCCTGGTCACTACAATCCCTTGCTTCTTCCCGCAGGCCAGACAGCAAAAAGACCATCCTGTGGACCAGTAGGCCACTAAAACTCTGAGCCTTCTTTTAGTAGCTAGGCCTTGAGCCCGCCAACCTCAAGGCAGAATTTTAAGCAACAGCAATTCCCCAGGCCAGAAGGGCTATGAGGTCAGGAAGCGCCAACCTCAACCACATGGTGTCTGTCCCTTAAATACCCCTACCCTGAATGCACGGTGGATGAACCACTCCCACCGAACTGTTTCTGAGCAAAGAGTATTCAATATGTCCAACCAGACTGTATTTACAACATCCACCAATGGTAACAGCACCACCCATGGTCGGATGAAAATCTGCACAGTCCAGCTAAACTGGTACAGAAAGCAATAAATTTAGGTAATAATAAGCTGAGCCAAACTGTAGCTTCAACTAACTTAAATTTCAAAAGAATAGCGTCTGCTCTTCAGGAGCAGGGCGCTACACATGTATGTACAATAGCATTACATCAGTCATGTAGCTCTGAAATATTACGCATACTTTCTCCATATTCTTTTATACATTAAAGCGGTTGTATACCCAAATTCTACACTTTTACCTACAGGTAAGCCTATTATAAGGCTTACCTGTAGGTAAAACTAACATCTCCTAAACCTGTGCGGTTTAGGAGATATTCCCTTTGCATGCAGCCGCTGACGTCAGCGGCGCATGTGCTCTGAATGCCCGGCTGAAGGTCCGTTGCCAGAACCTGTCGGGAAGAAAACTCCCGTGCGCATGCGCAGGAGTGACGTAATCGCGGCTCTGGCCACTCACACCGCTGGAGCCGCGAACCTGGAAGACACGCCGAGGGCTCCGATACGGGGGGCTTCGTTCTGCATACTAGCTCATTATGACTTTGCCTTGCAGGGGTTTATTTTTCCTTGTTTATTTTCAATGTGCGGGTTTACTACCGCTTTAACATAGTCTTGGACTGCCTCCATCAGTACTTGTACTCAGGAATCTTCTCATGCATTCCTCAACAGATGGTATGGAACTCCTTCCCATCTGGCACAGATGTTCCCTACTACTGAATATTTCTGTTGGTGGGGCTGTAACCAGAGGGGCACGTTCCTACATTTTTGGTGGTCATGCCCCAAGATTAAGGCTTTCTGGGAAGCAATCACCCCCTGGATTAAAAAAACTGACCCTAACACCCATAGCAGGTACCCCTATGCAATTTTTATTCCATGATACCCCCTCATCTGTTAAATCCTATAAGAACAGTGTTATTCCTCACCTGCTTAATGCAGCAAAATCTCTTATTTCATGTTTCTGGAAACAAGACATCTGTCCCTCTCTACTGGATTAAAAGAGAGAGGTAGATAAGATCATAGATGCAGAATGTTGGGTACATTCAGTTAAAAATTAGTAGGATATATTCAGGCATACTTGAGCAGGTTGGATGTACTACTCCACTGAGATACCTAATACCTAAATGTTTTTGGCACAACCCCATGCTTAGTATTCCTACGGTCTATTATTGACGACCTTTTGTAGACTCACCCCCAAACTTATCCTTAATGTTAGTTTAAGTCTCTTAGGATAAGCCTTTTTTTCTGTTTGTTGTTTTTCTCTTCTTTTTCTGGGTGTCACAATACATCTGATACATTTCACTACTGTCATTACTTGGGCTGTATTGAGGACTATGGGGGAGATTTACTAAAACTGGAGAGCGCAAAATCTGGTGCAGCTCTGCATAGAAACCAATCAGCTTCCAGGTTTTATTGTCAAAGCTTAATTGAACAAGCTGAGGTTAAAAGTTGATTGGCTGCCTAGCACAGCCAGGGCCGGTACAAGGCAGGGTCGGAGGGGGCACGTGCCCTGGGCGGTACCATTTGGTAAAGGGGGGGGGGCGCAGCTGTGCGCTCCTGCATGATCCTCCCTTCCCTTCCCTCAGCACACAACTACACTGTTTACTCCCCTACGGAGGAGTCCCGTAGTCTCTGCCAGCGCCGTGACGTCACTCACGGCCGGAGGCGAGGTGGAAGGATGCAGAGAGGAGCGCAGGGAAGTGGGAGCTGTGAGCTGTGTCGTGTCGGCGCGCTGTCTGTTATCAAGCGGAGCCGAGCTGAGGAGCTACTGCCTGGCTGGCTGGCTCAGGCTGGATTCAATCTGGAAGGTAGAAGAGCGCAGTGCCAGTGTTCTCACTCAGATCTTCAGCAGTGGTGGTCACTGGTCATTAACCTCGCCTCAGCCTCCTCCCCTCCCAATCCAGCCATTTATTAATCTGTTTTTTAGTGTTTACTTACACAAGTTCAGACTCAGAACTTCTGAGTCTGAACTTGTGTAAGTAAACACTTAAAAAACAGATTAATAAATGGCTGGATTGGGGGAGGGGAGGAGGCTGAGGCGAGGTTAATGACCAGTGACCACCACTGCTGAATACCCCACAATACTGTGCAATACCCCGCAATACTGTGCAATACTCTGCAATACTGTGCAATACTCTGCAATACCCCGCAATACTGTGCAATACCCCGCAATACTGTACAATACTCTGCAATACCCCGCAATACGGTGCAATACTCTGCAATACCCCGCAATACTCTGCAATACCCCGCAATACCCCGCAATACTGTGCAATACTCTGCAATACCCCGCAATACTGTGCAATACCCCGCAATACTGTGCAATACCCCACAATACTGTGCAATACCCCGCAACACTCTGCAATACCCCGCAACACTCTGCAATACTCTGCAATACCCCACAACACTCTGCAATACCCCGCAATACTCTGCAATACCCCGCAACACTGTGCAATACTCTGCAATACCCCACAATACTGTGCAATACTCTGCAATACCCCACAATATTGTGCAATACCCCACAATATTGTGCAATACCCCACAATACTGTGCAATACCCCGCAATACCCTGCAATACTCTGCAATACCCCGCAATACTCTGCAATACCCCGCAATACTCTGCAATACCCCGCAACACTGTGCAATACTCTGCAATACCCCGCAAGACTGCAATACTCTGCAATAACCCACAATACTGTGCAATACTCTGCAATACCCCGCAACACTGTGCAATACTCTGCAATACCCCACAATACTGTGCAATACTCTGCAATACCCCGCAATACTCTGCAATACCCCGCAACACTGTGCAATACTCTGCAATACCCCGCAACACTGTGCAATACTCTGCAATACCCCGCAACACTGTGCAATAATCTGCAATACCCCACAATACTGTGCAATACTCTGCAATACTCCACAGTACTGTGCAATACTCTGCAATACCCCACAATACTCTGCAATATCCTGCAACAATGTGCAATACTCTGCAATACTCCACAGTACTGTGCAATACTCTGCAATACCCCGCAACACTGTGCAATACCTCACAATACTGTGCAATATGCTGCAATACCCCACAATACTGTGCAATACTCTGCAATACCCCACAATACTGTGCAATACTCTGCAATACCCCGCAATACTCTGCAATACCCCGCAATACCGTGCAACACCCAGCCATACTCTGATACTCGGTGATACCCTGCCATACTCTGCAATACCCCGCCATACTCTGCAATACCCCGCCATACTCTGCAATACCCTGCCATACTCTGCAATACCCCGCAACACCCTGCAATACTCGGTGATACCCAGCCATACTCTGCAATACTCGGTGATACCCAGCCATACTCTGCAATACTCGGTGATACCCAGCCATACTCTGCCATACCCAGCCATACTCTGCCATACCCAGCCATGCTCAGTTATACCCAGCCATGCTCGGCCATACCCAGCCATACTCGGCTGTACTCGGCCTCTGTATGTGGCCAGGCTGTGGAAGTCTCACACATGTGGTATCGCCGTACTCAGGAGGAGTAGGAGAATCTATTTTGGGGTGTCATTTTTGGTATGTACATGTTATGTGTTAGAAATATTGTATAAATTGACAACTTTGTGTTTAAAAAAAAAATGCGTTTTAACCACTTCCTGCCCGCCGGTTGTCATACGACGTCCTTGACTTTGTGCGGGGATATCTGAATGATGGGTGCAGCTACAGGCCCCCTCGCTTTCTTTCTTTTTCTCCTTCCTTCCTTCTTACCATTCTTTTTTCTTTCTTTCTCTCCTTCCTACTTCTCTTTCTTCTCTTTCTTCTCTTTCTTCTCTTTCCTTCTTTCTCCATCCCCTTCTTTCTTTCTCCATCCCCTTCTTTCTTTCTTTCTTTCTTTCTTTCTTTCTTTCTTTCTTTCTTTCTTTCTTTCTTTCTTTCTTTCTTTCTTTCTTTCTTTCTTTCTTTCTTTCTTTCTTTCTTTCTTTCTTTCTTTCTTTCCATTCTTTTTGTCTTTATTTCTTTCTTTCTTTCCATTCTTTTTGTCTTTATTTCTTTCTCTTGACTTCCTTCTTTCTCCGTCCCCCTCTTTCTTTCTTTCCTTCTCTCATCAGACCAGAGAATCTTATTTCTCACCATCTTGGAGCCCTTCGGGTGTATTTTAGCAAACTCCATGCGGGCTTTCATGTGTCTTGCACTGAGGAGAGGCTTCCGCCAGGCCACTATGCCACAAAGCC
This sequence comes from Lithobates clamitans, assembly GCA_037952925.1. NCBI lineage: Eukaryota > Metazoa > Chordata > Amphibia > Anura > Ranidae > Lithobates > Lithobates clamitans. The sequence goes on from JBBGZY010000723.1 coordinate 6,546,387, forward strand.
CCGACTAGTGGAGGGCTGCAGTGGTGGTTGACTTTCTACAACTTTCTCCCATCTCTGGAGCTCAGCCACAGTGATCTTTGGGTTCTTCTTTACCTCTCTCACTAAGGCTCTTCTCCCCCAATAGCTCAGTTTGGCCGGACGGCCAACTCTAGGAAGGGTTCTGGTCGTCCCAAACTTCTTCCATTTAAGGATTATGGAGGCCACTGTGCTCTTAGGAACCTTAAGTGTAGCAGAAATTTTTTGTAACCTTGGCCAGATCTGTGCCTTGCCACAATTCTGTCTCTGAGCTCTTCAGGCAGTTCCTTTGACCTCATGACTCTCATTTGCTTTGACATGCACTGTGAGCTGTAAGGTCTTATATAGACAGGTGTGTGGCTTTCCTAATCAAGTCCAATCAGTATAATCAAACACAGCATGACTCAAATGAAGGTGTAGAACCATCTAAAGGATGATCAGAAGAAATGGACAGCACCTGAGTTAAATATGAGTGTCACAGCAAAGGGTCTGAATACTTAGGACCATGTGATATTTCAGTTTTTCTTTTTTAATAAATCTGCAAAAATGTCAACAATTCTGTGTTTTTCTGTCAATATGGGGTGCTGTGTGTACAATATGGGGTGCTTTGTGTACAATATGGGGTGCTGTGTGTACATTAATGAGGGAAAAAAAATGAACTTAAATGATTTTAGCAAATGGCTGCAATATAACAAAGAGTGAAAAATTTAAGGGGTCTGAATACTTTCCGTCACCACTGTACTTGACATTTTTGCAACTGTCTTCAGCAAGTTTACGTAAATTTTCATTTATTGCCTTGATTTCTATTTTGCACTTTTTTAAATGAATATTTTGTACTAAGGTGTTCTTTTTGGCTGAAGGCCCTGTATGTTGTTTAAAATATGTCTGTCTGTTGTTGTTTTTGTGCACTTTTCATACTTATATGAATATTTTGTATTCGGCACCGACTACCTTTAGGAAAGATTACAGTTGAATGTTATGTGTTTCAGTGAGAAATAGTGTAATCCCTTTGATTTTGCACTTTTATATATTAGTATTTTGTATTAAGGGTTCTTTTTTGCTGAAGGCCATGTATGTTGGTTGAGAAGTTTGTGAAATTTTTTGATTTTTTGCACTTTTCCTAATTATGTCAATATTTGATATAAAAAAAAAATACATATTAAAATGTGTGAGTGAACTCTGTTTCTATCGCATTAAACATAATTGAACTTGTATTGTTTTAAGTATATTCTTGTTTTGAAATGACGATGATTCTTTATTAAAACCGGGGGGGGGGGGGGGGGGGCGCAGTTTGCCATCTTCGCCGTGGGCACCAAATGGCCTTGTCCCAGCACTGAGCACAGCTGCACCAGATTCTGAGTGCACCAGTTTTAGTAAATCTCCCCTTGCATTCTACTGATTTACACAGTACTGGGTTCATGTTATAGTACAATTGAATCTGTGGATTGTGTACAAAGGAGCCGTTTATTTTTGGTTATGTACAGCCTACTCCTCAAGTATGTGACCTCTATGCTGTTTTTTTTAATCGTTGTATTGTAAAACTTTATTAAAACCTTGATTATAAAAAAAAATATAGCATTAAACTTTTGTCTTCTTGAAAAAATTAGTTCTATTTAACAATGAATAGATAAGTGGTAAATAACACATATGTACTTTGTTTTTCTAGTATATTCCCACAATAATTTATCACACCTTGGCATTTAAATGACTTACATTTGCAAATGTACAGATAATTCATTTTTTTATGCTTATGCTATATGTCAAAAAATATTTCACATATTCATTTCTCAGCCTTAACTATTAAACTAAAAGAACTAATTGTGTCTTCATGCATGGACTGAAGCTCTGATTGCCTGAATTTTTAATAATGGCTGATCAATGATCTATGCCAGTGTGGCTCTCCACTCTCTTTGGTCTCGGTGCATCTTTCACATTTGAATTATTCAAAACACAAGACGTTTTCCAGCAATTTAAGACCATAATGAAGTAATCATCTTGAATTAAGTAGGCTTATACATTGACACCTTTTATTTTCAGAAAGGAGAAATCAAGAATTGTACTTTTCTTTCAAATAATGAAAATAACAAATGCCTATATTTTAATGTCTTAGGGCTAACATGGGGTTCAAGGTTTTAAAGTCAGTTTAAGTCAATTAATGCTTTGATGATTTTCTTCAATACAAATCAGTGTTATAGCAACACAAATGTTTGATCTATTAGGTTGACCATGTGTCCCAAATTTCTGGCGACATTCCCCATTTTCAAGAGACTGCCCCCAGAAAAAAGTTTCCCCATATGTAATCAGTGCTGATTGAGAGGAGTGGATGCAGCTTCACTCCTGTCATGCAGAGAGAGTAGGGACTGTGCCAGCTGGATTCTACTTTCTTCTCATTTCAGTACCAGCCTACTGTGGGCAATGGTCAGAAGAAAGCAGCAATAGTGGGAAGTGAGGGTGGGTTGCCAAAAAGTCTACCTTTCAGGTGGAGGGGAGGTAGCTGCCCCAGACCCAGTGTTTCCATGTGTTTTGAGGGGGGCACCATGATGCAGCCCTTCACTGTGTGTGTATGCACTCTTGACCTCTGCACTCTGTTACACACTCCTGCTACACACAGGGTTTCCCACACCGCGTTCTGGTGTGTACCGGCTATTAAAGTCATATTGATATTGGTTTGTGCTTTTTTGTATTTCTTCATTCCAGCAAATGGATTTCATGAAACATACCAATCTGACAGTTTAGAACTGACCAGAAGGAATTAAATGACCGTATGAGGATGGAAGGGGCATTGGCTATCACCAACAAAAAATATATAACATTTTGGGAAGTGTGGCATGCTTGGAAAACATTTTTGAATTTGCCTTAGTTATAGCTGTCCCTCCAATGATGTAGCTCGATTTAGGGCATTTTTCTAAACTCCCTCTCGGACGCCTCCCTAGTCTCTGTGAGTTTTTTTTGTGATTGATCGCTAAATCATTTAATGTCTATATACAGTATCTCACAAAAGTAAGTACACCCTCACATTTTCATGTGACAACACTGAAGAAATGACACTTTGCTACAATGTAAAGTAATCAGTGTACAGTTTGTATAACAGTGTAAATTTGCTGTCTCCTCAAAATAACTCAACACACAGCCATTAATGTCTAAACTGCTGGCAACAAAAGTGAGTACACCCCTAAGTGAAAATGTCCAAATTGGGCCCAAAGTGTCAATATTTTCTGTGCCCACCATTATTTTCCAGCACTGCTCTAACCCTCTTGGGCATGGAGTTCATCAGAGCTTCACAGGTTGCCACTGGAGTCCTCTTCCACTCCTCCATGACGACATCACAGATCTGGTGGATGTTGGAGACCTTGCGTTCCTCCACCTTCCATTTGAGGATGCCCGAAAGATGATGCTCAATAGGGTTTAGGTCTGGAGATATGCTTGGCCAGTCCATCACTTTTACCCTCAGCTTCTTTAGCAAGGCAGTGGTTGTCTTGGAGGTGTGTTTGGGGTTGTTATCATGTTGGAATACTACCCTGTGGCCCAGTCTCCGAGGGGAGGAGATCATGCTCTGCTTCAGTATGTCACAGTACATGTTGGCTGTGTGTTGAGTTATTTTGAGGGGACAGCAAATTGACACCGTTATACAAGCTGTACACTCACTACTTTACATTGTAGCAAAGTGTAATTTCTTCAGTGTTGTCACATGAAAAGATATAATAAAATATTTACAAAAATGTAAGGAGCGTACTTTTGTGAGATACTGTATATGCTTTGCCACATCTTTAATAAACATATATTTAAAAAAAAAAGAAGTAACCAGAAGGATCTGGATATATGCAGACAAGGTGCTCCTGTTATGTGCTGTTCAATAACCACTTCAGCCCTGGAAGGATTTACCCCCTTCCTGACCAGAGCACTTTTTTCAATTTGGCACTGCGTTATTTTAAATGCTAATTGCGCGGTCATGCAATGCTGTACCCAAACGAAATTTGCATCCTTTTCTTCCCACAAATAGAGCTTTCTTTTGATGGTATTTGATCACCTCTGCCATTTTTATTTTTTGCGCTATAAACGGAAAAAGAACGAAAATTTTGAAGAAAAATGATATTTTCTACTTTTTGTTATAAAAAAAATCCAATAAACTCAATTTTAGTCATACATTTAGGCCAAAATGTATTCGGCCACATGTCTTTGGTAAAAAAAGTCAATAAGCGTATATTTATTGGTTTGCGCAAAAGTTATAGCGTCTACAAACTAGGGTACATTTTCTGGAATTTACACAGCTTTTAGTTTATGACTGCCTATCTCATTTCTTGAGGTGCTAAAATGGCAGGGCAGTACAAAACCCCCCCAAATGACCCCATTTTGGAAAGTAGACACCCCAAGGAAATTGTTGAGATGCATGTTGAGCCCATCGAATATTCATTTTTTTGTGCCAAGTGATTGAATAATGACAAAAAAAAAAATTACAAAAAGTTGTCACTAAATGATATATTGCTCACACAGGCCATGGGTATATGTGGAATTGCACCCCAAAATACATTTAGCTGCTTCTCCTGAGTATGGAGATACCACATGTGTGGGACTTTTTGGGAGCCTAGCCGCGTAAGGGGCCCCGAAAACCAAGCACCGCCTTCAGGATTCCTAAGGGCGTACATTTTTGATTTCACTCCTCACTACCTATCGCAGTTTTGAAGGCCATAAAATGTCCAGATGGCACAAAACCCTCTCAAATGACCCGATTTTGGAAAGAAGACACCCCAAGCTATTTGCTGAGAGGCATGTTGAGTCCATGGAATATTTTATATTTTGACACAAGTTACGGGAAAATTACAAACTTTTTTTTTTTTTTTGTACAAAGTTGTCACTAAATGATATATTGCTCAAACATGCCATGGGCATATGTGGAATTACACCCCAAAATACATTCTGCTGCTTCTCCTGAGTATGGGGATACCACATGTGTGGGACTTTTTGGGAGCCTAGCCGCGTACAGGGCCCCGAAAACCAAGCACCGCCTTCAGGATTTCTAAGGGCATACATTTTTGATTTCACTCTTTACTGCCTATCACAGTTTTAAAGGCCATAAAATTCCAAGATAGCACAACCCCCCCAAATGACCCCATTTTGGAAAGTAGACACCCCAAGCTATTGGCTGAGAGGCATGTTGAGTCCATGGAATATTTTATATTTTGACGCAAGTTGTGGGAAAATTACAAACTTTTTTTTTTTTTGCACAAAGTTGTCACTAAATGATATATTGCTCAAACATGCCATGGGCATATGTGGAATTACACCCCAAAATACATTCTGCTGCTTCTCCTGAGTACGGGGATACCACATGTGTGAGACTTTTTGGGAGCCTAGCTTCATACGGGGCCCCGAAAACCAATCACCGACTTCAGGATTTCTAAGGGCGTAAATTTTTGATTCACTCCTCACACCTATCACAGTTTCGAAGGCCATAAAATGCCAAGATAGCACAAACCCCCCCCAATGACCCCATTTTGGAAAGTGGACACCCCAAGCTATTTGCTGAGAGGCATGGTGAGTATTATGCAGCTCTCATTTGTTTTTGAAAATGAAGAAAGACAAGAAAAAAAATATTTTTTTTCTTTTTTCAATTTTCAAAACTTTGTGAAAAAAGTGAGGTCTGCAAAATACTCACTATACCTCTTAGCAAATAGCTTGGGGTGTCTACTTTCCAAAATAGGGTCATTTTGGGGGGTTGTGCCACCTGGGCATTCCATGGCCTCCGAAACTGTGATAGGCAGTGAAGAGTGAAATCAAAAATTTACGCCCTTAGAAAGCCTGGAGGCGGTGCTTGGTTTTCGGCTTCCCGTACGAGGCTAGGCTCCCAAAAAGTCTCACACATGAGGTATCCCCGTACTCAGGAGAAGCAACAGAATGTATTTTGGGGTGTAATTTCACATATTCCCATGGCATGTTTGAGCAATATATAATTTAGTGACAACTTTGTGCAAAACAAACAAAAAAAATTTGTCTTTTTTCCGCAACTTGTGTCACAATATAAAATATACCATGGACTCAGAATGCCTCTCAGCAAATAGCTTGGGGTGTCTACTTTCCAAAATGGGGTCATTTGGGGGGGGGGGTTGAACTGTTCTGGCATTTTATGCACAACATTTAGAAGCTTATGTCACACATCACCCACTCTTCTAACCACTTGAAGACAAAGCCCTTTCTGACACTTTTTGTTTACATGAAAAAAATATTTTTTTTTGCAAGAAAATTACTTTGAACCCCCAAACATTATATATATTTTTTTTAAAGCAAATGCCCTACAGATTAAAATGGTGGGTGTTTTTTTTTTTTTTTTTTTCACACAGTATTTGCGCAGCGATTTTTCAAATGCATTTTTTGGGGGAAAAACACACTTTTTTACATTTTAATGCATTAAAACACACTATATTGCCCAAATGTTTGATGAAATAAAAAAGATGATCTTAGGTCGAGTACATGGATACCAAACATGACATGCTTTAAAATTGCGCACAAACGTGCAGTGACAACAAACTGAATACAATTTTAAAAGCCTTTAAAAGCCTTTACAGGTTACCATTTTAGATTTACAGAGGAGGTCTACTGCTAAAATTACTGCCCTCGATCTGACCTTCGCGGTGATACCTTACATGAATGGTGCAATTGCTGTTTACATTTGACCGACGCTTGCGTTCGCCTTTGCGTGAGAGCAGGGGGGACAGGGGTGCTTTTTTTTTTTTTCTTTATTATTTTTTTTCTTTTTTATCTTATTTTTAAACTGTTCCTTTCATTTTTTAATTTTTTTAATCATTTTTATTGTTATCTCAGGGAATGTAAATATCCCCTATGATAGCAATAGGTAGTGACAGGTATTCTTTTTTGAAAAAAATTGGGGTCTATTAGAACCTAGATCTCTCCTCTGCCCTCAAAGCATCTGACCACACCAAGATCGGTGTGATAAAATGCTTTCCCAATTTCCCAATGGCGCTGTTTACATTCGGCGAAATCTAAGTCATGAAATGCTCGTAGCTTCCGGTTTCTTAGGCCATAGAGATGATTGGAGCCATTCTGGTCTCTGATCAGCTCTATGGTCAGCTGGCCGAATCACCGGCTGCATTCTCGGGTTCCCTGTTGGGACAGGAGAGCCAGAGAAAAACATGGAAGACGGTGGGGGGGACATTCCCTCCCACTGCTTGTAAAAGCAGTCTAGAGGCTAATTAGCCAGTAGGATTGCTTTTACATGAAAGCCGACCGCTGGCTGAAAAGAATGATACCAAGATGATACCTAAACCTGCAGGCATCATTCTGGTATAACCACTTAAAGTCCAGCAACATACCAGTACGTTGCTGGTCCTTGTTGGGCATATATTGTAAACTTTTTTTTCATGCAGCCTGTGGGCTGAACGAAAAAAAGATATTGATCGGTGGGTATACCCACCATTAGAATACCTCCCTTCATCCACCCACTTCTAATGATGGGCATACATGCACCGTTTATATATGCCGAAGCATGGGGGCATCCTCCCGCAAAAGGTAGGAGCAAATCGCTCCTCCACCCACTGCTGCCCCCACGCTTCGGCATATATGCTGAAGTATGTAACCGTGGTGGTGAAATCACCTCTGACAGCGCTGGAGTCACGGCTTTATGTATTGTGGGAGCAAACGCTGTTGTTGTCAAGATAAATAAATCCGCGCTGCAACTGAATGGCGTACCTGCTAAGTAAATGATGGTTAACAATAAAACAAAGTAACATTACAGTATAACAGTAAGACTTACCATACCTGCAAAGCAAATACAAAAAAAAATTGTAAAAAATAAAACATTTAAACGCAAACTGTGCCTAAAATATATATATGCCGAAGTATGGGGGCATCCTCCCGCAAAAGGCAGGAGCAAATCGCTCCTCCACCCCCTGCTGCCCCCACGCTTCGGCATATATGCTGAAGTATGTAACTGTGGTGGTGAAATCACCTCCGACAGCGCTGGAGTCACGGCTTTATGTATCGTGGGAGCAAACGCTCTTGCTGTCAAGATAAATAAATCCGCTCTGCAGCTGAATGGCGTACCTGAAAACAAAAAAATGGTTACTAAACATGATAAAAACATAACAACAATAAAACATTGCAGAATAGAATACAGTAAAAAAGAGCAGAACAATAGAGAGACAATAGAGAGAGAGAACAATAAAACAACTATTTTTGGTTTTTATTATTTTATATTTTTTTTTGTTTTTTTTTGTTTTTTACTTTTTTTTTTCTTTTCTTTTTTTACCCTTTTTTTGCAACTTTAACTTTTGTAACTGGTATCAGGTTTGGGTCTCTCAAAATGCGATGGCTCTTGGGAGACCCTGTGAAAGTGTGTCCTAGTCTGTGCAGTGCTGTACCCTTTGCTAATACTCAACTAGTGTATGGTAGCGTTCAAAACATTCACTAATGCAAAGACCAGGATTGTCAGGACAGAAGGGACAATAATACCGGGTGTCACGCCTAAATCCGCGCTTGCTGCAGACAAGACATCTTTTTTGGGGGGCTCGTTGGGTAGGGGTACTCGGGAGGACATAAAGAAAATGCCTCTCATGCAGCTGGCTTACTGCATTTGGTTGGGAAAGGTGAGATGGAGCACCGTCTGGAAACCGAAGGGCTCTGATGATCTCTTCCTGGAATTTAAGGAAGGATCCAGTCCGTCCTGAAGCTCTGTATAGCACATAAGCGTTCAGCAAAGCCAATTGAAATAAATAAACAGACACTTTTTTGTATCAGCGTCTGGCCTTACGGGCAACTAGGTACGGCGCCAACAACTGGTCGTTGAGGTCCACCACTCCCATATTTTGGTTATATTCATGGACACAGAGGGGTTTCTCCACCACACCAGTCACCGTAGTAATTTGGACCATCGTGTCTGCATGAAGGGAGATAAGAACGAAAACATTCTTATTATCCCTCCACTTCATAGCGAGCAAATTATTACACTGCAAGCAGGCTCTCTCCCCCAGCCTAAGATGGGAATCTACAAGCCGTTGGGGAAAGCCCCGGCGATTAGGTCGCACGGTGCCACATGCTCCAATCTAATGATCAAAAAGGTGACTAAAAAGTGGCACGCTCGTGTAATAATTGTCCACATACAAGTGGTACCCCTTTCCGAATAAGGGTGACACCAAGTCCCACACTATCTTGCCAGCACTTTCTATGTAGTCAGGGCAGTTTGTCGGCTCTCCGTAACTATCTTTGCCCTCGTAAACCATAAAACTACATGTATAGCCTGTGGCCCTGTCACAGAGCTTATACATCTTGACCCCGTATCTGGCACGCTTGCTGGGAAGGTACTGTTTGAATGACAAGCGGCCAAAAAACGTAATCAGGGACTCATCAACGCAGACAACTTGATGGGGAGTAAACAAGTCTGCAAAACGTTGGTTGAAGTGGTTTACGAGGGGCCGAATTTTGTAGAGCCGATCGTATTCAGGGTCTCCACGAGGACGACAGAGTTCATTGTTGTTGAAGTGCATGAACTGCAAAATCTGCTCGTATCGTGCCTTGGCCATGGAGGCAGAGAACACGGGCATATGGTAAATTGTGTCAGTGGACCAATATGACCGCAACTCACTCTCTTTATTTATGACCATGTTGAGGGAAAGGCCCAGAAAGATCTTAAATTCGGAAACCGTAATTGGTTTCCAATCTCTGGCAAGGGAGGACTGGGGAATAGTGGCGATGTGTTGACCAGCGTACAAATTGCTTTGGTCCACAACAGATATATAGAGATCTTCGGTGAAAAACAGCGAATAAAATAAATCCAGTGACGTAAAATCAACTGTTTCCACCTGAAAGCCGGGTTGGCCAGTGAATGGGGGAAGTACGGGTGCTGCAGAAGTGGTGGGTTCCCAATTCGGAATAGCGAATGCAGCAGGAAGGGCACTATGGGCACGATGGGCCTGTGTTCGTCTTCTTGGTGGCAGCGGGACACTACTTGTGCTTGCCACCTCGCCAGCTTGAACTGCACTTTTGGGACTCGCCACGTCATCAAGTGTTACTGCAGTGCTGGATATACGGCCAGGGTGTACTAGGCCACTGGTGCTTGCTAGTTCACCAGAAGGAATAGCGGCGTTAGTACTTCTCTACTCCATACGAGGGACCTGCGGTTCTTGCACTTCGATTTGCCATTTTGGGCTCTAAATTTAGGGGTACACTAGTGAGACTCACAGGCAAACAAGCTCCTGACTGTCAGCGACTGTATCAAAACGCTACCAAAAAACTGTTAGAGTTAGCAGGGATCAGGCCTGACTCTGCTGGGCTGGGCCGAAGGGCAAAACACAGTGCTAGCAGGTATCTGGGCTGATCCCGCTAACACTGCATTTTTGAGAACCCTAAACTGCTGAGGACGCTAGTATAGATCTGATCGGATCAGATATTGATCTGTTCAGATACTATACCACTAAGGGAGGTGTATGGTGCGTGCGTGGGTGTTAGCGGTACTGGCGCTAACCTGACGCTGCCTGGGGTGACGCAGACCTTATCTGACCCTAAAAACTTAACTTATATCACCGCCGGGTGATTAGGGGGTTAAACCTTTATAAGGTAATAAACGGCGGGTGCCCTGAAACTATGATAAACTATAAAAAACAAACTAACTAATCAGCGTCACCCGTAACAGTTATACGGTGATCACTGGTGAAAAGGTTAACTAGGGGGCAATCAGGGGGTTAAAACCATTATTAGGTAGTATATGGGGGTCCCTGTCGCTATAAAATGCTGACGGCGAACCTATATACTTACCTCCCTAACTAGCGTCACCTGTGTCACTAATACAGAGATCACAAAAACGATCACTTAGTGACACTGGCGACTGGGGGGGGGGGTCAAGGGGTTAAAACTTTATTAGGGGGGTTATTAGGGGGGTTAGGGGGGTACCCTAGACCTAAAGGGGTGTACCCTAGACCTAAAGGGGGCTAACCCTAACTGCCCTACCACTTATAACTGTCACAAACTGACACCAATGCAAAAAAAACACTGCTATTAGTGTCACTGTGACAGGGGGTACAGGGGGGTGATCAGGGGGTGATCGGGGGGTGATGGGGGGTGAAAAGTGTGCCTAGTGTGTTCTACTGAAAGTGTAGTGTTGGTGCAGACTTACTTGATGTCTTCTCTCCTCGGCGCCGGAACGAAAAGACCGGCTCGAGGAGAGATGACATCACTTCCTCTGCCGCTGTTTACATTACAGCAGCAGAGGAAGAATTTCATTCGTGGGGAGCAATCGCGAGGGGGTGGCCACAAATGAGTGGCCTCCCCCTCAGCCTGTATCGCTTCCCCACTGATGCCGACCTCCTCGGGCACCGGGGGGGCGTGAGGCAGATAACGTACCAGGTACGTGATTTTGCCTGCCCGTGCCATTCTGTCGCAGTATATCTGCGTTAGGTGGTCAGAAACTGGTTAACAGACTAATTGGGGTTGATTTACTAAAGGCCAATGGAACCTTGGAAAGTGCAATTGCACTCTGCATGTGCAGTTGCTCCAGAGCTTAGTAAATGAGGTAAAGTTTCACTTTGCAAAGAATACCCAATCACATGCAAGGAAAATTTAAAAAACAGCATTTTTGCTTGCACATGATTGGTTGATGAAAGTTAGCAGAGCTTCTGCTCATTTACTAAACTCTGGAGCAACTGCTCTTGCCGTGTGCAACTGCACTTTTCATAGTGCACAGTCTTTTTGCCTTTAGTAAATCAACCCTATTGTGTCTTACCAGATCAATAAGAGGACATATACCAATCAGCCATAACAATATAAACAATGACAGGTGACGTAAATGTTTTCCCTGAGGTTGATGTGTGAGCTGATCTCCTGCTGATCAGAACAGAATCTACCTCATGTGAAAGGGGCCTTAACGATCACATTAAAATAATTTCCCGAAAATATAATTCTGAAAACATGTTATACCACCTTTTGTCTTGACTAAGTTATCCTTTAAAGAAAATGCTATTCCATATAGCCTGCAGATGCAGTGTTTATATGGCAAATCCAAGCATCACAAAATCCAAATTTAACTGCAGGATCCTTCCAGAGGGTTCCACAGATTATTACATTTTTAAAAGACAGATGGAGAAATCTCTTAATTTTTTTAAAGTAAATGAAAGGAACATCTGTCCAAATAAACAGCAGGGTGAAAAAAATCGAATCATTCTCACGACTAAAATGAATATCGACACACGAAGCGTCAGCAGATGTCACCTAATGCTGAAGTTTCTTATGAATCTATTATTTGAATTTTAATCCAATAAAATCTATATTATTATAGCCATGGATAATCCCTTTCACTTGTCTCTGTCAGAAGTGTGATCTTTAGAATGCCTGAAAATGCTGTATGTGTCTGCAATGTGTTTGCACCATAAATTGCATGAAATGTGCGTTAGCCTCTTAAATGGTTCCATTAATTTGCCCACTTTAGCTGTGAAGCGAACATACTGGCAATAGAACAGACTACACCAAGCTTACCTAGATGACAGCTTTTTTATTAAACTTTACCTACAAAATAATGTGCACATTTAATAATAGGCTAGGCCATAGGTCACTGGTAACTAAAGGACTAGTTAACCACTTGTTAACCACTTGCCGACAGCCTAATTGGGAAAATGTCATTTGTTTGACGTTAAATACTGATGTTGTGGCTGCAGCTAGATGCCATAATCCCAGTATTTTCTTTTCGCTCAGACTTTTAGATAAAAGTGATCCCCGCAACGGATTTGCAATACTCATTTTAACTTGTAAACACCAAGGGGTTGATTTACTAAAGGCAAAAAGGCTGTGCACTTTGGAAAGTGCAGTTGCACATGGCAAGAGCAGTTGCTCCAGAGTTTAGTAAGGGCGCTTTCACACTGGGGCGGGCGGCGGCGGTAAATCGGTTTTACCCCCCGCTAGCGGGCGAGAAATGGTTAAAAACTACCGCAAAGCGCCTCTGCAGAGGCGCTTTTCCGGCGGTATTGCTGCGCCGTCCCTTTGATTTCAATGGGCAGGAGCGGTGAAGGAGCGGTATACACTCTGCTCCTTCACCGCTCCGAAGATGCTGCTAGCAGGACTTTTTTTACCGTCCTGCCAGCGCATCTCTGCAGTGTGAAAACCCTCGGGGCTTTCACACTGGAATGAAAGCAGCGGCACTTTCGGGTCGGTTTGCAGGTGCTATTATTAGCGCAATAGTGCCTGCAAACCGCCCCAGTGTGAAAGGACCCTAAATGAGGAGAAGCTCTGATGACTTTAATCAACCAATCATGTGCAAGCAAAAATGCTGTTTTTTTTATTTTTCTTGCATGTGATTGGGTATTCTTTGCAAAGTGAAGCTTTACTTCCTTTACTAAGCTCTGGAGCTACTGCACTTACAGAGTGCAACTACACTTTCCAAGGTGCACAGTCTATTGGCCTTTAGTAAATCAACCCCCAAGTGTCAGAAAAAAGCCTGGTCCTTAAGTGGTTTAAAGACCATTTCCACGCAAAATACATACTTCAGTTTTGGTTGGTCACCCTTGAGTTGAACCAACATGGCCTGTTATATCTCTCACACTCCAACCATAAGATTTTTCTGTAAAAATTTGTTCTCATGCCTGCTCCTCCAGCAGGTATAACTTCCAGCAGCTGGATCTTCCCAATTTTAACTTTTATTGGAGGAGTGTGACAATAGCAGAACTGTGATTAGTGCTGGAGTACCTGAAAGATATAAAATGAAAGCATATTAGTCAACTTTCTAGTCACAAACCTGATTTATACCTTTTTTGTGGTGCTGGCTTTCAAAAACAGGATACAGCTGGAATTAAGGAGCTATATCAATATAACCAATTCAAGCAAAATTAAAAACAAAAATGTAATAAATTGCAGCATGCCACTTCACAGGTATGGTGGCCACATTCATTTCCTTTGTTTTCATTTATTTTCTCCTGTTGATCCAGCCAGTAAGTGTTTCATTTTTTAACTTTCTTCAACAGACTAAGCTGTTCAGCAAAGGTGGCATTTAGAGGGTTGAGAAAAACCATTCACCGCTGACAGGGGTGCTTACAATGGTCAACTTTTATTAATACATATAAAATTGTATCCCAAAAGTAAAAAAGAAAACTTTTGCTGTAACTGCTTAAAAAGTGTTAGCTGAAGTTTGGTTTGTCATCGAAATCTGCTTGTGCATCTAATGCCGTGTACACACGGGCGGACTTTTCGACCAGACTGGTCCGACGGAACGAATCCGTCGAACAGTCCGACCGTGTGTGGGCTTCATTGGACCTGCAGCGGACATTTTCAGTCGAAAATCAGACGGACTTTAGATTTAAAACATGTTTCAAATCTTTCCGACGGATTCGAGTCCAGTCGATAAATCAGTTCGTCTGTATGCTAGTCCGACGGACGAAAACTGACGCTAGGGAAGCTATTGGCTATTGGCTATGAATGTCCTTATTTTAGTCCGGTCGAACGTCATCACGTACGAATCCGTCAGACTTTGGTGTGATCGTGTGTAGGCAAGTCCGTTCATTCGAAAGTCAGTCGGAAGTCCGTCAAAAGTCAGTCGAAAGTTTGTTGGAAAGACCTTTGATCCCGAAAAGTCTGCCTGTGTGTACACGACATAACACCACCTTCTTTCCTGATTGACAAAGCTGCTGTCCAAAGGTGTATTAATTGCTCCTCCATCCAAAGTAGAGACAGCCTAAAACAGGAAGCATATTAGTGGCCAAATCACCAGGTGAAAATAAAGGAAAAAGCCTACAAAAAGAAAAGGAATGCAGACACTACATTTAACGATTGGTACATTTCAATATATCATTTTTTGTTTTTAGATTTATTATCACTTTAATACTTTTGAATATGTATGTATGTTTTTGAACCAAAACAAACTTTTTAAACAGAAGGATTATTTGTATTTTTCAAATATTCACAAATTTTTGACACATGCAAATGCCAATAAAAAGGCAATCCTCGTACACAACATACTTCACAATCACACTGGGGCTAGCCTTCCCTGGTTCTATAAAACAAGCAATGTGTCTGATTCAAGCATTGCTTCTAAGAACGCGCCTAGCAGACCGTTTTAGGCATTTCTCAAGAGTGTAGTTCAGTAAAAAAAAAAAACTTCATAATGAACTAATCTATCTTCCATCTCTCTGTCAACAGCACAGGGAAGGTGCCTGAGTGAATCTTAAAACATATGAAAAGAAAAGAGATCTGGTACAATAAAACAGAAAACTTTATTTATATATAAACCTAATATTTCACTCATATTTTGTATATTACAAGTGCAGTAAAAGTTTATTAACCTTGACAAAAGGTCAGAAGATAAAGCCAATGCATTTTGAGGGTCTAAAACCTTTCATCAGGGTTGAGAAAATAATAAAATAAAAATAATATAAATAAGTAGAAATATAAATTGTAAAAACTTGACTACCGTATTTATCGGCGTATAGCACGCATAGGCGTATAACACGCACATTCATTTTAAGAGGGAAGTTTCAGGAAAAAAACTTACATTTTAAATAAGGAACTTTGAAGCAAATAAGGGTCAATGCCAATCTGCAGCCTCACAAGTGCCATCAATGCAGCCTCATCAGTCCACATCAATGCAGCCTCACTATTGCCATCAATACAGCAGCCTCACCATTGCCATCAGTGCAGCCTGATCAATGCCCATCTGCAGCCTAGAGGGGACAGGGAGGGGGGCAGGACAAGCGCCGACAGATTACATACAGTGAGAATCTAATATGCTAGACAGAACAGTGGTTCAATGGCGGCCCAGGAGACGGGAATTCCTATTACAGAGGCCGCCAAGTAAACAGGAGATCCTTACTGTATGTAATCTGACGGCGCTCGTTCCCCCCCCCCCTCCCTGTCCCCTCTGAGGCAGCTAAAATTGAAGTATCGGTGTATAACACGCACACGCTATTTGCACCCGAGTTTCATGGTGAAAAAGTGAGTGTTATACGCCAATAAATACAGTAATTATAAAGGTATGGTGTACTGTAAAAAAAGTATACATATAAAAAGTGTAAATAGATAGATATACACATAAATACATACAGTACATCCAGAAGGTATTCACAGCGCTTCACTTTTTCCACATTTTGTTATGTTACAGCCTTATTCCAAAATTGATTAAATTCATTATTTTCCTCAAAATTCTACAACCAATACCCCATAATGACAACGTGAAAGAAGTTTGTTTAAAATCTTTGCAAACAGCAGAAAATCATATGTACATAAGTATTCACAGCCTTTGCTCAATACTTTGTTGAAGCACCTTTGGCACCAATTACAGCCTCAAGTCTTTTTGAGTATGATGCTACAAGCTTGGCACACCTATTTTTTTGGATGGGGAGCGACGGTGCACAGCCATTTTCACATCTCTCCAGAGATGTTCAATCGTGATCAAGTCTGGGCTCTGGCTGGGCCACTCGAAGACATTCACAGAGTCAAATAGCCACTCCTTTGTTATCTTGACTGTGTGCTTAGGGTCGCTGCCCTTTTGGAAGATGAAACTTTGCCCCAGTCTGAGGTCCAGAGCACTCTGGAGCAGGTTTTCATCAAGGATGTCTCTGTACATTGCTGTTTTCATCTTTCCCTTGATCCTGACTAGTCTCCCAGTACCACCATGCTTCACTGTAGGGATGGTATTGGCAAGTGATGAGCGGTGCCTGGTTTCCTCCAGACATGACACTTGCCATTCAGGCCAAAGAGTTCAATCTTTGTTTCATCAGACCAAAGAATTTTGTTTCTCATGGTCTGAGAGTCTTTCAGGTGCCTTTTGGCAAACTCCAGGCAGGCTGTCATGTGCCTTTTACTGAGGGGTGGCTTCCGTCTGGCCACTCTGTCATACATGCCTGATTGGTGGAGTGCTGCGGAGATGGTTGTTCTGCTGGAAGGTTCTACTCTCTCCACTTGGTCACCTCCCTGATTAAGGACCTTCTCCCCTGATTGCTCAATTTGGCCGGGTGGCCCGCTCTAGGAAGAGTCCTGGTGGTTCCAAATTTCTTCCATTTATGGATGATGGAGGCCACTGTGCTCATTGGGACCTTCAATGCTGCAGACATTTTTCTGTACCCTTCCCCAGATCTGAGCCTCGATACAATAATTTTAGGAAACTTCGGCAATATATATATATATATATATATATATATATATATATATATATATATATATATTTATGTGTATATATGAAATGTTTATTATAGAAACTAGAATATGAAAGCAACCTTGGCAATGTATGAAATACATCTAAGAGTGACCCTAAAGCCCCATACACACGATCGGATTTTCCGACAGGAAGTTTTGGCTTTCCTGACAGACTCCATGGCAGCCTACGTATGGGTTAATCCCGCCTCTCATACCTCATAGGACCCCACTCCCATAAATCTTTGCTTCTAGACAGAGACTGTGTTCCTTTTTTGTCCTCCTCCTAGGACCAAGGTGTATCTTACCTTATGAAAGTTTTGTTGATCCAGTCCTGGTGGTTCGCACGTTTTGATGATGGCGGTGTCTTATTGAAGTCCAGCTTCCCCAGCTATTAGCAGGGCGGACATACGGGGTGCACTCTGATGCCTGGAAGAGCTGATTATACCGGCCATTGGCTGGGAAGCGGCATTGCGGCCAAACGTCCCAGCTATTAGCGGGAGGCCTCCTTCATGATTACCCCGGGCGTGCGGTGAGCGCTCCTCTTGCTCCCATTTCCAGGATGGATCCCCCTTAGGTGCCGTGGTAATGTATGCTCTTCTGTTTTTGAGTTTTGGCAGCCTGTTGTGTGTGTTGTTTTGTCTTTTAAATTGCTTCCTAGTGGCCATGGCGGCTGGGACGCATCTGCGTTCCAGTCCGCCGCTTCCCCGCTCCGACTGCGCAGCTGCGAAGTCTCGATTGAGATCGAGGCTTGGTTCGCGCCTGCGCAGTCCGCGCGTGATGACGGCGACTGCGCATGCGCGCGAGCGCCGTGGAGCGGCGTCGGTCACAGCGTAGGGACGCTGTGGCCGCGATGACGTCATCACAGGCGGCAGATTCAAATAGCTGTCACATACAGCTATGGTTTGGGTTGCTCTTTCGCTTAGGCAGCGGCTTCCCTGTGTCCATCTCTCTGGCTTCTGAGGTAAGGAGCTTTGCTGTACCTTCCTGTGTCTAGGTCTCTTTCTCCAAATAGGGGAAAGAGAAAAGCTGAAAGTATACATAGTTATTTGTCTCTTATTGATTGTTTGCAGTCTTTTGTTTCTGTCGCCATGGATGTGTCACCGCCCCCTTGTGGCCAACCCTTACACCGCAGGTAGGATGAAGTATTTTTATTTTCATTCTGCCTGTATTGGTTGGGGTACTATTTAGGAACAAAGTATTCTTTTTCTCCCCTGCAGCCCTTCTAGGTCTGAACCACAGTTATCGGCACATAAAGAAAAGGACCAGTCTAGGTCTCATCATCACCAGTCTACGTCGGGTTCTAGACGTACTAGGTCATCTTCCAGACACCGCAAAGAGGGGTCAAGGTCTAAATCTAGCCATCATTCCCCCCGCCATTCCAGCCGCCCCGAGAGGAAAGCTTGCTGGGGATGTAAAACTCAGGTTCCAGAGGGTAAATCTCTCTGTGAGTTGTGCTTTTCGAGAGCCACGAAGGAGAGAGGAGCTGAGGACCAGCAAGTGGAGGCTCTGGTCAGGAAAGTGGTCCAAGAATCTCTTAACAAAGCAGATTTTGACCGGGCAGTAATTCCTCCTTCTGTTATAGCTCCAGTTGCTGAAGAAATTGAGTCCGAAGTTCCAGGCCCATCTCATCATAGTCTCTCTTTTAGCGGTTCCTCGGACAGCGAAGCAGAGATAATTGAACCTGGGGCAGGTTTTGACTTCTCCCTGGTTCCCCAGCTGGTCAGAGCGGTTAAAGACGCATTGAGATGGGAAGAACCAGTAGAAGCACCCTCTAAACAGAGTAAATACTTTAAGCACCTTAAGAAGGACCGCCCGAACTTCCCCTTCCTGGGTGAAATCATCTCGGATGAATGGGGTAAAGTTGATAGGAAAAACTCCTTGATTTCCAAGGTTGCAAAGATGTACCCTTTCAAGAATGATGAAGTAAAACATCTTGAATCAGCCCCCCTTGTCGATGCAGCTCTTATGAGGCTGGTGAGACATGTTACGCTCCCTCTAGAGGATACCGTCTCTTTCAAGGATGGTCTGGAGAGGAAGATTGATACGGACTTAAAACGTATCTATATCACGGCAGGGATGGCTTGTAAACCGGCTCTGGCCCTTGCAGCTTTGTCAAAAGCTATGGAGTCTTGGACGGATGATGTTGGTGCAGCTCTAGGAAGTGTGTCTGAGGACTTATTCAAGAGATCTCCAGTACATGAGCTGAAGCTGGCTTCGGTCTTCCTGGGAGAAGCATCCATCGACATTATTCGTCTCGTGGCACGTGTCATGCTTTCATCAGTTACAGCAAAACGTGCCCTCTGGTTACGTCCATGGGTTGCAGACCCTGCCTCTAAACAGGCCTGGTGCAGGATTCCTTTCGAAGGCTCCTCACTCTTCGGAAACAAACTGGATTCTGCTATCTCCCGTGCTACTGGGGGCAAGTCAGGATTCTTACCCCAGGACCGTCGCATCCTTAACCAAAGAAGGACTCAACCCAGACAAGAGCCAGAACGCGCTAGAGATGCTCGTCGCTACAGACCTGGTCGGGAGTTTAGGAAAAACTGGAGGAGAGGCCAGCCTTCAGGCCAAAAATCCTCAAAGTCAGCCCCGTCAAGTGGTCGGGAGACTTCCAAGTCCTTTTGATATGACGCCTGTCCAGGTAGTGCAAGTAGGAGCTCGTTTACTCCGGTATCAGCACGTCTGGGCAGCCTCGATTCAAGATTACTGGACCGTAAAAACGGTCTCCTCAGGTCACACTTGGGTTTTCACCAATCCACCCAGTCACCGGTTTGTGCCTACGGTCCTTCCGCACTCAGAAGAAAAAAGACAAATTCTTCTATCGTATACAGACTCACTGATTGCCCAGGGGGCCGCCATTCAAGTTCCATCAGAAGAAAGATTTCTTGGAATTTATTCCCCCCTTTTCATGGTCCTCAAAAAGACTGGCTCTTGGAGACCAGTAATCGACCTGACACATCTAAATTCCTTCATCAAGAAGGAAAAATTCAAGATGGAAACCCTGCTGACAATCCGACAAACAGTACAACCAGGAGATTGGCTGGTCTCCATAGACCTGAAAGACGCCTACTTTCATGTGCCGATCGCAAAAGATTTCCAGAGGTATCTCCGATTTGCAGTAGGCCAGAGGCATCTCCAATTCACTTGTCTCCCATTCGGGCTCACAACATCGCCTCGAGTGTTTTCGAAGCTCTTATTGGCTGTGGTAGCTCTAATCCGAGTAAAAGGCATTCGGTTACACCATTACTTGGACGACCTACTCCTACTGTCGCAGGACAGGGAACAGATATTGTCACATCGGGATCAAGTCATATCTACTCTGACGGAGTTCGGTTGGCTATTGAACAAGGAGAAAAGTCACCTAGTTCCGACACAAGCTCTAGTGTTCCTCGGAGCCCTATTCAACACAGTGGAGAGCACCATCTCTCTTCCTTTGGAGAAGATTCCGGTAATTCGAGAGAGAATTCGCCTAGCGTTGTCAGCAACTCTCCTCAGAGCCTCTCAGTGTCTCAAAATAATCGGCACTATGGTAGCCACAGCCCCCATGGTGAGGTGGGCGCAGTGGAAAATGTGGCCCTTTCAGAAGGGTTTTCTCCAGCAATGGGATCCAGGGTCTCGAGACCATCTGGTGCGGGTAACCACCTCCATGTGGGAGGGCCTTCCCTGGTGGCTGCTACGGAAGAACCTCCTCAATTGTCACTCCATAGCACCTGTCTCCTGGATTACAGTGACAACGGATGCGAGCAACAGAGGATGGGGCGCTCTCTGTCTGACGGAGATAGCCCAAGGCAGGTGGGACTTCCCATCCCAAGGGATAGTCTCAAATGTCCTGGAGCTCAGAGCTGCCTTCCGTGCCCTTCAAGCCTTTCTCCATCTGATATCAGGAGCCTCAGTCCTCCTGAGACTGGACAACACGACAGTATCATACATCAAGAGACAGGGGGGCACCCGCAGTCTCTCCTTACTGAGGGAAGTAAGCCCGATCATGTCCTGGGCCCAGACGAACTTAACAAATCTATCCGCTGTTTATCTCCCAGGAATTCAAAATGTCCAAGCAGACTTCCTTTCAAGAGTCACCCTGGACAACAACGAGTGGTCCCTCCACGCCGAAGTTTTCGATTGGCTCCTGTCTCTAGGGATGATGCTGGAAGTGGGCCTGTTTGCATCCCCATGCAATTTCAAGCTGGGAAAATATTACACGAGGTGTCGCTGTCCCCAGGCCTTCGGAGTGGATGCCCTGACGGACCAGTGGAAATTCCACAGGGCCTATGCCTTTCCCCCAGTTCCAGTCATTCTTCGTTTCCTTTCGAGGCTCAGGTGGGAGAATGTCGAGGTGCTGGCAGTTGTTCCGTTCTGGCCCAACAGGCCATGGTTTCCTCTCCTGATGCAGCTCAGTTACCGAGAGCCGGTTCCTCTCCCGTCCAGACCAGATCTCCTGCTGCAGGGAGCGTCTCTTCACCCTTGTCCATCCCAGCTCCATCTGATGGCTTGGTGGTTGAGAGGAGAAGGTTGGAAGCACTAGGTTGTCCAAGTACAGCTATTGCTACATTGTTGAATGCCAGAAGAGCGGGCACCAACAGAGTGTATCAGAGGATTTGGGCGAAGTTTGCGGACTATGTGATTTCCACCAATGGATCCTGTAGTAATCCAAGGATTCAGGACATTCTAGGTTTTCTACAAACCAGCCTGGATCTGTCCCTATCGGTGAGTTCCTTGCGGGTCCAGATTTCTGCAATCTCAGCCTTTACAGGCATATCATGGGCCAGACACCCTCTTACTAGGCAGTTCTTCAAGGGAGCAATGAGGCTTAGGCCTCAGAAAAGACCAAGATTCTCTAAATGGGATCTCCCTCTCATCTTGGATTTCTTCTCAGAAAAGGAGATGCGGCATATGGATCAGTCATCGATTAGAGAGCTTTCTCTCAAAGTGGTCTTTCTAGTGGCCATAACATCGGCCAAGAGAGTTTCTGAAATTGGATCCCTAGGATACAAAGAACCTTTCCTTACCTTCTTCCCAGATCGTGTAGTCTTGATCCCCATGTTAGGATCGAATCCAAAAGTAACAACCATCTTCCATGAAAATCAGGAGATTGTCCTCCCTACTTTCAGATCCACTGAGGACTCTGATGTTCACCCTCTAGATGTTGGACAGATTCTGAAGCAATACCTAGAAGCCACTGCTTCTTTCCGCCAGTCTGATCATCTGTTTGTACTTTTTCACGGCAAGAACAAGGGTTCACGGGCCTCCTCTAGAACCATCGCAGCATGGATCGTTCAAGCTATTCAATGGGCTTACAGGTCTAAGGGTTTGGCTCCTCCGGAGGCGGTAACCGCTCATTCTACCAGGAGCGTCTCTACATCATGGACAGCATCCCGACATGTGCCTCCAGACGTAATCTGTAAAGCGGCCTCATGGTCATCAATTAACACTTTTATGACACACTATTGTGTAGAACCGGCTTCTTTGTCTACGGTTAACTTTGGTTTGCACGTATTATCTGTTGATGGTGCCAATTAAACCTTTTTTCTTTAAACCAGCAATTGCCCACCCGGGTGTGTATGGCTAGTTATTTCCCTTACGTAGGCTGCCATGGAGTCTGTCAGGAAAACGGAAAATTTATATCAAATACTTACCGTAATTTTCCTTTCCTGATGGACTCCATGGCAGCAGGAGTTCCCTCCCAGTTGCTGGAGTAGGCTAAGTTACGGAACACAGTCTCTGTCTAGAAGCAAAGATTTATGGGAGTGGGGTCCTATGAGGTATGAGAGGCGGGATTAACCCATACGTAGGCTGCCATGGAGTCCATCAGGAAAGGAAAATTACGGTAAGTATTTGATATAAATTTTCCGTTGTCAGGCTGTTGGCGGAAAATCCGACCGTGTGTATGCTTCGTGGGACAATTGTTGTTGGACTTTCCGCCAACAAATATTGGCTAGCATGTATTCAAATTTTCCGCCAACAAATGTGTGTTGTTGGATCTTCCAATTGTGTGTACACAAGTCCGTCGGACAAAAGTCCAAAGTACAAACATGCATGCTCGGAAGCAGAAGCGGTCGGTCTTGTAAACTAGCGTTTGTAACGGAGAATTAACATTTGTGACGTGGCAAATTCTGAAATCTCCAAATGCAGAGCACAATTCTCTTCTTCTTTAATGGGATAATAATGAAGCTGCTTTGCTGGTGATACTGATGGAGTTATTGCAAACAAATTTTCAAAGGCTTTTTTTTTAGGGATATCAAGAATAATATTATTATGTTCTTTTTTTTTATTTGTGCAAGTTACCACAACACCATTATCCCCTAGTTTATAAGATCAAAGATACAACTATGTTAGTGTCCCTTATCAATTTTACATTGTATTTTTTAAAATGTAACTGCCTACCCCTAAACTGTTATTTGAAGTAAAACACATAGTCAAGTATAATTCTCCACAATTTTTTTTATTGTGCATTAAAAAACAAAAAAAACAAAAATAGACATGCTATCTGCCAAAAGAACTTAACCAAAAAGTGCATTCTATGCATCCAAAAATATAGAAAATATACCAAATCAAATCATTATTCAACCAAAAAATGAATGACAAAGCAATAGCTCCAAGGCCAATAATAAATAACACATTATCTCCTCCGATTCCGCAACATGTCTGGTGGCCATTCAGAAACAAACTGAAAATCGTTAAATGAAAAATGCAAATCAACCAAACTTCTACTAACACGAAATTAGCAGAAGGAGCCCAAAGGGTGGCGCTAAAGAGCTGAAAAAGTACGTAGTACGTCTAGTACGTCACTATGTTCATAATTTTTGGCCAACATTTGTGTGACTGTGTGTATGCAAGACAAGTTTGAGCCAACACCGTTCAGACTAAATTCCACGTTATTTTTGGCCAACAATCCGATTGTGTGTACGAGGCATAAGAGTGACATGTTTCTAAGATAGCATGGATCCATAGATGAATGAAAACACGTGTAACTCTGAAAGCACCACATAATAAACCAGTCTCGTATCCTCATATATCTTCCTATAGTTGGTATGAACCCACTTCATTCTCTTAAACATAAAGTGAAGACATGGAAGGATGATGAAAGTCAGCAAAACTTCACCTCATTCACTAAGCTCTGAGAAATCATCTGTAGCAAAAAGCAACTTCCTTTGCAAAGTGTATTTGCCTTTTGTAAATCAATCCCTCAATTTCCTCAGTTTAGGCCGATACGTATTCTTCTGCATATTTTTGGTAAAAAAATCGCAATAAGTGTTTATTGATTGGTTTGCGCAAAAGTTATAGCGTCTACATATTAGGAGATAGTTTTATGGCATTTTTATTAATAATTTTTTTTTTTATTAGTGGTGGAGGCGATCAGCGATTTTTATCGTGACTGGGACATTATGGCGGACAGATCGGACACTTTTGACGCTATTTTGGGACTATTCACATTTATACAGTGATCAGCACGATTAAAAATGAATTGATTACTGTGTAAATGTGACTGGCAGTGAAGAGGTTAACCAGTAGGTGGCACTGTAGGGGTTAAGTGTGTCCTAGGGAGTGATTCTAACTGTGGGGGGGAGGGGCTGTGTGTGACACGACACTGATCACCGCTCCCGATCACAGGGAGCGGTGATCAGTGTCAGTGTCATCAGCATTTCCCCGTTCTTCCTCTCCATGAGATATTCGCGGGTATCCCCGCGGACATCGAGTCCGCAGGACCCGCGATCATGCTCACGGAGCTCCCAGCGGGCAAGTGTGCGCCCGCAAGCCGCCTCTTAAGGGGCAACGTACAGGTACTTGATTTTGCCTGTCCGTGCCCTTCTGCCGCAGTATATCTATAGAAATGGATCACATTATACAGATGACTTTCTTTATAGTGGCAGTGCAGGTCACATGGAAAAACAAAGTGTGACTAACCTGTATCAAAAAGGACACAAAAAACACTGTTGTTCACTTGCTTTCCAAGTTTAACCCCTAGGCACTGACAGTACGCAAATATGGGGCCTCTCAGCAGGTGGGCCTTGGTGCCGAGTGGCCACATGTCTGCGTACCAATTACCAGACATTAGCGAAAGTGCACACACTGTGCACTCCCGGCGCAGTTACCGGCAGCTAATGGAAAGCTCCTGATCGATTCTTGTGTTTGGGAGCTTTCCGATCATGCAATTGCTGTGACGGCCAATCACAGGGGGTCACATGATCATAAACCCCACCCCGCCTCCCCGCATCCAAAACCTCTTAATAAAGGGGCTGGCACAAACGGATCAATGTGAACTTGTTGGTTTTCAGTGTCCTGAAGTCACACTGCAAATCATTAGAGCTCCCTCTAGATGCAGCAAAGTAATAGCATTACTGGGAGATTTTTTTTAATTTGCTGGCAACACTTGCAAAGTGCAGACTTCCCCTGCAACAGCATATTTGCATTCAGTAAATCAACCCCAAATGTGTGCATTGATGATTGCAATTAACCACAGCATTAGAGTATAAAAATGAATTGGAAAGGAAAGTTGGTGTGACGAGTTTCTAAGAAAGAATAAAGCATACAGGCAAGAATAGAATATATGATGAGAAGAATAAAATCTTCCTGGTGACTCACAGAAGGAGCAGTGTGTTAAGCCCCTTATACACTAGGTGAGTCCTATTGGAGTCCACCTGCTCAGCAGAGAATCTGTCCACTGATCCCCGCTGAGCAGACGGATGGCTGGTCCATGTCCACTCCTTTTATGCAGAGCGGACACAGACAGCCCCCTCTCTTCTATGGACAGTTGGATGTAAACAGACCGCCTATCCGTTTACACCCGACCACCATCCGATTTGCCAGATGGATTGGGAACAGGTCCCCATCCATCTCTTTTTAGTGGACAGGATCGGATGTCAGCGGGTGTCGATGGACAAATGTCCATTGACACCCACCGCTCCATAGAGGAGACTGGAGGGTCTCAGGGCTGTCTTTAATATGAGGCAAGAAGGGCAGCTGCCCTGGCCCAGTCCTTGTTGTGGGACCCAAATCAGCTGCCCCTTGAGCCTGCTTTACCCGCAAAAGCTGTAAGTGATGGTGTGGAAGTCGGGACACACTTGGCTGTGGCTACACGGCACAGTCTTCAGCATTCTGCACACAAACCACAAAAAGCCTTACACCAGGAGGGTGTTCAACTCACAGCGCTACACTATTCCTGGATTTACCATAACAAACCAAGAAGCTATGTATGACATAAATATGACCTCAAATTATAAATGTAAATATAAATACAGCCATCAATAAATAATGTGAAATACTGAGTGGGTAGCCCACCACCTAGACACACAACTACTACACACTAGGAGGAGTGCTGCTGTAATCATGGAGAGGGAACTCCACCTGTGAAGACCAAAGCAAGCGAAGAGAGAAAATAGCACAGATCTCTGGTGTAGTAAAATGATCAAAGAGCTTTATTAAAAACAACTTATTATATACTCACCAAATAAAACGTGACAGAGTGCATATAGTCCACGAGAAAGAGCCCACTCAACACAGTCACAAAGAAAGGATGGATGAGCAGCCACAGTGTCTGGATCACTGTGTGACCAGCTGACAGATGAAGAGCTGGGCTGGATGCCAGAAATCTCTGCTGCTCCTGCTCAGCTTGCTCAATCGCAAGGACAGTACTCAGTGGCCGATGGTCTCCTGTAAAAATGGTGTCGCAGTACTTGTTTCGAGGACTCCTCCTCTCCTTCAGCTAACCCACAGCGTTCTTAGCTCCAGGTCCTAGGCAAAGTGTGCTTGGCTGCCTGGATACTACAAAATCATCTATCAACCTCAGCCAGACGATGAGTGCAGCACATGCCTACTGCCTGTCTTATATTACACACATACTCCGCCACTGACTGCTGTGCTGTCACAGGGCAGCATGCTCTAGGAGGGGGGGTTTGAACCCCCCTGACCCCCTCTACCCTTATCTATAGCCCTATGTGGGACACACTGTCAGGAGGATCTGTGGGACACGCTGAAAGGAGGAGCTGCAGGCTTTGAGTGAAAGGACTGACAGCAGGGGAGCTCGGGTACTGTGAGGGCTGTGAGTACTGAATCAGGGGAGAAACTGAGTCATTGTGAGAAGTGTGGAGTATAGTATGTATTATTGGAGCACCGTGAGTAACTTGGAGTACCGGGAGTAACATGGAGTATCGGAACTTGAAGTGTTGGGTGTCATTTGGAGTAACTCGGAGTACTGGGAGTAATCTGGATTAGCTCAAAGTACTGTGGGTAATTTGGAGCAACTTGGAGTAATGTGAGAATAGGGAGTAACATGGGGCATTGTGAGTAACTTGGAGTACTGTGAACGATGTTGAAGTACCTTGAAGTATTGTGAGTGTTTTTGAGTATTGTGAGTAACTTGAGGTATTGTGAGTAACCAGAGCACTATGAGTGGTCTGGAGTAACTTGGAGTGCTGTGTGTGATTTGGAGTAGCCTGGAGTCCGGTGAGTAATTTGGTGTAACTTCACTGTGGGTATTTTTGGAGTATCTTGGAATATTGAAAGTAACTTGGGGTCTTTGTGAGTAATCTGAAGTAACTAGGGTTACTGTGAGTAATTTGGAGTAACTAGGAGTATGCGAGTTTAGTGAGTAACTTGGAGCATTGAGATCGACTGTGGCATGTGATACTAAGCAGGAGAAAAGACACTGCATGACCAGTAAGTAGGGATGAGCGAGCGGTTCGGCCCGAGCATATGTTCGGGCCAAACTTTTGTTATTCGGTCGTTCGGCGAACATCCGAACAAACGGGTCGTTCAACCGCTTGTTCGGCACCCTAAACTGACCACAATGCATTGCAGTGCTGAACAGTGCATTGCAAGCCCTGATTGGCTGAAGCAGTGAAAGCTTCAGCCAATCAGGGCACAGAGCACTGTCAGAATCATGATTGGACACTGTCATCATGACTTTATCCAATCATGGCTCATTCTCGCCCTACAGTATAAAAGTATTATTTCAATGGCAGCCATTTTCAGTGTGATTTCGGCATGGAGAGAGATAAAACAGAGCTCTATTCAGTGCTATTGGTTAGATAGTATGCTATACTGTGCTATTTTGCTTCAATTGTCAGTGTAGAATATTAGTTTATTGTCAGTCTAGGGATAGTGTGAGTGTAGTGAGGACCATCATTCAGCTTTGCATAGTGTGCAGCTAAAGTAGGGACAGCTCATATAGTTTCAGTGTAGTGTAGTGTCAGTAATCTTTACATTAGTGTATAGCTAGAGTAGGGACAGTTCAGATAGCGTTAATGTAGTGACGGTTGAACACAGTCTATTTGATTGCGTTACTGCCAGTTTAACGCCATATAGTTTTGTGTGCGTTACTGCCAGTTTAACTCCATATACTTCTGTGTGCGTTACTGCCAGTTTAACTCCATATAGTTCTGTGTGCGTTACTGCCAATCTAACACCATATAGTTTTGTGTGCGTTACTGCCAGTTTAACGCCATATCGTTTTGTGTGCGTTACTGCCAGTTTAATGTCATATAGTTCTGTGTGTGTTACTGCCAGTTTAACGCCATATCGTTTTGTGTGTTACTGCCAGTTTAACGCCATTTACTTCTGTGTGCATTACTGCCAGTTTAACGCCATATAGATCTGTGTGCGTTACTGCCAGTTTAACGCCATATAGTTTTTTGTGCGTTACTGCTAGTTTAACGCAATATAAATTTGTGTGCATTACTGCCAGTTTAACGCCATATAGTTCTGTGTGCGTTACTGCCAGTTTAACGCCATATAGTTTTGTGTACGTTACTGCCAGTTTAACACCATATAGTTCTGTGTGCTTTTTTGTCAGTTTAACGCTATATAGTTCTGTGTGCCTTACGGACAGTTTAACACCATATAGTTCTGTGTGCATTACTGCCAGTTTAACGTCATATAGTTTTGTGTAAGTTACTGCCAGTTTAACGCCATGAAGTTCAGTGTGTCACTGCATATTTTGCGCATTATATTGCAGTATATTATAGTGTATCCATGGAGTGTGTCTGTATAGTGTGAGTACTCAAATTAAAGTGCACCAAACACCTCTTTACATTGATTAAAGTGCATCTTCTTTACATTTTCTTATAAGCACCGCCCCCTCCCTCCCAATAATGTCTGGGAGGATAACAAGGAGATGCAGACATTTCCTTGGCGCTGTAAGGGAGCCAGCAACAAATGTAACCACAGGCAAAGGTGGATGTGGTGGTCAGTCCTCAGGCAGGGCATCATTTCCTCTGTTTAGTGAGTTTGCCCGTACTATCCAGCCACAGCATGCAGAGAAGGTGTTGGACTGGCTTACTAAACCTTCCTCATCCTCTGTCACGCATGCAGAGACAAGTGTGCAGTCCCCTGCAGTTGCCAGAGTGGATAAACCTGCCTCCTTCTCCACATCTATTCCTGCCATAGCCCCAACATCAGCCATGGAGGAGTCGGTTAAGTTATTTGAGCACAGCGTCAGCCACTTGCTCCTTGATGATGCCCAGCCATTACTGGATTCAGATGTTGGTTCTGAGGTTGAAGATGACAGGAACATGATCCTAGAGAGAGGGAGGAACACTGGCAGATAAATTGGCATTCATGTTCCCCTAGCCGCAGCGTATTGCCAAGTTGTCTCCAATGGTAATGATGAAGATGGAGGAGGTGGAGATGATGATGATGAGGTTACTGATACGACTTGGGTTCCAGATAGCGCAGAGGAGGAAACTGAAGGTGAGGCGGCACAACCCCAAGGAGGCCGACATCAAGAAAAAGTAGAGAACAGCCACCCTATTCCATCACATTCTGCAGCTGTTATCTCCCGGGCCAACTCCCCAAAGATCAGCTGCCTTCTTCAGCAGATCTGCAGCATATTGCACTGTTGCTATCTGCAAACTGTGTCTCAGGTAGGGATGAGCTTCGAGTTCGAGTCGAACTCATGTTCTACTCGAACATTGGCTGTTCGCAAGTTCGCCAAACAGCGAACAATTTGGGGTGTTCGCGGCAATTTCGAATGCCGCGGAACACCCTTTAAAAGTCTATGGGAGAAATCAAAAGTGCTAATTTTAAAGGCTTATATGCAAGTTATTGTCATAAAAAGTGTTTGGGGACCCGGGTCCTGCCCCAGGGGACATGGATCAATGCAAAAAAAAGTTTTAAAAACTGACGTTTTTTCAGGAGCAGTGATTTTATTAATGCTTAAAGTCAAACAATAAAAGTGTAATATCCCTTTAAATTTCGTACCTGGGGGGTGTCTATAGTATGCCTGTAAAGGGGCGCATGTTTCCTGTGTTTAGAACAGTCTGACAGCAAAATGACATTTGGAAGGAAAAAACTCATTTAAAACTACCCGCGGCTATTGCATTGCCGACAATACACATAGAAGTTCATTGATAAAAACGGCATGGGAATTCCCCAAAGGTGAACCCCGAACCAAAATAAAAAAAAAAAATGATGTGGGGGTCCCCCTAAATTCCATACAAGGCCCTTCAGGTCTGGTATGGATATTAAGGGGAACCCCAGCCAAAATTTTAAAAAAAAATTGACGTGGGGTTCCCCCTAAATTCCATACCAGACCCTTCAGGTCTGGTATGGATTTTAAGGGGAACCCCGCGCCAAAAAAAAAAAAAAAAACGGCGTGGGGTCCCCCTAAAAATCCATACCAGACCCTTATCCGAGCACGCAACCTGGCAGGCCGCAGGAAAAGAGGGGGGGACGAGAGTGCGCCCCCCCCCCCTCCTGAACCGTACCAGGCCACATGCCCTCAACATTGGGAGGGTGCTTTGGGGTAGCCCCCCAAAACACCTTGTCCCCATGTTGATGAAGACAAGGGCCTCATCCCCACAACCGTGGCCGGTGGTTGTGGGGGTCTGCGGGCGGGGGGCTTATCGGAATCTGGAAGCCCCCTTTAACAAGGGGACCCCCAGATCCTGGCCCCCCCCCTGTGTGAAATGGTAAGGGGGTACTTACCCCTACCATTTCACTAAAAAACTGTCAAAAATGTTAAAAATGACAAGAGACAGTTTTTGACAATTCCTTTATTTAAATGCTTCTTCTTTCTTCCTTCATCTTCTTCTTCTTCTGGTTCTTCTGGCTCTTCTGGTTCTTCCTCCGGCGTTCTCGTCCAGCATCTCCTCCGCGGCGTCTTCTATCTTCTTCTCCTCGGGCCGCTCCGCACCCATGGCATGAGGGGGGAGGCTCCCGCTCTTCTCTTCATCTTCTTCTTCATCTTCATCTTCTTCTTCATCTTCTTCTTCTTCTTCTTCTTCTTCTTCTTCTTCTTCTTCTTCTTCTTCTTCTTCTTCTTCTTCTCTTCTTCATCTCTTCTTCCTTCTTCATTTCTTCTCCGGGCCGCTCCGCAGCCATGCTGGCATGGTGGGAGGCTCCCGCTGTGTGACGGCGTCTCTTCGTCTGACGGTTCTTAAATAACGGGGGGCGGGGCCATCCGTGACCCCGCCCCCCTCTGACGCACGGTGAATTGACGGGACTTCCCTGTGACGTCACGGGGAATGCCACAGGGAAGTCCCGTCATGTCCCGTGCGGCAGAGGGGGGCGGGGGTCACCGGGTGGCCCCGCCCCCCGTTATTTAAGAACCGTCAGACGAAGAGACGCCGTCACACAGCGGGAGCCTCCCTCCATGCATGGATGCGGAGCGGCCCGCAGAAGAAATGAAGAAGGAAGAAGAGATGAAGAAGAGAAGAAGAAGAAGAAGAAGAAGATGAAGAAGAAGATGAAGATGAAGAAGAAGATGAAGAGAAGAGCGGGAGCCTCCCCCCTCATGCCATGGGTGCGGAGCGGCCCGAGGAGAAGAAGATAGAAGACGCCGCGGAGGAGATGCTGGACGAGAACGCCGGAGGAAGAACCAGAAGAGCCAGAAGAACCAGAAGAAGAAGATGAAGGAAGAAAGAAGAAGCATTTAAATAAAGGAATTGTCAAAAACTGTCTCTTGTCATTTTTAACATTTTTGACAGTTTTTTAGTGAAATGGTAGGGCTAAGTACCCCCTTACCATTTCACACAGGGGGGGGGCTGGGATCTGGGGGTCCCCTTGTTAAAGGGGGCTTCCAGATTCCGATAAGCCCCCCGCCCGCAGACCCCCACAACCACCGGCCACGGTTGTGGGGATGAGGCCCTTGTCTTCATCAACATGGGGACAAGGTGCTTTGGGGGGCTACCCCAAAGCACCCTCCCAATGTTGAGGGCATGTGGCCTGGTATGGTTCAGGAGGGGGGGGGGCCGCACTCTCGTCCCCCCCTCTTTTCCTGCGGCCTGCCAGGTTGCGTGCTCGGATAAGGGTCTGGTATGGATTTTTAGGGGGACCCCACGCCGTTTTTTTTTTTTTTTTGGGCGCAGGGTTCCCCTTAAAATCCATACCAGACCTGAAGGGTCTGGTATGGAATTTAGGGGGAACCCCACGTCAATTTTTTTTTTAAATTTTGGCTGGGGTTCCCCTTAATATCCATACCAGACCTGAAGGGCCTTGTATGGAATTTAGGGGGACTCCCACATCATTTTTTTTTTTTTAAATTTGGTTCGGGGTTGCCCTGTGGGGAATTCCCATGCCGTTTTTATCAATGAACTTCTATGTGTATTGTTGGCAATGCAATAGCCGCGGTAGTTTTAAATGAGTTTTTTCCTTCCAAATGTCATTTTGCTGTCAGACTGTTCTAAACACGGGAAACATGCGCCCCTTTACAGGCATACTATAGACACCCCCCAGGTATGAAATTTAAAGGGATATTACACTTTTATTGTTTGACTTTAAGCATTATTAAAATCACTGCTCCTGAAAAAACGGCCGTTTTTAAAACTTTTTTTTGCATTGATCCATGTCCCCTGGGGCAGGACCCAGGTCCCCAAACACTTTTATTGACAATAACTTGCATATTAGCCTTTAAAATTAGCACTTTTGATTATTCATGTTCGTTTCCCTCAGACTTTAACGGTGTTCGCGTGTTCGAACAAATTTTTTTCCTGTTCGCATGTTCTGGTGCGAACCGAACAGGGGGGTGTTCGGCTCATCCCTAGTCTCAGGCACATCAAACGTGGGAAAAACGCCAACCATTTGGGTACCACACGCTTAACAAGGCATTTAACGTCCAACCACTCAGCCCGTTGGCAAGAGCACCTAAAAGCCACACGAAAGGGGCACAAATCTGTCCCTCCTCCTCCTCCTTACCCACTTCAGTCTGCCCCTGTTATACCGAGTCATTACCTCTCAGCAGCCTCCACTGACAGGGATGATGGTATAGCACAGGGTGTCCCAGGTCCTAGCAGCACATCTACCAGCAGCACACAACCAGCTGTAGACTGTAGCCAGAAAATTTCTCTGCCCCATCTGCTGCAGCAGAAAAAAAATACAGTCCCTGCCACCCACATGCCCAGTGTCTAAATGCAAGCTTGTCAAAGGTTCCTAGTTGCTACTACTTTTCACGTAAGGCCATTCCATCTCTCTACCATCACTTGGAAGGGAATGTTCTGGCATCGTTGGGCAAGACAGTCAGCCGTAAAATCCACCTTACTGCTGACACATGGTCCAGGGCAGGGACGATATTATTTGTTCACAGCACACTGGGTAACGCTGCTTGCAACTCGAAAGTATGCAGGACAGGGCTCGGTGCTGCAGCATGTTGTGCCCCCACGTCTCCATACAGCTGGTGGTAAAGATGCCAGACCTGTGAGTGCTACCTCCTCCTCCTCCTCCACCACCTCCATGCCCTCCACTGCAGAATTGTCTTATGAAAATCAGGTACCCCCTAAGCGTTCAAAAGGCTATTCTCAGAGTCAGGCTAAAAGGTGCCATGCAGTGCTTCAGCTGGTGTGTTTAGGGGACAGGAACCACACCACAGCAGAGATTCTTGCAGCTCTGCTGGGACAGGCCCAGAGGTGTTTCACACCACGCCAGCTGGAGCCAGGAATGGTGGTGTGCGATAATGGCTCAAACCTCCTGTCCGCCCTTAGACAGGGAAAGTTGACACATGTGCCATGCCTGGCACATGTCCTCAATTTGGTGGTGCAGCCTTACCTAAATACGTACCCAGGGTTGCAAGATGTGCTAAAGCTGGCCAGAAGAGTCTGTAGCCATTTCAGGCGGTCATACACAGCCAGTGCTCGGTTGGCTGAAATTCAGCAGGAAATCCACCTGCCCGTAAACCGCCTAATTTGTGACAAGCTCACCAGGTGGAACTTTTTCAACTTTTGCAATGCTGCAGCGGCCATGCATGCAGCAGGGGGCCATCAACAAGTACCTGTGCAAATACAGCGTGACGACAGGCTCAGGCCGCCTCAGCTTTTTTTCCCCACGCCAATGGCTGATCATTAAGGATGCATGCACTGTATTGTCACCATTTGAGGAGGCCACAAGGATGGTGAGCTGTGACAGTGCATGCATCAGTGACACAATCCCTGTTGTGTTCCTGATGGAACAGACTCTGCATGGCATTATGGACAGGGCACTGGAGGCAGAGCAGCAGGAGGAAGAGGAGGACTTCCTTTCCTCTCAAGGCCCACTTTATGCAGACACCATCATTCCTATTTCACAGAACACACAGGAGGAGAGAGGGATGGAAGATGAGGAGGAGGATTCTGGCACTTTCATAGGCTTCGAAGAAGAGGAAGACATGCGTCCATCTGTAAGTGATGGCTTTCCAATCTCAGGACCCTTGGACGTAGTACGTGGCTGGGAGGAGGAATTTTCAGATGCTGTCATCCTGAGTGACCCCGAGGAGTCTGCTTCTCAAGCCTCGGGTAATTTGAGGCGCATGGGCAACCTCATGCTTCAAAGCCTGCGGAAGGACCCAAGAATACGTGGCATAAAGGAGAAGGATGAGTACTGGTTGGCAACCCTCCTTGACCACCGTTATAAGGGGAAGATCTCAGAACTCATCCCATCCCCACAGAGGGCTCAGAAGGTAACATCTCTTGAGGACACGGTAATGAGGATTTTATTGAATGTTTTTCCTGACTCCAGTAGGTTACAGTGTCGTGGAAAACGTAGTTTTGAGTCTTCTGTTGCTCAAGAGAGGAGCGTTGGAGAAGGCGTCCGCTTAAGTGAGGCATTTCGGAATTTTTTTAGTCCTCTCGCCGCCCAGGGCTGTCAGCTTTCACATCCCATCGGCAGCTTCTGCATCACATGGTGGACGATTACCTCGAGGCCAAAACAGAGATGGAGAGCTTTTCAGCTGACGATCCACTGACTTACTTGGTCATGAGAAAAGACCACTGGCCAGAACTTGCCCAGTATGCTATTGAGTTTTTGGGCTGCCCTGCATCCAAGTGCTTTCAGGCATTCTGTGCTGCAGGAGGTTTCATTACTGATCATAGAACACGTCTGTCCACAGACTCCGTGGACTGTTTGACTTTTATAAAAATGAATCAGTCCTGGATTACCAGCTATAAAGCCCCTGATGCCAATGCCACTGATTAAGTCTTTTTGGGAAGTGGAATCTCTGCAGGACTTCGAGGCTGCCTAGCTTTGAGGGTGTTCAATCATTTCATCTGGAAGAATGTTTTTAGTATAGGTTTCATGGGCACAATTAACACCCAAAGATCAATTTTTTAGCACCTGTTTGACAGGTGCATATCATTGCAATTTTTGTTTGCCTTCATCAAGAGCACCTCTATAGGGTTACAGTGGAAAGGCGCTCCCGACACCCAAAGTGTAATTTTTCTGCACCTGTTTGACAGGTGCATATCATTGCGATTTTTTACAGCAAGGCCAATTCTTGCTTTCATCAAGATTACCTCTATAGGGTTACTGTGGGAAGGTGCCACCGACACCCAAAGACCGATTTTTACTCGCCCGTTACTTCTATACAAAGTCAAAGTGACACCAGAATGTATACGGTGGGAAGGTGCCACCGACACCCAAAGACCAATTTTTACTCACCTGTTACTTCTATACAAAGTCAAAGTGACACCAGAATGTATCCAAAAAATCTC
This sequence comes from Lithobates clamitans, assembly GCA_037952925.1. Taxonomy (NCBI): domain Eukaryota; kingdom Metazoa; phylum Chordata; class Amphibia; order Anura; family Ranidae; genus Lithobates; species Lithobates clamitans. The sequence continues at coordinate 6,582,407 of JBBGZY010000723.1, forward strand.
TAATCTTGTTCCCAGTGCACTACATTGTGGCCTCATCATACACACTGGCTCCCCAGCTGTTGCTGAGAATAAAATAAAGGCAGCTTGCAGGGAAAATGTCATTTTTTTGGCTTTATAAATGCAATTATTACTGCAGCAGATTCTAGACATACTACAGATCTGTCACTTACAGGTAGACTCAGGGGACCCCACAGGCACTATATTGGAAGGAATTTTTTATTTTTATGCTTTCACTTTAAAAATCAAAAAATCATTGCTCATTTAAAAATGACGCATTTCCCCAATTTTTTTTTATTGATACATGTCCCCCAGGACAGGACCTGGACCCCTATAACCATTGTATGCCCAATTACTTCCATACAGTATAAGCCTTCAAAATGGGCACTTTTGATTTTTTACATTTGAGTCCCATTGACTTTAATGGGGTTCGATATTTGGGTCCAAACTTTCACGATGTTCGAAAGTTCTGGTGCGAACCGAACAGGGGTCCATTCGGTCCGTCCCTATCAGTGAGCAAGAAAAGGTTGTCCATTGAAAATAATGAAGGACGAACTACAGCCCTCACAAAGCTTTGCAGCAGTAAGAAGGAGAGAACCAGATTTTGCCGGGCAAAGCTTACTTCTCAAGTTCGCTACCCAGGCAGAGTGTGTGAGAGGACTGTGCTGGGGACTCCATCTGAAAGAGCCTGTGCAAATGAAAGCTCACTGCCATGTTTGGGATAACCCGAGAGTACAGATCATCACCTGAGTGCTGAGGGACGAAGCTGCTGAAAGGATAAGGACTTGCTGTGTTGCTTACCAGAGTTGCCATGGGCAAATCAGAGTGAGTAGACACCTGATTGGAGTTATTGCTGCTGCTGTGTCACTGGGTCTGGTGAGAGAGAGCCTTGTGACCCCTACTTGTTACCACCACTATAGACTGAGCCTTTAAGAACTACCTACCAGCTACCCTATAGCTCTCATACTTCCTGCAGGTGTTATTGACTGCTTTAAAGAGGGCCAACGGTTACCAGCCCCAACCCTTAGCAGGTTGTGTTCGTTTTTCGGGATGTTTGGGGGGGGGGGGCCAAGAAAATGTTTGCACAGGGTCCCATCAATATTCAAGACTGCCCTGGAGGGACCGATTGAGTCCGCCTGCAAAACTGACAGGTGGACCAGATTGGTCCACCCGTGTGAAAGGGCCCTACATAGGGGGTTGATATATTAAATCTGTTGATTGCCAAATCTGGTGCAACTGTGGCGCATTGTAGCCAATCAGCTTGTTCAATTCAGCTGATTGGTTTCTATGCAGGGCTTCACCAGACACTCTAGTTCTAGTAAATTGACCCCAAAGTCTGTGAGATTAATTGATTGATTCTAATAGACTTCATGTAGCGCAGCTGGCATACTGTCTATTCTATAGACAGGATTCATGTGGACTAATGACACTCCAGTCCAGTGCCAAGGTGTCTTATGCCTAGAATCTTGATGAAAGGATTGTGACATCAACCCCGGCTGAACTGGGAAGACATGGCTAAGGTTAGTATTTAATTCTTTTTTTTCTGTTCTTACAGGCATACTTCTTCTCCTCTAATTAATAACAATTTCTACGGAGGGAGGGGGCCCAAATCTAATAAGCAGACCTTACATTTTTGTGAGGTCCACTTTAACTAAGATATATGGGAAAGCCTTATCACATCTCAGTTACATGAGCTAAGTTCACTTTTCCTTAGTTTTATGTCTCTACCTTCTATTTCTCAGTTAGGTTATTTGCATATAAATGAATTCCCTTTCATTTGTTAAGCAGCTGACAGATGACTTCTTTCATTCTAAGTTAGTTTAGCTCCATTTGGAAGAACTAATACGCACTTTACTTTTTGCTAAAAATATGTTTTTACATATACAGGTATTAAAACCCAGACAAATGTAAAAATGTTTAGTCTGCATAAATAATTTCTGAACAAATGCAGGTTATATTTAAATTGTGTTACTGTATGTTTATTACCTCTAATCCATTTTAAATAATAGACTATGCAGAGCAGAAAAAATTAAACAAGGCCGATTGTTGAAATGCTTACTCTGGCTGCTGAAAGATAGGAAGGAGAGCAGGGGTGAGTGACAAAGTATTTCTGCAGTGCTGGCTGCACAATACAGTATGACATGCATTGATGATATGGGAGGGAGGCAGCCCACAAATGTCAGGCAGGCTGAGACTCCTTAGCACAAACAACTGTATGCACTTCACCAAAGCGATTTTTACTTTTCTGCTATGAGCCTGTTTATTCGAACATAGCTTTCTCATTACCTAAGATACCAATGTTATATATACAGGTATATTTTTCTTAGGACAAGCAAGACTTTGTTTTGATAATAAAATCTTATAAATATTATTTTAATTTTAATGCAGTCCATACACAAAAACTATAAAAAAAAACCTTACTTTTTGCTATCTACTAACAGTGTTAGTAAAAAAAAATATTGTTTATGTATAAAAAAAGTATCAATGTTATTCTATAATGTGTACTGCTAAAAATTACACTAAAATTAGGATTCTGCTACAAAGAATTCCAAAGTTATATTTTTTAAGTGGTTCTAAAGCCTAAACATTTTTATACTTTAACGCATTAAAGGCTAAGTTCACCTTTGTTCACCTTTTCTAAATTCCAGCTCTGTTTTGTACCAATATAGCATTAATGTATTTATTTAGCAAAAATAAAACAGCTTTCCATTTATTCTACCCACACTTACTTCACGTTCTTCATGGATGTTTAAAAACACTACTCCATTACTTCTGCCTTACTTCCTGAACAGACTCTAGATCATGACACAGGAAGGAGTTGACCACCTGATCTCATTAGCACACACCCAGCATTATCTGCCCTCAGCTAGTCAACTCCTTCCTGTCATGAAAGAGCGTGCCCCAGGGGGCACGCGGGAGGCGTGCACATAGGAGGACATCCTCCCACAAATGGGGACCCATGTTGTAGCCGTCTTTCACGGTTAATAACTAAAACAATAACCAAATAAAAAACTAATACAAATAAAATAAATACATGTTAAATAAATCTTTTTCTGCATTAAGGTAAATAACCTACAATGATTAGCTCCCCCCAGCCCCCCTCCCCCATCTCCTCTTTCGATCAAGTGTCGTGCCCGTCTTCAGCAGCGCTGCTATCTCTTACTGTAAATATATACTGTATATATACTATATACATTGGATAAATCAAAGCTCAAATCTAATAATGCTACTTTGTATCGCTCTTTGTATCTTGTGTTTGAATAGTGTTTACAAAAAAGTTTTTGACAGACGCAACATTTACAACTGCAACTCCCTGCTGTTATTTTGACAGCTGGGAATTGGCGGCAGCAAGTATGTGCTGTGTGCGGGGGCCAGCAGCACGTATGCGCGGAGGGGGGTTAAGGACAGGATGTATTACACATGTCCTGTATACACTGATGTGTTTTCTGTGTCAGATGCATGCCCACCTTTACTCTTCATGGGTTCCTTCGCCACTACCTTAAACAGTGGTGACATAGGACCTCACTGAATGAACAATAGGATGCAGTGAGGGGCCAGGCTTCTGACACACCTTGGAGTGTCTTGGGCACCGAAGATTCTTCAGAAAGCTTAGCTCTTTAAGAGCAAAGAGAGGTAAGTGAGATATTAACTGTTTATCTGCAAGGAGGCATTTTGTATTAGTGGTTTAATCTAGTGAAAGGAGTGGCTTTAGAGCAAATCTGTGCTTTTCCAAATCAGGCAAAGTAACAGATTTGCTTTAAAACAGTGTCTGTCAACTTTTGTGTTATAGAGATCCATGAATTCTAAATGATCTCAGAAGCATCTCAAACTGATGTAAAACTGATGCTATCGATACTAGCCCCAAGCCATTTACACAGGCCCCAAAGCAGTTCTGAGGGGGATGAGGCCTAACGGAGAAAAACATATAAATCTGACCCTGTAAACGCTGAGGTTTTTATCTTTAAAATGTATTCATTGTCAGATTTCATAGAGAGCGCTGAACTATGCTCTGTCTCTGGGTGATGTATGGTTAGCCAAAATAAATTTTATATTACTGCACATTGAAAAATGATTCCACTGACAAGCATGTTACAGAAATATTTACTGAACTGCTGCATGTCCTATCACATACTTTTAATGAAATAAAATATTATGTACTTAAAGCTACATCCTGAACTGGAACGTATACCACCTCATATAGGGCTGTCAAGGGTGGCACCCCCATAACACCCTCATCAGCTGCCGCCCCGGCCTCCTTGGGGTAGAGATTCAAAGTTTGCAGCCAGGTTCTATTGCTTGTCATGATGTCTTATGTCGTACTCAGCTCCTCATGTGAGTGGAGTAAAAAGCCACCTTCTATAGCTGTGCTCCACACCAGCCTGCCTGGACATTGTCTAATTATAATGTAAGTATGATATGCATTGTGCTGAGGGTAGCATACTGTAGTGTTTGTGGAGCAACTATAATATTTGTGGAGCAACTCTAATATTTGTGGTGGAGCAGCTGTCATATTTTTGGAGCAGCATACTGTAACATTTGTGGTGGAGCAACTGTAAAGTTTGGGGGTGGGGGCACATTGAAATCGTTATGGAGCAGCATACTGCAATATTTGTGGTGGAGTAACTGTATTGTTTGTGGTGGAGCATACTGTAGTATTTGTGGAGCAGCATACTGTAAGATTTGTGGTGAAGCAATATTTGTGGTGCAGCAACTGTAATATATGGAGCAGCATGCTGTAATATTTGTGGTGTAACATACTGTGTTTTTGGTGGAGTGGCATTTTGTAATGTTTCTTTGTGCAGCAAACTGCCCATCAATAAAGAGGGACATGCAGCCACAAATGCATGTGGTTGAAGGGCAGTTGCAGCATCACTTAAATGTGTTGCCTTCAGCGGCAGTACCACCCACTGAATGCAACATGTTATTTAAATGTTTCCGTGGCTGTGAACCAAACACTGTGTGCAGCCCTGATATTCTTCATCTCCTATTTAGGTTGGCAGTCAGGGGGCAGTAAAACCATGGCTCAGCCGCATGCTTTTACTGCCCCTCGGCCACCTGTTTGTGAGCGAGCCCCAAGAGAGTGCACTGACCACCAATGTATGAGGGAGCATTGTCCACCAATGTAAAAAGTGCACACTGAGCACTGACCACCAATGTAAGAAGAAGCACTGACGACCAATGCAAGGGGGCAAACTGGGCATCCAATGTTGTTTGTAATCCTGACCAGGACCTATACCATCCTTTCTCATCCTTTTTACCTCAGAGGAACCCCTAAACTAATTTTCAGGTCTTAGGGAACCCTTACAAAGATAATTCATCAGGGGTCAATGGCAAAAATACACCTTATATTGGTGGTCATTGGGAAGAATGTCCCTTACATTGGTAGCCAGTGGGAAGAATGTCCCTTATGTTGGTTGCAGTGGGAAGAATGTCCCCTACATTGGTAGCCAGTGGGAAAAATGCCCCTTGCGTTGGTGGTCAGTGGGAAGAATGTCCCTTGCATTGGTGGTCAGTGTGAACACTGCTCCTTACAATGGTGGTCAGTGGGAACAATGCCCTTTACACTGGTGGTCAGTGGGAAGAATGTCCCTTACATTGGTGGTCAATGCAAAGAATGCTCCTTACACTGGTGATCAGGGGGGGATGCTCCTTACATGGGTGGTCAGTAGAAATAATGATCCTTACATTGGTGGTCAGATTGTCACCCTTACACCTGTTTAAAAGATCATTGGTGTCATGGATCCATTTTTTGCGCTCATGGCAACTGTCCCTCCTGCCCACCACTTGTCCTGGCCCTGGTTCTGAAAAACATATTAAAATAAAAAAAGTGTGCTGTCCCTTTAAATCTTAAAACCATAAATTAACAAATTCATGAATAATTGCGAAAGAGCAAGTCTAAAAAACAATATGTATGTGCTAACACTTTAAATCACACATAAATAAGTGCAAATGAGCACATATAGAAAACAATATATATATACAGTATGCAGACACTTTAAATCAAACATACAAAAAATAATTGTGCAAATGTGAAAATAATCCTATTTTAAATAATGTGTACAGCAATTCTCAATGGAATATTACAATCCACCAAAAATACATCCAATAAGGTAAAAGTCCACATGCAGTTGATGGTGACAAGGTGCTCGGTGCTTAAAGGAATTCCATTCAACAGTGCTCCAGCGCTCCAAGGTGCTCCTTATGCAGCGTACACATGGTCGGACTTTTCGACCGGACTGGTCCGACGGACGCCGATGGGCCAAATCAGGTGGACAATCCGATCGTGTGTGGGCTTCACCGGACCTTCATCGGACTTTTCCAGTCGCAAATCTGACGGCCTTTAGATTTGGAACATGCTTCAAATCTTTACGTTGTAACTCCTCCGGACCCAGAAATCCACTCGTCTTCTAGTCCGACGGACAAAAAACGACGCTAGGCCAGCTATTGGCTACTGGCTATTAATTTCCTTATTTTAGTCCGGTGTACGTCATCACGTACAAATCCGTCTGACTTTTGTGTGATCGTTTGTAGGCAAGTCCGTTTGTTAGAAAGTCCGTCGGAAGTCCGTAAAAAGTCGGACAGGCCATCGGACTTTTGTTGCTGAAAAGTCCGACCATGTGTACGCGGCCTTAGAGAAAAAGAGGGGCCTCTTACTGAATGGAAATTATCTCAAATTACAGAGACCAAAAATGCACAAACTCCATCTCCAAGATTAGCACTCTCACTGGCAAAAGACTTCTGATAGTACACCTTCATTAATGGATTGCATGAACCAGCCCTTTGAGATTATAAAGCCACTTTCCGCAAAAGCATATGTAGGGTACAAATAGGGAGAAGCCTCATAGCGTAATACACTCAAGTCAACTTTATTAAAAAAGGAATTGCACTTACATTAAGCAGTTAAAAATGGTAGCAATGATAAAACAATTTGGCCACAGTGTCACCCATCTCACCGACATGTGATGACGTCACACACAGACTCTTTCCGACGTGTTTCCCCACAAATGGCATCCTCTGGGATTGGAGATTTGCACTTTTGATCTCTGTAATTTGAGATCATTTCCATTCGGTAAGAGGCCCATCTTTTTCTCTAAGAATCACCTTTAAGCACCAGAGCACTGTTGAGTGGAATTCCTTTAAGCACTGAACATTTGTTACCACGAACTGCATATGGACTTTTACCTTTTAGTTGTCTTTTTGGTGAATTTTAATATTCCATTGAGACTTACTGTACACAATAATTTTTTTGTATGTGTGATTTAAAGTATCAGCATATATTTATTGTTTTCTATATTTGCGTATTTGCACTTATTTATGTGTGATTTAAAGTGTTAGCACATACATATTGTTTTTTACACTTGATCTTTTGCACTTATTCATGAATTTGTTAATTTATGGTTTTGAGCACACCTTCTTTATTTTAGCATGGTTTATGGGCCCAGTGTTCGGCATAGTTGCAGCAGTCCACATTATTCCCCTTTGGCTGAGCACAAGAATTCATTTTATTTGTTTCTGAGAAACATATGCCAACTACTTTATTTAGACACTCATGTGCTTGAGGTCTAAATGAAACTCAAAATGTTCAAGTTGAAGACACAATGCATTTTGTTGTTAGCAGTCAATTCCTATATAGAGAAAATGCATTTATTATAAATACTTGTTAATATATAAATACATACCTACAAGCCTTTCAGTTACGCAAAAGGGAGTGATAGAGGGGAGTTAGTTATCTCTGGAGCAGGAGCAGAGGGGAAATCTTCCAACAGGGATATCTGTTGCTTTGAAAATAGTTAAAGGTGGTATTTCTCCTCAATTTTGGGGAGATCTTCTTGTACTTCTTGTCTATGAATGAGGGGGAAATCTCCTTCAAGGGGACACAAATAGCAAAAAAAAACGCAACGATTCAAAGCTTTCCCCGCTCTGTCCATAACTAGAAACATTTATTTTTGGCTGGGATTACACTTTACCAATACACCCACTATAACAGCCACAGACACCAGAGGACACCAGTCGCAGACACCAATCCTGTTGCGCTCTGAGGACTGCTCAGTTCTCCGACTGTAGCGAGTGCAATGGTAGCCTAATGGTGCTTTATCCAGTGTCATTTAGAAATGGAATTGAGTAAATACCTATTCACCAGTTGTACTGCAGTAAAAAGCAGTTAATAGAGCTTTTTTGATCCTCTATACCCTTAATGTCAAAGAAAATGTGCAGCAAAATGCCAATGTAATAAATCAGCTTTGTTCTCTTGTTTATTTAAAGGTTTATTGTAGAAGAAAGTTTTCTTGTAGGTGTCTGTTTACCTGTGTATACATTTTTCTTAAATAAACCTTTGATTGAACAAGAAAACAAAGCGGCTTCATTACATTGGAGATTTGCTGTGTCTCTTAGGACAGGGGAAGGTCTGAAATCTGCATTTCCTCTTTTGGTTGTATAGTGTCAGCTGCCATGTGAAAGCAAAGTCTTTGTTGTGTAAAAGTCTCATTGCACTTGAGGTTGCGACAAACAACTAATTAGGGCAAATTACTTTTTACTTTACATGGTAAATTATAATTATCTTTTCAAAATGTTTTGCTGTAACTTATTTATCTTGTTATTTAGTCAAACGTAGCAGTTTTCAATATTATTGATTTTGAGTTACTTGAGGCTCTTCTAATATAATGGATGAAATAAAGTGCTTTTCTAAGTGAAGACTGTCAAACATAAATTTTAGAAGAAAGATACTCACTATCATAGGGGAGGAAAAGTTCTATAAGGAAAAAGCTCAAATGTGGATTAGTTCTTTGGTGTATTTGATCTATACTGAACTTTAAGGGCTCATGCATATGAACATCCCTCAAAGCATTTTTTTTTTGTAGGAAAAAAACACCTGTGTCACATCTACCAACTTTTTCATCACCATTAATAGCACAGTTATCATTCCTTCTCCTCATACAAGGGTGGTAGGTGTAATCCTGGACCCTGACCTCTCCTGTCAGCCAACACATCCAATCACTGTCCTTATCTTACCACCTTTACCTCCAATATTTTCAGAAAAAACTCCACTTTCTTAAAGTGTTACTAAACCCACAATAGTAAAAACAGTCTGTATATGTAGTAAAGCATGCTTGTTGTGCTCACCGTGGAACATAAGGGGTTAACCCTCTGCAGTGTGTAAAAGGGCTGTTTGATCCTGTCTTCTCTGATCCTTCCTCCTTCCACTGTCCCCTAATAATTTCTTGATAACACAGAGTCTATGGAGTCAGGCTGCACATGCTCAGTTTGGTGTGTATTGCTAGAGATGTTTTTTTTTTTCTTGGGAGGATGCATGATCAGTTTAGTGATAAGCAGTTTCCATTTACTAAAATAATTGCATTTCCACGTTTTGTGTACTGTGGGAGACCAGATATAATGAATGCAGGATCCTGGGTTAAGTAACACTTTAAACAATTACACCACAAAGCTACTAATTAACTCACTTGTTCTCTCGCTTCAACTACTGAAATGACTTCCTCATGGACCTACCTCTACACAGACTATCCCCTCATCAGTCCACAATGAATGTAGCTGTCAGACTCATCCACTATACCAGCCACCCAATGTCCATTAAACCTCTCTGCAAATACTTCCACTGGCTTCTGTTAGCCCAACAATAACATTCAAAATACTAAGAACAACATACAAAGCCATCCTCAACTTTACACACAAGCTACATCTCCAACCTCATCTCAAAATTTTGCCCAAGTAGCCCCCTCTGCTCCATCTAAGACCCTCTGCTCTTTAGCTCCCTCATTCCATTGTCCCATGCTCGCTTCCAGGACAGCTCCAGTGCCTCTCCTGTCCTCTGGAACTCCTTACATCAATCTGTATGGCTATCTCCTATTCTGTCTGCTTTTAGGTATTCCATGAAAACCTAAAAATGTTACTTTCACCGTCTACTCCTTCACAGAAAAGTTTCAGAATGGTAGCTCCGTCTAGCCATGTTTTCATCAAAGGCCTAATTTTATATGTCCAGGTTTATGAAAGATTTACTTTAGGCCTTAGTCAATTTTTATCTTTTGGATGTGGTTATTGTGACATACCAAAGAAAAAAGAAATGAATGAACAATTTGTTACTTAGTGGATCTTATTAAAAGGGATTAATGCAATAATAGTGCTTTCATATTTGATTTTTAACCTTTAAAAAAGTCTGTCCAAAACAAAAAAAATTCACCAAAGTAACTAAGCAGAAGTTACGTTTGGTAACAACTCCATGAAAAATTAAACTTGGTCCTACCCCCCCCCCCCCCATAACTCCTTATGATCTCTGTTGGTTGTTGAGGCTACCCATTAAAGAAGCAGTAGGTTGGATGGCTTGCAAGAGTGAACAAACTAGACTTTTACGGGAAAACTTTAGTTTATTTTTGGATCTACTAATCACTTTGACGTTAGGTTTTTATTGCATTGCATCATTCTGTACTTACTGTAGAATTGAACCAATTTATAATTTGAACCAATTTCCTTTAAATGTTCAAAAGAATTCTCCATCCTCCCTTCCCTGTCTATTAGCTTGTCTATCTATCTATCTATCTATCTATCTATCTATCTATCTATCTATCTATCTATCTATCTATCTATCCAGCATTCTTTTTAGAAAGTAATGTATTGATCATCACCATCATCATTATCAGTACCATAATAATAATTACAACATGAAATATTTATATAACTATAATTAACTGTAATAAAAAGAAATACAGACATATTTTTGCTTATCAGATGGATGCACCAGTAGAATGAATTTGGTTACACTAATGTAAATAACAGTATTACTACTAGTAACAGTGTTAAAACATTATCTCAGTATCATTGCTCTTTTGTGTACTTCTATATGAGTTATTAGATGAACACCATTACAGTTAGTTAAAGATGTAATTAAACTGTCACTCTGGACACATAGACAGATTTTTAATGGCAGTCCTGTAAGCTCAGAGCCTGACAAGTCACTGCAAAGTCTTAATCTCCCTGCTGTAATCAAGGGCGAATGACTTAGCCCAGGGTTTACAGCGTTATATATAAAGATTGTCACCAATTAACAATGAATGATGCAATGGACCGTAAAAAAAGATGACCTGGCAGTTGATTAATTGATGCTACTTTGGAACATCAATTTGCATTCTCAGATCCCTGTTCAAGTTGCTAGAATCTTGTATGCTATAAAAGAATACCAATAAGCCACTCAAGTGAAATGAGGCATAGGAGGCAATGACAGCAAAAGGGGATATGAAATACAAATCCTATCAAAGCTCCCATAGTTATTGAAATTAGGCAAAAATATCATACAAATTACAAAATAATAAATGACTAAGCTTTGATAAATAAGTGACGAGCGTTACAAAGTAGAGACATATGAGTTGTTTTCTTTTATGATTAATGATGATACGATAAGAAATAAAAGCTGACAAATAAACAGGTTGGTTTATAAGGGCAAGGGGAAGATCAAAATCCCAGAACTTCCCAATTCGTTCTAGGTGTATCCTATTCACACTCCTGGGTTGTTGTGACACATGGCAACACACCATACATACATTAATGCTGTTCAGTGTCATTCATTTTAAATGGCATGCCAACACACAATGGTAATGTCCTACACTACCGAGCATTGTGGTGTGCTGCAATGCAAAAAACGGTGCATGTCCATTTTCTGACCCATTGTGGTGCAAGAAAGGGCTGCCATATAGGCATTGTACACTTTTAAATGTTTTTATTGTTTTAACTGGGTATTAGTGTAGTTGAATTCCCTGTGTTATTTGCTTGCCTTAACTTGTAATGATGGACTCGTATGTTGTGGCTGCAGTTTGTCTTATCATGGTTGATCGATCCCCCTATATCCAATGTATTCATTCACCTAGCTTGTCCCTATCCACTAAAGGGGCAGGCACCTTTTTGTTCTGGGTCATGACCCATGCCTTACAATTTCTTCTGTGTTGCATCACAAATTTCTCATCCTGGTTGTGTCTGTGTTAGATCTAATTACTGTGTTGTAGATGCCTACATAGGACTAGACTGAGAGACCCAGGGATTGTGTTTCTTAGAAGGAAATGTCAGCTCTTAGATTACAGACAGAGGTCATGCATTTTCCAATGCAGTGCCATGCGACACCTTAAAACACAAACAGAAACTTCTGACCCAGGATTGTATAGATTTACTCTACTGTAGGCTGTGTGTACAAAGCAACAAATGACACCATGCAACTACATGATCAATGCACATATTATGCAGGTGAAGAACACAAGATGCAGGTAGGAAGGTTTATAGTGTGTTAATATGCATGGGTTATCTCACGGCTAGTGACTGTAATTAAGGTGTAAATGGGCCCTCCCTGAAGTGGAACTAAACTCATCCTGCAAAAGAAGATAAATACCAAGCTTTCTTACAGGAATGTGTCAAAACTTGCAGATTTGCATCAGCCACTGCTAGTATCTTACACTTCTGTGTGTGTCAGATCCAAATTTAAGAGAAACTACTTATTGTCTACTAAAACAATACACTATTGTAAAAACTTAGCAAATACTAATTCAAAGATACGTGGAATTGGTATTTAATAGGTCAGCACTAAAATAAAGTCTGATTGGTTGATATCGGTTACTGCACCTAAACATTTCTCTTAATATCTCGAAGTGCAAACTTATATCCAATATTGGTGCCAAAACCAGGATGTCATTAAGCTCTCTAGACTGCACAGTGTAAATCTGAAGGAGATGAAAATTTTTTCTCACACAGCTATCCAATTATGAATTGCTTTCACTAAAATCATCATTTTAGAATATCCTACATTGCACCACTACTATAGATGCTGATGCATAAGTCAAACACACAGAGAAAAAAAAAAAAAAAACCATAACATATTCAGTATTTCATTTGTGGCAGAGAAAATAGGTTAATGAATGGCAAAGAAGTGATATTAAACTGTACATCTATTTTGTACACACATCATACCTGTCATCCGTTGGTATATATATATATATATATATATATATATATATATATATATATATATATATACAGTGCAGATCCATTTTAACATTTATTGCACTCGTTTTTAATACTCATTTTATTAGTCTTAAATTAATAATAAAGCAAAATAATTCTACTGCATATAAAGGATGTCAGTTAATGGCTAATACTGTATGTGTTCAATTCTTAAAATTCTGAGTTTTTATGTTACTTGTTGTTTGTGTTATATTTTTATTATGTGTGTGTGACTTTACTTCTTCTCACCACAAAAATATATAGGTAAGTCAGATAGCTTCTTATGAAGTTTTGTTCTCAAAAGGTCTCAAATGTTGCTTTGTACAAACAACATGCCTCCTGAGACCCAGCCTGTATGGATAGTATGGCAACTTGCTGAATCCACATGCCCCCAACAAGAGTCAAAAGTAAAATAAATAAACAAGCGCACAACACAGTAACTGTGTCCTTTGTTAAACAAACAAATAAAAGTGTCCCAGGATGTAAATCCATCATCAATTACAAACTGCAGTGATTTAGACCCATGTCAATGGGGATGAATAACATCCACCAACCTGTCGAAACAAAACACGCTGGTGCAACAAGACAATCTATTCCTGATGGGTTATTGCTGCAAATTACATTTCCCCTAGTTGGCAGCTGGGTGGAAACAAAAGAGCAATGGATCCCAGGTGATGTCATTGACTAAACACAGTCATGACAATACTTGGTCAATGATGTGAACCAGAATGCTGATTCCTAAAAAGCTTTGTTCTATATTGTTCAAAACAATAATGTCAATAATAATAATAATAATAATAATAGTAATAAAATTCAGGTTTGTGTGGCAAAGTTATATTTTCTTCATCATTACATGATGGGTACTTCAGTCTTTAGACAGTTCAAAAATATATTACCATTTTTATTTAGATGTGTGCCAAAAACAGATCTATCAGGCATAATGCCATCTACTAGTCCAATCTACATTATTAAAGGTTTCTGCTACTAGATGGATTAAATCAATAGATGAATAAATCAAATTTTAATATGTTGTATTTGCTCCCAGTGTTATTGGTAAGGTTTATGTGAGCCTTATAAAATAATATTAGACTGGAACTTTTTCATAAACTATCAGGTAAAATAAGATTATAATAAAAATAGTTCTACTAACTGACCTTAATAAATTTGCGTTAGCTCTGTAAATTATACTGCATCTGTTAATAATCCAAGTACCTCAAGCTCAAGTGATGCAAAATCAAATAGCAGTATTAGAATTGATTAGCACTACATTAAAACTTTTACAAAAGTTCCAAAACATACTTTTACTTTTGGTCTTGGATGGGTGCTATGCCCTATAAAAAAACAATTTGTAAAAATGTTATTGACATGCTCAAACGTATACAAATGGACCTAAAGTAACATCAATTTTGACAAAGACGTGATCCTATGTTGTACATATTCAGTCAAAAGAGTAGATAAGACAAGGCCTCTGCAATGTAGCATACACAGAAGGAATACAGTATATTATATAGACAATTGGGAAGTTATCATATTGCTGAAGACAAATTAAATGAGAGACCTAATCACAGACTGTTTGCAGGAATAAGTGCAAAATACTATAGTCACTATATAATTAGAGTATAATTGGTTGAGAAATTATTAAACCAAAAGTGTTGCATACCGTCTCAAATATCAAGATATTTGGAACTCAGTACCAGATTACAAATGAGTGTAAGACACTGTAGCCTGGGTACATTGGACTGAAACGCATAACAACCATTGTACAATCAAGTAGGAGCTACGTCTATAATGGACAGCAAGTCTGCCACATACCCCATGTTTTCTGCAGTTTGTTTGGGCAACCTCTGAGGTCATAGATGAGCGTCTTATGTGGGAGCATTTTAATAATCTACACCCTCCATTGTTGTAAGGTAGGCACTCCAGCTTGGATCAACATCTTAGCTATTATCTTCGTGGCAGTAAATAATACCCCATGTGAAAAGGTGTACAGATATCTGTTTACTTCTAAAGACTCAGGAGTGCCCAGCTGGCATAACACCGGGGAATCCATGATGTTATGCAAAAAGATTTGTATCTGCCTCCAGTAAGTCTGTATCTGTGGGCAGGAGCAGGATAGGTGAAAAAAGGAGTCAGGGGCCCCTTGACACCTAATGAGTTATAACATGGTGTCATGAAGATCCTGCCAGTAACCGGCGTCCCAGGCGCACGGGAACTTGGCCACGGGTTCCATTGCACATGCGCGCGCGTTCACGGGTGCGGTTACACACGGGCACGTGCGCGCGCACTCCCGCTGGTGTCAGGCGGGCTATTTAAACCTGCCTGTCACACTCCTTCCCCGCTGTCTGCTCTACAGCGTTCTGCGAGTGTTACCTGATCTGATCTGTGTATCCTGTTATCTGACCCGGCTTCCTGTTTGACGATCCTGCTATCTGCCTGCACCAGACCCTTTTGGCTTGCCTGACCATCCCTCTGCATTACCCCTGGTACCTCTGCTATCCGACCGTTACTGACCACCGGCTTGTTGACCCTCCACTGTGTACATCAGCTTCCAGCCTGCTATTACCTGCTGTTGTTCCTGGTTCCAGTCCAGCATTCCAGTCTCTGTTTTCAGTCTACTCTTCAGGTTCCTGACTCCGGAGGGTGCCACCACTACTGCCTTTCAGCAACTGTTGATCCTGCCAGGCACCCATACCACTCTTTACTCCTGGCCCTCTGTCTCCATTCCAGGGGAATGGGAGTGGGAGCTGTAAGGGAGGTCTTTCTCTGCACTTCAGGCTCACAACCCACCAGGTACGTGACACATGGATTATGAGATAGTTTATAATTGATAATTGTTGACAAATAGATATGATGAAATATAGATGGGTGAGCTTATCATAAAAGTTGCATATATATGAATCAAAATTCTGCTCCTGAACTGGCTGAATTTCCACCTATGTTTGGACAGTGTGGTTGAACAGAAATTGATCTACCGATTGACTTCTATTCAACCGCTCTGCTGGAAAATTTTCTCTCAATCAACCCTGTAGGCTATAGCCTGCAGCGTTGATCAGTGTAATGCCCACTCTCAGAATACAAAGACACAGTGGGAGGATTCCCCCCATCTACCTTGAATGTGTGAATGGTGGAATCGGGTCAGTTTTTTTTCCTTCAACCTTCCAGTTGAACAATAAACTGGACTTATCTATGGCTAGCTTGAATTTCAGGGAGACTAATCAGTGGCTGGTTAGACCCTCTTCCCAGGTCTCATCATTAATAGGACTCAAACCAGCTTCCTGCAAAATCATTCTGTTTTAAATCTGGACTCATACCATGGGTTTCTGGAGTAATGTACAGATTTTGAAGTGTTGCCTATTATGCAACTGCATAAAGGGTACTGAGAAAGCTTTGAACCTGGCTGTTAAATAAAGATGCATTTAGATATGTTGTAGTCCTATTAGCTAGTAGTAACTGGCCATGGTCCTCCCTGAACAGTTTCTCCACACCAAAGATTACCTTGCACCAAGTACTACTGTTTATGTGTGGGGGCTATCAATCCCTTGACAAACTATCCTTATTAAATGTAATAACAAACTGTCTTCACAAATTGTAATTAAAGCATATGTAAATCTTAGAACAATAATTTGTAGTATTGCTGGTCCTTAGCTGTGGTGTTTTATTTTACTTTATTTTACTTTATTTTATTCTGGTAATCCTGCCATTCAATTTTTGTTCTAGGATGACAGCCATACTGAGCAGTATGGAGATAGACATGGAGGGATTGATTTATTAAAAGTAGAGAGTACAAAATCAGGTGCAGCTGTGCATGGTAGCCAATCAGCTTCTAACTTCAACTTGTTCAATTAAGCTTTGACAAAAAAATCCTGGAAGCTGATTGGTTTCTTTGCAGAGCTGCAAAAATGTTGTGACAAATGTTATTTTTGTGACATTTTAGTGCATCGGGAATCTCTCTGATTTCAATAGGTTGACTTAAAGCAACGCAGATTAAAGCATGACATAATGGGTCTGGTTTGCTAAAACTGGATAGTGCAAAATCTGGTGTTACAGCTCTGCATAGAATTCAATCAGCTTCCAGGTTTTTCTGTCAAAGCTTAATTGAACAAGCTGAAGTTAGAAGCTGATTGGCTACCATGTACAGTTGCACCAGATTCTGGGTGTCCCAGTTTTAGAACATCTTTCCCAATGTGTGTTCACGCACATGCACCAATGCATGAAGCACATCTAAATCAAACCAATGAAATACATTTTTAACAACTGCTTTTGGATACAATGATCAAAATGAATTAGTCTTTAAGAAAAGACCACAAGCGTATTAATCTCACATCATCTACCATTTACCTAATTTGCTTTCTCGTTTTTTAACAATCTGTACCTAAAGCAGGTCATCAATTTATCTATGCTGATCTCTTGAGCTCTGATCAATATTATTAGAAAGCCTGGATAAATGATTCCTGCAGGTTCATGGACCAATGTAATTTTTCATGCATTTGTCATGTAGGTTGTATTGATCATTCTCTTATTTGCTTGTTGCAAAATTATTTAATCAGTCTTGTTTTAGTCTTGTTAAAGTTCTGGTGATTCTGCTTAATATCTGATTTTATATAATGAATCAAAGAGTTGCAAAAGGCATCAATACAGGATGGAACTGTGGGAGCCTAAAATAGCACAGTGCCACGTCCTGAATATTAGTTATATAAATAGAAGAAGTTGAAAAAATTGACTTTCCAGGCACCAATTATAGAAAAATAAACAATAATATTTTATTAACAATTTAAATATACATTTAAAATACTGCAAACTATTTGCAATAACAACTAAACCTCTCCAATATGAACTATAAATGTCAGAGATCATGCCATGTGGGACATGTATGACTTAAATAGATATTATTCATTAAGCTCATGGGCTCTACATGTTTTGCGAAAAAAACGCTTCTTCAGAAGCTTGATAAGCGTTCTAGGGAGAGAAAGAGGCAATAAATAATTATAACAGTAATGTAAACATTCAAATATGGCATAATTATGTACAAAGGGTCTCAACAAATGCGTGAAACACTGCAAGGTAACATCAAAGGGCGGCCAAGCAACAGGCATGCAATGTGTGCAGCAAACATGTGGGAATGTGCCAAATAGAAAGTGGTATTTCAGTAGCCATATATAACAAAAAAAGGGGGAAAAAAGGAATTCCCCAAATTTATCAACAGTGTTTTCATATTCATTAATTCACCAACTAACAAATTGGTTAACTAATGAACTGATATATTGGAATTTATTAAAAGTGCCTGAAATTTACTTGGCTGTTACCTTTAATCATAACAAAATGGTGTAACGCTGTTCCTCACCTTTAGAAGCCCCCTTTCTCATAAGGCAAGGAGGCCTACTGGTACTTGGTTGCCCCCAGGACTTATACACAATGCTATAATACCTGACAACCACACCGAGACAGGTGTGAACTGAGCAAAGCAAACAGGTACTTGTGGTTGTCAGACAGGCAGAGTGGTTCAATGACAGTCCAGATACAAAGCAGGCAAGGTTCAGAATAGTCAGGGTCAAATCCGTTGTCAAAAGACAAGCAGAGTTCAGAGGGTAGCAGATATCCGATCCAAGGTCATCAACAAGGGAATCCAAACAGTAGAGCAGGACAGAGAAACAGAGACCTTGGGGCACGTGTTACAAATGCAATATCACAAGCATGAGACTGCAGGCTTGGCTGGTTTAAATCAGGTTTGGTCTCCACCCAGAGACTGACCACATCGATCATCTTGCAAGTGGACAGACAGACAGGAAGAATGTGACACAACCAAAACCAGGATGCTGGAATGAGACCAGCATCTGTGATGGAGCAAGAGCGCTAGAAGTTCCTGGCAAATAGGTAATTAATTACATTTAAAAATAAGTAATATTAATAAATAATATGCACACCTAATGCATACCTTTATTAGTATATAATTTCCTTATGAAATAATAATAATAATATATAATCTTCACTTGTTTAAATTCAGGTTCACCTAAACCGACAGTACCATAAAAATTAAAAAGTGGATTACATTATTATATAAAATGATATACATAAGTGAAAGAACTACTGAAGGAACCATATGTACAAGTACCTACTCAACTGAGTAGAAACTGACATTTATACAACTTTGCTGTTTGGTTTATGACTTTACTTGAAAAAAGTTGACAAAAGGAGATAATATTGCCAGTAGCTTCTTTGATGGAAGTTCTGGTCAGAAAGTCAGCTATGTCCTTTAGTCAGTTGCAGCTGTTGACAAAGCTATAAGTGTATTTTTATTTTTTTTCAATATCTAAAGAAACACAATAATCACAAGCTGCTTTTTATAAAGAAAAAAAAAATGATGTGTCTGTCAGCTGATAAAAACTAAAAAATAGCGAATATTTTTATTTATCTATGTTGGCAGTGAGGAGAAATGTTTTAAGACAGATTTGACATTTTCAGCCAGTGTTTTTTTGATTTTTTTTTATAATTGACCTCCTTTTGTGTCCGAATGAATCATATTTGACATATATAGATATAATGGCTTGTCCTAGGCTGAATGAATAAAAATAGCACTGAAGGTGTTCCACCTAAAAAAAAAATGTGCTAGAATGTGTAATATATTAACATATAGCCTGACCACTTGTCATTTTTGAAGAGTAAATTGCCTTCTCTATATGAGACAGCTGAGGTTTGGAGCTAATTATGTACCAAAAATACATATTAGTGAAACTGAGCATAGTTTATCTTAGTGAAATAATTTTTGTTTCTCTAGTTTGTTTTTAGAAAAGGTACTGTATATATTATATTAGTAAATGTAATGAAAAGGAACATCATGCATTTGCCTAAATCTCAACCGAATCCAATTTTTAATGCAACACTGTTCACCTGTCCATACATTAATACATTTTTTTTATTTTTTTACATACTTAAAGTGCTATTAAATGTATAACCAAAAATGTAATATATTGCAGTTTAGCAAT
Source organism: Lithobates clamitans (assembly GCA_037952925.1). Taxonomy (NCBI): domain Eukaryota; kingdom Metazoa; phylum Chordata; class Amphibia; order Anura; family Ranidae; genus Lithobates; species Lithobates clamitans. The sequence goes on from JBBGZY010000723.1 coordinate 6,602,374, forward strand.
CTTTAGATATGGTGGCTGCATTTGTTTTCTTTTTTAGGCTTTGTTCCCCTTTATGGGTGATCTTACCAGTAACACACTTCCAAAATTAGGGTGCCACGACTCTGGATGATGGAGCAACAGAGACACCTTAGGACAGCAGCATTGTCAGTCTGGGGGAATGAAATGGTAAAATGACTAGCAGATTCAAAGACACTAAACAAATTGAAGTCAAACTCCAGCTCACACTCCAAATTTTCCCATTACAATAGTAATTAATTTAAACAAATCTGAAATAACGAAACACATTCTATTCTATTCTTTTATTTCTATTCTATACGAATCCATTCTTTGCTATTCTATTCAAATTTATTCTATTCCAAATTGGAAAATTTATTCTATTCAAAATTTTTGGATGAAATTCAGATTCAAATCATTTTCAAATAGAATTCAAATCATTTTCAAATTGAATTTGAATTTCAGAATAAAATATAAAATAAATGAATAGAATAGAAAAAAATATATAGAATAGAAAATAATAGAAAATAAAATAATAGAGTATAACTGAGTAAAACAGAACAGAATAAAAAATAAAACAATAGAAAAACATAGAATAGAAAATAAAGGGATAGAATAGAAAATCAAGGAATAAAATAGAAAATAAAAGAATAGAATAGAATAGTAAAACAGAACAAAATAGAATAGAAAATAAAAGAACAGAATAAAATAAAATAGAAAATAAGGGAATAGAATAGAATAAAAAAAATAATAGAATATAATAAAATAGAAAAAACCTAACTATCTTCTGAAATTTAAATTTCAAATAGAATACAAAAGAATAGAATAGAAAAAACAATAGAACAGAATAGAATAAAATATAATATAACCTTCTTCCGAAATTTGAATTTGGAATAGAATAAATTTGAATAGAATAGCAAAGAATGGATTCGTATAGAATAGAAATAAAAGAATAGAATAGAACTAAATAGAAAAAAACATTGAGTAGAATAGAATAAAATAGAAAGAATATAACCATCTTCCGGAATTTGAATTTTGATTAGAATAAATTTGAATTCAAATAGAATAGAAGAGAATAGAATATAATAGAAAAGAAAAGAATAGAATAGAAAAAACAGTAACATAGAATGGAATAGAAAAAATATAACCATCTTCCAAAATTCTAATTTCGAATAGAATAAATTTGATTTAGTATGCAATGAATTTGAATCAATTCAAACTCGAATAAACAAAACGAATTCCGAAAACTAATTAAAGAATTTAACTAAATGAATGTATGCAAAGAACAAATTGAAATGAAACAAAATTATTTTTTTTTGTTCTGCACATGTCTATGTACTGTGGATAAGGCTACAAGTGGTCAAAAGAGTAATCATTGAACCATACAAGGACTTTTGGAAGATGAGGTTACAGCAACAGTTTTGTTCCTTTTGTGATAAAGGCTTTACATAAATAAATAAAAATGGATCATTGTAAGCACCCTCTGCGAATGTTTTGTCTCAACCCTCTACCTGCTACATCTGCAGGGCAGCTTATTCTGTTGAAAAAAACAACAAACTTACTGGCAGGATCACCAGGTAAAAATAAAGGAAAGAAAGCCTAAAACGGAAAACAAATGTATCCATCACATTTAAGAATTGATAGGCTGTAATATAATAATTGTTTGCTTTTGGTATTACTACTGCTTTATTGCTGCAGCGAATATTAAAATACAGCACATTGGAGAGTCTGACTGCTGCTAATTCAATGTATTTTAACTCTTGTTTGTTTTATGTTGCAAAAATGAAAGAAAAAACAACAACATACTTTTTGCTGTTTATGCAGCTTGACTGAATTTCAGTTATAAATATCATGGGTTCAGATGGGTTTTAGGGCTCCCTTCACACTGCTGCATTGTGGTAAAATGAAGTGAAACACATTTTATTGCATGGCACTAAAATGCACAGGAATTTGTAGTGCTCTTCTTTTTGAATGGCACCCCGATCCACTACTACAGTAGTAGGCCACAAGGCACATGCTATGCGTTGTGGTGCTCTGCATTATTAAATAGGTGTCAGATTTTTCATCAAAAATAAATAAGATACCATAAAGTGGTATCAGTGGGGGACGGAAAGTATTCAGACCCCCTTAAATTTTTTACTCTTTGTTATATTGCAGCCATTTGCTAAAATCATTTAAGTAAATTTTTTTCCTCATTAATGTACACACAGCACGCCATATTGACAGAAAAACACAGAATTTTGACATTTTTGCAGATTTATTAAAAAAAAGAAAAACTGAAATATCACATGGTCCTAAGTATTCAGACCCTTTGCTCAGTATTTAGTAGAAGCACCCTTTTGATCTAATACAGCCATGAGTCTTTTTGGGAAAGATGCAACAAGTTTTTCACACCTGGATTTGGGGATCCTCTGCCATTCCCCCTTGCAGATCCTCTCCAGTTCTGTCAGATTGGATGGTAAACGTTGGTGGACAGCCATGCTCCAGAGATGCTCAATTGGGTTTAAGTCAGGGCTCTGGCTGGGCCATTCAAGAACAGTCATGGAGTTGTTGTGAAGCCACTCCTTAGTTATTTTAGCTGTGTGCTTAGGGTCATTGTCTTGTTGGAAGGTAAACCTTCGGTCCAGTCTGAGGTCCTGAGCACTCTGGAGTAGGTTTTCATCCAGGATATCCCTGTACTTGACCGCATTCATCTTTCCCTCGATTGCAACCAGTCGTGCTGTCCCTACAGCTGAAAAACACCCCCACAGCATGATGCTGCCACCACCATGCTTCACTGTTGGGACTGTATTGGACAGGTGATGAGCAGTGCCTGGTTTTCTCCACACATACCGCTTAGAATTAAGGCCAAAAAGTTCTATCTTGGTTTCATCAGACCAAAGAATCCTATTTCTCACCGTCTTGGAGTGCCTTAGGTGTTTTTTAGCAAACTCCATGCAGGCTTTCATGTGTCTTGCACTGAGGAGAGGCTTCCGGAGGGACACTCTGCCATAAAGCCCCAACTGATGGAGGGCTGCAGTGATGGTTGACCTTCTTCAAATTTCTCCCATCTCCGGACTGCATCTCTGGAGCTCAGCCACAGTGATCTTTAGGTTCTTTACCTCTCTCACCAAGGCTCTTCTCCCCCGATAGCTCAGTTTGGCTGGACGGCCAGCTCTAGGAAGGGTTCTGGTCACCCCAAACGTCTTCCATTTAAGGATTATGGAGGCCACTGTGCTCTAAGGAACCTTAAGTGCAGCAGAAATTTTTTGTAACCTTGGCCAGATCTGTGCCTTGCCACAATTCTGTCTCTGAGCTCTTCAGGCAGTTCCTTTGACCTCATGATTCTCATTTGCTCTGACATGCACTGTGAGCTGTAAGGTCTCATATAGACAGGTGTCCTAATCAAGTCCAATCAGTATAATCAAACACAGCTGGATTCAAATTAAGGTGTAGAACCATCTCAAGGATGATCAGAAGAAATATACAGCACCTGAGTTAAATATATCAGTGTCACAGCAAAGGGTCTGAATACTTAGGACCATGTGATATTTCAGTTTTTGTTTTTTAATAAATCTGCAAAAATGTCAACAATTCTGTGTTTTTTCTGTCAATATGGGGTGCTGTGTGTACAATAATGAGGAAAAAAATGAACTTAAATGATTTTAGCAAATGGCTGCAATATAGCAAAGAGTGAAAAATTTAAGGGGGTCCGAATACTTTCCGCCCCCACTGTATATGTATGTTCAGGCAAATACCACAAGATGGAGCTCATGATCATAGGCCATCAATGCATTGAGCAAAATACACTATGCGGTCAATTCACAAAGCTTTACAGCATGCGATAAGGGTATCAGGTTACTCATTTGCATAAATTATCGCAAGCGGTAAATAAAGTCCAAATAAGAAAAAAAAAGAATGACTATGTGGTATTTACCCGAAAAAAAGTGCAGATAAATATTGCATAAAAAGCTCTTAAATTCTATTCACAAATGGACCAAAGAGTAAAAAAGTATGCGATAATTAACACCAGGGTTTTGCTAACTGTATTATATGCAGTATTTATCTAAAAAACAACCTGGGGTCAGGGGACCCCCACACTGCTTTTTGACAACTATCTGGTTGCTAAGCAGCGTGATTGATCATGGATTTACATTGGGGGACACTGTTTTTTATTTTTATTTTTTAATAAAGGACTTGTCAAAAACTATCTCTGTGTTTTTAATTTTTTGTACCCATTCACATTGGGGGGCGGGATCTGGGGGCCCCACCTCCAGACCCCGACAACCACCAGCCAGGGCTGTCGGAAAGAGGCCCCCGTCTCCATCAACATGCTCTTGGGTGGGAGGCAGAGCCTGGTATTGTTCAGGAGGAGGGGGGGCACTCACTTTCCCCCCCACCTTTCCTGACCTACCAGGCTGCGTGCCCAGATAAGGGTCTGGTATGGATTTTGGGGACCCCACGCCGATTTTTTTTCAATTCAGGTGTGGGGTTCCTCTTAGAATCCATACCAGACCCCAAGATCCTGATTTGGACTGGGGGGGACCCCATGCTGTTTTATTTTTTCAATTGTTGGCTTTCTTTTTACATCCAGCTGTCAGCGGGGAACCCATTGACAGCTGATGAGCCCACTCCAGCCCACTCCTTAGCAAACAGCACTGTCAAATTCCGGCCAATGCGGTAAATTATTCGGTATTTAACAGTAAATTCTTCGTGAAATGAACTTTCACAACTGATTTACCGCATGCGGTATTTTACAGCATTTTTTGGTCATTATTTAACTCTTAGTAAATCGACCCCAAAATTGTTAAAAGCATTGGGACACCTGCCTTTAACCTCCCTGGCGGTATTCCCGAGTCTGGCTCGGGGTGGAATTTCAGAACCAAAAGCGGTAACCCCGAGCCAGACTCGGGATCGCATCGCAGGATCCAGGAAGAGCTTACTTACCTTGTCCCCTGGATCCTGCGATGTCTCCCTGCAGTGTGAGCGGCTCGTCCTCCACTCTATTCATCAAGGAGCCGGGCTCTGTTCCCTGCGAGCGTTGCGATGCACGGGGACGGAGAATGGCCCCGAATTCACAAAGTGAAACACACACTATACATACAGTACACTGTAATCTTACAGATTACATTACTGTATGAAATTATTTCACCTCCCTTTTGTCCCTAGTGGTTTGTCCATTGCCCTGCATCCAGTTTTATATTATAAATACTGTTCTTTCTGCCTGGAAACTGGAGATTGTCCATAGCAACCAAAACTGTCCCTTTACATCAAAAGTGGTTTTAGACCAGCTAGAAAACAGTGATAATAAATTAGACTCACTTGCAGAATTGAGCGATAGTGATTTGTGGGGAGATCCGTCATCAAACACTGAAAAGTAATGACAGCGACAATTCTGCAACTGGGCAAATTTCAGTGTTTTTGATTTGATTACATTATTGAATAATTTTTATTATTATTATATTATTTTTTGGTATAATTATTTATAGTTATTTATTATATTATAATTTATGATTTTGTGTTTCAAACTTTATCATACCCAAGATGTCTACTAGACTCTGGTTTTGACAGATTTAAGTGAGTTATTCCTAAGAATAAAATGCCAAATTTCCATGCAAAATAATTAAACCGCTTTCAGCACCAAAAATCTGAAATAATCATAGCGCCAGGCAGGGGCGTTGCTAGGGGGTGGCTTTTGGGGCTATAGCCCCGAATCTGAGGCCAATAGCCCCGAGTCTATGCAGGGGTCCCCAAGGGGAGGGGAGGCTCTCTGGGGACCCTTATGTAAGTGGGGGGCTCTCTGGGGACCCTGATGTAAGGGAGAGGCTCTCTTGGGACCCTAATTTTAAGGCCTAGGCTGTCTGGGGACCCTAATCTAAGGGGGCCTCTCTGGGAAACCTGATGTAAGTGGGGGGGGGCCCTCTGGGTACCCTGATGGAAGGGGGAGGCTCTCTGAGGATTCTGATGTAAGGAGGAGGCTCTCTGGGGACCCTGATGTAAGGTGATGTAAGGGGGGGCTCTCTGGGGACCCTGATGTAAGTGGGGGGCTCTCTGGGGGTATATATACACCCACACGTATATTACTGTATATACATGTGTATGCCCGCCCAAGCGTATGACTTTCTTTACTACCCTGCTATGGGCTCTAGCCCCAGATCTTTTGTAGACCTAGCAACGCCCCTGCCGCCAGGGAGGTTAAACGCAAATGAACTTTAATGGCATCCCAGTCTAAGTCCGTAGGGTTCAATATTGAGTTGACCCACCCTTAACAGTTCTAACAGCTTCAATGCTTCTGGGAAGGCTATCCACGAGGTTTAGGAGTGTGTCTATGGGAATGTTTAAACAAAATACAAAAACATATTTGGGGGGCACACCCTAAAATGCGTTTAAATTCAAGATGGTGCTACTATAAGACCAACACACAGTACAAAACAGATTACAGCGCACACATTCAAGAATGACATTTATCCTGCAAGGCAAGTTAAAAACACCTGAACATATTCAAAAAAATACGGGGGTTTGGTCACACTATATGGTCATATAGTGCTAAGCCCACTTACCGCGACAAAGTACCCCGAATTAGTGGGTCCTACCCTAGTAATAGAATGAAAGATCCTTTGTCTCAAAGATGGGAGCCAAACTCCTCTATGTGGGAGAACTGAAGGGATTACTCCTATGCACTGGTGGTCACTAATAAAGAGGTAGTGAGGAGGGGGAGGGGTGCTCCAACCCAGAAAAACCTGGTCAGGGTCTATTACAATATACAAAAACATATTTGGGGGGCGCACAACCTAAAATGCGTTTAAATTCAAGATGGCGCATGCTCCTTTACACCCTTATGGGGATTTCTACTCACTTCCAGTTGGTAAGAGTGGTGGAGTGAAGGAAAGGTGTGTATATGCTGTGGATAGGGGGCATAAAAGTGGACACGCTGTTTTGCTCTGCATGGGCATAGCATTTTTTTTCTGGTAGCTGTGGGTGATTTCCTTTTGCTCATCATCATTGATTATTTTGATCTGATCAAGCTTGCACGTAGAGGGCCACATTTTGATCTTAGGGGGCCTGGGGCAGTTCAGGTTTGGTGGGCCCTTCAAACAAATGACATATCAAAATCATTTTATTGTATGCCGTTGGAACCCACACGTTATTTACAGGCATACCCCACTTTTAAGTACACAATGGGGTTTATTTACTAAAGCTGTAAATTACAAAATTAGGTTCACTTCTGCATAGAAACCAATGAGTTTCCAGGTTTTATAACCAAAGCTTAATTAAACAAGCTGGGGTTAGAAGCTCATTGTTTTTTATGCAGAAGTGAGCCTTATTTTGCACTTTACAGCTTTAGTAAATAAACCCCATTGTGTACTTAAAAGTGGGGTATGCCTGTATACATAGAAAGGTTAGATGAGTTATTTATCTGTAAATACATACAACCAAAAACAACAGCCACCAGCACCCAAGTGTGAAGGAATCCAATTGCCAACGGGGGAGCTTTACTAAAATTAGTTCACACAGAATCTGGTGCAGCTGTGCATAGTAACCAATCAGTTTCTAACTTCAGCTAGTTCAATTAAGCTTTGACATTAAAACCTGGAAGCTGACTAGTTACTATGCACAGGTGCACCGGATTCTGTGTGCACCAGTTTTAGTATAAACAAAGGGGGAGATTTACTAAAACTGGTGCACACAGAATCTGGTGTAACTGTGCATAGTAACCAATCAGCTTCTAGGTTGTATTGTCAAAGCTTAAATGAACAAACTAAAGCTAGAAACTGATTAGTTACTATTCACAGCTGCACCAGATCCTGTGTGCACCGGATTCTGTGTGCTTCACATTTAGCAAATCTCCCCCAAAATGTATTTCTCTTGACAGTTGTGTTGAATGTAGCATCCACCTCCTTGAAGCTCTTTCCAGACTAGGAAATCCTCAGAATAACTGTAAATGAAGTAAATGAACAAAGAGTGCATTGACATGGAAATTGTAATGAAGTAAAATAAGTATACTGTTCTCCCAAAAGTACTTGCTTCTCATAAAACTTTCATGAAAATGTCTATTCAACCAACTGGGGGCATCTTTTGGCAGGGGGCCCCCAGGGTAACGACCCTTTTTACCCTCCTCTCCAAATCCAGCAATGTGCATGTGTGAGCTGACATTTAAATGTATAATTTGAATCTCCAGAAATCTCTTCAACTGATTAAAAAAGAAATATTCCAAGAAGAGACGAAAAGAGATAAATTACCCATTATAACAGTTGGAACCAAAGCACTAGGTTAGGAGGCGCTAATTTAATTTCCGCATACTGCTATGCTTTAATCCATGTACCGAGGAGGATTGATGGGTGCATTAGAGCTTCTCAGCAGGTATCTTCATCGACTGACAGAAATCTTTTCTTTGATTTTGAAATGCATTATTAGAACCCTAGCTGCTCATTCAGCCCAATACAAAGCCCATTTTTCATATTTTCCATCTCTAACAACGACCACTAGTGACAGATAGAGCCAGAAAGACTTCCATTACTGTCATAAGGTTCCCCATCCTGAGCCTACAGGACAAATCATCATCTGTATCAAGTATTGCACTGGGCCATCAGTTTGGGGCAGAACCAAAACATGTCAGCCTTTATGTAATTTTAAGAGAAGCAAACCATCAAAGAAGATTCAGTTTCCTTTCTACTTAGTGTTGATTGCTTCCATTGCCATGTTCTAGAGGCACCTGACCTTGGTCAACACACACTTGATTGGGTAAGATAAAATGCTAAAGTTTGCTCCTCTCAAAACACACCTTTACATAAGATCCTGTGCTGTGCAATAATTCTAATACTCTAATGTACTGTGGATAAGGCTGCAATTGGTCCAAATAGTAATGAATGAACCATACAAGGACTTTCAGAAGATGAGGACACCAGCAGCTGTAGTTGTTTGGTTTGAGAGGCAGTCATTTATGGAATATGAATGCCAGGGGAAACATTAGAGCCATTTAGGATGTAGATTTTGTCCCCTGAGTAAGTTTAATTGAAACATGTTCATGTTTAAATAGCCATGGTTTCAAATTAACATTATAGGCAATAAATCCACTACAATGGCCCCACACAATTGATGCTCATCATGCTGAAATAAAAACATAAACCTCTGAGGATTATGTCCTTACATTTAGTCAATAGTGACATTACTGCACAAAGGAAATGCTAGTGAAATCCGTAACTATTATTCCACCTCAGTGGGTCATTATTTTTTATGCAAATATAATGGTGCTGCTATGGAAATTTTTTATACATTATAGATAGAGCGCAGCCCTTCCAACATGAGCCATTCCACAAAGTACATAATACACTGCTGCTGATCCTCTCTTAATGAAACTTGCTGTTTAAAGCTTGACTCCATGAAAACAGCTGAATACAGATAAAATGTGCATATTAGAGCTTGTTTACCTGCCAAAAAGATTTGCCTCTTTGTCCATTCAGTTTCATTCTTTCCTATCTCTGCCACATGACACTGTCCTGCTGGTAGGACTTGATCTCTCTCTGCTTCAATTTTACCTTTACAGGTTCCCTTTTCACCCCCACCTGTGACTGGAAACTGAAAGAAGAAACAGAACACTGATGAGCTCATCTCTCTATTACTTTGCTCTATCCTACTATCAGCATGCTTCTTGCATTGCAACATGCTTGGCTGACTCCTTGTACTGCTTCTCCTTCCAACTCTCACCTTTTCTGTACAGGGACTACAAAAAACACATTCTGCTTACATTAAAATACATTGAATAATATATTATTGACCCCTTGATGCCAGCTGCATGCATATATGTGGCCGCTCGGCAGCTGGACCTTAATACCAAGAGGCCGCATATATGGGGGCCTGTTAGAACAAATTACTGTGTTGAGAGCTCGCTCTCTGCGCGTTCCCATCACGGTAGCCAGCGGGTACCAGAAAGCTCCTGATGCATCCTAGCAATCGGGAACTTTACGATCATGTGACCGCTGTGACAGCCAATCACAATGGCCACATGATCAGAACCCCACACCCACCTCCCGGCATCTAAAACCTCTTAAAGGGCCGGGAGAAGTTGGCGCCAAGGGGTTACATAAAGAGCTATATTAATTTGTTTGCAACAAATTTGACTATTTCCCGTTAGGTAAAACTTACAGAATGAGTTTTGTGCAGGTGGTGAGATAATATGGGGTTAATCGTTTGAGGTTTTATTAGATGGACTATTCCCGCATTAAAGTGGCAATTGGCGAATATATATGTGTTTTAAGAATTTACATTTGCACATAATACCATCAGCATTGCGGAAGTCTGTAAAAGAGGCTTGGTTCAATGCTGTTGCACTCTGAATTTGGGCAAGCCTAGGCTCAGATTGAGGCTTGGTTGTTGTACATGGTATATGGCGCCACCCGTGCCCCTGGACGACGTCATCTCTGACGAAATGCGGCCGGCACATCAAACTCAAGGCAATGTTTTGTTTACATTGCTGTAAGTGTAATACTTTTTATCATAATGAATGTTTAAAGGTTTTTACGCCATGTGGAGCCTTTTATCTTTTTGGTGCATTACCCATCCTAACAAGTATAAGTATAACCAGGAGAAAGGCCCGGCTGGGTTTTAAGCCATTGGCGTTATGTGATCCCTTGTAATGAGGGATCAACTGGAGCTGGGAAGAAGTTAACCCAATTGTTGGTGGCGGCACTGTTGCACAAGTTGGTGGATTGTGGATTGTGGATTTTAACATCAGCAATAATCAAGATTAACTATTTTTATTGGTGGACTGTTTTATGAACTAATTGTGCTTGAATTATACACAATATCAATATTTGTGTGAAGCAGCAGCGCAATTCTATTTTTATATTCTATTTTTATATTATATTATATTAATTTGTGTATTTTATATCTGCCTGAAATTCTGCTTGTATTGTCAGGGTTTTAACCCTGCCAAAGTGCAAAGTATTCTCTACCCTTCAGAGTGGGTCAAGCTGATGGACCTGCTTTACCCTGCATTATTCAAATAAATGAAAACATCACTTTTTGGTTTGTTAACCAGTTAGTGACCGCACCATAGCCGAATGAAGGCTACGGCGCGGCTTGATAACTCTGGAAGGGTGTACATTGACGTCCTCCCAGAATTCTGCTCCCACGCACCCCCTGGGGCGCGCACCCGGGAATATCCATGACCTGGACCCGGCAATCACGGATCACGGTAAATGGTCACTGATAGCGGCAGATTACCACGTGATCGCTCCATCAAATGACGGAGCGATCATTTGTAAACAAACTGGCGTCATGTCTGGTTCCTCTCTCCCCTCTCTGTAATGATCGGTACAGTGTGAGTGGAGAGGGGAGAGATTGGGTGCAGCAGCGCTGTGGGCTGGATGTGTAATGCCCACAGCGCTGATCTGTGCCCATTGCAGCCTCATCCAGCCATCCATCCATACTTAGCCACCCATGATGTCATACTCATCCAGCAATCCATCCATGCTCAGCCATCCATCCATACTCAGCAATACTCATCCATCCATGCTCAGCCATCCATCCATACTCAGCAATACTCATCCATCCATCCATGCTCATCCATCCATACTCAGCAATACTCATCCATCCATCCATACTCAGCAATACTCATCCATCCATCCATGCTCATCCATCCATACTCAGCAATACTCATCTATCCATCCATGCTCAGCCATCCCATCCACCCCATCCATACTCAGCCATACCCAGTCACACTCAGCCATACCCAGCCGTACCCAGCCGTACTAAGCCGTACTCAGACATACCCAGCAATACTTGGCCGTACTCAGCCGTACCCAGCCGTACCCAACCATACTCAGCCATACCCAGTCGTACTCAGCCGTACTCAGCCATACCCAGCCATCCAATCCATACCCAGCCATCCAATCCATACCCAGCCATACCCAGCCATACCCATCCACACCCAGCCACACCCAGCCATTCTCAGCTATACTCAGCCAAACCCAGTCATACGCAGCCATACTGAGCCATACTCAGCCTTACTCAGCCGTACCCAGCAATACTCAGCGGTACTCAGCTGTACTCAGCCGTACTCAGCCGTACCCAGCCGTACTCGGCCATACCAAGCCATACTCAGCCGTACCCAGCCGTACCCAGCCGTACCCAGCAATACTTGGCCGTACTCAGCTGTACTCAGCCGTACTCAGCCGTACCCAGCCGTACTCGGCCATACCAAGAGATACTCAGCCGTACCCAGCCGTACCCAGTCGTACCCAGCCGTACTCAGCCGTACCCAGCTGTACCCAGCCATACTCAGCCATACCCAGCCGTACTCAGCCGTACCCAGCCGTACTTAGCCATACCCAGCCGTACCCAGCCATACTCAGCCATACCCAGCCGTACTCAGCCATACCCAGCCGTACTCAGCCATACCCATCCATATCCAGCCATAGCCATCCATACCCAGCCATACACAGCCATACCCAGTCATACGCAGCCATACTCAGTCATACTCAGCTGTACTTAGCTGTACCCAGCCGTACTCAGCCGTACCCAGCCATACCCAGCCATCCCATCCATACCCAGCCATCCCATCCATACCCAGCCATCCCATCCATACCCAGCCATGCCCAGCCATACCCAAACGTACTCAGCCATACCCAAACATACTCAGCCGTACTCAGTTGTACTTAGCTGTACCCAGCCATACTCATCCATACTCAGCTGTACTCAGTCATACTCATTCATGCTCAGTCATGCCATCCATATTTAGCCATCCCCATCCACGGCTCATCTATCCCCATTCATGCTCATCCATGCCCCATCAGTTCTCATCCATGCCACATCCATGCCACTACAGTGCCTCACAAAAGTGTAACAGGTAGTCAAATTAGCTTTGAAATGTATGCCCCTAGAACACCGATGGTGCTCCCTGCATGTTGGGCCTCTGTATGTGGCCAGGCTGTGGAAAAGTCTCCCACATGTGGTATCGCCGTACTCAAGAGGAGTCGGAGAATCTATTTTGGGGTGTAATTTTTGGTATGTACATGCTATGTGTTAGAAATATTGTATAAATGGACAACTTTGTGTAAAAAAAAGAGCTTTCATTTTCCTTACACATTTTCCAAAAACTTGTAGAAAAAAATGACACGTTCAAAAGACTCATTATGCCTCATAGATTATACGTTGGGTTGTGTTCTTTCCAAAATGGGGTCATTTTTGGGGCGTTTCCATTCTCCTGGTGCTCCAGGGCCTTCAAAAGTGTAAGAGGTAGTCAAGAAATTATATGTGTAATTTATGTTCCAAGAACACCTGATGGCGCTCCCTGTATGTTGGGCCTCTGTATGTGGCCACGCTGTGTAAAAGTCTCACACATTTTGTATTGCCATACTCAGGAGGAGTAGTAGAATGTGTTTTGGGGTGTAATTTGTGCTATGCATATACTGTGTGTGAGAAATAACCTGCTAATATAACAATTTTGTGAAAAAAAAAAAATCTTGCTTTTTGCAAAGAAAAACTTCACAAAACTCACCATGCCTCTTACTAAATACATTGGAATGTCTGCTTTCCAAAAATGGGTCATTTTGGGGGTATTTGTACTTTCCTGGCTTGTTAGGGTCTCAAGAATTGGCACCATAGCTTGTGGACTCTATGACTTTCACAAAGACCAAATAATATACACAGATTTGGGTTATTTTTACCAAAGATATGTAGCAGTATAAATTTTGGCCAAAATTTATGAAAAAAAATTACTAATTTGCAAAATTTTATAACAGAAACGAAGAAAAATGCTTTTTTTTACCAAATTTTTGGTCTTTTTTCTTATAGCGCAAAAAATAAAAACCCCAGCGGTGATTAAATACCACCAAAAGAAAGCTCTATTTGTGTGAAAAAAGGACAAAAATGTTATATAGGTACAGTGTTGCATGACTGAGTAATTGTCATTCAAAATGTGAGAGCACCGAAAGCTGAAAATTGGTCGGATTAGGAAGGGGGTATAAGTGCCCAGTGGGTAAGTGGTTAATACTTACATTTTTTGTTGAAAATTTTTAAACTATTTTTGTCAAGAAAATATGAACTTTTGCATCCAATTGGGTGGCAAGTGTAAAGCAACACATTTACCTTTGCACAAGAGTTTTTACTATTATGCTCTGAATAGCCTTTGTTATTTTATATAACGCTTCCATATGCATTCCATAGCTCAACTCACCAACCAGTCTGCCAACTGACCAAATTAACCTGTCCAACAGTCTGCGTTAAAAACAGGGGTTTAGTTAGCACGCATTTGCAAAGGCATGCATAAGCTGCAAGGCCTCCTCACAGCACCCTGTGTATGCTTGCAGTTCTAACGCTACTGAATCTATCTATCTAAAATGTTCTACCCACAGCAGGGTCACTATTTATATCTACCACACACACACACACATAAATAAACATTATATAACTAAATCTCTATATGTGCTCATGCAAAATATAGTCTTGGATTTGTCCTATTTAATTAAAAAAATTATAAAATGCCATAGTCACTCCCTGAGGACATAGTCTAGGAAAGGCTCAAAAAGTTGATAAGAATACGGTAAACATTTTAGAGTTTAGTGATAGAGTGTATTAGAAAAAGTCTTGCTTTATTCTGTACATGACGTAAATCAATGGATTTGGAGTAGTAGATGATAAACATTGATATGCTCAATGATCTGGTAGCAATAAAAGCATCTTAACATGATACAATTGATAGATCATTAATGCCAACGCTTATCAGCTGATTTCAGCATTACAGAGTCATCCTTGCTAGGTGACCTCATAGCTAATCTCTCATTAGCAGTAAGATTATCCCAGTCAGAACAGATTCTTTTGCTGTGCTGAACAATCCAGTGTCTTACAGCATCAGAAAACTTCTCAGTGGTTTGAACTACAAAAACGTACATCAAGATCTCTTTCCTGCGTGATACTCTTTATGGGATAAAGTCACAGTATGCGTTTAGAAGTCTGGCATGCAAAAGTGTCTTTCACTAGGCCGCTCTGTATTTTTTTTATACAAACATTCATGAATATGCTACCTTGTCAGATACAATGCCACTCAAATGCCCATAACACTATACTATATACTTTATTACCCAGAAGACCAACTCCTGCACTAGGACTACAGGCAAATAAAGGCCATTCTTTAAAATTTCACTCCATAGTCATTTTATCTGACCCTGTTTCAGGCTGGGTTCACACCATCGCCGCATGTGACTCCCAGCAGAGGTCCGGTGTGTCCTGGTTCACTGTTTCAGGTCTGAAGTTAGCCAAAATTTTTGGCTGAATTTGGATCTGAAATAGAACAAAAGACGCACAGGGCTCCTGTGCAAATTTGCACATTGAGCCGCAGCGGAGATATGTCAACCGGCTACATAGAAAGCCGGTCAAAATCTCCTGCTATTGTGAATTGGATGTGGGACACCCGCATCCAATTTGCAATGGTGTGAACCCAGCCTCACGGTCATATAAATTTTTTTCTGTAGTATGTTGCTTTCTCTCAAGAGATACTAGGCATACGGGTTGCTGTCTATAAAACAAGAGGTCTGTGAGAATGAAAACCTTCTGCTTGTTATCAACAGGCTGATGTTTTAAAAAGAAGCAGTCCAAAAATGGGTTATGGATTACCTTTCTCCATACAACAGTCCAATGGAAATGTAATTGAGAGAGGAGACTTATATGCAACTTTCCTGCTCCTGGGAAGGACTATGGAGGTAGGGGGAAGCAGGACCAACTGACAACTTCATGGATGGAGTGAAGATTTCCAAAGGCCATGAGGCTGCAATCCCACTATATATAATTACCTACTCCAACTAGGAAGCATAATGGGTGGATGACTAGCCCTTCTTTCTCCCCCATAGTGCACTCACTATTTTGATTGACAGTATTGTTTTGATTTACTAAAGGCAAATAGATTTTGCACTTTGCAAAATGCAGTTGCACTCTGCAAGAGCAGTTGCTCCAGAGCTTAGTAAATGAGCAGAAGCTCTGCTGACTTCCATCATCCATACATGTGCAAGTAAAAGAGCTGTTTTTTTTACATTTTACTTGCATATGATTGGGTATTCTTTGCAAAGTGAATATTTACCTCATTTACTAAGCTCTGGAGCAACTGCACTGTGCAAAATGCACAGTCTATTTGCCTTTAGTAAATCAACCCTATGTGCACCACTGCTCCTACCCCAGACCTCTGAAAGGCTGCTGAGTGGCCAGCTCTGGAATGATGGCAAACTCATTACCCATACTGGTATTCAAGAGAAGGAATGGTTTAAGCTGCTGTGAGTTGTGAAAGAGAAGACACTGTTGTGCATTTGACCATCGTACTTTAGGTATACTACACATTTTTTCTGATTTGGGTTCAAGAGAAAAGAATAATAGTAGCAAAATCCAAGCAGGGTTGCTCAGTTCAATCCATCAATGTAGGTATCTTGCCTCAGCTACTCTAAAAATAACTTACTGTACTCAACCCAGGTGGATTCAATGTGGGAGAGTGGTGGTGCTGCGGCTGAGGCTCCTGCATGCCATCTAATATTACTGTATGTAAAAGCCAGCACTTGTCCTTGAGTGTACAATCCACTTTATTGGATAACAGGTTAAAAACCATCTTATACAACAGTGGTAGGTAACACATTTCAGCCAAAGAAGGCCTTAGTCATAGCAAATTAAACATCAGACTGGTACCATATTTAAAAACCCCACCCAAAGAGCATAATAATTTTCAGGTGGGTATTGAATGATAAGCACATTAAAACATATTGCAAAAAAAAACATGCTCAATAAAGATTACACAAACCAGACAAAACACATACAATATTAAAAATAAAACAAAAAGTAAACATACTAGAGAATAATAGAGAATAATAGGGAACTAGGAAAAACTAAAAAAAGAAAAAAAAATAGGTGCAAAATACAATAAAATAAAGAAAAGGACAAGCAAGATATTATTATGCCACTATTTCAGGAATAAGCTAATGTCTCATTTTAGATTCATACCATTGGGTATCCTCACATTCTGTTTGTGAATTCAACAGACCTCCCATTCCAAAAGAAGCCCGTGTGAGTCATCTTCCCTAATAGGTTTTACTATCTTTTCTATTCCATGAAAGCTAAAGCCTGCAATATTTTCCTTATGAACATCTCTAAAGTGTTTTGATACCAATGACAACTGATATGCATTTGCATTATTAGTGCCACAATAGTGTTTACCAATATGTATCTTCATAGCTCATATAGTACATCCCACATATTTTAGTGAACACTCATTGCACTGTATCACATAAACTACATACCGTGTATTACAGTTAATATGCTAATAGAAAAACTTTCTCCTATTCTAATAGATGTAATTTTCCCCATCATGACATCTACAACTTCTGCAAGCATTAATTCCACATCTAAAAGGACCTGAGACATGAACCAAGATCTTTTGGAATCTTTTGGAAGATAAGAATAGACTTGGAGACAATTGCAAATTTAATGTGGGGGCTCTCCGACTGGAGAAATGACACCCCACCTCCAACAACTCCTGGAGACTGTTGTCAGAATACAAAATAGGAATATTTTGCTTAAAAAACCTATGATCTTATTATATTCCAGGTAAAAAGTGGTAACAAAAGAATCCCCACTACCCTCATGCCTCCACTTTGGTCTGTATGACTTCTGAGCTCCGCTACTGTCTGTAGGTTAATTTAACTATCACAGAAACAGCTTAAAGCCAAAAAATCCCCTAGAAATGAACCAATCCAAACACTGGCTTTTCCTCATTCTCATTTTGATGGTGCCACATGCCATAAAAAAAGCATCCTCAATTGAGCAATTGCGTCTGGCTCAGAAAAACTCAGCCACTGGTATCATTCTATTGAATGGAATTGCCATCACATGGTTTTTGATAAGTCCTAGTACATGTTAACCCCTGTTGAGATTGTCCTCCAAAGTGTTGTGGATATTCCACTATACTCTTGCGCTATTAAGCGCCCTTTCAGCCTTTAGGTATAATGCATGCTTTTATGCCCCATGTCTCCTTCATTTCCCCAGTAAACAGACATAGTTACCTCTCTGATGTTGTTAGCTCCATCGCTCAAACCAACTGCCCTCCTTCCTCCCTGGGAGCCACCTTTATTCATATAAACAAATGGAAATCACAAACAGGAAGCCCTGCCCCAACAGCCAATCGCTTCCTCCACAGGATGTGACAACACAGGATGTGACCAAACAAGGATATGAGTTTATACAACAACCAATGAACAATGACTACAATTCCTGCTGATGGGAGCTTTTCTGCAGGTGTATGTCATTGCACCTCAAATATGTTGATCAGGCATACAGGGGTGACACGAATGCACATCCGCTAAACAGATAATGTCTGTGCATCACACAGGGGCCCTTTCGCCGGCAGACATATCCTCACTCCGCAAACACCTCTCTCTAACCTCAGAAAGTTTTCCACTACCTAACGGATCTCAACCAGTGTCATTCTACCCCAGTCAGCTCTTTAGAGCGGGTTGCGGGAGAACTAACACTGGGAGACACTATGACAATACATATTAAAATACGTCTTCATAAAATTTCCACAACAAAAGTAACATCCAAATAACTCATAGATACAGTGCATATTGAAATCATTGGTGTTAATATATTGAAAAAATTCAAGAAGGGTTGCTCAATATCTTCCATCAACGTAGGTATCTTGCCTACACTATCAGCAGAGAAACATTCTGCGTATGAATGCAAAGAAACAATTTAATTTCCTGGTATGGGTTTGTCAGAGCCTCTATGAATTTAAATTATGATTTTATAATGTGTCTGATTTGGAACTATAAAACAGAGTGTACGAGAAAATAAAAGGTTTCAAATAGGCAAGGATATAGTGTCACATCATGTTTAGGCTCCATTTACATTTGGCGTTTTGGGATCCTGGGCAGAATCACTACGATTCTGCCTGTGATCAATAGCACTACAATCGCAAAATGCATGTTTGAGTGCCATTCATTTTCAATAGCACCTAAAACCTGATGTGGTTTTGACACGGTTATCATGCAATAAATTGCAGAAAACTGCAACTTGTTAAACTTGTCCCTCAAAAAGGAGCAGAAGCTTCTTTTGGGCAATGAGCTTGCGCAATGTTGTTTACTGTGATTGTCATGCAAATTATCGTGCGTTAATCTTGGCAAAACCACCACATTTACGTGCCACTGAAAATAAATGGCACTCAAACATGTGCTTTGCAGTGATATTTGAGATTATGGGTAGAATTGCAGTGATTCTGCCTGAGATCTCAAAATGCCAAATGTGAATGGAGCCTTAACTATCCCAAAGAGACATAAGCTGAATAGTCTGTTTTTCAAACAACATTGAATCCAGAGAAAATTGTGGCAAGGTCACAACCAATCTCTGAACAATGGTGTGCTCTTATTTAGAGAACACCTGGATCCTGAGAGAAGAACATCTTGTTAAACTGAAACTGTCCTATGTTTATAAGGCCTTCAGAAGTCAACAAATGGTAATTTATTATGCTGAAGAAGACAAGACTTGCAGTTTTCTCCACTGTTTCACTTGTGGACAAAACTATTTTATCAGACAAAATCATTGATATTGTTAAGATCATTTCATACCAATTGTACTGTTATTTGTGTTTGTTAAGTAACCCAGTTGTAAAATAAATCTTGATTTATTTTTCTAGTCCATACTTTCACATAATTTTATTGTACTAAAAATATCTGCATAGGACAGTGAATCTCAGGAGTAATTAATCAGACAGTTTAATTATTTTTAATAATTTTTTTATATTGGAGGCACTGTTATAAATTGATCGATTAAATAGGTGATATTGCTGATTCAGTTAATCGTTCAAACATCCTCACAGGTTGAGTCAGGGACTTAAAATAGAGGTATCTGGTCACCATGCTAAGAAGAGGGTCTACATTTTCCATAATTAAAAGTGTGTGATAGAATTGTCCTAGCCACCTACCCACAAAGGCAGACAAGCTTTCTCTTTAATTTAATATGAAAACTTCCCTGTATAAAGTAAACAAGTGACTGATTGACTAATATCAGTTCCTGGATTGATTGATAGAAATTACTGCCCCATCTCAGTTTGAACTACATTCTTTGACTAGAACATTTATTGCAACTGCAATGGAGTGAGTTTAAAAGCATACACAGTTTTTGGTAAATTTCCTAGGTTATTATTATACTCAAGCTATTCTTTTGCTTTCTTCTTGGTGTCATATTAAATCCTATCACTGAGTTAATATTTGGAATTTTTCTAAATATACATTGAAAATTTTGTCTGCTTCCAGGAAGGATTTACATATTTTGCATTACATCTTTCACATATAGAACCACTAAATTAACATATATGAGAAAACTACTTAAAGGACTGTATCTGCTAGAATGTGCAAAATATTACAAATTTGTTTCAAGAGCAATTACGCTGAAATAAAAAAAACACTGAAAATACAAAAATCTTTGCCGAGGAATGTGAGGAGTAGGGATGGGCTAACGGTTTAGCCCGATCATAGGTTCGGGCCGAACTTTCACTGTTCGGATGTTCCGTGAACAGCCGAACAGACGGGTTGTTCGACCATTTGTTTGGCCCCCGAACCGACCACAATGCATTGCGGCGCTGAACAGTGCATTGCAAGCCTTGATTGGCTGAAGCAGTGAAAGCTTCAGCCAATCAGGGTACAGAGCACTATCAGAGTCATGATTGGACACTGTCATCTTGACTTTATCCAATCATGGCTCATTCCCGCCCTACAGTATAAAAGTATTCTTTCAATGGCAGCCATTTTCAGTGTGATTTCGGCATGGAGAGAGATAGAACAGGGATCTGTTCAGTGCTATTAGTTAGTTAGTGTGCTATACTGTGCTATTTTGCTTCAATTGTCAGTGTAGAATATTAGTTTAGTGTCAGTCTAGGCATAGTGTGAGTGTAGTGAGGAGGACCATCATTCAACTTTGCATAGTGTGCAGCTAGAGTAGGGACAGCTCAGATAGTTTCACTGTAATGTAGTGAGACCGTGTCATTCATACATATATTAGAGTAGAGTAAGGACAGCTCAGATAGTTTCAGTGTAGTGTAGTGAGCCCGTCTCAGTAATCTTTACATTAGTGTATAGCTAGAGTAGGGACAGTTCAGATAGTGTCAGTGTAGTGACGGTTGAACACCGTCTATTTGATTGTGTTACTGCCAGTTTAACGCCATTTACTTCTGTGTGCGTTACTGCCAGTTTAACGTCATATAGTTTTGTGTGCATTACTAAATATAAAGAAAAAACTAAGTGCGCTACCTACAGTGGTAAATCAATAAATAGTAAATAATAAATGAAAATAAATAAATTAAGTTATAAATGAATAAATATTGAATGAATTGAACAGTCCATCAAAGGGTTAAATAATGTCCAAATAGGAGGTGTTTTAGGGACAAATTCTTCTCTTGAAATAGTGCCTTCTTCACCATAAATCTTCACAGGTCAAGCAAAGGTAATGATAAGCTGCTTACCAGATATGTTGGATCCCTACTACAGAAATCTTTCAGGCTCAGGATAGTTGACTCTGCAACCAGAGAACAGCTGATTCGTATCCAAACAAAGTTTGCTCCACGTCTGGCAGTTCCCAGTGCTGCAGCGGCAGCCAGGAATGTTCTTAGTATCCACTGCTCCGACAATGCCGCTTGTAATATATAGTATTAAGGAGAGGAAGAGAGACGCTTCATAGTGCAGTAGGTTAAAATCCTTTATTCCACATGATGGACGACTGACATCAGAAGAACAAAGCAAACACAATTGCAAACGAAAAAATACTCAGCCGTGGCTGAAGCCGATCAGCTGGTATGTGGTGACGTCAGGTCCTCAGGCTCCGTCCGACGCTGCATTTCTCCGTAACAGGCATCTACTGGGAGAGGAGACTAGGGCTGGACGTCACCCACCACATTATATATACACACCTCAGCAAGAGATGTGTGCATTACTGCCAGTTTAACGCCATAAAGTTCTGTGTACGTTACTGACAGTTTATCACCATATCGTTTTGCGTGCGTTACTGCCAGTTTAACGCCATATAGTTCTTTGTGCATTACTGCCAGTTTAACGCCATATAGTTCTTTGTGCGTTACTGCCAGTTTAACGCCATATAGTTCTGTGTGCGGTACTGCCAGTTTAACGCCATATTGTCTTGTGCGTTACTGCCGGTTTGACGCCATTTACTTCTATGTGCGTTACTGCCAGTTTAACGCCATATAGTTTTGTGTGAGTTACTGCCAGTTTAACGCCATATAGTTCTGTGTGCGTTACTGCCAGTTTAACGCCATATCGTTTTGTGCGTTACTGACAGTTTAACACCATTTACTTTTGTGTGCGTTACTGCCAGTTTAATGCCATATAGTTCTGTGCGTCACTGTACGCTTGGCTCATTATATTGCAGTATATTATAGTGTATCCATGGAGTGTGTATGTGTAGTGTGAGTACTCAAATTAAAGTGCACCAAACACCTCTTTACATTGATTAAAGTGCATCTACGTACAGATTTCAACTTCTTCTTTACATTTGCTTATAAGCACCACCCCCTCCCTCCCAATAATGTCTGGGAGGACAAGGTGAGGCAGACATTCCCTTGGCACTGTAAGGGGGCCAGCAACAAATATGTCCACAGGCAAAGGTGGATGTGGTGGTCAGTCCTCAGGCAGGGCATAATTTCCTCTGTTTGGTGAGTTTGCCCGTGCTATCCAGCCACAGCATGCAGAGGAGGTGGTGGACTGGCTTACTAGCCCCAACATCAGCCATTGAGGAGTCAGCTGAGTTATTTGACCACAGTGTCAGCCACTTGCTCCTTGGTGATGCCCAGTCATTACTGGATTCAGATGTTGGTTCTGGGGTTGAGGACGACAGGAACACGAGCCTAGAGAGTGGGAGGAACACTGGTAGAGAAATTGGCATTCATGTTACCCAAGCCGCAGCGTATTACCAAGTTGTCTCCAGTGGTAATGATGAAGATGGAGGAGATGATGATGGTGATGATGAGGTCACTGATGCGAATTGGGTGCCAGATAGTGCAGAGGAGGAAACTGAAGATGAAGCAGCACAACCCCAAGGAGGAAAACATCAAGAAAGAGTAGAGAGCAGCCACCCTATTCCATCACATTCTGCAGCTGTTATCTCCCGGCCCACTCCCCAAAGCTCAGCTGTCTGGGCCTTTTTCAGCACATCTGCAGCATATTGCACTGTTGCTATCTGCAAACTTGGCCTCGGGCACATCAAACGTGGCAAAAACACCAACCATATGCATATCATTGCATTTTTTTTGCCTTCATCAAAAGCACCTCTATAGGGTTACGGTGGGAAGGCGCCCAAAGACACTCAAAGACCAATTTTTATGCACCCGTTACTTCTATACAAAGTCAAAGTGACACCGGAATGTATTAAAAAAATCTCTAATCTTGTTCCCAGTGCACTACATTGTGGCCTCATCATACACACTGGCTCCCCAGCTGTTGCTGAGCAAAATATTGGCAGCTTGCAGTTTATAGGTAGACTAAGGGGACCCCCCAGGCACTATATTGGAAGGAATTTTTCATTTTTAGGCTTTCATTTAAAAAAAATCAAAAAATCATTGCTCATTTAAAATGACATTTTTCAACAACTTTATTTTTATTGATACATGTCCCCCAGGGCAGGCCCCGGGCCCCTATAACCATTGCATGCCCAATTATTTGCATATAAGCCTTCAAAATGGGCACTTTTTGAGGTTCGGGTCCCATTGACTTTAATGGGGTTTGTTATCCGGGTCTGAACTTTCGCTGTGTTCGAAAGTTCGGGTGCAAAGCGAACAGGGGTGCATTCGGCCCATCCCTAGTGAGGAGGCCAATACCAATAATACATTGCAACCTACAGAAAAAGGTAACCTTCTTGCATAGTCATATATTATAATGTTAAATCTATTCAGTTCATTTATTTCTTAGCCATTATGTAAAACAGTCCCAGAACTTATGAGTTCAAATGTGATTTTATTATCAGTATCGCTACAATTATTGGTAAAACATAGCAGATTAGTGGTTAACACACTTCTAGATAGCATGGGCTTCTGAGCTCATTTCACACCAGTGACACTCTCTATATGGAAATGATATCTTCTCCACATTAATGTGCAAGGTCTCTTTTGTTAGGAAAATTAGGGGGCCTGTGTGTTCATATAACTTTAGTAGAAAAATAAGTTTGTAGATTGAATACAGAAAGGAAGACTGATAAAGCATTTGTGCATTCTGAAAAAAACACTTCAGTATATGTAAGAGCTCTAGATGTGCAAACAAATATGTATTAGTAAATGGTAGGTTAACGGCTTTTCTCTGGACAGCTTAAAGTATGTGTACACCCTAAAAATTAACTTTCTATATTTGCTCCCTTTCAATCTGTTAAAGCAGAGTTCCACCCACATATTTGATTTTTTTTAAAAAAAAACAAACTCAGACTATTGCAGAATGTATATTATACAATTATTACTCTTGTCATTAGTGCTTCATTTCTTCTTATTTTATTTGAAAAAATAGCTTTGATTGAGCTTTCTTGGGCTTTTCCATCTTACTTATGGGCAGGTGAAGCCCACAAGCATATTCTTCCCGGATACGGCGCTGCTGTATTCCCAGCATTCACCGCCCGTTCCCGTGCATGTGCACTAAAAGCACGTAGCGGCGCAGGGAACTACACAGGTTGCCATCACAACGGGTGGCACTGTAGGAAGTGCCTGCCCCATTGTGATGGCCAAATATCGCAATTCTAGCCCTCGACGCTGTCCACTGACTCCTGGTAAATAATGACACACATCTCCCAGGAGCAGTAGAGAGCAGTGTACTAGGCTTAAGAAATTAGAACTTTAGTAGACATTTGTACTGATAGTTACTAATTAGGTGGATACCATTACTGTGCTGATAGGAATGGAAAGGTAAAGGTGTTCAACTGTACACACAGAGGATTTTTGCAGCTTGAGATTTATCTATATGTGGCATCTCATTAGAATCTTGAGATTACTATTTTTGTCTGGATTCTTACTCCAATGTATACACATCTGTATTATTATTATTATTATGATTTATATAGTGCCAACAATTTGCACAGAACTTTACAGAGTGAGGGCAGACAATACAGTTACAATACAATTCAATGCAAGAGAAATCAGAAAGCTGTGCTCTTTTGGTCTTTCAATCTAAAAGGTGATACAAAACATGATAACTGTGGGGGAAGAGCTGATGGAGAAAATGGGAAAAAAATAAGTAAGATAGCCTTCTCTAAAGAGATGGGTTTTCAGGGATCGTCTAAAGGTGGATAGAGTAGGAGATAGTCAGACTGCTTGGAATAAGGTTTTTTAGAGGATAGGAGAGGCCCTGAGAAGTCCTGGCAAACATGGGAGGAAGTGACAAGGGAGCTAGATAGGAGGAGGTCTTGGGAGGAACGAAGAGAACCATTTGATGGGTATTTTGAGACTATCTTAGAAATGTAGCTGACTGTAGAATTGTGGATTGCTTTGTTAGTTGTTGTTAGTATTTAGAATTTTATTTGTTTTTGTGAGTGGAAGCCAGTGGAGGGCTCAAAAGAGAGGGGTAGGAGACACTGAATAGTATTGTATGGAATTGTAAGGTGGATGAGCATGGCAGCAGCATTCATTATGGACTGAAGGGGTAATAGCCTATGATAAGGTAAGCCAAGGAGGAGGGAGTTGCAGTATTTGAGGCAAGAGATAACCACAGAGTGAATTAGAATGTTTGTGCTGTGGCTGATGAGTATTGAGTATTTTTCAGGGGGCTGTAAGCATTATTACCTGTCTGAAAGAGCCCTAACAGTTTTGAACTTCTGGTGCTGTGGGGATTAATAGCCTCTGGTCTAACACAAAAGTACATTGACAAAAGGTCCTCTCCTTCATTGGCAGAAGTCCTTGCATTATTTTCACAGGGTGTATCACATTCTGCCAAAAGGGAGAAGGAAGATGAATGACAGGATCCTCTCTGAGGAGGGGCCTTTTTTTTTGCAGGCTGTGAAAATAATGGAGGAGAGGACAGAAAGGGGCAGGCGCTTGTTTGACTGCAGCTACTAAAGTGG
Source organism: Lithobates clamitans (assembly GCA_037952925.1). Taxonomy (NCBI): domain Eukaryota; kingdom Metazoa; phylum Chordata; class Amphibia; order Anura; family Ranidae; genus Lithobates; species Lithobates clamitans. Next base: position 6,628,417 of record JBBGZY010000723.1, read on the forward strand.
TAATAAACCTAAATGCAGGAATATAATATAGTGGAGCTTGCAATCATTAGATGTGGCGGCTGCATTAGCATTCTTTTTTTGGGCATTCCAATTTAAAGTGTTACTAAACCCAGGACCCTGCTTCCACTAATATCTATTCTTTCACAGTACACAGAACATTGAAATACAATAGTTTTAGTAAATATAAACTGCTAAATACCTTTTCTCATCAAAAGTTAGTGCAGACTTGTGACTTCTATCAGTGTCTGGTTAAAGCTTGTAGGAGGAGTTTTCATTCTCCTGTGATTGTCCTATAAGGCTGCAGGACCCCAATCCTCTGTCTTGACAATGCTGATTGGCCCTATGCTAATCACATGCACTCTACTAGACATGTGCACTGACAAAAAATGTGTTTGTTTTCGTTTCATTAGTTTTTTTGCTTTTTTCGGAAATTTGAAAATTCAGAAATTCGAAAATTCGAAAATTCGGAAAATCGAAAATTCAGAAATTCGGAATTCAGAAATTTTGAAATCCGAAAATTCGGATTTTCAACTTTCCAACGTTCCGAATTCCGAATTTTCGAATTTTGGATTTTTGAATTTTCGGATTTCCGAATTTTCGAATTTCCGACTTTTTTAAGTTCCGAATTTTTGAATTTCTGCAGTTTCAAATTTCCCACATTTCCAAATTTCGAATTTCGAATTTTCGAATTTTCGAATTTCAAATTTTTGAATTTTGAATTTTTGAATTCTGAATCTCCGAATTTCTGAATTGTTGAATTCCAAATTTCCGAATTTCCGAATAAAAAAATTTTAAAATCAGAAAATTCGAAAATCTGAAACAAATTCCTATCAAATTTGGCTGTTTGTGAACGTAACGAATACAAATTTATCTGAAGTTATGAATGATCTGAAATAACGAATGCCACATCTAAACAAATGGAATGGAACAAATTAATAATAAATAATAATAAAAAGCTTTTATTATTATTATTGTTATTTATTATTATTAGATTGTTACATTTCATTCATTTAGATACAGCATTTGTTAGTTCAGATAATTTGTAACTTCGGATAAATTCGTACTCGTTATGTTCACTAACAGCCAAATTTAAAAGGAAATTCCAATATCTATAATTTAATAGTTAACCACTTGACGACCGCCTCACGCCGATGTACGTCGGCAAAGTGGCACGGACAGGCAAAATCACGTACAGGGTACGTGATTTGCCTTCCGCGGGTGGGGGGTCCGATCGGACCCCCCCCCGGTGCCCGAGGCGGTCGTCGTTTGTCCAGCGGCGATCGGTGATGAGGGGGAGACCATCCGTTCGTGGCCCCCCCCTCGCGATCGCCGCCGGCCAATGAAAACACTCCTTTGCTGCTGTATGCTAAACAGCAGCAAAGGAAGTGATGTCATCTCCCCTCGGGTCGGTATTTTCCGTTCCGGCCCGAGGAGAGACGACAAGTATGTGAGTGCACAAACACTACACACACAGTAGAACATGCCAGGCACACAAATCACCCCGATCCCCCCCCCGATCGCCCCCCGATCCCCCCCCAATCACCCCCCCCCCCCCTGTCACAAACTGACACCAGCAGTTTTTTTTTTTTTTTTTTTTTTTCTGATTACTGCATAGTGTCAGTTTGTGACAGTGACAGTGTTGGGACAGTGTATATTACCCCCCTTTAGGTCTAGGGTACCCCCCTAACCCCCCCTAATAAAGTTTTAACCCCTTGATCACCCCCTGTCACCAGTGTCACTAAGCGATCATTTTTCTGATCGCTGTATTAGTGTCGCTGGTGACGCTAGTTAGTGAGGTAAATATTTAGGTTCGCCGTCAGCGTTTTATAGCGTCAGGGACCCCCATATACTACCTAATAAATGTTTTAACCCCTTGATTGCCCCCTAGTTAACCCTTTCACCACTGATCACCGTATAACCGTTACGGTTGACGCTGGTTAGTTCGTTTATTTTTTATAGTGTCAGGGCACCCGCCGTTTATTACCGAATAAAGGTTTAGCCCCCCGATCGCCCGGCGGTGATATGCGTCGCCCCAGGCAGCGTCAGATTAGCGCCAGTACCGCTAACACCCACGCACGCAGCATACGCCTCCCTTAGTGGTATAGTATCTGATCGGATCAATATCTGATCCGATCAGATCTATACTAGCGTCCCCAGCAGTTTAGGGTTCCCAAAAACGCAGTGTTAGCGGGATCAGCCCAGATACCCGCTAGCACCTGCGTTTTGTCCCTCCGCCCGGCCCACCCAAGTGCAGTATCGATCGATCACTGTCACTTACAAGGCACTAAACGCATAACTGCAGCGTTCGCAGAGTCAGGCCTGATCCCTGCGATCGCTAACAGTTTTTTTGGTAGCATTTTGGTGAACTGGCAAGCACCAGCCCCAGGCAGCGTCAGGTTAGCGCCAGTACCGCTAACACCCACGCACGCACCGTACGCCTCCCTTAGTGGTATAGTATCTGAACGGATCAATATCTGATCCGATCAGATCTATACTAGCGTCCCCAGCAGTTTAGGGTTCCCAAAAACGCAGTGTTAGCGGGATCAGCCCAGATACCTGCTAGCACCTGCGTTTTTCCCCTCCGCCCGGCCCAGCCCAGCCCACCCAAGTGCAGTATCGATCGATCACTGACACTTACAAAACACTAAACGCATAACTGCAGCGTTCACAGAGTCAGGCCTGATCCCTGCGATCGCTAACAGTTTTTTTTGTAGCGTTTTGGTGAACTGGCAAGCACCAGCCCCAGGCAGCGTCAGATTAGCGCCAGTACCGCTAACACCCACGCACGCACTGTACACCTCCCTTAGTGGTATAGTATCTGATCGCATCAATATCTGATCCGATCAGATCTATACTAGCGTCACCAGCAGTTTAGGGTTCCCAAAAACGCAGTGTTAGCGGGATCAGCCCAGATACCTGCTAGCACCTGCGTTTTGCCCCTCCGCCCGGCCCAGCCCAGCCCACCCAAGTGCGGTATCGATCGATCACTGTCACTTACAAAACACTAAACGCATAACTGCAGCGTTCGCAGAGTCAGGCCTGATCCCTGCGATCGCTAACAGTTTTTTGGTAGTGTTTTGGTGAACTGGCAAGCGCCAGCGGCCTAGTACACCCCGGTCGTAGTCAAACCAGCACTGCAGTAACACTTGGTGACGTGGCGAGTCCCATAAGTGCAGTTCAAGCTGGTGAGGTGGCAAGCACAAGTAGTGTCCCGCTGCCACCAAAAAGACAAACACAGGCCCGTCGTGCCCATAGTGCCCTTCCTGCTGCATTCGCCAATCCTAATTGGGAACCCACCGCTTCTGCAGCGCCCGTACTTCCCCCATTCACATCCCCAACCAAATGCAGTCGGCTGCATGAGAGGCATTTTTATGTCCTCCCGAGTACCCCTACCCAACGAACCCCCCAAAAAAGATGTTATGTCTGCAGCAAGCGCGGATATAGGCGTGACACCCGCTATTATTGTCCCTCCTGTCCTGACAATCCTGGTCTTTGCATTGGTGAATGTTTTGAACGCTACCATTCACTAGTTGAGTATTAGCGTAGGGTACAGCATTGCACAGACTAGGCACACTTTCACAGGGTCTCCCAAGATGCCATCGCATTTTGAGAGACCCGAACCTGGAACCGGTTACCGTTATAAAAGTTAGTTACAAAAAAAGTGTAAAAAAAAAAAAAAAATGAAATAAAAAAAAATAGTTGTTGTTTTATTGTTCTCTCTCTCTCTATTCTCTCTCTCTATTGTTCTGCTCTTTTTTACTGTATTCTATTCTGCAATGTTTTATTGTTATTGTTATTGTTATTGATTGTTATTGTTATTGTTATTATGTTTTATCATGTTTGTTTTTCAGGTGTGTAATTATTTACACTTTACTGTGCTTTATTGTTAACCATTGTTAACCATTTTTTTGTCTTCAGGTACGCCATTCACGACTTTGAGTGGTTATACCAGAATGATGCCTGCAGGTTTAGGTATCATCTTGGTATCATTCTTTTCAGCCAGCGGTCGGCTTTCATGTAAAAGCAATCCTAGCGGCTAATTAGCCTCTAGACTGCTTTTACAAGCCGTGGGAGGGAATGCCCCCCCCCCCCCCACCGTCTTCCGTGTTTTTCTCTGGCTCTCCTGTCTCAACAGGGAACCTGAGAATGCAGCCGGTGATTCAACCAGCTGACCATAGAGCTGATCAGAGACCAGAGTGGCTCCAAACATCTCTATGGCCTAAGAAACCGGAAGCTACGAGTATTTCATGACTTAGATTTCGCCGGATGTAAATAGCGCCATTGGGAAATTGGGGAAGCATTTTATCACACCGATCTTGGTGTGGTCATTTGCTTTGAGGGCAGAGGAGAGATCTAGGGTCTAATAGACCACAATTTTTTCAAAAAAGAGTACCTGTCACTACCTATTGCTATCATAGGGGATATTTACATTCCCCGAGATAACAATAAAAATGATTAAAAAAAAAAATATGAAAGGAACAGTTTAAAAGTAAGATTAAAAAAGCAAAAAAATAATAAAGAAAAAAAAAAAAAAAAAAAAAAACACCCCTGTCGCCCCCTGCTCTCGCGCTAAGGCGAACGCAAGCGGCGGTCTGTCGTCAAATGTAAACAGCAATTGCACCATGCATGTGAGGTATCACCGCGAAGGCCAGATCGAGTGCAGTAATTTTTCCAGTAGACCTCCCCTGTAAAGGCTTTTTAAGGCTTTTAAACATGTATTTATTTTGTTGCCACTGCACGTTTGTGCGCAATTTTAAAGCATGTCATGTTTGGTATCCATGTACTCGGCCTGAGATCATCTTTTTTATTTCATCAAACATTTGGGCAATATAGCGTGTTTTAGTGCATTAAAATTAAAAAAAGTGTGTTTTTTCCCCAAAAAATGCGTTTGAAAAATCGCTGCGCAATTACTGTGTGAAAAAAAAAAATGAAACACCCACCATTTTAATCTGTAGGGCATTTTCTTTAAAAAAATATATAATGTTTGGGGGTTCAAAGTAATTTTTTTGCAAAAAAAAAAAACTTTTTCATGTAAACAATAAGTGTCAGAAAGGGCTTTGTCTTCAAGTGGTTAGAAGAGTGGGTGATGTGTGACATAAGCTTCTAAATGTTGTGCATAAAATGCCAGGACAGTTCAAAACCCCCCCAAATGACCCCATTTTGGAAAGTAGACACCCCAAGCTATTTGCTGAGAGGCATGTCGAGTCCATGGAATATTTTATATTGCGACACAAGTTGCGGGAAAGAGACAAATTTTTTTTTTTTTTTTTTTTTTTGCACAAAGTTGTCACTAAATGATATATTGCTCAAACATGCCATGGAAATATATGAAATTACACCCCAAAATACATTCTGCTGCTTCTCCTGAGTACGGGGATACCACATGTGTGAGACTTTTTGGGAGCCTAGCCGCGTACGGGACCCCGAAAACCAAGCACCGCCTTCAGGCTTTCTAAGGGCGTGAATTTTTGATTTCACTCTTCACTGCCTATCACAGTTTCGGAGGCCATGGAATGCCCAGGTGGCACAAAACCCCCCCAAATGACCCCATTTTGGAAAGTAGACACCCCAAGCTATTTGCTGAGAGGTATAGTGAGTATTTTGCAGACCTCACTTTTTGTCACAAAGTTTTGAAAATTGAAAAAAGAAAAAAAAAAATGTTTTTTCTTGTCTTTCTTCATTTTCAAAAACAAATGAGAGCTGCAAAATACTCACCATGCCTTTCAGCAAATAGCTTGGGGTGTCTACTTTCCAAAATGGGGTCATTTGGGGGGGTTTTGTGCCACCTGGGCATTCCATGGCCTCCGAAACTGTGATAGGCAGTAAAGAGTGAAATCAAAAATTTTCACCCTTAGAAATCCTGAAGGCAGTGATTGGTTTTTGGGGTCCAGTACGCGGCTAGGCTCCCAAAAAGTCCCACACATGTGGTATCCCCATACTCAGGAGAAGCAGCTAAATGTATTTTGGGGTGCAATTCCACATATGCCCATGGCCTGTGTGAGCAATATATCATTTAGTGACAACTTTATGAAAAAAAAAAAAAAAAAAAAAAAAAGTGTCACTTTCCCGCAACTTGTGTCAAAATATAAAATATTCCATGGACTCAATATGCCTCTCAGCAAATAGCTTGGGGTGTCTACTTTCCAAAATGGGGTCATTTTGGGGGGTTTTGTGCCACCTGGGCATTCCATGGCCTCCGAAACTGTGATAGGCAGTGAAGAGTGAAAGCAAAAATTTACACCCTTAGAAATCCTGAAGGCGGTGATTGGTTTTCGGGGCCCCGTACGCGGCTAGGCTCCCAAAAAGTCCCACACATGTGGTATCCCCATACTCAGGAGAAGCAGCTAAATGTATTTTGGGGTGCAATTCCACATAGGCCCATGGCCTGTGTGAGCAATATATCATTTAGTGACGACTTTTTGTAAATATTTTTTTTTTTTTTTTTTTTGTCATTTTTCAATCACTTGGGACAAAAAAAATAAATATTCAATGGGTTCAACATGCCTCTCAGCAATTTCCTTGGGGTGTCTACTTTCCAAAATGGGGTCATTTGGGGGGGTTTTGTACTGCCCTGCCATTTTAGCACCTCAAGAAATGACATAGGCAGTCATAAACTAAAAGCTGTGTAAATTCCAGAAAATGTACCCTAGTTTGTAGACGCTATAACTTTTGCGCAAACCAATAAATATACACTTATTGACATTTTTTTTACCAAAGACATGTGGCCGAATACATTTTGGCCTAAATGTATGACTAAAATTTAGTTTATTGGATTTTTTTTATAACAAAAAGTAGAAAATATCATTTTTTTTCAAAATTTTCGGTCTTTTTCCGTTTATAGCGCAAAAAATAAAAACTGCAGAGGTGATCAAATACCATCAAAAGAAAGCTCTATTTGTGGGAAGAAAAGGACGCAAATTTCGTTTGGGTACAGCATTGCATGACCGCGCAATTAGCAGTTAAAGCGACGCAGTGCCAAATTGGAAAAAGACCTCTGGTCCTTAGGCAGCATAATGGTCCGGGGCTCAAGTGGTTAAGTTATTATTTCAGATTTTTGGGTTTTTGAATTTTCGGATTTTCATTCTTTTGAATTTTCAGATTTTCATTCTTTTTTTTGGATTTTCAAATTCCAAATGTTTTCATTTTTAAATTTACGAAATTTTGAATTTTCCCAATTTTCGAACTTCCAAATTTGAATTTTCCAATATCGTAAATTTTCAAATTATCGAAATTTCCAATTTCTGAATTTCGAATTTCCGAATTTCGGAATTCTGAAATTTCCAATTTCTGAAATATAGAATTTTCCAATTTCCAAAATTTCTAATTTCCAAATTTCTAATTTCCGAAATTCTGAATTTCTGAAATTTCTGAAATTCGAAAATTTTGAAATTTGAAAATTCGGAAATTCAAAATTCGGAAATTCGAAATTCGGAAATTCAAAAATTTGGAAATTCAAAATTTCTGAATTAACGAATTTGTCAAAATTCGTTGAAAAATTAATTCTGAAAAAAACGAATTGCACATGTCTACACTCTACCAAGAAAAAAAACTCTAGTAATACACACCAAACTTAGCATGTGCAGCTTTTCCCCTAGCCTCTGTTCTATCAGAAGATGGTTTAGGGACTGTGGAAGAAGGGGGCGATCAGAGAAGACATTGAACAGGATTAACCCTACAGTGAGTATAACAAGCATGCTTTACTGCATATACAGACTGATTTTACTGCTGTGGATTTAGTAACACTTTAAAACACATTTAGCAAATTTGACATCATAATAAAGGGCACCAAATGACCAATCCGTAGAAAGTATGTATTATACATCTTGTCCCTTTGCATAGCTCTCCTGCCTTGAATATACAGTATTATGTTATTTTTTTAAAGAATCCATTGTGCCTGTTGAAATATTTTCAGATCAGATTTTTCTTGCAGCTGTGGGGATCTGTAGAGATGTAGAATGCTATTTCTGTTCTAGCGAGTTAGAAATTCTGAGCTGTTGTCAAATGTACTTATACATTTGTATCCATTTTTACCATGGCAAAGTTGAACGGATCTCACTGAGTACAATAAAAACTTCAAAAGCTTCTTCAGCCATAAGAGACTAAAAGCACTTTGTACAGTCACTGTCACAGAAAAAATGTCAAATGTGATAAAAATGGCCCTTTAAAGGCAGATTATTATATTTTGTCAGATAGCACATATTTTGAGTCATTATAGTTAAGTTTAGAAGAAAGTATTTTTCATGTTTCATAGATCAGCCATCTAGTGGAAGGAGATAACCTCTGACTGACTACAGTTAGCACCCATGGTAAAAAGAAAGTGCTAACCTGTAACCAATAACATAATAAACTATGTGAAGCTTGTAGGATTTTGTTAAAAAAAACTGTCCTGTTGTTATACTACTACCCCTCTAAAACGCAGTCTGCTGTGGATTGCTATTCAAAGAGCTTTTTACAGGTGGTGAGGAGGCAATATATCCTCCTCACCCCATACTTTACCCGTGAAAATGCTAAACCACTGATGCAGGGGCATTTTCCTTCCAATGACACCACCAATGCAGGAGCATTTTTCCTTCCAGTAACACCATCGACACCGGGGCCTTTTTATTTCGAGTGACACCACAAATGTAGGGTGCATTTTTTCCTTTTAGTGACACTAGGGGCATTTGTTCTATCCAGTGGCACCGCTAAGGCAGGGACATCTTTTCATTTAATAAAACCACCAGGGCAGGAACATTTTCTTCTTTAGTGACACCACCAATGCACGGTAATTTCTTCCTTCCAGTGACACCACCAAAACAAGAACATTTGCCCCATATTTTACGGCAGGATAGAATGAATATTGTTATTAAATCCATATGTTACGTAAGTTTCGGTACAACATGCTGTGTTCATTGCTATTAATTCCAACCCACTCCCTACTCAACCCATGGGGGGAAGGGGCACAGTTTGGCATTTTCTCCCTGGGTACTGGACGACCTTGTCCCAGCACTGCTTACCTCTGTGATATGTGTTCCAAGATACAACTATGCTTAAACTGTGACTGGAGCCAGGGCCTAGCTGTCCATGAACCCAACTGAGGCAGCACCCGTGGAGGAATTGAGGTGGGCAGCACTGAGGCCAGTGTGTCCATACTGGACACTTTGTTTTCAGTGTATATCCAGTCCTGTGTATGTCTATCCCCCGGGCCACACATTTGTTGCTAGAACACAGGATGCCAGGCAACACAGCATCATTGGTTGTTATGGTGCAGGTGGTCGTCAGCACTATGACAACCAATGACAACCAATGACACAATGACAAAGTCTCAAGCAAGAACATACTGTACCTGTAAAGAACCAGCATACGTACCTTTACTTCTGGCGGTGCTGCTACACTTTACTCTGTTACTGAAAAATGATCCTATTTAATATGTTGAGAAACTGCCACTTCTGAAAGTGTCATCTCCTTGGTCACCTGCAGCAGTGCAGCTGCAGTAAAAGTAAGTATTGTTTTCGGTCTTCACAGATTTTTGCTTGTTTGAATCTTTTTACTTATGTGACAAGGTTGCTGGATATTTATAGTCATATCATGTCCTTATGTATCACATAAACTCCACAATATCTCAAATAATATCTAAATAATGATAGTACATTTAAAAAGTATAAATAAAAATAATTTAAAAAAATTCCGAAGAGAGTCAAGGGGACAAAGGTGCAACATAGCTCCGATGATGAAATGTAACAGGTGCTAGAAATCACTTTTCCAAATCCTTTTGGTTCTGATTGATTACTACCTACTTATGTCATATTTTTATTGTTGTTTTCTTTTTCTTGCCCTCTTGTGACTTTGAGTTGTTTTAATCTAATTGCAAAAGATTTATTATATTGTCTTCTTGAGCTAAATAGATTGATAGCTAAAGCCCTTATCTTTGCGAGTTGAAGGTAGTCATAAATAATAGATGGTCCTAACCTTACAAGTAACATGCTGTCAAGTAAATTCAAAGTGGACTTTGTAGAAAAATGCAAGGTCTGCTAATTCCTTAGTACTCCATCCCCTAACATAAACATTCCATATTCCACAATAATTAAAAAGGAAAACACATGAAAAGAAAAAAAAACAATGTATACTTACATCCCAACTTCCACCTGGTGTCTAACTTCGGGATCTTCTCTAGAGGGAGTGACAAAGCTTCCTCCGGGGTGTTGAATAAGTCTCCCAGGTATGTCATTTTTCGCGTAGGCGTCAGCTGACTTTTTGAGTAGTTGATAAGCCACCCGAAGCGGGACAAAGTATTCAGGACTAGCTGCACCAGTGCATCCAGGGTCCCTCTGTGTTGTGACAGGATTAGAATGTCGTCTAAGTAGTGCAGGACTCTGACCCCTTTTTCCCGGAGGGGGGCCAGGATGGCTACTAAAACTTTGGTAAAAGTTCTGGGGGCTGATGAAATTCCAAATGGGAGGCATTGGAACTGGAGGTGCAGATCGCCCACTTTGAACCTGAGAAAAGGTTGGAAATGGTGGTGGATGGGGATGTGAAGGTACGCATCTTGGAGATCTATAGAGACCATCCAATCCCCTGGCTGCGCTGACAGGATGATTGTGTTCAGGGATTCCATTTTGAAATTCTGTACCTGAATGTAATTGTTTAGCCTCTTTAGATCTAGTACGGGTCTCCAATCTCTTGATTTCTTTGGTACTAAGAAGATTGTGGAATAGAATCCCAAGTGCCTCTCTGAGTCGGGTACTGGCAGAACTGCCCGTTGGTGAAGAAATATTTGGATATATTGAAAGAGAACCTGCTTCTTTTCCTTGGAGGTTGGAATCTTGGTGGGCTGGAAGAAAAAGGGTGGAGGACGGCTTTTGAATTTCCAGAAATGCCCTCGCACAACCGTGGAGATTGCCCATGGATCCGTGCAATTTTCCACCCAAACCTGGGTTTGGGTGGGTACTGGACCGGTTTGGGTGGGTAGGGAGTCAAAAGGACTTCTGGCTCTCAAACGCTGACGTTGAAGCTTTTGGTTTTCCAAACTTAAGAAAAAGTGGCTTGTGAGCCCTCCCACTCTTCTGTATTCTTTACCGGGATGATATGTTCTGGCAACCCTAGATCCCTAGATCTTTGCTGGGTGATTGGACGTGAAGCTAATCTCCTTTTCCTATTTCTATCCTGGGGAATTAGGCCACTTTTGCCACCTGTGACTCTGGTAACGGCAGTATCCATTTTCTCCCCGAACAGGGCCTTACCATCGAGCGGGATGCGGCGCCAGCACTGTTTTGAAGATGGGTGCTGACCATGGCTTTAACCCCAATGCCCTTCTGGCTGTGATGGAGTATAGCATGGCTCTGGAGGAACATCTCAGGATATCGATGGCTGCTTCTGCAATAAAATCAGAGGCCAGCTTCAACACATCCAGTGCTGTGATGATTTCGTCTGCACCCAAACCTCGTCTGAGGGCTGTCTCGACATTATCCGACCATACTCTGGTGGCTCTGGAGATTAAAGATAGCGCCACTGCTGGTTTGCAGGCTCCCCTCTGATGCCTGATAAACTTTCTTAAGATCTGAGTCGATCCTGCGATCTAGGGGGTCCCTGAAGGAGACTGCATCCTCTAAGGGCAACGCATCCACAGTCGGCACAGAATCAAAGAGCTGAGCATCTGCCTCCGCCAGCGGATAAGGTTTTTAGAAAACAATTGTAGGCGACGGGCCTCTTGTCCACTTTCCGCCATTCATCCGTTTCCTTAACTGCTGTGGCTTCCAGGAGGCACTGACCACATACCAATTTTCCCGGGAGGGCTTGCTTTCCACAGACCCAGCAGGCCTGCTTCCCTGGATGTGATGACCTGCCCTGGGAGTCATGCCTGCTTGAGGTATGCTGGGGTGACTTCTGACTGCTGCGGGAAGTATGCACAGAAGATGAGTGTGAATGGCCAGAGCTTCTGTGACCTTCTGATCGTTCGGCAGAATCTTTGTGGGAAGATCTGCGTGACGATTCTCGGTGCGGGCTGTGGAAATAAAATAATAAGTTTTGCACATCTAGAGGGGGGCGTGTCTGGACGAGCTAGGAGAAGGACGTGTGGAAGCTGAGCTCCGCTCTACATATTACCATCCGACGCCATCCTAGTCCTTCTTCAATCTGTGGAGCTCCTCTCCACCTCCAGAAGTGGTTAGCCTACCTCCGCTGCGGCTAACAAGGGGAATTGGCTACCAGGGCCGCACTCTATCTAGCCCCGGGCCTCCAGCTGGATCTGAGCCCTGGGCGCCCGCCGCCATCTTGGGGCCTGCAGAGAACTCCGTACACGCCGCCCATCACCCCCAAAGCCAAGCAGACAGGGGAAGCCTTTACCTGGCGGCTCGATCGTGTCGCCGTCGGCAGTCAGAGGGGCCTTGAGCGACTGAGGGTTGCTGCCTGACGGTCTCCTCCTCTGCCTCGGACTGCTCCCCGCCAGGCGCCATCTTGCGGCCTACAGGATCGGCCTCCGCAACACAGGCACAGTGAGTACTGAGCCATCCGCCTACCCACCCCTCTGCAGAGTCCCCCTTGCCCAAATCGGCACGTTCCCACTCCACCAGGACCTCTGTTTTGGTGCCCCGCGGTGCTGAATTGGGCCCACAGCGAACGGCGCTCACTCGGCCGGCCGCGACTCTCAGGAAAGACCGCGGCTTCGGCCTACCTGTGGAAGATGGCGGCCATCTTGGTACTCCAAGCCACTTCCTCTGCTAACCTGCCCAGCCACCACTATAAATACTGAACTCTCAAGCATACCACCTATTAACTGGCCCCTTCATATAGTGACAGACCACATACTCTATTACCGCAAGAAAAAACTACCCTCCGACCTACCTCTGGAAGCTAGCGGCCATCTTGGTGCTCCAAGTACTCTTAAGCCAATTCCTTGCTACTATATCTTACACACAGTTTCTGCTCTCATAAACTTCCATCTGTACAATTATCATCGCTTTTCCCTGTGATTGTTGAAGCGCTTCTAACATTGCTTGCATACTTCCTTCATAAGACTATTTTTGAGTAACAGGGATATTATGATGGAGGCATGTCTCTGAACAGATGTGAGTAAGGGGTGATCCCCATGGCGTTCGACCGTATAGTTCCAGTAATGCCCGCCAAAACACCTAAACCCCGGTCTGCCAAAGGTAAACGTCCAGGCAAGAAATCACTGCCCGTTCCAGTCTCCACTGGCTCTATTCAACAGTACTTAGCTAACGCAAGAGACGAGCAGATCCGAACCTCACGGACCAGCGTCTCTCCATCATCTCACGCTGCATCTGTGCGAGACAGCTCACCGGCTTCCTCATACTGTTCAGACCTCATGGATGATCAAGGATCCCCCGCGAGTTCCGAAATGAACACGCTAATGAGCGGTCTCAAAAAAGAACTTGCAGGAATGTTTCACAGTTTGGAGAAATCCATAAAAAAGGAAATATCTGCTGTCAGATCTGACATGACACATATTCTGGTCAGAGTTGAGGAAACGGAACAGCGACAAGATACACATGATTTAGCTATTAAAGAACTACAGGACACTGTTACCCAGCTGGCCTTTGCCCATCGAGCCTCCCTGTATAAACTCGAAGACCTCGAGAACCGTAACCGTAGAAATAACATTCGTGTCAGAGGTCTGCCAGAGGCAACAGGAGATAATGACCTAGAACCATCTATAAGAGGCATCTTTAATACCATCTTGGGCAATCCAGCCACTGAACCGCTACGTTTTGACCGTGTACATCGTGCCCTAAGACCCCGTATTGCTAAGTCAGATCAGCCCAGAGACGTTATTTGTCGCTTGCATTATTTTGAAGATAAAAATGCTATTATGATGAAGATGCGGGGCTTGCCTAACGTAGACTTTGACGGAGCAGTCATCACCATATTTCCAGACCTTTCTAAGGAAACCTTGGACCGTCGCAGAGCTCTGAAACCGCTCCTTGACCATCTGCGTTCAGATGGGATCACATACAGATGGGGATTCCCAGCCTGCCTAATTGCCACAAAAAATGGTCGGTCACACACACTGAGATTTCCGGAGGAACTTCCAACCTTTTTGCAAGATCTTAATCTTCCACCCATGGAACTCCCAGGTTGGCAAGACCCAATCCCTAAGTTTCTGAGTCCAACGGACCCATCTTGGAGAAAGACCCCCTCAAAGAAAAGGCGTACCTCTCTTCCAGGCTCTGCACAAAAGCATGGTCGAAATATGTAACTTTTCACACGTACTAATTTTCTTTTTACAGATAATCTTTATCCTACAGGTTGTCTATCTTAAGTCAGGTTTTGGCCGCAGGTTTTCTCTTTTTTTTTTTTTTTTTTTTTTGTGAGCCTGTCTAAATTTGGCCAAAACTGTCATACTGTGGTACTGCCCAATGTTCTTTGTTATCTTTTATCCTTGGGTTTGTAGTTTAAATACCGAATTGGTTTGCACTTTACTGCCTAGGGGTTATGTTTTATTCAAATTGATTCTGGTTACAAACTGGTAATATTTAAATTCCTAAATGGAACTAATTATTTACTTATAGTTATAAGTTATTTGTTTTCTCATAGGTCGCGCGCTGTGGGGATACGCTTCCTCTGTTTACCTCCCCTTCACTACAGCGCAATCCTGTCACCCCCTTTCCTTCTGGGGTTGGCGAGAACGATTGGCCTTATAGTTACCCTACTCAGTCCCCATCTAGAGATTGGGTTGGCCTCTAGTTCTCTCTCTCCCCAATGGGAACACTGCAGATTTCTGCGTGATAATTATGTGTTTCCCACAAGTTGGTTAACTTATATATGTGATTTTCACATGTGTTTTTTTTGCTTTTCTTTTCTCTCTCTCTCTTTCCAAAAAAACTCTCTCCTTTTCTCCTTTCTACTCCCCCCCTCTGGCTGGTATGCATGGAAATATAGGCTAAAGGTACGTACTATGCTTTAACAATGGCTACATTAAAGGTTATATCGTATAATGTTAGGGGTCTTAATGTTGCCGCTAAAAGACACCAATTAGTCCGTGAACTTAAAAGAGCCACATGTTCTATTGCTTTTCTTCAAGAAACGCATTTAACTCACACAACAGCCGTTAAGCTAACCTCATCCCACTTTCCACAGTGGTACTATAGTTTATCAGATACTAATAAAGCTAAAGGAGTGGCCATTGGATTCTGCAGTACTGTATCCTTTAGATTATCTGACATGATGGCAGACGACCATGGTCGCTTTCTTTTCTTAAAGGGCTTCCTAGGTAACACTCAATGTACTCTTGCAAACGTGTACTGCCCTAACCAAAATCAATCAACTTTCCTAACACAAACACTGACTAAACTTTCAAATTTCGCCAAAGGCCTTACTATCCTAGCGGGCGACATTAACATGCCACTAGATCCAGCAATTGATACATCCCAGGGCCGCTCTAATATTTCCTTCAAACAACTGAAACTTGTTAAAAAAAAGCTTCTGGATCTTCAATTGATGGATGTCTGGCGCCTTCTCCACCCTAAGGAGAAGGATTATTCACACTTTTCCACAACACACCAATCCTATTCCAGAATAGACAATATATTTCTAGATCATTTTCATCTACCCCTCCTGCAATCTGCTCACATTGGCACCGCATCTACATCAGACCACGCACCTGTATCGATGACGTTGACCGTGCCTTCCTTACCAAGACGCATTAACAATTGGAAACTCAATGATTCCCTTCTCTCTAATGAAGCCGAAGTTTCCATGTTAGCCTCTCATCTCTCACAATATTTTAAGGAAAACAAACCCTCTGACACCTCTCCCTCTGTTGTGTGGGAAGCCCATAAGGCTACTATTAGGGGTCGTCTTATTGAACTCGGTGCTAGGAAAAAAAGGGAGCATGGTCAGCGGATTGATCAGGTCCTACAGCAGATAGCAGCTTTAGATAAACAACACAAACTCTCCATGCATATTGAGCACCTTCAATCCCTCACACTCAAACGTGAGGAACTAAAATCCCTTCTCAATTTAGATACTAAAAGAAAATTCCAACGTTTATCACAGAAATTTTATGAATGGGGAAACAAACCAAGCAAGCTGCTAGCTAGGTCTTTAAAGACTAAACAATCACAGTCCTTTATTTCTAAAATCAAACTTTCAACAGGGGAATTAGCCCATGCAACCCCAGATATTGCTAAGGCCTTTAGAGAGTATTACAAAGACCTATATAATGTTAAAAATGACATGTCCTCTCTACCACAAAAAGAGAGAAGAAGCCGCTTGCTTTCCTACTTGAGAGCAGCTAACCTACCTAAATTGCCCATATCTGCCCTCAAAGAAATGGAGGAGGATTTCTCGGTTGAGGAGTTCCTGGTAGCATTGAAATCATCCCCATCCGGCAAAGCTCCTGGACCGGATGGGTTCACCATTTTATACTATAAAACATTCAGTGACATTCTGCTCCCCCGTCTCACCGCTTACGCAAACTCTATATCTCACTCTTCAGGTCTACGCCCAGAATCTCTATCAACTCATATCACTGTCATCCCTAAACCCGATAAGGATCCCACTCTATGTAACAGTTTTAGGCCAATATCACTAATTAACGTTGACATCAAACTTTTCGCTAAAGTAATTGCAAATCGACTGCTCCCTTTGTTACCCAGCTGGATATCAGCAGACCAATCAGGATTCATACCCAATAGAGAAGCAAAAGACAATTCACTTCGTGCAATATCCCTAATCCAATACGTTCAGAGGTGCGCCCAGCCCACCCTACTCCTCTCCACCGATGCTGAAAAAGCTTTCGATAGGGTGGACTGGGAATACCTTAAGATGACCTTACGCCACTTTGGGTTGGGACCTAGGATGTTCCACCGAATCTCATCCCTTTACTCTAACCCCTCAGCACAAATTAGAATTAATGGGACGTTGAGTGACCCCTTTGTCTTACATAATGGAACCAGACAAGGCTGCCCCCTCTCCCCTCTCCTCTTCGCTATCACCTTAGAACCCTTCCTAGCTACAATTAGGCATAATGTTAATATCAAAGGCATACAAATAGGCAAAAGATCCCATAAATACGCGGGGTATGCAGATGACGTACTATTTTTTATCCAGCAACCACGCATCTCAATCCCCAACTTAATGGCTGAATTTTCTACCTTTCAATCCATCTCTAACTTCAAAATAAATCTATCCAAATCTGAAATTTTAAACATTAATATCTCCAAGTCCGAAGCTCTTTTCCTTAAGCCCCTGTTTCCCTTTAAATGGGTATTGAAAAGCATGAAATACCTAGGTATATATTTGACTCCCAATCTCCATTCTTTATTTCGACATAACTATATCCCCTTGCTAAACAGGATCAGGGAAGATCTACGAAAATGGTCCAATTTATCACACACATGGTTGAGGAAAGTGAATATAATCAAAATGAACATACTACCCCGCATCCTTTTTCTCTTTCAAATGCTTCCAATGGGAGTACCAGTGGGGTTCTTCACTATATTACAAACACTCCAGATTTATTTAGAAGGGCGGTCATTCCAGGATATCGAGAGAGCTACTATTCCGCTCCAAATGCTCAGGCGGTCTAGCACTTCCTAATTTTAAAGCATATTATCAAGCAGTTATCTTGTCCAGGTTGGCTGATTGGAAATACGCTCTTAAATCGAAACTATGGGTACAAATTGAATATTTTTTAAGTGGAGTGGATCTCTCGGTAGCCCCCTGGATACCCTGTTCTTGTAGGAACCTAGCTCGATCTACCCCGACTCTCACTATATCCTCCTTAGATATCTGGGACGCCCTACACAAAAAATTCTCTTGGAAGTATGATTCTCCTTTATTACCTCTCCTCAATCATAAATATTTCTTACCGGGCTTATTAGATCCAGGCTTTAAATCATGGAGAACGGAAGAACCTCTTCTATTACATCATGTCCTCCGGGACAACACACTTAAACCATTACACGTGATCCTTGCTCCTAAACCCACCACATTTCTAGATAAATGGAGATATCACCAATTACAACATTTCTTAGGATCCCTTCCCAACCCGCTTAGAGGTCTGAGTGAATTAAACGCCATAGAAGAAATATTCTACCCAAAAGATCCCCCTTTACATGAAATTTCTCTATTTTACAAAGCTCTCATTGCACTTCAAAATCCCAACTTCCCACCTTTCCTGGCTAAATGGGAGTCTGACTTAGATTCCTCCCTAACAGATAATCAGAAGGATAAGATCCTCCAATTAGCCCACACTTCCTCATTGGCCTCAAAAATGTCAGAGGTCAACTATAAATTGCTTACTAGATGGCATTACACCCCAGCCAGACTACAACAAATGTTCCCCGCCAGTTCCCCATTATGCTGGAGGAACTGCGGGAACAAAGCCACTCACGCACACATCTGGTGGTTTTGCCCACTCATCCGACCTTATTGGGATGTCATCCGCAATTTAATATTACAGATCTCGGAAGTCAATATACCCAATGACCCATGGACTATCCTTTTTCATTCTACTAAAACTCCCATAAGAATATATAAACGTTCGATTATCCCTCATTTACTAAACACTGCCAAAGCATTAATTCCTACTTTATGGGGTCAACCAACAATCCCTTCTATAAGAGTTTGGTTACAATTGGTTGATAAGGTACATCTTATGGAAAGCATCACCCACGACATTAGAGGTACCTCTAAAAAACATTCTCTAACCTGGGATTCTTGGATAAAATTTCAATCCACATCTGTTTATAAGGAACTAATAACGCAAACCTCTTAAATCTCTCGTCCAAGCTTAGCCAACTACACCTTAACATATCATTCCCTTTCATTGTGTAAACATACATGCCAGCAACAACCCCCCCCCCCATACCCCCCCTCCTACTCTCTGCTTTCTTACCTTTCCTATTTCCCACTACTTCTCATACTCTCTTCTCTTTCATATAATCTTTCTTTATTTTATTTTGCATGCTTTTATTTATCTCTCAGTTTCTATATACCAAAGTAAGGATTTTTTCTTTTTATATTAATTCTGTTTTGTTTCAAGCACTCACAAAGTATAAACCCTATGTTATACTAACACTTTGTTTAGCTACTGAGCCAATTATTTGAGGGCTAGCTTATAACTACTCTTTGAAATCTGTGAGTGCTGAAACTCTTGTTGCTGTGTTTTCAAGAATGCATTTATTCTGAGACATATGTATATCTTATATGTATATCTTTGCCATACTTTACTTTAATAAAAATATATTAAACAAAAAAAAAAAGAAATAAAATAATAAAGGATATTTCCATATGCCCCATAATGCTCTTTTAAAAGAAGAAACTTACCTGCTTGTTGCAGCCCTTACCTAGTGGTATGTTGAGGATCTTTCTTTGAATGCGGCATTATGATGTCAGAGACAGCTAAGGTATAAGTGATGAAATCAAATATATATATATAAATATATACATAAACATACCCATCATACATATATATATCTATCTATATATATATATATATATATATACATACACATATATATATATATATACATATACACACACATATACACATATATACATACATATACATACATATATGCCCAAACACATACACCCAAAAACCCCACCTTGACCAGGCTCCATCATAAGGTCAGTAGGGAGTGGAGAAGATACCAGGAGATGTCTTCCCTTTGACAGCCTGGTTTAAATGTTATCCCTGGCTGTTTAAATAGAAGAACTTGATAGGGTGTACCAAGATGGCCGCCGTTAAGCCTCAAAAGGCTACTGCACATGCGCCGTGCGTTCCGCCGAAGCCCCGCCCCCGAGGTGACAAAATTGTACTCAGAGACACGCGCGAAGCGTCGACATCCACCGAAGGGGGGCGGGAAGCGGAGGCTGGAGCAGGAAGAGGCTGAAAGGAGCTGCTGACAGGTCCAGGAAGCACGTATAGCAGAGGAAAGCGGTATACCAGCCTGTATGGAGGTAGAAACAGGCATTCAAAACTGGAGAGCCATTACAGGTACCTCAGGGATAATCAGCCCAGGAGACAGAGGAGAGATAAATGCTCCTGGATCTCTGCATATGCCTCAAAAAGATCCACAGAAAAACTGGCTCCCATTCTTAAATGGTGCATTTAGCAACCCAAGACATGGGACTCCATACTGCAGGAGAGCATGAACCTGCAATGGTTGCACCATATGTTGGTGAGGTAGGGCTGGCTGTGATCCTGCAGGGATGAGGACAGGAAAAAGAAATACCTAAGGGGGGAGTAACTCTTTTTTATAGAGTTACTTGGTCCTGTGGGTTGGACGAGGGCAGGGCCACCAACCATTGGTATGCTGCCATGGGAGGCACCAGAAAAAAAACATTTTTTCATTTTGAATAGATTAAGGAGTTAAAACCCCTGTCAGGAATTTTTGCCATGTGTGCCCCATTGCGGAGATTTACCTCCTTAATTGCCTGTCCCTTATGCAAAATATAAGTTAGAGGAAATCCCTCACTGATTGTCGCCAGAGTCACTAGAACTAGCTTGACCATTGGAAGATTTCCTCTCTATTCCTGGTGGCAATCCAAAAGTTTGGGATTTTCTTTCATTTTCATTCTCAATGATAGCAGTAAACAAGTCAAATAGAGATTCCCTAGCGTGGACACAGATAGGAATAAAAACCTGATAGGTGTTCCAATCGTTCTCCCCTCTATCCAAATCTAAAAGAAAAAAAAATGCATTTAGTTATACTTTAAGCTTTCCAGCTTTTGTTCACCTTTTTTTGACCTTGCCAACATAGGCAAACTTTGCATTTTTTTTACAGCTGGACAACTATGCAATTAATATTGAGCTTTTTCTGTTCATGGTATGGAAAACGTAGTCAACAATTTGCTTGCACATTTTTGCTCTACATAATAAGAAGTTATTAAGGAATATTCATTCCTGTGCCTACAAGTGTTGTTGCAGTTGACTGACACAGAAAATGATGGGAAATGTGAGGCAGGTGCAGACTGAAAATTGTCTTTCATTTAGCTTTTTATCTGTGAGCAGAAGAATTTCAGATGCCAATTTGTTTCTGTACTGGTTCCTGAAATGTCTATAAAAATATCACATTGGACAGATGCAGATATATGTTTTATGTCATTTTTTTTTTATACCAGTTCACCCTCTCTAAAGTAACTGAAAAGCAGAACAAAGACGGGTCTGTAATGGATATTCAGAGGCTATTAGGTGACAATATTTCAAGTTATAGATTGTCAAAATACAGTAGATTAGAACTTGTAAGATCATTGGTAAGTAGCTTTATAGCCATGGACTAAAGTGTCCCCATCAGTATTTATTATTGTGTATTAACACTTGCTTCTGGTAATTTTTCTGTTTGTGAAGGGTTAAAACTGAACTCATGGCAAAATAGTAAAACTCTGTCTGCAAAAGCCATCTTGTGGTTTGCCTTATAATAATATGCTTTCAACAACAGTGCCTCCTGTGACAAGCTATCAAGCCATCATATCACACACACATTGTCGGTAGTAGGGTGCAGTATGGGCGAATCCCTTGTGCAGATCCCTCCCTGCTTTTTCCAACCCATTAATACCCATCTAATTTGATGGGCAGTTCATACTAATAAAACTGTCCAGTTCTGCAGGTCCATTCACCAGCCCCTGGATGATGTTCTCTGTGACAAAATATGTTGGGTGGAGCCCAATATTGATATCATCACACACACCCGCTCTGCAGAGCTGAGGTGTTTTACATGGCAGTCTTAAAATTTTTGATTGTGTCATTATGAGTATCATTCTTTTTATTAAAATGCAGATGTTTTAATTACTACTCCATGAGCTTCCTTTGTTCTTCCTATATTGATTGCTTCCTAATCTAGCTGAGAAATGTCTTGCGGCATTGAGTGATCTTTGATGGAGTGTCCTGATACATACATGTGCTGTTAGACCTCCTGACACTAGGGGTCTAACCATCTGGTGAGCAGTGAAAGTCACTGCATTTTGACAATTTTTTGGATATTTTTGGTCACTTTTTTCTGCCTTCAACACTGATTGGTCTTAATATTTTTGTCACTTTGTTAATTGTTTATCATATTAATTAACTAAACCCACCACAACAGTAAAATCAGTCTGTATATGCAATATAGCATGCTTGGTATACTCACTGTTAAACCTTAGGGGTTAATCCTCCGCATTCACATTGTGTAAAAAAGGCTGTTTAATCCCGTCTTCTCTGATCCTCCCCTTCTTATGCTGCCCCTAATCTATCTGCTGCTAGAACAGAGCCTTTGGAGTCACTTTGCACATGCTCATTTTGTTGTGTATTGCTAGAGAATTTTTTTCTTCTTGGGAGGGTGCATGTGATCGGCACAGGGCCAATCAGCACTGTCCAGACAGAGGGTCAGGGGTCCTGCAGCCTCATAGGACAATCAGGGGAGAATGAAAACTCCTCCTACAAGCTTTAACCAGTGCACGACCAGACACTGATAGAAGTCACAAGACTTCTATATACTGCTGATGCGAAAAGGTAGCTAGGGGTTTATATTTACTAAAATAATTGCATTTCCATGTTTTTTGTACTGTGGGAGACCAGATATAGTAAATGCGGGGTCCTAGGTTTAGTAACACTTTAATTTTAATTTCAGTCCTGCAGAGGACAACAGCTTGGGATGGTGGTGGCAAAAAGAAGAGAACTCCCCTGTTACCATCCACAGTTTGGCACACAGAACTTTATTGTAACTTCTGGCACAACACATAGAACCCATCTCCCTGCACTTAGCTTTAGCAAGGATTGTGGCCACTACAAATGACATCACAGGTAAGTAAAACATGTTTTTATGCCTCACTCTTTTTCACCCCTCCCTCCTACCCACCTTGTGAAGGAAGATATACTCACCCCTCCAGGTCCTTTGCTGCTGCAGTTTCCTGGATGGGGGGACAACAAATCCAATGGTGCAATGGAAACTGAGATCATCACCCCTTCACTCCCCTTTGCTGACATCGGCCCTCTTCTCAATACTGAGAGGACCCGGTCCATGGACATCCAATAAGAAGTGTCTATTTCATGCAGGCACTGATGTGGACACCCAAAAAAGACCCAAGCAGGAAGTAAAAAGAGTATAAACCACCAAACTACAACATCATGTAAGGTAAGTAAAAAAAGACATTTAGACAATGATTTTTAGGGTCCAGTGATCAGATAAGGAGGGGTAGGGGGGCATATACCCTATAGAAGTGCTTAGGGAGTAAGGATTTGAAGCATTTTATGGTAAGTGGACTTTAAAGAGTAACTCCACTTTTGTTGAGAAAAAAACATTATCCTCTGTGTGATCAATATACATTGCAAGGCTTTTAACAAACTTTGTTACAGAATCGTACTACCTTTTGTTATTCTAAATATATAGCTGTTTGTTTGTCTGTGTCCATGTGCAATCTGTATGTGGTTTTATAATTAACAATCTGCTGCTGCACCTGCAGGGCCCTAATGAGGAAAGTGGCAGGGCCTGCATCCCTTTAAGAAAATATTTCCCTTTAGGGCACTCACCAAAAATGACATTTTTGTTGCAGGGATGCCAAAAATCTGACTTGTATCTTAGTACAGACTTCTGGGAAAATCAGTAAGCCAATCACTGCTTTTTCAGGGGGCGTTTAGGTAGCCATATTGCATTGCATTTTACAGAAAATCACAGCACTGCAGATTGAAAAGGAAAGGTAATTTTTAATAACATTAATTTACAATATGACTTGTGTCGCAATTGTATACAATATGTATATACTGTATATACTGTATATATATTTTTTATTTGCTAATTTTTTCCCCATTAAAGTGGAGTTACCCTTTAAGCAGTCTTCTATATATAACTATAAAACAATGGTAAGGCTTTAATCCTTTCATTTACAGGTAAAGACAGCAAACTGCTGAGCTGTCAGTTTACAGATTTAAATGTAACAGTAGCAATGTAACTTCTTGAGAAATGTAACTGTGCTGAATTGCTTTTTCTCTTTCTAAACATGAGGTCTGAACACAATCTAAGAAGAAATAGCCCGAATATCTTTCTAGCTGTCTTTCTTGCTCTTGTCACCCTTCCTGTAATTAACAAAGCTTGGGTTCCCATAAAAGGCCTACCGCAGGGTTAAAAAAAATGTACTTTCAGCCTAACAGAACCTGATGGTTTGTTACTATAATGTTCTCGGAAATGCAATATCTAGCGTAAGTGAAAACTTTGTGCTATTGTAAAGAATCAACTACAGTTTGGAATTGTTACCTTGTCTTGGTTGAGAGGTTTGAACATATTGTGCAGGTTAAGCCAAGAAGGTCAGGTCATGGTGAAGAATCCGACTAAATGTTATTCATTGGAAACAGCAGAGCTCTTCAGTATCCTGCTAAAAAAAAAACAATGGACAAAGAAACGTTAAAATGTACAGAAATATATACCCTCGGGATAAAAGTTATCCAGTTTATTACTGGAAACGACAAAGAGCAAATAGAAGTAGGCTAGACTTTTTGATGAAGTTGGACTAAAGCCAAAAGGATGCCTAGCTATAGATGTTTCTGGGCACAAAGGGGTTGATGCACTAAAGGAAAAAAGACGGTGCACTTTGCAAAGTGCAGTTGCTCCAGAGCTTAGTAAATGAGGTAAAGTTTCACTTTGCAAAGAATACCCAATCACGTGGAAGGAAAATAAAAAAAATATATATTTTTGCTTGCATGTGATTGTATGATGGAAGTCAGCAGAGCTTCTGCTTATTTACTAAGATCCGGAGCAACTGCTCTTGCAGTGTGCAACTGCACTTTGCAAACGTGCACAATCTATTTACCTTTATTAAATCAACCCCAAAGACTAAACCCAGATTTGTTAAGACCAATACTACAGTTTTTAAAGCAAGTAAAGTCTTTCTTTGTTAAAAGATTCCAGAAAAAGACATAATTTTGCTCCTGCAATTCAGTTTTGTACACCAGTTCTTAAAACAGGGTGACCAGACATCCCCGGATTTGACCGCAGGTTGCAGGGTGGGTGCTGAGGCAAAGGGGGTGGTCCGCCAGCATCGCCTGCTGTGCCAGCTTTAATTTGAATCACCGGGTGCCTCCGTCACATAAAGTCTCGCCCCCTGCTATGGCTCTTTTGACAGACAGCACACTTGTCCAATGTCGGGACATGTGTTGAATACCATAGGTGGGAGCTGATGACGATGGGCACCCAGCGATTCAAATTAAAGCTGACACAGTGGGCGACGCCGGCCTGTGTGCTGATCCGGCCAGCTCTCCACTTTCTCTCCTCTTCCTCTCCTCTCTGATCCCCGGCACAGGTGAGGCTGGGATCAGGGCACTGGTGAGGCTGCATTCCTGGGCACAGGTAAGGCTGCATTGCTGGGCACAGGTGAGGTTGAGATGTGGGCACTGATGAGGCTGAGATGTGGGCACAGGTGAGGCTGCATTCCTAGGCACTGGTGAAGCTAAGATGTGGGCACAAGTAAGGCTGCATTCCTGGGCATAGGCGAGGCTGCACTGATGGGCACTGGTGAGGCTGCATTCCTGGGCACAAGTGGGGCTGCATTCCTGGGCACAGGTGAGGCTGTATTCCTGGGCACAGGTGAGGCTGCATTCCTGGGCACTGGTGAGGCTCCATTCCTGGGCACAGGTGAGGCTGCATTAATGGGCACTGGTGAGGATGCATTCCTGGGCACTGGTGAGACTGCATTGCTGGGCACTGGTGAGGCTGCATTCCGAGGCATAGGTTAGGCTGCATTCCTTGGCACAGGTGAGGCTATAATGCTGGGTACAGGTGGGGCTGCATTTTTGGGCACTGGTGAGGCTGCATTGCTGGGAACTGGTGAGGCTGCATTAATGGGCACTGGTGAGTCTGCATTGCTGGGCACTGGTGAGGCTCCATTGCTGGGCACTGGTGAGGCTGCATTGCTGGGCACTGGTGAGGCTGCATTGCTGGGCACTGGTGAGGCTGCATAGATGGGCACAGCTAAGCCATGCATTCTTATCTAGCGCACTCCTGAGCCCTGCATTCTTTATGTAGCACACTCATGAGCCCTGCATTCTTTATGTAGCACACTCCTGAGCCCTGCATTCTTTATGTAGTGCACTCCTGAGCCCTGCATTTATTATGTAGCGCACTCCAGAGCCCTGCATTCTTTATGTAGCATGCTCCTGAGTGCTCCTTAGCCCTGCATTCTTTATGTAACGCACTCCTGAACACTGCACTGTTTTTTCTCTATCTTATCTTCACAACATTAGGTAGTCATATCTCAAAAAATTCTAAAAAAGTATATTTTTTTAAAATCTTTATTTATGAATGAAATGTGAGAAATAACGTATCTATCATACAATCATTCCATAGACACCTACCACATACACTGCATATATAATTTGAGGAAAATATGCTTATAAAATAGTTTACCATTTGCCAACAAAAAAAAAAATATGTCCCCGAATTTCATTTTCTGGTCACTTTATCTTTAAAAGAATGGGGAACTGGAGAAAGTGCAGAGAAGGGCAACCAAACTGATAAGAGACATGGAGAAGATCAGCTTTGAGGAAACATTAGCTGAACTGAATGTATTCTCTCTTGAGAGGGGGCAATTAATGGGGATATATTATCACCATCTATAAATACATAGGTGGTCCATTTTGTGAATTTAACCTTGAACGTGATATTTATCCCAGACCGAGAGCTGTTTTTTGACAGCTCGGTCTTTGTACCGAGAGTGGACAGTGAGCAACTTACTCTGGGCACATGAATATTGGCACCCAGCGTAGCATATGTGTTGCGTGTAGACATTAAAGCCTTCCCTTTTGCCTATACATATACTGTAGGTATTGGGCCACTGTAAAAGGGTTAACATTTATAGGTAATAACAGCATAGAGTGTTGATGGGTGTCATGCCCAGGGAATATCCAATTGCATTCTGGGGAATCAGGAAGGAATTTATTTCCCCCCACTAGAGCAAATTGGACAATGCTTTATAGGAATTGTTTCACCTTCCTTTGGATCACGTTGACTATGTGTATATGAAGGTTTTCTATTTATTTATTATTTTTCAACCTGTCTATGTAACTGCATATGAATCAAAGTGAATTAAAAAATGCTATGCTGAGACTGAGCATTGGCATGTTAAGGAATAATTAATTACCACTTTTTCTTTCTTGTTCTAAAGTTGCTTTTATCAAGGTTCTGTTTTTAGATTGTAAAATCATATGCTTAAATTTACAATCAATTAATTATTGTTTACTTGGGTCTGATTTTATTATTTTTTAATTAGGAACCCCATCATTGGATACGTCTACAGAGGAGCTGTGGGGAGTCCTCAGGATTTTTGGCAAGTAGAAGATACAGTTGACTCATTTTATATATTATATGGAGGAAATAGTGAAAGTATTTTCAACATGAAATAATATGAAAAGTGAAAATATTCGTTTTTTTTATTGTTTTTAGTTTTTGTTCAAATGTAGCATATGGTGAGGTTCTCATAAAAACAGTGGCCAACATACTGTATTCTGGCTATTTTTTCTGCATCCTAAATCCTCTATGTCTTTACTCATAATATTCATGCTTTGTTAGTATACATGGTGTGATGCTCTGATGCTGTATTTATATTATCCCAATAGGGTAAGTATGAAAGGGTTATTTTTGCTTTTTTGAACCTTGTCTTAGCACTATGAACCTCTGAGACCTTTTTTTAATGAGGTGATCTATAGATTTTTATTAGGCATCCA
This sequence comes from Lithobates clamitans, assembly GCA_037952925.1. Taxonomy (NCBI): domain Eukaryota; kingdom Metazoa; phylum Chordata; class Amphibia; order Anura; family Ranidae; genus Lithobates; species Lithobates clamitans. Next base: position 6,656,051 of record JBBGZY010000723.1, read on the forward strand.
TTTAGGCCAAGTGATTGTTTGCTAATTTATAGATTTGTTAGTTGGCTAATTCGTTTTTACACTAATTATAATTACAAAAGATGAATGTGGAAAATTTGTAAATAAATAATGAAAACATTGCTTAAAGGGAATTTACAAATAAAAATCTTTGACAGGTAGTCCCATTATATTGACTAAAACAGTGAAAATTTTATCATATGAAAAAAAAAAATCATTAGATTTTGCACACACATTGAATTGATGCACATTGAGTCAGGAAAGCTTTTTGGTGCTCCTGATCATATAGTTTGTTTGCTAGCATTTTACCAAACAAACTGGAAAGTGGGCAGATACTTTTACATGTTCAAATGTCAGAAAATGCAGGATGTAAAGCAATGACAGGAAAAGAGTGTTTTTGGTGGCTGATTGATGGCTTTGATAAATACAGCTAGACCATGGCCAGATCTAAGGGTGCTTGGGGGGGCTGTGCCCCCCCCCCCCGAGCCAGCTGCCCCTTCCTATCTTCACTCCTGGACACTGTGCACAGCTTCTGAACTCCTCCCAGGCCCGGGACAAGGAAGGCGCAGTGGACAGAGGCAGGGGATCACTGGGAGCTCCAGTATTTTTGGCGCTATAAACAAAAAAAGACCGACAATTTAAAAAAAAAAAAAAACAATATTTTTTGCTTTTTGTTTTAATATAAATCCAAAAAAAAATGAATATATCAGTTTAGGCCAATATGTATTCTTATATATATTTTTGGTTAAAAAAATCGCAATAAGCGTACAGTGGTACCTTAGATTACCAGCATAATTTGTTCCAGAAGAATACCTGTAATCCAAAGCACTTGTATATCAAAGCGAGTTTCCCCATAGGAAATAATTGAAACTCAGATAATCCATTCCACAGTGATTGCTATTGTATGCAGTACCGCATGTGGACAGAGGTGGGGGGCACCAGAGACACTCGGAGACCGATCAGATGCACTCGGAGACACTCAGAGAGGCTCGAAGACACTCGAGAACGGAGTGTTTCTGGGTGTTTCCGAGTGACTCCGAGTGCATTTGAGCGGCTCCGAGAGGCTCCAAATGTCAACGACGCCCCCGCACCTCTGGCCAAATGTGGTGCTGCACATCCCATTGGCTTGAATCCTGCTTGTGTTGCGAGACAAGGCACGCAAACTAAAAAAAAAATAAATAGCTTATATTGCGAAATGCTCGTAAACCGCATTACTCACAATCCGAGGTATTACTGTATATTGATTGGTTTGTGCAAAAGTTATGGCATTTACAAAATAGGGGATAGATTTATGGCATTTTTATTATTATAATTTTGTTTTACTAGTAATCAGAGATTTTAAGCAGGATTGCGATATTGTGGCGGACAGATCGGACACTTTTGACACTTTATTGGGACTAGTGACATTATTATAGTGATCAGAGCTAAAAATATCCACTGATCACTGTATAAATGACACTGGCAGGGAAGGGGTTAACACTAGGGGGAGATCAAGGGGTTAAATGTGTTCCCTGGGAGGCGTTTCTAACTGTGGGGGGAGTGGACTGACTGGGAGTACAAAGAGATCGCTGTTCCTGATCACTAGGAACAGATGATTTTTCTCTCTACTCCCCTGTCTGAACAGGGATCTGCTTTGTTTACATAGGCAGATCCCCATTCTGCCTCTCTAAAGGAGTGATCGCGGGTGGCTGGCAGACATTGCACGATGGGTACGTCGTTTTGCGCAATAGGGCCGCCCTACCGCAGTATATATGCGGTGGGCGGTCCTTAAGGTGGTAAACATGTCGATTTTGGGGGAGTGGGGGAATTGTAAAAATGTGTTTACACTTAGTGAACAAACACATGGACCAAAAAAAATCTGACAGTGTTTGTTTACAGGACTTTTATAAGTTTTATCTTCCCAAAGAAAAATATCCCACTCTAACCAAATTACTAAAATCTCAAATTTTAAAATGTTAATTCCACTTTGAAAGTTTTCCAAAAATCTGCAGTGTGCATTTAAAAAATATGTAGTGACCATAAAGGACCTTGTTCACGTAATTCCTGTTATGGGTTGACAAATGTCTCCAAATTGTGTTCCCACTTTATCGACCAGGTTCCTGCTCGTGAGAGCTTGCAAACTAAAAGGGAGGTCTTACCTTATATAAATGTTATAATAAAATGAACTGCTTAATAATTGGATACTATTTACAGTAGACATATGGAAATGCAAAGCAATGAAAAATTCTGAAAAAACTGTTGTAGCTCTAGTACTACAATGGAGCCTCACTTGCCTGAAATTGCATTAGAATTGTAGTAAATAGAGCAAACTATTCTTAGTTTACAAAGCCATCATATTGGATTTTCTGTAGTATATGACAATAAATGGGTGATTCAGTCCATTATAATTATCTCTGAATTATGGGATAATATTGTTTTGTGCCTCAAAACACTAGATAAGTAAATGTATTCTAATGGGCCGCATACTGGGAAATATGCAATTTTCATACAGAGGGGTTTTCCTGATAGGAATTTGTTCCATCGGAAAAATATAGCACATGTTCTCTATCTAAGTCCGTCTGAATTTTCAATGTAAAAAGTCCGATGGGGCATACACACGGTCAGAATATACGATGAAATGCTCCCATCGGACTTTCTCTGTTGTAAATTCCGACCGTGTGTACAGGGCATAAGTCTTGTATATTGTATCTTGTATATTTTTTTTGTTAATTTATAGGATTATAAATAATGCCGATGGGACAATATGCCGAATGACGTGTAACAAATAATTGTGTACTACATATAAAGCACTTGTTTAGCGAGTGAGTTATATTGCATTAACATTTTCAAACAAAATCAGCCATGGTAAAGAATATACAAGACTTATGCCCTGTACACACGGTCGGAATTTACAACAGAGAAAGTCCGATGGGAGCATTTCATCGTATATTCTGACCGTGTGTATGCCCCATCGGACTTTTTACATTGAAAATTCAGACGGACTTAGATAGAGAACATGTGCTATATTTTTCCGATGGAACAAATTCCTATCAGGAAAACCCCTCTGTATGCTGTTCCGACGTACCAAAAATGACGCATGCCCTAAAGCAAGTACGAGACGTCTTCCTTGTTGTCCCGTTGTATGTGTTGTACGCCACCGCGTTCTTGACGGTCGGAATTTGGTGTGACCGTGTGTATGCAAGACAGCTTGACTGGAATTCCGTCGGAATTCTGTTGGAAAAACCTTCAGAGTTTATTCCAACGGCAAAACCAGTCGTGTGTACAGGGCATTAGATCTCGAAAACACCTTTGGATTTCTTAAAACCAAAGTCCAGCATTCCCTTCAGTCTTGCACAATTGTACAGGTTTCCCTCCTGTACTGAAAGGGCTTAGTCCAATTTCACTGCACATATTGTATTAGAAGATGTAGCAAGTCAGATAGAGCCTGCCTTATTTCCTGGCAGGTGGACGTTCGTCAACATTCAACCTTTATGGGAAAAGAGGAACAATGACACATATATGGTGGGAGTGTTTGAAAATACAGATATTTTGTCAAGAAGTGATACAACAGATCCAAGAAATTACAGGAGTAAATATGCCTAAAAATCCAGAAACCTATTTATTACATAATACCAAATTTACAATACAATAATATAAGAGAATGATAATACCACATTTAATAAATGCAGCAAAACACCTGATCCCAAAACATTGGCAAGCATTGGAAAGCCCAACGCTAATGCCCCGTACACACGGTCGGAATTTCCGACTACAAATGTTCGATGTGAGCTTGATGTCAGAAATTCCGACTGTGTAAGCTCCATCAGACATTTGCTGTCGGAATTTCCGACAACAAATGTTTGAGAGCTGGATCTCAAATTTTCTGACAACAAAATTTGTTGTTGGAAATTCCGTGCGTGTGTAGACAATTCCGATGCACAAAAGTCCACGCATGCTCGGAATCAAGCAGAAGAGCCGCACTGGCTATTGAACTTCATTTTTCTCGGCTCGTCATACATGTTGTACGTCACCACGTTCTTGACGTTCGGATTTTCCGACAACATTTGTGTGACTGTGTGTATGCAAGACAAGTTTGAGCCAACATCCGTCGGAAATAATTCCATGGTTTTGTTGTCGGAATGTGCGATCATGTGTACGCGGCATAAGAGAATGGGTTCCATATAACATGGAAGAATTGTGTCATTGCGGAGAGGATAGAATAGAAAAATGTTCAAATACTTGGAAAGGATGGAAAGAGTTTAAGAATACAAAGAAATACTCTGAGATAATGGGAATCTGAAAAAAGAGAGATAGGAAATAAATGAAGGAAGATTATAACACATGTTTAACCACTTACAGACCGGAAGATTTTCCTGCTTAATGATCAGGCCATGTTTTGCGATACGGCACTGCGTCGCTTTAACTGACAATTGCGCGGTCGTGCGACACTATACCCAAACATAATTTACATTCTTTTTTTCCCACAAATAGAGGTTTCCTTTGGTTGTATTTGATCACCTCTGCGATTTTTATTTTTTTCACTATAAACAAAAAAAAGCGACAATTTTGAAAAAAACAATATTTTTTACTTTTTGCTGTAGTAAATATCCCCAAAAATGCTTTTAAAAATCAAATTTCTTCATCAGTTTTGGCCAATATATATTCTTCTACATAGTTTGGGTAAAAAAAAAAAAAAATCACAATAAGCGTATATTGATTGGTTTGCGCAAAAGTTATAGCGTTTACAAACTATGGGATAGATTTAGATGGATACTGTGACCATGTAAACAATCAAACATTAAGGCAGTTTCCTATCATAGAGATGAGCTTTCACTGTGTGCAGTAATAAAGTACAGAGTTCCTCTGCAAAGTGCATTGTCCCGTGTTACTATACACTATAACTTGTATGTTTGCATTAGGAGGGACATGCTGAGCCTGCACCCACTCCACCAGTCCAGTCTGTTACCTCACTCCCAGTAACAGAATGGGGTCCGGCTGAGCACCCAGCGTGGACCTCATGCTGGCTCCTTAACTCTCTGCCTTCCCATACCTCGAGATCTCGGTAATGCGGGTTCAGATCCGGTTGCCAGGGAGGGAGGGAGCCAGACCATCGAACCCCTCACTACCGGAGGACCTGTCACCCTACCAGGTACCATGCCTAACAACTGGTTGCTTGTGTTCTAAACTTGTACTAAGTTACCTACTGCAACTACACTCCTCTTCTTATCTTGCCAAATAAACCTCTTGTAGTAATGGTACTTCATATCCCACAGTGCTTTACAGACCCAGGTTGTTTTGATAGGCCAGGACATGAGACAGTACACAGCTCAACATAAACAATGTCCTGTCTCTAGTCCTAACTAGAATAATGTAGTGGCCCAGGCATACCTTCATGAGTAGAGATGGGCCGAACACTCCCCTGACCCAAACAGCGAACCCTATTAAAGTGCAAGTTAACTTCCATCACTGACTTTTACCTATAGGTAAGCTTATAATAAGGCTTACCTATAGGTAGTGTAAATATCTCCTAAACGTGCATTGTTTAAAAGATATTTACTATACATGCAGCCAGTGACATCGCTGGTGTATGCGCTCTGAAGAAACGGCCACCCGTGCCGTTCCTTCAGAGCCCTGTGCCGTGACCAGTGGCTCCCATGTGCATGGACGGGAGTGACGCCATCGCGGCCCTGACCAGTCATAGAGCCGGAGTCCGCGAACCCAGAAACAGGATGAATGAAGATGGGTAAAAAAAAAAGAAAACGTTCAGTGGTTTACAACAGCTTTAAAGTTTATGGGACCTGAACTTGAAAAATCAAAAGTTCCCATTTTGAAGGCTTGTATGCAAGTAATTGGCCATAAAAAGGATATGGGGTCCAGGTACTGCTCTGGGGGACATGTATCAAAGCAATTTTTGTTTTTTTTAAAAAAGATCATCTTTACAGGAGCAGTGATTGTACAATACTTAAAGTGAAACAATAAAAAAAAAAAAATCCTTTAAATATAGTGCCTGGGGGGTCCCCTTAGTCCGCCAGTAAAGCCGCACATCTGTAGCGAATATAGAACACACTGTGGCAAAAATGACATTTCTAAAGAAAAATAAAATGAATAAAATGACATTTAAATTGCCCACAATACAATACCAATGTCGGCAATAGAAAAATGTTTTTAAAAAAGCCCCAAATATATAAATAAATAAAAACGGCGTGGGGTCCCCCTTTAAATCCATACCAAACCCTTATTTGAGCACGCAGGAAAAGGGGGGGATGAGCGAGCACCCCCCTCCTAAACCATACCAAACCACATGCCCTCAACATAGGGGGTTGGGTGCTTTGGGGTGGGGGGCTCTGAGAAGAAAAAAATCTGTATAATTATCCATCTAGATGTCTTAGTATAACTTGTACTTTATCTGTATGTGGTCAGATGGATGGTTTGAAACAACAAATATTGAAAATAATATTAAAAAGAATCACATTTTCATAACAAATTTTCATGGGCCACTGATTTTTGGAAAAAATAGCCTGCAGGTCATTGTATTGATGGAGGATTTGAATCACATGGAAAAGAAAATCATACATTAGCATTTGGGCACAATGCAATTTCCTGGTGTCTAAACAGCAGCTGTGTTCAATATGCAATTATAAGTTAATGGATTGGATCATTTTTATTTCTGGTGTCTGCATAATAGCAAAGACGGTCTTCTTGTCTACTTTTTTAACAACATAACTGCTGCAACAAGGGTGCTCATCTGTCACAAGTTTTATTATGGCTACAGTTGTCCAGTAGTTGCGATTTATCATGTGCATGAAGGTACACTTTTAGGAATAATTATTGTTACATACAAATATAATTGAGTCCAGTATTGCATGTGCTAAAACATGTGTAGCCAAATGTTTTTTCACACATGTGCAGAATAATTCTATAATAACCACCAGTGCATTGCATTAATGAGAACAGGCCCAACTGACATGAGCTGTATGGAATCTGATGTAAACACAACAACACTAGTAGGACTGAAGATGACTAAACTCATATATTATCTTATTATCTGAATTCTTGTGTCTTCTTGATGTGAACTACCGAAAGCTGAAAGCACCTCTATGTGAGGGTGCGTCTTTATTGGTTTTCAAACTCTGTGTACTGCCAGCTGAGCTCTATAAATCCTGCCTAGCAATGCTGAGAATAAATACCAGGAAAGATATGTGAGGTAAGTTAAATTCTGATTGGCTGGTGGGGTTTTATCCCCGCCCCCCCCATGGCCTGGGGAGCATGTGGGGAACCACGTAGGGTACAGTCTGCTGGATCCCATGGAGAGAAAAGGTGTGAGAAAGTGTCCCCTTGTTCTACCTGGAGGTCCTTTTAGAGAACACCCTGCTTTCCAAACCACCATTGCCAGGTGGATCAGACAACTGATTTCTAGGCACTATGCCCTTATGGAAAAGTTTTTTCTTTTTCCCATCCGAGCCCATTCCACCAGAGTTGTTGGGATCTCCTAGGTTTTTCAGCATCAATCATCTGTATCCAAGATTTTCAAGGCTACTGTAGCAATGGCCACAACCCCTAGAGGTCTAATGGTGACCTCCAGAGTCAGGGAGAGCTGATATCCTTCTTTGTAGACTGGGTTACTAGGCATAGTGGATGTAATGCAAGATAGAATAATTAGGTGCCAGTCACTTTTTGAATGCGAACAAAAGAGATTTATTGTCTCTTAACAAGAAGCGGGGAGAGAGGGTTAAGGCCTGAACACCCTTAGGCAGATGCAATAGCACTTGGCAGACTCTGAGACAAAATAGGCAGACAGCTATACAGGTGGAGGGCCTTTAAACTGGTTGAAGCACTGTATTTGTAGAACTGCTGTCTCCTATGGCAACTGAACTTGTAGGTTGACTTCAACACAGATCTGTAAAGATATCAGACTTGGTATCCCCATTGTGTAGGACCTTGCCTCCATCTCACAGTCTCTTGCTGTAGCTTTTCTCACTGAGTTCCCAGTCTTCCCACCAGACCTTCAGATCCCAGCAGCCCGTTGGATCCCCAGAGCTCGTCCGCAGCTAACCTGCTGTACACTCCAAGCGTCACCCATGCTACCTGTTGGATCTCTGGCTTGGCTCTCAGCTAGCACGCCGAATCCTCTTCAAGTGTCACCCACACTAACCCGCTGGGTCCCTGACTTGAACGCTGAAGCTTTTCCAACTTGTTCACCGTGCCCGGCTAGTGAAAAAGGCTGCTCTGGTTCTTCTTCAGACTTCACAAACCTGGCCCCTGATAACAGGAGTAGTTGTCCCTTACTGGCGATGGTGTCTCGTTTATCTCTGAGCTCTGGTTCTCACTTGCCTCTGGTAACAGGAGTGATTGTCCCATGTGGCAACTGCTTTTCCTTCACCTCTGGCAACACTCGGTTCACCTTCCGGCTGAACCTCTGCAATGATCAGGCTCCCCTCAGGCTAAGCCTCTACACATGTGACTAGGCCACAGGCTTAGGCCTAACCTTCAGCAGCTGCTTCACATACAGCCCCCAGGCTTCAGCCTGGGGCTAAAAGAACACTGATCACCTGACTCATTCTCCTATAGACTATCTCTGCATGCCAAGTAGCTACTCTGATTAGCTGGGAAATTATGTCTATTCACAACCTGAACTCACTGTGGTCTTGTCATTGTAATGCCAAAGGCAGCAGTGTCACCTATTGACAGAAGAGAGAAATGCACAAGATTCAGGCTTAGGGCAGAAAGTCAGTGGGCAGGCTAGTTATTACCTAGAATAACTAAATTTGTTAGCAACCCTGCCTAATACCAGGGTGCTACACTACTGTCTGGTCCTCTGTTCACTTGTTTCAGGTTCTGTGGGTGGTACTGTTAGTGCCCAGCCAGTGCAGTGAGCCTGGAGACAGGACTGAAAGTGGGCACTGTGCCTTGTATACTACTGGAGCCTGGGAGCTCATGTAGAAGGCTCATGGCTGCTATTGCAGAGGACTGTGTGCTGCTTGTGCTGGGCACTGTATTGATGGGACTGAGCAAGGTGAATCTGCCTGAAGTCTGAGGAGGAAAAAAATTAGGACTGGCTTCTGCCACATGTACATCTGGGGGCGAGTGAGCCAGGAGTCTGAAGGCCATGTGGTGTTCTGGAGACTGTATTCTGCCTATCTGTTGCCGTTGGAAAAGCCTAATTGCTACAAAGAACACATGCTTCACCATGTGCTTCTTCTGTCGCAGGGAGAAAGGTATAACTGTACAAAGCCCACTTACTACCTAAAATGACCCTGGCAGTACCTTTGTTATTCAAGTGTACTATTCAAGTGTAAAAGTTATCAATAGATTTTACTAGGGTTGCACCAATACCGTTTTATTACCGGCGAGTATGAGTACCGATACTTTTGGTCAAGCATTCCCTGATACCTTTGTGGTGCAATTTGAGTCCATACAAAATGAATAGGCTCAAATCACTCTACAAAGAATAGCATGCTATTTTAATAGGAATGGAGTGTGATTTCTGTCCAAATCACATGCGGCTTCCCGTATCGCTCTTGTGTGAACCCAGGCTGAAATCTTTATGACAAACCGGGGTTCACACAAGAGAGGTGCGGGAAAACGCATGAGATTCGGACAGGAATCACACCGCAATCCTTTTTAAATCGCATGTGATTCTTTGCAGTGCAGTTTGAGCCCATTCATTTTGTATGGGCTCAAATTACACCCCAAAGGTATTGATGCATTTTCACGAGTAGGAGTACCAGTATTGGTGCAACCATAGATTTTACCTACAATAAGCAGTATAAACATGCATAACCCCTAAGCTTATACAGTACATCCATTTTCCATCAACATGTTTACTATTTAATTTGTTTTATTACTATCCCACCTTAAGCAAGCCATAGATTATGCAATTTTCTTCACCAGTCAGTGTTGATAGAGGAATCCCTCCCACTGCTGTATTTTATTCTGGCAGTGGAAAGTTTCCCTACTGTCAGAATACAATGATCACTGCCAGAAGCTATAGTCAAGCAGGAGAAAAACTCAACAGGCTGGTTGTACTGATGTCAATCAATAGATCGACATCAGTACAACCAGCCTGCCCATAGGTGGAATGATATTTGGCCAGTTCTTGCTGAACTGGCCAAATTTTGATTTGTCTATGGCTGGCTTTAGTTTCATGGCATTTCCTAGCATTGCAGAAAAAGATAAGCATCAGTCTTCATGGCCAAATTGATTTCCTGTTCTTCCTTATTGTAAAGGTCATGTCAGTATTATGAATACCTGAAAGAAGCAAATGATTGCTGGTAGAAAAGGAAAATGGAGCTCATCAAAAAACAATTTTTATTCTCCTGGGTCTTCTGTTCTAATAATGATAGCATTGATGTATCCTAGGCAGAAGGAATCACATAGGGCAAGACAGTCTATTGAGTAAATGCAGTTTTAGATAAGACGAAATAGTTTATTGTTTTGCCAGAGGTAACAATTATAACCACATTGATGATTGCTACAATTACTGCAGCAACACCAATATTATTATTATTATTATTATTAAATAAAAATATTTTACATCAAGGCTAAAGATTAAGGAAAACAATAAAATTGCGATAATTAAATAATCGAATGTGAATTGAAAAATCAAACTATAAGATTAATATATGAGCAAACATATAATAAATACAGTGATATAATCTAAAACAACTCACTCACTCATGTGTATTGTCACAGTGCTGTGCCATAAAAAGTGCAACATGTGAGAAACTGATTTAAATCTAATAAACAATGTTTAGAAAAACCAAGGGGTTTGATTCCCGTGAATAAAAAAGTCCCATTAATTAAAAGTGATTTGTGCCAATTAGGTCTTGAGAAGAAGAAATCCACCACCGATAAAGAAGGGGTGACTGCTTACCGGAGTCCCATGATCCCCCACTACAGAGGATCAGGGGAAGCTGGTATGGAAAAACTCCTGCAGAGTATGACCAAGGAGACAACTGCTGGGCTAATTTAGAGATGATAGCTGTTTCTAGACCTCCTCTGCAAGGCTCCTGATGTTCCCAGCTATCAATTACAATTGTAGCAAGCCTTGTTCGTCTGCTGCGCCGGCCGTAGCACACAGACTAACCCGTTCTGCTGAACGATCAGTAGAAGACACGTGGTGACATCAGTGCGTCACTCGCCCTACACAGCGTTTCGTGATACGTCACGTCGTCCAGGGGCGTAGAAGGCTAAAAGCTAAAGATTAATCTGCTTACATTATGCCTTTTCTGGTTCCTCCCTTCATTCCCATCGACATGCTAAAGAAAGTTTAAAAAAAAAAACTCTTTTGTTTTAATTATTTACCTTATTTTAGACCCAATGTTTTTACCACTAGATATCTGTGCTTCTCTTTGCAATGCAGGCAGATCATAACTGGTGAGAGGGGCTGGCAGGGTGCTATATAGCTTCCAGAACACATTACAGCACCCTGCCTCAAGCCCTCAGTCTTGATGCAAGAAGCAGGCTGGCTCTTGGCTGGAGTTATTAGCCGCTTCCCATCTGGCCCATGTACATAAATGGCTGGACAGGATGCGTGAAGATACGGGTAAACATTCCTGAATGTCCTCCTGCATCAGAGGTTCCTGAGCTGCTCACAAACACGTACCCGGGAGCCCAGTGATTGGAGTGTCCCCCCCAAAAACAGCAGATCGCAATACCGCTGTGTCCAGGTGATCACATGGTCTCCTACCATGTGATAGCTGTGTCCAATCACAGCAATTGTAGCGGGAAAACCGCTTTGCGAAATCAGTGGTAACTCTGGACAACAGACTTGCAGGAAAACAAACTATTTATTTTGCCAGCAAAACACAAAACTCCCGCTCATGGCAAGGAGCCAAGTGCCAGCTTATGGGTAATTACAGCCTTTATATATCAACAGTTACATAAACATTCCTAAAGCATTTTGTAAGCCTCTAAAGAGCTCATTAGTGCATAACATCTGCAGTCTTTTAGGTATCTGCATAATTTATCAGCCACTAATACAGTTGCTGTGATCCTGGCTTCTCAGATACTGCAGCTGCTGACTATTAAAATAAGGAGACTTACCTGTAAGTGTCCTTACTCACCGCCATATGTCATGCTAGCTTCCTGATCCCTGCCAAAAACCAGCTCTCAAAACTTCCACTTTTTGAGGGCCTGCTCGCATTTGAGGGCGAGTGTGGGGCTGCCTCATAGGGGGGATGGGCACCGCCGGCAGGCAGGGTTGCATGGGAGCCATTCTCCTAGCAATTGGCCAGGAGCCTGGGGAAGAGAGGGGGGAGGGAGTGGAGAGCCGGCTGGGCCACACAGATGCAGGGATCTCCTGCTGTGACACATTTTTTATTTGAATTGCCCAGCAGCCGCTGTCATACGAACTCCCGTCTCCTGGACCAGCGCCTATGATAGACAGCACACTGGTCCAATGCCGGGACGTGTGACGTCTATCATAGGAGCTGGTCCAGGAGTCAGTTTCGTTTGACTGCGGCTGCCGGGCAATTTAAATCAAAGCTGTGTCACAGTGGGAGATTCCCACTCTGTGACCCGGCCAGCTCTCCTCTTCCTCTCCTCTTTCTGATCCCCACGCCTTGGTGAGGCTGTATTGATGGGCGCCATTGAGTCTGCATTAAACGGCACTGATTAGGCTGTGCTGATGGGCACTGGTGAGGCTGCATTGATGGGCACTGATCAGGCTGCATTGATGGGCACTGGTGAGGCTGCATTGATGGGCGCCATTGAGACTGCATTGATCTGCACTGATCTGGCTGTGCTGATAGGCACTGGTGAAGCTGCATTGATGGACACTGATCAAGCTGCATAGATGGGCACCGGTGAGGCTGCATTGTGTATTGATGGGCACTGATGAGGCTGCATGGATGGGCACTGATCAGGCTGCATTGATGGGCGCTGTTGAGACTGCATTGATCGGCACTGATCAGGCTGTGCTGATGGGCACTAGCGAGGCTGCATTGATGGGTACTGATCAGGCTGCATTAATGGGCACTGGTGAGGCTGCATTGATGAGCACTTATCAGGTTGCGCTGATGGGCACTGGTGAGGCTGCATTGATGGGCAGTGGTGAGGCTGCATTGATGGGATCTGGGGAGGCTGCATTGATGGGCGCCGTTGAGACTGCATTGATCGGCACTGATCAGGCTGTGCTGATGGGCACTGGTGAGGCTGCATTGATGGGCACTGATCAGGCTGCATTGATGGGCACTGGTGAGGCTGCATTGATGGGCACTGATCAGCCTGCGCTGATGATCACTGGTGAGGCTGCATTGATGGGCACTGATGTGGCTGTGCTGATAGGCATTGGTGAGGCTGCTTTGATGGGCACTGATCAGGCTGCATTGATGGGCACTGGTGAGGCTGCATTGATGGGCACCATTGAGACTGCATTGATCGGAACTGATCAGGCTGCGCTGATTGGCAGTGGTGAGGCTGCATTGATGGGCACTGATCAGGCTGCATTGATGGGCACTGGTGAGTCTGCATTCATGGGCACTGATCAGGTTGCGCTGATAGGCACTGGTGAGGCTGCATTGATGGGCAGTGGTGAAGCTGCATTGATGGGATCTGGTGAGGCTGCATTGATGGGCACTGATGAGGCTGCATTGATGGGCACTGATGAGGCTGCATTGATGGGTACTGGTGAGGCTGCATTGATAGGCACTGATGAGACTGCATTGATGGGCATTGATGAGGCTGCATTGATGGGCACTGATAAGGCTGCGCTAATGGGCACTGCAGAGGCTGCATTGATGGGCACTGGTGAGGCTGCACTGATGGGCACTGATCAGGCTGCACTGATGAGGCACTTATTTTGGCCAAATGTGGCATTTATTTTGGCCAAATGTGGCATTTATTTTTCAACTTTCCACCACCCTTCCCATTGTAAAAGGGATATTAAATCATGCAACTTGAATCATATTAACTACTTTATTACTATTTACATTGATGGGCACTGGTGAGGCTGCATTGATAGGCACTGATGAGACTGCATTGATGGGCATTGATGAGGCTGCATTGATGGGCACTGATAAGGCTGCATTGATGGGCACTGATAAGGCTGCGCTAATGGGCACTGCAGAGGCTGCATTGATGGGCACTGGTGAGGCTGCACTGATGGGCACTGGTGAGGCTGCATTAATGGGCACTGATAAAGTTGTTGTTAATATTTATTTTTGTAACTTAATTCTGGACAAAACATTTATCATCATCATCATCATCATTTCATGAGATAATTTATGAGGGCGTTTAGGGGTGAAATTAGGGGCTGGACCGGGTAGGTTTTGGGTGGGGCAACTGGTGGTGAGTAACTCTTAAGGCCTAGCTAGTAGCTCAGGACTTGAAATGTTAAGCCCTGCATAAACCATACCAGCATCCGGATCACCAGCACGCCATACCAGCATTCTGATTACCGCCATACACCATACCAGCGTCCTGATCACCGCTATATGCCATACCAGCATTCCGATCACCGCTATATGCCATACCTGTGTCCTGATCACCCCAGAAGCCATACCAGCATCTTGATCACTGTCATACCCCATACAAGCGTCCTGATCGCTGTCATACTCCATACAAGCGTCCTGATCACTGTCATACCCCATACAAGCGTCCTGATCACTGCCACATGCCATACCAGCTTTCTGATCACTGCCATATGCCATACCAGCATTCTAATCACCACCATATCTCATACCAGAATCCTGAGACCACCATATGCCATATCAGCATGCTGATCACCACCATACCCCATACCAGTGTCCTGATCACCACCATACCCCATACCACCATCCTGATCACTGCCATAACCCATACCAGCATCCTGATCACCACCATTCACCGTACCAGTGCCCTGATCACCGCCCTACACTATAGGAGTGTCCTGATCACCATATTCCATACCAGCATCCTGATCACGACATACCTCATAACAAGGCCCTGATTACTGCCATATCCTATACCAGCGTCCCGATCACTGAGGTGTCATGGTGTCTCATGATATCTGAGCTTGAGGAAAACCAGGACAAATGTGTAGCCACCCCGATGGGTGATAGTGTTTCTCATAAGGTGAAAAGTGATGCACTAAATGTCTCACAGACTGAAGATAATTTATTATCCGTGTTTTCTAGCTGGTCTAAAACCGCTTGTGACGTAAACGGACACTTTTTGGTTGCTATGGACATTCTCAAGTTTACAGGCAGAAAGAAAAGTATATATAATATAAAACTGCAGGCAGGGCACTGGCATTAGGGACAAAGGGGATGTGAAATAATTTGATACAGTAATGTAATCTGTAAGATTACAGCGTACTGTATGTATTACGTGTTTTTCACTTTTTGAATTTGCCGCGCTCCATCCTCACAGGGACTGGAGCCCGGCACTGTGATGAATCGAGTGGAGACACGGCTCACACACACAGCGGGGAGACATCCCAGGATCCTGGAGACAAGGTAAGTAACTTTGACTGAATCCTGCGATGCAATCCCGCGTGTGGCTCGGGGTTACCGCTTTTGGTAATGAAAATTCACTCCGAGCCACACTCGGGATTACTGCTAAGGAGTTTATGGTAAAAAAGAACTTCAAATAGTAGTTCCCTCTACCCCCCCTTTAAACACATGAGTCCTTTCTTGATCCTATGCTGTGCCCATGTAGAGCAGTTGCTCTTTTTTTCTGCATTCACAAGAGGCTCTGAAAGAAGTGGGAACCATTGGCTCCTGCTATCAGTCAAATCCTGTAAAAAGCAAATGGGGTCATGGCCGAGCTACACTGTGTGTGTCTATGGATGCACACAGCCCTGTTTGGAAGTGTGCCTGCACAGGTGCACCCTCAGCATTCAGAGAATAAGGAGCGGAGAGCACCGGTGGTTGACTCCAGAAGAGGAGGTAAAGAACGTCTCTGTACACAGGAGGAGGGGGGCTGGTCTAGCAGCGCATCATTGGCTGAACCAGGAAGAGACAATAGCCCCCTCATAATGTCGCACACAAACTTAGCGGCGCGGGACCGTGGCCACCGGAAGTGGCAGCTGAAGAGAAAAGGATCTCTGCAGGACAAAGCTGGATCCGCTGGGTAGCTGAGTATCTAAACTGTGGAGAAACCAAAACAAGGTAAGTAGGAGAATAAAATGGGAGGAGAGGGAAGGTGAAGATCCGCTTTAAGGCTATTTTCTCTTAGGATCCAATGTTAGGAAATGTTAAATTTGCCCTGGAAAAGGCAAAAAGAAGAAACTGACATTTCCCAAATATTACAAATAATACACAAATGTGGAGATATACGCACTACAAATGTTTTATAATTAGACCACACCGCCGTGTCATTCATTCACAGAGTTATGTGAATGAATGAATTACAAGTACCAACATCCTTTGTGGCTGTTGGCTTGTAGTTCTCAATGAACTACCAGGGCACTGTTAGTTCATTGATTCTTCTTTGTGAAACTGCCTGTCCGTATCATTTACTAGCAGACAGCTTACACTGAATGTCTGTAGGAGTCCTGCATGGCACCCATAAAAAAAAAATTAAATAGTGATTTTTATTTTTTTATTTTTTACCTGAAAAAAAATTAGCATTTATTTACTTTTCAAAGTGAACTTATCTTTAAAAAAAAAAAAAATGGAAGCTGATTGGTTTCTATGCAGAGCTGCAGCAGATGTTGCATTCTCTATATTTATTGAATCAACCCGGTTTGTAGTGCACCCCCTAAAGAGCTATTTCCCCCCTCAGAACACACACAGCCAGGCACACATCATTTCTTGAATTCTTCCACTGTCTCCAAAGAATATTCTAGGGGTTTCTTTTTAGGTTTTTATTGAGAATGATGAACTGGGATAGGGAGACAGAGCATGGGATACCCCGAAAACTGTAGAACTGGATAACTTGAGGACTCCTTAATTTCTGGCTGCACTTCACAGACTACTGGCTGCACTGTGCAACCACTGAATGCCCCACTTGTACTTGGACTTGTACTTGTAATCCTTCTGGAGTTTAAAAGCTATACATAGTCACTAACTCCTCAGCAAAATGGTTGCTCACTCACCCAGCCACAGGATCCTCTGTATCCTCCTGCCGATATCTACCAGGCTCTTCCTAGTGAGGGTGATGTAAACTCACACCACCATAGGGCATATGGACTTTTTTCCCACCAACTTCATCCTGGCTCTCTCCAGTGAGCTTTTCCGGACCCCATCTGATCCTTGGTTTTCAGATTGCAAATAGGCCCACCAGCTAAGCCCAGCTTAGTCCTTTGTGTCTTCCTCATGGATCCCTCCAGCAAACTGTCCCAGGGGCAGAGCCCCTGCACAGGGGTCTTCTCCAGCTGCACTGGACCCAATGGACCCAGGACCGCTGCTCCTCTGCCTCAGGCCCTGGTCTATTTATGGACTCTCCCACCACCTTCTGGACACATCTTCCCAGTGATTGGGTGGAGACCCATAAATATTCAGACTGCCTCCTCTGTTTTTCCTCCTACTATAATTTCAGAATCCTCTAGAATGCAGGAGAAAGTAATCAGAGCAGCAGCCTGTGAGACACTGAGCAGACCTGAACAATCAACCCATGCTCCACTGATTACAAAGGAGGTAAATTTACCTAGCAGTCTGTTCTACACTAGGAGGGTGCTCACATTTATTGTCACTTTGATGAAGATGACAGAAAGAGTAGTAATTTTAGTAACAGCAGTACATATTACCATAATAATACTCAATAATATACACTCTAATGCAAAATATTTATATGTAGACATACGGAGACACAAGTGACATGAAGCTGCAATTTATAGGTCAATATATTTAATCCTAGATGCTACATCTCAAGCTCGTTTGGCTGTACTTCTCCTGTGAATTGTTCTGCACTCCTGTGACCCGTTTTTACCTAGGTAAGTATGATCAAAAAAAAAAAATATTCCCATACTTCTCTTTTAAAACGCAGAAACAATTTTATTAACCAAAGATTTAAAGATTATACATTTTTTGTCATGCTATTCTGCTGTGCTGTATGAAGCAGATAATATGATTGATGACCAGCAATGGGAATACAAACAAAAAAATATTTCCCACTGGGAGTTATGGAGCATATCACACTATTTATGTATTTAATGGGATGGATACCATTACTTGTAATAGTAAGAGCTTGTAGCTCTCATGATGGGATACACGTTTTCTCATTTATTGGGTGCAATGTGCAGGCCACTAGGATAAATTTGCTGTCTATTAATTGAGAAAAGATCAGCTGCACCCACCTTCTCCTTAGCATGACTATGCACACTCAGGCAATATGAAAACATTTGTTCTTGGTATTATTGATTGAAAAGTTGGATCTCCCTCCAATGTCTATAATATGTATAACTTCTTATCATTATTTTTTTGTTACAACACAGAGGTTTTGTACTATGAATAACAACATGTACATATTTGCATGGTGGGATAAAAACAGTTTGCTTGTAAACTGGTAGGAAAGCATTGGGAACTTGCTCCATCGGGGAGCAAAAAAAAAAAAAATCAAACCAAGGCAAAAAAACAAATAAATAAAATGAGCCTTTTTCATCAAACCAATCAAAGCAAGGCAAAAAAACAAATAAATAAAATGAGCCCTTTTCATAAGTTATGAACTACTTTAGTTTGCAGCTGGAAGAACAAATTTTGGTTATAATAAGGTTTAATATTGCTGTTTTTGAAAAATCAACCAGGTTCCATTACCATTACTGCTACCATTAAAGTCTACTAAATTTTATAAAATTTAGTAAAGTAACATTCAAACAGCCTCTTGTTACATGATTTTGTGTGGCAGAGGCTGCAGGGGACTTGGGTTGATGGGAGCGCAGAAACCATGAAGCACCCTGACCCAGGTCTTCTCTATTTAGAACCAAGGAAATCTAAATTTTGAGAAGTCTGGAAATAATATTGATTTTGCTGGAGAATCCAAGGGCACATAAATATAGAATGAAAATTAGACCCATTCAGACTGTCAGATTTACATGTGAGATTTAATATAGCAAATCCTAATGACCTTGTCATTTAAAAAAAACAAAAAAGAAAGAAAAAAAAGAAAAAGATTGCAAGTATAAAGTGCACACTACATAACAAATAACTAATAATGATAATGCTACAGAATAATTATAGCTTTAATAATAGCTAAACTAAACTACATTTTCCTACTGACGTTGGGTGTTATTCCTGCAATTTGATACAAATTTTCACTAGGAGAGCCAATGTAATATTACAGCAATAACAATGTAACTGGATTATGTTCTCTGTGGGTATCTGAAATTTACAATAAAATGTCACTGCTGCTTGTCATTTTGATGTGTTTACCTTGACACATTATTTATCTACACACAAAGCATTCAGCTGCATTGGATTTCATATTGTTTACTTTAGGATTCATGATGACAGCAACTTAAATATGGTTAATGGCTTACACGTCGCTATAATGGTTAATAGATATAATAGGGTGTAATTGTATAACACCAAGGCATGTGTTTTGGCATTGTTATTATTCATACTAAGAAAAGCTATTTCAAATCACATAAAGAACATATTGGAATAGAATGAAATAGAACACAGAGAATAGTTTCTCTGTTCTTTTTTTTCCCTACTTCCACAACTTAAATTCTGGATCTTAATAGGATGCTAAAAAGAAAAAAAATATATTGTGTGTCTTTCAATCCCTTGTCTGCAATTTATAGATTGACACCCCTTTGCATGACACCTTGGGTAGAGAGAACATTGCATTCTGTTTTGGGATTTGCAGTGAACAAGAACCACCCAGTTTAGCAATTGGGAAACAATCAGTGTGGTTTTTGATCATGTGATCTCCAGGTCAGCAATTGCTTAGTGATCACATGGATTTTCTTGTTACCAACTGTCATGTTCAGGGACAGCTTCTCAAGTATTTTTTTTTTAAGTGCACTTGATTTGCACATAGAAATAAACATTTTTCCCAAAGAAGACAATGTGTTAAAAAATAACAGTAAAAACATTTTCCCACATTCTTGCATCTATCAGCCTATAATAAGAACTCAGAACGGTGTATTTAATAAAACATTCGACAGAGGTTTATTTAAACAGTGATGATAATAATAATCTTTTCCCCCATTTCTGCATTTCTCAGCCTATAATATAACGTCTGAACAGCTGTCCTATTATGTAACCTCTGTAGTTTTTTTTTATATGTGCACTTGCATTTTTTTAAGGTAAAAGTTGCAACAACAAAAAATTTGCTATGGAAGGGACAGCAGCTAAAACTGACCACTTACCTCAAATCAACCACAGAATACCGTTAAAGACAAAAATGTTCCCAATAATAAGAACAAAAAAAGGCCACAAAAGGATGATTGTCCAAAGAGTTAGTAAAAGAAAGAATTAAAGTATATTAATCAGGACCGTTTTTAAGGCAGGGCTAAAGGGGCATCTGCCCTGGGCCCATCATTGTTGTGGGGCCCAAAGCAACTGTCTCATAATTGCCAACTATCCCAGTTTAATTCCCTTGTCCCTTGAAGTTTTAGCCCTGTGCTGTGTCCTGATATCTCAGTGTGAAGTTCTGTTACTAATGCTGCCCAGCTCTGCCCTATTGTCATGTACAGATGACTCACCTGCAGACCCTGTGTTTACATGTAAGTAGTGGCTGCATAAATATGTAAATAGTGGTTGCATTAATATGTAAATATCTGTGGACCAGCGGCATTGATATGTAAACAGAGTGGCATTTATATGTATATCATGCCTCCCTGAGGTCATATTCACCATTACTTCTGCTAAATGGTGCCCACTGGGGAGATAAAAGGGCATGGTGGAAAGTCTTGCCTACAACTGTGGTCATTAAGCCTAACAACATCCTGTTCTACAAAGGTAAGCAAATTGGAGGTGGAACCCTTTTTCAAAATAACATGGTTCCACAGCACCCTGAATTTTGGTGGATGTGAATACACACATCTCAGCAGATGCTTGAGGGTGTCATTAACAATTAATGGCACTGCTGTGTATCTGCTAAACCAATTAATGAGTGATAAGGATGTCCAGTAACCTCTAGCAACCAATCATTGAGCAGTATTGATGTACAGTAATCTATAGCAACCAATCAACAAGCGGAAGTCATGTGCCGTAACCTCTAGCAAATAATCAGTGAGCAATAATGTGTGCTGTAACCTCTAGCAGCCAGTCAGTGAGCAGTAATGATACACTGTAACCTTTGGCAACCAATCACAATCACTGCCTGATCTGATTCAGTAGACTGATTTTAAGTCTAGCTGCTATTTATTGTATGTCTCAGAGCAGGTGGAAGACAAAATTGCATGGGCGGCAAGAAAATGTTTGCCCATCAATATTAAAGACGGTTTTGACATTAATCTACTCCATTCCTGCCCTGTCCTTTCTCTACAGCAGCTTCCAATACACTGACACTATGGGGTTTATTTACTCAAACTGAAGAGTGCAAAATCTGGTGCAGCTCTGCATAGAAATCAATTAGCTTCCAGGTTAATTGGACAAGCTGAAGTTAAAAGCTGGTTGGTTTTTATGCAGAGCTGCACTGGATTTTGCACTCTACAGTTTTATTAAATCAACCCTTATGAGTGTTATGTGCTTAACCTTTTACAGTAAGGGGACTGGCATATCCAAAAGCCCTCCTATTGACCCTTCTAAGCCCATTAACCATAGCCCAAGGGCGATGCAGTGCATTATGATTTTAAACAATTCTACCAGGTGAATCTGTACACAAATTTGCCAGAACTACATTAGGGAAGTCCATCTGTGATGAAACATGTTTGAAGTGGCTACAGAACTGTAACATCATCATGTAATCCTGGCTGGCACTCGCACACACAGGGCTAGCAGTGTGCGGTGCTGCAGCCTTGGAGAGACTGAGCTGACATAACTTAGTGCTGGGCAAGCACTAAGGTTGTGCTATGATGGTCTACTTCTTATTTTCTTATATGTTTATATGTGTGTTCTGAGCAATAAAGCATTGGTTTATTTCAAAAATAGGATTGGATATTTTGGGATTTTTTTGGATAGGCAGGCCAATTTTCAATTTAATGTTATTAACAGGGTAAGTAGCATGGATGGGAATTTGGGTTGGTACATCTCACCACTGCACTCCCTAAGAAAATAGCCAGTAAACCATTTGGTCCATCAGTATACATTCAAGGCCATATTTGCAATCATACTTCCCTGGGCACTCAGAAATGGCACAAACTTTAAACTTTAATATATGTTTCCTCACTAACTGTCACATATTTATAAATTGTAACCCCCAACACCAGAGTGTGCTATTTGAAGATGAGATGTTATATACAGGACTCTCACAGCCACATTCCCTGTCTCTGTTGGATTTTGATTCCATTATAAAATATGGAGATTGAGATAGGAGAGATGAAAGACAAAGCTTGGTGGGAACACCCAGAACTTCCAAGTGACCAAAACAGTGTCAAGAAATGTGGTGGGAAATCTCTCTTCTGGATTATCCAATGCATGTAATAAACAGGGGCTGGCTTAATCCATCAGGCTATAGCTATAAAAAAATACTTTTGGGTGGACTGGCCAATTAAAGCTGAATTATTACAGTAGAATTCAATTTTGATCCGTTAATAAAATATAAAATCGAGGTACCACAGAACCTACACTTTCTGCAGAAATAATGAAAATGGTACTGTATTCTGCAGCAATCTTATTATTTCATTTCAATATGTGTTGAAATTATTGCCATTGTCACTTCATTACAGTTTATGAATGCTCAAAATGTAAATTTCTCTGCAAAAAAATGTTTTTACTCTATGATTCAATCCAATGCATATGAAAATATTTATTACTGTCTGTTCCTGTTCCATGACAGTGCATGCCTGATGCCTATTATCAAATATTCATACATTCATTAAATGGACAATAGAATGTAGGCATTTTCATCTCTTCTACTAAGAATGTAGGTTTTATGTTATGAATAACTTTACAAAATTCAATATAGTTGGTTATATCCTTTCTGTAGGCTTAAAGCGGGATCTTCACCCTGAAACAATGTTACTCTTCTCTAACCCTTCTCCTCTTTGCTAAGCAAATCTCTGTTTTTTTTTTATTTGTTACTATTATCTTAGCAAACTATAATACAGTAAAAAAGCAATCCCCAACTATAATTGAACATTTGTTATTAAAAAAAAAAAAAATTAAAAAGGCTGAATACCTTTTTCTTAGTGCTGTATATGGCATTCACATGGCTGCACAGCCTCCATTTTACCCTCTTCCCCATAGCGGGGAGGGGTGGGGTATGTCTAATGGGCCATGTCGCATACAGTGACTCCCCCTTACTGCCTGGAATTAAAGGACACTGTGCCTGTACCTCCACTGTCAGTTTGGTCACCTCAAGCAGAAGCCACTGTCAATCAGCACAGCATGGCTAGACGAGGGAAGGGGGGGGGCATGGTGGCCAAACTGACTACCTGAGATACAGGCATGATACAGGCACGTTGTGCAATGCCAAGGATGTCACAGAGCACATAAACTGACCATGCTTCCATGCTTGGCATTGTTAGATTGAATTACAAAAGGAGGTGGAATACCAGGATCACTGGTTATTCCCCCCTCAATGTAAAAATAAAAGCAGAAAGGCTTGATTTTTTTTCCCAATAAAGTTTTTATTGAAATAGCACAAAATTATAGCAAAACATACAGGGACAGTTTTAGCGTATCACATACAATACACCAAACATGTGCAAAGTTGTAAATTGCTTCTGGACAACAAGTAGCGTCTGTGTAAGCGTACAACCAGTATAACGATAGAGAACAAGAAAAAAGAACTTGTTGTATGTTGTGAACAGAAAATATTTTCAGCTCAGAATTTTTCTTTTGAGAGCATTATCAAGGCAGTAACATAATATAGAGGGGATAGGAAAAACCAAAGACACAAAAGGAAAGAGGAGAAAAGTAGTGGGGGGGGGGGAGAGAGAAGACAGAGAGAAAAAAAAATGGGGAGAGGGTTTGAATAGCAAACATTTCACATAATGGTTATAGGAGTAATTTTCTAATAGGTTTAGGGAAGGTCCTTCGGTACAAGATACACATGTTAACATATCTATGTATGTCCAAAATAGGCACTTTCATGGGAAAAAGAACAACCAAATGAAACCACATCTGTTAGAAATCACAAATCAGAAATCCAGAAATCGATCAGCCATTCTGCAACTTATCAAAAGAATCAGATGGAGTCCACAGCAAGTAGCCATTCTGCCAGCGTGGGTACTTGAGTAGTTATCCAGTTTTTGGGGATAATTGATTTTGTCGTGTTCAGCATATGTCGCACTACAGAATTTTTATATTTGCTTAATGAGTAGTTGGAAATGTTCAATA
This sequence comes from Lithobates clamitans, assembly GCA_037952925.1. Lineage (NCBI taxonomy): Eukaryota > Metazoa > Chordata > Amphibia > Anura > Ranidae > Lithobates > Lithobates clamitans. Next base: position 6,680,341 of record JBBGZY010000723.1, read on the forward strand.
GACAGCATTCTAGCATACGTTTTAGTTTTGTCTCAGTTATGGAATAAATCTGTGTACAAATGTTATCCCAAAAATTGTGCAAAAGCGGGCAGTTCCAGCAGATATGCATCATGTTACCCCTGCCACTGCCACAATGCCAGCATGTATCTGTTATTTCTGGGTACCAGGCATACAACTTGGCTGGGGTAAAATACCAATTAGTCAAGATTTTATATAATGTTTCTCGAGTGCTGGAACTGATAGAGCATTTGTGTGCTAGGATGCAGGCGTTAAGCCATTGTTCGTCAGAAAATGCCATTGTGAGGGCTATTTCCCACTCCTTCCATGCTTGCTAGGTGGCTCACTTAGATTAGATTGCAACCAGAGGTACATCAGGGAGGTTGCTTTTCCTAGCGGGGCTCCCGTAAGGCATAACTGTTCAAAGTGTGTTGTCTGTCGTAAGAAATGATGTCAGTTAGCTAAACAGTGGACATAATTATGGAGCTGTACGTATTGGCAATATGTAAAATGTTTTGCTTGTAATTCAGTCTGTAGATGATCAAAAGTTTTTGAGTTTGCCGTTGTCTACACAGTGAGATATAACCAAGGGAGTTGCGTCCTCCTTGTGAGGAAAGGATATGGTTGTGCGTCCCTGTGCAAAGTCCGTGTTGTATATCAAGGGCGTCAATGGGCCAGGGGTGGAGACTATATTATAGTTTTGTATGATGGTTTGAAAGACTCTCAGTGTTGGCCAATTGTTGGGGGTGACTGGAGGTTAGTAGGGCATGCATCATTGGAGGCCCAAGGTATAAACCTTAGGGGTGTCTTGGTCTGTAAGCCTTCAATTCCCACCCAATCCTTGGAAGTTGCGTGGCAATTCATCAATGATTCGTACCAAATGAGTTGCATAATTGTAAAGTTTAAAGTATGGCAGATTAATACCTCCCTCTATCTTTGGTTTGGTCAGGGTCTGCATGCTAATTCGCAATTTCTTCCCAGCCCAAATGAATTTGTCAAAGTTAGTTGAAAGAAGAACCTTTTGGTCAAAAGGATATGTAGGTTATAGAACAAATACAGCACCCTAGGCAGCACTGTCATTTTCATCATCACTGCCCTCCCAAACCAAGAAAAGAGTTTTAGTTTCCAGTGCTGTAGGTCCTGTTTCAGTTTGTGTAAGATGGGGTGGAAATTTTGTGCATAGAGATTTGCCAAGTCAGACGTAAGGCATGTCCCTACGTATTTGAGCGAAGCTTGCACCCATTTAAAAGGGCAATTCAATTAAACCTTCGCTAGGATTTGGGGGTTCAAAGAGATGTTGAGAGCCTCTGATTTGTCATAGTTAATCTTGAAATTGGAAATGTAACCATACCGCTCAAATTCTTTCAAGCGATTGTGGATCGAAATATGTGGTTGTGTGAGGACAAATAGGAGGTCAGCCGCATAAACAGCAATTTTACAGTGGGTATTCCCTAGGTCTAGTCCCTTGACAGAGGGATTCCTATTCACGGTGCATATGCAGGTTTCTATAGTGAGCATAAACAATATTGGGGACAAAGGACAGCCTTGTCTGGTGCCATTATGTATCTGCACTAGTTCCAAGAGTATCCCGTTGATCTTCAGTCTAGCTGTAGGGTTTTGGTATAATTCCGAAATCCATGCTAACATATTAGGTTTAGAACCAATATAGTAGCACACTGAGTGCATGAAATCCCATGCAACCCTGTCGAAGGCCTTCTCTCTAGACAGGAGTAGGGATGAGCCAAACACCCCAAGGTTCGGTTCACGGCAGAACACGGGAACGGAACAAAAGTTCACGCGAACATTTGAACACTTTTAAAGTCTATGGGACCCGAACATGAAAAATCAAAAGTGAGAATTTTAAAGGCTAATATGCATGGTATGTGAAAAAATAAAAGTGAAATATTCCTTTAAATATCGTACCTGGGGGATGACTATAGTATGCCTGTAAAGTGGTGCGTGTTTCCCATGTTTAGAACAGTTCCTGCACAAAATTACATTTCTAAAGGAATAAAAGTCATTTAAAACTGCTTGCGGCTGTAATGTAATGTCGAGTCCCGACAATATGGATGAAAATTATTGAGAAAAACGGCATGGGTACCCCCCCCAGCCCATTACCAGACCCTTTGGGTCTAGTATGGATATTAAGGGGAATCCCTGCACCCAAATTAAAAAAAGAAAAGATGTGGGGCCCCCAGGCCCTATATACTCTGAACAGCAGTATACAGGCGGTCCAAACAAGACAGGGACTGCAGGTTTGTTCTTAAGTTGAATCTATTTGTAAGTTGGAACAGTGTAGCTCCAGCCAAAAAATAAATTTTTAAGCTTTTTGGATAACATAGGGAAGGGTTATCATCACCCCTGTAACATTTGTTTTGCTGTCTGTGCCCCTGTTCAGAAGATTTCACCTCACTTTCTGTCCCAATGACAATTGGATTTTGAAAATTTGGGGTTATTAGGAAAACAAGGATTGGTGATAAAGCATCAGTGGAGACACCTTTTTCCCATATTAACTCTTACAGGAGGGAATTTTCCTTCCTAGGGGTAGATTTCCTCTCACCCCCTGTTGTCTTCCTCCATTTGTAAGTAGGAGTCGTTTGTAAGTCGGATGTTTGAAAGTAGGGGACCGCCTGTATATACTATACGGCCTGCCCTATATACTCTGCAGAAAATTGGGCCTTAGGTGTTGGTGGTACCAGAACACTGTAAGCCCTCACAGTTACTCTTGGTGGGCGCTGGAAAGGGCCCTGCTGTTAAATATTATATCAAGAATTGTAATTACATGCCCCTGTTAAACAGGGACAGAAAAATTGGGCCTTTGGTGGTGGTGTGGTGGTGGTGCCACAACACTGTAAGTCCTCACAGTTACTCTTGGTGGGTGCAGGAATGGGCCATGCTGTGAAATATTAGATCAAAAATTGTAATTACATGCCCCTGTTAAACAGCGGCAGAAAAATTGGATCTTAGGCATTGGTGGTGGTGCCACAACACTGTAAAGCCTCACAGATACTCTTGTTGAGCGCAGGAATGGGCCCTGCTGTGAAATATTAGAGCAAATATTGTAATTACATGCCCCTGTTAAACAGGGGCAGAACAATTGGGCCTTAGGCACTGGTGGTGGTGCCACAACACTGCAATCCCTCACAGTTACTCTAGTTGAGTGCAAGAACGAGCCCTGCTGCAAAATATTACAGCAAAAATTATAATTATACGCCCCTGTTAACCTCCCTGGTGGTATGATTATTGCAGATTTTTGCGTCTCAAAGCGGTACAATTATTTTGCATAGAAATTTGGCGGTTTATATTGTAGGCCTGTAATTCTTAGCAATAACACACTTAAATCTGTCCATCAAGAGTCTAGTACATATCCCGGGTATGATAAAGTTTGAAACACAAAATCATAAATTATAATATAATAAATAAATATAAATAATTATAAAAAATAATAATATAATAATAATGAAAAAAATTTCCCCATGATTTACTATCGCTCAATTCTTTGAGTGAAGTCTTTTTTGAATTTCCCACCAGATTCCGCCCCCATACGTTGCGATGCTCGCAGGGAACGGAGCCCAGCACAGAGAGGCTTCGGGAGGAGGACAGAGCCCGCGGACACAGTGGGGGGACATCGCAGGATCCTGGGGACAAGGTAAGTATACTGCACCAGGATCCTGCAATGCAATCCCGAGTGTGGCTCGGGGTTACCGCTAATGGTGCTGAAATTTAACCCTGAGCCACACTCGGAAAACAGGGAGGCTAAACAGGGGCAGAAAAATTGGGCCTTAGGCACTGGTGGTGGTGCCCTGAAACAAAAATGTTCTTAGAAGCTATCAACATGAACATTGAGGAGGAATAGGATAGTCACTCAGCATAACAGGAGATAGTCACTCAGCATAGGCAGTCTTCAAGGGATCTCACATCCGTAGAAAAATTAATCGGTTACATCAGTATCAGGTGCTTGGTAGCTGGTGATCCAAGACTGATTCATTTTTATGAAGGTGAGACGATCAACTGTGTCTGTGGACAGGCGCACTCTGTGATTGGTTACAAAACCTCAAGCAGCATTGAATGTGCGTTCAGAAAGAACGCTGGATGCAGGGCAGGCCAATAGCTCAATTGCATATTGTGCAAGCTCTGGCCAGTGATCCATCCTCAAGACACAGTAACCCAGTGGATTTTCAGTTGGAAAGGTCTCCAAGTATGATCTTGCCCCTAGGTATTCCTGCACCATGTAAATCAGACGCTGGCGATGGTTGCTGGAACTGATCAGACCTTGGGGCTGCGGACTAACGAATTGTCTGAATGCATCGGTCAGACGGCCACCTTCTCCACCGCTCCTTCTGTGACTGACCGAAGCCTCAGCAACACGTTGTCCAGCAGGACCAGGAAATTGTAACCTCCCAGGCTCTGGAAACGCATTGCTCAAACTTTTCTGCAAGGCCTCCTGAAGATGTTTCATCCTCTGCTCCCTCTGCGAAGACTGGATAAGTTCTGCAACCTTACCTTACGAATCCGAGGGTCCTTTCGCAGGCTTTGCAGGATCAGGGAGGCCATGCAGCGAAGGTTTGCTGAGGCATTCGATCAGAAGCCCTCAGGGTCACTAAGGATGACATGATCCACAGCTACCTCCTCCCAGCCACGTACAAGTCCATGGGTTTCTGGTGACTTAAAACGATCCCTTGAAGACTGCTGCTGATGCTGAGTGCTAGGCTCCACCTCCATGCCGAAACAATCCTCCTCCTCTTCCTGTGTGATCGGTGGGCCCGCAGGAATTCTGTCTGGATAAAGGGGGCCTTAAGAGGTAAGGAAGTCCTCCTCTTCCTCCCTCTGTTCTGCCTCAAGTGCCCTGTTCATTATTCCACGAAGAGTGCTCCAACAGGAAGACAAGAGGGACAGTATCACTGATGCATGCACTGTCACTGCTCACCATCCTCGTGGCCTCCTCAAATGGTGACAGGACAGTGCATGCATCCTTGATCAGTAGCCATTGGCGTGGCGAAAAAAGCCAAGCTCCCCTGACCCTGTCCTGGTGCCATACTCACACAGGTACTCATTGATGGCTCTCTGCTGCATGTGCAGCCGCTGCAGCATTGACAACGTTGAGTTCCACCTGGTGGGCATGTCACAAATGAGGCGGTTCTTGGGCAGGTTGCATTTCTTTTGAAGGTCAGGCAGCAGAGCACTGGCATTATATGACTGGCGGAAATGCCCACAGACTTTCCTGGCCTGCCTCAGGAGATCCTGTAAGGCCGGGTACCTGCACAAGAAACGCTGCATCACCAAATTAAGGACGTGAGCCAAACAGGGAACATGGGTCAATTGTCCCTGTTGGAGGGCGGAGAGGAGGTTGGTGCCATTGTCACAAACCACCATTCCTGGCTGAAGCTGGCGTGGAGTCAACCACCTCTGAGTCTGCCCCTGCAGAACTGACAGAGTCTCTGCCCCAGTGTGGCTCCTGTCCCCTAAGCAGACCAACTCAAGCACAGCATGGCATCTTTTTGCGTGAGTGCTTGCGAAGCCCCTTGAATGCCTACGGAGCACCGCTGGTTCCGAGGACAAATCTGCAGAGGAAGAGGCCATAGAGGAAGAAGAAGAGGAGGGGGTGGAGGAGAGACGTGTGGCAGAATCACCATTGCTAGCATTTTGGAGGCATGGTGGCGGAACAAGCTCCAACAATACTGCAACCTGTCCTGCATCCTTCCCAGCTGCCAGCAGAGTTACCCAGTGCACCTTGAAAGAAAGGTAACATCCCTGTCCATGCCTGCTGGACCATGAGTCAGCGGTAATATGCACCTTAACGCTGACCGGCCTTTACAACGAGGCCAAGATATTGCCTTCCACATGCCGGTAGAGAGCAGGAATGGCCTTCCGTGAAAAGAAATGGTGTTTGGCACCTGGCAGCAACAGTAAAGAAAAAAAGAGAAGAAAATTTTATAGATAAGATTAAAAATAAAAATGGTAAGCTAAGGTACACTTCTAAAGAGATTGGTGAAGAATTCAGACAATACTTTACAACCCTCTATTCGGTAAGCCAAAAGGAACAGTATGGGGTAGAGATGGAGGAAAAGGTGAGAGATTTTTTAGAGGGGGCAGGCCTTCCCAAACTGTTGGAATACGACTCAATGGAGTTAGAAAGACCGTTAACGGTAGAAGAGTTAAGCTCAGCCCTGAAATCGTCCCACCGGGTAAGAGCCCGGGTCTGGGCGGTTTCACTACCAGCTCCTATAAAAATTTTAAAGATTCACTCCTTCTGAGGCTATGTAAGATCTGGAACGACCTCGGGAAAAAAGGCGAAATGTGCAGGGATGCGCTAACAGCTTCAGTGACATTAATTCCTAAAGAAGGGAAGGACCGCACCCTGTGCTCAAGCTTTAGACCAATCGCATTGTTAAATGCAGATACTAAATTATATGCGAAGGTATTGGCTCTGAGGCTTAAGGGATTAATGTCCCAACTGGTCCATCCGGACCAGGTGGGATTTATTCCAGGGAGAGAGGGTAGAGACAACGGGGTGCGGTCTCTTCTCACAGTGGGGGCCATTAGATCCAAGGGATCCCCAGGTCTACTTCTGTCGATAGATGCCGAGAAGGCGTTCGACAGAGTAGACTGGAGATTCATGTTTAAAACGCTCGCAGTAATGGGGATAGGGCCTACCATGCTAAAATGGATTAAAATATTATATAATCATCCAACAGCATTTGTGAAAGTTAACAACGTAGCCTCTGCACCTTTAACTATGAGAAACGGGACCAGACAAGGATGCCTGCTGTCTCCGCTCCTATTCGTTCTTACCTTGGAGCCCCTATTGGGTACCATTAGAAGAAACCCGGATATCAGCGGATGCTTAGTAGGAAAGGAGGAGCATAAGTTGGCTGCTTTCGCCGATGATGTCCTATTCTACATCACCAAACCTAGAACCACGATCCCCAACCTATAAGCCACACTGAAGAAATTTAGCGAGATGTCAAACTACAAAATTAATATCGAGAAATCTGAAGCTTTAAAAATTAATATTGATAAGCAGGAAGCTGCTAGACTCGGTGAGGTTTTTCGATTTCCCTGGAGGGATAATATTAAGTATCTAGGAGTTAGATTGGTGAGTTACATTGTGAAGATTTTTCAGCTCAACTTTGTACCTCTCCTAGACGAAATCAGAACAGAAATTAAAATAATTTTATATCGCCCGGTCTCGTGGATAGGGAGAATTAACATAGTCAAAATGGTGCTGGCCCCCAAGGTGCTCTACAAAATGCAAATGCTTCCAATTCCCTTGCCCCATTTTTATTGTAGAACACTAACAGGTTTAATAAGTAGATATGTTTGGAAGAATAAGAGACCAAGGATAGCTTACAAAGTGTTGAGCAGGGACAAAGCACAGGGAGGGTTGGGTATTCCAGATTTTAGAAATTATCACAAAGCTATTGTACTAGCATGGGCACTAGATTGGGCAAATGGATGTGATATTAAAAGATGGGTTAATTTAGAAATGAGTAATAAACGAAGTAAGGTAAGATTAAATCACATAATTTGGAACACCCCGCAACACAGGTATCTGGGAGTAGACACACACATTTTAACACACCTCACGTTGAAAATTTGGGATCAGATTCACTGCACTAGGAAGTGGGAATATAATTCTCCCTTAATTTACTTAAAGTATAACACATATTTCTCCCCGGGAATGGAGGAGGTGGGAGGAAACTGGATTATGAATAGTGAAACACAATTAAAAGACATTATTAATAGGGGAAAAATTAGCACATTCCAGGATTTAGTAAAAAAAAGGGATTTATTGAAGGTAAACGGGTGGCGGTACAGTCAGCTTGAACATTTTGTCAAAAGCTTACCGGGTCCCCTAAAGGAAGAAGTTGATTATAGACTGTTTGAGATACTATTCTGTAGGGTTACAGTAAAAAGGAATATCTCAGCGGTATATAAAATACTGATAAACAACGGGGGGGACATAGTACCATCTTTTATTAAAAAATGGGAAGAAGATTTGGGGGTTGGATGCGAGAAAAGCTGGGTGGGGAGCATATTGGGGGCTACGCACAGTACAGCAATAGATATGAAAATGATTGAGACCAACTATAAATGCCTGACCAGGTGGTATATGACACCCACTAAAATGAGCAAATTTAAGCCCGATAGATCGCCGAAATGCTGGAGAGGTTGTGAGGCCCCGGGTACAATGACTCATTTATGGTGGGATTGTCCAAAAATTAAAATCTTCTGGCAGGAGGTGACCAAGTGGATAGAAGTGATAGTGGGTAGGGCCATCAAGTTGGACCCATGGGTCTGCTTGTTCCATGGTTCAGAGGGAAGTTATAGACAATATAAAACCTTGCTGATCCCAGTGCTTTTAAATTCCGCAAAGAGTGCAATTCCAAAAAAAAATGGCAGGAAGTGGAGGGGCCTGGGATTAGGGACTGGTTTTCAAGAATTAATGAAATATACACTATGGAAAATTCTGAGGCATTCGGTCCCTTAGATAAGGATCAAGTTCATAAGGAGGGTAGATGGGCCAGATGGGAAGCCTTTTAAAGATCAGAGGGTTTTGCGGAAGCCATTTTGCACTAATATATGCAGTGATATTTTATTTCTTTTTTTTTCTCTCAATGGGCGTCAAGGAACGAGATCTGTCTGCGGGAGGAGCGGGGGTGGGGGAGAGTTAGAGGGGTAGGAGTGGGGTAGAATTTTGGGATTTATATGTGTATGTATGTTTTGTATATCTGGTGGATTGGTTTACCCCCTAGAAGGAGGGGTTGCTTGTATTTTTAAAATATGAAAATTTAAATAAAGAATTAAAAAAAGAAAAAAAAGAAATGGTGTTTGGGAACCTGCCACTGAGGTACCGCACATTCCACAAATTCACAAAAGGGGTCAGAGTCTACCAGCAGAAAAGGCAGCAGTTGGAGTGCTAGCAATTTAGCCAAGCTAGCAATCAGCCGCTGAGCATGTGGATGGCTGGGACCGAATTTCTTTCGACAGTTTAGCAACCGGGGTAGGGAAATTTGCGTGCTACAATCGGATGTTGATGTAGTGATAGCAGATTGCCCACAAGTACGTGGCACACCTAATTCTACACCTTCATTCCTCTCAGTGCAGGTTTCTGAGAGGACTGAAGGTATAGTAAGGTTGGAGAGCCCAGCTGATGAGGAGCAAGGAGAGGCCCGCCTTGTTCTTTGGTGTGGGTCTTTTAAGTACTGTTGCCAATGGACTGTATGGGAGGTCGACATATGTCTCGTCAAGCATGTGGTGCCCAAGCGGCTGCTGTTTTGGCTACGCTTGATACGCTTCAGACATATGTTGTCAGCAACAGTGCGATCTGCTGCACACGTACCAAAAAAGGCCCACACCAAAGAACTTTTCAAAATATTCGGGGAGTCAGCAGCGCCCTGCACATGCAGAGCTCTGCGGCGTGATGTAGTTGGGTGGCTGCCTTCAAGCTGGCCCCTGGAGGGCATCCTGCCTCCTTGGAGATGTACCTCCTCCTCCTCTCTTCCATCAGGCACCCACGTAGAGTCAGTGACCTCATCATCCCCTTCCTCCTTGTCACTGGAGCAAACCTGGCAGTATGCTGCAGCTGGCGGAACATGACTGCCAGTTTCTTGTCCTTCTTGGGCACCCCCTCTCTCTGGGCTCACATTACTGCCTTCCCCAACCTGGGTAAATCATCGGAGCCTTCAAAATGCTGCTCATCTTCCTGACACTGTGGTCGAACAGTTCAGGGGATTCCTCCATGCATGATAGTGCGGCTAGGGAAGGAGTGACTGATGACATTGAGCAGATGGAATAGGCTGCTTTGGCAGCTGCATTGGCAGGCAAACTACTCTGAGCCTGAGTGACAGAGGATGAGAAGGATGAGGACGGCTTAGTTATCCACTCTACCAACTCTTTTGCATGTTGTAGATCAACACGGCCAGCTGCCGAAAAAAAGGACAAGCGTGCCCCACAGCCACGTGCTGAGGATGCACCGTGTCCATGACCAGCACTGTTGGCTGTAGACACAGAGCCTGCTTGCCCTCTTTTAGTGGCCTGTGAGCATCTGCCTCTCCTTGGTGGCCTTCCAGACATGCTATAAAATTTTATTAGCGAAACACCGCCTGAAATTTACTAGAAAAAGTACACCAGGTATGACCTGCAGTCAGATATAGGCTTGGCTAGACCGGAATCCAGTGGATATATACAGTCAGGTCCATAAATATTGGGACATTGACACAATTCTAATCTTTTTGGCTCTATACACCACCACAATGGATTTGAAATGAAACAAACAAGATGTGCTTTAACTGCAGAACTTCAGCTTTAATTTGAGGGTATTTACATCCAAATCAGGTGAACGGTGTAGGAATTACAACAGTTTGTATATGTGCCTCCCACTTTTTAAGGGACCAAAAGTAATGGGACAATTGGCTGCTCAGCTGTTCCATGGCCAGGTGTGTGTTATTCCCTCATTATCCCATTTACAAGGAGCAGATAAAAGGTCCAGAGTTAATTTCAAGTGTGCTATTTGCATTTGGAATCTGTTGCTGTCAACTCTCAATATGAGATCCAAAGAGCTGTCACTATCAGTGAAGCAAGCCATCGTTAGGCTGAAAAAAACAAAACAAACCCATCAGAGAGAAAGAAAAACATTAGGTGTGGCCAAATCAACTGTTTGGAACTTCCTTAAAAAGAAAGAACGCACTGGTGAGCTCAGCAACACCAAAAGTCAGCGGAAGACCACGGAAAACAACTGTGGTGGATGACCGAAGAATTCTTTCCCTGCTGAAGAAAACACCCTTCACAACAGTTGGCCAGATCAAGAACACTCCCCAAGAGGGAGGTGTATGTGTGTCAAAGTCAACAATCAAGAGAAGACTTCACCAGAGTGAATACAGAGGGTTCACCACAAGATGTAAACCATTGGTGAGCCTCAAAAACAGGAAGGCCAGATTAGAGTTTGTCAAACAAAATCTAAAAAAGCCTTCACAGTTCTGGAACAACATCCTATGGACAGATGAGACCAAGATCAACTTGTACCAGAGTGATGGGAAGAGAAGAGTATGGAGAAGGAAAGGAACTGCTCATGATCCAAAGCATACCACCTCATCAGTGAAGCATGGTGGTGGTAGTGTCATGGCGTGGGCATGTATGGCTGCCAATAGGACTGGTTCTCTTGTATTTATTGATGATGTGACTGCTGACAAAAGGAGGATGAAGCAGGATGAATTCTGAAGTGTTTCGGACAATATTATCTGCTCATATTCAGCTAAATGCTTCAGAACTCATTGGACGGACCTTCACAGTGCAGATGGACAATGACCCGAAGCATACTGCAAAAGCAACCAAAGAGTTTTTTAAGGGAAAGAAGTGGAATGTTATGCAATTGCCAAGTCAATCACCTGACCTGAATCCGATTGAGCATGCATTTCACTTGCTGAAGACAAAACTGAAGGAAAATGCCCCAAGAACAAGCAGGAACTGAAGACAGTTGCAGTAGAGGCCTGGCAGAGCATCACCAGGGATGAAACCCAGCGTCTGGTGATGTCTATGTGTTCCAGACTTCAGGCTGTAATTGACTGCAAAGGATTGGCAACCAAGTATTAAAAAGTGAAAGTTTGATGGATGATTGTTAATCTGTCCCATTACTTTTGGTCCCTTAAAAAGTGGGAGGCACATATACAAACTGTTGTAATTCCTACACCGTTCACCTGATTTGGATGTAAATACCCTGAAATTAAAGCTGAAAGTCTGCAGATAAAGCACATCTTGTTCATTTCATTTCAAATCCATTGTGGTGGTGTATAGAGCCAAAAAGATTAGAATTGTGTCGATGTCCCAATATTTATGGACCTGACTGTATATGTAGGAGACTGTATATATATTGTATGCACTGCAGATCACTGAATCACCTGCCTGCCTGCCTGAAAGTATATTTGAAAACATACACCAGGAATGGCCTGCAGTCAGATATAGGCTTGGCTAGACTGGAATAGACATGTGCATTCGTTTTCATCCAAATGCATTTTTGTCCAAATTTCAGGTATTTTCGTTATCGTTTTAACAAACGATAACAAAAGTGCAGAATCCGAAAAACGAAAGATCCGACATAAACAAATGCTTTATTTTCGTTTTCATTGCTACAACAGTTCGATATAGATAGGAGATTCGACATGATGATTCCAATAACAATCTGTGTCCATCAAACCTGTGGTCGAATGTGCCTAACCTTAACTCTCTTAGTCCAAGATTATTCTACAAAGAGAGAAAAGATTCGACATAGAGAGAAAAGATTCGACGTAGGGGAGAAAGATTCGACGTAGGGGAGAAAAGATGCGACGTAGGGGAGAAAGATTCGACGTAGGGGAGAAAAGATAAATAAAAATAATGATGATGATGAATGTTATTGGCTGATTGTAACCAAAGAGGAAGAGCAGTAAAATAGCTAGAATTAAGTACACATGTAGTTTGGCTTATGGTGTCTGTTGAAAGTTCTAAGAAGATTAGACGGAGCAGGTAAACTATACGGCATTGTACAGTTTAGCTGCTCCGTCGAATCTTCTTTGAACATTCGACAGACACCATAAGTCTTCAATGACAGATTCAACCTTAATTTGGATTTTCGGACGAATGCAATTTTTAAGGAAAAATGAAATAAATAAAAACGAATTTCGGGAGTAACTAAATAAATTTATTTTTCGGACGAAAACGAAATTCCGAAACAAAATATTTCAGTGGGCACATGTCTAGACTGGAATGCATTGTATATATATATATATATATATATATATGTAGGAGACTGTATATATATTTAATGCACTGCAGATCACTGAATCACCTGCCTGTCTGCCTGAAAGTGTATTTGAAAACATACACCAGGAATGGCCTGCAGTCAGATATAGGCTTGGCTAGACTAGAATGCAGTGGATATATATGTAGGAGACTGTATATATATATTATGCACTGCAGATCACTGAATGACCTGCCTGCCTGCCTGAAAGTGTATTTGAAAACGTACACCATGAATAGCCTGCAGTCAGATATACAGTAGGCTTGGCTAGACTAGAATACAGTGGATATATATATAGGAGACTGTATATATATTTTATGCACTGTAGCTCACTGAATCACCTGCCTGCCTGAAAGTATATTTGAAAACGTACACCAGGAATGGCCTGCAGTCAGATATAGGCTTGGCTAGATTAGATGCAGTGGATATATATATGTAGGAGACTGTATATATATTTTATGCACTGCAGCTCATTGAATCACCTGCCTGCCAGAAGTATATTAGAAACTGTACACCAGGAAGGGACTGCAGTCAGATCTAGCTAAACTGGATACAGTGGATATATATATATATATATATATATATATATATATACGAGACTGACTGTATTTATATATATTAAATACACTGCAGCTAACTGTATCACCTGCCTGCCTGTAGTATATTAGAAACAGTACACCAGAAAGAGACTGCAGTCAGATCTAGCTAAACTGCATACAGTGGCTATATATATATATGCAAGACTGACTGTATATATACTATATACTGTATATTAAATACACTGCAGCTAACTGAATCGCCTGCCTGCCTGAAGTATATTAGAAACAGTAGACCAGGAACGGCCTGCAGTCCGATCTAGCTAAACTGGATACAGTGTATATATATATATATATATATATATATATATAAAAGCCTGGATGTATATATACTAAATACACTGCAGCTAACTGAATCGCCTGCCTGCTCAATCCAAATGAAGTGACACTCTCTCTCGGTCAACGCCAGCAACACACTACACAGGGCCGACGTGCAGGCGGCCTTATATAGTGTGGGGCATGGACTTAACCCCCTGAGCCATAATTGTCCAACGGCACCCCGTCTTTGGCCAATTATGGCTCTCTTTGCTGACGGCGCTGTGATTGGCCAAAGCATGCGGGTCATAGTGCATGCTTGGCCAATCTTCAGACAGCAATGAAATGCGGTGTCGTAGTGGCGTGACGCACTGCTCGAATTTGCCCCGAACACCCCATAATGTTCGTATTTTGAGGAACGATCGAACAGCCAATGTTTGAGTCGAACTCATGTTCGACCCGAACATAAAGCTCATCTCTAGACAGAAGAAGGCCTTCTTCTGTATGCCCTCTGAATAGGTGAATGAGATTTAGAGCTTTAGTGACATTATCATGTGCCTCCCTACCCGGCATAAAGCCCACCTGTTCCGGGCCAATAATGTCTGGAAGATGTCTGCAAAGCCTTGTTGCAATAATTTTAGACAAAAGTTTTACATCCAGGTTTAACAAGGATATTGGCCTGTAACTAGAGCAGACGCTGGGATCCTTGCCAGGTTTGGGAAGCACAGAGAATTCAATGCGCTAAGCAATGGTTTCGCAAGTAGGGGCGAGAAGGTCTTATAATATATGGTTGAGAAGCCATCCGGGCCAGGGCTTTTACAAGGTTTTCATGTAATTGTCTGTAAGATTCCCTTTATGTAAATAGGTTTGTCAATTTCCTCTGCCTCAGAGGTGTGCAGGCTTGGCAATCCACTTTGTTCCAAGTATTGTCTTATAATGTGGGGTCTAGCACCCTCAAATGACGTGAGTTTGTGCGAGGGTGGCAAATTGTAAAGTTTAGTATAGAAGCTGTGAAATTCTGATGCTGTTCTGTGGTATGTACCATTTTATCATCCTAAATTTTAATTTGAGTGATGTGAGTAGCAGAGCGTACATCCCTCAGCGCCCTAGCCAAGAATTTACAGGTTTTATTTCCATGCTCTTAAAAAAAAACCCGCTTGAAAAACAGAATCAGTTTCACTTGAAGATCTAGTTTAGCTTGTAATTCCTCGCCGGCTGCTAAAATGTCGCCAGCTGACTGAACTGCTGTCGATCTTTAATGCTGGGTTTTAAATTTCACAATTCTTCTAGTATTGCTTTTAGTTTTTTCTCGCAGGCTTTCTTATCTGTGAGGCTAAGCTAATAAGTTTTCCTCATAGCACACACTTGTGTGCTTCCCAAACAGTGAGAGGGGAAACTTCATCAGTAGTATTTTCCCTGAAATAGGTACTTATAGCTTCTGAAATGGGTTTTAATGTCAGGGGGTGAGTCAGTAAAGTTGAGTTAAGCCACCACATGCATGATTTCATAGGTATATCCTGTAGCCGTGAAGTCACTGAGGTAGGGGCATGATCTGAGATTGTCTGTGTCCCTATGCGAGTGTCCTTCAAGATAGATAGGTCTCTCTGAGAGACAAAAATGTAATCTCTGCAGGAGTACTTGTTATGGACCGTGAAGTAATAGGTAAAGTCTCTCCCCTGTGGGTTAGCCACTCGCCATGAGTCTGCCAAAGTCAGGGAATTCAGTAGTACTCTTATTCTTTTAAGTATGCAAAATAAAATGGCCGATTTACTATTGGAGGTGTCCTGGAGAGGATCCAACGGGACACTGAAGTCCCCCCCTAGGACAATACATATAGAGGCAAACCAAGAAAGTTCATCAATTAGTTTCCGACAAAAAGATATATGAGCTGTATTGGGAAAATATACATTAGCTAAAGTAATGGGAAATTTCCCAATTTTCCCCTTGAGAAGGAAGAACCGGCCCTCGGGGTCCACCAGTTGTTGATCGAGTTTGAATCCCGAGTCCTTACCTTTCAAAATGGAAACATCCTTAGTCTTATGCCGCGTACACACGGTCGGACTTTCCGGCATACTTGGTCCGGCGGACCAGAGTCTGCCGGACAATCCGCCCGTGTGTGGGCGCCGGCGGACTTTTCCGGCGGACTTCTTCCCAAAAGCCCGCCGGACCTAGATTTGAAACATGTTTTAAATCTTTCCGTCGGACTCAGTTTCGGGCGGAAAGTCCGCTCGTCTGTGTGCTGGTCCGACGGAAAGCCCGCTCGTGTGTATGCTGGTCCGACGGACCAGATACAACACGAGGGCAGGGTATTGCATCTCGCGCTCGCTGCAATAGGAAAAACAAGCGAGCGTGCGCCCCCCCCCCCTCCTGAACCGTACCAGGCCACATGCCCTCAACATGGGGGTTGTCGGGAAGAGGCCCTTGTTCTCATCAACATGGGGACAAGGTGCTTTGGGGTGGGGGGGCCCCGCAGGGTGCCCCCCTCCCCCAAAGCACCCACCCCCCATGTTGAGAGCATGCGGCCTGGTACGGTTCAGGAGGGGGGGGGCGCTCGCTCGTCCCCACCCCCTTTCCTGACCGGCCAGGCTGCGTGCTCAGATCGGGGTCTGGTATGGATTTCAGGGGGGACCCCACGCCGTTTTTTCGGCGTAGGGGGTTCCCTTTATAATCCATACCAGACCTAAGGGCCTGGTATGACCCGCGACGGGGCTCGCAAGGTTTCAATCTCGCCGATAAAAGCGGCAAGATTGACATCCTTTTCTAGTCCCGTCGCACCTGAGTCACGTTCAAAATGAACGATCTCGTCCGTGTGTGGGCAAGTCCGTTCATTCTGAAAGTCCGCCGTAATTCCGGCGAAAGTCCGTTGGAAAGACGGGCGGACTTAGCCCGCCGGAAAGTCCGGGCGTGTGTGGGCAAGTCCGTCCGTTTTAAAGTCCGGCGCACCTGGCGGACAAAGTCCGTCGGAAAGTGTGCCGGACCAAGTAGGATAGAAAGTCCGACCGTGTGTACGCGGCATTAGCCTCTGGATTGGTGGCGTGAAAGGCTTTGGGGAAATGATCATCAGTCAGTTTAGGAATATAATTTGATCTAAAGAAATACAAAGATTGGCTTCTTCTTCCCAAGATGGTGCAACAGTTGCATTCTTTTCTGATGAACATTTAACCCCCTAATATTATGCAATATCACAGTAGGGCGGTTGCCCAATGAGGAGTATATCATCTTGGAAGCTAATACAAATAGACAACACACACACGATAATAAAAAAAGAGGGGGGGGGGAGTAGATTAGTGAAGGTAGAGGGGGAAAAGCTGAGTATATGTGAAGGAAAAAGAAGGGGGTATGACAGTGATCCCACTGTCCAAAAGGTTGGAAAGTGGGATCAGAGTATCCATTAATTAGCCTCTAGGTAGTGACACAGAGAGGTGCAAGGAATAGTTTGGAACTGTGAGTAATATGCTGACTAGATCACCTGACAAGGGAAGTATTATTAAAGAGCAGACATCACAGTGTCATCTTTGGGGGTGGTGGGAGGAACGAGTGAGATCACAGGCTCCGAATATTAATGAGAGCCAAAACAACAAACGAAAAAAAACAAACTTGAATTGACATAAAAAAGAGCCTCATCCCAACCCCCAGCTCCTATCAAAGATAAGGTAGGTAGAATAATGCTGAGGGTTCAAAAGATTAGAACAGATAGACTCAACCACATCATCTTAACCAATGACTAAATGTGCAGGTAGAAACTGAATTCTTAACAACGCAACACATAAGTACACATTTCTAGATTTTCTTAGATAAATGAACAGAGAGAGGGAAAAAAAATTTAAAAAAAAGAATATATGTATTATGGATTCCTCATCAGAACAGTAGCATCTCAGGTATCAAAAAGCACCTAGAGGAAGTGTGTCCAAGTATAAGCTCATGCGGGAGACTCTCTTGCTGCAGTTTGGGCACAGGTAGCATTTTTCATTATGATAAGAGTCAACCCATATAGTGTCGGAAAATTTTATAGCAAGCTCTCAAACTTTGTGTGTCGGAAATTCCGATGGAAAATGTGTGATGGAGCCCACACACGGTCAGAATTTCCGACAACAAGGTCCTATCACACATTTTCCGTCTGAGAATCCGACCGTGTGTACGGGGCATTAATCTTCAAATAGCACACTCTGGTATTGGGGTTACAATTTATAAATATGTGACAGGTATTGAGGAAACGGTGGGTCGTGTATTGAAGTGTGTGTCATTCCTGAGTTCCCAGGAAAGAATGATTGAAAATATGGCCTTGAATGGATACTGATGGACCAAATGATTTACTGGCTATTTTCTTAGGGAGTGCAGTGGTGAGATGTACCAATCCAAATTCCTATCCATGCTACTTACCCTGTTAATAACATTAAATTAAAAATTGGCCTGCCTATCCAAAAAAAATCCAAAAATAACAGTCCGATTTTTGAAATAAACCAATGTTTTATTACTCAGAACACACATATAAATATATAAGAAAACAAGAAGTAGACCATCATAGCACAACCTTAGTGCTTACCCAGCACTAAGGTATGTCAGCTCAGTCTCTCCAAGGCTGCAGCACCGCACACTGCCAGCTCTTTGTGTATGAGTGCCTGCCAGCATTACATGATGATGTTACAGTTCTGTAGTCATGTCCAACATGTTTCAACACAGACGGACTTCCCTAATGTTCTTTCATGGTAGGGAAAGATTTCTTATGCCGCGTACACACGAGCGGACTTTCCGGCATACTTGGTCCGGCGGACCAGAATCCGCCGCACAATCCGATCGTGTGCAGGCTCCTGGGGACTTATTTTTGCCAAAAGTCCACCGTACCTAGATTTGAAGCATGTTTCAAATCTTAGTCCGCCGGACTCAGTTCCTGACGAAAATCCCGTTCGTCTCGTTCTGCCTCGTACGCGGACTTTCCAGCAGACTTGATCTGACGGTCTTTCCACCGGACTACCTGAACGGACGGACTTGCCTACACACGACTGGACTTTCCAGCAGGCTAGGTCCGCCCGTCTTTCCGATGGACTTTCGCCGGAGTTACGGCGGACTTTCAGAATGAACGGACTTGCCCACACACGGACAAGTCCGTTCATTTTGAACGGGACTAGAAAAGGAAGTGAATCTCGACGCTTTTATCAGCGAGATTGACACCTTGCGAGCCCCGTCGCAGGGTATACCAGGCCCTTAAGTCTGGTATGGATTTTAAAGGGAACCCCCTATGCCGAAAAAACAGCGTGGGGTCCCCCCCTAGGATCCATACCAGACCCTGGTCCGAGCACGCAGCCCGGCCGGTCAGTAAAGGGGGTGGGGACGAGTGAGTGCCCCCCCTTCTGAACCGTACCAGGCCGCATGCCCTCAACATGGAGGGTTGGTGCTTTGGAGGAGGGGGCGCCCTGTGGGCCCCCCCACCACAAAGCACCTTGTCCCCATGTTGATAAGGACAAAGGCCTCTTCCCGACAACCCTGGCCGTTGGTTGTCGGGGTCTGTGTGCGGGGGGCTTATCAGAATCCGGGAGTCCCCTTTAATAAGAGGGCCCCCAGATCCCGGTCCCCCACCCTATGTGAATGAGTATGGGGTACATGGTACCCCTACCCATTTACCTAGGGAAAAAGTGTCAATAATAAAACACACTACACAGGTTTTTAAAGTAATTTATTAGACAGCTCCGGGGGGTCTTCTTCCGGTGTCGGGGGTCTTCTTCCGACTTCGGGGGTCCGTCCAGTTCCTCTTCTCCCGGCGTCCGGTTGGTTCTTCTCCGCTCTCTCTGGCCTCTTCTCCCGGTGTTCCAGATCTTCTGCCGGCTCCTCCGCTATCTTCATGCCGCTCTTTTGCCAGCGGAGGCCCGGACTTCTGGCTTCTTGGCTTCTGGGCTTCTACTCTTCTTCTCTTCTTCCGATGTTGACACGACGGTCTCTCAGGCTGGAATGCTCTCTGAGCGCTCCTATGTGAATTATATAGGCGGAGACCCTGCTACAGCATGCCCAGGGACTGTGACAAATTAGGGTGGGCGTGGTCACCGTGTGATGTTGACAAGGTGCTTTGTGGTGGGGGGCCCCGCAGGGCGCCCCCTCCCCCAAAGCACCACCCCCCATGTTGAGGGCATGCGGCCTGGTACGGTTCAGGAGGGGGGGGCGCTCGCTTGTCCCCACCCCCTTTCCTGACCGGCCGGGCTGCGTGCTCGGACCGGGGTCTGGTATGGATTCTAGGGGGGGACCCCACACCGTTTTTTCGGCGTAGGGGGTTCCCTTTAAAATCCATACCAGACTTAAGGGCCTGGTATGCCCCATGATGGGGCTCGCAAGGTGTCAATCTCACAGATAAAAGCGGCAAGATTCACTTCCTTTTCTAGTCCTGTCGTTCCCAAGTTACGTTCCATGTGTGGGCAAGTCCGTTCATTCTAAAAGTCCGCCGTAACTCCGGCGAAAGTCCGTCGGAAAGACGGGCGGACCTAGCCTGCCGGAAAGTCCGGTCGTGTGTAGGCAAGTCCGTCCGTTCAGGTAGTCCGCCGGAAAGTCCGGCGGAAAGATCTCGGACCAAGTCTGCTGGAAAGTCTGCTCGTGTGTACGAGGCATTATACTTAATTTGTTAGGCTGACTATAGAAGTAAATATGTCTCCATCAGAGTGACAGGAAGGGAGTTCTAGGATCCACTGCATCTTGCCAAAGGACAGCAGCTATCACATTCTTTCCATCTTCTCACCGATGCCATCACAAAGCGATTGGCCATTAGGAACAATTGTTATCTCACATTGGGTAGCTCCTAATGGCTTGCTCCTTGACTAAGCATTATATTCGGCTAAGGGTACCATAATTTCCTGTTGTGAGGGGTCTGTTGCCAGGCATCCCTGGATTAGCCCCCAGGACCCGGGGACCGTATAGTAACCATTGCAGTACTCAGGCTCCAACTAAAGTCATACTGCACAAGCGTTATTGTAGAATGGTGCTCTAGAGCTGCCTGGATGTGCACTAAACCGTTATAACGCCGGCAACCGCACTACACCCCTTTCCGGATCCTGGAGCATACCGGACATCTTTAAAACACAGTCCCGCCGTCATAAGGCCTCATCCAAGATGGTGCAGCCTCGTAAAGTTCTCCTCATTCCACGTCATCCAAACCCCCGAGCAAGAAGGGAAAATACCATAAACAGCCTAGCCCAGGCCCTAGCTCCACTCCAATGTGCCCCAAGGCATCGAGAGGACTGGGGACGGATGCTAATCATGACTGACCTGAGTAAGGACCTGGTCAGGTTCACCTACACTTTCTTTTTTCTCTTCTTGCAACTCCCTGCAACATAGGAGCTGCAGTTGGTAAGAACTCTCATAGTTGTTTTGTCAGTTAATCTTGGCTGGAACTGTTACACAAGTTCTTTATTTTATTTTTTATAGACCCCAGATGGTCACTTCATGGTTAAGCTCATATGCTCCTACTCTATTTTCTAATATACCGCATATTTCAGTACTATTTAGGCAATTATATCATGCTCTAAACATTATTTCCATGTGCACTACTCCAGGTTTCAGCAGAGTAAGGGTTTGGGCACTATTTGGTTTCAGGGAACTTTAGTAAATTCGATTTTGGGAGTATTTTTTTACCAGCGCTATAGTGAATACCGTTTTAGCGGTAATTAGCAGTAATTAGCGCTAATTAGCGCTGCAGTGCTATAGTAAATGACCCCCACTGTGGCTTATTCAAATTTAGGCAATTTTATTTGATTTTCTCATATTTGCTGAGCTCAGAATGATACTTCATACACTTATGTTTTGATATGTACTTCTGTTTTGGCTATCTGTAAGACAGGTAAGTGAAATTAATGCATTATTACTAAACAGCCATTGAGAGAAAAATGAATTACAGGATAAGCAACCTAGACATTGTTAAGTGTATAATGAATTGTCATTGTCTAAACCAGGCCTGGACAAAATCTAGGAGTCAGCAGCTTTGATCTGATAATAATATTGTTTAAGACACAAAGGATTTTAAGAAAGGATGAAAATATGGTGACAAATGGATTTAATTTACATAGTAGGAAATAGTTTTATCTCTAGATTGTTAATGCTGAACACCAGAAGCAAATCTTTAAACCCAGGAACTCTGTCTGATAATTAATGGCAGCAAAGGGGCAACAGTTTGTTTAAAGCAAAACTACGCAGCATCTGAGCACCACAAAACAAAAATGCAGTTTCATTCATTTTTATTATTTAATGCAAACAATCCCATCCATCCATATCTCAATGCTTTATTTTTCTGAGAAATCACTTTGAAAATACCACCTAACATTATTTGCAGTGGTCATCTTGAGTAAGGGCAGATGATTCTTCTTTTCAACCTGGCTAACAGTGATAAAAACTGTTGGTCTTTTAGTTACCTCAATAAGGAAGAATATCCCTATTACTTCCTTTTACTGAATATTTAGAAGCACTAGCATTTAATTACTTAGACAAGTGGGGAAATCCAACTCTACTGAACACCTGCAGGCTGTAAAAAGATCCTGACTTTACCATTCACACCTATCTTTTATCTATTGCCCCACAATGAGATCCCATTGTCTACTTACTGTACAAGAAATCGGTGGTGAGACACCTGGTCAATGCTGCCTGAGTGTGTATTCTGCCAATGTGGAAGTTGACAAGTCAACTTACTTTATGGCAATGATTTCTCAAAGTTGAAGACTTTAGGAAAATGGAATGTCTGACCAGCTCCATAAAAGATATGAGTAAAAGACTTACCAAAACTAGGTTTTACTGGATTGATTTCTCCTGTACGGATGAAAATCTTAGCAGGACAAATCTTATAAGCAATTGGATCATCTTTATATATTCTGAGCTACTTGAAGACTTATAAATTGATTATTTCCTATCGCAGAGAAGCTGGATGTTCCTGTGACTCTGACACTCATCCACCCCCACCCACCCCCAGGCATTACCTTTATCATGCATTTTGTTGGTCCCCCGTTTTTCTTTCCCCTCTCCTTCTCATTTTCCTCCCTGTTTTGCACTTACCTCTCCCCTTACATCTTCCTCACATTTTTCCATTCTGAGGTAGAATAATTAGCAGGATACTGTCAGAGGAAGTGCTAAGCTTAAAAAAAAAATCACAATTTGGAGACATTTGCACAATATTTAGCCTTTGTATTCTCCTGCATGTTTACATGTAAGTTACATTTGGGTGGTCTTAACACCTGTTGAACTTTTAATTCTTCCTGATTGCCGTAATTTTTTTTTCCTGAAAAATGAAAAATGATCATAAAATGAAAAATGATCATAAATAAAGAATGTATGTATAAAAAAAGAAGCACTGGCATAATGCTATTCAGTGCTGCTATCCCAAGCAAAGCCCATAATAGTCAATGGGGATTACACTGTTATGAGAAAAACTGCTATGCAATAAGCACATAACTCACAAACAATTAACATCTATGGATTCAGTAAACAAGTGTTTTAAAACTATGCTAAATATTGAAAGTATTATTTTCATTAAGTCTATCCAGTCATACACACATACGGTATAGATAACTAAGGGGGATATACGTACATCATGTAAAATGTTTGCAATGTATGTTGTATATATTTTATACTCTGGTTCAATCCCCAGTGTTAACCTGATGTATTCCAGATGTGAGACTAGCATTGTCTTGGGTACCACTAGGGAAGTACCAGCTGACACTGTGCATTGTTTCATAGCAACATCTGACATGTCCCAGCAGTATTTAGGATGAAGATGGGTAGACTGAGTAGCTCCCGAGCTGTCAGCTTTAAAGTGATCGTAAACAAAATGAAAGGAAAAACATTTTGTATAGATATAAAAAAACATTATAAATACCCTTTTCCCTTTTTTATAATTGATCACATTCCCTCTGTTCTCAGCTGCATAAGAGTTGGGGGGAGGAGAAGCAGCAGCACACTGAGCCTTCCAGTAAATGGCTGTGCAGTGGAGGCGTGTCATCAGGACACGTCTGGTCATTGGAGGAGAGCAGGCTGAGTTCCCAGCATAGCTAGAGAACTGACCACAGTGTACTTTCCTGTTTAGTGTGGTCAGTTTTTAATAGGAAAGCAAGGGGACTAGCAGGAACACCATAGATTTCACATAAAGGAATCAATACAAAGATAACAGGATACTTTCTCATACAAATACATGTACAAGTACAGTAGGCACAAATCAGGAATATGAAGTTTTGGGGTAACAAACGCTTTAAGGCAACTGACCACACATGCTTAGGGTGTGAGTGGCAAGAACACTGAGATCCAATGGATCTTTTGTCAGGCCCATGCTGGGCTGAGTTATAGAAGACAACTATGTTGGCAACATAGAATAGCGGTGGGTAGTCCTACAGCATGTAATATTGATCTTGAGTGCTAAATTCCTGCTAATTTTCATATGTTATGGTTGTCAGGCTGAGATCCAAAAGCTGTAGTTTCTGCTATTCTGATCAAAGCCAAGAATAAACGGTTCTCCTGGTGGAGTCGTAGTCTCCCCTGAACCTTTTTATTGTATGGACATGCCATTTAACATTATATATGACAAACATATAGAGACGTGTGTGTGTGTTTGTTGAGGATAACTCACCTTTAAAAAATAAACCAGTGCAATTCATTAATGAGGTTGAAATAAAAAATGAGGTAACATTTATAATGTTAACTCAAAATTTCCACAACCTAATAGTAAAAGTTATTATTTTGTCTTCAAAAAAACAGATAAAAACCAGCGCAGAGTTCAAGATTTAAATTCTAAAGAATGTTTTATGGTAGTCCCCCTTTAACGATCAGTTA
Organism: Lithobates clamitans; assembly: GCA_037952925.1. Taxonomy (NCBI): domain Eukaryota; kingdom Metazoa; phylum Chordata; class Amphibia; order Anura; family Ranidae; genus Lithobates; species Lithobates clamitans. The sequence goes on from JBBGZY010000723.1 coordinate 6,704,749, forward strand.
GATGATTCTAGAGTTCTGCCCAATGATATTATCTCCCCTTTAATTTCCTCATGAGACAGTTATCAACGTCTAATGACACAGCTATCTCCTGACATGCCTCTTTATCTCTACGTTTCATTTCCTAGGTAAGAACCTAGTTGTTATCTGCCATGAGCTGTGATCATTTCTTTAATGCTAGTAAGGTGTCCATTCTCCAGATATTAACATTTCTTGAGCTTGAGAACTGAATGGTAGCACACATGATTACTGTTATGTCACTAAATGACTCACTAAAAATGATAAAGATCCCTTGAACAAAAATACATTTAAAAGGTTTGCAAATACTGATTGACCTACAAGGAAAACAATAATGGTTCCAAAAGTCTGTTAATCTTTCTTCTAAGAAACAGTGAAAACATTCAGTGACTGGATGTCATCCAAGAAGTGATAAATCCTACCTCAAAACCATTTTTTATAGTACTGTCAAGGCCAACCCTCAAAAATTTCACTCGCCTGCTCGCATTTTGCGAGTGGAATTTGAGGGCTGTCAAGGGTGGGCTGCCTGGGAGCAGGGGGAGGCAAGCACCACCGTCAGGCGGGGTTGTATGGGAGCAGTTCGCGGAGGGGAAGAGAGAGTAGAGCAGGCAGCCGAATGGTCAGAGCGCTGAGGAACATCACAGCTTTTATTTCAATTGCTGTGTGTTCCCCGCACTCCCCGTCACATACAGCCCCTCCACCTTGTCCGGGGACTTTGATAGACAGATCACCCATCCAATCCTGGGACCTGTGACGTATATCAAAGTTCCCCAGCCAGGAGGTGGGGCTGTATGTGACGGGAACATTCAGCAATTGAAATTAAAGCTGTGATGTTCCTCGGCACTCTGATCGTCTGGCAAGAAATTTCCCTCCTCTCTTCCCCTGCACAGGTAGGGTGCATTGTTAGGCACAGGCTGCACTGGTGGTCACAGGCTGCATTGGTGGACACAGGCTGTATTGTTAGCTATTGTTAGCCACAGGCTGCATTGGTGGACACAGGCTGCATTGGTGGACACGGGCTGCATTGGTGGACATGGGCAGGCTGCATTGGTGGACACAGGCTGCATTGGTGGACACGGGCAGGCTGCATTGGTGGACACAGGCAGGCTGCATTGGTGGACACGGGCAGGCTGCATTGATGGACACGAGCAGACTGCATTGATGGACACGGGCAGGTTGCATTGATGGACACAGGTAGTAGCTCAGGTAGTAGCTCAGGACTTGAAATTTTGAGTCCTGGTCAAGGCCACATATTTAGATTTCAGGACAAATAATTGCAATTTACTTCCAGTGATGTATAGGTCCCAAGATTCATTCTTTGCATCCAGTATGTATCCAATATAATTTCTGAAGAGTTTTAATTTTTAGCCAAAATAGGACACGTGGTCTGTACTTTAAAAAAAAAATTCTACGCTTTGCCAGATTCTGCATTTTGTGCAGGCTGATAATCTGTTCCGGTGGGAAGTGTTCCATAACAGAAAGATCTTGAAAGGAACTTTTTAGTGTCTCATCTCGCATTGTTATCTGTAATCACCATGCTGTAAATTTTATAAAGAAAGCTTGAACTTGGGTTCTTTCATTTAGACAGCGAGAAGAATTGTGAAACTGACTGAATGTTTTTTTTACGATCTAACTTTTTTCTCTTAAAGTGGTTCTAAAGCCTCAAGGTTTTTCACCTTAATGCATTCTATGCATTAAGGTGAAAAACCACCTGTGCTGCAGCTCCCCCCAGACCCCCCCTTTTCCTTACCTGAGCCCGACCCGATCAATCAATTTGTGCACGAGTGCAGCGGCTCCAGCCGCTGTCTCTCTCCTCATTGGACAGATTGATAACAGCAAGAGCCATTGGCTCCCACTGCTGTCTTTCAAATTCTGTGACACGGGAGTGGGGGGTGGGGCCGAGTACCGCTGTCTGTGTCAATAGACACAGTAAATGGATTCGGGAGCAAGCCCGCACGGGTGCCCCAGGGAAAGCAGCTTTCTGTGGCGGCATCCAATGAAGCAGAGGGGCCTGTAGCACAGGCAGGGGGCCCCAGAAGAAGAGGATTGAGGCTGCTCTGTGCAAAACGTTTGCACAGAGCAGGTAAATATAGGCATGTTTGTTATTTTTATAAAAAATTTTAAAAACGAAGGTTTACAACCACCTAAAATAAATATTGCTATTTTAGCCCCCATAATTTATAGGTTTAAATCACATTTGACCTATACTATGATTGCTTGCCCTATCTCATATTTACATAGTTATTTACAATATGTACAGTAAGATGGCAATTTTGGCAGTTTTTATTTTGACAAATTTCCGTTCAGTTCCTTACAGGAAGAAATCAATTGAACTTTCAGCATTTCATGTTCTTGCACGATAATGGTAAATCCATTTGGCATCTTGTCTATCCTTAAATAGACAAGAAAAGTATAGCTTCCTTGGTACCTATATTACCTGATAAGACACAATTATTTAAAGATGATTTTTTTCATTGTGCTTAGCCCAATGTATCACGTTAAATAAAAGTCTAGATGTCTGTTACAGAGTAGCTAGCAGCTAGCTTTGACATATCCAATAAAAAGTAACTTTTACCTTCTTAACCTTCATTACTTGATACTTTTCCACTGAAGCTCACTAAGGCACCTAAAGCTTTCAAAGCTGAGAAATAAACATTGAAATAAAATCAACAGAGGCATATAGGAGTGATACTTAAACTGTCCCATTGTTATGCCTCTCAGATTTTCTCAATTTGAGTTTGAAACTTAATATTTCTAAATTAGTGATTCATCATAATAAACCTTTTTAATAACTAAAGGGTTTATGAATGTTGGCTTGGATTTAAAAATACTTATTTCTAGCTGAAGCCGCTGAAGATGAAAATAATAAGCATTAAACATGGACACATGGGAATCCTAATATCTTCAAATGTGTAAATTCCTCATATTTATTTGAGAGAACTAAATTATTTCAGTATTTATATAGCTGTAAATTGACTTTAGAAGAAAGCAATTAAGTTGCTCAGTGTTATGTTGATATAAACCATCAATAAATCTGGTTAATAAATATAATATTAAAGAGCATATAGATGGTTGAATTAAATTGTTCTAAATGTGCAGATACACAACAAATGTGATGTTCAGTTTTAACTTAGAACAACCTTACTTCCCGCATTATGAAAATAGTACTTTTTAGTTACTAGACTAAATGAATGTGGTGGTACATGTATTCTGTTCTTGGAAATGTATTTCATTTTGATTTGTATTCATTCCCTAAAGACAGATAATTGCTTATGTATAAAAGCTGACAAAAGGCATGTATCTATGTTCTGTATTTATTAAGGTTTCAGGCTATACACAAATAACATCGTTACAGTATCTCACAAAAGTGAGTACACCCATTACATTTTTGTAAATATTTCATTATATCTTTTCATGTGACAACACTGAAGAAATTACACTTTGCTACAATGTAAAGTAGTGAGTGCACAGCTTGTATAACAGGGTAAATTTGCTGTCCCCTCAAAATGCCTCAACACACAGCCATTAATGTCTATACCACTGGCAACAAAAGTGAGTACACCCCTAAGTGAAAAAATTGTCCAAATTGTGCCCAATTAGCTATTTTCCCTCCCCAGTGTCATGTGACTTGTTTGTGTTACAAGGTCTCAGGTGTGAATGGGGAGCAGGTGTGCTAAATTTGGTGTTATCGCTCTCGCTCTCTCATACTGGTCACTGGATGTTCAACATGGCACCTCATGGTAAAGAACTCCCTGAGGATTTAAAAAAAAGAATTGTTGCTCTACATAAAGATGGCCTAGGCTATAAGAAGATTGCCAAGACCCTGAAACTGAGCTTCAGCATGGTAGCCAAGACCATACAGCATTTTAACAGCACAGGCTCCACTCAGGCCTCAGGCCTCGATATGGTCAACCAAAGGAGTTGAGTGCACATGCTCAGCGTCATATTCAGAGGTTGTCTTTGGGAAATAGAGTGCTGCCAGCATTGCTGCAGAGGTTGAAGGGGTGCGGGGGTCAGCCTGTCAGTGCTCAGACCATACGCCGTACACTGCATCAAATTGGTCTGCATGGCTGTCATCCCAGAAGGAAGCCTCTTCTAAAGATGATGCACAAGAAAGCCCACAAACAGTTTGCTGAAGACAAGCAGACTAAGGACATGGATTACTGGAACCATGTCCTGTGGTCTGATGAGACCAAGATAAACTTATTTGGTTCAGACGGTGTCAAGCATGTGTGGCAGCAACCAAGGTTAGGAGTACAAAGACAAGTGGGTCTTGCCTACAGTCAAGCATGGTGGTGGGAGTGTCATGGTCTGGGGCTGCATGAGTGCTGCCAGCACTGGGGAGCTACAGTTCATTGAGGGAACCATGAATGCCAACATGTACTGTGACATACTGAAGCAGAGCATGATCCCCTCCCTTTGGAAACTGGGCTACAGGGCAGTATTCCAAAATGATAACGACCCAAACACACCTCCAAGATGACGACAGCCTTGCTAAAGAAGCTGATGGTAAAGGTGATGGACTGGCCAAGCATGTCTCCAGACCTAAACCCTACTGAGCATCCGTGGGGCATCATCATGGAGGAGTGGAAGAGGACTCCAGGGGCAACCTGTGAAGCTCTGATGAACTCGATGCCCAAGAGAATTAAGGCAAATAATGGAAAATAATGGTGGCCACACAAAATGTTAACACTTTGGGCCCAATTTGGACATTTTCACTTAGGGGTGTACTCACTTTCGTTGCCAGCGGTTTAGACATTAATGACTGTTGAGCAAATTTACACTGTTATACAAGCTGTACACTCACTACTTTACATTGTAGCAAAGTGTAATTTCTTCAGTGTTGTCACATGAAAAGATATAATAAAATATTTACAAAAACGTGCGCTCGGAGCTTGGCCGCCTGAGCCGAGAGCTCCGCTCCAGACCGCAGCAGCGGCACCTGTAGCACCCAGCACAGTGATCCAGGAGACCTTTAAATTACAGTGGAGTGACCCCCACACACCCGGGCACGTCCCTGAATGCTCGGTTCCGTGGTAAAATGAAACCTTCGGCTGCAATTAGAGACGGCAGGAACGGCAGATAAATCCAAGATGGCCACCGCAGCATCACCTCAGAAACAGGAGCCCTGCATGGAGGGACAAGCAGATTACAGGTCAGAGCCACCCCTCATTCCTCAATACCTCACCCCAGGGAAGCAAACAGAATTCCTGATGGCTAACACACCATCCCCTGCATCTACTGAGTCCCTGATCGAACGTTCACTGACGGACTTCTCTCTCTCACCTCTGGGGACTAATGCGGTCATACAAACAGGCTATCATTACCACCACACCTAGACCAAGGACCCGGCACCAAATGGAGGATCTCTTCCACAGATTCTCAGAACTTTTAGACAGAGGCCTTGCTCAAACGGCCGCAAAAATCACTGGGGACTTAAAGGTGGATTTACACAATCTGGGCAATAGAATCGACACGATCAAAAACAAAATGGAGGAAATAATAGCTATGATGAACTAAAATTCCAAGCACATACACACAGTACAGGAGCAACTGGATCTGGCCATGTCACGTATCGACAACCTGGAGAGCAGATCGAGGAGGTGTAATATTAGAATCAGAGGACTCCCGGAGACCATAACAGATGCACCAGAGGTAGTACAGGACTTAATTAAAAACCTGATCCCCAATATCCCTTCCCACTGCCTCGAACTTGACAGAGCCCTTGGACCCCCCAGGAAGGATGGCACCCCAAGGGACATCATCGCAAAGCCCCATCACTATTCCGTAAAAGAGAAAGTGATGAAATGTGCAAGATCTGCACCTTTTGTGTTATGCCAGGGCCACCAGGTACAGATCTTCGCAGATCTTTCACCTTCTACGATTCAAAGGAGGAGATCATTAAAACCATTGCTGCACGCTTTAAACCAGAAGGATATAAAATACAGATGGGCCTTCCCCTTTGCAGTCAAGTTCACTGAAAAGGGAGACACTATGCTTTTTCCACCCTGCCGGAAGGAGAAAGACTGCTCCTACACCTGAAGCTCATTTCTCAAGAGGCAATGGACACCTCCAACACTGGCTCTGGCTCAAACAAAAGACCTGTACCTACCAGCCCACAGTCCCCCCTCTGGACCAAAGGCAAAGCAAAGAAGGCCAAGGACAACAGACCCCCCTGAAGCAAGTACTCCCAGGGATGGATCCTCTCTTTTTCTGGACCTAGAATTCAGTCCAGGGGCATTGTGACCTTGCTGTTTTGGGCCCAAGTCACAAGACTCCTGTTGAACTCTTACCTTCAATTTGTTGAAATTACAGTTTGTTGTTTCCTGTTCAAGTTTCCAGAACAGCCCAGGGATAAATTCCGGGACTTCCGAGACTCACCGGGTTAAACCGGATCTCTCAATATGGCTCTCTCCGCACCGCATGTAGGGATAACACCCACGGAACTACGGAAGGAACTTATCCTTGTTCCCCAGAAGGATGCCCTGCAGGGGGAGACTGGAGGATTGGGAAGATTTTCATTGAGCCAGCACCTGGGGTCATTATATAGAACACCTGCACCTCCACCCAACCCTTTGACACCAGATGGTCTCCGAGGGCTGGGTAGTCTGCACCCAGTTGGGACGGACATGACATTTGTACTACTCAAGAACTTCAGGGGGCATCTCCCCCCCCCATGTCCGGTTTTCTTATCTAGAAGAGCTTCTTTTGTCTATTCTTCTCTGTCTCCCTCCCTTCTTCCTCCCTTCACCTTTTCCCTGAAAAAGTGCCTAATACCATTATCTTTTCCAGACCACCATATCGACTGCCAAGACCTGAGTTCTAAGGCCTCACACAAGCTTGTTGGAGTCGCCTCCAAAGCCAACTCGGCCTCAAGACTGCGAGTGGTGAGTGGGGGTGGATCGTGCTGTTGTTTCTCCCTTTTGCTCCATGGCTAAGGGTCCAGACGCTAAAATCCTCATAGCCTCCCACAACGTCCAAGGCCTCAACTTGATCTCCTCAATTAAGAGGAGAAAGGTACTAGATTACTATAAAGCACTCAAGCTAGACATTCTCATGTTACAAGAAACACATTTATCTGCCTGATATAGCCCCAAGTTCCTTCATTCACACTACCCGCAATTCTATCTAGCCAGTGCAGATAGCAAAACTAAGGGGGTGTCGATCTTATTATGAAAATCCTGAAAATTTGTGAAAATCTCTGACTATATTGACCCGGAAGAGAGATTCATCCTAGTGAAAGGCATGCTAGGGGACCAACTTTTCTCCCTAATATCGTGCTACACACCCAACAGAGGACAATCCGAATTTTTCAGCACCCCTTTTGTCCACTCTCTCACCGAAACTGGAGGGAACAATCGTCTTCGGGGGAGACTCGAATGTGGCTTTCAATCAGGGTCTAGACAAGTCCAAGCCTCCTAAGTCCCAACTGACTCGTCCTACAAAAGAGAGCCTCAAAATAGCGAAGACTTTATATGCATACAGTTTGACTGATACATGGAGAGAACTCAACCCCTCAAAGAGGGATTACACCCACTATTCCCACCCCCACAACACTTACACATGGAAAGACCATATCCTTACACCTTCTACCCTTCTCCCAGCAGTACTCACAGCCCATATTAGGGACACAGCACTATCGGATCACTCATTAGTGATCATTTCTATCCTTGCAGGGGTCCCAGGAGGGTCAAAAAGACAATTAAGACTGAACGAGTCCTTGCTCTCTGACCCTGTCATAGTAATAGAACTGAGAAAAGCCCTTAAAGAGTACTTTCCACTTAACAGCACTGAGGATACCTCAGCAGAAATGCTCTGGGCAGCACACAAAGCCTTCATTAGGGGCAAGCTCATTCAGATCTCTACCCAAGTTAAAAGGGAAAGGAGGGCTGATATAGAACGCCTGGAACAGGATTTTGCTTCATTAAAAGCACTACACAAAAAGCACCCATCCAAGGTGCCCATAAACCAAATAGATAAAGCTAGATTGGACCTAAACCTCGCCCTCACGGCAAAGGCCGAAAAATTGGTCAGATAGAATGGACACAAATTCTATGCCCAAGCGGACAAAATGGGTCCACTATTGGCAACTAAACTCTCCCCTAGGCTCAGAATCAACAATATGCCCAAAATCAGGATAGCAGGACAACCCCCCACAACCAATCCAGTCAGGATACTTGAAATCTTCCAGGGATTCTACTCGAAATTATACAGTTCCGCCACTCAGACCCACGTAGACTCGATCTCACGGTACCTAGCTGGTCTACCCATCCCCTCCCTGAAAGACGCCCACAAAGACGTGATGGACTCACCCATCACAGAGGAGGAGGTGATGGAGGTCATTAAGAACCTCAAAACGGGGGGCAGCCCCAGGCCCGGATGGCCTATCCATACCTTACTACAAAACTTTCACAGACACCCTGACGCCACACCTGACCAAATTCTTCAACTCTAAAACCAAAGGAGACCCCCTAGATATCCACCTGAATATGGCTTATAGCACAGTCATTCCCAAGCCAGAGAAAAACCACGCAGACGTCAGCAATTATTACCCAATATCCCTCATTAATAATGAACTAAAAATTCTCACCAAAATATTAGCGAACAGAATGGCTTCTTTCATCAGCCAATATATAAATAAAGACCAAGTAGGCTTCATACCCGGCAGACAGGGCCCCGACCAAATCCGACGGGGCAATAGACCTGATATCAATCTTGCAAACTAATTGGGAGGGGGGAACCAAACAACAGGGATTCATCCTGTCATTGGACCGACCGAAGACTTTTGACACTGTCTCCTGGCCCTACATCTTTTCCCTATTAGAGCGCTGGGGTTTCGGGGCCAGATTTATGGGAATCTTACAGGCCCTCTATTCTCTACCAAAGGCTCTCATTAGGTTACAGGGGCACTACTCCAAACCTATAGACATCACTAGAGGAACAAGACAAGAGTGTCCACTGTCCCCACTAATTTTTGCAATAGCAATTGAAACCCTAGCGATTGCAATACATCAGAACCCTGACATTAAAGGAGTTATCTGTGGAGATCAGATGCACAAATGCGGTCTTTTTGCAGATGACATCCTATTGTTCTTAACCTCCCCCCAACTTCTCTTCCCAACCTCTGCCACACACTAGGAGACTTCGCTAGAATCTCGGGACTCAGAGTCAATTACTCTAAATCACAAGCTCTCAACATCTCGCTATCTCCTTAGACGGTATCTCAACTGAAACAGTCATTTAAATTTGATTGGCATGACTCTGCAATTTGTTACTTAGGAATCTTGCTGACGGCAAAAATAGAAACCCTATACACACACAACTATCCACCGCTTTTCAGGCAACTGGAGGCAGATCTTAAACTCTGGTCCAAACACGGTTAGGTAGGATCAACTCAATTACAATGACCTTACTAGAAAGACAGGCAACCCCAGGCTTCACATTAGATTACCTCCTTTGGTGCCCTCAGAAGACCCGACTGCCCATACTATCTCCTGTCCTGTCGCACTCTTACACCCTTTGGGACAGTCTGAGAAACAACCCTTCCTTGGTCTCCTCTGGACGCCCCCTTTCACACCTCTTCCACAACCCTGATTTTCCACCTGGTTTAGACATCACAGACTTCAGGCGGTGGTCAGACAAGGGGCTATATCGGATAGGTCATTACTTCACCACCAGCGGCCCCATTTCCCTAAGTTATTATATTAACAACTCGGAGCTCCCAGAGTCGGAAAGGTTCCGATTCAGACACATTTCCCACTTCCTAAACAAAATATGGCAAGACAAACCTCTGCCTCCCAAATTCACGGTTTATGATATGTGGTGTGGACAGGCCATGGAGCAGAGGGGAGGTATATCGGTGGTTTATTCGGCCCTCACTCACCTTAGCGAAAAAACCTCCTCCATGATGGCATAGGAGGCAGACTTTAAATGCACGTGGGATCTAGAGACCTGGCAAACGGCATTCATTAAATCCTTCAAGGGGGATCCAAAATGTCTCCTTGATGGAAGCTAACATAAAAATTTTACCCAGATAGTATCTTACCCCCACCAGGCTGGCATCCATCTTTGCATCGGCAGATCCTTTATGCTTCAGGGGTTGTCAGTTGCTAGGCTCTATGGCTCACATTTGGTGGGAATGCCCCAAGCTACGCACATTTTTGAGACTGATCTTCAACGTGATCAATAAGGTGACGTGTTGCCAGATCCCTAAATCTCCTGAGGTCGCCATCCTCAATGCACACATTACACAACTCCCCAAGGCTACACATTCATTAATCTACTTTATTCTACTTGGGACTAAAATCACGATCGCTAAAGCCTGGAAAAAGCCTAAACCATCCATACAAGCAGTCAAAAGGAAAATATTGTGGATTATGACACAAGAAAAGCTATCCAGCATCTTAACCACTTGAGCTCCGGACCATTATGCTGCCTAAGGACCAGAGGTCTTTTTCCAATTTGGCACTGCGTCGCTTTAACAGCTAGTTGCGCGGTCATGCAATGCTGTACCCAAACGAAATTTGCATCCTTTTCTTCCCACAAATAGAGCTTTCTTTTGATGGTATTTGATCACCTCTGCGGTTTTTATTTTTTGCGCTATAAACGGAAAAACACCGAAAATTTTGAAAAAAAATGATATTTTCTACTTTTTGTTATAAAAAAAATCCAATAAACTCAATTTTAGTCATACATTTAGGCCAAAATGTATTCGGCCACATGTCTTTGGTAAAAAAAATGTCAATAAGCGTATATTTATTGGTTTGCGCAAAAGTTATAGCGTCTACAAACTAGGGTACATTTTCTGTAATTTACACAGCTTTTAGTTTATGACTGCCTATGTCATTTCTTGAGGTGCTAAAATGGCAGGGCAGTACAAAACCCCCCCAAATGACCCCATTTTGGAAAGTAGACACCCCAAGGAAATTGCTGAGAGGAATGTTGAACCCATTGAATATTTATTTTTTTTGTCCCAAGTGATTGAATAATGACAAAAAAAAAAAATATTTACAAAAAGTTGTCACTAAATGATATATTGCTCACACAGGCCATGAGCCTATGTGGAATTGCACCCCAAAATACATTCTGCTGCTTCTCCTGAGTATGGGGATACCACATGTGTGGGACTTTTTGGGAGCCTAGCCGCGTACGGGGCCCCGAAAACCAATCACCGCCTTCAGGATTTCTAAGGGTGTAAATTTATGATTTCACTCTTCACTGCCTATCACAGTTTCGGAGGCCATGGAATGCCCAGGTGGCACAACCCCCCTCCAAATTACCCCATTTTGCAAAGTAGACACCCCAAGCTATTTTCTGAGAGGCATATTGAGTCCATGGAATATTTTATATTTTGACACAAGTTGCGGGAATGTGACACTTTTTTTTTTTTTTTTTGCACAAAGTTGTCACTAAATGATATATTGCTCACACAGGCCATGGGCATATGTGGAATTGCACCCCAAAATACATTTAGCTACTTCTCCTGAGTACGGGGGTACCACATGTGTGGGACTTTTTGGGAGCCTAGCCGTGCACGGAACCCCGAAAACCAATCACCGCCTTCAGGATTTCTAAGGGTGAAAATTTTTGATTTCACTCTTCACTGCCTATCACAGTTTCGGAGGCCATGGAATGCCCAGGTGGCACAAAACCACCCCAAATGACCCCATTTTGGAAAGTAGACACCCCAAGCTATTTGCTGAGAGGCATGGTGAGTATTTTGCAGCTCTCATTTGTTTTTGAAAATGAAGAAAGACAAGGAAAAACTTTTTTTTTTTTCAAATTTCAAATTTCAAAACTTTGTGACAAAAAGTGAGGTCCGCAAAATGCTCACTATACCTCTCAGCAAATAGCTTTGGGTGTCTACTTTCCAAAATGGGGTCATTTGGGGGGGTTTTGTGCCACCTGGGCATTCCATGGCCTCCGAAACTGTGATAGGCAGTCAAGAGTGAAATCAAAAATTCACGCCCTTAGAAAGCCTGAAGGCGGTGCTTGGTTTTCGGGGTTCCGTACGCGGCTAGGCTCCCAAAAAGTCTCACACATGTGGTATCCCCGTACTCAGGAGAAGCAGCAGAATGTATTTTGGGGTGTAATTTCACATATTCCCATGGCATGTTTGAGCAATATATCATTTAGTGACAATTTTGTGCAAAAAAAAAAAAAAAATTGTCTTTCCCGCAACTTGTGTCGCAATATAAAATATTCCATGGACTCGACATGCCTCTCAGCAAATAACTTGGGGTGTCTACTTTCCAAAATGGGGTAATTTGGGGGGGTTTTGAACTGTCCTGGCATTTTATGCACAACATTTAGAAGCTTTTGTCACACATCACCCACTCTTCTAACCACTTGAAGACAAAGCCCTTTCTGACACTTATTGTTAACAGGAAATGTTTTTTTTTTTTTGCAAGAAAATCACTTTGAACCCCCAAACATTATATATTTTTTTAAAGCAAATGCCCTACAGATTAAAATGGTGGGTGTTTCATTTTCTTTTTTACACACAGTATTTGTGCAGCGATTTTTCAAACGCATTTTTGCGGAAAAAACACATTTTTTTACATTTTAATGCACTAAAACACACTATATTGCCCAAATGTTTGATGAAATAAAAAAGATGATCTTAGGCCGAGTACATGGATACCAAACATGACATGCTTTACAATTGCGCACAAACGTGCAGTGGCAACAAAATAAATACATTTTTAAAAGCCTTTAAAAGCCTTTACAGGTTACCACTTTAGATTTACAGGTCCGTGCCACCTTGCCGACGTACATCGGCGTCAGGCGGTCGTCAAGTGGTTAAAAGATACCACTGGTAAATGTAAAAAGATATGGGAACCTTGGGTCAACTATTTGGGAACTTACCTTATTCCTGGTGGTCACAATGTAGCACACCATCCCAAGGCATTATAGTTGGCACTCTTCTCCCCAACCCCCCTTCCCATCACTACCTCACCCTCTCTTCATCCCCTCTCTTTCTTCTTTCTCTTTCTTTATCCTCTTCATACAAAGGGGTTTATATTGTACGATTATCCAATTTATAATTGGCACAGGACTGTCTTACTGATACTGGGCATACCCTTAAGCCCAGTCATCACCCCCCCGGCTGGCCTGACATAGCCAAGCCTGGCGCCTGGGGGGGTGGGGGGACTCTACCTTCAGCACAGCTTGATCCCGACAGGGGTACTGGGGGTGGGGGGAACCCCGCTACTCCAGAGGCCTAGCCTCAATTCTGATGATGTGTCACCATTCCCAGGTGGGACATAAAGACAGCCCACCCATACTTTTTTCTGGTTGTATAATCTTTCACTTACTTACTTGAATTGTTTGTATGATTCTATATTACTTCGGGGGACTCCCCCCCCCCCGGAGCAGTTTACCATGCTACAACCATACTTTGTCTACATGTGTTAAAATCAATAAACATCTATTGAAAAATTAAAATATTTACAAAAATGTGAGGGGCGAGTATGCCACTGAGCACCCCGAAAATGTAGGTGTTTGGCAAACGCACGCTGTTCAGGGCCAAACTGATGCTTGGCCCGAACAGTTAAAGGTTTTACATAAAATAAATAAAGCTGATAACTGTAAGCACCCCTGTCACTGGTAAATTGTTTATCTCAATTAATATATTTGCAGGAGATCTTATTCTGTTGATAAACAAAATACTTACTGGCTGGATCACCAGATAAAAATATAGGAAAGAAAGACTAAAAAAGAAAACTAATACAGCCATCACATCTAAGAATTGGTAAGCTGCAATATAGAAAAAGGTTTGCTTTTGAGCGTAATGTTGCTTTAATGTCTAATGCCATATATTCCAGTAACTCTTTCTAAGTGTCCTATTGTGATAATTTCCCATTGCTTATAATATCATAGCAAAAATGCAGCTACAGGATTCTGTTTTTCACATTTCAAGCAGATCTAAGCTATAATTGGAAAGAAAGGGGGGGGTGCAAAAAGGCATGGAAAGCCAAGACACCAGCTGAAATCTATCAGTAATTAGAAAGCAATCCTGCCCCTTGTCAGTGCAAATTAATATCAGCTGGTTAAGTTTGAAAGGATGACCTATAAAAAGGTGTCTCATTACCAAGGTGTCACACAAGAAACATCTCATGATGAGTAAAAGCAAAGAGCTCTCTCAAGATCTTCGCAACCTTATTGTTGCAAAACATACTTATGCCATTGGTTACAGAAGGATTTCTAAACTTCTGAATGTTCCAGTAAGCACTTTTGGGGCCATAATCCAGAATCAGAAATAACATCATTTCACCATAAACCGACAACGACCAGGTGCTCCTTGCAAGATTTCTGACAGAGGAGTGAAAAGAATTATCAGAAGAGTTGTCCAAGAGACAAGGACCATTTGTGGAGAGCTTCAGAAAGACCTGGAATAAGCAGGTACATTTGTTTCAAAGAAAACATTATGTAATGCTCTCAACCGCCATGGCCTGAATGCATGCTCACCACGCAAGACTCCATTGCTGAAAAAAAAGCATGATGGAACTTGCTTAAAGTTTTCTGCACAATACTGAAACACAAGTATTAATTAAATTTCAGTTAGCGTGTTCAATACTTTTTTCCCTCTGTCATTCCATTTTATTACACATTACTTCATTTCTGAACTTATTTGTTTTGGTTTCTTTCTATGTATGGATTGCATGAGTTGTTGCCGACATGTGGTGAAAATTTCATGTCAATAGCACCTTTAGAAATATATTTACCTTGAAAAATGGTGACATGTTCAATACTTATTTTACCCACTGTATATTGCACAAAAATTGTTGTTTTTGTTTTAGGGATATTTCTTACTTCTTTCTTTATCTTCAATACTTTTTGTAAATATAGCACTTTATAGCACTTTCATCAGTTAAAGAAAAACTGCCAGTGTCACAAATGTACTGCACAGGATACAGTCAAACAATGAAAGTATCTCTAGTAGTGTCTTTACAGTTGCTTAGATAATCCTTCAGCTGCCTACCTTACACCTTACCTTTAATTCACTGGCTTCTCTTACATGCCAATTTTGATAGTTGCCGGAGTTGGCAAGAACTATTTCCCCTCCCCTCCTGCTTACTGCGTATCCCAGTTTTCCAGTAAGGCCACGACTCATAGTGATGGGCTAATAGGCCCATGTAGGAGGCAGGAGAAGGGCTAGCTCTTAATACTACCGGAAAGGAACCTAGAGAACTGAAAAGGTCACCTAAAGGCACAGATGCAGAAACTTACAATGCAGTGTCACAGCCTATATTAAATTTTATGGAATTGACAGTCTGGTTTAATGCAAACACTTCAGTCGAGTATTACAGGTTCATTTATAAATGTACCAGACTTTCATTTTGACTTCCATTAAAAGGAAAGCGTATAAGAACTGTGTGTTAATGAAAAGTCAGTATATTCACAACTCTTTAAATCAGGCAGTGGGCAATGAGCAATTGGTTTTGCTTGAACAAGAGGCTGTGAGTGGCTGAGTACTGGGATGTCTGTCTATTGTAAAATATGCGTAATAAATTGAAAAATAGAATATTAAAAAAAATGCAGCAAACAGAAGTTTAGACAGAGACAAAAAAGCGGAGCCTCTTTAAAAAAGTATTGTTTGAAAGCAACCTTGAAATGAGTGAGATTCTGAAAATGAAAATGTCAAAATATGTGGTCAGCTGTGAAAAGTAATGTCAAGTCTATCACAACAGTAATTGTATTTTCCAATTCTTGCATATTGTTCTCCTTAGGATCTTGCGTGTGTATGTTGTTCTGTTCCTGTACCTGAGCTTATCTGCCTGTTTGGTGCATTAGATAACATCAATTTCTCTTCAATACAGTGCTAAAATGATTACATGTCCACAAGTAGGAACATACTTTTTGTACAACTCTTTAAACCACCCATAATATACACGTATTTCCTTCTGTAAATATACACATAAAATGTAATTATTTAAAATATTGAAATAAGTAAAGCAAATCTGTGTTTAACTGTAAGCAACTAAATGATACCAGTAGATAAATGGAAGCTCCCAGAGGTTATAATGTTAATGACCCAGAGAGCCCAAACACCCAGGCCCTTAAATATCGAAATACCAACCAA
The DNA here is from genome assembly GCA_037952925.1 of Lithobates clamitans. Classification (NCBI taxonomy): domain Eukaryota; kingdom Metazoa; phylum Chordata; class Amphibia; order Anura; family Ranidae; genus Lithobates; species Lithobates clamitans. The sequence goes on from JBBGZY010000723.1 coordinate 6,720,848, forward strand.
AGCTCACAATGTTGGGCTTTCACCTGCCCACTCCTGTTTCACTTCTGTCTTGCGAGGCTAACCAAGGACCCCAAATTTTGTTAAACTTCATAGGGCACTCCCTAGCTTTATAAGTTAACTTATACAGCGGAAGGTTTTGCATAATTGCTCGCTTTCACAGACCAATGTGTTCCTGGGCTTTTCTAGGCTCTTATATATAATTTAGCGCTAATTAAAAGACCTCAATAACCAAGTCCATATAAATGTCTTTTCAAACGTTCTCAATCTAGTCCAATGTAGACCAAAAATGTCAACACTGTCCTCTCTGGTTATAAATCCCTTGCTTCGCTCAAGAAGGTGAATAATCTCGGGGAAAAAAAATACCATAAAGTGTGATGGGCCAAACACCCCCCTGTTTGGTTCGCAGCAGAACTTCTGAACAGGGGAAAAGTTCTGCCCTGAACAGCGAACTCCATTGAAGTCTATGGGAGCCAATCAAAAGTGCCCATTTTGAAGGCTTATATGCAAGTAATTGGCCAAAAAAGGGGTATGGGGGTCCAGGTACTGCCTTGTATCAATACATTTTTTTTTTTTAATGATCGTTTTTTCAGGAGCAGTGATGTTTAAAGTGCAACAATAAAAATGAAAAATTCCTTTAAATATAATGCAGGGGGGGGGTCCCCTTACACATCTAAAGAAAAAAAAATTAAAATCACATTTAAATTGACTCACGATTACAATTGCCGGCACCTGGCTATTTAAAAAAAAAAGAAAGAAAAAACAACGTGGATTCCCCCTAGTCTATACCAGACCCAAAGATTTAAAGGGGAGACCCACGACAAAATAAAAAAAAATGCGGTGGGGTCCCCCCAACAGATCCAAATCCACACCAGACCCTAATCCGAGCATGCAGTCTGGCAGGCCAGAAAAGAGGGGGAAAAGTGAGCACCCCCCCTCCTGAACTATACCAGGCCACATGCCCTCAACATGGGGGGTTCTTTGGAGCAGGTGGAGCTCTGCTTCCCCACCTCAAAGCACTTTGCCCCCATGTTGATGGGAACAAGGGTCTCTTTCCCACAACCCTGAGCTTTTGTTGGGGGTGTCTGTGGGCATTGGGGCTTATTGGAATCTGAAAGATTCTGCCCCCTATGTAAATGAGTATGGTGTACATAGTACCCCTATCCATTCACCAAAAAAGTGTCAATGTAATAAAAACACAGAGATCAGTGAAAAACAGTGCCCCCCGATGTAAATCCATCTTCAGTCATGACCCCCGCTGCACCACTGACAAGAAAAAAAAAGAATCGATTCTCCTGCCCTGAAGGCAAACCACTGAATGGCTGGCATGTCGTTTGACAGTTCTTATAGGTAAGGGTTGTTATGTCACGAGGTGGCACTGCCCCCTTGTGATGTCACTGACCCAGCATGCAATGGTTGGTGACGTCACAAGGGTCAAAAGGGGGCGGTACCACCAGGTGATGTCGCCAAGTGGCCCACCCTTACCTATATAAGAACTGTCAAACAGCAAGAAAGCAATTCAGCAGTTTGCCTAAACCCAGTACTGACTCCGTTGTGCAAGTTTTGGTGCACCAATCAGTCTATATACCTTACCAAATGTAAGATTATCATTGCTCCATCAATAAATCCTCTCTGCTGGGGATTTCTCCCTAATGTGTCCAGAATTACGCATGAAAAGCTTCAAAATCTGAAAATAGATATATAGTGTAATACTGCTTTAAATGATAAACTGTGCAATAGTGTCATAACACTCACATTATCATACATAATTGAGGGCCATAACCATTGTGAAAACAATCTCTCCAACCAACTTATCACCTTGTGGTGACACCATGCACCTTACCAAAAAGCTATTCAGTCGATTTACCAAAACCATATAATATGAGGTCAAACCTTAAAGCCTTGTACACACGATCAGATTATTGGACGAATTTTTTGTTGCATGCTAGTCTCATATCGACAGTGAAGAGGTTGCTCACTATAAGAAAATTTTCGTACGACAGAATTCAACGTCAGAAGTGACGTAATGATTGTTCATCGGATGAAATTTAACTTCCGATTTTCTGATCGTGTGTACAGGGTTTTACAGTTTCAATTTGTATGCAATCAGGCAGGTCCTTGCACTACATGGTTTTGGTAAGGCCACACAGTTTGATTGTTGTATGACCAAGCGTCTGATTTTTGTCAAAAGCGAGTGTGCAGGATTTTGTCTAGCATACTAACTATCCGCAAATTGTCGTTTGACAAACACAAACAGTGATGTACTATAAGAGTATAAACAGGAAGTTCATTTCTCAAGCGCCACCCTTTGGGCTCCCTCTGCTAATTTCGTGTTAGTAGAAGTTTGGTGAGCATTGATTCACCAAATTCACCATCACATTGATTTTCAGATCGTACAAAACAAACGTCTTTTAAAATACGTTTGGCATAACTACATCAGTATCACCAGCAAAGCAGCTTCATTATTATCCCATTATAGAATATGAGAATGTGTGCTGCATTTTGACATTTCATCAATTTCCGCGTCACAAGTAGTTTACAAGACCAAACTCTTCCCAGTCGTTCCTTGTTTCCGAGCATTCGTGTTTGTACTTTCGACTTTTGTGTAATGGATTTCTGTACTGACCATCCGAAAATCAGGCATTGAGTTCACATCAGACAAGCACATCCAGCTTTTGTCTGATGAAAAATTCAAATCGGCTGTCGAAAGCACCGTACTAAAGAAACCGAAAATCCACAGACAGCTCGTCTTCCGAATTTTCCCTTCTGATTTTTGTATCGTGTGTACGAGGCCTAAATCTAAAGGAAATCAGACAACAAAAGTTGTATAGTGTTTATGGGGTCTTAAGATGGACAGCACAGCACTTTTGGTGCATGATGATGTCACTTCTGTTTCGTCCAATGGACTTCTTCCCAGGATGCCATGGTGGGAGTCCCTCCTGGCAAAGCACCTTGCCCCCATGTTGATGATAAGGAGGGCCTCATCCCCACAACCCTAGCCAGTGGTTGTAGGGGTCTGTGGGCCGGGGGCTTATTGAAATATGGAAGTCCCCTTTAATAATAAAGGGGTCCCCAGATGCCACCCCCACATGAATGAACATGAAGTATTTGTAGCAGGGAGCTGGCTATCTTACCTGCAGTATCAAAAGACACTCTTCAAAATTGTCGCAATGAGACTGTTTACCTCTAGTGCCAGCTAAGGCCCTCTGTCATCACTAGGGATAGGCGACCGGTTCGGCTCGAGCATGAGTTCGGGCCGAATGTTCGTTGTTCGGTCATTCGGCAAACATCCGAACAAAGTAGTGAATGATTGGTCACTGTCATCATGACTTTATCCAATCATGGCTCATTCCAGCCCCACAGTATAAAAGTATTCTTTCAATGGCAGCCATTTTCAGTGTGATTTTGGCACAGAGAGAGATTGAACAGGGCTCTGTTCAGTGCTATTAGTTAGTTAGTGTGCTATACTGTGCTATTTTGCTTCAATTGTCAGTGTAGAATATTAGTTTAGTGTCGGTCTAGGCCGTGGTGTATTTAGGTTTTGTGCTGCCCTAGGCCTGACTAAACTCATGCACCCCCCTAATTTAAATACGACCCACCCCTTGCTGCTGAGGCCACACCCCTTCCTGTTTAAGACCCGCCTTATCATCTGTAAACCACACCCCTTCCTCTTTAGGCTCATTTGGCACCTTTCAGCGGGGAGGGGGGAACAGGTACCCTTCCCCACTCCCTGGAGACTGCAACTAAATGTGGACTGTTTAAAGAGTTTGCATTGATTTTAGCATGCATGGAGCACTTTGCACATGCCAGTGGCGGCTGGTGCTCAAAATTTTTGGGGGGGTGCAAACAAACTAAGAAATTCAGAAAAAAAGACATCAATTGCAGCCTCATTGTGCCCCATCAAATGCAGCCACTGTTCCATCAAACGCAGCCACTGTGCCCACCAAACGCAACCACTGTGCCCATCAATTGCAGCCACTGTGCCCACCAAACGCAGCCACTGTGCCCCATCAAACGCAGCCACTGTGCCCACCAAACGCAGACACTGTGCCCCACCAAATGCAGCCACTGTGCCCATCAATTTCAGCCACTGTGCCATCAAACGCAGCCACTGTGCCCACCAAATGCAGCCACTGTGCCCACCAAACACAGCCACTGTGCCCACCAAACACAGCCACTGTGCCCACCAAATGCAGCCACTGTGCCCACCAAACGCAGCCACTGTGCCCACCAAACGCAGCCACTGTGCCCACCAAACGCAGCCATTGTGCCCCATCAAACGCTGTCACTGTGCCCCATCAATTGTAGCCACTGTGCCTTTAAACGCAGCCATTGTGCCCCATCAAACGCTGTCACTGTGCCCCATCATTTGCAGCCACTGTGCCTTTAAACGCAGCCATTGTGCCCCAGCAAACGCTGTCACTGTGCCCCATCAATTGCAGCCACTGTGCCTTTAAACGCAGCCATTGTGCCCCATCAAACACTGTCACTGTGCTCCATCATTTGCAGCCACTGTGCGTTTAAACGCAGCCATTGTGCCCCATCAAACGCTGTCACTGTGCCCCATCAATTGTAGCCACTGTGCCTTTAAACGCAGCCATTGTGCCCCATCAAACGTGTCACTGTGCCCCATCATTTCCAGCCACTGTGCCTTTAAACGCAGCCATTGTGCCCCATCAAACGCTGTCACTGTGCCCCATCATTTGCAGCCACTGTGCCTTTAAACGCAGCCATTGTGCCCCATCAAACGTGTCACTGTGCCCCATCAATTGTAGCCACTGTGCCATCAAATGCCAACACTGTTCCCATAAAAGTCTTATAATTTTTTTCAATAACTTTACCTGCTGTGCCGAGGAGAAGGGTCAAGCAGTGTGGAGGAGGGTAGGTGGAGCATAAGGCTCCACCTCCGCCAGTCATCGGCCGCTTATGGGGGCGTGAGTCACACGCCGCCCCCCGCATGAGAGAAAGTCCCCCCACCCGTCTTCCTGATTCCTGGCTCCCGCGCCCGCCCCCGCACACATGCAACCCACGGCAGCCGCCTTGCTGTAGTGGGCGGCGCTGCTGTGTATGGGCGTGCTTGTCAGAGGGTGGAGGGGCGTGAGCTCTGCTAAGCACGCCCATACACACGCCCCTCCACTCTCTGCCAAGCACGCCCATACACAACAGCGCCGCTACAGCAAGGCGGCCGCCGTGGGCTGCATGTGTGCGGGGGGCGGCCGCGGGAGCTGGGAATCGGGTGGGAGGATTTTCTCTCATGCGGGGGGGCGGCTTTTTTTGCCGCCCCCCCGCAAAGTGCCACCCTAGGCCTAGGCCTTTTCGGCCTAGGCCAAAACACAGCCCTGGGTCTAGGGATAGTGTGAGTGTAGTGAGGGGGACCATCATTCAGCTTTGCATAGTGTGCAGCTAGAGTAGGGATAGCTCAGATAGTTTCACTGTAGTGTAGTGAGACTGTGTCATTCATACATACATTAGTGTAGAGTAGGGACAGCTCAGATAGTTTCAGTGTAGTGTAGTGAGACTGTGTCAGTAATCTTTACATTAATGTATAGCTAAAGTAGGGACAGTTCAGATAGCGTCAGTGTAGTGACGGTTGAACACCATCTATTTGATTACGTTACTGCCAGTTTAATGCCTCTTACTTCCCTGTGCGTTACTGCCAGTTTTATACTGAAATTCTTTCTAAAGGAGTACAAACCGTATCACGCAGTGCCCCCACTCTAGGCAGGACCCTGTCACCCAGTCTATACACGAGTAAACAACCACGACAACATTGGCTGCAATTTAAAGGCATCTTCCGTTGTGGGTCTAATGGGTGCTCAAGTTGTAAACACATTCTAAAGGGAGATACCATCCAAGCTACCGCCATTAAAAAATCGCCAAGAATTACATATTTTATTAACTGCAATACTAGATACCTGGTGTATGTCATCACATGTAAGTTATATCATGTACAGTATATAGGTCGAACGACACGCAGGCTGCGTGATCGGCTTCAAGACCATCTATATGACATACAAAAGGACCACAATACCAATGTGGCCAGACACTGGAATGATATACACCAGAAAGATGTCTTCAGTTTAGTCATTCAGGGTGTTGAAATTAGAAGAGGAGACAAGTTTAAGAAAAATTTTTTTCTAATGTACGGGAAATTACACCAAAGATACATACATTTACTTTTTGATGTTGATGCCACTACCTGCAGAGATTCCCACAAGAGTAATTTTTCCTCCAGCATGAATGAAGTTATGTACATATGTCAACGCGTGTGTTCTGTTTTTTTTATGTTTTTTGATGGTTTTACTTCTCACTTATGTTTCTAGATGTCTAGGTATATATTCCCCTACCGGCAATTCTAAACATCATGAAATGTACACATTTAAGTAATGATCTGGGCTTTATTGTCTAAATTGTATCAACAAAAGAAATCGTTATGACATCCATGAAGACCTTGGTCTCAGTAGATCTATTGCAATGTTAATCAGAGTCAAGTTGCGATTTGTAACAGGAGTCTGTCAATTTGTCAATCTTCCAATTGTTCAATCTTTCAATCAAGCCCACTTTGTATGTATTGGAATGTATATATAAATCATTGTCACTTGTTTAAAGATTTAGCTATGAGTAAGCCCCAGTAGTTATGGTGTGAAACATGTTAGGGATCTATTTTGTCTTGTGCTGTATGGATTTTTACTAATAAAGATATTATTGTTGGAGTGCGGCCATCCGGATTCAATTTCTCTTTGTTAGTTGTAGACTGTAGCCGGCAAATTTCCCTGCCCCATCTGCTGCAGCGGAAAAAAAATACAGTCCCTGCCACCCACATGCCCAGCGTCTAAATGCAAGCTTGTCAAAGCTGTTGGCTCTCCAACTTCTGCCTTTCAGCCCCCTTCTGCGAATTTGCACAATGTGCTGTATCACAATGGCATGTTCCCAGTCGCTACTACTTTTCACGTAAGGCCGTTCCATCTCTCTACCATTACGTGGAAGGGAATGTTCTGGCATCGTTGGGAAAGGCAGTCAGCCGTACAATCCACCTTACTGCTGACACGTGGTCCAGCAAGCATGGGCAGGGATGATATATTTTGTTCACAGCACACTGAGTAACGCTGCTTGCAGCTTGAAAGGATGCAGGACAGTGCTTGGTGCTGCAGCTTGTTGTGCCCCCACGTCTACATAAAGTAGGTGGTGATGATGCCAGACCTATGAACTCTACCCCTCCTCCTCTGCCACCTCCATGCCCTCCTCTGCAGAATTGTTCTATGAACATCAGGTACCCCCTAAGCGATCAAAGGGCTATTCCCAGAGTCAGGCTAAAAGGTGTCATGCAGTGCTTCAGCTGGTGTGTTTAGGGGACAGGAACCACACGGGAGCAGGGATTCTTGCAGCTCTGCAGGGACAGGCCCAGAGGTGGTTCACACCACGCCAGCTGGAGCCAGGAATGGTGGTGTGCGATAAGGGTCCAAACCTCCTGTCCTCAATTTGGTGGTGCAACGTTTTCTAAATACATACCCAGGGTTGCAAGATGTGCTAAAGCTGGCCAAAAAAGTCTGTAGCCATTTCAGGCAGTCACACACAGCCAGTGCTCGGTTGACTGAAATTCAGCAGGAAATTCACCTGCCCATAAACCACCTGATTTGTGACATGCCCACCAGGTAGAACTCAACTTTGTCAATGCTGCAGCGGCTATACATGCAGCAGAGGGCAGTCAACATTTACCTGTGCGAATACAGCACAACGACAGGCTCTGGCCGCCTCAGCTTTTTTTCCTCACACCAATGGCTGATCATTAAGGATGCATGCACTGTATTGTCACAATTTGAGGAGGCCACAAGGATGGTAAGTCATGACAGTACATGCATCAGTGACACAATCCCTGTTGTGTTCCTGCTGGAGCAGACTCTGTGTGGCATTATGGACAGGGCACTGGAGGCAGAGCAGCAGGAGGAAGAGGAGGACTTCCTTTCCTCTCAAGGCCCACTTTATACATGTCTTGATACATGTCCCCCAGGACAGGACCCAGACCCCTATAACTATTGTATGCCCAATTACTTGCATATAAGCCTTCAAAATGGCCACTTTTGATTTTTGACGTTAGGGTCCCATTGACTTTAATGGGGTTCATTATTTGGGTCCGAACTTTTGCGGTGTTCGAAAGTTCTGGTGCGAACCGAACAGGGGTCCGTTCAGCCCATCCCTAGTCATCACATCCTGTCAGCAGAGTGATTACCATCAGGGAGCAAAGCATAAAGGGAATTGTAGTTCCGGGACTCAAGTTTCACATTCAGATTGAACTGTATGGAACTACAAAAGACCAGCATGCTCTTGGGGCAGGAAGGGAGAGACTTCTTTTTGAGGAGAATTCAGACAGCACGACATAAGGCGGAGGAAGAGATCAGACCTAAGGGAGAGGTACTGTCTCCGAGATAATTTCACCACGCGGTTTAGGCCTCCACTGCTAGTTGTGACATCCAGCCTGAGAGAGGGGGATTCCAGGTGCACATCCAGGCACATCTGCACCGACGGAGAAGGTTCCAGTATGAGGTGACCAGTCGGGTTGCTAGGAGAGCCTGCTTGTTCCAGGACGTTTGTTTGGGCCTTGACTGCAGGATTGGGTGAGGGGGCTTTTGCCCATTTGCAGGAAACAGGGACACTGCGCTACAGAAGAAGTTAAATGGACACTGTAAACATGTACGGTTAATTCAGTTCCGAAATTCAGACAAATTTTTTATTTTTTGGAAATTCGTATGTATCCGAATTTCTGAATGACAATAGTATCGAATTTAAACGAATCCAAAATAATGAAAAAAAAAATTGGACGAAATTGCAATCATTTTCGAATACTTTTCAAATTCGAATAGTTTTCAAATTCAAAACATTTTCAAATTCCAATTATTTTCAAATCCGAAGTTTTTGAATTCAAATAGTTTTCAAATTTCCAAAGAGAATAAAGGAGAATAGAAAATAAAGAAATAGAATAGAAAAAAAATAATAGCATAGAAAAGAATAGACTATAATAGAGTAAAACAGAACAGAATAGAATAAAAAATAAAAAAACAGAATAAACTAGAATATAATAGAAACAAATAGAATAGAATAGAATAGAATAACATAGAATAACTATCATCTGAACTTTGAAGACATAAGAAAAGAATAGAACAGAAAAGAATAGAATAGAAAAAAAGAACAGAATAGAATAGACTATAATAGAATAGAAAAGAAAAGAATGACCCCCCCCCCCCAAAAAAAAAAACAGTAGATTAGAATAGAATAGAATAGAACCATTTTCAAAAATTCAAATAGAATCAATTCAAATTTTAATAGAATAGAAAATAATAGATTAGTATAGGAAGATGGTTATATTCATTCTATTCTATTCTACTCTATTCTATTGTTTTTTAAATTATATTCTTTACTATTCTATTCGAATTTCAGAAGACAGTTATAATCTTTCTATTCAATTCTATTCTTTTTTATTCTATTCCTTTATATTCTATTCCATTCTATTCTGTTCTTTTATTTCCTATCCTATTTTGCTCTGCTTTACTCTATTACCGTATATACTCGAGTATAAGTCGAGGCCCTAATTTACCACAAAAAAAATGGGAAAAACTTATTGACCCGAGTATAAGACGAGGGTGAGAAATGCACAGATACTGTAAGTGGAAAAGAGGGTCAACAATGCCCATTTGCAGCATCACTGTGCCCATTTGCATGCCTCACTGTGCCCATTTGCAGCCATAGGTCCCCTGAACTTCAAACTCTGTAGTTAAGGGTTCCTAGATGCCCCCTAGCTGCAGCCAAAATTTGGGGTCTCTGAACCCAAAGGGTCCCGAAATGACATTGCTGCAGATGGACACAGTTGACCGAATTTGGGGCCCCATATCTCGGGGCCACTTATTGCTAAGAACCCCAAATTTAGTGTGCAAATCCAATGGAACTAGCACCATAAAATTTCCAAAGCTGGGGTTTCTAGCACCAAGTGGCCCCGAGATACAGGGCCCCAAAAATCAGTTCAGAAAATGTCAAGCACTTTTCTGCAGCAGAGAATTACATTTTCTGAACCGGTTTTGGGGCCCCATATCTCAGGGCCACTTGGTGCTAGGAACACTAGCTTTGGATATGTTATGGTACCAGTTTCACTGGGTGTGCACACCAAATTTGGGGTTCCTAGCACCAAGTGGCCCTGAGATATGGGGCCCCAAAGTCGGTTCAGAAAATGTCAAGCACTTTTCTGCAGCAGAGAATGACATTTTCCGAACCGATTTTGGGGCCCCGTATCTCAAGGCCACTTGGTGCTAGGAACTCCAGCTTTGGATATGTTATGGAACCAGTTTCACTGGGTTTGCACACCAAATTTGGGGTTCCTAGCACTACGTGGCCCTGAGATACGGCTCCCCAAATTCGGTTCGGAAAATGAATTTTTTTTCTGCAGAAAAGTGCTTGACTCGAGTATAAGTCGAGGGGGGCACTTTCAGCACAAAAAAATGTGCTGAAAAATTCGACTTATACTCGAGTATATATGGTATATTCTATTCTTTTATTTTCTGTATTATTCGTTTCTATTCTATTAAAATTTTTTCTATTCTATTCCTTTTTTTTCTATTCTATTTTATTCTCTTTGGAAATTGGAAAACAATTTGAAAACTATTCGAATTTGAAAAACGAACAGAAATAAACAAATTTATCTAAATACATTTTTGTAAATAACGAATCAAAATGAAACGAAAAAAAAACAATTTTTTTTTGTTCTGTACATGTCTAGGACACTGTATACAGACCTCATTACTGGTAATCATCTTGCTGACACTTGTAGTGCCACAAGGCTAAAAGGATAAAGTCATCCATTTCCAGGGACACTGTATACAGACACTATTGTCCTTTCACCTTGCTGAGAAAGATTCTGCCTGCTTCACTTAATAATAATAATCTGTGCCAGTTGTGTTGTTTGGCCCTGCTATTCAGGAGCTTAGGTGCAATAATGAAAGTGGCCAGCTGAAGATACAGAGTTTTATCTTTTCTTCAAAAGGACTGAAGCTACTAGTGCCATACGGACCCGCACACACATATTCAGGGCTCTGTATATGCAGTGGGTGTGTGTGGGTCAGTTTATCTAGGAAATTAAGCCATTACATGTTGATTTGAAAAAAGTGTTTAAAGTTGGGCCTGTGGTGTCAGGGTATAGAAGAGAGAGGCCTGACATAAAGAGGGTCATTCTTCTGCTCTCCTCCTGCCTGGACTCATAGAGCCGACCTGAGTAAAGGTAGCCAATCCGGTACAGATTGCCAAATTGTGATTTATTGTTATTGAAGTGTTTGCCCCTGCTCTTGGGTTATTCTCAGGTTTTGAATCCTCTGAAAGCAGCCTGAATATAGTATTGAGCTATATTGCTCATAACCTCGGTTATTGCTCTCCCATTGCATTCCTTAAACATATATATTGTTACTATTTGTAACTTTTCCACAGAAATATTGCAGTAAAGACAAATTCTGTGTTTTATCATAGCGTGTGTTTCTCATTGGTTATTGCACTTACACTATTGCCAGGTGTGCCAGAGGGGGCTGAGACTTATTGAGGTTGAGAGGCAAAGTAACAGACTGAACAAACTTAAGCGGCTCCTCCAATAGTGCTACATACTCTATCAAAAACACAATTGTAACCTTTAAAAAAAGACATGCAACAACTGAGAAGTCCTTCAATAAATAAATTAAAAAATAACAACCAAAATGTAAATGACCTGCACTAATTTATGTATAGAATGGAAATGCCACAGTGTCCTTTACACCAGTAATGAAGGATTGATTATTCTTTATGCAAGTACAATGCAATTTGTCAGTATTTAATTAGCTTGAATTGCCCTTATCCGATTTCCTACAAATGTTATATTGATAAAGCTTGATTGCTTTGAAGTAGTTTGGTAAAAAAAGGACATTTAAAAAAAAACTTTCCCTCTAGTGTGTTTTTTTACGGAAAAAAAAAGTGTATTTAAAAAAAGACAGTACACAGTTTTTGACAAATCCTTTATATAAAAAACAAAAAACAAATGTCCCCCGGTGTAGATCCATTGTCAATCACAATGCCCGCTGCCACCGTCGACCCTAAAAAAGTAAAAAAAAATGCTACGCTCCCGATGAAAGGCTTCCGCCCTCTGCCCGCTCCATTGTCTGACAGTTCTGAAATAACTAAAGGGCATGTTGAGGGCATGTGGCCTGGTATGGTTCAGGAGGGGGGATGCTCATTCGTTCCTCTCTTTGCTGATCTGCTGGGCTGCATGATCAAATAAGGGTCTAGTATGGTTCAGGAGGGGGGATGCTCACTCGTCCCTCCCTTTCCTAATCTGCTGGGCTGCATGATCAAATAAGGGTCTGGTATGGATTTTGAGAGGCCCCCCGCCATTTTTTTAATTGGCGTGGGGATTCCCCTCTAAATCCATACCAGACCAGAAGGGCCTGGTACGGCTTGGGGGGAGGGTGGCGTTTTATTTTTCTTAAAGAAGAGCTCCAGTCTTCCCCAAAAAAGTCAGCAGCTACAGTATTTATTATAAGGAAACTTACCTGTCCAGGGATCCAGCGATGTCAGCACCCGAGCCGATTCTTCAATTTTAGGAAAGGTAAACCAGCAGTGAACCCTTCGCTTTCGCTGCTGGTGTCCTAGTGCACATGCGTGAGTCATGCTGCACTTTGTGAATGGTCCCACAATGTTGTGGGACCTGTGTGTGTCCCAGAAGGCTGCGGGGGGAAGGAGGAGGGCCAGGCATCCTCGTAGATGGGCGCGGCAATCTGACCCGGAAGTAGTAGTGGGTATCTGCCAAAACCTGGTACCCACTACCCTCCAACCCTCCAAAAAGTGCCAAATGTGGCCATGGAGGGTGCAAACAAGCGGAACTTCCCCTTTTGGGTGAAGCTCCGCTTTAATTTTTCATTGCAGTATTGTCCCACTGACAGCTGATGACTCATCGGTTGTTGAGGACGCGACGACCGCCCGTTCCTTAACAATCATGATGTTCACTGGTTGTTAGGGATGCCAGTGGCTGCCGGTTCCTTAAATATCGCACGCCGGGACCACTACTTATTTATCGCATTTTTTTTTTCTTTTTGTAAATTGACTTTTACTCATTTTTTATGTAGTATTTACCGACCGCTTTTGCTTTATGCAGTAAATACCACATAAAGCAATAGTTAATTGACATTTTCAGGATCACATGCGGTATTTGGGAAAACACCTAAATACCGCATGTGATCTGGTTCTGTGGAGGGAGCCCATTGAAGCCAGCTTATCAGCATGACAAGGCAACTACCATTTTCTGGAAAATGGCTGCATCCACATTTTTTTGTAGGTTTCCTTAGTACAGGCTAAAATTCAAACATCTAGTGTAAAGGAATCAAGCACTCTCAACTACATGTCAAGATTAGGAAAAGGTGGGATTCAGACTACATCTGTGCCCCATCCCCAAATGCTGTTGGATGCCTACAGATGGCACCAAAACAACCAACACAATTTACTAGTAACAACTGATAGAAAACGTTATTGTTACAAAGCGAAACCCCTACATACAGGCAAAGATTTCTTTGGAAACCTTATATCTTTGATAAGATCAAAAATCCATGCAGACTGCATAAAATGAACAGTGTCCATGGATTTTTGATCTTATCTAAGATATGAGGTATAATGTAACCCTGTATCTAGGGTTTTAGCCTTGTAACAATAAAGTTTTGTAAAAACTATATGAAAAAACAGCGCTGCGTAAAACATGAATAAACAGCTGCCAACACACCTATAAACCCAGGTAGTTGAAAAATATGTAAAAAGTGTGGCGCTATAAACTCAAAAAAGGATTTATAATGACATATGTGACATATCTCAGGTTCTTGCATTTTGACCTGAGATATGTCACATATGTCATTATAAATCCTTTTTTGAGTTTATAGCGCCACACTTTTTACATATTTTTCAACAATAAGGTTTTGTAGCTTTTTTTTGCTAGAAAACTGTGTTGATTGTTTTGTTGCCATAAAAATACCTATTACCCGCTATATTTTCTTTTGTGGTCTGGTCTGAAAGAACCCTCAGTGTTCAAGGATCAAATCCACCTTCTACATATTCTAAATAAAATAATAAAATAAATCATAAAAGCAAACAGTACAGAAAATTGTAGTAACCTTTGTAAGAACCGTTTTTACACAAAGAGGATATGCTCTTATGACGGGAGGACACACATAAGATGTTATTGGAACTAATTTGAACATTATGAAACTGCATGGTGCAACTTGACAAACTTGACAGGTGATGGGACTGATGTCTTTTGTGAGATATATTCATAATTCCTAGGGCTCTTGCCGACCCCCCACAGTACATTTACATCACTAATTTGATGTTAAATACCAGCTAGCTGCCATATCCCCAGTCTTGTTTTGTACTGTTGGTGATTCTCTTTCAGATAAAAGTGGTCCCAGCAGCTGATTCGCCACGGGATCACTTTTAGAGGCGGTGGGAGAGGTGGCCCGGAGCTGATCCGATCCCTCTAATGTCTGGGCAGGAAGTCGAGTGAGGACAAGATAGCCCCCACTCGGCTCTATGCTCTTGGAGGACTGGAGCGACGTCTGATGTCACTTCTGCCTCTCTGGCATAAAGGGATGTTTTTTATTTATTTTTTGTTAATCACTTGACAACTGGGCACTTAAACCCCCCTCCTGCCCAGACCAATTTTCAGCTTTCAGCGCTCTCACACTTTGAATTACTCAGTCATGTAATACTGTACCCAAATTAATTTTTTGTCCTTTTTTCATACAAATAGAGCTTTCTTTTGGTGGTATTTGATCACCTCTGGGTTTTTTATTTTTTGCGCTATAAATGAAAAAAGACCGAAAATTTTGAAAAAAAAACGTATTTTTCTTAGTTACTGCAAATTATTAATTTTTTTTCATAAATTTTGGCCACAATTTATACTGCTACATATCTTTGGTAAAAATAACCCAAATTAGTGGATATTATTTGGTCTTTGTGAAAGTTATAGAGTCTACAAGCTGTGGTGCAAATCATAAAAAATTGATCACACCTGATGTACTGATGGCCTATCTCATTTCTTGCGACCCGTACAAGTCAAGAAAGTACAAATACCCCCCCAAATGATCCCTTTTTTGAAAGTAGACATTCCAAGGTATTTAGTAAGATGCATGGAGAGGTTTTTGATGTTCATTTTTTCCCACAATTCTTTGCAAAATGAAGATTTTTTTCCCACAAAGCTGTCATTGTAATAGGTTATTTCTCTCACATGGCATGTATATACCACAAATGACACCCCAAAATACATTCTGCTACTCCTCCTGAGTATTATGATACCACATGTGTGGGAGTTTTTCACAGCTAAACTTCTAACTTGTTGACTACCTATTACACTTTTGAAGGCCCTGGAGCACCAGGACAATGACACGTGACACTGACGTGGCACTGATGACAGATGGCACTGATATGTGGTACTGATGACAATGATGTGGTACTGATGACGGATGGCACTAATACGTGGCACTGATGACAGATGGCACTAATACTTGGCACTGATGACACGTGACACTGATGACAGATGGCACTAATATGTGGCACTGGTGACACGTGGCACTGATGACAGGTGGCACTGATGACAGATGGCACTAATACGTGGCACTGAGGACACGTGACACTAATACGTGGCACTGATGACAGATGACACTAATACATGGCACTGATGACACGTGACACTGATGACAGATGGCCCTGATATGTGGCACTGATGACACATGACACTGATAACAGATGGCATGTGACAGGGAGAGGTGGCACTGATGAGAGATGGCACTGATACGTGGCACTGATGAGAGATGGCACTGATACGTGGCACTGATGACAGATGGCACTAATATGTGGAACTGATGACAGATGGCACTTATACGTGGCACTGGGGACAGATGGCAGTGACAGATGGCAGTGGGGACAGATGACAGTGGGGACAGATGGCACTGACATGTACTGTGTTCACTTTTTTCTGTTTTTTTTTTCCTGACACTCACGCTGCAGCCATTAGCTCTCCCTCCTCACACGCTGTCTCTGTGTGAGGAGGGAGAGCCGGCGATGAGAGATGATCTCATATGTTTACATATGAGATCATCTCCCATTGGAAGCTCAGATCGCACTGTAAACGGCCACTGTGATTGGCCATTCATAGCGATCTGTGACTGGCTGTGTCCAAGGGACACTGCCAGCACAGAATTTCCCCGATGCGCGCCTGCGGGAGCACGCATCGCGGAAGTAAACAGGAGGACGTCCAGGGACGCCCTCCCGGCAAGTGGCGACCTCGCTGTAGCTGTCTTTTGGCTATAGCGCTGGCACGAAGTGGTTAAGAGCAAAATGCTATTTTTTTACAGGGTAAATGAGAGAGATCTGGGGTCTTTTTGACCCCAGGACTCTCAATAAAGAGGACCTGTCATGCTTATTTCTATTACAAGGGATGTTTACATTCCTTGTAATAGGAATAAAAGTGATAAAAAATAATAATAAATAGACAGTGTAAAAATAAAAAGTAAAATAAATAAGAAAAAAAAATTGCATACTTAAGTTACGCCTGCATATGTAAATGGTGCTAAAACCACACATGAGAGGTATTGCTGCGATCGTTAGAGCGAGAGCAATAATTATTAGTAATTAGTGTAAATAGTGTAAATTAGTAAATAGTGCTAGACCTCCTCTGTAACTCTAAACAGGTAACCTGTAAAAAAAATTAAAACTCTGCCTATGGAGATTTTTCAGTACTGTAGTTTGTCGCCATTCCACGGGCGGGCGCAATTTTAAAGCATGATACGTTAGGTATCTATTTACTCGGAGTAGCACCATGTCTCATATTCTACAAAAAAAATGTTCTCAAAAAATTGCGTTTGAAAGACCACTGCACGAATACAGTGTGACATAAAATATTGTAACGATCGCCATTTTATTCTCTAGGGTCTCTGCTAAAAAAATAATAATATTTTGGAGGTTCTGAGTAATTATCAAGCAAAAAAATACCAATTTAAAATTGTAAACAAAAAGTTCAAGAAAAGGCCTGGTCAGCAAGTGGTTAAGCTGGTGTTTCGATTTGTTGAGCCCTAACACAGGGTACTGGACGGGCTGTGACAGGCTTGGCCTGTTGAGTTGGTCAGAGAGATTTTTCAGCATACTCCAAAATATCTGGCAACTGATGCTGGTCCATTTCTTTGAAAAAATAAAACAATCCTTTCACTTAGTATGGGGAACTTTTTGAGGACAGGCAGACATTTGTGGCCAGTCATACCCAAAAAATCCAAAAAAGTCAACAAATATTACAGCATAATAGGATATTAATTATTGAATGGATAACTATACTTTGAAACAAAACAACAACCTAACAGAGACCCACCCCACACTATGTAGACCCATTTGTATCAGGGAACACACTGGGAGTATATAAAGTATAGGGAGGGTAAGGGCCACACTGGTGATTACATTTCTTTCCTAAAAGAGTTAACTCTTTGTGGTCTATTATTATATTAGCAGCACATTGATTTTAGTGGGTTGCAAATTAGTTTACTTCCAACAAGTACTTAAAGCTGAACTGCCGCCAGCTATAAAGAAAAAATTCCATGCGGACAGCCCTTGCCTCCCCCATATACTAAACTGTTACTAAACCCAGGAGCCTGTATTCACAATATCTGGTCTCTCACAGTACACAGAACATGGAAATGCAATTATTTTAGTAAATATAAACTGCTAAATTCCTTTTCTAATCAGCAGTATATAGCAGTCTTGTGACATTTATCAGTGTCTGGCTGAGCATTGGTTAAAGCGGTAGTAAACCGCACTTTAAAAAACCTGCAAGAAAACGGCAAAATGTGCCAGTATGCATTTTATATTAGCACATTATGAAATACTTACCTGAGAACAATGCCCTCCAGCAGCATGCTGCCACCACTGACAGGGCTTCCATCTTCACCCGGTCTTCCTTCAAAGTTTGAGTGCTTCGGCCATCTGATTGGCCGAGCCGCGGTGACATCACACCCGTGGCACGGACCTCTGAAGGGACATGTACGCTGTCCCTACAGAGCACTTGCGCCGGTGATGTCGAACGGCTGCATGCAGTGTGACTATATCCCAAATAGTGCATGTTTAGGAGATATTCACTGTACCTACTGGTAAGCCTTATTATAGGCTTACCTGTAGGTACAAGTCAAAAAGAAGACTTTACTACCACTTAAAAGCTTGTAGAAGGAGTTTTCTCTCTCCTCTGACTGTTCTATGAGGCTGCTTGACCCCGGACCCTCTGTCTGGACAGTGCTGATTGGCTCTGTGCTGATCATATGCACCCTCCCAAAAACAAACTCTCTAGCAATACACACCAATCTGAGCATGTGCAGCTTGCCTCTAAGGCTCTGTAATAGCAGCAGATGGATTGGGGACAGTAAAAGAAGGGGAGGATCGGACAAGACAGAATCAAACAGCCTGGATTGGTTAATAGGTTCCTTAGGTTCCACAGTGAGTATAACGAGCATGCTTTACTGCATATAGAGACTGATTTTACTGTTGTGGGTTTAGTAACACTTTAAGGGTCAAGTGCTTATTCTGGGGGGCATGCAATAGGGGGAATTAATTACCTATACTTACCTTACCTATGTTTTTACATTGATAGCCAACCAAATAGCAGTGCCGTGGATTTTTTTTATAGCTGACCGAACTTTAGCTTTAAATTCTCTGTAGCAAAGAGATGTAATTGCCAGTGCAACACTAGCCTTTTGGATTATACGATCCTTGTTAGTATAGTATAGTCATCCTTTAACTACCAAACATTTTCTACATGTACAAACAAAGTATTAATAATATAACTTGTAAATGCACACAAGTTTGTATTGTGAACTAGCATGATCAGCACAGACACTTTTATGTTAGCATTAATTAGGGTGGCCAACAGTCTGCAGGATAAATATTTCTAGCAATAGGCTTTCCTTGAAGAGGGCTAAATCGTTTTTGAAGTGTATGGTTGTCCTATAGAATGAGTCAGTCTGACAGCTTTGCAAATATGTGCATCATTTTTGACAATCTGATTGATTTTGAATTCCTACTGCATAATAAAAAGCCACAAGGACATAGGCCTTTTGTCGGAGGCACACAATGTCAAGGTGAACTCTAATATCCATGTAGAAAAAAGAGATAAAAGGACTAGGGCTACAACTAACAGTAAGCATAAATTAAAACTGATAGCTTTACTGTATCACTAATCTTGTCACATCCACACCCACCCTGCAAAATGATTGCGTAGATTGTTCTGTTTAAAATGTCACTTTGTGCATTGACAAACCACCTTAGACCCAGTCTGTTTAGAATGTATAGTCACCTGCTGTCCTGGCACCATCCACAGGTAGCTTAACCACTTCAGCCTCGGAAGGATTTACCCCCTTAATGACTAGGCCATTTTTGTCACTTTAACTGAAAATTGCGCGGTCAAGCGATGATGTACCAAAACAAAATGTATGTCCTTTATTTCCAGCAAATAGAGCTCTTTTTTGGTGGTATTTGATCACCTCTGCGGTTTTTATTTTTTGCGCTATAAACAGAAGAAGACAATTTTGAAAAAAAAAACAATATTTTTTTACTTTTTGCTATAATAAATATCCCCTAAAAAATGTAAAAAAACTAAATTTTATGATGTGTAAGAAGACAAAGAATTTCCTGAGCCCTGTCTCTGTGAATAA
Source organism: Lithobates clamitans (assembly GCA_037952925.1). Classification (NCBI taxonomy): domain Eukaryota; kingdom Metazoa; phylum Chordata; class Amphibia; order Anura; family Ranidae; genus Lithobates; species Lithobates clamitans. Next base: position 6,740,572 of record JBBGZY010000723.1, read on the forward strand.
CTAAAGCTGGCCATATATTATACAATTTCCTTATTAAATTTCCTTTAGATTTACCTTCAACTATTTAGTATAAGGGCCTGCTTGATTGCACACACAAATTGAAAGTGTTTAGATTTGACCTTATATTTGGTAAGGTTTTGGAAAATCTAAAGTAAAACTATAGAAGAATCTAAAGTATGTATAATGTATGGCCAGCCTGACACTGACTGAGGGAGCATGAAAGAAGTGGAGAGGGTCTAGCTAGGACTAAACAAACTAGCATGAAAAAGAAGGGGAAGACAGAGAGAGACACCAAAGTAGACAGTAAACAAGTTGTAGTAGCCCACAACTGGTACTATACATATGAGCATACTACAAAACAATAAAAACCTAATGCCATTCAATACAACACAGAAAAAATACATACAAGTGGGGCATAATATTTTCACTGGATGCTAAAGCGCTAAAGAAAAAAAAACACATCCCATCAAGCTCAACTGTGTACACAATATAGCAGAATCAATAATATATGTAAATGCGTATTTTGAAAAATACAAAAACCTGCTGTAGCCATTTCCAATTCTATATACAAGTCAAACAAATTGGCACAAGGGACTAAAATTCCAGCAACAGGTGAAAAAAAATACAACCCTAAAAATGAGTTTGCTGCGTAATATTCAACCAGTGAACAAAAAGCAATGTTCAATTCAAAGTATAGGCAGCCATTTTAACTGGCATCAACTGCAATTCAGTTCAAAGGATGTCAATATATGAACATAATTGCATGTTTTCAGCAGCTATATTCAGGATAGTACAAACACTATACAAGTAGCTGCTATAGTCTAATGCCCTGTACACACGGTCGGACATTAATCGGACATTCCGACACCAAAATCCATGGATTTTTTCCAAAGGATGTTGGCTCAAAATTATCTTGCATACACACGGTCGCACAAAGTTAATGGAGATAGGAAAATCCTGGACTGCCACACTCCGTGAAAAAGCATCTTTATTGAAAAATGTATGAATAAAATCCCAAAATGCAAACAATGAACAAAAAGTGGACACAATGGGAGGGAATCAAACGGCTAACGCGTTTCACATCAAATGATGCTTACTCATAGCTAGTTTGATAAAAATGCAAAAGTGTATATATATACCATAAAAAGAGGGGAAGGAGGAAAAACACCCAATCAATAGTAATGGGCAATTAGGTGGACACACCTGCTACACAATTTAAGCTAAAATTCCAGAAATGAAATGCACCAAGGGGTCTTGAAAAACATGTAAAGAACAAATGACATTAATGAAGTAAAAAAAAAAAAGGTTGCACAAAGTCGTCGGAAAATCCAATCGCTCTGATCGCGGTGGCGTAAAACGCGTATGTCGGGACTATAAACGGGGCAGTAGCCAATAGCTTTCATCTCTTAATTTGTTTTGAGCATGCGTGGCACTTTGTGCATCGGATTTGTGTACACACGATCGGAATTTAACCGATCGGATTTTGTTGTCGGAAAATTTTATATCCTGCTCTCAAACTTTGTGTGTCGGAAATTCCGACTGAAAAAGTCCGATGGAGCCCACACACGATCGGAATTTCCGACAACACAATCCGATCGCACTTTCTCTGTTGGAAAATCCGACCGTGTGTACAGGGCATATAAGCTACCAAGCTTGATGGGGTGTAGATGGGGTTGTTTAGTGCTTTAGGATCCAGTGACAACGTTCTCATTTTATTTACAGGATGGGCATGGATGTCAATTACAAAATGTGTGATATAATAATGCTACCAATTTTCTGCAGATATACTGCTAAGAGTATTTTTTTCTATTTTTTTATATATTGTAATTGTTAACAGATGATAGAAGGTTGTGGACATAGATAGGAGTTAGTTAGGACGAATCTCCCAATCCCTATTTATAACCAAATAAAATGAAAGTTGCGATTCTTTCACCAGTTGGTACAGTGGATGATGCCTGGCAATGGTGGTGTGTGCTTCAAATTTTAGACTTGCACCAGTAGTTTAAATGAACCAGTGATGCCGATTTATGCCCTGATGAAGCAATTAGTTTTCTGCGAAACATGTTGGCTGACAGGCAGGAATGAAATTTGAACATAATACTGGATGGTCATATTTGTGTAATATATATTTATATTTGTTTTGTATACCTTTTTTATTACAATTAAATAAAAATTATATTTTAATTATCTCACTCATTGATGCCTACTGGAAAATAGACGTAATATCTCCCGACAAAAATCCCAGTTTTATATATTGTAATTTTCTATGACGACACCTGCCCTCATCATGTGATCTCAATTGATAACTGATTTTTTTTTCCCATCACTCTCAATTTATTTTAATAAATTCTAATATCCTTAGTTCTGCTGTAAGGGCCCTTTCACACTGGGATGGTTTGCAGGCACTATTGCTAGGGCTTTCACACTGGAGCGGTGCGCTGGCAGGATGGGAAAAAAAGTCCTGCCAGCAGCATCTTTGGAGCGGGGAAGGAGTGGTGTATTCACCGATCCTTCCCCGCTCTTGCCCATTGAAATCAATGGAACAGCGCGGCTATACCGCTCGGCAAAGCGCTTTGCGGTGGTTTTTAACCCTTTCTCGACCGCTAGCGGGGGTAAAACCGCCCCCGCTAGCGATCGAATACCGATGGTAAAGCGCTGCTAACAATAGCGGCGCTTTACCGCCGAGGTCACCCCTGCCCCAGTGTGAAAGGGGCCTTAGAAGTAAAAATGTTTAGTCTCTATAGGATGGAAAAGATAGGTACCCACCTAGTAACAAGACAGAGAGGTACCACATCCCAAAATACATACAGAAAGATTACTGAAAAATTTGTTGGACTTTACTGATACCCCAAGGAGGCACACGACAATATATTAAAAATGGAATAACAAAAGTGTATTAACAAAATCAAAATAATGGAATAACACATATAAGAATAAAATCCCAACATCTATTAACATGCCTTCAATGTATATTGAAAAGAACTACCCTTATTTTAATAAAGCGTTACAATATACTGTATGGAAGAGCACTCCCAAAAGGTCAAATATATTAACCATTTGGGGAGTCCAGATTTCCTCTTGCTCGGCATGTTTCTTGGAATGCAGCTTCCTTAGGATGATGAAGAGATCTTAACAAGATTTTTAAATACATGCAAAGGTAGATGTTAACAACATATAACATAGAGATAGAAAACATACAATAACACACAAAAAATACAACATTAGCAATGTCTGTAAGAAGTGCTCTTTATTATAGGGTGTCCTACATCTCTTTATTATAACAGCAGTTATACAGCCAGCTGATCAATAAAAAATGTTATGACATCTAAATATAGAAGAAATGTTTTAAATATTTGTTTTGATGAAATCACATTATAATGTGTATCTATAACCAAGAGCAAAAATATAAAATATTGCAGCTTACTAGTCCTTACAGGTAGTGGCTGCATTTATTTTATTTTTTCAGGGTTATTTCCATTTTTTTTTTTCGTGACTTAAGATCCAGTATTGTTTTAATGGGCCTCCAGGAGATTTATGTCATAATGTAATAGTCTCTTCTGTTATAAAAACCCTGCCTGTCAGTGTTTTTTAATTGTTACCACTTTAAGGTAATTCATAGGGTAGCAGCAGGATTGTCAAACTAGGACAGGATGCTTTTTAGGTCTACAATACACCTCTCCTCCTCCAATTCTAAATAATACAGGGGAGATGTGTTCCAAGCTTATGGTACACTTAGGACTCATTCACACCAGGGGTATCAATGCATACACCCATGCAAGGGATGTGTTTACCTGTACAGGGATGCAAAGATGTTCTGTGCAATGTCAATGTCTGTGAATGAATGACATGGTTGTGCAGACAGAGCCTCGTATTGCTGCACTGATTTTATATCGGACAGCTGCTGCAGGGGAGAAGAACCCCAGCACACTGTTGAATGATCCCTTTTTTGTGGAGTGCGGTACATGGTACACCCCAAACATTTGGTTTAACATGTAACATGGTCTTAAACATGGACTTAGCCTTTAAACTAGACATGTGCATTCGTTTTCGTCCGAATACATTTTCCTCCGAATTTCAGGTAAAGTGCAGAATCTGAAAAACGAAAGATCCGATATAAACAAATGCTTTATTTTCGTTTTCATTGCTACAACAGTTTGATATAGATAGGAGATTCGACATGATGCTGACAATAACAATCTGTGTCCATCAAACCCGTGGTCGAATGTGCCTAACCTCAACTCTATTAGTCCAAGATTATTCAACATACAGAGAAAAGATTTGACGTAGAGAGAAAAGATTCGACGTAGAGAGAAAAGATTCGACGTAGAGAGAAAAGATTCGACATAGAGAGAAAAGATTCGACATAGAGAGAAAAGATCGCTGCTGGAATTGGGTGGGGGAAGTAAAATAAAAATAATGATGATGATAAATGTTATTGGCTGATTGTAACCAAAGAGGAGGAGCAGTAAAATAGCTAGAACTAAGTACACACGTACTTTGGCTTATTGTGTCTGTTGAAAGTTCTAAGAAGATTCAACGGAGCAGGTAAACTATACGGCGTCGTACAGTTTAGCTGCTCCATTGAATCTTCTTTGAACATTCAACAGACACCATAAGCCTTCAATGACAGATTCGACCTTAACCGGTTCAATACAGGGCATTTTTACCCCCTTCCTTCCCAGACCAATTTTTAGATTTCAGCGCTGTCGCACTTTGAATGACAATTGCGCGGTCGTGCAGCGCTGTACCCAAACAAAATTGACGTTCTTTTTTCCCCACAAATAGAGCTTTCTTTTGGTGGCATTTGATCACCTCTGCGGTTTTTATTTTTTGCGCTATAAACAAAAGAAGAGCGACAATTTTGAAAAAAACACAATATTTTTTACTTTTTGCTATAATAAATATCCCATTTTTTAAAAAAAAAAACAAATTTTTTCCTCAGTTTAGGCCGATACGTATTCTTCTACATATTTTTGGTAAAAAAAAATCACAATAAGCGTATATTGACTGGTTTGCGCAAAAGTTATAGCGTCTACAAAATACGGGATAGATTTATGGCATTTTTAAAAAAAATGTATTTATTTTTTTTTTTTACTAGTAATAGCGGCGATCTGCAATTTTTTTTCATGACTGCGACATTATGGTGGACACATCAGACACTTTTGGCACATTTTTGGGACCATTCACATTTATACAGCGATCAATGCTATAAAATTGCATTGATTACTGTATAAATGTGACAGGCAGGGAAGCGGTTAACCACTAGGGGGACACGAGGGGTTAAATGTGTTTCCTAGGAGAGTGATTCGAACTGTAGGGGGAGGGGACTCACAAGGGGAGGAGACAGATCAGTGTTCCTCCGTACTGGGAACACAGATTGGTCTCCTCTTACCTGACAAGACGTGGATCTGTGTGTTTACACACACAGATCCACGGTCCTGCTCGGTTAACGGGCAATCATGGGTGCCCGGCGGACATCAGGGCCGCCGGGCGCGCCCCCCCTAGATGGCCGGGAAGCCCAGGACGTCATATGACGGCCACCCAGGATGGGAGATCCCATCTGTGGCCGTGATATTACTATACGCGGGTATTAAAGTTGTTAATTAATTTGGATTTTCGGACTAATGCAATTTTTAACGAAAAACTAAATAAACAAAAACAAATTTAGGGAGTAACTAAATACATTTATTTTTCGGACGAAAACGAAATTCCGAAACAAAATATTTCAGTGTGCACATGTCTACTTTAAACTTTTGTTTTGTGTTCTTAAAAGAGTATCTTATATTTGGAGCTCCACATGTTTGATTTTAGTTTTCTTTCCTGCTCTGTCTATTTATCAGTTTATAGCTTTAACATTGTGCTATAAAAGCTACATTTGCTGTACCACAGAAACAATTGTTATTCACAGCCTTATCTGAAGTTTTTGTGTTTAAGGTTAATAATGCACCATCTTCATTTGTGGATATCTAAGAAAGGCATCTTCTTTTCTCATCTGTCGTCTTCTATAGCCTTTAATATATACAGTTTTGACACTCTAGTTGCCCCTACTGCTTGTCATTTTCATGAAGAAGATGCAGCACACTGAACATCTGTCAGCTATTTTCTGGTGATTGGTGTATGTGTAAAGTAGGAGGTCAGGCCAATAACCTTTCTATCATACAAGTTTTAATGACTATCAATGCATACCTTTTGTTATTGTTCACACTGTGAAGATCAATAGTCTTTAGCGACCTTGTTAGATCTTGGTGTGGTAGATGATGCTTCAGGCAGCCAATAAGGTAAATATATTGCTGCAGGTGATAATTTAGTATTTTGCTGGTAAAAAAGTGAAGGGTTAGGGGTTTGAAATTAAGTTTTAGATTTAGGGTTATTATGTAGGCTTGAAATACTGTATATCTAAGCTCCACGAGCAGTGCCCTCCTCTCCGTTCTGTATTGTGATTGTACTGTCTACCATCTACATTGTAAATCGCTGCGCAAACTGTTGGCACTGTATAAATCCTGTATAATAATAATATCTAAAGGGAAAACTTTCTTTTTTCATTGTAGTAGGATATGGTTAAAAGCTCAGTCAGTTTTTTTTTTCTTTTGCCATCTATGTCCCACTGGGAGAATTCCTCATCTCCAAAGTGAGGGAAACACATTTGTCATCAGAAGAACATTTTCACCCCTGATCACAGTGGTTACCAGGACAATAAGAAAGAGTCAATCTCCCTAGTGAGGACACATACAGCGGTGAAAACAAAGTTCAGTTGGTGTGGCATTGTATGTGGGCGATATGTGTGGGTGACTCTGTATGTCATCTATATATAATTATAAGCAGAGGAAGGTGCACCCATCTAAATGTATACTATTTATTTAAAATAGGAAATAAATAAAAAATAATGCACTCTGTAAATGTAAAGCATGCCACTGTGATGACAATGTCCCTAGTGTAGCTCTAAAATGCAGAATCCACAGGCAAGCTGCTGTTTCTGTGGTGCAGAGATCGAGCAGGCAAGCAACTGAAACCATATCCTCTGGCCAGGAGGTACTGGAGAGCGGTGCCGGGAAGATGACAGCCTGCAGTGTGGAACACAAACTGCCTCTGGCTGCTGGGTGGCTTTTGGGCAGCTGTCAGAGAGTTCCAAAGGTGACATCAGGATGCCGGGGGGCGTGGTAAGCTGCAGGAAAACCCTTAGGGTGACGTCAGGACACAGGGGGGAGTGGAATTATCGTGCCATTTTAAGATTTATACAGATAGCAAGGATAAACTATCTATACAGATAGCAAGGATAACAAATGTGTGGCAGTGGCGAATTGTAAGTCGGTTACCTTGCTGCACATTTTCAATGGCAAGTTGTACATTTGCAGACTACTTGAAGCATAAGTTCTAGTTGACACTTTTACAATTTGTAGCAAATTTGTATGGAAAGACTCTAGCAAGAACAAAGTTGCTCTTACAGGTAAGTCAATAGCAAGAGCTTTGCAAGTCTACAGCAGGACTCTTTACAATTATGGACAATCTCAAGGCACCCTTTAAATTTATGGACAGTCTCAAGGCACCCCATTCTAAAATGTAAAAAATTATTCTAATAGTTTTACATAACCCAGCAGCATTGACACACGTAAGACACCTAACATCTGAAGTGATTTATTCTCCCAAAGTAAATACACTTTTGCACACTAGTACCGAGTAGTATTCCCGTGTTTCTCCTCTTCCTCAGTTTCCCTCCATCACTCTAATGTGACACCAGTGTGGACGGGGAGGGTCAAACAAGGATACTGCATGAAAATTCAGCCACAGTGACCCCTGTGGTGGGATGAATATTACACAACATAACTGAACCACAATTTGCAGCAGACTTGCAGAAAGTTTGCAAAGAATGTTGATCTGGAGACATGCAATGCGGGCTTGCTGCAATTGTGCAACGTACTAGCTTAGCAAGTCATTTTCAAACTTGCAGCACAATTGCTATCTGGGACCCTGGCAATTTGATATAATTTACACCTTCAGCCATGTATACAGAAGGTTTGATACCTGTTGCAAACTTGCTGGCAATTTTAAATAATAGAATAGAGTGTTTCCACAAACTCTCAACTCCCCATCCACAATCCACTCTCTCAATGAGTGGATTGTGACCTATCATATTATAATCTTTTTTGTGTATCATTACCACATATCATTTTTTATCTAGAATCATACCCGTATACATCCCCCTTGTCCGCCGCGGGGGGAGCCTCTAGTTCGGGCCTATGGTTTCACATACGCCCATTTTACAGCCTGGTGAGCAATTTGATGATTATTTTTATTTTATATTTCAATGTATAACTCACTAAACCTAACTGTCTGCATTATGGAATATTATGTATTCGATGTGTGCTTTATTTCAATATCTATTTTATAGACTATTTCTCCTGAAGAAGCGGTCACCCGCGCAACTAGTAGAAAATAAGACCAACTTCGAAAATTGCTTCAACAGCAGATACATTTCGGGGGAACCCTGAGTCTTTGCTTTTTGAAATATAATTTCTTCCCGATTGTTTTAATGTACCCTGTATGTCATTGTTATATGTAATAAATAGTTTTTTACATGGGACAGCAGGCAGGAATCCTTAATAACTAAATAACTATAATAACTCAGACAAGTGTTGGATAAATAAGGCCGCGGCTGCTTTATTATTGGTTTAAAGACAATATTATATTCATTATAATAACACCAACTCAATAGACTTAAAACAACCTAGCCACTACGGTTTAGGCTGCATAAATATTATCAGAAACCAAAATTATCCACATCATAAATTAATATTAGATAACTTCAAAAACAGATTTGTCCCCCCTTGTATTTAATTTTTTTTTTTTTTTTACAAAGGTGACACCACCACATAATTACAGCCGCGACAGAAACCAAAAAATTTGAGAGGGGGGGAGGGTAACACCACAGCTCCTGTCTTCTGAGGCGACTGAGCCTGACTAGACGTAACCCCGTTTATATAGCCCTATATTTCACTGGATCTGACCAGATTTATCCAGCTTTCATCCCTAGTACCCCCAAAAGCCCGGGAAAGTCACATGTACTACTCCCCCAGGCCATGTGAGCACCAGGTGTCCACCTGAGAGCCTTAGCTGGCTCCCAAAGGGGAAAACTTGAAACTGCCCATCCTGACGCTCTCCCATGAGGAAAAAGGGGTTATTGAAACTGTTTACCCCTTTTTCCTATCATTACTTACATTGTGTGCTATGAGTACCGAGACAGTTCATCACAGGTTTGAGTCTGGGATTAGATTTATGGCCAGCTTCTGCAACTGCTCTATTCTCCCATCCTCATCCCCCTTTTCTGTAGAACTGATTAAGTGGCTAGGATAGATTGCAAATGTCTTCAACATTACAGAACAAGTCCAGCTCAATGTGCCTAAATACTATTAGATGTGCCATGAGCTGGATAAATGGGAACCTTCACAGAAATCTGAGTTTGAGTTTTTGGGCATATCAGTTCATAGAAATAGTTTATTTGGTTTGTCATTCCAACTTATTTGACTATGTCTTATGGAGGACAAATCACAGACAGGTCCTACTTTTTAAACATTTTTAATGTAAGTTTGGAGTTCCTGGAAGAATTAACATGTATTTTACAGAAGGGCTTATTGTTTTTCTGTGGCTGTATTATATGGTCAGTTCAAGTTCAAGTTCAAGTACTTATTTCTCATTTATGTGTCACTATAGGTCAAATTCTGTAATTGAAGCCGCTTATACATGCATTCCTACCTCCAAGATTTCTACAGTGCCTTGCAAAAGTATTCACCCCCCCACCTTGGCTTTTTACCTATTTTGTTACATTACAACCTTTAGTTCAATTTTTTTTTAAGCTGAATTATATGTGATAGATCAGAACAGTCTAAGTTGGTGAAGTAAAATCAGAAAAATATATACATAAAACTGTTTTTCAGAAATAAAAAACTGATAATTGGCATGTGCGTATGTATTCACCCCCTTTGTTATGAAGCCCATAAAAAGCTCTGGTGCAACCAATTACCTTCAGAAGTCACATACGGTAATTAGTGAAATGATGTCCACCTGTGTACAATCTAAGTGTCACATGATCTGTCATTACATATACACACCTTTTTAAAAAGGCCCCAGAGGCTGCAACACCTAAGCAAACACTGCCATGAAGACCAAGGAACTCTCCAAACAAGTAAGGGACAATGTTGTTGAGAAGTACAAGTCAGGATTAGATTATAAAAAAATATCCAAATCTTTGATGATCCCTAGGAGCACCATCAAATCTATCATAACCAAATGGAAAGAACATGAGACAACAGCAAACCTGCCAAGAGACGGCCGCACACCAAAACTCATGGATCGGGCAAGGAGGGCATTAATCAGAGAGGCAGCACAGAGACCTAAGGTAACCCTGGAGGAGCTGCAGAGTTCCACAGCAGCCGTGCGTGCCTTAGAGTTGGGCTTTATGGTGGCCAGAAGAAAGCCATTACTTTCAGCAAAAAACAAAATGGCACGTTTTGAGTTTGCAAAAAGGCATGTGGGAGACTCCCAAAATGTATGGAGCAAGGTGCTCTGGTCTGATGATACTAAAATTGAACTTTTTGGCCATCAAAGAAAATCTGGCGCAAACCCAACACATAACATCCCCCAAAGAACACCATCCCCACAATGAAACTTGGTGGTGGCAGCATCATGCTGTGGGGATGTTTTTCAGCAGTCGGGACTGGAAAACTGGTCAGAGTTGCGAAAAGATGGATGGTGCTAAATACAAGGATATTCTTGCGCAAAACCTGTACCACTCTGTGTGTGATTTGAAGCAAGGACGGAGGTTCACCTTCCAGCAGCACAATGACCCCAAACACACTGCTAAAGCAGCACTTGAGTGGTTTAAGTGGAAACATGTAAATGTGTTGGAATGGCCTAGTCAAAGTCCAGACCTCAATCCAATAGAAAATCTGTGGTCAGATTTAAAAATTGCTGTTCACAAGCGCAAACCATCCAACTTGAAGGAGCTGGAGCAGTTTTGCAAGGAGGAATGGGCAAAAATTCCAGTGGTAAGATGTGGCAAGCTCATAGAGACTTATCCAAAGCGACTTTGTGTTAGCTGCAAAAGGTGGCTCTACAAAGTATTGACTTTAGGGGGGTGAATAGTTATGCACATTTAGTTTTTCTGTTATTTTGTCCTATTTCTTGTTTGCTTCACAATAAAAAAAAAACATTTTGAAATTGTGGGCATGTTCTGTAAATTAAATGATGCAAATCCTCAAACAATCCATGTTAATTCCAGGTTGTGAGGCAACAAAACACGAAAAATGCCAAGGGGGGTGAATAGTTTTGCAAGGCACTGTATATCACATATATAACATGGTTTGTAAATCAGGACAACACAAACTAAATGCTGTATACATTCTTGCATACTACAATGGCAATACTAAGTATTTTCAATAGGTGTAATAAATGCAAGACAGCAGGACAATGAAGCCTTCAGTATATGCAATCACAGAAGAATGCCTCCAGTGAGAGAGCATGGGAAAATACTACACATGGCTTTACTTGTACAAGGACCTTTAGGCTGCCTTCCAGGTGAAAAGAATGCAATATTAAATTACTTTTCTATTAAATAAAACAGGCTTGTTCAGTTTGTAATAGTTCAAAATAGTTGTGTATTCTAAGAATAGCTTTTCAGTATCACATAATTGGACCCCACCAATAATACCACAATGCAATAGGTTGCCATCAGGGCACCTATTTTTATTTTTATTCATTCATACTTGCCGTATTTCCACTGTGTCAAAGAATTTTTTTTTTCTAAAAAAAAAAAAAAGGTATGCTTCCCCTAGTAATCAATCCTCAACAATTATAAAAAACATAAATCAATATCTAAACAACAATACATATAAATATATTGCTATATGTGCCAATAAATACATTCATGAAATTCATAAACTTCAATCCCAAATCAATAATTCAATCACAAAGTGAATATTCCAGTGATCGTTCAATGTTAAAATCAACAACACAGCTTGAAAGTGCTCATAAAGGTGCCATCTCCACATCAAATTATGCCTCTTACCAGAAGTATTTAATCTCAAATGATAGAAATCTCACTCATTCAAAAACTCCAATCACCAATGGCTCTCCATAGGACTCCTCGGCTATAAAACAACTCCTCCAGAGGACTCTCAGACTCATACATGTATGTGGACTGTGACCGTGCTTGCTGTTTGTGTATTAATGCTGGTTTTAAGCTTCGAATGTGTAAATGCAATACTTTTTTTTGCATATTACACTATGAAGCCTCTTCCTTCTTCCATACATGTATGAGTCTAACTGAGAGTCAGCACCCATATGCTCCATATAATATCGAATATCAACATTGGGATTGGGTCTGGAGAAGTTGTTTCTTAGCCACTGAGTCCTATGGAGAGCCATTGGTAATTGGAGATCTCTATAATTTTAGATCAGATACTTCTGATAAGAGGCCTGATTTCATGTGGGGATGGCACCTCTTTGAGCACTATCACGCTGTATTGTTAATCAACAAGTTTTTTACACCTGGATTTGGGGATCCTCTGCCATTCCTCCTTGCAGTTCCTCTCCAGTTCTGTCAGGTTGGATGGTAAACGTTGGTGGACAGCCATTTTTAGGTCTCTCCAGAGATGCTCAATTGGGTTTAAGTCAGGGTTCTGGCTGGGCCATTTAAGGACAGTCACGGAGTTGTTGTGAAGCCACTCCTTCGTTATTTTATCTGTGTACTTAGGGTGATTGTCTTGTTGGAAGGTAAACCTTCGGCCCAGTCTGAGGTCCTGAGCACCCTGGAGAAGGTTTTCGTCCAGGATATCCCTGTCATCTTTCCCTCAATCCCTCTTGTCCCTGCAGCTGAAAAACACCCCCACAGCATGATGCTACCACCACCATGCTTCACTGCTGGGACTGTATTGGACAGGTGATGAGCAGTGCCTGGTTTTCTCCACACATACCGCTTAGAATTAAGGCCAAAAAGTTCTATCTTGGTCTCATCAGACCAGAGAAATTTATTTTTCACACTCTTGGAGTCCTTCAGGTGATTTTTTTAGCAAACTCCATGCGGGCTTTCATGTGTCTTCCACTGAGGAGAGGCTTCCGTCGGGCCACTCTGCCATAAAGCCCCGACTGGTGGAGGGCTGCAGTGATGGTTGACTTTCTACAACTTTCTCCCATCTTCCGACTGCATCTCTGCCAGTGATCTTTGGGTTCTTCTTTACCTCTCTCACCAAGGCTCTTCTCCCCCGATAGCTCAGTTTGGCAGGATGGCCAGCTCTAGGAAGGGTTCTGGTCATCCCAAACGTCTACCATTTAAGGATTATGGAGGCCACTGTGCTCTTAGGAACCTTAAGTGCAGCAGAAATTTTTTTGTAATCTTGGCCAGATCTGTGCCTTGCCACAATTCTGTCTTTGAGCTCTTCAGGCAGTTCCTTTGACCTCATAATTCTCATTTGCTCTGACATGCACTGTGAGCTGTAAGGTCTTATATAGACAGGTGTGTGGCTTTCCTAATCAAGTCCAATCAGTATAATCAAACACAGCTGGACTCAAATGAAGGTATAGAACCATCTCAAGGATGATCAGAAGAAATGGACAACACCTGAGTTAAATATATGAGTGTCACAGCAAAGGGTCTGAATACTTAGGACCATGTGATATTTCAGTTTTTCTTTTTTTAATAAATCTGCAAAAATGTCAACAATTCTGTGTTTTTCTGTCAATATGGGGTGCTGTGTGTACATTAATGAGGAAAAAAATGAACTTAAATGATTTTAGCAAATGGCTGCAATATAACAAAGAGTGAACATTTTAAGGGGGTCTGAATACTTTCCGTCCCCACTGTACATCCAGAATTACCTTTAATTACTAACAACAACATTTTTAAAACCTAGAATGTAAAACCTTGAATCTAGAACAAAATATTTTGAGCCTATAACTTAAAGGCTACTGGTACACCAGTGGGCTAATATCATTTTAATTGTTAGAACAAAAGTGTAATGGCTGGGGGTACCCCTGTGGTCTGGGCAGAAATCTTTCTCTGAGCAAGATCCTTGACATCCATTGCAACAGCAGCACAGTTTGGTCAAGAACACGCCCCAGCCTGCTAATTGACAGTGAAACAGCTGTACACTGATGAGGTCATCACTTTGCTTTTTCCTTCTTTCAGCGTGTTCTCATTTAGAACAAGTGCCTACAATAATGACTCATTAGCCTCTAGTGGCTTGGCCCTCCCTCATTCATTCTGAATGTTCAGGTAAAAGGGATTATAGGAAGCTGATATCAAGACAAATTCAGATACTTTCTCTAGTTGCATTAAAAATGCATGTCAATAGATAACTGTATTATGTGTGTGTTTTTGTTTGTTTTTTCAACATTCAACAATAATGTAATATTTTTTGAATGAGGAAAAGCCCTTTAAAAATTTTGCAAATATATGTGCTTAGTTTGTAAAATGTCCCTGTTTGCTTCTCCAATAATTTTCCACTATGGTACATTTTCTAGATCAGTATGTATGTACAGAGCAACACAAATGGCAGGGGGCTGAATGCATATGACAAAACGCTGATAAGCATTGATTGATCTGGGATGCCAATTTTGCAAATGGAAGATTTAAAGCAATTCACTCCATCATAAAAGCTTTAACACATACGCTAAGCTGAAGGTCATTGCATTGAAATAATACCATAAACTCTATAATAACTGAAGCTTTGGAACCAGATCAATGTAATGTCAGAGGTTGACAGTGAATCACAGTGTAAATGGAGCATCAATAAGCCAGTACAAGAAATAACACCAGTGTTGTCTAGAAAAGGCATTTTATATATTGTTTTCAAGGTATCCTAAGATGGAGCAAAGACAGAATGGATATAATTTCATACCATTAAGACATAGTCACAATGTTTGCAAAAAAACAACAAATAAACCCTATAATATCTACTATGCGGTATTAAACACAAAGGCAAAAATGTATTATGTTGCAGCTTACAAATCATTAGATGTGGTGGTTGCATTGCTTTTCTTTTTTCTTTTTTTTCCCTATATTTTGAAATGGTGATCTGCCAGTAACACACCTCCTTTATTAGAGTGCCTACATTCTGGATGAAGGAGCAACATAGACTCCTTTGGACAGCAGCAATTGGCCCCTTTATATATGGCTTCCTTCCCAAACTCCCAGGATTCTTAACACTCCACATAGCAGTCTATTCACTTGCTTGGCCATTGCACTCCCACTGCTGGCCCGGAGAAGAACAGTGCAGCATAACATCAGTATCTCAGTAGAGGGAGACGAGCATAAAAGACAAAGAGTTTGAGTTACTAAAGGCAAATATACTGTGCACTGCAGGTGCTCTTGCTCTAGATTTGAGGGAAAGCTCTGAAATGAGGGGAAGTTCTGTTAATTTCTATCATCCAATCATGTGCAAGCAAAAATGCAGTTTTTTATTTTCCTTGCATGTTCCCCTCAGAGCTAGAGCAACTGCACTTGCAGTGCACTTGTGGACTATTTACCTTTAGTAAATCAACTCCAATGTCTCCTTCTCTATATTGCTCTAGCCGAGCACCTGGCTACATATTCTAAATAATAATCTTACTTTATATACCCTGGTAGGTTTCCCCACACCATCTTTCTTTTTCTTTCTTTTCGATGCTCGCAGGGAATGGAGCCCGGAACACAGAGCATCTGGCGGATTATCTGGCGGAGGACACAGCGGGGGGACATCTCAGGATCCTGGTGACAAGGTAAGTTACCTGGACCAGGATTCTGCAATGCAATCCTGAGCGTGGCTCGGGGTTATCGCTAATGGTACTGAAATGTAACCCTGAGCCACACTTGGGAATACCGCCAGGAGGGTTAAAGGATAATTACACTTTTGTGGGGAAAAAAACAGCCAATAAAAATAATAATATAGCGATTACAATTGCCACATAAGTCACATTGTCATTGAATTTTATTAAAATGATCTTTCCTTTTCAATCTGTAACTCTGTAATTTTCTGTAAAATGCAATGCAATATGGCTACCTGGAGGGGTTCTGTACACAGAATGTGTACAGAGCGCCCCCCAGAAACATAATTTCCTGCTTGTGTGATTGGCTCACTGATTTCCCAGAAGTCTGCACTAAGATACAAGTCAGATTTCAGGCTTCCCTACAACAAAGATGTACCGTGTTTATCGGCATATAACACGCACAGGTGTATAACACGCACCTTAATTTTAGGAGGGAAGTTTCAGGAAAATAAAATTAAATTTTAAATAAAGGACTTTGAAGCAAAATAAGGGTCAGTGGCCATCAATGCAGCCTCACCATTGCCCATCTGCAGCCTGATCAATGCCATCTGCAGCCTCACAATTGTCCATCAATGCAGCCTGATCAATGCCCATCTACAGCCTCACAATTGCCCATCAATGCAGCTTGATCAATGGCCATCTGCAGCCTCACAATTGCCTATCAATGCAACTTGATCAATGGCCATCTGTAGCCTCACAATTGCCCATCATTGCAGCTTGATCAGTGCCCATCTGCGGCCTCACCTCAGATTATTGCTGCCTCAGGGGGGACAGGGAGGGGGGCAGGACGAGCGCTGTCAGATTACATACAGCGAGAATCTCCTGTTTACTCGGCGGACTCTTTAATACAAAGCTCCGCCTCCTGGACTGACATCTATGATAGACAGAACACTGGTCCAATGCCGGCCCAGGAGATGGGACTTACCATTACAGAGGCCACTGAGTAAACAGGAGATTCTCGTTGTATGTAATCTGATGGCTCTCATCCTGCCCCTCTCCCTGTTCCCTCCTAGGCAGCCCAAATTGCAGTATCGGCGTTTAACGCACACACACTATTTTCACACAATTTTCAGGGTAAAAAAGTGTGTGTTATACGCCAATATTTTTGGTGAAATACTTTCAATAGTAAATCATATATAAAAGCATGCAGACCCTCCAAATTTCCTCATTAGAGCCCTGCAAGTGCAGCAGCTGATTATTAATTATGAAACCACTCCCATTAGATTCACTTTTCACATGGATACAGACAAACACACAGTTATTTCTTCATAATAAAAAAAGGTAGGAATCTGCAACAAAGCTGTTAAAATCCTTGTAGTGTACATTGATCACCAAGAGGGGAATGTTTTTTTCTCAATAAAAGTGGAGTTACTCTTTAATATACTACTGCTTTTTTATTAACAATTATACTTCAAATAACCACTATGTATGGAAGATGTATCTACATTTAAATGTACAGTACAATAAACACAGAATTATATCACGTTAATTGAATAACTCATTACTGTACATTCCAGGGTCCTAAAACATATATTTCATTATGCTCTCTGTCTCTGTTGTTTGTTTTCTATAAAACTTAAAAAAAAAAACAATTTCAATCACTATATAATTTTCTTAGAGGTCATTTAAAGTCTACAGCTTCAATGATGGGTACAAAGATCAGTTCTACTGTCAGAGCAAACAAACAGAGCAATCAAAAGAATGACGTGTGGATTTGTAAGAGTCACTGACCAGAAGAGGTAGGCAGCGGCAAAGCTTTCCAGGTAAAATGGCAAAAGCCAATAATAGGTTTAAAAAGCCTGAAATAAGTCTTTGATGATCATACAAAAAAACGTGAAGAATGTCATAATAAATGTCAGCATTGCATAAAATTATACAGACGAATAACCTAGCGATACTTAACAAAAAAAAAAACCCTCCAAATTCCTTTTTTTCTTTCGCTGTTGTGATCCAACTTCTTGTTAGATGGTGGCTACGTTCATTCTCCTTGGTCCCCACTGCATGTTGGAACATAGCAACCCTCTCTTGCTCTCTTCCATTATGGACTAAGGACTATGGGATGTGTATAGAACAGTGCAGATGACCACAACTAATATGTACAACATGTTCCAACCAAAAGGAGAGGCATGGGAGCCTGAAGAGGACATTGGGGGAAAAAAAGTAAAGGTGCGGGAACCAGAAAAAGACATTACAAGTAGGCAGAAAACACAAAAAAAAACATTTTGAGAAAAATAGATTACAGGGCCATTAACTGCTTTCGGACCAGCCGCCGCAGTTATACGCGGCAGTTTGGCTCCCCTGCGCGAAACCATGTAGCTATACGTTGGCTCACGGGGTCCGGATAGTAGGCACGTGCGCCCGCTGCACAGTGGGGGTGCCGATGCTCATGGCCGACGGTCGCGATGACCGCCAGCCACGAGCGATTGTGACAAGGAGAGACTGAACAGGGACGTGTGTGTGTAAACACACACTTCACTGTTCTGTTCTGACAGGAGTGACAGATCGTGTGTTCTTATTAGCTAGGAACCACGATCCGTCACTTCCTCTAGTTTGTCCCCTCCCTCTTAAGTTAGAATCACCTCCTAGGGAACTTAGTTAACCCCTTCTCTGCCCCCTAGTGTTAACCCCTTCACTTCCAGTGACATTTTTACAGTAATCAATGCATTTTTAATTGCACTGATCACTGTAATAATGCCAATGGTTCCAAAAATGTGTCAAAATTTTCCAATGTGTCTACCATA
Organism: Lithobates clamitans; assembly: GCA_037952925.1. Taxonomy (NCBI): domain Eukaryota; kingdom Metazoa; phylum Chordata; class Amphibia; order Anura; family Ranidae; genus Lithobates; species Lithobates clamitans. Next base: position 6,759,108 of record JBBGZY010000723.1, read on the forward strand.
ATGTCGCAGTTGCGATAAAAATCGCAGATCGCCTCCATTACTAGTAAAAAAAAAAAATAATAAGAATGATATAAATATATCCCCTATTTTGTAGACGCTATAACTTTTGCGCAAACCAATCAATATACGCTTATTGCGATTTTTTTTTTTTACCACAAATATGTAGAAGAATACATATTGGCCTAAACTGAGAAAAAATTTGCTTTTTTTAAAAAAAAATGGGGATATTTATTATAGCAAAAAGTACAAAATATTGTGATTTTTTTCAAAATTGTCGCTCTTTTTTTGTTTATAGCTCAAAAAATAAAAACCGCAGAGGCGATCAAATACCGCCAAAAGAAAGCTCTATTTGTGGGAAAAAAAAGGACGTAAATTTTTGTTTGGGTACAACGTCGCACGACCACCCAATTGTCAGGAAGGGGGTAAATTCTTCGGGGGCTGAAGTAGTTAAAGTGGATGTAAACCCACTCTCATCCTTTCTAAACTACTGCCATAGTGGTTATCTATTAGGATATAGGTTCCCGACCAGCTGCCACAGTTTTACTGCTGCAAAATGCGACGATCGATTTGTTTCAGAACCGATTAGTCTCCAGGCACAGGCCAATGATTGCTGGCCTGGACCTGCTGATCGGTTCTGACGAATTAAATGCTTCCCCTACCTATAAGTGTAAACACAGGCAGGGGAAGTGATGTCATCTCCCTCTCTGGAATTCTTTTTTCATTCCAGAGAGGAGAGAGGACATCCAAACGTGAGTTGCATCAACACTACACTGACACAGCACACGTAGGCACACATTTCACCCCCCCAATCGCCCCCCCCCAGTTAACCCCTTCACTCCCTGTCACTGTGTCACCCAGTGTTCATAGTTTTCTTTGATCACTGTACTGGTGTCATTTGTGACACTAATCAGCATTAGGGTACCTAGTAGTAGGCCCAGATAGGTCTAGGGACTCCTCCTAAACCCCCTAATAAATGTTTAACCCCTTGTTCAACCCCTGTCACCAGTGATCACCATATTAGTGTCACGGGTGATGCTGGTTAGTTAGTTATTTTTTTTATAGCGTCAGGGCATTACCTAATAAAAGGTTTAACCCCCCGATCACCCGGCGGGTGATATCAGTTAGGTTTTAGCATCAGTTAGGGTCTGCGTCACTACAGGCAGCATCAGATTAGTGCCAGTAGTGCTAACACCCACGCACGCACCATACACCTCCCTTAGTAGTATAGTGTCTGAACGGATTGATATCTTTGATCTGCTTAGAACTATATTAGCGTCCCCAATAGTTTAGGGTTCCCAAAAATGCAGCGTTAGCAGGATCAGCCCAGATACCTGCAAGCACCTGCGTTTAGCCCCTCTGCCCAGCCCAGCCCAGCCCACCCAAGTGCAGTATTAATCGATCACTGTCACTTACAAAACACTAAACACATAACTGCAGCATTCGTAGAGTCAGGCCTGATCCCTGCGAACGCTAACAGTTTTTTTGGTAGCGTCTGAAGCAGTCGCTGACAGTCAGGTGCTCTTTTTTTCCTGTGAGTCTCACTAGTTGTACCAGTAAATTTAGAGGCCAAAATTTCCAATCGAAACTACACTAGTGAAGAGGCCTACATGTTTCTGAGCATGACAGATGAGAGTGAAGAGGAACTCACCCATCTGTCAGATTTACATTAAGAATACAAACCTGTAGACAGCAGTGGCACCCTGACAGATAGCTCTGACAGATAGCTCTGACAACGGAGTAATGGTCTCTGCCAAGGTCAGGTGTACCCGACCCCGTTCTTCTGCTGTTGTTGAGGTGCAAGAACCGCAGGGCTCTCGTATGGAGCAGAGAGCCAGTACTAGTACCGCTCATCCTTCTAGTGAACTGGCAAGCACCAGCGGCCTAGTACATCCTGGTCATACATCCAGCACTGCAGTAACACTTGGTGACATGGCGAATCCCATAAGTGTAGTTCAAGCTGGTGAGGTGGCTAGCACAACTAGTGTCCCGCAGCTACCAAGAAGACAAAGACAGACCCATTGAGCCCATAGTCCCCTTCCTGCTGCATTTGCCAATCCGAATTGGGAGCCCACCACTTCTGCAGCACCCATGCTTCCCCCATTCACTGGCCAACCCAGAATTCATGTGGAAACAGTTTATTTTACGTCACTTGATTTTTATTCGCTGTTTTTCACAGAGGATCTCTATAGATCTATTGTGGACCAAAGCAATTTGTATGCTGGTCAATTCATCGCCGCTAATCCCCAGTTGACCCTTGCCAGAGATTGGAGACCTATTACGGTCTCCAAATTAAAGACCTTCCTGGGCCCATCACTCCTCATGGGCATAACTAAAAAAAGTGAGTTGCGGTCATATTGGTCCACTGACTCAATTCACCATATGCCCTTGTTCTCTGCCTCCATGACCATGACACGATACGAGCAGATCTTGCGGTTCATGCATTTCAAAGACAATGAACTCTGTCGTCCTCGGGGTGACCCTGAATATGATCGGCTCTACAAAATTCGGCCCCTCGTAAACCACTTCAACCAGCAGTTTGCAGCCTTGTTTACTCCCGATCAAGTTGTCTGCGTTGATGAGTCCCTGATTAAGTTTTTTGGCCGCTTTCATTCAAACAGTATTTTCCCAGCAAGCATGCCAGATATGGGGTCAAGATGTATAAGCTCTGTGACAGGGCAATAGGCTATACATATAGTTTTATGGTTTACGAGGAAAGAGATAGTTATGTAGAGCCGGAGAACTGCCCAGACTACATAGGGAGTGCTAGTAAGATTTTGTGAGACTTGGTGTCACCCTTATTCGGAAAGGGGTACCACTTGTATGTGGACAATTATTACACAAGCGTGCCACTTTTTAGGCTGGGGGAGAGAGCCTGCTTGAGATGTAATAATTTGCTCACTGTGAAGTGGAGAGATAACAAGAATGTTTTCGTTCTGTCCTCCCTTCACGCAGACACGACGGTCCAAATTCAAACGGTGACTGGTGTTGTGGAGAAACCCCTCTGTGTCCACGAATAAGCACTTAACATGGGCGGGGTGGACCTCAATGACTAGTTGTTGGCGCCGTACCTAATTGCCCGTAAGGCCAGACGCTGGTATAAAAAAGTGTCTGTATATTTATTCCAGTTGGCTCTGCTGAATGCTTATGTGCTATACAAAGCTTCAGGACGAACTGGATCCTTCCTTAAATTCCAGGAAGAGATCATCCCAGCCCTTCTGTTTCTAGACGGTGCTGTGGCCCAACTTCCCATTTTAAATGCAGTGAGCCAGCTGTATGAGAGGCATTTTCCGTATGTGCTCCTTGGTACCCCTATCCAAAGAAATCCCCAAAGAAGATGTTGTGCCTGCAGAAAATGCAGATATAGGCGCTTTTATTGTCCCTCCTCTCCTGACCAACCTGGTCTCTGCATTGGTGAATGTTTCGAACGCTACCACACACTAGTGGAGTGTTAGCGTAGGGTACAGCATTGCACAGTCCTAGGACACACTTACACAGGGTCTCGAAAGATGAGATGGCTATCACATTTTGAGAGACGCTAATCTGGAATGTTTACAGTTTATATAAAAGTGCAAAAAAACACACAAAAACACGAAAAAAATAAAAAAGCCAAAAATAGTTGTGTTTTTATTTTTCTTCTCTCTCTATTGTTCTCTCTCTTATGTTCATTCTCTATTGTTCACTCTCTATTGTTCTATATCTATTGTTCTCTCTCTATTGTTACTGTATTTTAGAACTGTAATATTTTATTTTTACTATGTTTTATTGTATGTGCTTTGTAGGTATGGTATGTCTTACTGTTATACTGTAATGTTACTTTGTTTTATTGTTAACCATCATTTGCTTAGCAGGTACGCCATTCAGCTGCAGCACTGGTTTATTTATTCTGACAGCAACAGCGTTTGCTCCCACTATACGTAAAGCCGTGACTCCAACGCTGTAGGAGGTGATTTCACCACCACAGTTAAAAAAAAGAGCATATATGCCGAAGCATGGGGGCAGGGGTGGAGGAGCGATTTGCTCCTAACATTAGGGGTGGATTGCCCCCATGCTTTGGCATATATTTTTTAGGCACAGATTGCGTTAAAAAAATCAAGTTGTTTTAGTGAATTAATGTTTTATCGTTGCCATTGTTTGCTTTTCAGGTACGCCATTCAGCTGCAGCACTGATTTATTTATCTTGACAACAACAGCGTTTGCTCTCACGATTCGAAAATCAGGAACTCCAGTGATGTAGGAGGTGATTTCACCACCACAGTTAAAAAAACCGGTGCATGTATGCCCATCATTAGAAGTGGGAGGATGAAGGGAGGTATTCTAATGGTGGGCATACCCACCGATCAATCTCTTTTTTTTGTTCAGCCCTCAGGCTGCATGAAAAAAAGAACATTACAATATATGCCCAACAAGGACCAGCAACGTACTGGTATGTTGCTGGAATTTGAGTAGTTATAACAGAATGATGCCTGCAGGTTTAGGTATCATCTTGATGTCATTCTTTTCAGCCAGCAGTCGGCTTTCATGTAAAAGCAATCCAAGTGGCTAATTAGCCTCTAGACTGCTTTTACAAGCAGTTGGAGGGGACATTCCCACCCCACCATCTTCTATGGTTTTCTTGGCCTCTCCTGTCCCAAAAGGGACCCAAGAATACAGCCGGTGGTTCTACCAGCTGACCATAGAGCTGATCAGAGACCAGAATGGCTCCAATCATCTCTATGGTCTAAGAAACCAGAAGCTACGAGCATTTCAGGATTTAGTTAGCGCCGGATATAATCAGCTCCTTTGGGAAATTGGGAAAGCATTTTATCACACCGATCTTGGTGTGGTCAGAAGCTTTGAGGGCAGAGGAGAGATTTAGGGTCTAATAGACCCCATTTTTTTAAAAAAAGAGTACCTGTCACTACCTATTGCTATCATGGGAGACATTTACATTCCCTGAGATAACAATAAAAATGATTAAAAAAAAAATGAAAATGAACGGAACAGTTTAAAAATAAAATAAAAAAGCAAAATAAATAAACAAACAAAAAAAAATATAGCACCCCTGTCCCCCTGTACTCATGTGCAAAGGCAAACACAAGCGTCAGTCTGGTGTCATATGTAAACAGCAATTGCACCATGCATGTGAGGTATCACCGTGAAGGTCAGATTGAGGGCAGTAATTTTAGCAGTAGACCTCCTCTGTAAATCTAAAGTGGTAACCTGTAGAGAATTTTAAAGGCTTTTAAAAATGTATGTAATTTGTCGCCACTGCATGTTTGTGCGCAATTTTAAAGCATGTCGTGTTTGGTATCCATGTACTCGGCATAAGATCATCTTTTTTATTTCATCTAACATTTGGGCAATATAGTAAGTTTTAGTGCATTCAAATAAAAAAGTGTTTTTTTTCCAAAAAACTTGCGTTCGAAAAATTGCCACGCAAATACTGTGTAAAAAAAAAATTGCAACACCCAGCATTTTAATCTGTAGGGCCTTTTCTTTAAAAAATATATATAATGATTGGGGGTTCAAAGTAATTTTCTAGCAAAAAAATTTTCTAGCAAAAAGTGTCAGAAAGGGCTTTGTCTTCAAGTAGTTAGAAGAGTGGGTGATGTGTGACATAAGCTTTTAATGTTGTGCATAAAATACCAGAAAAGGTTAAAGCCCCCCAAATGACCCCTTTTTGGAAACTAGACACCCCAAGCTATTTGCTGATAGGCATGTTAAGTACATGGAATATTTTATATTTTGCCCAAGTTTTGGGAAAATTACAAACTTCTTTTTTTTTTTGCACAAAGTTGTCACTAAATATTATATATGTAGAATTACAACCCAAAATACATTTTGCTGCTTCTCCTGAGTACGGGGATACCACATGTGTGAGACTGTTTGGAGCCTAGCCATTTTCAGGCCCCTGAAAACCATGCACCGCCTTCAGGCTTTCTAAAGGCGTAAAATTGTGATTTTACTCCTCACTACCTATCACTGTTTCGGAGGCCATGAAATGTCAAGATAGCACAAAATCCCCACAAATGACCCCATTTTGGAGAGTAGACACTTCAAGCTATTTGCTGAGAGGCATGTTGTGTACATGGAATATTTTATATTTTGCCACAAGTTTTGGGAAAATTACAAACTTCTTTTTTCTTTTTTTTTTTACACAAAGTTGTCACTAAATGATATATTGTTCAAACATGGCATGGTTATATGTGGATTTACACCACAAAATACATTCTTCTTCTTCTCCTGAATATGGGGATACCACATGTGTGAGACTTTTTGGGAGCCTAGCCGCGTACAGGACCCCAAAAACCAAGCACCGCCTTCAGGATTTCTAAGGGCGTAAATTTCACTCCTCACTACCTATCACAGCTTCGGAGGCCATGAAATGTATTTTGTGGTGTAAATCCACATATAACCATGCCATGTTTGAACAATATATCATTTAGTGACAACTTTGTGTAATTTTTTTTTGTCATTTTTCAATCACTTAAAAAAAAATCAATCACTTAAAAAAAAAATATATATTCAATGGGCTCAAAATGCCTCTCAGCAATTTCCTTGGGGTAAAAAAGTCCAAAAACAAAAACCAAAGTTAGCGCTGACCCCACAACCAACTCTCAAATGTTCACAGTCTATATAGAAAAAGTTCTCTTGCTCTAGGTGCTACAGCTCTCTCAAAGATCCACTGGGTGGCGGACTTAATCTGAAATATACACTGGGTGGCGGACTTTTCCTTGTATATTTCAATTTCCTTGTGGTGTCTATTTTCCAAAATGGGGTCATTTGGGGGGTTTGTACTGCCCTGCCATTTTAGCACCTCAAGAAATGAGAGTCATAAACTAAAAGCTGTGTAAATTCCAGAAAATGTTGTAGTTTGTAGACGCTATAACTTTTGCGCAAACCAATAAATATACACTTATTGACATTTTTTTTACCAAAGACATGTGGCTGAATACATTTTGGCCTAAATATTTGACTAAAATTGAGTTAATTGGATTTTTTTTATAACAAAAAAGTAAAAAATATCATTTTTTTTTCAAAATTTTCAGTCTTTTTCCGTTTATATCGCAAAAAATTTAAATCGCAGAGGTAATCAAATACCATCAAAAGAAAGCTCTATTTGTGGGAAAAAAGGATGCAAATTTTGTTTGGGTATAGCATTGCATGACCGCGCAATTACCAGCTAAAGCAGCGCAGTGCCAAATTGTAAAAAGTGCTCTGGTCATTGAGCAGCCAAATCTTCCGGGGCTGAAGTGGATATACATGCCTCCTGCATGTATCCTTACCTTTCAAATGTCTCCCCTCTGTCTGTTATGAGATCCGAAAAACTGCAGATTCTGTGGGTGAGTCTGTTGTCCGGAGCTCAGTGGGTGGAGTCGTGAAGTCAGTAGACTCCCCGCCCACCTCTACACTCCCCTTGTCAACATGCATTTTCTTACACTGAACTTCTGCTATGATCTCTAACATCCATTCAAAACCCAGAAAGGTCACCACATGCTCAATCATGCTGAGGTGTGGAGCAGCCAATCCTGTGAGAGTTGGAGAAGGAAGGAGGAGGGGATCTGAAGTACAAAGAATGTCTTTCTCAGGCTAGTGTATGAGATAAGGAAATCGCCTATCACTCACAGCAGGGGGGGAAGAAACTGACACCTATTTCTCTGTGTCTGTTTTTATCTTGCGGAAGAAAGATAAGAGGACTGCTCAGAACTGGATTAACTCTTTGTGGCAAGACTGGGCACAGAGACATGAAATCCTATACTGTACAAGGTGAAAGCCTTAATTTAAAAAAATGATTTTGGGTTTACATCCACTTTAGGTTGTGGATGTGTTTGGATTATTTTTGGAGAACAAGATTATCATTTTGTTTAACTTTAAAACATAAAGCAGAAAAAACAAAAGCAAAAATGAATAGCTTATTAATAAAATAAAATATTAAACATTAAAGTTAAAAACAAAATATTTTGCTGCATTGCTCATTTTCAGTACTTCCAATGAAGTACTTTATTCATACCACTAGATGTTCTTAGTCTTTCAATTCAAATGACAGCATCAGCAACCCACTTCCTCTGAACCCAGGGTGTCATGGAGCTGTCCCTATCTTATGATTGAACAGTGAAGGAGAAGCTGTGCTGTGATGATCTCATCTCTTCTGCTTTCTCCTATCAGCATGCTTGTTGTTGGCACATGAACTGATTGTCTGTTTGTGCTGCTTCTTACTCATCCACTCTGGGCTCTGCTGTACAAGATACTTACACTGCTTACATTAAAAAGAAAAAAAAATAATGATCTATGTTGTAGTAAGGAATACAGAACTGCATTCGTTTTGTATTTTTCTTCCTAGAGTTCTTTAAATGGTTCTCCTAATGATAGATTTACCTGCTCCCTGGGTACAAAAGGCATGTTACAAAGTAATTTCCTTCTGGAGTTAATTAACATAGCAGTAAACAAAAAGAAAATGTTATTTTTATCAGTCTACCCAAAACTGTTCTCCCAAATATATTAACAGTATTGCAAATAGAAGCCCTAATCATGGCCTAATCATGGCCCTCACACTAGCCTTAACCCAAGCCTAAATCTAAACACATTCCAAACGTAATCTCAGGCTACGTTCACAGCGGAGCATAGCGCCATATTTTGCAACATGCGTTTTAGCACATTTTTGACATGTTTTTTTTGTGACAGCCCATTGACTTGAATGTGCTGCCTGACACCCAAAAAGCGCAACAAAGAAGAACGAGTAACAAATTTTGGCATTGCGCCAAGCATGTTTAGAAAAGCACATTTTAGCACATTTGGTCGCACGACAAACATGCCAAAATCGTATAGCGTTTGGGGCGCCATTAGGAAATTTCTTAAAGAGGTTGTAAACCTCCCTGTGACAGTTGTACCTATAGGTAGGCCTATAATAAGGCTTACCTATAGGTACTTTAAATATCTCCTAAACGTGTGCCGTTTAGGAGATATTTACCATTTACTGCGTCAATGATGTCATTAGGCACGGGAGTGATGTCACGCGGCTCCGGCCAGTCACAGAGCCAGAGTACGCAGCCCCAAAAGATGGATGCGGCCTGAAGCGCGGACAACACAGGCTTCGTTTGCAGGTAAGTGTCACATAATGTGCTAGTATGCGATGCATACTATGCCTATGCATTATGCCTTTACTCTGCAGGGATGAACAAGGAAGGAAAACCCACCAGGGCTTACTTCCTCTTTAATGCACTGCAAGCATTTTGCGTGTTTTGCCTCATTTATGTCTGCATTTTCAGAAACAGGCACTATAGATGCCCTACAGGTTGGCCCTATAGATGCAATTTTCTAGCAATTTTAAACATTTTTAACCAGACTTCAACAGTTAACACAATAACACAGATACTAGCTACCTACCACCATCAGTAAATATACATTATATATATATATATATATATATATATATATATATATATATATATATATATATATATATATATAGGTATAGTGGTATTTTGTTTGTTTATTTTAGTTTTTGAAAGGTGGTTAAAATTGACATAAAAACCCCTGATAATCTTAACTCATTCTATCCCTCACTATCCCCACTCTGCTTTAGGGGTTGCCCCTCTTAGGGTACACTTTTACATATCTTTTGGGATTGTCCCCATATAAAAAACACCTGGCATAAGACTAGCATAATCATTGAAAAAATATCCGGTAGGAAGTTTTCTCTTACACCCCAAATATGTCTTCTATTCTCCCCTATACAGGATATTCCAATGACTAGCACAAGGCTAATCCACACATTTCTCAGCTCCATTCATTGGGCTATAGCCTTCAATTGGCGCTCCACTACGGTACCTTGGTGACAAATTTTCAACCGCATGTCGAACATCAGACTTTCTGAAAAAATTCACCACACGTTATATGACTCTATGCCTCTTTATCAAAAAGAGTGGACCCTCTGGGACACCACCTCTCTGATTTAGAAAAATTTCTATTTTATTTTCCTCACCTCCTCTCCTTAACACATACGTAATTGCCCTTCCTTCTTCCCTCCATGATAACTGCCATATTTATGACACTGTGCATTATTTAATCTGACTAACCATAACCCTTTTTTATTTCCTGTACAACATTCACTGTTAAAGATATTTGTATGTATACCTGTACCATCATTGTAATTGTTTTATACCTTGACCTTTTACATAATAAAAATCGTTTGTAAACAAAAAAAAATTGCCATAAAAATGTATGGTATGCATTATCCCTAACACTACCCTAAACCCTACACATTTTACTCAGCCTTCACAGTAAAATCAGAGTATAATTTTTTTTCAAATATTTTGCTTTCTGAAAAACTTTTGTTATTTATGATAGATCTCCTCAAACTGAACATGATCACAATTTCGGAATGATTGTATCACGTAGAAATCTTGAGAAATATGAAATAAACCTTTAATGACTATGTGATGTGAATGATGTGAATGTACAATATGCACCATTTTGTAAAAAGTAATGCCTTTAAATGCACACGACCTTTAATGGCATCCCGGTCTTATGCCCCGTACACACGGTCGGATTTTCCGATGGAAAATGTTCGATCGGAGCGTGTTGTCGGAAATTCCGACTGTGTGTGGGCTCCATCGGACATTTTCCATCGGATTTTCCGACACACAAAGTTGGTGACTCGGTTGAATTGATGATAGGCAACTCCTATCCTCATATTGATTAGTGGTTCCAAATTAATAATAACTACTGCAGTAGGGAACAGACACAAAAGATACGCTCAGCATCTTTCCAAATTACTGTTCTGCTTTATTATGACGCAATTGAAGGTTTTTATGCACATGATTACGTAGGTATCACAATAATATTACAATTGTACGTTTATGGTAACAAGGGGCGTTACATAGGCAGGCTTATTCTAATCAGGACTCAAAAGAATGTAAACATGCACTGAAAACATTATTAGTGCCGTGTGCACAGTGAGGGCAATGTGCAATACATACAAAATACAATACAATTATATACAGAACTTACAAATTTCCATTACAGTCTCCCCTCTTTTGATCAATATTTTGATCACTAACCATACCTGCTATCACCTTTAACCTGGAACCTCCACACGCTTAGGTAGAGGTAGTCCTGGCCAAAGAGGCAAAAAACTCCATTGTGGAGAAAATAATAGCTGAGCAACTTTTTCATTACCAAATGACTTTTCATTGTGAAAAACAAATGATTGATAAGACATATTTACAGAGTACTGGCTGTACACTCCTGTGGCCAGAATGGCCTTCTAGCTTAATTGTTGGCATGCTGACTTATCAGCATATGTAAACACTGACTACATAAAATGGAAGACGTACAAAAGACAAATATGACTTCAACATGGCTGAACTACTTTTCAAATATATATATATATATCCCTTACAATTAAAGTAATTGAATAAAAAAGTACCCTAGACTGTGATCACAAGAGGGAAACAAATCAAACAGAGATTTCTTTAATTAAGTCATTTTTGCAGTGTCTGGTGTGGATCCAGGTGACTTTTCCTTCAAGTTTTGCAAAAACTATACATGAAATAGATGCTGTATTGAGTCTCCAAACATTTCCTTATATATAAATGTCTCTTAAAAATCCACAAGTCACCTGGCTTTAGTTTTAGATCCTTCCAAACTTTTAGGATCTGGAATTGGGGAGAAAACACATAAATGAGTTTGTCAAAAACCTTAAAAGATCAGCAACATTCTCTGTGAGATCCGAATGAAGGACTTCAGCTGCTGAGACAAAATATAAGCAAGTGAGTAACACACTCCCAAACCAAATCCCATAGGGAGAGAGTCCAACATCCCCCTTAGAGGCTTCATAAAATAGAAGAAAACATTCAGGCAAAAGTTTTCTAGTTTCTTACTCTACTTTGTCTGATACATTGTAGACAGTAGGGGGTGTAAAAATAAAACCTCAAAACTTCTAGTAAGGACTCTCCTATAAAAAATGATTTCCTCTGTTACTCTCTGTACTTTCTGGCACTCTGTACTTACAAACTACTTCTGATAACACTTTTTACTGTGGCCTTTGCAGTAGCATTTGCCACTGGACATCCAAAAAACATGTCCATACAGACAAAATGCATACTCGTAAGATCCTAACTTGGGCATCTGGATATTTCTTTTTGTAATCTCTGGGAGGGATGTTCAGCTTTTGGTAACACCTTTGGTAACAGGTAAAACAAGAAGTGGTATGTTATAAAAACAACTGTGGAGAACCCTGGCTCTATCCCATGCTCATTTACTAAGGCAGCCATAACTGCTTGTGACTCATGACACGGTCCATGTGTCAAGCTGAAGGGAAAAGAGTGGCTGGCAGACATAAATGATCACCTTTTCCAAAGTCCTGTTTCATAAGAAGTTGCCCCCTGTGGACCACTTGTTCTTCTCGTTCTGGGGTCCTTAAAGTTGAATTATTAATCCCAGCTATACTGGGCCAGAACTAGGGTGGAATCTGTGAGTTGCACAGACCCATCAAGTGTCCGGGGCTGTAAATGCAGCATCCTTAGTCACCTGGTCTGCTTCCATGTGTGAAAGTTAATATGGCTACCTCAGCAAGAACCTGGAAGGCTGAAAACAGCCGATCAAATTAACTTAGCATGCTTTATTGGTTTACCTGCCGAAGTAAAAACAAACTTCTGGCCCTTCAAATGAAACCAAAAGCTCTCTATATCTCGACTATCTATATAAATATACACTCTTTTTATAGCTCACAGGCTTTGCTAAAACATGGAGCTCTGCTTCTTGAGCTGGGGAAAAAGGATCCAATGACTTTGAATACAGAGTATCCTTCTGGGTGATAAACTGCATATTCAAATCTACAAAAAATGTAATATCTGGGTCTTCAGGGAGTGTGTCCTGCACTGGGCTCACAGCAGCTGATTCCCACATCAATTTAACACATGTGTCTTCCTTTGTCACCAGCCTCCTCCAATAGAGGCAATAAGGTGGCTGGATTCAAATGTACCCATTTTTCATTGTTAGATTTGTACATAAACAAACTCATATTTTAAACCTTTCATTAGACAAAAATTTAGTTATCTGTATATTTGCTGCGCAGAATGTCAGACCATTGACCAAAACAATATCTAACTTTGTCTAATAGCACCTTTGCATAAAAGCTACAGCTCTGATATATCGGGGTGAACCCTTCATTACTGGGTCCAGCTTGCATAAATATATTACAATGTCTTGTTTTCTATCACACTATTTGTGTAAGAACTCCAGTCTCATGTTTCAAAAGACAACTTTTTCCTGGCAATATTATAATAAATGATAACAATACCCTGCGGTCATGGAGAGATGCCCATAAATCCAAAATATTCTTCTGCTTATACCACAGTACTTACAAGAAAAAGGGGCACATCATTTCACAATCCACACATTCTGCTTTGGATTTCAAAAATAAAAATAAATAAAAACAAAAGGACCAAGAATCTGTATGATGGACCAGAAAGCATCAAAAACTATAAAACAACTGGCTGCAGGTGGCATCTATCCTAACAGGGTGTGTGGACTTGATGTGATGGGACTGTTATATTTAAATTTTATTTATAACAACTCTCACATCATGGACTGACATCAAGTTATTATCAAGAACCTTGAAATTTCATTTTTGTAGAAAAACTTCTTATGTATTCCATCCATCTTGGCTTTGTTAAATATTATGGCAGCTGTATTCCAAATAACAACCTCATCTTAATCTTTTTTTTCTCTCAATAAGAGCTTATTGAATAAATGTAAAATTACAAAATTGTTATCTTAATCTAAACTAATCTCATTCATTACAAATTTCCCCATTAACCTCGACTTCATTTCCAACCAAAGGTTGTCTAAACCAGTTTCAATATATCTATATTATTAATAAAATTGTTAAACTCATATTAGAAATTAATACTCATTATTACTTAATTTTACTTAATTTCCCTTTTTTAAATGCACTGTTTCCACTATCAAAGGATATTCAATTTGTGTAATACACAGTTAAATGTAACCTTCATTTTACCATGTTTGGAAAACAGATTCAAAATAATTGTGATTACATTGTTTACCGTTAGATTCCTTAACCCGGCACATTTTGTTATAAATGTTTTGTCTAAAAAACAGAAATTGGCATGGTGTCCTTCCAGCTTATCACTGACCACATTCTTTCAGGAGAGCACAAAGGAGGGGGTCACATCTGTGTACATGACACACACAAGCAATAGAACTAAAGGTCCCAGCATTCGCACACACATACACCAATATCTCTCTAAAATCGCTTACATTTTTCCCATTTGTACACAACACATGCATATCATTCTCTCACTTTCTTTTAACTCTCATTAATATTTTCCTGTCTAAATTCTACTTTCTTTATTTTTGTTCAGATAACTTTTATATCTAGCTTCTATGATCAGACGGTCAGCCAGAGTGCTCATCCCATCTTCTCTCTCTGACAACATATAAAGTATTATGTTTTACCTCTCATTTCTCTGTTTCTGACTCTAATAGTTATAGTGCCTGACTCCAAATTCATCCCACAACTTAACATGAAAATGTCCCTTTTCTGTCTAGTGTTAATGTCACCCTTGATCCATCCTGCTCACATAGATAGCTGTTTCTCTAGCTGTTTCTTAGTCCCTGTGGACTTTGGTAACCCAGTTACCCAATGTGGATCACTGTCCACTTTAACCATTAATCTAGGGGCTCAGTATAGGCGGAACCGCACCTTTGGTTCATATATAGCGCTCCTCTTGCGCTGGGCATTTTTGAGGGTCTCTTACCCTTCATTCCCTTACTTAATTTAATGCCCATAATGACTGGCCAGTCTTCTCTCTTCTCTACTTGTGCCTATACCCTCTTGCCTCTAAACTACTTTATCTAGCAGATGTACTACATATACGTGTGAACAGCACTATTCTTCCCTTTCTTATCTATAACACTCGGATGGACAGTAGACAGGGACAACATAACATATAACCACCAATCAATACAGTTCGATTAAGGGGAGTAAAATAGGTACCCTTTGTCCCGAAAATGCCTTACCGATCAAGGAAGTCTGATAACTCAAATGTAAGCAAAAGGCTTACCTCAGCCGGCTGATTATCAGAAATTCCCGGATCGTCTCAAGCTCCTCGTTTCGGATACTCAGGGTCACCTGGAATCCCCTCCTAAGGCAAAGCTCGCCATGCATGACTCGGTTGAATTGATGATAGGCAACTCCTATCCTCATATTAATTAGTGGTTCCAAATTAATAATAACTACTGCAGTAGGGAACAGACACAAAAGATACGCTCAGCATCTTTCCAAATTACTGTTCTGCTTTATTATGACGCAATTGAAGGTTTTTATGCACATGATTACGTAGGTATCACAATAATATTACAATTGTACGTTTATGGTAACAAGGGGCGTTACATAGGCAGGCTTATTCTAATCAGGACTCAAAAGAATGTAAACATGCACTGAAAACATTATTAGTGCCGTGTGCACAGTGAGGGCAATGTGCAATACATACAAAATACAATACAATTATATACAGAACTTACAAATTTCCATTACATTGGAGAGCAGGAGATAAAATTTTCCGACAACAAAATCCGATCGCGTCAATTCCGACCGTGTGTGACCTGTTCCGACGCACAAAGTGCCACGCATGCTCAGAAGAAATTCCGACACGGAACAGCTCGGTCTGGTAAACTTAGCGTTCGCAATGGATACAGCACTTTCGTCACGCTGCAATGTTAAAAATGGTTTAATACAGCGCACTCTCTTCTTTATAATGTGACAAGAATTAAGTAGTTTTGCTGCTCATATTCACACACATTTCTCAAAAACTTATTTTGTTACCATTTATCGTGATTCACTCAATATATTTTGATTTCTCACATCTGACCACATTATTTTGGTGTTTATTTTTTTTTTTTGGGGTTCAATGTAGATGATTTTTTTTGTGTTTGTATTTTTTGGAAGGGTTTTTTTTTTTTTTTAGGATTTTTATTTGTACTCCCTAAAATTTTTGTGTGTTTTTTGTGTCAAGTTACCACAACACCATTGATATGTTGTTATATTTAATCTGTAGGAGATTGTTTGGTGTTGTTGTCCCTTGTTAATTTCACATTTTATGTTAGAAATGTACCTGAATCCTCACCAACAAACTGTCTTTTTTGGATGAAAACACACACAGGAGAGTAGAATTTCCAAACAAAAAACTTTTATTAAGGGCTCACAACTAAACAAAGAGGGAGGCAACGCTGGAGAAACTGCAGAAATTGGCGAAGCCTTGGACCCACAGGGCAGACATCAATTATTTTAAAGCAAAATTGGTGGCCTGAGGAGTCCTTATCTAAGGGAGTGCAGTCTGGTCCAGAAGTCCCAGAGATCCGAAAAGCAGCAGATGACATCTGTGTCCCCAGGCTGTGGTCATACGAGAGACTGCAGCTTCTGTCAGACCAGACTGAACCCAGGGCAATCACTCTCTGGTCTTCTTTCCATGCCTCCTTCCACGCTGTGACTGTGGTGGTGGAGTTGTGGCAGCAGGAGGAGGAGGAGGATGGTCCAACTCAACCACGTCGGTCTTGGGTGTAAGTTCCCCACTCACCCCCTTAGTTAGTACTTTATAAAGCAGTTGCTCACACAGGAGGCGTTGACTCTCCTGCATGCACTTCAGTTTGGTGGCAGCCATGCAGGCAAAGGCCTCTTCAGGAGTGGGTAAGGCTCGTAGGGACGCCGAAGCTTCCTGAATTAGCCTGAACACTGAATCCTGCATGGGAGTTGTCTTCCTGGCTCTTTTATATGGAAGGCGGAGGGGAGGAACCTGAGATTCAGTCAGGCTTCGACTTGTCCCAGGCTTCTCTTGGCTGACATTTAGCCCCACCTCCTCCTGGCTGCAACTAATCCCCGCCTCCTCCTGGCTGCCACATTCCACAGCCTCCTCCTGGCTGAGGTCTTCCTGTGTATGAAAAAGGGACATAGTTTTAGTATTTTCTTCATCAATCACACACAATTGTCACCTCCTGACTGTTGCAAATTGAATGTTAACAAATATAACAGAGTATCATTCTGAGCCCAGCATTTTTGTTTCTTTTTTACCAATTTTGGGTGCTGACTACTGTCTATTAATATGTAAAACACTTTTTTTCAATCAGCAATTAGTGATTAATAATAGCATCTATAGTAAACATCATTTCTTTATTGACCAGAAATCAGTAGAACAATGCTATACCTGACTCCAGCTGGGCTCTTCCACTTCTTCCTGGCTGGAAGGCCCAGGTTGGACATCGGAAGCCTCAGCTGGGGTGGAAGGAAGCGTGGAAGGAAGAGTAGAGAGGCATTCCCTGACTTCAGTGTGGTCTGACAGAAATCGCAGTCTCTCATAGTACCACAGCCTGGGGACATAAACGTCATTTGCTGCATCTCCGGACCTCTGGGAATCTGTGACCTTCTTGCGCTCCCTAAGATAAGTGCTCCTCAGGCCACCAATTTTGGTTTTTAAATAGGGGATGGTTGCTGTGGGGACCACCGGCTTCACCAACTCCAGCAGTTTCTCCAGCGCTGCCTGCCTCTTTTGTTTATTATTGTAATGGGGATGTCTCACCTGCCACAGACAGGGCAGCTCCCTGTATTTGTCAATGAACAGGGGGAGGAAATTGTGGTCGTTGAACCCATCCATTTTCTCTGCAAGACACAACACAAGACAAACCCTAAGGTCAGGCCAAACTCCCCTAATCTTGTTAAAATATAGTCTTCCATTTCGAAGCAGTATAGGCGCAAGTTTAGATCTTACCTTCGTTATCACGATCGGCGCCTCCGATGCTCCTTCCTCCGCTCACAGATCGTACGTAATATGCACGTGTGTTATGCTTTATACACACTGCGCATGCGTGTAACTCCGCCGTTCTTTCGAGTCTATTCCCCGCCCCTTTTCGATCAGCGCAGTGGGGGAAGAGCACATGGCAGAGACACAGGAGGATCGTGCTAATTGTACCAACGAGGAGGAGGAGGAGGAAAGGCCGGATCCGGAAACGTCCCAATCCAGAAGGAGTAGATTAAAGGCCTCAAATATGTCCTTTGGGGAGATGTTGGAGATAGTGGACATCCTGAAGAGGGCAGACTATGATGGGAAGTATGGACCTTACCCCAACCCCAATGTCATAAAGGCCAAGATCATTGCGAAAGTGGTCAAGAGTCTGTACCGGAAATTTGGGGTACGTCGATCGAAAGATCAGCTCAGGAAGCAGTGGTCGGACCTCAAATTACGAGAACATGAGCAGTACAGAAAGATCCGGTGAGTGCTGCAAAAAAGTAAGTAGTTGTGCTGTGTTCCTATTCTTTTTGTGTTTATTACGTTCGTGCTGCTCCATGTGCTTTTATTACAAGTGTACATTTTAAAATGGCAACTTTCTGGTTCATGGGCACATTATTCGTTCGTATCAAACATTTTTCTTTCGGCCTATAAAACACCATTGTTTAGGCCATATGCATTTGGCCACCATTTTTACGCCCTATACTTGTCTGAAACGAATTTGGTTGTGTAGATGGCTTTGTTACTAGAATGAAATGCAAACTAGATTCTGTTTAAGGAGAGGACACTGAGCTGCTGTTTTCACATCTGGACACTGGAGCACTAGTGTGGGACAAAAGAACACCATTTTTATTAGGGGGCCACACAGGTGCTCCAGTGTATACTATAGGGGGGGGGGCTACATCTGTGAAGCTTGTACCAAACAGGTAAAGTATTGAAGCTTGACAAAGGACACTGAAAATGCTACATTTTTGAACTCTGCTAAAATTGACAATTGTACCCCACTTCCAAGCAATGTTTCCTATTTATAGTTCTGCCATCAAATATCTGTGTGCTAATTATAACATTTTGTTTTACATAGGGGAAAAAAGACTCGGAGGACATCCCTCATCCGAGGAGACCAGAGCCCACCCCCCTCTGGAAGAAGGGGAAATCCCCCCAACACAAGCTGAGCAGGAGGAAGAAGACATGGTGGAACTAGTCACCACAACAGGTGAGTGTCTGCGACCACAGGCTCAGGTAAGAGATGTATGGCGGCATATATTTGACACCTATTTTTTTTGTGGGTTCCTCTCTTTTTAGGTGATCGTGATGTTGTGGATCCAGATCCTTTCACATCCGAAAGTGCCCAGATCCTGATCAGGGAGATCATGGGGTGTAATTTACAATCAGAAAACCTCAAGAAAAACATCAATGATAATATTCAAAAAAATAAAAACATCATTGATGTTTTGGGGCAAGTTTAAAGCCCCTCCAAATCCCTTTGTTTTTTGGTGTGCTACAATGTGAAAAATATTTTTGTGATTTTTCCAAAAGCCAAATTTGGAGGATACACACAGTGTGTCAACATGTGCTATCTGCCATCACGGGAGATGAATGGAGGCGTTTTGGGGGTGCAAACCCTTCCTCAATAATAAAGTATCTGAGAGGAAGGGGTTTCTCCCCCAAAACACGTCCCTTGATCCCCCATGATGGCAGCTAGCACATGTTGACATTCGTAAATTGGTGTGCATCTTCCAAATTTGGCTTTTCCTGGGGTGACTTCACCCCATCTGAATGCAATATCAAACACACTTCCTAAATACTCATGTGTGATATTGCCTTCAAATTCTACCAAATGTGAACGTTGTAAGTTCAAGATTTGTGTCTTTCTTGTTGGTTTTACACAGGCCTGTTTTATCTTAAATGGACATTTCTATTTGTGATAATGCCACCCCAAAAATTGTTATACAACAAACATGTTGGTTTGTTAGAAAAACCTTTGGTAAATGCACATGTGATTGTGCAGGTATTAAAAAGTGTGTTAATCAAGAATGTGTGTATTATTGTGTCAGCGCTAAAACACTTTGGTGGTGATGTAATTGTTTTTTTCGGTGAAAATGGGGGTTATTTCCTAAGGGCAAATCCTCTTGGCACTACAAGTGCAGTTTCAGTGCAGTTGCAACTGCACTTGTAGTGAAAAGTGTCTTTGCATTTAGTAAATAACACCCAACAGTGCTTTGTATAAGGTTACACAATCATGCCATTTTCTGGACTCAACACATTTCTGTCTGGGTCAGCTAAAACACAAGCAGTAAATGTCCACAAATATTTGCTTTTTTTGCTTTTTTATTTGAAAAAGGCTTCACATATTTGCTGGCATATTGATGGCCCCCCTACCCGCAAAGAACTCCTGGTATCGTAACCGGACATCACGGGCACTCAGGGAGGGCAAGCCAGGACGGCCGCTTTCAAGCGCCGTCAGTGTTGTTTCAGGTGTCACTCCTGCCTCAGGCCCAACAGAGCCAGCATAGTTGGCCGAATGTTTCCTTAAAAAGTTATGGAGAATACAGCACGTCATGATGATATGATTAAGTTTATACTCCGCCATATGGATAGGTGTCAGAAATAGGCGGAACCGGCTGGCCAGGATTCCAAATGTGTTCTCCACCACTCTTCGGGCTCTGGCCAGCCGGTAATTAAAAACCCTCTGTTCCGGGGTGAGGGTCCTCATAGGGAATGGCCGCATAAGATGGTCCCCCAGCGCAAAAGCTTCATCAGCAACGAACACAAATGGGAGTCCTTCCACATGTTTGACCATTCTTCCAGAAGCACATTTGTGAGGTCAGACAGTCAAGTTCATCCACCACAAACTTGCTCATCCATCTCTTTATGGTCCTTGTTTGTGCACTGGTCCAAACAATTATTTGGTAGAGGGGGGTTTTGGTGTGGGGTTGTTTTTCAGGGGTTGGACTTGGCCTCTTAGTTGCAGTGAGGGAAACTCCTAAGGCATCAGCATACCAAGACATTTTGGACAACTTCATGCTACCGACTGGGAACAGTTTGGGGATGGCCCCTTCCTGTTTCAGCATGACTGTGCAACAGTGCACAACGCAAGGTTCAAAAAAGACATGGATGAGCGAGTTTGGGGTGGAGGAACTTAACTGGCCTGGCCTGACCTAGTCCAGGTTTACACCTAGCATCCTGGGATGGGTTGATGGTTGTGCCATTGATCTTGACAGAGAAGTCAGGGTAAGGGGCACATGGAGGAGGAAAAATGATGAGCACAGTTTTGGACAGGTTGAGTTTGAGGAAGTGGGGTGACATCCAGACTGATATGTCAGTCAGTAAATTAGTGATGCGTGAGGAAATTGATGTTGTGAGCTGAAGTGTAGAGAGATAGATTTGGGTATCATCAGCATAGAAATTATATTGAAAGCCAAGAGAGTCTATCAGCTGACCCAGGGAGGAGGTGTAGATAAAGAATAGGAGAGGTCCAAGAACAGAACCTTTGTGGACTTTGATAGAAAAAGGAAGAGGAGAGGAGGAAGTAGAATTATAAGTGACACTGAAGGATGACGGGATAAGTAGGATAAGAGCCAACGTGAGCACAGTCACAGACACCAAAAGAGTAATGTTTTTTGAGTAGGAGGGGGTGGTTAATTGTATCAAAGGCAGCAGAAAGGTCCAGAAGTAGTAGTACAGAATATAATCCATTGGTTTTTGCTGTTAGTAAATAGTTTGTGAGTTTTAGGAGAGTAGCTTCTGTGGAGTGTTGAGGGTGAAATCCAGACTGAAAGGGCTCAAGATGGGTGATCTTAATGAGGTGGTCACTCAGTTGGTTGTAGACCAGGCTTTCAAGGAGTTTGGAGAAAAAGGGGAGTAAGGAGATGGGGCATAGGTTGTTAAGATTGGTGGGGTCCAGAGAAGGCTTTTTATGTATGGGGGTGACTGGTGAATGTTTTAGAGGGTTGGAGAAGATGCCAAAAGAGAGGGAGAGATTAAATATGTGAGTTAAAGAGTGTAGGATAAAGCCAGAGGGTGACTGCAGTATTTGAGAGGCAATAGGGTCCAGGAGACAGGTGATTCGGTGGGCTTTAGAGAAAAGTTTAGCAACCTCATCTATAGTCCTGGGTTGAATAAGAGAAGTGTTGAGTGTATCTGTGGACATAGGGTTTTAAATAGGGGGAGATATCTGTAAAGTGGAGATTTCATCACAAATTGTACCAATCTTATTTTTTAAGTGATTGGTGATCTCCTGGGAAGTGAGTGAGTTAGTGGGTGGAGGCAATGGAGGACTAATTAGAGAGTTAAAGTTGATGGGGACTGGATGAGAAGGTGGTATTGAGAGTGATAAAATAGGTCTGCTTGGCAGTGTGAAGGCAAGAATTGTATTTTTGGAGGGGAGATTTATATTGGTTGAAGTCCTTGTGAGACTTAGCCTTATGCCACAGACGCTCAAGAGCACAGCTACATTTTTTGAGACTTCTGGTGTCATCTGTTTTCCAGGGTTGTAGGGGTCGGGGCCTGAGTCTGTGCGTAGTGAGGGGGGAGAGCCGGGGCAGAGGACAGGGATCTATTGCAGACAGGGGCAGGACAGGGGAGAGATTTTGTTATAGAGGTGGTCAGTAGCAGAATAGAGAAGAGAAGGGTTGAAGTGGCGAAGGTTTCTACAGGTAATTGTTAGGTGGTTAAAGGAAGACAGGGATAGAGCGAAACTAATTAGGTTGTGATCAGAGAGAGGAAAAGGATTGTTGGAGAGGTTGCACAGAGTGCATAGGTAGAAGAGTACAAGGTGGAGAGTGTTGCCATCAGAGTGAGTATGTATGTAAGTATGTGTTTATGTTTATCATATGACTCTTAAACTATGTTATATTTAATATTTTTGGTTTTATGTTTCAAACTCAGCAAAGTCTAAAACTTTTGTTGCCAGAGCAAATACGTAGCATACACCCAAGTCCAAAAAATTGTTGTAATAAATTGCAGTCCAACTTAATGATGATTACTGAAATAACTTGATACATTTAATAACAGATTTTAAACCATTAGTATTTGATTACTAAACCAGATCCACCCTTAACATGGCTGCATCACATAATGAATGTTAAGCTTTGTTAATACAATAATAACATTCCCTATGTTGACTCCTCAAAGAACCCTGCCTAATTGCATTTTGGTGATTGCAATGATGTTTTCAAGACCCTTATAAATTTCAAGTTCATAGGCTTATTATTTATTTGACCTGACCGATTCTACTATTCTCCTGCTGTGTATGTTTCAAATTATACTGCAGATAATTCTAAACAGCACGTTTCATAATAGATTAAGAAGAAAATGATATGTACGATAATGAAATCATATTTCAATTAGGAGGAAACTAAATGCATTTTATTTATTCTGTCCTATCCGTAATCACTGTATGCAGATTTTATATAATTTGGACCATGTATATGTTATTGTTAATATGAATATGCTTTCATCATTATTTGGAAAGCTTATCTCGAGAAATCACTAACACACATAGCAGGTGGAAGAGACTGTAATGTGTAAATAATTATGACCTCCAGCCCACCTACTGGCCATTTGAATTTCCAAATCCTATAGTGCCATTGAGACCTTTTGTCTGCACTTCCACCTAGTGGAGGGAATTGAAGGAAAGGGTCTTATGCCCTGTACACACGATCAGACTTTCCGATGGAAAATGTGCGATCACAGCTTGTTGTCGGAAATTCCGACCATGTGTAGGCTCCATCGGACTTTTTCCATCGGAATTTCCGACTTGATCTAAAATTTTCCGACAACAAAATCCGTTTGAGTAAATTCTGACCGTGTGTAGACAATTCTGAAGCACAAAGCAGAAGAGCCGCACTGGCTATTGAACGTCATTTTTCTCGTCTCGCCGTATGTGTTGTACGTCACCGCGTTCTTGACGTTTGGAATTTCCGACCAACTTTGTGTGACCGTGTGTATGCAAGACAAGTTTGAACCAACATCCGTCAGGAAAAAATCTGATGGATTTTATTGTCGGAATGTGCGATCGTGTGTACAGGGCATTAGGGTACTGGAAAGTTTCTGAAGCCAGACATCACTAATTTGTGTTTGCTAGAGATGTCTGATGTCTTTAAACAAGAGAAAAAACAACAAGAGCTAAAAACAAGTAATTCCCTAATTTTACACCTTCATGTAGTAATTTCTCCAAGTATGGCAAACAACAGACACTTGTTTATATCACTTGGCAGAATGGAGTGCAACCAGTGAAATATATTTTAATGAAAGAAGTCCTGCGAGCCACCACTGCCTAGATGCCTGAATTAAAAAATTACCTAAAAGCTAGCTAGCATTAAACACGTCACATATACCGTGCAAAAACAAATGAATAAATTATATACGCTGCGCTAAAAATTGATATTAGTTGTAGTGTACACCAAAAAGTGTGTATATTGCTTCCAAAATAAATATTGAATCAAATGAATAATAAATAGATAAAATACTTATATGAGTAAATACATAAAATAAATGCATATAACATATAATGGTAATCTCAATTTAAAAGTGCTTGGTGCATAACTGTGTTTAAAATACCAAAGGCATATACAAATAATACAGCAAAGTGCTCCTGTGCAGTTATAAAGTGTCCAAAAATGTCATTAATGACCGTGCTGGAAAAAGCCATACAAGCAAAATGTTTGGTTTAGGTCATATGACAAGGTGCTCATGTGCATATAAGTAGCATCCAGCTGCATCACTAATAACGTGATAATATAGTCCGTGTAACTTGAAAAACAAATTGGTATGTGATCCAAGACGTGCTAAGGTGTCATCACTCAGGTGCCCCCCTCTAGGTAGTGAACGCTCACCTTAGAGCGTGCGACTTTGCAATTAAGCTAAGTCGAAGCACACATGTGAACCACCTCTGGGCTCTTTAGTAGTGTCAGGCTCCTGGGCTCCTCAGCATATCCATCGGGACTCCTCTGCTCCCACTTGCAGCAATGTCTCCTCTTTACTTCATGCCACAAACGGACTATATGGACTATATTATCACGTTATTAGTGACGCAGCTGGATGCTACTGATATGCACATGAGCACCTGGTCATATGACCTGAACCAAACATTTTGCTTGTATTGCTTTTTCCAGCACGGTCATTAATGACATTTTTGGACACTTTATAACTGCACAGGAGAAGTTTTCTGTATTATTTGTATATGCCTTTGGTATTTTAAACACAGTTATGCACTAAGCACTTTTAAATTGAGTTTACCATTATATGTTATATGCATTTATTTTATGTATTTACTCATATAAGTATTTAATCTATTTATTATTCATTTGATTCAATATTTATTTTGGAAGCAATATACACACTTTTTGGTGTACACTACAACTCATATCACTTTTTAGCGCAGCGTATATAATTTATTCAGTGAAAAAAATTTTGTTCTCATAGGGAATAATTGTATTCTGTAGTGTTTGAGTAATAACATATTTCGAAAGTGGGTAAAATTGATGGAACTTGATGGTTGTTGGCCTTTTTTTAACCTGACTACCTATATAACTAGTAAAAGCTGACATTTTAAGGTGTCATCGTGAGAAACAACAGGCCTTTATTGAGATGAGAATGTTGGTTGAATAAGATGGCTATAGCTTGTCACACAAACAGGCACAATTTGACTCCTTTGAGACAAATCTATTGGCAGGTTGGCTTATACATGTATATGCTCAATGTAGTCAAGCATATATGTTCAGGTGAATGGAATGGAGAAGAGAAGAGGGTGCTGGAGTGAGCTTGGGCGATGGCAATTCGACAAGATGCACAAACCTGGCTGATCAATCTTTCCCACCAAGACTGGTACTGTATACATGAGATTGTCGCCTAATTTTCCTAAAAATGGTGCCATGTGGATAGAGATCATATCACGGCCACTGTAGTACTGCATCTAGCACTCTTGGGAAACTATGACCTATACATAAGCTGCATGGTCATGTAATGGATCATGAAAAAAAAAAACATCCATTTGGCAGGACCATGGAGCTAGAAAAGATCTGCCAGTAAATTGTGTAAGTATTCACTTGAACAATCCAGTTATGTGCAGTTGAAATAAGGAAGCAGGTTGTCAGGGTCTGGATTTGAACCAGAAGCCTCTGCTGTGTCAGACAATGGGGGTTATTTATAAAAGGCAATTCCATGTTGCACTACAAGTGCACTGCAAGTGCACTTAAAAGTGCACTTGGAAGTGCAGTCGCTGTAAATCTGAGGGGTAGATCTGAAATGAGGGGAAGCTCTGCTGATTTTATCATCCAATCATGTGTATTCTAAAATTCTGTTTTTTCTTTTCCTTGCATGTCCCCCTCGGATCTACAGCGACTGCATTTTCAGTGCACTTTCAAGTGCACTTGCAGTGCACTTGTAGTGCAAAGTGTATTTTCCTTCAGTAAATAACCCCCAATGTCTCTCCTTGCTGAGCACATTATCAAGGTGAATGGACAACAATTGACCACAGAGCTTGTGCTAGTAAAACTCAGCTGAAACCTGTTTTTGAACAGTCTAATTTACAATTTTAACCATCTCCAGTTTTTCCTTACTGATGAAAACCTGAGCAATAAAAAACAATATCCACATTGGCAGTTTCTGTTTCTAATATGAATGATTTTTAAATTATTAAATAATTTTGTCTGCTGGGATAATTTTGAAAATCGATGCAAAGGCTTTTGTTGCTAAAGATTTTTTTTTTCAATAGTTGCACACACAACATAGATTAGAACATTATTGTAAGCTATAGTTTGCATCTTCATATCTCTAGCATAAGCTGGGCAATCAGCTATAATTTGTTTTTAAATTTCTTGGGCAGCATTCAAAATGTTTGTTCTGTGACCTAAGACAGCCAAGTATGGATTAGCCGAGCTTTTGCTTCCAAAACATCCAGACTCTGAAAACGTGTCGCACAACTAAGCCAGCAACAATAATTACTGTTGGCTGGTTCCTTGAGCAGGCATTGCGATGTACCAGTGCGTTGCCCGGCTCGTGCGCACTGTGGCCGTCTTTAATATTGATTGGACCCTGGGCAAACATTTTCTTGGGCCCCCCCATGCAATTTTTTGCTCCCCATTCTCTGAGACATGTAATAAATAGCAGCTAGACTCAAAATCAGTTTACTGAATCAGATCAGGCAGCGATTGTGATTGGTTGCCAGAGGTTACAGTGTATCATTACCGCTTACTGATTGGTTGCTAGAGGTAACAGCACACATTACGACTTACTGGTTAGGTGCTAGAGGTTACAGCACATGATTTCTGCTTGATGATTGGTACATCAATACTGCTCCCTGATTGGTTGCTAGAGGTTACTGTACATCATTACTGCGCACTGATTGGTCGCTAGAGATTACAGCACATCATCTCCTCACTGCCTGCACACTATGGACTGGGGTGGTGAGGGGACCCATCAATAAACAGAAAACTCCTAGGGATTCTAGAACTTTTGAGATCAGTGGCAGTGCTGGGGGGAGACGAGGGTGTGATCAATGACAATGCTGATTTTTTTACCGACTACCAATATAAAGAGGAGTTTCAACTCTGACCACCAGTGTAATAGGGGTTTACACTGACCTCTAATATAATAGAAGCATTCACAGTAACCACCAATGTAAAGAGAAATTTACACTGACCACCAAAGTAAGGGGGGCCTTCACACTGGCCACTAGTGTGAATGAAAGGATTGTACATCAGGCCCCAATGTAATGAGAAGATTTGTAACTGAGACATTTAGCCTGCATTCACTTTTGTGTGTGTTGGAAACGCAGGCAAAATCCTTTTCCTGACACCACAGAAATGTGCTGCCCTTTAGCAGATACACAGCAGTGCCATTAATTGTTAATGATACCCTCACACATCTGCTGACATGTGCTGTGGCACCGTGTAATTTTGAAAAAGCGTTAGGAAATTTCTTCCACATTTCTAGCACATAGAGCAGTCCGCTGAAATGAAAGGGCTGCCCTGCACGCGGCCAACATCTTTATCCACCCTGTCAGTACACCATTGCATCCTAAAACCCATGCTAACCTCTGCACCCCAAACCTCCCCCATCCTCTCCACTCCAACCCTCCACCCCTTAAACTCTACCTGCCTCCTCTGCTCATATTTGCACTCACCTTCCTTACCTCTACACATCCCCTCCTTGCTCACCTGTGCACCCCAAACTGTAATTCTTTCTTTGCCCACCTCTGCACACCCCATACTAAACTTCCCCCAACAATTTGCTTACCTTTGCAGAACAGGCTGATGGTAGGCTTAATGACCACAGTTGCAGGCAGGACTTTCAAGCATGCCTCTTTACCTCCTCAGTGGGCAGCATTCAGCAGAAGTGATGGTGGATATGTCCTCAGAGGGGCATGATAGACATATGAATGCCACCTCTATTTGCATATCAATGCCGCTGGCCCGCGGCTATTTACATATGAATGCAGCCGCTTATCAGTATATATCAGTGCCGGTTATTTACATGTAAACACAAGGTCTGCAGGTGAGTCATCTGTACACAACAATAGGGCTGAGCTGGGCAGCATTAGTAGCAGCACTTCACACTGAGATATCGGGACACAGCACACAGCACCTTTATTTGCATATCAATGCCGCTGGCCCGCGGCTATTTACATATGAATGCAGCCGCTTATCAGTATATATCAGTGCCGGTAATTTACATGTAAACACAAGGTCTGCAGGTGAGTCATCTGTACACAACAATAGGGCTGAGCTGGGCAGCATTAGTAGCAGCACTTCACACTGAGATATCGGGACACAGCACAGGGCTAAAACTTCAAGGGAATTTAAACTGGGATAGTTGGCAAGTATGAGGTAGCTGCTTTGGGCCCCACAGCAATGATGGGGCCCAGGGCAGCTGCCCCTTTTGCCCTGCCCTAAAGACAGCCCTGGTTGACACAGCGGATTGCGGTGCTCAGTATCGGGTGCTGTGTGGTCACGTTACCTAGTAAACAACAGTCATGAATGTAATCCATTATTGACATTATTGTTTACTACTGTGTGTGATTGGTCACCAGTGATCACATGGTACCTGGGCGAATAACAGCACCCCTTACCATGTGATAGCTTTGGCTAATCACAGCATCACAATAGTAGACAATGGGGGTTATTTACGAAAGGCAAATCCACTTTGCACTGCAAGTGCACTTGGAAGTGCAGTCGCTTTAAATCTAAGGGGTAGATCTGAAATGAGTGGAAGCTCTGCTGATTTTTCATCCAATCATGTGCAAGCTAAAATGCTGTTTTTTATTTTTCTTGCATGTCCCCTTTTGGGTCCACAGTGACTTTACTTCCAAGTGCACTTGCAGTGCAAAGTGGATTTTCCTTTAGTAAATAACCCCCAACGAGTCAAGGATGAAAACTATTTCCACGATTGCTGTTATAGTGATCATCACAGTAACAAGCAATCACAGTGTAAAAAAAAAAAATCCCTGATCACCCCTTTAGAGTAGTACAGTGTTACGATGGTGACACTGAACTACTCTAAAGAGAGTATGTAAAAATAAAAATAAAATAAAAAGTTGTAAAACAAGAAACAAAATTGTAAAACAAGAACAAAAAAATGTAAAAAAAAATTGACTAAAAAGTTGTTGAATTATTTTTTTTGTGCATACTGGCACCAGTCAGTATCACTGATTATAGCCACACCAGTCATGTGATGATGCTGTACTACACTGGTGGCAGTATGTAAAAAAAATGTGAAAAAAAAATTTTTTTATTTAATTTCTTCATCTTGCAAAAAAATTGTGACAAAAAATTACATCTTCAAAAAACTTGCCATGCATCTTACTAAATGCCCTGGGCTGTTTGCTTTACAAAAAAGAGGTAATTTGGGGGGTATTTGTACTGTCCTGACATTTTAGGGTCTCAAGAAATGGGATAGGCCATCAGTACATCAGGATTGATTAGTTTTCAAATATATATACAGTATCATAGTTTGTAGACTCTTTACCAAAAAAATGTATCAGACAACATTTGGCCTAAATTTATAAAGAAAGATTATTTGTTTGCAAAATTTGATAATAGAAACTAAGAGAAACATGATTTTTTTCCCAACATTTTTGGTATTTAACCACTTCAATACAGAGCATTTATAAACCCTTCCTGCCCAGACCAATTTCTAGCTTTCAACGCTCTCACATTTTGAATGACAATTACTCAGTCATGTTACATTGTACCCAGACAAAATTTTTATCATTTTTTTCTCACAAATAGGGATGCGAACACCGAACAATATTCCAAAGCCGCCGGAACACCATTAAAGTCTACAGGACACTAACATGAAAAATCAAAAGTGCTCATTTTAAAGGCTTATATGCAAGTTATTGTCATGAAAAGTGTTTGAGGACCTGGGTCCTGCCGCAGGGGACATGTATCAATGCAAATTTTTTTTTTAAACGGCCGTTTTTTGGGAGCAGTGATTTTTTTAATGCTTAAAGTGAAACAACAAAAATGAAATACTCCTTTAAGTATCTGACTGGGGGTGTCTATAGTATGCCTGTAAAGTGGTGCATTTTTCCAGTGTTTAGAACAGTACAACAGCAAAATGACATTTCTAAAGGAAAAATTGTCATTTAAAAATGATCGTGGCTGTAATGAATTGTCGGGTCTTGGTAATATAGATAAGACTCATGGAAAAAAAGATTATGGGATTCCCCCCAGTCCATTACCAGGCCCTTTGTGCCTGGTATGAATATTAAGGCAAACCCCGAACCAAAAGTTTTAAATAAATTGCGTGGGGTCCCCCTTAAATCCGTACCAGGCCCTTCAGGTCTGATATGGAAATTAAGGAGAACTCTGTGCCAAATTTTAAAAAAAATGGTGTAGGGGTCCCCCCAAAATCCATAACACCATAACAGAGGGTCTGTTATGAATTTTAAGGGGAACCCTGCGCCAAAATTTAAAAAAAATGGCGTAGGGGTCCCCCTCAAAATCCATACCAGACCCCTATCCAAGCACGAAACATGGCAGGCCGCAGGAAAAGAGGGGGGACGAGGGAGCCCCCCTCCTGAACCTTACCAGGCCACATGCCCAAAACACGGGGAGGGTGCTTTGGATTTCATCCCCATAACCCTTGCCGGGTGGTTGTGGGGGTCTGCAGGTGGGGGGGCTTATAGGAATCTGGAAGCCCCCTTTAACAAGGGGACCCCCAGATCCTGGCCCCCCCTGTGTGAAATGGTAACAGGGTACAAATGTACCCCTACCATTTAACAAAAAAAGTGTCAAAATGTTAAAAATGACAAGACCCAGCTTAAGGACAAGTTCTTTATTAAAAAATAAAAAAATAAAAATGTCCCACGATGTCCACTCATCTTCTTATATCGCTCTGCCCAAGGACCGAAGAAAAAAAGAAATCCGCCATTGATCCACCTCCATGGGAGGCTCCAGCTGTGTGACGCTTCATCGCCTTTGACAGTTCTTATATAACTGAGGGCGGGGCCACCCTGTGATGTACCCGGGTGACCCCGCCCCTTCTGACACCACAGGGACTTTCCCATGGCTTCCCCGTGATGTCAGGGGGGCAGGGCCACCCAGGTACATAAATGGGTGCCCCCGCCCACCTCTGACACCACGGGGAAGCCGTGGGAAAGTCCCCATCAGAGGGGGCGGGGTCACCCGGGTACGTCACCGGGTGGCCCTGCCCTCAGTTGTATAAAAATTGTCATCAGCAAAGAAGCGTCACACAGCGGGGGCCTCCCATGGAGGCGGATCGGTGGTGGATTTTTTTTCCGCTCTGTCGCAGAGTGAAGAAGATGAATGGACATCGTGGGACATTTTTATTTTTTGATAAAAGATTTGTCCCCAAGCTGACCCAGGTCCCCAAACACTTTTTATGACAATAACTTGCATATAAGCCTTTAAAATCAGCACTTTTGATTATTCATGTTCGTGTCCCATAACTTTAACGGTGTTCGTGTGTTCTGCCAAATTTTTTGCCTGTTCGGTATGTTCTGGTGCGAATGGAACCGGGGGGTATTCGGCTCATCTCTACTCACAAATAGATCTTTCTTTTGGTGATATTTAATCACCGCTGAGTTTTTTATTTTTTGCAATATAAGCGAAAAAAGACAGAAAATTTTGAAAATAAAAAACTTTTTTTTTTAGTTTCTATTGTAAAATTTTGCAAAAAAGCATTTTTTATTCATAAATTTGGGCCAAAATGTATACTGCTACATATCTTTAGTAAAAATAACCCAAATTAGTGGATATTATTTGGTCTCTGTGAAAGTTATAGCGTCTACAAGCTATGGTGCAAATAATCGAAAATTGATCACACCTGATGTACTGAAGGCCTATCTCATTTCTAGAGACCCTAACAAGCCAGGAAAGTACAAATACCCCCCAAATGACCCCTTTTTGGAGAGCAGACATTCCAAGGTATTTAGTAAGAGGCATGGTGAGTTTTTTGAAGTTGTAATTTTTTCTCACAATTCTTTTTTTTTTACACAAAATTGTCATAACAACAAGTTATTTCTCTCACGCAGCACATCCATACTTGCAATGACAACCCCAAAATACATTCTGCTACTCCTACTGAGTATAGCGATACCACATGTGTGACTTTTACACAGCCTGGCCACATACAGAGGTCCAACATCCAAGTAGCACCTCCAGACGTTCTACGAGCATAAATTGCACATCTCATTTGATAACAACCTATCACACTTTTGAAGGCCCTGGAGCACTGCGTCAATGGAAACGCCCACAAAATGACCCCATTTTGGAAAGCTAACACCCCAACGTATAATCTATGAGGCATAGTGAGTCTTTTGAACAGTTCAATTTTTTCCAGAAGTTTTTGGAAAATGTTGAAAAAAAATGAAAACGCATTTTTTTTATACAAAGTTGTCCATTTATAAGATATTTCCCACACATAGCATGTACATAGCAAAAATGACACCCCAAAATACATTCTGCTAATCCTCCTGAGTATGGTGATAACACATGTATGAGACTTTTACACAGCCTGGCCACATACAAAGGCCCACCATTGAAGTAGCACCTTCAGGCATTCTACAAGCATAAATTACACACATAAATTTGTGCCATCCTATCACATTGTTGAAGGCCCTTCATATTTCTAACACATGTACTGTACATACCAATTACAAACCAAAATACATTCTGCTGAGCAAAGGGTAAAGAAAAGATTACCTGTGGTTTTAGTAGTGCATTGGTCCACAGAGTAGAGCATCGGTCCAGGCAGCAGGCAGGAACATGGACAGCGACAGCAAAACAGGCAGCAGGCAGGAATACTGTCCATAGTCAGTACAGGCAGAGATTCTGTCAGCACAGCCAAAGCATTGGTCCAGGTAGCAGGCAGCGATGTGGTCAGCAGCAGCAAAAGGATCATCAATGCAGCATAGGAATACTGTCCATAGTTAGTACAGGCAGCAGGCAGAGATATGGTCAGCATAGCCAAATTATTTGTCCAGGGAGCAGGCAGGACCATCAAGCTAAGGGCACCGGTCAGGAAAGAATGGGGACAGGGGTAGAGGCTTCTCCCACCCAAATCTCTTTGAAGCCTTTGGACAACCAGACCCTGTTATGGAAACAGAAAAACAAAACTGTTTTTCTCAACTCAGAACACTATTCTGGAGCCCCTCACATATGTGAGACCCCTGTGTAGCAGGGGGAAAGATCAGTCCAAGGGGCAGGCAAAAACATGGTCAACAGGCCGAGGTCAGTGCAGGTAAAAGGCAGAAATAGACGGTAGGCAGAGACATAGTCGATAGTCCAGGGTCAGTTAACGTGAAAGGCAGAAACATAGCGAATAAACAATGCAGACGGCAGGCAGAGGCATAGTCGATAAACAGGCCAGGGTCAGTTCACATGGAAGGCAATGATATGGTTGGTTGAGGCACCAGGGAAATATTCAGGACAGAAATTGAAAATGGGGAAATGGCAGTCTATCAGAAATATGGGCTAATAGTTTAAAAGAGTGTGATAGTGTCTGACGCATTCTCCGATGTAAAGGCCAGGTTGGGAGGGACATTGGGCACAATGGAAAGTGGTGTCTTTCCTAACTCCTCTTTGGTGCACACCCGACATTTTTTTGGCGTTGACTTCCCGAGCCTGATGGTGGAATATGGTCAGGAAAATGGCGCCTATGTAGTCTGCTGACACAATCGGAGCGAATGCTTTCTGGGGGATACTTGTTGATAGATCAGGGCAGTGACAATGTCTTCAATAAACTTTAGGAAGGTGTTGGGTGTTTCCGTCGATTTTTGATAGATGATGAAGAATTATACATGGCCAAATTAAAAAAGTAAATTGCTACTTTTTTATACCAGAAGAGGGATTTTCATGTTGATAAATAAGGCTGCAACATTTGATCATTTAAATCCCTCCCCTCTTGAATTTATTGTACTTGTGGATACAGGAAGGCTTTCGAACGGGACCGCGTCTTCTGCGAAGTTCCACCAAGGTACCATCATGGATGGTGGAGATGATGTACACATCCTTCCTATCCCTCCACTTCACAGCCAACACTTCCTCATTCCTCAAGCTTGTCAATTCCCACCTTTGTAGCCTTGTAGTAACTAGACTCTGTGGGAAGCCCTTTCTGTTTTTCCTTGCTGTACCGCAGGCCAAAGTATTCTTCAGATTTATGTGGCAGAAAAGGGGCAAACAAGTATAATAATTATATAATATAAATGTGATACCCCTTATTCAAGAGTGGGAACGGCAACTCCCAGACAACTTTTCCATTTATTCCCATGTTCGGTGGACACTCAGGGGGCTGGAGCTGCCAGTCTTTGCCTTCGTACATGCAGAATGAGTGCACATATCTGGAGGAGCTTTCACAGAGCTTGATGAGCTTCAACCCGTACCTCGCCCTCTTACTAGGCATATACTGCTTGCTTCCCAGCCGGCCTGTGAAATGGACCAGGGATTCGTCCACAGAGATTTTCATGTCAGGGATATAAAGTTCAGCAAACCTCTTGGAGAAAAAATCAATTAGATTTTATATAAATTTAATGTGAATTTTATATAATTTATCAAAGTCTGGGTGATTTTGGTAGGGCACTGTGAGTTATCACTGAAATGCAGGAAGCGCAATATATTTTCATATCGGGACCTGGACATGACAGATGAAAAAATTGGCATGTGGTGGATAGGGATAGTAGACCAATATGCATGCACTTCATTTTTTTTGTAAGCCCCATGTTGAACATTAGGCCTAAAAACAATTTAAGCTCCTTCACTGTTAGGGGTCTCCATTCAAAAGGGCGGGCATAGCTTGAGCTGGGGTTGTTTTCAATGAATTGTTGTGCAAAAAGATTGGTTTGGTCCACGATGCCTTGAACTAATTCGTCAGGGAAAAATAAATAAAAAAAATCAATTCAGAAAAACCTTCAGTGTTTACCTGCACACCTGGCTGTGCTGTGAAAGGGGGGATTGTGGCTGACCTATGCTTGGGCCCTAATTCTTTGGCGTGCAATTCCTGCACTTTTACTGGGCCTTTCCTCCTGGGGTCTAGCAGTGCTTGTACTGGGCCTCCCCTCCTGGGGTCTAGCGCCGTTGGCATTTGCCGATTGGCCATTGGGGTGTCTATCACTGCTGGTAGCTGCCTGGTGTTCAGACCGTCTTTTTTTTAGACGGACTACTTCCTCCTCTGACTCGGATGCTGATGTGCTGCCTTCGACTGGCTCATATTCCGAACCAGAATCGAAATCAGAACTGTAACTGGGCGATGAGAGCTCCCCATTGCTCTCATCAGTCAGACTCAGTATTTGATATGCCTCTTCTGTAATGTATACCTTTCTGGACATAGTGGCTGTATGATGGTTGACACTGATGGTCGGCACATCAGGGACTAAGATTGGATGATATGTACTCAGATGGGATGATAGGTACTCCGACGGGATGACAGGTACTCTGACGGGATGGAGAGATGACAGGTACTCCGACGGGATGACAGTTACTCTGACAGGGTGGAGGGATAACATATACTCTGACGGAATGGATGGATAACAGGTTCTCTGATGAGCTCAGACAGGTACTAATAACAGGTATTGATGACAGGTACTGATGACAGGTACTCTGATGAGCTCAGACAGGTACTGATGACAGGTACTCTGATGAGCTCAGACAGATACTGATGACAGGTACTCTGATGACAGGTACTCTGATGACAGGTACTCGGATGAGCTTAGACAGGTACTGATGACAGGTCCTCTTTATTCAGGGGGGCAATCTGGGCACAGTAATAGCACAGTAAACTTTAACTCACTGTTAACTGCAATCTCCTCCTCACACTGGATCGATGTGTGAGGAGGAGAACCCAGCATCAGCCGTTACACTCGGATTTGTTGTCCAATCACAGCCGGTCACAAATGTCAACAAATTCGAGTGTAATCACAAACAGAGAAAAGCCTTAACCCTGATCGCCGCGCTGTGCACCCCCAGGGGCGCGCACGAGCGGCGTGCACACCGCTCTGCATAGTGACTGGCTGTGATTGAATACAGCCGGTCACGCTGTTTCCCCACGCTCCGCCGGACACTCAGTACCCCGATTGGGGAGCGACTGTGTCCCGAGGGACAAGCCGGATTCCTGATCCCCCCACTGCGGTCCCCCAGGGGCCTGCAGCAGCGGCTGGAACCCGAGGATGTCATATGATGCCCGCCCAGGATGGGAGGTCCCATCTGCAGACAGTCTTTGACTATGGCTGGGTAATGAAGTGGTTAAATGAGCTCTGGTCAAGTGGTTAATTTGTGAGACTGCAATCTAATCAATGGTTTGCCTGATTTGTTTTTGGTATTTATATAATACAGTGCAGTATTAAACACTTCAAGAAGAATGAAAACAGATACTTGGTTACACCTAGTGACTGTCACTCTATTTTCCATCTTATCCCATCTTGATAGAAAAAGAGTTTCAACAATCACAATCAGTAAAGCTGTGATTTAAAATAACATTAGAGGACTTTGTCACAAAAACCATATATACCAGAAAAAAAGACAAGCTGATTAAATGCATGTGAATAAATCAATATTGACTGCGTTTGAACCTGCACAAATAGAGTCTTGCTAAAGATTTTTTAAACTGATAATGATCTCATTATAAAGAAATTGCTTTTTCTCTAAAAATACACATATGTGTACAGGTGTTCTAAAGGAATGATGTGCTGTTATTGGTTACATAGTTACATAGTAGGTAAGGCTGAAAAAAGACAATAGTCTATCCAGTTCAATCTGTGTTGGTGTACATGTGTCAGTGTCTATAATTATTTCCCATATCCCTGTATGTTGTGTTCTTTAAGATATACATCCAAGAGTCTTTTAAAAATATCCATACTCCCCGCAGCCACCACCAGTTGTGGAAGAGAGGTCCACATCCTTATTGCCCTGACAGTGAAAAAAACCCTGCGCAGTTTAAGGTCAAACCACTTCTCCTCCAGTCTCATTGTGTGGCCCTGTGTCCTCTTACACTCCCTGAGACTGAGTAATTATTTTCCTATGTTGGGATGCCTATTGAGGTATTTGTAGATCGATATTATGTCCCCTCTCAACCACCACTTCTCCAGCGAGAATAAATTTAATGTTTGCAGTCCTTCCTCGTAATTGATGTCCTCCAGTCCCCTTATTAGTTTAGTTGCTCTTCTTTGGACTCTCTCCAGCTCCAGCACATCCTTTCTGAGGACTGGTGACCAGAACTGATCGGAATACTCCAGATGTGGCCTAACCAGAGTTTTATAAAGTGTCAGGATTATCATTTTATCCCTGGACTATATCCCTTTTTTATGCATGCTAATATTTTGCCGGCCTTGGTAGCTGCAGCTTGACATTGTATGCTATTGTTTAATCTGTCATCTACTAGGACCCCCAGAACCTTCTCCATCCTTGATTCCCTGAGAGGTTCTCCCCCTAGTGAGTAGTTTGCATTTATGTTTTTTGCCCCAAGTGCATTACTTTACATTTGACCACATTAAACCTCATTTGCCGTGTAGTTGCCCACTCCATTATTTTGTTCAGGTCTTTCTGTAAGATTTCTATATCATGGTGTGAAGGTATTGCCCTGCTTATCTTTGTGACATTTACAAAAATTGAGACTGAACTATTTATCCCATCCTCTATATCATTTATGAATACATTTAATAGAATTGGTCCCAAGACAGAACCTTGGAGTACCCCACGCATCACTCCCGACCAGTCTGAGAAAGTTATTTATCCTCACCATTTGGACACCTCCCTGTAGCAGTGACTGCCACAATAATAGTTCCTTGACTTTCATCACACATGATCATTCTTGGTGATGGTCAAATCCCGCTAGGATATTCAGTGCTTCCACTGTATCATGCAGGAGGAAATGAAAAAGGTTGTAAGAAAACCATATATGGACCCTGATATAACTCTTCTAGAACATTCTTCCTTCTTTGTCTTTCTATAGCATAGAAGTTTTATAGAAGTTTGCAAATATGATGCACATAGTAATATATACATATAAATCAGTGACAGTATACAAAGTAGTACAAGAAGCACAGATGCATGCTTCAAAAAACAATCCCTATGACTTCTTATATTCACAGGTACACTAAGTTCTCAAAGAATCACTTCAAAGATAGGAAGCATGAATGGAAGGACCCTCAGGGTTAGTCTGGCCATGCACGGTTCAAATTCCTGCTGAACTGGCTGAGATTCCAAATAGTTAATGGGCAGGCTAAATGTACCAAGTTGATTGATCGGTCAACTTGGGTACAACCAGCCTGCTGGATTCTCTTACAATTATCGCTGGCGGCTGCTCCCAGCCTTACAATCTTTCTATTCTCCTCTAGGGGTATTGCAGTGGTGGACCCTGCCCTAGGTCTATCCTACCACCCTCAGCTCTCGTTTGGAACCTCTGCTGTGGTGGTCCTCCCACAGCACAAGGACCCAGGTGTTATTTGATTTTATCCACTGGCTTATACTTTAGTGGTCCCTTTTTATACCTCAGTGTGAGTAAACCTAATGCCACGTACACACAATCAGACTTTGCGGCATACTTGGTCTGGCGTACCGGATTTCATCGGACAATCCGATCATGTGTGGGCTCCAGCGGACTTTGTTTTCTCAAAAATTTGACGCACTTAGATTTGAAACATGTTTCAAATCTGTCCGACGGACTCTGCTTTCTAGCGTACAAACCGGTCATCTGTGTGCTAGTCCGACGAACCCAAACTGACGCATGCTCTGAAGCAAGTACAAGACGAAGCGCTCGGTCTGGTAAAACTAGTCTTCGTATTGAAGCTAGCACATTCCTCTTCTTTGATCTTTTAATACAGCGCATTTTTTTTTCCTTTATAATGTGAAAGGAATGAAGTTGTTTTGCTGCTTATATTCACAGAGAGCTCTCACAAACAACTTTCTTTATGATTTACCCTCATGCCATGACTAATATGATATTTTTTAAAAGCCAGATCTCCAGAACTAAAGTAGAACATTTTTTTTGGACTCCTTTTTTTTTTTTGAGATTTAAACAATATCTATTTTACAATGTGTGCTAAATGATACAAAATGTTATTTTATTCAATTTTTGGGGGGGGTTTCTAGTTACCACAATAACCTTCATAATTGTTATTGTTTTAATGAACCTTAATGAGGTTGGTGTCCCTTGTTAATTAGACATAGGGGGGTTATTTTCAAAAGGCAAAATCATTTTTCACTACAAGTGCAAATTGTACTTGGAATTGCACTGAAAGAGCATTTGGAAGTGCATTCGCTGTGGATCCGAGGGGCACATGCAAGGAACACCAAAAAAAAAAAACATTTCTCTTGCACATGATTGTATGATAAAATCAGCAGAGCTTCCCCTCATTTCAGATCTTCCCCTCAGATTTACAGCGACTGCACTTCCAACAAGTGCACTTGCAGTGCAATTTATAAAGTGCACTTTGTACTAGTGCTTTGCACTTGAATAGCCAAATGATTTAGCCTTTTGTAAATAACCCACATAGTCTTTTTGACCTCTACCTGCCTACTCACAAACCAGATGTCCTTTTTGAATCAAAACACATAGTCAATAATGTAAGGTAACGAAAAGATACATTTATTTTGGTCAAAACAGAAATGAGGAAGGCAACACTGGAGACACTTTTGGAATGTGTGAAGCCTTTTGTCCCCCAGGACACACATCAAGTTTTAGGACAATAAAATTGGTATCTTGCGACTAGGGAGCACAGTCCGAAGTCAGACCAGACAGAAGCCAGGCAATCACCTTCGACTCTTCCGTGGAGCCTTCCCTGCACGCTGCCCTGCAGCCTTCCCTCCACGCTTCGCTGCAGCCTTCCTTGCAGGCTGTGGCTCTGGTGGTGTACTTGGGGCAGGAGGAGGAGTAGCAAGAGGAGTGGCTTCATCTGCTATATATGTTTTTTCAGTAAGCTCCCCTCTCAAGCCCTTCTGATACGCTTGAAAAATAAGACCCTCACAGAGGAGGCGTTGCCCCTTTTCGAGTTCCAGCAATCTGGTGGCCATATATGTTCCATACGCCTCTTCTGCATTGGGTGGTGTGCTGAGGATTTGGCTGGCTTCCCGAATGAGGGCTAGTGATTCCTCCTCAGTTTGGGTCATCTTCCTGGGCCTTTTTGTGCTAATGCGGAGGGGAGGCACATGACATTCCGTGAGGCTTCTACTGGGCCCAGCCACGGCCTCCTCCTCTCTCCCACTGGGCAAGGCCTCCTCCTGTATACCTCTGCCTGTATACCTCTGGCTGTATACCTCTGGCTGCCTCCTTCTGGCTGAGCTCATCCTGGGTAAAAAAAAAGGGACATACCGGTAGTTTTAATTTAGGGTTACGCAATCACACACAATTTTTTAGCTCATGACTTGCAAATATAATTGTAAAAAAATAGTAAAGGCTATCTTTTTGACCCCACCATTATTCTAGCTGCTCACCAATATTTGAAGTATTTTTTTGGCCACTACTGTCTAGTGATATGTCTACATATTAATAATTGTGATGAAGCAATTTTTGGTGAAGCAGTTCAAAATTTTTTACATCATTAATATTTACACAATTCCAAATTCACCAAAAAAGTATACCTGGCTGAAGCTGGGCGCATCCTCTTCATTAAGGATGAAAGGGCCCAGTTCTTCATGGGATTCCTTAGCTGGAGTGGAGGGAAGGGTGGAGGTGGAGGGAAGGGTGGAGGGAAGGCTGGAGGGAAGGGTGGAGGGAAGGCTGGAGGGAAGGGTGGAGGGAAGGCTGGAGGGAAGGCTGGAGGGAAAGGTCGAAAGTGATTGCCTTGCTTCTGTCTGATCATCCAGAAATTGCAGTTTTTGGTAGTACCACAGCTTGGGGACATAAACCTGGTGTGCTGCTGCTCCAGATCTGCGCGACTCCTGGATCTTATTGTATTCCTGTACATGTTGCGCAAGATACCAATTTTACTGTCCAGAAACTTAAGGTCTGCCTGGGGGACTCGAGTCTTCACAAATTCCAAAAGTGTGCCCAGTGTTGCCTTCCTTGCATCTCTATTAGAATATAATGGGTGCTTGACCTCCCACAGGTTTCTTTTTTCTTGATACAAATCAATGAAATGGGTCATAAATTCTTCATCCTTAACCGCTAGCCTACCGCCCACCGTCATATGACGGCGGGACGGTAAGCCTATTGTTCTGGGCGGACGTCATATGACATGAGCCCATTTAAACAGGGCATGCGCGCGATCGTGAGCGCGCAGCCCTGTACTGTCGGTGGCGGCGTGTCACCGAGACACCGCTCGTCACCGACAGGGGTGAACAGCCACTGGGCATGGCTGTTTACCACGTGATCGGCCATGATGAAGTCACGGCCGATCACTAATGGTACATCCCCGCATTGCACGGCGCATGCGGGCGATCGTGAGCGCGCTGCGCGTGCACGTCGGTGGCGGCGTGTTCCCCGGGAACACTGCTCGTCACCGACCATAGTTTGCAGCCATTGGCCAGGGCTGTGTACATGTGATCGGCTGTGATCCATTCACAGCTGATCACTAACTGTAAACAAAGAGCTGTCACTAGCTGTTACTAGCCCTTCTCTCCTCACACACCGTTTCCAGTGTGAGGAGAGAAGAGCCAGGAGCAGTGAGTTACAGATCTTTGTATTGTAGTGTCTGCACCAGCACCACTTCTGTCCCATCGCCCCCCCAATTGTCATCTGTCACCCAACAGTCACCCCATAAAAAATGCACCTGTCACATAGAGACTGCCATCAGTGACCATCAGCGGTGCAACCGTCACCCACCAGTGACCGTGCCCTGTCACCTGTCACCCATCAGTGACCTGCCCTGTCACCCGTCACCCATCAGTGACCTGCCCTGTCACCCGTCACCCACCAGTGACCTGCCCTGTCACCCATCAGTGACCATCAGCGGTGCCACCGTCACCCATCAGTGACCTGCCCTGTCACCCATCAGTGACCATCAGCGGTGCCACCATCACCCATCAGTGACCTGCCCTGTCACCCGTCACCCACCAGTGACCGTGCCCTGTCACCCATCAGTGACCATCAGCGGTGCACCCGTCACCCATCAGTGACCGTCGCCTGCCAGTGACTGTCGCCTGTCAGTGACCGTCACCTGTCAACAATCTGTGACTATCACCTGTCACCGTCCGTGGCCTGTCACCCATCAGTGACCGTTCCCTCTCACCCGTCACCCATCAGTGACTGTGCCCTGTCACCCATCAGTGACCATCAGCGGTGCACCTGTCACCCATCAGTGACCGTTGCCTGTCAACTATCTGTGACCATCGCCCATCACACCATCACCTCTCAGTGAACGTCACCTGCCACCCATCGCACAGCCCATCAGTGACCGTCACCTGCCACCCATCTGTCACCCGTCGCACAGCTACCCGCCACACAGCCATGTCCAAAAGAGTTTATACTAGCGAGGAGGCATTCCAGATCCTCTCTATGACTGATGAGAGCACCGGGGAGTTCTCATCAGAGTCCAATTTTGATTCCGAATCAAATTCGGCATTTGAACCGATCGAGAGTAGCAATGATTCGGATGAAGAATGGGTCCCTCCTAAAAGGGCACGACACTCTGGAAACCAGGAAGCCGCCAGCAACCAGGATTATATTCCCAGGCCCAGTACCAGCTCTGCCGCCAGAAATAGGCCCCAGGAAGAAAGGCCCAGTACCAGTGCTGCCACCAGCAATAGGCCCCAGGAACAAAGGCCCAGTACCAGTGCTGCCACCAGAGATAGGCCCCGCGCACAAATGCCCAGTACCAGTGCTGCTACATCACACCTGAGTTCCAGCACAGGAAATTCAACTCCCCCAACTACTGGAGTGTCACGTCCCCCAAGAGCCAGGACCGCTACCTATATGCCAGATGGTCTTGCCAACCCAACATGGCTGCCTTCCAACTCGGGATCACCAAAAATTCCCCCTTTCACAGCACAGCCAGGTGTGCAGGCCAACACCCAAAATTTTACAGAGATCAATTTTTTTCACCTGTTTTTGCCCGACACTTTGCTGCAGTTCATTGTGGACCAGATAAATTTGTATGTCCAGCAGTATATTGCCAGCAACCCCCAATCATATTATGCCCGTCCGTTTGAGTGGAGAGATTTGAATTTGGAGGAGTTCAAATTGTTTTTGGACCTCACCCTAAATATGGGGCTTACAAAAAAAAATGAAGGACACCCACCCCATCCACCATATGCCCATGTATTCTGCCGCTATGTCCAGGTCCCGATATGAGATGAATATGAGATTCTTTCATTTTAACGACAACACCCAGTGCCCTTCCCGCAATCATCCAAATTCCGATAAGCTATACAAGATTCGCCCACTAATACATTTATTTTGTGATATAAATGAGAAGTTGCGCTGACCCCAAAAATCAAAGAAAAAAAAAGTGAACAGGTGATAAATAGCTGCTAGCACCCAAACAAACCAAGTCCCATCAAATATATAAAGAATACGTGCAACGCTAAAAATGTGAATGAATCAAAACCTAAATACACAAAATAGGTGATTACAAATAAGAAATGATATTGTTCTACACACTAAACACTGGTGAGGTGTATATAAATGTCCAAAAAAATGTGTTAAATATAAAAATGTCCAGTAGCAGTATGTTGAACTCCACAGACTGCAGTCAAAAACTGGAGTCAATGCATAAAAGGAGTCTTCTCAGACAGAGGGGGTGCTTGGACCCATGATGTTGACTGGAGACTGGAAGGCACATCAATCATGGGCAACACGACATAAACATCTAGAGTAAGGTACTCTTACCAGATCAAGTGGGACGTATCAGCCATATAGCAGTACGTCTATCAGAGCTTGTGGAAGTAGCCTCCCATGAACTCTCCCCAAAGATTCTCCCTACGATCACGATCTCCGATCGGCGAGGTTGTCACTTGGGTCACGGTCACCGATAGCCAGGACAGT
Organism: Lithobates clamitans; assembly: GCA_037952925.1. Classification (NCBI taxonomy): domain Eukaryota; kingdom Metazoa; phylum Chordata; class Amphibia; order Anura; family Ranidae; genus Lithobates; species Lithobates clamitans. The sequence continues at coordinate 6,803,270 of JBBGZY010000723.1, forward strand.
CAACGGTGGAGGTGGACAGCTCTCTCACACGCTCTCAGGTTTCAGGCAGGTTCAAAGAGACCAATCATGGATAAAAACATGGAGAAAAAAGAAAAAAGGGGCTCCACATGGCGTACGTCAAAAATAAAGGGATTTATTGAATAAAAAACCTTACAGAGTAAAAAGTGATCACTAGATGAAAATTGGTGGCAATGGTGGCAAAGCTGACTGAATCACCTATTTTGTGTATTTAGGTTTTGATTCACTCACATTTTTAGCGCTGCACGTATTCTTTATATAATAAATTTATTTTCCCAACGATTTGCAGAACTTTATGTCCCCGAGAAGAATATATGTGTGGATGAGTCCCTGGTACCATTTTCAGGCCGGCTAGGAATAAAACAATATATTCCTAGCAAAAAGGCCAAATATGGAGTCAAATTTTACAAGCTGTGTGAGAGAGCCACAGGATATCTATATGCATTCCGCATATATGAGGGAAGAGATTCCCAGCTTCAGCCCCCTGAGTGCCCGGCCTACATGGGCACAACTGGAAAAATCGTATGGGACCTGGCTTACCCACTTCTGAAAAAAGGCTATCATATATACCTGGACAACTTTTATACCATCCTGCCCCTTTTCAGACACCTATATATTGAAAAAACCCTGGCCTGTGGAACTGCGGAAGAAAAAATAGGAAGGGCTTCCCACAATCCATAGTGAACAAAAGGCTGAAAAGGGGGGAAAGAGCAACACTGAGATGTAATGAAGTGCTGGCCTTGAGGTGGAAGGATAACAGGAACGTGCACATGATGTCCACCATTCATGATGACACTACAGTTGTAGTTCAGCGAAGACGAGGTCCCATTGAAAAACCGACATGTGTCCAAGACTATAATCTCTACATGGGGGGGTGGATTTCAATGACCAAATGATTCAGCCCTATTTGTCAATAAGGAGGTCCCGATTCTGGTACAAGAAGGTAGCAATATATCTAATCTATTTGGCCATTTACAATTCCTACATAATCTACACAAAATCCACAGAAAGCCCCGCCCCCCTTCCTAAAATTCATAGAAGTAGTAGTCACGTCCCTCATTTATCAACAAAGACCCCTCCCAGAAGTACTTCGTTCTGATGCTGTTAGCCGGTTTCATGAACGCCACTTCCCGTACAACATTCCACCATCGGAAGCAGGCCGAAGACGGCAAAAAAGATGTCGTGTGTGCAGCAGAAGAGGTTTTCGAAAAGATACCAGCTTCTATTGTCCCCAGTGTCCCTCCAAACCTGGCCTTTGCATTGGTGAATGCTTCGAACTGTATCATACATCCCTAAGTTATTAGCCCATATTTTCCCCATTTTCGCTGATCATTTTCCCAAATAACCATGCCACTGCCTTCAATGTGAACTGACCCTGGCCTGCTTTTTGACTATGCCTCTGCCTACCGTTTGGACTGCTTCCACATGAACTGACCCTGGCCTGTTTTGACTATGCCTCTGCCCACCGTTTGGACTGCTTGCTCGTGAACTGACCCTGGCCTGTTTTGTGACTACGCTTCTGCCCACCAATTGGACTGCTTGCACGTTAACTGACCCTGGCCTGTTTTATGGACTATGCTTTTGCCTACCGCTTGGACTGATCTGTTGCCCTGCTACTATAGTACACAGGGGTCTCACATATGTGAGGGGCTCCAGAATAGTTTTTCCGGATGGAGATAACAATTTTTTTTGTTTTCTCCCAGTTTTGTAATTTCCGGATTAGGGTCTGGAGTCCGGAGGCTTCATAGAGATTTGGGTGGGTCGAAGCCTCTACCCCTGTGCCCCTGGGCCCTCAGCCTTCTGCTGACTTACTGCCAACATGCCTTTGCCTGCCACATGAACGAACCACACCTCTGCCTGCTACCTGGACTATGCAAATAAATTGCTGTAGCAAGAGGCAGTATGTTTATGAAGGGCTGGAGAGCAGTACAATAATGAGTGTCTGCAGGTAACAGTGTACCAGGACCAATATTATGGCTGTGCTGGCTGTCTTTGCCTGGACAATTCCTATTGACTGTGCTGTGCCGACTATAGACAATATTCCTGCCTGCTGCCTGGATAGTTATTATTGCTGTCGCTAAGCACATCCCTGACTGCTGCCTGGACCAGTGCTCTCTTCTGTGGACACTACTAAAAGCACAGGTAATACTTTTTTTTTATCCTTTCCACAATAGAATTTATTTTGGATTGTAATTCTTGGTATGTACATGCTATGTGTTAGAAATATGAAGGGCCTTCAAAAATGATAGGTTGCCAGGAAATTATCTATGTAATGTATGCTCCTAGAACGCCTGATGGTGCTACTTGGATGTTGGGCCTCTGTATGTGGCTATGCTGTGTAAAAGTCTCACACATGTGGTATCCCCATACTCAGAGGGAGTAGCAGAATGTATTTTGGGGTGTCATTTTTGCTATGTGTTGGAAATATCTTATAAATGGACAACTTTGTGTACAAAAAATGCATTTTTATTTTTTTTCCACATTTTTCAAAAACTTCTGGAAAAAAAATAACCTTTCAAAAGACTCACTATGCCTCATAGATTATACGTTGGGGTGTTTGCTTTCCAAAATGGGGTCATTTTGTGGGCAATTCCATTGTCCTGGTGCTCCAGGGCCTTCAAAAGTGTAATAGGTGGTTGAGAAATGAGATGTGCAATTTATGCTCGTAGATCGCCTGATGGTGCTACTTCAATTTTGGGCCTTTGTATGTGGCCAGGCTGTGTAAAAGTCCCACACATGTGGTATCGCCATACTCAGGAGGAGTAGCAGAATGTATTTTGTGGTGTCATTTTTGCTATATATTTGCTATGTGTTGGAAATATCTTATAAATGGACAACTTTGTGTAAAAAAATGCGTTTTCATTTTTTTTCCACATTTTCCAAAAACATCTGTAAAAAAAATAACCATTCAAAAGACTCACTATGCCTTATAGATTATACGTTGGGGTGTTTGCTTTCCAAAATGGGGTCATTTTGTGGGCAATTCCTTTGTCCTGGTGCTCCAGGGCCTTCAAAAGTGTAATAGGTGGTTGAGAAATAAAATGTGCAATTTATGCTCGTAGATCGCCTGATGGTGCTACTTCAATGTTGGGCCTTTGTATGTGGCCAGGCTGTGTAAAAGTCCCACACATGTGGTATCGCCATACTCAGGAGGAGTAACAGAATGTATTTTGGGGTGTCATTTTTGCTATGTATTTGCTATGTGTTGGAAATATCTTATAAATGGACAACTTTGTGTAAAAAAAATGCGTTTTCATTTTTTTTCCACATTTTCCAAAAACATCTGGAAAAAAAATAACCATTCAAAAGACGCATTATGCCTCATAGATTATACATTGGGGTGTTTGCTTTCCAAAATTTTGTGGGCAATTCCTTTGTCCTAGTGCTCCAGGGCATTCAAAAGTGTAATAGGTGGTTGAGAAATGAGATGTGCAATTTATGCTCGTAGATCGCCTGATGGTGCGACTTCAATGTTGGGCCTTTGTATGTGGCCAGGCTGTGTAAAAGTCCCACACATGTGGTATCCCCATATTCGGTAAGAGTAGCAGAATGTATTTTGGGGTGTAATTTGTTGTATGCATATGCTCTGTGAGAGAAATAACCAGTTAATATGAACATTTTGAAAAAAAAAAAAAAAAAATCTTCCTTTTGCAAAGAATTGTGGGAAAAAATTACAACTTAAAAAAACTCACCATGATACTTACTTAATACCTTGCAATGTCTACTTTCTAAAAAGGGGTCATTTGGGGGGTATTTGTACTTTTCTGACTTGTTAGTACCTCAAGAAATGAGATTCACCTGATGTACTGAAGGCCTGATCAGATGTTTTCAATTTTCAGTGATTGGCACCATAGTTTGTAGAATCTATAACTTTCACAAAGACCAAATAATATACACTAATTTGGGTTATTTTTACCAAAGATATATAGCAGTATAAATTTTGGCCAAAATTTATGAAGAAAAATTACTAATTTGCTAAATTGTATGACAAAAACAAAGAAAAAGGCAATTTTTCACCAAATTTACGGTCTTTTTTTATTTATAGCACAAAAAATAAAAAACCCATTAGTGATTAAATACCACCAAAAGAAAGCTCTATTTGCGTGAAAAAAAGGACACAAATTTCATTTAGGTACTTTGAATGGTCATTCAAAGTGTGAGAGCACCGAAAGCTGAAAATTGGTCTGGGCAGGAAGGGGGTTTAAGTGCCCTGTATTGAGGTGGTAAGGGGATTCATTTTTGCTGAAAGACAAGACGATAAAAAATGTAATGTCAGTCCAAACTCCCAGTATTATTTTTGGCTGAATCTAGGGTACACATATACACACACACACACACCAAACACATTCACCAAACACACACCAACGTTTAATCTTACCTTCGTTTCTGACGCTCGCTACTTCCGCTCGGACATACGTAGGCCAGCGTAATAGCTTTATATACACAGCGCATGTGTCATGCTACGCCTGCATCGCCCGCCCCTGATATTCTTTATTACGATTTGTCCCCGCCCCTTCACTCTTTGTTGTGCAGTGGCAGTATATAGAGAAAGATAGCGGAGAGATTATCTGCAAGTAGCACGGAGGAAAGCCCGGAGCCACAACCATCCAGATCCAGGAGGAGATATAAGGCCACAAACATGGCCTTTGAAGAGATGGTGGATATGGTGTCCATATTGAGAAGGGAGGACTATGATGGCAAAAAAGGATAGTACACCCAACCCAATATGCGGAAGGACAAAATAATGTCCTCGGTTGTCACGGCTCTTGAACACAAATTTGGCACTAAACGGGCTAAAGAACAATTGAGGAAGTGGTGGTCTGACCTCAAAAGTAGGGAGCCTGAACAATATTGGTGAATCAAGAAGCTGCTTAAAAAAAATAAGTACTTGTTGTGTGTTCCTAATGAGATACTTAACTTGCATGCTGATCCATATGCTTTTCGTTTATACAGCATCGTTCGTAAAGACCGTTCTTTTGAAAATACATATGATACGAAGAAACTGTAATTTTTTTTTTCGCAAAATACGATGGTACAGGGTTGGACATACATTTAGGTCTTGATAGTTTGTCATATTCCAAAAATGTGGTGATGTTGTGTAGATGTGTTTGAAACTATATTAATGCTTCTTCAAAAATGATTCAGTGTAATGTAAGGACAGGACACAGCAGCTGTTTCCACATCTGGACTCACGAGCACTAGTGTACTATGTGACACCAGAGTCAATTTTTGGGGGTAATACACATAGGGGCTCCAGGGGATACTTGAGGTGTCTGCATCTGTGAAACTTGCATGAAAATGTGTATTTTTTTGCATTTTTGGGCAGAGTGAATTTCAATCCTGTCTCCCAAATTTTTGGGGCAACAAAATGACAATTGTCCGCAACCTCTAACCAACGTTTCTTATTCGTTATTCAACACTGAAATATCACTGTGTTTCAACTATACCTTTTGTTTAATTCTCATAGGGGAAAAAAGACTCAGACAACAATCCGAAGGTCCCAGGACCCCCCCAAGTCACCAGCCTGCAGGTGAAATTACCCCAAGCCCCAGCCCAAGATCACGCCCACCCGACGAGCTGGAGGAAGGAGAGGTGGAGGAAGTGTGCGGTATTTCCACCCCACCAAGTGAGTGACTGACACCCAGCTTAAGTTAATCTATTTAGGCGTGCATATTTTAACAATTTTTTTAATCACAAATTTTAGGTGATGTTCTGGTTGTGGAAGGCCAAGCGGCCAAGGCCAAGCGGAGGAGCCATTTAGCACAGACAGTGCACAAAGACTCATTGGGCAGATAATGGTGTGGAATGGCCAAATTGATAGAATGCGTGACCAAATTGACAGCATGAGAAATCGGCTGGACAGCATGCAACAGGAAATGAAGAACATGATTGATGTTTTGGGCAGAATCTAATAACTTTTTGCCTAAAAACATCAATCATGCTCTTCATTTCATTGTCAAGTTTTATGTGTATAAAATGTTTTTACTTGATAAATACTAATGCAAAAATTTAGCAGATGCACACGGTGTGTCATCATGTGCTATCTTCCATCAGGGGATATCAATATACTTGTTTTGTGTTTGCAACCCCTTCATCAGAAAAATTTTATTTTGTGAGAGGAAGAAAAGGATTGCACACCCAAAACACGTCCATTGCTCCCCCATGATGGGAGATAGCACATGTTGACTTGAACCTTTTTTAATCCCAAATTGTGAGTGTTACATTTATTCATAGATTCAATATATATTTACCCTTTTAGATATGTGGTCAGTAAATGCAATGATTAAAACACACAAAACAAAGAATGTAATAAAAGAGATTTACTTAGCTTCGATTAAAGATGTATTACAGATGTTACAATACAGGATAAATTCAGAATTCAATCCAGGGAACCCCTCAACTTCTGAATTCTGGAAGCCGACAGCCTGTTCAAGATCTAGGACCACTCATGTCCTCAACGAGGTTCACCGGCCTGCTCTATTATCTGACCTTTTAAAGGCTAGATGGAAGGCGCGAAAAAGCTGGTTTTATCTAGTACTAACAAAGCCTATCCCAAGATAGCCTATCCCAAGACAATGTGACCATCTGTGAATGACCGTCTGTGGGCTCAGAAACATACATTATACATATATAGAAATATATATATATGTAATCACCATAAAACTATTACTAAGTTTCTTGTAATTCAATAACTAAAGTTATATATGAATATAGACCCATACTACATTGAGCATCTGCCCAATTTTTGGTTTACATGGGTGACATCACCAGCACCGTTATTAGCATGTTGAACTTTGTAAGTTCCTGTTATTTTTGGTTCTCACGTTTTTAAAAACCCTGTTGTCAAGCCAAATTTTGTAAACAATGTATATTTTATACAAATATGCCTAAACATAAACATGTTCAAACAAAATGCACCTTTCAATGTGCACACAGTAAAATGTTTTTACTACTACAATGTGTGTGGCTTATTATTTATCAATAACAGTTTGTTATTTTTTTGTGTGGTTAGGTTACAGTGACAAAGGGCCTTATTAACTAAAGGGAAATGCACTTGCCACTACAAGTGCACTAGGAGACAGACAAAACTAAATGCTAACAATAATCAAAACAAGAGATTGTTGCTAAAAATTTTGGATTTTTTTTATTACAATATTAAAGCTCTTGTGGCATATTTTTTGCGCTATAAACAAAAGAAGAGCGACAATTTTGAAAAAAACACAATATTTTTACTTTTTGCTATAATAAATATCCCAATTTTTTTTTTTAAAAACTAATTTTTTCCTCAGTTTCGGCCGATACGTATTCTTCTACATATTTTTGGTAAAAAAAATCGCAATAAGCATATATTGATTGGTTTGCGCAAAAGTTATAGCATCTACAAAATACGGGATAGATTTATGGCATTTTAGAAAAAAAAATATTTATTTATTTTTTTTACTAGTAATAGCGGCGATCGCGATTTTTTTTCGTGACTGCGACATTATGGCGGACACATCGGACCATTCACATTTATACAGCGATCAATGCTATAAAATTGCATTGATTACTGTGTAAATGTGACAGGCAGTGAAGGGGTTAACCACTAGGGGGCGGGGAGGGGTTAATTGTGTTTCCTAGGGAATGCTTCTAACTGTAGGGGGAGGGGACGCACAAGGGGAGGAGACCGATCAGTGTTCCTCCGTTCTGGGAACACAGATCGCTCTCCTCTCACCTGACAGGCTGTGGATCTGTGTGTTTACACACACAGATCCACGGTCCGGCCCGGTTAACAGGCAATCGCGGGTGCCCGGCGGACATCGCGGCCGCCGGGCACACGCACCGGGTCCCGAGTGACGTGGCGGGCGCGCACGCGCGCTCCCTAGGCGGCCGGGAACCCGAGGCCGTCATATGACGTCCACCCAGGATGGGAGATCCCATTCCAGGATGTCATATGTCTATAGGCCGGTATTGAAGTGGTTAAATACCCTCCTCTCAGGGGTGAGTGTCCTTTGGGGGAACGACCTCATCAAGTGCTCGCCGAGAGCAAACGCTTCATCAGCAATGAAAACTGAGGGGAGTCCATCCACATTCTGGTCATCAGGTGGCAATCCCAGGCCACCAGTCTGGAGACGCTGGCGCAGCTCGGTCTGTGCAAAGACTCCTCCGTCAGACATCCAGCCATTCATCCCCACGTCCACGAACTTGCAATTGTGCCGAGACCACCGTCATCAAAACTACACTATGGAACCCCTTATAGTTGTAGAAATAAGACCCCGAATGGGGTGGTGGCACAATGTGGACATGCTTCCCATCGATCGCCCCGACACAGTTGAGAAAGTCCCAACGGTCAGCGAACTGGGAGGCCACAGTCTGCCATTCCTGTGTGTTCGAAGGAAACTGTGGAGTCAAACAAGAAAAAAAAAATATAAGTACTTTTAAACATAACTTGGATATCAGATTACACAAAAACATTATTGAACAACAGCAGTCGAACATTCTTAATATGTGTTATTTTTATGCAAAAAAATATAAACATAAGGCCCACTTATAAGATTACTTACCCCCTCTGATAGACCATTGATCAATTTGTGTGTGGGGGTAGGGGTTCTAATTGGGGCCAAGAACACACCTGACAGTTGCCAACATTTGAGGGGGTGGGGGAGGGGTTATAATTGGGGCCAAGAACACACCTGACAGTTGCTAACATTTGAAGGGGTGGGGGAGGGGTTCTAATTGGGCCTAAGAACACACCTGACAGTTGCTAACATTTGAGGGGGTGGGGGAGGGGTTCTAATTGGGGCCAAGAACACACCTGACAGTTGCAAACATTTGAGGGGGTGGGGGAGGGGTTCTAATTGGGCCCAAGGACACACCTGACAGTTGCTAACATTTGAGGGGGTGGGGGAGGGGTTCTAATTTGGCCCAAGAACACACCTGACAGTTGCTAACATTTGAGGGGGTGGGGGAGGGGTTCTAATTGGAGCCAAGAACACATCTGACAGTTGCTAACATTTGAGGGGGTGGGGAGGGGTTCTAATTGGGCCCAAGAACACACCTGACAGTTGCTAACATTTGAGGGGGTGGGGGAGGGGTTCTAATTGGGCCCAAGAATACAACTGACAGTTGCTAACATTTGAGGGGGTGGGGGAGGGGTTCTAATTGGGCCCAAGAACACACCTGACAGTTGCTAACATTTGAGGGGGTGGGGGAGGGGTTCTAATTGGGGCCAAGAACACACCTGACAGTTGCTAACATTTTAGGGGGTGGGGGAGGGGTTCTAATTGGGCCCAAGAACACACCTGACAGTTGCTAACATTTGAGGGGGTAGGGGAGGGGTTCTAATTGGGGCCAAGAACACACCTGACAGTTGCTAACATTTAAGGGGGTGGGGGAGGGGTTCTAATTTGGCCCAAGAATACACCGGACAGTTGCTAACATTTGAGGGGGTGGGGGAGGGGTTCTAATTGGACCCAAGAACACACCTGACAGTTGCTAACATTTGAGGGGGTGGGGGAGGGTAAAACAGTACAATGGAGCTGACAATATACATTGTTCAAGAGACTATAGGCTACAGGTATAAATGGACCCAGGATTGCATGGTGGGGAAGTTATTGAAGGTAAATATGTATGTAGGGCAAAAAAATGATTAATGTAAAAAAATAGGCATGCATGAAGATAAAGGGGACATTCACAGCATATTCTAAGCATGGTAATTAGGTAACAAGGACATTTAGACAATACATTAGTAAACATTAAATACATATCATGTAATGTTAAAGGAAAAAACTTACCTTCATATAGTCCTTCTGCAGGACCTGAATAATAGCAGAACAGGTCTCTGGGATTATGATCCCCAGAGCCTGGGGGGAGATGCCTGTCGAGAACTTCAAGTCCTGAAGACTTCTCCCAGTTGCCAAGTAACGTAAAGTGGCAACTAGCCTCTGCTCCGCAGTGCTGGTTTGCCTCATGCAGGTATCCTGCCTGCTGATATAGGGGGTCAGCATAGCCAGCAGACGTTCAAAAACGGGGTCCGTCATCCTGAGATAATTCCTGAAATCCTCAGGATTATTCTCCCGGATCTCACGGACCAAAGGCATATGCGAGAATTGTTCACGCTGGCGCAACCAATTCTTCGTCCATGAACTCCTCCTCGCCATGTTCATGGACTGGACTCGGGTCAAAGTATTAACCCCAACACCAAGTCCCCACGCAGCACGAACTCGAGAACGAGTATGTCCACGCAACATGGCATCAAAACGGTCAGCTGGTCAAACAAACAAACTTAGAACAAACGCACTGAAGAACAGCAAGGCCTATGAAGAGTGACCTGAAAATCAGGAACGAGCAGACCAGAACGGCCTGCTAGGCAGGTTACGAACTGACCAACATGCACTGAAAAGCAGATACAAACCTCACAAGCACAAACTGAACCGCAGAAAACGATCGAAATAAGCTGAAGTTTGAAAAGCGCGAATTGTCTCTAACCAAACTTCTACTAACACGAGATAAACACGAGATTAGCAGAAGGAGCCCAAAGGGTGGCGTAGTGGGGCTTGAACTTCCTTTTTCTAGTCCCGTTGTACGTGCTGTACGTCAACGCATTCAAAACCATCGGACTTTTGGAGTTATAGTGTGTGTCCAAGTCCGTCCGTTTTTAAGTCCGGCGCACCTACGCTACAAAGTCCGTTGAAAAGATCGCCGGACCAAGTATGCCGTAAAGTCCGTTCGTGTGTACGTGGCATAAGGCACACTATTGGACCTTTTTTATTCTAAATTTATATAACCTTTAACATTGTAATAAAATAATACCTTTTCTTCTACTTTAAATGTTCAAATTGTCTAATGGGTTGCTCCTATTGTGACATGTTTTTTCTACAGATATATCCAAAAAAAACTTTAGCTGGATCCTGATGAAGGGGGCACGAAATGCATAGAGATTATGGCTCCATTGAGCTATGAATCTAATGTCTCAACAATTATGTCAGCATCTTGAATATATACTTGCGATCTATCTTTCACGGTGAAATATTTGTACTGTACATGTTTTTTATGAAATACAAAATAAATATTATCATTTTATATACTTGATTTATCATTTTATTTAGCACCACTTTCCTAAAGTCCCATGGGCAATTCCTTTTTTTGTTTTTTGTTTTTGCAGCGATAATCTTTGTTTTCTCCCGGTGAGGGTGGCTTCCCCCACCCACCCTCGCCCCCCTGCCGGGAGCAGAAAATAGCTCGGCAGGCGGAATTCCTCTGTCAGCAATATCCATGTTGATGGGGAATCATGCAAATGTCTTTCCTTTCCTGTGGTTACAGGAAAGAAACTTGCATTATGTATGGCCGGCCTAACATTCCTAGAAAAAGGCAAAAGGTCATTGTCTTGAAGTGCCCACTATGAGACTGACACAACTCTTAATTGTATAGACTTTGGACATAGTTTTGATATCAGTTATGCTGAGAAGAGTGACTGCTAAATAAGGTGGTCACATAGATGTGCATCCAACTAAGCAAGTTTAAAGCGTTTGTTAACCTCCCCCCCAAAAAAATCCTGTTCCCTTAAAGCATGTTATATGACACAGTGCTTGCGCTTTTCATTTGGCTCCCTGTAACACCTAAAAAACCTGGCTGATCCTGCCTGGCTATGCCCCCTCTGTATGCTGACCACGATATATCATGGCTGCTGAGCCCTGACACCGTGGCCAGAGTACATGCCTCCATCATCCGCAGCCTGCTCTACTGTGTCTGTGTCACCTGTGTCCTCCTCCCCCTCTCCTCCCTGCCTATCTGCTCGTACAATTCCCCCCTTCCATTCTGCTGCTCTCATATCTGCTACTAAATGCTCCCACCCTCTCTATACCATTATAATAAGTGTCCCTGTGCCTGTGTTATGTAAAAAATCTGCCCGATTGTACCTATATGAGTGTGGCTCCCGGCGCTTAGCTGACTGTTGGTTCTCTCTCCACCCTTCCCCTCCTCCCCGGCTGATGTCAGTGGGAGGGCTCAGTTCCGCCCACTGCAGCTGTGAGCCGGAGAGAGAGAAGAGAGCTGACAATCAGCTGAGCATCGAGAGCTCATATAGGTACAATCGGGCAGATTTTTTACATAACACAGGCACAGGGACACTTATTATAATGGTACAGAGAGGATAGGCGCATTTAGTAGAAGTGGGTTAACAACCATTTAAAAGAATTATAAACCTAACTACCCTGTCCCTTGTGTTTTTCACCTGCATACAATTTTCATTGATTATATTGTTTCATGGTGTTATTTATTGTCCTATATGCACAGCCTATAGTAGAGTAAATCTCACATTCTAATGTCAGAAATGCTGTTTGTGTTCAAGCATGCAACAAGCGGCATGGCACTGCACAGGTTAATGCATGACTTCTGTTTGTAGTCTAAGTGCTGACATTTCCTGTGAAGAAACTACATATCACACATTCCCCAGCTCTCTTAATCTAGTGCTCTTCAGGTGAGAGCTAATCAGTAATTGTATATGAAATAGACTAAGAATTCTGAGCAATTAACAGAGGGATTACCATGCAGCATTTCATAACATTAACACTCCCACATTTTTGATGCAACACAGAGGAAATGGTGAGGCATGAATTATGACCAGGAATAAGATGTTGCCTATTCTTTCATGAATAGGGACAAGCGAGGTGAGTGAATACATGGACACAGTGGCGGTTGGTGTTTAACATTTTTGGGGGGGCGCAAACAAACTGAAAAATTCTGAAAAAAAAACATCAAATGCTGCCACTGTGCCATCAAACGCAGCCACTGTGCCATCAAATGCAGCCACTGTGCCCATCAAATGCTGCCAGTGTGCCATCAATTGCAGCCACTGTGCCATCAAACGCAGCCACTGTGCCATCAATTGCAGCCACTGTGCCATCAAACGCAGCCACTGTGCCATCAGTTGCTGCCAGTGTACCCATTAAATGCTGCCAGTGTGCCCATCAAATGCTGCCACTGTGCCATTAAATGCTGCCAGTGTGCCCATTAAATGCTGCCAGTGTGCCCATTAAATGCTGTCAGTATGCCCATCAAATGCTGCCAGTGTGCCCATTAAATGCTGCCACTGTGCCATCAAATGCTGCCAGTGTGCCCATAAAATGCTGCCAGTGTGCCCATTAAATGCAGCCAGTGGTTGGCCCATTAAATGCCGCCAGTGTGACCCCCCCGCGCACTCACCGTCTGCCTGGCACTTACCCTGTCTTGGTGGGGCAGCGGGTGATGGCGACGAGTGGGATCCTTCAAGCCTGCGTCTCCTGCCATCCTCATCTCCTGACTCCTGTTCTCACCTCCTGATAGGCGTCCAATGGGGGCGCCTGTCATTTCAGCCAGTCAGGTGACAGGTAACAAATCCAAGCACCTGATTGGCGGAGAGGCGGTTCAGTGTTATGAAGGTGAAGATTAATTTGCTTTCCTAACACAGCTGAGCGAACTGCGAGCGCCAAGCACGGCGCTTGCAGGTCACTGTTTTTGACGCCTATTAGAGCCTATGGCTCTAATCAGGTGCTTCAAAAACACCCCAAACGGCTGTAATTCAGGCGCCCAGCGCCCGAAAGGGGGCCGGGGGCCTGAATATAGGGTGTCAGCGCTGGCCATGGATAGATTCATGCAATGCTCAAATTTATCCATAGTGCGCCCTTATTGCACAGGCCGCCACTGCATGGACATAGGGGAATTGATCAACCATGAAACTACAAACTGCAGGAGCAACATGTGAGCCAGTTATTTCGAAGAAAAGCAAACAACACAGGGAATTTAACTTAATTAATACTTAGTTAAAACAAAAAAACTTTTGATAGTGTACAATGCCTTTAAAGGATGAGCAAATCCACTTGAATCCACAATTTGGTGAACCTGAACCCAAGGATCATTGGCAAACCTGTGCTCTGAATGTCAGTGAATGAGTCAATAAGTAAATTTGATTTACTTTTATGATTTAGCAGATGTGTTATCATTGCATAAGGGCTATTTGAATTGTACTAGTAAACTTGAAATAAGGATATACTGTATATGTCTTCATGATGTGGCACACTCATAATACTGTGTGCTATGTCATTGGTATATAAAGTGTTTACTTACTAGCCTATTGGCACACATGCCCCTGGTCAGAAAAATAAGTGGGACACACAAACTCTTTAACCACTTGCCTACAGTGCACTTTCACCCCCTTTCTGCCCAGACCAATTTTCAGCTTTCAGCGCTCTCATATTTTGAATGACAATTACTCAGTCATGCAACTTTGTACCCAAATTAAATTTCGAAATCTGTGAGGCATATTGAGTCTTTTGAATGGTTCATTTTTTTCCAGAAGTTTTTGAAAATTGTGAAAAAAAATGAAAACGCATTTTTTTTATACAGTTGTCCATTTTTAAGAAATATTCCAACACATAGCATGTACTTAGCAAAAATAAAACCCCAAAATACATTCTGCTACTCCTCCTGAGTATGGTGATACCACATGTGTGAGACTTTTACATAGCCTGGCCACATACAGAGGCCCACCAGTGAAGTAGCACCTTCATGCATTCTACAAGCATAAATTACACATCTCATTTCTCAACAACCTATTACAGTTTTGAAGGCCCTGGAGCACCAGGACAATGGAAATGCCCACAAAATGACCCCATTTTGGAAAGCAAACACCCCAACGTATAATCTATGAGGCATAATGAGTCTTTTGAACGGTTCATTTTTTTCCAGAAGTTTTTGGAAAATGTAGAAAAAAAATGAAAACGCATTTTTTTCCCACAAAGTTATCAATTTTTAAGATGTTTCCAACACATAGCATGTACATAGCAAAAATGACACCCCAAAATACATTCTGCTACTCCTCCTGAGTATGGTGATACCATATGTGTGGGACTTTTACACAGCCTGACCACATACAGAGGACCACCATTGAAGTAGTACCTTCAGGTGTTCTACAAGCATAAATTACACATCTAATTTCAGGACAACTTATCATTTTTGAAGGCTCTCATATTTCTAACACATAGCCTTTACATAGCAAAAATTGCACTCTAAAATAAATTCTATTGAGGAAAGGGTAAAAAAAAGTATTAGCTGCGGTTTTAGTAGTGTCCCCAGAGGAGAGAATTGGTCTAGGCAGCAGGCAGCAGGCAGGGATTTGCTTAGTAACAACAATAGTAATTAGCCAGGCAGCAGGCAGAAATATTGTCTATAGTCAGCACAAGGATATCGTGAGCACAGCCAATGCATTTGTCCATAGAAATTGTCCAGGCAGAGACAGCCAGCACAGCCATAATATTGGTCCTGGTACAACGTTACCTGCCTGCACTCATTATTGTACCTCTCTCAAGCCCTTCATAAACATACTGCCTCTTGCTACAGCTAATTATTTGCATAGTCCAGGTAGCAGGCAGAGGTGTGGTCAGTTTATGCGGCAGGCAGAGGCATGATGGCAGTAAGTCAGCAGCAGGCTGAGGGCCACAATCAGGTAAGACCTGTGCACAGGGACACAGAGGTAGAGGCTTCACCCACCCAAATCTCTATGAAGCCTCCGGACTCCAGACCCTAATCCAGAAATTACTAAACCCGGAGACAACAAAAAAAATTGTTTTCTCTATCCGGAAAAACATTTTTCTGGAGCTCCTCACATGTGAGACCCCTGTGTACTACAGTAGCGGGGCAACAGATCAGTCCAAGTGGTAGGTAAAATCATAGTCCATAAAACAAGCCAGGGTCAGTTCACGTGCAAGTAGTCCAAGCGGTCGGCAGAAGTGTAGTTGATAAAACAGGCCAGGGTCAGTTCACATGGAAGCAGTCCAAACGGTTGGCAGAGGCATAGTCAAGAAACAGGCCAGGGTCAGTTCACGTGGAAGGCAGTGGCATGGTTATTTGAGGAAGCATGGGATATGGTCAGCACAGATGATGAAAATGGAGAAATGGTTAAGAATATGGGCTAATATTTTAGGGATGTGTGATATAGTCTGAAGCATTCACCAATGCAAAGGCTGGGTTCGGAGGAACACTGGGATCAATGGTAGCTGGTATCTCTTCGAAATCCTCTTTCGCTGCATACTCAACATCTTTTTTGGCATCTTCGGCCTGCTTCAGGTGGTGGAATGTTGTCCAGGAAGTGGCGTTCGTGAAGTCGGCAAACAGCATCAGAGTGAAGGTTTTCTGGGGGGGGGGGGGTCTTTGATGGTAGATAAGGGACGTAAAAACTTCTTCAATGAATTTTAGGAAGTGGGCAGGGCTTTCCAGTGGATTTTGCGTGAATTATGTAGGCATTAGAAATGGCCATATTAATTAAACATATTGCTACTTTCTTGTACCAGAAACGGAACCTCCTTATTGATAAATAGGGCTGAAGCATTTGGTCATTGAAATCCACCCCCCTCATGTAGAGATTGTAATCTTGTACACATGTTGGCTTTTCAATGGGACCTCGTCTTCTCTGAACTTCAACTGTAGTGTCATCATGGATGGTGGACATCATGTACACATTCCTGGTATCCTTCCACCTCAAGGCCAGCACTTCATTGCATCTCAAAGTTGCTCTTTCTCTTCTTCGCAATTTCTTATTTACTATGGCTTGTGGGAAGCCCTTCCTATTCTTTCTGGAGGTTCCACAGGCCAGGGTTTCTGCGTGGTATAGGTGTTTGAAAAGGGGCAGGCTGGTGTAGAAGTTATCCAGGTATATGTGGTAACCTTTCTTCAGCAGCGGGTATGCCAGGTCCCATACAATTTTACCAGTTGTGTCCATGTAGGCCGGGCAATCAGGGGGGTGAAGCTGGGAATCTCTTACTCCGTATATGTGGCACGCATACAGATTTCCTGTGACTCTCGCAAAACTTATAAAATTTCACTCCGTATTTGGCCCTTTTGCGAGGAATGTATTGCTTTATTCCTAGCCGGCCTAAAAAGGGTACCAGGGACTCATCTACACATATATGCTGATTGGGGACATAGAGTTCTGCAAATCATTGGGAAAAGAAATTAACGAGTGGGCGAATTTTATATAATTTATCGTAATTTGGATGATTGTGGGGAGGGCACTGGGTGTTGTCACTGAAATGAGGAAAAGCGCATTGTCATCTCGTATCGGGACCTGGACATTACGGAAGAATAAATGGGCATGTGGTGGATGGGGTTGGTGGACCACTAGGCATGTCCTTCGTTTTTTTTTGTAAGCCCCATGTTTATGGTGAGGCCTATAAACACTTTGAACTCCTCCAGAGTCAAATCCTTCCACTCAAATGGACGGGCTTATGATGATTGGGGGTTGTTGGCAATATGCTGCTGGGCATATAAATTGGTCTGGTCCAGGATGAATTGCAGCAAAGTGTCGGTCAAAAATAAATAAAAACAATTGATTTCAGTAAAATTTTTGGGTATTGGCCTGCACACCTGGCTGTGCGGTGAAAGGGGGAATTCTTGCTGATCCTGAGTCTGAAGGCAGCCATGTTGGATTGGCAAGACCAGCTGGAAGATGTGTAGCGGCCCTTGCTCTTTGGGGACGTGGTACTCCAGTGATGGTAGTTGGGGGATTTGAAGTTCCTGTGCTGACATTTGGGCATGATGCTGCGGTAGTGCTGGTACTGGGCCTGGGTATTTCTTGTGGTCTTTCGCTGGCGGCAGCGCTGGTAGTGGGCCTTTGGTTTTGGGTTCTATTGCTGGCGGCAGCACTGGTACAGGGCCTGGGAATTTGATCCTGGGGTATATTGCTGGTGGCTGCCTGGTTTCCATAGCGCCGTGCCCTTTTAGGAGGAATCCATTCTTCCTCTGATTCATTTGCTGATCCACTACTATCGATCGGTTCTAATGCTGAATTTGATTCACAATCGGAATTGGCATTTGAATCTAATGAGATCTCCCTGCTGCTCTCATCAGTCATGGGGAGGATCTGGAACGCCTTGTATATAAACTTTTGGATATTTTTCTGATGGGCTGTGTGACGGGTGACAGGTGACGGTCACTGATGGGTGACAGGTGATGGGTGACAGGTGACGGTCACTAATGGGCAACAGGTGACGGGTGATGGTCACTGATGGGTGACAGATGACGGTTGAGGTCAATGATGGGTGACAGGTGACGTGTGACGGTCACTGATGGGTGACAGGTGACAGATGATGGTCTCTGATGGATGACAGGTGACGGGGGACAGTCACTGATGGCAGTCTCTGCTGGTGACTGGTGCACTTTATGGGACTGATAGGTGACAGATGAGGGTCACGGATGGGTCACTGATGACGTTCACTGACGATGGTCACTGATGGGTGACAGGTGCACCGCTGATGGCAGTCTCTAACGATGACAGGTGCACTTTATGGGCACTGATGGGTGACAGGTGCACTTTGTGGGCACTGACGGGTGGCAGGTGTTTACCCTTGTCGGTAAAGAGCAGTGTTCCTGGGAACACGCCGCCACCGCCATGACTGCGATGCGCGCTCCCGATCGTGGGCATGTGCGGTCTTAAGAGGGGAATACCCATTTGTGATTGGCTGTGACGTAATCACGGCCGATCACATGGTGAACAGCCATTCCCAATGGCTGTTCACC
The DNA here is from genome assembly GCA_037952925.1 of Lithobates clamitans. Lineage (NCBI taxonomy): Eukaryota > Metazoa > Chordata > Amphibia > Anura > Ranidae > Lithobates > Lithobates clamitans. The sequence continues at coordinate 6,821,816 of JBBGZY010000723.1, forward strand.
CCTGTCGGTGACACGCTGTGTCTCGTGGACATGCCGCCACCGACTGTGCAGGGCTGCTCACCCGCGATTGTGCGCATGCTCTGTGTGAATGGGCCACCGTCATATGACGGCAGCCCAGACCAAGAGCCGCACCGCTCCGCCGTCATATGATAGTGGGCGGGGCAGCAACAGGTTAAAGAAGCCCAGGTAAGAGAGGGACCCAATGTGTGCTCTGCAAAGAGGAAGGGAAATGCTAAGTTGTTTATAATCGCATCTTTACAATTGCATCTTGTAGGACACCAGGATGGGCCAGCCACCCAAAAAGAACAGACTGCGGCCGCCGGCTGCAGTTAGAGAGGAACACAAAGCAGTGATAGTGATTCCTACCCCTACCTTCTCCCCCCAGCAGCTGATTGGGCACTCACTCCTATTTGGAACATCCAAATAGTCTCGTTAGTTTCGTTACGCCTGTAACTTAATCATGGGATCCCATGATTAAGTTACAGGCGTAACGAAACATGTCGGGGGCGTGGTCGAGCGAAGGATAAACACCACGTACTAGTGACAGGAGGAAGCAAGCTCTGTGGTTCACCTATTGGGGGAGACGGTGGGTCCATCTGACTGGCGGGCGAGGAGAGGGTGAGAGAGTCTTCTTACACGTCAGCTGTGGTAGGGTCCGCCTTGACCGCATACCCCCTAGGAGGTTTATCCAAGTTGCTGTGTTGGTATTGCATACAGAGTGCCGTGGGATTTGCTGTGATTTTATATTGTTTACACAATGTGAGTGGAACCTTTGGAGTGTAATTTAAAGTGTGTGTTATTAAAAGTTTTTACGGTATCACACTATTGGGAGTTCTTTTTCATTTTTATATGGAACGAATTACCGGATGGAATATATTTAACCCTTACCGATAGCCTTGAAACTTCTATGCTTTATAGCCTCATACGAAAGTGGAGGCATAAGGAGCTGGTGAGTGGCTGTCCATAGGGAGAGTGATCACTGAACACTTAGGTGTGGTGGAAGGATTAATTACACTTCAGAAATACAAAGGACTTGCTGTGGCACAGTTGATGTTTTTTTCTGATCACGATCACGGACATTTTGTACACATGTGTGTATTTTCCACAGACTTTATTTTTGTATTCACATAGTTATTGTGTGACATTTAGATATTGTCATTTGCTTTAAATGCTATATATTGTGTGTATCTTGCAAAGCTATAGGGACGGACACATATGATTGTAAGCAGCACTGGCACTGAGTCACTTTATGTACCGTGTTTTATTTGGTGTTTTTTATTTCATTTGGTTTAATGGTATTATTCTATTTATTCATGTATATAGATTGTTTAATATACACCCATAAAAGTGTGTTCACTAGATTAGATAATTCACTGTAAAAGGTGGGAATATATACTTTTTCTTTGAGATAGCGCCACGTTTAATTCTTCACGTGGGGTGTAGTGCACCATTTTCACGTCACAGATTTGAATATTTTTTGTACAGTTTATACTCACTAAGTGGCAGCTATAGTTAGGCTATACCAACCGATAATAATCATTATTTAGGTTGACTTTCCGAGGCGCAGTGGTGGTCAACTAAGTATAGGGTGGCTATTATACCTAGAAGAACCGTTTATTAACCATTTAAATAACTGTTGTATATTTTGTTGATTATTTTCAGTTTTAAAAAATAAAAAAGGAAATTGTATTTTAATCAAGTAAATATAAGATATTGCACACGGATATTTTATATTTACCATCTGCAACCAGCAGGTGAAGCTGTAAGGCTAGCAGCTGTTTTTAATGACTGAATGACTCAAATAAATGTCACACTGTTTTGAATGGCTGATTGACTCAGAGGAATGACACACTCCACCCCTTTGGTAGCAGATAAAAGCTAAAATTTAGTATGAAGTTTTCTAAGTAGAAAACCGAGCATGGTTTTCAAACAAATTGTCATACATTCAACCTATAAGAAATGTGTTTTTATAATAATAATTAAAAAAAAAAATTCATAAATGTTAAATGTTCAAAACAATGAGATGACAAAACTATTATAATTGTATTTTATTATTGTAGAATAACCAGTGCATACCCAGTGCATGGTAATAATTGTAATATATGGTGCACGATAATCGTAATATGCATGAAAAGCATTGTATAATATTGTTATTAAGATATTGTGTTTAAAAAGTAAGTTGAAATGCTGTAATGATTTCAGCCACTGTCTGGCAGGAAACATAATCTGTTAAATATTTTTACCATCTAGCTGCAAGTATCTTATACTAACTCTGCAGTTATTAATTTTCCAAAAATGAAAAGCATGATCTAAAATTGTAAAATTCCGGACATAATATTCTCAAAGTATCCCTTGAGGGACATAGCTGGAGGAAAGTTCTGGTTTATACTAATTACATCTTATGCTAAGCAAAAGAGGAAACATTCTCACGGTTCAAGTTTATCATGTACAGGGTACAGCGGTAGGATTTATTCAAATCATAATGAGTGCTTATTAGATTCATATGTAAAGAATATTCTTTTTACAATGTTTCATTGCAGGCTAAAGCTTAACGTTCCGTCTCATTGACTAATTCTTGCTTACAAAATAAGGTAAATTAAAAGTTATTTTCAAGATTAATTTGGGACAATCTACCAAGGGTGACTTGAAAAGGTCTCTGTCTTAAGTAGCCCCTTGGAAAACTTAAGTCTATTATTGCTGCTCACATTATTTGTTGCTTAAAGTAGTGGATTTTAATCACGTGTTGGTTTTTAAACATGAATCACGTTTGCAATAAAACCACATTTTTGGATCTTCATATTTCGATGTGGTGCTCCAATCTTCTGTTCCAACTATTATGCCGCGTACACACGGTTGGACTTTTCGTCTACAAAAGTCCGGCAGCCTGTCCGACAGACTTTTGGCGGACTTTTGGCGGACTTGCGGCAGACTTGCGGCAGACTTGCGGCAGACTTTCTTACAAACGGACTTGCCTACATACGATCACACAAAAGTCCGACGGATTCGTACGTGATGACGTACACCGGACTAAAAAAAGGAGGTAGCCAATAGCTGCCCTAGCGTGGGTTTTTGTCCGTCGGACTACCACACAGATGAACGGATTTCTGGGTCCGGCGTAGTTACGACGTAAAGATTTGAAGCATGTTTCAAATCTAAAGTCCGTCAGATTTGAGGCTGGAAAAGTCCGCTGAAAGTCCGCTGAAAGTCCGGGGAAGCCCACACACGATCAGATTGTCAGCCAGCTTTAGTCCGTCGGCGTCCGTCGGACTTTTGTAGACGAAAAGTCCGACCATGTGTACGCGGCATTACACATTATTTGGTGGACTGGAGTCCAACAAGTGAAATGAAATGGTTACCACAGAGATCCAGTGTGCCTGGATATGCTGCAGTGCCACATCTGAACAGTGGACCTGCAATTGAAACAAGGTAAATTAAAACTGAGAATACCATGGATTGTCCAGATGGAGGAACACACCAAGTGTTGGTATATATTTCAGTCCCAGGCATTCCCTTTTTAACCACAAAATTGGTTGTTTGCATGGCTAGTAAACCATAACATTTCTGTACACTTGAGCAGAAACAATTTTTTCTATTTGAATTACTCTTAGGTTTATGAGAGTCAAAGCATTTCTTTATATTAGTAATTAATGTGATATAATTTGGAATATATGCCAGCTCATAGCAAAAAGTCCATTGGGAAACACAAGTTTGAAATTACTTGTATCCCTTTTATTTACAAATTACTAAAAGCTAGTTTGTTTCTATGTAACTGAATGTTGCATTTATACACTTCATGTGCTAAAGGTTTTTTGCAAATTTATTTTGCCCCAATAAAAATACTTGCTATGAATCTGAAATGTGCTTCTCCTTTCAAATCCCATCATTTAGGTTGTGTTCTTGGAATAAACATTAGAATAAAGTGACAAATGTACTAGCTGCCTGGTGTTGACTGATGCTCACAGTAAAAAGGGTGAATGCGGTGTTATACAAAATGACAAAGGGACTACAAAGGATTCAAGATTCATTCAACTAAAACTTGCATATTGTCAATGTACAATGTTTTGTTACATAGTTAATCTGGTTAAAAAAAGAGGCAAGACCATCCAGTTCAACCAACAAAAAACCCAGAAAACATACATATGTACAATCCTATACCCACAGGTGATCCAGAGGAAGGCAAAAACAAAAAACAAAAAAAAACACCAATAAAGGAAATGAAATGATCCAATTTGCTCCAGCGGGAGAAAAAAATCCTTCCTGATACCCCAACAAGCTAATCCCTGGATCAACATTATCTATAAATATTGGTATCCAGTTAAATAATGTGTATTTAGGAAAAAAAAACAGGCTTTTTTTAAAACAATCCACTGAGCTGGCCAGAACCAGCTCTTAAGGGAATCTCTTTCACATTTTCACCACTCTTATGCCCTGTACACACGATCGGACATTGATCGGACATTCCGATAACAAAATCCATTGGATTTTTTCCGACGGATGTTGGCTCACACTAGTCTTGCATACATACGGTCGCACAAAGTTGTTGGAAAATCCGATTGTTCTGAACGCGGTGACGTAAAACACGTACGTCGTGGACTATAAACGGGGCAGTAGCCAATCGCTTTCGTCTCTTAATTTATTCTGAGCATGCATGGAACTTTGTGCGTCGGATTTGTGTACACACGATCGGAATTTAAATGATCGGATTTTGTTGTTGCAAAATTTTATATCCTGCTCTCAAACTTTGTGTGTCAGAAATTCCGACGGAAAAAGTCCGATGGAGCCCACACACGATCGGAATTTCCGACACAATCCGATCGCGCTTTTTCCATCGGAAAATCCAATTGTGTTTTCCGACAACTTTGTGCGACTGTGTGTATGTAAGACTAGTGAGTCAACATCCGTCTGAAAAAATCTGATGGATTTTGTTGTCGGAATGTCCGATCAATGTCCGATCGTGTGTACAGGGCATTACTGTGAAGAAACCTTTCCGTATTTGGAGATGAAATCTCTTTTCTTCTAGAAGTAAAGAGTGCCCCCTTATCCTTTGTGATGACCTTAAGGTGAATAACTCTACACCGAGTTCACTATATGGACCACTTATGTATTTGTACATGATGATCATATCCCCCCTAATTTCCTCTTTTCAAGAGAGATTCTTTCCTCAAAGCTGAGCTCCTCCATGCCTCTTATCAGTTTGGTTGCACTTTTTCCAGTTCCCCAATATTCTTTTTTGAAATCTGGTACCCAAAACTGAACTGCATATTCCAGATGAGGTCGTTCTAATGATTTGTACAGGGACAAAATGATATCTCTCTCTCTGGAGTCCATACCTCTCTTAATTGAAGAAAGGATTTTGCTCGCTTTGGAAACCACAGCTTGGCATTGCATGCTAATATTAAGCTTATGATCTACCAGAATACCCAGATCCTTCTTGACCATTGATTCCCCCAGTTGTACTCCCCCTAGTATATATGATGCATGCATATTCTTAGCCTCAAGTGCATAACTTTACATTTATCAACATTAAACCTCATTTGCCACATAGTAGCCCAATTAAACAGTGCATTGAGGTTGGCTTGTAGTTTGGCGACATCCTGTAAGAACGTTATCTCACAACATAGCTTGGTGTCATCTGCAAAGACTGAAATGGTGCTTTTAATCCCAGACCCGATATCATTTATAAATATATTAAAAAGTAAGGGTCCCAACACTGAACCTTGGAGTACCCCACTGATAACCTTAGACCATTCAGAGTAAGAATTATTAACCACTACTCTCGCAATAAGGTCTTTTAGCCAGTTTTATTTTATCCACTTACAAACTGATTTTCAAATATACAGTAGGCCACCTGCTTAATGTCTTATCTCTTATCCACTGCATCATAGTGAGCTTTCTCTGACCAGTCCCTACTCTACTTTGTAAAATGCTAAATACTTACCTGCTCATAGCATACTTTTATGCACTAAACCACTTGACCTCCAGGAGATTTACCCCCTACATGTTTGGGCCATTTTTCGTGATACGACACTGCGTTACTTTGACTGACAATTGCACGGTCATGCAACGCTGTACATAAATGAAATTTATGCCCTTTTCCCCCACAAATAGAGTTTTCTTTTGGTGGTATTTGATTATCTCTGCGCTTTTTATTTTTTGAGCTATTAACAAAAAAAACCCGACAATTCTGAAAAAAAACAAAACAATATTTTTTATTTTCTGCTATAGAACATATCCAATTAAAAAAAAATTAAAAAATCAAGGCCAATATGTATTCTGATACATATTTCTGGGGAAAAATCCCAATAAGCTTATATTGATTGGTTTGCACAAAAGTTATAGCATCTACAAATTATGGTATATATACTGGAATTTGTATTTAATTAATTAATTTTCTTACTAGTAATGGCTGCGATTAGCGACGTATAGCAGGATTTAGATACTGCGGAGAACAATTGGACACTGACACTTTTGACAATTTTGGGAACCAGTGACACTAATACAGTGATCAGTGCTAAAAATATACACTGTCACTGTACTAATGACACTGGCTAGGAAGGGGTTAAACATCTGGGGCGATCAAATGGGTAAATGTGTACCTAACCAGTGTTTCGGTGTACTGTGTGTGGTGCTTTTACTATCTACATGGGAAGAGATGGATTTTTTTCTCTGCTTTGCGGGGTGAGGAAATCTATTACTTCTCCACTGACAAGACAGAGCTCTGCCTTGTTTACATAGAGAGCTCTGTCCTGTGTGTCTTCCCAGCGATCGGCAGGTTCCGGCGGTCATCCATTGGTTGGCACCCGCTGATCAGCATCTGCTGTGTATAATCACAGCACAGCCGGATCGCTGGCCTAATACGTGATCCGGCGCAGCGAAGGCGCCTTGCTGCCGTACATGTAAGTGGTACGGTCAGCAAGCTGATATTGTATATGCTCTATGAGAGGTAAATTGTGGGTGAACAGTGTAATCTTGTAGTGTCCGCTTGTTTGAATGCTTTGGAAGTTAGTTATTCTCTTGGATGTTACATATTTTCTTGAAAAATAAACACCTTGTAATACAATTCAGTATGGATTAATGTGTGTCACATACTGCATATTTTCTCAGTTGGGGCTGCACTTGTATTTCACAAAGCCTAAAGGTGTGGAAGAACTACAGCTTATAATTACAGACCCTTTGCTGCTATACCAAACACAGTTGGGGTTTCCCAGTTAAAACACTGGAGATAACACAACATGTTAGTAGCCTGCTGAGTATTACAATGAGCACTGCTTATAAAAAGGTTTCACATAAGTCTAACATATCTTTAGGTCTTTTTATACAATGACAGTCCATTGTCTGATAAAAGAAACATGCATATGTAGTGCTACCCCAGGGGGAGTCAATGGATTGTTTGCATTCTCCTTCTCTGCATCAGTGATGACTTGCTCAGTACCTGGACCAGAGTGACCACCAAGACATTTGAAAACATTTCAATGTGCTATGTGCTTAATTTACAGGTAAAACCCTGCAGAGGGAAAGTGGATTTCTAACACAACAGCAGTAGTAATACTATCACAAAAGGTAATATTAAAATAATGTGTAGTATGATATCAAATAGCTTAGCTAAATTAGTCAATGTCCCTGATTACCCTACTGGCTAATAGTGCTAAACCTAACCCTGCCAGCTCTGGGGTCCATAGTCCTGGGTTGATCGATCTATAACAACGTTTTGTAATCCCAAACAAAGCAAGGGAGCCCCCAAAGGAAATAGTCCAAGGTAATTCCAGGGAAATGGCAGTACCGTCCCAATAAACAGGTAACAGGGAAAGTCCACAAGGCCTCTCACTATGGTAGTTGGCCTCTGGGTCTGCATCAGTTCCTTGAAGGTCAGCAAAAGTTCTCCCTCTCAAACCGGCTACCCCCAGTTCAACCACCTCCCGTGAGGGCAGGGCATGACAATCAGCTCCCACAGAACCAGAAGCAGCCACAGCTGCAGTCTCTTACCAAATCTCAGAAGCAGTTTCAGGACCCCTTCCCAGACTCCAGGGAATCTCTTACAGCTTACAGCAGCAGCAGTGGTATCAGCACATGGTCTTCCCTCTAATCCCTGCAGCCAGTAGCTCTAAGTACAACAATACAAGGCTCTGTAGCAGTAACACAGGAATAGCCTCAGACTTAGCCACTGCAGACAGTCATTCTCAGCAGCACTGAAACTCTGAGCTTTCTACACAGGTTCACACCACAGCAGCCATGTGGCTCTGAGACTCTGAGAGATGCCTATCCCAAACAGCACACAATTCCACAGTCCCTCTGACTCCAGGCTTTGCTTGTAGCTCCAACTACTGTAAATTGGTCTTTGCAGACACACACTAACAGACTCATGTCTCTCCCTAGCCTTGTCACTCAGGTCACAGTTCTTCAGGCACACAGCATCTTTTTCATCAGCAAAGTGTGGAACTCACCTCTGGCTCCCCAACTCAGCCTCAGGTTCCATGCCCCACAGCTCGTAGAGCAGTGCTTGCGGTCCTCTCTGCTCACTGCCTAATTGCCAATCAGTTTCTCTGCAAACAAATGGCAACCACCCCAACCTATAACTAGCCTTTGCAGCAAGGAGCACATGGAAGGACAACACACATAAAATAAACAGGCAAACGTTCTCAGCTCTCTTACCAACTAGACTGCAACAAACCAAATGACCCTGTCTAACAGTTCACATTAAAAGCAAAGGGTTTAGTAGCACACATTTGCAAACATATGTTTAATTTTTAATTTTTTTTTTTTTTTGGAGGCTCTGTGTTTTGACTCAGCTGACTATATTTTCCTATCCAAACTATATGCGGTGCTATCTTTAACCACTTGACGACCGCCTCACGCCGATGTACGTCGGCAAAGTGGCACGGACAGGCAAAATCACGTACAGGGTACGTGATTTGCCTTCCGCGGGTGGGGGGTCCGATCGGACCCCCCCCCGGTGCCCGAGGCGGTCGTCCTATGTCCAGCGGCGATCGGTGATGAGGGGGAGACCATCTGTTCGTGGCCCCCCCCTCGCGATCGCCGCCGGCCAATGAAAACACTCCTTTGCTGCTGTATGCTAAACAGCAGCAAAGGAAGTGATGTCATCTCCCCTCGGGTCGGTATTTTCCGTTCCGGCCCGAGGAGAGACGACAAGTATGTGAGTGCACAACACTACACACACACAGTAGAACATGCCAGGCACACAAATCACCCCGATCCCCCCCCCGATCGCCCCCCGATCCCCCCCCAATCACCCCCCCCCCCCCCTGTCACAAACTGACACCAGCAGTTTTTTTTTTTTTTTTTTTTTTTTTTTTCTGATTACTGCATAGTGTCAGTTTGTGACAGTGACAGTGTTGGGACAGTGTATATTACCCCCCTTTAGGTCTAGGGTACCCCCCTAACCCCCCCTAATAAAGTTTTAACCCCTTGATGACCCCCTGTCACCAGTGTCGCTAAGCGATCATTTTTCTGATCGCTGTATTAGTGTCGCTGGTGACGCTAGTTAGTGAGGTAAATATTTAGGTTCGCCGTCAGCGTTTTATAGCGTCAGGGACCCCCATATACTACCTAATAAATGTTTTAACCCCTTGATTGCCCCCTAGTTAACCCTTTCACCACTGATCACCGTATAACTGTTACAGGTGACGCTGGTTAGTTCGTTTATTTTTTATAGTGTCAGGGCACCCGCCGTTTATTACCGAATAAAGGTTTAGCCCCCCGATCGCCCGGCGGTGATATGCGTCGCCCCAGGCAGCGTCAAATTAGCGCCAGTACCGCTAACACCCACGCACGCAGCATACGCCTCCCTTAGTGGTATAGTATCTGATCGGATCAATATCTGATCCGATCAGATCTATACTAGCGTCCCCAGCAGTTTAGGGTTCCCAAAAACGCAGTGTTAGCGGGATCAGCCCAGATACCCGCTAGCACCTGCGTTTTGTCCCTCCGCCCGGCCCACCCAAGTGCAGTATCGATCGATCACTGTCACTTACAAGGCACTAAACGCATAACTGCAGCGTTCGCAGAGTCAGGCCTGATCCCTGCGATCACTAACAGTTTTTTTGGTAGCATTTTGGTGAACTGGCAAGCACCAGCCCCAGGCAGCGTCAGGTTAGCGCCAGTACCGCTAACACCCACGCACGCACCGTACACCTCCCTTAGTGGTATAGTATCTGAACGGATCAATATCTGATCCGATCAGATCTATACTAGCGTCCCCAGCAGTTTAGGGTTCCCAAAAACGCAGTGTTAGCGGAATCAGCCCAGATACCTGCTAGCACCTGCGTTTTGCCCCTCCGCCCGGCCCAGCCCAGCCCACCCAAGTGCAGTATCGATCGATCACTGACACTTACAAAACACTAAACGCATAACTGCAGCGTTCGCAGAGTCAGGCCTGATCCCTGCGATCGCTAACAGTTTTTTTTGTAGCGTTTTGGTGAACTGGCAAGCACCAGCCCCAGGCAGCGTCAGATTAGCGCCAGTACCGCTAACACCCACGCACGCACTGTACACCTCCCTTAGTGGTATAGTATCTGATCGCATCAATATCTGATCCGATCAGATCTATACTAGCGTCACCAGCAGTTTAGGGTTCCCAAAAACGCAGTGTTAGCGGGATCAGCCCAGATACCTGCTAGCACCTGCGTTTTGCCCCTCCGCCCGGCCCAGCCCAGCCCACCCAAGTGCGGTATCGATCGATCACTGTCACTTACAAAACACTAAACGCATAACTGCAGCGTTCGCAGAGTCAGGCCTGATCCCTGCGATCCCTAACAGTTTTTTGGTAGTGTTTTGGTGAACTGGCAAGCGCCAGCGGCCTAGTACACCCCGGTCGTAGTCAAACCAGCACTGCAGTAACACTTGGTGACGTGGCGAGTCCCATAAGTGCAGTTCAAGCTGGTGAGGTGGCAAGCACAAGTAGTGTCCCGCTGCCACCAAAAAGACAAACACAGGCCCGTCGTGCCCATAGTGCCCTTCCTGCTGCATTCGCCAATCCTAATTGGGAACCCACCGCTTCTGCAGCGCCCGTACTTCCCCCATTCACATCCCCAACCAAATGTAGTCGGCTGCATGAGAGGCATTTTTATGTCCTCCCGAGTACCCCTACCCAACGAACCCCCCCAAAAAAGATGTCGTGTCTGCAGCAAGCGAGGATATAGGCGTGACACCCGCTATTATTGTCCCTCCTGTCCTGACAATCCTGGTCTTTGCATTGGTGAATGTTTTGAACGCTACCATTCACTAGTTGAGTATTAGCGTAGGGTACAGCATTGCACAGACTAGGCACACTTTCACAGGGTCTCCCAAGATGCCATCGCATTTTGAGAGACCCGAACCTGGAACCGGTTACAGTTATAAAAGTTAGTTACAAAAAAAAGTGTAAAAAAAAAAAAAATATGAAATAAAAAAAAATAGTTGTTGTTTTATTGTTCTCTCTCTCTCTATTCTCTCTCTCTATTGTTCTGCTCTTTTTTACTGTATTCTATTCTGCAATGTTTTATTGTTATTGTTATTGTTATTGATTGTTATTGTTATTGTTATTGATTGTTATTGTTATTGTTATTGTTATTATGTTTTATCATGTTTGTTTTTCAGGTGTGTAATTATTTATACTTTACTGTGCTTTATTGTTAACCATTGTTAACCATTTTTTTGTCTTCAGGTACGCCATTCACGACTTTGAGTGGTTATACCAGAATGATGCCTGCAGGTTTAGGTATCATCTTGGTATCATTCTTTTCAGCCAGCGGTCGGCTTTCATGTAAAAGCAATCCTAGCGGCTAATTAGCCTCTAGACTGCTTTTACAAGCCGTGGGAGGGAATGCCCCCCCCCCCCCCACCGTCTTCCGTGTTTTTCTCTGGCTCTCCTGTCTCAACAGGGAACCTGAGAATGCAGCCGGTGATTCAGCCAGCTGACCATAGAGCTGATCAGAGACCAGAGTGGCTCCAAACATCTCTATGGCCTAAGAAACCGGAAGCTACGAGTATTTCATGACTTAGATTTCGCCGGATGTAAATAGCGCCATTGGGAAATTGGGGAAGCATTTTATCACACCGATCTTGGTGTGGTCATTTGCTTTGAGGGCAGAGGAGAGATCTAGGGTCTAATAGACCACAATTTTTTCAAAAAAGAGTACCTGTCACTACCTATTGCTATCATAGGGGATATTTACATTCCCCGAGATAACAATAAAAATGATTAAAAAAAAAAATATGAAAGGAACAGTTTAAAAGTAAGATTAAAAAAGCAAAAAAATAATAAAGAAAAAAAAACAAAAAAAAAAAACACCCCTGTCGCCCCCTGCTCTCGCGCTAAGGCGAACGCAAGCGGCGGTCTGTCGTCAAACGTAAACAGCAATTGCACCATGCATGTGAGGTATCACCGCGAAGGCCAGATCGAGGGCAGTAATTTTTCCAGTAGACCTCCTCTGTAAATCTAAAGTGGTAACCTGTAAAGGCTTTTTAAGGCTTTTAAACATGTATTTATTTTGTTGCCACTGCACGTTTGTGCGCAATTTTAAAGCATGTCATGTTTGGTATCCATGTACTCGGCCTGAGATCATCTTTTTTATTTCATCAAACATTTGGGCAATATAGCGTGTTTTAGTGCATTAAAATTAAAAAAAGTGTGTTTTTTCCCCAAAAAATGCGTTTGAAAAATCGCTGCGCAATTACTGTGTGAAAAAAAAAAATGAAACACCCACCATTTTAATCTGTAGGGCATTTGCTTTAAAAAAATATATAATGTTTGGGGGTTCAAAGTAATTTTTTTGCAAAAAAAAAAAAACTTTTTCATGTAAACAATAAGTGTCAGAAAGGGCTTTGTCTTCAAGTGGTTAGAAGAGTGGGTGATGTGTGACATAAGCTTCTAAATGTTGTGCATAAAATGCCAGGACAGTTCAAAACCCCCCCAAATGACCCCATTTTGGAAAGTAGACACCCCAAGCTATTTGCTGAGAGGCATGTCGAGTCCATGGAATATTTTATATTGCGACACAAGTTGCGGGAAAGAGACAAATTTTTTTTTATTTTTTTTTTTTTTGCACAAAGTTGTCACTAAATGATATATTGCTCAAACATGCCATGGAAATATATGAAATTACACCCCAAAATACATTCTGCTGCTTCTCCTGAGTACGGGGATACCACATGTGTGAGACTTTTTGGGAGCCTAGCCGCGTACGGGACCCCGAAAACCAAGCACCGCCTTCAGGCTTTCTAAGGGCGTGAATTTTTGATTTCACTCTTCACTGCCTATCACAGTTTCGGAGGCCATGGAATGCCCAGGTGGCACAAAACCCCCCCAAATGACCCCATTTTGGAAAGTAGACACCCCAAGCTATTTGCTGAGAGGTATAGTGAGTATTTTGCAGACCTCACTTTTTTTCACAAAGTTTTGAAAATTGAAAAAAGAAAAAAAAAAATGTTTTTTCTTGTCTTTCTTCATTTTCAAAAACAAATGAGAGCTGCAAAATACTCACCATGCCTTTCAGCAAATAGCTTGGGGTGTCTACTTTCCAAAATGGGGTCATTTGGGGGGGTTTTGTGCCACCTGGGCATTCCATGGCCTCCGAAACTGTGATAGGCAGTAAAGAGTGAAATCAAAAATTTTCACCCTTAGAAATCCTGAAGGCAGTGATTGGTTTTTGGGGTCCAGTACGCGGCTAGGCTCCCAAAAAGTCCCACACATGTGGTATCCCCATACTCAGGAGAAGCAGCTAAATGTATTTTGGGGTGCAATTCCACATATGCCCATGGCCTGTGTGAGCAATATATCATTTAGTGACAACTTTATGAAAAAAAAAAAAAAAAAAAAAAAAAGTGTCACTTTCCCGCAACTTGTGTCAAAATATAAAACATTCCATGGACTCAATATGCCTCTCAGCAAATAGCTTGGGGTGTCTACTTTCCAAAATGGGGTCATTTTGGGGGGTTTTGTGCCACCTGGGCATTCCATGGCCTCCGAAACTGTGATAGGCAGTGAAGAGTGAAAGCAAAAATTTACACCCTTAGAAATCCTGAAGGCGGTGATTGGTTTTCGGGGCCCCGTACGCGGCTAGGCTCCCAAAAAGTCCCACACATGTGGTATCCCCATACTCAGGAGAAGCAGCTAAATGTATTTTGGGGTGCAATTCCACATAGGCCCATGGCCTGTGTGAGCAATATATCATTTAGTGACGACTTTTTGTAAATATTTTTTTTTTTTTTTTTTTTTGTCATTTTTCAATCACTTGGGACAAAAAAAATAAATATTCAATGGGTTCAACATGCCTCTCAGCAATTTCCTTGGGGTGTCTACTTTCCAAAATGGGGTCATTTGGGGGGGTTTTGTACTGCCCTGCCATTTTAGCACCTCAAGAAATGACATAGGCAGTCATAAACTAAAAGCTGTGTAAATTCCAGAAAATGTACCCTAGTTTGTAGACGCTATAACTTTTGCGCAAACCAATAAATATACACTTATTGACATTTTTTTTACCAAAGACATGTGGCCGAATACATTTTGGCCTAAATGTATGACTAAAATTTAGTTTATTGGATTTTTTTTATAACAAAAAGTAGAAAATATCATTTTTTTTTAAAATTTTCGGTCTTTTTCCGTTTATAGCGCAAAAAATAAAAACTGCAGAGGTGATCAAATACCATCAAAAGAAAGCTCTATTTGTGGGAAGAAAAGGACGCAAATTTCGTTTGGGTACAGCATTGCATGACCGCGCAATTAGCAGTTAAAGCGACGCAGTGCCAAATTGGAAAAAGACCTCTGGTCCTTAGGCAGCATAATGGTCCGGGGCTCAAGTGGTTAATGTTTCATGGAAACATGGTGCTGAATGACTAACAGGCTTGTTGTGGATCTATTGTTTCTCCTTGACTCGAGTCGCATGCTTGCATCACAGCGTGCTGCATTTTTTTTTTATATATATTATCTCTATGATTGACAGTGCTACATCCAGAAATCAAACCTGTCCTGTTCACTAATTATCAGTAATACTTTCTAGCCAGAATTGCATTTATTTGTCTGAGATAACCAATGCTTTCTTCAACATAGTAAAGACTTAATGCAGCAGCTCTATAGGCATACAGGGAGTCTGGAGGTCCATGTTTAAGCACAATACGGGTACCGACTTGTGCTACCAAGGTTTCCCGTAACTCACCTCGCCTAAACACATGTAAGCATTATATATTAAGTCACACTTAATGACTTGAGATGATTGACACGTGTGGATGACTGGGATATGGCTGAGCTCATGGGCATGCGTTTTTAAGTGACAAAGTTGTCAGTTTTTACCTTATGCAATCTCCTATTGTTTATGCTTTCCTTTCAATGATTAAAATGTTTTTCTACTAATTGTTCTAATAAAGTTATATCAGGTTAAACCGCAGTTTGTTTCTTTTCCTTCA
Organism: Lithobates clamitans; assembly: GCA_037952925.1. Taxonomy (NCBI): domain Eukaryota; kingdom Metazoa; phylum Chordata; class Amphibia; order Anura; family Ranidae; genus Lithobates; species Lithobates clamitans. Next base: position 6,837,212 of record JBBGZY010000723.1, read on the forward strand.
CTGAAGGTAAGGACATCTTGGGTCCTATTCCCACTCCCCTTTTATTTTGACTACTTCTCCTGTTCTGACAAGGAACACCACCCTATTAGGTGAGCAGGTAACCTGTTACCTGAATTGACCAACGATACTGGTCATCAGGACCCCGCCCATTGCGTTTTTTACTACGATTTTTAAGGGCAGGTTTGCCTGCGGGAAGCCCATGCCTCCTTAAAAGTTTAGTGATGCACGGGACACCCAGCAAGGGCGCAATGGCAGCTGAAGGTATCCCGTGCGTAACCACCCCAAATCACAACCTGTGCAAACAAATGTTAACCACTCCAACCTGGGAACAGAAACAGTAAATCTTAATCAATAATACCAAACAGGAAGGACAATCTAAATATGTTGAGCATATATAGGTGCCCCCTTATGCCCTAATAAAAATAAAGATTCTGAAAGTGGAATTCCAGGAAAACAGCTAAATACCCAAGGTAGATAAATACATGTCAGGTGTGTTTTACCTGGATTTGTATTTCTGCCCATTCCGTATTGAGATTTACACAGCTTTTCATCAGAGCCCTTTCTACATGTCCCACCCCCATCCCACCCCCACCATGTGACTGGATGGTGAAAGTAGAAGCAAATGACTCATCTCTTTGTCACTTTGCTCACTGTTCCTTATAGATTGCTCCTTGCACTGCAGGACATCTGATTGACTTATTGTGCTGCTTCTACCTCCCTATGAACTTTGCTGTACCAAGTCAAATTCAGGTGCAAACACTGCTTGCATTAAAAAAAAAATACTGTTAAATATATAATAATCGTTGCAGAGCTGCACTTATGTGTGCCTTATATCTGCCTGGTTTTCATGATTCTGACAAGATTATTTATAATAAACTGATCACACTGATATGTATATCTAAAAACATTTAAAATAATATAGATTCTCTTTAACAACTGCTTTCATGAAGATAATTACTGTCAATGACAGCAAAATTGTGATCAGAATTTTCAATAAGATCTAAAATCAATGAATACTTTCACATGTGAATCATTACAATAGGAAACATGACAATATTCTATTGTTTGATATATTCTCTGTATTGTGTTCTCTTTTCTTTTAAATGTCAAAATGTGCTAGATCTGGATAAATAGAGGATTTCATGCTTTTCCTATTTATTCTGTCACAGTGAAAAATTGTACAGCAACTCATAGGAATACCGCATTATAGCCAACACAGAAACACAAGATATAAATATGATTTCTGGTAGTATAGGAAAATTAAATGAAAAAGTTTCAAACATATCAGTCCTTAGTTTTGTATCCTTTATTTTCACCTAAAAATTCTACCAGGAATACACTTCTGGTCCTAGGATGACAACCCTCTTTCACCATTTTATATCAGGACAACAGAATCAAGATAGGGCTAAAGATCCCCATCCCTCCGCTATTGTCCATAACATAGAGGGTTCTGTATTCCTTTAGAAGTTTTGTTTGCTAAAGCTGGAGAGTGCAATATCAGGCTTTCTTCCAGGTTTTATTGCCAAAGCTTAATTAAACAAGCTGAGGTTAGAAGCTGATTGTCTACCATGCATAGCTTCTCCAGTTTTAGTAAATCTACCCCTTAGAGACAGCTTGGAACTATGTAATTTAAAACAGTCAGTACAGATGGAGAGTACAGTTATCAGCACAGAAGATGTATGGTAGGATCAACAGGTGTTTTTCTGCACGTATCAAGCAGATTAAAAAAAAAATACTTTTAATGGTATATTTAAAAGACCAAAGGTGCCAAATAAGAGTAGTTCATTGTTAGAAATTATATTTCCTCCCCTGATTGGCTTCTACAATGTGAAGGTAAGATAGTTTACCCGCTAGGACGCTCTAATTTTTATTTGGGCTTTCATTTTGTCTAGCTGTGTGCCCTATAAGCTAAATTCCTTTGGCTACTGATATTTTTTCTTTTCTAATGGTCTACACACCAACAACTGCAGTGTTTTTGTTATGCTAACAAGTGCTGTGAAAAGCCCAGTGAATTTGGCTATGGTGAGTTACAAAATTCACTGTAGGCACAGCTGTGCAGGTACAATTGAACTGACTTTCAGGAAAGAATGTTTTCAGAACACAGAAGAGCTTTCAGCCAAGCAGAGATTATTGCAAGAAAAGAGCAGCTAATAACACACAACATAGCCATCTTCCATCCATGGGTCCCTGAACACCCAGTGGAATATGTGACAGTAGCACAGCTGTGATGTTGTTTGGATCTCAACTGTTTTCTTTTTTGGAAGCCACTCAGGCTTTCCAATTTGCTGTTCTGCATCCTGTAGCTTATGTGTTGTAGTACCTGTGTTTTCAGTTTTTTTTCGAATGACCCATAATGATTTTTGACAAATTGATTAAACTGATATTATGTGTGCTGAGCACTTCACCAGCTGGTTTTCAATGGGCATCCAAGGCTGGTGCTTCAAACTGAAAAACTGATTAGTTAAAATCAGTATACTGTATACAAAGCAGCTCATTGCATTCTTGTTAAAAGAGGAAATACTTTTAGAGAGGTTTTTCACACTTTTACCTTCATCACATAGTTTAGTGTTACTTATTTATTTGGCACTAATCCGCTGTAGATCTACTTAACTATTGATTTTGGTCTCCAGTCACCTTGTCAGGTGTAGATGAAAGTCACTAATGACAATAAATTATGAACATTTGTGCATTTTACTTTTTATCTCAGTTGCGTTTTATAACAGCTTCTATCTTCTTAATCTTATATTCTGTCTTAAATTATATTTCTACAAAAATAAAAACAAAGGTCCTTATAACAAGATAAGCACTTACTGCTTCATGTGGTTCTCAAACAATTCCTGAAACAAAAAAGGTTGAAATTTGGGACAAATTTCCCAACACAGCAATTCACGCAGTCCTGGATACTGTATGATCTTATTGTGCTCCTACATAATGTACATAATGGTACTGCCTATTCTGTTCCCAACCAACTAGCAACAAATTGGCTTTCACTTATCATTTTAAGGAAACATTAAATAGGCACTTTGCTCCCCCCATCTCATATTTTTCCCCTCTTACCCTTTTCTTGGGTTATGCACACAAAACATACTCACATGCTCAGTGATCCAGCAGTGTTCTGTATGGATATGCTGATGCACACCTGTCCTTTGCCACCATCTTCTTCTCTGACATAATCAGGAGGGCCAGCTATCTCACCCAGTTTCTTGCTCCCTGTCATCTGGTGGCCAAAGACAGCTGACCCCTGATGATGCCATGCATGCACCGTAGAGTACCCTGAAGCTTCCTGGGATGCTTGACATGAGTATCCCAAGGGGGCTGTGAGCAGCAAAATTGTTTGCCCTGGCGAGAATTCAGAAAGTGTAAGGAAGATTCCCCAAAAAAGTTATTTAAAAAAAATAATAATATTGTAAATGTTAGAGGCAGGGGGTTGCAGGAAAGAAATTCACACGATTCCCCCATCAACACAGGCAGTGTTAACAGGGGAATCAGCAATTACCTTCTACATCCCTGTCACTGCCAGGAGAAAACCGTGCCGCAGCCACTAGAGATCACAAGTGAATCCAGCAGACTGGTTGTACCCAAGTTGATCGATCAACTTGGTACATTCAGCTTTCCTATTAGCGTTTCGAATCTCGGCCTATTCCTGCTGAACTGGTTGAGATTTGAACCATGCATGGGTGGCTTATGAGGGTGTTTCACTTGGTTTTGGAGTAATTTCCTTACAGTTGTGTTTGAAAGGATACATACAGACAAAAAAATACTCCATATTTCATTGAAAAACAAAAGCAAAAAAAGTTCTACTTTACGTACAGTTTAATCCTTTCACTGCCATATGTTGTTGGCAGCAGGGGGATTTACACAGACTTTTAGATTAAATCAATCTGGCAGCTCTACAGCCTCCTGATTGTTTTCATGGGTCCCCGGAATTGCTGTGTGGGAGGGAACAGAGAACACACATTGGCTGATCTCCCCTACCTAGTAGGATACCGGATGTCACGTGTATAACATAACTTCAGTTTTTTTGCTGTCCTGTTTTCCATTAGCTTCAAAGAAGGACAAGTGAGACATCAGGGGTCTAAAAGACCCCTGATATCTCATTAAAGTGAACCTTTACAACAACATTATATCGTATAGGGGACTTTTGGTCCCCTATGTGATAAAAGTAATTTTTTTGTGAAAATAAAAGTATAAACAATTAAAATTACACCCAAGCACTTTAAACCCCCCTTCAAAAAAAATGTAACCAACCCACACCCACGTACATGCACATACAGATGTAGATGCAAACATCAAGGGCACCTACACACAAAAACATTGCATGCGCTACAAGTGTCACATATCCTGCTGTAAGAGCAATTATTATAGGCACATTATCCATGGTCAATTCTAAACTGATGAACTGTAGGGCTTTTAAAGCATCACCTAATGGAAAATTCAGGGTACCAAAATTTATCACTGTTTCACGAGCATACATAATTTAAGGCTTGACATATTGGGTATCTGTTTACTCAGTGCAACCTCATTCTTTTTTATTTTACCAAAATTTTGGTTGAAATTAAAGTTAATGTATTTTTTTGTGAAAATGTTTGCTTGATAAACCATTGTTACAATATATTGTGACATAAAAAATTGGAACTATCCCTATTTTATTTTCTGCTTTCAGGAAATAAATAATATTTGGGAGAGGGGAGGGGGATAAACTATTCTTTAAACCTTAAATTATTTTTTAAATGTGTGCAAAAAAAATGTAAATATCATTCTGGCAGTGAAAGGGTTTATGAACCAACCTCAGTATCACATTCACAATTCACAAAACAAAAAATCAACCCAGTTTGGACTACAGCAACAGCAATGCTTTATATTTTTAATTGCAAAGTTACTTGAACCCTGAGTAGAGATGTAAGTATATATGGCAGGTCTCTAGTGCAAAATCACTACTGACACATGTGCTTTCTAGAACAGGTAATCAGATGAGATCATACTGATTTATTTTGTATCCATCTTATAGATATGTTTGAAAATATTCATTTAGTCACATACCTGGGCAGTGTTGGGTTTTTGTGCTGATGGGCTCCATTGCTCTTGATGTGGAAATACCCTTTGCATTCAGCAATTTTCGCTTCTGAAATGCAGGAATTCTTTCAGCTGCCAACATATATTTGGAAAATCTTGTGCAATATTTAGTAAGTATGTTTAGGTCTGCCATTTTCCTCTAGGTTTTGCCACATATTTAACAGCAAATAAGGTAAAAACTGCTCTTCCCGATTGTCCAGCTCTCACTCCCACAGGAGCACATTCATACAACAATACAGATGGAATCCACCACTTCACAATCTTCTCCAGAGGTTTATTAAAACCTCATGATAATGCTCACAGTATTTTAACATTACTTTAATATAAATTTTTGGATATGGAGGAGTAGGATTATAACGGTGCTATCAACAACTGAATCAAAGTATATTTAAAATTGTAATTACTTTTATTAGTACAAATAACGTATAGCAAACAACAAACAGGATATAGAGATATTTGTTAAAATCAATAGCTGAGCATATATAGTATACAATGGGTTGCTGGTGAGGAGAAGAGAAGAGTGGTCACAAAGGAATATTGATTTCCTACATGTTTCGCGAGTGATGGATTCCTCAGGGGATAAATGTGAGACCACCACACTAGTAATCCAGCTCTAACAAAAAAGAAATAAAATAAATAAAATAACATAAATAAACATGAAAACGAAATTGTCATGACCTCCAGCAAACGCACAACACATACCTCTATGCGTCCGGAACTACGGATAGAAAAGGCTCTGTTGTTAATATGCCTCCCCCAGAAAAGGGGAAAGACAGGGGCAAGGATCAAAAAAACCCCAGCTAGCGGATGAAAGAAAGGCCATGCACAACCGCAGGGGGTACAGAAAGACCCAGCTGAAGAAAAGAAAAATTCAAATAAATAATATATATAAATGTAATCCAACCACAAACAAACAGATGTGGGTCCAGTGAAGTGACACTTTGAATAAAAAACTTACTATGCTCAAAGATGAAAAACATAAGACTTTAGGGGCGCCTTGGTATTGATGTGAATAGCTGGAAAAAAACAACTACTTGTCCCACTTCATAGACAACTTAATGAAATGCTAAAAAGGCAAAATTAACCGCCATTTAGAAAGGGGAAATTTGTGTGTTTACAATTTTGTTGCACATAGTGAGTATAATCAGTAGTCCATAAATGAGTTTTAAATGGACCAGTGTATATAACTATAACATGAGATATTTATGAAAAAGTGGCACATAGCTCCAAATATATATGTCTATACATATGCACACTGTATTGACTTTAACTAAAGTGCAATCAAAAGCATGTCTTTTAAAATAATGCTCACAGAAAATTCCAGAGGTAAGTTACATCAATAGAACAATATGAGATAGGTTGCTTAAGGCAGGGTAATTATCTTTACCTGTACAGCAAGACCAACAAAGTGCGTTGCCCCTAATGTCCAGCCAGAAAGCAATGGATTGGCCAGCATTAAGTACCCCCCACTCGCTCGGCGCCTGATGTCACGAGCGAGCGCGGATGAGGAAATCCACTGCGCATGCGCCCATGTCCGCGGAAGCCAGCTGCCTACAGTACCCATAGGTCACAGTGAACGGCGTCAAAAGACACCGGTCATGAGGCGTTGATCGGAGGGAGATGGAAAGGGTCATGAACCAATGGGAAGCCAAAAGGTACATGCGGGGAGGTTGAGCCAGGAACCAGAGTGATCGGGCGAGCCGGAAATTAGCACAGGGTACACAGTTTAGGCACAAAGCCCTGTGTGTCCGTACGGCCATGCATCTTGTCCACCAAAAAGTCATCCACATATAGCTAAAGGGGCAGCCCTGAAAAGAAACAGAACCTGCGGTTGTGGATGGAAAATGCAGGTGTCCAAAAAAGGGGGCAAAACCTGCAAAGGGGAGATCATAAGATTCTCCCAAGGAGAGTGTATACTCTGCGTGTTCTGCAGGTAATAACAAAAAAATAAACATTATAGAAAAACAAAATCAAAAGCATACCAAGATACAGCAAAAAACAATCATGTATGACCATAGATGACATAACAAGATTTAGAATATATATTAACACATAATATGCCTATATTAACACAACATTGTACATGTGAAAAATAAATCAAAAGCAAACAACGTAAATGAATCAACATCAAAAACCTGTACAACAATGAGATTAAATGTAAATATGAGAAGGAAAAGGAGAAAAGAAAAAAGAAAGAACAGCACACCAGGACGGCAGTACCATATAGGTGGGTATGGGGAGCGAAAGTTCAAAAAGCTTATGTAAATGTACATCATGGTTATGAAGTAATTTGACCAATAAAAGGGGATTGAAAAATAGCCACCAAAGTGGGGACACAATTTAACAACCGACAAACAAGGTCCCCTCTGATTCTCTTAAAAAACGATTGTTTCGTTTTACTTATGTAGAAACATCCACTTGCACATATTGACACATCCTCTACACTGGTTTCCAATTTGATGCCTATTACCAGGGCCATCAATCCTTCACCTTCACTTCCGCCCAATTCTGTCCCCACCACCACTTTTTCCACATAGTACATCGGCTATAGATCCCAAAATAGCCCCTATTTTTTTAGTCAAAACCCCAAACCAGATTTCTGGTCTGAACCTTACACTAAGACTACCCCCATTACCCCTCACAGTGACACTCAATTAGAAATCATTAATTTATCATCTGTTCAGCTGACCACTTCAAGACTGAAGTATTAAAATTGGGTCTAACTTTCTGTCCTCAAGTTGATGGCAACAAATTCCAAATGATTAAGGATATACACCTTTTTGCCAGAAAACTTACGTTTAAGGTAATTTATGAAAAATCCATTGAGGAAACCGGATCCTCGACTTCCCCTGACATACACTCTAGTCCTGACAGCAACAAACTCCAGGCCCTTGAGGATATTATGGAGCTTTGGAAGGAGGGTCACGCCGATTCTGACACACTCTCCACCCCTTTCTCGGGTGGTGTGTGTGCTGTCGGTGTGACCTTCCCCCCCACCATTGTCATACAAACCAAAATCACGATTATTCCCACTTTTGAATAATTACCCTAATATTTGGGCATTCGTGGAACAAACTTCCAAGTAAATCATTAAGCTAGATCTTCGTACCACACAGCACGATAGTAATCTTTCTGTTGCCCAAAAAAAAAAAAGCCATTCAATCTCTTCAAAATAATCTCCTAATTGTAATTAAACTGGCAGATAAGGGTCGTAATGTAGTAATTATGAACACCAATGATTATTAAACTATGTGCCATCGTATCCTTATGAATAGAGAATGGTATCAACCGATCTCTAAAATTTTGATTAAAAATTTCAATCTTGAATATTATTCTTTAATTACCAATGCTCTTCACAAGGGACTTATCGATAGGGACACTTGAAGATAACTTAATGTTAAAGAACCTAAAATTCCTACGCTATATGCACTCCCTAAAGTGCATAAATCTTTGAATGACCCGCCAGGCCGGCCAGTTGTATCGGGCTTTACTGAAACTGCAAGTGCACTTCTTGACAAGTATCTCTACCCTCATGTAACAGCGTTGTCTTCTTATATTAAGGACACTATTGATCTTTTACAAACAATTGAGAGCATGCATGTCCCCTTAAACACTTGGCTTGTAGCCATAGACATTGAGAGCCTGTACAATGCCTTTCCGCATGCCAAAGGCATTGAAATTATAGGTAACCATCTTAAAGATGAGGTAGCTCTGCTCACCTATACAATATATTTATCTTGGAACTTCTGAAATTCATTTTGACCCATAATGTGTTTTTGTTTGGCAATTCCCACTTCCTCCAGGTGCAGGGGGTTGCGATGGGGACCAGGCGTGCCCCATCGTATGCCAACCTGTACCAGGGGGGTGGGAAAAGGAGCTTTTTCTGGATGATGACACATCAATGTGCCTGTCCCACATTCTCTTGTGGTACAGGTACATCGATGATGTCCTGCTTCTCTGGTCTGGTACCAGAGATCAGTTGACACAATTTATGGAAATCTTATCTAACAATTCTTACAATCTTAATTACAATTTACGATGGAATGCAGTCAGAGCTGCATTAACTTTTTAGATTTAAAGCTTTCTATTGATGATGATGATGGTCTTCTTTATTCCTCTCTTTTTCGGAAGCCCACCTCTGGGAATACAATATTGCATGATGATTATCAGAATGCAGCTCATGGCCTTTACAATAAACTGAAACATAGAGGGTATATCCATAACCACTCAAAAAAGCTTTTAATAAAGCCTCTAAACGTGACAGGAAGGAATTGATTATTCTAAACTAAACTAATTGATATTTTCTACTAAACCCTCAATCACTGAGCAAACAGTTAGAATTATAACACAATATTCCAGGCACCATGCTAAATTTAGAGACATTCTAACTCAATACTGGCCTCTACTTCTGGCCTACTCATCGGCACATGCATTTATTAAACCTTGACCTGAAATTACGTATCAACGGGCACCGTCACTTAGAGACAAGCTGATACGTAGCCATTTTGATTCTGTGGGCGTCTCTGCCCCACTTTAGACTGGCACGTTTGCCTGTCGCAAATGTGATGTGTGCTGGAATATCTTAGATGGTTCCACTGTGCTTCTTCCCAACAGAGATATGCATAGGATACGCCATATAATTTCTTGTCAAACTGTTGGAGTGGTATATCTTGCCAAATGCCTATGTGGATGTTTCTACATAGGTAAAACGAAGCAACCTTTTTTTTAAGAGAATCAGAGATCATACTATTCCTATCTCCAAAAGACTTATAACAACGGCCATCAGCCGCCATGTTGGGTCTGTACATGGTTTTAGCTCTAATATGATTAAGTTCAGTGCTTTGGAGCACGTGCCTTCACATGTCAGAGGTGGCAGTATAGACCGTACTCTTCTGCAGTTAGAAACCAAATGGATTCACAATTTAAATGCCACTCATGACCCAGGATTAAATGAACATATCAGCTTTAAGTCCTTCGTGTGACCTGCACTATTTATGTGCCGGCCACATGAGGAGACCCTGTTTGTCGGTTGTTAAATTGTGTCCCCACTTTGCTGGTGTCATGAACAGGTGTGACCAGACTGCGTGGACTGCACAGAGGAAACAAAAATGGATGTAAGTTGAATAATATAAAGTTTATTAAAGATAAGTAGTAAACAAGTAAACACCCCAAATACAAATAGTGCTCAACTAACTAACAGAAACCCACAGACAACAGATAATATATACAGCCACAGGGAAGTACCGAAATCAAACACGTTAGCCACGCCAGGGTCATACACAGAAGATCAGCAGATAACAAAGGGCAGTTCCGGAATCACAAATGTTAGCCAGGCCAGGGTCATACACAGCAGATCAGCAGATGAACAAGGGCAGGACAGGAGAGGGAGATGATGGATGGGATCAGGCTACAAGGGATGAGGAACACAGGAGGGACAGGATCAGGATGGGATCGGGTACACGTTCAGGTTCAGGTCCAGGTTACAGGTTACAGGTTGCAGGCTAACAGGTCAGGGCGCAAGGACATGTGAATGCTTGCCGGGTATTTAAATGCACACCTGCAATTAGCCTCAGGTGACACCTGATCGTAGGAGGTGCTGTGTGCTCCACACTGCCAGGATCCATCCGCTGGTGGACACCAGTACTGCGACCCAAAGATGACATACCACCAGCAGGGGAAAGCTCTGACAGTTCCAAACTGCCAGGAGACACCTGCTGGTGGACCTCAGTGCTGCACGCCAAATGATAGACATTACCAGTGGATGGAACCTTTCCTGACAGTACCCCCCCAAAGGAGCGACCTCTGGACGCTCCAACTAGATGTAACAGCGAATAGTTCATGGCATCAAGCTGAGCAGCGGGCAAAAGCATATTAAGCTGGGTGTGTAATAAGTCCATGGTAACAAGTTGGAAAACGGATGGAGGTACATCAAGCTGGACAGCGGGCACATCAAGCTGGGCAGCGGGTACATTGAACTGGCCAGCAGGCACACCAAACCGGACAGCAGGCACATCAGGGCAGACAGCAGGCACATCAGGGCAGTCAGCGGCACATCAGGGCAGATAGCGGGCACATCAGGGCAGACCGCGAGCTCCGGGTCATCGAGCTGGGCAGCAGGCTCGGGGTCATCGAGCTGGGTAGCAGGCTCTGGGTCATCAAGCTGGGCAGCAGGCTCTGGGTCATCAAGCTGGGCAGCAGGCTCTGGGACATCAGGCCGAGCAGCGAGCACCGTAACGGCAGGCTGGGTAACAGGCACCGGCTCAGCAAGCTGATTAACGGGCCCTGGCACAGTGGGCTTGGCAATGGGCCCTGGATCAGCGAGCCGGGTGCAAGGCACTGGCCCAGAAAGCCGGTTGATGGGCACTGGCATGACAGGCTGAGACACGGGCCCCAAAACTTCAGGCTGAGGCTGGGACACTGGATCTTCAGGCTGGAAAACCGGATCTTCAGACTGGGACACTGGGACTTCAGACTGGGACACCAGGACTTCAGACTGGGACACAGGCACCAGAACTTCAAACGGGGACACAGGCATCAGAACTTCAGACTGGAACATGGGCACAGGAACATCAGACTGGAACACTGGCACCGGTGCTTCAGGCTGGAACATGGGCACAGGAACATCAGACTGGAAGGCAGTCACCAAGCCATCAGACTGGAAGGCAGGCACCAATACATCAGACTGGAAGACAGGCACCGAGACATCAGACTGGAAGACAGGCACCGAGACATCAGACTGGAAGGCAGGCACCGTGACATCAGACTGGAAGATAGGAACCGAGACATCAGACTGGAAATCGGGCACCGGGACATCAGACTAGAAGGTGGGCACTGAGACATCAGACTGAAAAGCAGGCACTGGACTGTCAGGTTGAACAGCGGGCATCGGAACATCGGACTGAACAGCGGGCACTGGAACATCAGACTAATCAGTGGGCACTGGAACATCAGACTGAACAGCGGGCACTGGAACATCAAACTGGATAACAGGCAGAGATTTGGCAGAATCAAGTGGGCCATCAGGTTCAGCTGGCATGAAAGCAGACTGGAGCAGGTTGGTTGGTGTGGAGGCAGGTTGGGTTACTGGTAGAACCATGTGGGTTGGAAAGGACTTCCGTTTCTTTTTTGGCTTAGCCACTGCAGCTTTTTAGGTAACTGCAGGGCTGTAAGAAAAGCATGGAACCGGGTAAAAGGAAGGGCTGGAATGCGGTAGAGACAAGGGAACAGTGCCTGGAGGAGGTTTTTGTGGGATTGTTGCAGGTGGAAGGGAAGAGGCAGGTGGATTGAAGGCAGGATAGGTGCAATGGGTAGAGACTGGGTATAGGTACTTGGTGGAAAGCAACGTATATTGGGCTGTAGCTGAGGTTGCCAGGGGCGATGGGGAGATAGACACTTGGGGAAGCAGGTGTCTAATGGCAGGGCTGGATTGTTGTGGCTTGGCTAAATGCAAAAGGTCTGACCATGCCTGTAGCACAGGTTGAACAAAAGTTGGTTTACAAACAGCCTGTCTAACCAGGGATTGTACTGAACAAAAGCAATCAGACAACACCTGCTGGGAACAAGAGGAATAATGTTCAGTGAAAAAAGCCGGATCACGCTCCAACAGCCATACTAGAGACTCCACCTGATCACTAATGAGGGGGGGTGGGGGAATCATCACAACCCTTAGACCCCATTCACACAGGGACGACTTGTCAGGCGACCTAGTCGCCTGACAAGTCGCCTCCCGTTCTGTCCTATGGAACCGTTCTAAGGGGAGCGACGCAAGTCGCTCCGACTTAGAAAAAGGTTCCTGTACGACTTCGGGGGCGACTTGGGGCGACTTGCATAGACTTCTATACAGAAGTCGTTCTGCAAGTCGCCCGGGCAGTCGTTTGCAGGTCACCTCGCTGAGTTGACCTGCAAGTCGTGTTGCCCCTGTGTGAATGGGGTCTAAGGACTGCTAGACAAGGCTAGCTCAGCACACACCTGTATCAGGGGCTAAACATTTTTAAACAGCAGTCTACCCTGATCAACCAGAGAATGGGCCAGACGGATACATTCCAGAAGCTGATCCCTGGCCCACTCTTTCAATACCAGACAACAATAATTGTTATCCTCCAATACCAGTGAGGCAAGGAGGACAACTGTTTCTGATTGCATCTTAGTAGCACTAACAGCACTACAATGGTTCCTCTGTGCAGTCACTTCTGGTCAGAGATGCCTGGAATACTGAACAGGTGTGACCAGACTGTGTGGACTGCAAAGAGGAAACCAAAATGCATGTAAGGTGAATAATATAAAGTTTATTAAAGATAAGTAGTAAACAGGTAAACACTCCAAATACAAATAGTGCTCAACTAACCAACAGAAACCCACAGACAACAGATAATATATACAGCCAAAGGGAAGTACACAGAAGATCAGCAGATAACAAAGGGCAGTTCCGGAATCACAAACGTTAGCCAGGCCAGGGTTATACACTACAGATCAGCAGATGAACAAGGGCAGGACAGGAGAGGGAGATGATGGATGGGATCGGGGAAAAGGGAACAGGAACACAGGAGGGACAGGATCAGGATTGGATTGGGTACAGGTTCAGGTTCAGGTCCAGGTTGCAGGTTGCAGGCTAATAAGTCAGGGCGCAAGGACGATACCAGGGCAAGCATGTGAATGCTTGCCGGGTATTTATATGAACACCTGCAATTAGCACCTCCTTCGATCAGGTGTCACCTGAGGCTGTCTGCTCTACACTGCCAGGATCCATCCGCTGGTGGACGCCAGTACTGCAGCCCAAAGATGACAACACCAGCAGGGGAAAGCTCTCCTGACAGTTTCAAACTGCCAGGAGACACCTACTGGTGGACCTCAGTACTGCACGCCAAATGATAGATATTAGCAGCGGATGGAACCTTTCCTGACAGGTCGCTATTTTTCAGTTCCTTTTTTTGGTCAAATTACTTCATAACCATGATGTACATTTACATAAGCTATTTGAACTAATGACATTTTATTCCCCATACCCACCTATATGGTACTGCCGTCCTAGTGTGCTGTTCTTTCTTTTTTCTTTTCTCCTTTTCCTTCTCATATTTACATTTAATCTTGTTGTTGTACAGGTTTTTGATGTTGATTCATTTACATTGTTTGCTTTTGATTTACTTTTCACATGTACAATGTTGTGTTAATATAGGCATATTATGTGTTAATATATATGCTAAATCTTGCTTGTCTTATTTGGTCATACATGATTGTTTTTTGCTGTATCTTGGTATGCTTTTGATTTTGTTTTTGTATAATGTTTATTTTTTTGTTATGACCACCAGAACACGCAGAGTATACACTCTCCTTGGGAGAATCTTATGATCTCCCCTTTGCAGGTTTTGCCCCCTTTTTTGGGGCACCTGCATTTTCCGTCCGCAACCGCAGGTTCTGTTTCTTTTCAGGGCTGCCCCTTTAGCTATATGTGGATGACTTTTTGGTGGACAGGATGCATGGCCGTACGGACGCACAGGGCTTTATGCCCAAACTGTGTCCCCTGTGCTAATTTCCAGCTTGCCTGATCACTGTGGTTCCTGGCTCAATTTCTCCGCATGTACCGTTGGCTTCCCATTGATTCTATTGATGTAACTTACCTCTGGAATTTTCTGTGAGAATTATTTTAAAAGAGATGCTTTTGATTGCACTTTAGTTAAAGTTAATACAGTGTGCATATGTATAGACATATATATTTGGAGCCACTTTTTCATAAATATCTCGTTATATACACTGGTCCATTTAAAACTTCTTTATGGACTACTGATTATACTCACTATGTGCAACAAAATTGTAAACACACAAATTTCCCCTTTCTAAATGGCGGTTAATTTGACTTTTTTAGCTTTTCATTAAGTTTAACGTCTATGAAGTGTGACAAGCAGTTGTTTTTTTCCAGCTATTCACATCAATACCAAGGCACCCCTAAAGTCTTCTGTTTTTCATCTTTTAGCATAGTAAGTTTTTTTATTCAAAGTGTCACTTCACTGGACCCACATCTGTTTGTTTGTGGTTGGATTACATTTATATTTATTATTTATTTGAATTTTTCTTTTCTTCAGCTGGGTCTTTCTGTATCCCCTGTGGTTGTGCATGGTCTCCTTTTCATCCGCTAGCTGGGGTTTTTTTGATCCTTGCCCCTGTCTTTCCCCTTTTCTGGGGGAGGCATATTAGCAGCGGAGCCTTTTCTATCCGTAGTTCCGGATGCATAGAGGTATGTGTTGTGCGTTTGCTGGAGGTCATGACAATTTCGTTTTCATGTTTATGTTATTTTATTTCTTTTATTTCTTTTTTGTTAGAGCTGGATTACTAGTGTGGTGGTCTCACATTTATCCCCTGAGGAAGCCATCACTGGCGAAACATGTTGGCAATCAGTAATCTTTTGTGACCACTCTTCTCTTCTCCTCTGGGCCACCAGCAACCCATTGTATACCATATATGCTCAGCTATTGATTTTAACAAATATCCTTATATCTTGTTTGTTGTTGCTACATGTTATTTGTACTAATAAATGTAATTACAATTTTAAATATACTTTGATTCAGTTGTTGATAGCACCATTATAATCCCACTCCTCCACATTCAAAAATGTGTCTATCGGGATGAGGTGCATTACATCATAGAGACACTTAGACTACCTTTCCTACTTTAATATAACTTGAAGAAGACTGATTAGTGCTGGTTTACATTTACACTATTGCCAGATGTCAAGTTTACAAATATTGTTGGCTGTCAATGTTCTCTCATATTAACGTCATTTGGTATATACCCTAACTACAGTATCAATATGGGTGGCTTAACAGAGAATAAAGAACAATAAAATTGGTTTCTCGGACAACCTGAAAATTTTATGACTTGTGGGTGGAAAAAGAAAAAGTAAAAGGAAGTATAATATTTACTATAGAGAACATCACAGATATCTTCCATCTGTTTTTCAGACTAGATTAACAGAACTCTAAAAATGAATGCATGCATACATAAAATCCTGCTTTGGCTTATCAGTAAATTTCATGCGATGCTGCAGCAGAGAATAATACTGATATAATATGGAGGCTGCCATTGCTGATCTTCACTTTTGAAATCTAGTTTTCTGGCTATAATGGTAATACACTGTCTTCAGTACCCTTTGAGCCGCTGACCAGGATTTCTGACTTTCTTGATCCATGTGCTTGTTTCAAGTATATGAGAATCAGTGCCATAGACAGCCAGATGGCAAACAGCCAGACCATTGCATTTCTCTCAGCGACAGGTATTGCTAAGGTCTTCAAACAGAGATAATTTATCTCTTTTCAGTTCTTAGCAGTTCTCAGAGAAAAATCTTCCCCTCTGGCACCCTGTTTATGAAATGGTGAACATTTGCTCTCAGAAGGAGAAGAGTGGAGAAGTTTTTCCTCTGAGAACACCTGAGATCTTTGTAGAAGGGTGAGGGCTGCCTGTGATCTCCTGAGATACCTGTGTGATTACAGAGCAGCAGAGTTTTAAAAGTGAATCCAAAGTTAAAGCGGGATTCTGGCCAGCTAAAAAAAAAAAATTAAAGTCAGCAGCTACAAACACTGTAGCTGCTGACTTTAAATAAGTAGACTTACCTGTCCTGGGTGCCCGCGATGTCGGCCGCCCGAGGCCAAACTGTCCCTCGGCTCTCGGGTCCCGGCACCGCCATCCTAGGTAAGGGAAACAGGCAGTGGAGCCTTGCGGCTTCACTGCCCGTTTCCTACTGCGCACGCGCAAGCGGCGCAGCGATCTGTGAATGGCCCCGTGGTGTTCTGGGAACACACACAGTTCCCAGAAGACAACGGGGGCGCTCACCGAGGAGAAGAACACGCCGTGGAATAGGAAGAGCCAGATTAGGAAGACTGCCTAGCAACAAGGGTTTAGGTAAGTATATTTTTTTTTTTTTTTCCAATTTTTTTTTTAAATTTTTTTAGGAATTTTGGTGGCATTTTTTTTCCAGGATGGCCCTCCGCTTTAAAAAAGCTGTGTAATTATATGAAAATAATAAGCACTGGTGCTTTTTTTAACTCACATTTTTCACACACATTTTGGCACATTTTTTAAATGTGTATTTTGGCCCTTTTATTACTAATTATTTACGTGCATCTTGCAGTTTTTTAACATGCCATATTTTTTTAATGCGCATCTGCCCGTGAGCTTTTTTATTGTGCATTTTGGCGCTTATTTAAACACACATTTTAGCCCTTTAGCACACATTTTGGCACAGGTTATTTTAACACGCATTTTGGTGTGGTTTGTAACACACATTTTGGCTCTTCTTTTAGCATGTAGTTTGACACTTTTTGAACGTGCATTTTGATTTGCTTTTTAATGCGTATTTTGGCAACCCGCAAATTTGATAGCTACTTTTGGGGTGCCATTAACAATTAATGGCACCACAAGCATATCATGCATTTTGCATGTGTTTCCAGAATGCACACAAAAAAGCAGGTAAAAAATAAACCAAAATACATGTTAAAAAAGCAACAAAATGCACATAAAAATGTGCTAAAATGCGTTTTTTTAAAAACAAGCCAAAATGTGTTGAAAAAAAAAAGCAAAAAAGTGCATCAAAAACTTTACCAAAATGCGCACAAAAAGGCCCAAAAAGCCAAATTGAACATTTTTTGGCATGGAGCATTGTGCACTTTTTAAGTGCACATTTTGGCACATTGGTAGTGTATTTGTCAGGCGACAAAATATGTGGCAAAATGCATGTTTGCTAACTGCATTTGGGGTGCCATTAACAATGAATGGCACCCAAAAGCACATTGCGTATTTTGACACAATTTTACAGCAAGGTGGAATCGTGACAAGAATTGCGCAATTCTGCCAACAATTCTGCATTGCTCAGATGTGAATGGGTCCTAAAAGAAAAATACATACATACAAATATACTGTATATACTATATACCGTATTTATCGGCATATAACACGCGCCAGCGTATAACACGCACCCCAAGTTTAGGAGGGAATTATAAGGAAAAAAATGTTTTAAGGAAAAAACTTACGTTTAAATGCCCATCAATGCAGCCTTGCACAGCGTCCATCTGCATGCTTGTCCAGTGTCATTTGCAGCCTTGCAGTCAGCAGCCTTGGTGTCATTTGCAGCCTTATCAGTGTCCATTTGCAGCCTTGCAGCCAGTGCCGATCTGAAGCTTTTCTGTGTCCTTTTGCAGCCTTGCCCAGGCTGCAGTTAAACTGCAGTGACATGTCAGTGTCACTGCAGTTTGAAAATGGCGGCAAAATACACAGAACCGGGCCTCGGCTCTTCTCGGCGGCTCTCGTTCACTTTCGGCCACTTTCGGCTCCACTCGTAGTCCCGCCCGGGATGGGCGTGACTGTGAGCGGAGCTAGCCGAACCTAGCCGAGTAGACTCGGCTAGGTTCGGGCGGCGCTCGAGTGAAGCCGAAAGTGGCCGAGAAGAGCCGAGGACCGGCTCTGTGTATTGCGGCGCCATTTTCAAATCGCGGTTGGCGATTGCTCCGCTCAGTCAGCGGGGGATCGCAGGGGATCGGTGTATAACACCCGCGATTTTCCCCTGATTTTAAGGGGAATAAAGTGCGTGTTATACGCCGATAAATGCAGTATATATAAAACACATATATACACACATAAACGTATATAGTTATTATTTGTATCAATCTTTAAGCTTGCTATTGCTGATTAGGAATAAAGAAGTCTCCTTCCTCACATTACAGTAGCTTCTCACCCAGATTCTCCACATTTTAGCTGGAGAATCTGGGACGGTGATATTCTAAAGAGATGGTATAATACTGGAAAAATTTGATATTAATGCAGATATAATGGCCAGATTTTTTTTTTTTTTTTTGCTCTCAGTAGGTATTGGTGTTCTATTTTAAGACCCACTGGTTATGTAAGCAAATATTTTAGTGGCCAGGTATATTCTATAGTCTATGGAATGGTACCAATGTATTATGGTACCAAGGGGTGGGGAAGTTGGAGAAAGTTTTTAGGAAGATATATATTTTTTTATTTTTTATCATACTTTTTGTTTTGGTGTCACGAGAATTAGCTTTTGTGGGGAAGAATACCCCCAGCTATTGAAAATTGAGACCATAGTCTGGTCTGAGCTTTGGGATAACAGGGAACTCTATGAGGGTATATAGAGATAGTAACTACTAAGAATCTGATGCTGCTCTTGTTCGTTTATTTCCAGGTTCCATAATGAGGTGACTAGATATCTAAATTTTGGGAACCTGGAGGAGGAACAGCAAGCTATACTTGTGGTGGCAGTTGGAATGTATGTTGAGCGTTATATGGATGGCATAAGTGGAATCCTACCACCCACGACACCTAGGGTAATACAGAGCTTTTAAATGACCTGCCCTCTGGCAGAAATGATGGAAAGAAATTTTAAGTTCATTGTTTAAGTGTTCAAGGACATCATCTGGAAATGGACACTTTAAATGTCTGATATGGACAATAGGCTATTATTAGTGACTGGAAAAGAAGATTAATAGGCACTACAATCACTAATAATCAGAACGACGCTTGGTAATATGTGAAAGTGTGGAAACTGTAAATAATGATTGTAAAGGGTTACATACTCTAATAATTGTGCTAATGGAATCTAGTCAGATACTAGCATGGTTATCACTTGAAAAACATTTAACATACCTTTAGGGGTTATATTCTTCTCTTTATCTTACTTACACCATTCAGTATATTCAGGGGTGAAAGTGAAAGAAAGAGGAGAGATTTCATATACATATATAGAAGCCTTAAAATAAGAGCTTATTACTAGTTGTCATTACTTTGGCCTGTCCACACACAGCTGATGGTTGGGAACCTCTGAGTGTTTTAATGACCACACTAGTCTCTTGCAGCAATTGCTTTGCTCTTTTGGCAGTAGGGTGCACAAAAGCAAGTCACAAAATTCTCCAGTATGCTGGAAAGTTTTTTGACAGATGCACCAGACATATGTAGCTATTGTGTGGTTGTTGGCATACTCAAACGATGTGCAGGAATGTCACAAGTGACACCTTGATGTTTTTCCCATTCTTGCAAGAATTATACCAGTATAGTTGGTGATGGTACCTATCTGTAATTTCCCCTCTTTGTCTGAGAACATCATTTGGGAGTATATTAGGTTTACTGTTATGTATAGTATCTAACTTTGCCCTGAGAAGGTATTGCATGGTGAATGTATATATAATGTTGGTGTAATTTGTATGAGGGAGATGGGGGCATGTTATTTACATCCATGTAGAATTGTGAGTGAATGTGGAATATATGGGTTTCTGATAAGAAAGGCTATCAGTCCACCATCAACTATATTTTTTGCATCTCGTGGCAATATTTGTGTGCCAATCAGGCACAATAGGAGGAGATGTAATACTAGAAAAAATTGATATTAATGCAGATGGGACATGAGAACAATATGTCTTGTACAACAAAGCTTTGAAAGGACTTTGATGTACTGCAAATTACAGTGTTTACAGCCAGCCTGCAGTAAACATGGCTAGAACAGCCAGAAACCATGAAATCAGGCTGAGACAGAAGTACAGTTAAATCACACTTGTATAATAATAAAAGTAAAAAGAACAAACATAGTCAAAACATAGCCAAAGTTCAGTAACCGGAACAAAATAGTCAGCCAAGCCAGAAGTCAGGGATCAATGTAGTGGAACAGCAAGCAGGATCTGGAGCCAGAAGGAATGTCAGCAAAGCAAGTCTTGAACAGGATCGCAGGAGAATGTTCCTGTGATGTTGACCAAGGTGAAGGCAGAGATCCACTGCCCTGAACAGCTTAAGTAGGCAGGAGTGATGAGCAGGATATTATCAACAGCTGAGTACCTGTGGAGCGATAGGAGCTGGCAATTAGCCGACAGCTGAGCGGCCAGCTCTGAGAAGGAAGGGCTGAGCCCAGCCCTGACAAGAACAAGGCATAAGGTCATTATTATCTAACCAACAGGACTCTTAAGGATATTCAACTGCCCCCTCACACTTGGCCAGCATGGTGCCTAAAGGGTGATGAATTGCAGTGTGATAAACTGCTCAAGGGAACTGGAGTTGAGCCTGGGAGAGGAACAAACTTTTTATGACCTTTGGTTCAACTGTCTTCAATGGCCGTGATGACCAACACCCCCTGGGGTGTGGGTCTCAAGTCTGGATAAAAAAGACCCTGGCCTGAGAGATTCAGAGAGAATGCGTGTGTGTGAGTGTTACCCTGTTTCCCCAAAAATAAGACCTAGCGTGATTGTCGGTGATGGCTGCAATATAAGCCCTACCCCCCAAATAAGCCCTACCCTGTTTCCCCGAAAATAAGCCCTACCCTGAAAATAAGATCTACAAGGACTTTAACTAAGGCTTCTTTGGGGGTAGGGCTTATATTGCAGCCATCACCGACCATCACGCTAGGTCTTATTTTCGGGGAAACAGGGTAGATCTGTAATACTCCTTTCTTCCACTGTTACCCCATCTTCCATCAGGTATTGATATGCCTATTGTAAGTAAATCCAACCCTTATTCTAAGAGTTAGTTGTCCTTTTATTGGAAGCCAGACACCCCAAACAGAGCACATTTCTCGCCTTCACAAACTGGCCATCTGTGTAAAAGTGAATGACAGAAGGGTGTGTCCTATGATGAGAAGTGAAGAATATGTTCTCCACTCCTCATCTCAGCTTCATAAACTGGCACACCTGAGAGATCAGCTGTGATCATCAGGATCTCGGCTCTTCTCTGATTGATAAACATACACCATAGAGTACTCCTGGTCACTCTGTGACTATGCTATGGTTAATGTTGGGTATTGCTAAAAGTCAACAGATAACGGACTAATGCCGTGTACACACGAGCGGACTTTTCGACCAGACTGGTCCGACGGACCGAGTCCGGCGGACAATTCGACCGTGTGTGGGCTTCACCAGACCTGCAGCAGACTTTTTCAGTCGAAAATCTGACGGACTTTAGATTTGGAACATGTTTCAAAACTTTCCGACGGACTCGAGTCTGGTCGAAAAGTCCGCTCGTCTGTATGCTAGTCCGACGGACAAAAACCGATGCTAGGGCAACTATTGACTACTGGCTATCAACTTCCTTATTTTATTCCGGTCGTACGTCATCACGTACGAATCCATCGGACTTTAGTGTGATCGTGTGTAGGCAAGTAGTAGTTTGTAGTTTGTTCAGAAAGTCCGTCGAAAGTCTGTGGAAAGTCCGTCGGATAGACCGTCGGACCAGTCTGGTCAAAAAGTCTGCTCGTGTGTACACGGCATAAGGGAAAATGGTTGAGAACATGAGAGCAAATCACTACATGACAGAGCCTTTTTAGCAATACATAGAAGGAATGGATAAATAAGGGTAAAGTATAACTAAAGGCAGGACTTTTTTTCAGTTTTGGATAGAGTTGAGATGGGTTAGAACAGTTTTGATTGCTGTCTGTGTCCCCATTAGGCAGTCTCACCCTCCCTATTTATCTTGTTTACCCTTTTAATTAGAAGTGAAAATAAAATAAAACCCCAAATGTTGGATTGTCCCCAGAAAAGTAATAGAGAGAAAGTCTTCCAATGGGGAAACTAGTTCTGGGGACCCAAGGAATTCCCTTGACTTACAGGGATTTCCTCTCACTGTTAGTTTGGCTATGGGACAGGAAGTGAAGGTAAATCTCCCCAAGGTAACATAGATAGCAAATATAAATCTTACATGGGGTTAAAAAAACACCCCATTCCTGCTCTATCCTAAATGGAAAAAAAAATGCCTATCGTTCTATGACTTGCTTTTGTTTACACTCGTATGGATTTCCATGGAGGTAAAAAGGTGTTCAGATGCAGCAGAATGGGATATGTATTTATTACCAAAACACAAAGCAAAGTAATGCTAAGATAGCAGTATGTATTCTGGATTTATTTGTGCAGAAATTTCTTGAAATAAAGACTAGTCCCTGCTGCTTCTTCTCCTTATACAGTGTGATTGGTCTTGTCTCTACTCCCTCCTGCAGTTTTATACAGCCAGCCTGTAGTAGGTGGACCTACTGGGTCCCTCCAACAACTCTGCTCTGTGCACAGGATATGTGCAGCACAGTGATGATATCACTGTTAGTTGTATAAGGTAATGACTAAGTTTTAAAGGGCATTTGATACACACTAAGCAGATTTATAATCTTTGTGGCTATTGGGCAATATATTTAAATTAAGGTTTTGTGCCTGGAGTTCAGCTTTAAGTGCCAGGAGTTTTTAAAATTCAAGTTTTGCTCTTTTGTAAATCATCTGATAAATGTTATTATGTGATGAATTATATGAGAGAAATTTCCTGCAGTGTATTGTAATGTTCTGAAATTCAATACATAATGGAATTTAATGGAGTTCACAGAGGAATTGGTGACCCGAGGCGGCCATTCTCTAAGTAATATACACTGCATCAAATGTTTCAAAGCAATAGCTTGCCCATGTGAGATGAGCTCAAGGAAATGTATTAAAAATAAAATAAAGTCCATGAAGCATATGTTACCCAAAAACAAAAGAATGCGTGTGGGTGCATTTGGGATCTGCACATTGTAGAAATCAGCAATAGCACTCTGTGATTTCAGTGCATAGGTCTCTGGTACAGGAAAAGGTGTGCATGCAAAAGGAAGGGTAAATTTGTGTTAAAAAGGGTAGGCAATATCATTCCCCTATTGGTGTGATTCTGGTGGTCTTCAGACCAGGAGGATCCCAGGGGGCCATGTCTTCCTATCCCGCTATTGCCAGATCTTGGGAGCATCTTGTATGCTCAAATTTTGCTTCTCACATTGCTTTTCAAAATCAACGGCCTGGCTGCCACTTTAACCGCCAGGTCCTGCTCTGTTCTGCAGAAGTTCTAACAGTGGCTTCAGTGTAAGTGCAGGCTGCGACTATGCAGGGTAGGTAGGCTTCATTTATAAGAATATTGTTGCAATATTGCTACAATGCATTTTGATTAAAGAAATTATTTTATGTGCAGATAAGACACAACACAAGAGGTGTTGTTATAATAACCACTCCCAACTGTATCCAAAACTAAAAAAAAAAAACTTTTTTTGTATTCTAGATTAAAGTACATTTACATTACAATCATCATATAACAAAAGCATTGTACAGTGTCTTAGTGAATTAAAACAATAAAGAACAAATCTTGTTTTTCAGGGGTTGAGTTTGGCCCCTTAGGCATCAGCATACCAGGACATTTTGGACAATTTCATGCTCCCAAATTTGTGGGAACAGTTTGGGGATGGCCCCTTCCTGTTCCAACATGGCTGCGCACCAGTGCACAAAACAAGGTCCATAAAAACATGCATGAGAAAGTTTGGGGTGGAGGAACTTGATCTGCACAGAGTTCTGATCTCAACCTGATAGAACACCTTTGAGAAGAATTAGAGCGGAGACTGCGAGCCAGGCCTTCTTGTCCACATCGGTGCCTGACCTCACAAATGTGCTTCTGGTCAAACATTCCCATAGACACACTTCTAAACCTTGTGGACAGCTTCCCAGAAGAGTTGAAGCTGTAATAGCTGCCAAGGGTTGAGCCAACTCAATATTCAACTCTACAGATGAAGACTGGGATGCCATTACCATGTGCGTGTAAAGGCAGGCATCCTAATACTTTTGGTAAAATAGTGTATTTTAACTTTAGCACACTACCTGATGTTTTTGGGGGCAGAAATGGTAAATGGACTACTGAAGATGTTAATTTAGTAGTAAGTCAGTGATATTTGATTACACAATTACTGACTTGAGGCAAGAAATGATCTTCGTCACGCACAAGCATTTCTCCTCTCATTAAAGCAAAACTAAAGTCAGCAATGTTTACTCCACTTTTGTTGACAAAAAACAATCACTGTTTGATCCTCTGTGCCTCTGTACACAGAGGATCAAATGGGTGTGAGTGGGTCTACTGGGTGTGGTGTCATAATTATCAGTCAGCTGTATCAGCTGCAGAGCACTAATGAGGAAAGCTGCTGGGCCTGCATTTTTGTTGCAGGGGATGCCTGAAATCTAACATGTATCTTAGGCAGACTTCTGGGAAAATTGGTGAGCCAATCACACAAGCAGGAAATAATGTTTTTGAGGAGTGGTCAGTACACATTCTGTGTATAGAACACCTCCAGGTAGCTATATTGCATTGCAGTGGGTTGCAGTGAGTCTGGGTTCAGACTCTTATTTGAAGTGCTACTTGCTGATATCTAAGTCTAATTTTGATGAAGGTGAAATCTGTTTTCAAGGCAAGCTCAAGCTGTGAAATGACTATGCTCATCCATACTGAAGCTCAACCTCACCTCTTACCCATTATATTTATTACAATTGTTCATTTGAATTCATACTAGAATATACATGCTTCCTATTTTCTTAAAGGCATGCTTAAAGTGGCATTAAAACATTATTATTAAAAAAAAAATAACAAATATGTTATACTTACCTGCTTGCCCTGGTGGCACCACTGCATGCTCGCTCCTGGGCCGCTGCTCTATACATCCATAAGACACACAGAAGTGCGTCTCGACCTCGCCCCCCCCCTCCGCGCTCTCTCCTTATTCGCTCATTGGCTGTGATTAAAAGCAGTGAGAGTCAATGAGCTCCTGCAGCTGTCTCAGGCAATGAGGAGGGAGAGTCCCAGTACAGCTAAGGCTATCGTGAACATCGCTGGATCGGAAAGAGGTAAGGTAAGGATTAGGGGTGATGGGGGGAGGCGCAGCACACAGAAGGTTTTTTTTACCTTCATGCATAGAATGCATGAAGGTAAAAAACCTTCAGCCTTTAGTACCACTTTAAGAATTGGTAGAAATAAAAAAGAGATGATTATTTTAACATATTGTGTTTAATTCTTTGCATTCATTTCCAGAATCACCAAAATAGGAAATTAAAAAAGAACTCTACTAAAAAAGTACTTTTGAGGCACAACATGTTACAATAAAATACTAATAATTTATTTAGAATCAACACTCATAAAATGGTATTCTTCAATAAATTACATCATATTTCTTCAAGAGTCAATTTACATAACATTGAATAATGGGTAATGCAGGGTGATGCAGTATATCTGAAAATACAGATTTCTTGTTGCCCGATGCTTTTCATGGACCTTATCCACTTCTTCAGGAGCCATCAGTATGCTTAGTCACAGCCAGCTAAACAAAAATAATCATAATTATTGGACAGTTTGTCACCCTGGTGTATAAAGTAAAGTGGCAATTCCTGGCTGGGTGGTAGGCACAAGGAAGAGCCACAAAAAGGGACCAATCAGGGGTCCAGCAGTGACCAGACCATGCCCCACCCTCCCATCCAGTCGTATAGGGATGCCCAACAACACTACCATTTAGAAGGTACTTAAATGTAGGCAAACCCTCCCTCAAGGTCTAACGCCAATTTCTAGAAATATTAGGATAGCAAAACAAAAAGGACAATAAGCCATAAACCATATATACTTTAATTAATAGAACCATTATTTTGCCTTCCAAACTTCTAAAAGTTATCAAGTATGGAGAAGTTTAATAAAAGAAAACTGCCATCATTCTAGAAAAAGAGGAATCATTCAGTACTAAGTTCTCATTCGTTATGGCACATTAATTTAAAGGGCACAGATGTATCCCCCTATTTTCAATTACCTTAAATTAGCAGCTGAAGTATGCAAAAGAGCAGTCTATTAGTGCCTGCTGTTTCTAAATTTATAAGAGCAAGGGGTACTAAGGGTTCCCAATGCTTGAGGACAGGTCTTCATCCACACAGAGCTCTCTCCCTACAATAGATTAAACCACAATATATACATAAATCCTTATATATTGCAGAGGGATCCCAATTTTAAATTGATCACACCGTGCAACCTTCCTTTATTGCTACCCAGACTTGAAAATAGTAATGTTGTTAAAAACCCTGGAAGTTAGTACACCTTATATCATTCACTACAGGGCAGTTCTAGCATCTGTTCCTCCTGGGACAATATTGAATCCCCTTTAGTAGAAAGCAATAACAGAACCCTTTTTATAAAGCCAGAACTGACAGTCTTACTCAAGGAGTCTTATCAGTCGGATAAATTCCTACCTTCTAACACAAACAGCCTACTGAACAGCACCCAAGACATCTGGCCTGAATAGAGCGAGCCTACAAGTATGGGTTAAGTCCCATGCTAATAAGGCCCTACTGATTGACCCCTGGTGGCGAATAATCGCCCGGAACATCCTTCGGCGCTGTCAGGGTTGGGCCCATCCCTTCCTTCTCTGAGCTGGCCGCTCAGCTGTCGGCTAATTGCCAGCTCCTATCTCTCCACAGTGACTCATCTGTTGATGATCCTGCTCGTCGGTCCTGCCTACTTAGGCCGTTCAGTCCAGATGATCTCTGCCTTCGCCTTGGTCACATCTCTAGAGACGCTCCCGTGTCTTCCTGTTAAAGACTTGCTTGGCTGACATTCCTTCTGGCTCCCTGACGTTTTGGCTTGTTTGACTATCCGTTCCGGTTCCTGAACTCTGGCTGTTTTGATTATGTTTACTCTGTTTACCTTTTTTTTATTATTAAACAAGTGTGATTTAACTGTACTTCTGTCTCTGTCTGATTCATGATTTCTGACAGTAGGTAAAGGCCATGAATTCAGAAGATGCAGCCAATCCACTTGTTGGTAATTTTTTTTCCAGATTGGATGAGCAGGATAACCACATGGATCAGTTTGCCATGGTGGTAAGAACGCTCTTGAGTCACTCGGCTCACCTGAAATCCCACACTGTAGCTGCTCCGGTACAACCTGTGTTGCAGGCCGTCCCTGCTGCTGCTCCAGTCTCTGTGCAGGCACCCGCCTCGAGTATTACCTCTATAAGAGTTATGTCCTCCCAGAATCTCGTTCTCACATGCCCCCTCGGGTGTTCACCCGAGAACATCCGTGACCGCCGGGTCCTCACGGATCACGGTAAACGGCCGCTGATCTCGGCCGTTTACAATGTGATCGCTCCATCAAATGATGGAGCGATCACATGTAAACAAACCGGCGTCATGTCATGATGCCGGTTCCTCTCTCCCCTCTGTGTACCGATCGGTACAGAGTGAGAGGAGAGGGGGAAAGATCGGATGGCAGCAGCACTGTGGGCTGGATCTGTAGTGCCCACAGCGCTGCTCTGTGACAAATACAGTCTCATCCATGGATCCATCCATCCATGCTCAGCCATCCCTCCATACTCTAATGCCCTGCACTACTCTGCAATACCCAGTAATACCCTGCACTACTCTGCAATACCCTGCACTACTCTGAAATACTCTGCAATACTCTGCAATACTCTGCAATACCGTGCAATACTCTGCAATACTCTGCAAAACTCTGCAATACTCTGCAATACCGTGCAATACTCTGCAATACTCTGCAAAACTCTGCAATACTCTGCAATACCGTGCAATACTCTGCAATACCCTGCAATACCCTGCACTACTCTGCAATACCCTGCACTACTCTGCAATACCCTGCAATATTCTGCAATGCTGTGCAATACCCTGCAATACTCTGCAATACTCTGCAATACCCTGCAATACTCTGTACTACTCTGCAATACCCTGCACTAACCTGCACTACTCTGCAATACCGTGCAATACCCTGCAATACTGTGTAATACTCTGCAATGTCGTGCAATACTCTGCAATACCATGCAATACCCTGCAATACTCTGCAATACTCTGCACTACTCTGCAATACCCTGCAATACTCTGCACTACTCTGCAATACCCTGCACTACTCTGCAATACCGTGCAATACCCTGCAATACTCCGCAATACTCTGCAATACCCTGCACTACTCTGCAATACCCTGCACTATTCTGCAATACCCTGCACTACTCTGCAATACCCTGCAATACTCTGCAATACTTTGCAATACCCTGCACTACCCTGCACTACTCTGCAATACCTTGCACTACCCTGCACTACTCTGCAATACCGTGCAATACCCTGCAATACTCCGCAATACTCTGCAATACCCCGCAATACTCTGCAATACTCTGCAATACCCTGCAATACTCTGTAATACCCAGCCATACCCAGCCATACTCTGCAATACTCGGTGATACCCAGCCATACTCTGCCATACCCAGCCATACCCAGTCATACTCGGCGATACCTTGCAATACCCTGCCATGCTGAGCTATAATCGGCCATGCTCGGCCATGCTCAGCCATACTCGGCTGTACTCTGTATGTGGCCAGGCTGTGGAAGTCTCACACATGTGGTATCGCTGTACTCAGGAGGAGTAGGAGAATCTATTTTGGAGTGTCATTTTTGGTATGTACATGCTATGTGTTATAAATATTGTATAAATGTACAACTTTGTGTTAAAAAATGTTAAAAAATGCATTTTAACCACCTCCCGCCCGCCGGCCGTCATATGACATCCTTGACGCTACAGGCATAATTCAGATATAAGCTTTTTCAGCCGGCGATTCCCTACACCATAAGAATGATCATAGCAGCTGTTCCACTGCTTGATCGTTCTTACGGGAGGCGAGAGGGGACGTCCCCCCTCCGGTGCTTCTACCGACTCACCGCTACGATCGAAGCCAGGATCTTTTTTTTATTTTATTTCAGGCTTCCCAGCCTAGAGGTGAGATGTGGGGTCTTATTGACCCCATATCTCACTGTAAAGAGGACCTGTCATGCCATATTCCTATTACAAGGGATGTTTACATTCCTTGTAATAGGAATAAAAGTGATCAAAAAATATATATTTTTTTAAAAAGTGTCGAACTAAAATAAATAAAGTAAAATGAACAATAAAAAAAATAAAAAATTTTAAAGCGCCCCTGTCCGTGTGCTCGCATGCAGAAGCGAACGCACACTTAAGTCCTGCCCACATATGAAAACAGTGTTCAAACCACACATGTGAGGTATCGCTGCGAACGTTAGATCGAGAGCAATAATTTTGGCCCTAGACTTCCTCTGTAACTCAAAATATGTAACCAGTAAAAATTTTTTAAAGTGTCGCCTTTTTTTTTTTTTTGCTACTTCAGCGTTTACAATGAGAGGCTTTAAATCAAGGTTTATGGCTCATTTTTTCCCATCTTTATGTTTATTTATTCTTAGCACTCCTAAAAAAGAAAAATAAGCCCTCAACTGCCACTAAGCCCAATTAACATCTTAAATACCCAAATCCCACCTCCCCTCCCCCCTACTTACCCCCCCCCCGTCCCGCAGTCGTGCTTCCGCTAATACATGCATTCCTTATATGAACTTCTCGGCAAATCTCCCTGTTCTTTTAAAGGATCGCCACTTCACCCACTTTGTTCCCTCCAGATCTTCTTCTATCTCATTCGGAGAGTCTTCAGCCTCACCCGCCTCTAAGGTATACATTTCATTAACCCTAATTAGCCAATCTCTAATGCTTGGGCCCTCCATCTCTTGCCATTTTTTTGGTATTAAACTTTTTGCCGCGTTTAGGAGAACTGGAGTTAGAGAGACGTTATACTTGTCAATCTAACCTTCAGTCCCGTGGAACAAGCATACCCAAGGATCTTCCCTGATCTCGGTACCCATTATCTCCTGTATTATCTTAAGTACCTCTCACTATAATTTTTTAATAATTGGGCATTCCCACCAAAGGTGGGCCATTGTTCCCCTGGTGGAGCATCCCCTCCAACAGTTTTCAGAGGTTTCCGGTTGCATCTTGTTCACTCTATCTGTCGTCATGTACCATCTGGCTAGGCATTTGAAATTTGATTCTATCGTTCTCGTATCTACTGCCGATTTATGTGTTGCACTTAAAATAGCCTCCCAAGTCACACCACTAGGTATAGGACCCAGCTCGGATTCCCATTTATTACAGTATAACGGTTTCACTCCTTCACCCTCATCCAGCACTATTTTATATAATTCTTTACTTTTCTTTATAACTCTATTCTTCAAAAACAATTTCTCCAGAGGTCTAAGATTCTCCTTATCTCTAATTGGGCCGGGGAGGCTTTTGATAAAGATCGCAAGCTGATTATACCACCATATGTCAATATTCATTAGGTCCTTGAGTAGGGTTAACTCCTGAAAAGTGACAATTTTACCATTTTTTGTAATATCTAACAATTGTGTCTCATTCTTTCTTATCCAATTCCCTCCCACTTCCCTCAACCCAGGTGGAAAAAACTCGTTTTCCTTTAAATAAATAAATGGTGAATTAAATTCCCAAACCTTTTGTTTATGTAACTGATCCCAAATCTTTAAAGTGTAGCGTGTTATAATATGTGCATTCGGACCTAATTTCCTGAAGTGTGGAGGATTCCAAATTAATTGGTGTAATTTTGCATTGCTCAAGTCTTTTTCTAATTTCACCCATCTTTTTTCTATCGGTTCCTTACCCCATTCTAACACTCCTGATAATACTATCGCTCTGTGGTATTTTTTTAAAGTGTGGCAGAGCCAGACCACCCTGTGCTTTGTCCCTACTCAGGACCTTATAGGCAATCCGTGGCTTCTTATTCTTCCATATAAATCTGGTAAGAATATTGTTCAGAACCCTAAAAAAGGACTGTGCTAGCGGGATTGGGAGTAGCTGCATTTTATACAAGATCTTCGGGGCCAGGGTCATCTTAACAGTATTAACTCGAACCCAACCAAGAGATCGGGAGATGCATACTT
The DNA here is from genome assembly GCA_037952925.1 of Lithobates clamitans. Classification (NCBI taxonomy): domain Eukaryota; kingdom Metazoa; phylum Chordata; class Amphibia; order Anura; family Ranidae; genus Lithobates; species Lithobates clamitans. The sequence continues at coordinate 6,868,855 of JBBGZY010000723.1, forward strand.
TTTCTCGTTTCCTGCTTGATCTCGTCAAGGAGAGGGATAAAGTTTAAGCGGTATAATTTCTTAAGAGAATTTGCTAATGCAACTCCCAGGTAACCTATTTTTTTGCACCACGGAAAATGGAAATTTTCCTTGAGTTTAATTACCTCTTGTCTATCGATATTGATGTTTAAAGCCGCCGATTTACTAAGATTGACCTTGTAATTTGAGAGCTCCCCATATCTCCTTTAAGTAGCCAGAAGATTGGGGAGTGAGACCCTCGGATTACTGATGTAAAACAGTACATCATCGGCGAACGCCGAGAGCTTGTGTATATCTCCCTCCACCACGCATCCGCATATATCCGGATTTTTCCGGATCACAGCTAGTAGGGGTTCCAGGGTTAGGACAAACAAAAGGGGGGACAGGGGACAACCCTGCCTGGTCCCGTTTTCCATCCTAAACTCTGTTGATGATATACCGTTCACCTTAACAAATGCCGAGGGAGATTTATACAGTGCCTTAATCCAGTTCAGCATGGTGTCGCCCAAACCGACTGCCCTCAGCGTCCTCAACATGAACCCCCAGTCTACTCTGTCGAAGGCTTTTTCTGCATCGATCGACAGAAGCAGACCAGGGGTCCCCCTTGCTTTCATCGCATCCATGACCAGGAGCGACCTAACATCGTTATCCCTCCCCTCTCTCCCTGGTATAAAACCCGTCTGGTCTGGGTGAATCCAGTACGTAATTTTTTCCCTCAGTCTACTGGCTAGTACCTTGGCGTATAATTTAGTATCAGCGTTGAGCAAAGCTATCGGCCTATAGCTTGAACACAGCGAGCTATCTTTCCCCTCCTTAGGTATTAAAATAATTGATGCCTTCAGTGCCCCCTCGCAAAATTCCTCCTGGCCCCCTATCTTATTCCATATCTGACAGAGCTTGGGGATCAGGGACTCTTTAAATTTTCTATAAAAATAGGAGGTAAAACCATCTGGCCCTGGACTCTTTCCAGAGGGAGATGCATTCAATGCCCTCTCGATCTCCTCTACAGTGATCGGGCCCTCCAATTCTTTTGCCTTGCTATGCTAGAGGCTTGGTAGGCCCGCCTCTTCTATAAACTCGTCTATCATTTCCTCTCTTTCCAGGGTACTTGCCCCGCCTTGTCTAACCTTGTAGAGGGACGTAAAGTAGCTCTGAAATTCTTCAGCTATGTCTCTGGAAGTGTGTTTAAATACCCCTTTTTTATTTTAAATCTTATCTATAAAGTTAGTGCCCCCTTTCTTTTTTAATACTGTTGCCAAATGCTTCCCCACTTTGTTACTCCATCTGAATCTATGCCTTACATTTTTATTTAGGGTGCGTTTAGAATCTTTTAGCTCTTCTCTTTTAGAGATTAGCTGAAGCAGAAATGAGTTGTGGCCCCCGTTAGCTGACTTATGTAGTTGTTCAAGATAATATATATCTTCAATAAGTTCTGTTTTCCTCTTTGTGTTCTCTTTTTTCTCCTTGGCTCCTAATGATATCAATATGCCCCTTATATATGCTTTTAGCGCCTCCCATAGGACTGATCCAGAAATCTCCCCGGTGTCGTTTATCAAGAAGAACCCATCAATTTCTCCTGTATCTTGCTATAGACACTTGGATTCTCGATAAGCTTTTCGTCCAAATGCCATAAAAATGGCGATCTCCGGTATCCAGGGATCGCCACCTTCATCAGGACTGGAGCGTGGTCTGACAGCGTGGTGACTCCAATTTTCATTTCCTTGACATAGTCAAGTAATCTATGGTCTACCATAAAATAATCAAGCCTAGAATAAGACCCATGGACTGAGGAAAAAAGTATAGTCCTTAACCTTCGCGTGCTGTACCCTCCATGCGTCGATCATATGGCAACTATGCAATTTCTGACCTATTTTTTTAAAGAGTTTCCTACTCGCTCTCGGTGAACCAGCTGTACTATCCAGTAATGGATCTAAGCAAAAATTTAGGTCTCCTGCCAAAATCACCTCCCCAGCCCTGAAATCTAACAACTTATTCAGGACCTGTAGCAGGAATTCGACTGGGTTGTTATTTGGGCAGTAGATGTTTACTAAGATAAAAACCCTTTCTCCCATCCTCACCTTCAAAAAAAGGTAGCGGCCCTCCATATCCGCGCTCCTCTCCAATAGCGCAAACCTGGTCCTTTTTGAAAACCCAATTGCTACCCCTTTGGCCCTCTTGATAGGTGAATCGCTATAGAACCAGTTGGGGAAGCAATTGGAGAATAATCTGACATGTGAGTTCTGTGAGAGGTGTGTCTCCTGAAGAAACACAACGTCTGCCTTGAGTTGCTCTAATTCTCTTAATACTTTATGCCATTTAAGGGGGGAGTTCAGCCCTTTAACATTGTAAGTGATACTAGTTAACTCTGTCATTTCGTTTTTAAATAAAACTGCACAATAAGGGCGCATGTTGTTCTTTGGACCCTTATACGTAGTTTCTGCAGGACCAAATCCACCTCCCAAACCCCCCTACCCACCTCTCCCCCCAACCCCCCCCCCCAACACCCACCCCAAACCCCACCCACCATCCGCCCTCTCCCTACCTGCCTATGCCTGGCAGCAAGCCAGCAGCAGAGAAATACCATATCTCTCAGCATGCGACCAGCCAGACCATTGGGGTGTGACACTAACGACGGATCGCCGCGGTCGCCCTGCTCCCCCCCATTAAATAGGAAAAGGGGGAAGGGAACATAGCGAGCGGGCGGCCGGGGGGCCTCCATTCCCCCCCACACTTGGCACCACTTCTCCCCCCTAAACCTCCCCCGCCCCCACCACCCCCCCTGACCCCCACTGACCCCCCTCACTATTTCAGAATCTTTGATCCATTTCCGTCAACTAATATCTTTAGGAGTCTGACCACGAGCTGGGACATCTTCCTGCTAGTTAGACAAAATTGGAACAGGGATGTCAAGTTCATTACAAAAATCTTGCAAGTTCTCTATATGTTTCAGTCTGATTGTTCTACCCGCTTTTACTACATTCAGTGAAGTGGGGAAGCCCCAGCTGTATTTCATATTTGCCTTCCTCAGTTCTTCCAGGAGGGGTTTTAGCTGCCTTCTCCTGGCCAGGGTCCCTGCCGAAATATCGGCAAAGAACTGGTTCTCTGCCCCATCAAATTTTACGGGCTGTACTTTCCTGAGATTGCTCCAAATTCTTGCTCTTCATAGTGGTGAAACCTAATAATAACGAATTTATCTTTGCCGAAACCTTGGGGGTTTCCTTAACCTATGAACCTTATCAATCTTCAGTTCTTCGTTTATGCCTCTGTCTAAAATTGGATTGAAGATAGCTTTCATTTTAGAGGGCAGGTCTTCGCCACGTTGCTCTGGTTAGGCACGCAGCCTCAAATTTTGTCTGCGACTTTGCTTTTCTTGCTCTTCTAATTTATAAAGAGTGTCTAGCTGGGTCAATTGCAGGTCCTTTACTTGTTGTTTTAGGATGGCTATTTCTCGATTCTGTTTCTCTGAGGCCTCCTCCACTGATTCCACTCGTTTCAGCAAGTGGCCCATGTCAGTTCTAACATTGTGGATTTCTGTTTTAATTATAGTTTCCAATTTAGTGAACATCTCTAGGAGTTTAGATTTTGTTAATGGTGCTTCCATGGTGCTGTCTTCCACCATGCAGGGGACTTCCTTTTCCTCCCTGGGTGTACCCCCATAGGCCCCTTGGTTCCTCCCTGTTTCCTTCTTCTTGTCCTTTCCAATTTGCTGTTTATTTTCTTGAGCTGGGTTCTTAGGACTTCCCTGATTTGTCTCCTTCAGGTACTTCTGGATAGAACTAGAATTTAAACTCTCTCTCGGCTGCTTCACCTCCACTTCTCTTTGAGGGCGCCCTCTCATTTTCACTGTCATTCTATCCCCTCTTCTCTCCCCACCCGCCAAGTCTGGTCGCTTCTCTGTTGCTTGTCCTCACCGCGTTCTGTGCCTCCCCACCAGTCCTTGACACGGAACCCTGCAAGACCCAGTGGTCTGCGGCTCACTCTAAATCATAGGCAAAACAGTTCTTTAAGTTCGAATAATTTCAATACTAACAACTCTTATACTCCCTTTCATCGATAGACTCAGGTGGTGAAAGAAAGGAGAAGAAGAGGGAAAAAAAAGAATAAAAACACACGCAATGAAACAGTCCACCTTTTCTCTCTTCCTTTATTATCCTTTGCAAGCAACAAAGTTTTGCATTAAATATAACACCTCATAGCACCATCTCTTCCATGATTTTTAAGGCATTGATCTATACAGCAACCCAGATAACACTTCTCCCATATTTGTAATGGTAGCTTCGGATATTACATTTCTTTTGATAAGCCTGTTCTCACTCCACAGTTATCCACAGTTATTAATGCGTTACCTGCAGTGTCTTCACAGGGGTTCCCACTGAGGCTCTTCAACCTGCTTCTACTTCAGGCAAAGCCCTGGTATCGCTGGATGGCTGTGAGTTATCCTCTTATGGGCTGCTATAGCTCGTCCTGCTTCTGGGGTGCACTGTGCCTAATGTGTTGCCGGCCTGACCACAGTCCAAATGAATCCCTAGGGAGGCATAGAGTTTTATTGGCGGGTGGGGGATGGCCCGGGGGCACTCATGGGGGGCGGCTCAGACCCAGCATAGGTCCGATAGACGAATAGGGAGTGTGAGGGTGAGCCGCCTCGTGCGTCCTGGCGACCCGGGATCTGCTGCCAGAAACCGCAGCCGCTGACCTACTTATGGCTCCGGCGGGGCTGTTGGTTCTTTGTCTCGTAGGCAGCTGCCGTTCTCATCCCAAGCTGCTACACCGCCTGCTTCCTCGGATCCGCCATCAGTCCCCTCCCCCGCTACGTGTGCATCACATCACGCACCTGACTCCCTGGACTGACATTTTGATGTACAGCAGAGCGCGTCGCCTTTGGGGATTTTTAAGTAGGGAAGTTTGGCGCCATTCCACGAGCGTGTGCAATTTTGAAGGGTGACATGTTAGGTATCTATTTACTCGGCGTAACTTCATCTTTCACATTATGCAAAAAACATTGGGCTAACTTTACTGTTTTTTTTTTTTTTAAAGCACAAAAGAGTTTTTTTTCCCAAAAAAAAGCATTCAAAAAATTGCTGCGCACACACCGTGCGAGATAAAAACTTGCAACAACCGCCATTGTATTCTCTAGGGTCTTTGCTAAAAAAACATATATAATGTTTTGGGGTTCCATGTAATTTTCTAGCAAATAAATGATGATTTTTACATGTAGGAGAGAAATTTCAGAATTGGCCTGGGTGCTCCAGAACGCCTGAAGGTGCTTCCCTGCATGTTGGGCCTCTCTATGTGGCCACGCTGTGTAAAAGTCTCACACATGTGGTATCGCCATACTTGGGAGTAATAGCAGAATGTGTTTTAGGGTGTAAATTGTGGTATGCATATGCTGTGTGTGAGAAATAAGCTGCTAATATGACAATTTTGTGGAAAAAAAAAAATCTTGATTTTGCAAAGAGTTGTGGGAAAAAATGACAACTTCAAAAAACTCACCATGCATCTTTCTAAATACCTTGGAATGTCTTCTTTCCAAAAAGGGGTCATTTGGGGGGTATTTGTACTTTTATGGCATGTTAGGGTCTCAAGAAATTAGATAGGCCGTCAGTACTTCAGGTGTGATCAATTTTCAATGGTTGGCACCACAGCTTTTGGACTCTATAACTTTCACAAAGACCAAATAATATACACCAATTTGTACTTATTTTTACCAAAGATATGTAGCAGTATAAATTTTGGCCAAAATTTAACAAGAAAAATTACGAATTTGCTAAATTTTATAACAGAAACAAAGAAAATTTAATTTTTTTACCAAAATTTCAGTCTTTTTTCTTTTATAGCGCAAAAATTAAAAAACCCAACGGTGATTAAGTACCACCAAAATAAAGCTCTATTTATGTGAAAAAAAGGACAAAAATTTCATATGGGTACAGTATTGTATGACTGGGTAATTGTCATTCAAAATGTGAGAGCAGCGAAAGCTGAAAATTGGTCTGGTTAGGAAGGGGGTTTAAGTGCCTAGTCGTCAAGTGGTTAAGCTGTCCAGTCCAGATGATCTCTGCCTTCGCCTTGGTCACATCTCTAGAGATGCTCTCCTGTGTTCCTGGTAAAGACTTGCTTGGCTGACATTCCTTCTGGCTCCTTGACGTTTTGGCTTCTCTGACTATCCGTTCCGGTTCCTGAACTCTGGCTATGTTTTGACTACGTTTACTCTGTTTACCTTTTATTTATTATTAAACAAGTGTGACCTAACTGTACTTCTGTCTCAGTCTGATTCATGGTTTCTGACAGGCGCCCAGGCAGCTCCAAGATGGCTACCGCCTCAAAATAATAGCTGCACATGCATACACACATGCTCAAAGGGCAACCGATTGTCTCCAGGAGACCGATGGTAAACATCCTCCACAGCGACCCCTGGGCGCCAGAGGTGTGCATATCCCCAACATTTTCGTCATACGCACAACCCCGAACAAGTCTCTCATAGAGAGGCAAGTGCTGCTCTAATACCAGAAGGACTGAGTTTGGCTCTGGCGCAAAGGGATACCCATTGGTGGCACCCCACTAAAAGGAAGAAAGCCAAATATATACAGCATCTATAGCAATACATACTGTGAATCCTACTTGTAAAGTATCTTGGTTAAATTGGCCACACCTAAAAAAAATTGAACAGAGTTACACAATTATGTATTATGTCCCAGATTATACATGATGTAAGACACTGGCCCACACTGAGTAGAAGGTTAAAGATACACACCTGGATTTATAATTCTACAAAGACCAAAAATTAAATAATACATTAAGCCCAAAAACGGGTGGACCACAAGGAAGTAAGGGGAGGGACACCTAAATAAGGTGATACTCTACAAGGATGCTCAAGAAAGATAAAACATTAAAGAAATGGTGAGAAATGCATCACATCATTTAAACCAGGTGGTGCTGCAACTTTAATAGAATTTATCCATCTAGTCTTTTGCTGGAGCACTATCAAAATCTCCTCCTCCTGGGGTCTTTCAACACCCTATCTAGTGCCGACAATTTCATCACCGTGGCATCATAATTACGCACCAAGTTTACACATCAGAGTGTTCATTTTAGGTGTATAATAAATATGTATTTATGAAAAGGATGCTTTATTTTACCCACATAGAATGTGCCACAGACGCAGGTCATCAAATACACTACTCCTATTGTGGCATAGTCTACGAGGAAGCGTGGTTCAAACCATGTGTTGTTAGGGAGCACACAACCTGTGCACTACCTAATGAAAGGCACTCTTAACACATAACACATCTAAAGGTACCTTATTTCCAGCATCATTTAGGTTTTAGAAACCAAAAAATCTTTAGCTGAATACACGTTGATCTGTGTAATCTTCTCAAGAAGGATGTTTACTGAACCCAGACATTTACTGCAGGTAGGAAGTTTCAGCTCAGGCAATACTTCAACTAAATATAAATTTAGACTGAGCTGTGATTAGAGTTGAGCAGCAGGGATTCAATAAAGGCCACTGTTCCTGCTTTAAAAGACCAGAAATGACATCTGCTCCCCTAAGCACAAAAGTGCTCCTCAGGTACACAGAGCTGCATGACAGGTCTAGACTTTGCTGCTGAGGTGAAGAAAATAGTTCTGTTGTCTTTCAATATTTAAAGATCGGCCTACTCTTACTGTACAGTTTCCCAGTCTTCTTTCAGACTGTCAACTCTTTCTAATTGTAGACTTGTGCATCATATTCCTTATTATTTCCAATAAGCATTATCCTCTCCTAATTCCTTCTTGCAAAGCACTTACATAGTATAACCTAAAGGAAGATTTATATATATAATAATAGTTGTTATATATAATAAGAGTGAGAAGTCTATCTCAAAGCTTGATGCTTAAAAGGGGTGCAAGCCCCTTTGTTAATTAGGAGCAATTAGTTCTCTGTTATGTGTCTGTGACAGGCACAGCACAGAGAATATACAAAAGATAACAGTCACTTCCAGTGCTCAGAGGTCCACTGTTGCAGAAAGATGGAAGCACAATGGCATTTTCAAGATTAGGAGGATGCAGCCCTCCTCAGACGGGGTAATCCAAAATGGTACTAGAAAACAAACAAAGAAGGAAGGCACGCGCACCTAGTGCATTACCATACAATGTTTATTTGTATATTAAAAATGATAAAAATGGGTACTCACAAAGTGTAACTGACAATTGGCCATAGGACCACTCAGTGCTAAGCAGTGCCGTTCACATCAAGGAGTATGGAGCTGACACGTTTCGTGTCCGCAACCCCTTCCTCAGAGCTGGGCTAGTGCACCCCAAAATGCGTCAGATCCAGCTCCTTGATGTGAACGGCACATGTGCGGCCATACAGCTTAGCAATGAGTGGTCCTATGGTTAATTGTCAGTTATCCTTTTTTATACATAAATAAATGGTGTTTGGTAATGCACTAGGTGCGTGCACCTTCCTTCTTTATATGCTTTACAGCACAGAGAATAGAGAACTGTAGCCCTTTCCCCACCCCTGCTGGGCTAGAGGGGGAGGGAGGAGAAGACTCTGCTTGTGTAGTGTAATCCATGCACAGGTGAATAGAGGGATGTGAGCAGTCTGCTGACAGTTCACATCCTGTAAGCAAGATCACACAGTGTGGCAATCTGTAGCAGTTTTCTATATGGAAAACTGCCACGTTCCCTCTATTAGTCAGATGCAGACCTGCGCTCATTTTTATTTCACTCCGAAATAGAAACTGGCAGAGGTGATGCAAATAGACCTGAAACAGGTTGATATGCTCTGTTATGCTTCTTTCAGTTTCCTGCATCATATTAATGGCACAGGAAGCTTAGTTAATTCACTAAACTCTGTCAGAATGTCTTTTTTTTTCCACATCAGCTGTTGTATTAACTGCTATTTTTGCTCAGCAACTCATTTTAACAGCTGGGAATGGTCGACAAATATGAGAGATGAGAGCAGTGGCAGAAGAGGAGGAGAGGGCACACTGCAAACACCCTGCGCACTTTGATGATGTTTTATAGGCATATGCCACATGCCCGATGTCCACAAGAGGTTAAATTTGGAATTTTCAGAGGTATGTTATTTCTATAATATATCATTATTATATATTACAGAACAGTTGCTCTTTAATGATCTATATGTCAGAGATATTTGGATCTGGAAAGTGTCAGAAAAGTATAAAACTGTGTAAATGTTATTTTGTGTTATATTCTTTTTATAAAAGCTTTTGGAAGCACAACATGTGTGGTAGTAATGCACCGGTTTTCAGGAAAATTGTATTTATTGAACTATGAACTGAAAACATGGCAGATTCCATTTTAGAATTGTGAATTTATATTAAATCCCATGGCATGTACTGTATATTAATGCACCATTTTTTTAATTGCAAAATCAGCACTTCAATTATGTAGAGCTACGAACTGAGAGAACATTATTTTGGTTTAACTTGAAAACATGATTGGGCCAGTAAACCTAAATTGCTGTGGGAGATTAGCAAGTATAGTGGAAACTTTGATCCGGAGGTCTAAAACATAGCAGAAATTACAGATTTAAAGTGGTAGTAAATGCAGTATTTTTATTTTTACCTACAGGTAAGCTTATAATAAACGTTACCCGTAGGTTAAATGAATATGAGCCGCAGCTGGTAATGTCACCAGGGAATGCGCTATGAAGGAACAGCATACCCGTGCCGTTCCTTCAAGTGGCCGCAGCCCGCAAACTTGGAAAGAAGATGGAAGCCTCTGCAGCAGATACAGCAACCCGCTGGAGGGCTTCACTTCAAGGTAAGTCTTTTATATTTGTGCTAGTATGCGGTGCAATACTAGCACATTATGCTTTTACCTTGCAGGGTTTTTTTAAACTACCACTTTAACCACTTGTCTGCCAAAACGAAAGAAATTGCCAGCTCCACTTACCAACCAGCCTGCAACCAACCAAATTATCCTGTATAATAGTATGCATTAAAAACAGGGGCTTAATTTGCACACAATTGCAAATACATGTGTAAGCTACAGAGCCACGTCAAGGCACCCCAGTATTTTCTGTAGTCCTAACTCTAAATTTTGAGAGCCTCCACAGTGGAAGCACATGCATTATAATGGATAGGCAGAGGGCAGGTGAGCTCGGAGGGAACCCATCCCTCCTTAAAGGCACAGGGGTGCACTGGACACCCAGAATATAGCACCATGGAAGCAAAGGTGTCCATTGCATCCCCTCATCAATATTTCAACAGTACAAACAAATGGCCACTGCCTCCACTTGTTACTGGCCTTTACAGCAAGGAGCACATTGAAGGGCAGTGCATGCAAAAAAAAATCAAAGAAATTTCCAGCGCAAATTACAATTGTGTTGTATTGTGCATCCTACAGTTGTATGTAGAGTTTTTTCCCGTTTAGTAAAGCATTGATACACTACAGAAGTCTAAGCTTCCTTGGTTTTACCGAAAGAACTTTAATAGATAGATGGAAAGCATAACACTGACCAGCCTGCTAATCAACCAAATTATCCTGTCTAAAACAGGATAAAACTAAACCCCTGTTAAAAACAGTTGTTTAGTTTGCACACTTTTGCAATGAGTAGCTCCCCTTTGTTGGGAAAAAAACAATACCTTCTGGGTAATCAATGTGCAAGGATTTTAACAAACATTGTTACAAATCCATTCCCGCTTCTTCTCTGCCGAAAAAGCTGTTTGCCCTTTGGATGCTGATTCCAAATGTAAGTGACTAATGCATTTTAATCAGCTGATGCTCTTTCAGGGTTCTGACATTAAAGGTTGCAGTGTCTGCATCCCTATGGATGTGTTTAATTGTTATATTGCATTTGTGATGGGAGGGCCTGTGGAACCCAGAATCCCTCTGGCGGCGAGCCCTCCTCCTCCGCTGCCTTCTGGGACCTGTGTGTGTACCAGAAGATGAGGTGGCCATTCAGAAAGCGCTGCATGACTCGCACATGCACAGTAGGAAACCGGCTGTGAAGCAAGAAGGCTCCACTGCCGGCTCCTGAGCCGGTGGACGAATCAGCCTGGGGGGGGGGGGGGCGAAATCGAAGGCTTCCTGGACAGATAAGTGTCCTGTACTTGTAGCCCAGTACTTGTAGCTGCTGACTTTAAAAAAAACAAAACATTTTTGCGGCTGGAACTCCGCTTTAATGGCTAAAATCTCTTATAAGTTGTAATATATTTATGCAATTTCAAAGGTTGTTTTCAATGTTTTTAGGGGCCAATTTACATGTCTAAGTTGTGTTCATCTTAGGTCTGCTACCCTGTTTCCCCGAAAATAAGACCTAGTGTGATTGTCAGTGATGGCTGCAAAATAAGCCCTACCCTCCAAATAAGCCCTACCCTGTTTCCCAGAAAATAAGCCCTACCCTGAAAATAAGACCTATAAGGACTTTAACTAGGGCTTATTTGGGGGGTAGGGCTTATATTGCAGCCATCACCGACAATCACGCTTTGTCTTATTTTCGGGGAAACAGGGTAATGCCTGGTATGTTGCATGTTAATATGTGTTGCATTTTTTCCCCCCTGAAGAAGCCACACCCATGGTGTAACGCCTAAGCAGAGGCGGCAAGGTAGGATATCCAACTACTTGTCACATTAACTAAACTTCGGAATGTATCTGACATTGCCCAGTGAGATAGTCTGTAGCCCTTAAGGGGACAGATCCCAACTATCCATACACAAGCTGAAGCCTTCAGTAGTAGTGCCGCTGGGCAGCTTTCTACACATGCTACTTGTCTGTTGGGAACTAGCCTCTAGTGCACTCCAGTTTGTTTTATGACGTTTTTTTAATAAATATGGTTGTTTTTATGGCAAATGCTATGATGGTCCATATATTTTATTCCTGAGCTTCCACCTGTGATATCTGCTGAGCGTCATTGGGAGAAAACAGACCAGGAGGAGACAAGAGGAGGATCAAATCCTAACTAGATATTGCATTTAATGGGACAAGCAATTTAGACCTATTAACCATAGGTTAACATAGGAGGTGAGCAGCCAAGGACGGTGGGCACACATAGTGTTAAGATCACTTGAGAACAAGAATGTTTTTAGAAGATAGTGGATGTTAATGGAATAGCACATTCACGTGGACATTTTTTGTTATTTGTATTTTTTTAGTTTGTTTCTTGGATTATGGATTTTGTTTTTTTTGGAATGGTGGGATCCCATATGAAGTTTGTTATACAGTTGATGGACTTGTAAATTTACACAGTGATATAATTGTCTAAGATTGGCTGGATCACATTTAATGTTAAAATATTTTAGCATACACTGGGGTGAATGGTACACTCCTAGATTTCAGCAGCAGCACTTTACTTGATTTGCCACACTGAACACATTTGGTGTTTGCAGGGGTATTTGTTTATAGCCCATTAATTTGAATGTCTAATGCACCAAAGTTTACAGACAATGTGCAATACCGTGTTTTATGGTGTGCTGAAACACAGGCACCTTTTGAAGTTGTATTGGAGTGTCATTCAGAAAGAATGACACTGCAGCACACTAATGTGCAGAAGCTACATTACCTCATGTTGCAGTAACACACATGTTACTGCAACATAATAGTATGAATTCAACTGTAATCTACAACTTCCATAAAAATAATACCTAGCAATCCTGCCATGAAGGTCCTTGTTCAGGCAGTTCCTGTTCTGTCACGTGGATACAGGAGCTCCTGATTGAGACAATATGATATCGAGCCAAAACACATTGCACAGGCATATTCCACCATTGGCACCATCAAGAAACTGGTCCAGAGCAATATTGACTGAAAGAATCTGGAAGGCATCAGCAGCACTGCTATAAAAAGGACTTTAAAAAAAAAAGCGAAAATAGTAATTTATAGACAATAAAAAACATAGCAACTGATTATGACACACAGCTTTGCAAACTAAATGTAATCCAGTTAGGTCTAATTACCTGCTGAGTACCTCTTCATAGAATTACAATATTACCACCAGTGATATTTCAAAGAGTGATTACTTGCTCCTTGCAAACAATATTTTTCAATTTCTGAGTTTTCTCTGCAATAACTTCCAGCAACATAAATTTTCAGCCTCCTAGGTAAAGGTTTTCTTTTCACCTTAAAGCCTATTCTATCCCCTTCAGATCACCTTCCCTGGCACACAAAGCATTTCATTTTTATGTGAAATATTTCATTCCTAAGTTTACCATCAGGAAGTCTCAAATATCAAGTACATAGGACACAAACACATTTAAAAAGTAAAAGTTTGACTTAAAGCGGTGCTCCACTCAAAGGGGAAGCTCCGCTTGTCTGGCCCCCCCCCCCCCCTCCGCTGCCACCTTTTGGGGGGGAGCAGGTACCTGGTTTTGACAGGTACTCGCTCCCACTTCTGGCTGAGCTCAGCCCCCTCCTCATTCCCCCAACAGCCAGCCCATTCACAGAGTACAGCACGATTCGCGCATGCGCAGTTGGTAATCGGCTGTGAAGCTGCACGCAACCTGCTAAAGTTGACAATCACCAGGTGCTTTGTAAGTTGTTAGAAACTGACAGAAAAGCCAAATGAATCTAAACCACAGCAAAAAAAATTGCAAGCACTCAGGCTCTTTCATGCAGAAGAGAAATGCTGTGTCTTTTCTGCAATAAAACAAACATACATGCCTGTTTGCAGTCTTTTTTCAAATGTACACTGAAATGTGCATGATTATTATTATTATTATTATAACTATTATTTAATATATTATAATGTATAATAATAATAATTCAGTATACAAAAGCAAGCATGTGAAAATGGGAAGTGCACACCAAAATTAAAAAAATGTGTATACTTTTTCTTTAAGTTAGCAGAATTCTTCGGTCAAAGCATATTTATTTACCATGAAGCGCAAAAAGGAAATAAAGATGACTTACTTTAATCTACAAAAATAAAGTGTGTTCAGTAAATATAAGTACTCACATGGGAATGATTCACAAAACATATTTATATTTTTAAACTTTTCTTCTTCCTACTGAAGCGTGATCATTTTGTATGCAAGTACTATGAGGAGAGTATTTAAGTAGAAAATAAATAAGATGAATTGATGTAACTCACAGTCCAGTTTTCCTTACTTATAAAAAAAGCATATTACTGTTGAAAGTCAATTTTTTAAACCAAACTCTATTAAAACAATGCTTGAAAATTTGAAAGTCTGTTGTGTCCTATGCGGGAACAACACTAGTTTTTGATATTGTTTAATATAAAGCCATAGTAAAAGAAAGGAATGAAATATTTGTAATGCTTTTTCACTATTTGAATAGGAATCTGAAATAAGAATGATCATCTGGGATATCCAGAGCTGTTGCCAACTTCATGTCTGGTAATAAATTTTAAACAAAATTTATAAAGCTTTCAGTTCCTGTAAAAAGTTCTACAGCTGCCAGATATTTGCTGTACTTGTGAAATCAGAGGCAGCCTTCTGTAAATCCATAATCTCAACTGTGACAAAAGCAGGGCACTAAAGAAACTCTTGCGAAGTTTCCACTTGTGTCTCGGGTTTTCAGGTTTAACGATAGGAACTTGATAAACTTGAGAAAGATCAATACGGAAGAGATCTTCAGCAGACAGTTTGGCTTATTAATCTGTGGACTCATGCAATGCTCTGATTTTATGTATTCTCTGCTTCTTTTGTAGAAATTTGCCAGAAATGTCATGTTGTTCTATATATGCTATGAGTACTATATATTTTCTGAACATCAATATAGTACATGTTTTACTGTCACATTATAAATCATCAATCATTTTTTGAGGCCTGTAGATTAATAATACTTTTAGACTGACTTTCCCCATCCACAAGACCTCTGGAGGAAGAAGTAAACATTCCTTAATCAGTCCCAAAAATGTTATTAGAACTCAAGACAGTGTATGCACACCAGCTAGAAAATGCACTGTGCAGAGATTAAATATTGTATATTTATATTCTAGTAGAAGTCTTTACTGAACTTTGCAACGATGTTGGGTTCATTGCCTCTTGTGTTGCATGATCCAATCTTTCAGCAATTTATATGTTTATATCTTTGAAGTGTGATATAAGGTAAACTGGGGTCATCAGCCAAATGTGTTGGTAAAAGCAAACAGCTCTTTTATTTTTTATTTTTTCAAAACAGGCAAAATGAAAAAAATACAGCTTATCTTCAGAAAACAAACAATACAAAACCATCTATACTCGTTCAGATTTGCCAAATTAGTTAGGGGGCACCATTACCATACCAGTCCTATTCTGTGGTTTTGGGGCTTTCTGCGGGCTTCAGGGGTCCCAATGAGAAGGTTTTCACAACTCAGCCACTGTTGCTCAGTCCTGAGCTCAGTCCATCCTGTACACAGGTGTCCACCTTGTAGTGCATATAGTAAGTTCCCAGCAGCCAGCCCAGGCTAGGGAAGGGGTTAAGCACTTATGGCCTAGTTTTTGGGCTTTTTGATTTTGGCGGGCCCACCTGTGTTATATAAAGGGGAGGACTGCTAGGATCAGAGAATTCAGTAGGAGTAGTGATTGCAGTGGTAATCACCATCAGGGACTACTGTAAAGCCCCACTGGGAAGAAGATATAAAGACACTGGGAGCCATGGACAGCATCCAAGTCATGGACAATGCCTATGTGAACTCTTACCTTACGGCGGTATGCCTGGGCCACTACGCTATTTTAGCTAGGATTAGGGAAAGCACATTATTCATGTTGTACTGCCACAAGGCCTTTTTTTACAGTAGAGTTATTTTAACCATTGTGAGCCTGGTCTGAAGTTATTCAAAGAGGTGCATGTTGGTTATGGTGCTTTCCAAAGAACCTGGGCCTGTAATGGCACTATGGGGTATGAAGGAACACTGCTACAAAAGGTTAACTCGCCATGACAAGGAAGAAAAGTGTAGTTACTATGGGTAACCAAGTAAAGGTTCAAGCTACAGCAACCAGCTGTAGGGCATGGTACCTGATAAGGTTACAGGTTCCCTAGTAGTGAGGGGGTCGGTGTTCTGGCTCCCTCGCCAGCTGTTTGTCTCCCAGGGATTGTAGGATAATAAGGATTTAGCAGTCCAGAGAGGGCTAAAAAACAGTCCTCTCTGCTTTGTGCAGACTACCCTGGATCTTCTCCACCTGCATGGGTGAGAACCCCTGAGTACTCAACAATGTATTCAAACTGTCCCCCTCAACAGGACCACAACTCAAATAATGAGGGATATACCTGCCATCCAGGGCACGCTCCCGGTGTTCTGTTCAGAAGCTAGACAGTAATAATACCTCGGTAAAGGTACAGACTCTTCCCTACTCTATTGTGATACACTTTTAATATCACTATATTCACTTTCTTGAGTAAGGTGAACTTTTTTGAGCATCACTCACTACAGTTTGGATCAGTATGACTGCTATATACTTATGGCGGAACCATAATCGCCTGATTATGCTCCACCTTAAGAATTTGTGGGATTTTTGCCATCTATATTTGTTTTTCTTAGTTGTTTTTTTCATCATTGATAAAGTGCTTTTACCACATTAGCCACTGCTTGAAAAAAAAAGATCTTTTGCAAAGCCTAAAATAAGTAGCTATATCACATACTGTATATTGACCAAGAAGGAAAACAAAGACTAAACATATGAGACTAGCAACCTGGAAAATTTCAAGCCTTCATAGAGCTGGTTTTTTTGTTCAGTTAAAGAAAGCATTCTGGAGGTGCAAAACATGTGTAATAGCTTAGCTATTCAAAATGTAAGATTGAAAAGAAGTGATATAACAGATTTCATTAATTGTACAGTATTCTATAATGGACATAAAAATTACATTTTGTACAGGATATTTATGGAGAATAGAGCTAAACTCCAGGCAGTTATTAGAACATGTCAGTGAACAATAAAGTTATATATCTATGACAAAATAACATTAACCACTTGCCATCCCTAGGACGTATATCGCCTTGGGAACAAGTGGTTATACCAGAATCATGACTGCAGCCGCAACCATGATCCTGATTTCACATTTTTCAGTCAGCAATCACTTTTTGATAATAGTGATCTGAACAGCTCTACAGCCACCTGATCACTTTTACAGGTCTTGGAAGCGCCAGAACCGCTGCAAGCATTCAGGCCAGCTATCTACAGAGGAAAGGAGGAACAGATGTGACAAGTGAAGCTGGAGGACATTGTACCGGCCGGGGAATCAGCCAATTAAACTGATCTGTGTTTGATCAGCTGCCCTGGAGGACAAAAGAGGGATCAGGGGGTCTAATAGATCCCCGATCTTTCAATAAAGAGTATCTCTCACTGCCCAGGCTATAACAAGGGATGTTGCTCATCCCTTGTGATAGCAATAAGGTTGAATGAAAAAAAAGTGAAAAAATATTTAAAAAAAACATTTAAAAATAAAAAATTTAAAGCACCTCGGTCCCCCTGTGCTCATATGCAAATACAAATGCGCACATGGATCCCAAACGCATATGTAAACAGTGATTACAACACACATGTGAGGTATTGCTATAAATGTCAGAGTGAGAGCAATAATTCTAGTGCCAGAGCTCATGATTACCTCTAAACCATTAACCTGTAAAGGCTTTAAGTGCATTTGTTTAATGAAAAATTGTGTTTGATAAATGGTTGTGCGCATGCTTCATAAAAAATTGCAACAATCACTATTTTATTTTCTAGGGCCTCTGATTTAAGAAAATGTATAATGATTGGGGGTTCTATGTTGTAAGTACTTTTCTAGCAAAAAAAATTCAGATTTTAACATGTACAGTATGGGAAACATTTCTAAATTGGCCAGGGCGGCAAGTGGTTAATACCTGCATCTGTCTTGATTTTAGTCTCTTATGGTTAACTCTATAGAGTTAACCATAGGTAGATTGCACTAGTAGCCTATTAAGTACCCTGCATGCACATATGCTGACAGGGGGAGGAAGTAGAGGGATGACTCTAGTATAATGCAACTTGTTCACTGTCCAGTTACAGGCTGAAGAGGAAAGTCAAGTCACCAGCCTATCTGTGCTGTCTGGCAGGGATTTGTGTATATTAGGACTGGATTGACAGAAATACATTTGTTAGGGAGCAAACCAGCTCCCTTGTATGTATTTTAACTGTGAATATAGCTGTTTATTAGGAGTTCAAACAAATTAAAAGCTGGAAAAGTTTTTAAAGTCTGATATTACATTGCTATTAGGTGTTATGGAAGGTAAATTGTGAAAACAAGGTATGCATAGATATTCTGCCCTCATTACAAGTGGCTGAGGTATAATTAGACAGACAGCTAACTCTCCTCCCTTAACAACTCATTGAGGCAGGCGCTAGGTCCTTTTTTCTACTTTTATTGCAGGGAAGTTAGAGTAAAACTACAAATAAAATTCAATCAGTGTTTACAATATACAAAATAAACACTCCTGACACACTAGTCTAACTAGGGAAAGGGGTTATAAACATACTGGCAATGAATCCTTTAGGCTGTAGGGTCCTCTGGAGAAGATGTATTAATGAAAAAGGAATAAGGCTACTGGGGGCTGTCTCTCAGACCTCATGGTATAGTCTACTAGAATGATGGAAACTATGGTGGCTTTAAAGCAACAATATGCCTACCTACAGAAAATAATATAAAAAACTATAAGCATGCAAAGGAGCCACTAGGTGGCGATATTACAATTTACTATACACAGACATATTCAACAATTTACAAAAGAATATAAGAAGCAATTGCTGAAGGTATGACAATAGACCTAAAATAGGGTTTACATAAAGTGGGCAAAATAACATACAAGATTAGTTATTTTGGAACTAATGTATCAATATGTGAAATGTGGATATTACTTGATGGTAAAAACCAGATTGGCATCAAAATAATAGAAGACAGGAAAAATACTGGATATTAATTATACCGCCATCATGAGAGGAGTGGATTGTGATTCAAACCTTTTAATGGCACTGACACTTAATTCCAGACAAAAATATCTTGTATGAAGATAAGAAACAGAGAGAGAGAGAGAGAGCAAAGAAATATGATGTTCATGAAGCTGACTACTTATGGAAGAATAAAGCAGAAATATCAAGAAGAAATTATTAAGAATATGCAAACAGAAAATGTAGATAATGAACAAGAAGGAAAATGATGGCAGAAAATGAAACAAGTAGTAATAGAATCTGCAAAAACAGTTCGTAGTTATCTGACTTTGTGAGAGAAGGGAGACTGTTTTGATGAATAGCATAGAAAGCCAGTAGAAGAAAGAAAAAAGGTCTGCTCTAAAAATCAAAAGTGAATGTAAAGGGATTTACTGAAACAAATTAATGGTTAATAAAGTATACAGGAGGGATAAAAGGCAATAGAATAGTTTTTTGAAAGCAAAGAAATTCAAAATCTGTTGGGAGAGATTTGTGTCGTAATGAAAGGGTTTCAGCTATGAATCATGATGTATAGAGATAAGAATGAAACACTTTGAAGAACTTTTAAAGAAATGTAGACTAAGAAAATGAAACTGAAATCTTATTTCATGGCTCAGAAATGGAATTGGAGGTCCACGATTTAAGAATTACAAACAGTGAATAAACTAAATTAATTACCAAAACTTTTTTTAAATTTTGTGTAAAGTAGGGAATCATTGGAATCAATTTTAAGTTTCTATTGTTGTCTGTGTCCCTGAGAAGAACATTCATTCTTTCTATTTGACCTGGTGACCATCGTGATGGGAAATCCAAAAATATATAGTTGTCACAGAATATGACATGGGGGGAAATCTTCCAAATGGGACAACTGTTTTGGTGATAACTGTCTTGGGCAGAGGATTCCTCTGACCTGCTAGAGATATCCTTTCATTCCTGTTGTACCCCTGGAATAGGAAGTGAAGGGGAATCTCCCCAATGAGACACACACAGCAAAACATGGACTGACAAGGGTTTAATCCTTCCCTACTCTATCCAAAAATAAGTAAAACAAGTAAAACATTTTGGCTATACATACACTTCAAGGAGGACCTATTGGCAACAGGGGCAGATCGAGGGGGTGGGGCAGCGGGGCAATTGCTTCCCCCGAGAAAATAATAAGCGAGCAGGTCAACAGATGAGCGGGCCAGCGGGTGAGTTGGTGGGCAGGTCAGTGAGCAGGCCGGCCAGTGAGTGGGCCAGCCATGCAGGTAAGTGGGTGGGTGGGCAAGCCAGCAGAGAGGTGACATCATCTCTCACTGCCCGCCCTGCATCACCACAGTTTCGCCCTCACTGTGCAGCAGCTGGCAGCAGAGAAATTCCATCATCTCTCACTGTCTTACCTCACTCTGGGACACAGCCACTGGCAAGTGACAATCCGTATCTTGTGGCAGGCGAAGTGACAAGTGAAAATCTGCATCTGGTGGCAGGTGACGTGGCAAGTGACAATCTGCATCTGGTGGCAGGTGACATGGCAAGTGCCAACCCGCATCTGGTGGCAGGTGACGTGGCAAGTGACAATCCACATCTGGTAGCAGGTGATGTGGCAAGTGACAATCCGCATCTGGTGGCAGGTGACGTGGCAAGTGACAATCCGCATCTGGTGGCAGGTGACATGGCAAGTGACAAGCTGCATCTGGTGACATGACAAGTGACAATCTGCATCTGGTCACAGGTGACATGACAAGTGACAAGCTGCATCTGGTGGCAGGTGACATGCGAAGTGACAATCTGCATCTGGTGGCAGGTGATGTGGCAAGTGACAATCCACATCTGGTGGCAGGTGACATGGCAAGTGACAATCTGCATCTGGTGGCAGGTGACATGGCAAGTGACAAGCTGCATCTGGTGGCCGGTGATGTGACAGGTGACAAGCTGCATCTGGTGACATGACAAGTGCCAAGCTGCATCTGGTCGCAGGTGACATGACAAGTGACAAGCTGCATCTGGTGGCAGGTGACATGCGAAGTGACAATCTGCATCTGGTGGCAGGTGATGTGGCAAGTGACAATCTGCATCTGGTGGCAGGCGAAGTGGCAATTGACAATCTACATCTGGTGGCAGGTGACGTGGCAAGTGACAAGCTGCATCTGGTGGCAGGTGACATGGCAAGTGACAATCTGCATCTGGTGGCAGGTGACATGGCAAGTGACAAGCTGCATCTGGTGGCTGGTGACATGGCAGGTGACAAGCTACATCTGGTGACATGACAAGCGACAAGCTGCATCTGGTGGCAGGTGACGTGGCAAGTGACAATTGGCATCTGGTGGCAGGTGATATGGCAAGTGACAAGCTACATCTGAAGGCAGGTGACATGACAAGTTACAGCTGCATCTGAAGGCAGGTGAGGTGGCAAGTAACATGCTGCATCTGGTGGCATGTAGATATGGCGCCGTTCAACACCCGTGTTGAAAAACTCCCAACTAAAATAAATAAATAGGTGAATATGTAAGTATTGGTGCAATTGTCCAAAAGAAATACACATATAATATGTTATCAAACTGTTGTAAACAAAATAATTTCCTGTGCTAGTATGTTAAATCAATAAATTCCCACTAAAAGTTACTGACCCTGTCCTACGCGTTTCGTCCAGATGACATCAGAGTGCTGAAACGCGTAGGGCGGGGTCAGCACACACTTTTGCATCACTTCCGGTCACCGGTCTTTGTGTCAGCAACACATGTTTTTTGTATCTTACTGAATGTGAGTACCCTTTTCATGATTTTAAACAATAAATTGGTTGAAGCAATATCACACTATTGGCACCTTTTTCTCCTATACCTTATGTGACATTTGGGACAAGAGTGACAACTATTAATACACCAGGAATATGCAGCCCTCAGATTGCTGCACAGTGGCAGATACTGTGAACGCTCCACACCCCAAGAGGGGGGAGGGGCTCCGGTGAGTGCGGCCACAATAAGAGCACAGAAAGAGCACGAATGCTGTGATCACTTTATAAAACGGACTATATTGTTTTCCACCAGCACAGAAGCACTTTGTTCTTTGGATATCAAAAGAACTTTATATTGGCAATATTATATTCTTTATTTGTAGTTTTACTCTTATATTTAGATTTGCAATTTAATTCAGAAAGTTTTGCACAAAAGCACTTTAAATCACAATGGAAACATGTAAAGTTTTACAGTAACTTTTAGCGGGAATTTATTGATTTAACATACTAGCACAGGAAATTATTTTGTTTACAACAGTTTGATAACATATTATATGTGTATTTCTTTTGGACAATTGCACCAATACTTACATATTCACCTATTTATTTATTTTTGTTGGGAGTTTTTCAACACAGGTATTGAACGGCGCCATATCTACTTTATTTTTTCTTAAATCTTATACTCCACCTGGTGGTAGTAATTGGTAGAGGCAGCAGTTCTTTCATTTTTTGGTTTTCTTTTTTCCCCTTTTTTTTCCTTTTTAAGTAATTTACCCACCTCCTTTGCGCGGAATCATTTCACATCTTCTATATCTGGTGGCATGTGACACACTCGGGGCTCCCACTGATTCTGCATTTTGGTGAGTTGAACTATTTCATTTTATATTACAATAGAATAAAATAAATAATGCACTTCAATCATCCCGACACCATATCAACCATGGTGCTGTGATGATTGAAGCGCTAACACCAGCCATTTCCCCGATAAATTGCCTGCGAAAAACCTTATTAACTGGCAGTGTCCCTCCCAAGACTAGACTCTGAATCTGCCCCAGGTTGGCAATTGATATTTTTAAGAATCTGAATCTCTAATCTTAGGCTGTTATAATAGGCAGCCTTATGTAATCATATTCTGTTCCCATCAGAGAAAAAATGTCAGGCAAATGTCATACTGACCTGTTTTATGCCTACGGTCAGCTTCGATAACTAATACTGTTTCTGGGCAGCTGGAAAGGAAAAACATGTCAATAAAAATACTTTTATTTTCTTTTATTTAATCCTGACAGTACCTGTTATATTACAGCTTTGTTTTACCTGTTTGCTATAGACTTTAAAATACAGACATAGGGGCCATCTCTGCTATAACAGGGAGCACATACTGTACATGCAAACAATCAAACATCAAGCAATTTCTGAGAGGTAAAGTTTTTGAAGGCAGGCTTCAAATGTGGAGATTCAGATTATTACAAATGCTTTTTGGTGATTGGTTCTTTTTAAATTTAGTAATAATGAACAGGTGGGTAAAGGGCTGGAAAAAAAATGTAAAGTGTCAGGTGATAATTATATAAGCACAAATTAATAAAACAAGGAGTGGCAAATTTGTGAAAACGCATAAATGAACAATAATTGAAATTTAAAATAAATATATTAGTATTTTTTTTTGTAACAAGGGCAAAGTTTAAAACAAGTTCTATTGCTATGTAAGTAATGATTTTCCTTGTGTTGTAAATAAAGTAGGAGGTTAATAAAGATCTTTCAAACGTAGGCCCGGACAGCATTGAAAACGTAAATGTAAAAATAGCCAGTACACCAAGTTCCAGTAATAAACCAACGTTATGTTTTTCAGACACAGAGGTCTCCTTTATTAAAGTGATATACAGAAAAAACAGGTGAGTAGTATAAACCAAATATATAACCCAATTGATAAAAGGTAACACCCCCCAAAGGTACACCCCCTCCCAGCAGCTAACACAAACTATTTCCAGGGTCCCAGTAATAGACGTATGCACTGCTAAAAAAAAAAAATGTTAGTTTTCGTTTTCGTTTCATCTGTTTTTTGTTTGTTTTTTATTTTTCGGGTCATTCGCTACGATCAAAATTCGTAAATTCGAAAATTCAGAACTTCGAAAATCCAAAAATCCAAAAATAAGAAAATCCGAAAATTCAAAAGAATGAAAATCCGAAAATTCTAATCTAGTAACTAACTAACTAATAATAACTAAGTATTAAATTATAGGTATTGGAATTTCCTTTCAAATTAGGCTGTTCATCAACATAATGAATACTGAAGTTACGAATTATCCGAAATAACGAATGCCACATCTAAACAAATGGAACGGGATGAATTAATAATAATAACGTTTTATTATTATTATTATTATTGTTATTTATTACTATGAATTTGTTACTTTCCATTCGTTTTGACATACGGCATTTGTTATGTTGGATAATTCATAACTTCGGATAAATTTGTATTCGTTACATTCACTGACAGCCAAATTTGAAAGGAAACTCTAATACCTATAATTTAATAGTTAGTAATAATTAAGTTATTATTAGTCAGTTATTATTTCAGATTTTCAAATTTTCGGGTTTTTGAATTTTCAGATTTTTGTTCTCATTTTCGGATTTTCATTCTATTGAATTTTTGTTCTTATTTTCGGATTTTAGAATTTTCGGATTTCTGAATTTGCGAATTTCCATATTCTCGAATTTTGATTTTGCGAATTTACGAATTTACGAATTTTCAAATATATGAATTTTCTAATTCAGATCTGCAAATATTTGGAAAACTTTGTTAAACGGATTTTTGTTTATTTGGATATTTCCGAATTAACAAATTTTGTTTAAATTCATTTATAAAAAAGATATATTTTTTTAAGCAGCTTCTCAATGGTAAGTACTGGGTTTCCATGAAACAAAACTGCCTCCGCTCCGGCATTGAATATACAGGTAACTGTATATTCAATAACGATAAAAACCTGACAGAGGCGCTATACCCTTCCCACTTTACCTACTTAGATTTAATTATTTAAAGGAAAAAAAAAGCAGTGATATTGAAGCTAGAACAAAAGCAAGAAAAAAATGTTACGTTGAAATGCATTCAATATTAAAATCATAGAGGGTTATTTACTAAAGGCAAATCCACTTTGCACTACAAGTGCAAACTACAAGTGCAAAGTGCACTTGAAATTGCACTGAAAGTGCACTTAGAAGTGCAGTCGCTGTAGATCCGAGGGGGACATGCAAAGAACATAAAAAACAGCATTTTAGCTGGATTTGCCTTTCATAAATAACCCCCATTGTGTTGAACAGTTTGAAGAAAAAACATTATAAAGTAATAATTATACCAGCTGCAGCATACAGATCTGAACCATGGTGTTTCCAATGAGCAGATGAGAAAAGCAAGGGAACAGAAGGAGCCAAGAAAAAAGAGCATGTAAGATAATGGACTTTTTTGAATAGAAACAAATTAGGTAACAGTAAACTTATAGGTTAAACCAAACATGTAAGGGGCACAAAGATTATTAGAGTGAGATGGATAGGTAATGCAGAAAGAATAGATGAGGAAAAGAGGTAGTGGTATACCCAGGGAAAGATATATTGATGATGTCAATGAACCCTTGAATGAATGTAGATTAATAGAGAGATGGATAAGTTATGCAGAAAGAATGAAATAGAAGACTTATTGATAGTACCAGAGAATATCAATGAACACCAGAATAAAATTGATGATGATTGAAGACATTGATGAGGTCAATGAAGACCTGAATGAATGAAGGGGCTGAAGAAAGGAAGCATAATATATCTTTTTCCTGTCTACCTGCAAGACAACAGCAATAATTGCATGACATTTCTCAGGTCCGGTTTTAAGGATTATGCACAATCTTGTCCATTTTTTGTATGCTGTTGAAGAGGAAAGGCAGGATTATCCATACAATACGGGAAATAACTGGATCTGTGTGACAGAGTGAAGCAGATTTTTTTTTTTTTTTCACTAAGTATGCACCAGGGCAATATTCTTAGGTGTAATATTTACAGTAGTTTCCCTAAATGTTGGCAAAGAAAAGGGTTGCACTAAGGGTTTCCTGCACAGTTCTGGGGGGAATCGTTAACATATGATGTAGGAGGATCATCTCGAAGAGGGGCTTGTTTTAAATTTTTCATTTTTTTAAAATGCACTGCATGTCAATTTCTAAAACATTTTGCTAACCCATATTAAATTGTGTGTTTTAGTTTATCAATGGAGTATAATGTTATAGTATCCAAATAAAGTACAGCTTTCTAAACTTCTGTCAGGATCATGTAAGTGAGCCGTTACCAAATGTAAACTGTATAATCTAAGATTTTATAATAAAAAAGAAAAACAGAACACAAGAACCTTTATTGTCACTAAATAAATACATTGCATGAGACCCAAGTTAACGGCAGACAATCAAATATGTTATTAGTAGGTTCGGGCTATTTCTTGCTCGACCATAGACAAGGTCTCTTAGTAACATCGGCAATTGCAGTAGTCATATTAGACATCATATATACAGTAGAATCTCCTATGGGTAATGTAGATAAATGATGATACATTATCCTATAAATTAGCACCATCCAAGTGTCAAAGCACATTTTAGTCTAAATTTCTTCTACCATCCATTACTTCTAGTATCTCACATTTTTTATAACTAATGCCGCATACACACGATCGGAAATGCCGCCAGAAAAACTCAGATGAGAGCTTTTTGTCGGAAAGTGCGACCGTGTGTATGCTCCATCGGTCTTTTGCTGGTCGAATTCCAGCCAGCAAAAGATTGAGAGCATGTTCTCTATTTTTCGGTCGGGAACAGTTCCTATCCGAAAATGCGGTCGTCTGTATGCAATTCAGACACGCAAAAATCACGCATGCTCGGAAACAATTTGACGCATGCTCGGAAGCATTGAATTTTATTTTCCCGGCTTGTTGTAGTGTTGTACGTCACTGCGTTCTTGACGGCCGAAAGTTCAGAGAACTTTTGTGTGACCGTGTGTATGCAAGGCAAGCTTGAGTGGAATTTAGTCGGAAAAACCATTTTTTTCTGAAGGAAATTTTGATAGGGTGTACGCGGCATTAGTCAGTTTAACAGCTTTTTAATGCAATGTACAAGGATGCTATCTTTGAACATAGTTAATGAATGTAACCTTACAAATTTGGTGTAAATAGATTGAAGTAGTTAGAATCCTATTTGGCAATTTATAGCATTCATTACAATCCTGCTGAACTAGGTAATGTAATGGACTGTTATTTTTATTATTACATTAATTCCTCAGAGCTGCTACTTGGCATAATTTCATATTGGAGCTATGCAACATTCTAAAGTAGTGCCGGGTGACCACTCTCCTGCATCCAATTACTAGAATTAGGAAAAATCCCACCAAAATAAAATGACCCGCCAAGGAATCATATAAAGACACACAATACACTAAAAAAAATTGTATTCAAGCATGTATTCTGCCATTTTTTTTGTGTTTTTAGCAACTGATTACAAAACTTAAAGTTGAATTCTAGGCAGATGTAATTCTACTGACCACTGATGACAGGGCATTCTTTTTCTATTGGAGACCGATGCCAAGCAGTCAGCTTCCCACTGTTCACCAACCTTAATGATGGACTGCCCCTGGATGCCTTCATATCTAGTAAAGGGCTATCGACCCTGCTCTGGTCTTGATGACATCAGGACCCAAAACCAGCGAAGTGTGGGGGAGAAGATGCAGTGAGGACCAGTCCAGCAGCGGGGAAGAGCTAAGGATCACATAAGTAAATCTCTTTACTGTTCTCCTAATAGTAAACAAGCAATTATTCCTTGCACAGCAATTATTCCTTGCACAGCCCCACTTCAAATGATAATATTAGTTGTCCAGAGTTGGGCCTTAGGTTTGAGGATTAGGGACTTTTATACCCCTAGCACTTGCACAGCACCTACAAAAAATATCTGGAGCTGTCTCTGATTGCTAGTTAGCAATCATCAAACATTACAAATAGTAATCTTAGGCTTATATGAGCACAGCACCCCCAACTACAGCCCTGGCAGCATTAAAAACTGCATATCTAGATGTTTCTATGTTCATAGCTGAACATATTTAAGATGATGAATACTGGCCACCCACAAGCAACTTATCAACTGAATGATCATTTCAACCAAATGAACATTGCAGATATCCCCTTGCATTTAAGCTGTCCAGAAGTGGACATAGCATGGACATTAAAGTGGTTGTAAAGTCAGAAGATTTTTCATCTTAATGCATTAAGAAAAAAAGCTTCTGTGAGCAGCAGCCCCCTTCAGCCCCCTAATACTTATCTGAGCCCATCTCGATCCAGCGATGTTGCAAGGGAGTGTCGGCTGCCCAGGGCTCTCAATCCTGATTGGCTGAGAAGGCAGTGCAGCACCATTGGCTACCACTGCTATCAATCAAAGTCAGTGAGCCAATGAGGAGAGAGAAGGCCGGGGCCAAACCACAGCACTGTGTCTGAATGGACACACAGAGCAGATGCTCAGCTCAGGTGCCCCCCTAGCAAGCTCCTTGCTGTGGGGGCACTCGGCAGGAGGGAGGGGCCAGGAGCACCGATGAGAAGAGGAGGATCTGGGCTGCTCTGTGCAAAACCACTGCACAGAGCAGGTAACTATGACATGTTTGTTTTTTTTTAAAGAAAAAAAACTGAGACTTTAGTATCACTATAAAGGAAATGTATAGTTGCTTCAATGTAAGAGATTGACTTGATGTGAAAAACATTTTTCATTCTATTTGTTCTTAAAAAAAAATAGCTTACTGAATATGGTGAAGCTGTGATTTTCAAAGTCAGCAAAGCTTCACCTTATTTACAATGTTATGTGAAAAGTACATTTTCCCTTTGTAGCTCATAGATGAATCCGTTTTTAAACAAAACAAATGTATTTGATTTCCCCATTCACACATTCAAAAACTGACCCGATTTCCTCATCCACACACTCAATATGGATGAGGGAATCCTCTCCACTGGCCTATTGTATTCTGGCAGTGGGGACACTTCCCAATATAGACTAATCAGCTTTGCAGGCTATAGCCTGCTGCACCGATCAAGTGAGGAAAATCCGTCAGGGTGGAAGTTTAGTTTATCGGTAGATCCACATCTGTACAAGCTGCCTGCCAATGCATGGATCGAAATTCATCCATCCCCTGCTGAACTGGCTGCATTTTGATCCATGTATGACCAGCTTAAAGTGTTACTAAATCCACAACAGTAAAATCAGTTTGTATATGCAGTAAAGCATGCTTGTTATACTCACTGTGGAACCTAAAGGGATAATCCTCCACGTTGTGTAGAAAGGCTGTTTGACCTGTCTTCTCTGATCCTCCCCTTCTTCCACAGTCCCCAATCCATCTCCTGATAAGACAGAGTCTTTGGAGTCGCTCTGCACATGCTCAGTTTGGTGTGTATTGCTAGAGAGTTTTTTTTTCTTGGGAGGGTGCTTGTGATCAGGGTCAGGGGTCCTGCAGCCTGATAGCACAGTCAGAGTAGAATGAAAACTCTGCCTACAAGCTTTAACCAGACACTGATAAAAGTCACAAGACTGCTATATACTGTTGATGAGAAAAGGTATTTAGCAGTTTATATTTACTAAAATGATTGCATTTCCATGTTCTGTGTATTGTGGGAGACCAGATATAGTTAATGCAGGCTCCTGGGTTTAGTAACACTTTAAGTAAAAAGTCGCAGATCTTTACTAAATCAACCCCAATGATTACCCGAAGTCAGACCTTTCTTCAAAAAAGCCTGTAATGAGAAATCTGCCTTTCCTTATCATGATCTAAATCAACTTAGTTTGACTAACATCTTGATTTGACTTGGACAATCTTTAATGATGTGTTAACCCAAGAACAAACAATTTTTTTTGCAGCATGCCAGTCCTCAAATGTTGTAGCTACCTTCATTTTCTTTTTTCAGAGTAAGAAAAATTTCAGCAAGTTCAGAAAATCTGCTGATATTGCTACCTGTTTAACCTTATCCTTTTAACTTAACTAGCTGAACATCACCATAACGTTTTTGAGGACTCATATGCCCCATACACAAGATAGGATTTTCCGACTGTTTGATAGGAGCTTGTTGTCAGAAATTCCGACTGTGTGTAGGCTTCATCGGACATTTTCCATCGGAATTTCTGTCACACAAAATTTGAGAGCTGGTTCTCAAATTTTCCGACAGCAAAATCCGTTGTCGTAAATTCCGATTGTGTGTACACAACTCTGATGCACAAAGTGCCACGCATGCTCAGAATCAAGCAGAAGAGCAGCACTGGCTATTGAACTTAATTTTTCTTGGCTCGTCATACGTGTTGTACGTCACCGCGTTCTTGACGTTCGGAATTTCCGACCAACTTTGTGTGACCGTGTATATGCAAGACAAGTTTGAGCCAACATCCATCGGAAAAAAAACATGGATTTTGTTGTCAGAAAAGCCTATTGTGTGTACAGAGCAATACAGTCCTATTACATGTTAAAACCTAAAGGCTAAGTTCACATACACACTGCTTGATTACGTCTGCCTTACTTCCTGGTCAGACTTTAGGTCATGACATAGGAATTAGTTGACCAGCTGATCTCATTAGCACATGCCATGCATCATCTACCCTCAGCTGGTCAATTCTGTCAGGGTACTCACCAGGGCCGAGATGCTGAGAGCGGCTCCCCTTGCAGCTGAGTGCGCTATACCCTGGAGGTGGCACAGAGGGTATCGGGCATAGAGAGGCACGGGTCGTCAGGCACTAGTAGGAGCTTGCGTGTTGAACTTCTGTCTGGTAGTAGTCCGTGCAGGGTACACCCGGACGGTGATCAGCAGAGGAATTAGACTGGGGCTCCAACACCTTGGTCCTGAAGTAGATAACTGGAACAAAGTATGTAGAGAAGCCAGGGGGTCAAACACAGCAAGCCGGTAGGAAGGAAGTCCGTTTAAACAAGCCAAGGTCATACACAGGAATCAATCAATAGGAGAGTCCAAGACAAGCCAGGGGTCAAACACTGGAGCAGGCAGTGGCGAAGTCTTTAAAGAGAAGCCGGGGGTCAAACACTGGAGCAGACTGAAGAGGAATCCGTTAAGCAAGCCGAGGTCAAGGTGCAGGAGAAGTTCAAGGGTGGTCAAGGCAATCCGGATCACAACAGGCAGGAGTCAATAGCAGAACAAGGAACAGGAACACAGAAGCTGAAATGACAAACCAGCAATAAGCCAGAGAGCTGGGCTGCCTTTTATAGGGCTGCCAGGGGAACTCACATGTGCGGCTAAGATGCGTACGTGCTTACGCCGTTTCACCGTCCGCTAACTTGCACGTCTATGTGTGCCGTTGCGCCGTGACGCGGTCCGCTGAATCGCGTACCCGCATGCGCCTATTAGCCATTCTGCCACGCAGGCGTACAGGGAAATGCCGGTATTGGCAAACAAAGTTTCTGTTATTCCTCTGACAGTGCCCCCCCCCAAGGGGCAGCCTCCGGATGCCCAACCTGGCTAATATCCCTGGGTGTCGCCTGTGAAAATTCTGAACCAAACGAGGTGCGTGTATATTACTGGCAGGTTCCCAGGAGTTATCTTCCGGTGGGTACCCTTTCCATTTCATCAGATACTGAGTCTGCCTACCCCTCTTTCTAGAGTCCATAATTGCTTCCACCTCAAATTCTTCTTCACCCTCTACCTCCACTGGTGAAGGTGGAGGTTCCTCCCTTCCTGAAAAAGAATTGGGAACTACTGGTTTTAGTAGGGATGCATGGAACACCGGATGGATTCTAAGAGTACTGGGTAAGGTTAGTTCGAAGGCCACAGGATTAATTACCCTTTTTACTTCAAAAGGACCAATGAATTTTGGGCCAAGTTTGCGTGAGGGACAGGGTAATCTAAGATTGACAGCAGATAGCCAAACCTTATCCCCAACCGTAAATTCCGGATTGTTTCTTCTCCCTTTGTTGTAATATTCCTTATAGCTGTCTTGAGCTCCCTTCATGGCCTTTTGGATCTGTAAAAAATTAGATTGGATGAGATTTACTCGATCTTGAACTGCGGGGGTTGTGACTTCTGGAATGGAGTTTGGCAGAAAAGACGGGTGGAAACCATAGTTGGCCCAAAAAGGCATCTGATTGGTGGCAGAGTGTGTGGCATTATTATAGGCGAACTCCGCACAGGGGAGAAGGGTTGACCAATTATCCTGAGAGCTAGAGCAGAAACAACAGAGATATTGCTCCAAGGTCTGATTCGTCCTTTCTGTTTGGCCGTTGCTTTGGGGATAGTATGCTGAAGAAAAGGAGGTTTTGATTTCCAGGGATTTACAAAGGTCTTTCCAGAATCTTGAGGTAAATTGAATTCCTCTATCAGAGGTGATGTTGTGGGGAACACCATGGAGTCTTATTATTTCTTTAATAAAAACATTTGCTGTAGCCAAAGCAGAAGGGGTACCAATCATGGGTAGAAAGTGTACCATCTTTGAGAGGCGATCAACCACTACTAAGATGGTGGAAAAATTTTCAGAGGGAGGTAGATCAACAATGAAGTCCAAAGAAACCTCACTTCAAGGTCTTTCAGGGATAGATAGGGGTCTAAGGAGGCCCCAAGCTTTAGTGTTTGACCCTTTGCTGCGTTGGCAGGTAATGCAGGATTGAACGTACTTTTTACAGTCGTGCCTCCAACCCGGCCACCAGAAAGAGCGGTGAACTAATTCAGAAGTCTTCCGTACTCTGAAATGTCCTGCCATTTTGTGATCTTGGAAAGTCTGTAAAATTCTAAGCCTTACAGAGGAGGGGACAAAAACCTTGTCCCACAGCAAACCATCTCTTTTTTCTAAGGAGGATATCTCGGATTCCGTGCATTGCCTAGAGGCCTGTTCAATAGCAGATTGAAGGTTAGGTTGAATGAGATGAAGAAAATTGTGAGAGGATAGGATGGTTTCAGGTTCTGTTGACTCATTGGCCTCTGGAAACATACGGGAAAGTGCGTCCGCCTTTCCATTTTTTGAACCAGGTCGATAGGAGATATGGAAATTGAACCTGGAGAAGAATAATGCCCATCGGGCTTGTCGGGGCCTAAGACGTTTGGCTGTTCGGAGATACTCCAGGTTCTTGTGGTCCGTGAAGATCATGATGGGCTGGGACGCACCCTCCAGTAAGTATCTCCATTCCTCAAGGACAGTCTTTATGGCTAATAATTCCCGGTCACCAACATTATAATTTTTCTCTGGAGGACTTAGTTTGCGGGAGGCAAAGGCTACTGGATGGAGAAGTGCCTTAATACCACTTCTCTGAGACAAGATGGCTCCTGTGGCGGATTCTGAGGCATCAACTTCAAGTACATAGGGTAGAGTGGGATCAGGATGCTGAAGTATGGGAGCTGACGTGAATAGATTCTTTAGTTTGGCAAAGGTATCTTGAGCTTCCTGGGACCATCGGAATTTGATTTGTTGGTGAGTTAATTGAGTGATGGGAGAGATAATTGAGGAGAACCCCCTAATAAACGTGCGATAAAAATTGGCAAAGCCAATAAATCGCTGGACTCCTTTTTTGTCTGAGGGGGCCGGCCACTCCTGGATGGCTTTAACTTTTTGTGGATCCATGGCTACCCCTTCAGTAGTGATGATGAAGCCAAGGAACTGGATGGTAGTCTTTTCAAATTCACACTTCTCTCCCTTTAGGAACAGGCCGTGTTTTCTGAGAACTGAGAGGACTTTCTTGACATGGTCTCGATGTAATTCTAAAGTGGTAGAGAAAATTAAAATATCATCAAGATAGACAATGACAAAGTTATCTAGGAATTCCCGGAAAATATCATTGACTAGATGCTGGAATGTAGCTGGGGCATTACAGAGCCCAAACGGCATCACCAGATACTCAAAGTGACCGAATCTGGACCTGAAAGCTGTCTTCCATTCGTCCCCAGCACGTATCTGAACAAGATTTTATGCCCCTTGTAAATCCAATTTGGTAAATATTTGGGCAGATCGAAACCGCTGGAACAGTTCAGGAATGAGGGGAAGTGGGTATCGATTTTTGATGGTGATTTTATTAAGCTCTCTATAGACTATGCATGGTCTGAGAGATCCATCCTTTTTCTCAACAAAAAAGATACCAGCCCCGGCTGGGGAGGAAGAAGGACGAATAAATCCTTTTTCAAGGTTTTCATCAATGTAGAGGCGGAGAGCTTCCAACTCGGTCTCCGACAAGGGAAAAATTCGGCCAAGCGGAATCTCGGAGCCGGGCAACAGATCGATGGGGCAATCATAATGCCGATGAGGTGGTAAACTATTGGCCTTCTTTTTATCAAAAACGTCCAGGAATTTGTGATATGCTGCAGGGACATGTGTAAGCGTATCTGGCACTGGTTGTATGGTCAAACAGGGGACAGTCTTATTGGAGGTTGGCACAAATCAATGCTGGGAGCAGTATGCTGAAGAGAAGAGAATTACTTTTTTACTCCAAAGGATCTGAGGGTCGTGTGCCATTAGCCACGGGAACCCCAAGATAATGGGAAACATGGGTGAGTTGATGATGTTGAAGCAAAGAAATTCCTGATGACCAGAGTCTGTGGAGACAAGAATGGACTTGGTTTCTTGAGTGATGGGTCCTGAGTTGGGTAGAGACCCGTCTGCCAGGTAAATCTGAAGGAGCTGTTTTTTATCTTGAAGAGGGATGTGCAGACTTTGGGCAAGAGATGCATCCAGGAAACAGCTGCATGCTCCGGAGTCAACGATAGCCAGCAGTCGAATTCCCTCTTCCGCCACCTGTAATGAGACCGGTAGGATAAGGTGAGATTGGGTTGAGTCAGCAACTTGAAAGTTCATAGCGTGCCGTAAGCGGTACTTACTGGGTCTCACAGGGCAGTTACGTAGGAAATGGCCAGCTTCTCCGCAGTAGAGGCAAAGATTGGCTTGACGCCATTGCAGTCTCTCATCAGGAGTGAGTGGGGACCGGACCAGTCCCAGTTGCATGGGCTCACTGTCAGCAGAAGCTGAGGGACCCGCGATAGGCACAGGAACCGGAGGAACCCGGGGTAACATCCAGGTAGGCCGGGAAGACTAGAAGCGTTCAGAGCGACGCTCCCGCAGGCGTCTTTCGAGCTTAGTGGCGAGTTGGATCAGATCTTCCAGAGAGTCAGGGGTATCCACTCGTGCCAATTCGTCTTTAAGTGTTTCGGAGAGGCCCTGACGGTACTGGTATTTAAGGGCGGCCTCATTCCAGGTGGTGTCTCCAGACCATTTACGGAATTCCACGGTGTAATCCTCTACTGGTCTTTTTCCTTGGGTAAGGGTGTGCAGAATGGATTCAGCAGTAGCTGTGCATTGCGGGTCATCATATAACTGAGCCATAGCGGCAAAGAAAGTTTCAACTGAGTCTAATAAAGAACTCTTCTGTTCAAGAAGATTATGAGCCCAAGATTGTGGTTCTTCAGATAGTAGTGAAATAATGAATCCCACTTTTATGGATTCTGAATGGAAAGTCCTGGGTTGAAGAGCTAGATACAGTAGGCAAGCATTTTTGAAAGCTCTAAATTTCTTCCGGTTTCCAGAAAAACATTCCGGAGTGGGGACTCTGGGTTCAGGGAGAGTCGTTACAACTGAAGATGCTGGGGTGACTTGACCTTGGGGAGAGGCCACCCCGCTGGCTGAGGCTGCATCTGAAGGAGCTGGAGCAGACATCAGGTGCTGGAGACGGCCTTCAATTTGGAAGTAGCCATCTTGGAGTCTTTGGACAGCCTGAGTAAGAGCTGTCACCTGCTGGCAGAGTGCCTCAAGGTGAGAACCAGCTCTGTCGGCCTCTGACATGGCTGGTTTGTACTGTCAGGGTACTCACCAGGGCTGAGATGCTGAGAGCGGCTCTCCTTGCAGCTGAGTGTGCTATACCCCTGGAGGTGGCACAGAGGGTATCGGGCATAGAGAGGCACGGGTCGCCAGGCACTAGTAGGAGCTTGCGTGTTGAACTTCTGTCTGGTAGTAGTCCGTGCAGGGTACACCCGGACGGTGATCAGCGGAGGAATCAGACTGGGGCTCCAACACCTTGGTCCTGAAGTAGATAACTGGAACAAAGTATGTAGAGAAGCCAGGGGGTCAAACACAGCAAGCCGGTAGGAAGGAAGTCCGTTTAAACAAGCCAAGGTCATACACAGGAATCAATCAATAGGAGAGTCCAAGAGAGGCCGGGGGTCTTACACTGGAGCAGGCAGTAGCAAAGTCTTTAAAGAGAAGCCGGGGGTCAAACACTGGAGCAGACTGAAGAGGAATCCGTTAAACAAGCCGAGGTCAAGGTGCAGGAGAAGTTCAAGGGTGGTCAAGGCAATCCGGGTCACAACAGGCAGGAGTCAATAGCAGAACAAGGAACAGGAACACAGAAGCTGAAATGACAAACCAGCAATAAGCCAGAGAGCTGGGCTGCCTTTTATAGGGTTGCCAGGGGAACTCACGTGTGCGGCTAAGATGCGTACGTGCTTACGCCGTTTCGCCGTCCGCTGACTTGCACGTCTATGTGTGCCGTTGCGCCGTGATGCGGTCCGCTGAATCGCGTACCCGCATGCACCTATTAGACATTCTGCCACGCAGGCGTACATGGAAATGCTGGTATTGGCAAACAAAGTTTCTGTTATTCCTCTGACAAATTCCTTCCTGTGTCATGACCTAAAGTCTGTCCAGGAAGTAAGGCAGAAGTAATCAAGCAGTGTGCTAAACAGCTATGAAGAGAGTAAGGTAAACCGGTGTATAATTAATGGAAAGCTGTTTTATTTTTGCAAAAAAAAGTATAGTAATGCTATTTTGGTACATATGGGAGCTGGGATTTAGAAAAGAAAAAAAAAAGGTGAACAAAGGTGAACTTAGCCTTTAATGTGAGTACTCATGTGAAATGCCTCCTAAATCTCTATTTTCTTGGACTCAGACACAGACAACATGAATTAAATGAGCTGTTTAGATGAAATGGGAATCTAAGCAACATAAACATTTCTAGTCAAGATGCAGAATGTTCGATGTGTAAGTGTCTTTCAGAAGCAAAATACCAAGCAGCCTTGAAGGCTCCAAAGGAGCTGAATAATAATCTGCAACTGCACATGCATTAGAGATGGCCTGTGTGCTTTTCCCTGAAAATATTCCCAGCTGGTAAGTCTATACAAAGAATTAGGCATGAAATAAAATAGAACGGGTCCAAAGGTATTACCTCTGTGCACTTATTATGGAGAGTATCAGTATTTTTAGGATAGATAAATAAAGCAAATCTGTTTGCGCTGCTATATAAATACACTTGCAAATAAATGAAATCAAACAATGTTCGCAGCTGCTTGCACCTTATGATTCTCTCCTATGTGCATACAAAGCTCAAACAAATTAAAATGGTGCAGTGCTACATATAACCATAACTCAAAGTGGAAATTTCAAATGTAAACAATATTCCATGCATACATAAAATAATGTCCCATTTAAACCAGTCTCTTCATGTCTCTTCATATTTTAGAAATAAATGTGCTGTGTAAAATATCCTCCTCTACCTCCAGAGCTCTACCAAACAGCAAATGTGCTCTCAACTTATTAATATGACCCACATTAAAATGCAAGGTCAAATAACGAGCGTTTTAAATGAGATCTTTTCTCTTCCAGCAAAAGTCACTACTTATCTTCCTTTCCTCCCGATCATAGTGTTATACGGAAAATAAATAATAAATAATGTTTACCCATTAAAACACTTTTATTATCATCCACTTAAAAAAAATAAAACTCACATAAACTGCATGTAACAGGCACAAAACTCCAATTCTCTAATACCACACTTTCTGCATTCCGAGATGCGGTGGGATGTCATCCAAGCCCAGCCTCAACACACTTCGCCACAGGTACACGTGACTTCCGCAGGGGGGTTATGTTTGGGTAACTTGACTGCCCTTATAGTCCCAGTCCAGGCACCATCTTTTTGGAGTCCTCAATTACCTCTTTTCAATTGGTGAATCTTGAATCTTGCATAGAAGTATGCAAGCATTCCCTCCCATAGCCCTGATCCAGATGCCATATTTTCATAGACCTTCATTACTTTCTACACAAATTAACTAGCGCCATTATCTCATGGATCTTGGCCAATTAAGTATAAACGATTCTTTACTCGGTACTATTATTTTAAACATTATTATACACATCCTTACTGTTCTTCCTATCGATTACACTCACTTATTAATATCTTGCCCTATGGAATATATGGTTTACTTACACTATACCACCTGGGATTATTCTGTTATATTCTACTAATAAATATTATAAATAAAAAATGTTTTTCCTTAAAACCCTACTATATTAAATACATAATCATACCCATTTAAAATCCTATATAAACATATCAACACATAACCTAAAACTTACAATATCAATATAACATTCACATTAAAAAAAAAATCTGAAAAATATAACGAATATCAACTAAGAAAATGTGTCGCCACCTACTAATTCTAATACATAACATCTCGTTATAATTTAAAAATCATTGAAGAAAGCATTTAAATTGAAATCCTTATTTAATCCTCATAAGGCCAAAGTTTTTACCTCATTTCATTTTAATGAGCGCCTTAATTTTATTGTTACCCCTTCAATGTGGCCAGAACTTCAAGCCACCCAGATCATTATTATAATATACCATTTTGGGCAGTGTTTTTAAAATATAAAAGCCTCAGAGGCAGTGCTTCAAACTCCCCAAATAGCTCTGTTATCTATGTTCCCAGAATCTGTCTCAAAAGTGATATTAAACTATGGTTATTAATGCTCAATCCCTAATGTATACTACTTTCCATGGGTAGATCCAAAAATATACTTATGGCATCTATGGGCCTTATCGTATATTTTCAAGCTGTTAATTGTGTATTTTTTCTTCTTCTTGTAAACCTTAAAACTTGTTTAGTACAATTTATCTTTAATTACATGAACTGTCCTCTTGGAATATTGACCAACCATGGTCTATAATGGCAACTGTCACATGGTATGTATCCATTGTTAGCAGTACTTTTAAAGTATGTCTTTGTACCTTGTTTCCTTGCCTCCAAATTCAAAAAATGTATCCTTTCTTTACTGGCTTTCCACTTGAGTTTTATGTTTCTCCTATTATTATTCATTGCACAAATAAACTCTTGTAAACTCTCATAATCCCTTCCTATACAATAAGCAGGTTATCAATAAACCACCTATACACTTTTAGTTGGGATAAAACCCAAACGATAATAAGCAAGAGTTCCACACTGCTATAGTATTAGATTACAACACGCATTATACAAATAGAAGGGATCATTTTTTTTATTTCAGGTATTAATATAGTGCTGTCAAGTTCCACAGAACGTTACATATTTATTATACATTCCCTGCCCTCGAGGAGCTTACAGTTTAAGGTCTCTAACTCACATTCATATATATACTATGGCCAGTTTATTCAGGAGCCATTTAACCTCCCAGCATGTCTTTGGAGTGTGGGAGGAAACACACGCAGGCACAGGGAGAACATGCAAAGTCAAGGCAGGTAGTGCCGTGATTGGGATTCGAACTGACAACTAGGGATGACCCAAACACCCGTGGTTCGGTTTTGCACCAGAACTTGCGAACAGGCAAAATAATTTGTACGAACACGCGAACACCATTAAAGTCTATGGAACATGAACATGAAAAATCAAAAGTGCTAATTTTAAAGGCTTATATTTAAGTTATTGCTAAAAAAAAGTGTTTGGGGAGCTGGGTCATGCCCCAGGGGACATGTATCAATGCAAAAAAAGTTTTAAAAACTGATGTTTTTTCAGGAGCAGTGATTTTAAGAATGCTTAAAGTGAAACAATAAAAATGAAATATTCTTTTAAATATCATGCTTGGGGGGTATCCTTAGTCTGCCTGTAAAGTAGCGCATCTTTCCTGTCTTTAGAACAGTACCGCAGAAAAATGACATTTCTAAAGTAAAAATTTTAATCTAAAGCTGCTCGCAGCTGTAATGAATTGTCGGATCCCAGCAATATACATAAAAATAATTGAAAAAAATGGCATGGGTTCCCCCTCAGTCCATTACCAGGCCCTTTGGGTCTGGTATGAATTTTAAGGGGAACCCCGCACCAAAGTTTTAAAAAAAAATGGTGTGGGGTCCCCCCAGAATCCATATCCGAGCACGCAACCTGGCAGGCTGCAGGAAAATGAGGGGGGGTCGAGAGAGCGCCCTCCTCCTGAACTGTACCAGGCCACATGTCCTCAACATGGGGAGGGTGCTTTGGGGTCCCCCCAAAGCACCTTGTCCCCACATTGATGGGGACAAGGGCCTGATCGGCACAACCCTTGTCCGGTGGTTGTGGAGGCCTGCAGGCGGGGGGCTTATCGGAATCTGGAAGCCCCCTTTAACAAGGGAATCCTCAGATTCCAGGACCCCCTATGTGAATGGGTATTGGGTTCATTGTACCCCTACTCATTCACCAAAGAAGTGTCAAAAAAGTAAAAATGACAAGAGACAGTTTGGGATAAGTCCTTTATTAAAAAATAAAAATGTCCTGCGATGTGACTCCATTGTCAATCACGCCATCTGACGGACTGGAAATAGAAAAAAAATGCAACAACTCCGCCTCCATGGGAGGCTCCCGTTGACTGCAGGCTTTTCGTTTTGACATAATGTTCGCTGTTCGGCGAACGGGCAAACACCCGATGTTCAACTCTAACATCGGGCTCATCCCTACTGACAACCCTAGAGCTGCTATGTGGAAGTGCCCACCAATTAATCACTGTTCTGCTCATTGGCCCATTTTTCATTCCAGACAAACCAAAATTTGTATATAGATGGGCCAAACATCACCACAGAAGGAAAGGATTCTAATCCTGTGCTCTTTAACCTAATCATCCATTAAATTGGTGAGGTGTACTAGG
This sequence comes from Lithobates clamitans, assembly GCA_037952925.1. NCBI lineage: Eukaryota > Metazoa > Chordata > Amphibia > Anura > Ranidae > Lithobates > Lithobates clamitans. Next base: position 6,909,285 of record JBBGZY010000723.1, read on the forward strand.
TACAGCTGCTCTCTCAAAATGATTACCAACAAGGTCTGGGATGCAATCTGTAATGGAAAATAAGAAGGAAAAAAACAAGGGGAGCGCTCCCCTAGTGTAAATCCTCCTTTTATTTTGACACAATAAAAAAGATTTTTGAAGATGCACTCACATAGTTCCAGTGAAACAACACGCCTGTCACAGTGTAAAAGAAGCCAGAGTGATCCCATCCATCAACCAAGCTGAATGGTCCTTGATGTACTTCTGCCTGCAGCCTGGGCTCTGAGCCAAGGGCTGCTGCAGGAGTTGGGAGAGAGACACTCAGTCACTGAAGTTTATAGAGGTGCTGTGCTCCTGGGTGGCTGTGAAAGTTGGACCAATGTGCCAAGGGGGTCACGGAATACAAGTCCATGTACTCCAAATACTGTGGCTACTGCAACTAGTTTCCGAGGGTGTAGCCTCCTTCTTCGGGCATCCCAGGCAGGGATCCCCCTCGGCACATTGGTCCAGCATTCACAGCCACCCCGGGTTCCTCACTGCACGTTCATAGAGTTCAGTGACTGAGTGTCTCCGTCCCAACTCCTGCAGCAGCCCTTGGATCAGAGCCCAGTTTGCAGGCAGAAGTACATTATGCATTATGGAGCAGCCAATCAGCTTGGTTGATGGATGGGATCACTCTGGCTTCTTTTACACTGTGACATGCGTATTGTTTCACTGAAACCATGTGAGTGCATCTTAAACAATCTTTTTTATTGACAAAATAAAAGTAGGTTTTACACTAGGGGAGCCATTCCCTTGTTTTTTCCCTTCTTGTATACAGAAGGGCCCCCATAATTAGAGATAAGATGGTGAAAAATTGTAGTTGAAACTCCAACACAGAAATTATTATCTTTTTTAATGGAATAGGCTTTTATGCATGTGGCCGCTGTTATAGCTGATGCAAACTGAAGGATAATGTGAAGGGAATAGGATCCTTTAAATCACAAGTTACTAAAAGGAATGCAAAATTCCAGATATTACATCTTGCTCCACACAGGGAGTTGTGTATGAGCTACAATGCCCGCGTGGACAGCAATACATGGGCAGGACTAAGAGGCCATTACAAGATCGCATTAAGGAGCATATATATATTAGTATTGGTTGTAAAAAAACATTACCTATACAAACATTTTATCTTGTATCATATCAAGGATACCAGTGGCCTGCAATTCTGAGGTATATAAAAATCTAAGCTTTACTGCAAGGGTAATAATAAAAACAAGAAGTTTAGTAAAATAGAATTGAGATGAATATATGAGTTAAAAACTTTAGCCCATCAAGGATTAAACAAGGATTTCAATTTAAATAGTTTAATTAATGATTTTTAAATTCTAGTGAGGTGGTATGTAGTAGAATCAGTGGGGGGCAACACTATTTCTTAGTTGATATTCGTTATATTTTTCAGAACTATTTTAATGTGGATTTTATATTGATATGGTAAATGTTAGGTTTTGTTTGGAAATGTTTACATAGGATTTTAAATGGGGTATAATTATGCATTTAATATTATGGGGTTTTAAGGAAAATATTTTTTTATTTATAATATTTATTAGCAGGATATACAGTAACAGGATAATCCCGGGTGGTATAGTATTAGAAAACCATGATGTTTAGAATAATGGTACAGAGTGGCCAACTACAGTGGCCAAGATGGCACAGATTGAATTGTAATTGCGGTTTTGAGACTCCAAAAAGATGGCACACTGACGGGGCTATAAGAAGGAGTATTCTAGTCATCCAATCATGATGCCCCTAAGGAAGTCATGTGTCGTGAACATCAATGTGAGAGCAACAATTCTAGCTACTTCTAGGTTAAACAGACCTCCTGTTTCAGTTTAAACTAGTAACGGGATTAGTTTGTCGCCATTTCATGGGCAAGCACAATGTCAAAGCATGAAAAGGTATCTTAATACTTAGTGTAACATCATCTTTGAAATTTTTCCAAGAATTGGATATTATATTGTGTTTGTAAGCATTACAATTCATTAAAGTGTATTTTGTTCATGAAAATTTATGCTTGATAAACTGCTGTGCCAATATTGTGCGACATAAAAATTGCAACAACAACAATAATACTCTCCAGGGCCTAAAAAATATATCTCTGGGGATCTAAGTAATTTTCTAGCAAAAAAATGCACAATTTTACATGTATGAGAGAAATGTTAGAAATGGCTTTGATTAGAAATAGGAAGAGGAAATACAGCCAGGTGCCTCTAAGGTCATCTGCTCTAAGGTTAGATTCACATATGAGCTGAGAGTCTTTGATCATTTTGCAGGCTTACTTTTTTGAGGGTTTGTACAGGCATTTTTTGTACATTTTTACAGGCTTCTGAGGCTTAAGTATTTTTTTCATTCATGTTCATGTGTTTTTCAGGCACTTCTATTGAATTCTATTGGAGCCAAATACACTTGAAGCTTGCAGCTTAAAAGATGCTTGTGCTACAAGCTTTGAGCTTCAAGTGTCCCTATGCTCAGGTGTGAACAGGCACAATTTAGCTATCCACAAAAAGAAAACACAGATGGCAAAGAAAAGTAAAACAATAAACATTTAAAGAAACAGTACAGAAATAATCAAAACATTAGATTAAATACAAAAAAACGAATTGAATAAACTAAATTACCCTAAATACACCCTCCAAAAACACACCCTCTAAATAAAAAACACACCCTCCCACAAAAAAATAAAATGGTACAATGAGCGATATGTAGAGCTTGAAATTTTGCAGATTTTGCAGATGACGAAATCAATAACTTCAAAGCAAATCAATTTCTATAAAAAAGCTGCCCTCATCCCTGGTAATCACTCTTCCTACCACTGTTATCACAAAAAGGCAATCCTTCAGGACAATGAATAATTAAAGTGGAACTATGGCTTCCTCTTAAAAAAATATATGCTGTAGCACTCTATTATAAGTACATCTGCATTTACAGTTTTCTCTTAAGCTGGGTACAAACTGTCATCTCTGGTCAGAGACACTAACCATGCAAGGTTAGTCCAGCGATCTCCTCTGTTGAGCTGTTGTGTCCTGACTAGGGGGGTGACCCCCCGCCAGAACACTCCGATCAGCACTCTTTGCTACTGGCTGAGAGCGCTGATTGGGAGTTGGTTGGCTGCTGGTTTTCCAGCATGCACGTTCTACAGAAGCTGACTGAATGGTCGGCTTCTGTCGAACAGACCGACATACACACGGGCAGAATGTCAGCCATTTTTTTTTAACTGGCAAATGTCTCCTGGCATTCTGCCTGTGTGTACAGGGCTTTAGTCTACCCTACAAAGCCCCACAAATACTTGCTGATCCTGCAAGCGAAGTTCACCTAAAGTAGCTTCCTGTGGTGGTATGGCAATGATGCTACACTGCACCTGAATTCAGAGCAGTATTGCTACTAATATTGCATGTAGTCTGTACCTGCTTGTACTACAGTGGGATGAAACAATATTGCAGGGGGCATGGCTATCAGTATTGTTGCTGCTGATTCACAGTCCTGCAGCTTGTAAAACATCACCTAGCCACCCACTGGATTGTCAGGCTCTGTTGATACCCCCCGCTGTGGGCTACAGTGTCTGGGAGGGTGAGCATGTGAGAAACAAGGATATGTCTCAGACAGTGACATTGTTGCTGTAAAAATTATGCTTCTGCCTCTAATGTATGTGTTAATATGTGCCATGCAATACTATTTTCCCATAATGCCTTTGGAGTGCACAATCCCTGTTGTATTTCTTTGGTTTGGGGGAGCACTGCATATTTTACTTTGCTGGCTGTGAAGAAGTAAGTGAGCTTTTGGACTTCAACAAGGGTTGGAAGAGACCTGAAAACTGAAGACCTGAGAATTTTACAAGGTTACTTGGAATCTAACTTTGGTTTTAAGTGTACTTTTAGGACCTATGTGTGTCCATCATTCATACATGTTGACATATGCTTTTGGTGCATCTATGAGTATTTGTTTGCCTCTTCTCTAGTTCATTCCCTGTCAGCTCTTAACAAGCTTCCACAAATCAAAAAACATATCTTGCCATTTTTTTACACAGCACATATCCAGTATATTCACATATTTGCAGTGTGGTGTATTTTTGTCCTGCATTGGCTTGCATCATTAGAAATTAATGAGCTAACCCCCAAAAGCAATAACCCTGTATTAAACATACAGGGACTGATTCGGGAAACCTGGAGAAAAGAAAATAAGCACAAATTCTGAGCTGTTACCATTAGCCGCTAACGTTCACCTTTAATTTTTTGGAAAAAATAGACAAAAATTCTTATTGGCCATTATGGACCATGACTTCCTTTATGCATACATTTGCTTTTCTCTGTTTTTGCGAGTGCTAATGGTATGCCTAAGCCTATAATAGTCATACAAAAGAAAAAGAATTAAGAGATCCACCTTACTCTTCCTCATTGCGCTATTTCTTGCATATATTTTCTAATAAATCACCATGTAAATATTAAAGTTTTAAGTTGTAAAGTTTTTCTATGTAGTCATGTGACATTAAAGCTCTCAATCCCCTTTATCTGCGGCTAATATGGCTTGATGCAGCTAATGGGCATAAACTCTATCAGCTGACAATGCCTTTAGAGCTATGGACACTGGCATAATGATATCACTGCTCTATTGGATTAGGAGATGCAGATCAGAGGGCAGACTAATCAGCAGCGTTGTCAGCCCTCTATAAGACACAGAGACTAGCTGAAGCTTTGTGGTAACATGACCATATAAGTCCTTGGAGGTGTCATTTTAAAATAGTGGTGGATAATACATTTGTTCTGGCATGGTTTTCTGGCATGGTTTTGCAGTGTTGCCATGACCCAGTTGCTGCAGTGAGTTCCAGTAAGGTTTAATGTTATAACCATTAGCTGTCAGTAACCACCACAGCCCATTGCTAACCAAAGAAGATTAAAGTATGTAAAGGATTTTGTTTTTTTTAGTTTTGGATAGAGTGGAGAGCAATTAGAACCCTTATCAGTTTTCAATTTTTATTGCTGTCTGTGCTCCTGTAAGGATATTCACCCTCTCTATTTGTACTGTTTACCATTATCATTAAAAGTGAAGGTAAAAGAAAATCCCACATGTCGGGTTGCCCCCAAATAAGTAATAGAGGGGAATTCTTCCAATGGGGACACTAGTTCTGGAGACCTGGGGGTCCTCAAGGGATTCCCTTAATTTGCAAGGATTTCTTCTCATATCCTGTTTGGCTATGGGAAATGAGGTGAAGAGAAGTCTCTGAAATGGGACACAGCAAAAAAAAAAAACAGGGTTTATAACCCTCCCTTTCTCTATCCAAAATAAAAAAATAAAAAAGTTTTGTCTATAGTTTTTTATAACAGCTTTATTTGATTAGTGCATGGACTCATGAACTTACTTTATTTTGGTCAGGATTAACAAGTAAAACTGTATAACTGTTTAATTTCTTTTATTGTTTTAATTCAGATCAATATGAAATGCAGCATGGATATTTTGATTTCCAGACATCAAGTGGAACTCTAAGTTTATTTTCAACTGTTTGTCATTCCAGATAGATTCTAGATTCTAGATATAAAATATAGGTAAAGGTTTTTCTTCACTACACATTGGACACATCGAACACATTAGACACTCAGTAAAGAAGTCTGTGTATATATATACAGTGGGGACAGAAAGTATTCAGACCCCCTTAAATTTTTCACTCCTTGTTATATTGCAGCCATTTGATAAAATCATTTCAGTTCATTTTTTTTCCTCATTAATGTACACACAGCACCCCATATAGACAGAAAAACACAGAATTGTTGACATTTTTGCAGATTTATTAAAAAAGAAAAACTGAAATATCACATGGTCCTAAGTATTCAAACCCTTTGCTCAGTATTTAGTAGAAGCACCTTTTTGATCTAATACAGCCATGAGTCTTTTTGGGAAGTTTTTCACACCTGGATTTGGGGATCCTCTGCCATTCCTCCTTGCAGATCCTCTCCAGTTCTGTCAGGTTGGATGGTAAACGTTGGTGGACAGCCATTTTTAGGTCTTTCCAGAGATGCACAATTGGGTTTAAGTCAGGGCTCTGGCTGGGCCATTCAAGAACAGTCACGGAGTTGTTGTGAAGCCACTCCTTCGTTATTTTAGCTTAGGGTCATTGTCTTGTTGGAAGGTAAACGTTCGGCCCAGTCTGAGGTCCTGAGCACTCTGGAGAAGGTTTTCGCTAAGGTTATCCCTGTACTTGGCCGCATTCATCTTTCCCTCAATTGCAACCAGTCGTCCTGTCCCTGCAGCTGAAAAACACCCCCACAGCATGATGCTGCCATCACCATGCTTCACTGTTGGGACTGTATTGGGCAGGTGATGAGCAGTGCCTGGTTTTCTCCACACATATCGCTTAGATTTAAGGCCAAAAAGTTCTATCTTGGTCTCATCAGACCAAAGAATCTTATTTCTCACCATCTTGGAGTCCTTCAGGTGCTTTTAGCAAACTCCATGCGGGCTTTCATGTGTCTTGCACTGAGAAGAGGCTTCCGTCGGGCCACTCTGCCATAAAGCCCCAACTGGTGGAGGGCTACAGTGATGGTTGACTTTCTACAACTTTTTCCCATCTCCCGACTGCATCTCTGGAGCTCAGCCACAGTGATCTTTGGGTTCTTCTTTACCTCTCTCACCAAGGCTTTTCTCCTCCAATAGCTCAGTTTGGCCGGACGGCCAGCTCTAGGAAGGGTTCTGGTCATCCCAAACGTTTTAAATTTAAGGATTATGGAGGCCACTCTTAGGAACTTTAAGTACAGCACTTTTTTGTAACCTTGACCAATCTGTGCCTTGCCACAATTCTATCTCTGAGCTCTTCAGGCAGTTCTTTGACCTCATGATTCTCATTTGCTCTGGCATGCACTGTGAGCTGTAATGTCTTATATAGACAGGTGAGTGGCTTTCCTAATCAAGTCTAGTCAGTATAATCAAACACAGCTGGACTCAAATGAAGGTGTAGAACCATCTCAAGGATGATCAGAAGAAATGGACAGAACCTGAGTTAAATATTTGAGTGTCACAGCAAAGGGTCTGAATACTTAGGACCATGTGATATTTCAGTTTTTCTTTTTTAATAAATCTGCAAAAATGTCAATAATTCTGCGTTCTTCTGTCAATATGAGGTGCTGTGTGTACATTAATGAGGAAAAAAGATGAACTTAAATGATTTTAGCAAATGGCTGCAATATAACATAGAGTGAAAAATTTACGGGGGTTTGAATACTTTCCTTCCCCACTGTATACACATATATATGCCTGCACTTCATTTAGACCTTTATTTAATGTTTTTCTTTCCTATGCAAATGGTTTGGTTTCAATGTGTAACACTGGCTTACAAAAAACATTGTTTTCTGAATTCTTTAATTAAAACTGACATAAAGACATATGACACAGAAAGATATTAGTGAGCCCAACCAGTAGACAATTTTAGATGTCCTAAACCGTGAACAGTTTACATAGTTTTAAAGGAAAATATAGATAGAGGGCGCAATAGACAAATTATAATAAATACACAGTGTTAACCAATTAATAAAGTGCATAAAATATTGACAAATCTGAAATGTCCATGACAAACATTCGTGATCAAATCTTCTTGTATATGTTCCAACACCGTGAATTCTAAAGTGCAGTGTACTTCAAAAAATCTCACAAAAATCTCAGCATCAAAGTGCAGTGAAGCATACTGCACTTTAGAATTCATGGTGTTGGAGCATATACAAGAAGATTTGATCACAAATGTTTGTCATAGACATTTCAGATTTATCAATATTTTATGCACTTTATTAATTGGTTAACGCTGTGTATTTAATATAATTTGTCTATTGTGCACTTTATCTATATTTTTCACGAGCTATTAGTTGTTACTAATTTTTGGTGCAGCATTAAAATTATTTGGTATCTACAATTGGTGCCGTTACCCTATCACTTCCCCCCTCATAGTTTAAAAGGAGTCCGTGCAGAAGAATGTGCTTGAAGATCTTCACTTAGCAAAAACATTTATTGCCTTCTCAATGAATAGATCATTATTTATTCATAGTTCACAGAGACAGTAATTAATTTGCTTTCTCTTTCCTACAGCTATTGCCTGCAAATGATCTTTTACAGCATTAACCTACAAAAATACTTTGCTTTGGTCTCGAGACTATTATTAAAGAGAGATTAAAACACTATTAAAACGAGAAATCACACACGTTTCATTTTCCTTCTCATATTACTAACCTTTTTTTTTTTACCGGATTAACATTTTTCATGCAGTTGTATAAACCATACCATAGAAAACAATTCCACAACAGACAAGTGGTCTTTATCAAAATGAAATATAAAAATATTAGCCTAAACATTTTCCCTTTCTGTTCATTATGGTTAAGGATACAACCTAAATGTACAGAATTTTTTTACATTTCTGTTCAGCATGAGAAATACTATCCATCGTCTATTGGCCAAAGATTAGGGCCAGGACCCAGAAGGATTACAAATACTAGGCTTAGCCTAAAAACTCAACTATTTACCTGGTGGTCAGATCAGTTTAAGAATGCTCATGAACTTCTCTTGGCTGCTCAGTTTTATTTCAAGTGATTACTGCAATTGTTTGATTCCATTCTTTACACTGTAAGGAAATGAATAACAGATAATAATAGTCTACTGTATAGACAATTTTGGTTGAAGGAAGTGTTTTGCTAAACTGTGCATGGGATGGTGGCTTGTAGAGCAATATATAGGCACAAATTGCACCATCTTTACCAGGGTGGACAACATGGCTCAGAATTTGATGACATTAATTGTACATGGAGTGGAATATTGGTGGAGGAGCTTAACCACTTAAGCCCCGGACCATTTGGCTGGCCAAAGACCAGAGCACTTTTTGCGATTCAGCACTGCGTCGCTTTAACTGACAATTGTGCGGTCATGCGACGTGGCTCCCAAATAAAATAGACATCCTTTTTTCCCCACAAATAGAGCTTTCTTTTGGTGGTATTTGATCAACTCTGCGTTTTTTGTTTTTTGCGCTATAAACAAAAAAGAACGACAATTTTGAAAAAAACGCATTATTTTTTACTTTTTGCTATAATAATTATCCCCCAAAAATATATAAAAAAATTTTTTTTCCTCAGTTTAGGCTGATACGTATTCTTCTATATTTTTGGTAAAAAAAATCGCAATAAGCGTATATTGATTGGTTTACGCAAAAGTTATAGCGTCTATAAAATAGGGGATAGTTTTATGGCATTTTTATTAATATTTTTTTTTTTTAGTAGTAATGGCGGTGATCACCAATTTTTCTTGACTGCGACATTATGGCGGACACGTCGGACAATTTTGACACATTTTTGGGACCATTGGCATTTATACAGCGATCAGTGCGATTAAAGATGCACTGATTACTGTAAAAATGAGTGAAGGGGTTAACACTAGGGGACAGTGAAGGGGTTAAGTGTGTCCTAGTGTGTGTTCTAACTGAAGGGGGATGGGGACTGTGCAGGGAAGATAACAGATCGTCTGTTCATACAATGTATGAACAGACGATCTGTCGGTTCTCCCCTCAGAGAACCGGAGACTCTGTGTTTACACACACATTTCCGAGTTCTCCGTGTGCCCCGAGCGATTGCGGGAGCCCGGCGGTGATCGAGACCGCTGGGCACTCGCATCGGCGCGGGGCGGTGTGCACGTGCCCCCTAGTGGCCACAGGGTGAAGCGACGTTACATAACGTCGTTTCGCCCAGTCGTGCCTTTCTGCGGCGGCTGGTCGGCATGTGGTTAAAACTGCATATTTTCCACTTGATTTGCATGCCCACAGTAGCATGAAAAGTGTAAGTACCTGTTACCTTAGTATCTATCTATCTATCTATCTATCTATCTATCTATCTATCTATCTATCTATCTATCTATCTATCTATCTATCTATCTATCTATCTATCTATTCTTCACTATGAACTATCTATATCTGTTAACTAAGCATTTATCTGTGCGCAAAGATATATTTATGCATTCTTTTTTTTTTTTTTTTTTTACAGTGAATGAGTTTAGTACTGAGTGACTATTATTTTGAAGAGACTGAAACACAGAAATAGGAGAGTATTGGTTTTTACCACTTTTAACAGGGAGAAATACTGTATATATTCAATCAGTTCAATAGTTTAAAAAAAAATTGTGCCCTCCTGTCCAAAAGGTGAGTTTCCCCTATGCTTTTGTGTGTGATGATAGCAGCCTTGCCTTCAGTGTCTCTTTGGCTAGGCAGCTTCTAATGGGGTGTTTTGTATAGGTAGCGGCCGCCTGCATCCTAGCAACTAAGGAAGCCATGCGGAACGGCCACCTGCATCCAAGCAACCTATGATGTAATTGGCTGGTAGGACATTGTTGGATCCACAGTCATTAGAGACGGTCTCCCTATAGAGGTCTATAAAAAATATAACAAGGAGATGCTTCCTGCCCTTCTTAATACACTAAATGAGGCCTTCCATATAGTTTAACTTCCAGACCATCACTCTAATAGTTTTACCTAAAAAAGTCAAAATCTGTTACATCCTGAATCCTATAGACCAATTCCGTACTGTCTATAGATGTTAAAATTCTTGCCAAAGTACTGTACTCGCTACCAGATTAAATAAGGTTATTAAACATATTATTCACTCAGATCAGGTAGGATTTATGCATAATATGTCAACAGCAGTTGATATTAGTAGTGCATACTTAAATATACAGGTTCCGGCCCTGGACCATCCAAATCGTGCCTTTCTGGCACTGGATGCAATAAAGGCCTTCGATAGTGTTGAATGGCCTTACCTATGGGCCACCCTGGAAAAATTTGAGCTTGGTTCTAATTTTTGCCAACGGATATGGTTGCTATATGCAGCTCTAATGGCATCAATTAGGGTTAGCAGCCTCTAATCTTCTAGCTTCAAACTTTGCCGGGGCACTAGGCAGGGGTGCGCATTGTCCCCCCTACTCTTTGCCTAGCTATACGGACTGAAGGGAGCTCACCCCTTCTTAAATGTACACACCAAACACCCAGCAGATAGCACAATGGCTGCAAAGGTGTTGGTGCGTTGCTGGACCAATACACAGACGTGGCTCTGTGGCTTACGCATGCTTTTGCAAATGCGTGTGGACTGGCATTCCCCAGGTTTTGTTGATATCTGTTTGTAGCCTTCCAATGCCTCTTACTGCTATAGCCAGCTATAAATGAGGGTAGTGGCAAGTTTTTTGTGATCACGTAGATAACATACTTCCACTACACGCTAGATTCCAAGATCAAAGCAAAATCTGGAATAAACTCCCTCTCGCCTTAATAGGCCGCATTAATCTAATAAAGAGAATATGGATGCCTCAGCTTTTGTATCTTTTACATAATGCTCCGATCTAGATACCTTTACAGATTTTTACTAAGATTAATAGTTTATTTAGGCGTTTAATATGGCGGAATAAAACCCCTCGTATTAAATTAGAGACTCTTCAACATCCCAAAAATGCGGGTGGACTGGTAGTTCCTAACCCAAGGATGTATTTCTTTGAATCACAATTACAGCACTTTGCTGGATGGGAGCTTGAACAGTTACCCCTTCCTGCTGGACAATTATTTATCTATGCATTTAAGGGTCGGTCACCACTCTATGTTTTGAATGGGGTAAAAGGGTATGTTTCATATGCGGATATGCCCACCTGTAAGCTAATGTGTAAAATATGGGATACAGTCAAAAAAATGATGAGCATTCCATAACCCACTAGATATACCCGATATGGGATAATGATAGACTCCCCCAACTTTCAGTTCTTAGAGGCTTTCAGAGGTGGGGAAAATCAGGAATAACAACTTTAGCCCAACTGTATGAGAACGGTTTATTTAAGTCCTTTGAAGAGTTAAGGGGAGAATTCTCTTTACAATCGAATTGGTTTTATCAATTCCTCCTATTGAGACATGCTTTGCATGCCCAGTTTTCATCTGCTGAGATACTCTTCCCCCCTATCCCTGTTTTTGACAAGATTGTACAAGCAAGGTTAACAAAAGGTCTTACCTCTGTTACATATAGGGTGTTGTTAGATATGTTTCTGTTGAATTTCCCATATGCTACATGGCCGGATGGGAACAGGATCTTGGTCCCATCTCGGAAGAGGTCTGGGAGGATGTTCTCCGGTCTCTGCATCGGTTATCCCTTTCTCCATCACACAGACTGACCCAGATCTTTATCCTTCATAGGGTTTATCGAACTCCTACATTTTTGTATACCATTGGCCTGAGATCTGAGCCAGGTCTGTGCTAGATCTGGTAACACAGGTACGTTGATATATCTTCTCTGGCAGTGTCCCAAACTCCAGAGAAACTGGGCGGAGGTGATGGGTACCTTAAATGGACTACTGGATATCAATATGTCGGCCAAACCACTTATGTGCCTATTGGGCTACTGTGATATCTCTACTTATACATTTTCCACAGGCAGCACTATTAGGCGCACAATCTTTGTTGCCCGCAGACAGATTGCCCTTAAGTGGACCTCTCCCCATCCGCCGACTGTATCTGACTGGATTTCAGATCTTAATAGGATTATGATATTTGAAAAACATACATATTTTTTAATATCGCCATGAATAAGTTTGATGCTATCTGGTCAAAGTGGCTTGAGTCTATGTCTCTAGCGCCAGTATAGATCAATCTGTACTATGTATACTGTAATATCAGATATTGGGCTGGGTAAATATAGGTGTGTTTCTTGGTTTATCTTTTCTTTTCCGGGAAAGCTGTATTCTGTGGCCACCTTCAGTGTTTCTAAGTATTAAAGGTTTTTTCCTTTTTTTTTTTTTTTTTTTAAATTCTTTTTTTTCCTCCTATACTCCAAGAAATAGTGTGTGTGTGTGTGTGTGTGGGGGGGGGGGGGGTCAGGGGCATATCTCTTTTTTTATCTTCATCTTTATTTGATTGTATTGTTTTAATGTTGTTTTTTTGTTGCTTGTATATGAAAATAAAAAGAATCAGATTTTTTTTAAAAAGCACCTTATCTCGGCATGGCCATAGTCATATTTGGTCAGTGACCTCACCCAGGATCCCCTGCCCTTTGCTTACATTCAGCTGCCAGGCCAGGAAGTGTCATGTTAATAGTCTATTGGGAGCTCATCAGGTCAATGGGCAGGGTATTTTGTTTCTTTGGGTCAGTGAGGGTTGATCATGATTGATGTAGATCTACATCACTGGACAATGTGACAGCCAATGGATTTACACTGTGGGACTTTTTCAAATGCGTCCTGTTTATGTATTAGTGTCAGGAGACTATTGCTTCCAGGCGCTTCAGCTGCGTCCCTGCGCGCATGTGTGGCGGAACGGCGCTCCGGCACATGCGCATTCGCGGGCCGGCAATCTGGCACACAAACTCACAGGACTCTGGCACACAGACCAATTGCTGGTTTGTCTTCAGCTTCCTATGAATCTCTGTTTCCTGTTGCTTGATACCTGACTTCCTGCTGTAACCCGGATTGACCTCGACTCTTCTGCTTTTCTCCTGGACCTGACCCTTGGCTTGTTATACGGATTCCGCTCCTCTCCAGTGTTGGATCCTCTGCCTGTGACCCAGATCTGCCTGCTATCTCCTTTCCCTTGAACCTCTGCTTGTATCCTGGACTTTCCTTGTGTCCTCCTGACACACTACCTCAGCTTGCTTTGGAAATACTGATCCTGTGTGTGTTTGGCCCTCAGCCTGGTTCTGGACTCTCTTGTACCTGCTCCGGCAAATCATCCATCTGCCAGTCTCTGCAGAGCTACCTCTCCTGGGGAGCCTGTGCCTCTTTGCGCATCCACTCCCTGTCTCACCTCCACGGGGCGGACTGCGCTTAGTTGCAAGGGTGAACCGCTCTCGGCATTTCGGCCTCGGTAAGTACTCTCCTGGTAGTACAAACCAGCCATGTCTGAGGCCGACAGAGCGCGTTCTCCCTTCGAGATCCTTTGCCAGCAAGTGTCAGCACTTACGGATGCAGTTCAAAAACTGCAAGATGGCTATACCCAAATAGATGGTCGTCTCTAACAACTTGCTGGTCCATCCGCAGCACCTATCTCTGCTCCTGCAACTGCCAGCGGATCCTCCTCTCAAGTTGCATCTAACCCTATGGTAATCATGGCTACCCCAGAACCCAGGGTCCCCATACCCGAGCGATTTTCTGGCGATCGCAAGAAGTTCAGAGCCTTCAAAAATGCCTGTTCTTTGTATTTGGCTTTCCAGCCCAGGACTTTCTCCTCTGAGGTGGTAAAAGTGGGCTTTGTTATTTCTCTCCTAACTGATGAACCACAAGCCTGGGCCCACAGCCTGATGGAACAGAGGAGCCCGATATTAAACACAATAGACTCTTTCTTTGTAAACATGGGACAAATCTATGACGACCCCCAGCGCATGGCTACAGCGGAAGCCACTTTACATAATCTGTTCCAAGGGCGCAGGCCTGTAGAGGACTATACAGTCGAGTTTCGGAAATGGTCGGTTGACACCGGCTGGAACGAGCCTGCCCTTAAGTATTAGTTCCGCCAAGGGTTGTCCGAAGTCCTTAAAGACGAGTTGGCCAGGATGGAGACTCCTGCGACTTTGGAGGATTTAATCCAAACAGCCACAAAACTGGACAGGCGCATGCGAGAGCAGCGCTCAGAATGCCATCAGATCCCTCGTCCCAGCTGGATGCTTCCTAAACCTACTCTCATCCATCCACCTTTTGCTGCTTCTCCAGCCTCCACCACTTCTGAGGTTGAGCCCATGCAATTGGGATTGGTTCGGGCTCCTCTCACCCCGGAAGAAAGACTACGCAGGCGTCAGGCCAACCTGTGCTTCTACTGTAGAGGGCCGGGCCATTTTCTCCGCACTTGCCCTGTGAGACCCAGTAAGTCCTACTCACCTGTTATCATGAACTATCAAGCCTCTGGTTTTTCACAGACTTATGTTACCCTCTTTGTTTCCCTACAGCTAACAGAAAAGGTAACCCGCCTGCCAGCCATAATTGACTCTGGAGCATGCAGTTGCTTCCTGGATGCTGCACTAGCTGCTAGCCTACATATCCCTCTGTTAACCAAGAAACAAAGTTTCCGGGTACACTTGGCTGATGGGTCTCTTCCCCGCTCCGGACTCATCACCCAGGAAACAAGACCCATTCTTATCACCACTGACTCCGGTCATCAGGAGTTCCTGCGTTTTGACATCATCCCATCACCTATGTTCCCCATCATATTGGGACTTCCCTGGCTACAGGCACATGAACCCCAAATGAGTTTGAAAAAAAGGAAGTCTTCTTTTCCTCAAAATACTGCTTCCAGCACTGCTTCCTCTCAGCTCCAGCCTCTTGTTCCACTGTTATACCAGTACCTGACAGCCTTCAGCATGTACCTTCGGCTTACCTTGAGTATAAGGATGTCTTCGACAAACAGCAGGCTGACCATCTACCACCCCACCGGTCCTACGACTGCCCTATTGATCTTTTACCAGGCTCTGAAGTCCCGTTTGGTCGCATCTTACCGCTATCCGAAACTGAATTAAAGGCTCTCAAAGCTTACATCGACGAAAACCTGGGAAAAGGTTTTATTTGACATTCCTCTGCACCGGCCAGAGCCGGCATCCTCCTTGTAGAAAAAAAAAGACGGCTCTCTCAGACCCTGCATTGACTACAGAGAATTAAATAAAATTACCATTAAAAAACGGTACCCGCTCCCTCTCATCCCAGAGTCGTTTCAACGCTTCCAATCTGCCAGAGTCTTCTCCAAGTTAGATCTTCGCGGGGCCTATAATCTCATTCGGATCCGGGCTGGCGATGAGTGGAAGACTGCCTTTAGGTGCAGGTTCGGGCATTATGAGTACCTGGTAATGCCGTTTGGGCTCTGCAACGTCCCGGCTACCTTACAGCACCTGGTAAACGACATCTTCCGGGAATACCTTGATGACTTTCTAGTCGTTTATTTGGATGATATCCTCATCTTTTCTGCCACTATTGAACTACAACAAGTCCATGTTAAACTGGTCCTTGCAATCCTTAGGAAACACAAATTGTATCTCAAGGCAGAGAAATGTGAGTTTGAAAAAACAATGGTTCAGTTCTTGGGGTTTATCATCTCCACCATTGGGGTCGCAATGGGCCCTGAAAAGGTCAAGGCAATTCAGGAGTGGCCGACTCCCGTGGATAAAAAAGGAGTACAGCGTTTTATAGGGTTTTCAAATTTCTATCGGAGATTTATCGCTGGCTTCTCAGCAATTGTAGCACCCATCACCCAGCTCACACGTCAACATAGCCAGTTTCTGTGGTCCTCTGAAGCTCAGGAAGCTTTTACCAAATTAAAGGCCTTATTCTCTTCCGCACCAATCTTAGGATATCCCGATCAATTACTGCCATTTGTACTAGAAGTTGATGCCTCTGAAATGGCCCTTGGAGCCATTCTCTCTCAAAGGCAAGGTCCCAAGGCCCTCCTGCACCCTGCAGCTTTTGCTTCCCGGAAGTTAAGGGCACCAGAAAAGAATTACGATGTTGGTGATGGAGAATTGTTGGCCATCAAGTTTGCTCTAGAAGAGTGGAGGTATCTGCTAGAGGGAGCATCCCACCCTGTCATGATTTTTACAGACCATAAAAATCTGGAGTACCTCAGGACAGGCAAACGCTTAAGACCCAGACAGGCCCGGTGGGCTCTCTTCTTCTCCAGATTTCATTTCCACATTGCATACAGACCCGGTTCAAAAAATGGTAAAGCAGATGCACTATCCCGGATGTTCCATGAAACCTCTCAAGAAGTTGAAACCAGCACCATTTTGTCTCCACAAAATTTTTGTATGATCACACAGACTGATCTGTTAACCGCCATTAAAGCTGCATCCAGTCACTTTTCTGACCCTGAAATGCTCCTATTGGAGAAACATGATGACCTTCTCTGGGCCCGGGGAAAAATCTTTGTCCCACCGGAAGCAAGACCTTTAATCCTAAAGACATTTCATGACCATAAACTGGCAGGCCACTTTGGAATGCTAAAGACTGTTGAATTAGTGTCCCATTCCTTTTGGTGGCCCGGGCTGGAGACAAGAATGTAAGGACTATGGGCTTCCTGTATTCCATGTCAGCGCAGTAAAGGGTCAAACATGAAGCCTTGGGGTTTATTAAAACCACTACCCATTCCTGAAAGTCCATGGATTTCATCGTGGATCTACTGCCCTCAGGAGGGTTCACTTCTATCCTGGTTATCATTGATCGTCTCTCTAAAATAGCACATTTCCTGCCCATGGTGGGTACTCCCTCTGCTTCAGCTACAGCGGATATTTTCTTCAAAGAAGTTGTTAGACTTCATGGCGTACCTGTGAGTATCACCTCAGACAGAGGGGTCCAGTTTCCATGCAAGTTTTGGGAGGAACTCTGTAAATCTTTGGAAGTGAAAATTTGCCTCTCCTCCGCATACCACCCACAGAGCAACGGCCAGACAGAGAGAACAAACCAAACCCTGGAGCAGTATCTCCGCTGCTTTTGTTCCGAATCCCAAGATGACTGGTCCTCTCTCCTACCATATGCCGAGTTTGCGTACAATAATTCCATTCATTCTGCCACTAATCAGACACCTTTCTGGTCAAATTTTGGCTTTCATCCTTCTTTTCTCCTGAATTCGCTTTTGGAGATATCTGTCCCTGCGGTACAAGATTGTGTTGTCTCCATCCAGCTGAACTTTCGGAAGATTCAGGAAGCCATGCAAAACGCCCAAGATGACTACAGCAAGTATTACAATAAAGGAAGGAAGGAGAATCCAGTCTTTAAGGTGGGTGAAGAAGTATGGCTGTCAGCCGTCAACCTTAGATTGCCAGTTCCAGCACGGAAATTAGGACCAAAATTCATAGGGCCCTTCAAGATCAAAAGGATGATCAATCCTAAAGCCTTTGAATTAGCTTTACCCAACTCGTACAAAATACATCCAGTATTTCATGCATCTCTTCTGAAACCTGTTATTCCTAGTCCTTTTCCTGGCAGAGAAGAACCACCTCCACCACCAGTTCTAGTTAACGGAGAAGAGGAATTTGAGGTGGAAAGCATACTGAGTTGCAGAAAGAGGGGAAGACAGCTCCAGTATTTAATTAAGTGGAAGGGGTATCCCCCTGAGAACAACTCCTGAGAACCTTCTAAAAATTTGCATGCCCCACGTTTGGTCCAGACCTTTCATCAGGAACACCCTGAAGTTGATGTCCAGTTTGGGTGTTAAGAGGCCACCCCTCGGGGGGGGGGGGCACTGTCAGGAGACTATTGCTTCCAGGTGCTTCAGCTGTGTCCCTGCGCGCATGCAAAAGGGCTTGACAGGAGTCCTAGTGGAATTGTGCATCTATACCTGATATATATATCAGAAGCGTCGGCACCTGACTCCTCCTACCCTGACGCGTTGCGTCGCAACGTGACCCAAGATTGTCTATCTGCCCTATTTGGCCCACTGGGGGCCGCTGCTGGAGGTGAGAGGCTGGGGGAAACACTTGGCATGTGCACCAGAATCTGAATAGAAGAATAGCACCAGTCACATTATACCTGCACTTTATTTAAAGACTGCTTGTGTGGACACTGTTGGGTGTCTGTCTATATATAATTATATATTTATTTTTTAGCGCATTTGCGTTTATGATGGCAGGATTGCACAATTATCACTGTTTGTTTTTTTTTTTGATTTAGCTATTGTGGACCCATATTGATGCGGGGTTCCTTCTCGCATCTTACATGACAGTAAAATGAAGGAAGAACAGGTGTGGGACTTTAAACAAGGCACATGGGAGCATGGGTATGAGTTGGATAAAATTGTGTTTTAATGATGGAAACAATTTTTTACAAAAGATCATACAATACATCATTGGGCATAAAAGATGGTACATAAATAGTTTGACAAATTCATACAGTACATAATTAGGCACATAGCTCTGCATATGTTGGCGCTCGGCTCTAGAGTATAAAATTGAAAGATACATTCGAAAACTAAAACATCAAAAATGGCAAATGTAAACCAAAGGGTACATGTTAGTGGGAACGTTTCAAAAAATAGCAAATATAAACCAATGGGTACATATTACTGAGAACTTTGTATGCATATGGGTTCATGTAGTGTACACCTAACGGTAGATAGAAGCTCTACGTCGTAACGTCGTTTCGGGGCCTTATAGCCACTCATCAGGAGCGATACCGAGGTGGTACCTATGGGTTGGGGAAATGGCGGTAATGAATGGTAAAAAATGTAGCAAGAAAATTGTAAAATATGAATACCATATTATTGGTAGTACTGGACTTACAGTGGTGTCTGCGTGGAAGCGATGCGGCCCAAGGCGCCATGCCGACCATGGCGCCTTGGGATGGAGGAGGGGTATCGAACGGCCCCTTTATCCTCATGCAAAGTCCCACCTGTTTGCCCCATTTTTCTCACATAATTAGGGATGGAGGCACATGGGCGCCAAGTGGGCAACACACACCTACCCCAAACTTTTCCCAATCTATCATTATCCCAAATGCAATTTCCCCCTTATTCGCTCCATTTACCCCATTATGACAGATCAGACCCAGCATCCACATCATCACAGACTCTATCTCTATTATTTGTATGGCGCCAGGACTCTCCTGGCACCACAGTCCTAACTCCCTGTGCTTGCAGCGTGTGTGCGTGTTTGCGGCGGGGCCCTTTGGCTGCCCTGGCCGGCCTGCTTTGTCCCTCCCCGAAGCTGCGACGCGCACTGTGGCTTTCCCCTCCCTCCGTGGTAGGAGTTGGGCGGGGTCTCCCCCACTGCGTGTCGACGTCACGCCTCCCGCACCAGCTGTTCGGCGTCCTGCGTGACGCCTTATCAGCTGATGCCTGGGTTTACACTCTCCAGCGCCATACGAGTCCGGGAGGTCGCCCCACGGCTGGCCAGTCTCTGTGTCCAGCTGCAGGGGTCATGGGGCTCTCCCCCCGGCTCTCTGGGCTGCTGGTGCTTGACGTTGGGGGCCTTCTCTGATGGCATGTACCGCTGCAGCGTCCCTCCAGGTTGTGGCTCCCTCCTCTGCACTTCCAGCCTTTACCATCCACTGCACATTTTCAGTCGGCATTCATGCCCTATATGCACTTGCACAGGTATGTTTTCCCGCACCTTTTTCACTTCCCTTTTTCTTTCTCCTTGTCTCTCCCTTTCATTTCCTTCACTATGCTCTCCCTCACTTTATCTCTCTGTGCTTTCCTTCCTCTTCACTATTGGCTTTGTTTCACTTTCCCTCTTCCGTTTTCGTCACTCTATGTCCCTGTTCGCAGTTCTCTGACATTCCTCTTCTTTCCTTCTTTTCTCTCTCCTTTTCTTCACAATTTTTATGTTTTTTTATGTTTTTCTCACACAGACACCCAGCGCCCATTTTTTCCCCCAACGATCACCTCCCCACCCACACATCTGTTCTTACACCTTGACCCCACCTGGGGGGTTCGTTGTGTTGGTCTTGCTCGTCGGACCATGCCCCCTCAGCTTCGGGACGGGGCATCTATGGTCGGCATGGCGCCTTGGGCCGCATCGCTTCCACGCAGACACCACTGTAAGTCCAGTACTACCAATAATATGGTATTCATATTTTACAATTTTCTTGCTACATTTTTTACCATTCATTACCGCCATTTCCCCAACCCATAGGTACCACCTCGGTATCGCTCCTGATGAGTGGCTATAAGGCCCCGAAACGACGTTACGACGTAGAGCTTCTATCTACCGTTAGGTGTACACTACATGAACCCATATGCATACAAAGTTCTCAGTAATATGTACCCATTGGTTTATATTTGCTATTTTTTGAAACGTTCCCACTAACATGTACCCTTTGGTTTACATTTGCCATTTTTGATGTTTTAGTTTTCGAATGTATCTTTCAATTTTATACTCTAGAGCCGAGCGCCAACATATGCAGAGCTATGTGCCTAATTATGTACTGTATGAATTTGTCAAACTATTTATGTACCATCTTTTATGCCCAATGATGTATTGTATGATCTTTTGTAAAAAATTGTTTCCATCATTAAAACACAATTTTATCCAACTCATACCCATGCTCCCATGTGCCTTGTTTAAAGTCCCACACCTGTTCTTCCTTCATTTTACTATTTAATTGGGATGGAGGAGGGGTATCGAACGGCCCCTTTATCCTCATGCAAAGTCCCACCTGTTTGCCCCATTTTTCTCACATAATTAGGGATGGAGGCACATGGGCGCCAAGTGGGCAACACACACCTACCCCAAACTTTTCCCAATCTATCATTATCCCAAATGCAATTTCCCCCTTATTCGCTCCATTTACCCCATTATGACAGATCAGACCCAGCATCCACATCATCACAGACTCTATCTCTATTATTTGTATGGCGCCAGGACTCTCCTGGCACCACAGTCCTAACTCCCTGTGCTTGCAGCGTGTGTGCGTGTTTGCGGCGGGGCCCTTTGGCTGCCCTGGCCGGCCTGCTTTGTCCCTCCCCGAAGCTGCGACGCGCACTGTGGCTTTCCCCTCCCTCCGTGGTAGGAGTTGGGCGGGGTCTCCCCCACTGCGTGTCGACGTCACGCCTCCCGCACCAGCTGTTCGGCGTCCTGCGTGACGCCTTATCAGCTGATGCCTGGGTTTACACTCTCCAGCGCCATACGAGTCCGGGAGGTCGCCCCACGGCTGGCCAGTCTCTGTGTCCAGCTGCAGGGGTCATGGGGCTCTCCCCCCGGCTCTCTGGGCTGCTGGTGCTTGACGTTGGGGGCCTTCTCTGATGGCATGTACCGCTGCAGCGTCCCTCCAGGTTGTGGCTCCCTCCTCTGCACTTCCAGCCTTTACCATCCACTGCACATTTTCAGTCGGCATTCATGCCCTATATGCACTTGCACAGGTATGTTTTCCCGCACCTTTTTCACTTCCCTTTTTCTTTCTCCTTGTCTCTCCCTTTCATTTCCTTCACTATGCTCTCCCTCACTTTATCTCTCTGTGCTTTCCTTCCTCTTCACTATTGGCTTTGTTTCACTTTCCCTCTTCCGTTTTCGTCACTCTATGTCCCTGTTCGCAGTTCTCTGACATTCCTCTTCTTTCCTTCTTTTCTCTCTCCTTTTCTTCACAATTTTTATGTTTTTTTATGTTTTTCTCACACAGACACCCAGCGCCCATTTTTTCCCCCAACGATCACCTCCCCACCCACACATCTGTTCTTACACCTTGACCCCACCTGGGGGGTTCGTTGTGTTGGTCTTGCTCGTCGGACCATGCCCCCTCAGCTTCGGGACGGGGCATCTATGGTCGGCATGGCGCCTTGGGCCGCATCGCTTCCACGCAGACACCACTGTAAGTCCAGTACTACCAATAATATGGTATTCATATTTTACAATTTTCTTGCTACATTTTTTACCATTCATTACCGCCATTTCCCCAACCCATAGGTACCACCTCGGTATCGCTCCTGATGAGTGGCTATAAGGCCCCGAAACGACGTTACGACGTAGAGCTTCTATCTACCGTTAGGTGTACACTACATGAACCCATATGCATACAAAGTTCTCAGTAATATGTACCCATTGGTTTATATTTGCTATTTTTTGAAACGTTCCCACTAACATGTACCCTTTGGTTTACATTTGCCATTTTTGATGTTTTAGTTTTCGAATGTATCTTTCAATTTTATACTCTAGAGCCGAGCGCCAACATATGCAGAGCTATGTGCCTAATTATGTACTGTATGAATTTGTCAAACTATTTATGTACCATCTTTTATGCCCAATGATGTATTGTATGATCTTTTGTAAAAAATTGTTTCCATCATTAAAACACAATTTTATCCAACTCATACCCATGCTCCCATGTGCCTTGTTTAAAGTCCCACACCTGTTCTTCCTTCATTTTACTATTTAATTGGGATGGAGGAGGGGTATCGAACGGCCCCTTTATCCTCATGCAAAGTCCCACCTGTTTGCCCCATTTTTCTCATCTTACATGACAGTTTTTACTTCTATTTTCCTTGGTATACTCATGCACAGTGGGTTAGTTTGCTATTTAGAACATTATAATTTGCCACACTGCAAAAGAGCTGTTTATTTTTTGCTTCTTGATATCACACTTTTTATATATGTTTTCATTGTTCTACTCATGCACAGTGGGTTAATGTATCATTTAGAACATTCTTTATTACACCGCAAAAGAGCTGTTTATTTGTTATTTTTCACTATTTCAGCACCAGGAATTGTGATTTGCATCTCAATTATTTTGGGTGGCCAATAGTCCAGCCACATCAAGTTTTGTATGCTCTATATTTGTATAGTGTCACTCTCTCTTTTTTATGCATGGTGGCCTACACATTAGGAATTCCACTTTGCACTTGGCACTTTATTATTTGATGTTCACTCACACTTTTTTTTTGCTTTCCTTTGGGGGTGCTGAGTGGACCCATCTATGTTGGCAGCTCTTTACCTGGTACCATAGTGGTAGTCCTAGGTTCGATGTTTACAGTTCTGGTCTTTGCGCATTAGTCCTTTTACTTTTATTTGATATCCTCCAACATATTTTTTGGACCAGCTTAGAATGGGACCTCTTACCGGTAGGAACTTTGACGTGGCGCTGGAACTGAGAGTCAGCCTATCTACTCTGCACTTTAGTTCCTCCCTAGTAGTGTTTAAAATATCAAGAGCGTTTTATGGGATTGTCCCAATATATGCAGTCTTTGGAATGTGGTATTTTCTGTGATCTCCAATACTACGGGCATATAAGCTAACCCGACCCCTCAACTAACTTTACTCAATATAAATATACAGTAGAACTCTATCCTTATTAATATCGTACTATTGTATCCCATATTTTAATAGCCTCGTCTGGTGATTACTAAATGATGGAAAACGAATGTAGCTCCTGATATCTCAGAGGTAATACACATTATGTGTATAAAGGAGCAATTGCATATAACCTACTATCTTTGTCTTCTTTTTTTGTTAAATGGTTATTCTGGGCTCAAAAATACTTTAAAGATATCTCTACATGAGATAGCCTTCCTTCCATTATAGTGTGCCATGGTAAATGGTTGGTGTACATTTTTGTTCTTTTGTTTTCTTTTAGTTACTGTGTTGACTACTGCAATACCAATTGGGCTCTTTAGGGGTCCTACTATAATAATCTCTTTACCAGGGGCGGCCCGTCCATTAAGGGCGCATGGATGCCCCCCCCCCCTCTGACTATCGCCGCCTCACCTATCCATGCGTCCGGCCCCTTTTAGGGCACCGGGGCATGGATTCCAATGTGGGGGGCTGTTTTTTTGAGGCTCTACTAGGCTTCAATGTAGGGTGGGCTTGGGTCGCAGAGAATGCACTCTGAGCCCACCCAGGTGTGTTACAACAGTGAATCAATATTTGGAGCCAGAGTCTGAGCCGCTCTGATCGCTTCTCCTGGCTTGACTTCAAATACATCGTCTGCTGGTGGGCTGAGTTTGTGCATGATGCAGCACATAGAGAGACATTCTCCTCCTGGCCGAACAGGAAGTGTGTCCTGAGATATGATTGGCCAGAGAGTCCTAAGACTCCCTGGCTAATTAGGGCTTCCTGATTGGCCGGGAGGAGAATCAGGAAGACAATAGCGAATATTAATTCAGTATTGTCACACAACCGGGTGGGTTCAGTGCTCTGCACCCCGAGCCCACCCTTTTTTGAAGCCAATTAGAGCTTCAGGCTCTAATCATGTGCAAAAAAAAAACCCCATTGAAATAATTCATGCGTCCAGCTCCCTGCATGTAGATTAGGGGCCAGGCGCATGGATTAGGGGGGCGGCGCCCCTGCTCCCTGCATGGACAGACCACCACTGATGACATGTAGCTGAGATTTTCTCTCTCCAGTCCATCCTTCTGGGGCTTCCAAATTAACAGCCATGAACAGGAAGTACATACAGGCATTTACAGGTTTTGACACTAGAGGGCAGCAATCTTTATACCTTCACAGCACAAACAAAACTATTTTTTTCTTTTAGCATGATTAGATTTAATTTATAATTGATTTTGGATTATGTGCCCACAATTTTCTATTCAGCTAAAAAGTATTTCTTTCTCTGCAATCCCTCATGGTAAATTACACCTGTCATTGCAATCTTGAACAGACATATATATGAAAATAAATATATTCTGTAGAAAATATTTTCTGTGAACCAAGGCCTAATGTACTGCAGTGAGAAGTGAGATGGAGTGAATTTCATTTCAATTTCAAATTACAATCTGTGGCATGAAACCTACAGAAAATATACGTTTGTCCTTAAATGCTCTGATCTTGAAATTGCAAACAAATAACCTTTACCTCTTTGCACACTGCAGATATTTTGTTGCTGAAACCTGCAACTGCAATGCATTTCATTTGTGGGGTTGTTTTAAAAGATTAGTTTACCCTTTATGGATATCAATGTTGTTGTTGCTGGCTTGCCAAAAATGATATTCTATTTTTTTTACCAAAAGCCAAATCTTTCTCGTAACTGTTTTTTTAAGTTGTGGGATAATACCATGCCGTCCAATTCCAGGGCATGGACATGTCTTATTTTATGGTATAATGGCCACAAGTTGTGGAATTTTTTCTTTTGAAAATTCTTATGTTCTTTGTGCATTGAAAACAACAAATAGCAGCATATCAAGAAAAAAAAAAAACAGAAAAAAAATAGTAAGACAATGTTGTAGCCATGAGAAAATGTGTGTCGTTATTTCTTCCAAAAAAGGTATAAAAATATACAGTGCCTTGCAAAAGTATTCACCTCCTTGTCTTTTTACCTATTATGTTACATTACAGCCTTTAGTTCAATGGTTTTTTTTTAATCTGAATTATATGTGATGGATCAGAACACAATAGTCTAAGTTGGTGAAGTAAAATTAGAAAAATATATACATAAAACTATTTTTCAGAAATAAAAAACTGATAATTGGCATGTGCGTATGTATTCACCCCTTTGGTATGAAGCCCATAAAAAGCTTTGGTGCAACCAATTACCTTCAGAAGTCACATAATTAGTAAAATGATGTACACCTGTGTGCAATCTAAGTGTCACATGACCTGTCATTACATATACACACCTTTTTGAAAGGCCCCAGAGGGTGCAACACCTAAGCAAGAGGCACCACTAACCAAACACTGTCATGAAGACCAAGGAACTCTCCAAACAAGTAAGGGACAATGTTGTTGAGAAGTACAAGTCAGGCTTAGGTTATAAAAAAATATCCAAATCTTTGATGATCCCTAGGAGCACCATCAAATCTATCATAACCAAATAGAAAGAACATGGCACAACAGCAAACCTGCCAAGAGATGGCCGCACACCAAAACCCACGGACCAGGCAAGGAGGGCATTAATCAGAGAGGCAGCACAGAGACCTAAGGTAACCTGGTGGAACTGCAGAGTTCCACAGCAGAGACTGGAGTATCTGTAAATTGGACAACAATAAGCCGTACGCTCCATAGAGTTGGGTTTTATGGCAGAGTAGCCAGAAGAAAGCAATTACTTTCAGCAAAAAACAAAATGGCACGTTTTGTGTTTGCTAAAAGGCATGTGGGAGACTCCCAAAATGTATGGAGGAAGGTGCTTTGGTCTGATGAGACTAAAATTGAACTTTTTAGCCATCAAAGAAAACTCTATGTCTGGCGCAAACCCAACAAATCACATCACCCAAAGAACACCATCCCCACAGTGAAACATGGTGGTGGCAGCATCAGGCTGTGGTCATGTTTTTCAGCAGTCGGGACTGGGAAACTGGTCAAAGTTGAGGGAAAGATGGACAGTGCACTAAATACAGGGAGATTCTTTAGCAAAACCTCTAGCACTCTGTGTGTGATTTGAGGCTAGGACAGAGGTTCACCTTCCAGCAGGACAATGACCCCAAACACACTCCTAAAGCAACACTTGAGTGGTTTAAGGGGAAACATGTAAATGTGTTGGAATGGCCTTTTTCAAAGCCCAGACCTCAATCCAATAGAAAATCTGTGGTCAGACTTAAAGATTGCTGTTCACAAGCACAAACCGTCCAACTTGAAGGAGCTGGAGTCGTTTTGCAAGTAGGAATGGGCAGAAATCCCAGTGGTAAGATGTGGCAAGCTCACAGAGACTTATCCAAAGCGACTTGGAGCTGTGATAGCTGCAAAAGGTGGCTCTACAAAGTATTGACTTTAGGGGGTGAATAGTTATGCACATTTACTTTTTCTGTTATTTTGTCCTATTTGTTGCTTCACAATAAAAAAAAAAAACATCTTCAAAGTTGGGGGCATGTTCTGTAAAATTAAATGATGCAAATCCTCAAACAATCCATGTTAATTCCAGGTTGTGAGGCAACAAAACACGAAAAATGAGAAGGGGGTGAATACTTTTTGCAAGGCACTGTAGGTACATCTGCAACACACACTTAGATTACGCTCTGGGGCTGGATTTATTATTAGGCATGTTAGACCCATACCTTTGGGTGTCAGAGTATGAAGGGTGCACTGCTTGCATTTAAAATTACATTTAATTATGTATTAATTATTATAGTGCTGCATTAAAATATTTTATGCTGTGGAAAGTAGTATCTGTGGAATGCAGATGTAAAATTTTTTCCAACCTCAAGATAATATCTTACATATTTATTCCTGTCTTTTGATGCTCTTGACTGGCAAAGGATTCTTGATAAATTCTCCGTTGCACTGATAGAAGTTCAAGGTTTAATGTTATGAAGGGGTATTGAATCATGTCAGAATTGTTACATATATGAGAAAGAGATTTTTTTTGCTAACTTGGTGTTACCTTGGAAGACATTGTATACAGTACCTTAAAAAAGTATTCATACCCCTTGAAATTTTCCACATTTTGTCATGTTACAACCAAAAACATAAATGTGTTTTATTGGGATCTTATGTGATAGACCAACACAAAGTGGGACATAATTGTGAAGTGGAAGGAAAATGATAAATGGTTTTCAAAATGTTTTACCAGTAAATATCCTCAAAAGTGTGGTGTGCATTTGTTTTCAGCCCCCTTTTCTCTTATTCCCCTAACTAAAATCTTGTTGAACCAATTGCATTTAGAAGTCATCTAATTTATAAATACAGCTGTTCTGTGAAGCCCTCAGAGGTTTGGTAGAGAACCTTAGTGAACAAACAGCCTCATGAAGGCCAATGAACACACCAGACAGATCAGGAATAAAGTTGTGGAGAAATTTAACCTTTTCATGCAAAACGACATACCTGTACATCGTTTTGAGACCAGTACAGTTTTTTAGAGATGGCGGTTGGCTTTCTGGTGTTAACAACTGATGCGGCTCAGCAGCTGCTCAGCAGTTATCACAAGAGCGGGAGGGGGTGTCCCCCCCTCCCATCACCTTTTGCACACGGGAAATAGTGCCTCACTGTTGGTGTCAGTGGGAGGAATAATGCCCCAAGGACCGGATTAAGGCAAGCAAAGCGCTGAATCGGGGCACAGTTTGGAGACCACTGATATACATGCTTATTCTGTGTGTGGATATCCAGAAATAAAGTACAAAAGTAGAGCATTTTTATGGCACACAAGACTTTACCATCATAAATACCAACAACGGGTACCTTTTTAGTGCTTGTTCATTCCTTCCAGATAACTCATTCTTGTATTTGTCAGTGTAATTAAGAATTAACTGCGTCTGTATGGTTGATGTCAGGCTATGGGGTCCTGTATTTCCTGTATGGTGGAAGTGGAGTTTGTTCTGATGCAAGTTCTAAGGATACATAACGTGCTTAAAGTGATGTAAAGTGTTTAAAATGGTGTTTATTAGTATCACAGTTTAGAAACATTTAGAAGTCAGCTGCTTTGTCTTATTGTTGGTACTCCAATGACTGTGCCTGTGGGAAGGTGAAAGTGCACGTCCACTGGCTGGCCAGAATCCCAAAGCTGGAATCAGCTTTGATCGGGTCTCCAATGTAGTAACCCGGGAAGCGATGACGCAACGTCACTTCTGATTTATTCGACTGCCAATAGCGCAGGATTGAAAAAAATCCACAGTATTCCAAAACGCAGATTTTGCCGTTTTGAATACTTTTAAGTGCAAAGGGGGGATTTGGGGTCTTTTAGACCCCAGATCCCTCCATAAAGAGTACCTGTCACTGCCTATTACTGTCACAAGGGATGTTTACATTCCTTGTGACAGCAATAAAATTGATCAGATTTTTTTTAAAAGAGATAGTGTAAAATAAATAAATAAAAATTTAAAGCACCCCCCGTCCCCGCACCAAAGAAAACAGATACGTAAGTTGCGCCCGCAAATGTAAACAGTGTTCAAATAACGCATGTGAAGTATCGCCGCGTTCGTCAAAGTGAGAGCAATAATTCTAGCAAAAGACCTCCTCTGTAACTCTAAACTGGTAACTGTTAGGCCCCTTTCACACATGTGATCCATTCAGGTCTGCCTGTCAGTTTTTTAGGCGGACCTGAACGTAACGCTCCATGCAGGTCTATGGAGCGACGGATGTCAGCAGTGACATGTCCGCTGACATTCGATCCGCTCTGATCCTCTGAATCTAGACGGATGGAATCCCTATATAGCCTTTGCTAAAAATATATATACAATATTTGGGGGTTCTAAGTAATTTTCTAGCAAAAAATACTGATTTTAACTTGTAAACAAGTGTCAGAAATAGGCTTGGTCCAGAAGTGGTTAAAGCAGGATTAGGTTATAAAAAAATATCCTAAGCTTTGAACATCTCACGGAGCACTATTCAATCCATCATCCGAATATGGAAAGCGCATAGCACAACTGCAAAATTACCAAGATATGGCCGTCCACCTAAACTGACAGGCCGGGCAAGGAGAGCATTCATCAGAAAAGCAGCTAAGAGGCCCATGGTAACTCTGGAGGAGCTGCAGAGGTCCACAGCTTAGGTGGGAGAATCTGTCTATAGGACAACTATAAGTCGTGAACTCCTCAAATCTGGCCTTTATGGAGGAGTGACAAGAAAAAAGCCATTGTTGAAAGAAAACCATAAGAAGTTCCTTTGTGCAGTTTGCGAGAAGCCATGTGGGGGGCACAGCAAACATGTGGAAGAAGGTGCTCTGGTCAGATGAGAACAAAAGTGAACTTTTTGACCTAAAAGCAACACACCATCCCCACCGTGAAACACGGTGGTGGCAGTATCATGCTGTGGGAAAGGTTTTCTCCAGCAGGGACAGGGAAGCTGATCAGAGTTGATGGCAAGATGGATAGAGCCAAATACAGGGCAAACCTTTTAAGAGTCTGCAAAAGACTTGAGACTGGGGCAGAGGTTCACCTTCCAGCAGGACAATGACCTTAAACATACAGCTGGAGCTACAATGGGGTGGTTTAGATCAAAGCATATTCATGTGTTAGAATGGCCCAGTCAAAGTCCAGACCTAAATCCAATTGAGAATCTGTGGCAAGACCTGAAAATTGCTGTTCACAGACTCTCTCGATCCAATCTGACAGAGTTTGAGCTATTTTGTAAAGAAGAATGGGCAAAAATGTCACTCTCTAGATGTGCAAAGCTGGTAGAGACATACTCAAAAACACTTGCAGCTGTAATTGCAGCAAAAGGTGGTTCTACAAAGTATTGACTCGGGGGGGGGGGGGGCTGAATACAAATGCATGCCACACTTTTCACATATTTGTAAAATATGTTTAAAACCATTTATCATTTTCCTTCCTTCCACTTCACAAATATGTGCCACCTTGTGTCCCAATAAAATATATTTATGTTTTTGGTTGTACTGTAACGTGGCAAAATTTGGAAAATTTCAAGGGATATGAATACTTTTTCAATGCACTGTACACTACACTACATTAATTAAAGTTGTGAGTAAGTGCTTCAATGGGAGATCCAGGGCCCTAACGCCAACTATCTGTACTCAAGAGTCCACTGATTAGGGGTTTAGATAAAGCCATAGTCAGGCTACATGGTTATTCTGCTGTCTTTTACCATTGTTGTACATATTTAGTTTGTTGCATTTGTGTACTGTATCCACCACTTTATTGTGTTATACTACTGTTACTTGATCCTTTGCTTTCCTACAAGACTTTTACTGTTTAAATAAAGCCATTTTTACATCTACAGGTGTGTCAGTGAGACTGGGTACAGCTAGGATAGGTCATCACAGAGAGGAAGAGGAGGACCTATTTAATCAGTGGCTTCTCCGGGGTAATCGTTGCACATCTTCCTTTCACCTCTTGAAATCTGGAGCAGATAGCACCTCAATGGTTACACAAGACTCATTTTCTCATGCTGCTTGAACCCAGGAAAAACCACATTCTGTTCTGTTATGAGAGAACTAATAGTCATGGCTATGTTATGAACCAACAGAGCCTGTGTGGACTTTACAATTGATCTCCAATTGTGTACCTGGTAAAGTTTGTGTTTTACACTTTTTATAAATAAAAAAATGTCATTATCTGCTACAGCCAGGTCTTGCTATGCTCTGTTTGAAATTTTTGAATCCTTCACTTAATCTGCAGAATATGGAGTCCACACAGGCACCAGCATCCACATGTCAGTTTGCTGTTACTATCCCTATATGTTTCACATCTTTCGATTCATACATTTCCCAGTATCTCATACCATTTCTACTCATTCAGTTCCAGCAAAAAATAGCATACTGTCAAAAAATCCACACATTAAATTAAATTGTGGTTTCTGACAGCAAGGCAGGCAGATATTGTTTGTTGTATTAGTAGTTCTACATTTTGTAAAGCAGAATATAATGTTCTTAGAACACAATGGGCCTATTTATAAGACAGCACTGTGTTGAAATGACATACAAGGCTGTCTTATGAACATGGTGAGCCTATTTTCATTATAATTTAGTTGCCTTTTCTTCCTTGGCACCCCCTCTGTGAAGATGCAAAGAGAGATGAGGGGGAGTATGGCACTGCTGACCATACTCCCTGGGGGTCTTTAAGTATGCTTCCCCAATGGAGCTAAGAAGAGCAGGAACAGTTTCTGGTGGATAAAGCAACCTAGAGAGAGAGTGATCCTTTTGTCAGTGCTACTAATAATGTTACCTGAATGTGAAATTGGAAGTGACTGATGTTCATGCTTTTGAGAACATTCCAGGAACAAAGTTAACTACAGTTATGTGTGGACTGGATAACTTCTTCAACACAATTAGATGGCACTTGTGTGAAGGGAATGTGAGTACTTCAGGAGGGGGTTGTCACTGGCTATAGAGAATTTAAGAGTGAACAGTCCGCCAGGAGGACCACTGGAGAACTAGCTGGATCCAGAGAACCCGGGGGGAACCTGAGGTGGATTTGTAATGGTTTCCAGTAGCTCTTCCCAATCAGGAGAGATGGGTGACTGGCTGTTTGCATAGGAGAGACACTAATGGAGCGGTGATTAATCTGCGGTCTTGTAGAGTACAGCTATTTATTGCTGTCTCTGTTACAAATATCCCTCACTTCTTGTCTGATAAAACCATTATCTCCCTAATGGAGCCCCAGATAATAGTACAAACTTAACAGGGGCTCTAGACCTTTTCTAGATATATTTTCAAATGTGTGCAAACAAAACCCTCCGTTTTTATTGTAAACCACTTGCCCACGTGGCACTTAAACCCCCTTCCTAACCAGACCATTTTTCGGTGCTCTCACATTTTGAATGACAATTACTCAGTCATGCACCACTGTACCCATGTAAAATTTCTGTCCTTTTTTTACACAAAGAGTTTTTTTGGTGGTATTTGATCACCTCTGGATTTTTTATTTTTTGCGCTATATATGCATTTTTCTTCGGTTCTGTTAAAAAATTTAGCAAATTAGCATTATTTTCATTAATTTTGGCCAAAATTTATGCTGCTACATATCTTTGGTAAAAATAACCTAAATCAGTGTAAATTATTTGTTTTTTGGGAAAGTTATAGAGTCTACAAGCTATGGGGCCAATCATTGAAAATTGATCACACCTGATATACTGATGGCCTATCTCATTTCTTGAGACCCTAACAAGCCAGGAAAGTACAAATACCCCCCAAATGACACCTTTTTAGAAAGAAAACAGTCCAAGGTATTTAGTAAGAGGCATAGCGAGTTTTTTGAAGTTTTTTTTCCCACAATACTTTGCAAAATGAGGATTTTTTTTATCACAAAATTGTCCTATTAACGGGTTATTTCTCTCACACAGCATAAGCATACCACAAATTACACCCCAAAACACATTCTGCTACTCCTCCTGAGTATGGTGATACCACACATGTGAAACTTTTAAACAGCCTGGCCACACCGTCAGGCTTTCTAGGAGCATAAATAACACATATCATTTCTAGACTACCTCTTACACTGCTACTCATCCCGAGTATGGCGATACCACATGTGTGAGGCTTTTCTACAGCCTGCAGACATACAGAGGCCCAACATGCAGTGAGCATCAGCAGGTGTTCTAGAGACATAAATTTCAAATCGAATTTGACTACCTATTACACTTTTGTGAGGCACTGATGGGCACTGTAGTGGCACTGATGGGCACTGTAGTGGCATGAATGTGGCACGGATGAGCACTGATGTGACATGGTTTTGGCACAGATGAGAACTGATGTAGCATGGATGTGGCACGGATGAGCACTGATGTGGCATGTATGTGGCACGGATGAGCACTGATGTGGCTTGGATGAGCACAGATGTGGCATGGATGAGCACTGATGTGGCATGGATGAGCACTGATGTGGCATGGATGTGGCATGGATGAGCACTGATGTGGCTTGGATGTTGCATGGATGAGCACTGATGTGGCATGGATGTGGCACGGATGACCACTGATGTGGTATGGATGTGGTACCTTGCTGCAAACGCCAGTTATAGTTTGGGGTGGTTGACACTTTTTTTTGTACAGTAGGTTGTAAACCTTTCGTACACAAAAAAGGAATAATTGTTTTGGTTTGACTTACAGTTAAATGTCCAATTTTGGGCTTTATGCTTCCCCCGCTTAATCAGCCACCCTCCCAACCTTGTGGCCCCTGCTGCCTGTATTGTAAGCTGTTTTCACATCTTGGTCTCTCTTCCGGGCTAAGCTGTTTTCACTGTTGCAGAGTGCAGTACTGGGGTGATGACGTCAATCCAACTCTCAGCACCAATACACTGTGAAAGAAAGGGGCCATGGCGATGCCCCTTTAGCAAATGGGGCCACAATTCTGTGCATTCCCAGCAGAGTAATTAGTCTTTTGGGTCATGTGCATCATTTAACCTGGAATACTGAAAACATCTTATGACCAAGAAGGGGTACTGTGGTGGACTGCTCATTATGAAAGGAGAAAATTGCAGCCAGAAATGTTTTTTTTTTCCAGCACCTTGGAGACTTACTTAAAAAAATGAAAGTTTAGTGCAGTTAGGCTTAATTGGAGAATACAGGAATACAGAAGGCAGATAATAAGAAAAATTCAGGTACTTATACTAACTGCATTTCAAAACACAACTGATCGTTTTTTTAAAGGAATACACAGCTGTATTGATTATCATTTTATCTGTCTAGAGTTCAACTTTAAAGGTCTATAAAGAAGTATACTGTATTGATTTTATGGCCATCTACATGAACATATCCTGTATTAAAATATTGACTCACAAGATACTTTCACATAGCAATTTTGAATTTTATATAACAGTTGAGAACATTTGTAGCCAGTGTCAATGAACAACAAAAAAGTATATATAAATGTAATGGAAAAAGCATTCAACAATATTCACCAACCCCCTCAGCATGCAGGCATGGGGGGCATAGTCAATGGCCACATGAGTTTAGCTTTATTGTCCATTCACATGTTGGGTAAAAATAAATCCATTTACAAATTGACAACAATAACATTAACATCTCTTAGTTTCACATTAAAGAAGCATATATTTTATACAAGTAAATCATTTAAAGTTCATTCTGTATGCTCTTTTTACAATATACATAGAAAGAAATAATATTTACCCACTTCATTAAATATATTTAATAAACTCTAAGATATTTCTGACAAAAATTGCTGTTTGTACTTTATGAAAAGTTATATTTGAAGTAGGGGCAATGTACTCAGGCAGAATATGCACGTTTTTACTAACATTTTTTTTTTAGAGATTGCAAAGTCACTTTGCATTTCTGGTAAGAGAAGTCAGTGAAAATACATTTTTTTATAAATAATATTTACTATGAATGCTTTCCCTGGACTATGCACAGACCTTGATTTGAGCCCAATTACAGGGAAGAATATATTAACTAACTACAGTAGTAATTTGACTGCCACTCATTTACAAAGACACCATCAAATTCAAGGATGCATCCCTGGTTTTAAGCATTTTAAAGCATAAGTCTAGGCAAAATAATAATTAAGAAGAAAAACATGCATTTCCTCTTGTTTTAATGCTTTAAAGACCCCGCAAGTACAAAAAAATACATGTTAATCTGCCAAAAAAACACTCAGATCCTAATTTTTTGTTGTGGACTGGCATTGCATGCATTGCTGTTGGCTGCAATCTCAAAAAGTGGTGTCAGCACTGCTGAATTTTCTTACAATATGCCCAGACAATTCTGTTTTGTTTTTTTTTTAAGTATTTTATTTTAATAGAAAATTATTTAAAAATGAAAAAGTTTACTAACAGTCTGTTTAATAAGTATTCCATAATGACATGTTGATATTTAAAGCAGAATTGTGGTCAAAGTGTTGGCCATACTTCTCCTGTGGGTCTGAGGAGTGCGCTTAGTTCTGCACTCCTGTCACCCAGATTCAGCTGACAGCGGGCTAAAGTCTGCAGAGCCATTCCAGACAGATGCCTGACCAACAGCTGGCTCAGCCTCCCTGCGCTTTGATGATGTCACCCATAGGATTACTATGGGACAGCCTTTGTCAGCTGTAACCCCTTTACACTGAAACCGGCGTTGGGACCCGATCATATGACCGGACCGGAGTGGCTTTAGAATAGGGCAGATTGAATAGTCTTAGAATAGGGGTGGGAATATGTTTAGCCTTCATTAGAATTTGACTGGTATTACACGTTAAGTGCTGATTTCTGAGTTCACTAGGTCTAACTGACTGCACAGTCATACTTACACATCCTATGCAACTACTGTAACAGGAAAGTGAAGTTAAGACTATAAAAATGGAGGCTGTTAGTACCTAACTGGATGTCTAGTTCTCTAACTTCAGTTGGGGTTTAAATACTCTTAGTAAGCAGCAAATTTTCCCTGTAAATAATTTTTTTTTAAATTGGCAAAGCTGCAGTCATAGACAAATTAACTGTATCTTTAAAGGACAACTGTACCTTTGGCAAAATTGTGCTTTAATCCTTCTCCCCTCCAGTTGTCCTTTAAAGTGTAACTGGTACACCTCTTATACTCACCTCTCACACATATATATTGCCTGCGAATCTGCCAAGCTGCTTGTCTTAATCTTCTGAGCTAGGCCCAGGCATGCATAGTAACTCTCTATTCAATCCTATAGAGAGAGAGAGTCCCTACTCCAATCTTTACCATATACCGGTAATTGAATACAGAGTGTACTGCACATGTGTGGTCTCAGCTCTGAAGTATATACCAATCTTACTGAAAAAGAGAGTATACGACTTGCAGGAAGAACCATGGTTAGGGTATAGTATAATATACAGCAATCAGCCATAACTTTATGACCATTGATAAGTTAATTGAATAACATTATTTTATTACAATGGCATCTGAAAGTGAGTGGGATATATTAGGCAGCAAGTAAACATGTTGTCCCTAAAGTTGATGTGCTGAAAGCATAAAAAATGGGCAACGCAGTCAGTTGCATATAGGATGGCATAGCCACAGATCAGTTAGAGTTCCCATGCTGATCCATGTCCACAGCCAAAGTTGCCTACAATGGGCATGTGAGCATCAGAACTGGACCATGGAGCAATGGAAGAAGGTGACCTGGTCTGATGAATTATGTTTTCTTCTACAGTACATCATGTGGATGGCCAGGTACATCGCTTAGCTGGGGAAGAGATGGCACTGAGATACAGCATGGGAAAAAGGCAAGCTGGAAGAGGCATTGTAATGGTTTGGGCAATGTTCTGCTAGAAAATCTTGGTCCTGCCATGTACCACCTACCTAAACATTGTTGCTAACCAAGTACACCCCTTCAAGGAAACGGTATTCCCTGATGGAAGTGGCCTCTTTCAGCAGGATAATGTGCCCTGCCACAATGCAAGAATTTTTTAGGAACACCACAGTTCATGGTGTTGACTTGGCCTCCAAATTCTCCATATTTCAATCCAATAGAGCATCTGTGGGATGTGCTGGAAAAATAAGTCCGCTCAATGGAGACCACACCTCAAAACTTACAAGATAGAAAGAATGGCTTGGTGCCATATACCACAGCATACCTTCAGAAATCAATGCCTTGATGGGTCAGGGCTGTTTTGGTGACAAAAGGGGGACCTACTCAATATTAGGTGGGTCCTTATAATGTTATGGCTGATCGGTGTATGTGGAACTGCAATTTTACTATAAACGCCCTATTTGCTCTTTTTTCTTGCAGTCTTTACTAAAAAAAACATCAGTATGAGTTACCTTTAGAGATAGATGATCACCCCAGTTCTGAACAGCTTGCCAGTACTGTGTTCCCCTGGCTGCAGAGACAGGTGACAAGGAGGCATTTATAGTAAAAGTGCTGCTGTCCTGGAACTTTTGCCATTGAGCAAAAAAGGATATTTGCTGAGCCCATATGCTCAAACATGAGGAAATGAATGAGCTTCACAAAGATCGTTATTTCACTGCCTTTTCTTATATAACATTACATGTTACTTAAGCAATTCTTTGTCTTGTAACGTATGATTTTGCAGATGATGAAAAGCAATTCTGTTTCCTTTTACCCTGAAGGATTGTGCTCTTATAATCTAAATAATTGTTCTCACAAAGGTATTTAATACTGGCATTACACATCTCCTTCATGCCTTACGAAAATACACAACTTAACAGCATGCTTCTTTTTAAACTCTTCATCTGTACAAAACATATACTATTTTATATTTGAAAAATATTACGCTACATGTTCCTATACGGTAAACAGAGTTTGTTTGCCTTGGTAAAATACTGTACATTGCCTCTTTATCGTACAAGTAAACCCTAACCGGATGATGACATTTAGTTTTGCTTATGCATTTTCAAAAACAATTTCCATTTTGTGAGTAAAATATGTTTTTTTGCCTGTTTTTTAATCCTTTGTTGCATCTCTGTGGTGATGATTTTCTGCAGACTCTATGCAGTCACTTCCTATCTACATGCACTCCAGCAACTGAATTATATCCGTAACATGTTTCCTGATGGCGACAACAGCAGGACATATCTGTGTAATGTGGCAGCACAGCCGCTTGTACCCTCTACTAGACTGACAACACAGAAGAACAATTGGGTGAGCAGGAAAGGAATGTTCTCACCTTTTTACAGGAAATGTCTAAACAAGGATCTTCATTACAGGATCACCAGGTATTTTAAGGCAAGATTCAGTTTAAAGGAAAAAATCCGGAAGTATGGCATTTTTACATAGCTACATTGGTTCAGCTTGGGCCAATGTACCTACACACATACCATCCCTGAGGGATCCCTCTAGAACAGGGGTGTCAAATTAAATTTTTTTATCGTGGCCACATCAGCATTATGGTTGCCCTCAAAGGGCTGATTGTATCTGTTAGACTAGATGTCCACGGCACCCCCCTTATGTCAGACATCAAGAGTCCCCCACCCTCCCTTACATCACAATGCACCCCCTTTATCTTGTGCTGCTGCCAGGAAGAAGCTGGAGGTGGAGCTGGGAAGCAGAAAGTGCAGGGTCTGCAGGAGGACCAGAGAAGGGCTGGAGTCAGTGAAATGCTGAAACCGAGGGGGAGGAGACAAAGGGGTGCTGCAGCTGCACAGAGAGGTGCAGGATCTGTAAGAGGAGTTCTGTCCTTCTCTCTGTTGCCGACTGCTGAAACAAGGTTGAGGCAGAGACAAGAGGGTGCCACAGCTGCAGGAGAGGTGCAAGGGCCACATGAAATGGTCTGGATGGCCGTATTCGGCCCACAGACCTTGTGCTTGACACATGTGCTCTAAAAGCTGGAAATCAGTGTAATAGACACCAATACTACAGTAATCTCCACTAGCTTTTGGAGTGGCTGCTCTGCTGCATTGTGAATGCAGGAGGTCGGCCACTCGGCACAGGCACCATTCAGAGGATGCGTTGCATTTTCTCAATAAATGCAAAGAGTTCTCTGATTGGATGAGGTGGGGAGGCACGGCAATGACCTGGGAGCTAGTGGAGATCACTGGAGTAGCAGTGTCTACTACAGTGATTTCCAGACTCTAGAGGGACCTCACAGGTATGGTATATGCACAGTTACATTGATCCAAGCTGGGACAATCTAACTATGTAAAAAAGCCATACCTTCAATAGTTATTTACAACTATTGAAAATTACGGTTCATTCTTTTAAAATTAATTTGATATTTAAATCATATATGAAGTTTATTGACTGGGTTTACATATACTTTACATGCACCCGCTCTCTATACACTGCATAAGCCATTGTGCGTGCTAAAACAATCAATATTCATGAGTGTGATCTGTTATCAAATGGTGTGGACACTACATCCTTGTGAATTGACAGGCTAAATCTTAACTCCTAACATTTAAAAGGTGTGCAGGCACTCTTTTATCACATTTAAATAATTTACATTAAGTTAGCTTTTGATTGCACAAGCTAATGTTCAAAAATGGCTTCAGATAGTGTCAGTAAACAATACTCTGTATAACTTAGGAGTTTTGAAGGAAAATTGTTATAATATATCTTTTTACATATTTGACATCTTTTAAATAAAAAAGTTTAATAATGGGATATTGAATGTGAATGATATCATTGCATGCAATACTTTACAAAATGACTCCTTCCAGATATTTGTCTTTCATCTATCAGTAACAAACTTGGTAAATTTCATAGTTAGCACAGTCAGTCTTTACTTCAAGAGGCGGTCACACTTCTTCAAGCGCAGATCATCTATCTTCAGTGCTGAGATCTCTACTCTACTAGATCTTGGCACAGCATTAATGACTTTTTGTGCCAATGCTTCAAGTGCCCAATAGGATAAGTTTACTGTTGGAGTTCATTTAGTATTATGCTGGTCGTACATGTATCAGTCTGATTTCAATTTTTATTCAATTTTTCACTTAAATCCACTATTCATTTATTATAATCCATATTCTATTGACTGTTGAGCAATAAAGTTAACGAAACCGAACATGGTAGAAAATAGGATGTTTTTCTACCAGATTGCTTGACAAGGCTTCTTCTGTTGTGGAATTTCTATTCAGTTGCAGTTATTCTTTCAGTCTATTAAAATCTGTAAAACCAATCCAAGTTTTCTAGTCAATCTAGTTAATGGTAGGTTGCATTTGTTCTTTCTAGGCTATTAGCACTTAAAAGCTGATTGTAAGTGGCTGGAATTGGATATTGTATGGTCAGTACTAGCAATATGGTAGAGTTTGCTTTGTACAAGTGTTAAGGGTTAAGTTTAGGGTTTAAAAGGTTTTGGTAAATGGTATGCTGCAGGTTGCATTTTAAGAGTTTATGATAGTTACTTATGTGTATAAGGTAAGAGTAATGTTGATGAAGGTAGTGGAGCTACCTTTAGATATTCCTGTGTGTACATGCTAAGTCAAAGCGTAATACTTGTAAGTCTTTATTAGGCTTACCAGGCTAAATCTATTGCCCTGGAAGTTAGGCCGCGATTCTTTGCAAAAATTGCTCCTGTTGGGACCAGTGCAGGCTTTTAGGGGTGAGGAGGCGACATAGCACCTCCTCATCACTTGCCAAACACCTGATGAAAAGCAATCCACCACGGACAATTCTTCAGTGGGCCAACACAAGTGTAAATGAGTGTTACACTCAAAGTAATTATTTGAGGAGCTGACTGATGACATCATTCTCCTAAGCGAAGTCCTTGTAAGAGAACTATAGTTGTGCTTCGGGCACGCTCGCGCGCACATGGGCGCATAAAGAACTCAGCAGATCGCAGATGCGCAAATGCACATGCAAAAGGAAATATGCGCGCCCATGGGAACACGTCCACGCTTCCCTTTGGTGCCAGACGGCCTATTTAAGGAGCTCACTGATCTTCGGTTGTTCCTGTTACCTGAATCCTTACTTGTCTGTTACCCGTTGCTGAACCTTGGCTTTCCTTGACCTTGCTTTTGGACTCTTCTACACTCCTAATTACTGGTTCCTGATGCCGGCTTCCTACTGACCTTTCTCCTGCCTGATGTCTTGGTACCCTGCTGCCCACCTGCTACCGAACCTGGCTATCCTAGTGACTTTGCTTCTGTCTCCTGTTTGGCTCAGCACTCCCACCTGAGTATCTGCTACTACGATCCTGCGACCTGCTGTGACCTGCTGTGACTTCCTGCCTTCCAAGAGTCACATCCTCTGCTACAAGCTTCCGGGGCTACATCTGCAGGCACTCCTGTTCCTCCTGTCCCTAGGTTCTCTCTGTTCCCACTCCCAGCAGGACTTGGGCTGGAGATACAAGAAAGGCTGACTTTGTCACTTCAGACTCTGACCAGGTATGTGACAGTCCATTTGTCTTGTGAACTGTAAAGATACTATTAGGTCCACTTTATTGTTAGAGGTTATATTTAAAGATTAGTGTAAGGGTTAACATTAGGGGTTCAAAATATAAAAACTTTGATGTACAAATATGAGAAACAGTCACACGGCCCCAATGAAACTTGCAGTCATTTCTGTAAAAAACATCTTCTCTGATCTTAAGCACCATCTAGTGGTCATAATGCATTTTCTTTTAAATGCCTCA
The DNA here is from genome assembly GCA_037952925.1 of Lithobates clamitans. NCBI lineage: Eukaryota > Metazoa > Chordata > Amphibia > Anura > Ranidae > Lithobates > Lithobates clamitans. The sequence continues at coordinate 6,950,992 of JBBGZY010000723.1, forward strand.
ATTAGGAAAAAGACATTATGGCCATTAGATGGAGCTTACCATCATAGGAGATAATTATAATACACAAAATATGGCAAGTTTTTTGGGGCTGTGCAAATGCTTGTCACATTCATACAGCAACATTTTGATATATAGAAGCCTTAGCGTTAGGGTGCAAGCTGAGAGTTACAGGTTCATTTAGGGCTTAGATGAAGTAATAGGGTTCTGGAAGCATTAAAGTGTAAGTTCAACTAAGCCTTTTTTTACATTTTGGAATAATCGGGGAAGGGTTAGATTTGTTTTACTGATGTCTGGGCCTCAATTGCGGAGATTTACCTTTGCATTCACCAGGAGTAGAAAAGTGATGAAATCTCCAGCAGGGACACAGTAAAGTAAAGCAAGAATACCCATCATGATGAAACCATCATCATCCCCGTTTTTCCCTCACTTTTGTCTAGTTAGGATTTTGCCACAATCACAGGAAGCAAGGGTAAATCTTCTCAACAAGGCCCAAGGCAACACTAAAAAATGTCAGGAATTACAACCTTTACACACTGTATCCAAAATTAAAAAAAAAAAAAATCAGTTAGTGACAGGTCAAAGGTAAGGACACTTAGGGGTACTGATTTATTTGTGCTCATTTTTTGCACCAAAAGAAATACTGTATTGTCTTGCAAACATCAAAAGCTTACATACTGCCTCAAAGGACATCCAACGCAGTGAGTGATCTTTGGGAGGGTTGAACTATGAACATATCTATCTTGGGATAGATGGGAGAATCATCTGTATTTAAATGAAGACTTGTTTCTTAAAAGGCTAACTCTACTCAAAAAGGATATTTCGCACAAGCCCTCCTACACCACTCCTCCCTACCGATGAAATCTTATCACAAATCCCTAGCACTACATCTAATCAATGCTGCTAAACTCTGTATCCCAGTTCTCTGGAGATCTCCCAACTCACCCACAATCGCAGACTGGTTCAAAAGAGTAAACAAAATAGCTGAAATGGAGGAACTTGTACATCAAGCACAGGATTCCTATACTAAATACAGGAACACTTGGGCCTGTTGGCTACATTTCCGCACAACATCTGAATATACCCAATTAATCAGTCAGGAATCCTCCTCCAGCACACCATAAGATACAACATACATCCCAACTGTCTATAGTCCTCCCTATAGCCGTGCATGAAACAAAATTCAGGAGGCAACTATATCATTACGCATACAGAATTCACTTCAAAAGCTCTATTATGCTTTTCTTCCTGGGACTTGGTCCTTCTGTAAAGATATTTCCCGTTAGACCCATGGCTGAGCCAGGGACGGGAAATAACTTTCCCCTACCTTCCTTTTGTACTTCTCACTATATTTTGACCACCATTTAATCAAAACTTTGCTATGTTAGGTATCTTTTGTTGTATGCTATGATTATATCTCTATCTACAGACATTACCCGACTTCTGGACACCATGCACCAGGATCAATTTCACACTCTCACACAGACATAGTAATTAACGATTATTCCAAACAAAATCCAACAAAAATCTCAGACTCATATACTAAGGCTATCATAGGCAATCTATTATAATACGGTTTTTACTCCTCTCTCCCTTTTTAATCTTTTTCGCCCTCAAAAATCAACATGTTTAAAAAATGTTTTACCTGATTTAATATATGTTCTTTATATTTTCTGCCCACACTACTCTGTAATCCCATATATCCACACCCCAGATGTAATGTGTTTTTCAACAACTCCACAGTCGTAGATTTGAATACTTGTTAAAATACAACGTTGTACTCTCTGGACTGTTCCCTCTGTATAACACTGTTATCATTTTATCTCAAACCTTGCTTTTGTGTACTACTTTTCTGTATGAATTTAACTTAATAAAGCTTTATTTGGAAAAAAAAAAAAAAGGATATTTCAGTTTTAGGAGAGGACCAGTGCATTATAAATTACCCACTGGCTTTTTGGATATGTTGAAGGCTACAATAGCTGGATTTAATTGCAATGGTTTTCGTTTGTGCTTCTTTCTATTAAGTAATAAGGAAGGTACTACTCTCTTGCAGCTGGAAACCACAACTGTTTTTTATGTACATTGAGGAAAATCCATTGTGGGAGATAATTACCATTATGTGGCTTTATAGTAGAAGAGCAGTTGGCTGGGTCTGGATATCCTGGTGGAAGTTTTCCAAAGTATGAACCTCTGACATATACTAGAAGTCATTATTCAATCTTACTTGCAAAACAGATCTACAGAAACATTAGGTTCAAGTGAAGTTGGCATTTCATAGTAAGTGTAGGAGTACTGAATCAGATTGCATTAACTGATTATTTTAAAAAAAATGGTCACTGCCCCAGCCAATATATACTGCAGAACAGGCTAGCATGTGGAGGTAACAAGAATTGAAGGTGAGTGAATGAGTTTAGTTTATGATGGCAACATTTGCTGGTGATCTATGTCTATAAAGTTACACAGCACAAGTGTGTACTTTTCACACCTACATTTATGAGGTCTAAAGGACCAGTATGTCAAAAAAAAAAAAAAAAAAAAAAAAGCTTATTCAAACTGAATATACTAGAACGTATAAGGACAGAACTTATTTGGTATACAATCCTGATCCTGAGAAACTATATTTTCCTAAACACAGCAGACCCACTAATGTGGATTGCAGTGTTCAGTCTTTCAAGACCTTCATGGAAACACTGTGCATTTATCGCTTTTTCACATGGACAAATTGATTTTAGTTTTACTGTTCCTGTAACCAACTTAATCATTTAATCACCTTCCCTCTTCATAGCAGCAAATATCCCAGAACTTGATTTCATGATAGAGAAGTTGGCAACCAGTGACTCTCCAACTAATGTTAAACTACAATTGCCGCCATTCTAGCAGACCACAGATCTAATATTTTAATGATCTTTGTTAATAAGTGAAGGCACACTATGAGGTAAGTCCAAGGAGCTGCATGATATTTACTGAGCATATCTCAACTATTTATATTTGACAGGTTCATGACTCTGCCAGAGAGACACTCTGGGATCTGAGAAGAGAGAAGCACACAGAGCAGCTATGCCCACCCCTCCCCTCTGCTGCTCATTCACAGAAGCCTTTGTATTTTGCAAATGTGTTCACATAATACCATAATACCATAGCGTTTGCTTCATAACAGCTGCACCAACTCTCCTGTTCAAGATGCATAGCTTAGAAGAATCAGTGTCAACCTTCCAGAACTACAACAATAGCTGTCTTCTGAAATTACCATAAAGCTGTCAGATATAAATAATAGAGATAAGCCCAGTAGGTGTCATGCACCTCAATGGGCTTAACTCATAGTGTGCCTTAACTTTTTTACAAAAGAACCGAGTTCCTGGAATTCAGCTTTAAATAAACATGCGTTGTGCTTATTTATTAATGCAGTGCAAAAGAGCAATTAAAATATGCAAAGTGCACTATTTTGTAAAGTGAAGAGCAAATCAATTTATGATCTGGACAACCTGAGATGTTTAATGAGTGACCTAGATACATGCATGTTTATGTTTATATTCAGAGAATCATGCAAATCAGGACACATTCCAACAGTGCATGAGTCTCCACATACCAGGCAGATCTACATGAAAACATTCAGACCAATCAAACATGAGTAAATCAGTGATTTATCTAATGCAATCATTATTACTCATTGCAGCCAATCAAAATGAATGCTACTAAAATTAGAGTGGAAGATGAATTGTATCTAGATGAAACTGATGTACTCAGAGAATAGCTATTTGCTTAAATTATTAATCCTGTATGCATTGATTACATTTCATTAAGGTTTACCGGCTTGGAAATAATAACTAAAACAATAATTCAAAACTTTTACAGATACATCTCAAACAGCCTTAGGAGCTTATCAGTGTTCCCCTGTATTTAAAGGGAGACAACTGTTACTGATATTGTGGACAGTACTAGCAATTGTGAAATAATTGAAAGTGCCTAAACCTTGTCGGGCGGTTCAACATTCATATTGCTTTACCATAAAACGGAATGCTCCAAAAACACTGAGCTCAACATCATTTTTGTTAAGGGCACCGTAAAAGGGACGAGGAGGAGGAAAATAGTGCAGGAAGGCCTGACAACATTGCTAATCTAAGAAGGGAATTGGCCAACTGACTTCTTTTTGTGCCAGTGTATTTAAAACCCCTGCTGGATCCACTATCAAATGCCTACATAACAACAGGACATAAACTATACAGTAAATATTATAGAGTAAGTCCAATGCACCAGTTGCTGCCTTCTCAAAGGTCTTAGGGATAATAAAGAAGAGTTGACCCCCCCCCCCCCCAGCTTACCACCATACATTTATTGGTCAAAAGGTAACCAAATAGACATAAGTAGTGGTGACAAGCAGTTATGTCACCCATCTCCTGCTTGATGGTCCCTAAAAATATATGAATTGCTACAGTGAAAGCATGGCTGCATAGGCCACATTGGAAATGTTGGAGCTTTAGTATGAGCCAAAACTTTAAAAAAGGAGTTCTCCCCAGTCAGAATCCCTGGGGTCACCACAGGTCCTAAAGAAGAATTCCAGTGCAAAACACCCAAATATCAAAATAAACATATTAAGGGTCAGCTTCTGTTTTTTTTCTTCCTGATTGTGAGCTGCACAACCTCATTCAAAGAATGTTGCGCCATTCATAAGGGCATTTTCCTCCAGTCACAGTTAATGCATGCAGGGGGCTACAGTGTTGTATTAGGATCTGTCATTGGGCTGTGTGCTTCCTTTTGACATCAGTTTGAGATGCTTCTAAGATCATTCAAAATGCAAGGCATTTGCAGTTAACCTGCTTCAAGCAACTTTTACATTTTCACAGACCTGTATGAGGAGAGAAGTAATTCTGACACGAACGTTGCACAAAAGAGTGAAATATATGGGCAGTCAATGCTAGCTATATTTTAAAAAAAGTTATTTGCTTTCCTGTCTCAAATTCTTACCACTTTCTGAGTCGCTATCCAAAACAATGTGCAATCATGCTGCAATTGAACTGAGAACATCTGAACCGTATACTTGCCTTAGATCAGTGATTCAGCAAAGTCAAATAGCTGTCATTTTCAGAAGGATAACATGCCTCTTATTGTTCTTTTGACAGCTTTCCTTTCATTCTGCTACAGGTCCCAGACTTTACGAATCTCTATCTTTTTTACCAAATGGAGTTCTCGTTAAGGAAGTTAGGGATGAATTATTTTCTAGCGTATTGCCATTTTGAGTAATCTTTCCCCTTAACACAATATGAATCATTTGAGGTTATGTCAAGAGATTGTACATTCTACTTATTAATTTGTAATTGGTATAAACATCTTTTGTGTGTTGAAGTTAGTATCCCTTTAAAGTTCATTTGTATCTTGAAGGACAAAAAAATTACACAATAACATAAAAACAGCAATCTTACTCCATTTAATCTGTCACGGCATTGTGCATGCAAATACCCCTGCTCGAGTATCGAACCTGTGCCACACCCCACAACATAGGCCTCCCTACTAATGGGAGAGGCCCAAAGGAGATGTAGGAAGTCTGCCATTGCATAAAGTGTACCCTGGTGTCTGGGAGCTCAATGGGATGGCCTGAAAGATAAAATTAAGTATATGAGCTTTAAGGTTCTCCTGTCACTTAGATAACATTATTCAAGTGACCAGATTGTTGTAAAACTACATTGTTGGAGAGTTACCAACTGTCAACATCTGCTAAATTTCCCTGTATCCCACAAAAACCCTGTGTGGATATTCATAATACTTCTCTTATTTACACATACAGAAATACAAAGTAAGGAGGTGGAAGTGTACAAATGTTCAGGAAAGGACAGCATATGGATCTTATACACAGCCTTCGTGACAGATATGTTTGCCATTAATCAGACTGAAGCTGGCCACTGAGTGGTTGGTACTCTTCAGAGAGGTCATTCTGGTGGTGCTCCTTCCCATGCTCTGCGATCTGACAATGAGCCGAGGCCTACAGCAGAACAATTGGTTGTTGAACTGTTTCCTGAAACTCTTGCTGAGCAAGTACAGGGCAAATGGATTTACACAGGAATTAGTAAAAGCTAACACCCGAGCGCAGATGCTGGTGATGTAGTGCAGGACGGAAGTGTCCACTTCTGAATAATGGTAGGAGCGGTATATATAGATGACATGTATTGGCAGCCAGCAGAATGCAAATAGTCCAACAAACACCAAGACTGTTTTTGCAAGGCGCTTTCGGGATTCAATCTAAAAAAAAAAAAAGAGAGAGAGAATATCAATATAAATGCCACAAGATATTTACATAATGTTAAATGCAAGCATTTTCTAACAAACAGGAATCATTATATAGTAAGAAAGGTCAGCAAAATAATCAAAAAAGAAATGTGAGCAACATTTATTGTTAGTCTGATTATGAAATTGGGTGGAAGGCCTGGACTTACAACTGCTTTGGAAGATAAAGCTTCTGTTAACTGAAATTCTCACTTAAGCTTGAATTCCCATGGTTACAGATGTCACTCGAAAGATGCTTAAAAGGGGTTGTAAAGGCAGACGGTTTTGACCCCAATGCATTTGACCTCTACGCGTTAAGATAAAAAGCCTTCTGTGTGCAGAAGCCCCCCTTAGCCCCCCTAATACTTACCTGAGCTCCATCTCTATCCAGTGATGTCCACTGGTCCCTTGGCCACCTGGGACTCTCCCTCTTGATTGGCAGCGTCACCATTGGCTCCCGCTGCCGTCAATCAAAGTCAGTTAGCCAATCAGTAGAGAGAGGGGGCAGAACTGAACCACAGCTCTGTATCTGAATGGACACATGGAGCTGCAGTTTGGCTGCCCCCATAGTAAGCTGCTTGCTGTGGGGGCACGTGACAGGAAGGAGGGGCAAGGAGCACCGAAGAGATACCCTTTTGAAGAAGAGGATCTGGGCTGGTCTGTGCAAAGCCACTGCAATAGAGCAGGTAAGTATGACATGTTTGTTATTTTTTTTATAATTAGACATTACAATCACTTTAACCCCTGAGATTGAAAGCAGTCTTTCAATATTCAAAATATGGAAATATTTTATAGCAGTAAAACTGCCTTAAAGAGTAAGAGATGTCTGGCTGACATCTAGATGGGAGTGGGTGGCTCCTCTGTCTTACACATGGCAGTGGATGTGCGTTGGCCCCTGGGATGTATCCACATCCAAGTCCGGGGTGGAAGAGCAGTGTGTTAGCAGCCCCATGCTTGCAGCCATCTATGTTCAACCTTTATTTGTTATTGCTGATCTATTATACATCAAACACCCCTGCTTTAACCCCTGAAGGAGTTTTTCCAAAACGCACTGGGTTTTGTCCTGTCTACAAAAATTCAAGCCACGACAGGCATACTACAAAAATGTTTTTATACATTATGGACACATAGGGCTTTATGACTTTTAGCCGTGTTTATGTAATAACATTCGTATTTTGTGTGTGTGTTTGTATACTCTGTGGATCTTTTGCAAAAAATTTGGCTCACTAGTCTTTTATTGAAATACACATGATTGTCATATCTACCTTAAAAGTCCCATTTAGGGAGTTTTGTATGTTTGTTTCAGTAAAGCCGTATGAAATATCAGCCACCAATTTCTTTGTAAACCCAACAGTTCTTCTTCCTGATGTGTACCTGCTGTACCATGTACTTGCATGAAAATGTATCCTGTTATCTTTATATTGCATCCTCTGTGTGAAATCCCTAGTGTTTCTGCCAGTCCCTCTGCTTTCCAATAAAAACTGACCGCACTAAGCAGGAGAACACACCATGGTCAGTTCTCTAGCTTTGCTGGGAACTTAGCCTGCTCTCCTCCAATGATTAGACCTGTCCTGATAACCCCCCCCACACACACACACACACACACACACAGCCATTCACTGTGAAGATCAATGTTGCTTCTCCTTCCCTAGCTCTAATATGGCTGAGAACAGAGGGAATGTGATCGCATATAAAGGGAAAAGGGAAAAAAAGGTATTTGTTGTTTTTGTTTTTTTTTTTGTTTTGTTTTTTATATCTACAAACAAATGTTTTGCCTTTCATTTCTATTTTAAACTGAATGAATTGGAAAAGTGCATTGAGACCTTTAAATCAACATTGTAATGAGCCCAGGACATGTATTTAAAGGAATTATAAACATTCCCACCTGCACCATGTGTTTCTTACCTGTATAAGATGTGCATTGATCATGTAGTTTCATGATGTCATTGGTTGCCCTGCATGCACAGCTAATAGTAGGGTAAATCTTAACATCCCGGTGTCAAAAGTTTCTGTTTGCATTCAAACATGAGGCCTGCAGCGCAGACCTGCACAGATTAATGCATGACCTCTGTCTGGAGTCTGAGAACTGACATTTCAGGTGAAGAAATTGCATATCCCACAATCCCATGGGTCTCTCAGGCTAGCACTGGTGCAGGTGAGTACTAAATAGTGACTAGATCTGATACAGTCACCAACAGGTAGAACAATTAACAGAGAAGTCAGCATGCTGGAAGAGATGTGTTTCATCACATTAGCATTCCCACATTTGTGATGCATCACAGAGAAAATAGTGAGGCATTGATTGGATGCTGTGTGAATCAGAACTAGAACTTCACTGTCCCTTTAGTGGATAGGGATAAGCTATGTAAATGAATACATTGACACAGGGAAACTGATCCGCCATGACACTGAAAACTGCAGCCACAACATGTGAGTCCATCATTACAAGATAAAGTAAACATACAACACAGGGATAATAATTACACTAATACCTAGTTAAAAGAACAAAATCATCTGAAATTGTGCAATGACTTTAATCAACATTATAAATGCTATACTTTTTTTCTCCACATAAACTAAGGTTTTGCCATGCTGTGCATAACTTAACCACTTCAATACAGGGCACTTTCACTCTCTTCATGCCCAGGCCAATTTTCAGCTTTCAGCGTTGTCACACTTTCAATGACAATGCTGTACTCAAATTAATTTTTTGTCATTTTTTTTTGAGACAGATAGAGCTTTCTTTTGGTGGTATTTAATCACCACTGAGTTTTTTTTTTGCTAAATAAATGAAAAATTACAGAAAATGTAGAAAAAAAAATGTTTTTCTTTGCTTCTGTTAATGAATTTTGTAAATATGTAATTTTTCTCCTTCACTGATGTGCGCTGATGAGGCTGCACTGACAGGCACTGATAGGCTGCACTGATGGGCACTGATGGGGCAGCACTGATGAGTTGGCACTGATGAAGAGGAACTAATATGCAGGACTGATGGGCACTGATAGGCGGCACTGAGAGGCAGCACTGATATGCAGCACTCATGGGCACTGATAGGCATCACTGATGGGCACCGATGGGCAGCCTTTATGGGCACTGATAGGCTGCAATGGTGGGCACTGAATGGCGGCACTGATGTGCACTGATAGGTGGCACTGATGGGCACTGATGAAGAAGTACTGACAGGCATCACTGATGGGCACTGAAAGGCAACATTAATGGGCACTGATTGGCATCAATGATGGGCACTGATTTACATCACTGGTGGGCACTGATGGAAATCACTGGTGGGCATCACTGATGGGCACTGGCAGGCATCACTGGTGGGCACTGACAGGCATCGCTGATGGGGTTGCACTGATAATCATTGCACTGATTATCAGTGCAGATCCCCCCTGGGAGGAAAGCAGCTTATCGGCTCTCCTCTACTCATGCACTGTCAGCGTGAGTAGAGGAATGCCAATAACTGGTACTTCCTATTTAAACTGTGATCAGCTGTGATTGGACACAGCTAATCACACGGTAAAGAACCTACGTCATAGACTCTTTACCGTGATCAGAGATGCCGTGATCAGGGGCGCGCACGAGCAGCTTGTTCTGAAGGATATCATATGATGTCCGGTTAGAACAATAAAACCACCGCCTGGCTGTCATTTTGCTATAAGCCGGGCAAGAAGTGGTTAAGGAAGTCGGCAACTAAAAAAAAAAGTTTGGACCATCAGGTACAACATACATTGGTACACATTACAATTGCGAGGTCGTACGGCGCTGTACCCCAAAAAAATTTACGTCCTTTTTTTCCCACAAATAAAGCTTTCTTCTGGTGTTATTTGATCACATCTGCGGTTTTTATTTTTGGCGCTATAAACAAAAAAGATTACAATTTCGAAAAAAAAAATACATATATTTTTTACTTTCTGCTATAATACACATCCAATAAAAAAATTTTAAAAAAATCAAATTTCTTCATCAATTTAGGCCAATATGTCTTCTGCTACATGTTTTTGGTAAAAAGAATCCCAATAAGCATATATTAATTGGTTTGCACAAAAGTTATAGCATCTACAAACTATGGGATATACAGTATTTATGGAATTTTTATTTACTTATTTATTCGTAGCAGAACAAGTGCTATAGGGCGGTTGGTAACTGGTTAAAAGAGCATCATTGTTTTCAGGAAAGTTATTTAGTTTTTTTTGGTTGTTTATGTTAAAGCTAATAACTGTTTATTCTCATGTAACTGTATATTCCCATGAATCTCATGTGTCTTCAAATATGTCAGACCAGAATTACTGACACTTGAAAGCTATGCAACCTTTTATTACCAAGTTATCGACAGAAGCAGACGCATAATAAAAACAGATTGGGCTGACTCTATTATATTATGGACTTTTATAGGCCATCCTGTCGTTTAGATATTTATTAATGAAGAAAATGCAGAGCCTACAATAATGTTAAAATTGATATCAAAGGTCTGTTTATCAGACTCTTATATTATGAACCTCTACTGGCTGCCCCATAGTTTATATATTTATTTAGCAAAAAGGATGCAGAGCCTACAATAAAGTAAAAATTTATACTAAAGGTCTTGTTTAAATGTCAGATGAAAAATTACCAGAACAAAAAATAAATAAAGAAATAAAAATAAAAAATGAAGGTCAGCCAGGACACTTAGCTGAACAGAGGCCTGGAAGCAATTGCCACAAATAACATATTGGTTCATATGTTTTCAATGTCAGCATTATTTATAAGAAAAAAAGCTTAGCCAAAAATCTGTATTGTTTCATTGATATTTATTTCTTAACAACCTGTTTTAAGATTTATCAAAGCACACCAGCCTTTGTCAGCAGAGGAAATTAGGTTAGTAGCTAGCAACGTATTCTATTACACCTAAGTGTATTCAATGTGAGCTGAAGAAACGTGTTCACCCAATAAAACAAAGATAATTGCGCAAAGATTAGAGAAGGCTGACTATCTGTTGAATAAATCACAGTAAAATGAAATGAGACCATTTTTTATCTATGGCATAAAATCAGTAATTGGGACTACAAAACATTTTTCCTTGCCTTAATTGACAAAGCATGTATTTAACAAATGTGGCAACTAACCAGTGCAGAAACAATTCTTCATGTTGTCCATATCACTATAAACCACTAAATAATGGGGTTAGTGATTCAACAGGGAATACAATATACTGGCCATTTTCATCACTTTCACTCTAGCAGACAGTATGCTGCATATGAGGCAGATGGCAGCCGAATGCATATTTACATACTGCAGCAATGTATGATAAAATGCGTTTCATTTCTAAAAGTACCAACATACTGTACCTTAGGTCCCATTCACACAATGGCAGTCCATTTCAGCACATTTTATCTCATGGTAACATGCTTTTCATTAAGGCAGCGCATTACTTTAAAGGGGGTACCTAATGCACCACAATAGACCAAAAATCTGTCCAACAAGTTACACTAGCACAGGGTACCTCAGCACATGGTAGTGCACTACTGCATATTGCGGTGTGCTGCAGTGCAAATGTGTTTGGAAGGTATGCTGGAGAGACATTCGCAATCAATGACACACACAGTGTACCAACGCAAGTAACACACGTTACTGCAATGCAACGGTGCATATATGCCCTACCAGAGCACCACACAACATTTAGGATGTGAATAATCTAAACCAGGGGTACGCAACCTTAAAGGGATGGAGATCTACCTGAAGAACATGGGAGAAGTCAAAGATCACCGTGCCAGTGTCGCCACCCTCACACCTTATTTAAACCTCTAATTTCCGTACTATCATGTCGCAATCATGTGCATTGCACGCCAATCATGGGTTTAAATCAGCAGTGTGGAGGCAACATATTGCCTCCTCACCACCTGTCAAACACACTTGGATCACTTTTCAGGGGAGCAGCAGTGCCTGCTGCATTTGTGAATGAGCCCTTTGTTGCATTTGGTAGCGGCACCCTTAGTGCTCGTTCACACGTATAGTTGGGGGTCAATGCATTTGCGACCTTCCTGGGTTAGCTGCACTTTGCCATAGACTTCTGTTATATTCTGCAGGTGTGGTGCGCTTTCAGAAATTGCACCAAACCCACAGGATATAATACACGTTTTTGGCTTAGCACAGCAAACTCACAGGAAAACTGCAGGTACACTGCACTGCACCCACAGTGTAGGTAAAACCTAGAGCATCAGTGTGAAAGCAGCCCTATACTATTATGCTTCACAATGACCTGAAGATCTCTTCTTTCCTGCTGCTGGCGCAACTCTGGAGACCGCTAGCCAGGATAAGAGGTGGAGTGCAGTCCTGTCCCTTGCTGACTCCTGTCCGCAAGCAACAGGAGTCAGCACTACAGAGGAGACATCGGCTTCTGCGGCTCTTGCTCCCTACTACAACTCCAACTTTACTTTGCTCTAGGACAGCGGGTCAGCAAGTCCAGACAGCGATCTACCAGTCACCTGGCCGTGATCTACTGGTAGATTGCAATCTACTGGTTGCTGACCCCCGATCTAAACACTGTACTGTACCACAGATAAGGTACAAGAAAGCTACAGATGTGTTAAAATGTCTATTGTGATGTGTTGGCAGCCCATTCAAAATAAACGGACTGGCTTACAACAATGTGCATTAACCCATGACATTTAAAAAGCAGTAGAATGGATAGCAGTGCCTCCTCTCCATTATCAATTAACCCCTTAGTGTATTTTGTCATTTTTAAGCCACGCCCACTGCTACTTTTAAAAGACTTCCAACTAAAACTCATCTTACAATGTATTTCGTTTTTATTTCTCTTAATATGTTAACTGCAAACTATAAAACTTTTCTGCCTGTATTTTTCAAGTCAGATCTTCAGCTTCAGTTCAGGTCTGTGCGTGGTCAGTAAAGTGTAATTCTTCGATAAAGAAAGAAATTAAATGAATTATTATCACTAGCTGCAGTGTTAATGTATACTAGCTGCAATACAAACCAATAATATAAAAATACACAACTCTTTGTGGTAGACACTAAACAATGATCAAGAGTGCATTCAAAGTCCATTACATAATTGACTTGAAATCAATTCATATACTGTAAGTCCCATTGTGCTCTTCTTAGTAAAGTGCTCATACTTTTTTAGACAAGAAAAATCAGTGCTCCACTTTACTTGTGCTCGAGGTTCCCCACATAGATGTACACTCACTGCTAAGTTTGACCACCTATTTCTAGTGTGGTCTATTGCATGGTGCCCACAAGCAGTAACATCACCCAAGGAATCATCCCTAGAGGCACAATAGACCGCGCTAAAAATACAGTAGATGGTCAAACTTGGTGAGTACTTTACTAAGAAGAGCACAATGGGACTTATATAAATTGATTTCAAGTCAATTATGTAATGGACTTTGAATGTACTATCTTGATCATTGTTTAGTATCTAACACAAAGCATGGTGTATTTTTATATTTTTTTTGGGCCAGCCTAACTCCTACACAACCAATTATCCTAATTCTTCCATGGTATGTAAATAGCTTGAGGCAGAATTTAAACAGGACTTTAGCACAATTTAGACTTCAATGTTTAAATATGCTAAAACAAAGAACAACGCCAATGGGCAGCCCTCTATTACTAGAAAACTTTGCAGTATAATAATGTAATTATATGATAATTATATGAGGTTTTATAGCAAAAGGTCTTCATGCATAAACAATGCATGAGCATTACCTATTTCTGTCAATTAGCCACTGGTACAGGAAACTAATAGATTATCACTGTAGCTGAACTGAAGAAATGGTGGTATTATACAACAATTCCCTTTTGGTTATACTGTAGTTAAAAAATGAATTATACATATCACCACAGTATACAGTAGATAATATCAAGTCACATTTCGTATTCTATTTATCAATGTTTTATTTAAGGATTAAATTAGAAAATTGTGTGATCTTGGTAAAGGTTGTATGAATCTTTGGTGATAAATAGACTCCTTTGGATATACCTAATTACATACACTCAGTGAACACTATTTTAGGTACAAATGCGTATTAATGGTCAGGAGGGCTCAGTTGTTGTTCCACAAAATATAAAAGAGGAAAAAAAACAATTGTTATTGAAACAATTTTTACTGTGGATTGGTTGTCAAAGTTAAGACAGCCACATTTGGATTGAAATTCGGTCAATTCAGCAGGGACTGTCTGAATTTTGATCCAGGCATGAACAGGGTAGTTGGAAAATTATTGATTATTGATATAGCCAGCACCACAGGCTATAGCCATTACAGCGCCGATCAGTGTATTTTGATAGTGGGGAAGTCTCCTTATTGTCAGAATACAAAGGCACAGCAGAAGAATTCTTCCTTCCACATTCAATTTCTGGATGGGAGAATCAAGCCATTTTTTACGCTCAACCTGCCGGTTGAATGACCTCCAAGGATTTTAATGCATGACAGTCTTTGGCATTTCCAAAAACAGGTGACATAAATACTAGAGAACAATATTCTAATGGGTAATATGGACCTACTACAGACTTGAGAAGTCTGTAGATAATGGCCAGAATGGTCCACACTGTTTATTATAATGTTCCTTATGTTGCATAATGGCATCTATGAACAGGAATAGGATTTGTATCTTAATGCAGCCCCCCCCCGACCCCCTAATACTTGCCTGAGCCCCATCTCCATCCAGCAATGTTGCACAAGAGCCACGAAGTCCAGGGACTCTCCCTCCTCATTGGCTGAGACAACAGTGGGTGCTATTGGCTCCCACTGCTGTCAATCAAAGTCAGTGAACCAATGAAGAGAGAGAGGAGACATTGCCACAGGTCTGTACCTGAATGGACACACAGAGCAGTAGATCAGCTTGGGTGCCCCTATAGCAAGCTGCTTGTTTTGGGGGGGCGCTCGGCAGGAGGGAGGGGCCAGGAGTGCCAGCAAGGGACCCCAGAAGAGGAGGATCTGGGCTGCGCTGTGCAAAACCACTACACAGAGCAGGTAAGTGTAACATGTTTGTTATTTTTAAACAAACAAACTAGACTTTAATATCAGTTTAAGGTCAGTGGTAAAGTGCCGTCTTACATTTTTGATCAGTGCATATGTACCCCCTTATATTGGTGCTCAATGTAGTGTCCTTTTCCATTGGTGTTAAGTGGAGAAATCTCCCCTAAGGCCCCTTTCACACGGGCTGTCCGATCAGGTCCACCTGTCAGTTTTTCAGGCGAACCTGATTGGACCCTCCATTCACCCCTATGGAGTGGCGGATGTCAGCTGTATCATGTTCACTGACACTCGCCGCTATCCCATCCAGTCCGATCCTGTCCCCAAAATCCAGATGGATGGTGTTCCTATTTTCCATTCGTCTGGCGGATAGGATCGGGTGGGGAGAGGAGAGCGGGACTAGATTCGTCTTCGCTCCTCACAGTGAGCAAAGCCGGACCTGTCATCCTCCTGCTCATCGGCGATCAGTGGTGAAGTGTCCTGGGATGTCAAAGGGATATGTGTGTTAAGCTTTTCACAATGTTAGGTCTCATAGCACATTTTACACTGTTGACTGTTAAAAGTTTAACAAAAAAAATCTTAAATTACAAATATTTTGTATGACTAGCTTGTGTAATAACTTTTTAGGATTCTGTTTCTTATTATTTGGCCAAATTCTGAAAATGAAACTATGGAAAACTTTGCTAGTGTGACTGGACAATCCAAAGTTCTCACCACTACCACACAATACTCCCTGCCCCTGGTTATGCTATCAGTGTGACTGGTTGTTGGTTAATACTTGTGCCATTTTCAAATAATTAAGCAGTAACATTTATTTGTCTCAACACTATTTTAAAATAGCAATGGCACTCAGCAGCTGTGGCAGGTTGTGACCAATGTTAAGCACTTACCCACTGGGCACTTAACCCCCCTTCCTAAACAGACCAATTTTCAGATTTCAGTGCTCTCACAATTTGAATGACAATTACTCAGTCATGCAACACTGTAACCATATGAATTGTTTGTCCTTTTTTTCCTACAAATAGAGCTTTCTTTTGGTGGTATTTAATCACCGCTGTTTTTTTTTTTGCGCTATAAAAAAAAAAAAGACTGAAAATTCTGTAAAAAAATGCATTTTTCTTTGTTTCGGTTATAACATTTTGCAAATTAGTAATTTTTCTTCATAAATTTTGGCCAAAATTTATACTGCTACATATCTTTGGTAAAAAATAACCCAGATTGGTGTATATTATTTGGTCTTTGTGAAAGTTATAGAGTCCACAATCTATGGTGCCAATCTTTGAAAATTAATCACACCTGAAGTACTGACGGCCTATCTCATTTCTTGAGACCCTAACAAGCCAGGAAAGTACAAATACCCCCCAAATGACCCCTTTTTGGAAAGTATACATTCCAAGGTGTTTAGAAAGGGGCATGGTGAATTTTTTGAAGTTGTCATTTTTTCCCACAATTCTTTGCAAAATCAAGATTTTCTTTTCTCTTTTTTTTTTCACAAAATTGTCATATTCGTGGGTTATTTCTTACACACAGCATATGCATACCACAAATTACACCCCAAAACACATTCTGCTATTCCTCCCGAGTATGGTGATACCACATTTGTGAGACTTTTACACAGCGTGGCCACATACAGAGGCCCAACATGCAGGGAGCACCATCAGGTGTTCTAGAGCATAAATTACATCTAATTTCCTGAAAAGCTCTTATGCAGCGTACACACGAGCGGACTTTTCCACTGGACTGGTCCGACAGACCGAATCCAACGGACAATCCGACCGTGTGTGGGCTTCATCGGACTTCCGACGGACCTTTTCGGTCGAAAATCCGCCGGACTTTAGATTTGAAACATGCTTCAAATATTTCCGCCGGAACTCCGCCGGACCCAGTTCCTATCGGGAAGCCGGTTCGTCTGTATGCTGGTCCGACGGACCAAATACGATGCAAGGGCAGCTACAGCACCTGCCTGCGAGAATATTTCCAGCGCGATACTTGGCGACAGGGTATAATCTTGCGCTTGCTGCAATAGGAAAAACATTTTCCTATTGCAGCGAGAACGAGAAAGAGGCGACAATGTCGTCAGGTATGGATTTTAAGGGGAACCCCCTACGCCGATAAAAACAGCGTAGAGGTCCCCCCAAAATCCATACCAGACCCTTATATGAGCATGCAGCCCGGACGGTCAGGAAAGGGGGTGGGGATGAGCGAGCGCCCCCCCTGAACCGTACCAGGCCGCATGCCCTCAACATGGGGGGGTGGGTGCTTTGGGGAAGGGGGATACCCTGCGGTCCCCCCACCCCAAAGCACCTTGTCCCCATGTTGATGAGGACAAGGGTCTGCGGGCGGGGGGCTTATCGGAATCTGGGAGCCCCCTTTAATAAGGGGGCCCCCAGATCCTGGCCCCCCCGCCCTATGTGAATGAGTATGGGGTACATCGTACCCCTATCCATTCACCTGGGGAATAAAAGTGTCAATAAAAAACACACTACACAGGTTTTTAAAGTAGTTTATTAGGCAGCTCCAGGAGTCTTCTTCCGACTTCGGGGGGTCTCTTTGGACTTCTCTGCTCTCTCTGGCCTCTTCTCCCGGTGTCTGGTTCTTCTCGCGCTCTCCAGCCTCTTCTCCCGGTGTCCACTTCTTCTCCCGCTCTCCGGTTCTTCTGCCGGGCTCCACCGCTATCTTCTGCTCTTTTGCCGCTCTTTTGCTAGTGGTGGCCCGGTCTTCTCCGTCGTCTTGTTCCCTCGTCTCTTCTTCCGATGTTGACACGACGCTCTCCCCCGCTGTAATGCTGTGTGAGCGGTGTGCAATGACACATATAGGCATGGGGCGTGGTCACCGGGTGATTTCACCCAGTGACCCCGCCCCTTATTACGTCACAGTCCTGGGGCATGCTGGGACTGTGCCATCATAAGGGGTGGGGTCACCACCCGGTGACCACACTCCATGCCTATATAAGTCATTGCACACCGCTCACAGCATTACAGCGGGAAAGAGCGTCTGTCAACATCAGAAGAAGAGAAGAGGGAAGAAGGCGAAGAAGACCGGGCCACCGCTAGCAAAAAAACGGCAAAAGAAGGCAGGAGAACTGGACACCAGGAGAAGAGGCCGAAGAGCGGGAGAAGAACCGGACACCGGGAGAAGAGACCGGAGAGAGCAGAGAAGTCCAAAGAGACCCCCCGAAGTCGGAAGAAGACTCCTGGAGCTGCCTAATAAACTACTTTAAAAACCTGTGTAGTGTGTTTTTTATTTACACTTTTTTTTCCCATGTGAATGGGTAGGGGTACCCCCAACCCCCGACATACCAAAAATGACACCCCAAAATAGATTCTCCTCCTCCTCCTGAGTACGGCGAGACCACATGTGTGAGACTTCCACAGCCTGGCCACATACAGAGGCCGAGTACAGCCGAGCATGGCAAAGTATGGCTGGGTATGGCGGGGCATGGCGGGGCATGGCGGAGTATGGCGGGGCATGGCGGGGCCTGGTAGGGGTACCCCCTACCCATTCACATAGGATGGGGGGCGGGATCTGGGGGCCCCTTATTAAAGGGGGCTCCCGGATTCCTATAACCCCCCCGCCCGCAGACCCCAACAACCAACGGCCAGGGTTGTCGGGAAGAGGCCCTTGTCCTCATCAACATGGGGACAAGGTGCTTTGGGGTGGGGAGGCTGCAGGGCGCCCCTCCCCCAAAGCACCCACACCCCCATGTTGAGGGCATGCGGCCTGGTATGGTTCTGGAGGGGGGGCACTCGCTCGTCCCCACCCCCTTTCCTGACCGGCCGGGCTGCGTGCTCGGAAAAAGGGTATGGTTTGGATCTTGGGGGGACCCCCACGCCATTTTTTTCGGCATAGGGGGTTCCCCTTAAAATCCAGACCAGACCTGAGGGCCTGGAATGCTCTGCGACGGGGCTTGCAAGGTGTCAATCTCGCTCGAGACTGACTTCCTTTTCTAGTCCCGTCATACCTCATCACGTTCAAAATGAACAGACTTTGGTCCGTGTGTGGGCAAGTCCGTTCATTTGAAAGTCCGCCGTAACTCCGTTGAAAGTCTGTCGAGAAGACCGGCGGACCTAGTCTGCCGGAAAGTCCGGTCGTGCGTAGGCGATACCATTCGTCCAGATAGTCCGTCGGAAGTCCGCCGGAAGCCCGTCAGGAAGACTGTCGGACCTAGTCTGCCAGAAAGTCTGGTCATGTGTACGCGGCATTACACTTTTAAAAGCCCTGGAGCACCAGGACAATGGAAACGTCCCAAAAATTAGCCCATTTTGGAAAGTAAACACCCCAACGTATAATCTATGATGCATAATGAGTCTTTTGAACATGTCATTTTTTTCTACAAATTTTTGGAAAATGTGGAAAGAAAATGAAAACGCATTTTGTTTTAACACAAAGTTGTCCATTTATACAATATTTCTAATACATAGCATGTACATACCAAAAATGACACCCCAAAATAGATTCTCCTACTCCTCCTGAGTACAGTGATACCACAAGTGGGAGACTTCCACAGCCTGGCCACATACAGAGGCCGAGTACGGCTGGGTATGGCTGAGCACGGCTGGGTCTGGATGAGCATGGCTGGGTACGGCTGGGTATGGCTGGGTATGGCTGGGTATGGCTGAGTATGGCTGGGTATCGCTGAGTATGGCTGAGCATGGCTGGGTACAGCTCGGTATAGCTGAGTACGGCTGGGTACGGCTGAGTATGGTTGGGTATCGCCGAGTATGGCTGAGCATGCCTGGGTACAGCGTGGTATGGCTGAGTATGGCTGGGTACAGCTGAGTATGGCTGGGTACAGCTGAGTATGACTGGGTATCACCGAATATGGCTGAGCATGGCTGGGTACAGCTCGGTATGGCTGAGTATGGCTGGGTACGACTGAGTATGGCTAAGTATGGCTGGGGGTGCATGGGATGACTGAGCATGGATGGATGGATGAGTATTGCTGAGTATGGATGCCTGAGCATGCATGGGTGGATAAGTATGACAGAGGGATGGCTGAGCATGGATGGATGAGTATGAGTATAAATGGCGGGATGGCTGAGCGTGGATGGCGGAATAGCTGAGCGTGGCTGGCAGGATGGCTGAGCGTGGATGGCGGGATGGCTGAGCATGGGTGGATGGCGGGGTGGCTGAGAGTGGATGGCGGGATGGATGAGCATGGATGGCGGGACGGCTGAGCGTGGATGGTGGGATGGATGAGCGTGGATGGTGGGATGGCTGAGCATGGATGGCGGGATGGATGAGCGTGAATGGCGGGATGGCTGACCGTGCATAGATGAGCGTGGATGGCAGGACGGCTGAGTGTGGATGGCGGGATGGCTGAGCGTGGATGGTGGGATGGATGAGCATGGATGGCGGGATGGCTTATACAGAGGGATGAATGGATGTTTGGATGGATGGCTGGATTGAGCAGCGCTGTAGGCACTACACATCCAGCCCACACTGGATGGAGAGGGAAGAGAGGAACCGGATATCATGCCGGTTTGTTTACATGTGATTGCTCCGTCATTTGATGGAGGGATCACGTGGTAAACGGCCGCTGTCTGTGGCCATTTACCGTGATGCACCGGGTCCTCTGGACCCGGCGGTCATGAATGCTCCCACGTGTGTGCCCCAGGGGGCGCGCAATTCTGGGAGGCCGTCATAGTACGCCCTCCCAGAGTTATCGAACCCCCTGTAGCCGTCATTCGGCTATGGGCCGTTTGTTAAGTGATTAAAAACAAAACTTGAATGGGCCATTGCAAAACCTTAATGTTGCATTCTTCAAGTAGCCCATGGTAAAGGTACTGTATGTCTTGGCTGTGCTGTTGTAAGTGGAATTTCAGCTGTCTTTAATAACCCATGACCTCCCCCCTCAGATTTATTTCTCCTAAAAAAAGCACTCCATACATAACTTTTTTCCTGCAGTCTTTAGGCTAGTCCAGTATTATCATGGGTCGTTCCCCTACCCCTCAGTTGGGGTAGTGGGTGGTCCTTCTTCCTAGACTTAGTGGTGCTTACATAACTATGTGTTAGTACTGCTCAGTCTATGAGTACTGCAAGCCAAGATGATGCACCTCAAAAGAGTGTGTCATTGACAGCCTGGGCATACAGGATACGGGTTGGGTAATGTCGGGTTTCATTTAATCTGGAAGACAAGCAGCGCTAGAGATTGTAGTGATAAGCATGTGAGGACAGCACCAGGGATTAGATGCAAAAGATACAGCTATTTTCAAAAGCGTAAAGCATCATATAAAAAGGGAGTTTTGCTTTTCTAATTATAGGAAATTAGATTCCAGGATTTGCTAATGCTTCACACCTATTCTTCTCTCCTCCCACATATTAAACAGTGAGTAAGATGATCGTCTTTCAAATGTTTCTCCTTTTTATTCCAAACTTATCTTTCCAGAGTGTAGCCAGAGAATCTAATTTTAGATTCCTTAGACCACAGCATTTTTGACTATTTTTTTCCATCTGTATATGTAACAGAGAAGGTTGAATAACTCTGATCAAGGTCTACACATAATATAGTGTTCAGTTACCAAACTAGCAGACCCTCTTAGCTTTGTAAAAAAAAGGTAAATCTGTGTTCACTTGGAAAAGTTAATACTGTGTCCCTAATCAACCCTAATGAAAAGGCTGCAACAATTTCATCTTAAAGTAGCTCACTGCTAACCCCTGTGTGACGTCCAAAGGATGCATTGCCCTTTTGAATCCTTTGTTATATACACTAGTGAATACCCAGGAGTTCCACATTCTTATCTATTTTTATAGATATTATTGCAATTTGCTTACGTCAGAAATGTGTTGCCATAGCTATTTTAGTGATTTTTTTAAAGCATAAATATATGGAATAATACAGTGCAGCTCAGAAGCTGGGCTTCCTCTATTCCATAGCTAATAAACTTGTTGACTTGTTCATGCAGGCTAGTAAACCAGGAAGTGATGTTGGTAGAAAATGGAGGGAGGCAAGAAAGGAGATAACACAGCCATGTGCTGAATGTAAAGAGAAGAGAAGAGTTCTGGAAGAAGACCTGGATAGAAGGAAGACAACTTCATAACACTAGAAAGAACTGAGTAGAAGGAAGGTCTGTGTTAGAGGGGGTTTCACAAGACCAAAAAAGGAACTTCACCTGGGGATGACACTAAATCTACCCAAGCTAAGTGACTTTTTAGTGTATTCCTGTCACATACATTTTCAATGCTTATTTGCAAGGAAGATAGTTCATGCATATATGTACATTGTATGCATATTTGCAATACTCTGTATGTCGTGTATTGCTTTCCTACAATTGTACATTGTTGGTATATACAGCATTCTTCTTTGATAAAGCACGTTAATATACTGTAGGGATTATGCTTCCTTGCTTTACTGCAAAGTAATCTAAAAGATACAAAACAAAACAGAAACTGCTTAGACCCCTATAACTCTAACTGTATTTTTCTTGCCGTTACTATTATTTTACATTAACTACCAAATAAACTTTCAACTTAAATCCGTTACATACTGAACATTGCTGGTGCAGCAAAAATGGGGTTAAAGACAAACTCCCCTTTTAGAAAAATAAAAACATTCCTGTCTGGGTGTTC
Source organism: Lithobates clamitans (assembly GCA_037952925.1). Taxonomy (NCBI): domain Eukaryota; kingdom Metazoa; phylum Chordata; class Amphibia; order Anura; family Ranidae; genus Lithobates; species Lithobates clamitans. Next base: position 6,973,784 of record JBBGZY010000723.1, read on the forward strand.
AATGTACATTGCAAGGATTTAAAAATGTTGCTGCCGATTCCTATGTAGCGCTGGTAGATTTTTAATCTACTGCCGATAGGTAAATTTAGTGGGTTATCTGTTTATATATAGTCAGATTTGCCTCTGTTCCAGCTCGGCTGAGTTGCATGTAATTTCGCACTGTGCCTGTGGGTGTCGTTGTTACTATGGGCCAGTGTTGGAAAGGCAACACGTTGAAGTGTATGAGTGCTCCTCTGTCCCAGGGATAACTCGGTGGAGGAGGTCCTCTGAGTTTCATCCTGGGAGAGGGTATTTATGGGCAGACGCCATGTTTTGAGGTCGTTTTCCGTCCACCTGCTGGCCCTCCTGGCCGACAGGTATGCGCTAAGAGTACTACCTTGTGGTCCTCCAATCAGGAGGCCCACATCGCTGCGGCGTGTGGGTGGGCCCAGATGCCTGTCTGGGGCCTACCACAGCTGCAGAGGAATGGTCCTGGGCTGTCTATCCTGTGTGAAGAAGCTGGACAACTGAGAAGATCCCAGGGGAGGACCCGTCATGGAAGGATCATGCAGAGTGCTGGTCTGGAGAGGGGCCTGGTGACTCAGTTGGAGAACGTATCCTAAAGTAATCCTACCGCATAGTACTGCCGGGTTGGCTTAAAGGTTCTAGTGCTGTGTTTGCTATTCACCGTAAACCATTACATCCTGTGGCAGAGGATCGTACGGGTTTTGTTCCAATCAAGTCTGTGGCAGAGACTTTTGTTCATGCTGCATACTGGCTGCTAGGTTGGTGAGAGCAATCTATCCAGGTGGGCAAAGATTTAATCCTACAGAGAGAGTGTAATCAGCTACAAGCTTTCAATACCTAAAGTTACATTAAGAACATTAAGAAAAGGTATTTGAGCTTCCCTGCAACTTTCCTTCTACCTCTTTCCTGCTACTTCCTGCAACTCAAGTTTATTAAAGCATTAGAAAAGATACTCAAGTGTCCGGTGCCTGCATTGTATGGTGGTAAACTCAACTGGACCCTAGACCTGATTCTGGTGAAATAAAGGTAGCGAAGATGACGGTAACAGTCCGCTTTAAACCAGCAGCTCCACCGAGAGTTATTGCTACACCTATATTTTATTTCTGAAGAAATAACTGTTTGTCTGGGTCCATGTGCAAAGTGAATGAGAATGGGAGTAACTTTAACATTTCCAATCAGCTGCTGCACTTGCTAGGTTCTAATTAGGAAAGTGGAAGGGTCTGAATCTTTTTAGACATGATTTCTTTTTGGGAGTATCTCACGGAAAATGTTATTTTTTGTTGCAGGGAATGACGAAAATTTGACTTATATCTTAGTGCAGACTTTGGGGAAATCAGTAAGGCTGGAATTTACATTTCTGAGGTACCATCCACAGAACACCTCTAGGTAGCCAAATTGCATTGCATTTTACAGAAAATGACAGCACTGCAGATTGAAAAGGAAAGGTCATTTTTAAAACAATGCAATTACAATATGTGTGTAGCACGTGTATATGCTATATTAATATTATTTTTTTTCCTTAACATTCATTGTTTTCAGAAAGCAGCCACAGGCTGAGTTAAAACAACTGTCCCTTGCCAGCAAGCTGCAGAGGAGGACACTTGCTTTCTGTGTGGAAGCAGTGGTCTCTCTGTAGGGTTTCAACAATCCCCCCTGTTGTCCCGAGTCGGTGTTGGAGCATGAGCTTTGCTGACAAAGTCAGGCTTAGCACAGGATGTGTCAGACCTTTGCAGGGAGACCTCTGCTTGCACAGAGAAAGCAGAGGTCCTTCTCTTCAGTATGCTGGCAGGTGACAGACTTTTCTACTGAAGATATGGCTACTTTTTTGAAGAATGAACTGTACAAATAAGATCACCTTTTGATTTGATGCACAAGCAATGTTTTTAATGGAAAGATTTAATGAGCTTTAAACTAGTACAAACTGCATTTGCCTGGTCATAGACATTGGTGGGAAACCCACAACTCCTATAGTACAGGGAAGAGCTTTTACCATCTCATTAAATTGGAAGAATTATAATGGAAGATTACAAAAGAAAGCTTATAATTTTTTTAATGAGGATATGCAATTTAACTTTAAGACTTGCTTTTAAGCTGCACACGATCATATCTGTAGCCTAAAAGGAAGACTGTTGTCTCTCAAAGCAGATAAGACCCCTGAGTATGAACTCAGCCTGAAGTCAGATACATAAATTAAAATTCTATGTAAAATAAAAATCAGTTTGATTTACTAATTAAGTACCCAAACTGAAGCAGCCGCTCACAATTTCTAATCTTTCATTTTTAAGTTGAAACAAGAAAACTGGTTGCCATGAACTACAATCAATTCATTTGATTTGCATCCTTTTGTTGAGGAATAAAAGCTGCTTAGATATGGGTCCTCGTTTCGGTAAAGCAGACCTGGGTGATTTTCTGCAGCTTTCATTTAGATTTATAACTGCATGTATTTCACTACAAGCTGGATTTGAACCTTGCATTCTTGCTCTCAGCTTGCTGTAAGTGGTGACAGCTTTTCTTCTATGGAGACAAACTCAGGCTGGGTTCACACCTACAGGTGCAACCAAGCATGCGTGCATTTCTGCGTGTAGGGCAGTCCATTCATTTCAATGGGCTGCCCTTTGTAGGAGAAACATAGAAAATAAGGTTCTGACCTTTTTCCAAAAATGAACCCCACCAAACTTCATAGTGTTGTGGCACCATGTGGTTTGAAGGCGCATGAAACCACACACATTAGCAGATTATGTACCATTAACAATTATTGGCAGCAGCGTGCATCTGCTAAGGGTGAAAACCTAGCCTCAAGGAGCATTGGTAAAAAAAAAAATAGTAAACTGTATCTGAAAAAAAAAAAAAAGAAAAGTGTGTGGTTTGTTAAAAAGAATGAAATACCAAATTCCAAAAAAATATTCCTAGTAGTATGAATATACAATACAGTGTACAGGGTTCAGCACTCTAGGGAACGTAATGTAGATCACAGTGCAGCATACAATTCACAGCAAAATGTAATGAATAGTGTGGCATACATTGTGCGGCAGTTTGTAAAACATGGTATTTTGTTTCATGCGTAGTAGTCAGAGAAGCATGTGGTTACATTGCTGATGGTCAATGAAGTGGAGTGATGGTCAGTGTGGGGGCTTAATCATGGGTGTTTAATGAAATCAGTGGGCCTGTGTGCAAGATTATATGTTGGGCCTCATTGCTTGATAAAAAAAAGTGGTGTGCTTAGTGCGCTGCGGCGCAGAGTGGCGTGGTTTTCATTGTGCCAGGGTTGTTACTAGGATTCAGAGAAGCTGCGCTAAAAATTTTAACCTAAAAAAGTGATTAATTTCAGCATGAGTTAGATAGAAATATCTCTAGTGCATAAAATTGAATAAATCTGTGAAGAAAAATTATCTTTAAAAAATTTTTTTTAATTAAAGGTGAAAGAATAACCCAAAAAAAACAAAAACAAAAATTCTGTGATATGCTAATTAAAGTCCAAAGTAATAAATGTTCCAATATTTCAAATAATAACACTCAGTGACTTGACATAACGAAGTGTATCCCCAACTGATGAATGGCATGCTTACCAGAACGTAAGCCAATTAAACAGGTGGCTTAACCCAGCCCAGGCCTTGATGCGAACCAGTCACAATAGAATATATTGATATTTCACTTGAACCGCAGGTTAGCGTTGATTCCGCGTTAATAAATCATCCCAGAAAAAAATATAAATAACATAGCGTAATACTGACACAAAAATATATAAATAAAAATAAGAGTGGCACTCACATTATGAAAAACAAAGAAAAGTGCATAAGAAACACCCAGTGATGAAAAAATTGCAATCACCAACACCACACAGAGAGCCTCCTTACCCATTGGCAGATTATAAGTGCAAAAACGGATATATGGAACATCAGCCAGTGAAAATATCAATTATAGTGCACCAACACCACACAGAGGGCCTCCTTACCAAATGGCAGGCTCAGAAAGCAGGTATCCTAATGACCGGATAGATCACCAGCTAGATAGGAACAAACAGATCTCCAGTCCTCCTCAATGGGGCGAGCATGTACAGCACGTATCTCCCAGATGCGTTTCGTCATAAAATGACGTTTTCAATGGGGAACGGGCAGCGTGCTGAACAACCACCATATATAGACACACCAAGCCTCGCTCTGAGTCCCGCAAAGAGAGTTACAAAGCGCCACTTTGAGTGTGGGCGCAACCCATGCCTCACAAACTGTCAAGGTTACCGCAGCTATGTATATCCCACAATAAGCTGCTGCTTATTTGATTCTTCCAAGCGCAGTTTTTCTTCCCTTTTTGTTACTAGGATTATAAAAAACCTGGGAAACATTTAGGCACCCCTAGTAGGGAAGTATTGCGGCGTGCTACATGTGCCACAGCGAATTGTGGACTTAGCCAAATAGCGATAACAGTTGGAGGAGCTTAAAGGGGCATGGTTAAATAAAACAAAAGCCTTCTTGTACCCATAAAATATTCTTAGATTGGTGAGCCACAAGTAAGAGTCTCACAGACATGTATAAACCTCAGCACAATCACTCTTTTAAAAAATGTTTACATCTTAAAACCCTCTTAAAATGGATCTATGGAGGCACAGGCTGGAAAGACTGTTTCTTAGATAAAAGAAATGAAAAACTTTCTTGATACAAAAAATTAATGAAAAGAAATTACAATACATAAATTGCTGGTAATACATGTAACAGATGAGACATCTCACAATTGTATAATGCAAACGGGGAACCCAAAGTTTGCTGAAAAAGATGAATATGACAACTGACACGTTTCGAGGTAGCCATCGGTGCATATCTTAACCACCATGAGGTAACACTTCCGAGATTGTACTAGGGTACAGACTCAACCTTTCACGGTTGCATCTGTACAAATCATCCCCCAAAATTCACCTCACTTCAGACAGACTATCATGAGAGATTTCCTTTCTCCCAGGCTCCAGAGGACATCAGTGACCTGCCTCCATCAGAGATATACGCCCCTACAGCCGCCCACAGCTCCAGCAAAAGGATCTGTGTGTGATTGTGATTTGAGTCACACAGGATCATCTATGACAGAAGCTGCACAGCTGGCAGTGACAGGAAGCAGAGCCACACAGCAGGCAGTAACAGCTTCTCAAAGCAGTACTGACAGGACCTGCACAGAAGGCAGTGACTGGTGCAGTTACAGAGCCTCAGAGTTGTCTCATACATGGGTACATCCACCTCAGGGCCGATGTACACTGCCCACATTGCACCGATGGATGATACACCACTGGGTGCTATAAAAGTTAGTGGGGAAGTGCCATGGTTGTAAACAGAGAAGACTGAGGGATCAGTGAAGTGTGTGATTTTAGTGTTGATCAGTGGATACTTACCTACTGCTCCTGCAGTGCTAGCTCTCTTAGAACTGAAGTCAGGCTGGTGCCCAGTTACTGTGCAGGCAATTTTGGGTGGATCACTCTGTCTGCGCCACATCCTGTCCAGACGGGACTTTTTTTAGTGCTTTTATTTTGTTCTGCATATTCAAAGTTGTCAACTTTGAAAGCTGGTACTTTGAAATGTTTTTGCTGAAAATGGGGTATGTGAAGTGCACAGAGTGCTGAATCTGTTGGGGCATGGCCAAATATGGGAGTGTCCAAAAAATTGGGCATAGCTTCATAGCTTGAGGCTTGTAGCGGAATGCGTTTCTGCATGAAAAGAGAAAAAACAGGAAGCAGATAAACCAGAAGAATAGCCGAATGTGCCAACTATGTCTTGCTCATAAGCAAACCTTAAAGCGGAGTTCCAGGCTTTTTTTCATGTATTAAAAGTCAGCAGCTACAAAAAGTGTAGCTGCTGACTTTAAATAAACAGACACATATCTGTTCCACAGTTCAGCGACGCGGCCGCACTGAGCCTTGCTCCTCTCCCCCTCCTCTCCGTGGTGCCTTCATTGAAACTGTGGGCTGTGACAGCTTGCGGCTTCACGGCCAGGCGTGCACTGCACATGCGCGAGTCGTGCTGCGCTCTCCGAGTGGACAAGCAATCTCCTGTGATGTGTCCCAGAAGACTGCTGAGAGGGAGGGGCCGCCTAGGGGGTGAGGAGGAGTCGCCTAGGCGTCCAGTATTCAGAAGCAAGAAGTGGCACAGGAAGTCCCACATTTTCTTTACACAAAGAGATCTTTCTTTTGGTGGTATTTAATCATCACTGGGTTTTTTATTTTTTGCTAAAGAACGAAAAAAAAAAATAATGTGAAAAAAATGTTTTTTCTCTGTTTCTGTCAGAAAATTTTGTAAATAAGTAATTTTTCTCCTTCACTGATTTGCACTGATGGGCACTGATAGGCTGCACTGATGGGCACTGATGAGGCGGCACTGATGGGCACTGATGATGCGGTACTGAAGGGCACTGATGATGCAGCACCGACGAGGAGGCACTAGTATGCAGCACCGGTGGGCACTGATAGGTGGCACTGATATGTAGCACTCATGAGCACTAATAGGCAGCACTGGTGAGTACTGATAGGTGGCACTGATGGACGTCACTGATAGGTGGCACTTTTGGGCAGGCAGTGATGGGCACTGAAAGGCAGCACTGATTGGCATAACTGATGGGCACAGATTGGCCTCACTGATGGGCACAGACTGGTGTCACTAATGGGCACTGCTGGGGCTGCATTGTAATCAGGGCACTGATTACCTTTTCACATCTTCCCTTTGAGGAGATGCCGCTGATCGGCTCTCCTCCCCTCTGTGTGTGATTGTGATTTGAGTCACACAGGATCATCCATGACAGAAGCTGCACAGCTGGCAGTGACAGGAAGCAGAGCCACACAGCAGGCAGTAACAGCTTCTCAAAGCATCATTGTGAGGCGAGGAGAGCCCATAAACGTCGCTTTCTTGTTTACATGTGATAGGCTGTGATTGGAAACAGCCGATGACATGGGCAAAGACCCGCAGCTCTTTGCCGAGATCGGGGTCACTCCGTGTCCCAGGAATATGGTGCGCCCACGATCGCCGCGCACCCGGCTAAACTGGGCGCCGTCATATGATGTCGTCCCAGAACGAGAGCCGCACAGCTCCGCCATCATTTGATGGTAGGCGGGCGGCAAGTAGCTAAAGTGGAACTAAAGACAAAAGGTTTTTTTTTGTTTTACATGGAGTGCAGAGGGATTAGAACACCTATTAGGTCATTATTGCTGTCTGTTCCCCCGTTAAGGAGATTTACCCTCTCTATTTGTCCTGTTTTCTATTATCATTGAAAGTGAAAGTAAAAGAAAATCCCAAACTTTGTGTTGTCCCCAGAACATTAATAGAAGTGAAATTTTCCAGTGGGGACACTAGTTCTGGTACTCTGTGGGGGCTGCGAGGGATTGCCACAGATGGCAAATAAAATACTGAAAGGGGTTATAACCCTCCCTTATTTTATTTGAAATGAAAAAAAAAAGCTTTGCCTATAGTTCTACTTTAACCCACAATCAAAGGAGGGACTTCCCCTTGCCCCACCAGGTGTCCCCTTCCCCCATCATCCCTGATTCTTTTTTTCCTTCTTCTTTATTTATATATTGGATCTTCTGAATCATTTTATTCTCATGCCTCTTTTCTCTCGATGGAACAGGTAGTTGTCACCGCATCCTTCTTCTTTTGGAGAACCCTAATTTGGTATGTCTGCAGACTGTAGAGTACCAGAATTCAGGGATATACCACAGAAGATCTCACTCTCCGCCTGCCACTCTTATTTACATGAGATTAAAATGACCACCACATCTTTCCTGTTTTGTGATGTTTTCTCTTAATGCCTTTCTTTATCCTGTAATAGTTGACACTTTAGTATCTGCATTGTAAAACATAATAAAGATTATAGTGTCTAAAAACATGCTTTTGCATGCTAAGCAAACGTACCTTTATCTAGAAAATGACACCATGTCAACTGACATAAGGTACACAAACCTTTCTTCCAAACCAAGAAAACATTTTATATGAATGAGATGCTGAACATTGCTGAACAAAAGATATTCACAGTTTTAGCAAGAAAATATCATTCTGACATTATCAAATATAATAATGCAGTCAGCTTTTCAAATACACTGGAACATTATGAGAATCTGTTGCGCTCTGTAAACACATTAAATGTCAGAAATAGTAAGCACTAAGTACTACTCACTACACACTCAGGTACCCTTTAACAAGAATGAGGAAGTGATGTCACTTCCGCAATCTCACTGGTTCATCCAAAGCAGCTAAGTTTATAGGGGGCGGGGCAATCTGTTTTGGGGATGGGCGAGCGGAGCCCCCATTTGATTACTGAAATACCGGAACTGTAGGGAGAGTGCTACACAAAGACACTGCATAACATTGCAGGGTTTTCCCAACATATTCAGGACACTTGGCAACTATTTATATTTTCGCTAATTGCAGTATCCACCCATCGAAATATCACCTCTCCCTTCCACCTTACATTACAGTTTTAGCAGTCATGGCACTTTTTTCTTTAGGATTACATCACTGCAGAAATCTAGAATAAGTCCCACACCAATACAGAAAACTTTGCTATGACTTCAAAAGATATAACATTTCTAACATCTATACAATCCTTTTTTTAATTTAATAATGTTACTAAGAATAGTTTTATATTGCAATCAGCAAACAGCTATGATTTTTAAATTGTTTTAAAAATGCTAATTTTGATTTCTTGCACCTGTAGAAACAGTATATTTTCTGTAGACTATATACCGTATGTACAAAATACCAAAAATATTACATACTGTCTGTGTGGTTGGATTATTGCTTTGCCTAGAAATCTATTTGGCAAGTACAGAATCACAATATATATAAAATAATATGCAAAGTGTTTGGAGGGAATCTTCAGAATGGCAAATATGTTTTTATTACAAATTATGTGAGCAGACTGCAATTCCTCTTTAAAGTGGATGTAAACCCTCGCATATACAGTACCCAGTGAAGTGAACAGCCTCCCGTTCACCCTAATCCTAGCTGATGGTTTGGCATATAGTATCTTGACCCACTTGATAAAATTAGTACCCAGGCCCATATGTTCCAGCACCTTCCATAGGTAAGGCCATTCGACACTGTCGAAGGCCTTAGTTGCGTCCAGTGAAAAGATGGCTCAATTACCAGGATTGTCTCCAGGTAATTGCAAGTTTAGGATAAGCCTCCGAAGATTCTGGGCCGTGGATCTAGTGGGGATGAATCGAGACTGGTCCTTGTGCATTAATTTTTGTATCACCCGAGCCAGTCTGGTTGCCAACACCTGGGCCAATAGTTTGACATCGGTTGTGAGCAAGAAGATAGATCAGTAGGAATCTGGTAGGGTAGTGTCTTTCCCTGGTTTTAATAGCACAACAATGATCGCCTCATTCATAGAGGTGGGCAGAGCTCCCTCTTGAAATGCCTCATTTTAGACCTTTAGTAGTATGGGTAGAAATGCGCTTGCATATTGCCTGGAGATTTATTATTGTGAGATTGTGCTAGAGCTAACACAAGTTCTTTCTCCATTAATGGGGCATTGAGCAAGGCAGCATCCAATGCCGACAAGCGAAGCAGCACGCAGCCATCCAGAAATTCCTCAACCTCCACATCAGAAGGCTGGACTTTAGAAGTATAGAGATCAGCGTAAAATGATCTAAAGATCCTAATAATATCAGAGGTCTGGCACTGGGGGGCTCCCTGATTATTGTAGATGGCCGAAACAAGGGAGGAAGACCTCTGTGCACATGCCAGCATGGCCAGCACGTGCCCAGTAACCTCCCCCTCCTTGAAATTAGTTTGCTGTAGGAAAAAACATTTGTTTTCAGCCAGCTGCAGTGCCAGTTGCCTGGAAATGGGTTGCGCCTCCAACCAAGCCCTATTTGTGTCCTCCGTAGGGTTAGCGATATATCTATCCTCACCCTCTGTAACCTCCCTGCGTACCATTGTTTGCTAAGCTTTGGTATCGGTTTTGATATGGGTTATTAGTTTGATAAACTGACCCCTCATATGGGCCTTAGCAGTATCCCAGACAACACTCAAGCAGTGTTTATGTTATCCAGAAAAAAAGTTTTAGTAAGCCACACCTGGGGTCTGGTTCTGGAAATAAGGAGAGCCAAAAAGGGTTAAGTTTCCAGCCTGTGCGTTTAGAGACAGTAGGCAGCGAAATGCTGACCCAAAACGGGGAGTGGTCAGATACATGTCTACCATCATAATCTAAGGCTATAACCAGTGGAAGTAGTGCGTTATTACCTAAACCTAGGACTATCCTAGACAGTCCCCCATGTCTGAGTAGCAAAAGAACTTCTTAGTATCTGAGTGCCTAAGTCTCCACGCATCCTTCAGTCCAAAATCCCCAAGTAAAGCAGGCAAAAGATGTAGGTCCCCCTCTTACCGAGGAGGTGTGGGCAGGGGCAGGTAATTTGTCCCACATGTGATTTAGGTAGTTGTTAAAATCACCCACAACCAGGAGTGGGATATCTGGAAAACGAGCCATGAAGCACCTGAGGACCTTGGACCAAAAACGGTGGCGGTATATATATCCCAGCGATTATACATGACAAACCAGAAACAGTGCATAATAGGAACAGTCTGACAGGGCCCATATCAGAAAAGACAAAAAATTGGGACTGTGGTAAAAAAAAAGAAAAGAAAATTGAAATATAGAGCCAACAGGGCTCCCAGCCAGTTAAGCTGAGGAACATGCTGTCCCCGTGGATCCTCCATGGGGGGGGGGCAGTGGAAACTCTAGTAAAAAAACTTGGTCAGCGGGCTTCACTTCAGCAGTGAATGTGGGATAAACCACGATGCAGATAGATCCAATGTTCTCCAGAGTCCGCCTTAACTAAAAAGAACGTTTTAAAATTGTAGAAACATATCTAAGACCAGATAACATCAAAAGAAAAAAAAAGCCCTGTGCAGGGTGACCATAATTCAAGTAGAAGCAGAGCGTTGCGACATAGAGGCTCAAAGTGCTCTATGCCCCCTATCCAGCCATTGTGCCACAGAAGTAGGGCAATCAAAGAAGTGGACCTCTCCCAGCGCAACCACCCGAAGACGGGCAGGATATAGCATGGCATAATGTAGATTAAGATCTCAGAGCCTCTTTTTCACATCTGTGAACTCTGCGCGCTGCTTTTGTAGTTCCACAGAGCAGTCTGGGAATAGCGACATTTTGGAGTTGTCAATAGCCATAGCACCACTCATGGTTCTAGTCTTGGAGAGGATAGCATCCCTGTCCTTGTAATTCAATAATTTAAACAGGAATGGGCGTGGGTGATTGCCCGGTGGCAGTGGGCGTGCTGAGACCCTATGCGCCCTCTCCACTGCAAACAGGTGGGAAAAGGTATCTTTGACAAAGGTAGAGATAAGCCACTGCTCAATATAGGTGACAGGATTTTTGCCTTCATCTCGCTCAAGAATACCCAGGGCGCGCACATTGTTGCGGCGCATACGATTTTCTAGGTCATCCAGGTGGGCGGCATGCTGGACTGTGAGATGGCAGTTGTATTTGCAATCCCTTTGCATGGGAGCTATATCATCCTCCACTGTGCTCACGCTGCCTTCCAGGGCAGAGGTGCGTTCCCGCAGATTTTGCATGTCATGTCGCACAAACGAGATTTCAACCTTAACTCCCTTTAGTTCATCAGTGAGGGCAGAGATAGAGATAGACATATTGCAAGATGTTACGGCAGAGAGTATATCACGTAGATTGGGCTCCAGCTCTTCTGCATCCAGGGAAGATGCATGTGGCACAGCAAAAATGTCCCCAGAACAGGAGTACTCACTGTGTTCCAATCTGGGGGCGACCAACCTGCATCCTCCAGCGGGACTATGTCATCATCCTTGGATTGACCCCCTGAAGCATCTCCTAGGGCAGATGAAGAAGACAGGTGTTCTTTGGGAATCCTCCCGTCGAAGAGCTTCTGAGCTGCCTCCTTGTATTTTTCCTTGGAGGAGCGTTGCGACCAGGCACCATCTCGGCCAGGATACTCCATGAGGACTCAGTTTTCCTTAAGCCGTTTTGCCATGTCAGCGGTGGCAGCGGAGTAGCGGGAATGCAGGTCACAGGTGTGGTGATACCGGTACCGGTCAACTAGGGTCCGTGAAGGAGCTATATCGGGTGATTTTAGGAGAAATACACGGATTTTCAGCAGAGAAGGAGAAAGATGCGACCAGCTACATCCGCTGCTCAGCCACGCCCCAAGCTTACTAGTTCTTAGATGTGGTGGCTGCATTTGTTACTTTTTTTAGGTGTTCTTTCCTTTATTTTCACCTGAAGATCTGGCCAGTATGTTTTGTTGTTTTTCAACCGAACAAGCTGTTCTGCAGATGTATCAATTACAGAGTTGAGACAAAATATTAACCTCTCACAAGGGTGATCGGCTTTTATTTATTTATGTAAAAGCTTTATCCCAAAAGACAGAAACCTGTTTGCTGTAACTAGTTATAAAGTGTTAGCTCGAGCTCAGATTCAGTTTGTTAGTTTATCTAAATCTGCTAGTACATCTAAAATCAAATCTCGTGCCTAGGGTGCAAACACAACCAATTAGCCCTTTCATGGTGGTGGAAAACCTCAGTGGGTTGAAAAAGTAAACCAATCAAAATGTGCCATGGTACTGCAGTGATTAATGGGCATGTTGAAAAGTGGATGTTCCTAAAGCACATGGTTTATTGATGCACACCTTTTCACATGTTCCTAAATCAGCTTCCTTTGCAGATCCCCACATTTGAACACCTCAGAGTGGCTAATAAAGATATTACTGGAAAACATGCCAGATTCACAGGTCTGAACGGTAAGCAGGTAGCAATATAATGCCCACCACATGTCACTGTCCTGCTCTGATATATCTGAAAGGTAAAGTATGTCTACTTACAACCACCAGCCCAACATGTCTTAAGAGAGTCAAATACCCCTCTACCCCCCCCCCCCCCCAGTGCAGTCTAACCCTGACTTTACGTGGTTTATCTGGAGGGGATTGTTGTTTTTTCAATAGTTTAAAATAAGAGTTTGTTCATTCAATTTCATATGACTGCTGCAAAACCTATTGAATGTATAATATTAAATGCTGCATTCTTGCCTATGTGTTATGTTTTGGGCCTTCTCCATTCTTCTCTGTTTATAAATGTTCTATGACTCAGTAAAGCCCAGATTTGGAACGAGTCACCAGATGTCTTTGATTTGCCAAATTGTACTGTTTGTATTATTTTCCTACACTGATGCAGACTTCCACCAACTCAAAGTCAAGTAGCTGATATTTCCTGCTATTCAAGAGACAGACAGAGAGGTTTCACTTCATGCCAATTGGAACAGAAATGTATCAAACCTCCCCTTAACTTAAAAAAAAATGAAATTCTTAAGTAGGTTAAAATTATGCACTCACTTTGCTATATTTTCAAACTTAAAGGGTAACTCCACTTTTGTGGGAAAAAAATATAGCAAACAAAACAAATAAAGAAAAAAAAAACAATGTAGCATATACAATTGCTCTACAAGCCATATTGTAATTTAACCACTTTAATACCGGGCACTTTTACTCCCTTCTTGCCCAGGCCAATTGTCAGGTTTCAGAGCTGTTGCATTTTGAATGGTAATTTTGCAGTCGTGCAACATTGTATCCATATGAAATTTTTTTTCCCCACAAATAGAGCTTTCTTCTGGTGGTATTTAATACCCACTGGGTGTTTTTTATTTTTTTTTGCTAAATAAATAAAAAGAAGCCATACATTTTGAAAAAAAAACACATTTTTCTTTGTTTCTGTTATAAAATCTTGAAATAAATAATATTTCTTCATAAATGTAGGCCAAATTGTATTTATTGTATCGTAAAAATAATACTGTTGTATGTATTTATTGTTTTTACATACTGTGACTACAACAATACAGGATTACCATAGTAACACTGTACCACTCTGGGTAGTGATTATTTTTTTTTACATACCATACTTGCTTATAGCAGTGAATTTCACTGCTGTAATACTTTAAACTCCCAATCCCCTTTGCACTCTGTGCTGCACTGATATTATAAACCGTGTTATTTCCCTGCCCAGTGCTCGTCCAAGGACTACAGGACACCCCCTACCCCATGTTATGGCAATGTAGTCTAAATTAGGTACAAGTTGCCTAGAGTGGCTATTTTCTAATCCATTGATATGGAGTGTTGTATATTGTACAGAGCTTTGCCTTATGTAGGACAAAGATAAACACAAGAGCAGAGAGGCTACTTGTAATGATTGTAGCAAGTGACTATTACTAGGAACTGGGTACAAAGATCTCACTATCAGTGTCCACAGAAAATATACAATCAAAAATAACTGGTGGTTCAATTCAGAAACTGTGTAAAATACAAAATTGGCACTTTAAATATACCCCTGGGAGTCATAACAAATCAAACATATATGGTTAAAATGTCATTTCAAAGTATAACTTTAAAAAGTCAAACATATGACCATTGTAAGATTCAAAGTATAGATTACAATAAAAAGTGAACCACTCTCAATGCTGTTGCACATCCTTTTCAGTAGATTGATAGACTACACATTTTGTGGGATCCCCCACTTCATCAGGGCCAATAATAATTGTATTTGGACAAAAGATTTGCACAAAGTACAGGAAAAATAACTTTAAGGTAACAAAAGAAAATGTACACTACAAATAAGTCCATTTCAAGTGTGGAGCATAAAAAAGTTGGGAGAGAAGAGCCTATTTATTCAAAAATATATCAATAAAATCTAAATATATATCTTATCCCTGTACACTATAGCGGGGAGATACAAAAACAGCATAAACGCGTGGATCTATCAATCTAGTGAAAAGGACATGCGATAGCATTGGGAATGGCTCATTCTTTATTGTAATCTATACTGTTTAAATCTTATAATGCTCATTTGTTTGATTTGTTGTGACTCCCAGTGGTATATTTAACCGCTTCTGGACCAGCCGCCGCAGTTACACTGCGGCAGGTTGGCTCGACTGCGTGAAACCATGTAACTGTACGTGGGCTCGTGGGGTCCGGATAGTAGGCACGCTGCACAGCGGGGGTGCCGGTGCTCGTGGTCGATGGTCGCGATGACCGCTGGCCACGAGCAAACGTGAAGATGAGAGACAGAACAGGGACAAGTGTGTGTAAACACACACTTCCCTGTTCTGTTCTGACAGGAGTGACAGATCGTGTGTTCCTATTAGCTAGGAACCACGATCCGTCACTTCCTGTAGTTAGTCCCCTCCCCCTTCAGTTAGAATCACCTCCCAGGGAACATAGTTAACCCCTTCACCACCCCCTCGCATTTTTAATCGCACTGATCGCTGTATTAATGCCAATGGTTCCAAAAATGTGTCAAAATTGTCCGATGTGTCCGCCATAATGTCGCAGTCACGATAAAAATCGCAGATCACCACCATTACTAAAAAAAATAATAAAAATGCTATAAATCTATCCTCTATTTTCTAGACGCTATAACTTTTGCACAAACCAATCATACGCTTATTGAGATTATTTTTAACAAAAATTTGTAGAAGAATACATATCGGCCTAAACTGAGGAAAAAAATTGTTTTTTTATATATTTTTGGGGTATATTTATTATAGCAAAATGTAAAAAATAATGCGTTTTTTTCAAAATTGTCGCTTTTTTTTTTTAGCAGAGACCCTAGAGAATGAAATGGTGGTTGTTGCAATATTTTATGTCACACTGTATTTGCACAGCAGTCTTTCAAATGCAATTTTTTGGGGAAAAAATACACTTTAATGGATTAAAAAAAAATAAACAGTAAAGTTAGCCCAATTTTTTTGTATAATGTGAAAGATGATGTTACGCCATGAGAATCGTGATCTTTACTCTAAGCAAAAAAATTGTGATTCTCATTTTTCCTAGAATCGTGCAGCTCATATACAGTTGTGCTCATAAGTTTACATACCCTGGAAGATGAGGTCTTGGCTATTTTTCAGAGAATATGAATGATAACACAAAAACATTTCTTTCACTCATGGTTAGTGTTTGGATGAAGCCATTTATTATCGATCAACTGTGTTTACTCTTTTTAAATCATAATCACAACAGAAACTACCCAAATGACCCTGATCAAAAGTTTACATACCCTGGTGATTTTGGCCTGATAACATGCACACAAGTTGACACAGAGGGGCTTGAATGGCTATTAAAGGTAACCATCCTCACCTGTGATCTGTTTGCTTGTAATTAGTGTGTGTGTATTAAGGGTCAATGAGTTTCTGGACTCCTGACAGACCCTTGCATCTTTCATCTAGTGCTGCACTGACATTGCTGGATTCTGAGTCATGGGGAAAGCAAAATAATTGTCAAAGAATCTGCGGGAAAAGGTAGTTGAACTGCATAAAACAGGAAAGGGATATATTTCAAGATGCACAATACGGAGGCTCTTGAAGAAAGGTGGGCTGCATGGTCGAGTCGCCAGAAGGAAGCCATTACTACGCAAATGCCACAAAGTAATCCGCTTACAATACGCCAAACAGCACAAAGACAAGCCTCAAACCTTCTGGCACAAAGTCATTTGGAGTGATGAGACCAAAATTTAGCTTTTTGGCCACAAACATAAACACTACATTTGGAGAGGAGTCAACAAGGCCTATGATGAAAGGTACACCATTCCTACTGTGAAAAAAGGAGGTGGATCGTTGATGTTTTGGGGATGTGTGAGCTACAAAGGCACAGGAAATTTGGTCAAAATGGATGGCAAGATGAATGCAGTATGTTATCAAAAAATACTCATCAGCCAGGAAGCTGCGCATGGGACGTACTTGGACATTCCAACATGACAATGATCCAAAACACAGGGCCAAGTCGACCTGTCATTGGCTACAGCAGAATAAAGTGAAGGTTCTGAAGTGGCCATCTCAGTCTCCTGACCTTAATATCATTGAGCCACTCTGGGGAGATCTTAAACGTGCAGTTCATGCAAGACAGCCCAAGGATTTACAGGAACTGGAGGCTTTTTGCCAAGAGGAATGGGCAGCTTTACCATCTGAGAAGATAAAGAGCCTCATCCACAAATACCACAAAAGACTTCAAGCTGTCATTGATGTTAAAGGGGGGCAATACATGGTATTAATTACTAGGGCATGTAAACTTTTGATCATGGTCATTTGGGTAGTTGGGTAGATTTAAAAAGAGTAAACACAGTTGATTGATAATAAATGGCTTCAGCCAAACACTAACCATGAGTGAAAGAAAAGTGTTTGTGTCATCATTCATATTGTCTGAAAAATGGCCAAGAAATCATAAATTCTGCTAGGGTATGTAAACTTATGAGCACAACTGTATGTATATATATATATATATATATATATATATATATATATATATATATATATATATATATATATATATATAAATAGTATCTCACAAAAGTGAGTACACCCCTCACATTTTTTGTAAATATTTTATTTTATCTCTTCATGTGACAACACTGAAGAAATTACACTTTGTTACAATGTTGTGAGTGTACAGCTTGTATAACAGTGTAAATTTGCTGTCCCCTCAAAATAACTCAACACAGCCATTAATGTCTAAACCACTGGCAGCAAAAGTGAGTATACCCCTAAGCGAAAATGTGCAAATTGACCCCAAAGTGTCAATATTTTGTGTGGCCACCATTATTTTCCAGCACTGCCTTAACCCTCTGGGGAAGGAGTTCATCAGAGCTTTACAGATTGCCACTGGAGTCCTCTTTCACTCCTCCATGACGACATCACAGAGCCGGTGGATGTTAGAGACCTTTCACTCCTCCACCTTCCTCTTGATGATGCCCCACAGATGCTCAATAGGGTTTAGGTCTGGAGAAATGCTTGGCCAGTCCATCACCTTTATCCTCAGTTTCTTTGGCAAGGCAGTGGTCGTCTTGGAGGTGTGTTCGGGGTCATTATCATGTTGGAATACTGCCCTGCGGCCCAGTCTCTGAAGGGAGGGGATCATGCTCTGCTTCATTATGTCACAGTACATGTTGGCATTCATGGTTCCCTCAATGAACTGTAGCTCCCCAGTGCCGGCAGCACTCATGCAGCTCCAGACCATGACACTCCAACCACCATGCTTGACTGTAGGCAAGACACACTTGTCTTTGTACTCCTCACCTGGTTGCCGCCACACATGCTTGACACCATCTGAACCAAATAAGTTTATCTTGGTCTCATCAGACCACAGGACATGGTTCCAGTAATCCATGTCCTTAGTCTGCTTGTCTTCAGCAAACTATTTGCGGGCTTTCTTGTGCATCATCTTTAGAAAAGGCTTCCTTCTGGGACAACAGCCATGCAGACCAATTTGATGCAGTATGCGGCGTTAGGTCTGAGCACTGCCAGGCTGACCCCTTCAACCTCTGCAGCAATGCTGGCAGCACTCATGTGTCTATTTCCCAAAGACAACCTCTGAATATACAGTGTAAGGTGTTTTATTCCCGCGCTACCATGTAATAAATGTGATAACCAGGGGAAAAGCTGCTAACACCGCCTGGGGTTCTACCTGGCCCCTGGTAATAACGAAAAATAACGTGTGGGTGTGGTGCTGTGCTAATCCAAATATGTGAAAGAATACATAAATAAAGGGCGTAGTGGAATAATAATAAAGCTAATCATCTAACGTGAACGTAGAGTGTGATAGCAATAAAACACCCTAAATAAAATATAGTGAGATCTAAATGGTGATAAAATAAAACTAATCTCAAAACCAAAAATTAATTACCAAATCACCGGGCTTGACAGCAATTACTGACATGAGCATAAACAATATAAAGCATGCAGTGTCAAACTGATCAATTGGTGCATATAAGAGCATGTAAGTGAGATAAAATTGAAACACAATGTTGAAAAACACAAAATAAGATCTCAAAACATGTGACAGTGGTCTAAAGTGTCCAGTGCATACAAACAGTGCTTACAGATGCATAAAACATATATATATATAGTCCAAACAAAGTGGCTGGTGCAACAAGAAAATCTCCAATGGCTCATCAGTCCTCCAAGTGCAAACCAGTGAAATAGTGCAAGCAGCAAACTTGATTTTTAGACCAAAATAAATGAGGGATGTGAAGTGTATAGATCACAGAGATACTCCATCCTCTTCATGCAACAATACCACACTGGTAGACAATGGCCCCTTACCTCATTATACTGAGGTTACAGCATAGATCAATTACCACTTATCCCAGCTCCTATTGGGGTTGTTCCTGGGTCCCGGACTAAGTCTCTATCTGTATCAGATCCTCAGCGGGCACAGCGGCCAAAAGAGGAAAGGAATGCCATATAGTGTAGTATTTTTTTAAAACAAAAGAGCTTTATTGGCAATAAAAAGTGGTATTCACACATTTGAATAGCAGAGTGCGCATATAACCAAATGAGCGGCGAGCTCGTACACTTCTCACAGGGGAAGATGCCTGTCCCGTCGCTACGCGTGGCATCACGGGTCACGTGACTTCATCAGGGGATACCTCTGGATATAACACTGAGCACGTGCACTCAACTCCTTTGGTCTACCATGGCGAGGCCTGTTTTGAGTGGAACCTGTCCTGTTAAACCGCTGTATGGTCTTGGCCACCATGCTGCAGCTCAGTTTCAGGATCTTGGCAATCTTCTTATAGCCTAGGCCATCTTTATGTAGAGCAACAATTCTTTTTTTCAGATCCTCAGAGAGTTCTTTGCCATGAGGTGCCATGTTGAACTTCCAGTGACCAGTATGAGTGTGAGCGATAACACCAAATTTAACACACCTGTTCCCCATTCACACCTGAGACTTTGTAACACTAACGAGTCACATGACACAGAGGAGGGAAAATGGCTAATTGGGCCCAATTTGGACATTTTCACTTAGCGGTGTACTCAGTTTTACTGCAAGCGGTTTAGACATTAATGGCTGTGTGTTGAGTTGTTTTGAGGGGACAGCAAATTTACACTGTTATACAAGCTGTACACTCGCTACTTTACATTGTAGCAAAGTGTTATTTCTTCAGTGTTGTCACATGGAAAGGTATCATAAAATATTTACAAAAATGTGAGGGGTGTACTCACTTTTGTGAGATACTGTGCATATATATATATATATATATATATATATATATATATATATATATATATATATATATATACACACACACAGTGGATATAAAAAGTCTACATCCCTAATAAAATGTCAGGTTTCTGAGTTGTAAAAAAATGAGACAAAGATAAATAATTTCAGAACTTTTTTCACCTTTAATATGGCCTATATACTGTACAACTCGAAAAACAAACTGAAATCTTTTAGGGGGGGGGGGTAAAAATAAAAAAATAAAAGTATACACCTGCCATCATTTAAAGTGCCTCTGATTAACCCCAAATAAAGTTCAGCCATTCTAGTCTTTCCTGACATTTTCTTAGTCGCATCCTACAGCAAAAGCCATGGTCCGCAGAGAACTTCCAAAGCCACAGAGGGATCTCATTGTTTAAAGGTATCAGTCAGGAGAAGGGTACAAAATAATTTCCAAGGCATTAGATATACCATGGAACACAGTGAAGATAGTCATCATCAAGTGGAGAAAATATGGCACAACTGTAAAATTATCAAGAGCTGGACATTGATGAAAAGAGGAGAAGAAAACTGGTCAGGGAAACTGCCAAGAGGCATACAGCAACATTAACGGAGATGTAGGAATATCTGGCAAGTACTGGCTGTGTGGTATATGTGACAACAATCTCCTGTATTATTCATATGTCTGGGCAATGGGGTAGAGTGGCAACATGGAAGCCTTTTCTTTCAAAGAAAAGCATCCAAGCCCAGCTGAATTTTGCAAAAACTCATCTGAAGTCTCCCAAAAGCATGTGGGAAAATGTGTTATGGTCTGATGAAACCAAGGTTGAACTTTTTGGCCATAATTCCAAAAGATTTGTTTGGCACAAAAACAAAACTGCACATCACCATAAGAACATCATACCCACCGTGAAGCATGGTGGTGGCAGCATCATGCTTTGGGGCTGTTTTTCTTCAGCTGGAACAAGGGCCTTAGTTAGGGTAGAGCATGAATAGGAACTTCATTTTTCAGTATGACAATGACTCAAAGCATACATCCAAATCAACAAAGGAATAGCTTCACTAGAAGAAGATTCAAGTTTTGGAATGGCCTAGCCAGAGCCCAGACCTGAATCCGATTGACAACCAGTGGGGTGATCTATAGAGGGCTGTGCACAGGAGATGCCCCCGCAATCTGACAGATTTGGAGTGTTTTTGCAAAGAAGAGTGGGCAAACATTGCCAAGTCAAGATGTGGCAAGCAAAAAATCAAAAGGTGCTTTAATAATGTATTAGTTTAAGGGTGTGCACACTTATATTTTTACGTCCCTCCACCTAAAATATTTCAGTTTGTTGTTCAACTGAGTTGTACAATTTATAGGTCACATTAAAAGTGGAAAAAGTGAAATGATTTATCTTTGTCTCATTTTTTTACATCACAGAAACCTGACATTTTAACAGGGGTGTGTAGACTTTTTATATCCACTGTATGATGATACACAGGAGAGCCGTTAACTTTATTTACTCAGGCACCCCAATCTAGTATAGAACCGATTTGGAAGTGGTGGCTCAATCCATTGCATCTGTCAGAAACTGAAAAATCTGTTTTGGGATGACTGGTCTTTAAAGGCATTAGGGTCTTTCAATAACAGAAGCTATTTAATCCACTTTAATGTTTTTACTTTTTTTGCTTCACATTTTTTTGGCACTCTATTCCATGTCTGAAAGACAGCTAGAGCAAGTAAGACGTGCCAGAGCAGAGCAGCATAATGTAATAGAGATGTTCTGCGGATCAAAAGACTGATTTAATTCTGAACCCAGACCTGCAGAGGGCACCAGACATGACCTGATCTGGCCCATATCACACTTTGAGTTTTTCATTAAAGGATTAATAACTTCCTTACTGCCATCTCCTGTTTGTTCAGTGTCCCTTACCAGACAATAACCATTCCAGATTTTAGAGATGCACAGATCATATTGTAAGATGCAGTGGGTGATGGTTTTGAATTCAAGGAAATTTTCATGAATTTTTATTCCCCATCTTACTTTTTTAACCTAGTAAAATATGTGATTAGGTGCATTAGTATGATATCAGTTTAAAGCTGTCTTTGTAAAATTACAGAAAATTATAAAAACATTTGCTCTATAATGTTTATGGTCTCAAAAAGCCTAACCCTCTCGCTGCCAGAGTCGATTTTGCATTTTTTGCACACGTTTAAAAAGTCATTTTAGCCCTGAAGATTGCATAAAACCCGTAAAACATCATATATATCTGAAAGCAGACACTGTAGATAATAAAATGGTGGTAATTCCATTTTTTTATGTTACACAATATTGGTGCAAAGGTCTAGGAAATGCAAAATACACTAAAGTTCATTTTAGGGCACACAAGCACAATAAGTTACCCTATCTTTTTGTAAACTATAAAAGATGAGGTTGCGCCGAGTAGATAGATACCCAACATTGCGTGCATCTGTGAAATAGCGACAAGCTTCAGTACCCTATATTTTCCATAGGTGATGCCATAAAAGCCCCTAAAGGTAATCAGTTTAGAGCTACACAGAAGCTCTAGTGCTAAAATGATTGCTCGCGCTCTGGCGTGCGCAGAAAAATGTATTGTGTGTATCGCAATTGATGTTTTCGTGCATAGCCACCCCCTGATTATCAGTGCCAATGTCCCTTTAACATAAGCCCGTTATGGGCTTTCTTCTCTCCTCACGCTGTGAGCGTGAGGAAAAAAAAGCCAAAAAACGGCTTGTGTTTAGATCTTGTAATCAGCTGTCATTGGCCGACAGCTGATCACATGGTTAAGGGCCTCTGTAATTGGCCCTTTACCTCGATTTGTGATCGGCCGAGTCCAAAGGTCTCAGCGATCATAGAGCAGCCGCACATTGCGTATGGGCAGCGCAATCACAGGAGGTTGTCCATGTACACCCTCCCAGCAAAGGAAGCCCATGCTGTAGCCATCTTTCAGATAGCGTGGGCAGAAAGAGGTAAAACAGCGTCAGAGGTTCTTCACTGTTAGGGTGGTGAAAATGTGGAATTCCACAGATGGTGGTGTGAGCGAACAGTGTAGATAAGTTTAAAAAAATCTTTAGATGTGTTTCATAGAGAGCAAAATGAATGTATAGGGATATGGAAAACAGTATTCTCACACACACTCACTCAGATTGAAATAGATGAACTGGTGTCTTTATTCAACCTTACCAACTATATAACATTTCTCACTAAGGGTGAGAATAAACCTTTCACTATACTCACCTATCACTCTGATGCTCTGTTGGATTGCTTGGTTTATGCCCAATGCTTCTGAGTTTGGAGGAGCATGTCATCTCTTCTCACGAAGTAGTGTTTAGACTATTGTGGAAAGGATGTCAGCAAGGTGAAAGACACACGATCCCTGTGTAAGCACCTCCCTCTCCCTTTACCTGAACCTCCACATATCCCTTATCCTTTTCTTTTCTCTCCCCTTATCACCCCCAAAACCCACAAAATGCTCCCACAGCAAGACACCTTTGTACATACATCTATTACCTACATATTCTTCCCCTCCTTGTGTTTTATGGTATGGAGCTCTCCTGTCAGAAATCTGTCATTGTTTGTCAATGACTACCTTTGTAATAACCACTACTGTATCACACCCTCTGGATGCAGCTATTTTCATTATACTTATCTATGCTGTACCTAAGATGTGGTAGTATTCATGTTAATGCTTTTTTTTGGGAAACTTTCAAAAAGTTTTACTGTAAAAAAAACCCTGTATAAGTTCTGACATTCTTCAACTTAGACCTTTACATAGGGTTTTGGACTCCCTTGTCCAACAAAGAAGAAAAACAGATTTGGGAGGAAGAGCATGGAGAAGGTGGGTATCAGACGGTAGGAGTTGTTCTTACACGAGAACCTGTTACTTTGCCCAACATAGTCTCTTTGACTAGACCACTGCACGTTGCTGTGGAATTTAAAAATGCCACACTGGTAAGACAGCCCTTTTCCTGTTAAAAGTCAAACTAAAAGCAAAACTTTTTTTTTTAGACAGAGTGGAGAGGGATTAGAACACCTTCAGGTATGTATTGCTGTCTGTCCCCCCATTAGGGAGATTCAACCTATTTGTCCTGTTTACCATTATCATTGAAAGTGAAAGTAAAAGAAAATCCGTACTTTTTGGTTGTCCCCAGAAAAGTAATAGAGGAACAATCTTCCAAGGGGAACACTAGTTCTCGTAGCCTGGGGGCCTCAAGGCATTTCATTAATTTGCAGGGATTTCCTCTCACTCCCAGTTTGGCTATGGGACTGGAAGTGAAAGTTTATGTTCCCAATGGGATATAGATGATAAAAAAAAGTTCTGCCTATAGTTCTACTTCAATAGTTATGTGGTGTGTGATACCAACAATCTCTCTTCTCCCAGGCTGTCATCTACCTTAAAGGGAAGTGGTGGGGTTTCTTTTCCAAAGCTGTAGGTTCACAGCACAGGCACATTCAGGTGCCTAGGAACATCCTCAGGTTGTTTTTAGAAGACTCTAAAATTGCCAAAGCCTGTGTGCTCTTTTGTGCAAATACCAGCCATATATATTGTTTTCAGTTAGCCTACCTAAAGTGTATGTAAATGCTAACAATTAACTTCTCTTATATAGTTCCTTTTGATCTATTAAATATAGCATTGAAAGTGTTTTGTTATATCTGTTTGAAAAGTTGATCTTGCCAGATGTCTTGTTAGCTGATAATTTAGTGTGCTTTCTGCCTATCTTGACTGTTATAAGTTACATTGTCTAAGCTATCTTTGAGGACTATATAGCCATGCCCCTCTATGTTGGGAGAGGTTGGGGTTCAGTTGCCTTATCTTATTACTGTTGCCCTATCTTCTTACTTTTGTCCTGATACAGAAGGGTGAATGAGGCTGCTTATACACAAGGTAGATTCCATTCCAATCAGCATTGGATCAGTTCACAGATCCCCTACTGATGGGAGCAGAGTGGGCAGATGACACATCCATGTCCGGTCAGTTTCTGCAGAGCGGACATGGACAGAGCCCACTCTGCAGTATGGGTGGCTGGGAGTAAATAGACTCCCAATTTACACCCGACTACCCTCTGATCTGATCCGTCTAAACAGAAGGTGTTTATAATGTTGATCATAAGCAATTATCCTTGTATATATATGTGTACGAATTTAAACACTTAATTTTATACTCTCTGCTTCTCCCTAGTGCTTTGTATGAACACTGAGTCACAGTTTTTACCATACAGTAGATAGAGAAATACCATGTGAATAGCACACATCGGCAACAACGTCTTGTTCAAGGAAACTAACTACATTATCAAACTCTCTTTCTCATATCACATAAGGATTAGTGACAATTCTGATATATAAAGTGATTCAATACTCCTTTGTAACCTTGAACTTATATTATTTACAAAGAAACCTTTTATCAGTCAAGAGTAGCACAAGACAAAAATAAATCAGTAAGATGTTTTGAGGTTAAAAAACAAAAACAAAACTTTACATCTACTTTCCATACAGCATACTTAAAGGTGAACTCTAGGGAGGCAGGGCGTGAACCGCCGTGATTGGCTGTCACGCCGTTTACGTGCTCCAAAAAATGTTGGTAAAGTGACAGTAACTGTGCCGGGAGCGAGCAGTGCGCGCACTCTCGGCACAGGTGTATTGTGGGCAATTAATGCAAACATGTGGCTCCTTGGCTCTAAGGACCAGGGACCGAGAGGCTGCAAATTTGCGTACTGCCAGCGACAAAGGGTTAAAGGGACATGCTGCTGCCAGGAGAGAGACAGAAAGCTGAACTCTTCAGTCTGCTAAACCTCCTTATTTTTTTTTCAGTCTGCTAATTCTCCAGCTGCAGGCCAGGAAAGGGACAAGACCTAATCCAAAGAAAAACCTCCTGTGCTTGAGTGTGGTACTTAAAGTAGTTATAAAACCTTGTTTTTTTAAATTTTCTTTAAAATAACAAGCATGTTATATTTACCTGCTCTTTGCAATGGTTTTGCACAGAGTAGCCCCGATCCTCCTCTTCTCGGGTCCTCCACCGGTACTTCTGGCTTCTGCCTGAGTGCCCCCATAGCAATCTGTATGCAAGCCGCTCACCCCCCCCCCCTGATTTCTACTCACTGGCTGTAATTGACAGCAGCAGGAGCCAAAGGCCCCCATTGTTGTGTATGAACCAATAAAGAGAGAGAGAGTCAAGAGAGCCTCAACTCTCCTGCACATCACTGGATTGAGATTGGGCTCAGATAGGTATAAGGGGGGAGCTGCATGCAGAATAGAATGGTAAAAAAATCTTCTGCCTTTACAACTACTTCAAGGACCTGATGGAATCTCAGCTTATCCAGCTTACAGGTATAGCGCAAATATATCTTGCATATCTCAAGTATACCCACTGTGGGTATACTCTCTTGTACATGATACATGACAAAAAAGGAAAAGTGCTCGTTCTTCAAAACGCGTAAGCCATTTTGAATGCTGAAAGGACTTTCTGTGTTATCAGTTGATTGTTGTGGACCTGGCGGCAGTCTCATTTGAGTTTTATATGCTTGTTGTTGTCATGCATTTGTGAGTATATATAACTTACTTTTTTATATCTTCAATAAAATTGTGTAGTGGTAATGAGCTAGGTTTGTGCACCCTCTCTTTGTTGTCTTATTATAAGGGAAGAGCACGGCCATCTTTAAGGCAGAGAAAAAGGGGCAGCTTCCCTGGGCCCCATCATTGTTATGGGGCCCAAAGCAGCTGCCTCATACTTGCCAACAATCACAGTAAAAATTCCCCTGTCCCTTGAAGTTTTAGTGCCGTGCTGAGTCCCAATATCTCAGTGTGAAGTTCTGCTAATGCTGCCCAGCTCTGCCCTATTGCCATGTACAGATGACTCACCTGCAGACACTGTGTTTACATGTAAATAACCTGCATTGACATGTAAATAGCAACTGCATATGTAAATAGAGGTGGCATTCATATGTATATCATTCCCCCCTGAGGTCATATCCACAATCACTTCTGCTGAATGCTGCCCACTGGGGAGGTAAAGGGGCATGCCTGTTCTGCAAAGGTAAGCAAATTGGAGGTGGAACCCTTTGTCAAAATAACATGATGCCACAGCACCGTGACCTTTAGTGCATGTGAATAAACACATCTCAGCAGATGTGTGAGGGTGTCATTAACTATTAATGACATTGCTGTTTAGCAGTTAAGGGCAGCATGTTTCTGTGGTGTCAGGAAAGCGATTTTGCATGTGTTCCCGACACACACAAATGTGAACACATTCTAAATGTCTCAGTTACCTTGGTGGTCAGTTTAAATCTTCTCATTACATTGGTGTACAGTCCTTTCTTGTTCACACTAATGCACAGTCTGAAGGTCCCCCTTTCATTGGTGGTCGTGTAAATCCCTCCTTACATTGGTGCTTATTGTGAATGCTCCTATTACATTAGTGGTCAGTGTAAATTCCCATTATATTAGTGGTCAGTGTAAATCCCCATTACATTGGTGGCCAGTGTAGGAACTCCTCTTTATATTGGTCATCGGTAAAAAAAATCCAAACTTGCATTTGTGGTCAGTTTAGAATCCTTTCTTACATTGGTGGTCCATGTAAAAGCCCCCTTTAAATTGGTGGTGAGTGCAAATCCTTCCTTACATTGTTGGCCAGTGTAGAAATCCCCCTTTATTGGTTGTGGATGTAAAATCCCCCATTACATTGGCTGTCAGTGTAAATTCTTCATTACATTGGTGGCTATGGTACATTTCCCTTTACATTGGTGGTAAGTGCAGAATTGCCCTTACACTGGTGGTCAGTGTAAATCCCCCTTTTGATTGGTGGTCAGTGTGAATCCCCCCTAACATTGGTGGTCGGTGTATAAGTGTCACCTTACATTGGTGGTCAGTACAAATCTCCTCGATAATGGTTGTCAGTGTAAATTCCCCCTTACATGGAGGTCATTGTATATTCCTCCTTACACTGGTGGTTGGTGTAAATTCTCCTATTACATTGGTGTCAGTGTAGAAATCCCTCTTTATATTGGTGGATGGCGTAAAATCCCCCGTTACATGGTGGTCAGTGAAAATCCCCCCTCACATTGGTGGTCAGTGTAAATCCCCCACTATTTACTTGCCAAAGATTTCCAGCTACATGATTCATAATTTGCCACAGTGTACTGCCTCCTAACTAAGACTATCTCCCCACCACTGTCACCGATCACATCAACCCCCCAGCATTGCCACTGATCACACCCAGCGCCCCAGCATTGCCACTGATTGCAGGAGTCCTAGGATTCCTAGGAGTTTTCTGTTTATTGATGGGTCCCCTCACCTCCCCAGTCCATTGTGTGCAGGCAGTAAGGAGATAATGTGCTGTAACCTTTAGCAACCAATCAGTGAGCAGTAATAATGTGCAGCAACCTCTAGCGACCAATTAGTGAGTGGTAAAGATGTCCAGTAACCTCTAGCAACCAATCAGTGAGCAGTATTGAACTGAAATCTATTGTATATCTCAGAGCCGGTGGAGAGTGAAATTGCATTGAATGGGGGATGGAAAATGTTTTCCCAGAGTCCAATCAATATTAAAGACGGCCCTGGGGACAAGACTTGTACGTTTTACTTAACTACAGCAAAGAAAAATCAAGTCTCCTGCCCTGTCAGACAGAGCTGTGATGTGTGGTAAAACATTCTAAATCTCATTAGTGGATGGACAGAAATACAAATACTTTGGCAGAAAAAAACATCACCCATAAATGTATTCACAGATATGCACTGGGACTGGGAGTTCAGTCTTTATGACAGATGTATGATACCCAGGGTAGGACACATTTCTATTTATGGTCTATTTTTGGTGGCCGTTGGATGGTCTATTGATGCTGGCAGCTGGTGAATCTATTGATGCTGGGGGGGTCTATTGTTGCTAGACGCGTTTTTGGTGCCGTTTTTGAGTCACATGTTTTTAAAAAACTGCGATAAAATCGTGGCAATAATGCATATTCGATTTTGCCACATTTTTGAAGCTGATCAGTGTGTGAAAACAGCTTAATATTTTAGATATCTTCATGACAGCTGAGTAGAGTAGGAATTGAAGTCTAGATATGAACAAGTTACTCTGCTGTAGATCATATTTAATCTAAAGCTGACTGTTTCTGTAGAACTTAACCAAGGGATCTATTTAGTGGTCATACAACTATTCCTTTTTTTCCTGATGCTGTTTTCTACCTTAATCATTATAAATTAATTCAAAAAGTTGGGAACCCTAGCTAAGGGAAAAATGGAGGCTGCCATTACTATCCTGAAACCGCTAGTTGCATGGCTGTCATGTTGACCTCAACCATAACAAGCATGTAAATAAGAAATTCTGACTTCACCAACTCCATACGTGTTTCAACTCAGTCAAAAAGTACTAAAATCAGAGAACTGGTATGACAAATGGCATTTTAGAAGGACAGCATTAATAAAAACCAACAACTATACTTAGGTGGGGCAAGCTAAGCAATACCCCAGGATTTCCAAAGACCACTTTGTATGATCATTGTAGGGTCATAGGTTGTACTGCAACATAGGCATTAATACATACAGATAATAGCATGTTGAAATTCAATGAAGGAGAGTAGTCAGTGCATACAACGAGTACTGAACAAATATGGTAAACTGTTTTAACTAGCTGGCTATATAAAGATGTTTGCTCACAGGATGCAGATATTATCACACCTGAGTGCAATTATATGAAATTCAGCTTTGCATCACATATTTTTATAAAATTACAGAATTTAAAGAATAATTTCTGCATTATATTAATATATATATTTTTTATTATTATTATTATTATTATAATACAGGTTTTATATAGCGCTTAGGCATACTGCTTATTTTACTTTGTGTCATGGTTCTATAATCCATGTCCTGATTAAAAATTAATACATGCATTTTGATCTCATCTAAGATTTCATGCCAATCTGTTTATAAAACATGTTAGCAGTCATAACACTTTTGCTTTTTGTAAAACATACCTGTCTTCTAACGTGCACATTTCCTTCCACTGGCATGTTGTATGCACTTCGAATCAGATTTCGAGCAATAAAATAGTAATATACTGAAATAATGGACAGAGGGATGATATAGAAGATTAAAAAGGAAGTCATCGAATGGATTCTTGGGTGCAGTCCATTGGAATGTGGGTAGGGGGCACAGGTGACAAATGTTTTGTTAATTTCTTTGTCATAAAATGGGAGCAAATCCGAGAAAACAGCTTCCGGAATGGCCAAAGTCATGGATAATAACCAGATAAGTGCGGCTTTGATGCAGATCTTAGTCAAAGCATTATTGGCTTGGATATCCATGGGTTTTACAATAGCCGTGTACCTAAGAAAAGAAAAAAAAATATTGTCAGAATACTTCCAAACCAAATCTCATATACAAATTAAAAGCATATATATATATGTTACATATATATATGTAACTATGTAACTATGTAACTATATACTATTTTTCTTTTCATGTCTCTAAACTAATTTCCTTCCTTCTTCCCCAGCAGAAGGTTCCGTTTTATTTCAGATTTTAAACAGATGCGACTCAGATCCTTCACAGCATAAAATCAGTTTATTTATTATAGTCAGAAATAAAAACTCCAGAAAACAAGTAGCTTACCTGTTTCAGCCCTCAGGGGGCTGAATCATAGCTACAAATACAAATAAGACACTTCACCTTATAACTACACTCTGATTCTCCGGGGTGGGGAATAAAGAATTCAATTTAATTTCAGCTATTACTGTTGTTATTTTTGTGTAACTGTGAGAGATAACAACAAACAATGGACAAAATACAGCTTATGAAATGGACAAAATGTGTATCCTAATGGCCTCAACTGTGACTGTAATAAAACATGCTACTGGGTATTGGCTTCTAATTTTCTTCTTAATGACAAAATAAATCATAATAATAGGCAGGATAGCAATAGGACAAGCCAACAATAATGCATCAAACCAAATTTTAAAAAGTTCTATTAAATCAGTTTTAACATTAGTAAAACAAAATCTAAATCGGTCTGGTAAAAAAGACATTATGGTACA
Organism: Lithobates clamitans; assembly: GCA_037952925.1. NCBI lineage: Eukaryota > Metazoa > Chordata > Amphibia > Anura > Ranidae > Lithobates > Lithobates clamitans. Next base: position 7,004,815 of record JBBGZY010000723.1, read on the forward strand.
CTAATCTTTTGTACTGTAGAAATGAAATTGGTCATAACATTGTTTTATGCATTCACCATACTTTTTGCAATATTTGTTAATAATTAAAGCATTTTATGTACTTCTAAAGAATACAAAAGGGAGTTGTAAGCTCAACACTATCTTGACTTTCAGACAGTAAGGTCACACGCTAGAACTTTTCTGGACGCATATAAAATTCTTCTTATAATGTTTCATTTCTGCTTGTTAAGTAAAAAGGCACTAGTTCTGAAATTCAAAGTGTCAAAAATATTGCTTTAAAAAATTGCAAATTTGCAGGGTTGTGAAGTACACTGGTAAAGAGGTCTTTCAGATTCCTTACCCGTTCTTTGGAATACTCAAAAAACCTGACTTGCATGTATCCTTTCCATTCACTCTTTGACTTACATGAGGGAACCAGTGAGGGGCCCATTTATTAGACTGATGGGTGGTGCTTGACCCAATTGCATCAGCATGCCACATTATTTATCTAAGAAAATGCAGTAGTTCTTTATTATGCAAATTAGGTAATGTGCACATGTTATTATGTCTCTGTAAATAGGGCATTCCTACTAGGTTCCTATATATATATATATATATATATTTATCCTTCTATATTAAAGTGTATCTGAACATAAAACCAACAATGTAATATATTACAGTTTAATACTCCTTGGTTTGGTGTCTGCATTCATTTTTTTTTTTTAAAGCTTTTTTTTTTGCTTTGTTTTCACCTGTAATCCTGCAGCTAACACACTTTCTGTCCCTGGGTGGCTATGTCACTCCTTCACTGTATCTCTGGAAGGATTCATAGTTGTTCCCCTAGGCTGCTCTCCTGATGTGGACTACAAACATGTCCTTATCGCTTCATCTCCATTACATTAGGGCAGGGTAGTTTACAGAAGATAGCTAGGAAAAGAGATATTCTGCGGTGCAGCTCACAGCAAGTGACAAGGACACAGCATTTCTGGCAAGATCACCAGGTATTTTCTGTATTTGCTGAACATGTTCTTGGCTTGAAAAAAAAATGAATGCAGCAAATACATGTAAGCGCTGTAAGCTGGAATATATTATATTTTTGTCCTTGTGTGAGATATGTGTTAGATAAATGTCCAGGTGCTCATCCACAAAGGAGTCCATACAAATCCAAAAGAGGTATAGAGGCACTCATGGGTCTTGCATAGAAGATAGATCAAAGCATCTAGAGCAGTGGCTCTCAACCATCCTAGTGCTGTGACCCCTTGATAAAATTTCTCAAGTTGTGGGGACCCCTAACAGTAAAATATATTTTCGTAGCGTGGGTTGTCAGCACCCAAGGCAGGACAAATAATTTGCGCCTCTAAGCCATGGACATTTAGCGCTCCCTGAGTCCTTTTAATGGCAACTATAATCACAGGTAGTGTAACTCACTGTGTCTCCGAATTTGTGATGTCCCGTAGCAGTGACACCTATGATGAAATCAGGAGATAGGGTCTCCTCCAGCCCCTCCCACTTCACATTCCTCACCAGTCAGCTGACCTCTAGTCTCTGCCACCCCAGCCATGCCGTGAACTGAATGGGCACCTGCGAAGAGGCTAATGGGCAGCCACGGGCTCCAGGAACAGCCCAGCTGGGCGACCACAGGCTCCAGGGATAGCCCTGCTGGGCAGCCGCAAAAGGGCTGGGAGAGAGGTGCGGGCTTCAGGAACAGCCCAGGATTCGGTGACCCCTGCCAAATCATCATTCGACCCCCAAGGGGGTCCCGACCCCCAGGTTGAGAACCACTGATCTAGAGTATCTGGAGTATTTTATGTCCAGTTCTGGTCACCAATCCTCAGAAAAGATGTGCTGGAGCTGGAGAGAGTCCAGAGAAGGGCAACTAAATTAATATGGGATCCGGAGGACCTCAGTTAAGAGGAACAACTACAAGCACTAAATGTATTCTCCCAGGAGAAAAGAAGCTTGATAAGAGATTTGATAGCGATATACAAATATCTCAACGGGGATTCCATTGTAAGCATAAAACTTTTCAGTCCCAGGGAGTGTAAGAGGACATGGGGCCACACGATGAGACTGTAAAAAAAATTGGTTTAACCTTAAGCTGCGTGGGTTTTTCACTGTCAGGGCGGTTAGGATGTGGAACCTCTTCCACAATAAGTGGTGTCGGCAGGAAGTATGAATAGTTTGGATGTGCATCTTAACAAACATAATATATGGGGATATGGGAAATGATTTTTCTTCACACACAAACCTACACAGGTTGAACTGTGTGGACTGTTGTCTTTATTCAACCTTACCAACTATGTAACTATGCAAAAGCAGCAGCATTTTATTGTCAATGTTTTGATGGAGCTCAGCCAATTCTTCTTGAAAAAGATGAACTGAGGTCTATCAAAACATTGATATAATGCTGCTGCTTTGATCTATCTCCTCTGCAAGACCCATGAGTGCCTCTATACCTCTTTTTGATTTGTATGGCTTTCTTTGTGGGTGAGCACCTGGACATTTATCTCACACATAGAGTGCAGTGGCTACAACTGTATGTATATATACAGTATATATATTGTAACCTGGGGGACAGGTAGCAGGTACAAAGCTCCCTGGGATAAGCAGTCTTTTAGGCACAGATACCAAATCTAGTGAGGTAGTGACAAACATTACGGTGTTTATTGGTGATATATACAAGTCCATATACAGGTGCTGTACAGTGTTTCAGAAAAACAAACAGAACAAAAATAGCCAAACAAAAACCTAGCCGTGTCTCAATATATACAGGCCCTAACTACCAGACTGAGCAAGCCTACAGCTTGTCAGCTTCCACAGATACAGCTTAACAGCTTTTTACCAACCTTTTTGCCCTCACAGACCAGTGTCATCTGTGTTTCCCAGGCAGAGAGCGAAGCCTGTCTGTCACAGGTGAGTTTAAATTGGCCTGGGGGAGAGGACCAAGACCTGAACTGGATCGTGGATCAGAGATCCCTGAACATGTATGAGTGGAGCCTGGGAGACGTATAAACCCTGAACAGGACTTTTCCTGGCTCTCTCTGCTACATATCCTCCCCCCTGTTTCAACCCCAGGGTTGGAACATCTGAGACCCAACAGGAGTGAACACAGGACAGGGCATCTGCATTCCCCATCTCAACACCTGGCCTGTGTTTTACAGTGAAGGAGTAATCCTGTAGAGCCAAAAACCACCGGTTCACCCGTCTATCAGTCTCCTTCTTTTGGGCCATCTATTTCAGGGGAGCATGGTCAGTTATTAACTCAAACTGGTGCCCTAACAAATAATACCTTGCTGCGTTGACAGCCCACTTTATGGCTAAACATTCCTTTTCAATGACTGCATACCTTTTCTTATGGTCATTGAGCTTTCTGCTTAGGTACACCACAGGGTGTTCTTCCCCATTGTGTACCTGTGACAATACTGCCCTGATAACTACATCAGACGCATCCCTCTGAACCAAAAAATCTTTAGAGAAATCGGGGGAGTACAGCACTGCCTGTGCAAAAAGAGCCTTCTTCAAGACTTAAAATGATTCCTCCGCTACTGGGGACCATTTCACCATTAAGGAGTCTTTCCCTTTCATAAGGTCCGTCAGTGGGACAGGTATAGTTGCAAAATTTGGCATAAACCTTCTATAATACCCCGCGATCCCAAGAGAGGCCCTGTCCTGCTTCTTGTTTGCAGGACGTGGCCACTCCTGGATGGCTTCTTTTTTATTCACTTGAGGTTTTATGACACCACAGCCAATAGCATAGCCCAAATACCTGGCTTCCTCTAAACCAATAGCACATTTTTTTGGATGTGCCGTAAAACCTTCTTTGAAGAGGGAATCAAGGACAGACTGGACATGGGGAAAGTGAAACTCCCAGTCAATGCTATGTACCACTATGTCATCTAGATATGCTGCTGTATACTGTCGGTGTGGTCTTAGGGTCCTATCCATGGCCCTCTGAAATGTCACAGGGGCATTTTGAAACCCAAAAGGTATTTTGTTTATATTGAAAGGAACCCTCCGGGGTCACAAATGCAGTCTTCTCTTTGGTGCTACCAGTCAGGGGTATTTGCCAATAACCTTTTGTCAAGTCCAAAGTGGTCAGATAGTGGGCCTTGCCAACTCAGTCTATAAGTTTGTCTAGCCTGGACATTGAGTACGTGTCAAACTTTGTCACTGCATTAAGCTTTCTGAAGTCGTTACAGAACCTCCACGTGCCATCCGCTTTTGGGACTAACACGATGGGGCTAGACAAGTCACTATTGGACTCCTCAATGACATCTAGCTCCAACATCCTTTTAACTTCATCACCGATGTCCTTTCTTCTAGCTTCAGGAATTCAGTAAGGTTAGAGCTTTACACGGACCCCAGGTTCAGTAACTATATCATGCTGAACTGCTGAAGTCGTGCTAGGTAACTCTGAAAATTTCTCTCTATTCCTTATAAGGAACTCTCTAGCTTCCTGTTTTTGGTAATACAACAGGGTGTCTGGAATCGTGACCATAGGGACCAGAGGGGACACAGTGCCCTTAGGCGTTACCGGGAGGGACCTTGCAGTTAATGCCAGTATATCCTTCCAGGGCTTTAACAGGTTTATGTGGTAAATCTGTTCAGGCTTCCTTTTACCTGGTTGATATACTTTGTAATTGACCTCCCCAACTCTTTCAATTACCTGCCACTTAGCCTGGAACTTGCTTTCAATAGTGGGAACCAACACCAGGACCTTGTCACCAGGTGAGAAAGCACGGAGTTGGACTCCCCTGTTGTACATTCTCTGTTGGGCTGCTTGGGCCTGCAGTTAGTGTTCTTTTACCATAGGCATTTGCTGCAATCCTGTCCTGAATTAGAGCGATATGCTCAATGACACTTTTTTGGGGTGTCTGCTCCCCCTCCCAGGTTTCATTGGCTATGTCTAAGAGTCCCAGAGGGTGTCTCTCCTAAAACAACTCAAATGGGGAGTAACCCGTAGAGGACTGGGAAATCTCCCTGATGGCAAACTTTAAGTATGGAATCAAGAAGTTCCAGTTTTTCCCAGCCTTGTCAACAACCTTTTTTAACATGCTCTTTAATGTTTTATTGAAGCGTTCCATCAAGCCATCAGTTTGAGAGTGGTATACAGAGGTTCGCAACTGCGACACCCTAAATAACTTGCAAAGCTCCTTAGTTATTTGTGACATAAATGGGGTTCCCTGGTCTGTAAGGACCTCCTTAGGGATTCCAACAGGACTGAACACCATGAACAGCTCTTTGGCAATGTTCTTAGCAGATGTGGTGCGTAAGTGAACTGCCTCAGGGTTACGAGTAGCATAATCCATGAATACAAGGATATGCTGATGACCCTGGGCAGACTTGGGGAGTGGACCCACAAGGTCCATGGCAATCCTCTCAAAGGGCACTTCAATAACGGGCAAGGGCACTAAAGGACTTCGGAAGTGGGGTAGTGGGGCTGTCATCTGACACACAGGACAGGATTGACAAAAATACTCAATATCTTTCTGTATCCCGGGCCAGTGAAACCTGTGTAACACCCTTTAAGTGGCTTTCTCAACCCCTAAATGACCTCCTAGCAAGTGCCCATGGGAAAGTTCCAACACCACCCATCTGTATGGCTTAGGGACCACCAACTGGTCAACAATTTCGTCATTCTTTTTATAGACACAATACAGTGCCTTGCAAAAGTATTCACCCCCTTGGCATTTTTCGTGTTTTGTTGCCTCACAACCTAGAATTAACATGGATTGTTTGAGGATTTGCATCATTTAATTTATAGAACATGCCCACAACTTTGAAGATATTTATTGTGAAGCAAACAACAAATAGGACAAAATAACAAAAAAGGTCAAATGCATAACTATTCACCCCCTAAAGTCAATACTTTGTAGAACCACCTTTTGCGGCTATCACAGCTCCAAGTCACTTTGGATAAGTCTCTATGAGCTTGCCACATCTTACCACTAGGATTTTTGCCCATTCCTCCTTGCAAAACGGCTCCAGCTCCTTCAATTTGGATGGTTTGTGCTTGTGAACAGCAATTTTAAAGTCTGACCACAGATTTTCTATTGGATTGAGGTCTGGGCTTTGACTAGGCCATTCCAACATGCTTACATGTTTCCCCTTAAACCACTCAAGTGTTGCTTTAGCAGTGTGTTTGGGGTCATTGTCCTGCTGCAAGGTGAACCTCAGCCCTAGCTTCAAATCACACAGAGAGTCGTACAGGTTTTGCTCAAGAATATTCCTGTATTTAGCACCATCCATCTTTCCCTCAACTCTGACCAGTTTCCCAGTCCCGACTGGTGAAAAACATCCCCACAGCATGATGCTGCCACCACCATGTTTCACTGTAGGGATGGTGTTCTTTGGGTGATGTGATGTGTTGGGTTTGCGCCAGACATGGCATTTTCTTTGATGGCCAAAAAGTTAAATTTTAGTCTCATCAGACCAGAGCACCTTCCTCCATACATTTTGGTAGTCTCCCACGTTCCTTTTCGCAAACTCAAAACGTGCCATTTTGTTTTTTGCTGAAAGTAATGGCTTTCTTCTGGCCACTCTGCCATAAAGCCCAACACTATGAAGCGTACGGCTTATTGTCGTCCTATGTACAGATACTCCAGTCTCTGCTGTGGAACTCTGCAGCTCCTCCAGGGTTACTTTAGGTCTCTGTGCTGCCTCTCTGATTAATGGCCTCTTGCCCAGGCCGTGAGTTTTGGTGTGCGGCCGTCTCTTGGCAGGTTTGCTGTTGTGCCATGTTCTTTCCATTTGGTTATGATAGATTTGATGGTGCTCCTAGGGATCATCAAAGATTTGGATATTCTTTTATAACCTAACCCTGACTTGTACTTCTCAACAACATTGTCCCTTACTTGTTTGGAGAATTCCTTGGTCTTCATGGCAGTGTTTGGTTAGTGGTGCCTCTTGCTTAGGTGTTGCAGCCTCTGGGGCCTTTCAAAAAGGTGTGTATATGTAAAGACAGATCACGTGACACTTAGAATGCACACAGTTTTGTATTTCTGAAAAATAGTTTTATATATATACTTTTCTAATTTTACTTCACCAACTTAGACTATTGTGTTCTGATCCATCACATATAATTCAGATTAAAAAAACATTGAACTAAAGGCTGTAAAATAGGTAAAAAGCCAAGGGGGTGAATACTTTTGCAAGGCACTGTGTGTGTATATATATATATATATACACATACATACAAACTCACACAAAAATGAAAACACACACACCCTGGAAGAATGGAAGAACAGAGGTTTACTTTGTATGTATGGGCAGATTTTTTTTTTTTTTTACTGTTAAAGCTCGAAAAATACAGAATAAACATCCCAGTAATAGCTGAAATATAACTGATACCTTCTGCTGGGGAAAAAGGAAGGTAAATATTTTAGCACATGCATAAATACATAACACATACACAAATATGAAAACACGCAGCCATTGGAAGAAAGGAAGTTGAGTTATTTTGTACTATAAAGGCTAGTAAAATGTGGAATAAAAGTTCCCTAAGATTTGATTCTAGCCAGCTCCATAGCTTGCTTCAGAAAATAGATGAACATGTTCCTAAAAGCACAAAACATAAATGGATAGCAATATGCCTGGGTTTAGATAAGCAATAAAGCCCAACTCAGGCCTCAGTTGACTTAGCAGGGTTATAGCAGTTATATATTAATTTGCATCAAAAGCAACCCCACGTTTTATTTAAATCCATCAAATCAACCTCCCCTGTAGTTCGGGGCTGCTCGGATGTTAGTTCTGCAGTTCTCACACCCCAGTATTGCAATCTTGTCTCTGCCATCCCTCTTCTCCTAGCCATTCACAGTACAAAGCATGGGGTGGGGTTAGTAGTGAATAGCTTGTATGAGAGGGAGGCTGAGAATTGACCACAGCTCTGGGGTCTATGATGAGACCTGCACTCATATGCAAGTATCCAAGCGGCCTGAAACTAAATCAGGAGCTGTACTAACCTGGCATATACAAGAGCAAGTTTGATTGATTCAAAAGAAAGCCTGCATAATGACTTTTCATGCAACCTTGGCTTTCTTGCGTAAACTACTAATCGCATCTACCACCCAACTCCAACCCGGGTAATGAGATGCACAAAGGAGAGATGTTTGAAGTCCTGCCTGGTCAGCAATCATAGCTGAATCAAAAGATACAGTATAAAACTGAGTGTAACCACCCAGGGACAGGAAGTGTGTTATTCACCGGGTTACTAAAGGAAAATAATGAAAATACGTTTGAAAAGGGAAAACTAAAAGCAGCCACCACATCTAAGGACTCTTAATTGGCAACATATTACATTTTTGTTTTTGGGTTTAGAAACACTGAATGAATTGCACAGTATGACCACAGGTGAACAACAAGGAAAAGCCACCAACTTTTGCAATGGAACAGCTTTCATTTCTAATTTATTTCTGTTTTTTTGTTTTTTTTCTAAAAATAATTTACATTTAAAGCATATGCAATCACTGCCTTTAAAATACAATGCTGTAATCAATGCTACCTCTGATGTTAACTTGAATTTGTCATTATTTTAATTGCTTCTCATCATTTTGAAACAAGCATGGATAATTTATTTGATTTGAAGAAATTAAAAGCTCATGTTGTTTCCAACTGTTATTTTTTATTAGTAGGATAAACAGAACATGTAATGTGGATTACTACTGCTCAAAGGCAACTTATTACACTTAGGCTGCATTTACATTATTGTGTTGTGGTAATGGAAGGCAATACGCACATTTTATTACATGGTACAACAATGCACAATAATGAACAGGTATATGTGTGTTGCAGTGCGCTGCCTATCATTTTGAATGACACTTCAATGCACATACTGTATATAGTGAGTCAAAACGCACTTGTGTTCTAGTGAACGGCAATACACTGATATGAATACTGTGCAAGCACTGTGGTGCACTGTTTGGTAAAAATAGTGCAGCTGCATTTTATATGCATTGAGGCAAGCTGACAGTCCATTGAAAATGGACAAGTTGTCTGAACACAACGCATCTCAATGCAAAAGAACACATGTTGATGTATGCACAAGTGGGAATGAGCACTGAAAGCAAATCTGTTAGCCAAAACAACTGTAGTTCTTATCTTGGAAATACAGATCAATTTATAAAAAAAGTCTGGCACACAGTAACAAATCCTTCAGCAAAGTGAATTTCCACCACATTCACTAAGCCTGCAAAGTGAACAGTCTATTTGCCTTTAGTAAATCAAGCCCTTGAAGTTAGGGCAGTGCAAAAGTTGGCACTTTTATCTTAGTGTGCCCAAGGTTCTGCAGAGGAAAACTAAAAGAGTTCTACAGGCTCAAAGTTTGCATTCTATGCATGAAGGTAAAAATCTTCTGCGTGTAACTCCCCCCTCCCCCAGCCCCCCCCCCAATACTTACCTGTGCTCTAGCTAGATCGAGCAATGTGCACGAGATCCTTGGCTCTCTGGGGACTATCCCTCCTCATTGGCTGAGACAGCAGCGGGAGCCATTGGCTCTCACTGCTGTCAATCACAGCCCGTGAGCCAATGAGGAGAGACAGTGTGTAAATGGACACACAGAGCCGTGGCTCAGGATCGAGCCTGCTCGGGTGCCCCCATAGTAAGCTGCTTGCTCTGGGGGCACTCAGCAGGAGGGAGGGGACAAGAGCACTGGCAGGGGACCCAAGAAGAGGGGGATCAGGGCTGCTCTGTGCAAAACCATTGTACAGAGCAAGTAAGTATAACATGTTTGTTACTTTAAAAAAATAAAAATTGACTTTAATATCACTTTAAGTGGTTGTAAAGGCTCAATGTTTTTTTTATAGAATAGAATGCATGAAGGTAAAAAAAAAACCTACTCTTTGCAGCAGCCCCCTCAATACTTACCTGAGCCCCATCTCTATCCACCAATGTGCACAACAGCCTGGCCTCTCTGTGGACTCTCCTTTCTCATTGGCTGAGACGGCAGCGGGGGCCAATGAGCCACAGCCACTGAGCCAATCAGGAGAAAGAGGGGGCGGGCCGAGCTGCTGCTCTGTGTGTAAATAGATATACACGTCGCTTTCTGGGTCGCAGCAAGAAGAGGAGGAGAGAACACGTGCGTCTGCTGTTTTTCCTCCCCGGCACCTGCTATGTTGGTCCAGGGCCCACAGATGGTCAAGCAGAGCCCGAATACATGGCAAGGGTGCTGGTACTGGGGGTGTGAGGAAGTAATTGAGCAGCAGCACAGCGCAAAAATGTTTCCACCTGATAGGCAGGAGTCTGCCTGTCAGTTTTACACACAATCCTGGTGGCTGCAGCCACCGGATTGTGTGTGAAACCCCCCACTATCAGGTCCATATGACTTATGGACCTGGCAGCTAAAGGGTTAAAAAAATTATACAGACGGGCGCCCCTCTAGGGAGGGTGCATGTAGGTACATACCTACAGTGCCTAATGGAAAATCCCAACCTGATTCTGGGGTTCGACTTTTAATGTGGCTGAAGGGGCATCACTTAGGGAAGGCATCAGGGGCAGTTAACCAGAGTATGAAACTGACAGGGGTGCAATATTACATTAGAAATAAATATATTTACAAATGCATTTGATGTCTGTATTTCTGGTTGACAAATAAACTGATTCTAACAGGAATAATATTTTACCTGTATTGTTACTGCCCTGGAAAATATATGATGCAAAAGTAGAATACAACTGAAAAAGATAGTTCAAATATACAAAAGGAGGCATAGACTAAGCTTCTTTGGAATGTTTCTAGGGATTTATTCCTAATTCCGTGGATAAGGGGCCCCCTTCCTTAGTAACACCTCTGGTGGTCCTTAGGACAAGAGGAAGTCTGCTTCTGAAGCCCACAAAATGTAACTGATTATCTACTAGTATTGTATAACTAGGGGAAGAAAAATATTAGACACTTGGGTTCCTTCAAGTAAATATCTCACTGCAAATACAAAGACAAATGGAACATATGATGACATTCTTCCATTCTGTTTATATACACACATTAGCAGTGTTTAGCCATCCTCTGTTACATTACATGGCTCAGCTTTCAGACTTGATAACATATTAACAAGGATAATTTATATTTGTACCCACAACATGTTTGTTACTGTTAAGGGATAACTTGTCTACAGAGAAATAAATCAAAGTTAATTTTCAACAAATCCTTGCCACTTGTTACAGTCAGGAAACCTACAATTGGGTTTGATCCCTTTCAGTTGAAAAATGTATTTCAGAAATAGTGAGGAAATAGGGAAAATTTAAATTTCAATAATCAGCATAATGTTCTAATACCAGCTGATTGGGCATTTTAAAACTTAAGGGATAGGGGGAGATTTACTAAAACTGGAGCACTCAGAATTTGGTGCAGATGTGCCTGGTAGCCAATCAGCTTCTAACTTCAGCTTGACTTCCGGACAGCCCATTACTTTAACATTATGTACCGCGGTTATGGCAGCAGCTAGCTTCCATAACCCTAGTATTTTTTTATACAGCGGGCGGTCTTCTTTCCGATAATAGTGGTCCCGGTGGCAGATTCGCCACGGGATCACTTTTAGAGGCAGTGGGAGATGTGATCCCCCTGCAGCCGCTTCCGGGTCGTCTCCGGAATTACTGGACCTTTTCAATAAGCCTGGAGCCGATCTGATCCTCTGTGTGGCTGGGCAGGAAGCTGAGTGAGGGCACAATAGCCCCCACTCAGCTCTATGGCCTTGGAAATCGGAGTGATGTCTGACGTCACTTCCGGATTCTGGCCTTAAAGGGATGATTTTTTTCATCTCTCAAAGGCTAAACAACTTCTTAAATGTGAGATTTTAGGTCTTTTTGATCCCAGATCTCACAATAAAAAGACCCTGTCATGATTATTTCATTTTACACTGGATGTTTACATTCCTTGTAATAAGAATAAAAGTGATACATTTTTTTAAAAAAAGGGATACTGTAAAAATAAATAGTAAAATAAGTAAAAAAAAAAAAAAAAATTAAAAACGAGTGTGGGCAGCTTTACTGACTCTGCCATACAGTCTGCTTGCTGTGGTGAATAATATCAGCTTAAAGTGACATTAACCTCAATTTTTTTAAAGTAATTTATGCAGGTGTGTTTCCCACACCACGTTCCAAATGCACTAGGTGTGTGATCTCCTGCAAGTGTCAATAGTTTCCTAACCATGGCCCAAATGCAAACTTCAAACACTGAGCGTCTGCCTGCACTGGATCGCATGGTACCCCCCCCCCCCCCCCGTAGAGATTCACTAACTAAACAGTAATGAAGTATGAAGAGTGCAGGTTTCAGGAGTACACTATGTACAGGGCGCAAGGCTCAGGGGTGTGCTACGTACAGGGTGCAGGGTTCAGGAGTGTGCCATGCACAGGGTACAAGGCTCAGGAGTGCACTATGTAAAAAGTGCAGGGTTCAGTGCACCATGTACAGGGTGCAAAGCTCAGCAGTGCGCTATGTACAGGGTGCAGGTTTCAGGTGTGCACTATGTACAATTAAGATATTTGCCAGCCCACCACAGATCTTCAAGTCCAAAGGTTTTTTATTAATGTATGATCACATCACAAAGAGGAGAGTGCTACTATGTACAGGGCGCACTACTCAGACATATGCTACATACAGGGTTCAGGGCTCAGGAGTGCGCTGTGTATGGGGTACAAAGTTCAGGAGTACGCTATGGGCAGGCCGCAAAGCTCAGGAGTGAGATATGTACAGGGTGCAGAATTAAGGAGCGCACTGCCAGGAAAGGAGCCTGTCATCTGTACAGACAGAACCTAAGCTTCCGTGTGGAAGTGACAGCAGTAAATGGTGTCTAGCAAGGGTCTAGCACCTGAGGTTGCAGAACTCTATTCCGGCACATTCCGCAGGAAAAAAGCCCTGGGTACAATCCTGACTTCAGAGATTCAAAGACTTTTAATTTGCTACATTTGTAGAGAGTTTTTAAAAAGTACACTTAAAGGAGTTCTATGGTCAAAGCATACACTTTAATTTTAAAGCAGCAGCATTGTAATAGCAATACAAACAATAGTTATATTTGACAATTCAAGCTTGCTTCAAAATCTCCTTTCATTTTGTGAGTGCTTCCTGTCTGTTGGCCATTGCTTTTCACAAAGTCCTGGACTCCCTTCATGCGTTTCAGCTTCTCCTTTGCTTGGTTTACTTTTAATTTCTAAGGACTACATATCCCATGGTCATAAGTGTGCACAGCCTATTGCATCAGGGTGTGCATCCCAAAGCTCAATCACACACGTCTTTCTCTGCAGCCTCAGCTGCAATGGACAGTGAATGGATGGGAAGTGCTCTGTGCTGAGCGGCTTCCTGTTCATTCACCAACTGAAGCATAGTAAACACAGTTTACTATGTACAAACACTACGGGGTGGGGGCGCTAACACAGGGGAAGCCCAGGCAGTAGGGGGAATCTTCACCACACGTTGTGATTAGGGTGTACCCAGGCACACCTGGCAAACCCCCTGCGCACACCTAGTCCCATGGTACCTTGCTGCCTGCAAGCAGAGATTCCGGTACTGATTTTACCTCCTGAAACTCCTCCTCTGTAGTTCAGAAGGCAGGCTCTGTGAAATGTGTGACACAGCAGTGCCTACCCACAGGGCATAGTGAATTTGTGTTACACAAATTAAGTAAATGTGTAGGGATCTTCACAAAGTAAGTTTACAAACTTCAGGATCATTCAGATTATTATTAGAAGGCTAGAAATATTTGAAATACAATGTGGAAATGAACACATTGTTTTACATTTTGAAGATAGATAGAAGTCTGGCCTTTATAAGTGCTGCAGCATCAATTATGTCTGTAAGGGAGGGAGTTTTTGGTATTGACCAAACATAATTAAAATGCACTGGGAAAAAAATGGGTTTACCGTTGTGACCTGCAATGTCGAGGAAACAAAACAATGACAAGTTTATTTTTTTCTGCAACTGTAAGGAAAATTCCACTCATACAGCTATTTCCATTGTCTTGCCTCAGAGTTACTAAGAAATAGTGAAAGCACAGGAGTGACAAAGCAATTTAAGAGCCATGTTTTATTGTGTCTTAGAAAATGAACTACTTGGAACATAATTTCTGTTTGTTCACAACCATCATTCCAGACAAAGCCATATGTGTGTTTTGTAAGGTACAAACAAAATAAAAAAAATACCAGTGGTCAATTTTTCCCATTAAGCACAACAGCAAATCTATAAGATGAATGCTATCAATGCGTGTGGCAAGTTAAAATGTAACTAAAGATACTTTTTTTTATTCTGGATGAAGCAAAGGAGGGTTATAACCCTTGTCAGATTTTTTTTTGCCATCTGTGTCCCATTGGGGAGATTTCCCTTCACTTCCTGTCCCATAGTCAAAACAGGAAGTGAGAGCAAATCCCTTCAAAGTGAGGGAATCCCGCAGTGTCACCAGAACTTTTCTGATGTCAACCCAACATTTCGGATTTTCTTTTACTTTCTTTCACTTTTTGTTTCAATATTTTTTTTGAAAATTTTTACAATAGGGTCCACAACACAGGTGGAGCATATCAAAATATAAACATTTGGGATTTTCTTTTACTTTCTTTCACTTTTTGTTTCAATATTTTTTTTTTAATTTTTACAATCGGGTCCACAACGCAGGTGGAGCATATCAAAACATAATTGAATATTATACTACCAGTTATTTCTGACACAAAGGGATGCCATATAGGTTAGTAATTCAACATAAAAGAAAATGGGGATTCTCATAGAACAAGCAGCAGTCCCACTCAGAACCCCCCCCCCCCCCTCCACGAGGGGAAACATTATTAGAACCCATAGTTTGCCACCACCCGCCAGGATGGGCCGTGAGTATACAGAATGTGCAACCACAAATGGAAGCAACACAACAAAATGAAAAGGGAAGTGCAAATCCAAGAAAGAAAAAGGGAAGGGGGAAGGGGGGAGGGGGAATTAGAAGGAAGAGAAGACCAAGAAAGGAAAGGAGATCATAGAGATTCTCTGGGGTGTAGAAGACACCTTGCCAGTAGCCAGATTATTTACATCAATATCAAAATAGCATAACCAAAAAAATAATCTTAGGGGTCCAGTGCTATGTTTACACCTTCCTCAACTCTTTGCAGAAGTCCGATACGCTTCCTGCTATGTCATACCTATAGCTCTGCAATCAGCAGGGAGTATGAACTTTGCTGATTGGAGAGCTCTATCTCTAACTCAGCAGGGGGAACCTCTACAGAGAGATCACTGCTTTCACACAGAGAGAAAGGGTCTTTCTCTGCAGCATGCAGGTAGAGGACATGATTTTCTACTCAGGCTAGTGACCCAAACTGACACCATTATAAATCAAATCAAAAGTTCAATTTGTCTTTAGGTCTTTCTCACACTATAGGCAAATATTCTCTACTGGGCAGCCTGGTCCAATGCAGTCCTAATGCTCAGTCAGGACAAACTGATTTGTTTCTTACATGTTCAGCTCACAACACTGTTCAGAAGTGTGAACTGAACAAATTGGACACATGTCACACCAGAAGCTGCGGTAGGACATTTACTTCAGAGCACACACCAGCAGCTGCAAACAGGATGTGGCTGATGGTGTGAACAATGGTGTGAACGAGTTTGATGTTAAAAACTGGGGTTATGGCAGCAGCTAGCTGCCATAACCCTGGTATTTTTTATTTTTTTTAATCAAAACTTTTTTATTATTTGTTATAACAGAAAGTGTTCATACATCCAAACATATATAAGGGGCATATCAAATGATACAATGCATCTATCACTTATAAGGATTAGACAGTAGTCAGACACATTGTGCATAGTAAAAAGTATCCCAATCACTTTCTGTCATGAAACCACCATATATAACATACAACTAGGAAACTCAACACTTGTTTATGGGATATAGTAAGTCAGGAAAAAGACATTCTTTACAGCTTTCAAATGCAACAAAGTGAGTACCCATTAAACAAAAAAGAGCAAAAAGAAGAGAGAACCTTTTGTGACTGTCGTGGTAGAGTCGTAGAAGTCTATCCATCATTAGCTGTTGTGGGGCTATACTAGAGTTATCCAACCAAGGCTGCCAGATAAGATTAAACTTTGACGCAGCATTCCTATTAAGGCTAGACCAGTTGTTCCCTGAGAAGAAGGGAATTCACAAAGGCAACCCATTGTTTTTTGGTAGGCAAGATAGATGCTATCCAGTGGCGGGCTATAAGCTTTCTAGCCAGGTACAGTAACTTAATTATCATGATATAAACCCTTTGGATGCATTTCAACATCAATTGTTCCTAGAAGGCACACCAAAGGAATTGAAGCTATAGGCACCTGGACTAGATCAGAGATGAGCTGCAATACGTCAGCCCAATAGCATTTACGTTTTGGGCATCGCCAGATCATATGAATAAAGTCACCCTGATGCACCTTACACTTTGGGCACAGGGGAGAATCTTTCTGGCCCCATTCATATAATCTCTCGGGAGTCCAATAGTCTCTGTGCAGGATAAACAATTGTGAAAGCTTATGGAAGGCCGAGACAGAAACTACAGGAATTGATTCCAAAGCCATATCCCACTGGTTCCCATCTATAACCCCAATGTCAGTCACCCATTGAGTCCTGCATTTCAGAGAAGCATGATCCTGAATGGAAGACAAGAGTGCTAAATACACCTCAGATATCTGAGCTGAATATATTGATAAAAGCACTTGGAAGATAGTTTGAATTTTGTGCACAACTGAGCAAATGGCTTCAACACATCACCAGTATACAGCTGTGGAAAAAACCAAACCCCTTTTTGCCTCCATGTAGAAAATCCTTGTAATTTGTTCATTTCAGGGTATTTTGGATTATTCCACAGAGGGTTGAACCCTAAATGGCCCTTAACAGACAATGCCTCTCGAGCTGCTTTCCATACTTTCCTAAGGAGAGGAAGAAGGGGGTATACTCGGCAGATCCATCTCTACAGTATATGGGAGCCAGCTTTTAAACTAGGGCTAGACAAAGTCACCAGTTGTACTATAGGATATAGGAAGTTATTATCGTGCCCCAGCCAGCACACTGTTGTATTTGGGATGCCAAAAAGTACATTCTAGAGTGAGGAACTGCTAGTCCTCATATGTCCTTTAAAAACTGCAAAGTATACAGCCTAATCCAAGCTTTTTTCCATCTCCAGATAAGATCACGGAATTGGGAGTCAATATGCTTAAACCACTTATTAGATACCCACATTGGGGAGTTGTGAAAAATGTACAAGAGCTGTCGGGCCAAAATAATCTTTATCAAATTCACCCTACCCACTACCGAGAGGGGGAGCTTACACCAACTGAGACCCTTCGCTCATTACCTATCTAGTAATGGACCCAAATTCAATTGAAGGTAGTCAGAAGGATTGGGGGACACCATCACGCCAAGGTATCGGAACTAGTTAGCAAAGGCATTCTGACTAGCACCGGATGGCAGGGGTTCTGTCAAGGGGTCAAGGGGCATTAAGATGGATTTGGAGCAATTAATGGTAAATCCTGAGAACTCACCAAACTTAGTAATAGTCCCCATCAATGTATGTATCAGCAGTAGGTTAAGGCATCATCCTGGTATTTTTTTTTTTTACTATAGGCGATTCTCTTTCAGATAAAAGTGGTCCCACGGGTAGATTCGCTATTGGATCGCTTTTATTACTGGGCTTACCTGACCGATCGGTAAAGCCCGGGAGTGATCCGGCGCTGGTGGTAGCTAGGTACAGAGAAGAGTGAGGTCAAGATGGCCACCACTCATCTCTATGTCCTTGAAGTACAGGATCAATGTTATGACGTCACTTCTGGTTCCTGGGTCATAGTAAACAACTCTTTTTTTTTATCTTCATAATAATGTTGTTTTTTTAATCTTTTGCTTTTAACGGTAAATGAGAGCTGTGGGTTCTTTTTGACCCCATATCTCTCACTAAAGAGCACTTGTAATGCTTATTTTAATTATAGGGGATGTTTACATTCCTTATAGGAGGAATAAAAGTGATAAAAAATAAACGGACAGTGTAAAAATAAAAAATAAAAAGTAAAATAAATAAGACATTTTTCTTTTAAATCGCTCCATCCCTCCGTGCTCAAACGCACAAGTGAATGCATACGAATCTAGATATCTTTTTACTCAGCGTAAGATCATCTTTCATAGTTGACAATAATTTTGATTATCTATGGTGTTTTTTCACACTAAATGTCAGTAAAGTGTATTTTTTCCCAAAAAGTTGCATTTGAAAAAACACTGCACAAATACTGTATGACATATAACATTGCAACAATCGCTATAAAGTCTTTGGTTCTAAGTAATTTTCTAGCAAAAAATACTGATTTAAACTTTTAAATAAAAAGTTTCACGCGCACAAATGAATGCATACGTAAGTCATGCAAGCATATGTAAACTGTGTTAAAACCACACATGTGAGGTATCACCACGAATGTTAGAGTGAGAGCAATAATTCTAGTGCAAGACCTCCTCTGTACCTCTAAACAGGTAATCTGTAAACATTTTTAAAATGTCACCTATGGAGATTTTTAGGTACCGTAGTTTTATGCCATTCCAAGAGTGTGCACAATTTTAAAGCATGACATGTTGTTAGGTATCTATTTACTCTGCATAACATCATCTTTCATAGTTTACAAAAAATTGGGTTATCCATGGTGTTTTTTCACATTAAATGTCATTAACCACTTCAGCCCCAGAAGGATTTACCCCTTTAACCACTTCAATACAGGGCATTTTCACCCCCTTCCTGCTCAAGCCAATTTTCAGTTTTCAGCGCTGTTACACTTTGAATGACAATTGCACGGTCATGCAACACTGTACCCAAATGACATTTATATCATTTTTTCTTCACAAATAGAGCTTTCTTTTGGTGGTATTTGATCACCTCTGCGGTTTTTATTTTTTGCGCTATAAACAAAAGAAGAGCGACAACTTTGAAAAAAAGACAATATTTTTTACTTTTTGCTATAATAAATATCCCAGTTAAAAAAAAAATAAATTTCCTCAGTTTAGGCTGATATGTATTCTTCTACATATTTTTGGTAAAAAAAAATCACAATAAGGGTATATTTATTGGTTTGCACAAAAGTTATAGCGTCTACAAAATAGGGGATAGTCTTATGGCATTTTTATTATTTCATTTTTTTTTTACTAGTAATGGCGGCGATCTGCGATTTTTATCGTGACTGTGACATTGCGGCTGACAGACCAGACACTTTTGACACCATTTTGAGACCATTGGCATTTATACAGCGATCAGTGCTATACAAATGCATTGATTACTGTATAAATGTCACTGGCAGGGAAGGGGTTAACACTAGGGGGCGATCAAAGGGTTAACTGTGTGTCCTAGGGAGTGATTCTAACTGTAGGGGGCGGGGACTCACAAGGGGAGGAGACCAATCGGTGTTCCTCTGTACTGGGAACACACGATCGGTCTCCTCTCACCTGACAGGACGTGGATCTGTGTGTTTACACACACAGATCCACGGTCCTGCTCGCTTAATTGGCATCGCGGCCACCAGGCATCTGGGAAGCCCAGGACGTCATATGACGCTCTCCCAGGATGGGAGATCCCTCCTGCGGACGTCATATAACTACATGCGGAATGTGAAGTGGTTAATGACCAGGCCATTTTTTGCGATACAGCACTGCGTCGTTTTAACTGACAATTAACTGGCAGATGCCCGTTCTGCTCTCTGTGGAGCAATCGGGGGTGGCCGGCGGACATCGCGGGTGGCCGGCGGACATCGCGGCCCCGGCGCCGTGCACGTGCCCACTGTATCTATTACACGAAGCGTCATACCGGTACGGCAATTCACGCAATAGAGCCGCCCTGCCGCAGTATAACAGCGGCGGCTGGTCGGCAAGTGGTTAAAGTGAATTTTTTCCCAAGAAATTGCGTTTGAAAGACCACTGCACAAATACTGTGTGACATATAATATTGCAACGATCGCCATTTTATTCTCTAGAGTCTCTGGTTCTAAGTATATTTCTAGCAAAAAATACTGATTTAAATTTTCATACAAAAAGTTCCAGAAAAGGCCTGGTCAGCAAGTGTTACCATTAGTGTTGTTCCATAACCAAGGACTTCTATTGTAGTTGAGCTTCTAGTGCTTTCAAGCTGAACTACTGGCAATATTGCTTTATTCACCAGGTAAGGCCTTGAATATCTACAAGCCCTAATAAAATGATTTTTATAGACATCCAGAGTTTGTTTCTACTGTATCTTTTTATTGTTCCAATTTTTGTTACTGAATACGGTAATTAATATCATTCCACATGTAGCAAAATGTCATACAACGTTATTCTACGAGAAGAGACTCCCTGCAGAACGAATAATTAAGATACAACAACAGATAACTGTATTACATGGTAAATATCAAGGGGATCTGTGGTATTTAACATCAACTGAATACATTCCTTTACAATGCTAGAAGCAAAGAAAACAAGCTGAGAAAGTAGTTTCATAAAGAGGTGGGGCAAGGAATTAAAATGACCCTCATAATCAGACAAATAAAAAAGGAAAAGTGACAGGTAGAAGAAGAGAAGAATCCTGGGGAGACCTGAAATTGAAATCTATTCCCAGAAGGTGTGCCTGAATGATGGTGGATCCAAGGGAACCACACGCTTTGTTTACCATTTAACATACTTAATAATTAGTTGTTAATCATACACCAGTTCCAACTTCACCAAATCATAAATAATCTTACCCTCTATATAATAAAACCATGCACTTGTGCAGAAAAAGCTTAAATATAAAAATATATAAATTCTCAAAACAGTGTTAAGAATACATTAAAATGAGAGGGTAAGCCTGCAAACACCGTAGAAGATATCCTTTGTATAATTAGAGTCTTGTAATATTGGGTTGCGCTCAACCCAAACCCTGTCCACCAAGCTAATAAGAAATGATAGTGCACATACCTCTATTACATAAATAGTGAATCTATACCTTGTGTGGATTTTAAACAAACAGTGTAATCAACAATATATACAAAAAGGGAGAACAATCTCCAAATGCTGTGAGTCCAGATTAGGAAACAGGGAAAAGCAAACTCCAAATCCAATATATTGAGTGCCGTGGAAAGGATTTGAGGTGCACTTTGATTTAAGATCCAGAAGGTTTAGTGAAGACACACATAAGCACCTTCACCCAAAGTGACAGATGAAATGCTCGCTTACTGACTCCACATGACCCCCTTTTCAGGGTGGTCATAACACGCTTTTTTGGGCGTTTTGGTGTGGACACCAAATCTCCACTATGGACACTCCTCAATGAATCCGAGACACCACCGTTCACCAGTGGCAACGATGTACTGAACCCAATTAATATTGCTGATTTAACAACTCTGGCTTTAACCGTCTCTCTCTGATTTTGTGGCTGTCCCTGACGCTTCAGTTTTTGGAGCTGCTTCTTCATTCCTATTTGTTGCTGCTTAAGGCTGTCTCAGTCACTTCTGAAGAAAGGACTGGAGCTGATGTCCTTGGATTTCATTGGTTTAAAAAAGCAGTCAGAAAAGCACAAGAAGAATGAAACCTTAAGCAGTCTCATGTAACATGTCCCTAGCATAAGACTGTTTTCTAAAGCATGTCTCCAATCTCCGACAACTTCTATAGTACGTTTGGTCATGCGTGACCTCTGATCTCTTGTAGCATAGATGCAGTCTCTAATCATCTTGTGAATGTACAGTAATTCAAAAGCAACTTAAAGAAAGGGGCTATAACCCACGAACAAAACCTAGAAGTAAAAATATAGCTCTTTACAGAGATCGGGCGTGGATGATTCAGAATAGTATTACAAACAAACACAAACAGTGTAGTGATTTTAATAAAAATAAAGTTAACTTTGTTACTACATTTTCTTTAGAGTACAACAAAATTGTTGCAATTCTTAAAGAACATCTTCCCATCCTATATGCTGACAAGGATCTGTATAGTGCCATTAAGGGGGGTTGTAATTTCTCTAGTAGAAGGGCCCCCAGTCTAGGTAGTAAGCTGTCACCTAGTTTGTTTTGCTCTCAGAAGCTAAACAAACCACAGACTTGGCTTTCCACTATAGGATCCTACATGTGTGGCCATAATACCTGCAGGCAGTGCCATAGACATAAAAAAAGTACCTCTCAGTTTTTTCCTTTTCTACTAAGAAAACATATACTATCAAACAGTATATTAATTGTAATTCTAAATCGGTGGTTTATGTAATTCAATGTAGTTCCTGCAACCTGTAATATGTTGGTTGTACTATACGCCCATTGAGAGTTAGAATCTCGGAACATCTGAATGACACTACAAATACTAATGCTAAAAATATTTCAAATGTGTCAAAACATTTCCGAGAAGTACACCATGGCAAACCATATGGCTTGAATGATAGGATGGACATAACTCTTTTCTTAACATAACTATATTGTTTTCATACATTCGTTGGAACAGTGGCAGAACATGTTTTATTTGTTTGTGATATGTCCTTCACATGCCTGTTGTGTCTCTTTCTTTTTTTTCTCCATGTGTTTTTAATTGATTTGATTGTTTCTGATCAGGATGCACCCGTCCCATTTGGAGGGCTTACTTTGTTATAAATATCAATTTTTAAATCAAACATGTATGCTTTCATATATATATATATATATATATATATATATATATATACACACACACACACACAGTTGTGCTCATAAGTTTACATACCCTGGCAAAATGTTTGATTTATTGGCCATTTTTCAAAGAATATGAATGATAACACAAAAACTTTTCTTTCACGCATGGTTAGTATTTGGCTGAAGCCATTTATTATCAATTGACTGTGTTTACTCTTTTTAAATCAAAATGACAACAGGAACTGTCCAAATGGCTCTGATCAAAAGTTTACATACCCTGGTGATTTTGGCCTGATAACATGCACACAAGTTGACACAAAGGGGTTTGAATGGCTATCAAAAGGTAACCATTCTCACGTGTGATCTGTTTGCTTGTAATTAGTGTGTGTGTAATAAAAGGTCAATGAGTTTCTGGACTCCTGACAGACCCTTGCATCTTTCATCCAGTGCTGCACTGACGCTTCAGGATTCTGAGTCAAAAGATTTGCGGGAAAAGGTAGCTGAACTGTATACAACAGGAAAGAGATATAAAAAGATATCCAAGGAATTGAGAATGCCAATCAGAAGTGTTCAAACTCTAATCAAGAAGTGGAAAAGGAGGGGTTCTGCTGAAACCAAACCACGGTCAGGTAGAACAACTAAAATTTCAGCCACAACTGCCAGGAAAATTGTTCAGGATGCACAGAAAAACCCACAAATAACTTCAGGTGAAAGACAGGACTCTCTGAAAACATGTGGTGTGGCTGTTTCAAGATGCACAATAAGGAGGCACTTGAAGAAAGATGGGCTGCATGGTCGAGTCGCCCACTTACAATTTGCCAAACAGCACAGAGACAAGGCTCAAACCTTCTGGCACAGTCATTTGGAGTGATGAGACCAAAATGTAGCTTTTTGGCCACAACCATAAATGCTTCATTTGGAGAGGAGTCAACCAGGCCTATGATGAAAATACACCATTCCTATTGTGAAACATAGAGGTGGATCGCTAATGTTTTGGGAATGTGTGAGCTACAAAGGCACAGGAAATTTCGTCAAAATTGACAGCAAGTTGAATGCAGTATGTTACCAACAAATACTGGCGAAACATTTGCATTCATTAGCCAGGAAGCTGCGCATGGTATGTACTTGAAAATTCCAATTAAATTACACACAGGTGGACTCTATTTACTAATTAGGTGACTTCTGAAGGCAATTGGTTCCACTAGATTTTAGTTAGGGGTATCAGAGTAAAGGGGGCTGAATACAAATGCATGCCACACTTTTCACATATTTATTTGTAAAACATTTTGGAAACCATTTATCATTTTCCTTCCACTTCCCAATTATGTGCCACTTTGTGTTGTCTAGCACATAAAATACCAATAAAATACATTTAAGTTTTTGATTGTAACATGGCAAAATGTGGAAAATTTCAAGGGGTATGAATTATTTTTCCAGGCACTGTAAGTTCACAATCACTGACCTAGAGAGTCTATCTTCTCCCTGTCCCATGGCCCCACTGCAGTCAGTGTCACTCCATCGCACCCTTAGTATCCAGTATCTTCCTGTGACTCCATTGCACTCTAGCAGCACTCTAACAACACTCATTAGATTCCTGAACTGACCCTTTCTCCCTGGATATGGACCCCTATTCGTGACAACCAGATTTACTTTTTTTGTCACCTCTGCCCATCCCTACTTACCATTTTAAAGTGAACCTGTGCTCAGACCATGCACATTAAACTCTTTACATATGCTGAATAAGCAGTAAAAACACTTTGAAGCAAGCCCCTATTTACCCCTGTAGCTAAAGGCAGGAGAAATTAATCCTAAAATGTCACAACAGAGGTACTGAAATGTGTAAATTAACAACAGTATTACAGATCATTGCTACACCAGTGACAATGTCACCAGACCAGTGTAGCCAGTAACAATGTTCTTGATCACTAGCCACACCAGTGCCAGTGTCACCAGAGCCAGTACAGCCATCAACAGTGTCCCTGATTGACACTAAATCAGTATCACTAGAGCCATTGTAGCCAGTAAAAGTCTTCCTAATCACCGCCACACCAGTGCAGTGTTGTCTTTGCCTGCAGCCTGTACTGACCCTGGTCTGTTTATTGACCACACTTCTACCTGCTGTTTGAACCTATTCTTTACCTGTTTGCTGCCTGTGTCTCTGCCTACTGCCTCAACTGACCTATCTGCACAACCCACTGATTATGTTCCTGTAAGATGCCAGTGCCAGGCATCCCCTGTGGACAGCTGCACTCCTGAAACCACAGATAATCTTTGGATTTTCTTTCTTCAGCCTCATGTACTTCCTGGCCAGTGAACATGGCATTCCTGGGGCAGCCACATACCAGTAGGCTAGGCTTTCTTGACTTATAGAAACAGGAACTGCTATAGGTGACACTACACTAAGCTATATTCCCTAATCACTCATACAGAGGCGACCATTACATTACACTGTTTTTTTTGGGTGGTTGAGTTTTGTGATACACAAGACACAATGTCTAATACATAATCAGTCCAAATATTGAAAAAGTCTCACGCGTGCTATCCCCATACTCAGGAGAAGTAGCAGAAAGTGTTTTGAGGTGAAATTCTAAGTATGACCCTGCTTTGTGTGAAAATGATCTTATTAAATTGACAACTATGTGTAAAATGTTGCAAAAAATCTTCAAAAAACTTACAATGCCTCTTAGAAAATACCTCAAGGTGTTTGCTTACAAAAACGTGGTAATTTTGTGAGTGTATCCACTGTCCTGGTGTTCCAGGGCCTCCAAAAATGTGGTATGTATTCAGGAAATTAGATGCATAATTTATTCCCCTAGAAAGCCTATAGGTGCTCCTTGGACTTTGGACCTCTTTGTGTGGCTAGGCTTTTAATAAGTCTCACATATGTGGCATCAATAAACAAAATAAATCTGTGCTAGGCGATGATAACCAAAAGAATCAAAATTATCCAGAAGCAGTGATTGAATGCAAAAACAACAAAAAAGTGTATACATCTACATAAAACGTGTTGCGCTTCCCCTTTAAATATATATGAAACAACAAAAGTGCAATTAATAACCAAAATTTGCCATAGCTCAATACATAGTGCCTCAATAAGTATATACTGGTGAACAAATCAGTGAATAAAATGCATTCATATAAAATAATGTCTCAGAACACTAAAATTACAAATATATTAATATGCTGTAGTTCAGGGGTATGGAATTAAAATTCACAGAGGTCTGGTCAGTAAAATTTTCTTTCAGCAGGGGTCCGAGTCTCATATTTGTGCTATGACCCAGATCTTTCATATCACAGACCCTCTCCCTCCGTACATTGCAGTTTCAACTTTACATCACAGCGCCTCTTTATATCACAGCCCTTTTCACATCATAGTCATTCTTTTACACCACAGCACCCCCTTTTTATACTGAAGAACCCCCCCCTTTTTTTACATCACAGTGCCCATCTTTATATCACAGTAGCCCCCTCCCCCCTTTTACAACACAGCCCCCTTTTACATTACCTCACAACCCCACTTTGCATTAAAGTGCCCCCCTTTACAACACAGCATCCTCTTTACATCACAGCACTCTATTTTACATCTGTTATATAAAGGGAATTGAGATGTAAAGAGGAGGGCTGTGATGTGAAGGGGTTACAGGAGACACTGATGTGAAGGTGAGGGGAACTGTGATGTGCAGTGAGGGCTGAGGACACTGATGTAAAGGAGGGAGGCCAGAATACCTGAAGGTGCCCCTTGGAATTTGGGTCTCCCTATGTGACTAGGCTGTGAAAAAGTCTCACATGTGTTATTGACAAAAGACAGCTCTATCTGTCTCGCAAAAATGACATATAATTAATTTGGGTACAGTGTTGCATGCCAGAGTAATTGTCATTTAAAGTGTCACAGCGCTGAAATCTGAAAAATGGCATGGGCAGGAAGGGGGTAAAACAGTCCACTGTGCAAGTCCATAGTCTGAGTACAATATAAGCACTATAAGCTTATTGTAATTCTAAGAATTACTGCACATTATATAGCAATTATTGTACATTATTTAGATTTATGGAAATAAAATTTATAACACAACGTATATATAAAAATTATTAGTATGCAAAGCATACTTAATTTTTATGCCTACGGGTTTAAGTGCAATGGTTTTGATCATATTAAATAAAATGTCTGTAAAACTGAATTGACTAATTAGGAAAACTTGTTTATTATACAGTGCGAATACTTTTTTTGGTTGAACCAAGTATTCTAAAAATACATCTAATAGCTTATATTAAGTAATTGTTCTCCCTAGTGTTCCTTCCTTTTAAAATTTTGCCTTCTTGAATTACCAGAACTATAAAATAAATTACTTGAGGCAAATAATCCTCTTCCACAAAAATTTAATTGATCAGCCAAGGTCAAATACTCAAACTGATATTACACGGTAGCAAATTTTGCACTGTAAGGATCTACTGTATGTTTCATCTGTCAACCATTATTCTCAGCAAATTAAAGAGGTTTATTAATGTTTTAATTTTTGAACATTAATTTTATAGGTGTCTATTAGGACTACAATGTTGAAAAATGATAGAATTTTTTTAAAAGTAAATAATCAGAGACATTGGGTATAACCAGGATTCGGTACACCCAAATAACAAAAAAATGATTTCTTTCTGTTTGCAATAAACTTACAACCAGGGCCAGAACAGGAGGGCAGAGGGGATACGTGCCCTGGCACACAGTTATAACATGGAGTGGGAAGACACCAGTGCCCTCACTAGAGCCGAGCACCTATGAGCTGCACATGCAAGCAGACATACAGCCCTGTATGAAGAGGATGCCCAGCAATGGACTGAGAACACTCACTTCTCCTAACAAATCCACCAAGGATTCTCAGCAGCACCCTCTGTCACTTTCATCGCTTTTGTTATTACTCCAACTTGCCTCCCCTTGGCTGTCCGGACCCCCCCTTCCCCCTTCTGCCCTGTCCTGTAGCTACAATACAATCGTTTTACACCCTGCCAAGAGGATACAGACTGGTAATTTGTGGTAGGATCACCCCAATGTCCTGTCCTATAGTGCAGATACAATCACTGTTAACCCTGCAAGGGGCACGAAATGTTCATTGGTGGGCTGTTGGGTAGTTTTTATATATTAGATTTTATTAGATATTTTGCAAGGGTTACACACAAAGCACATAGCCAGGAACAACATGTTCCCATGTATCCCTATGTTAAAAGAACAGTGATTAAAACAACCTCTAAATCAATTCGTACAAGCTTGAAATAGAGTTAGTATAGGTGTGTATTTCTACCTGTTCTTTCATATCTTCTATATTGTGCTACCCCAGAAAAGTAAAGAATGAGAAAAAGCAGGAAAAAAAAAGAGGTAAGAAAAAAAAAAAAAATATATATATATATATATATATATATATATATATATATATCTAGCAACACATACACATACAGAAAATACAAATATCTGGGAAGCCGCCTTCACAACCACAAAGCCACCAACCTAGGTCCCCACCACACATGTAGATAATGACTTTTCACAAATAGGATCTCATCATATCAGAGCTCAGGAAATCATTCCAGGGTGCCCACAAAGCCATGTACTTATGGTAATGTCCCTGTATACTCACTGATATTTCCTCCATTCTCTTTAATTGGTTCAATTCAGCTACCCAGTCTTTAACCACTTCAGCCCCGGAAGGTTTTACCCCCTTAATGACTAGAGCATTTTTTGTGAAACGGCACTGCGTCGCTTTAACTGACAATTGCGCGGTCGTGCAACGCTGTACCAAAACAAAATTGACATAATTTTTCCCCACAAATAGAGCTTTCTTTTGGTGGCATTTGATCACCTTTGCGGTTTTTATTTTTTACAAACAAAAAAAGAGCAACAATTTTGAAAAAAAATACTTTTTTTTTTAACTTTCTGCTATAATACAGATTAAAAAAAAAACCAATGAATTCATCAGTTTAGGCCGATATATTTTCTACACATTTTTGGTAGAAAAAAAAATTGCACTAGGCGTATTGATTGGTTTGCACAAAAGTTATTGCAATTTTTAGCAGGACTGCGACCTTGTGGCAGATTAATCTGACCCCAAATGACACTTTTTGGGGACCAGTGACATTATTACATTGATCAGTGCTATAAAAATGCACTGATCAATTTAAAAATGACACTGGCAGGGAAGGGGTTAACACTAGGGGGCGATCAAGGGGTTAACTGTGTTCCCTCATTGTGATCTAACTGTAGGGGGGTGGGCTTACTGAAACATGATAGAGATCACTGCTCCAGATCACTGGGAGCAGTAGATCCCTGTCATGTCACTAGGCAGAATGGGGAAATGCCTTATTTACATAGGCAGTTCCCCGTTCTGCCTCTCCTCACAGCGTTCGCGGGCCGCCGGCGGACATCGAGTCCGCGGGACCCGCGAGCACACTTCCGCAGTGCGCGGCGGGCACGTGCGCACCTGATATCCTGCTTTTACAGACTGACGCACAGGTACGTCAGTTTGCACAGGAGAGCCATTCTGCCGACGTATATATCGGCGTGAGCCGATCGGCAAGTGGTTAATAGTGGGAGCATCTTGTGTGCTTCAGTGATTGGGTATAAGGGTTCGTGCTGCAGAGATAAGGGAGGGGAGGGGCCTGGGTATAAAGAAAGTAAAGATATTTCTGGAGACTCCTGATAAGGTGTGTCAATGACAGAAGAGCAGATTTGGAACACAGACTCCCAGAATGCTTTGATCTGGGGCAGGTCCACCATATACGGAGCATTGTGCCTACATCTCTTCCGCAGCGCCAACACTCCTCAGGATAAATCGGAGATATTCTTTGTAGCTTCGCTGTACATCTATACCATCTAGTTAATATTTTATCATTCTTTTCTTGCATATAAGTTGAAGAGCTAGATTTAAAAGTTAACAAGAAAACTTTCTTCCATTCTTCTCCAGTAATCATAAGACCCAATTCTCTCTCCCAGTCTCTAATGTAGTACTGGCCTATGGAAAATGCATGAGATAGGAGTACTATCCATACTATCCAATACTATATATCTTGGAAACAGTACAAGAGCACACTGTAAGTCCACTGCATAGAGACCCAAATGGGGTTAATTCCCTACGCAGTGGGCCCATTTTAGATATATATATATAATAATCTTTGAGTTTAAAATAGTGAACCCACTGTCCTGAATAATTATGCTCAGTAGTCATTATCATATTAAGCACCTGTTATCCTTTTGGCGTAAGGGCTTGTATAATCAGGGAGGGAGCTGACAGTGTCCATCGTAGGAACCTATCTGGCGGCATACCTGGCAAAAATTCCGTGTTACCCATAATAGGGCTTAATGGGCCTGGCACTGACGAAACACTCCACCTTCGAATAGCCCGGTCCCAAACTCTCAATAGGGATTGAGTCAGTGGTGAGAGTGTTTGTCTAGATGGACGAGACTTAGGCACAATTCATGGGAGAGAGGTCAAAGGAACAGCTATTATTTGCTGTTCAATGGCTACCCATTGTTTTGCTTGCCCACAATGAAACCAGTCCAATATTCTGGTCAATACTGCTGCTATATAAAGTTCCATGTGCGGTAAGCCTGCTCCATCCTCTGTCTTCCGCTTTAGTAGAATATCGCAATAAAGTCTGGTCGGAGAATTCAGCCATAGATACCTAAGTAAGCTAGATCTTAACGACCAAAAGAAAGCCAGTGGGAGAGCTATTCGTAGTGTCTGATATAAATACAGGAATCGAGGTAGAATATCCATCTTGTATATTGCCATTCTCCCTAGCCAACAGTGGTTCCCGGCGGCCCTTGACTGCAAACTACTAATCATGAAATTAAGCATGGGAAGATAATTAAATTCATAATTTTTTATGAGGGCAATATTCACCCCTAAGTATTTAATACTGTAGATTGCGATTCCCATTGAAATGAGAAAGTCCCACAGTACTGGGGGGTACTTTCCTATTTACTGTTCCCATTTACATAGGGGAGGGGTGGAATCTGGGGATTCAGATTCAGATTCAGATTCTGATAAGTCCCCCGCCCGCAGACCCCCACAATTACTGCCCAGGGTTGTGGTGAAGAGGCCCATGTCCCCATCAACATGGGGACAAGGCGCCTTGGGGAACCCCCCCCATGTTGAGGGCATGTGGCCTGCTATGGTTCAAGGGTGCGCTGGTATGGATTTTGGGGGGACCCCAAACTTTACTTAAAAAAAAAAATTGGTGTGGGGTGGACCCCACACAGTTTTTTTTCTGAATTTTCTATTGTCGGCATTCTTTTGTTTGTCTGCTTCTGCTCTCAGTGGGTAAACCCGCTGACAGTTGATGAGTCATCAGTTGTTAAGGAAGCGGCTGCCAGCTTCCCGGCCTGCTCCTTAACAACCAGCTGTTCTTCACACAGAATTCAAATCTGTCGATTATTTTTCAACTGATCCGAATTTGAAAATTTTTGTTCCGAAAATTTGGAAATAGTTAGAAAACAATTAAACAAAATGAAATTTAATGAATTTCAACAAAATTTGTTACTATTTCATTTGGAGATTCAGGTACATCCGAATCTCTGAATAACCAAACATTTTTCCGAATTTATATTCAGACAGTGACAAATTGCACACGTCTAATATATAGTAATGGATAGACTGCAGGCAGGTTTGCCTGGAGGATGGCTACTCCTCCTTAAAGGCACAGGGGCGCACTCAACACCAAGCGCAATGGCAGCAAAGGTGTCCAGAGCGCCCTCTCACCAAAAAAACCAACAGTACAAACGGCAACTGCCCCAACCTATAAGTGCTGGTTCACACAGGGGCAGCTTCAAAGTCATTCGACTCTCGACCGACTCTGAAGCTGCCCCATACAGCGCGACTTCAGCACGGCTTGCAAAATTACTTCTGTATAGAAGTCAATGCAAGCTGCTCCGAAGTCGCCCCAAAGTCGTACAGGAACCTTTTTCTAAGTCAGAGCGCATTGAGTCGCTCCTATTAGAACGGTTCCATTGCAATGCATGGAACCGACCCCTGTGTGAACCGGCACTTACTGGCCTTAACAGCAAGGAGCAGATGGAAGGGTGATGCATTTCAATCGAAAACAAAGAAAAATTCACAGCTCAACTTATTAGCCAGTCTGCAACAAACCAAATTGTCCTATCTAACAATTAACATTAAAAACATGACCAAAGGGATTGTACTAGAAGGATAGGATGGGGGGGGGATTTGTGTTGGAGGGGGACCTGGGAAGCGGTGGAAGAGGAACTGTGCTGGGAAGACTTGGAGGGGAAGATGATTTTTACCTGAATACTACCCTGTTTCCCCGAACATAAGACCTAGCGTGATTGTCGGTGATGGCTGCAATATAAGCCCTACCCCCCCAAAATAAGCCCTAGTTAAAGTCCTTGTAGGTCTTATTTTCAGGGTAGGGCTTATTTTTGGGGAAACAGGGTAGGGCTTATTTGGGGGGTAGGGCTTATATTGCAGCCATCACTGACAATTACGCTAGGTCTTATTTTCAGGGAAACAGGGTATGTACCCCTACGCATTCACATGGGGGGGGGGTGCTATTCTTCACACAGGATTCTAATCTGGCGATAATTTTTCGAACTGATCCAAATCCAGATCGTTTTGAAAATTTTGAATTAGTTAGAACATTTATAAACAAAACTAAATTAAATAAAATGACATAATGAATCTATTCTAAATGAAACAAAGGTTTCCATTCTGCACATTTCTATTAAGAATATGTAAATACTTTAATGCTCACCATCTCTGCACAGACTCACTTAAAGCTATTATAAAAGGTAATTTTTTTTATTTTTTGTAAATAACAAACATGTCTATACTTACCTGCTCAGCGCTCCTGGCCCCTCCTCTCTGTCCATTGCCCCCATGGGAAGCACTGTTTGCTCCCTCCCGAGCCCCACTGCTGTGTCTATTGACACAGACAGCGGGACTCAGCCTCGCCCCCCACTCCCTCGTCACTGGCTTTGATTGACAGCACTGGATGCCCTAGCAAAGCCAACAAGACCTGTAAATGATGGGAGAGAAAAGCTGCAGACGTGCACAGCACTGGATCGAATGAGGGCTCAGGTAAGTAGAAAGGGGGGAGGAGTGAGGGGGGATACTGATGCCTGAACTTTTTTTACCTCAATGCAAGAATTGCATTAACCACCTGCCGACCGCCCCGACTTTCCCATAGCAGATTTACTGCTACAGGGCAGGATCACATATATTTATGTGATCATGCACTTCCAGGTATCTCTCCAGATGTGATTTTACACAGCAGGAGCTGATCTGCAGGTCCCATTGACCCAATGTCCACTGGCACCCACTGACCGTTCTGTACACAGGCAGAATGGTGATCTCCCTTTGTAAACAAGGCAGATTGCCATTCTGTCAGTACAGAAGGCATGGATCCTGTGTTCCTGTAAAGCAGCCACACCAATCCATGCCTTACACTAGTAAATGCACCTCCCCCACTACACTGAAACATTAGCTAGCCATAGATTTAATCCATTAATAACCCCTTCCCAGCCAGTGTCATTAGTATAGTGACAGTGCATATTTTTAGCACTGATCACTGTACACCGGTTCCCAAAAAGGTGTCAAAAGTGTCAGTTAGGTGTCCGAGTCGTCCGCTGCAATAGCGCAGTCCTGCTATAAGTCGCTGATCGCCGCCATTACTAGTGAAAAATTAAAAAAAGGAAATAAAAATATCCCATAATTTGTAGACGCTATAACTTTTGCGCAAACCATTCAATATACGCTTATTTGGATTTTTTTTTCCCAAACGCATGTAGCAAAATACATATTGGCCTAAATTGATGAACAAATTTGTTTGTTTGGTTTTTTTTGGGGATATTTGACAATTATTATTATATATGTTTTAGAGCACAAAGTAAAAAAAAAATTTTTTTTCAAAATTATCAGTCCTTCTTTGTTTATATCGGAAAAAAATAAAAAACGCAGAGGTAACAAAATACTATCAAAAGAAAGCTCTATTTGTGGGAAAAAAAGGACATAAATTTTATTTGGGTACAGCGTTGCACGACTGAGCAATTGTCAGTTAACGTAACGCAGTGCCGTATCACAAAAAAATGGCCTGGTCAAGAAGGGGGGTAAATCATTCAGAGGTGAGGTGGTTAAGGTAAAAAATGTTTAGGCTTTGGAACCACTTTAAAAATTTCTTTGCTGATTTCAGAAACCAGTCTGTAATATAGGTTCTTAAGGGCAATACAAAGAGGTCATATTTTATGGCAGATAATAGGCCATGTACCTTCGTTTTGTATTTGGTGACTGCCTAGTGACGCTGGCCTGTGCTGCTTCATGGGAGGAAGATGAGCCAGTATCCTCCCCATAGCAAGATATACAGGCAATTTAATGAGGCTCCAGCAAGGAAATGGGTGTTGGGGTAGCAAATGAAAAATCAGAACCATAATCAAAGGCACTGGTTATCCAGCAAGCCTGTTCATTTCCCCTGCATGGACAAATTACAGGTTCACTCTAAATCTCTTAAAAAGGAAAAAAAAATGCAGAAAAATGTCTAACTAAAGCCAATATTATTATTACTCCGAGCTGCAGTTACTCAGATAGCTAGACATGTGCCTTAGTTTATTATTTACTGTATTTGTAAAACCAGCAAGTAATCCTTCTATATCCCAAGCACTTGACACTGTCCAAAAACAAATTGTTTTAATGGCCCTCAGCTGTTAGCAGATCTCGTATTCAGTTGCATTGTTCAGTGTTATGTCCAAGTGTTTGTCTATGTCATTTCTGTTTGCAATAATTACTGGAGCAAAAGTAAAATACAATCAGCGTTACAGCCCTGTGCAAATATTTACAAATGGGATGTACTGCTAGTCATCACAGTTTCAAAGTACTACAGCATGTCGTATCAAAGTAATACAGCATGTCCTAGAGATTTTTATTCCCGTAATTACAGCATAGCCTGTGGACACATTAGAATATGAACCTGGGCATATATGCCTCGTTTTCACTGAGCGGATCGGTTCGGGTCGGTACAGTTTAAATGGCCTAGAATGGTCCGGTCTATTCTGGTGAGCGTTTCCACTGCAAGTGGGACCACAAGGGGCCATACAGGGTTTAGAAAAAATGCCTCAGCATAGCACAGCAGAGGGTTTTCTGTCAGCCAATCAGTGGAATGTAGCTCCGCCCTAACCGAACCATTCCATTTTTTATGGCCCCACATCTGAAGCAGGACCCTGAATGGAGCGGTACGGTTCGGTTGTATGGGCTGCTTTCATAATGGAAACACCCAAAATAGCGTACCGTACCGAACCGCTCAGTGGAAACAAGGCAATGTTGTCCATTTTGTCCTAACATGCCTACCGCCACCTCATGGTCAAAGTAAATATATTGGGGTTGACCTGCTAAAGGCCAATAGGTTGTTCATGTTGCAAAGGAATTTTCCGCAGAGTTTAGGTAGTAAAGTTGGTTTCCATTATCCAATCACATGCAAGCAAAAATGCTGTTCTGGGGCAAATTCCCTTGCAAAAAGAGCATATTATTTGAATTAACCCCATTTTCTCCCTGGTAATAAAGGACTTAACATACCACTCCACCCCCTCATCATTTTATCCAATAAGATTACTGTTTCTGGCCACTGATGTACTCTTATTGGATAGTGGAATGGTGGGTCTGGGTGCAGCATAGCCTTAAGGATCTTATAGCATGTACAGTACCTGAGATTGACAGCTCCACAGGTGTGCACAAGTAGATTTGGAGTTTGAGGAAAGTGCTTGCAAGACAACTTACTACATACATACTAATACTGTATAGAAAAAAATCCACGCTAGTGTGTTATCAAAAGTAATTACAGCAGCTGTGCACTAAAACCTAAATACCAGGTCAATCAAAAATGTATGTCCTAAAAGTGCAGCGCTAAATAAAATTTACATGTGCAAAATACCATACTAGACATAGTGCTAATCTTTTAAAGTGAACAGAAAATCCAATCAAAATATTATTCAATCCAAAAATGTCCTTATGCAAAAGTGCAAAATATTATATTCATAAAGTGCAAAGTTCATAAATTGATCACTAAAGTGCTCCTGTGCAAACATTTAATGCATGCCAGTGTCCCACACTGGATAGATCGATCCTGACGGCTCAATGCTCAGACATTCACTGTTGTGACACCTTCACCATAAATCAGATGGGGGTGTACCAGATCACCAGCAATCTTCCTTACTCAGGAAGATCATTCAGCGCTTATTGGGATCTCTGATCAGATGGAAATCCGGAAATGTTCCCCCGCCAGTCTCACTGTGTTCCCCTTATGGTGACAGAATGATTCAGCTCACCGTCTCAGATGGGATGGATGGATGAATCCTCAGAGTTAAAATGGGTAATATGTAATATGGTCTCAACCATTTTATTTTAAAATCAGTGCACTTACATAGTTACATAGTTACATAGTAGGTGAGGTTGAAAAAAGACACAAGTCCATCAAGTCCAACCTATGTGTGTTATTATGTGTCAGTATTACATTATATATCCCTGTATGTTGCGGTCATTCAGGTGATTATCTAATAGTTTCTTGAAGCTATCAATGCTCCCCGCTGAGACCACCGCCTGTGGAAGGGAATTCCACATCCTTGCCGCTCTTACAGTAAAGAACCCTCTACGTAGTTTAAGGTTAAACCTCTTTTCTTCTAATTGTAATGAGTGGCCACGAGTCTTATTAAACTCTCTTCTGTGAAAAAGTTTTATCCCTATTGTGGGGTCACCAGTACAGTATTTGTAAATTGAAATCATATCCCCTCTCAAGCGTCTTTTCTCCAGAGAGAATAAGTTCAGTGCTTGCAACCTTTCCTCATAACTAAGATCCTCCAGACCCTTTATTAGCTTTGTTGCCCTTCTTTGTACTCGCTGCATTTCCAGTACATCCTTCCTGAGGACTGGTGCCCAGAACTGGACAGCATACTCCAGGTGCGGCCGTACCAGAGTCTTGTAGAGCGGGAGAATTATCGTTTTATCTCTGCCGTTGATCCCCTTTTTAATGTATGCCAATATTCTGTTTACTTTATTAGCAGCAGCTTGGCATTGCATGCCATTGCATGGCATATAAATCTCGTATAATAATAATAATAATAATAATAATTGCTGAGCCTATCATCTACTAGGACCCCCAGGTCCTTTTCCATCCTAGATTCCCCAAGAGGTTCTCCCCCCAGTGTATAGATTGCATTCATATTTTTGCCACCCAAATGCATTATTTTACATTTTTCTACATTGAATATAAAACAAAAAATGCTGCTGGCTGTAAATCTCTCCACTATAGCCAGTGCTATCCTTCAAACAGTCATAAATTAAAAAAAGCATCTGTGCAACAGCTACAGGTCTCCGAGCCTGACCCCTGACTGTGACCCCTAGACATAACGAACATTTAACCCTTGAAGTGTTGGGAACCCTATTCCAACAATATTTTTTTTCTAGTCCCGAGTTCAGGTTTAAAAAATAATAATTCCTAGCAAATGCAACTACAGTATGTACTGTGCATAGGGCAAATTTCTAAATCAGTGAATGTGACTTTCACCAAACATTTACTGGTGATACTTGGTGAATGCTTGCTTAATTCCTGTTTAACTGATTTAATATGCGTTAACCTCCCTGGCGGTATAATTATGTCAGATTTTTGATGCTCAAAGCGGTACAGTGTTTTGCATGTAAATTTGGCATTTTATATTGTAGGCCTGTAATTCTTAGTAATAACACACTTAAATCTGTTTAAACAAATTCTAGTAGACATCTTGGGTATGTCAAAGTTTGAAACAGGAAATCATAAATTATAATATAATAAATAACTATAAATAATTATAACAAATAATAATATAATAATAATACATTTTATTCAATAATGTAATCAAATCAAAAACACTGACATTTGCTCAGTTGCAGAATTGTCGCTGTTGTTACTTTCAGTGTCTGATGATGAATTTTCCCATGAATCACTATTGCTCAATTCTGCAAGTGACTCTAATTTACTGTCGCTGTTTTCTAGCTGGTCTAAAACCGCTTTTAAAGTAAACGGACGCTTTTTGGTTGCCATGGACATTCTCAAGTTTCCAGATAGAAAGAACAGTATATATAATATAAAACTGGCAGGGCAGGCAGGGCACTGGACAAAGCACTAGGGACAAAAGGGAGATGAAATGATTTGATACAGTAATGTAATCTATAAGATTACAGTGTACTGTATGTGTTCTGTATTTTTCACTTTTTCAATTTGCCGCCGGGCTCCGCCCCGTGCGTCGCCCCATTTACAGGGAACGGAGCCCGAAACAGTAATATATCCGGCGGAGTACACAGCGGGGGGGGGGGGGGGGCATCGGGCATCGCAGGATCCTAGGAACAAGGTAAGTACGATGCAATCCTAAGTGTGGCTCGGAGTTACTGCTAATGGTAGTGAAAATTCACCCTGAGCCACACTCGGGAATACCGCCAGGAAAGTTAATTTATTTAAACATTTTTTTCTAATAAAAATTTGTTCTATTAAATTGTTTTAACTATGCGTGCACAAGAGAGGAACTATATTATATACTGTATATATCAAACTCTGCTTCATGGTTGTGCCTTGTTGATCCTCTTCTGTCAAATAAAGTCAGCAACCCACATTGCTCCTGGTAGTCAGAGGTCATGTGATCTAGTCTATCTAGACTTAATATTTCATTTTTTTTAAATTCAGGGCAAGGTACTTTACTTAAAATAGTAATGTAATTTGGCAATGTTTACATGTGCTCTGCTGAATCACTTAAAATGTAATTTTTAATGATAGGCCCATTTAAGTGCACGCTTTAGTTAAGTGGGAACATAATACTCAAAGGAATGGTAGGAGATGTAAACAGTTTTTAAAGGACAACTAAACCCAAGAGCAGAACTGTAATATATTGCAGCTTACCAGTCCTTAGGTATAGTGGTTGCATTTTTTTCAGGCTAAGAACATTTTCAGCAAGTACAGAAAATACTTGTTGATCTTGCCACAGCGCAGTGTCCTTGTCCCTTAATGAACCGAAAGCAAAAACAATGTTATCTTTCTTGCGTAAACTACTAATCTCCCTGTTCTCCATGTAATGAAGATGAACAAAGGCATACGTATTTGTAGTCCAGCCTGGCTTTCCACCACATGCATTGACATAAGGACCTGAATTGTCTTTATAGATACAAGGCATTCTGGCAATGGAGGCACAGATGAATGTCATGATCCCTCCTCGTCCATTCATAGAATGCCTTGTATTCTGTGAAAAGGCAGGTGGAGAGCCAGCAACCCACCACCATACCTCTAATACAGCTAGATCTTTATGTTTCAGGATAGGTAATTTGGTATGTATCGTGGGGTAAGCGTTGAATTGACATGCATTTACATGTATGTTTATCAAGCACTGATATGTAATGAAAAAGTGCACTGCTGTGCGTTTCTATTTAATATTATTGAAAGTGCATCTACAAACACATACAGTACCTCACAAAAGTGAGTACACCCCTCACATTTTTGTAAATATTTTATTCTATCTTTTCATGTGACAACACTGAAGAAATTACACTTTGCTACAATGTAAAGTAGTGAGTGTACAGCTTGTATAACAGTGTCAATTTGTTGTCCCCTCAAAATAACTCAACACACAGCCATTAAGGTCTAAACCGCTGGCAACCAAAGTGAGTACACCCCTAAGTGAAAATGTCCAAATCGGGCCCAATTACCCATTTTCCCTCCCTTGTGTCATGTGACTCGTTTGTGTTACAAG
This sequence comes from Lithobates clamitans, assembly GCA_037952925.1. Lineage (NCBI taxonomy): Eukaryota > Metazoa > Chordata > Amphibia > Anura > Ranidae > Lithobates > Lithobates clamitans. The sequence continues at coordinate 7,044,096 of JBBGZY010000723.1, forward strand.
GTTTCATGTGTGAATGGGAAGCAGGTGTGTTAAATTAGGTGTTATCGCTCTCACTCTCTCATACTGGTCACTGGAAGTTCAACATGGCACCTCATGGCAAATAACTCTCTAAAGATCTGAAAAAAAGAACTGTTGCTCTACATAAAGATGGCCTAGGCTATAGGAAGATTGCCAAGACCCTGAAACTGAGCCGCAGCACAGTGGCCAAGACCATAAAGCTGTTTAACAGGACAGGTTCCACTCAGAACAGGCCACGCCATGGTCGACCAAAGAAGTTGAGTGCACGTGCTCAGCATCATATCCAGAGGTTGTCTTTGGGAAGACAAGTTGTCTTTGGGAAGACTAGTAAGCTGTTTCTCTTGTTTTGGTTTCATAGACTTCATGTTCTCTATGCAATGCTATGACAATATTATGCGATAGAAAATGTTGTATTTATTTATATTTTTTCCAATCTTGTATTTCACCATACAGTAAGAGCTTGTCGCCCTTGACGACGGGACTGTCAGTTTCAGTCCCGAAACGCGTAGGCCTTCGTGGAAGACATTACAAGCATCTTTATCCAATGCACATCAGAACAGCTGTGTTTCAGCTTTTTATTGTGTTCACTGTGTTATGTTTATTAACTATGCTAATGTTTTGTATACATATATAAATTTTTCTATGGAATAAAATTGTTTTTACATTACGCTGTTGCCGTTAAAGTCCCACAACCTTATTTGGGGGTATTTTTTTCACCTATCAATCTAGGGATGTTGGAAACATACATGATCTAGCTGGATGGTAATCTTTTTCTATTAGTCTTTGGGAAATAGACGTATGAGTGCTGCCAGCATTGCTGCAGAGGTTGAAGGGGTGGGGGGTCAGCCTGTCAGTGCTCAGACCATACTCCGCACACTGCATCAAATTGGACTGCATTGCTGTTGTCCCAGAAGGAAGCCTCTTCTAAAGATGATGCACAAGAAAGCCTGCAAACAGTTTGCTGAAGACAAGCAGACTAAGGACATGGATTACTGGAACCATGTCCTGTGGTCTGAGACCAAGATAAACTTATTTGGTTTAGATGGTGTCAAGTGTGTGTGGCGGCAACCAGGTGAGGAGTACAAAGAAAAGTGTGTCTTGCCTACAGTCAAGCATGGTGGTGGGAGTGTCATTGTCTGGAGCTGCATGAGTGCTGCCAGCACTGGGGAGCTACAGTTCATTGAGGGAACCATGAATGCCAATATGAACTGTGACATACTGAAGCAGAGCGTGATCCCCTCCCTTCGGAGACTGGGTCATAGGGCAGTATTCCAACATGATAACGACCCCAAACACACCTCCAAGATGACCACTGCCTTGCTAAAGAAACTGAGGGTAAAGGTGATGGACTGGCCAAGTATGTCCCAAGACCTAAACCCTATTGAGCATCTGTGGGCATGCTCAAATGGAAGGTGGAGGGCTGCAAGGTCATTACCATCCACCAGCTCTGTGATGTCGTCACGGAGGAGTAAAAGAGGACAACCTGTGAAGCTCTGGTGAACTCCATGCCCAAGAGGGTTAAGGCAGTGCTGGAAAATAATGGTGGCCACACAAAATATTGACAATTTGGACCCAATTTGGACATTTTCACTTAGGGGTGTACTCACTTTTGTTGCCAGCAGTTTAGACATTAATGGCTGTCTGTTGAGTTATTTTTAGGGGACAGCAAATTTACACTGTTATACAAACTGTACACTCACTACTTTACATTGTAGCAAAGTGTCACAATTTCTTCAGTGTTGTCAAATGAAGAGATATAATAAAATATTTACAAAAATTTGAGGGGTGTACTCACTTTTGTGAGATACTGTAGGTGTGTGTAAAAAAAGCACTTGATGTGTGCATGTTGTTAATTGTTTTTTAAAAAGGTGCAGGTTTGTTTTTTTTCATTGCCATGCACTGGCAGCCCATTTTAAATTAATATCACCATCATTCAACAGAATGAGCAGATGTTAAAAGTGGATGTAAACCCTCACATATACCCAGTGAAGTGAACAGCCTCAGATGATACACGGAGATGAAGCAAATCCCCCTACATAAGTTTTACTTGTTTATCTGCTGTCTTCTGCTTTTTACATTCTTTAGAATTCTTACATCGGGTTAGGATTTTCACTTCCTCATTCAGCAGTAGCAGTGTAGTCTTGGCTTACACTGGGAGACAGCTGATTGGAGGAAAGGCAGACAACCCCCCTCCACATTGGCAGAAGAAAGAAAATACTTTCAGAGCTGTGCTGTGAATAAACAAGCTCTCTGCTAATCTATTTATAGCAATCTCCCTCAACAAATTTTCAGCTGTTTTTTTTATCTCCTGTCTAGGAAAGCTTGTCAGAATTTATCATGCTGAAAACAGAAGAATAGAGCAGCAGAAAGACACGGTTTGGAGACAGATAAGTAAACACTACAGAAATATGTGCCTAAGTCAAATTTCATGAATCGGGTTTACATCCACTTTAAGTGGTCAATAGGGTTTAACAGTCTCAAATCAGGATAATTCAAACTCAGCTCATTATGTAATTCAAAAATCAGATGAAACCTATAGTGAAAATCACATAATAAACAACTATCAGATTAACATATACATAGGAACCTACTTTGTTTCTATTAGCCCCCCGAGCACATCAGTGTGACTTGTCATGCGATTTGACAGGTCCAAATTGCATGACAAGTCGCACCCTATTGTCGGCAATGGTCCCGTTCAAATTTGTCTGACACTGACTTTGCAGTGCCGCACCGATTTGAAAAAGTAGTTCCTGCACTATTTATGTTGATTTCATGTGCGACTTGCATAGACATCTGCATAGACAACCAGGGCTTAATATCAAGCTTTCCCCAAACCCTCTGCCTTCCAAGCTTTTCTCTTTATCAGTGAGGCTCCAAATCACATTAACAGGCCAAAATGAGGCATGATAGGTGGAAGGGGCAGGGACAACCTCCACATATAGCAAAAACTGTTTATATTTATGCACGAATGTGAGTTAAGGACCTTAGATTGTAAGCTCCTTGAGGGCAGGGACTGATGTATAATATAAGCGTAAAGTGTAAAGCGTGTGTAAAGCGTGCGTAAATTAATGGACTGTACCTGTAATAAAAAGAAAAGTTTAGCTGCTAAACTGAAATCCTCTATATCTTATGTTTTATGTTTAGTAAAGTAGTGACTTCAAATCAAAGCATATCTAAACCCAAAAACAAATATTTGTTATATTGCAGCTTGCAAGTCCTTACATGTGGTGGCTGCATTGTTTTTTTTCACCTAGTGATCCAGTGAATAACACACTCCCTGTCACTTTGTGGCTAAACTCACTCCTCCACTATGGGTATTTTTCTCTGCCCGTAGGAGCATATGTCTGTAAAAGCGTGAAAAACCATAGTGTACATAGACATATTAGCTAACATGGAGGGGAGTTTCTGGGCAGAAAAAAATGAGAGCTCGAAAGAGCTCAAAAGCCTGTAGGAGCAGCTTTTTTTTTAGCTTCTTTGAGCTGCAGTGTGCATGAGCCCTAAATGTGCCATGGTTGTCACATAGGGGGCTATTTACTAAAACTGCATGTTACAAAATCTGGTGCAGTTCTGCATAGAAATTATTCAGCTTCCAGGTTTTATTGACAAAGCTTAATTGAACAAGCTGAAGTTAGAAGTTGATTGGTTTCTATGCACAGCTGCACCAGTGTGTTCCAGTTTTAGTAAATCCCCACCAAAGGCTGGACTAAATCTCCTCCCTGAAACACAACCCCCACACCATAATCCCCCCTCCACCAAATGATTTGAACCAGTGCACAAAAAAGGTGCATAAAGACATGGATGAGCGAGTTTGGGGTAGAGAAACTTCACTGGCCTGCACAGAGTCCTGACCTCAACCTGATAGAACACCTTTGGGATGAATTAAAGCAGACACTGTGAGCCAGGCCTTCTCATCTAACATCAGTGCCTGACCTCACAAATGCGCTTCTGGAAGACTGGTCAAACAGTCTCTTAGACACACTCCTAAACCTTGTGGACAGCCTTCCCAGAAGAGTTGAAGCTGTTAGAGCTGCAAAGGGTGGGCCAACTCAATATTGAACCCTACGGACTAAGACTGGGATGCCATTAAACTTCATGTGTGTGTAAAGGCAGGTGTCTCAATACTTTTGGTAATATAGTGTATATATGATTTGTGCAAAAGAAACACGTCATTAGACAACAGATAGATTGCATTTGTGAAAACACAGCAGCCAAGTCAGGCACACTGTAGAAGCAAAAACAGAGAGCCTTTTAATTCCTACACTGAATACGTGATTCCATTTCACCTTGCTATAACCCTAACAGTAGGAGAGCCAGAATATTGGAGACGTTTAATAGAGACCTATGTACTTTTTAAGGAGCGTAAAACTCAGTACATCAAAAAAAATATTTTCCTTCAAACTCTTTTTGCTTCCAGAGCAAGATATGAGATATCTGTTAAGCAGTAAAGGATACAATTTATCCTTTTTATAGTATTGTTTTCACCTTAGAGAAGCTGTGACACAAATTCCATGTGAAATGTGTATGATTGGATTTATTCATTGGAGGTTATGACAGTGAAGTCTAGTGAAGTAACTATATATCAGGAGCCCTGTCAGGTCCCTAAAGAGTTAAATCTAGCACTCCTCTGCAATAGAAGACAGCATGTACTCACCTCCCCAACCTCCTCCATTCCACTGCTGCGGCCTCTTTGTCATTCAACACTTCTGCTAGTGTTGGATGCGTGTGCGTCCTCACCCTTCAGGTCCAAATGACATTCCTTTAATTGCCAAATGCCATAGAAGTATTCTGCAGCGCTGGAACAAAGAAGAGTTAGGAGAACTGGGCCATCTGAAATATATCCTTTTACAGACCTCACATGGTTTATTTAAAAGGGAAACTCACATACTGCAAAAAAAAGATAAAACATTTAATTATCACAACATGATATTCACCTTCTGTTTGTGAGAATTGTGTTTATATTCTAGTCTACAGATCAGTGGCAGATGGTGCTCAAATTTTTTTGGGGGGTGCAAACAAACTGAAAAATTCTGAAAAAAAAACATCAATTGCAGCCACTTTGCCCATCATATGCAGCCACTGTGCCCATTGTTGTGGACATTTTATTAATGTATGTTGTCAGATGCCCCCCCCCCCCCCCAGTAATAGAATTTTAGGATGGAAAATGTGTGATAGGACCTTGTTGTCAGAAATTTCGACCGTATGTGGGCTCCATCACACATTTACCATAGGAATTTCTGACACACATCCGTCAGAGAAAATCCATGGATTTTGTTGTCGGAATGTCCGATCAATGTCCGATCGTGTGTACAGGGCATAACAGTTTTGCTGTAATACGCTCATGCGAGCGTATTCGCACATACAGACGGTGGAAGACCATTGGCTGCGGAAACCTTCCTGTGGACATGGCAGATCTGTTTGCTCTTTTAGGGATGATCGTTTATGCCTCACCAAGAGACTGACTACCTCATGGCGATTGCATTAAAGCTCCTAGCAAACGGATCTGCGTACATGGGAACAATAGCATAACCATACAAAAATCATGGCCCACTGAGCCATGATAGAGTATGGCTCGCTTCATTGGTAGCAGTGGGAATGTACACCCGATTGTGTTCAGAGCCCTGTAAGTAGTGTTCAAATTGTGAGACACTTTGTGTCTCACAAGAAGCTGGCCGAATGGCTCTGCACACGACTATCTGCACATGTCACTACTGGAATTCTATTTGAATATATACATGTGTGTGATTGGTTCTTTTGAAGGAATACAAGTGTCTGATTGTCTGATTATGAAGCCACCACCTTCCTTTTGTTATTAATGATTACGATATAAATTAAAAGAGCAGGTGCTGCTAGGCAGGATTTTGCTAAGCTCAATGTGATAACAGCGTCTGTCTGTGTTACTTGGAGATAAACAAGTGCGTTTTCCCAGCATTATACAAGAGAGCTATGATTGTGCTTATTAGCGCATTGATTTATTTGCTTATAGGAGAAGCATAAATTAATCCACAACACCATCAAATGCAGCCACTGTGCCCATCATATACAGCCACCGTGCTCATCAAATGCAGCCACTGTGCCCATCAAATGCAGCCTCTGTGCCCATCATATGCAGCCACTGTGCTCATAATATGCAGCCACTTTGCCCAAAAAATGCAGCCACTATGTCCATAAAATGCAGCCTCTGTGCCCATCATATGCAGCCTCTGTGCCCATAATATGCAGCCCGTACCCATGATATGCAGCCTCTGCGCCCATCATATGCATCCTGTGCCTATAATAGCCTCTGTGCCCATCATATGCAGCCTGTGCCCATCAAATGCAGCCTCTGTGCCCATCATATGCAGCCACTGTGCTCATAATATGCAGCCACTTTGCCCAAAAAATGCAGCCACTATGTCCATAAAATGCAGCCTCTGTGCCCATCATATGCAGCCTCTGTGCCCATAATATGCAGCCCGTACCCATGATATGCAGCCTCTGCGCCCATCATATGCATCCTGTGCCTATAATAGCCTCTGTGCCCATCATATGCAGCCTGTGCCCATCATATGTAGCCACTGTGCCCATCATATGCAGCCTCTGTGCCCATCATATGCAGCCTCTGTGACCTCCCCCACTCGCCCGCTCACTGCCTGACCCGCACTTACCCCATCCTGGTGGCGGGTCAGGCAGAGGGTGACGACGGTGAGCTGTAGGACATGCAGCGAGTTAGGCGACGGCTCCTGCATCCTCCATTCTTCTCTGTCCTTTCACTTAGGGGTGTACTCACTTTTGTTGCCAGCGGTTTAGACATTAATGGCTGTATGTTGAGTTATTTTGAGTGGACAGGTAATTTAATCTGTTGTACAAGCTATACACTCACCACCTTACATTGCAGCAAAGTGTCATATCTTCAGTGTTGTCACATGAAAAGACAGAATAAAATATGTACAAAAATGTGAGGGGTGTACTCACTTTTGTGAGATACTGTATATACAGTATAGTCACATTGTTCCAAGTTGGACCAATGTAATTATGTATAAAATATCCATAACAGGAATTCCTCTCTTTAAATTAAGATTTTCAATGATTGATTGAGGGATTTTTATGTAATTGATGCACAAATATAAAACGATGAAAGACAAAGCTACATAGAAGAGTGCAGCACCAGTTACACATGACTCATTGGGTGTTAAAGTGATTGTATAGGTTTGTTTTTTATTTTTTTAAAATAACAAACATATCATACTTACCTCCACTGTGCAGCTCGTTTTGCACAGAGTGGTCCCGAACATCCTTTTCTGGGGTCCCTTGTCGCCTCTTGAGGCTCCTCCCTGCATCAGATAACCCCTAGGAGAAGCGCTCTCCCGGGGGGGGGGGGGTTTACAATGCAGGCGCACTCCCAAGTCCAGCATTTGCGTCTATAGACACGAATGCTGGACTCGGCCCGCCCCCCCGGCGCCTGCTTTATTGGATTTGATTGACAGCAGCGGGGGCCAATGGCTGCGCTGCTATCAATCAATCCAATCAACAGCCGGGACCCTGTGGAGAGAGGGAAATATGGGGCTCAGGTAAGTAAAAGGGGTATATTGATTTATAATTAGGGACATACAGAGATTTTTTTCATGTTATATTTAGTTATTTTCAGTGTTCGAAAGGAAAAGGCAAATGCTGTTCAAATTAACCAATGATCATCTGGTCACTTTTTCAAAGCCGGCTAGAAAAACAAATCTGATTGAATGCTTGGTGCAATAAAAATACATGTAACATGTAACACACTTCTCTTAAAGGAAACTGGTCATGAGAAATATGCAGAAGCTGCCACTGCCCACTTTTTCTAAAAATGAAAGTTGTCTAGTTGTCATACTGATCCTTTGGCTTTATTACATCCTCAATTTTATACAATAAGGTACAGTACAAGTTCTTAAAGGATACGTTCATTTAAAAAAATAATAAATGAATGCACATTTTGTTTGCAGGTATTTTTTTTTGAAGAGTCTGGAAAGCATTGCAACAGCGAAAAGCAGACCGATGATGCCATGCAGGTCTCCTGCAGCTGTCTGGCCGTACATCATACGGGCAGGCAGTTTCACACTGACAGAAAGACTCAATGAACTACCACGGTGCTCAACAGCGCTGTGTTCATTGAGAACTACAAGCCAACATCTGCAAAGGATGTTGGAACTTATCATTTATTCATTCACAGAACTCTGTGAATGAATAATGGGGCTGTGTGGACTTTTCTTTTCAAAAAGTGACAGCTGGTACAGGGTACTTCTCCCCGGACTGCTGTCACAGGGAGAGAGGGCAGCGGGGAGTGGTTGCAGCAGTGGAAGCATGTTACATGGTCCACCCTAGAAACAGGTGGAACATGTAACATGTACCTAAAGGTGAACTTATCCTTCTAATATCTCAGAGCCAAAAACCTAGAGTAACTAATCATAATTCATTTTATACTTTTCTGACCAGATTGAATTCTGGATGGATTAGTTAATAATTTAAACTCCAACTTTCCTTACAGACTCATAACCTACAGTCTGTAAGGACGTAAGACAGAAGCAATAGGGTTCATGGTTCATCCAACAACTGTCTGCTGTCCCTAAGAGTTTACATTAAGGACGGAGTTATCTTGCGTTGCTACACAGTGGCATATACTGTGGACGTGTGAGACCCCAAGAGGGGGTGAAGGATCTGGTGAGTGTAGTCATTATAAGAGCACGAATAAGGCACGCACCAAGGATTTATTCATTGAAAAGTCCACCAGAATTTAAACGGACCCCTTCACCGGCACTATAGCACCTTATTAATCAGATGTTCACCTGTTTATCCACACCAGCACTTTAATTTACTTTGCTTATATTGTTTATATGGTTGATACATATGTATAGTAATAATTAGGAATATTGCACTTTATGTCACAATTTTATCCATTAATTTATTTATTTATGGAACAAGTTGGTGCCATACACATTGCACTTTATTGTATCAGGTATACGACTTGACACTCATGCACACTCGGAAGTCTACAACAAGGCTTCTCATTAACTTGCACTTTTATTGTATATTGATTTTTGATTAAAATACACATATTAATAGGAACCACCTACTATCCCTTTCCCCACCTAATATCTTTCTCCCAATCAAGGGAGCAGCACACACCTGAATCCATCAGGTCTGGAACGGCGCCATATCTACTCCCTTTTTTTCCCTATTTTTTTCTATTATTTTCTATTCTAATCTTTTCTATTCAAATTCATTATATACGAAATTCGAATTTCAGAAGTCATCTTCCGAAATTCAAATTTCGTATAGAAATAATTCAAATTCGAGTAGAAAAGTTTAGAATAGAATAGAAAAGAATAGCATAGAAAAACAAGAGAACAGAATAGAACAAAATATAATATATATATTATTTTCTATTCTATTCTAATCTTTTCTATTCAAATTTGTTTTCAGTCTACATGAAATTCGAATTTCAGAAGATGTTTTATGTGTATATATATATATATATATATATATATATATATATATATATATATATATATATATATATAATTTTCTATTCTGTTCTATTGTTTTTCTTTTATTTTCTATTTTATTCTAATCTTTTCTATTTGAATGCAAATTCATTCTATACAAAATTAAAATTTCGGAAAATGGTTATATAGAAATACAATGAAATAGAATTCTAATAGAAAAGACTAGAATAGAAAAAACAATATTTAGAACTAAAAAAACACTTACAATGTTGTAGATAAAAGAGAGCCTGAAGTCTGCTGTGCTGGCCGGAGCACAAGCAGACAACCTGTCCTCTGGGTATACAAAGTACGAGGTGATGTCAGTGTGTCACTCCGCCCTACGCGTTTTGTAATAACTTACGCCGTCCAGGGGCACGTTGTAGTGTTTTTTCGTTCTAAATATATTGAATAAATAACAGTTTATACTATGGAGTTTCTATATATATTTTTTATGCACCGTGGGATCTCCATGATGATCTGATTGGTTGGGAGGGGACCGCCCGGTATATGTGATTTTGCTTGATGTCCTTGGAGCCATACAGTGTTTCCGTATACGCATTCCTTGATCCTCTGTAATGGGGGATCATGGAACTCTGGTAAGAGTTCATTTCTGCTGATTTGGTGGTGGACTCAACTCAGTTTCTCATCTGTTTTTTTGTTCTTTCATTTTCACTTCTGTTTTATTTCTATTCATTCGCTCACTAGATTGCTTTTTTCACAGTTTTTAATTGAATTTATTATGGACATAATTTATATATTTTTACATCGATGTGCAATTACTTTTTTCAATTTATTAATCACTGACTTACCAACGCTTGGTTTTTACTATTAATGTGTATATGCACATTTAGTTTTTGGGTAATTGTTTGATTTCAATGAACTTTTATGATTTTTCACTATTATTAGATGCACTTAGAGATTAGTTTTGATCTTTGGTTAACAAATTAAGGTTAGCGCTTTTCTAATTTTCCTGATTTTCCTTCTTGTATTTATGTTTACATGAGAATTGCAGCTTCAGAGGGATCATATTTTGGATATAACTCCTCTCATTATTTGTCTTAGCGCAGTTTTTGACACACTCTCTCTCTCTCTCTCTCTCTCTCTCTCTCTCTCTCTATATATTATTTATTTTTTTCTATTCTGTTCTATTGGTTTTTCTATTCTAGTCTTTTCTATTAGAATTCAATTTCATTCTATTTCTATATAATCATTTTCCGAAATTCAAATTTCGTATAGAATGAATTTGCATTCAAATAGAATAAAATAGAAAATAATATAAAATAATAGCATAGAAAAACAATAGACAAGCTAAGAAAAAAATATAATATATATATATATATATATATATATATATATATATATATATATATATATATATATATATATAAAATACATATATATATATAACATCTTCCAAAATTCGAATTTTGTATAGAATTCATTTGAATTCAAATAGAAAAGATTATAATAGAATAGCAAAACAAGAGAACAATAGAACAGAAAAAATGATTTATATATATATATATATATATATATATATATATATATATATATATATATATATATATATATATAAAACCATCTTCCGAAACTCAAATTTCGTAGAAAATGAATTTGAATAGAAAACATTACAATAGAGTAGAAAAGAATAGACTAGAAAAACAATGGAATAGAATAGAATAATATATATATATATTATATTATATTCTGTTCTCTTCTATTGTTTTTCTAGTCTATTCTTTTCTATTATTTTCTATTCTAATCTTTTCTATTCAAATTCAAATTTATTCTATACGAAATTAGAATTTCAGAAGCCATCTTCCGAAATTCGAATTTCACATAGAATGAATTCAAAGGGTCCCGAAATGACATTACTGCAGATGGACACAGTTGACCGACTTGGGGGCCCTCTATCCCAGGGCCACTTGGTGCTAGGAACCCCAAATTTGGTGTGCAACCAGTGGAACTAACACTACAACATATCCAAAGCTGGGGTTCCAAGTGGTCCCGAGATACGGGGGCCCAAAGTCGGTTCGGAAAATGTCAAGCACTTTTCTGCAGCAGAGAATGACATTTTCCAAACTTATTTTGGGGCCCCGTATCTCAGGACTCGAGTATAAACCGGGGGGGGGGGAATTTTCAGCACAAAAAAATATGCTGAAAAACTCAGCTTATACTCGAGTATATACGGTATTTTCTATTTGAATCTTTTCTATTTAAATTCGAATTCATTCTATACGAAATTCGAATTTCAGAAGCCATCTTCCGAAATTCGAATTTAGTATAGAATGAATTCAAATTCGAATAGAAAAGTTTAGAATAGAATAGAAAAGAATAGCATAGAAAAACAATGGAACAGAATAGAAAAAAAATATATATATATATGCATATATATAAAACAATCTTCTGAAATTGGAATTTGGTACAGAATGAATTCGAATTCGAATAGAAAAGATTAGAATAGTTTATTTTGTATTTTTTTATATTCTGTTCTATTGTTTTTCTATGCTATTCTTGTCTATTATTTTGTATTCTATTCTAATCTTTTTTATTCAAATTCGAATTCATTCTGTACCAAATTTCAGTTTCGGAAGATGGTTTTATATATATATATATATATATATATATATATATATATATATATATATATTCCAAAATATATATATTATATTTTTTTCTGTTCTATTGTTTTTCTATTCTAGTCTTTTCTATTAGAATTCAATTTCATTCTATTTCTATATAACATCTTCCAAAATTCGAATTTCTTATAGAATGAATTTGAATTCAAATAGAAAAGATTAGAATACAATAGAAAAACAATAGAGCAGAAAAAAATATTATATATATATATATATATATATATATATATATATATATATATATATATATATATATATATACCCCGCTTTTAAGTACACAATAGGGTTTATTTACTAAAGCTGGAAATGGAAAAATCAGGCTCACTTCTGCATAGAAACCAATGAGCTTCTAACCCCAGCTTGTTCAATTAATCTTTGGTAATAAAACCTGGAAGCTCATTGGTTTCTATGCAGAAGTGAGCCTGATTTTGCACTTTCCAGCTTTAGTAAATAAACCCCATTGTGTACTTAAAAGTGGGGTATGCCTGTATATATATATATATATATATATATATATATATATATATATATATATATATATATATATATATATATAAATACATCTTCCGAAATTCGAATTTCGTATAAAATGAATTCGAATTTGAATAGAAAACATTAGAACAGTGTAGAAAAGAATAGACTAGAAAAACAATAGAACAGAATAGAATAAAATATATATATTATATTCTGTTCTGTTCTATTGTTTTTCGAGTCTATTATTTTCTGTTATTTTCTATTCTAATCTTTTCTATTCAAATTCGAATTCATTCTATACGAAATTTGAACTTCAGAAGCCATGTTCCGAATTTTGTATAGAATGAATTTGAATAGAAAAGTCTTATAGAATAGAAAATAATAGAAAATAAAAGCATAGAAAAACAATAAAGCAGAATCATAAAAAAAAAAAAATATATATATATAGAATATATATATATATATATATATATATATATATATATATATATATATATATATATATATTCTATTGCTTTATTGTTTTACATTCTATTTTATTGTATTTTTTAGAAAATCGTTTACTATTTCAATTTGAATTTGTTTTATAATCCGAATCGAATTTGTTTTTGAATTCGATTCAAATTTGTTTTTGAATTAGATCTTTTTTTTCGTATTCATTTAAATTCGTTACTTTTGTAATTCGGAAATTCGGATGCATACGAATTTCTGAATAATGAAAAATTTGTCCGAATTTAGATTCGGAACTAAACTAAATGCACATGTCTAGCAGACTGCCTATATGTTGGCCAGACGATACAGCAAAACCAGCCTGAAAAAAGCTTTTAAAAATGCAGGGGCTAAACCTAGGAATACCATTCTCTTTCCAGGACCCAAATGAACAGACTCCAACGTAGTAAGGTTTATAACCACCTACTCTGACCAACATCAGAGAATACGGTCGGTAATCCAAAAACACTGGCACATCCTGTTGGCAGACCCTATTCAAGCCAAATATATAGGGTCCAAACCCAAAATCAAGTATCGACGAGCAGGAATGATCAAAGATCGGCTAGTGCGTAGCCACTATTGCAAAACCAATTATACAACTCAAGATCCACCGGGTTTATTTTGTTGTGGTGTGTGTGATTTCTGTGATTTATTATTGGTAGGACCCTCTGTTCCCCTCCCTAATGGCCGTACTCATGTTTTACGACACCACATCACTTGTCAAACCAAAGGAGTGATATATATCATTTTTTGCCAATGTGGAGCTTTCTACGTTGGCAAGACTATTAGGCCATTCTGGAGGAGGATCAAAGACCATTTTTACTATGCTACTAGTGGTCTCCTTAACACCACCATGGGCTACCATATTGCTTTTAAGCACAAATATAATCCCATGGTGTTTAAATTTGCTGCTCTTGATGTCATTTATGAAGACCCCAGAGGGGGCAATTTTGATAAAAAAGTACTCTAACAAGAGACTCAGTGGATACATAGATTACAGGCCACTATGTTCCCGGGTTTGAATGACATGATAAGTTTCAGACCTTTTCTGTAATGCAATTATGTAGTTTAATTCTATACACTGCATTTGCCCTTGACATGCCTCTCCCCTCCTTTTTGTTTCCAGTTTTTTCCCCCTTGATACTGTTTTCCATCTTACAATTGTTTGTTTACATTTATATCTATGTCAGTACAGTAGCTACCTAGTCAACGAGTAAAGGAGCCTATAAATGGGTCAATGGGATACCACAGGGTATATAGTTGGTATGGATATTTAGGAATTCTTTTACTTTACTCTAAGTCATTTACCTTAATTATCTGTAAACAATGGCAATTAAATTTTCTAATTTATTTGTACCTATAAATGTTTAGATGCATATTGGTTTTGGTCTTAATCAGTCAATGTTGCCCATTCAGGGGACTCAAAGCTGACGCAATATGGTACCAATCTATATTAGGCGGTTATTTTTATTTATTTTATGCTTCCCTGCATTTCCCAGTATAGGTATTCTAGCAGCAATATGCTCTTCCTCTTTTACAGCCATGTTTGGTCTGCTTTGTTGGACTCCTTTGCTGTATGGGGATGTTCACCAGCGCAGACCTAATGTAGTTTTACTTATTAGTTTGCCTACAAACCCCATAATTCATTTCTTCAGCTGTGGATGCGTAGAACGAGCAGAGATCCGCTCACTGCACCACCTAATATACTTACAATCCTTTTCCCTAGTCTGTGTGCAGTACTCAGTCTGCACATGCGCAGAACGAGCGAAACTTCACTCGCCACCTTGCCTACAATACCCACAATCCCCCTGTCCACGACGCCATGCTGTGAGTACATCATATGACGCAGTCTCAGCAATTCACTGAGACATTGCCGGCCAGTATAAATAGCCCCTTTTTTCATACGGGCTCCATGTGCAGCACTCAGCTGTCTCCCAGGGGCACGTCTATATGCCTTATCCTCCTTGTGAGTATTACCCATTACTCTTCCTTTGTTAGTATTTTGACTATTATCAACGGTCCCTAATATATATACATTCTGTCACATTTTCTATCTATAGGTATTGCATGCCAGCTTAGGCTCTATTTGCTATTAGCACTGCTCAGTCCCACTAAGGGTCCGTTCCCTCTGTGTATGTTGGACCTTCTATATTACTACCTTGCTGGTTCCCTACATGTTTGGAGTGAAGGTCTCACCATATATATATTTTTTTTTTTCTTTTTTCCGTTTTTCCCACTGATATATCTGTTAGAACCCATTACATTATATCTGCTTTTTCACAGTTTATAATTTGGAAAAAAATTCTCTGCCTATTCGGGCTCTGCATATTAAGCGTACTCCAAATTCAAGCTACCTTTTAATGTTGTTTGTCTCCTTTGGGTCTCCCCTGGTTCAACATTTGCTTTTTAATATAATATGTTGCTCTTTGCTTGTGCAAATAGTTGTGATTTTAATGGCAATGTATCTCATTTCAGATAGTGAGATTCGTTCTCTTGTCTCTTATTTGTTACATCTTTGAACCTTGGTCATGTCATGAAGAAGCCTAATGGCGAAACGCGTAGACGCACAAGGGCTCACTGTACAAACTGTAACATATGCATGGATACTATGCTTTTTATCCCTTTTTGAATTATGTTTATATTTTTTTATTTTTCAATAAACGTGATGAAGTATATCTTTTGGCATCTCTCCATTGTTTCCTGGCCTGCAAAGTCCGATTTTCTGGTAGCACTCTCAGTAGTGCTCCCTTTTTTTTCTTCCTAAATTTACGAATGTGGCAATTTTGTGCTTCTTTTTTTCAATTTACTCCTATCAGCATGCTCCTTGTCAGCATATGAACTGACTGGATTCTTGTGCTGCTACTTCCTCTCACACTCCATCTCTGCTAAACAGAGACTGCAAGAGGCTGATATAAAAAAAAAAACATTTATTGATGTATAAATGATTACAGAGATGTATTCATTTGTCTTTTATTCATGCCTGGAGCTCAGCTTTTATTATCTAATTAGCAGCTTATAGATTAATGCATTATTTATACCACCCATTTTGGATTATTTAAATAAATGACCTAGACTCGGGGACAGTGTTGACAATGTGCAAAGCTGACAATTATCTCATTGTTATAGTGGATTAGTCAGAATTACTGCTGCTGGTCAATTCCTCTGTACTTCTTATTGCTGTTTCACTATAATTTACAATTTCCATAATTCAGCACAGTTTAATGGAACATTAATTTGCAGTATGTTAAATATACATTTTCTGTTCACTCTTTTTATTGATTTTTTTGTCATGGTGAGAGAAATTATTTCTGCCTAGTTTAATTAAAGGTTTACTGCATGTTCACTTAAAAGTTCCTTTTTGGAAATCATAAAGTGTGTCATAGATACTCTTTAGTATCTATGACACAAATGCCAGAGCTTGCGCCAGAGTCATGTATGCGGTGGAAAGGTGTGTATAAATGACAGAACTGTCAAAAGCTTTTTGGAGAACCTGGGACAGTAATGGAAACATATCAAATATCAGTTCCAGAGAGACAAATTTTGTTGCAGAATTGATATAAAACAATACGGATATATGTGACGCAATCAATGATCAATTTATTCCAACTTGATAAGTTAGAAATAATTTAAATACAATGTGGAGTTGAATATAGGATTAAAATTTTAACCATAAATATGCTTTAAAGTATTTACACAGAGTCGAACCAAGCAGTAAAGTTACTTTAAAACAAGCCCTGACTGACCTCTGTAGCTGTAAGCATTGTGGAAAAATCTTCAAATTCATAACACAGGCCTTAAAACCCCAGCTCTGATGCTTTTATTTTCTCTGGCAGCAAAAATGTGTCAGCCTTCCAACTTTCTAATGTAAATATACAGCTGTATATATATATACTGTTTCAAATAGACACCTCATGTAGGGCAATACAACTCTAATTGCATTAATTTGTATTTAGTACAGAAGCAATTTTATGGGATTTTCCCATAGAAGAGATATTCAGAGAGACCCTATAACATTTCAGGAGCTTTACATTGAACACCTTATATCCATATGATTTATAAAAGACATTAAGATACATTCCCTGCGTTTTTTTATTTATATGTTGGTTTTCTATTCCGCTGGGCTGACGCAGTGTGGTTTGATGTCTCTGTGCTGTCATTACGTTGCCAAACCACCTATGGTTTTGTGTGGGCAGGATGGGTTTCAATTGATCTATTGGCCGGTCCACCTTATGATTTTCGGGGCTGGTGGAGTTTTGGAGCATCTTAAGAGTTTGGGCTGAGTGAGTCTGGTCTGATCAGTCTTAGTTATGGGTGAAAGCTGCTTCTGAGTGAGGGTTCTGTTGTGGGGTTTCTTCATGAAGTAATGGTGATATAACTGCATTGGCCATTTGTTTAGTTGAGTGGTGGTGGCTTCAGCTCACATATATCTAGGTTGCAGGGCTGTCCCACTTATCATCATATGCTAGCTTTCAGTAAGGAATAGAGTTGGGCGGAACACCCCCCCCCCCAGTTCTGTTCGCATCAAACATCGCAAAAGTTCGGATCCGAACCCCCAACCCTGAACCATACTAAACTCTATGGGACCCAAACTTTAAAAATCAAAAGTCCCTATTTTGAACGCTTATATGCAAGTTATTGCCGATAAAAAGGGTATGGGGGCCCAGGTATTGCCCTGGGGGACATGTATCTATGCAAAAAAAATATTTTTAAAAATGTAGTTTTTACAGGAGCAGTGATTTATAATGATGCCTAAAGTGAAACAATAAAAATGAAAAATTCCTTTAAATATAATGCTTGGGGGGGGGGGGGTCCCCTTGGTCTGCCTGTAAAGTGGTGCATCTGTACCATGTATAGAACCTGCTGCAGCAAGACTGACATTTCTAAAGAAAAATGACATTTAAATTGCTGGCAATACAAAAATGGTAAAAAAAAGTGGCATGGGGGTCCCCTTCCCTCACCCCACCTGAATCCAATCCATTCCAGGCCCTTCAGATCTGGTGTGGATTTTAAGGGGGAACTAGAGAAAAAAATCAGCGTGGTTCAACCCCAAAAGCCATACCAGACCCTTATCTGAGCATGCAGCCCAGCAGGTCAGAAAAGAAGGGGACGTCGGAGCGCCCCCCCCCACCCCCGAACCAGACCTCCACAACCCTTATGCGTGCAATACTTCCTATTTATTTTATTATCAATAAATGTTTTTGTCCTGCACTATCCAGTGTGCTTCAAATCTTTTTATTTATTTTATTATCAATAAAAAAAAATTCCCTGCACTATCCAGTGTGCTTCAGTTCTTTTTATTTATTTTATTATTAATAAATGTTTTTTTCCTGTACTATCTCCAGTGTGCTTTAATTCTTTTTTACATGTTGTTCTATTGCAGGTGCAATTCTTCAGAATTTAAAGCAGAAACTATTTCCATTACAACAAAACAGTATTAAAAAAATACAAACAAAAGACTACAAAACCTTATAGTCACGTGCCAAACAAATGTTGACCACAATGAAAATTAAAATAGACAAAAACATTTTATCAAATTGCAGACTCACCAGAAAGCAGGGACAAACAAACACCATGGCTGCATATCCATAACAGATAAGAAAATGAAGGTACACTTCAAAAATGAATTACATAAAAAAATAAGACTGGGAAGAAAAAGGGAATACAGAGTTTATTAGACTGTAGTAAAGGCAAACACGGACTAATCCTCTAAAACCCTCAGGAAAAAAGCAATCCTCAACTGACAAATCTATTTAAAAAATGTACTTACAACAGCTGAACCCAACATAAAGGTGTGTGCTCATTTAATTGTTGAAATTAATTATTTGCATTTTTGCGTTATTTTTAAAACAACTGATGCCAAAATTATGAACTTGTTAACAGATTAAATGATTAATTTGTTTTATAAATTATACACGAATACAAGAGCAGAGAACACGCACACAGCTTTGTTTATAAAGCCTGTCATATATCCTTGGCTGCAATTCAATGCTTAACTTATAATTCTTGTTGGCATACATATTGTTTGACACCTGCAAGGAAACACATATGCAACACACACATGCTAGTTGGTCCATTTATTCATTTTCATCATATCACACATGCAAGATCAGTGGAATCAGAGCAACACCAACTAAACAGCCCGATATTGCTTCCATTTTCAAACAATTTTTGTTTTTCTTAAAACAAATGAATATGGAAGCTGAGTCAATTTACAGAATGAAAATGATTATCTGAAGATGTAATATCGTACTGTATCTAAGGAGACACTGTCACTGTATGGGCAGTGGCATCATCCTAAGTACTAAATGCAGTGCCAGGACAAGGTCATCTAGAGCCCAGGACGATACATGACAAATTGCGCTTCCCTATAATGTATGAGCATTATGTGTCAGTGAAAAATCCCCTCCCTCCAAAAACAAAATTGGGCACTAATCTGCATGCTCACCCCCTTAGCATAAATCCCCCTCTCCTCCCAGTACAAATCTACCCCCTGCAAAAATTCCCCCTTCCAGCCCATATTTTTAGCCCCCTCAGCTCAAATCCCCTCTCTCCGTATATGCCCCCAGCACAATCCACCCCCCCCCACAATAAAAATGTCCTCCTCCTAGCACAAATCCTCTACCCCTCCAATTTCCCCTCTAAGTTTAAATTGACTCCCCCCACTCCAAAACTCCCCTTCCAACACAAATTCCCCTTCTCCAATCCCCCATCCTAGCACAAATCCCCCGCCCTAAAAAAATCACCTCTACCAGCTTACTTTTATGGCACAAGCCCCCCAAACCCCCACCCCAAGCACACCACTCCTCAAATTTTCCCTCCTAGTAAAATTCTTAACTCCCACAGCCCCCCAAATTCCCCTTCTCAATACAAATCCCCTTCCCCAAATCTCCTGATACTACAGTGCCCAGGGCTGCCATCCCTCCTGCCCACCCCTTGCCCTGGCTAAATGTACTAGCGGGTTTAAATACACAAATTGAAGCCAAACTCCAGATAATAATTTATATGCAGTTACAGCAAACAGTATTGTTTATTTTGGGATAAAAGTTTTACACAAATAAATAAAATCTGATAATTGTAAGCACCCTTGCCAGTGGTAAAAGGTTTGCCTCATCTCTATAACTGATACATTCTGTTGGAGAATGTGTTCTATTGAAAAACAACAGACTTACTGGCTAGTTCACCAGCTGAAAATTGAGGAAAGAAAGCCTAAAAAAGAAAACAAATGCACTTTTTGCATCTAATGCCGCATACACACGAGCAGATTTTCCGTCGAAAATAACTTGGATGGTTTTTCTGAGGGAATTCCGCTCAAGCTTGCCTTGCATACACACGGTCACACAAAAGTTCTCTAAACTTTCCACCGTCAAGAACGCGGTGACCTACAACACTACGACGAGCCAAGAAAATGAAGTTCAATGCTTCCGAGCATGCGTCGAATTGTTTCCGAGCATGCATAGGAATTTTGCGCGTCAGAATTTGTACAGACGATCTCATTTTCGGATAAGAACTTTTCCCGACCAAAAAATAGAGAACATGCTCTCAATCTTTTGCAGGCTGGAATTCGACCAGCAAAAGACAGATGGAGCATACACATGGTCACATTTTCCGACAAAAAGCTCTCATCGGAGTTTTGCTGGCGGTATTTAAATTTGTGTGTACGTGGCATGAGGGTTGGTAAGCTGCAAAATATAATGCTTGCTTTTGGGTGTAATACCGCTTTAAAGTAGAATTAAAAGCAACATTTTATTTTTTATTTTGGATAGTGTAAGGAAGAGTTAAAATCTCTGTCAGGTTTTATCTGCACTCTGTGCCTCAGCAGGGAAATTTCCCTTCCTGCCATTGAGCCAAAACAGGAAGTGAGATGAAATTCCACCAAAGTGAGGGATTCCCAAGTTGTCACTGGAACTAATGTCCTCATTGGATTTCCTTCTTAACCTCCTCTGGTGACAACCCAAAATTTGGGATTTTCTTTCACTTTTGTTGATAATGGCAAACAGGACAAATAAAGAGGGTGAGTCTCTGATGGCACACAGACAAGAATACAATTTGAAAGGGGTTGTAAACCCTCTCCCCTCTATCCAAAAAAAAAAAAAAAGGTTTTGTCTTTAGGTTAATTTTGGGAGTTGTAAAAAAGTGTTTTAGTATCTTCAGATGTAAATAGTTTGCTTAACGACTTTCTGACTGCGCTACAGCACGGTCGTCCAGTTACTAGGTGGGCGTCTATTGACATCCTTTTAGAACTCCGCCCCTGCACATCCCCGGGGTGCTGCAGCCTTTGGACACAGCTGATCACAGATTGAGGTAAAGGGCCAATCACAGCGACCCTTTACCATGAGATCAGTTGTGTCTGTATAAGAAAAGGAAAGCCAATAATCTGTGCCTATCAGTGCAGCCTATCGATGCCCAATATCAGTGTCCATCAGTGCATCCTCATCAGCGCACATCAGTGAAGAAGAAAAAATTTTTTTTGCAAAATTTTAAAACAGGAAAGAAGAAAAAATTTTTTTTTTTTTTTTTTTTTACTTTTTGGTCTTTTTTTATTTGTTTAGTAAAAAATAAAAAACACAGTGGTGAATAAATACCACCAAAAGAAAGCTCTGTCTAAAAAAAAAAGAAAAATAATAATTTGGTTACAATGTTGCGTGACTGTGCAACTGTCATTCAAAGAGTGCGACAGCACTGAAAGCTGAAAATTGGCCTGGGCAGGAAGGGGGTGAAACTACTCAGTAGGCAAGTGGTTAAAATCAAACTGAACTTTTAGGGAAGACAGAACTATTTTCTAATATTAGAGTCTGTCATAAATACTACAGATAAAAGAAACTTCAATATCAGATGAAAACTATGACCATCCAGACTGAAATTAACTAGCTTGAGGCCTGCTGGATAAAATAGCTCTTTTATCTATTGTTCCTGGACTCCAGAGGCAAGGTCTTCATCTTTGATCCACGCTCCATCTACAGAATTTTTGCCATCTTAGCTATCTAAAAGGGTTAGTTCACCTTTATTTTAACTTTATTGTACATTTAAGGGGGCTCAATGCATTGCTAACCATTGTGCATTGAAGCCAAACTCCTGAAAATGGCACACCTGTTTGCCAATCACAGCTTATACGAAGTCTCCAGCCAAAAACTTCTAGGTAGCTGAGTCCCTACTCTCCATGATATAATCCAGGACAGGTGGTTTTTGGGAGCGCAAAAAATCATGTCATCCAGTCTAGATGGTCATGTCCCAGCATGGAAATCAAATGTCCTCCTTTACCTATGTTCTGGGGCAGTAAAATAGGGGAAATGTAGTAGCATCCCAGTTAAACAGCCACAGTGCTTGATCATGTGTCCCTGAGGAGCTTCCTCTTCATTCTTTGTCTGCTTGTTACTTTATGGGAAGCAACAAAATCTCTCCCGGGAATAGAAAAAATAAGCAAAAACATTATATCATTTGAGCATAGTGAGACAGGGCTTTTATATTGTAAATACTGGCACAGGATGTCCAGGAAATTTTTACGAAGCAGGTTAGTGTTTTAACATGTCTAATTAAACTCAGTGCTGAGATCACATGGGCTTATGCTTTTATGAAAATCCTAGCTTTAGTTAAAAAAAAAAAATGAAGAAAGAGGGAGGTCATAGGAAGGTGAGACATCATCGCTCATCATCTGTGTCATCGCAATATCCCAAGCCCCAGTGAATACCCTTCTGATACCTTTAGACAGCTTTTTTACCTTTGCAATATGAAACATTGTGGGGTTGATTTATTATAACTGGAGAGTGCAAAATCTTGTGCAGCTGTGCATGGTAGTCAATCAGCTTCTAACTTCAGCTTGTTCAATTAAGCTTCGCCAAAAAACCTGGAAGCTGATTGCTTTTCGTTGTCATATTTTTAGTTTCAAGATGTGCCCATTTTCAATTGGTGAAAGGTCAGGACTGCAGGCAGGTCAGTTAAGCACCCAGACTCTTCAACTACAAATGCAAGGCCTCCCTGAGAAAGATGTCTGAATGGCAACATATGCTGCGCTAAAACCTGGATATATCTTTTAGCACTGTTGTTGCCTTTCCAGATGTGCAAACTGGCTTTTCCATACGCATTAATACTACCATACTATGCACATTCACCTCCATACCCTCAGGTGCTATTGAACTGAGCGCTGATAACAAGTTGACAGCGCCCATGGGTGTCAAAACAATGTCAAATTTTGATTCATCAGACCACCGAACAGTTTTTCATTTTGCAACAGACCATTTTTAATGAGCTTTGGCCCAGAGAAGATGAACAACTTAAGTAACCAGCAGGACTTGACGAGCAGGATATCATCATCAGGTGAGTCACTGTGGAAAGATTGGAGCTGGCAATTAACCGACAGCTGAGCGGCCTGCTCTGAGAAGGAAGGGCTGAGCCCCAGTCCTGACACTCGCTCATTGGAGTGCTGGGCTGTGAAGGGAGTGGAGTGGCCAATCTCAGGCTCTCAGCAGCTCGCTGAGAGGCTTAGACGGGTGTCAGTCCAGGCACCTGGCGGGTCCAGACTCCCATTGTTGGAACGCGGTGTCTGGACTGACATTGTCGACGTAAGCAGGGAGCGGAATTCAGACTGCTCTCTGCTGAAGATGGGTCACAGGAGTGCTAAACTAATTGCACTCCTGTGAGCTGTGCCTGGACTTCTCCTTTAAAGTCTTTGCAATTTTTTGCTGAGGACATTTATTCTGAAATTGATTGACAATTTTTAAATGCATCCTTTCACAGATTGATAAACCTCTGCCCATCTTTACTTTTGGGACACTCTGATTCTCTAATTAACTGCTTCTCAACCGCCTCATGCAGATATACTGCAGCAGAAGGGCACATACAGGCTGATTAATGTACCTGTACATTGCCCTTTAAGAGGCGGCTCGTGGGCATGCGTGCGCCCGCCTGGAGCTCCGTGGCCACGATCGCGGGTCCCACGGACCCGATGTCTGCGGGGATACCCGTGATCGTCTCACGGTGAGGAAGAACGGGGAGATGCTAATGTAAACAAGCATCTCCCCGTTCTGCCTAGTGACACTGTCACTGATCTCTGCTCCCTATGATCAGGAGCGGCAATCAGTGTAGTGTAACACACAGCCCCCCCCCACAGTTAGAAACACTACCTAGGACACACTTAACCCCTACAGCGCCACCTAGTGGTTAACCTCTTCACTGCCAGTGACATTTTTACAGTAATCAATGGAATTTTTTAGCATTGATCGCTGTATTAATGCCAATGGTCCCAAAAATGTGTCAAAATTGTCCGATGTGTCCGCCATAATGTCACAGTCATGATAAAAATCGCGGATCGCCGCCATTACTAGTAAAAAAAAATATCAATAAAAATGCCATAAAACTATCCCCTATTTTGTAGACGCTATAACTTTTGCGCAAACCAATCAATAAACACTTATTGCTATTTTTTTACCAAAATTATGTAGAAGAATACGTATCGGCTTAAACTGAGGAAAAAAAATTTTTTAAAATATTTTTTGGGGATATTTATTATAGCAAAAAGTAAAAAATAATGCGTTTTTTTCAAAATTGACGCTTTTTTTTGTTTATAGCGCAAACAATATAAACCGCAGAGGTGATCAAATACCACCAAAAGAAAGCTCTATTTGTGGGAAAAAAAGGACGTCAATTTTGTTTGGGAGCCATGACGCACGACTGCGCAATTGTCAAAGCGACGCAGTGTCGAATCGCAAAAAGTGCTCTGGTCAGGAAGGGGGTAAATTCTTCCGGGGCTGAAGTGGTTAACCCACAGTAATTACTTGCAAAATGTTCTTTCAGCTCTTCCTTGTTAGTATCAACCAGCTTTTTTTGCCCTGTCCCACCTTTTTTGA
Source organism: Lithobates clamitans (assembly GCA_037952925.1). Taxonomy (NCBI): domain Eukaryota; kingdom Metazoa; phylum Chordata; class Amphibia; order Anura; family Ranidae; genus Lithobates; species Lithobates clamitans. The sequence continues at coordinate 7,069,050 of JBBGZY010000723.1, forward strand.
GACTTGTTGCTGCCATCAATTTCAATATTACCATTTTTTTTATTTTTCTCAACTTAAGCATTTGAGATGTTTTCTCTTTTCTGTTGTGAATAAAAATATGGGTTTATCAGATTTGCAAATCCTCACATTATGTTTTTATGTAGATTCTATACCATGTCCCAACTTTTTAGGAATTTGGGTTTTAGAAAGTGAGGTGAGATAGAGATATTGGGGTTGATTTATTCTAGGCTAATAGGCTGTTCAATTACAAAGGAATTTGCCCTAGAGTTTGGAGAGTATGGTAAAGTTAACTATTCAAAGAATACCTAATCTCGTGCAAGCAAAATAACAAAAAACAAAAATTTTTGTACATGATTAAATTGTGGAAGTCAGTAAAGTTTCACCTAATTTACTAAACTCTCGGCAAAGTCCCTTGCAAAGTGAATAGTCTATTTGCCTTTATTAAATCAACACAGCAAATTTTTGTTAAAAGTAGTAAAAGTGAAGCAATCATCAAGGGGGACACCTGGGACTCTGGGAATGTGAGGGGGGGGGGGGGAACTCTGGTGACCAGAGACCACCTTCCGCAGAAAACACACTAAGGTAAGAGTTACTAAGGTTATTGATATAAGGGGAAACCCTTTATATCAGTGCCCCCTTACATTATTGTATTCACTCCCCCTTTACATCAGTGACCCCCCCTCAGACTGGCCTGATGGTGCTGTCACTGACCTCCTCTCAGGTGCACCGTGCAGCAGGGGCGGATCCAGAGTCTAGTCTCGGGAGGGGCACTGCCTAGAAAATAAGGTGTACCTGTACGCCATTTTGTGAAATAGTCAGCAAAGGCACGCATGCTGATTGGCCAGAGGGGGAGCCAATCCAGCGGGTCCGGTGGAAGTGATGTCCGCCGGCCACCTGCAATCGCTCCACACAGAGATAGAACAGCGGTCTGCTGATGTAAACAAGGCAGATCGCCGTTCTGTCCGAGATGAACAGAGTGATCTTGTGTTCCTGCTAACCACTCTGTTCATCTAGTCAGTCCATTCCCCACACAGTTAGCAAGAACATCCTAGGGACAAAGCTAACCCTTTGATCACCCCTGATGTCAACCCTTCCCAGCCAGTGTCATTAGTACAGTGACAGTGCATATTTTTAGCACTGGTCCCCAAAAAGTGTCAAAAGTGTCAGTTACGTGTCCGATTTGTCCGCCACAATGTTGTAGTCCTGCTAAAAAACACTAATCATCGCCATTACTAGTAAAAAATAAATAAGGTTATGAAGAGTAATGGATACTTGTGCGCACACCAAATAAAACGAATAAATAAAAGAAAAACAAAGATAAATATATCCACTGAAAATATAAAAAAATCAAACTCAGCAAAGTAGGAAAGAGTAGCTGCCACAAATAATAGTGTTCACACACCAAAAAACAAATGATTTAAAAGATAAATCTGCGGCGCTTTACTAAATAGGCAAAATACTGGTACAAAACTATCCTACCAGGAAGATACAAATAAAAATCCCAGGTATAGAGGCGGAGGGATTAGTGATGCGTTAATGCTTACTAATAACTCAAAAGAAGATAATTAAATGTAACATGAAACTAGTAACCAAACCAGGAGATAAAGCTCCAGGTAAAGGTCAGGTTCATATCAATTGATTTTCCACCACTTTTGTGCAACCAAGGATCACGCCAAACCAATGTTGCATCAAAGAGTGAGGCTAAATGTGAACTACAGTAAGTAACTGGGATCCAGATAATTGATAGCCGTTTTTTATATAAAATCCCTAATATCATCAAACAATATAATAAGCCCATGAGTGTGAAATTAATTAAATCTGTAACTTCAACAACAAAGTATTCTTCAAATTCCACCACTCTAAATAGGTAAATTTCCAAAATATGTGCAGATAACATTCAGTGCAGCATCCAAAAATTATATAAAACAAAACAAAAAATGTGTCAAGTGAAATACTGAAACATCCAAACTGCAACAAATGTTTCAAATCTAAAAGTACATAGTAAATAAATAATGAACTACTATAAAGCAATCAGTGTAGCATCCAAAAAATGCCTAATTAAGTGTTTAAAAGTAAAGTGTAGCGCACCAACAAGTGTAGGAGAACAGTGTCTAACACAAATTAATACACAAAGTGTATTAAACGAATACTGTGACTCCCAAAGTGAATTAAAAAATATTTTGAAAAAAGCAAACAACAAAAGTCCCATATATATTCAAATATAACATTGAAAAAATCCCATTCAAATCTCCTTTGTGACAAATTGCAAAAATCTTCCACAAATCCCCAGTTATGAACCAAAAGGTGTATAGAGATAATGGTTCCCCCAGCCTCCCACCTCCCGGCTGAACGATAACAGCCTTATAGCAGCCTCATGATCTCTGTGCTTCCAGGTGGTTTGAAACGAAGTCAGCTCCCGACAGAGCGATACCAGTCTTATGGCAGATGATGAAGCAACCTCCCGATCTCCAAGTTGTCCAAACGGGGTTTTGGTGCTCTGGTGGGGGGGAGGGGCTCACATGCAGGAGCAATGGAGATGAGCAGGATCCATTAATTACACTGTCTGCAGGTGCAGCCGGCAGCATCAGATGACAGTGACACACAGTCACTGCTTCTTCCTTTGTTCACGCCGTGCTGTGGAGAAGATGGAGGGAGGAGGTGGGTGGAGCCAACACTCTCACTGGGGGGCGGAAAATGAAGAAGGCTCCGCTCTAAATGCTAGGGCTCTCCTCCTCCTCAGCAGTGGCTCCAGCCTCCGATGTGACTGACGTCACTGGTTGCTACATGCCAGGCGGCACAGGCGTTAGCAACCAGTGCAGGGAACACTAGCCAGCGGCGCAGCTCCACCCACCTCCTCCCTCCAGCACGGCGTAATGACCATAACACGGAGTCTTTCTCTCCACGCCGCTGATCAGCTGGGATCAGTCAGTCGGCTCCAGCTTGGTGGCTCTGGTTTTCCTATAGTTTCTTCTCCACAAGCCTCACATGTCTGACTTCTCCCATGACCCCCATCCCGGCGGCGCTCCCAGTCTTGACTCCTCTCCAGACTCCCTCAGAGACTGCAGACATGATATAAGACAAGAGATGGTCAGAGACTGTGGCATAGTACAGGAGATGGTCAGAGGCTGCAGGCATAGTGCAGGAGATGTCAGAGGCTGCAAGCATATTACAGGAAATGGTCAGAGGCTGTGGGCATGGTGCAGGAGATGGTCAGAGGCTGTGGGCATATTACAGGAGATGGTTAGAGGCTGTGGGCATATAACAGGAGATGGTCAGAGGCTGTGGACATATTACAGGAGATGTCAGAGGCTGCGGGCATATTACAGGAGATGGTCAGAGGCTGTGGGCATGGTGCAGGAGATGGTCAGAGGCTGTGGGCATATTACAGGAGATGGTCAGAGGCTGTGGGCATATTACAGGAGATGAAAAAACAATAGTTAGTAGCGCTGTTGCTGAATTGAGATAGATGTAGTATACATGTCCACTGGGAATTAAGTCATAAACGGAATAAAACGGTATGAAATGAATAAAAAGCAAGTGGGCAAAAAACCTTTGTATATACTGGCTAACAGTCCGTACTTCAGGGCAAGCCTTCAGGGAAGCATGAAGCAGGCTCCAAGTACATGAAAAAGAACAAACAGGAAAAAAATGCCTCCAGATCAGGATCAGTTAGATTTGTTTAATATACAAACAATTATGTCCACTTACATATGATGAAAAGCAAGTAGAGCACAAGTAATCCTCAAGTAGTGGCATCCCAGCATTGTAAGCCTGTGTAAAGGCATCCATCCATAGGAAAGAAAAACAGTCCCGTCCAGCAGGATATCCTGGCTCTGTCCTAGGAGTTGAAACCGAAGCTCAGGTCAGCTATGGAATGCAGGCCTCTGGTGCGGTGACGGGCAATAATGGGCATGGTGAGGCGGCAATGATGGGCATGTGAGGCTGCAATGATGGGCACGGTGAGGCTGCAATGAGGGGCATGTGAGGCTGCAATGATGGGCACGCTGAGGCTGCAATGATGGGAACAGTGAGGCAGCAATGATGGGCACAGTAAGGTGGCAATGATGGGCACAGTGAGGCTGCATGGACTGGCACTGGTGAGGCTGCATTGATCTCTTGTATCATGTCCACAGTCTCTGACCATCTCTTGTAGCATGTCTGCAGTCTCTGACCATCTCCTGTATCATGTCTACATTCTCTTAACATCTTTAGTATCATGTCCTCAGACTCTAACCATCTCCTGTAATATGCCTGCAGCCTCTGACATCTCCTGTACCATGCCTGCAGCCTCTGACATCTTGACATCTCCTGTACCATGCTGCCCACAGCCTCTGGCCATCTCCTGTAATATGCCCACAGCCTCTGACCATCTCCTGTACCATGCCCACAGCCTCTGACCATCTCCTGTAATATGCCCACAGCCTCTGTCCATCTCCTGTACTTTGCCTGCAGACCCACTTTTTCTTTGGTCCCCCTTCTGTTGGGGACAATTGTTGTTTCACCATCGTTGTAGCCTTAGTGCGTGGGTTATGCACAGTGGGCATCTCCCGCTGTGTCATGGAGCCTAGTGTGAAACCATGTTCGGCCGTGCTGTGACAAAAGTCCCGCCCTCCTCCTAGACCAGCTTGTGTAATAGACAGAACACTGCGTCTATCACACGAGCTGGTCTAGAAGGAGGGCGGGACTTTTGTCATAGCGCGGTCGAACATTTCACAGCTCCGTGACACAGTGGTCTCCTGCTGTGCGTGAGAAGGAGGGAGGGGAGCGCTGCGCTGCAGCCACAGCAAAGCCTTAGATCCAAAGTGACCTCAGGGGACGCAGCCTACCGGGAAATGTCCCGGTATCCCGGTAGGCCAGTCCGGCCCTGCCTTCGAGTATATCATGCCCTCTGGTGACTCACTTGATACTTGCTAATCACATTTCTTTATCCTAATGGTTTTTCACTTTTAATTTAATCATGTATTATTTCTCCAAATAAAGTCATTCTACACTAAAGGCAAAAACACACTTGCACAATATTTCTGTAAGTGTTTTAAGTGTAAGGGAGTCTTTATTATTATATACAATATTGTGTATTGAGTAATATAGTGATTTTAATAAATAATCAATAATACAGTATTACTTATGAAACAGGTTTGAAATATTTTATAATGTTTCTCAATTACAAAAAGTTGATTCTTCCTATAAGTCTATTAGCAAGTGCTGCCAAACTAAAGTAGCAGCAAATCTAAAAATCTATAACATGGGTGATAAATGTTCTTCCATTTAATTACTCTGCGAACTGCTGCTTCTAACGTGTTTCTGTATGCCAGATCCAGTTTGAACATTCACTAGTATACGCCCTCCTTAAAGAAATCAGCTACTATGCTTATACCAACACCCTGACAAATGCATTTAAAGATTGGAGCAATCACAATTAGATGTGCACTTTATAAGTTTACATTACTTTTGAAAACCAAGAAATTATTCATTTTCTTTCTTTGTAGAAAATATAATGTGGGAAGATGACTCATAGGCAGTCACTCTTTGTTAGACATTGTCTATGGCTGCCCATTTTCACTGATGTTCTCACACTTATACAGGCTATATGAACAGAACCTTATAAACATAAATCTCAGTCTTCCTGGTTACTATTGTGATCTTTTCTTCAGAGATTGACCTTAAGAAAAAGAAGAAGAAATGCATTGTGATTTACTGTTATGAGTTGGAAAAAAGGCAAGGACATATGTAATGCATTGGGAAATACAATATACAGTGGGGAAAATAATTATTTTATCCCTGCAGATTTTGTAAGTTTGCCCACTTACAAATAAATGAAGGATCTATAACTGTTATCATAGGTGAATTTTAAATGATAGAGAGAGAATATCAACCAAAAATCCAGAAAAAACACGATACAAATGTTATATAAATTGAGTTGCAGTTCAGTGACTAAAATAAGTATTTGATCCCCAAGCAAATAATGATTCAGTACCTGGTGGAGAAACCCTTATTGGCAAACACAGAGGGAAGAAATTTCTTGAAGTTGGTTACCAGGTTCACACACATCTCAGGAGTAGGGATGGGCCGAATGGACCCCTGTTCGGTTTGCACCAGAACTTTCGAACACCGCGAAAGTATGGACCCGAATAACGAACCCCATTAAAGTCAAAAGTGCCCATTTTGAAGGCTTATATGCAAATAATCTGGCATACAATAGTTCTGGGGTCCGGGTCCTGCCCTGGGGCACATGTATCAATAAAAAAAAAGTTTGTGAAAAACGTAATTTTTAAATGAGCAGTGATTTTTTGATTTTTAAAGTGAAAGCATAAAAATTTAAAATGCCTTCCAATATAGTGCCTTGGGGGGGGGGGGTCCCCTTAGTTTACCTGTAAAGTGGCAGATCTGTACCATGTCTGGAATCTGCTGCAGCAATAATTGCATTTATAAAGCCCAAAAAATGACATTTTCCCTGCAAGCTGCTTTCATTTTGCTCAGCAACAGCTGGGGAGCCAGTGTGTATGATGAGGCCACAATTTAGTGCACTGGGAACAAGATTAGAGATTTTTTGGATACATTCTGGTGTCACTTTGAATTTGGATAGAAGTAACGAGTGTGAAAAAATTGGTCTTTGGCTGTCAGTGGCGCCTTCCCACCGTAACCCTATAGAGGTAATCTTGATGAAAGCAAGAATCGGCCTTGCTGTAAATAATTGCAATGATATGCACTTGTCAAACAGGTGCAGAAAAATTGGTCTTTGGGTGTCGGTAGCACCTTCCAACCATAACTCTTCTAGAGGTACTCTTGATGAAAGCAAGAATTGGCCTTGCTGTAAAAAAATTGCATGATATGGACCTGTCAAACAGGTGCAGAAAAATTACTCTTTGGGTGTTGGGGGCGCCTTCCCACTATAACCCTATAGAGGTATTCTTGATGAAAGCAAGAATTGGCCTTAGTGTAAATAATTGCAATGATATGCACCTGTCAACAGGTGAAGAAAAATTACTCTTTGGGTGTTGGGGGCGCCTTCTCACCGTAACCCTATAGAGGTACTCTTGATGAAAGCAAGAAATGGCCTCGCTGTAAAAAAATTGCAATGACATGCACCTGTCAAACAGGTGTTGAAAAATTGGTCTTTGTGTGTTAATTGTGCCCATGAAACCTATACCAAAAACATTCTTCCAGATGAAATGATTGAACACCCTCAAAGCTAGGCAGCTTCAAAGTCCTGCAGAGATTCCACATCACAAAAAGACTTAATCAGTGACATCGGCAACAGGGGCTTTATAGCTGGTAATCCAGGACTGATTCATTTTTATAAAAGTAAAACGGTCCACTGAGCCTGTGGACAGATGCGTTCTATGATTATTAATGAAACCTCCTGCAGCACTGAATGCCCGTTCTGAAAGCACACTGGATGCAGGGCAGCCCAACAACTCAATAGCATACTGGGCAAGTTCTGGCCAGTGGTCTATCTCATGACCCAGTAAGTCAGTGGATCGTCAGCTGGAAAGCTCTCCATCTTTGTTTTATCCCCCATGTAATTGTCCCCCATGTGATGCAAATGCTGCCGATGGGATGTGGAGGCTGACAGCCCTGGGCGGCGAGGACTAAAAAAATTCCAAAATGCCTCACTTAGGCAGATGCCTTCTCTCTCTTGACCAACAGAAAACTCAAAACTACGTTTTCCATGACACTGTAACCTACTGGAGTAAGGAAAAACTTTAAAAAATTCCTCTTTAATGTGTCTTGAAGAGATTTTATCTTCTGCACTCTCTGTGGGGACGGGATGAGTTTTGAGACCTTCCCCTTATAACGGTGGTCAAGGAGGGTTGCCAACCAGTAATCATCCTTTTCCTTATTGCCACGTATTCTTGGGTTCTTTCGCAGGCTTTGAAGCATGAGGTTGCCCATGCGCCCCAAATTTGCAAAGGCTTGAGAAGCACACTCATCGGGGTCACGCAGGATGGCAGCATCTGGAACTTCCTCCTCCCAGCCAAGTACTACTCCTAAGGGTCCTGGGTTTGGAAAGCCATCACTTACAGATTAATGCATGTCTTCCTCTTTTTTAAAGCCTATGAAAGTGCCAGAATCCTCCTCCTTATCCTCCTCCCCTCTCTCCTCCTGTGTGTTCTGTGACATAGGAATGATGGTGTCTGGATTAAGTGGGCCTTGAGAGGAAAGGAAGTCCTCCTCTTCCTCCTGCTGCTCTGCCTCCAGTGCCCTGTCCATAATGCCACGCAGAGTCTTCTCCAGCAGGAACACAACAGGAATTGTGTCACTGATGCATGCACTGTCACTTCTCACCATCCTTGTGACCTCCTCAAATGGTGACAATACAGTGCATGCATCCTTAATGATCAGCCATTGGCGTGGGAAAAAAAACAGGTACTCGTTGACGGCACTCTGCTGCATGTATAGCTGCTGCAGCATTCCCAAAGTTGAGTACCACCTGGTGGGCATGTCACAAATCAGGCGGTTTACGGGCAGGTGTAATTCCCGCTGAATTTCAGACAATCGAGCACTGGCTGTGTATGACCGCCTGAAATGACTACAGACTCTTCTGGCCTGCTTTAGTACATCTTGCAACCCTGGGTACATACTTAGGAAATGCTGCACCATCAAATTAAAGACATGTGCCAGGCATGGCACATATGTCAACTTTCCCTGTCTAAGGGCAGACAGGAGGTTTGAGCCATTATCAGACACCCCCATTCCTGGCTCCAGCTGGTGTGGTGTGAACCACCTCTGGGCCTGTCCCTGCAGAGCTGCAAGAATCTCTGCTCCAGTGTGGTTCCTGTCCCCTAAACACACCAGCAGAAGCACTGCATGGCACCTTTTAGCCTGACTCTGAGCCCTTTGAACGCTTAGGGGGTACCTGATGTTCATAGGACAAATCTGCAGTGGAGGGCATGGAGGTGGTGGAGGAGGAGGAGGGAAGGGGGTGGAGCTCACAGGTCTGGCATCATCACCACCAGCTGTAAGGAGACATGTAGCACAACAAGCTGCAGCACCGAGCACTGTCCTGCATCCATTCGAGTTGCAAGCAGCGTTACCCAGTGTGCTGTGAACAAAATATATCGTCCCTGTCCATGCTTGCTGGACCACGTGTCAACAGTAAGGTGGATTTTACGGCTGACTGCCTTGTCCAACAATGCCAGAACATCCCCTTCCACGCGATGGTAGAGAGATGGAACGGCCTTACGTGAAAAGTAGAAAAGTAGTAGCGACTAGGAACCTGCCATTGTGGTACAGCACATTGTGCGAATTCATGGAAGGGGGCAGAATCCACCAGGCTAAAAGGCAGAAGTTGGAGAGCCAACAGCTTTGACAAGCTTGCATTCAGACGCTGGGCATGTGGGTGGCAGGAACTGTATTTTTTCCCTGCTGCAGCAGATGGGGCAGAGAAATTGGCCGGCTACAGTGTACAGCTGGTGGTGTGCTGCTGGCAGATATGCTGCTAGGACCTGGAACACCCTGTGCTATACCATCATCCCTGTCAGTGGAGGCTGCTGAGAGGTAATGCCTCGATATCGCAGGGGTAGACTGAAGTGGGTAAGGAGAAGGAGGAGGGACAGATTTGTGCCCCTTTTGTGTGGCTTTTAGGTGCTCTTGCCAATGGGCTGAGTGGTTGGGTGTTAAATGCCTTGTTAGGCATGTGGTACCCAAATGGTTGGTGTTTTGCCATGTTTGATGTACCTGAGACACGGTTTGCAGATAGCAACAGTGCGATCAGCTGCAGATGTGCTGAAAAAGGCCCAGACAGCTGAGCTTTGGGGAGTGGGCTGGGAGATAACAGCTGCAGAATGTGATGGAATAGGGTGGTGCTCTCTACTCTTTCTTGATGTCGGCCTCCTTGGGGTTGTGCCACCTCAGTTTCCTCCTCTGCTCTATCTGGCTCCCAAGTCGCATCAGTGACCTCATCATCATCATCTCCATCTCCTCCATCTTCATTATTACCACTGGAGACAACTTGGCAATATGCTGTGGCTTGGGAAACATAAATGCCAACTTGTCTACCTGTGTTCCTCCCTCTCTCTAGGCTCATGTTCCTGTCATCCTCAACCTCAGAACCAACATCTGAATCCAGTAATGGCTGGGCATCATCAAGGGACAAGTGGCTGACGTTGTGGTCAAATAGCTCAGCTGACTCCTCAATGGCTAATGTTGGGGATATGGCCGGAATAGATGTGGACAAGGAGGCAGGTTTATCAACTCTGGCAACTGCAAGGGACTGCACCCTCGTCTCTGCTTGCGTGACAGAGGATGAGGAGGATGAGGAAGGTCTAGTAAGCCAGTCCACCACCTCCTCTGCATCCTGTGGCTGGATAGCACGGGCAAACCTACTAAACAGAGGAAATGATATCCTGCCTGAGGACTGACCACCACGTTCATGTTTGCCTGTGGACACATTTGTTGCTGGCCCCCTACAGTGCCAAGGGAATGTCTCCCTCTCCTTGTCCTCCCAGACATTATTGGGAGGGAGGGGGCAGTGGTTATAAGCAAATGTAAAGAAGAGGTTGAAATCTGTACCTAGATGCACTTTAATCAATGTAAAGAGGTGTTTGGTGCACTTTAAATTGAGTACCCACACTACACAGACACACTCCATGGATACACTATAATATACTGCAATATAATGCGCAAAACATACAGTGATGCACAGAACTTTATGGCGTTAAACTGGCAGTAACGCACACAAAATTATATGGCGTTAAACTGGCAGTAACGCACACAGAACTATATGGCGTTAAACTGGCAGTAACGCACGCAAAACTATATGGTGTTAAACTGTCAGTAACACACACAGAAGTAAATGGCATTAAACTGGCAGTAACACACACAGAAGTAAATGGCGTTAAACTGGCAGTAACACACAGAAGTAAATGGTGATAAACCGGCAGTAACGCGCAAAACTATATGGTGTTAAACTGGCAGCAATGCACACAGAAGTAAATGCCGTTAAACTGGCAGTAACGCACACAAAAAGATTTGGCGTTAAACTGGCAGTAACACACACATAAGTAAATGCCTTTAACTGGCAGTAACGCACACAAAACAATATGGCGTTAAACTGGCAGTAATGCACACAAAACTATATGGTGTTAAACTGGCATTAACGCACACAGAAGTAAATGGCCTTAAACTGGCAGTAACACACACAGAAATAAATGGCATTAAACTGGCAGTAACACACACAGAAGTAAATGGTGATAAACTGGCAGTAACGAGCCAAACTATATGGCGTTAAACTGGCAGTAACGCACACAGAAGTAAATGGCATTAAACTGGCAGTAATGCACAAAACTATATGGCGTTAAACTGGCAGTAACACACATAAAACAATATGATATTAAACTGGCAGTAACGCACACAAAAGTAAATGGCGTTAAACTGGCAGTAACGCACACAGAACTATATGGCGTTAAACTAGCAGTAATGCACACAAAACATTATGGCGTTAAACTTGCAGTAACTAACACACAGAACTATATGACGTTAAACTAGCAGTAACGCACGCACAACTATATGGAGTTAAACTGGCAGTAACAAACACAAAACAATATGGCGTTAAACTGGCAGTAACGCACACAGAAGTAAATGGTGCTAAACTGGCAGTAATACACAGAGCTATATGGCGTTAAACTGGCAGTAATGCACGCAAAACTATATGGCGTTAAACTGGCAGTAACGCACACAGAAGTAAATTGCATTAAACTGGCAGTAACACACACAGAAGTAAATGGCGTTAAACTGGCAGTATCGCACACAGAAGTAAATGGCGTTAAACTGGCAGTAACGCACAAAACTATATGGCGTTAAACTGGCAGTAACGCACAAAGAAGTAAATGAAGTTAAACTGGCAGTAATGCAATCAAATAGATGGTGTTCAACCGTCACTACACTGACACTATCTGAACTGTCCCCACTCTAGCTATACACTTATGCAAAGATTACTGACACGGTCTCACTACTCTACACTGAAACTATCTGAGCCGTCCCTACTCTACACTAATGTATGTATGAATGACACAGTTTCACTACACTACAGTGAAACTATCTGAGCCATCCCTACTCTACACGAATGTATGTATGAATGACACAGTCTCACTACACTACAGTGAAACTAACTGAGCTGTCCCTACTCTAGCTACACACTATGCAAAGCTGAATGATGGTCCTCCTCACTACACTCAAACCATCCCTAGACTGACACTAAACTAATATTGTACACTGACAATTGAAGCAAAATAGCACAGTATAGCACACTAACTAATAGCACTAAACAGAGCCCTGTTCTATCTCTCTCCATGCCAAAATCACACTGAAAATGTCTGCCACTGAAAGAATACTTTTATACTGTGGGGCAGGAATGAGCCATGATTGGATAAAGTCATGATGACAGTGTCCAATCATGACTCTGACAGTGTTCTGTGCCCTGATTGGCTGAAGCTTCCACTGCTTCAGCCAATCAGGGCTTGCAATGCACTGTTCAGCGCCGCAATGCATTGTGGTCAGTTCGGGGGGGCAAGCAAACGGTCAAATGACCCGTTTGTTCGGCTGTTCACCAAACAACGAAAGTTCGGCCCAAACTTATGCTCGAGCCGAACCGTTCACTCATCCCTACTCAGGAGGGATTTTGGTCCACTCTTCTATACAGATCTTCCTTAGGGTTTCTTGGCTGTAGCTTGGCAACTCGAAGCTTCAGCTCCCTCCATAAATTTTCTATAGGATTAAGGTCTGGAGACTGGCTAGGTCACTCCATTACCTTAATGTGCTTCTTCTTGATCCACTCCTTTGTTGCCTTGGTGGTATGTTTTGGGTCATTATCATGCTGGAAGGCCCATCCACAACCCATCTTCAGTGTTCTGGCTGAGCGAATAAGTTTCTCATCCAAGATTTTACAATACATGGCCCCATCTATTGGCCCCTCAATGCGGCAAAGTCAGTCTGTACCTTTAGCAGAGAAACAGCCCCAAAGCATAATGTTTATACCTCTGTAATTGACTGTAGGGGTGGAGTTCCTAGGGTCAGAAGTCAGCATTTTTCTCTTCTAGTCTAGTTAATGCCAAAGAGCTCAATTTTGGTCTCATCTGACCACAGAACTTTCTCCCAATATTTCTCTGAATCATTTAGATGTTCATTGGCAAACTTCAGATGGGCCTGTACATGTGTCTTCTTGAGGAGGGGGACCTTGCGGGCGCTGCAGGATTTCAGTCTATGGCGGTGCATTGTGTTAGCAATGGTTTGTTCGGTAACTGTGGTCCCAACTGCCTTGAGATCATTCACAAGCTCCTCCCATGTAGTTCTGGGCTGATCCACCACTTTTTTCATGCATAGCTTCACTTCCTGTCTTCCTTACTTCTGATGCCGATGCTTGCACCTGAAGCTAATTGAAGTATCGGCTTGGGTGAGGACTTCACTGGATCCAAGGGCATGTAAGTGTCCTTTGTAGTTGTAATTGTAGCTGCTAACTTTTAATTTTTTGGGGGGGGATCCTGGAGCACCGCTTTAAAAGCAAACCCAGTTTTGTCAGATACAAATTCTATAAGTATTCCATAGAGAATGGTGCACCCTATATCTGTGACAAACCTGAAACTTTTAACCAAAGGTTGTGCTTTCATTAATGCTAATGAAATGATTTGTTATAGAATTTGATTTCAAAACAACCCCAAATACAAGAGAAGACAATAATTCAAGGTGCTGATCTTAAGTGGCCCTTGCTTTCAAGTGCAAGGTGTGTCTATTAAATAACAGTCAACCCCATTTTCTTTCCGTCAAGATCCTGGGAGCACCGACTATTCCATATCTCACAAGAAAATGCTTTTGCACTGTGCTGAAGTGCCTTTTCATGAGATTTGGAATACTCAATGTTTCCAGGATCTCACAGGAAGAATTGTGACATCACCCCCTGCTGAAAGGAAGCCAGGTATAAAGGATGTTTTTTAAACTTTTCTCCACACGTGTTTTTCAATTGGATTGCAGAATTTTGACATGGGGATGAGTTACTATATAATAAGCAGACGCTGTATTTAGGTGCAAGATCCATTTGAATCTAAGCAGAACATCTGACAGTGTCATGTACCTGAGAGGAGACTGAAAAGATGAGGTAGGCCTCTCTTGTATCTCCAGCCCAGGCCCCACTGAGAGTGGAACAGAGGGTGCCGGGGGACAGGAGGAACACAAGTGCCAGCAAATGTTCATAGGAGAACTTGCAGCAGGAGATGTGATCCCAAAGAGGCTGGTGGACCATCAGATCAGGAACAGTAGCCATGCTCAGTAGTCCAGCCAAGGTTAAAGGGGCACTCCACTTGTGCTGCAGGCCCAAGACGTGTGGCTAGTCAGAGCTCTAAGTAGACTTGAGGCAGGAACACTTAGCGGGATGCAAAGCTTTTAACAGCAGACAGCCAGGCAGGCAGGCACTCAAACAGGTTGGGAAAAGCAGAGACAGAAGTATGGTCACAGGATTAGCCAGGGTTATCAGGCAGGCAGCGAGGTACCAAATGATGAGCCGAGGCAAAGTCAGGAATAAAAGTTGGGTCAAGAACTGGTGGCAAGTCAAGAGCAAAAAACAAAGAAAAACACTCCTACTGCCTCATCCATATTATTGGAATAAGGAAAAAAGAAAAAAAGGGGTTCACAAAGGAAGCCCCTGGTCGGACTTTAAGGCACAGCAAACCAGAGGGATAGTACACAATACAATATAATATAATACATTTTATTCAATACAAAAGTACATAAATACTATGAGAAGGACATTACAAAAATATATAAAAATCATCTATATAAAAATATACATGATGTGAGCCCTAATGCGTCTACGCGTTTCGTTATGAGAACTTCTTCAGAACACATTCAGGTTTCAGTTGTTGCAAAGAAAAGGAGAAAGGTCTCACTATCTTGCAGAAAGGCTTCCGTGAGCCCAAATAATTGATTATGAAGGTGTGTATTTCCACCGTAGGTGCAAGGGACTTGTAATGGAGACAAATCTCGAGAAGTAACCGTCAGCTGTGGTCATGTAAATCCTAGCTATAGGTGCATTCTTAACGAGCGAACCACAAGAGTTGCTACCAAACAAAAGGGATAAGTATCCACAACAAGGAAAAGCTCCACAGGAAACAGGGGGGCTATGATATAGCGCATATAAGATGTCCGCTCAATGGCACAGATAGAGGTATGTAAGTACGCAGATAGAGCTTTGAATTGGGTATCATACAAGTCCCCTGGAAGGAAGCAAAAACAATTAAGTCAAGAGCAGCATCCGAGATCAGGTCAGGAGCAAGCCGGGTCAGCAACAAGGGGAACACATTGGGAACACACTGGAGGACACAGGGAACAGCAGAAGACCAGTCAGCACCTGAGAACGGGCTTGAGCATCCTTAAATAGTCTGTCTGGCGCCAGCATGCACCACGCATGCATGTGCGTGTCTGGTTACCATTCTGAGGAGAATGCCATGCGCATGCCCATTTCTGTAAGCCAAACATCTCACAGGAATTCCCTAACAGACAGTGTAAAGTAGGGGAATCTAAATTAATGGTGTAAAGCTTTTAAATGAGTCCACAGCAGTCAGGAAATGCAGTTTCAGAGCATGGTGGCCCACTTTTATTCAAAACGAAAGAAAAAAAGTTTAACAAACAGTTTTCAACCACTACAAAATATAAAAGAAAATGACCTCAAGCCTCCTGGCTCGCTTTCACAATGCTACTGAATAGGTATCCAGCATGGGCCTGATATGGTCCCTTAGATCACCTCCCAGTACTGCCTGTGCTTATGGGCAAACTCTGCATCTCTCACAGATCACTCTGCACTCTCAGCTACCTGCCAACCTGGCCTAGGTAGGCCTAGGCCTCCTTGGCCTAGGTAGGGGAATCTTGTCTGTTCTACTACAAACTTCTCCTGTACTGTGCAGACAAATAGACTTCTGGCTGCTCCCTTACAGTCTCATGGCCTCCTGGGGGGATGGAGCCCTGGACTGCTGTCAGGCCTTAGATTATAAGGGCTGTACACACCTGCACATCCACCCTAATGGTTTCCAGTAAGATTGAGACACAGGGGCTTTGTCTCTCCCAAGTCTTTTTGAAGCCTCTGAACTCTGGAACCCAAATTAGGAATACCAAAACCTGGAAAAGCACTAAAACCCCCTTTCTCTACTCAGCACAAACTTTCCAGAGCCCGTCACTCTACTTTCATGTGTGCTTTTTATGTTTATTAACACATGGGCAGGGCCTAGCACTGTCACAACAGTCATGAGCCATGAGGTTGCTGACAAAAAAAATCATGGCTAAATCTAATAAAATACCAAAAAAAGTAACAAAGCATACACTACTCACAGACAGTAAAAACTAGACTGAGACAAAACAAAAACTGTTCAAAAAATTTTGCAAATGTGGAAGAACCCACAAAATTATTCTGGAAAAGTTTGGAGTTGCAAGAACCGTTAAAAAAACAGCTACTAGGGTAAAATGTGCCAGTTTAAGGATGTACACAAAAAAACATCTAATGCTGATTCAAATGGCTTATTATTGAAATGATTACCACTGCTAGCCAAAAATCTGTATTTCTTTATTGAACCAAAAATTATTGATCTGACTAATTCTTTATAGAAACTGTAGAAAAAAAAGCTAAGCAAATACAATTAGAATGGACACAGGTGCACAAGTGATTATGTTTTAAGAGAGTTAATACATTTGAAAGTATAATAGCAAAAAGCATTCAGAAAGCAGTCTCAGTTACAGATACAAGCATAATGCAATATTTTAATGACAACAAACACAAAGTAAGCACTGTAACTTTACCAGTATTCGGCCTCTGTGCCACTCTAGATATAAAACTTACACAGCATTGTCTGTAGAATAATTTTAAATTACTCTGTCATTGTAAGCCAGTCATTTTAATATTCTTACTATGTACAAGGATGTCTTTCACAAGCCTAGGAAAATTTCCCAGAGATTACAAAATCCAAGTGGAGATAGCAATTAGTCAAACAAAGCATGTACCTTGCATTACCCTATTGGCACTGGGAAAAGACTTGAAAAAACCCATGGTGTATGTATTTGAAAGACTATATTTGAAAAACCAAAGCTGCAGCTTGCATGGTAGTCATATGAAAAAGTAAATCAATGGAAATTGTTGACTTTTTCAATGTGTTTGAACAGGCAAACTTTAAATCTTCATACAAACAGTGCCTAATGATAAAGGTGATACACTTGAACAAATGACACATAAAAGTGCCATGCTGCATTCATTATCATATCTAAATGAACACAAATTCAGAATTATCACAACAGAAAACTAAGTACACAGCTACATTTATAACCCCTTTTAAATCCATGAAATTGATATCAGGTGTTAATGAGGTGTCAGTGATAAGAACATCCTTAGAGAGTATGCAAGGGGAATCTGTCTTATTTAAAGTGGTTTTAAACCTCAAACATAAAATATGAACAAAGCATATCTTTCTATACTGTGTATATATCTATACAAAGCACCAAGTGTCATTTCTCTGTACTGCCTAGTTCCTCCGCTTTCAGCATGAGTCACTTCTGACAGGTGTTTCCAACACAAGATATAAAAAGGTGACAAGGAGGAGGGCTTCAGCACACAGCCTATGACTGATATCTTGTGTTGGGCAAATGGTTCGGGCTGAGCAAAATTTGGCCTGAACATCCGAATTTGTGGGGCGCTCAGCGGGATGTTTGCCCGCTGAGGGCCCTCATTGCACTGTTTGGGGTTTGAATGAAGATCGCCTACCAGCCTGCTTTTAATTAATGGATTGGTCAATAATCATTCCAAGTAATTTTAAAAGAGCTATAGAAACCTGAGGTTATTAAAAAAAAAGGCTACAGCGGGTTAAATCATGAGTGCTTTGAGGGTCAATTCACACTGGAACATAGTGTGGGAAAGGCATGTTCCGTGTGTGCTTCCGGAACTACACACGAACACGCCGCCCTTGCGAGACATGTGCTGGTGCCATTAATTGATAATGACACCCCAAATGCATCTCCAGTTTGGTATGGCACAATTTGAAAAAGTACTGCTTGCACTACTTTTGGCACATTCCCACGTGATGAGCAGCCAATTAAAATGAATGGGCTGTCAAAACCAGAATGTGCGGGAACGCACAAGTTCTACCGACTCTGACAGATGTATTTATTATTCTATTAGGATTGCTCTGGTCCCAAGCAGAAAATGGAAGCCCATTTGGAAGTGGAAATCCCCTTTATTTTTTTTATCAAGCATGTGCATCACGGGGGCGTGGCCTAACGAGGCATGTGAGCGGACCTGTTCTACGGAGCTTCCGCTGACAATCCTACAAACGATCCTTCCCTCGCTGCTTTAGACGCCCAAAAGAATCCGGAGCCTGTACCTCCCAATCCACTGATACCCCAGGAATCTGTGGAGGCTGAAATAACGGGCATGATGGCCCATGGAAACCGGGGAGAAGCCGCAGCCGCTGCCTCTCAGGAATTAAAAGATGGTGCCGGGCAGTCTCTGGCTCAGAGGACGCCACGAGAACCGGACAAGAAAACGGAGCAGGGGGGTAAGTCTACAAAACCCCCTAAGACTAAAGAACAGCCCAGAGACATGTTATATTATACACAGAAGTTGACAGGCCCTGCAGAAACCTCACAGGCTAATGCACAGCACCATGCTGAATCTGTAGCACAGGCAGACAGAGCACAGACAGACAGGCTGGATGATACTGAATTTATGGAGTCTGTCCCTGATCCCATGCTTCTCCTGTTTGACATGTAATCGGAGGATAGCCCCTAACCCACACTAAGTGAAATACTACACGCTATACACAGATGCACTGCCTCAGTGGATGATCTGAAAGAGAAATTTGGGGGGCTGAAGGAGACCGTGTCTCTCCTCCGTCAAGATATTCAGAAGATCAGAGAGAGGACCACAGCTGTGGAGGGTAGAGTGAGTGACATGGAAGATCAGATGCCCTATATCAGTGATGGCGAACCTTGGCACCCCAGATGTTTTGGAACTACATTTCCCATGATGCTCATACACTCTGGAGTGTAGTTGGGCATCATGGGAAATGTAGTTCCAAAACATCTGGGGTGCCAAGGTTCGCCATCACTGCCCTATATGAACCGGGAAGTGAGGATGGCTGCTCAGCATGCGCGTCAGGCTTTTGATAAAACTGACGACATCGAGAACCGCCTGAGACGTAATAATGTCCGCATCGTGGCGCTCCCAGAGAAGGTGGAGGGCAGGGATCCCACTGCGTTCATTGAAGGATGGCTGCAGGAAGTGTTGGGCAAGGAGGCTTTCTCCCATTTATAAGCAGTGGGGCGGGCACACAGGGTGCCGCCACTTCCCCTACCACCCGGCAACCCCCCAAGATCGATGCTAGCAAGACTCCTAAACTATAGGGATCGTGAGACTGTGTTGCGACTGGCCAGAGAAAAAGGTGCTGTGCAGTACAATGGCGCCAGAATATCCTTCTACCCCGATTTTTCGGCAGAAGTTGAACGCAGAAGGTCCAAATTTGCAGACGTCAAAAAGCGACTACAAAGGCTGCAACTACACTACGCCATGCTGTTTCCAGCCAAGTTGCGAATAATAGCCAGAGATCAGAATCACTTTTTTGAAAATGCACAGGATGCCGCAGAATGGCTGGATCAGAATGAACAGGATCTTCGTCACCGGGGCCACGACAATGGAGAAGGTTGATGCTGTTGTTGCAATCATCTATATCGGGCAGGAAGGGCAATCATTTACCGATTTAATATCCACGTGGCTATGAGAGGGCCGATGCTTGATATCCACCATCAGAGAGGGAAATACCACTTAATGTTTTTTCTTTTCCACTTTTTTTTCACACTAAGTTTCATGTGTACAGGCGGAAAGCGCTCGTACACATCATACGTTCTGTTCCTGTTGCTATGGCTGACATGGCTCAAGTTTTTGTGCTCTGTTGGCACAAGGAGGGCATACAAAGACCATGACTCACAATATGTGGAAAATACCTGTTCTACTCCGCTGGCAGGGAATGGGCCAGGGGATGATTGCCACCCCATTACCTGCCACTATGCCACTACGTGTGCTTTGTTGCGCAGTTGCGCCAGATGCTCTATCTCCGTTTTATGATGCCCTCCCAATGTGCAAGTATGTGTGAAATATTGTATTATGTCTGCTCCAGACTGCCGCGGAGTTATGCCCTGTACACACGATTGGACATTGATCGGACATTCCGACAACAAAATCCATGGATTTTTTCAGACGGATGTTGGCTCAAACTTGTCTTGCATACACACGGTCGCACAAAGTTGTCGGAAAATCTGATCGTTCTGAACACGGTGACGTAAAACACATACGTCGGGACTATAAACAGGGCAGTAGCCAATAGCTTTCGTCTCTTAATTCTGAGCATGCGTGGCACTTTTTGCGTCGAATTTGTGTACACACGATCGGAATTTAACAGATCGGATTTTGTTGGTGGAAAATTTTATAGGCTGCTCTCAAACTTTGTGTGTCAGAAATTCCGACGGAAAAAGTCAGATGGAGTCCACACACGATCAGAATTTCCGACAACACAATCTGATCGCACTTTTTCTGTCTGAAAATCCAACTGTGTGTACAGAGCATAAGTGTACTGATACATAAAGCTATAGCCTACCAGGAGCTGGACTCGCTCATTGATATACCTGGCAGTGTTGTGTTTCTACATTGTAAACTGTGTACAATAACTATGATTTGGCGTTTTCTCGGGAGGTGTTACAGTTGCTGTTGTCCTACCTGTCTAACAAGCCTGATATTCCGGTTCTGATTATGGGAGACTTCAACTGTTATTTAGATCCCAGAATGGTTAGCCCCCCTCATATCGCCCCCTAGGGGCAGCCAGGGCACTGCCCTTAGCCGCCTAATGGCGGAGGTGGGGTGGACTCATATATGGCGCATTCCTAATCCAAATAGTAAGAAATTCTCATGTTTTTCCAAGACCCATGGCTCACTGTCTCATATTGATCTATGTGTGGGTACCCCAAATATGGTCGGATGCACCTCCAAGGTGGAATATTTCCCACAGAGAGTATCCGACCATTCGCCGCTGGCTCTGTGGTTGATTAGACAGCCGCCCAGTCTGTTACCCAGGGCCCCATGGAAGCTGAACGCCTTCTGGCTTAAGTTGTTTACTTCACAGGAGCGGATAGCATCCCAGATCCTGGTCTTTTTCAGATCACATCGACAATATGCTGACAGTTTGCAGAAATGGGAAACCTTTAAAGCATATCTTAGGGGTGTTTTCATACAGGAAATACAAATAGTTAAACAGAACTCCGCTGTTCTGCTGGAACAGGCGGTAGACTTAGTGGAACGATTGGAGCTGATGTATGTGACTGATCCTACTGACTCTGCAAGGGAGGCATGGATGTCGGCTAAAGATTCATTGGACTGCCTGAGATCCTCCACTGCAGAACGTAAGAGGTTTTTCTCAAAAATGGCATTCTATGAGGAGGGGGAAAAGACGGGCCACCTACTAGCTAAAATTGCAAGATCCCAACAACTGTCACACGCCATGGCGAAAGGAAGGATCCAGTTGACCCGGGCTCGTATAGGCCTATTTCATTACTCCAGAGTGATATAAAAATACTGGCTAAAGTTTTGGCGCTTCGGGTCAATGGGATAGTAACCTCAATCATTCACCAGGATCAAGCTGGCTTTATGCCACAAAAGTCCATGGCTACAAACCTAAGAAGGTTATTCCTAAACATGCAGCTTCAAGCAGATAACGGGGGTCGCAGGGCTCTCCTGTCCCTAGATGCCAACAAGGCATTTGACAGTATTAGTTGGAGGTACCTATGGGCAGTACTAGAAAAGTTTGGATTCGGTTTATTACCTGGGTTAAACTACTTTATACCTCTCCGCAGGCAACCATTAGAATGGCCGACAGAATGTCACACCCTTTTGCTCTGGGCAGGGGAACGAGGCAGGGTTGCACGCTGTCTCCCCTGCTCCTTGCAATTGCTATAGAACCACTGGCAGTCTTGATATGGGCCAGCGCCCAGATGTGCGGGTTTAAATATGGAGCCTTGCATGAAAAAATGATGTTGTATGCAGATGACATGTTGCTATTTCTGAATGATCCCAACTACTCACTGTCAGGGGTAATGTCCATAATAACGCAGTTTGACTACTATTCTGGCCTGACCATAAACTGGTTTAAGTCAGCCCTGATGATATTGGACGAAGACCGGGAGGTGGATCTTCCTGACTCTTGTCCCATCCCCGTGGTTACCAGCTTTAAATATTTGGGCATAATAATATCGCCTAAACTCGGGGATTATTGCTCCTTAAATTTGAATCCCTTATTATCACGGTTTCGGGATAAGATCAATACTTGGAACAACCTTAAAATGTCACTGGCAGACAAGGTCAACCTAATAAAAATGATACTAATGCCCCAATTGTTATACTTCCTACACAACTCGCCAGGAGTAATACACTTAAAATTTTTTAGGGTGCTAAATACGCTATTTCGTAGGCTACTATGGAACACTAAGCCCCCTAGGATTAAACTAGAACAGCTGCAGCAACCCAAGGATGACGGAGGGTTGGCGGTCCCCAACCCTTGGCTATACTATATTGCGTCCCAGCTACAGCATTTGCTTGGTTCTATGTCCATTGATCCGGTGGGTTCGGCGGCGCAGCTGATGCTATTTGCATCAGGAGCCGAGACCATCCCGATGGGACTGGAGGCGCAAATGTTTATGAAATCCAATAAACAGACTCCAACACTAGTGTTAGTCCAAAAAATATGGAACAAGGGCAGACAACTCCAGGGGGTACAGGGTTTCACGGATTTTAGCCCAATATGGGATAATAGTTCATATGTGGAGATGGTTAAATTACAGCAGGGACCCAGATGGCGGGCGTCTGGTGTGACTCTGTTATCCCATATATTTAATGACGGTAAGTTGCTATCCTTTTCGGAACTAAAAACTAACTTCAGTCTACCCGATACCATGATTTACCCATACCTTTAGCTTCGACATGCTGTTGCTGTGCAGGCGGATGCAGGAGAATGGACACCGTCACCAACTCCGATGTTTCATGTGCTGCACTCTAGCACTATAACTAAGGGGATTATATCCCAATGCTACCAAATGCTACTTACGAAACATTTGCGAGCTTATCCATGTAAGGCAGTGTCGACGTGGGAGAGTGACCTTGGTGCACTCACGGGAGACCAGTGGGAGGAGGCCCTACAATTCATAACCACTTGCTCTCTTAATGTTGCACAAAAAGTCTCCCAACTATATATAATACTAAGAGTTCATTACACTCCGATAAAACTACACAGGATGGGCAGATTGGCAGACCCTTTGTGCTGCAGAAGCCAGCAGCATACCGGGGATCTCATTCACTTATTATGGAGATGTCCAAAGCTCCACAGGTATTGAAATGAGGTGGTCGGTACACTCAATGGGGTGTTTCAGACCAAGGTACCATTGGACCCCATATGCTGTATATTGGTTGTTCTGGAAGAGGCGATTCCTGAGGAATTAATTAGAGTAGCATTTTTAGGGGCACTGTTTCAGGCCAGGAAACTCATCCTAATGGTTTGGAAGTCTTCATTACCACCCAGCAGTGCTTCATGGATAACACACATGGGAAACACTCTGATTATGGAGAAACATATATACCAGAATAGAGGTTGCCCGGGCAGGTTTGAAAGTATTTGGTAACACTAGCTAGCTACACCTGGTCTAAGCCCTAGAGAACTAGTGATGTCAAGACTTTTGCAATGCCCCTACGGGAAAAGGTGTACCAAATGTATATAACGTGCATAATACGGGATTGGTCAGGGGACGAATGGAGTGGGGGAATGCAGACGTAGGTAGCAATTGGATGAGTAGTAATGGTCTGTTTAACATGCTTATGTATGTAACTAATGGATGAACAAAAATTGAATATTTGTACTTGTACATTGGAGGCTGTTGTATGATGACGTGTTCAATAAAAACTCTTTTGATTTAAAAAAAAGCATGTGCATAACAAAGCCAACATTTCATTCTGACTCACTGTTTGACATCATTGTTTGAATAAATTATTGGATAAAGAATGTTCAGAAATAATTAGATTAAAGCTTTAGATCTGAAGTGAGCTTTATACTTTTCTTATTCACAATATGAAACCTGTCTATTGTAATGCTTTATTTATTCAGCTTTAATATCTATTTCCCAAGAATAATTGTTTAGTTATATGTTTAATGTAACCAGTAAAGCAGATAAAACAAATTATTTTTGTTTTGTGTGTTTGCAAATCATTTAACCCCGCTGAATGTTAAATAAACATGAAAGCAGGTCAACTTTCATTGAGAGAGAAGTGCTAAATATTTATATTTACTGTCCTTTTCCCTATCGTCTGTTCTTTATACTGATTGCACTTTCATTTCAAGATATTTGTTTTGGTTGGTGTTTAAACATCACCTGAAGCGATAAGCAATCGTACTATATTATAAATGACGAAATTATAATGGAAAAGCTGAATCTGTTATCAGATTTTGACCGTACCTAAAGCTGCCTACAAACAATTGTGGGTGGAAGGAAGTACAGGCTTGGTTCTTCAGCCCTTTGTCTTCTTTGCTATAAACACGAACGCTCAGCTGAACGTTCCTGTGGATTTTATGGAGAGGGGTAGGGGAGGGGAATATTAGCAATCAAATAGGGTTTTCCAATCTTTAATTTCTCCTTAGAAATGATTACTGGTGGCCATATTGGTTTTCATCTAATGTCCATGGGTGAAGCAAAACCTCAGATACATAGGCTTCAAGAGGGGATGTCCTGGGCTTTTTCTCATGGCTTCAGAGAGCTCTCCTAAATACTAGACCCAGAAAGGCATGTTGAACTATATGGGCCATCTAACCCCAGAAGGTTTTATTAAATTAAACGGGCCAACTAGACCCAGAAAGGTTTATTAAACTAAATGCTAGATTCAAAAGGCTACATTTATCTAAATGGACCAACTAGACTGTCACAATTTAGCCTGCAGTTCCCCTACCTGTGTAATTCCTACCTCCAGGCTAGAGTGCTTCTCCTATTCCTCTGATAACTTTCAAATGTGTTGTTTGGCTTTTGTTACCCCATTCACCTATGGGTTGCTCCTGCTATTTTCAAGGTTTATATAGTATTTCCTTTCTCTTCCATCACTTTCTGGCCTGCCTCCCAGTTTGCTTCCCTATATAACACATGCTGAGTGCAGCCTGCATTGCCTGAGCAACTTCCCAGTTCTCTGAGCTCCAGTTTGCCTACTATTACATGTACTTCATGTCTAACTTCCCGTGTAACAACTCCAGCTTCATCTACTGTCTGTGCTTGCCTGCCCTGGCCTCAGCTTATTTATCTCCTGCCATTGTACTCTGCATAAGCAAGAGGTCTCTGCATCCTCAGTTGGCCGTACGGACCGCAACCTGGTTCCAGCTTGCTGCAAATCCATCCCCACCATCAGGGGCCCTAGTGAAGAGGCAGGCTGGGGCTTAGACTTTGCACCCTGGGGAACCCCAAGTTGGCGATCTACAAAAGTACACTATTACAGACACCTGGCATACACCCAGAAGGGTGTATTGAACTAAATGGGCCAACTAGACCCAGAAAAGTGTAATAAACTAATTAGGGCATTAGATTCAGAAGAGGGTATTAAACTAAATGGTCTAACTAGACCCAGAAAGGTTTAATAAAACTATATGGACCAACTAGACCCAGAAAGGGGTATTTAACTAATTGGGCCAGTAGGCCCAAAGGGATGGGCCAAAACAGCTAGCTGACCAGCTTTGACCCCAGCCATTTTAAGGCTTAAAAGCTTGCTTGAGAGCTGACATCAGCACACTGGTAGCCGTGACAGTTATCACCAGCGGTAGAATATTAAAAAAAAAACACTGCAGGAAACAACATTTGCATATTTTATTAAGGGTGTAATGACATTTATTGAACATTTCTAACTTGAGCTCTCTTTTGGGAAATTGTTAAGTCAGTGGGTTTAATTCTGCTTTAAATCTGAAAATAACTTTAGTTTGTTCAGGAGTTCAGGGACCATAAATTCTGTCAAGCCTGTCATTTAAAAAGCTTGGCCTGCACTTCTGTGCCTGTAGCCCACCCATCTCTCTGAGGCCTCTGATGTTCAGGTGGTGACCCTTCTCCCAATGTACCAATGTAGTCCAGCCAATGCATGATGTTGCAGAATTTGGGGTTGACCTGAGATGTAAAGGTGCATGAGTCGAGGCTGATCAAAATATGTTTAACTTGCAATTAGCAGTGGAACTTTGAGTGCAAATATTGAAAACAAACTATACACCTATAGCATGCTATGAAACACTAGTTGACTAATGCTTGTAAATTGATACTTAATGTAGAAAAGGTTTCTGACCCCTGCTATAGAGAATGTCCAGAGAACATATTTTGCTGAGATTGTGTTTTCAACCAAATTGCTAATTTACTTGTTTTTCATTCTGAAACTTATTTTTATTTTTGTGCCTCAGCAGTCTAGTAATGAAGGAGTATTTTCCTTTGAACACTCTCTAAAGACCCCTGATTCACATACATCGATCAGCCATAACTTTATGACCACAAACAGGTTAAAATGGTTGTAAAGGTAAAAGTTTTTTACTTTAACCTCCCTGGTGGTATGATTATTTCAGATTTTTGACGCTCAAAGCAGTACAATGTTTTGCATGGAAATTTGGCGTTTTATATTGTAGGCGTGTAATTCTTAGGAATAACAGACTTAAATCTGTCCAAACAAGAGTCTAGTAGACATCCCGGGTATGATAAAGTTTGAAACATGAAATCATAAATTATAATATAATAAATAAATTTAAATAATTATAACAAATAATAATTTAATAAAAATTAAAAATATTCAATAATGTAATCAAATCAAAAACACTGAAATTTGCTCAGTTGCAGAATTGTCGCTGTCATTACTTTCAGTGTTTGATGACGGATTTCCCCACGAATCACTATCACTCAATTCTGCAAGTGATTCTAATTTATTATTGCTGTTTTCTAGCTGGTCTAAAACCGCTTTTGACGTAAAGGGACACTTTTTGGTTGCTATGGACAATCTCCAGTTTCCAGGCAGAAAGAACAGTATTTATAATATAAAACTGCATGCAGGGCACTGGACAAACTACTAGGGACAAAAGGGATGTGAAATAATTTGATACAGTAATGTAATCTGTAAGATTACAGTGTACTGTATGTAGCACCCTCTACCAATAGGTAGGTGCTAGTAATAGGATTTTTACTAGAAAGACTGTCAGCACAGGTAAATTTAGGCAGGCCTATGCTGCACGCTAGGCCTGTGTGTTTTGATCTGGGGGCTGGGAGTGGTTAGTGTAGCAGTGGGTGTGACCACCTGTGCTCTAGTTTTGGGGCTCCTCTCCTGCTTCCAGGGAGAATGTTCTGGAAGAGGGGCAGGGCCTGGAGCTGGAGTGGCAGGCAGCTCATGTGAGAGCCCTGACCAATCCCCAACTGGTATTGGCAGGGGGCGGGCCTCCTATATAAGCTGAGGTAACATGCCACTGGAGAAGAGTTGTCGGCCAGGTGAAGTGGAGAATGGAGTACTAGACAGCAGCAGGAGGGCACCCCCATCTAGGGGGGGGGGATGCGCTGATCGCAGGAGGAGGACTGTGAAGGAACTTTGCCTCTACATGGTCATTGCCAATGTCCTCATCAGTACACGGTCATTGATGAGGAACTCCTGGAGCAGAGGGGTAGGTGAAGCTGTCGTAACGTACGGTCTGGTTAAGTTCTCCATCAAGGACTCGGGGCAGAGAAAGGTCGGTGAGTGTACCACAGTGGAGGGCTGGATGTGCCAGGAAGTCTGTGAGGGAACTTCACATCTACACGGTCATTAGTGAAGTCCTCATTATTACACCGTCAATGATGAGGAGTCCTGGATCAGAGGAGAGACTGTGGGGAGTTGTGTCAAATCAATGTTGCCTGAGGGCACAGGATTTGCAAGCAGGGCTAGCTGGGAACAGTAGTCTACCGCTCAGTACGTGCTTATAAACTACTAGGCCTCCGGGGAGAGGTACTGCAGACCTCTGGTCTAGTAGCAGCGAGCAACCAGAGCCTGCAATAGGAATTATTCAGAGTGGGTCCTTTTTGCTTAAAGAAGAATATGTGACATTACACTAATTACTACAGTATAAGTTTGTGCAGGAGGAGAAAAAGGATTTCTGGCAGCATCACTCTTACACGGTCAAGAGTGATGTCCTCATCCTTACACGGTCATGGGTGAGGAAGTCCTGGAAGCAATAGTCTGCGGAAGTTAACTAGGAGGAGCAATAGTCTACATGGTGATGCAGGGAAAAGACTGTAGCTTTGAAACATGTACATCCTTCCTTCAGGCTCAAACTATGTGTTAATCTGAAAGAATGTACAAATATGATGGCAAAGTGATGATCCTATAGGCATCCCATATACCCCTTTTCCCAACCAAGTTGTACCCTCCAATAAACAAAACCAAAACACAGCAAATTACTTTTCATTGTCTCTGCAAATGGGAGTCTGGCAGCGGAGTGATTTGGTGGATGTTTGTTACTAGTGGCAACTACACCGCTACATGTATGTTTTGTGTGTTTTTTACTTTTTGAATTTGGCGCTGTGCTTCATCCCCGTGCGTCGCAACGCTCGCATGGAACTGAGCTAGGCACTGTGATAGATCAGTGACACGGCTTGCACACACAACGGGGAGAATTGCAGGATCCTGGGGACAAGGTAAGTAGCTTTGCCTGGATCCTGCGATGCGATCCTGAGTGTGGCTCGGGGTTACCGATTTTGGTTCTGAAAATTCACCCCGAGCCACACTCGGGAATACTGCTAAGGAGGTTAATACATTCTCTGCTCTCACAGACTTAGATGAGGGCAGCGGGAGCCATTGGCTTTGGCTTCTGTCAGTCAGAAACTGTGAGCAGAGCGGGGTGAGTCTGATTAGCCTATGAGCGCTGTTTAGATGTCGGTCGGGTCCTAGTTTTCCAGCATGCCTGTTCAACAGAAGCCGTACAGGTTGCTGTACACACTTGCCGAATGTTGGCTTGTTTCCTTTGAACCACCAGATACCGGACAATATTCGGCTCGTGTGTACCAGCCTCTATAGTAGAGAGTGATAGTTGTGTGATAGTGAATGGCAGTCTCAGCCTGGACCCCCACTAGGCCATGCCCCCAACATGTTTCCGGAATAGGACAGGCTAAAAATTGGTAAGTCTACACAGGATATCTTTTTTACACAGGTTAGTCAGCAGAGGTGTTAGGAAGGCTAAGGGGACATTTTAAGGCTAGTTAGGTTGAGGCTGGAATTCTACTTTAACACTTCATGAAATGTATTAGGTCAAATGGAAGCAGCATACGTGGACTGCTAGAGCATGTTACATAAACCTTACATATGTGTGTATCAAAAAGATAAGCAAAAAAGCAAAAAAAAATAAAAAATACAACTGCTATACCTACTTAAAGTAGACTTTTCCTCCCATTTTCCAAAAATTACATTAGTATGTTGCTCTGGATGCTGAACTGATATGAATTCTTGTCAAATTCATTGGTTAAACTATTTTTTTTTTACTGTTACAGTTTTTCCACTTTCTGATCTATTGAGACACTGGTAATGTAACCTTGGCCTCACAGCTGTATTCTGGGAAGTTATTGTCACATGTTTCAGGAGACAGGCCCCAGAGTTGCAGGCAGAGTTCCCGGAGGTAAAAGAGAGATGGATTCATCAGCCTTTTGTGAAAATGGCCACCATCAGAAGAATGGAATGGGAGGAAAAGAAAGATAAGGTATGCACAGAATAAATAGCCTGCAATTATCTATGAATATCTTTTTGTAGATGGTCATTACTAAACATTTGGAGAGGTGCCTTTGTTGTAATTTTCTAAGATATGAGTGAGGCTCCTCTTTAACCATTTAAGGACCAAGCCTCTTTCTGAGATTTGTTGTTTACAAGTTAAAAACAGTTTTTTTTGCTAGAAAATTACTTAGAACCCCCAAACATTATACATTTTTTTCTAACACCCTAGAGAATAAAATAGCAGTCGTTGCAATACTTTCTGTCACACCGTATTTGCATAGCGCACTTTTTTTGGAAAGAATACACTTTTTTAAGTAAAAAATAAGACAACAGTAAAGTTTATCCCAATTTTTTTTTTATATTGTGAAAGATAATTTTACACCGAGTAAATTTATACCCAACATGTCACGCTTCAAAATTGCGCCCGCTCGTGGAATGGCGACAAACTTTTACCCTTAAAAATCTCCATAGGCGACG
Organism: Lithobates clamitans; assembly: GCA_037952925.1. Taxonomy (NCBI): domain Eukaryota; kingdom Metazoa; phylum Chordata; class Amphibia; order Anura; family Ranidae; genus Lithobates; species Lithobates clamitans. The sequence continues at coordinate 7,099,309 of JBBGZY010000723.1, forward strand.
TTTAAAAAATTCTACAGGTTGCAAGTTTTGAGCTACAGAGAAGGTCTGGGGCTAGAATTATTGCTCCCGCTCTACCGATCTCGGTGATACCTCACATGTGTGGTTTGAGCACCGTTTTCATATGCGGGCGCTACTCACGTATGCGTTCGCTTCTGCACGGGAGCTCGTTGGGACGGGGCACGTTTAAAGAATGGGTTTTTTTTCTTATTTATTTTACCTTTTATTTTTTATTTTAACACAGTTTTTTTTAAAAAAAAATCACTTTTATTCCTATTACAAGGGATGTAAACATCCCTTGTAATAGAAAAAAGCATGACAGGACCTTTTAAATATGAGATCTGGGGTCAAAAAGACCTCAGATCTCATATTTACACTAAAATGCAATTTAAAAAAATGAAAAAAAATTGTCATTTAAAAAAAAAAAAAGTAAAAAAAAAAAAATTGCCCTTTAAGAGCTGTGTGCGGAAGTGACGTTTTGACGTCGCTTCCGCCCTGCAGTGTCATGGAGACGGGGGCCATCTTCCCCTCATGCACAGCAAGTGACAAGACGCGATCCCAAACGATAAAACTGATCTTGCGGTGAATCCGCTGCAGAGACCACTTTTATCTTGTAGCGGACCACCCGCTGAAAAGGAGGATACCGGGGTTATGGCAGCTAGCTGCTGCCATAACACCGATATCCTCCTTTAAACAGTCGACGTAAATCTGCGGCGGGCGGTCCGTAAGTGGTTAAAAAGAGCTAATTCCCCTTTTCACACATTTGAGATGGATGGGGGAAAAAAATGAACTTAAATGATTTTAGCAAATGGCTGCAATATAACAAAGAGTGAAAAATTTAAGGGGGTCTGAATACTTTCCGTCCCCACAGTATATGTGGCTTATGGGACATTTGGCGTTTTGTGGGTTGCGTGTTTTTATTGTGCGTTTTGCACCATTTGCCACTTGTTTTTTCACATGGCAAAATGTGTGTTTGCTTCTGTGTTTGGTGTGCCTTTAACAAAATAATGGCACTGAAAGCGCAACTAGTAATTTTGGGGTATAAAGGTGGTCATTCACTATACAATCTGATTGTACAATCTTCTTTAGATCTGCCATAAATTATGTAGTGCACGGGCCTGCCTGATTGGATATAGAGTGATTGGCTAGATAGGTGTTTCCTCCTATTATATACATTTGGTAAATCCAAAGGAGATTGTACAATTAGATTGTATAGTGTATGACCATGTTTATACACCTAAAATTACTAGTTTCCCTCCTTTCAGTGCCATTATTTGTTAACGCCAAAATGTCCTATAAGCCACATATAGCACAGCCCATTTAAATCAACAGGCTGCCCTATACGTGTCACAGGAAAAACGAGCCACATAACATTCGCTCCCACTATGCTAGATGTGAATGGGGCCTGAAAGTGATATTGGTGCGATAACACAAGAACAAGGAGGCTCCATTCACATCTGTGCATTTCCTTGCATTTCAGAAATGCCCTGCACCAAAAATTGCACTAAAAAAGGTATCAAGCTTCGCTCTAAAAAATGTTCTGAAGCTTCTTTGGGGCGTTCGCTCTGTGTAGGGCAGCCCATACAGGTGGATGGGCTGCCCTATATGTGATGAGTGAAAATGTTCCAAAACACCTACCCCCCGCTAAAAAAAAAAACGCATTTGGGAATGCAAGTTCCCTCTATGCAGAGATGTGAATGGGGCTTGACAGCTGAGTGTTTCTGTCCACTCCCTCTTATGTACTTGTATAAAGATGGCCATACACTATGCAATCTGATTGTATAATGTGTATTTAGTGAGAAGGGTGATCACTGATTGATTGCATCTCATTTAAAAAACGTGCAGCTGGGAGTGGGTGGGCAGATGAGGTCAGCTGGTCAACTCCTTCCTGTGTCATGACCTACAGTCTGTAAGGACGTAAGTCCGAAGCAATAGATACCTTTAGAAACATGGATTAAGGACAGTAAGGTTCGTGTCTGTAGATTTTATGGAAAGCTTTGATATTTTTGCAAAAAAAGTACATGCATAGGTGTGCGCAGCCTATTGCATTAGGGTGTGCACCCCAAAGCTGAAACACACATGCAGCCTCAGTTGCACGGGGCAGTGAATGAAAAGGAAGTGCTGTGTGCTCAGTGGATTCCTGTTCATTCACAAAATTAAGCATAGTAAACACATTTTACTATGCTTCAGTTATGATTGAACACGGTGAGCGAGTGTGCTCATTGTGTTCATTTAAAAAGGAAGGAGCTGGTAAATTACATATTTACTAGCCCCTTCCCCCGATCTCGATTTGGAAATATCCCCCACAGCAGCTGGAGGGAGAGGAGAGGAGGAATGCCAACAGCACTGTGAGGCCAACACGGGGGGAAACCAGCAGCACTGTGAGGCCAATACTGGGGGAAACCTGGGCAGTAGGGGGAATCGGCACTGCAAGTAGTGATTAGGGTGTGCCCAGGCACACCCCCTGCGCACGCCTATGAGTACATGAATGCTTTATTGGTGCATAGGGGAGCTGGAATTTAGAAAAAAAAAGTAAACAAAGGTGAACTTACACTTTAACCACTTCAATACCAGGCACTTCCGCCCCTTCCTGCTAAGGACAATTTTGAGCTTTCAGTGCTGTCGCATTTTTAATGACAATTGCGCGGTCATACAACACTGTGCCCAAACTACATTTTTATAGTTTTCTTCCCACATATAGAGCTTTCTTTTGGTGGTATTTGATCAACTCTGCGGTTTTTATTTTTTGCTAAACAAACTAAAAAAGACCGACATTTTTGAAAAAAAAGTTTTTCTTCGTTTCTGTTATAAAATTTTGTTTTCTCCTTCACTGAAGGGCACTGATGAGTCGGAACTGATGGGTACCGATGAGCACTGATGAGTTGGCACTGATAAGGTGGCACTGATGGGCACTGATGAGGAGGCACTGATATGTAGAATTGATGGGCACTGGTAGGCGGCACTGATGGGCACCGCTAGGTGGCACTGATATGCAGCACTGATGGGCACTGACAGGCGGCACTGATGGGCACTGACAGCCGGCATTGATGGGCACGGACAGGTGGCACTGATGGGCACTGACAGGCGGCACTGATGGGCACTGACAGGCAGCATTGATGGGCACTGACCGGGAGCACTGATTGGCACTGATAGGCGGCACTGATTGGCACTGACAAGTGGCATTGATGGACACTAATAGATGGCACTGATGGGCAGCACTGATTGGGCAGGTACTGACAGGTATTAATGCTGGGCACTGATTGGCACTGTGATGGACACTGATTGGCACCGTGGTGGGCTCTGATTGGCACTATGATGGGCTCTGATTGGCACTGTGGTGGGCACTGGCAGACTTTATTATTGGGGCACTGCTGGGCACTGATTGGCAGCTGATTGGCACATCTGATGGGGCTGTGCTGATAATCAATGTGCTGATCATCAGCACAGACCCCCCCCTCTGACAGGGAGAGCCGCCGACTGGCTCTCCCTGTCAGCGCCAACCGAGGAATGCCGCTTACCGGCACTTACTAGTTCGCGCGATGATTAGCTGTGGTTGGTCACAGATGATCATGTGGTAAGAAGCCTCTGTCAGAGGCTTCTTATCACGATCGGAGATGCGGTGTGTCAGACTGACACAGAGCACTCGCGATTGTTGCGCTGTGCGTCCCCGGCGTGTTATCCTGCTGGACGTCATATGACGCCCCGTCAGGATAAGAGAACCACTTCCCACCTGTAATTCTGTTATAGGCCGGGCGGGAAGTGGTTAAAGGATCTACTATCAGGTCAGCAGGTGATAAAACTATGTTACGGACAGACTGCGGTGTTAAAGTGTTACTAAACCCAGGACCCTGCATTCATTATACCTGGTCTCCCACAGTACACAGAACATGGAAATGCAATTATTTTAGTAAATATAAACTTTCAAATACCGCTTCTCATAAGCAGTATATAGCAGCCTTGTGACTTCTATCAGTGTCCAGCCGAGCATTGGTTAAAGCTTTTAGGAGGAGGTTTCATTCTCCTCTGACTGTCCTATGAGGCTGTCTAGGCAGTGCTGATTGGTCCTGTGCTGATTACATGCACCCTCCCCTCCAAAAAAAACTCTGTAGCAATACACATCGAACTGAGCATGTGCAGAGTGTCCCCAAGGCTCTGTACTCAGCAGATGGATTGGGGACAGTGGAAGAAGGAAAAGATCAGAAAAGACAGGATCAAACAGAAGAAGGCATAAATTGGGATAAAATCTTAGGAACAAAGAACACGGAGGAGAGATGGGTTTGCTTTAAGAGCATGTTAAATAAGGGTATTAGCCAATGAATCCCATTGGGTAATAAACTTAAAAGAGCGAACAAAATTCCTGGATGGCTTAACTCCAATGTAAGAATGCATATAAAAGCAAAGGAGAAGGCCTTCAAAAAATAAAAGGTTGAGGGATCATCATCAGCATTCAGACATTATAAAGAATGCAACAAGAAATGTAAGGGTGCAATAAGGACGGCTAAGATAGAACATGAAAGACACATAATGGAGGAGAGCAAAAAAAATCCCAAGAAAATCTTTAAGTGTGTAAACAGTAAAAAAGGGAGGACAGACCATATTGGCCACATAAAGAATGAGGAAGGACATTTGGTTACAAAGGATGGGGGGAATCGGGGGGCTTCAGTAACCAAAACTGCAGTGTTTATCCTCATGACTCATCACAGGAAGCACCTACATGGTTAACAAGGGAGGAGGACAGAATTAAAATTAGACTTGGGAAAATTAACATTAATAAATCACTGGGACCAGATGGCTTGCACTCGAGAGTACTTAGGGAACTAAGTCAAGTAATGCCAGATCATTATTCCGAATTTTTATTGACAGTTTACTGACCGGCATGGTACCAGCTGATTGGAGAAAAGCCAATGTAGCACCAATATTTAAAAAGGGCCCAAAATACATCCCTGGGAATTACAGACCAGTTAGCCTAACATCAATAGTATGTAAACTCTTGGAGGGGATGATAAGGGACTATATAAAAGATTTTAGTAATGAGAACGGTATCATTAGCAGTAATCAGCATGGATTCGTGAAGAATCATTCTTGCCAAACCAATCTATTAACCTTCTATGAGGAGGTGAGTTGCCATCTAGATAAAGGAAGGCCCGTAGATGTGGTGTATCTGGATTTTGCAAAAGCATTTGACACAGTTCCCCATAAACGTTTACTGTACAAAATAAGGTCTGTTGGCATGGACCATAGGGTGAGTACATGGATTGAAAACTAGCTAAAAGAGCAAGTTCAGAAGGTGGTGATAAATGGGGAGTATTGGAATGGTCAGGGGTGGGTAGTGGGGTCCCCCAGGGTTCTGTGCTGGGACCAATCCTGTTTAATTTGTTCATAACTGACCTGGAGGATGGGGTATACAGTTCAATCTCTGTATTTGCAGATGACACTAAGCTAAGCAGGGCAATAACTTCTCCGCAGATTGTGGAAACCTTGCAAGAAGATCTGAACAAATTAATGGGGTGGGCAACTACATGGCAAATTAGGTTCAATGTAAAAAAATGTAAAATAATGCATTTGGGTGGCAAAAATATGAATGCAATCTATACACTAGGGGGAGAACCTCTGAGGGAATCTAGGATGGAAAAGGACCTGGGGGTCCTAGTAGATGATAGGCTCAGCAATGGCATGCAATGCCAAGCTGCTGCTAACAAAGCAAACAGAATATTGGCGTGCATTAAAAAGGGGATTAATTCTAGAGATAAAACGATAATTCCCCCACTCTACAACACTCTGGTCCGGCCACACCACCAGTCCTCAGGAAGGATGTACTGGAAATGGAGCGAGTACAAAGAAGGGCAACAAAGCTAGTAAAGTGTCTGGAGGATATTAGTTATGAGGAAAGGTTGCGAACACTGAACTTATTCTCTCTGGAGAAGAGACGCTTGAGAGGGGATATGATTTTAATTTACAAATACCAAACTGGTGACCCCACAGTAGGGATAAACCTTTTTCGCGGAAGGGAGTTTAACAAGACTTGTGGCCACTCATTAAAAAAATTTTTTTTTAATTTTTTTAAATTTGTTTTGATAGAAAATAGTGTACAGGTTCATACATTACAGAGGTATCCATAAACAAATCTCTTTTACAAAATAGAAAAGAAATTACAATAGAGTATTGGGCCTAGCGGCCTCCAGAGAGGACTCCACGGCCAGAAGAGCAGCTCTGGAGGACCTCCTATGTTTAGCAATGTTAGATATGTATGAGCCCCGTAGAGACGCCTTGAAGGCATCCCACGTGGGGCCAAAAGAAGCTGATCCGGCGTTGTCCCCCCAATATAGGGACATGTCACGCCGGACCGGCTCTTCAAATTCTGTAGTGGATATCCAGAGGGGACTGAGCCTCCACAACCGAAAGGAGGGTCTGTGGCCAAGTAGTAATTCAACACACAGGGCGGAGTGGTCAGAAATTGTCTGAGATATGTAGTACACTGTCTGGGTATATGAGGCCAGGTCAGAAGTCCCGAGGGCCTAGTCCAGCCTGGAAAGAGTACGGTAAGACCGGTATTGACAAGAGTATTCCCTGGCCAAAGGGTTTTGTTGCTGCCATAGGTCAATATATCCAAAGGAGGTACACCACTGACAAAACAGATTAGATTCATACTGGATGGGTTTCAGTCTATCCAAGTTAGGGTCAATTACAGATTTAAAACCCCTCACAATAAGGGTGGCTAATGTAGGCAGATCAGAGAGTTTTGTACACAGATCTGTAAAGAGTGCAGCCGTGACAACAGGGGAGCATACACTACCACCAAAAGTAACGGGGTGGCGTGTATTTTGCATTGAAGAAAAATGTACCGCCCATTAGGGTCTAAAATCACTCTGTCACATGAGAAGGGGAGGCCCTTCCTTATGAGGATGGACACCCCCCTGGCATAATTAGAAAATGTGGAATAATATCCGTGCATAATCCAGTGTTTTTTTAAGGCAAGCACTTTTGACCCCATAAGGTGTGTATCCTGCAGGCACAGTATATGAGGCTTATGTGTCTTGAGGAATTCAAACATGAAAGCCCTTTTAAATTTTGAATTTAGACCCCGGACATTCCAGGAGACACACGTGACCAAAGACATATTAAATTATTGAAAGTCAACAAATCAAAGGTGTTGTCACGGCTATATTTCCAGAGGACAAGGCAGGACAAAAACCAAACACACACTTACACACCTCAATCAACCATGCACACAACATGCCAATGCTTAGCAAAGACACAGTGTAAACTGGAGTAGCATACACTCATTAAAATTAGAAGAAAAGAGTTTTAACCTTAAACTACGTAGAGGATTCTTTACTGTAAGAGCGGCAAGGATGTGGAATTCCCTTCCACAGGCGGTGGTCTCAGTGGGCAGCATCGATAGTTTCAAGAAACTATTAGATAAGCACCTACAGGGATATACAGGGATGTAATAATGACATATAATCACACACATAGGTTGTATTTGATGGACTTGCGTCTTTTTTCGACCTCACCTACTATGTAACTATGTAACAGCCTTTTTACACAAAGCGCAGGATTAACCCCTTAGGTTCAGTGAGTATAACAAGCATGCTTTACTGCATATACAGACTGATTTTGCTGTTGTGGGTTTATTAACACTTTAATGCTGGTGAAAGACTTTATCATATATGTCATATACTAAGCATTTGCACTCGCGCAAATGCTCCGATACTGGAAGTGACGTCAGCTTGGGTGCGGATAGGGTTACATCCCCCCACATGGTGGTGAGTCCTGTTACATGTCCCGCATGTCTTTTGTAGTAATGTTGCCTTTTGTATTGTACTTATGGTTATTGTCACACAGGATGGCATATACAGCTTTTACTGCTTTGGACTGTTAGTCTGTTTATTGCGCTAGACCTACTTGCCATTAGGACTGTCCACTATCACGGCTTATCTAGCTCATGCATTGAGTCTTGTGCTATATCTACTTTATGGTCGGCTTGTAGCCTATCCATCCATCCATTGCGGGATAACAGATAACACACCCACTCAATACTGCACTGATCTACAGCAAAGGAGTTGATCATCCATCCATCTATCCAAACTTACAGCCAGCATCTCCACCTGTGCATGCACTTCTAGCTCATTGAGCTCATTCCTCCATCCACCTGCTACGAGCAGTTCATACATCTTGTGTGATGCATATTTATAATATCATTTACACATGTTCTGTGAAATTTGAGCGTTCACAACTTTGTGACAAGCAAATAAAAATATTTTGTTTGTTTCATAATGTCTTTTGAGTTACAGTTCTTCATAATTATAATGAAACGGTAATCATTTTTCATTAGTCTAAAAAAACTGTCACATGACACTAAAAATAGGTATAGGTAGTTGGAATCAGCAAGTACTTGAGGAAAAGTATCAGTACTCGTACTCAGTCTTAAAAAACTTGTATCAGTGCATCCCTATCAGTTTTTATTAAAGTGATTGTAAACCTTCCGCTTTTTTTAAATAAAACTAACAAACATGTCTATACTTACCTACTCTATGCAATGGTTTTGTACAGAGCAGCCCCTGATCCTCTTCTTCTGGGGTCCCCGCTGGCGCTCCAAGCCCCTCCCCTTCATCGGGTGCCCCCACGGAAAGCCGCTTTCTATAGGGGCACCCATGTGGGCTCGCTTCCGAGTCCCGCTGCTGCGTGCATTGACACAGACAGCAGGACTCGAGCCCGCCCCCAGCTCAAGTGTCAAGGCTTTGATTGACAGCAGCATGGAACCAATGGCTCCTGCTGCTATCAATCTATCCAATAAGGAGATCGACAGCAGCTGGAGCCGCTGGGCTCGTGCGCATCGCTGGATCAGGGTCAGGTAAAAAAAAGTGTGAGGGAGGGGGGGGGGTCTGCAGCACAGAAGGTTTTTCACCATAATGTATAGAATGCATTACAGTGAAAAACCTTGAGACATTACAACCACTTTAACACAAAGTTCCAAGACAGAGGGAAGTGACTTTTCCAGTTGAAATGAGGAAAATTTCAAGGAATCGTGATGCAGATTTAAGATATATAAGGGGATTTGTAGAAGTGCAAACTAGTTCAGTCTTCTTTCAGTGTTATAATAGATTCATTTTTAAAGTCTTTATATGATTTTTAGACTACAGTAATGCCAATTAAATCATTTTGTTCTCTGTGTCTCTTGTTCTTGAGCCACATGGTTAAAGTACAGATCAGTTTCTGTTAAAATCTTCAGCACAATGATCCTAACTGGCTTAACACAGACATTTTCTTATCTGACAGAGACAATCCCCAATCACAACACAGAACTTCAGTTACCTAGTTATGGTGGGAGAGTCAAGACCATACTTAGTAGGGATTCTTTACAGCTTGAACACACATGTACACCATAAGCCAAGCTGTCAGCCAACATTCAACTGTTGGTAGGAAAGATGTAATCCTGAAAATAACTATTCTGGCTTATAAATTGGGTTAGAAAATTTCAGAATAATTGTTGATTCATTTCCTTTAAATGCCCATGTAACTGACAAACAAAAGACAAGGCAATTCTGATGGCATTGCCTGGTAGAGGACCTCATCTGTATTCAGTTTATGCAATAACACTTTCTATCTTTCACGTAGATTTTTCTTATCAGCAAATGTTCCCATATTCAGTAGAACAGGGACATTGCATTTGAATCTGTAGACATCCCGTGGGAATAGCACAAGCCAAGCCATCACGCCAGAGTAAATGCAAACAAGAATGTTTCTGCATTCACAGAGACCTAAAATTGGGAACGCATTTTCTCTACAGCTGGGTTTGGTTGCTGCATGATAATTGTGGACATATCACCATAAACTCATCACTCTTCATTTGCAGCGATATCCTTTCTAATAAGGACTTGGAGCGTCTACATACGTTACTAGGCGTGGGAAAGCTTCTGATAGCCACTGCTAATTGCTCATTGGAAATCATGACAATTCTATGTATAATAAGTTTTGTGTGTTAATATGTGCTAAATAATTACCATCTTCTGTTATCCATAGCAATACGTTTAAATTCATTAATAGGGATCAAATGGTATGCATGTAAATTGTAGCTTAGGAAACACAGACAGTTATTAGCACACTTGCACTGACAAATGTGGCTCAGTTTGCAGAGATCCCTAATCTAATGGTTGTGCACAGATGTGGCATCCTTTACTTTAGAACTAGTGTCAAATCTGTATTTTTTTAACTGTGGATAGAAAGGGGAATGGGGTCATGTAAAAACCTTTGTCAGATTTGTATTGCTGTGTCCCCATTGGGGAGTTTTTCCTTCACTTTCTCTCGTATCACTAGGACATGAGAAAAATCTTACCAACTTGTATTAGTGTGGTGAGAAAGGGTTAAATCTAGTTAAAGCGGGAGTCCCGCGAAAATTTTTTTTTTAGATGTCAGCAGCTGCAAATATTGCAGCTGCTGACTTTTAAAATAAGGTCACTCACCTGTCCCGGGGTCCAGCAATGTCGGCACCCGAGACCAAACCGTCCCTCGATCCTCGGGTGCTGCCGCCACCATTCTCAGTGAGGGAATCAGGAAGTGAAGCGTTGCGATGAGCGGAAGTTCCACTTTTGGGTGGAACTCCGCTTTAAGGTTTATATTAAAGCGGACCATTACTCTCTCACTCAACATTAACTATTTTAATCCTTATGTTGCTAGGCTTAGTATATAGATAAGAAGGTATAATAAATGTACATGTTTTAAACTTTTTTCTTTTACATTTCTTTATTTGCTTCCTGGCTTCTGGTCTAGGCCAAGATGATGTCATACATCCCAGGAGTCTTTATGGGCATTTTTATTCTTTATCTGGAGGAGAGAAGGTGGAGCTCTCTCAGCTAAGTACACCATCCTGCCTGTGTCTCGTCAGATTCCGCGACCCGTCAGAATTTGTAACGGAAGTGATGCCCATTGCCGCCATCTTGCTACACCCCGCACTCCTCCACACTAAGTAACAGGGTGAGAAGGCGGCAAGCAGACATCTTGTTACACCCACCGGAGTCTTGCATTTCACTTAGTTTTAACAGTAAACGGAGCTGATATAGTGAAGTACTGTATTTAGAAATTCGACGGCCTGTTTAGATGTTGAATTATAAAAGTAGCAGCAAGCCTGCTGGTCTCACAGGTCTGACTGATTTCTAAATCATGTTCTTAACTATTTAAGCTCAGTTTACTGTTAAAAATAAGTGTGAAATGCATGTGAAATGGGTGTAAAAAGATGTCCGCTTGCCACCTTCTCACTGTATCCTTACTGTGGAGGAGTGCAGGGTGTAGCAAGATGGCGGCGACAGAACGTCACTTTCATTACAAATTCTGATGGGTCGCCTAATCTGATGAAACACCTGCATGCCTGTGTTCTGTCAAAATAGCCAATTCTTTAAGATCTCCAATTACTTCACTTCTGGTAACTGTAAACCATCAGTAATTGGAGATTTCGGTGAATTGCCAATTTGACAGAACGCTGGCAAGCAAGTACACTTTGGTACATAAAGACTTTTTTGTTTTGACACAACAGTGGGTAACGAGAAAAAAGGTGTTGCCGCCATGAAGGGGGCCATTTTGTTGGTTAGTATCGGAGCAGACCAACAATATTCGCTCATAATACCATGTACCGGAGTGTATACGGTTGTTGGTGTTGTGTCAAAAAACAGCAAGTCGTCGAAATCTCCAAATGCAGACAGTTTACAGTAACTGGAAGTAACATAATTGGCTATTTTGACAGAACACATGAACTAGGGGCAGGAAGTACATGCTACATGAATCATCCACCCTTACTCTGGATGGCCGCACCTGGAAATGCTGGGGGAGGTGTTTTTCAAAGTGATTTATAAACAAAATAAAGACATGGCAATATGGATGGATGGGTGGGTTTGCTTTGTGGTGCTCAGATACAGTTAGGTGGTACCAAATCATCATGTACTGTGGAAAATTTTGCATTTCATTTTGAAATCAAGGTCCCAGAGTCTGGAGGAAGAGTGGAGAGCCACATAATCCAAGTTGCATGAGGTCCAGTGTGAAGTTGCGACAGTCAGTGATGATTTGGGAAGCCATGTCATCTGCTGGTGTTGAGCCACTGTGCTTTATCAAGTCCAAAGGCTCTAAATAGCTGAGCGCTGATCAGATAGACTCTACTGTGTTCCGGGTATCAGGCAGGAATTCTCGGCTCCAACCCAGAGCACAGTGCTGTATGCTGTATGTAGTCTGAGCTACATATAGTTTATACTGTGCAGCCAGCAGCCTCACACATTAGTCAGGGACATTGTTTAGGCCAAGCTGTAGTTCAGCTTTAAACTCTACTTTTGTGGAGAAAAAAAAATGCAAATAAAAAATATTAATATAGCGTATTCAATTGCGACAATTGAATACTATTAAAAATTACCTTTCAATCTGCAGAGCTGGAATTTTCTGTAAAATGCAATGCAATATGGCAACCTGATGGCGTTCTGTACACAGATGGTGCACAGAACGCTCAGATATGTCATTTCCTGCTTGTTTGATTAAGCTACAAGTCAGATTTTGAGATACAACCCTTGCCAATTTCCTCATTAGAGCCCTGCAGGTGCAGCAGCTGACTGATAACTATAAAACCACGCCCATGGACATAGTCAAACAAACAGTTATATCTTCAGAATAACAAAAGGTGGCAATGTGAAACAAAGTTTGTTAAAATCTTTGCAATGTAAATAGATCATCCAAAGGAGAATGTTTTTTCTTAAAAAAAGTGGAGTTACTCTTTAAAAGCGTCAGGGACTACTTGCGTATACAACACATGGGTATGCTACAGTCGCTCACTAAATATTCCTTAAAGTGAAAGTGAAAGTTGTACAAATGGAAAACTTAGGAACAAACATAAACCTCAGCACAAAGGATATTTTTTTCAATTAGGAATTTTTCATTACACAAGCCTTTTTTGCACAGAGTATAGACACAGCCAATGCTTTGCCTGGTCCAACCTTAAAGAAGAACTTCATTAAAATATTTGGGGACTACATAGCTACCGATAACTGTTACAATAATCACCATGGTCAGAAGTGTGTAATTTACAGCATAGCTTATAAATGGCAGGAGTTAGGACTACATACAAACAGACTTATAGAATGTGGAGAAAAGAAGTAGAGAACACAGTATGAGATACAAAGTACAAAGATCAGGAGTATGCAACATAGGCCCACCTGCTGGTCACTGGAAGGCAAAATTTAACAGCATGAGCAGTCAGTGAAAGAAAAAAAGCAAAGGCCTTGGAAGTCAGTGGAAGAAAAAAATTACTGTGGTCAGTAGGTGAAAGAATTCACCATTGTCAATGTTAGTGGGAAGATACCCCCCCTTCCATAACACGCATAAGTGGGAGTTAAAATCCCTCCTCCTAAGGCACTGGTGGATAGTGTATTTTTGTATATTTTAATTGCCACAGATTTACATAAACTGTAATAATACATACTGTATATAGATAAGCCCAGGTTTAGATGAACAGTCTCTAAAATCCACCTTTCCACACATGGATACAGAGATATATTTTTTTGCTCAATGAGGGAAAAAAATGAGAATTGCTAAGGGGATGAGATGGGGTTTTCCATTACAAAGTGTGAAGTGAGAGCAAAATACATCCAAGGAACAGGAGAAATTGTGCTCTCCTACTGGGTGACATTAAGGAGTGTTGCACATAAATTATTTAGCTAAGCCGTTACGACCACAGAGAAGACGCATAAGCTGCATGAGTGACAGGTTCAATGAGACACCATATAATTCCATAATGGCAGAGTGATCGTTTGCTCGTTCCAGGATGGCTGAAGCATGCCTTTCAAGGTACACTGTGCGTGCAGCCAAGTGCTCAGTCCGTGAATCTGCGGTGTTCTACTGATGTCAAACAGTGTGACTGGATTCCTTCATAACATTGGCAAACCTCTCTACACACAAACATGGAAGCAGTTTTCAGGACAGTCATTTTTATCTGTCATTTTCTTGGCTGGAAGTCCAAGCAGTTCAAGCAACTTCAGTAGTTCGAATTACAGCCCCGTTGACATATGTGAGGGTTCACTGCACAAGCTTTGCTAGTTTTAAAGACAATTTCAACCCAGAGGAGGTAAACTGTGGAGTAGGCTATACCTGTCATACTAAAGTTAGTAGGCATCTGTATAATAGGGTTCCAGGTTAAATTTTATTATAGAGCTATGGAGGGTGGGATCATGTTTTTTACACTGAAAGTGAACTTGTCCTTTAAGGAGAGTAAACAGCCGCTAGGCTCACCCTACCCATGCTAGGCTTCCTCCTTGTTGAGTATCTGGGTAACCCAGCCCTGAGGTGACCAATTTTCAGAAACAAATTTACATTAAAGCATCTCTGTTACAAAAATGAAACACTAAATAGTAGGTGTACCTGTAAAGAAAATAATAAAAACTTCAATTCCTCAGCCTGCACCTTCAAACATTGTACCAATAAGAGCGAATATGTTGCATGAAATTTCTCCTGAAATGGACACTTCCAAGAATTTTTATCTCCTGTGTCAGTCCACTGCACTTAGTGGCTACTCTTGCTGAACTCTACAACATCACAGGATACATTAGTCATGTTGGGGTTGACAGGAGATACCACCAAGTGCTGTGGGTGAAACAGGAGATCAACACTCTCAAAATTGTCAGTTTGAAAATAACTTTATGGAGGGAACTTTATTCCATTTCACTGAAGTGCTTGGTGGTACAGGCTGCAGAATTCCTCTCTTCTGTACAGGTGCAGTTATTATTTTTTACAATTAGTATTTCATGACAGAGTCGCTTTAAGGCCTCATGCACACTGCAGCTCAAACCAGCTGCTTTTTCAAGCATTTGAGGGTTATTTTCCTCTGCCTGTAAACTCCTCCCTATGTTAGTCTATGTGTGCATGCACACCATAGGCATTTTCAGTTTAGTGGCAGGGGAGTTTACAGGCAGAAAAAAAAACATTACTTGTGCTTTCAGGAGCGGAGCCTTTGAGCATAAAAAACCCTCAAAAGCTCCTTAACTCATGTTGACGCTAGGTACATTCCCACGTTAATGCATTCTAATGGGCAGAATTCCAGCCAAAGGAATGTATAAATGCTAGACGCAGGAATGCACATTAACGCGTGGTGACACGCATTAATGCCCCTGAAACATGTGGGCCTTTTTGCTGCTGCTAAACTCCTGTAAGAGAAAATAGCGTCAAGAGCGTACAGTGTGCATGAGACCTTAAGCTGCCAAGCCCACCATCATAGTGACTCCCAACCAGTGGCGTGCCACTCACAGCAGGGGAGAGACAGTGAGCAGCGCTGAATATAGGACAGGAACTGCTGGCGTTAACTTTCCAAGTTAACCAGCAGGTGATTGGTTGCTAGGTGATCCTAGCAACCAATTATTAACTTGTTAATATGAAAAATTAACTCCAGCAGCTCCCACCCTCTGTTCAGCGCTACTGTGTCTGGGGGGTGGGGGCTGTGTAATGTGCAGGGTCCAGAGCTGGGGGAGGCTGTGTAATGTAAAGGGGTCCAGAGCTGTGGGGGGTCTGTGCCATGCAGGGGTCCAGAGCTGCGGGGGTCTGTGTAATGTGCAGGGGTCTAGAGTTTCAGGGGCTGTGTAATGTGCAGGGGTCTAGAGCTGCGGGGGGGTGGGTAATGTAAAGGGGTCCAGAGGTGCAGGGGCTGTGTAATGTAAAGGGGTCCAGAGATGTGGGGGCTGTGTAATGTAAGGGGGTCCAGAGGTGCAGGGGGATGTGTAATGTAAAGGGGTCCAGAGGTGCAGGGGGCTGTGTAAAGTAAGGGGGTCCAGAGGTGCATGGTCTGTGTAATGTGCAGGGGTCCAGAGCTGTGGCGGGGCCTGTGTAATGTGCAGGGGTTCAGAGCTGTGGGGGGCTGTGTAAGGTGCAGGGGTCCAAAGCTATGGGGGGCTGTGTAGTGTAAAGGGTTCCAGAGGTGCGGGGGCTGTGTAATGTAAAGGGGTCCAGAGGTGCAGTTGTGGAGAGGGGGTACACAGTATTGACAAAGAGATATTGGGGGGTGCAGGTGTATACAAAAGGGACAGTGGGGTGTTTTTATATTTTAGAGTCAGGGGGGTGCCAGATATAGGATCCGCCCCGGGTGCCAAATGCTCTAGGTACACCCCTGCTCCCATCCTGCTTCTGATTTTTACAGGTCTGCCACAGTGCACTGGAGTGATGGACAGCACTGTGTAGGTACAAAGTGTCATCACTGGCTGTCAGTTGTCCAGATTCAACGTTAGATTTCTTCCTAAGAAGTCCTTACTGATTTACTTTAAGGTTTAGTATTACCACTCAGTTGAGATATCTACAGCTCCTGCCAGGCCCGGATCATATAACATAAGCAGAACAGAACTAATGTTAAACTGAAGTCCAGCTAATACCCAAAATGCACTTTGGTCATGGCCTCGGCAGTACACAATGAAATATATGCCAATGGAGAAGGCAGTTCATGATAAATGCCCCAAATAACTATTACAGAGCACAGAGCTATTTGGCACACAGAGCTGCTGAGAGAGGAACAGAAGTGTGGAACAAACAATGGAAGAGCCTTGTTATCACTATTAACCAGCTGGAAAGTTAAAAGCTCAGGGGATAAAATATCAACTTAGCTGCAAACAAACACATCTTTTTTCTGTCCTGGAACATCAGAATTGTTCTTTATACAGGTTCATTAATATGAAATGTATTGTCTACTTCTGCTTATCTCACCCTCTGCAATTTGCAGCCTCAGAATACCTAATTGGCATCAAATAATAACATGCAATTGTTTCCATCAAAATAAACATGCAGATAATCACACAGCCAGGGTACACATAAATCGATTTAGATATACTAGCTAGCTATACACGCAAAGATTTCTTTTATTCAGTCCGAAGGATAAACAAGAGAAGTCTAACAGATTCCTTCATCCATGCTAAACAGCGTAGATAGAAGAATCTCCCGTTACCAAATACCAAGTACCCAGATACATTGGGGGGGGGAACGTTCCTCTTTAAAGAGATTCTGCCGCCTTGTCAGCTCCGGAAAAAGTGACAGTGTCTGTTAAACCACCTAAATGCCTGAGCATTTTTCCCCAAAACAACACTGATTCCCAGATGTTGCAGTCCACAATGTCTTAGCTCTGCACCTTAAATCTTTTAGTATTTGCAGTGTACCCAGTGTATTATACATAATTTGTTCAGGGTAGATAAGAATTTAGGACAGGTAGCCAAGAGCAATGTAATCAATAGGAAGTTATCCACACAAGCACGTGATTTCTGGCAAGATATATCTAAAGCGGAACACCAGCCATGTCCCAAATCTCTTTTACACATTCCTAATCCCAGTCCCCTTATATGCATACTTCAAAAAAAAATCTTCAAATTTGTATGGGGGGCCCACAGACCTAGGATTGCTTACCAGATTTACTACTAAACCAAACTAATTGATGGCCTTTACAAGACCTTGTATTCCATACATTTTCTGACAACTTTGTGTGACCATGTGTATGCAAGACAAGTTTGAGCCAACATCCATCAGAAAAAATCCATGGATTTTGTTGTCGGAATGTCCGATCAATGTCCGATCAATGTCCGATCAATGTTCGATCGTGTGTACGGGGCATTAGTGTTTGACCTCGTATTACATGATTTTGGTAAATCTGAAGGAAGAAAATCTACAGAAAATTGTATAGTGTGTATCCAGCTTTACAGTAAACAACCCCTTATGCAGTTTGCATCTGGGCAGCTACTACTTTGTCACCCAAAAAAGCACAACATTCCCTTCTTCTTGCCTTTTCCAATGTCCCACTCTGGCTGAGCCTCTAGGCCTATTCTACTTTCCCAATTAATGTTGCCAATGTTCTCCACACTATAGACAACCTCTTCCAATTCCCTTCAATCTCAGACACTCTCTAAAGATCTGGGATGATAAATACTCCTGCAAATTATCTCCCCACTTGCCCCTCTCCACACTTCGGGGCACTCATGCCTTTCCAGTGGTAGTATTCCACTAACTTTCATGGAATGTATGACATTTATCCCTACAAAAGGTCAAATCTTTCAAAGCCTTGATGAAATTACACAAGAAAAAAAGAAAGCTTTCTGCCCTTGGCATTTAGAGTCTGAACATATGAAGACATTTTTGCAGCATTAAATGGTGTATTTCATATCAAAAAGAAACCAAGATGGCTCTAGCCACATTTCTAACCCGTTTCTAGCGCCGTCCCTCTAATCCATGCGCCCGGTCCCTAATCTACCCCCCGATTGGTCAGGGAGTCTTAGGACTTCCTGGCCAATTGTGTCTCAGGACACACTTCCTGTTCGGCCAGGAGGAGGATGTCTCTCTGTGTGCTGCACATGATGTCTCTCTGTGTGCTGATGGGGAAGCTCTAGCTTCCCCCTGCCTCCTAAGGTAAGGCATCTGATTGGCACATTCACATCAGTCTCCCACGTGGGGGGGGAAATGGCCACCGTCCCTCTCCCACGAGGGGGAGGGGTGGGCGGGGTGATCGTCGCTGTCCGTCTACTGCTGGGGGAGGGGGGGTGTGGGGTCACTGCTGTCTGTCTCCCCCACAGGGGGGTGATAGTTTGCTACCCCCCCAAGAATACTTAGCACAGCTGCCATTGCTTCCTACATGTCCCAATTTTAGAATCCATATTAGCCTTTCTGTCAGCCCAAAGCTAATTTATATATGTACAAGTATGTCTATTTCGTGAAGCCACACCCAATTTTGGACATCGTTAAAGCAGATCTTCATTGCATCTGAGCACCACAAACCAAAAACACTATTTAATTTATTTTTAATATTTAAAGCGAACTCCCCCATCCATCCATGTCTCCATGCTTTAGGCTAGGGGTCTCCAAACTAAACTATGGCCCTCCAGTTGTTCAGGAACTACAATTCCCATCATGCTTAGTCATGTCTGTAAATGTCAGTTTTACAATGCCTCATGGGATGTGTACTTCCACAACAGCTGGAGATCCCTGCTTTAGGCTATCAGTTGTGTGCTGTGGAATCTCCCACCAACTCCTACGGTGCTAAAGTACTCGGCAGTGATATAGTGGTAGACAGAAGGTAGCGTTTCATCCAGCTGCGTGGCATTCCATCTGACACAGCTGGAAAGTAGCAAAGACATAACCCACTACCCGCTGGTCAGGTAAGTATAAACCTTTTTTTTTTACAGAGGGCTACTGATTTAATGTTAATAACCTAGCAACAGGGTCAATGACAGATTAAGGTAATTATAATAGTTATGTTTAAAAATACATTTACTTATACACAGGGCTTTTTTTCAGGCGAAACTTGCCGGTACTGCATTCTGGCACCTCCGCCAAAAGCCACTGTGAGGAAAAAGGTTTTTTTTTTCATTGGATTTGAAGTGAGCCGACGGTCACATATTCAAAATATATAGTGTCGTCTGCAGCCCTGAAGGAGTCCCAGCAAAGTGATATCAGCTGCACTCCACCTATATCCCCGCATCCTCTTCACTTTTGGCACCAGTAGCAGCTGTGAGTGAGAGCTGCACGGCAGTGTCCCGCTGAGGATATTGTTTATTGGCAATTGACATTGTTGCTCCTAGGTAAGGGCTATCTATTATTGCTGGAGTAGGAGCTATCTATTGTTGCTGGATTGGCGTTACTGGATGGGAGG
Source organism: Lithobates clamitans (assembly GCA_037952925.1). Classification (NCBI taxonomy): domain Eukaryota; kingdom Metazoa; phylum Chordata; class Amphibia; order Anura; family Ranidae; genus Lithobates; species Lithobates clamitans. The sequence continues at coordinate 7,118,939 of JBBGZY010000723.1, forward strand.
GCTATCTATTGTTGCTGGAGGTGGGCTAGCTAGTGGTGCTGCTGGAAGAGGGGCTATCTTTTGTTGCTGAATAGGGACTATCTATTGTTGCTTGAGAGTGGCTATCTATTGATGCTGCTGGATGACTGCTATCTATTGTTGCTTTAGGGGGGCTATCTACTGGTGCTGCTGGAGGAGGGGCTGTCTATCGTTGCTGCTGGATGGGAGCTATCTATTGTTGATGGAGGGGGCTATCTATTAGTGCTGGAAGAGGGGTTATCTATTGTTGCTGGAGGAGGGGCTATATTTTACTGCTGGAGGGGGGGCTATCTATTGGCGCTGCTGGATTATGAGCTATCTGTTGTTGCTGGAGGGGGCTATCTAGTGGTGCTGCTGGAGGGGAGCTATCTAGTGGTGCTGCTGGAGGGTACTATCTATTGTTGCTGGAGGGGGCTAACTATTGTTGCAGGAGGAGGTATCTATTGTTACTGGAGGAGGGGCTATATTTTACTGCTGGAGGGGGGGCTATCTATTGGCGCTGCTGGATTATGAGCTATCTGTTGTTGCTGGAGGGGGCTATCTAGTGGTGCTGCTGGAGGGGAGCTATCTAGTGGTGCTGCTGGAGGGTACTATCTATTGTTGCTGGAGGGGGCTAACTATTGTTGCAGGAGGAGGTATCTATTGTTACTGGAGGAGGAGCTATCTATTGTTGCTAGAGAAGGGACTATCTATTGTTGCTGGAGAAGGGACTATCTATTGTTGCTGGAGAAGAGATTATCTATTGTTGCTAGAAGAGGGGCTAACAATTCTTGCTGGAGGGGGGCTATCTATTGTGGCTGGAGGGGGGTTATCTAATGTTGCTGGAGGAGGGGATGTCTATTGCTGCTGGAAGAGGGCTATCTATTGTTGCTCCTGGAGGAAGTACTATCTATTGTTGCTGCTATCTATTGTTGCTAGGGGAGAAGCTATCATTGCTGGAGAGATTTATTATTGCTTCTGCTGCTAAATTAATCTCTAAGGACTCATGCACATGGGCACTTAGAGCTGTACAGTAGGGATGAGCTCATGCTTGTTCAGATACAAATCTGAACATGCCTGAGCTATTCTGCCAGGAAGTTGACAGCCAATCATAGGCAATGGAAGCATTCCCCAAAACTGCATGTTAAAAGGGGGCATGTATACATGGAGCTTCAGAGCAGGGAATTCCTCTGCTGCCTATGATTGGCAGTCGACAGCTAAGAGCCTCCTAGCGGGATAGCTCAGGCCGGTTCAGTCTTATGTCTGAACATACATGAGCTCATCCCTACTGCACAGTGTAAATACTGGGCTTGTTTTGGTGGTTGTAAGTCACTGGTCTTGTGTACAGCTAGCTGCCAGTAAAAATCAATGGCTGAAATACACAGTTGCTGTATGAATATATTGACGCACATCCCCACATATGTGTACAGGGATGTATGCCCTGAACACAGTCTGCACTTGTGGAATACACACATCCATACTTGTATGCAAGTACCACTAGGGTACGTGTATATATGCATACAGCTTTTGTGTATTTCAGCCTGCCCCTGATTTCTACAGGATACTGGCAGCTCACTGTACCTCACCCATTTAAAATAATAATTGCCTCAGTCTTCTCTAAAGGGGGGTAGCGCTAGGAGGTGGGTAAGGGTGGAGAAAAGGGAAAGTTCTTGAAGGTGGGTAAGAGGCTGAGACAAGCATGACCTAGGTGAGGGGGGTGAGTTCCTGCACCTTTTTCTCTGAGAAAAAAAAAATCTCTGTTTATACATAAACACAGAAATTGATTATAGAAACCTCCCTCTCATCATCTCTAACTAACCGCTTTTATAAAGAAGGCAAAAAAAAAACAAACATTTCCCAACACCCATTTTACAAAACCAACTGCATACTGCCTGCATGTTGTGGACACCTACTTACATCGTTACATAGTTAGGCTGAAAAAAGACACTGGTCCACCTAGTTCAACCAATAAAAAACACACACACACAAATATAAAACCTTTATACTATTCTATACCCACAGTTGATCTAGAGGGAGGCCAAAAAAGCATGGTCCAATTCTCTCTGGTGGGGGACAAAAAAATTCTTACGGATCCCCCATGAGGCATAGTTACATAGTTACATAGTAAGTCAGATTGAAAAAAGACACAAAAAAACACAAGTCCATCTAGCTCAGCCAATAAAAAAAAAAAGAAAGAAAATAATATAATACCATACACACACTCCTATACCCACAGTTGATCAAGAGGAAGGCAAAAAACCCCAGCAAAGCATGATCCAATTTACTACAGCAGAGGAAAAAATTCCTTCCTGATCCCCCGAGAGGCAATCAAATATTCCCTGAATCAACTACCCATGTTATAATTACCCCTAAACAATAATATCCTGTTATATTTTTTGCTTTTAGGAACACATCCAACTCTTTTTAACCACTTGCTTACAGGGCACTTAAACCCCCTTCCTATCCAGACCAATTTTCAGCTTTCAGCGCTGACGCACTTTGAATGACAATTGCGCGGTCATACAACACTGTACCCAAATGAAACTTTTATCTTTTTTTCACCACAAATAGAGCTTTCGTTTGGTGGTATTTGATCACCTCTGCGGTTTTTACTTTTTGTTAAAAAAATGTAAAAAACTGAATTAAAAAAAAAAAAAAAAAAAATTATTTTGTTTATATTTTGTTATAAAAAATTTAAAACGGGTCATTTTTCTCCTTCATTGATGTACGCTGATGAGGCGGCAGTGATGGACACTGATAGGCGGCAGTGATGGGCACTGATGGGTGGCAGTAATGGGCACTGATGGGTGGCAGTGATGGGCAGCACTGCCAGGTGGCACTGATTGGCACTACAGGTGGGCATTGATAGGTGGCACTTGTGGGCATTGATAGGTGGCACTTGTGGGCACTGTTAGGTGGCACTGTGGGCACTGTTAGGTGGTACTGTGGGCACTGTTAGGTAGCACTGTGGGCAGTGTTAGGTGGCACTTATAGGTGGCACTGATGAGGCAGTTGTGCCTCTTCCACTTGGGGACCGATGTCCTGTCATATGACGGCCTCCCGGGAATGCAGGTCCGCGCTGTGGCCGTCATTCGGCCATAGCGTGGATAGCAGGTGGTTAAAAACTATTTACTGAGCTGGCCAGAACCAGTTGAGGGAGTTCATTCCACATTTTCACGGCTCTTACTGTGAACAAGCCTTTCCTTATGTGAAGTTAAGTCTATTTTCCTTCAGATGTAAAGAGTGCTCCTTGTCCTCTGTAGTGACCTGAAAGGATATGGACCACCTGTTATTTATACATGTTGAACATACCCCCCCTTAATCTCCTCTTCTCAACTGAGAATAACTTTGATTCCTCTAATCTTTCCTCATAGCTGAGCTCCTCCATGCTTCTTATCAGTTTGGTTGCTCTTCTCTGCACTTTCTTTAGTTCGCCAATATCCTTTTTGTGAACTGGTGCACAAAAGTGAACTGCATGTTCCAGATGAGGCCTTATTAATGATTTGTACATGGTGTTTGTACAAAGTGATGTCTATCTCCCTGGAGTCTATACTTCTTTTAACACAAGGAAGTATTTTTCTAGCTGTAGAAAATGCAGCTTGGCACTGCATGCTGATATTAAGTCTATGATTTACCAGAACACTCACATCCTTCTTGACCATTCACTCCCCCAGCTGTAATCCTCCTAATATGTATGATGCATGCTTATTTTTAGCCCCCCAAGTGCATAACTTTACATTTATTAACATTAAACTTCATTTGCCACACATTTGCCCAATTAAAAAGTGCATTGAGTTTGGCTTGTAAGTTGGAGACATCCTGTACAGACATTATTCTACTGCATAGCTTGGTCTCATCTGCAAACACTGAAATGGTACTTTTCATTCCAGACTCTGTATCATTTATAAATATGTTAAAAAGTAAGGGTCCCAACACTGAACCTTGCAGTACACCACTAATAACCTTAGACCATTCAGAGTATGAATCATTAATCAGTACTCTCTGAATATGGTCTTTTAGGCCCCTTTCACACTTATACGACTTGTCCCACGATTTTGTACTGCAAAATCGTATGACAAGTCATTCTCCATGATTTTCAATGACTACCATTCATATTGGCACGACTTTAAGTCGTGCCGACTTGAAAGTAGTCCCTGCACTACTTTGGTACAACTTCTATGCGAGTTGTACTCCATAGACCTCAATGTTAAACCCTGAAGTAGCATGCAAGTCGTGCCTGAATATTATATAGACACGACTTCAGCACGACTTTGTAAGCACAAGCCTGGCCTCGCTATTCGGGAAAGGAAAACTTTTCTTTCCTCTCCCGATGAGCGACAGGCAGTGCTGACAGCTGTCTGGTATGAATCCAGAGGGGGAACGCTGCGCCAAGTTTTAAATGAAAAAACCGGCGTGGGTTCCCCCCAGGGGCATACCAGGCCCTTAGGTCTGGTATGGATCTAAGGGGAACCCCCTACGCCGAAAAATCGGCGTGGGGTCCCCCCCAAAATCCATTCCAGACCCTTATCCGAGCACGCAGCCCGGCCGGTCAGGAATGGGGGTGGGGACGAGCTAGCGGCCCCCCCCCTCCTGGACCGTACCAGGCCGCATGCCCTCAACATGGGGGGGTGGGTGCTTTGGGGCATGGGGGGCACCCTGCGGGCCCCCCCACCCCAAAGCACCTTGTCCCCATGTTGATGAGGACAAGGGCCTCTTCCCGACAACCCTGGCCGTTGGTTGTCGGGGTCTGCGGGCGGGGGGCTTATCGGAATCTGGGAGCCCCCTTTAATAAGGGGGCCCCCAGATCCCGGCCCCCCACCCTATGTGAATGAGTATGGGGTACATGGTACCCCTACCCTTTCACCTAGGGAAAAAAAGCATCAATAAAAAACACAGTACACAGGTTTTTAAAATAATTTATTAGGCAGCTCCGGGATCTTCTTCCGACTTCGGGGGTCCTCTTCTGACTTCGGGGGTCTCTCCGGCGTCCGCATCTTCTGCCGGCTCCACCGCTATCTTCTGGCGCTCTTTTGCCAGCGGTGGTCCGGACCTCTGGATCGTCTTCTTCCCTCTTCTCTTCCAGAGATGTTGACACGACGCTCTCTCCAGCCAGAATGGTCTCTGTGCGCTCCGCAACTGACTTATATAGGCGGTGGCCCCGCCCCCTTATGCCGTCACAGTCCCTGGGCATGCTGGGACTGTGACGTTTTAGGAGGCGTGGTCACTGGGTGAGGACCACGCCCCCTTATGACGGCACAGTCCCAGCATGCCCCGGGACAGTGACCTCATAGGGGGGCGGGGCCACCGCCTATATAAGTCCCTTGCGGAGCGCACAGAGACCATTCTGGCTGGAGAGAGCGTCGTGTCAACATCTCTGGAAGAGAAGAGGGAAGAAGACGATCCAGAGGTCCGGACCACCGCTGGCAAAAGAGCGCCAGAAGATAGCGGTGGAGCCGGCAGAAGATGCGGACGCCGGAGAGACCCCCGAAGTCAGAAGAGGACCCCCGAAGTCGGAAGAAGATCCCGGAGCTGCCTAATAAATTATTTTAAAAACCTGTGTACTGTGTTTTTTATTGATGCTTTTTTTCCCTAGGTGAAAGGGTAGGGGTACCATGTACCCCATACTCATTCACATAGGGTGGGGGGCCGGGATCTGGGGGCCCCCTTATTAAAGGGGGCTCCCAGATTCCGATAAGCCCCCCGCCCGCAGACCCCGACAACCAACGGCCAGGGTTGTCGGGAAGAGGCCCTTGTCCTCATCAACATGGGGACAAGGTGCTTTGGGGTGGGGGGGCCCGCAGGGTGCCCCCCATGCCCTAAAGCACCCACCCCCCATGTTGAGGGCATGCGGCCTGGTACGGTCCAGGAGGGGGGGGGCCGCCAGCTCGTCCCCACCCCCATTCCTGACCGGCCGGGCTGCGTGCTCGGATAAGGGTCTGGTATGGATTTTGGGGGGACCCCCACGCCGATTTTTCGGCGTAGGGGGTTCCTCTTACAATTCATACCAGACCTAAGGGCCTGGTATGTCCCTGGGGGGGAACCCACGCCAGTTTTTTTATTTAAAACTTGGCGTGGAGTTTCCCCTTATGATTCATACCAACTACTGTATGTTTTAATTTGTTAATGCCAAAAACGTGGCAAAGTAGTACTGCTCCCAAATCGCGGTAAAATCGCGGTAAAATAGCGGCAAAATCGCGGCCGCAAAATCGCGGTAAAATCGTGCGACTTTGAAGTCGTATAAGTGTGAAAGGGGCCTTAGCCAGTTTTCTATCTATTTACAAACTGAATCTTCTAAGCCTGTAGACCTTAATTTACACAATAGCCGTATGTGGGGAACTGTGTCAAACGGTTTGGCAAAATCCAAGTATACTACGCCCATCACAGCCACTCTTTTGTTAAAGTTTTTGTTTAGACTTTGGCTTTGCCTGTTGGTGGAAGGATCACTTCCAGTTACCAGGTCCTCTCAGGCTTCTGAGGCAGAAGAACTCATGGGGGTGGTAAGGGGACAAGTGCCCAAGAGGATGAGGAGCAGGGGAAAGTCTCAGCTTTGATCATGAAAGAAACTGATTTTCATCTATTACACTGAGGGATGGTTTAAAAAGAGGTGTTTGGAATCAAGACTGAGAACTAAGCTAATTGATGCACTATGCACTATTTAAATTTCATTTTTTTTTTTGGAGTTGGGCTTTAGGATTTGGGTGTTGTTAGTATTAACCTCTGATGATAAGTGTTCAGGATAGGTGCCATTTAGGGTCACTGGTGAGTACACATAAAGCTTAATGAAGAGTTCCACCCCCCACCAAAAAAATTGAAAGTCAGCAGCTAAAAATACTGTAGCTGCTGACTTTTAATATTAGGACACTTACCTGTCCATCTATTCCGCAATGTCGGCACCCCAGCCGATTTTCTGATCGGCTCTTGGGTGCTGCCGCCGCCAATCGTGTTAAGGGAAACCGGCAGTGAAGCCTTTTGGTCATGCTGCTTTCTAACTGGCCTGTTGGCGGAGGAAGGAGGGGGGCCGATGTCACTGCGGTGCAGTCTCCCGTAAGTGGGGGACGGGTACCTGTCAAAGACAAGTTCCCGCTCCCCCCCCGAAAGGTGCCAAATGTGGCACCAGAGGGGGGAGGAGGCAGATAAGTGGAACTCCGCTTTAATGACCAAATGTACTCATGTAGACCCTTTATAATGAAAAGAAGCAAACCATTTAAAATGTTTAAGCATGAGTAGCAATTTATGAAATATCATATGACCCCTTAGAAGTGGGAAATAAATAAAAATCACAAGGTTAATTAAAACTGGAAGTGAATAAGACGTAATATCTCGAGTTACAAATTGCAGCTGCTCATAGCTCATAAGTCCCCTTGTAGTTGTAGTTCATAAGAAATGACATGACCTGTAAAAAGTGGTATCTGATGAGATATGGCATGACCTATAAGAAGTGGTACCTAGTGAGCCACTGAAAGTAGTAGTTGAGAGATCACAAAACTCACTCCTTTCTTCTGTGATATTTCAGGTTTAAACAACTGGAAGCTTATTTATGTCAGCGACTCTAGCAAATAGATAGGGTAGGGTTCCCATGTCTTCCACATGAAACAGCAGATAACAGATGTTCTAATCTGTCCCATTTGATTTTTTAATCTGTTTCACATTATGGAATCTGGTCCCAATGCGGTTAAATATTCAGTACAATTATATTTTTATTTGTACACTTGGTAGTCTTTGCAAGGTTGGTGTCTGTTCACCCACATGCTGTGCTGCACCTGTTCTATATAAATTAACACAGTTGAGGTGATCATGGGAACTAATTTCCTGAAATGTCCAAAACATAAGTCATCTGGAAAAATGCTGCAATTTTCTGCACAGTATATAAAGAACAACCATCTAAAATGCTAACAATTTACTGCATGAATGAAATCCTTATTTCTGGCAGTAAAGATTACATAAAATACATTTATAAAGCAAGTTACACTTCGGTTCTATTTTATAAATACTAACAAATCCCATATATTTTTTGACTGGCTTCAAAATTTTCTTAGCAGGGACATGTGACCCTGTTACCAAAAGTACAAGGCAGCCCCATCTGTGGTATAGAAAACGAAGAGAAATTTTCTCAACAGGACACAGAAAAAATGACAGGCCTTTCACCACCTTTTTGCCACATTTTTAACATGGAGGAACCCTTTAAATATGTGATAAAAAGTGCAGCGCTACAAATGCAAATATACCCAAAAAATACATTTAGTAATGAGTGAGCATATACAACAGCAGTTAAACTGTAATGTTTGCGGGAAAACAAAACATGCATTAATCTGTCAATTCAGTGCTATTAATGGTACCTTAATACAAATAACACCTAAGAATCAAGTGACTTGATATAAACAAAAAATAAAAAGTAAAGTGATGTATATGAAAAAACAATATACAAAGTAAAGTTTGACGTCAGTAGATAATTATATCCCAGTACATATCAGCACAATACGAAGTCCATCAATAATGAGTGTCATGTTGTACTCCTCTTGAATGGCCCATGATCACATGAAAATCAAATGGATCTCAGAACACAAAGATGGTAAAGTTCAGATATTTCAAAAAACCCAGGGCTGTGCTCCATCACCAAAGTAAAGAACTCCAATAGTTGAAAAGATACTCTCAGCAATAGGGTGAGTAGGCAAAACCGGAAGCAAGAAGGCGACCACGATCTCCTGATTCTCAGCAATAGGATGAGCAGGCAAAACCGGAAGTAAGAAGGCGACCACGATCTCCTGATCTGTATGGTATCTTTAAGGATTTGCTCCAGCAGTGGGTAAAAGGTGATCATAAAAGAAAAACGGAAGGCTTGCACATGAAGTAGATCAAACAACGTAGGATTTAATGATATATAAAAAGTACAGACATCATTCAAGATGTGCACATAAAAAATATGATCACAAAAACTTCATAAAAACAGGCACAGTGTGCAAAGCTTGCCAGGCAAAAAGAACCTTAAAAGAAATCCTTAAAGTGGATTTAAACCCACTCTCATCTTTTTTAAAGTACTGCCATAGTGGTGATCTATAAGGATATACATGCCTCCTGCATGTATCCTTACCTTTCAAATGTCTCCTCTTTAGCTGTTTGGAGCCCCCAAAAATGCCGGATTCAGTGGGCGTGTCCGTTTTTTTGAGTCATGACATCACCAGACTCCTCGCCCACCTCTACACTCACGCCTGGCCGGAGTGAAAAGTGCGCGCACAGGAGAAGAAGAGCACGCTCATGGCTCCTGTCATGTCAGGTGTCACTGTCCAGTGACAGTCAGGGATGATCGGTGTGGCGGGGACAGCTGTGAGCACGGATCCCCCTGAATGGCTTTTCCGCTGAAAGCCACAGGAGGCAGAGAAGGAGAAGCAGCTGATCATACGCCATGCAGGGAGATCGGTGCTCATGGCTGTCCCTCTGCTGTACCGATCACCCCCGACTGTCCCTTGTGTCCTCCTCCTCCAGCGCCTGACCCATTCTCCTCAACCACCACCACTTCCCCTTCTTCTCTGGCCCCCCTCCTGTCCTCATCCTCCCGCTGTGTCTTCCTCCTCCACCCTCCCTCATCCCCCGCAGCCGACTCCCCTCCATTCCCGCGGGCTCTGTCAGGATGGAGAGCGGAGGACGGAAACGCTATACATGTCATTTACGGGGGGGGGGTGGAGTGCTGCTGGACACAGCTATATACAGTATATATATATATATATATATATATATATATATATATATATACAGTATATATATATATATATATATATATATATATATATATATATATACAGTATATATATCTAGCTGTGTCCAGCAGCACTCCACCCCGCCATCAGACCAGTGGGAATTAAAAAATACTGCATGTCTCTTACTTAGGCTAGTGCACGAGATATGTAAATCACCTGTCACTCACAGCAAGGGGAAGTATTTGACAAAGTTTTTCTCAGTTTGTCAAGAATTATCTCACTGAACAATAAAAGAGGATTGCTCAGAGATGGATTAACTCTGTGTGGCAAGACTGGGCTCAAATGATAGGAAATCTTATACTCTACAATATGACATCAAAAAAAAAAAATTAAATCTACCATACAGATCGGGAGATCGTGGTCGCCTTCTTGCTTCTGGTTTTGCCTGCTCATCCTATTGCTGAGAATCAGGAGATCGTGGTCACCTTCTTGCTTCCAGTTTTGCCTGCTCATCCTATTGCTGAGAGTACCTTTTCAACTATTGGAGATCGTGGCCTGAGTTCCGGATTTCCAAAAGAGCCTGTCAAGTATCTTTTCAACTATTGGAGATCGTGGCCTGAGTTCTGGGTTTCCAAAAGAGCCTGCTAAGCTCTGCGCACTGCGCCTGTTTTTGTGAAGTTTTTGTGATCATATTTTATATGTACACATCTTGAATGATGTCTGTACATTTTATATATCATTAAATCCTACGTGGTTTGATCTACGCCATGTGGAAGCCTTCCTTTTTTCTTTTATGATCACCTTTTACCCACTGCTGGAGGAAATCCTTAAAGAGACCATACAGATCAGGAGATCGTGGTCACCTTCTTGCTTCTGGTTTTGCCTGCTCATCCTATTGCTGAGAATTAGGAGATCGCGGTCGCCTTCTTGCTTCCGGATTTGTCTGCTCATCCTATTGCTGAGAGTATCTTTTCAACTCACTCAGGTTGAACTGGATGGACTGGTGTCTTTATTCAACCTTATTAACTATGTAACTATGTAACTATTGGAGATCGTGGGCCGTTTGACCCACCGCTGCTGGCGTTTGTGTCCACGTCCTATGGTAAGAGTACCTACTCTTTCCTTTGGTGGTGGAGCACAGCCCTGGGTGTTTTTGAAATATTGGAACTTTACCGTCTTTTTGTTCTGAGATCCATTTGATTTTCATGTGATTATGGGCCATTCAGGAGGAGTACAACATGACACTCATTATTGATGGACTTCGTATTGTGCTGATATGTACTGGGATTTAATTATCTACTGACGTCACACATTTTTTATTTCTATATATTGTTTTTTCATATACATCTCTTCACTTTACTTTTTAATTTTTTTCGTTTATATATATATTGATTCTTAGGTGTTATTTGTATTAAGGTACCATTCATAGCACTGAATTGAAAGATTAATGCAAATTTTGTTTTCCCGCAAACATTACAGTTTAACTGCTGTTGTATATGCTCACTCATTACTCAATTTATATTTTGGGTATATTTGCATTTGTAGCGCTGCACTTTTTATCACATTTTTCATTTACAATTAGTCTTATTGTTGTTGTTGGCAGCTTACACACCATTCTCACTAGTAGCACAGTAATTTTCTTCCATCTCTAGGAACCCTTTTAAATACCTTTATGGTTTCAGGGAACTCCTTCTAATAATTATTATTTTTACAGCTTATCGTACATTAGTGTAATGTTCAATAGGAAGAATACTAATTACATTTGTGGTCAATAGGAAGAGCCCTCCATACCTACAGATAGCTAAAAAATGAGTGCTAGTGGTTGGTATCTGATAGTCAGAAATTGTTAGTTGCCTTAGGAACCCTAGCAACCTCTGGAGGAACTCCAGGGTTCCATGGAACCCTGGTTGAAAAAGACTAATCTAACCATTTCCATATAAAAACAGTTTTAGCTTTAAATGTACTTTAAGTGCACTAGACTTCTTATATATTTACACTACAAATTCTATTTGTCCCAACACATAGAGAATGATTTTGCTATATTAAGCTGGGTACACACGGGCCGAAAAACAGTTGAAAACGGCAGGTCACAGGCTGACTTTCGGCCTGTGTGTACAGCTGTCTGTTCTATAGAAGCTGGTCTTACGACTGGCTTATGTCGAACAGGCATGCTGGAAAACCAACATTCAACCAGCATCCGATCAGCCACCTGCACAATCTTCACAACACAGATTGGGTTGGGCTGGGCTAGTGCTATGTGAAACTTGATATCACTGTACAAATCATTTCTATTTCAACCTGAATTCATTTTCAACATTTCACTTTTACCTTTTGCACCAAACTTGAAAACCAAATGACATGGACATCTTCATGCCCTTTATCTTGTCATGTTTTCATGTTTCTTACTTGTATTTCCTTTTTTCTAATTTCATTTTATTCTCTTTTAGATCTCCTTTCACTTTCTGATCACTTCTTACCAATCCAAAATTAAATTTTCTCCTTCTTACCAAGGAATAATTGCCACTTCAGTTTAACAGAGTATAAACACTGAGAAAACCTTTAAAACCAATTACATTCTTTATGCTGTAAAGTGGAAATATATTCATCGTACTATCGAATGTTTTTGTGTGCAATGCTTTTCATTCCGTTTATCCTCTGTGATACAGTGGAGTAGGAACAGGGATATTAGAAGATGCAGATATAACAAAGCTTTGGTGGCCTACTGTCAGAAACCATGAATCAGACTGAGACAGAAGTACAGTTAAATCTCACTTGTTTAATAAAAATAAAAAAAGGTAAACAGAGTAAACGTAGTCAAAACATAGCCAGAATTCAGGAACCAGAACGGTTAGTCAGACAAGCCAAAATGTCAGGGAGCCAGAGATGAGCGTAGTAGAACAGCAAGCAGGATCTGGAGCCAGAAGGAATGTCAGCCAAGCAAGTCTTTAACAGGAACACAGGAGAGCGTCTCTAGAGATGTGACCAAGGCGAAGGCAGAGATCATCTGGGCTGGACGGCTTAAGTAGGCAGGACTGACGAGCAGGATATTATCAACAGGTGAGTCACTGTGGAGAGATAGGAGCTGGCAATTACCCAACAGCTGAGCGGCCAGCTCAGAGAAGGAAGGGCTGAGCCCAGCCTGACACCTATAGGGCTAACCAACCACAAAGTTCTTTCTGTCATTATCATTTTTAAAAAAAATATATGGGAGGGGACATGGGGAGCTAGGTGGAGAGGAGAGTTCAAGTTTTAGGTACAGGATGTAATGGGGTGGGCATTTAGCTTTATTTATTTATTTCAACTCTGAGATACCAACTATTATTCTTGGCGACTTTAACATCTCTGTCATTGTTAACAGTTCGGCTATAGCTCAACTTCTCAACTTAACCTCATCTTTTGACTTAACACAATGGATGCACACTTCCATTCACTTCAATGGTAATACTGTTGACTTTGTATTATCCTAGCTCTCCACTCCTGGCAACTTTGCCAACACCTCCTTTCCTCTCTCTGATCAAAACCTCACCAGTTTTACAGTGTCCTTGTCTTCAATCAACTATCTCTACAAGGATAAAATGATTACGCGTAGAAATTTTCCTCACTTTAACCCTTCACGTCTCTATTTTGCTACTGGCCACCTCTATAACAAAAGCTCACCCCTGTCCTGTTCTAACCTGGCCACCTTTGTCTACAACAGTTCACTCTTATCAGCACTCGATGCACTTGCTCGTTTAACTACACACAGAATCAAGCAAATGTTACAACCTTGGCAAACTGACAACACCAGAAATCTCAAGAGATTTGTCCCCCACTACCTCCACCCACTGACTCACTTACTGCCCAAGAGATTGCCAATCACTTCAAAAACAAAAATTATGTAATTTGTGAGGACATCTCCATTGTACAGATATCTTCCCCAATTAACATACCCTGTCTAACAGTAAATTCAATACTTTCCCCTTTTTACCCGGCTACTATTGAAGAGGTTATCAAATGTTTCTCAGATGCCCACTGAATCCTGTTCCCTCGCAACTACTACGGTCACCCTCTTCTTCTCCTATGCTCTCTCACTCACATCTTCAATCTTTTCTACTAGCACATTTCCCTCACCTCTAAAGCAAGCACAGATCACCTGAACAACGTAGGACCTTTCACCTTTCTCCCATTTACATCTAAACTTTTAGAACACTTAGTTTACAATCGTCTGAGCTCCTACCTCACCAAAAACAACCTTCTTGACCCTTTACAGTCTGGATTTCGCTCGCAGCACTCCACAGAAGCTGCCTACTAAAACTCGCTAATGATTTATTAACTGTTAAAACCAACAGCCACTATTCTATACTTTTACTACTATACCTTTCTGTGGCATGTGATATTGTTGACCACCTACAGCCAAGCTCCATTCCCTTGGCCTTCAAGATCCTGCTCTTTCCTGATTCCTCTCTGATCTATCACAGTGCTCTTTTAGTGTTATCTACAACTCTGTCTCCTCCTCTCCACTTCCTCTTTCTGAAGGGGTCCCCCAAGGCTCTGTTCTTGGACCTTTTTTCTTCTCTATCTACACCTCCTCTCTTTGTCACTTAATAACCTCCCACAGTTTCCAAGTCCATCTCTATGTTGATGACATCTAAATCTATCTCTCTACTCCTCACCTCACTCCTTCTATCATCTCTCACATACTAACTTACTAACTGACATATCAACGCAGATGTCACACCACTTCCTAAAGCTAAACCTTTCTAAAACCAAGCTTGTAATATTCCCCCCAGCCTGTGTCCTACTTTCTGACTTTTTCATAAAGATCAATAATACTACTATCTGTCCCTCCCCTCCTGCCAGTGTACTCAATGGGGGGGGGGGGGGGGCTTAAACATCTGTTCTCCATTTCCCTTTTTGCTACTATGCTTTTTGGGGGGTGAAGTTTCTCCTCTCTTCCCTTTTAAAGCGCTGTTAGGATTTCTTTGGCTATATATTTTTATTAGCCTGCCTCTTTTTCTGTTATACTGTATTTTTGGGCTGTTAGCAATTTTCTCATAATACCATCCACCCTACCTTTACTTTACACATCAGAGTGCTAGGTGTAATCCTAGACTCTAACCTGTCCTTTCAGCCCAAATTCTAGTCACTGTCAAAAGCTTGTAAACTTCACCCCTGTAACATCTTTAAAACTTGCCTCCTTTTAACGAATGAAACCACCAAGCTAATCATTCATTCCCTTGTTATATCTCGCCTTGGCCATTGCAACTCCCTTCTCTTTGGCCTACCTTTACACAGGCTATCCCCCCTTCAGTCTATCATGAATGCTGCTGCCAGACTCCTTACCAACTGCTCAGTGTTTACCACCACTCTCTGCCAATTCCTGCATTGGCTTCCCATCGCCCAGCAAAATAATTATAAAAATACTAACAACAGCATACAAAGCCATTCACAACTCTGTCCCAATCTATATCACCAATCTTGTCTCAAAATATCACCCAAACCAACCTCTCTGCTGCTCCAAATACCTCCTGCTCTCTAGCTCTCTTGTCTCCTTCTCCCATGCTCATCTCCAGGAGTTCTCCAGAACCTCTCCTATCCTCTGGAACTCTCCACCTCAAAATCTCCAGCTATCTCCTACTCTAACCACCTTTAGGCAATCCCGAAAAACTCTGGCTACACCTAACTGAACTTTTAATTCTTCCATCAGCTCAACCCTCACAGTTATTACATTATGTACCACTTGCCTCACCCTATTAGATTGTAAGCTCTTATGAGCAGGGCCCTCTTAACCCTCTTGTATATTGTTGTATTGTACCTGTACTGTCTCCCTTTTTTATGTAAAGCACTGTGCAAATTGTAAAAATAATAATAATGATAATAGTAATTTAGGGATGTTAACCCCCTCCCGCCTGGCCTATCGTAATATGACAGCTGAACGGGAGCCCTGTTGTCCTGGGAGGCCATGCTATGACATACAGTGTTATTATGGTAAAACTGTATTGCTCTGGTCACTGTATGTAAACAAAAATTGTTTAAAAAAAATGTAATAAAGCATAAAAAAAAAATTAAAAAATATATCCTATTTTTTTTTTAAACTGTCACCAGTCAGTGTCCCTGATCACCATCACACCAGTCATATGATGCCTCTGTACTGCACTGGTGACAGTATGTAAAAAAATGTAAAAAATTGTGAAAAAACATTTTTTTTTTAATTTCTCCATTTTCCAACAAATTGTGATAAAAAAATTACAACTTAAAAAAACCCGCCAATCCTTTTACTTAATACCGTTGACTGTCTACTTTCCAAAAAGGTGTCATTTGAGGAATATTTGTACTATCCTGGCATTCCTGGCAGGATTGATCAATTTTCAGATATACTGTATATACCATAGTTTGTGGACTTTCCTACAGGCTAAATTATATACACTGATTTGGGTTATTTTCACCAAAGAAATGTAGCAGTATACATTTTGTCCTACATTTATGAAGAAAGATTATTTTATTGCAAAATGTTATAACAGAAACAAAGAAGAACACATTTTTTTTTTTCCCCAAAATTTTCAGTCTTTGGCCCTACAATCCGACAATGGCCAACAATCCTCCCACATGCCTGGACCAGCACCCGGCTCAGCCTCAGCATGCTCCACGGCTCAGCGCTCCAGTGAGTGCTGGAGGGGCAGAGCAGAGAGCTGTGAGAACTGAGCGATCAGCGGTGTTAGATCGCTAAATTTTCAGTGTTAGAGGTGCTGGGGGACAGATGCTGCTTCCACCTAGGTAAGTATGATTCTAAAAGAAAACAAAAAACCCATACATCTCTTTTAATCTTTTGTACTTACAGAAAGGAAAAAAAAAGTAAGGCTGAGATAAAGCTCTGACAATCAATCCTATTCTAGCAGTTATTTTAGGATAGAGCATCTGGCAAACATTATATTGACTGCTATAGGGAACAAAGGCATTTTGCTTTACATTAGTTTTATAAATATAATATAATAAAATATATTATAAAATAATATAATATAATATTGTCAGTGCTGATATTCCAGTCTCACACATATGCAGCATATGAATTCTCAGCATGCTTAATATACTATATATATACTGTACACATAATACACGCACACTCTGATTAGGTAAAATAATTATCACTGAGAAATAGATGTTCCCATAAAGTTATGCCACAAAGGCCATTAGAGCTATTAACAAGGGCTCTATTCATTAAACCATTTACCCAAGTTGCAGGTTTAATTTACTGGCAAATGGATTATTCTACCATTCTTCCAAACTAAGTCTGTACCTCTATTCCTGCTTCATTAACCTACTCAAGATCTTGCTGATTATGAACATTGTTGCAATCTGATCTATTGCCTTTATTGAAACTACCATTTTAGGAAGATTGCAGCAGAATGTATACTTTATGGAAAATTAGCAACACCTTAATGATACTAATATCGTTTCTCTATAGCTGGATACAAAAAAGCAACTCTTTTAGTGGCTTTTTGGCTAGTGGCTTTTTGCTAAAGCAAGCCCTAAAGAAACATATGGACCGCTCTAAAGATGCAGGTGCTTCATCTCTGTGGCTCTATTTAAATATTTTAGGCCAGGTCAGGTTAACATTAATCTCTTTAATCCACTGCAGCCAGATTTCACACTGCTCCTAGTATAGGGACAGGTTTGCTGCCCCAAATATTAGCTTAGTAATGTCCTCTCTCTGCACCAATCAGATGGAAGTTTTCAAACACTAGCATTCTCTAATTACTGACAAAAGGGGGGCAAGTTGACAGGTGCATTTCTGTATTTTTGTAAAACTGAAGTACTGAGCAGGTATAGTGTGTTCCATGTATGTACAGTAAATGAAGGTTGCATTTGAAATGTTAACTAGCTTAAACCTTTAGGCTGGGTTCACACCTCCGACGCATTCTCCGTTTCAGGGATGAATCAGGGCTGAATTTTTGCCTGAGTTTGGGCCTTGAAATGGAGCCAAAGATGCACAGCATTCCTGTGCAAGACACTCCACAGCCGCACCGGAGATATGTGAACCGGCTCCAATCTCCTGCGATGCAAATTGGATGCGGGGTGCTGCCGGAACTGGGGAGCTATAGTTCATTGAGGGAACCATGAATGCCAACATGTACTGTGACATACTGAAGCAGAGCATGATCCCTTCCCTTCAAAGACTGGGCCGCAGGACAGTGTTCCAAAATGATAACAAAGTCAAACACACCTTCAAGACGACCACTGCCTTGCTAAAGAAGCTGAGGGTAAAGGTGATGGACTGGCCAAGCAAATCTCCAGACCTAAACCCTATTGAGCATCTGTGGGGCATACTCAAATGGAAGGAGTAGGAGCGCAAGGTCTCTAACATCCACCAGCTCAGTGATGTCGTCATGGAAGAGGACTCCAGTGGCAGCCTGTGAATCTCTGGTGAACTCCATGCCCAAGAGGGTTAAGGCAGTGCTGGAAATTATTGGTGGCCACACAAAATATTGACACTTTGGGCCCAATTTGGATATTTTTACTTAGGGGTGTACTCACTTTTTTTGCCAGTGGTTTAGACGTTAATGGCTGTGTGTTGAGTTATTTTGAGGGGACAGCAAATTTACACTGTTATACAAGCTGTACACTCACTACTTTACATTGTAGCAAAGTGTCATTTCTTCAATGTTGTCACATGAAAAGATATAATAAAATATTTACAAAAATGTGAGGGGTGTACTCACTTTTGTGAGAAACTGTACCTTACTCCGGTGCAAGTACATGAAATAGGGCACCTCCCTACCTCCGCATGCATGCGCTGTGGACAGTTGGGAGCAGATTTTAATCACTTGATGTGATTGTGTCCATTGATTGTGGTTTACTGGACCCAGGTCACGATATTGTTGTGACTTCTCTGCCAGTTGCGCTCACACCGAAGGTGTGTCTCTTGGGCTTAGTGGATGAAGAGTTATGGACTCGTCCCATTAAAACGCTTCTGTGTGAATCCTTATTTTTGGCCCGGAAACAGATAGCTTTTAAGTGGATGCAGCCCAATTCCCCCCCCCCCATTACAGAATGGCTGCATGCAGTTAACCAAATATTGCCCTACATGAAAATGTTACGAGCATCGGTGTTGTCCACAGAAATATAACAACGTATGGCATGTTTGGTGCTCCTCAGAATTTACCATTACTAGTGACTAATGTATGTATTGCCTTGGTGTGCTCTGGCCCGAATGGTTGAATATTTTCAATACCAGTACCTTTACATGTTCTTCCATGTATAATGAGTTCTTGTACTGACCAAGACTGTAAATGCTTGTTGTGTGTTGTTTTAATGTTTTTGACCTGTTCTACTACTGTATAAGGCTATATGCATTCTGGTTTGTAACAAATGTATTCATACTTTCTTACTTCTTCTAACACAATTCAAGCTACTACATCGAGCTTTCATACCCTTCTTAATTGATAAATCGGATCCCTCTACCTCAACTTTAGGGATGAGCCGAACACCCCCCTGTTCGGTTCGCACCAGAACATGCGAACAGGAAAAAAGTTCGTTCGAACATGCGAACACCGTTAAAGTCTATGGGACACGAACATGAATAATCCAAAGTGCTAATTTTAAAGGCTTGTATGCAAGTTATTGTCATAAAAAGTGTTTGGGAACCTGGGTCCTGCCCCAGGGGACATGGATCAATGCAAAAAAAAGTTTTAAAAACTGCAGTTTTTTCAGGAGCAGTGATTTTAATAATGCTTAAAGTCAAACAATAAAAGTGTAATATCCCTTTAAATTTCGTAGCTGGGGGGTGTCTATAGTATGCCTGTAAAGGGGCGCATGTTTCCCGTGCTTAGAACAGTCTGACAGCAAAATGACACTTCGAAGGAAAAAACCCATTTAAAACTACTCGCGGCTATTGCATTGCCGGTCCGACAATACACATAGAAGTTCATTGATAAAAACGGCATGGGAATTCCCCACAAGGGAACCCCGAACCAAAATTTAAAAAAAAATGACGTGGGGGTCCCTTCAGGTCTGGTATGGATATTAAGAGGAACCCCGGCCAAAATTTAAAAAAAAAATGACGTGGGGGTCCCCCTAAATTCCATACTAGACCCTTCAGGTCTGGTACGGATTTTAAGGGGAACCCTGCGCCAAAAAAAAGAACGGCGTGGGGTCCCCCCAAAAATCCATACCAGACCCTTATCCGAGCAAGCAACCTGGCAGGCCACAGGAAAAGAGGGGGGACGAGAGAGCGCCCCCCCTCCTGAACCGTACCAGGCCACATGCCCTCAACATTGGGAGGGTGCTTTGGGGTAGCCCCCCAAAACACCTTGTTCCCATGTTGATGAGGACAACAGCCTCATCCCTACAACCCTGGCCGGTGGTTGTGGGGGTCTGTGGGCGGAGGTCTTATCGGAATCTGGAAGCCCCCTTTAACAAGGGGATCCCCAGATCCCAGTCCTCCCCCCTGTGTGAAATGGTAAGGGGGTACTTGTAACCCCACCATTTCACTAAAAAACAGTCAAAATGTTAAAAATGACAAGAGACCGTTTTTGACAATTCCTTTATTTAAATGCTTCTTCTTTCTTCTATCTTCCTTCATCTTCTTCTTCTGGTTCTTCTGGCTTTTCTGGTTCTTCCTCCGGCATTCTCGTCCAGTATCTCCTTCGCGGCGTCTTCTATCTTCTTCTCCTCGGGCGGCTCCGCACCCATGGCATGGGGGGAGGCTCCCGCTCTTCTCTTCATCTTCTTAGCTTCTTCTTTGCTGGCATGGAGGGAGGCTCCCGCTGTGTGACGGTGTCTCCTCGTCTGACGGTTCTTAAATAATGGGGGGCGGGGCCACCCGGTGACCCCGCCCCCCTCTGACGCACGGTGACTTGACGGGACTTCCCTGTGACGTCACGCGGAATGCCACAGGGAAGTCCCGTCATGTCCTGTGCGTAAGAGGGGGCGGGGTCACCGGGTGGCCCCGCCCCCCATTATTTAAGAACCGTCAGACGAGGAGATGCCGTCACACAGTGGGAGCCTCCCTCCATGCCAGCATGGATGCAGAGCGGCCCCGGAGAAGAAAATCAAGAAGAGAACAAGATTAGAAGAGAAGAAAAGAAGAAGAGAAGAAGATGAAGAGAAGAGCGGGAGCCTCTCCCCATGCCATGAGTGCGGAGCGGCCCGAGGAGAAGAAGATAGAAGACGCCGCGGAGGAGATGTTGGATGAGAACGCCGGAGGAAAAACCAGAAGAACCAGAAGAAGAAGAAGATGAAGGAAGATAGAAGAAAGAAGAAGCATTTAAATAAAGGAATTGTCAAAAACTGTCTCTTGTCATTTTTAACATTTTAGACAGTTTTTTAGTGAAATGGTAGGAGTAAGTACCCCCTTACCATATCACACAGGGGCGGGCCGGGATCTGGGGGTCCCCTTGTTAAAGGGGGCTTCCAGATTCCGATAAGCCCCCAGCCCGCAGACCCCCACAACCACCGGCCAGGGTTGTGGGGATGAGGCCCTTGTCCTCATCAACATGGGGACAAGGTGTTTTGGGGGGCTACCCCAAGCAACCTCCCAATGTTGAGGGCATGTGGCCTGGTACGGTTCAGGAGGGGGGAGGCCGCACTCTCGCCCCCCCTCTTTTCCTGTGGCCTGCCAGGTTGCGTGCTCGGATAAGGGTCTGGCATGGATTTTTGGGGGGACCCCACGCCGTTTTGTTTTTTTTGGGCGCGGGGTTCCCCTTAAAATCCATACCATGAAAAATAAAAAATAAAAAGTGCGCTTACAATATGAAAATGCACAAATGAATATAAATGCATATAAAAAATTGAATGTGAAAACCAGAATGTACTGAGAACAAATAAATGACTCAATAAATGGCATAAGTGTATACGTACGAGACGTAAAAACTTAATAAGATAGCAAGGTGAGACTGGTGAGAAGTGTACATATGAAATGCAAAAAAATTCAAAGTGTATGAAAATAAAAACGTGAAAGTTACAAATCCCAGTCTGTGAATTTAAATCATGAAAAGTTCATCAGTGAAAGCACTTCCGTCCACTATGCAGCTTTGCAACAACCAATATCTCTATGGGTGGATCGGCAAAGGAGAGGGCTGTGCAAGGTGGTACAACTCCAGTGGCGGTGACTCCAATGAATAAGAATAATAAAGGTGGACCCTTACCCTCCGTGTTGGACCCCCTCGCTGGCAGGGTCTATCAAGCATGCAGATTTTGCCCTCTGCAGGGACCGTGTATTGAGAAGATCTCCCCAGCAGCTGTCAGGAATGCTGTCTTCGGTCCGGGCTGGTCCAAATGATACGCCTGGAGGGGGGGGGGGAAGAAAGCTCTCTTGCTCCCAGTGTGGCAAAGGAAAAAGCAAAAGAGCGGGGCTCCAATAGTGTAAAAAGTTTCGAAATTTATTGATAAAAATACAAGCCAAAACGGAGAGTGCACGCTCCGTAAGGTATAGGAACAATTAAAAACGAGCTGGCATAAAAAACTCGCAGTAACCCGTGCAGAACATGGGGCAATCGTGACGGCTTACAACGTAGCCACGCCCTACATGTTTTGTCATTAGTTGACGTCTTCAAAGGGGCGAAGGGTCTAGTATGGAATTTAGGGGGACCCCCACGTCATTTTTTTTTAATTTTGGCCGGGATTCCCCTTAATATCCATACCAGACCTGAAGGGCCTGGTATGGAATTTAGGGGGACCCCCACGTCATTTTTTTTTTAAATTTTGGTTTGGGGTTCCCTTGTGGTGAATTCCCATGCCGTTTTTATCAATGAACTTCTATGTGTATTGTCGGACCGGCAATGCAATGGCCGCGAGTAGTTTTAAATGGGTTTTTTCTTTCGAAATGTCATTTTGCTGTTAGACTGTTCTAAGCACGGGAAACATGCGCCCCTTTACAGGCATACTATAGACACCCCCCAGCTACGAAATTTAAAGGGATATTACACTTTTATTGTTTGACTTTAAAGGGGTTGTAAAGGTAATTTTTTTTTTTTTTTTAAATAACAAACATGTTATACTTACCTTCACTGTGCAGCTCGTTCTGCACAGAGTGGCCCCGAACCTGGTCTTCTGGGGTCCCTCGGCGGCTGTTTCAGCTCCTCCCCGCATGCATTCACCACCTTAATGCGAGCTCCCTCGTATGGTGGTGAGTGCTTGCGGGCGCGCTCCCGTGATACAGCCGGCGGCTACAGCCGGCGGCTATAGCCGCTCGCTGTATCACTCGGCCCCGCCCCCCGGCACGCCGCGTCATCGGATGTGATTGACAGCAGCGCGAGCCAATGGCTGCGCTGCTTTCAATCCATCCACTGCAGCCAATCAGCTACCAGGCTGAGCTGCAATGAAGATGACGAGAACGAGTAGCAAAGATTCGAGGCGTCAGGTAAGTAAAACGGGGGGGCTGGGGGCGGCGGTATTGTCAAAAGTTTTTTCACCTTAATGCATAGAATGCATTAAGGTGAAAAAATTGTTACCTTTACAACCCCTATAACTTGCATATAAGCCTTTAAAATTAGCACTTTTGATTTCTCCCATAGACTTTTAAAGGGTGTTCCGCGGCATTCGAATTTGCCGCGAACACCCCAAATTGTTCGCTGTTCGGCGAACTGGCGAACAGCCAATGTTCGAGTCGAACATGAGTTCGACTCGAACTCGAAGCTCATCCCTACTCAACTCGTTCTTGGTGTGGCACCATATGACCCATGCTACTTCATAGAATGTGGAGCTGTGCCAAGATATCTACTTTCTGGGCCCAAATTCTAAACTACATACATACTATATTGAGGATACAAATTGACAAGGATCCTATGATCCTATGATCTGCCGTTTTGGGTGTTTTTGGCCCTTCTTCCTCATTAACATCCTTAACACCAGTTACAATACCATCATGGTCCTCATTATGTTTGTTGCCAGCTTGCAGAACTACCGTATATACTCGAGTATAAGTCGAATTTTTCAGCACATTATTTAGTGCTGAAAGTGCCCCCCTCGACTTATACTCGAGTCAAGCACTTTTCTGCAGCAAAAAATTTCATTTTCCGAACCGACTTTGGGGCCCCGTATCTCAGGGCCACTTGGTGCTAGGAACTCCAAATTTGGTGTGCAAACCCAGTGGACCTGGTACCACAACATATCCAAAGCTGAAGTTCCTAGCACTAAGTGGCCCCGAGATACGGGGCCCCAAAATCGGTTCGGAAAATGTCATTCTCTGCTGCAGAAAAGTGCTTGACATTTTCTGAACCGAGTTTGAGGCCCCATATCTCAGGGCCACTTAGTGCTAGGAACCCCAAATTTGGTGTGCAAACCCAGTGGACCTGGTACCATAACATATCCAAAGCTGAAGTTCCTAGCCCTAAGTGGCCCTGAGATACAGGGCCCCCAAACCGGTTCGGAAAATGTCATTCTCTGCTGTAGAAAAGTGCTTGACATTTTCTGAACTGATTTTTGGGGCCCTGTATCTCGGGGACACTTGGTGCTAGAAACCCCAGCTTTGGAAATTTTATGGTGCTAGTTCCACTTGGTTTGCACACCAAATTTGGGGTTCTTAGCACTAAGTGGCCCTAAGATACAGGGCCCCAAATTCGGTCAACTGTGTCCATCTGCTGCAATGTCATTTCGGGACCCTTTGGGTTCAGAGACCCCAAATTTTGGCTGCAGCTAGGGGGCATCTAGGAACCCTTAACTACCAAGTTTGAAGTTCAGGGGACCTATGGCTGCAAATGGGCACAGTGAGGCTGCAAATGGGCACAGTGAGGCTGCAAATGGGCACAGTGAGGCTGCAAATGGGCATTGTTGACCCTCTTTTCCACTTACAGTAGCTGTGCATTTCTCACCCTCGTCTTATACTCGGGTCAATAAGTTTTTCCCATTTTTTTGTGGTAAATTAGGGCCTCGACTTATACTCGGAACGACTTATACTCGAGTATATACGGTATATTAAAATCCTGGACATCACCTACTGCTCACAAATTAACTACGGTGAAAAAGGAACTGAAATCCTTACTGTATATTGAAATACTGGACAAATTAACACAAGCTCTTAACTCTATAAAAATTTTCTTTAACCGATTGCAAAGATTTATGGAACATTCATTTTCAAACTTGGATGTATCCCAACTGATGACACCATTTCTTTATACTGAATCGTACATTAAAGCATATATGAACAATTCTCTAGGCAGACTTATGCCCCGTACACACGGTCGGAATTTCCGACAGAAAAGTCAGATGGGAGCTTTTCATCGTATATTCCGTCCGTGTGTATACCCCATCGGAATTCCGTCAAAAAAACCTTCAGAGTTTATTCCGACGGCAAAACCGATCATGTGTACAGGGCATTAGAATTCAAAGTGATTCCTAGTATCAACAATTTTTCCCCACCAAGTGTCTGCGGAACTTCTAAGGATCTTCAACATAGTGAACTAAAATACTATCAACGAACAACTGTTGCTATTACTTTATATTATTACTAATATGAAGGATTTTTCTTTATGTAATTTTATTTTATTTTATTTCTGTTTTCATTCTTTGTTCTTTTTCTCTTGTTCTATATTTTATTAAAGATTAATTGAATATATTAACAGTTAAATCCAAATTGCTCATACATGCTTCCACTATAAATGAATGATTTGGTAATAGTTACCTATTTACATAAATGTAGATGTGATTAAAATTGCATGATATCAATGCAGTAAAATATTGGTAGTGGCTTAGATAGAAGCATACATACAAGATACATGTAAATATACCCCTTTCTGTTTCTGTTTGAGGCTTGTAAATTGCAAGTTTTCAATAAAAATATTTGAAAAAAAAAAAGGTAAGTTTGAAATTGATGACAGCAACATGTCTCAAAAAAGTTGGGACATGGCAATGAAAAGCTGGCAAAGCAAAACCCTATTTCCAAAAAAGTGTAAGTGCCATTTTTACCATGGTGAAGCATCCTCCCCTCTTCTTTTAACAACACTCTAAATGTATGGGAACTGAGGAGACCAGTTGCTGGAGTTTTGGGAGAGCATATGTTGCTCTTAAACCTGGATATATCTTTCAGCATTGATGGTACCATCAGATATAAAGGTTTTTAAACTAAGCGCTGATAACAAGCCAGAAGTCCCTCTTTAGGCCAGAAGACAAGTCGCCCACGGTTGACAAAAATAATGTCAAATTTCGATTAGTCTGACCACAGAATAGTTTTCCACTTGCACAGGCCATTTTAAATGAGCTTTGGCTCAGAGAAGAGGGTGGCATTTCTGGATCATGTTCAGATATGACCTCTTCTTTGCATGATAGAGCTTTAACTTGCGTTTTTGGAGGACACAGTGAACTGTGTTCACAGACAGTGCTTTTGGAAGTATTCCTGAGCCCATGCAGTGATGTTCATCACCGAATCATGCCTGTTTTTAATGCAGTGTCATCTGAGGCCCTGAAGATGACGGGCATCCAATATTGTGTTTCTGCCTTGTCCCTTGCACGCAGAGATTTATCCAGATTCTCTGACTCTTTTGAGGATATATACTGTGGATGATGATATATTTAGTCTTTGAAATTTTCTGTTGAGGAACATTTTTCTGAAATTGTTTGTTTTTATTTTTGGATGCAGGTTTTCACAGACTCTGCCCATTTTAGCTTCTGTGACACTCAGATTCTCTAAGAAGCTATTTTCTATACCCATTCATGTTACTGACCTGTTACCTAAAAATGTTCATTCAGCTCTTCCTTGTTAGTGCCACTTACTTTGCCAGCCCTTTGTTGCCCTGTCCCAACTTTTTTGGGACATATTGCTGCCATCAGTTGCTGCCTCCAGCATTTGGTCTCCTCAGTTCCCATACATTTACAGAGTGTTGTTAAAAGAAGAGGGGAGTTGCTTCATCATGGTAAACATGGCCCTGTCTCAACTTTTTTGGAATTGGGGTTGTACTTTTCCATCTTTTTGTTGCCATGTCCCAACTTTTTCGAGATGTGTTGCTGCAATGTGCCATCAATTTTATTATTTTTTTTTTTAATGGTACGTTTCCTGAGTTTAAATACTTAATATCTCAAACCATCCAAGTGCAAATAATGCTAATTTCACACTAGCACTGTGATAAAAAAAAAAAAGATCAAAACAGTTAGAGATGCGCCGAAATTTTAGCAGCTGAAACATACACTATATTGTCAAAAGTATTGGGACGCCTGCCTTTACACATACACATGAGCTTTAATGGCATCCCAGTCTTAATCCGTAGGGTAAAGTTGCAAAAATGACAAATTGGGTGAATTGTGCAGCACTTATGTGATCATATAAACCATAACAAATAATATGAGTACAGAAAACGTGAATAATAAATGATGACTTCTAAGTCGAAACGCGTCGGAGGGATATGCTGAGACCACTGTCTTTTATACAAGCGCTTGATTTTACTGCTAAACACATGAGTGTATTTCCTTTGCTTTTTATGTGTTAAAATTTCCATACAGAGTTACACTATATGATTTCCTCTTTCTTTTAATGATTATGATCACATAATCGCTGCAAAATTCACCCAATTAATCCGTAGGGTTTACTATTGAGTTGGCCCACCCTTTGCAGCTATAACAGCTTCAACTCTTCTGGGGAGGCTGTCCACAAGGTTTAGGAGTGTGTCTATGTGAATGTTTGACCATTCTTCCAGAAGCGCATTTTTTAGGTCAGGCAATGATGTTGGACGAGAAGGCCTGGCTCGCAGTCTCCACTCTAATTCATCCCAAAGGTGTTCTATCGGGTTGAGGCCAGGACTCTGCAGGCCAGTCAAGTTCCTCCACCCCAAACTCGCTCATCCATGTCTTTATGGACCTTGCTTTGTGCACTGGTGCGCAGTCATGTTGGAACAGGAAGGGGCCATAGCTAAACAATATTGAACCCTACGGTCTAAGACTGGGATGCCATTAAAGTCTGTGTGTGTGTGTAAAGGCAGGTGTCCCAATACTTTTGACAATATAGTGCATCAGGTAAAAATTGCATTATCGGCATTTTGCCGATAAGAGAAAAAGGTGTAGATTTTGCTGCGATTTTAACATAATTTTACTATGTTTATGGTGTATTTTTTTTTAGGTCACGTGACTCAAAAACCACAACAAAAATGTAACATTGGTGCATTATTGATGCGTTCTTGCTGCATTTTCAATGCATTTACCGGGGAGGTGCGTTTTTTTAATTGACCAAAAATTCAGCAAGCAGGATTTTTAACACCACAATGGAAGCGCAAGACATACATAGAATTTAAAGGGATGCATTTTTCTTGAACTTTTCTTGCACTAAAGGTGTCAATAATGGCCGACAATAAATTCATATTCATTTCAATTCATGATAATAATTAAAAAGTCAAACAAAATACAAATATATATAAAAATATATATATATTTTAAAAACTGTAATTTTTGGTTTTGGTTTTCGGCAAAGTGCATTTTCGGTTTCGGCACCAAAACTTCCATTCGGTGCACCTCTAAAAATAGTCCACAAAAAAGTTCAAGAAACAGTGCTTCCCAGAGAAAATTTCTCTTCATCTGCAAAACATATTCTGTGCTCAAGTGATCCCTCTCCCTTAAAGAAAGTCACTCACCAGAGCGCCATGCCTTCCACTGTCACGGGCGACATGGACTGCTTTTGTATTTAACCACTTGCCGCCCGCCATATAGCAATATGACAACGGCAAAGTGGTTGCGATATCCCAGGGGCGCGCATCATGGCGTTAGTTGTTGTGGTGTGTCAGTCTGACACATCGCAACTCCGATCTAGGTAAAGAGTGTCAGAGACGCTTTACCACACGATCAGCCGTGTCCACAGCTGTTACTGTGTCTATTACCTTGTTGTAGAGATGAATGATCCGTAAGACCACATACACAAAAGCCTTTGACCTCATGGATGCTAAGAGGGCCCAGCTACATCCTTCTTTCTCCTAAAGTAAAACAGGAGGATATCACTAGTGGTCAAAGCTGTGCATTTGCCTGTGACTTCACAAGAGAGTATAAACGTTTGGGCAGATGGGGTGTGATGACGCCATGCCAGAATGACAATATAAATGAAGAAGTTTCTCTGTGCCTATTGGAAGCCTTTTATTAATGTTAATCAAAGGGAAAGTTTGGTCAAAGCTACAGTATCTCACAAATGTGAGTACAACCCTCACATTTTGGTAAATATTTTATTATATCTTTTCATGTGAGTGTACAGCTTGTAAAACAGTGTAAATTTGCTGTCCCCTCAAAATAACAACACACAGCCATTAATGTCTAAACCGCTGGCAAACAAAACCCCTAAATGAAAATGTCCAAATTGGACCCAATTAGCCATTTTCCCTCCCCGGTGTCCTGTGACTTGTTAGTGTTACAAGGTCTCAGGTGTGAATGGCCTAGGCTATAAGAAGATTGCCAAGAACCTGAAACTGAGCTGCAGCACGGTGGCTAAGACCATACAGCGGTTTAACAGGTCAGGTTCCACTCAGAACAGGCCTCGCCATGGTCAACCAAAGAAGTTGAGTGCAAGTGCTCAGCGTCATATCCAGAGGTTGTCTTTGGGAAATAGACGTATGAGTCCTGCCAGCATCACTGCAGAGGTTGAAGGGGTGGGGGGGTGAGCCTGTCAGGGCCCAGACCATACGCTGAACACTGCATCAAATTGGTCTGCATGGCTGTCATCCCAGAAGGAAGCATCTTTTAAGATGATGCACAGGAGAGCCCGCAAACAGTTTGCTGAAGACATGCAGACTAAGGACATGGATAACTTGAACCAATCAAGTGTGTCATGCCTACAGTCAAGCATGGTGGTGGGAGTGTCATGGTCTGGGGTTGCATGAGTGCTGCCGGCACTGGGGAGCTACAGTTCATTGAGGGAACCATAAATGCCAACATGTACTGTGACATACTGAAACAGAGCATTAGCTCCTCCCTTTGGAGACTGGGCCCCTGGGCAGATTTCCAACATGATAATGATCCCAAATACACCACCAAGATGACCACTACCTTCACTGCACACTGCATCAAATTGGTCTGCATGGCTGTCTATCCAGAAGGAAGCCTCTTCTAAAGATGATGCACAAGAAAGTCTGTAAACAGTTTGCTGAAGACAAGCAGAGTAAGGACATGAATTACTGGAACCATGTCCTGTGGTCTGATGAGACCAAGATAAACTTATTTGGTTCAGATGGTGTCAAGCGTGTGTGACAGGAACCAGATGAGGAGTACAAAGATGAGTGTGTCTTGCCTACAGTCAAGCATGGTGGTGGGAGTGTCATGGTCTGGGGCTACATGAGTGCTGCCGGCACTGGCGAGCTACAGTTCATTGAGGGAACCATGAATGCCAATATGTACTGTGACATACTGAAGCAGAGCATGATCCCCTCCCTTTGGAGGCAGGGGTGTAGAGCAGTATTCCAACATGATATTGACCCTAAACACACCTCCAAGATGACCACTGCCTTGCTATAGAAGCTGAGGGTAAAGGTGATGGACTGGCCAAGCATGTCTCCAGGCCTAAACTCTATTGAGCATCTGTGGGGCATTCTCAAACGGAAGGTGGAGGAGCACAAGGTCTCTAACATCCACCAGCTCCGTGATGTTGTCATGGAGGAGTGGAAGAGGACTCCAGTGACAACCTGTGAAGTTCTGGTGAACTCCATGCCCAAGAGGGTTAAGGCAGTGCTGGAAAATAATAGTGGCCGTACAAAATATTGACACTTTTACTCACTTTTGTTGCCAGTGGTTTAAACATTAATGGCTGTGTGTTGAGTTATTTTGAGGGGACAGCAAATTTACACTGTTATACAAGCTGTACACTCACTACTTTACATTATAGCAAAGTGTCATTTCTTCAGTGTTGTCACATGAAAAGATATAATAAAATATGTACAAAAATGTGAGGGGTGTACTCACGTTTGTGAGATACTGTATTTCCTTGCCTAGTGCCCCATTCTCCCTTCATTTTTTGTACACTATTTGGGGGATTTCACCTTACTTTCTTTCCTTGTCACAGCACGTGATAAAAGAACAAGAAATGAGTGAAGTGATTGTCACTGGAACATGAAGACAAACAGTAAAAACAACCTGACAGATCTTCTAACCCATCCCATTTTACTGAAAAAAGGTGCTTTGTTGCAGTCGGACTGCAGATACTTCCCATCGTTTTGTGTCGTGACAAGAAGTGAAGGGAAATATCCCCAATGAGGACACAGACCTGCAGTCAAAATCTTACAAAGGTTCTATCCTTTCCTCACTCTGTGAAATAGTAGACAAAGCCTTGGGTTAGAGTTGGGATTTGATATAACTAAATGGATAAGTAAGTGCAGAAGCACTGACCCTTTCTGCAGGTAATAGTGCTCTGGCTCTAATCTATTGACAAATTCCAGATCAAGATGTGTTGCTGATAAATGGGTTTAAATGACATTCAGGCAAAACCAATAGTGACTCTGCCTGAACATTACTTCACTAAGCTCCTTCAACAAAGGTCACACTATTTGGTCATATTCCAGCAATGCCCTTTTATTTGGTCACATTCCACATTTGGTCAATCCCAGCAGGGGGATTTGAAGCATCATGTACCGAGGAAAAGATATTTCAGCAGCTATGATGCCAAAAAACAACTCATGGAGAAGCTTTGCCTGGATAGCAAGGTAGTTGTTATATTGGAGATCTGCTATAGTTTTTGTGTCATTTATTTATTATGTTAACATTTGGTTTAAAAACAAATTTAACTATTCCTACATTTTATGAATTAAGTTGGTTCAGTCCATGGAAGGAGGCATGCTGCCTAGGGCTTCAGAAATTTCCAGGGGATTTTGGAATACTTTGAGAATCTTTTTGATTCAAAAAGTCTATTTTCTTTCCCTTGTTTGCTAATGGAGCAAATATAACCTGCTGTTGCTATCAAGATCTTGACCGGCTTAAAAATTAATTGAGATGGACTTTCTGTTATTCCCAGTCTATTACCCTTCTCTATGATGCTCCCAAATGGCCCTGTCTGCCCTTCCTCAACTATTGATGACTGTATTTTTGAAATTTTGAAGTGATCAGTCTATACACACAGAGTTTATTGTAACAGATTCTCCTGAAGAAGCAGTGAGTGGCGAAACATGTAGAGAGACAATTTACTTCTGTTGATATTTGTTACTGATATACTGTGGTTTTACCTTTTTTTCACATATGTATTTTTAATTCAATAAATATTTTCTATTTTTCTAAATTATGTATATGTGTGTGCTTTAAAAGTCCTGATTTCTCTCCTTCTATGTTATTATTGGTTTCTCAATGTTCTTCAGTCTGGAACTAAATAATTATAACAGGAATATAATTCTTATTTGGAACATATGAATCTTTGTTGCTTTTAGCCAGCACTTTGAGCCCTCTAACCACATGTTTTGCTAGGCTATGAACATATTGTGTTATAGACCTAAATAGCTAAAGCTCAAATTACACTTAGCTGAACGATTCAGAGGAGGGATACCCTACCTTTCTTATCTGTTAGGCCCCTTGCCCATGGGGTGCATAGCTGCTGTGCGTGAAATTCTGATATTTTAGGGCACCCAGGAGGCAAGGGGGAACATCCAGCCCCACCGCTTGCCGCCTGCCAAAGTCTATGGCAGGCTGAAATAAGCTGCAGCTGGACAGGGCTTAGAGCTGTACAGAGCAGTACTTAACTTTAAAGTCCTCCAGGGGTGAATGCTTGCTGAATACAACACAAAATGATCAAGCTGTCTTTCCTAACCTCTCAGCCCTGATGGCTATGATGTCTGATTTTATTTGTGTGATACCAAGGCTTGCCAACCAATTGAAGTAGGAGGACAAAATACAGTTATATACAAAAGATACGCTGCGCTAAGGTGAAAATATCAATCTGGAGATTAATGCATATGAGGTATACTGAAAATACCGCATAAGCGGCTTATCCAGCCATAGCAAGGCACAAAGGATATATATATATATATATATATATATATATATATATATATATATATATATATATATATATATATATATATATATATATAAAAGGTGATTTTAAAGTGCAATGTGTAAATAATATAGTAGATGTATACCATTAGAATGAGAGTAGCGATTACTGAACTACTACCTGTATATATAATGGATGAAAAAATCATTTATATAGTCTGAAATTTACCGTGAAAAAAAAAAAAAATATATATATATATATATATATATATATATATATATATATATATAAATAAATATATCACAGTGATAAGTGCAAAATACAACAAAGTGCCAAGTGCCACACAATGAGTGTGAATATCAAATCCAAGATTTGATACATGATTATTAAAGTCCAATATATGAAAGAAATGCACATAAAGTCCATAAAAACAGTTCATAAAAAATCCAATGTGCGTGCATTAATCTTAGTGCTTAGTGCTCAGAATCCCTTGCTCAAGTGCCATCCAGTGACTCCGCGGGGACAGCTGCTCAGCTCAGAGCATGCGACTCAGCTGTGAGACTGAGTCTAAACACGCTTATGAGCCATCCCACGGCTCAGTGATGGAATCCAGATACACAGTTTTCAGCAGCAACTCCACAGTTAGGAATAAAGGAAAACAAAAACTGGATAGTGTGATATCGTTTATAAATATTTATTGGAATAAAAGCTTCCTACATTAGGGTACTCACATTTGCAAGGTGCGTGAGTGCACCAATCTGATAACAGTCTCCAAAGTTTTCCTCAAAGTTTGCCTGTCAGGAGGGATAAGCTGTGCATCACATCTCAGTGGACTGAAAGGCTCCGTGCTCCGTCCTGGCCCTTCCCCTACGCGTATCCAACACAGGGTCACGTGTCTTCATCAGGGATCAATCCCCTGATGAAGACACGTGACATTTATGCACATTTATACAGCGATCAATGCTATAAAATTGCATTGATTACTGTATAAATGTGACAGGCAGGGAAGGGGTTAACCACTAGGGGGAGACGAGGGGTTAAATATCTTTCCTAGGGAGGTGATTCTAACTGTAGGGGGTGGGGACTCACAAGGAGAGGAGACCGATCGGTGTTCCTCTGTACTGGAACACAGATCGGTCTCCTCTCACCTGAAAGGACGTGGATCTGTGTGTTTACACACACAGATCCACAAGCCTGTTCGGTTAACGGGCAATCGCGGGTGCTGATAGGCAAACTCTGAGGCAAACTTTGGAGACTGTTATCAGATTGGTGCACTCACGCACCTTGCAAATGTGAGTACCCTAATGTAGGGAGCTTTTATCATAATAAATATCTATAAACGATATCACACTATCCAGTTTTTCTTTTCCTTTATTCCTAACTGTGGAGTTGCTGCTGAAAACGGTGTATCTGGATTCCATCACTGAGCCATGGGATGGCTCATAAGCGTGTTTAGACTCAGTCTCACAGCTAAGTCGCACGCTCTGAGGTGAGCGGCTGTCCCGGGGGTTCACTGGATGGAACTTGAGCATGGGATTCTGAGCACTAAGCACTAAGATTAATGCAAACACGTTGGATTTTTTATGAAATGTTTTTATGAACTTATGCATTTCTTGCATATATTGGACTTTAACCGCTTCAATACAGGGCATTTTCACCCCCTTCCTTCCCAGACCAATTTTAAGTTTTCAGCGCTGTCGCACTTTAAACGACAATTGCACAGTCGTGCGACGTTGTACTCAAACAAAATTGACGTCCTTTTTTCTCCACAAATAGAGCTTTCTTTTGGTGGTATTTTATCACCTCTGCGGTTTTTATTTTTTGTGCTATAAACAGAAGAGCGACAATTTTGAAAAAAACACAATATTTTTTACTTTTTGCTATAATAAATATCCCAATTTAAAAAAAAAAACACATTTTTTCCTCAGTTTAGGCCGATATGTATTCTTCTACATATTTTTGGTAAAAAAAATCGCAATCATATGACGGCCACCCAGGATGGGAGATCCCATCTCAGGCCGTCATTTGACTATGGGCGGGTAGTGAAGTGGTTAATAATCACGTACCACATCTTGGATTTGATATTCTCACTCATTGTGTGGCACTTGCCACTTTGTTGTATTTTGCACTTATCACTGTGATATATTTATTTATATTTATATTTTTTTTTCACTGTAAATTTCAGACTATATAAATGATTTTTTCATCCATTATACTGTATATACAGGTAGTAGTTCAGTAATCGCTACTCTCATTCTAATGGTATACATCTAGTATATTATTTACACATTGCAGTTTAAAATCACTTGTTTTTTATATAAATATCCTTTGTGCCTTGCTATGGCTGGATAAGTCGCTTATGCGATATTTTCAGTATACCTCATATGCATTAATCTCCAGATTGATATTTTCACCTTAGCGCAGCGTATCTTTTGTATACATTGTATTGCAGGGCACATGAAACGTGTTCTGCGCGGGCAGCTAGGTGATTTCCACATTTGAGGCAATATACCATTGTGGCTTGCAAAATCCCCTTTTATCTACAAAATACAGTTGGCCGGGTGGGGTGTAGGGGTTCAATAAGTTTAGTGCTGCTTGTACTATTCTGAAACAATAAACACACCAACAAACTAATTGCTTTCATAGTGATCTGAGAGAGGTGCCTAAGTAGTGTATTTTATCTAAATTCCTTTGCCAAGTGGGGCCGCTGCCTAAACACAAAATTATGCAGTCAGGCAGCACTAGGTCCCTGTGCTGATGGACCACCGCAGTCACTAGGCTTAGGCTGGCCATACATTATACAATCTTCTTGTACAATTTTCCTTTAGATTTACCAAGACCATTTAAAAAGAGGTCAAACCTAAAGACTTTTAATTTGTATGCAGTCAGGCAGGCCCTTGCACTATATAGTTAAAGGAAACTGAATAAGAAAATTGTATAATATATGACCAGCTTTACTATGGTTGTATTGTATTTATACCCTTGAATACGCACACTGATAAAAATGACTCTGTTGGCTTGTAATTTTAACACATTTATTTTTTTAATTTTTAACATAAAAATAAATGTTAATTAATTTACTTTGATATTTTAAGTACCTTAATTGATTTTCATTAGGTCTTAAAACACACCTTTTACATTTACAAAAATAATGTATAATATTGAGTAATCTAGACAAAACTTTTAAGGTATGTGCATTTCCATATTCTAATTGAGTTACATTTACTTAAAAAAATTATGTTTTCATTTGGCTGAAATTGTGGGACACAAATATTTGCCAAACATGCAACTGCATGAGTTTTGATGCTGTATATTTTAAAGAGTTTGACATCTTTTGGAACTTTGAAAGCTTGCACAAGGCAGTTCCAATACGCTTGAGGCCCATTAGGACAAAAGAGCGCCACCAGTGACAAGAATGTTTCCAAGTCACTACAAAGCCATCCAATGCAAATACAATGCAAATAATACAAATACATTACAAATACAAATAATAAATAATAACAATAAATGAATGCAAATAATACACATATAAATGCAATACAAATGCCATCCAATGAAAGATAAGAGTGAATATTGAACAGATTATTGTTTGCATGCTTTAAATGTTGCTTAACATACCATCCAAAATGTTTATTTTATGGGCAGACTAATATATTTATAATAAATGGACATACGTCCATTGTATACACCTATTGGGACAAATCACTTGTGCGCATGCAAAGTTTGCGCTTACTGCATAAGCGCAGAACGCAACCAAGATGCAGGGTGAGGGACCGCCAGCTGTTAAGCTTAAAAACTATTTTGTGCCACAAAAATGAATGTTTCAGCCGGTTCGGTTTTTGAGATATTGGAATTCAAATTCAGATTATGTAACATCAAGCCCCACCCAGAGATATTGCGCATTATAGTTAATGAAACCTCTCCCACTTTGCACCACATGTTATTACATTTTAGAAAAAAATATACAATTTATTTGTACTGCATTTGTGCTGATTTATACCACAAAAACAATTTTTCTGTTTGTTCGGTTTTTGAGATATTGAACCTTGAACGTTAGATTATGTAACTTGAAGCCCCGCCCACTTTGCACTATGTTATTACATTTCATAAACAAATATACCATTTTTATGCTGCATTGGCAGGAAAAACAAGCATATTGGTATAGTTAATTTTTTTTCATATAGTACTATCATTTTGTATCAGAAAGAATGACTATGGGACTCATTTATGCTTTCAGCCTGAGCTACTGAGAAAACCTAAAATATACCTTTGAAGTTTTTCAGAAGATCTTTTTAGAGCTAGATGTCGAGAGTCTATCTTCGAATGTTCACACTTTAACCGCTTGCTGACCAGCCACCGTCATTATACTGCGGCAGGTCGGCGCTCCTGCACAAACCGCCCTAGGTGTACGTCGTCATTGCACAGAAGATAGCAGGCACACAGGCGCACCTGCGGTATTCAATGTCTGCTGGCGACCCATGATTGCGGTGCACAGAGGCAGAACGGGGAACTGCGTACGTAAACAAGGCAATTCCCCGTTCTGCCAGATGACATGTCAGAGATCTTCTGTTCCCAGTGATCGAGAACAGCTATCTCTATCATGTCCCTGGTAGCCCATCCCCCCTACAATTAGAGCACATCCAGAGAACACACTTAACCCCTTGATCGCCCCCTAGTGTTAACCCCTTCCCTGCCAGTGTCATTTATACATTGATCAGTGCATTTTTATAGCACTGATCAATGTAATAATGTCACTGGTCCCCAAAAAGTGTAATTTGGGGTCAGATTTGTCCGCCAAAATGTCGCCGCCATTACCAGTAAAAACAATAAAAAAATAAATAAAAGTCCCTAAATCTATCCTATAGTTTGTAGACGCAATAACTTTTGCACAAACCAATCAATATATGGCTATTGTGATTTTTTTTTTTTTACCAAAAACATATATCGGCCTAAACTGATGAATACATTTTTTTTATATATATATATTTTTTGAGATATGTATTATAGCAGAAAGTAAAAAAAAGTTTTTTTTTCAAAATTGTCAGTCTTTTTTTTTGTTTATAGCGCAAACAATAAAAACCGCAGAGATGATCAAATACCACCAAAAGAAAGCTCTATTTGTGGGGAAAAAAAGGATGTAAATGTTGTTTGGTTACAGCATTGCACGACCGCGCAATTGTCAGTGAAAGCGAAACAGTGCCGTATCACAAAAAATGGCCTGGTCATTAAGGGGGCAAATCCTTATGGGGTGAAGTGGTTAAAGTGCAATTTACTTTCCTAAAAAGCTTAAAAAAAGTTAATACATTCTGTATTCTATGTTCTTTAAAGATATACTGTATACACATGTGTGTTTTTCAGTTTAATTTGTTAGCTGAGAAAGAGGCATTCTTTTCTTTTTTCTTTTAAATGTTTACATTTACATTTGATGCTGCTTTAATAATATTACATTTGTAACACTTTATAAATAATAAAGGTTAATTTGTTTTGAAAGACTGTTTCATCGGACTATTCCTTTTTTTAAAACCATATTATTGTATTATTTTTATATAAAAACTTTCAAACATATATCAAATACATTTGCAAAATAAGTTTTACCAACTTAAAAAAAATGAGTAAATTACAAGTTAATATCACTTAAAATGAAAGTAAGTACCTAAGTACTAGGGCAGCACAGTGGTGTAGTGGTTAGCACTTTCACCTAGCAGCAAAAGGGTCACTGGTTCGCATCCTGACCACAACACTACCTGCCTGGAGTTTGCATGTTCTTCCCCGTGCCTCCTAAGGTTTCCTACTACACTCTAAAGATATGCTGGTAGGGATAATGGCCCTAGTATGTGTATGTATACATGTGAGTTCAGGATCCTAGATTGAAAGCTTTTTAAGGGCAGGGACTGATCTGAATGTATATATAAATTGACATGGCAGTATAAGTACTTGAAATAAATAGGTTAATGTATGTGTTCCTAACTTAAACTTTTGGACCTATGGTCTATAAACTGGAAAAACTGAGTTGGCTTTACTTAAACCTATGGTCTATAAACTAGGAAAAATGTTGTTGGCTTTACTTAAACCTATGATCTATAAACTGGAAAAATGAGTTGGCTTTACTTAAAACAACAAAGTTGAAAACATGAAAAGTCTAATGAGTCAGAGAAAAATAAGTGTAGCTGACAGTACTTAAAAAGCTGATGCAAATAGTTGCCTCATTTTTTTTGAGTAGACCCAGCACAATATTGTTTACAGTGCAAGAAGCACATTTCTAAATATATTCTTTATTCTGTCTTGTGCTTAGTGGGAACAGTGATTATGGACAACATAACATCCACCATATACCCATCCATCTAGATTTTCACACTTTGTTCTATTCTTTTCTGCTCTCTTCATCTTGGTAATTCCTTTAAATATTATTCCCTTTCATCTCAGTGAATAGCATGTTACCTCCTCTTCCTCAGTTCACCTAGAGACCTAATTATGACTTTCTACCACATGTAGGATGCCTACAGAAATGATTCCAAGTACAAATATTTCTCAACAACATTGTAGACTATTACCCCACTGCACTGAAGTCTTACACTCACTGAGAGCTCAGAAACCACAGTCACGTAATTATACCCCCACACCACCTTGCTGTAACCTTTCACTGTTAAGGTTGCAATCGGTAATGCAAAGTTAATTAGCAGCATACTGTTGGAACGTATGCCTCCGAACATACATTATTGACTGTAAGTACTAATGTCAAAACACAGATGCATTATCTGGTAGATGGAGCGGACAAACAGAATGCTCCTTTTTTTTGTGCATGTTAAATCCATTTTATTTTAGTTTAATATCCTGAAGGTTTCAATGTTTTATTTGTTCATGACTAATGCCTAAATGCAAGAAGTATTATTACATTAGTTCAGGAGACCAGAGTTTTAAGCTGAATACATTGTAATATGATCGTCTGAGATTATACAGCATATAATTGGCTGAGATTGACAATCTCAGTAGCAAAGCCTCCCTTAACATCATTTTAGAATGTGGCAATGACTTTACTATAATATAACATTTAAATCAGTGCCCTTATTGTAGTACTTGACATTATATAGAGTGATGTAAGGTTAGTGAGGAGCATAATGAAACCTTTCAGCATTGTTAAGAATTATTAAGAAAATATTAGGCTAATTTAAATATGCCTTCTGGAAGAGCAAATTGCAAATAGATTTGTATTAAGGTAGATAACAATTGTAAAACCACTTGCCAATAAAAGGACTGGACAATGCCTGAGATCATCAGCTCACTGAACAGTAGGACCCCTGGAGGCAGTGGTGGTGCGTCCATAATGGTGCATGGGCGCCGCCCCCTCTCTCCAGCCACCCCCTCTATAACCAATGGATAGATTCATGCATAGCATGAATCTATTTATGGGCGCCACTGCCACCCCCTATTCAGGTGACGGGCACCAGTTTGACAGCGGCAGGGGGTGTTTTTGAAGCACCTGATTAGAGCCATAGGCTCTAATAGGCTTCAAAATAGGTGAACTGTGAGCGCCATGCTTGGTGCTCACAGTTCACCCAGGTGTGTTAGAAAAGTGAATGAATATTCGCTTTAATAACACTGAACTGCCACTCCGCCAATCAGGTGTTTGTGTCTGTTACCCGTCACCTGATTGGATGACACGACAGGTGCTGTGATTGGACGTCTATCAGGGGGAGAGGACAGGAGGAGACGCATGGAGGACACTGCTCGCCGCCGTCACCCGCTGCCCCACCAAGACAGGGTAAGTGCTGGGCAGATGGCGAGTGGGTGGGTCACAGTGGCGGCATTTGATAGCAAAGTGGCAGCATTTGATGGCACAGTGGAGTTATTCGATGGGCACAGTGGCAGCATTTGATGGCACAGTGGTGGCATTTGATGGGCACAGTGGCTGCGTTTGATGGCACAGTGGTGGCATTCGATGGGCACAGTGGCAGCATTTGATGGCACAGCGGCAGCATTTGATGGGCACAGTGGCAGCATTTGATGGGCAAAGTGGCTGCATTTGATGGCACAGTGCCAGCGTTTGATGGCACAGTGCCAGTGTTTGATGTGCACAGTGGCTGCATTTAATGGGCACAGTGGCTGCAATTGATGGGCAGAGTGGCGGCAATTGATGAGCACAGTGGCTGTGTTTGATGGGCACAGTAAGGCTGCAATTGATTTTTTTTTCAGAATTTTTCAGTTTGTTTGCCCCCCCCCCCCCCCAAAAAAAAAATGTTGAGCAGCAGCCGCCACTGCCTGGAGGTATTTATCACTAACACCTGTTCACTTTTGTAGCATGCGGGCAGAATCAATATGGCCATCCTGTGTAATCATCTGTTCAAAAATTCAACTCTGATCCTAGGATAGTAATAAACATTCAAGACCTCTGGTGCAAGACTTCTTTAATGATGGACCAAGGATGCAATTCACTGATACCCACCTGAGAGGGTGTCTCAAGACTGTATAAAGAACCCAGGTGTGAAAGGTCTGGAGACAGAACAAATCCATGTTTGGCCTAGTGAAGAGCCCTTCTCCATCACCATGTCACCTTATCCCCTTTTCTATTTCCCTATTTGTAATTATAGCATATTTATAGCCTTAATTGTAACAAGAATCTATGTATATCCATTTGTAAAAAAAAAAATCTACCCTTATTTTAAGAACAATCATTCATCATTGGAATCAAATCACCCCAAAAAGAGCACATTTTACAAGCACCAATCTTTTTTGGCAAGAAAAAACCCCACTCCTATTACAAAAAGAAAAACAACCAACCAATGCTTTGTGTACAAAGATAATTTATTCCTAAAGTGAACTGAGTCTTTACTCCGTGACACATAACTGAATGGTGCCACATGACCTCATGTCATTGCTTTCAGATAAATGTCAATATATCATTGAACTTGCATAAGGTATGAAGATGATTGATCTCTAAGCAACATTTCTATACTTTGTAGTCCACAAGTTGCAGCACTCTGGTAGAGGTAATTTAATATTGAGTCATTCATTAAAACCTTCAACATACAAAGGAGCATAAATGCCATGTTACTACCCATGACAACCAATATTCTTGTATATTTCCTCCATTACATGACCCATGTTACTACCCATGACAACCAATATTCTTGTATATTTCCTCCATTACATGACAGGCGAAAACTTTTTTTCCTTTAGCTATAACTCCATATGGTCTCATTTTCCTGTCTCTTCAGTTTACTAAATCAGCTTAAGCAGATCAGTTACAAGCAACATCTACAATACAGTACCAATATAGCACTGCAGATTCAAAATTAATAAAATAATAGTGAAGCGCTTTCAACTAAACACGCTAAAGTGACAAATGCAATAAGTATACAAAAAAATAAAATATATATATATATATATATATATATATATATATATATATATATATATATATATATATATATATATATTTATATATACATATATATATATATATATATATATATATATATACACACGCACACAAAAAAGTTCATATGTGATTCCTATAAACAATGTATATAAAATGCCACAGAAGATCAATGATAACAGACTGTGCAAAAAAAAAAGTGCAAAAAACAGTGCAAAAAAAAACCAACAAAAAAACATTCATAGTCCCATACACCATACAATATTTGTGCAATCATAATGAGAAACAAAGAGAAAAAAAACTTCCTCAGATCCACAATATTTTCTCATACTGTGTACGGGGCTTAATCTTCTGCTCCCAACAATTAAAATAACGTATATTCTTCTGTATACAGAGCTGTACTAATGTTTTAAAATGATGGGAGTGCCACACCAGCTTGTACAGTCCTTTAAAAAATTTTATTTTGCAACAGCCAATGCATTTTGGGGGCTCAGCGCTCCCCCTTCATCAGGGCAAAAAAACAGATAATGTAGGCACCTGGATTGGAAATAGCTGCTTCTTCAAATCCAGGCCCCTACACTAGCTGGTTTTTAGCCCTGGTGAAGAGGAAGTGCTGAGCCCTCAAAACGCATTGGCTGTTGCAAAGTACAAAAAATCTTTACAATCTTTAGCTATACAAGCTGATGTGACACTCTCAGCCTTTTGAAATTTTAGTAAACTCCTCTTGGGATCCAGCAAGACCCCACAGTTGCTGGTGAGCAGCCTCTAGGACCACTAACCACCCATTGCATTATAATGCTTCCCCATAAGGTTCAGCGCTCCTACATCTCAGAGCTGTGACTTGAACCCAGCAGGCTACACTCACATAAGCTACCTGCAGAGGACTACAAGAAGGGGAGGATACAAGACCAGTCACCCTGCACAAGGAGAGAGAGCAGCAGTGACTGGTCTTTCTTACAGGATTTCTGCATAACAGCGAAATTTCACACTGGATTACGTCACAGCTATGGAAGAAATACACCAAGATTTAAATAAGAATATATGTGTATCTTGTATTTAGACAATATCTCCTTATCCCAGAGGTCAGCTTTAAATTGCAGCATAGATGATCACACAGGCTCATGAAACAGTTTTTGCCCCTCATGAAACAGTTTTTGCCATATTTATGTATTCGTATGGTATTGCTAGGAACTTTGAAAGGAATTTCCCTTATTGAGCAAAAAAAAAAGTGAAAATGTCTTTGGAGTATGACTAACACTGAATAGCTAGTGCCTCTGCCTTCAACCACTTTCCAACCATGTGTTCATAAGACATTGAATTGTATCTGTATGTTATAGAACAATGCACATAGCAATCAATTGTTGAAACCTTTAAAGCAAATTTCAGTTCCAGTATAAGGATGTTGAAAAAAATGTAATGGGATTTAATTTTTTTTATTTAAAAAGGCTGCTGGAAGGCTTTAAATAATCAGCTAAAAGCTTTTCAAATGCTTTGCAGAAACTTGCTCTACATACTCTTCTTATAAAAATGAAGCCAATATGAAGATCTGTAGTGGTTTGGTTTATTTTTCCATACATTTTGCCATAGTGGGGCAGACTTCTAGTCAGTTTGATGCAAATAGAATGGCTTCCTAAAAAAGCAACTGAAGAATTTCCTTATCCCATTTAAATTTATGACCGGTTAGGTTGGCAGCATTTCTTAGCATATTCTGTTACATGATTAAAATAGAATTAAATCCTTGTTAATAAATCTGCAGCATCATACCTAATGCCCTGCTATTGATGCTGTCATCTTTGTCTCTGCAGCCTTTGTCTACAGCACAATGTTCAAACAAAGTCTATGCCCCTGGTATATCCTTTTATAGGGTGGCCCTGCCATGCATTGCCATGCATTGTCTCCCTGAAGCCACCCAGATGCGTGCACTTCCATCTAGGACTAAAAAGGTTTGGGCATGCCTTGAACAGTATGGCCTGGTGCAAGTGATCATGGGATATTCAGTCCCCATGTAGGAGGGACGTGTGCTTAGATACGTGAGATCACCTGTCTCTACAGTTCCCTGATCTGAAAATTTATGGGAAGCGACCCTCTGCATCTGACGCCGAAGGCACTGAAGAGCAAAAATTGTCTTTACAAACATATTTGCTCTACTGTATATCAGCCATTCTCAACTAGCATAGCTCCCAACTGGGACTGTCCCTTATTTGGAAAAATGTCCCTCTGTTCTTCTTTCCTCCTCCTCATTTGTCCCTCATTTTGGTCTGATCTATATAGTTGTATATAAAATGCACATTTTATCCTTCAAAAAGTGTTTCCCAGTGCTAAATGAAACAAAGAAATCCACTCAAGGTGAGAGAGTCTTCAGTTAATCCCCACACACACTAGTCAGGTGCTAGTCCAACTTGCACGCTGTGTATCATAAAGCTATGATTCCGGGTGACTGCACTTCCAAAAATACTCTTTAATAAAACTTCATGTGACAGGTGGTTAACAGATGGAGTAGGGGACAAAGAGGCAGACGAGTCTTGCGCAAATGTTGTGAGGTCATGACTAAGTGCTAACATTTGCATGAAACGCACAAACCTCTTTGTACCCTGCTCTGTGAACCATGTGTCACATGAAGCTTCAATAAAGAGGATTTTTGGAAGTGCAGCTGTCCAGAATTATTGCTTTATGATCCCCAGTGCTAAATCTTTCATCCAATTTCAAAATTGCTGCATTTGCAAATTTTTTTTGTACAATTCCCCTTTAAGGGGATGTGGCAGAGGGTGTGTCCTATGCCTACGTACTTTTGCTAATAGGTGTCCCTCATATCCACCTCAAAATTTGGACAGTATGAACTAGGGTTCCTC
The DNA here is from genome assembly GCA_037952925.1 of Lithobates clamitans. NCBI lineage: Eukaryota > Metazoa > Chordata > Amphibia > Anura > Ranidae > Lithobates > Lithobates clamitans. The sequence continues at coordinate 7,163,696 of JBBGZY010000723.1, forward strand.
CAGAGTTTGCTAGGGGTTCCTTAAGCTGAGGCTGGTTGACCTCCCGTTGGATGGTGCCTGCATAGTTCCAAGACCAATGCCACTTGGCAAAGCCATCAGCATGACACCAGCGTTCTTTTTAGCTAATATAAGGGGCATTTTTCCCACTAGCCACTAATGTAAGGGGCATTTTTGCTGAGACCTGAAAATTATTTCAATGGTTCCTCTGGGGTATAAACATTGAGAAAGGCTACTCTATATAATGTACTGGAGAATGTCTCCCTTGTTGGGTAGAATGCAGTCACACAAGAAACATTTTACACTACAATATCTGAAGTATCAGCAGATGTAAAAAGCTTACAGTGACAATGTCTTGAATTAGCATTAGCGGAATTTGTCTTCTCTTCACTAGTAGGATTCTCATGGGAAAACAAAGATCTACCATGTTTAGCGTACTTTATCCCTGTTGTAGTCTACTGCACAGGCTATTATTATATATATAAGGTGCAATTGGGTGTTTTATGTTGGCTGTCAAACATAAAAATGAGCACCTGAGCTACACATTTCTCTTTTTTAATCCCTCAGGTTCTCTCTAATGTTATACAGCCCATATATCATCTTACTGAACTGGAATAAAGCCCGTCTCTTTCTACATAATCATATGAAAATACTGAGGATGGATAGAATTGGTTGTAGGTGATCTCTTTACCTTCCTCTGTGACCAGTGCTTTTATTGGAGAACAAAGAAAGTGACTTCTTACATTTCTCAACACCAAATCTTGACTGGTACTCTGCTAGAAGAAATCCTTCTATACCAATCTTGGAACCATAAAGAGCATTAGCCTGAATAATTAGATCCAGCTGTGCAGAGATCTGCAGCACAACTGTATTTTACATGATGGACTCCTACTGGGAGGATTATACAGTTATGTATGTAAATAGATCAGTATGGATGACATCACTGCCATTCATAAATACATTTCAAAGGGGTATGAAGATTAAGCAAAATATGATGGTTCCAGTGATGGCAAATAGATTTTATTCACTACTTTATTCACTACTGATGTCACTGATTTATTATACATACAGTATAGATAGAAATTCTTTGATCACAATAATTATTAATTATTCAGGTCATTGACCTGACCTGAAGTCAGGTCAATAAAGGATTTATTCTAATTGGTAACTATGACTGAATGCCCTTTGCATCTTTTGTGCCTTATCAAATAAGTCTGACTCTGTTATTTCCTAATTCTAATGGATGGTATATATTTTAGCCAAATTATTAAGTATATAATGCAGTAAGCAAACAGATGGGTACTGAGCACCTGTAAGCAATATCAAAAGGAGCTGCAAGCTACATATGGCTCACAAGCAACTTGCTTGCACTCTATAACACAGAAAGGCATTGCAGATAGATAGATAGATAGATAGATAGATAGATAGATAGATAGATAGATAGATAGATAGATAGATAGATAGATAGATAGATAGATAGATAGATAGATAGATAGATTATAAGGATGAACCAATGTAAAGCTGCATACACATAATAATTTACTCACAAATCTTAAAGGCAAAAGATGTATGGAAATACTTCTAATATGCTCAGCTACTAGTTCTGCTAAATAATACAAATAACTGGTCACCATGCAAAAAAACAATTAAGCATTCTGTAAAACACATTCTAAAAGTCTGTCTAAAAAACATTTTCGACTCTTTAGACATCCTCATTACTCTCTAATTTGTCACTATAATTACAGTAACTGCTGTGATATATTACAAAGTGTACATGACTATGGAATATGTAGTTCTGTAAATATCAAAACCCATTCAGAGTCATTTAGAAGTAACTGTGTAATAAACCCAATCCAAGCAGATCTTCAGCATTATAAAAAGTGACATGTTAATACGGGCAATTATAAAACACTTTAACATATGCAGCAATCAAAGCGCTCACTAGAAATGACTAGATTACGTCTTCTCCATAAATCACCATTAATATTCAATACTAAATAGCACAAAGGCCAGCAATAATTACCATGTATCCTAAACCCAATGCTATAATATCCATATCAGTATGCACTAGGCAACATCTGATTTATCACCAGGAAGAACTTTACAACACTTTATTCTGTACTCTAGGTGCAAAATGTTTACTGTTAATATATAAATATACACATAAATAAATACTATGTCATTAGCTGGAAATAAACTAACTTAGTAATTAATTTATTTATCTGTTTTCACTATTTGTTTACATATCATATAGTGAGAATTATTAGCCACAATTCGATTATTAAGAGCTTATAGATTAAAATGAACTACATTGAATTACACTACACTATAGTATACACAATTCAGAGTTCAGAGAGATAGATAGATAGATCGATCGATCGATCGATCGATCGATAGATAGAATGCTATTGACCAACTTCTGCATAATGAAAAAGTGATACTGAAACTCATATTTTATGAGAGAAAGAAAGAAAGAAAGAAAGAAAGAAAGAAAGAAAGAAAGAAAGAAAGAAAGAAAGAAAGAAAGAAAGAAAGAAAGAAAGAAAGAAAGAAAAGATGACCAACTTCTGTATGATGTAAAAGTGACAGTGAAATGAACATTTGCTCAGCTGCTGCATGGGCATAGATAGATAGATAGATAGATAGATAGATAGATAGATAGATAGATAGATAGATAGATAGATAGATAGATAGATAGATAGATAGAGATTGCCCATGTTGTGTGTGCCCATGTTGTGAAGTGCCCCCATGGTGCCCATGTACCTACCTGTCGGCGGACAGTGCGGTGAGGGTGAACACTGAGACCCCCACTGATGTCAGCTGTATGAAGGGGATCAGTTTGCATCCCACCCTACCAAAGAGCCACTCATCGGCCAGGTACCTGCTGGCATCCACAGGGGCACAGGTGACCAGAAGGAGCAGGTCCCCCAGGGCCAGGCTGGAGATGAACAGGTTGGGGACATTCCTCATGGACTTGACAGTACAGAAGATCTTGATGAGGGTGACATTGCCGATGAGCCCGATGAGGATGATGAGTCCATAGATGGGGACAATGGCATAGGTGACCCCGGGGTAGAAGAAGTCCTCTGCTGAGTGGTTGGCACTGTGGTTGAAGCAGGAGGCGGACAGAGGGAAGTTCTCTCCTTCTAAGTCCAGCAGCACACAACTGTCCGGGCTCATGGTCGGCTCAACAAGCCCAGCAGCGATCCCTGAACTCACCTCCGGATCACATACCGGACACTTCTCCGGTCCAGGACACCCGGGGGACCCCACACATCCAACATCAGACAATGTATGGAGCACACAGCCCGCCGGGTCCTCCTTTCATCGCTCTCTCCGAGTGAGGGGGAAGTGTTAGGCAGATAATGGGGAGAGTGGGGCGGGTGTGCGGAGTCCCGGGAGTTCCATGTCCCACCTGATCACCAATACAGCAAAGTCCTGAGAGCAGATCCTCTCCTCCCCGCTCCGCTACAAGAGTCCGACCGGGGGGAGAGGAATACTACGAGACACAAGACCCCTACTGGGGAAAGTACGCACTGCAGGTGACGAGAGCTCCTCCATCTCCAGACACACAGGATGGAGCAATTGTCAGAATATCACACACAATCATCATGTACTATAATAATACATGCACGACAATAAAAATGCAACATACTAATAATACACAACAGTAATAATACACTATAATATAATAATTAAAATACACAATATTAATACACAGTAATTATTATGCGCTATACAAATATACAGTAATAATAATACACAGTAGTAATAATAATACACAAAAAATAGTAATACACAATAATAAAACATAATAATACACAATATTACAATAAAAACGATCCCAAAATGGAGCTTTAAAGCAGAACAGCAGGCAAAAATTATTTTTTTACATTAATTTAATAATAGTCACTGGGAAAATAAATCCACTTCATTGCATACTACTGCTACTACTACTACTACTACTACTACTACTACTACTACTAATAATAATAATAATAATAGTAATAATAATAATCATAATACACTATAATAACATATGATAATAAAAAAAATACACAATCTTTATAATATACAATAATTATAATACAGAATAATAATATTACACAATACTGATACTACACAATAATAATATACAATACTAATCATACTTAGTGATAATACACAATAATAGTACAGAATAATAATACACAGTAACAGTAATGCACAAAAAAGATACTGCACAACAATAAAACAAATACTATTACACAATAACAATACACAATAATACAATTAAAACAATCCCAAAGCGGAGCACTTAAAGTTGAACTCCAGGCACAAAAACATTTTTTTACATAAATATTCTCAATAACCACAGAGAATATAAATTCACTTCACTGCAGAAAACTACTGGAGGGGCAGAGACAAGACCACTCACTCTGGACAAGGAGAGAGAGCAGCAGTGACCACTTTATTATATTATACAGGAAGCTCCTGCTTTAGGTGCATTTATTGTGTGTGTGTGTGTGTGAGAGAGAGACTAAGGAAGACTTCTCTTAAAAGAAGAAGAATCAGCATAGGGACACATGCTACTGACTGTAAGCTATGTCCCTTGTGCTGATTTTTAAGCTTTGTCCCATCCACTCTGCAGATAGTGAACTCCTTCACAGGGGCGACCCGTCCGTTAGGGGCGCCAGGGCACCACCCCCTAGCCTCGCCACCCCCTATATGCAGTGGATAGATTCATGCTATGCACGAATCTATCCACGGCCACCGTGGATGCCCCCTTTTTATGTGTCCGGCCCCTTTCGGGTCACGGGCATATGAATTAGAGCGGCCAGGGCTTTATTTTTGAAGAATCTGATTAGAGCCATAGGCTCTAATTGGCTTCAAAAGAGGGTGGACTCGGCACGCAGAGCATTGCATCTGGAGCCCACCCAGGAGTGTTGCAACAGTGAATGAAAATTTGCTGTTGCAACACTGATCCTCCTCCCGGCCAATTGGGAAGCAGGTATGAAACCTGTTTCCCGATTGGCCAAAAGGTCAGGCGATCCTATTAGACGGCTAGCGCTGGGAGGAGGAGAGAGGAGACACCACAGAAGCTGCTCCAGGAGAGGAAACTGGAGCAGCTTTCCCCGAGCCTGCCATGCTCTCACAGCCCGCATCCAGGGTAAGGACAATGGGTGGTGGTGGGGGGCTGTGTTAGTGCCACAGGCGGGTGGCCCGGGGGGGGGTTGTTTGCCCCCCCAGGAAAAACCCCACCAGCCGCCACTGCCTTCATATAAAAATAGTTATGAGACAACAAATGTTACAAAGTCTTCTAAAAAAAAAAAATCTTCTCCACACTTTCCAATAAGCACTGTATATACAATACAAGTTTGTAAATAAAGGGGTGGGGTTAGCGTGACATCACAGACCACATATGCCACATGGCCATTTTTGGGCAATGACATTGATCAAATATGTCTGTGGCTATATTTATTCCATGACATCACCTGGATGACCCTGTCCCTTTGTTAATACAATTCATAGCAGACCTGAGCGGTCTGGTATGTGAATTGGGGTATCAATACCATTCTTTTTTTTTTTACATCCATACCAGACCCTCATCAAGGATTTTTTAATTCTGAACGGCAGAAATATCTGCTCAGGTCTGCACACCTGCAGTGGCTATTATAAGAGTTTTTTGTATTTGCTAAAATGCTCACAGAAGAGACATAGGCCATATTGCTTGCTACTTGGCAGCAAAGCTGAGCCTCTTTTGCCATTTTAATTTTAAGAAATGCTGTAATAAGGTCTGAGATTTATGCTACAAAATGCTTATGCATTAGCCAAATTATTTACTTGGAAGGCTAAAAGATTGTACAATGCCCAACAAACATACAAATGAGAAACCATTTACATGTTCCATATGTGGTTAGTGTGGTGGCCAGAAAACAAGTAGAGTGTGCAGAGGCATAGCAAATTAGGAGGGTGTATTTATCAGTTTTCACTCAAGATATTTCCAGAACTTGCATACAATATTCACACTTTTTTAATTGAATCTTAAATGACAAATGTGCGAACCTTCAGTAAAAGTTGAGTGAAAACAATAACAAAAAGAACACATGGGAATTTATTAAACACAATGAGATAAATGTAATGCACTTACAAACTGGAGGAGTGGCTGAGCGTATTTCGACAGATTTGTAAACAATAATTGAGAAAAAATAGGCCTTTTGTGTACATAGAAAAAGTCGTAGATCTTTGAGTTCAGCTCATAAAAAATAGGGGCAAACACAAAAGTGTTGCGTTTATAATTTTGCTCAGTGTATAAATATATATACCTTTTCCTTTCCTTTTTTGTTAGCGATCACATAATGTCTGTTCTCAGCAGCATAAGCATTTTAGAGAGCTGAGAGAGCAGAAACAGCAGTACACTGACCTTCCCAGTAAATGGCTGTGCAGAAAGGGGGGGAGCTGTCAGCACATGTCTGATCATTGGGGGAGAGTAGACTGAGTTCCAGCACAGCTAGAGAACTGACCACATGGTGCTCTTCTGCTTAGAGTGGTCAGTTTTTAATTTTAAAGCTGAGGAACTGGCAGGAGCACCAGGTATTTCACATAAAGGAAGCAATACAAAGAGAACAGGGTACTTTTTAAAACAAGTATATGGTAAAGCAGGAACATATCAGGAATATTAAATGTTGGATGTACATATTCTTTAAAAGTCTCAAAAGTTTTATTGATTTGAATGTTGCAGCCAGATTGAACCTACCGAATTCATACTGCTTTGTGTGCAATAAAAAAAAAAAAGCATGGTAAGCAAGTCTCCCGTCATTACAGTTATGTACATGTCTGAACGGCAGAAATATTTTTGCTTTTTTGCGCTTTTCAAAGAATTATGTCTCCTTGAACCTTATGCAGTATTGTACTGTAAAATCTCCCTCTAACTGGAAGTTGATTGGAAGTGCATACACAGGGATTCAAGGACTCACTAATACTGGAGGTAGACTCTGCACTAATAGATCTGCTTAAAGAACAGTGACTACTGATTACAGGAATAGAACATAGCTTCTGGGGAAGACTATAGGTTATACAATTAGAGATTACTGAAGTGTTGCCATAATCTATACATTCCACATTTAAACTAAGATTGGTTTTGAGCTTGACAGCTGCTTGGTAATGCAATTTATCAAAGAGAAGCAAATTGCATCTCCTACAATGATTTTAATGTTCCTAAGTTTCAATTAGGCCATTTTGTACATTTTCTGCTTTAAAGTAAAAATGGTATTTGATGGGAAATGTACACAGGTAACTTTACACATAGGGAGGTCTGTTACCAGCTATGTAATCAAAGGGACTTTTAGTGGGAGGAATAAGACAGCTATTGACCACTAATGTGAAGGGCATAAATAGCACCACTGGCCACCAATATAAAGTGGTTAGACATGCAGTAAAGGACCCTTTTGGATGATAGAACGCTGGATACCGCAGTAAGATCTCACTCTGAGAAGTGGTGAGTGAGAGGTGTCTATCAAATGTCTGCTATAGGTCCTTACGATTTATAGTTATTTCTCTGACTTAAAGTGTTTCTGAAGGCTAAAGGTTTTTTACCTTCATGCATTCTATGCATGTAAAAACCTTCAGTGTGCATATCCTCCCTCAGCCCTCCCTAATACTTACCTAACCCTGATCCCGATCTAGCGATGTTCATGGGAGCAGCAGCTCTCCTGGGTTTCTCACTTCTCATTGGCTGAGAAGTCGCAGCAGGAGCCATATGCTCCTGCTGCCGTCAATCACAGACAGTAAGGAGGGAACAGGGGGCAGGGCTGAGCCATGCTCTCTGTGTCATTTGGACACTAAGAGCGGGGCGCAGGAGCGAGCACGCATAGGTGCAACCATAGCAAGTGGCTTGCTTTAGCGAAAAAGGGCAGAATGGAGCAGCCCAGAGCGCCAGCAGGGACCCAAGAACAGTAGGATCAGGGCTGAGCTGTGTAAAAACATTACACAGAGCATGTAAGTATAACATGTTTGTTATTTAAAGAAAATACCTTTACTAACCCTTTAACTTTGTTACAAGTAGTGTCAATTTTTGTATGGCACACCAGGGTCCAGACTTGCAGTGCTTTTTTGGTATGAGCCATTCTATGAACTTCTCTGCAATGGGAGAAGATCTTTTATTTGTAAATTGGAGTCTTGAGTTGACTTCTTCCTTGGCCCGGTAAGACCCATGTCAAGATTTTTTTCTAAAAAGGTTATTGTGTTCTGGCAGGGGGAAGCCCCCTGTCAGAACACAATAGCTCAATAGATTGCGGTACTAACATTGCATATTTAGTACCGAAACCTCCTCGTGAGCTCATAAGGGGTTATTTACTAAAGCTGGAGAGTGCAAAATCTGATGCACCTCTGCATAGAAACCAATCAGCTTCCAGGTTTTATTGCCAAAGCTTAATTGAACAAGCTGAGATTAGAAGCTGATTGGCTACCATGCACAGCTGCACTAGATTCTGAGTGCACCAGCTTTAGTAAATCTCCACCATAGTGTGTACTAGAGCTGCACGAATAATTGTATAAAGATCGCAATCTCCATTCACCGCCCCCCCCCCCCCCCCCCCGCACGATCTCCAGGCTGGATTAGCTCAATTTTCCGGATCTCCCCGTCGGAACCACAGAAACAGCATGGAACGCAAATGGCGCCGATATTGGAACTGACGTCAGCAAAAGGAACTGACATCAGTCAGCAGAGAGCATAGTGCCTGGCATGGACTGCACAAGCCCAATCAACATGTCGCTCACTCCCGATGCTCGGGGCTGGTTATTCATTTAATACAGCAAGGGGCGGATGCTTTTATCAAAGGGGCGGATGTATGGTTATACATTGAACACAATCAACATGATGCTCAAGGCTGGTTATTATGATGGGCAGATGCTTTTTTCAAAGGGGCAGATGTGTACATCCGCCCCTATGAGAAAAGCATCCACCCATTATAATAACCAGCCTTGAGAATCATGTTGATTGTGTTCAATATATAACCATACATCCGCCCCTTTGAGAAAAGCATCCGCCCCTTGCTGTATTAAATGAATAACCAGCCCCGAGCAACGGGAGCGAGCGGCGTGTTGATTGCGCATGTGCCGTCTACAGCTGATTTTTCTTTTTTAAATTAATCATTTTAAAGAATCGTGAGAGAATCGTGATCTTTATTCTAAGCAAAAGAATCATGATTCTCTTTTTTCCCAGAATCATGCAGCTCTAGTGTGTACCAGGCATTAGTGAATGTGGGGAAGTATTACTGTGCAACGATTACCCAATCATGTGCAGGGAAAAGTACAAAACAGCATTTTCGCTTGCACATGATTGAATGATGTAAGTCAGCAGAGCTTCACCACATTCCGTATGCTCTGGGGAGAATTTCCTTGCAAAGTACAACTGTTCTTGAAAAGTGATCAGTTTATTTACCTGTGGTAAATACATCCCATTGACATTTATTATTTTAATGAAGGTTTAATGAAGGTTATGTAGCACACCCCACGTAGGAGCTGCAGATGAACATGGTTCCCCCACACCTGCACAGCCAGTCACACCAAATCTTCACAGGCATGCAGAGTCAGAGAACAGTCTGGAGCTTTGTTTTTGTGGTTTATTAGGGGGTTAACAACTTGGATGGAGATAGGGCGGTCATGGGATGCTCACTTGACTGTAATAAGAACTTCAGGGACAAACTTCTTATGTACACTACTTTGCACCGCTTCTGCTCGTTCACTCTTGAGGAAACATGACAGACTCCTTGTCAGTTCAGTAATGGCCCTTTACAGGCAGAAACTCACAGTCCCTTAAAAGCAGAACGCATATGGAGTGAAACAGCGTGTTCCCTTTCCTTCTTACATATAGTTACATAGTAGGTGAGGTTGAAAAAAGACACAAGTCCATCAAGTCAAAACCAATGTGCGTATTTATATGTCAGTATTACATTGTATATCCCTGTATGTTGTGGTCATTCAGGTGCTTATCTAATAGTTTTTTGAAACTATCGATGCTCCCCGCTGAAACCACCGCCTGTGGAAGGGAATTCCACATCCTTGACGCTCTTACAGTAAAGAACCCTCTACACAGTCTAAGGTTAAACCTCTTTTTTTCTAATCTTAATAAGTTGCCATGTCTATTAAATTCCCTTCCACGGAAACGTTTTATCCCTATTGTGGGGTCACCAGTATGGTATTTGTAAATTTAAATCATATCCCCTCTCCAGAGAGAAGAAGTTCAGTGCTTGTAACCTTTCTTCATAAATAATATCCTCCAGTACCTTTATTAGCTTTGTTTCCCTTCTCTGTACTCCCTCCATTTCCAGTACATCCCTCCTGAGGACTGGTGACCAGAACTGGACAGCATACTCCAGGTGAGGCCGGACCAGAGTCTTGTAGAGTGGGAGAATTATCGCTTTATCTCTTGAGTTAATTCCCTTTTTAATGCATGCCAATATTCTGTTTGCTTTGTTAGCAGCAGCTTGGCATTGCATGCCATTGCTGAGCCTATCATCTACTAGGACCCCCAGGTCCTTTTCCATCCTTGATTCCCCTAGTGGTTCTACCCCCCAGTGAGTAGATTGCATTCATATTTTTGCCACCCAAATACATTATTTTACATTTTTCCACATTAAACCTCATTTGCCATGTAGTTGCCCACCCCATTAATTTGTTGAGATCTTCTTGCAAGGTTTCCACATCTTGCGGAGAAGTTATTGCCCTGCTTAGCTTAGTATTGTCCGCAAATACAGAGATTGAACTGTTAACCCCATCCTCCAGGTCATTTATGAACAAATTAATTAGGATTGGTCCCAGCACAGAACCCTGGGGGACCCCACTTTCCACCCCTGACCATTCCGGTACTTCCCATTTGTCACATTCGTCTGAACTCGCCCTTGTAGCCAGTTTTCAATCCATGTGCTCACCCTATGGTCCATGCCAACGGACCTTACTTTGTACAGTAAACGTTTATGGGGAACTGTGTCAAATGCTTTTGCAAAATCCAGATACACCGCATCTACGGGCCTTCCTTTATCTAGATGGCAACTCACCTCCTCATAGAATGTTAAAAGATTGGTTTGGCAAGAACGATTTTTCATGAATCCATGCTGATTACTGCTAATGATACCATTTTCATTACTAAAATCTTGTATATAGTCCCTTATCATCCCCTCCAAGAGCTTGCATACTATTGATGTTAGGCTAACTGGTCTGTAATTCCCAGGAATGTATTTTGGCCCTTTTTTAAATATTGGAGCTACATTGGCTTTTCTCCAATCAGCTGGTACCATTCCAGTCAGTACAGTGCTAGTAAAAATTAAGAACAATGGTCTGGCAATACTTGACTGAGTTCCCCCAGGACCCTCGGGTGCAAGCCATCTGATCCCGGTGACTCGTTAATGTGAAGTTTTCCAAGTCTATTTCTAATTCTGTCCTCTATTAGCCCTGAGGGTGCTTCCTGTAATGTGTCATGAAGATAAACACTGCAGTTTTGGTTACTGAAGCCCCACGATTCCCTCATGAAGACTGAGGAGAAGAATAAATTCAATACCTTCGCCATCTCCCCATGCTTTGTAACCAGATTTCCTTCCTCATTCTTTATGGGGCCAATATGGTCTGTCCTCCCTTTTTTACTGTTTATATACTTGGTATTTTTTTTTGCTCTCCTCCGCTATATGTCTTTGGTGTTCTATCTTAGCCGCCCTAATTGCACCCTTACATTTCTTGTTGCATTCCTTATAAAGTCTGAATGCTGATAATGATCCCTCAGCCTTGTATTTTTTGAAGGCCTTCTCCTTTGCTGTTATATGCATTTTTACATTGGAGTTAAGCCATCCAGGAATTTTGTTCGCTGTTTTAAATTTATTTCCCTTTTCTTCTGCTGCCTCTGTTGCCAGTGATCCCAGCACCACTTCTTCAGGCCATGCTAACTCACCTGGCTGCAGCTGCCTTTTTCAACGGCCCTCCTTGCTGACTCTTTACACCAGTTCACCTGACTCACTTTTCACCAGCCCACCTGGCTGACTGTCTGGAGATCTATCAAGGAAAAGGTATAAGGCTTAAGCCTACCACTGTCTTCAAGGGAGACTGGCTACATGTGGCAGTCTCCCCCACTTTGATAGTTCCCACCAGTGTTGCTCTACACACGCTGTCCTCTCTTTGCTCCAATACTTCTAGGAAAGCTTCCTTCCTTGTGTTTTTTTGGATCCTTCCAACACTCGAGCCCTGACTCAAGGCAGGACATCCCCCATCCGACTAGGGAGTATCCCTCAGGGCTGCCGACAGCTTTCTCAATACTGTATCTCTAGCTTCCACCCGACCGCCCTGCTGGCATGGCCCATGTCTATTTATGAAGTAATCCCAGCCCCCTGCCAGCCCAATCTTGGGATTGGCCAGGCCCCACTAATATTAATGGCAGCCCCTCCTAACCCCCACCCTCTAGTAATTGAAGGTTCTTCAACCTTCCAGACCAAGGGGAGACACCAGAGAGCTGCCAAGATGAGTCATTCAGCCCTGGCCTCTAATAACCCTGATCCAATTTAGTGACTCAGGTTATTACTGGCCAGAATATATTTTGTCTATTGTACTAATACTAGTAGCACACACTAGACGGTGCTACACCTATTCTGTTTCATTTTTTTTCAGTGACTCATCTAAAGGGGTAAAGGGGCGAGGGGTGGGCTCAAACAGCTTGTTTTATTCTTTCCCAGAAGGGAGCATGAACCTTTGCAAAAGTTCTGATTTTTACATGGAAATCACCCCTCCTGTTGGTATGGCTCTTGTTATAAATTATGATTACTTAAAATTTATAAGTGCTGTCGATCAATATATAAAGATCACAGGATAGCTCTAGCAGTGAGGTTTTTAAATGGCTTGTAACAGTAATGTCCAGGCTGTATTTGAACCACAGAAATCCCTTTATAAACCCCAATGGTGGTCTGCAGTGTCTTCAATTGCATATCAGTATTCTTATGGGCTAGTTTCACACCTGGAGGATTTTATTGCTGTACCTATTACCTTAACCTGGGACTCAGAGAGGAAAAGGTAGAGTAGGGAGAACTTCTTTTTTTATCTTTCACACGTGCTTAGGGGACTGGTAAGTGACTCCAGCCCACAACATTTATTACAATAGCATAGGATTGTGTGCTTGCTGTGTGATCATTGTATTTTTTAATTGATGGCTGATCATGCGCCTACCTGATCCAAAAAAGTTCTATAGAAAAAAGCTTTCAAGTGTAAAAGTCATGGTGTCAAGATGCTGTGTAATTGTTGTCCATATGCTGTATGCAATAAAATGTTTCTGTAACATTTACATGTGTATAAGCATACAATGTGTACAGTATTTGTTCCTAGGAGGCTAGACATTTTGAATCATTTACATAAAAAAAAATGAAATATGCTAGGCGAATAAATTCAAGCAACATTGAATGCATTCTGGCCCTGAATGAGTCATTCATTGGTGGTTACACATGCACAGAATAACCGGCTTTCACTCATTCATGACTTTAGGAGTGACTGAAGACTGGTCATTTTGCTCATGTGTGCTCAGTGCCGGGACAAGGTCATCCGGTGCCCAGGGCGAAGATGAAAAACTGCGCCCCCCCCCCCTGTGAAAAGCTACAGCGCCTACAGACGATGGGATCTATACTAATGCATCAGTGACAGTGCATTAACCCCCTTCCTGCTGCATATTACCAATACCATTGCTAATTAAGCAAACTCCCCTCAGAGACTGCAGACATGATACAAGAGATCAATGCAGTCTCACCAGTGCCCATCAAATTCAGCCTACCTCTGTGCTGCCTCACTATGCCCATAATTGCAGCCTCTCTGTGCCCATAGTTTCAGCCTCTCTCTTTGTGCCCATAATCGCAGCCTCTGTGCCCATAATTGTAGCCTCTCTGTGCCTATAATTGCAGCCCCTCTGTGCCCATAATCGCAGCCTCTGTGACCATAATCACAGCCTCTCTGTGCCCATAGTTTCAGCCTCTCTCTTTGTGCCCATAATCGCAGCCTCTGTGCCCATAATTGCAGCCTCTCTGTGCCCATAATCGCAGCCTCTGTGCCCATAATCGCAGTCTCTCTCTGTGACCATATTTTCAGCCTCACTTTGCCTATAAATGCAGACTCACCATAGCCTGCCCTGGATGGATCACACAGCAGACATCTCCCGCAGCACTGTGTGTCACACAGCTGGGTCTGTGTGTGTGTTCGGCGGCTCCATAACAAGGTCCCTCCCCCCTAGACTGGCTCGTGTGATAGGCGGAACACTGATTCAATTTGCTACCACATGAGCGCGCACTGACCTACCTGACATACACTGACCCACACTGACCATTACACTCACCTACCTGACATACACTGACCTACCTGACCCACACTTACCTATCTGACCCACACTGACATACCTGACTCACACTGACCTACTTGATCCACACTGACCTACCTGACATACACTGACCCACACTGACATGATACACTGACCTACCTGACTTCAGGTGACGTCCTCCTGCAGCTCAGCCTTAGTGTGTGGCGTGCCCATAGAGTAGACAGCAGGCAGCCAGAGCCATGACACATGAGAGGAGAGCCACCCATCCGAGCGCCGAGTGGGGAACTCCTCACAGTGGCGCGGAGGCCGCATTGTAATTCCTGCCTTCTGGAGCCTGCAGCACTTATGATGGACGTCACACGTCCCGCAGTCCCCGCATTGGACCAGTGGGACGTCCATCATAGGCGCTGCAGGCTCCAGAAGGTGGGACCTGCTATGTCACTCGGCCGCGCTCGGGTCTGATCGGTCCCCGTTCGGCGGCGGCTCTAGGGCTCAGGGCTAATAATAGAACCGTGCATGCCCGAGACCCGGGGCTTTTTGGGGACCCACTCAGGGCTCCAGCCACCGTCAGCCCACCCCCCCCCCCCCCCCGCCGACACCACTGATGCTAGGTAGCTTGAGTCGCCTGCTGCCTTGCATCATTCGTCGCTAGGTGCATTTGCACTGTATGCTATACCCATTGAAACTTGAGCTTAAACTTTTATAGCAAAGAATACACAAAAAAACTTCCCCAAAACACTGGATTTGAAAAATTTTTTAACAGATCAGAATGCTTCTTTAGAATATGGATCTAAAAGCTCACTGGGGTTGATTTACTAAAGGCAAGGAGGTTGCTTACTTTGCAAGGGAATTGGTCCCACAGCTTTGCAAAGAATACCCAATCACATGCAAGAAAAATCTAATAAATAAAAACAGCATTTTTTCTAGCACACGATTTGATGATGAAAGTCAGAAGAGCTTCACCACTTAGCTTCACTAAGCCCTGGAGCAAATTCCCTTGCAAAGCCCTTGGCCTAAAAGCTGTATCCCCTGTATCCTTTTCACAGTTTTATTTCCTGTGTTGTTAGGAGTCTGTCTATAATGAAATTGACAATGCGACCCTCATAAGTGCTCATATATCATAATGAATTTATTTTATGAAGCCTGCATCTCATTTATCAACACAACATTATCAAATTGAAAAATAGTTCTCTAGGAATAACATTACACTTTGAATGTCACAGTCTCCAATACGGCAATACCTCACCAGTGTTATTAGCAAATACATTTTAAGAGTATCAATGTTCACCTATAGGAGAGGCATGCTGTGAAAATGAATTTCCCATTATATAAAACGAGCCATCTCATTTTCTACCTAATTAAATTACCCTTCAGACATGATGGAAAAACACAGCAAATGTCTCTGCTGTTTCTGCATCATCCATGCTTTGCAGATCAATTTAAGGTATAGAATGGTAGCTGCTAGCTGCTACAATTTGTTTTGGAGGCCGATTCTGGATCTGGTATATATATATATCTATATAGATATATATCTATATAGATATATAGATCTAGATCTAGATCTAGATCTATATAGATCTATATAGATCTAGATCTAGATCTATATTACATGTGCCAGCCATTTTTTAAATAAAAAGTCAGCTCTGGCTGCAATACTAACCTCCATTTCAGCATTGTTCCCTGCAGACTTACCTACTCTATAATCTAGCACTGGTCCTTGTTCTGGTTGAATGGTTAAATTACATCACTCATACAAATACATTTTTGCTGCCACAAGGGAGATCTGGTTACCAGTCTGCTCCATGCATGCTCGATCTCAGCATTGTCTCAGACCTTGCCATAAGCAATGCAAACACAGGGAAGCTCTACTGAAATCTTGCCATTTTGGTTGGTATTTATTAAAGTAGGATGAAAGGAAAAATGTTTCTTGTAGTTTTAGATAGATGGAGATGGATTAGAACATTTTTCAGGTTTGTATTGCCATCTATGTCCCTGTCAGGGAGATTCATCCTTTCCATTTGTCCTGGTAAATCTTATCACATTTTGAGTGGCCACCAGAACAGGAATAGATGGGAAATCTATCAATTGGGACAGTAGTTCTGTGATTATCAGTTATTTCCCCCACTGTGACAGGATTTAATTTCAGTTTGTATTGTGCTTAAGGGACAGGAAGTAAAGGGAAATCACCTCAATGGGACACACATGGCAAAAATACAGGGTTTATAACCATACCTTGGGCTATCCAAAATTGCGTAAAATGTTTGCCTTTAGTTCTATTATAATTTACAGAGAGTAATATACAGACAACTTAAAAAACTCTGAGGCTTTTATCACTTTCACCATAGGAACCAGTAGGTTTACTTTGTAGCCCACTGAAAGAAGTGGTCCCAAAATTAAAGTATAACTAAAGGCATTTTTTTTTGTTTTATATAGACTGGAGAGGAATTAGAACACCTATCAGGTTTTTCTTGTTGCCTGTGTCTTTGTAAGGGAGGATTGTTGTCTCTATTTTTCATATTTACTGTTATCAATGCAAATAAATTAAAATCCCAAATTTTGCATTATCCCTGGAACAGGAATTATCCCAAATTTTGCATTATCCCTAGAACAGGAATTATCCCAAATTTTGCATTATCCTCAGAACAAGAATAGAGGAATTATCTTCCAATCAGGACACTATTTTTGTGAACCATAATGACTACCAGAAATCTCTCTCACTTTTAGAGGGGTTTCCTTTCACTTCCTGTTTTGACTATGACACAGGAATGAAGGAAAATCTCCCAAATAGGTCACAGATGGCAAGAAAAAAAACCTCACACTGGTTATTACTCTCCCTTATTCTGAAATGAAATAAAAGGCCTAATTTTCTAGTTCTACCTTAAACTTTCTGGTCTCCTTCACTCCAAGGAGTTGACTGTGTATAGAGTATTTATCATCCTGTCTAATTCTCAACTATGCATACTTGAAGAATGGCTTTACAGAGCCTATAAATGTTTAAAAGAAGACACAGTTGGCATGGAACATTGCATTCAGTGCTTTGTAGAATCAATGCTACCTTCCCTGGGGTCTACAAGAAGCTATACTCATTGATTATGGCTGCTGCATTCACACAAACATAGAATATAGTTATGTAATACATTTTATACTATATCCACAGGGACAATACCTGCTGAGCCTATTTTCTGTACTGACATAGGAAGCTACATACAGTGCCTTGAAAAAGTATTCATACCCTTTGACATTTTCCACATTTTGTCATTTTACAACCAAAAATGGAAATGTATTTTATTGGGATTTTATGTGATAGACCAACACAAAGTGGTACATAATTGTGAAGTGGAAGGAAAATGATAAATGTTTTTTTTTAAATTCTTTGCAAATAAATAAATAAATACTGCAATTTCAGCTGCAAGTCTTTTTGGGGATGTCTCTACCAGCTTTGCACATCTAGAGAGTAACATTTTTGCCCATTCTTCTTTGCAAAATAGCTCAGGCTCTGTCAGCTTGGATGAGAGCATCTGTGAACAGCAATTTTCAACTCTTGCCACAGTTTCTCAATTGGACTTAGGTCTGGAATTTGACTGGTCCATTCTAACACATGCATATGCTTTGATCTAAACCATTCCATTGTAGCTCTGGCTGTATGTGTAGGGTCATTGCCCTGCTGGAAGGGAAACCTCTGCCCCAGTCTCAAGTCTTTTGCAGACTCTAACAGGTTTTCTTCTAAGATTGCCCTGTTTTTGGCTCCATCCATCTTCCCATCAACTCTGACCAGCTTCCCTGTCCCTGCTGAAGAAAAGCATCCCCACAACATGATGCTGCCACCACCATGTTTTACGGTGGTTATGGTGTGTTCAGGGGGATGTTAGTTTTCTGCCACACACACAGCATTTTGCTTTTAGGCCAAAACGTTAAATTTTGGTCTCATCTGACCAGAATACCTTCTTCCACATGTTTGCTGTGTCCCCCACATGGCTTCTTACAAACTGCAAACAGGACTTCTTATTGCTTTTTTTTAATAATGGCTTTCTTCTTGCCACTCTTCCATAAAGTCCAGATTTGTGGAGTGCACAATTAATAATTGTCCTGTGGACAGATTCTCCCAGCTGAGCTGTGGATCTCTGCAGCTCCTCTAGAATTACCATGGACCTCTTTGCTGCTTCTCTGATTAATGCTCCCCTTGCCCAGCCTGTAAGTTTAGGTGGATGGCCAAGTCTTGGTAGGTTTGCAGTTGTGCCATACTCTTTCCATTTTCGGATGATGGATTGAGCAGTGCTGAGTGAGATGTTTAAAGCTTGGAATATTTTTTTATAACCTAACCCTGCTTTAAACTTCTCCTTCATGACTCTGTTTGTTCACTAAGGTTCTCTAACAAACCTCTGAGAGCTTCACAGAACAGATGTATGTATACTGAGATTAAATTACACACAGATGGACTCTATTTACTAATTAGGTGACTTCTGAAGGCAATTGGTTCCACTAAATTTTTGTTAGGGGTATCAGAGTAAAGGGGGCTGAATACGAATGCACACCACATATTTCAGATATTTATTTGTAAAAAATGTTGAAAACCATTTATCATTTTCCTTCCACTTTACAAGTATGTGCCACTTTGTGTTGGTCTATCACAAAAAAAAAAAAAAAATACATTTACGTTTTTGGTTGTAACATGACAAAATGTAAACAATTTGAAGGGGTATGAATACTTTTTCAAGGTACTGACAGAATATAACAGAAATCTTAAAAAAAATTATTATTCAACAGAATATGACTAGAAGGGGAAGAAAAGAAAAATGTATTTGTTTCTAACAGCAATTAACCCAATGCAAGCTGTCATGTAAATTGCTATGGTCCACATTCACTTGTAATTTTTCAGGTTTGTTTCAACTATTTTTTATGTCTTGAAAAAAACACCCTTATTTCTGCAAGTGTTTTGGAAAAGAGAGAGAGAGAGAGAGAGAGAGAGAGAGAGAGAGAGAGAGAGAGAGAGAGAGAGAGAGAGAGAGAGAGGGAGAGAGAGAGAGAGAGACAGAGAGAGAGAGAGAGAGAGAGAGAGAGAGAGAGAGAGAGAGAGAGAGAGAGAGAGAGAGAGAGAGAGAGGGAGCACTTTTACTGTATGTGTGATTCAAAGGTTACCAGTGTACCAATACATAAATCTAAATTAGTGGTCAAAAAATAGTATCAACTCTAAATTAGTGCTAACGCTTAAAAAACAAAACCCAAATAATGAAGATTTGGTATGGTATAGTGAACATAAAAAAATGTTAAATACAATACCCTGAACAATGTACCTTTTGCCTGAAATTCCTCCTTATAAAAAGCTATGCATTTCATGCCTAGGTATTCCTGTGCTTACAGCTTTATAGCTGTATATCTGCAATGTAAAATCTAAAGCACTGCTGCCTGTGACTGCTAGTCTCATCAGTGGAGGGCCTCCTCATCATTTTAGATATTGTCAGATCCACTCAGAGAAGGTTCTGGTTCTCTTATTTACCTACAGGTTGAGCGTAATGTCCTGCTGGGGCAGGGCTATTTCTCATACCCCCCAAAAGAGGGCTACATATTTAGCCATTTTTGCTGTTGTAAAAGAAATGTGTAAGTTCTGTATATAATTGTATTCTACTTTATATGTATTGCACACAGCACTAATAATGTTTTCAATACATGTTTGCATTCTTTCGAGTTCTGATTAGAATTAGCCTGCCTATGTTACGTGATACCTACATAATCATGTGTATAAAAACCTTCAATTGTGTCATAATAAAGCAGAACAGTTATTTGGAAAGATGCTGAGCGTATCTTTTGTGTCTGTTCCCTACTGCATTGCTATTATTAATTTGGAACCACTAATCATTATGAGGATAGGAGTTGCCTATCTATAAATTTCCAGGTCACTCTCAATGCGGGTCTATTGTTTTCTATGGGCCTGTGCATAAACCTGCAGCTCAGTACACCTGTGCTGTGTTCAGATCCATATATAAAAAAAAAGAAAAATAGAAATACTTGTGTCTGAGATCCTGCATATGGACCATATTGTGCCTGTTGTGCTAATGTTGTTTGTTTGTGCTAGAGTTTACATGCATACAGTGTAAATGTAGTCTTTTGGAGAACAAGAGCAGCCTAGTACTCTCTGTTGCTAGATACCAGTGTGCTAACATTGGAGGGCACTAAGCACCAATCCTAGCAACAGAATCCACTAGGCAGCAGCCTAGCTACCAATAGGCTGCATTAACTATGTATACTTGTATGCATGTAAACATTGCTCAAACAATATATGCGTACGGCGTACAGAGCATGGTTTACACAGGATCTTGCAGCCAGCTTCCGCCAGTAAGATTCTGTGTAATAGTTATATTTTCAAAGTGCCAATACATGTACCCTTATACTTTCCAGATCTATTTCTCCTGCATTTAAAGGTACCCACGTCTACATGTTTATATGAGTTCTGATGCATTCAGTGCATCTAATCTGTTCCTGGAAGCACAGATTCTATTTTTTTGAAATACAACTAATAATAAATGCACATAATTTTGCAGGAAAAAAACTGTGCATTTATCATTTTTTTTTCAAAGGAGCCTGCAGAGTATTCATCGATGGAGGGTGCAAAGTTAGGTTCCTGTAAACACTGCTTCCAGCTATTTGCCCATACATCTGTACAAGCTGTCATTTTCAGAGCTATAGGAAGTGTGAATGGACTACAAGCATTCTGATCAGCACACTCACAGTAAATTGAAACTACAAATCCATCTGCTGTGGTGGAAGATGGGACTTGTAGTTTATGAATTCACATCCATACCAATTTCAAATGTGACAAAGACCGTAGGGGAGGAGCCCCTGACCACCAGCACAGGGAAGGGGGACTAAGGGGGAGTGGGGGGTGTCCTTGAACATGTTATACCCTAAATACCGGTGTAACACTAACAAGTAACAAGTAACATGTTCAACAGGAGAAACCTCTCCTTTAAGAAAACACACTGTGTGAATTACACCATTTAAAATAACTGCATGCATTTACACTCACTAGCCACTTTATTAGGTACACCTTGCTACTATCAGGTTGGACCTCTTTTTGCCTTCAGAACTGCCTGAATACTTCATGGCATAGATTCAACAAGGTCTTTGAAACATTCCTCATAAATTTTTGGGTGCATATTGACATGATAGCATCACACAGTTGCTGCAGATTTGTAGGCTGCACATCCATGATGTGAATCTCCCATCTCATCCCAAAGGTGCTCTATTGGATTGAGATCTGGTGATTTTGGAGGTCATTGGAGTACATTGACCTCATTGTAATGTTCAAGAAACCAGTGGTGAGATGATTTGAGCTTTGTGACATGGTGCATTATCCTTCTGGAAGATGGGTACACTGTAGTCATAAAGGGATGGACATGGTCAGCAACAATACTCAGGTAGGCCGTGGCATTTAACACGATGTTCAATTGGTACTAAGGGGCCCAAAGTGTGCCAAGAAAGTATCCCCCGCACCATTACACCACCACCACTAGCCTGATACAAGGCAGGATGGATCCATGCTTTCATGTTGTTTATGCCAAATTCTGACCCTACCATCTCAATGTCACAGCTGAAATCGAGAGTCATCAGACCAGGCAACGTTTTTCCAGTCTTCTATTCTCCAATTTTGGTGAGCCTGTGAGAATTGTGGCCTCAGTTTCCTGTTCTTAGCTGATAGGAGTGGCACCCGGTGTGGTCTTCTGCTGCTGTAGCCCATCTGCTTCAAGGTTCGATGTATTGTGCGTTCTGAGATGGTATTCTGCATACCTTGGTTGTTACAAGTGGTTATTTGAGTTACTGTTGCCTTTCTATCATCTCAAACCAGTCTGCCTATTCTCCTGTGACCTCTGACATCAACAAGGCATTTTTGGCCACACAACTGCCAATCACTGGATATTTTCTCTTTTTGGCCCATTCTCTGTAAACCCTAGAGATGGCTGTGTGTGAATATCCCAGTAGATGACCAGTTTTAAAAACACTCAGACCAGCAACCATGCCATGTTCAAAGTCATGTAACCTCCCTGGCGATATGATTATGTCAGATTTTTTAATCTCAAAGCGGTACATTGTTTTGCATAGAAATTTGGCGTTTTATATTGTAGTCCTGTAATTCTTAGTAATAACACACTTAAATCTGTCCAAACAAAAGTCTAGTAGACATCCTGGGTATGATAAAGTTTGAAACATTAAATCATAAATTATAATATCATAAATAACTATAAATAATTGTAAAAAATAATCATATAATAATAATAAAATTAATTTCCCCATGATTCACTATCTCTCAATTTTGCAAGTGATCTAATTTATTATCGCTGTTTTCTAGCTGGTCTAAAACCACTTTTGACGTAAAGGGACACTGTAACGACACCCCGAGTATGAAAGGGGTTAAAGTCGTATAGGGCATTCCATACCCAAACACAAAGGCAGCTACCGAACACTTCCGTCAGCTGAACCAGGAACCTATACAAATAATTCTCCCCCCAAGTACGAGACAAGATGCTCTGTCTTGAGGTTCAAGCATGAATGAATCTTTTATTCAAAAACTTGTTATACAGATCCCACTTCAAAACACTTCCCCCCACCCTTGGAAAACAGGGCGGGTTAAACTGTCCAATGACAATGAACATACAGGTCAGGTGTGTATAACTTCTCATCAGTAAACAGTCTTATCAGCAGGGAGAGCTGTTGGAGGAATCCCCCTTCCCTCCATAGGGATACACATGCTGTGATATCCCAGGCAGACAGACACAATAGAACATTGGAATACAGCCCCACCCCAAACGATCACAGCAAATAGTACACAACAGCATGAGGCAACACACAATATATACACACAGCATTATGAAGCTGTCACTATTTATAATATGGCACATACAGGGTTCCCAGAGTTTTGTGTTTTGGGAGGACATGGACTTGAATCCAAAGTAACATTACTTCCAGGGTCCCCAGGCATTCAGCTCACAACGAGCACTGTTCCCTCAAATGCCAGGGCCCATAATCGGTCGGCAAGAGGCTGCCATTCAGTCCCCTCCAAAAGCCTCTGTCCCACTAGTTCTGTCACAGACACTTTCTGGTTGCCATGAACAATCTCAAGTTTCCAGGCAGAAAGAACAGTATATATAATATAAAACTACAGGCAGGGCACTGGACAAAGCATTAGGGACAAAAGGGAGGTGAAATTATTTGATACAGCAATGTAATATGTAAGATTACAGTGTACTGTATGTATTTTTTTATACTTTTTGAATTTGCCTCCGGGCTCCGTCCCCATGCGTCGTGACGCTTGCAGGGAACGGAGCCCAGAACACAGAGCATCAGATGGAGGACACAGCCTGCGGACACAGCGGGGGGACAATGCAGGATCTGGTGACAAGGAAAGTAACCTGGACCTGGATTCTGCAATGCAATCCCGAGTGTGGCTTGGGGTTACTGCTAATGGTACTGAAATTTAACCCCGAGCCACACTCGGGATTACCGCCAGGAGGGTTAAATCCCCTTTCTTCTTTTGATGCTCAGATTGAACTTCAGCAAGTTGTCTTCTATATGCCTAAATGCATTCAGTTGCTGCCATGTGATTGACTATTTAGCAATTTGTGTTACCAAGCAATTGAACAGGTATACCTAATAAAGTGGCCGGTGAGTGTGTATTGGATTATGCATCTCCTATAAACACGTATACAGTGCCTTGAAAAAGTATTCATACCCCTTGACATTTTCTGCATTTTGTCATGTTACAACCAAAAACTTAAATGTATTGTATTGATATTTTATGTGATAGACCAACACAAAGTGACACATAATTGTGAAGTGGAAGGAAAATGATAAATGGTTTTCACATTTTTTTACAAACAAATATCTGAAAAGTGTGGCATGCATTTGTATTCAGCTCCCTTTACTCTGATACCCCTAACTAAAATCTAGTGGAACCAATTGCCTTCAGAAGTCCCTGAATTAGTAAATAGAGTCCACCTGTGTGTAATTTAATCTCAGTATAAATACATCTGTTCTGTGAAGCCCTCAGAGGTTTTTAGAGAACCTTAGTGAACAAACAGCGTTGTGAAGGCCAAGGAACACACCAGACAGGTCAGGTATAAAGCTGTGGAGAATTTTAAAGCAGGGTTAGGTTAATAAAAATATTCCAAGCTTTAAACATCTCACTGAGCACTGTTCAATCCATCATCCGAAAATGGAAAGAGTATGGCACAACTGCAAACCTACTGAGACATGGCCGTCCACCTAAACTGACAAGGAGAGCATCAATCAGAGAAGCAGCCAAGAGGAGCTGCAGAGATCCACAGCTCAGGTTTGAGAATCTGTCCACAGGACAACTATTAGTCGTGCACTCCACAAATCTGCCATTACGGAAGAGTGGCAAGAAGAAAGCCACTATTGAAAGAAAGCCATATGTAAAGGAATTGGTCAACGTTCATTTTTTGGTAGATGTTCTTTTAACTAGCAATTGTATTCCTAAACAAATATGGATGGGTCCTGGTGATACCTATTTGTACTTGTAAATTGCTGTTAACAAGATCCTTCAGTAGTAGAAGATGATGGGCGTTTTTATGTTCTACAGTAACCAAACATATATTAAACCATTTGCCTGTTACTACAATGATGCATACTGTCATGATGTGTATATCCACTATATTTGTTGCATGTTCTTCAATCCAATACATTCCATTGCTTTATGAGTCTGTTTAACCTTATCTGACTATGATATTCACTGTTTTATCATCCTTAGCGGAGCAGTTGCTTGCTTTTTTGTCATTACACTCATTGGCCTTGTGGCACATTGCTTTCCTGCCCGCCCACTGATGAGTCTGGATGAGACTTCTTTACCCCCGGCGCGCTGGGGTCCTGACTCACTCCTGCCACTTCACGGTGCTGGACATTCCCATTTTTGGCTAAGCTGGTCCTTTTTGGGCCACCGTACGCTTGTGTTCCATCTATGGAGCGCAGGCGGGGCCATCGCATGTCGGCGGCAGTCACAGGGGCGTGGTCGCGCCGCATTCCGTGCTGCCGGTGTCTTGCTGAGAAAGTTCCCCCGGCGGATAAGGACCCCCCTGTACTGCGCAGGCGCTGCGCTTGCCCAGTACCAACGACTAGCAGCCGCCGAAAATAGCCAAAGCTGAAAAACTCCAATGAGCTGTACACGGCGCCTGCGCCCTAGGTCCAGGTTCAAGCCCCACCATCCAAGTGGACCTAGAGGGAGAATAAAAAAGTGCCGAGGGCAGCGAGGCCGTGCCTGAAGTGTGGCGAGCGAAGTGAGCCTGCGAGGGGCCCTCTTACAGGCGCCGTGTACAGCTGATTTCTAGTCTATTTCGCTTTGGCTATTTCCGCCGGCTCCTACTGCGCAGTAGAGGGGGGTCCTTATCCGCCGAGAGGAACTTTCTCGGCAGAACACCGGGGGAGGTGAACAGTGCGATTACATAGATTACATAGAACGCGATTACATAGAACGGTATCCTCCCATTTTCTCTGCATCAGCTGTACTGGATTGCGATTAGTACCACGATCGGTTCCCTTTTCTTCACAGGTGCTCATATATCGGCCCTTGGTTCTCTTTTGTTGATACTGAGGGAGCGTCCAGTTGTGAGCAAATACAATCCATTTGCAAAGGTCAATTTATTTACTACTTTTTGACAGGTTTTGGCACTCTTTGTCCTGCACATATATACTCTATGAGTTTTCAGGGCATAGGATTGTTACATCCTTATTTGATAGTTGGATACTTTTTTCCAGTAATTTTACTTTCATACAGATATATACATATATCTTTTTGCATCATTTTGTAACAGCATTGGTTCCAGTTTTTGACTGCTCTGTGCCCCACCAGATTTGAGTCCTCGTAGTGAAGCATGCCCTGGTCCCTGCAAATGATTTAGTTGTCGGGTGGATGTGGATGGTGTATGTCCCACTGACCAATGAGTTTTTTGACCTAGCCAATCCCCTCAGAGATGTGTCTTATATGAATGGTTTGCCATGTAAATAAGCTAACTCATGTATCAAATCACATGTCATCATTATGAGCTGCATTGTTTGCTATCTAGCTGAACAGTTATGAAGATTATTAATTTATTATTAATTATTAATTCATTAATTCATTATTAGTATTAAGATGAATTTATATTTATATACTCCCTTTCTCTTTGGAGAAACCTTATACCCATTTAAATCAATAACATAAAACCTCTGAAGAAGGACTCCCAGTCTGTAACATGTAAGGTGTTATTTACACTGTATTAATCACTGCCAGTCCTATGCAACAGGATGTTGACTCTTCAATACAACTGTATCAATCAGGGTATTAGATATGGTTTGTATGCATTGTATGTATTGTTTGTACATGTATATTATTGACATTGTGTAATAAAACCGTTTGCGAGAAGCCACGTGGGGGACACAGCAAACATGTGGAAGAAGGTGCTCTGGTCAGATGAGACCAAAATTAAACTTTTTGGCCTAAAAGGAAAATGCTATGTGTGGCGAAAAACTAACACTGCACATCACCCTGAATATACCATCCCCACCGTGAAACATGGTGGTGACAGCATGATGGTGCAGGGATGCTGTTTTTCAGCAGGGACAGGGAAGCTGGTCAGAGTTGATGGGAAGATGGATGGAGCCAAAACCAGAGCAATCTTAGAAGAAAACCTGTTAGAGTCTGCAAAAGACTTGATACTGGGGCAAAGGCTCACCTTCCAGCAGGACAATGACCCTACACATGCAGCCAGAGCTACAATGGAATGGTTTAGATCAAAGCATATTAATGTGTTAGAATGGCCCAGTCAAAGTCCAAACCTAAATCCAATTGAGAATCTGTGGCAAGACTTTAAAATTGCTGCTCACAGACACTCTACATCTAATCTGACAGAGCCTGAGCTATTTTGCAAAGAATGGGCACAAATGTCACTCTCTAGATGTGCAAAGCTGGTAGAGACATCCCCAAAAAGACTTGCAGCTGTAATTGCAGTGAAAGGTGGTTCTACAAAGTATTGATTCAGGGGGGCTGAATACAAATACACGTCACACTTTTCAAATATTTTTTTTGTAAATATTTTTTAAAACCATTTATTATTTTCGTTCCACTTCACAATTACGTGCAACTTTTTGTTGGTCTATCTCAAAAATCCCAATAAAATACATTTATGTTTTTGGTTGTAACATGACAAAATGTGGAAAAATTTCAAGGGGTATGAATACTTTTTCAAGGCACTGTATGTAGCTTGTTATGTCAGTAGAGAAAATAGGCACTGTAAAAGTATACTCATGTAAATGAGGCCCTGAAAGCCCAAGGGTCCAATTTAATGCTCCATGGTTCAAGTTTTAAAATCTGTCAGGAAACAGCGTGTTTTTAATTTTTTTAATTTTATAAATGTTTTCATATGCACTGGCAAGATTTGCTTTAATTTTTCATTGCCCAAATTTCATAATAGAAAAGCTATTTCATCCTCAGCGTTAGACCAAAGTCCAGTATGTTTTGTCTCAACTGTCATGGATTGAACAATGAATGCATCTTTGTATTCCGTGATTTGGAAGCTCTGAGCCTTAAACATGGCACAAGGCTTCTCTTACAGGTGACAAAAGGACAGACACACAGGAGATTAATTATAAGCAATAACAGTGTGTATATGTATATGGAGTAGAGTCTGTGCAGTGCGGGTGATGCGAGTGGGAGAGGGGAAGTCATCTGTCACTGATTATTTGCAATCCAGGAAGCTACTGCTTGTGATAGAGGCAATGGTGGCTTTAATTGCTGTCAGGTCCTACGTAAAATCTATTGAATTTGGCTGCAAAACACATTTATTCTATGTGATCCTTTACCAATTAATCGTTCTTTTTTAAATGTCTGGCAGGGAATGTTAGTATACAGACATTACCACCCATAACAGCTTGTGCTTTTAATAGAAAAATAGATGTTCAGGCCAACAACACATGGAAATAAAGGATACTTTGACATGGAAAGTAAATATTTACATTCTCCACCTGTTGATTCCAGAATGCGACTGCCAGCAATGTGTGACATGTGCAACATTTCCGGACCACGCAAGACCCCTTCATCAGGCATGTGATGCCTGATAAAGAGGGTCCTGTGTGGCCCTGAAACCTCACAACTTACTGCTTTGATATGATCGCTTTAATAAATGTTTGGATGTTTTTTGAAGATCCATGGTGTGCTGGCAATAAATTATTTGACTTGAGTTGATACTGGTTACCAGCTGGTAGTTACTACAGCACCTTCTTGCTTCAAGCCATCTCCAGGAATGTGTATGGTGAGAGTATTTTACGTGCTATGTTATACAGAACATCTTGAAATGTTAATTGCGCCTAATAAGTACTGTCCGGAGGGCGAGTCAGGTCTATGCTCTTACTCTGTTCCCTGTTTCCCCAGCCTCCTCACGCTCCCTTTCTTCTAGTCAAAGGCTGACTCAGTCTTCACTTTGGCAGGCATCTCTGCTGATGGGCAATGGGCCCTAGCCTGTGTATTCTGCCTCCTCGCCCTTCACCTACTGCACAGCATCCTGGTTGCTGGGCAGTTCTGCTGTATTGTGTGCTTGCCCCTCTAGCCTAATTGGCTGTGATGCTCTATTTGAGCATCACAAGTCCAGGGGTTAGGCTCATGTGTCCCTGCCTGTCAACCTGCCTTGCATTCCTTTGTTGCTGTCCTCTGTCTTGAACTCGGATTGCTCTTTTGTATTGCCACCAGCCTTGACCGTGAATTGTTTACTGGATTAAGGCTGCCTTGTCTTTGGACTATTTACTGTAGCACCCATACCCGCAGCCTGCCCTGACCTCAGAATGATTTTCTGGATTACCCAATCAGTTTTGGTCTTTCCAGACCACCTCAAGCCTCTGGACTGTGTAACAGACGGTCGTCAGCAGTGACCATGACCCTTGTCTGACCAGCTTAGACTACAGATACCCTTTCCAGTTCTTTTCGCTGCATCATCTGGCTAGGAAATATAGCATTGTGTACTAAGACCTGGGGCAATCATATACCGGTAGGTCTGCTTGCCTTAAGGGAATGGGGGTTACTAAAGGAAAAAGAAACACTTGCCAGCTATAGTTCCTGACCTGGGAATCATGCACAATATCCCCATGGCACACATTCCTGGACATGGCTGAAGCTAAGCTGGTCCTGTGGCAATGTCCATCAGCAGCTGGCTACCAGTGGCATCATAGACCAAAGCACACCACAGAACTTTGAGCTATTGTCCAAACGTTTACTCAGGTGATCATATTACATTAGTAAGGTGCAACGTTTTGTGGCCATGCAGTATCCCATCGTCAGGCATGTATTCACAGTTCTGATGCAGGGGTCCTTCATGGCCTTGAAAAGTTGCATCTTTCTAATGTGATGGGAGTCACAAGTACCCTGAAAGATTTGCCTTTTGTTTGGAATTCCTTCTGAAAAACAGCAGTGCTCTACCTGGTATGTGAGTAGTATGCCTAGAGACTCCTGTGTCTACAGATCTATAGCGGTTTATCTGCAGTGTGAGATCTAGGGCACTGTTGCCCTAGACACCCAAGACAAATTTAGCAACATCAGTATGTGTCCGTTAACTTGACTATAACTAATTTACCTTCCTGATTAACTACTCTGACCATGGTCAGTGGTTAGTGAGGACCAGAGCTGTGAAAGAGACAGCCCAGCAGGGGAACGTTATTCTACAGTATTGACAAGAATAGGTAAGAATATGTTCTTATTTTTTACCCTTTCTTCTAAAAAAAAGTGTTTTTATTGCCATCTACAGTATCTCACAAAAGTGAGTACACCCCTCAAATTTTTGTAAATATTTTATTATATGATTTCATGTGACAACACTGAAGAAATAACACTTTGCTACAATGTAAAGTAGTGAGTGTACAACTTGTATAACAGTGTGAACTTGCTGTCCCCTCAAAATAACTCAACACACAGCCATTAATGTCTAAACCGCTGGCAACAAAAGTGAGTACACCCCTAAGTCAAAATGACCAAATTGGGCCCAAAGTGTCAATATTTTGTTTGGCCACCATTATTTTTTCGGGCAAGGAGTTCACCAGAGCTTCACAGGTTGCCACTGGAGTCCTCTTCCACTCCTCCATGACGACAGCACGGAGCTGGTGGATGTTAGAGACCTTGCGCTCCTCCACCTTCCGTTTGAGGATACCCCACAGATGCTAAATAGGGTTTAGGTATGGAGACATGCTTGGCCAGGTCTTCGCCTTTACCCTCAGCTTCTTTAGCACTGCAGTGATCATCTTGGTGGTGTGTTTGGGGTTGTTATCATGTTGGAATACTGCCCTACAGCACAGTCCCTGAAGAGAGGGGATCATGCTCTGCTTCAGTATGTCGCAGTACATGTTGGCATTTATGATTCCCTCAATGAATTGTAGCTCCCCAGTGTCGGCAGCACTCATGCAGCTACAGACCATGACACTCCCACCACCATGCTTGACTGTAGGCAAGACACACTTGTCTTTGTACTCCTCACCTGGATGCTGCCACACACGCTTGACACCATCTGAACCGAATACGTTTATCTTGGTCTCATCAGACCACAGGACATGGTTCCAGCAATCCACGTCCTTAGTCTGCTTGTCTTCAGCAAACTGTTTGCAGGCTTTCTTGTGCATCATCTTTAGAAGAGGCTTCCTTCTGGGATGACAGCCATGCAGACCAATTTGATGCAGTGTGTGGCATATGGTCTGAGCACTGACAGGCTGACCCCCCACCCCTTCAACCTCTGCAGCAATGTTGGCAGCACTCATATGTCTATTTCCCAAAGACCCTAAGCACGTGCACTCAACTCCTTTGGTCGACCATGGCAAGGCCTGTTCTGAGTGGAACCTGTCCTGTTAAACCGCTGTATGGTCTTGGCCACTGTGCTGCAGCTCAGTTTCAGGGTCTTGGCAATCTTCTTATAGCCTATTCCATCTTTATGTAGAGCAACAATTCTTTTTTTAAGACCCTCAGAGAGTTCTTTGCCATGAGGTGCCATGTTGAACTTCCAGTGCCCAGTATGAGAGAGTGAGAGTGATAACACCAAATTTAACACACCTGCTTCCCATTCACACCTGAGACCTTGTAACACTAACGAGTCACATGACACCGGGGAGGAAAAACGGCTAATTGGGCCCAATTTGGACATTTTCACTTAGGGGTGTACTCACTTTTGTTGCCAGTGGTTTAGACAGTAATGGCTGTGTGTTGAGTTATTTTGATAGGACAGCAAATTTACACTGTTATACAAGCTGTACACTCACTACTTTACATTGTAGCAAAGTGTAATTTCTTTAGTGCTGTCACATGAAAAGATATATTAAAATATTTACTAAAATGTGAGGGGCGCATTCACTTTTGTGAGATACTGTATGTCCCTTTTGGCAGCACAGTGGCTTAGTAGATGGCACATAAGCCTTGCAAAACTGAGGTCTCTTGTTTAAATCTCATTCAGGACACTATCTACATAGAGTATCCAAGCTGTATATTTGTCTTTCTCTGTATTCTGCAGCTCTGGATCAGATCAATCAATTGTGTGTCCTGGTTTTGCTAGACACTTGCAACCTGGCTGAGTACAGAGGTGTGCAGTTTCATTATATACTGAGGACTGAGGATAGCTCAGGGCTCCGAGTTGGAGATTACTCCCAGTGTGGGAGACAGAAGGTCTCATCGAGGGGTCACAGGGCTCCACCCGAGAGCCAGGAAGGTTTGCAGTGTGCTGACAAGAGGAGCTGTGTGCATTAATCACTTCAGCCCCAGAAGGTTTTACCCACTTCCTGACCAGAATTTTTTTGTGATATGGCACTGCATCGCTTTAATTGTCAATTGCACAGTCGTGCGACGTTGTACCTAAATAAAATTGTCCTTTTTTCCCCCACAAATTTTGATCACCTCTGCGATTTTTATTTTTTGTGCTATAAACAAAAAAAGATCGACAATTTTGAAAAAAAAAAAAAACATTTTTTACTTTCTGCTATAATACATATCCAAAAAAATATATAAAAAATCTAATTTATTCATACATTCAGACCAATATGTATTCTTCTACATATTTTTGGTAAAAGAAATCGCAATACGTGTTTACAAAATAGGAAATGATTTATGGTGGTTTTTTTTACTAGTAATGACAGCCGCCCAGTATATGTACAGTAGGCGGTCCGGAAGCGGTTAAAGAGGAGCTGTGTGCATTAAAGAGGAGCTGTGTGCTCTGAAGTTCTTTAAGCTGTGTGCATTGAAGAACCTGTGGTCTGAGTGACCAGTATCAAGAGCACAGGTACTGCGGTTGAAGCTGACTGAACTTATGAGCCAGGTGGCTCTGCATTTTTCAGTGTTTGTATTCTGCTGAAGCTGAGGAAGATCCGCTGCGTGGGAAATTATTCAATTGTGAACTGTTGATTTCTTTTAAATAAAAGTGGGCTACCAAGCCCTTAAATATAGTACCTGTCTGCCATGGACTCACTGTATATGTGCACCTACCACAAGAGCTAAATACCCCATATCACTATACATACATTCTCTCCAGTGAGAGTAAATGGGGACAGCAATTAAGCCTAACAGAAGTAAAGTCCTTTCCCTCTTACTCCAGAACAAATACAAATGTTTTAACTACAGAAAAAAAAATCTGAAGGAATCCCCAAACTATTATGTAAGTCAATGAGTTATTGTGCCATTATCATGGTAAAATATTTCAAATTACAATAATATAATGCACAAAAAGCAATTACTATATATATTAAAAAGCATTTCTAATTTGTTATACTTGGTAATACAATTCCTAGGGTCTCTTGGTAGTCCTCAAAAAAAATTATGCAGCCGATGGCAGAGTTATCTTGCAGGATTTGGTATACTGCTTCAGTTTACCTTGACATGCTTCATTTATACTTTTTACAAATTAAACTTCAAGCAGGTATTTGAACACACAGTTTTTAACCACTTGACCTTCGGAAGATTTAGCCCCATGCCTAACCCTCTTGGGCATGGAGTTCACCAGAGCTTCACACGTTGCCACTGGAGTCCTCTTCCACTCCTTCATGACGACATCATGGAGCTGGTGGATGTTAGAGACCTTGCGCTCCTCCACCTCCCTTTTGAGGATAGCCCACAGATGCTCAATAGGTTTTAGGTCTGCTTGGCCAGTCCATCACCTTTACCCTCAGCTTCTTTAGCAAGGCAGTGGTTGTCTTGGAGGTGTGTTTGAGGTAGTTATGTTGGAATACTGCCCTGCAGCCAAGTCTCCAAAGGGAAGGGGATCATGCTCGGCTTCAGTATGTCACAGTACATGTTGGCATTCATGGTTCCCTCAATGAACTGTAG
Source organism: Lithobates clamitans (assembly GCA_037952925.1). Taxonomy (NCBI): domain Eukaryota; kingdom Metazoa; phylum Chordata; class Amphibia; order Anura; family Ranidae; genus Lithobates; species Lithobates clamitans. The sequence continues at coordinate 7,197,325 of JBBGZY010000723.1, forward strand.
CTCCCCAGTGCCGGCAGCACTTATGCAGCCCCAGACCATGACACTCCCACCACCATGCTTGACTGTAGGCAAGACACACTTGTCTTTGTACTCCTCACCTGGATGCTGCCACACACGCTTGACACCATCTGAACCAAAAAAGTTTATCTTGGTCTCATCAGACCACAGGACATGGTTCCAGCAATCCATGTCCTTAGTCTGCTTGTCTTTAAAAAACGGTTTGCGGGCTTTCTTGTGCATCATCTTTAGAAGAGGCTTCCTTCTGGGACAACAGCCAGGCAGCCATTCAATGCACTGTGCGGCGTATGGTCTGAACACTGACAGGCTGAGCCCCCACCGCTTCAACCTCTGCATAAAAAACTGGCAGCACTCATATGTCTATTTCCCAAAGACAACCTCTGGATATGACGCTGAGCATGTGCACTCAACTCCTTTTGGACCATGGTGAGGTCTGTCGTGAGTGGAACCTCTCCTGTTAAATGGCTGTATGGTCTTGGCCACCGTGCTGCAGCTTAGTTTCAGGGTCTTGGCAATCTGCTTATAGCCTAGGCCATCTTTATGTAGAGCAACAATTCTTTTTTTCATATCCTCAGAGAGTTCTTTGCCATGAGGTGCCATGTTGAACTTCCAGTGACCAGTATAAGAGAGTGAGAGCGTTAACACCAAATTTAACACACTTGCTCCCCATTCAGACCTGAGACATTGTAACACTAACAAATCACATGACACCGGCAGCAAAAATGGCTAATTGGTCCCAATTTAGACACTTTCACTTGGCGGTGTACTCACTTTTGTTGCCAGCAGTTTAGAGATCAATGGCTGTGTGCTGAGTTATTTTGAGGGGACAACAAATTTACACTGTTATACAAGCTGTACACTCACTACTTTACATTGTAGCAAAGTGCCATTTCTTCAGTGTTGTCATATAAAAAGATATATAATAAAATATTTACAAAAATGTGAAGGGTGTACTCACTTTTGTGAGATACTGTACCTGCAGATACTGTGGAGCATTTCATCCTCAAAATTCAAAAAGGATTTAGTAACCCAGCATTCTGATCTCTCCCCTATTAGGGCTCATGCACATGGCCAATTAGGGCCAAAGTATTTCTACAGCGGCCAGCCAAATGTTTGTGATCAGCTGCAGACAGGAAACCTGTATAAATCAATACCAGTCTGACATTGTTTGTGGCTGTCCAGAGTGATTACCTGTGGTTTGGAGGATGGATGTGCATTCTTGAACACAGTCAGGCTGCACATTTATCCCTTACCGCAGATAATCAATCCATGTTAAGTTACATGTGAACAAGGGCAGACGCTGTTGACCTGTCACTGCATTGTACAGGCTTCCTGTCTGCAGCTGCTTGGAAACACCTGGACAAACCCACTGCAGAAAAATACTGATCTGGGCAATGTATGGCTCTGTGCACGAGTCCTTACTGTGCACTTGTCTGTATTTACGCTACAGGTCAGAAGGGTGGCAGGCATCCACTTCTCTCCTGGGAGGGGGAGCAAAATAAATGGATCTGGTGAAAAGAAAAGTAAAAGTGTTTTGCTTTAAAACTTGAGGATACATTACTCCACAATGCCTGCTGCTACAGAGGTCAGTGTGCATTGGTTTTAAAGCTCATACACTGCTTTTTTTAAGAATATGTAAATATTAAAATGTCCTTGTAGAAAAGGTCTACAGTATCCCACAAAAGTGAGTACACCCTTCATATTTTTGTAAATATTTTATTATATCTTTTCATGTGACAACACTGAAGAAATGACACTTTGCTACAATGTAAAGTAGTGAGTGTACAGCTTGAATAATAGTGTAATTTTGCTGTCCCATCAAAATAACTCAACACACAGCCATTAATGTCTAAACCGCTGGCAACAAAAGTGAGTATACTCCTAAGTGAAAATGTCTAATTTGGGCCCAATTAGCCGTTTTCCCTCCCTGGTGTCATGTGACTCGTTAGTGTTACAAGGTCTCAGGTATGAATGGGGAGCAGGTGTGTTAAATTTGGTGTTATCGCTCTCGCTCTCTCATACTGATCACTACTTTACATTGTAGCAAAGTGTCATTTCTTCAGTGTTGTCACGTGAAAAGATATAATAAAATATTTACAAAAATGTGAGGGGTGTACTCACTTTTGTGAGATACTGTACTTTAAGTATAACATTTATTGAACAACTTTTCTTTTTTACTGCTCTAATTTTGGGGAAAATAACTAATGTTTAAAAATGTGTTTGATTTTAAGCCTCTGTGTGGGCTTATTCATCTCCCTAAGCATATCATAGATGTGCTAGTCGGAGACAAAATATTTTAATAGGACCTTTTCCTGCACTGCCCTTGTGTGGGCTGTACAGTCCTTCAATATAAAGTACCTATTAGGGATGCAAAGACATTTCTGTACACTCTCATGGTGTCTGGTACTGAAGAGCTAATAAGCTTCCCAAAAAAAAGCGATAATTGGATACATTTATATTTTTTGTTATGTAAGGGGAGCTTGCTAAGCCTTTTATAAACTGAACTTCTTGACACAATTAAGTAACCACTACCTGCCTCTACTGGTTTAAAGAAAATACTAAATATCACTTTTACATATCCGTCACAGAGTTCTGTTTTGTTCCTAGCGTGATATTTCGTTTTTTAAGAAGACATTTTATAAATTCTTTAGCAAATGCAATATATTGGCTTTAATCTACACCTACAATGAATGCCATAAGTTCTCAAAAGGTATTTTACCAAACCAAAGACCAATGAGGAAATCTCCTTAAAGAGCTTATTCATTGCCTCCACTAGTCCAACTTATACATATATCCAGGTGTTTATATCCCACCAGAACAGAGATAAATCAGTTATGGACTACAATGCTTTATTTGTGCATTCTATGGGAAAGTACTGATGATATAAGAATAAGTAAAACAAGCATTATACACAGATTTAGGTGGGGTGGGGATTATTATTTATTTTATTTATGACTGAAGTTAGGCTTTATGGAAACCTGTCATCAGTACTTTAAATCATTGATCCAAAAAATTATGAAAATAAGAACGGTTGCGCCGATACCGATACTAAGCATTTGCGCAAGTGCATGTACTCATGCAAATGCTCCGATACTAAAACAAATACCTTCGGGGCTGGTTTGCAGTGCGATTTCAGGTGAGGTTCGGCGTGATTCCAATGCAAACTGTAGTGTATGAAATTAGAAATTGCACCTGAACCGGACTGAAATGAGCACAGAATTCTTTTTCAAAGCGCACTGCAAACAGGCTATACAAATGTACTGAAATATAGAAACGGATGTCTCTGCAAGTGAAATCTGTGCGGTTTTCATACTTGTATGGTGTGAACAAGCCCTAAAAAAAAGTCACACGACACTAAAAACAGTATCTGTAATTGGTATGGGTGAGTACTTGAAAATGTATCCGTACTCGTACTCAGTCTTAACCACTTCAATACCAGGCATTTTTACCCCTTTCCTGCCCAGGCCAGCTTTCAGTGCTGTCGCACTTTGAATGACAATTGCGCGGTCACACTGTACCCAAACTGCTTTTTTTATCATTTTGTACACACAAATAGAGCTTTCTTTTGGTGGTATCTAATCACCACTGGGTTTATTATTTTTTGTTAAATAAATGAAAAAAAGATTGAAAATGTTGAAAAAGAAAACAAGTTTTTCTTTGTTTCTGTTATAAAATTTTGCAAATAATCTTTCTTCATACATTTAAGGCCAAAATAACCCAAATCAATGTATATTATTTGGTTTGTAGGAAAGTTATACAGTCCTGATATACTGATGGTCTCATTTCTTGGGGCCCAAAAATGTCAGGACAGTACAAATGACACCTTTTTGGAAAGTAGGCTGTCCAAGGCATTTAGTAAGAGGCATGCTAAGTTTTTTTAAATTGACATTTTTTGTCATAAGCTTTTGGAAAATTAGGAAATTGCCTTTTTTTTTACATACTGTCATCAGCGCAGTACAGTATTGTCATATAATGGGTGTGGCAGTGACTGGTGACAGTACAAAAATGTGTATATTTTTATTTACAATTTTTTTTATCATACTTTGACCAGAGCACTACAGTATACTGTATTATTACCATAGTAACTTTGTACTACTCTGGGGAAGTGATATGTATTTGTTTTTTTTACACATTATGCTTGCATAATGCAATGAATTTAATTGCTATATGCAAGCGTTTTCCTGAATAAAATTGATCCATTCAGGTTGTTTTGTTGTGATTAGCTATGATTGGCCAGAGCTAATCACAAGGTACAGATTGGCTGTGATTGGCCCAAACTGTTCCATGTGTTGACACTGGCCAATCACAGCTAACAACACAATTATATATAATGGAAGGATAAAAAGGATAAAAGCCATCCATTGTTTACAACCATCATCTGACGTGCTGTGATTGGTTACAGCGGTCACATGGTACTGGCAGCGGGCCAGTACAGTGATCAGTCATCGTACACAGCCAGGGGACAGGTCATGGTGCTGCGTGGCCCCCCTGGGACGTGATCCGGAAGGACATTATATGATGTCCAACCGGATCGATGAGAGGTATCACCTTGTTATAGGACAGACGGGAACCAATTAAAATACTGGTATCTGTCCATCCCTAAAAATAACTTCTGACTTCTCTTATATGCATACCTGACCTAGGTTGGGGATCAAAGCATTTTAAACACAATAGCCAGGTAACTATAGTTTTTTTAGAAAAGGGTAAAGAATGGTAGCCAACGTATTTATATTATGACGAGTTTAATTAAATAAATATAGCTATCATTTACTTGGTGGAGGTCAAGATAAAGAGGATGGTCTTTCTTGCCTCTCTTATCTTTTAAGGCCCCCCCCCCCCCCGGCCCGCACCGTGATCTCCACAATCTCTCTTCTTGCTCCATTACTTTTATCTTCTCCCCATCTTCTTTTTTCTTCAGCAGTCTTCAGCTACCTTGATTGGCCAGGCTGACATAAATCCTGCATTTGTACTCAAGGACTCATTCATCCTAGCATCTCGTATTTACTCCCAGCATCTGTAAGATTGTAGACTAAGCTGTGCATATATTACTGTCAACAGGCAGAGAAAGATTTTATGGCTAAAGAGATATACAGAGATTCTTCTACCTAAATATCTATCTGCTAGCAATCCACTTTAAAGTTTATCTATGGTGAAAGTTTAAAATCATATATTTATTTCTACATTGTATTTTAATTATTTCTAGCCTTCTCTTATTAATCTGAATGATCTTGAAATTTGTAAACTTACTTTGTGAAGATCCCCACACATTTACTTCCTTGAACTGTATGGCACTTTTTCACTATGCCCTGTTCGTAGGCACTGCTGTATCAAACATTTCACAGAACCTGCCTTCAGAACTACAAAGCTGCTGAAAGGAGGAGTTTCAGGAGGTGGAGTCAGTACTGGAATTACTGCTTGCAGGCAGCAATGTCCCATGAGATATGTAGTCCTTAGAAATGAAAAAAGAAACAGCAGAGAATAAGCTACAAAGCATGCAGGGAATCCAGGAAGTTGTGGAAAGAGATAGCCAGCAGGCAGGCAGCACTCGCAACATGATACAGATTTTTCAAATAAGCCTATATTGGATTGTGAAAAAGAGAAATTGCTTATATTGTTATTATAGAGATTATGTTATAAAATGTAAGTGTATGCTGTGCTGTTACACTTGTTGTATGAAGATATTATATAATGCATAGTCATGGTTAATGTTCATATTACTGTGAATTGAGAATTTATATGGTTAATTTCCTTAAGCCATTGTTTATTTGGCCTCTGTATAGTTAATATACTGACATTTGTGGCTATTTTCGTTATTGCACCATTTTTTTTTGTTTTTCCCACATTTTTGTGATGTGTTTCTTTTTCACAATGTCTTGTTGGGATAAAGATGGTACTTGTCTTTAGGCCTCATGTAATTTTCTTGCATTTGGGAAACCATTACCATGTTTTGACCTCCAAATACCATATTTTCAATTATCTGCCACATCCTGTTGTCTACTGTACCTGCTGCATTTAATAATAAAGATCTTTGTGCATATGAAAAGATATTTGGTGAGTTCAGCTATCTGATAAAGACCAGACATAAAGGTCTCAGCAAGGGATAAGTCACCAATACAACAGTTGGAGTCAGAATATATGCTGTATCATAGAACTCCTTTAATGCTTACATACGATTTTGGCTATTGGGTTAATATGTATGTACTTTAAGTTTATTTTCACATTTGTTTGTTTTTTGTTTTTTTGTTTTTTTTTATATATAATCTTTATTTTAAAGTGTTATACAAAAAAGATCAGAAATATACAAAGAAGAAGAAATAAAACATAGAGAAATAACTAAAGTAATCATCATCTTCCGCATCCTTGAAAGACAATATTGTTAACCAGTGAGCAATATCGACTCTATTTTAAACCAATAAACCAATAGGGGCATCCTTTGACCTGGACAATCGATCCCCAAAAGGGAAGTGGCAGGAGGGCCCTGTTAATATCAAACAGTATCCTAATCGACACAGAACTCATTACATATTCGTTAAACCTGTGATGCCAATGACCAGAAATAATAAGGAACCAGATTATTGTCCACTCAGTGTGAACACTGTTCACTATGCTCACACCTGGTTCTATGACCGGATAGACTATGCAACCAAAGGACCATCACCCATTGGGTTCCGGCTCGCCAGTGCTAATTATTTAAATTTAGTGTCAGCCAATTCTAGCAAGGCCATGTCCAAGCTGGATGAGACTGAGAACATCCCAGAAATGTGGTCTTTTCAAGGTGCCCAAGTGAAGTCAAATCTTTACTGGGTACCCCTACAGGTGGGTAAATAGGAACCGCGCGGCAAACAAGTATATTATAAATAGATCTCTGAGGGATCAACATAAATAATAAAAGAAAAAACACTAAACACAACCCATTTGAAAATAAAACAATATGAAATATCACATCAGTGAAATAATAAAGTCCAAATATAAATTCAAAAGATGTCCAATAGAGTGCAATGAAGCTAATAAATCCTTCCAGTGACACCACGTGAAAAAATCCACCACCAGGTAGAATGAATGGTTACCAATGGCAAGCTGTGAAACAGCTTGTAAATAAACCAGGCACACAATTGTATTGACGTCCACAATATGGGGGAGGATGACCAGGATAGCCAGGCAAACCAGGCAGATCAGGGTGGCTCTGTCCAAAGGATCAGTATACAGGCAGCAGGGAGGACCCAAAAAGAATGAAAACACGGCTCTCCATAGCGCAAATCAGTGAGTATGAACAATTTATCAAATAGATTATTGCACTTACGTAAACAGCAGAGTATAAAAGCAAAGGTTAAAAATGCAGCAGCCGGCCGGCCAGCGAACACCTGTTCAAGACGAGATACACAGCAATGACATCAGCGCGTCAACCTTCCGACGTACGTTTCGTCTTAGAAAGACATCGTCTAGATTATTTCACAGATGTGATATTTCATATTGTTTTATTTTCACATGGGTTGTGTTTAGTGTTTTTTCTTTTGATATTTATGTTGATCCCTCAGAGATCTATTTATAATATACTTGTTTGTAGCGCGGTTCCTATTTACCCACTATCTTATTTGATTGTGTATATCCCATAATTTTAGAACTGCTGCTATATATTAATTTTTTGTGTTAGCGCGGTAATTTTTCTTTTCTATTTACCCCTACAGGTGGCCAACCACTCCACATCCATGATCTCCCCCACCTTCCCTACTTATTCCGCCTCACTCGTTATGCGCAAACTTTTCCTATAAATTGGGATTAGGCACCTAGCCGCATTGAACAGGCGGGGGGAGAGCACTACGTTTATATTGTGATAGAGGCATGGGGGAATGTGAAGAAGGAAGTGCCTAAGTAAGTCAGGGATATCCACACCAAGACCATCAGAAGTATGCTTACTTTCCATAGACTAAAAGGGTTTCAGTATAGGACATTCCCACCATATGTGGAGAAGCATTCCTATCTGTCCATAACCCCTGCAGCACAAATCTGAGGCCGAAGGATAGATCCTGGCCAGGGTCACAGGCACCCGATACCACCGTGAAAGTATTTTATAATTATTCTCCTAAGTCTTTGACTCCACTGAGCTTGAGTGTGTTAGGCAATATAGGTGGTTCAATTGTTAATTAGTAAACTCACACTCGAGGTCTCTTCCCCATTCTCTAATGTAAATTGGTTTAGGGCTAGGCTTGACTGCTTCTAGTAATTTGTAAAGCGCAGAAATCATGTGTAGCAGAGGTTCCGGTTCGCCCATAGGCTTTCAAAATCTGTAAGGGTAGTTCCAATCTGCGACTCATGATACTGCAACGTAACAAAGTTAGCAAGCTGGTGGTGTCTCTAGAAATCAAAGGGGAAACTGCCATAGCGTTCCCTAAGAGTGGTAAGTGGAACCAAAGTGTGTCCCTGCACAATGCACGTTAAGCTGTATATGCCGTCCTTCACCAAAGTACCAAGAAAGAACAGCTGCTCACTGGGGGGGGGACCAGGGGAAGCCACCCTCCGGGGCCAATGGCGAGGTTGGGGGGGCCAGGGCAAAGGCCTTGTTCATTCTATCCCAAGCCTTCAGGGTGTGGGCAGTTAATAGGGATACCCACTTCAAAAGGCCCCTGGCCTCCTTTGGAACCCAGGGAGCGTACGCCAGGTTTTGACCCGCAATGACCTTTTCCATCTGCACCCACAGTTTAGAGCTTGTGTGAAACCTCCAGTTGAGAATACACTGTAGTACAATTGCCTGATAGTATTGGGAAATGTTAGGAAGGCCTAGACCCCCAGTACCGCTGCAGTATCGCCACGGCTAGTCGTTGTCTCTTACCTCTCCATACAAACCGAATGAAAAGGCTATGAAGCTCCTTTAAAATCTATGAAGCTCCTTTAAAAGGTAGAGGGACTGGCACCATCTGTGGGAGAAACAGTACACGGGGCAATATTGTAATTTTAATGATGTTTGTGCGGCCCACCCATATAAAAGTCTCCTTATCCCATTATATTTAGTAGAGGGATATAATTTAATATGGCTAGGGTATCTAGGTTGTCTGTGAGGTGTATGCCAAGGTATCGTATGGAGGAAGATGCTCAGGTAAAGAGGAATGACCCCTTTAGGGCGGAGGCCATCTCTGAAGTGACAGTAATGGGCAGAATTTCCGATTTGGTGTGATTAATCTGGAAACTGGAGGCTTGGTTATAGGCTGATAGTTCCTCCAGTAAGTTAGGCAGTGAGACAGTGGGGTTCACAATGTGGAAAAAGACATTGTCCGCATAAGCTGAAAGCTTATGTTCTGTGGGGCCTACAGGGGACCCCTCTGATATTCAGATTTGATCTTATTCTCTGCAACAAGGGCTTCAGTTCACATTTATTTCAATTTTATTTTATTTTAAAATTTTATTTTATTTTTATATAGATATATAATATATTAGTTTAAATAATCTAGTAACTTTATATTTTAAGTTTATCATACCTTCAATTAATTTAGCATTCTAACACTGGTACTAATTTTTTTGGCAGAAGGCATTGGCATATTTAGCCTATGTAAACAAACAAATGGCAACCACCCCAACCCTTTAACTAGCCTTTGCAGCAAGGAGCACATAGAAGGGCAAGGCTATGTTTCTGATGTTTAGCATATGTGCAAGACTGACAGTTTGAAATATGAATCACAACATACAGATTGAAATTATTCAAAGGAGCCAATTAGATTGTGGCTTGCTACTAGTTGTTGGGTCAGTTAAATGAAAATGAACACTTCTTTGGGAACTTGCACTTTGCATGTTGATTTTACAGAATAAACAGGACAGTGTCTCACAAATCCTTGTTTTTCTCAACAACTGCAATCTTCAAAGCACAATAATTTTTCCCGTAACATAACACACACTTGGCTCCATTATCACTTTTTTTCCTTCTCAGCGGGAATACCACAGAAGGCTTAAAACCAGACTACAGCTTCTTGCTCAGCTTCTGTTTGTCATTCTAGGATGTGGAATTTTTTTCAGTGTTGATAATTCAGAACAAAGTTGGAAACTTAGCAGATGTTACACGCAAATTGATGTGAGTTAAAAGCCATCAGTAGCTTATAAGTATTCCTTGCAAATCCCCATCGCCTGTTCCTGCTGCCTGTGGCTGTGCCTTCATTGCCTGCACTATACACATGTAAAATCAGACAGGTTATATCTTTCTGCAATCAGAAAATAAATCTATACTCACTAATACTTGGTTGCCCCCGTGGTTCATCTCTATCTCTTTTACTGGATCAATATTACTCAATATTACCTCTACCAGACACTTGACAGGTTGCTTGCTTGTTCCAGAACCATGTCTATATAGTTAAGCAGGCATAAGGATGGCAAAATTGGCATTGTCCATGTTGTGTTTGTTTTCCTAGAGCCTGTAAGCACCCAAAGTTTGCCAACAAGTCTGTACCCATGTGCTGGGATCATCCCTTCTACACGGAACATTTTCTTGGTTTACTGGTTCCAAATTGGCATAAAATATTATGACCAAATCCTGTTTAATCCTGTCTTCTCTGACCTCCCCTTCTTTTACTGTCCCCAATCCATATCCTAATAGTACAGAGCCTTGGGGCAAGCTGCGCATGCTCAGTTTGGTGTGTATCACTAAAGAGATTTTTTTTTATAGCAGGGTGCATGTGATCAGCACAGGGCCAATCAGCACTGTCCAGATAGAGGGTCAGGGGTCCTGCAGCCTCATAGGACAATCAGGAGAGAATGAAAACTCCTGCTACATGCTTTAACCAGACACTATAAAAGTCACAAGACTGCTCTAACTGCTGATGAGAAAAGGTATTTAGCAGTTTATATTTACTAAAATTATTGCTTTTCTATGTTCTGTGTACTGTGGGAGACCAGATATAGTAAATTCAGGGTCCTGGGTTTAGTAACACTTAAAGCTAGGTTCACACAGCTGACAGTTTTAACCATCTTCTGAAAAGCAATCTACGGCGAACCGCTTTTCAAACACAGTAGAGCAGCAGCTTTCAGGCATTAAGGAGGCAATCCTGCCACCTTCTAAATGTCTATTTTTTCATGCATTTGGTTATTGTTTTTGCCAAACAGTTTGCATATAACAGAAACCATATGCATATGCATAACCTTATGCAGCAACCATGAGCCAAGCACTTGGCTTGTGGTTGCAGAACAGTCCCATTGTCTTCATTGGCCAAGCTTGACAGGCAGTGTCACATCCCAAAAATGGCTAAATTGTAGAAGGTTTCCCAATAGGGGAACTATGAAGGGGACTTTACTGGTACAAACAAAAGACACATGAAATTAAATTATCTCTTGAGAGATTTAAAAGGGAATTTCTGTCATCTGATTGATGAACATCTTAAACTTGGCAACATCACCAAATACTTACGAGACTTCCTTAGGATTGGGGAACCCCTCACCCTCACTTTTTATGCACTTTAAAAGTGCACAAGTGTTTAAATGACCCACCTGGACGACCTATTGTGTCAGGCATTAACAGCCTTACCTAAAATGCTAGTACTGTGGTTGACGACTATCTAAGACCTCATGTTGAGTCCCTACCATCTTACCTAAGGGACACAATGCATATACTTCTGACCCTTGATGGAATTGATGTCCCACCAAGTTGTATCCTAGCATCGATTGATGTTGAGGCTCTCTAATTCTAATATCCCACACCATACTGATATACAGATCATAGAGAGCTTCACTAATGAAAGGGGTATTCAACAATGTGGTTATAATCATTTCATTGTAGACATGTTATAATTTATTCTTAATCACAGTATTTTTTGTTTTCAATGGCTCCCACTACCTCCAGGTGTAGGGGGTTGCGATGGGGACTCTATGTACCCCATAGTATGCCAAACTGTACCTGGGGGATAGGAACATTGGATTTTTCCCTTTGATGATATGTCACGATACCTCCGCCATGTTGAAATATGGCGGAGGTATATTGATGATATTTTTGTCCTATGGTCAGAGTCTGCTGCCCTCTTGCAGGAATTTATCGATAGGCAGGGCCGTCTTTAATGCAGGGCAAAAGGGGCAGCTGCCCTGGGCCCTGTCATTGTTGTGGGGCCCAAAGCAGCTGCCTCATACTTGCCAACTATCCCAGTTTAAATTCCCTTGTCCTTTGAAGTTTTAGTCCTGTGCTGTGTCCCAATATCTCAGTGTAAAGTGCTCATACTAATGCTGCCCAGCTCTGCCTTATTGTTGTGTACAGATGACTCATCTGCAGACCTGTGTTTACATGTAAATAACCGGCATTGATATGTAAATAGTGGCGGCATTCATACGTAAATAGCTGCAGCATTGATATGTAAATAAAGGCGGCATTCATATGTATATCATGCCCCCCTGCAGTGAGGAGATGATGTGCTGTAACCTCTAGCAAGCAATCAGTGAGCAGTAATACTGTACAGTAATCTCTAGCAACCAATTAACAAGCAGAAATCATTTGCTGTAACCTCTAGCAACTAATCAGTGAGCCGTAATGTGTGCTGTAACCTCTAGAAACCAGTCAGTAAGCAGTAATGATATGCTGTAACTGCTGGCAACCAATCGCAATTGGTGCCTGATCTGATACAGTAAACTGATTTTAAGTCTAGCTGCTATTTATTTTATGTCTCAGAGCAGGTGGAGAGTGAAATTGCATGGGGGGGGCAAGAAATTTTTTGCCCAGGGTCCAATCAATATTAAAGACGGCCCTGTCGATAGGCTTAATATTAACACCTTTAATCTGCAATTTACTTTCTCCTTTGGTTCTCAGCAAGTCTATTTTCTCGACTTGCTAATGTACCAAATGTACCAAGGGACCAAATAACTCCCTAGCAATAGCTCTATATCGCAAACTCACAGCGACAAATGCCCTCCTGCATGCACATAGCAATCAACCTAAACACATAATACAAGGGATTCCTATGGGACAATACTAAAGGATCCGTAGAAATTGCATGCAACCCTATGTGTTTGATAGAGAAGCAGGGAACCTACTTTAACGGTTTCTTAAAAGAGGTTATAGCCAGAAAACATTAAAATGGGCCTACCGTAAAGCTAAGGATAGCCCACGCTACATTTTTGGTAGACACTGGCATATCCTCAGTGAGGACGATGTATTGCGTGAATTTGTTGACACAAGACTGAGTATTACCTACAAACGGAACCAATCTATCAAGGATATGGTTACCTCTAAACCAGTAATGGCGAACCTTGGCGCCCCAGATGTTTTGGAACTACATTTCCCATGATGCTCATGCACTCTGCAGTGTAGTTGAGCATCATGAGAAATGTAGTTCCAAAACATCTGGGGTGCCAAGGTTCGCCATCACTGCTCCAGACCCTATGTGGCAGGCGGTAGGAGAGATCCATGCACTAAACTCCCTCTAGGGATTTACCTCTGTGGTGACCGTGAAAATTGAAAGTACATAGCAGACAAGCCCTCTCAAATCTTATCCAACAGCAGAAGATTTTTACCTCAACATTTTGTTTCTTGCCAGACAATCGGCGCGGTATATTTTATGATTTGCTCATCACATGCATTCTACAAGCTGGAAAGACCAAACGCTGACTATGGGAACGAATACATGACCACGTCAGTGATACAAATGGTGGCTCACCACTTCGCTCGACATCATGACTACAATTTTGACGGTTTGAAATTCTTTGCACTCCAGCACATCCATTCTCATCCATGGGGATGTTAATTTGATCAAATTATCCTACAACGTGAATGTAGATGGATATATAACTTAAAGACTAGTAAAAAACCCGGTCTGAATGATAAACTTAGTTTTACACCTTTCTTGCATGCTCAGACGTGTATTAGCAGGTGCCCGTCCTGCCGGGCATAGGCTAAAGCCTATGCGCATGTGCGCAAAAATATACGCACACGTTAGCCATTTATGCTGGCGCCAAATGGCCTATATAAAGACAGGCCATTTGTCTGTTTTACCCTGTGTTCTGATCCTGTGCCTGTATCTGATCCAGTATTTGACCTGGATTTCTGACCACACTGTTGTCTCCAATCCTGACCTTTGACTTACCTTGACACTGATTATTTCTGCCTGTCTGCCTAATTTCCTGCTGCCAAACCCAGCTTGAACTCTGACCATTCTCTGTCTGCTGTTTATGATAGACTGATCCTCCGTGTATGACCCGGCTTGTCTGACTCTGCTCCAGTCTTTCTGCTTCCAGCCTGTGTAGCTCCAGTACTGCTGTCCTGCATCTACAGCTTACCTGTAGGGATGAGCTCGATGTTCAAGTTGAACGTAAGTTTTTTGCCTGTTTGCAGAACAGCAAAAAATATGCGGTGTTCGCAGCAAGTTCGAAAGCGGCTGGAAAACCGTTAAAGTCTATGGGACACAAACATGAAAAATCAAAAGTGCTAATTTTAAAGGCTTATATGCAAGTTATTGTCATAAAAAGTGTATGGGGACCTGGGTCCTGCCCCAGGGGACATGTATCAATGCAAATTTTTTAAAAAAAACTATTTTTTTAATGCTTAAAGTGAAACAAAAAAATTTAAATATTTCTTTAAATATTGTGCCTGGGGGGTGTCTAAAGTATGCTTGTACAGCGGCACATTTTCCCCGTGTTTAGAACTGTAACACAGCAAAATGGCATTTCTAAAGGAAAAATTGTAATGCAAAACTGATCGCGGCTGTAATGAATTGTCAGGTCTCGGCAATATACATAAAAATCATTGAACAAAAAGAGCATGGGATCCCCCCACTCCATTACCAGGCCCTTTGGGTCTGGTATGAATATTATGGGGAACCCCGAACCAAAATTTTTTTTAAAATTGCGTGGGGTCCCTCTAAAATCCATACAAGGCCCTTCGGGTCTGATGTGGAAATTAAGGGGAACCCTGCACCTAAATTTTAAAAAAAATGGCGTATCAGACCCTTATCCGAGCACGCAACCGGGCAGGCTGCTGGAAAAGACGGGGACGAGAGAGGGCCCCCCTCCTGAACCGCACTAGGTCACATGCCCTCAACCTGGGGATGGTGCTTTGGGGTAGCCCCCTAAAGCACCATGTCCCCATGTTGATGGGGACAAGGGCCTCATCACCACAACCCGGTGCTTTTGGGGGTCTGTGGGTGGGGGCTTATCGGAATCTGGAAGCCCCCTTTAACAAGGGGACCCCCAGATCCTAGCCTCCCCCCTGTGTGAATTGGTAACGGGGTACATGTACCCCTAACATTTCACAAAAAAAGAGTCAAAATGGTAAAAAAGACAAGAGACAGCTTGTGACATGTCCTTTATTAAAAAATACAAAAATAAAAATGTCCAACGAAGTAAGTTCACGCCACCCGACGGACCAAAAAAGAAAAAAAAAAGCCGCAACCGATCCGCCTCCATGGGAGGCTCCCGCCGAGTGACGCGTCTTCGCTGTGACAGCTCTTATATAACTGAAGGCGGGGAGACCTGGCGATGTAACCAGGTGACCCCACCCCCTCTGAAGCCACGGGGGCTTACCCATGGCTTCCCCATGGCGTCAGAGGGGGCGGGGCCACCCAGTGACATAAATGGGTGACCCCGCCCCCTCTGACACCACGGGAAAGCCATAGGGAAGCCCCCATTGTGTCAGAGGGGGCGGTGTCACCCAGTTACGTCACTGGGTGGCCCCGCCCTCAGTTATATAAGAGCTGTCATAGCGAAGACGCGTCAGTTGGCGGTAGCCTCCCATGGAGGCGGATCGGTTGCGGCTTTTTTTTTCTTTTTCGGTCCGTCGGGCGGCGTGAACTTACTTCTTGGCACTATTTTATTTTTTTATTTTTTAATAAAGGACTTGTCCCAAGTAGGACAATTCTGCTGCGAACCGAACCGGGGGGGCCACATGGTGACGTCGCTGGGTGACCCGCCCCCTCTGACGCACGGGGACATCCCTATGGCTTCCCCGTAGCGTCAGACGGGGCGGGGTCACCTGGCAACGTTACCATGTGGCCCAGCCCCCTCTGACGTGTGTTCTGCTGCGAACCGAACAGGAGGGTGTTCGGCTCATCCCTACTTGCCTGCATCCGTTGTCCTGTATCCACAACATACCTGCATCCACTGTTCTTCTGCTGCTCAGCAATCCAGTCTGGTCCTGCTACTCATCAGCTGCCATTACCGCTACCAACGGAGGACTTTGCAGGCACTCTTACCTCACCATGCTCTCGTGGCCGCTGTTGCAACTCCAGTGGTCCTTAAGCCGGGGCTGTACGAGAGGTCTCCCTCTACTCCTCAGGCTCTCCCAGATGGTACATAACACTTAATTTATGGTGAAAGCTGTCTTTTGGTTCATTCTTAATTACAGTACAGCCCCCCCCCCTGGACTTTTGTCCTTTCTCAACTCACCCCTTTTTCCTTTTCTCTCCTTTGCTGCCCGCTCCCCCCTTTCCCTCCCCTCTCCTTTTTTTTCTTTTTATGATCTTTTTCTATCAGTGCAGATTTTACTTTATTTGTTTTCATTTTGTGCACCTGTAGACATGTAGGTTGGTTATTGATTTCTGAACTATTATCTTTTGTTTAGATATTGTAACATCCATTTGTATGCACCCTTTATATTTTATTTATATTTTTTATTTTTATTTTGGCACAATGTTGACTCTAGTGCTGGCTCGGTCAACTGTCTCCCATGTCATTTGGTTCCTTAAGGTTGTTGTTTTTGTATTTTTTCATTGGGGTCTGGGTTTGTGGTGTCCCCGGCTTTCTATTTGTTGTTTTTTTGGGGTGGGGGCCATTATGATGCTGTGTGCTGGGAGCATGCACACACCCTCTTTACTTACTTCTGCCCTGCTCGGTTCCAGGATGGACTTGTTTGTATGCATGAATGTCACTTCCAGCCTTTGATTGGAAGTGCGTCATTAGCAAGGGGGAACGCCCAACGCCATTTAAGCTGCGGCTTGTCACCACTTATGTATGCGGCAATTGTGGGGGGGGGAGGCATAGCTGAGCCACTCTATGTGCCTCATATAGCCCCATACCTAGTGTGCTATTCATTAGTGCCATTTTTTAGAATGCAAGCCGTTCTAACAGGACTGTCTGCCGATTTGACTACATGCAGGGGTAAGTGCTGTCATGCACTAAATGCATTTTATACTCTTGTGAGATTGCCATTATTCATCCATTGGTTGGTCTATTTTATTTTCCTTTTATACAGTCAGTGGTTTTTCTTCTTGTGCTTAGCAAATGTGGCTTAAGATCATGCTTCCTATCTTTCTCCTCCATATCATCTTGAGGCATTAGGCTGTTATTGGATTATATCCTCATTAATCATTTGATCTGTGAGCTTTGCTTTTCTTGCCTCTGCTCCCCCAGTTTTCTGATTACTACTTTCAGATTGACTCACAATTTGGTCCCTCCCTTTTTTTTCCCCTCTTACAAATGTAATACATTTTGCTACTATCATGTACTCTTATTTTTCTGGTTATTGTATGAAATGTATTAATGTTTCTGTATAATGTATATCATGTAAAATAATGTATTTTTCATCAGCTGATACATTCTGAATACCAAGTGGATCCTGAGGAAGCCTGATATGGGCGAAACCTGTCGATCCAACTTTTACTTTGTACTCTGTTGGTTTTATGACATACCTGGCACATGTATACAATTAGTTTCTATGTTTTTAGATTAGATTTAGATTGCACTTCCAGATTTTAAATCCCATTTTTTTCTTGCATATTACTTCTGTTAGGCACCCTAAATCCCTTAATCTCAGTTTCTTTTATGTCACAAGCTCCCCACCCAATTTTTCCAGAAACAATATTCAATTAAACATTTTATATATGTTTAATTGTTAATTTTATGATTTCAGAGCTCCATAAAGGTGCCTGGCCTCATGTTTACCGCATGAAATGGTATAATTTTGTGACCCAGACACTAATGGTATAATGGTCTGTGAATATATTTTACTAGGTCCTGTTCAGTCTCATAGAATTCAGCTAATCTGATAGTCATCCTGATAATATCATACATTACATTCATAATTCCTTTAATAAAACTTGTGTGACAAGTAAATCCAGAGTATGCATGGTGAATTAGCAACTGCTGTGTGTGACAAATTCCATAGCTTTCTACTTTAAAAAAAAAAGATTACAACTTTTTAGGGTTGTGGAAATTAAAGATTAATTCCTCGATTAATCGTTAATGTTTTTGATTGATCAAAATTTTTTTGATCGGTGGGGCCGCTTTGGGCCAAGCTGTGGCTGCAGCGCAGCGCTCCGCTCCCTCCTCCTCCACTATATGTCATACACAGTCTGCGGGCATCTCCTTCTGTGTGTCTCCGAGCTGAGTGTGAAAACTTTGGCTGCACTGTGATAAAAGTCCCGCCCTCCTCCTACATCAGCTCGTGTGATAAACGCAGTGTTCTGTCTATCACACAAGCTAATCTAGGAGGAGGGCGGGACTTTTCTCACAGCGCGGCCAAAGTTTTCACACTCAGCTCCGAGACACAGAGCGGGAGATGCCCACAGACTGTGTAATCCAGGCACAGGCACTGACTACAGTGAGACTGCATTATGGGCACGGTGAGACAGTATTATGGGCACAGTGAGGCTGCGATTATGGGCACGGTGAGGCTGCGATTATGGGCACGGTGAGGCTGCGATTATGGGCACGGTGAGGCTGCGATTATGGGCATGGTGAGACTGCATTATGGGAACGGTGAGGCTGCGATTATGGGCATGGTAAGTCTGAAATTATGGGCACAGTGAGACTGCATTACGGGCATGGTGAGGCTGCGATTATGGACACGGCGAGGCTGCGATTATAGGCATGGTGAGACAGCATTATGGGCACGGTGAGGCTGCGATTATGGGCACGGTGAGGCTGTGATTATGGGCACAGGGGGGCTGCGATTATGGGCATGGTGAGGCTGCGATTATGGGCATGGTGAGACTGCATTATGGGAACGGTGAGGCTGCGATTATGGGCATGGTAAGTCTGAGATTATGGGTACGGTAAGGCTGCGATGTTGGGCACAGTAAGGCTGCAATTATGGGCACGGTGAGGCTGCGATTATGGGCACGGTAAGGCTGAGATTATGGGCACGGTGAGGCTGAGTTTATGACGTGTGAAGTCCTAGCCATGCCCGTCTATGTCCGGCTTCGGCCGTTGCCAAAACAACGGTGCTAAATCAGCTAAAAGTAGTTGGATCTGTATGTGCGTTATAATTAATCGAAATTAGCCGACTAATCAATTTAAAAAAAAATCAATTAATCGAACACAAAAATTTTAATCAGTAACAGCCTTACAATTTTTTGTTCAGTACCCTTTCTCCTCAGTCTGGATTTATTCTAAATATGTTGGGTTTTTTTTTCTATTTCTAGTAGGAAATATCCAGACAATAACAGTGTAAAGTGTAAGGTTTGCATAAACTTGTGGTCAATCAGAAACAAGATATCAGAAGATAATAGTGGATTAATGGGAAGGTATTATGGATGGAAGTTACCATGCAATGCTGAGAATCAGGCATGTTTTAACAAGATGTTGTTCAGGTCTCAAAGCTAACAAAGCCCCAGAAAAGACACATGTTGCTGGAGTTTGTTAGTTAAAGGATTAAAAATGGTAGCTATAGTTGTAGAGCAGAGACAAGTCATTAGCTGGATGTAGAGCAATATGCAAAGAGAAAAGTTGGCGCTTGCACCAGCCTTAGTGTGGAACCACTGAAGTGATAAATGCCTGAAACATAGGGGGAACTTTAAACAGAATAATTTAAAATGTAATTAAAAATGAGTGACTATGATAAGTCCATATAGTCCATAGTATCACCTTGAAGGCAGCCCAGTGAAGATGAGAAGCAACTCTTGGAATAGCTGGAGGAGAAAGCTCAAAGGCGCCACTCTAAGTGCAGTATAGCAAAGAGTTTTAATGAGCAGAAAGTGCATACATACTCACAAGAGTAGATTGATATCAGGCATGTCAAATATGGATAGATAAAAACATTCGGGAAGGAAGTCCATCCGTGGCTGTTGTCTGGAGAAGCAGAGCGGGTTGCGCCGGTGGTCAGGATGCTTCCTGGACCTCGACCACGCAGGGAGCCAGGGGATGACGATACTTCTGGGTTGAGCAGTGGACCAATAGGCGATGCGTTTGCGGAGCATGCGCTCCTTCTTCAGGCCTTATGGGGGCCATGTTGGATTAGGGATTATAAGCTCTAGTGCCAAGGCTCCTGGGTCCTAGTGTCCTATGGCTGTTTTGTTTGCCACATATAAACATAATAGGGCCAATATTGAGGAGGAACAGGGGAATTCGCTAAATAAGGGGGGAAGGGGGAACAGAGCGGATTCTACACATAAACGGATCAATGAAGGGAACAATAGAAATAGTCATCGATGGACATTAAAATTGGGTGCGCCGGCACATCTCTAAACATCATGGGAAATCCTCTGTAAGCCTCTGGGTTTGGGTCATAGAGTCTGTCCCTGGTACGTTCCCACTGGCAGAGCGTTTCAAATGCCTCTGCCAGAGGGAAACTTATTGGATATATACCTTGGACTCCCTCAAGCCTGGAGAGGAAATAGAGGTCAACCATCTGATTTGATCAGTTCCCTCGGTTCTTCTCCTTTTTTGGCTCCCAATTCCGCTTCCCCTTCCCACCTTCTAACCTTCTAACCTAACCAATAACTCTCCCCCCCCCCACATTTTCTTCCCCCTACAACCCCCCCTATTCTCCCTCCCTAACATAACATGCATGAGTGTGTACGTGTAAGTGTGTAGATACACACATTTCAGCGTGTATATGAACACTCATATTGGCATAATTGTTTAAGTGATACTATATAGTTGTATACATATGTACAGGTATGTATATTCATGTTGAGATACATACCCATAAAGATATTAACCATGTCTAAACAATTTCTCCATTCAGGATCCCTTTCTATCCCCACCTCCCAGATCATATATCTTACCCCGGACCCTTAAAGTCTTCAACCACATAATTAAGTACACATAGATATAATTAGTCTATAGTCGCACCTTACCATCATCAAAATGTCACCAGGTCTGTTGTGATCTATCCGAAATAAGTGTACAAACAGGAATCATTACTGTTCCCAATCCATCATTGTTTTTTATTTATCTACATTCATTTTAATTTTTATGTTCATTTTCATTTTTATTTTTATTTTTACTTTTATTTTTATTTTCATTTTTATTTTTATTTTTTTCATTTTTATTATTATTTCTAATCATATTCTTATTTTTACTTTCATTTCTATTTTCATTTTAATCTTTTCATTTTTTTCATTTTCTTTATCTTTAATATTATTATTATTCTTATAATGGATACACCCTTATCTTAATATATATCCCCCTTGCTCTTCATACTCATGCACATGCTTGTGTATGTATATACACCACAAGTACAATCCTTTGAATCATCCCATTTTGCTCTACAGTGTTGTTCTTAGAAATGTTCATCTATGCCTGTGTTTTTTTGTTTTCTGTTTTTTGTCCTAATTTGAAATGTTCATTTATTAATTCATTTTTATGCATGCTCCAAATTTTAATGTCCATGGATGACTATTTCTATTGTTCCCTTCATTGATCCAATTTATGTGTAGAATCCGCTCTGTTCCCCCTTCCCCCCCTTATTTAGTGAATTCCCCTGTTCCTCCTTAATATTGGCCCTATTACATTTATATGTGGCAAGCAAAACAGCCATAGGACACTAGGACCCAGAAGCCTTGGCACTAGAGCTTATAAACCCTAATCCAACATGGCCCCCCTTAAGGCCTGAAGAAGGAGCACATGCTCTGCAAACGCATCACTATTGGTCTGCTGCTCAACCCGGAATTATCATCATCCCCTGGCTCCCTGCAAGGTCGAGGTCCAGGAACCGTCGGTGAGCACCAGAGCAACCTGCTCCGCTTCTCCAGACAACAGCCACGGATGGACTTCCTTCCCAGATGTTTTTATCTACCCATATTTGACATGTCTATTATCAATCTACTCTTGTGAGTATGTATGCACTTTCTGCTCATTAAAACTCTTTGCTATACTGCACTTAGAGTGGCGCCTTTGTGCTTTCTCCTCCATGTAGAGCAGTATGACATTCCATGCAGCATGTGGACTGGGATGTGAACTGGGGGTGGTGTAAATCTCATAATGGGGAAGGCTACCTGCTAAATAAGTGTGAATATTCTTTCTCCTTTGGAAGAAGTCTGTGTTTGGAATTCTCATTAACAGACACCAGAGCCTGGAATTATGTTTTGCACAGATGCCAGAGGCTGACGAAATACAGTGCAATAACCCTAGCATGCACTGTACATTCTATAATGAATTAGGTACATTAGAAATACACTGGGCCCAATATTAATTGAAGTGGACCTGCTGAGAGCACAGTATGCAAAACACAGAGCAAGGGCGCTAGAGTTAGTAAAACCATATGCACAACAAGTTTATTTAAATAGCACATTTACATGGTAAAAACTACTGAGAACACTATTGTTTGAATTATGTTATGAAAGTTGAGGTCTGGTTAAACACACAATTTGAACATACAGTATATGCATTAACCATTTTACCTGTCAAAATATGTATGATTCTGTTTGGACACTCTGGTGATTTACACATCCATGCTTCACCAGAACCTCCAACTATACCTTTTAAACGGTATTTTCAATAGGCATACTAGTTTCAGGGCATGAACCAGTTTGTTTAAATTTTTACACATGAGCATGTCAGGGATACGATAAATTTTTTTTAACCCACTCCCTCCTGGCCTATTGTAATATTATGGCTGAGTGGGAGCCCTGTTATCCTGGAAGCTGGTCATATGATGTCCTCCCAGGATTACACCTTGCGTGTGTCCCACTGGACACAGTCAATGACAGATCACTGTACCGGCCCGCTGCCAGTACCATGTGATTGCTGTGGCCAATTACAGCAGATCACGTGACCATTCTACACAATGAAAGGCTTTAATCCATGACTTTTACCAGGGTTTAGGAGCAGCAGAGTTTAGAGGCAGTTAAAGCTCCTCTCTTGAACGCTGAAGAATCACATTCAGTAGGGGAGCTTTTGGGCATATAAAAAAGCTAGGCGTGTTTAGCACTTCAGAGTTTATAAATCTAAATGGCCAATGAAATAAATAAACTCCCAAACACCAAATGCTGCCAAACACTGCCAAAATCACTTAAACTGATTTGATAAAATTCAGCTAAGGTGAGTTTTTAATGCTGATTTCCTCCGTCAGGAGAAACAGCATTAACAATAAACCAGTGCATGAATCCTAAATGTGTTCATTAGAGCTGAGCTTAGGCATCCCCTGAACTCATCTCTAACCTGAAGTCTGGGCTCCCATTTTTTGTACTCCATTGAGCTGCGGGCAGGTCATTCCCCACCCGGCAGCACACATGAGCTGCGGCAGGACAGGGAACAACCAATACCGTAGCTAATCAGAATACAAAAAAGTTAGAGATAAGTTTGGGAGATGCCCAAGCTCATCTCAATTGTATATCTGTATGTGTTGCAGAAATTTTCTAAATATTGTTTTTCTTTCATTTTGCCCTGACATACACTTTGAGGTCTATTAAAAAAAAAAAGAAAAAAGTGTGAGTATCTCAAGCATTTGCTTAGCTGTCACAAATAATCTGGTATATTACCTATATGTACCCTCAAAGTTTCAGGCAGGAAACATGTTATTTACATCTTATCTGATATGTCAGGAAATGCCTGAATGATTAATTTAGTCAGCTAAATAGATCGAATCACAGTGCCTCCAATACAAAATAATTTATAAAATTAATTTAACTGACTTAATTATTTTGATTTAATTTTGCCAAGCAGAGTTCTTTAAAGAAAACATGACAAGATCATTGTAAGTATAGACCAGGGATATGCAATTAGTGGACCTCCAGCTGTTGCAAAACTACAAGTTCCATCATGCCATTGCCTCTGGGTGTCAAACTTGTGGTTGTCAGAGTCTTGCTATGCCTCATGGGACTTGTAGTTCTGCAACAGCTGGAGGTGTGCTAATTGCATATCCCTGGTATAGACTGAAGTTATCAAAAATAAATGAATATTTATTACAATAAGTCACCTACACACTATCAGGAACCATGAATCAGACAGAGACAGAAGTAAAGTTAAATCACACTTGTTTATTAATAATAATAATAATGTAAACAAAGTAAGCGTAGTCAAAACAAGCCAGAGTTCAGTAACCGGATCGGGTAGTCAGCCAAACAAATGTCAGAGAGCCAGAGATAAACGTAGTAGTACAGCAAGCAGGATCAGGAGCCAGAAGGAATGTCAGCCGAGCAAGTCTTCAACAGGAACGCAGGAGAAAGTCTCTGTGATGTTGACAAAGGCGAAGGCAGAGATCAAGTGAGCTGGACGACTTTAAGTAGGCAGGACTGACGAGCAAAATCAACAACAGCTGGGTAACTGTGGAGAGAGATGGGAGCTGGCAATTAGCCGACAGCTGAGAGGCTAGCTCAGAGAAGGAAGGGCTTAGTCCAGCCCTAACACACACACAATAAATATTCAGCCTGGGATATGCATAGACACTAAGATATTTGCATAAAAGTTCTAAAAATTGTCTATAACAGCAGAGTATAGATAGCAAATTAAATGCAATAATTGATTCCTCCTCATAGACAACATAACCAAAGATAATTACCTAGTAGACAATTTGCGGTTTATCGAATTTGGCTGTTATTCTCCTACAGAAAGAATAAGTGTTGAGATATGTAAAATTGGGCACCAATATGGCCCAAGAAAAGAAAAAAATAATAACAAAATAAAAAAAAATGACCTGACTTTAGTGGTTATATTATCGTGGGAGAAAGACTAAGATACAACAAGGATTATTGTAATTGGCCTATTAATTTAAGCAAGCAAAATCACCAGAAATGATAATATATTGTAATTACCCTCCAAGTATCAGGTAGGCTTTAAGGTGCCTAATGACCAGACCCAAAGATAGCTGCCCATTAATGGGTGGAGTTTGTCTTTCCCAAAATGGTATCTAGCTATGCTGGAGTTGTGTGCCCTATGATGTAATGATGTGATCTCTAGATGATGGGTGTCTGTCCTGATGAGGTGATCTCTAGATGATGTGAGTGTGCAGATGATGAGTTTTTTTTTAGATGATGTGTCCCTTCCTATCTACCTACCTTGTCATCTATTCAGTTGCAAGCAATACATTAAAAAACCCCACCCACAAGGTGTAATCTTCCTTTTCATTGTGTCATGGTTATGCAGTGATCTTTCTCTGTCTGCTTACCTCTGCTCATGTGTTCAGACTAAGAGGCCAGCCACTCTCACCTGGCTGCTTTTTATAACCTCTCCTCTAAGCATGGCTCCACCCCAGGCCCTATCAGTGAACCCTATATTAACTTGTGCACTGCAAGCCATCGGTGCTGATCAACCATTGTGTATTCATTGTGTGTTTGGCTTCCTGTTTCCTGCTTGCCGTGTGCTCTTCATTTGTCTCTGTTACCGACCTTGGCTTGTTCCCGACTATTTCTGTCTGCTCGTGACCCTGACCTTTTGGCGTGTCCATGATTATCCCTGTTTGCCTGTGACCCTGAACCTTTGGCGTGTATTTGCCCTGGCCTCTGCCTTATCCCTTTACTATCCTTGTTGTTCTAGCCTGCTGCTTCCTTCTCCTGTAGTCTACCGTGAGCGTGAGCTGTGAGACCCTAGGGGCCGCGACCTGGAGCCAGAGTGCAGCACAGTCCATCCTCACCACTAGAGGCTCTGGTGAACACCTGCTGGCTCTTAGACTCCACGCCCTGGGGAATCTATGCTCAAGCTCCCACTGGGATCTGTGTTAGTGATCCAGTAGACCTGCTTCCTCAACCTCCCTGGGTACTATCCGCAGCAGTCAGTCCTAGGGCCCACTATCTTAGCGGTGCACTTCCGACTCTGACAGTTTGATCAGCCATGGACCTGGCTGACGTGCCGCTTCCTGCAGATGATCTATTACAGGGCTTAGTCCCCAGACTTCAGACCCAGGAATCGCATCAGACCCAGGTGATGCGATTCCTTCAGGATTTGGCCTCCCGTTTTGAACAGGTTCAGGCCTCATTAGCATCCCCGGTTCAACAACCTCAACCACTATCTGCTGCTGCACCTATCGCACCAGTCGCAGTCACACATTCATTACAACTGCCAGCTCTGGGCCACTTCTCTGGGGACTCCAAGGCCTGCAGGGGGTTCCTTAGCCAGTGCACAATTCATTTTGAACTCCAGCCCCAAAACTTCCTGTCCGATCAGGCCAAGGTAGCCTATATTATATCCCTCCTGTCTGGCGAGGTGTTAGCCTGGGCTGCTCCTCTGTGGGAACTGAATGATCCAGTGGTTTCTAGCCTGTCTGATTTCTTGAAACTTTTTCGGAATATCTTCGAGGAACCGGGTCATGTCTCCTCAGCGGCCAGCACTCTTTTACGTCTCCGTCAAGAGTCTGGGACAGTATGCTCTTCAGTTCCGTATCCTCACAGCTGAATTGAGCTGGAATAATGAGGACCTAGTTGCAACCTTTTTACATGGCCTTTCTGATAGAGTGAAGGATGAATTAGCAGGAAGATCCCTCCCTGCTGATCTGAATGGTGTCATCACCTTGTGTAACCAGATCGATATTCGCTCTCAGGAGAGGGCCCTGGAAAAAAGACGCCAGCACTCCCCGTTCTTTAGGCAGCCTGAGCTCCCTATCCCTTCTCTTCGATCTGAGGAGCACCCCCTACCTGCTGAGAAACCTATGCAGCTGGGCCAGACCAAGTTATCTCCCGAAGAATGCGCTAGGTGCAGAACTCTGGGCCTGTGCCTCTACTGTGGGGTCAAAGGTCATTTTCGTGACACTTGTTCTCTTCATCCAGACAAACGCTCGGGGCTAATACATCTGGAAGGTGTTAGAGTATTAGACCCTGAGATATCACCTTCACCTTCTCGTCTTCTCCTTTCTGTATTCCTTCATGTCGACGCTTCCTTGTCATTGGTGGTCTTGGCGATTGATGGCACTGTTCTCCTAGGGAGCCCTATCCGCTTCCAGACCCTCCCTGTTAAGATGTCGGTAGGGACACTCCACCAGGTGTGGATACCCTTCCTTGTCCTACCTAAGGCTTCATCTCCTATCATATTAGGTCTTCCTTGGTTACGGGGGGAACCGAATGATCAGCTGAATGGAGGTGGAGCTGGAAGAGGTCTCCCGTGTGTGACTGGTGACACAGACTGCCGCCCGCTGCCTGACATGTGGAGGGAGCTGGAAAGAAGTGCCCCAAGGTAACAACTTGTCAGGTGGTGGGGGAAGCACTGGGGGTGAAGGCTTCCAGTCAGACCTTTTCATTGGTGTGTGACCCCCTCCACTTGGCTGCACCCGTCCTCCTTTCCACCTGGCTCCATCCCTCCACCTTGCCTCATTCCTCCACCTTGCTCCATCCCATCACCTGGCTCCATCCCTCCCTCCCTCCCTCCACCTTGCTCCATCCCTTCACCTTGCTATATCCCTCCACCTTGCTCCATCCCTCCACCTTGCTCCATCCCTCCACCTGGCTCCATCCCTCCACCTGGCTCTATCCCTCCACCTTGCTCCATCCCTTCATCTGGCTCCATCCCTCCAGCTGGCTCCATCCCTCCACCTGGCTCCATCCCTCCACCTGGCTCCATCCCTTCACCTTGCTCCATCCCTCCACCTTGCTCCATCCTTCCACCATCCTTCCACCTTGCTCCATCCCTCCACCTTGCTCCATCCCTTCACCTTGCTCCATCCCTTCACCTTGCAACATCCATTCACCTTGCTCCATCCCTCCACCTTGCCTCATCCCTCCACCTTGCTCCATCCCATCACCTGGCTCCATCCCTCCCTCCACCTTGCTCTATCCCTCCACCTTGCTCCATCCCCCACCTTGCTCCATCCCCCACCTTGCTCCATCCCTCCATCTTGCTCCATCCCTCCATCTGGCTCCATCCTTCCACCTGGCTCCATCCCTTCACCTTGCTCCATATCTTCACCTTGCTCCATCACTCCACCTTGCTCCGTCCCTCCACCTGGCTCCATCCCTCCACCATCCCTCCACCTTGCTCCATCCCTCTACCTTGTTCCATCCCTCCACCTTGCTCCATCCCTTCACCTTGCTCCATCCCTCCACCTTGCTCCATCCCTCCACCTAGCTGCATCCCTCCACCTGGCTCCATCCCTTCACCTTGCTCCATCCCTTTCCTGGCTACCCCCTCTCCTGTCCACTTTGCAATATCCTCCCTCCACCTGGCTGCACCTCCCCTCTCGTGTCCACCTGACTCCACCTTGCTGCACCCCCCTCCTGTCCACCTGGCTTCATCCCTCCACCTGGCTGCACTCCCCTGTCCACCTGGATATATCCTCCCTCCACCTGGCTGTACCCCCCTCCTGTCCACCTGGCTCCATCCCTCCACCTGGCTGCACCCCCTCTCCTGTCCACCTGGCTATATCCTCCCTCCACCTGGCTGCACCCCCTCCCTTGTCCACCTGGCTGCACCCCCTCTCCTGTCCACCTGGCTCCATCCTTCCCCCACCTGGTTGCACCCCCCTCTCCTGTCCACCTGACTCCATCCCTCCACCTGACTGTACCCCCTCTTCTGTCCACCTGGCTATATCCTCCCTCCACCTGGCTGCACCCCCTCCCCTGTCCACCTGGCTATATCCTCCCTCCACCTGGCTGCACCCCCTCTCCTGTCCACCTGGCTGCACCCACTCCCCTGTCCACCTGGCTATATCCTACCTCCACCTGGTTGCACCCCCTCTCCTGTCCACCTGGCTGCACCCTATCTCCTGTCCACCTGGCTCCATCCTTCCCCCACCTGGTTGCACCCCCTCTCCTGTCCATCTGACTCCATCCCTCCAACTGGCTGAACCCCCTCTCCTGTCCACCTGGACCAGTTCTGGTGCTAAAGTTATTGAATTAATTTAGAATTTTTTTTGCGGGGGGGTGCAAGTAGTTGGTCTTGCCTAGGGTGCAAAATAGTCTAGCACTGGCCCTGCTCATATATTTAACTCAGGTGCTGTTCATTTCTTCAGATCATCCTTGAGATGGTTCTACACCTTCATTTGAGTCCAGCTGTGTTTGATTATACTGATTTGACTTGATTAGGAAAGCCACACACCTGTCTATATAAGACCTTACAGCTCACAGTGCATGTCAGAGCAAATGAGAATCATGAGGTCAAAGGAACTGCCCGAAGAGCTCAGAGACAGAATTGTGGCAAGGCACAGATCTGGCCAAGTTTACAAAAAAATTCTGCTGCACTTAAGGTTCCTAAGAGCACAGTGGCCTCCATAATCCTTAAATGGAAGACGTTTGGGATGACCAGAACCCTTCCTAGAGCTGGCCGTCCGGCCAAACTGAGCTATTGGGGGAGAAGAGCCTTGGTGAGAGAGGTAAAGAAGAACCCAAAGATCACTGTGGCTGAGCTCCAGAGATGCAGTCGGGAGATGGGAGAAAGTTGTAGAAAGTCAACCATCACTGCAGCCCTCCACCAGTCGGGGCTTTATGGCAGAGTGGCCCGAAGGAAGCCTCTCCTCGGCTCAGATGTTGGTTCCCAGGTTGAGGAAGGGAGTGATGTGAGTCTAGAGAGAGGGGGTGCCCAAGAAGGACAAGAAACTGGCAGTCATGTTCCCCCAGCTGCAGCATACCGTCAAGTTTGCTCCAGTAATGAGCAGGGAGGGGATGATGAGGTCACTGATTGTAATTGGATGCCTGAGAGAAGAGAGGAGGCGGAGGAGGAGGCACAACTCCAACGAGGCAGGATGTTATCTAGGAGGCAGCTTAAGAGAAGCCATTCTATTGCATCACACCGCAGAGCTCCGCAAGTGCAGGGCGCTGCTGACTCTCCGCTAACTTTTAAAAGTTCCTTGGTGTGGGCCTTTTTCGACACATGTGCAGCAGATCGCACTGTTGCTGTTTTCAACCCATGTCTGAAGTGGATCAAGCATGGCCAGAACAGCAGCCGCTTGGGCACCACATGCTTGACCAGACATATCTCCTTGCTCCTCATCTGGGATCTCCAACCCTACTATACCTCCAGGCCTCTCAAAAACCTGCACTGAGAGGAATAAAGGTATAGCAATAGGTGTCCCAAGTTCTTGCAGCCAATCTGCTAGCAGTACACCTCCATCTGATTTTAGCAGGCAAATTTCCCTACCCCAGTTACTGAACAGTAAAAAGAAATTTGGTCCCAGCCATCCACATGCTCAGCATCTAAATGCTAGCTTGGACAAATTGCTAGCACTGCAACTGCTGCTTTTTCAGCTGATAGACTCTGCCCTCTCTCGTGAATTTGTGGAATGTACTGCACCTCAGTGGCAGGTTCCAAAACCCCATTTCTTTTCACAGAAGGCCATTCCAGCTCTCTACTGGCATGTGGAAGGCAATGTTTTGGCCTTCATTGGACAGGGCGGTCAGCAGTAAGGTTCATATTACCACTGACTCATGGTCAAGCAGACATGGGCAGGGACGTTACCTTTCCTTCATGGCGCACTGGGTAACTCTGCTGGCAGCTGGGAAGGATGCAGGACAGGGTTCAGTGTTGTTGGAGCTCGTTCCGCCACCACGCCTCCAAAATGCTAGTGATGATTCTGCCACGGCTCTCTTCTCCACCCCCTCCTCTTCTTCTTCCTCTATGGCCTCTTCTGCAGATTTGTCCTCTGAACCAGCGGTGCTCCATAAGCGTTCAAGGGGCTACCCAAGCAGTCAGGCAAAAAGACCGTGTGGTGCTTGAGTTGGTCTGCCTAGGGGACAGGAGCCACACTGGGGCAAAGATTCTGTCAGCTCTGCAGGGGCAGGCTCAGAGGTTGTTGACGCCATGCCAGCTGCAGCTAGGAATGGTTGTATGCGACAATGGCACCAACCTTCTCTCCGCCCTCTGACAGGGACACTTGACCCATGTTCCATGTTTGGCACACGTCCTGACTTTGGTGGTGCAGCGGTTCTTGAGCAGGTACCCAGGCTTACAGAATCTCCTGAGGCAGGCCAGAAAAGTCTATGGTCATACAATGCCAGTGCTTGGCTGGCTGATATTCAAAGGGAATGCAACATGCCCACCAACCCCCTCATTTGTGACATGCCCAACAGGTGTACCTCAATGTTGGCAATGCTGCAGTGGCTGCACACACAGCAGAGGGCCATCAATGAGTACCTGTTCGAGTGTGGAACCAGGACAGGGTCAGGGGGAGCTTGGCTTATTTTTGCCACGACAATGGCTACTGATCAAGGATGCATGCACTGTCCTGTCACCATTTGAGGAGGCCACAAGGATGGTGAGCAGGGACAATGCATGCATCAGTGACACTGTCCCTCTAGTCTTCCTGTTGGAGCACAAGCTTTGTGGAATCATGGACAGGGTACTTGAGGCAGAACAACGGGAGGAAGAGGAGGACTTCCTTACCTCTCAAGGCCCCCTTTATCCAGATAGCATTCCTGTGGGCCCGCCAAACACACAGGAAGAAGAGGAGGAAGAGGAGGAGGATTGTATCAGCATGGATGTAGAGGATAACACTGAGCAGCAGTCTTCAAGGGATGTTTTTCAGTCCCCAGAAACCCAAGGATTTGTACGTGACTGGGAGGAGGTAGTTACGGAACATGTGATCCTTAGTGACCAGAGGACTCAGAATCAAATGCCTCTGCAAACTTATGCTGCATGGCCTCCCTGATTCTGGGAAGCCTGCAAAAGGACCCTAGGATTTGTGGAATCAAGGAGAGGGATCATTACTGGCTGGCAACCCTTCTTGATCCACATTACAAGGGTAAGGTTGCAGAACTCATCCTGCCTTCGCAGAGGGAGCAGAGGATGAAACATCTTCAGGAGACCTTGAAGAAAGGTTTGTGCAACGCATTTCCAGACCCTGAGAGGTTACAATTTCTTGGTGCTGTACGTGTTGCTGAGGCTTTGTTCAGTCAGAGGAAGAGCGGTGGAGAAGGTGGCTGGCTGACCAATGCCTTTAAACAAAT
The DNA here is from genome assembly GCA_037952925.1 of Lithobates clamitans. Lineage (NCBI taxonomy): Eukaryota > Metazoa > Chordata > Amphibia > Anura > Ranidae > Lithobates > Lithobates clamitans. The sequence continues at coordinate 7,229,256 of JBBGZY010000723.1, forward strand.
TTTCAGTCCTCAGCACCAAGGTCTGATCGGTTCAAGCAACCATTGCCAGCGTCTGCATTACATGGTGCAGGAATATCTAGGGGCAAGAGCAGACTTGGAGACCTTTCCAACAGAGCATCCACTGGGTTACTGGGTCTTGAGGATGGATCACTGGCCAGAACTTGCTCAATATGCAAGTGAGCTACTGACCTGTCCTGCATCCAGTGTGCTTTCTGAACGCACAGGAGGAAATTTAAATTTTGGACCTTGGACCTAAATATACACCCAACAAAGAATTGGACAAATTTGAGACATATATAGACTTGCAAAAATTTATCAGAAAATTGAATATGAAAAAATCCCTCACATTGTAAAAGGGGGAACAAGCAAAAACTGAAAAAACAGAGTTCAAACATATCACGTTAAGAAACAGATCAATATTTAACCCAAAAACCCCACACACTGATATTCTAGAAGTTTTCAAGAAAATGGTGGAGGAAGATATTAAGAATCGAGAAGGACCAGAGAAGGTAATACCTGGACGACAATTAGGAAAATGGTAAAGAAAAAAGGGGTGATTATACCCCCAGCAGACAAAAGAGGGGGTCTGGCAATCCTTAACAAGAAGGATTACGAAGCAGAAATGGAAAATCTACTAAAGGTGGAAGGCACAAACAAAAAACTCAAGATAGATCCAAAAAAGGAGTATGAGAAAAAACTTAAAATATCTTTAGGGAAAGGAAAGGATAGAGGAATCCTAAATACAAAAAGAAGCAAGATACCTAGCACCAGAGGTAGCAAAAACGCCTGTAATCTATTACGCCCCCAAAATTCATAGGAATCAAGAGAAACCCTTGGGAGACCTATTATTAGCAGTATAGACTCACTATTCTCAAGGTTAGGAGAATATCTGGACCAGTACCTGCAACCACTTGTACCAGAAGGGAGATCATATTTAAAAGACAGCATAAAAACATACTGACATGAAACAAGAACAAATAAATTATATTTTGGAAGGTCTGGAGATGGCTATGAGTAGTAATTATTTTTGGTACAAAGGAAGCCACTAAGTACAAACAAAATGAGTAGCCATGGGAGCCAAATATGCACCACATGTGACAAATATATTTATGAACAGATGGGAAGAAGAACAAGTCTACAGTGTAGAAAGGCCAAACTTAAAATTAAACCGTAGATATATTGATGCTATTTTAATAATATGGAAAGGTACCAGAAATCATTACAAGAATTTTTTGACGAAATCAACCAGAATATATACGGGATCACTTTTTTTGGTAACTGGAGTAAATACAGCACAGACTACCTGGATCTACAAATTTAAAAAGAAATTGGAAAACTGCATACCAGAACATACGCCAAACAAACAGATCAAAACGGGTACATACCCACAAGAAGTTGCCACCACTCAAAATGGATAGGAAATATACCCAAGTGGCAATTCATGAGGATATATAGAAATCGCAGTGACCAAAAGGACTATGAAAATCAAGCCAAAATATTAATGCAAAGATTTGTTGAAAAAAGGTTATAAAAGAGGAAAATTGGAAACAATTAGTAATCAAGTAAAAACCATGGACAGGGAAACTATGCTAAACAGTAAGAGGAAATAGAAAAATAGTAAAAACATGGAAACAGCCTTCCTCACAGGTTTCAACAGACAATGTAAAAAACTAAAGAAAGTTGTAAAAAAGCACTGGCCAATTTTAAAATCAGATAATACATTAAAAACACTTCTCCCATCACAACCCACCTTTATCTATAGAAGAGCACCCACCCTAAGAAATAAACTTGTTCATAATGCACTAGACGTTCCAAAACAAATCAGGGTATTTCCCAACTTGAAAGGCTTCTTCAAATACAATAAATGTCTACCATGTAGGGTGAGCCAATGAACAAGTAAGAAGAAAGAATCCTTTAGATCTATATCCACGGGAAAAGAATATAAAAATAAAAAATTAATTACATGCAATAGTACACATGTGACATATGTCCTGGAATATCCATGTCGGCTACAGTATGTTGGGAGAACAACTAAGCCATTATAAGTCAGAAATCGGGAACACATTTGCAACATCAAAAATGGATTTACGAAACATAGTGTGTCAAGACATTTTAGAAAATACCACCAAAAAGACCCATGGGGCATGACCTTCTATTGTATAGATAAAATCACAGGGCACTGGAGAGGTGACAACAAAAAGAAAAAATAATTTCACAGAATGAAACAAGATGAATATTTCTGTTAAACACCCTCCAACCAGAAGGCATGAATATAGATATATACTTAACTAGTTTTATTACAAATTTTCAAAAGAACCCTCTGAAATATCTTATAAGCCACCAGCATTTATCCAAACCAGGGTATTAACACCAAAACACTATATTATCTCTTATTCTAACTAAAAACATTTTTTCATCAATGTCACTTTATATATCTATATCTATATCTATATCTATAAATATATATATATATATATATATATATATATATATATATATATATATATATATATATATATATATATATAGATAGATATAGATATAGATAGATATAGATATAGATATATATATATCTATATCTATATATATATAGATATAGATATATATCTATATATAGATATACAGTGCTGTGAAAAAGTATTTGCCCCCTTCCTGATTCAGATCATCAAACAAGTTTTAATATTACACAAAGATAACCCGAGTAAATCCAAGATGCAGTTTTTAAATTATTATTTCATTTATTAACCACTTGCCGACCGCCTCCTGTAGATATACGTCGGTAGAATGGCACGGCTGCGCAATGTAACGTACCCGTATGTTACTTTGAATTTGCCACCATGCGCGCGCGCGCCTGCTGCGAGCTTCGTGAGTCTGGTCGGGGGTCCCGCGGTCGCCTCACGGAGAGGACGAATGGGGAGATGCTGAAAAAAAAAAATGGCCTAGGGGTCCCCCTCAAAATCCATACCAGACCCTTCAGGTCTGGTACCTGGACGACTTACCATAATTGATGGAACCATTAATTCTGAGCTCTACCAGAAAATCCTGAAGGTGAATGTCCGGCCATCAGTTCGTGACCTCAAGCTCAAGTGCACTTGGGTTATGCAGCAGGACAATGATCTGAAACAGAACAGCCGTGCGCCATCACTGGCCCTGCAATCATCTGGGACTGGTCACGTGTCCCGGAGGATTGACAAGAGGGATTGTGGAGAGGCGATCTCCCTTCCTGCGCCGTGGGAAGTGATGTCAGGAGCCCAGGCACCGAAGGAGGCAGACTAAGAGGGACCCCCTAGCAACAGGCATTTAGAGGTGAGGTAAAAAAAAAATTTTCTCCAAATGTTTTTTTTTTATTTTTTTTAAGAACACTGTTTTTTTTTGGGGGGGTGGAACTCTACTTTAATAAATGAAACCATCATTTAAAAATTGCATTTTGTACTTACTCGGGTTATCTTTGTGTAATAATAAAATTAGTTTTTATGATCTTAGTCATTTAAGAGTGACAAATATGCAAAAAAAAAAAAATCAGATGGGGCCAAATACTTTTTCACAGCATTGTGTATATATATACAGCATTGTGTATATATATACACACATATACATATACAATTTCTAACCAATTTTTATGAACTATGTATGTAATTGTATGTATTTTTATGTATTTTATGATTTTCTGTGATATATTTTATGTTATTAGTATATATAACTTCCGGTGTCCTCTATGTGTTCTTTTGCATAGAATTCTATGCGCTCTGACACAGCCGTTAAATCTTCTTTCCCCCCAATTTTATGCTATTTCGCATCCTTCTTCTTTATGCTGCCAAAATAACAATTGTTTTTGTCCAGCTGGCAGACGCAGCCATATATGGAGTGAAAATAACAATTAAAACAATAGCTATAGCAATAGCTATAACAATAACCTAAGTGGCCTAACCAAACATGGCCATTGACGGAGTATATTGCCACTCTTTTTTGCCCGCATAGTAGCATTAAGTAAGGACATTGTCTACAACAAAATGGCTGCTAATGAAACTGTATTGGGTTACTTGGCTACCACAGAGTATATATTTCTGGAAGTGTAGGAAGATGGCACTGCTCCCAAGGACATCTTGATGATGAAACGCGTAGGGAGGAGCCATAGCATAATTTCATCACTTCCTGTTTGTTCCGTGGAATGCATGGGAATCACAGACTTCCATTTCTTACTGCCAACTCATTTTAAAGTAAATGCAAGTGTATATCTATATGTCTATTACAAAATAAATCGGTATTGCACTACGTAGTGTCATTTCTCTTTGCATATACAGTGTACTATGGAGGTAAAGAGGCCAATGAAGAACATTACCAGCGGAGGTATGTGTTCCATTATACAGCAGTGTGGCTGTGAAGGCGCAATACCCCCTAGAGGGGAGAGCCCTCTGGTGAGTGCATTAACATAGGAGAGCACAGAGTGAAGCACTTGCACTGACTTGCACTAATATATTTATAGAAAGCACAGAGAAAAAAGGCACAAGTCACTTTTTTCCAGACCGACCGTTTATCAACTTTAGGACTTAAACACGATAATAGGACTTATTTTCACAATTTGTCACTTTACTGCACTTTGGATTTAATTTAAAAAAATATTTTTGATATAAGGTTCATACTCTGAAGACTGTTGATTAATTATCATACCTGCTACTTTATTCATACATTATTTTTTATGGATGATACATGATTTATATATGTTAATTTTGTAAGGATTTTTGAGTAGCATTAGCACTTGTCACTTTATTTGGATGGAATGATTTTACACATATTCACAAAGTTTACAGAAGCTTTTCAATTGCATATCAAGTGAATATAAGCAATAGCACCTAAATAAGAATACACTTGTAACAGAGCAGCTGTGTTTGTCTTTCTCAAAGCTGAGACAATGGTGAGTCACTGGATAACCAGGATGTTAATTGTTTGGTCCACACGTTACACAATGCAGTAGACTTCTCCCTAGACAAGGACTTCTTTTTCTTGTCCATCTGGTCAAAAAAGGTTTGTTGGTTTGTCAAGATAACCCAGTCTAATGCCCCGTACACACGGTCGGACTTTGTTCGGACATTCCGACAACAAAATCCTAGGATTTTTTCCGACGGATGTTGGCTCAAACTTGTCTTGCATACACACGGTCACACAAAGTTGTCGGAAAATCCAATCGTTCTAAACGCGGTGACGTAAAACACGTACGTCGGGACTATAAACGGGGCAGTGGCCAATAGCTTTCATCTCTTTATTTATTCTGAGCATGCGTGGCACTTTGTCCGTCGGATTTGTGTACACACGATCGGAATTTCCGACAATGGATTTTGTTGTCGGAAAATTTTATAGCCTGCTCTCAAACTTTGTGTGTCGGAAAATCCAATGGAAAATGTGTGATGGAGCCTACACACGGTCGGAATTTCTGACAACAAGGTCCTATCACACATTTTCCGTCGGAAAATCCGACCGTGTGTACGGGGCATTAGCCTGGGTTCACACTTAATATGGATGCGGCTCACAGCAGGGGGGGCCCTTTTCTCTGTTCCAGGCCCGAATTCGGACCTGAAACAGAGCCAAAGACACACAGGACCCCTGTGCAATCTGCTCCGCAGCCACCCTGGAGATGTGTGAGCCGGCTCCATTGAGAGCCGGTCACAGTCTTCTGTCATGCGAATTGGATGCAGGGAAACTTGCATCCAATTCGAAAAATGCGAATCCAGCCCAATGGAAATCAAAAAGATCCTTCTGAATTTCAGATGTGTATAGCTAACGGAAACTCTATTGTCCAGAGAATGTGTTCTGTAAGCAAGCTTGTTTATAGACTGAATTGGTTCAGTTTCTGCCCATTGGTATATTTAAAATTAAGCTGACACTGTCTCTTGACCTGTTTGAAATCTGTTAAACGTTGATAGGGCCATGTCTCTATCTTGGTTAGAAATCTCCTATAGACCAAAATTTGAAATGATGAAATATATATAACAGTTCTGACAGATAGCACGTGTGAGTAAATTCCCAGGAACAAATAGAAAGTGTACACGTGACCTAAGAAAAAGAGATTTATTGTTTGTTATTTGCTTTTTTTACCCAGCATAAGCTGCAGCTTGCTGAAGTGTTCTGAAATTAAAAATTCTCTCAGAATAAACAAATTCTATGCAATTTTTCTGCAGTTTGCGATACCTGCACAATACCGCAATGCCTTTTTTGCAGCCCTTCTTCTCTTTTCTGGGATTGTGTTACAATGGGGTGGATTTACTCAAGGCAAATAGACTGTGCGGTGTGCAAGGGCATTTACTCCTGAGCTTAGTAAATGATGTGAAGCTCCACTCACATGCAAGGAAAATGAAAAACAAAAAAACAAAACAGCATTTGTGTTGGCACATGATTGGATAATGGAAGTCAGCAGAGCTTACCCTCACTTACTAATCTCTGGAGAAAATGCCCTTGCATGGTGCACAGTCTATTTGCCTTTAGTAAATCAAGCCTAATATGTCATTGTAATGACAAGGATAAAAGGATGTATACCCAATGACTGACAGGTGTGAACAATTGTGTAAAGAGTAATCACACTCGAACTAATGAAAAAAAAACACATATCACTAGCAATAATGTTAGCCCTTATCAGTCCCTGGGGAGTGCTGTTATATGTTACCTACATAGGCCCAGTAATATGATTATTTCATATATACCCTTTAATTGAATTTCACGTTGTCTTGTAGAGATTAGAGAAACATATAGCTGTTGTCCAATGGTTATGGACATTGTCTAATTTGTGTCCACTGATACCTGGATAAAAATATGATCTATTGTATAATTATTTTAATCATATTTATTGGAAGTTTCACCTTTTATACAATTCTCATTTATTTTTGTATATTGAATGGGAAAGGTGACATTGACTCAGTAACAATGGGGAACATCTTACATTTTTAATAATTCTTTCTTCTGTAAAACATATCCTTTATCTTTATATGCCGATCTTTACATTATTCCCCTGATGTAAAATCTTGTTCTAGAATGGAATTCCTATTTTATGAACTCTATAATGGGTATATCATGTTCCATTCTCCATTCCTGGAGCCTTATATAACCTCTACATGCTCTTTCTTCATTAATAAAAGATTTAGCTAGACCAAAATATTGACAGTAAGCAGTATTTTGCTCTCTGTAAAAATGTATTAAAGCTGAACTCCAGGAATGGTTTGCATTGCATACTTATATTGGCCCAGCTTGACATAATGTAAGTATGCATATCCTGTACTTGATGGGCGGATGAGTAAGCTGGAAATCACTGTAGTAGCCAGCGCTACTACCTGCAGTAATGGGCCAAATCTTACAGGTCTTGCTCATGTTCTATGCAAGCAACTTCCCTCCTGCACCCTGGCCACAGGGGGTCACTCACTTGGCAACTCTGCCATTCACAAAATACCTTTCAATAAATACAGGGAGATCTCTGGTAGAATGAGGTGCACAGGTAGGGGCGGTGAAGTCATAATCTGCACCTCATCCAATCAAAGAATGCCTTGCATTTAATTAAAAAAAATAATAATGGTCCTTAGCAGTCCAATCCCTGTACTTTTTGCAGAATATCAGTCCGTTCCTGATGGTTTTCCTGGAGAGAAGTGGCCTCTTTGCTGCCCTTCTTGACAGCAGGCCATCCTCCAAAAGTCTCTGCCTCACTGTGCATGCAGATGCACTCACACCTGTCTGCTGCCATTCCTGAGCAAGCTCTGCACTGCTGGTGCCCCGTTCCCACAGCTCAATCAACTGTAGAAGGCGGTCCTGGCACTTGCCGGACTTTCTTTGCCGCCTAAAGCCTTCTTTACAAATGCAGTGGAAATTTTTTTTATTGGATTAAGTTAATTTGAGTAGCAACGAGAGACTTTGCAGTTAATTGAAATTCATCTGATCGCTCTTCATAATATTCTGGAGTATATGCAGATTGCCATCATAAAAACTGAGGCAGCAGACTTTGTGAAAATTAATATTTGTGCCATTCTCTAAACGTTTGGCCACTGCTGTAAGTATGCAATACAAATAATTCTTGGAGTTCAACATAAAACATCTTTGCAGCATGATTTTACGAAGTCCCCAGGACTCCAGGACTGTGCTGCCAGGGCATTAACAGACGTCACATTTACAGCACTTTATACATTTCTTGGAAGACATGTCAAAATTGAAGTCATTATTCTTGATCAAAAGTAAAATGGGAGAAGCTGAAATCTATTAGCATAAGAGAGCATTATGGTTCAAGTATTACATGAAGAAACACAAACATTTCCTTAGGGAAATTAACTATAATAGACAACCATGGGATATGAGATTTGTACAGGCGGAAGGCACAGGTGCTCAGTCCAACCCCACTGCTGACTGCCTGTAAAACTCTGTGAGAGACAGAAAGTTGTTTCAGCTGGACAGTGTACTGAGTGATACAAACATTTAGAGCCATGTGTGTCCAGTCAGTGGCGTCACTAGGGTTGGTGTCACATGGTGCAATAAAACATGGTGTCACCCCCCTTCCACCAACTATAGTTCCCCCCAGTACAGACCCCCCTCCACTAAGTATAGACCCCCCTCTACTAAGTATAGACCACCCTCCACTAAGTATTGACCCTCCTCTGTCAGTGCAGACCCTCTACGAAGTATAAACCCCCTCCATCAGTATAGACCACCCCCCTCGGTACAGACCCCCTCCCTCAGTATAGACCCCCCTCCCTCAGTATAGAACTCCCCTCCCTCAGTACAGACCTCCTGATCCCTCAGTATAGACCCCCCTCAATTGGTACAGACCCCCCCAGAACAAACCACCCCCCTCCATTAGTACAGACCCCCCAGAACAAACCACCTCCTCCATTAGTACAGACACCCCCAGAACAAACCACCCCATCTCCATTAGTAGAGACCCCCCAGAATAAGCCACCCCCAAGAACAAACCACCCCCCTTAGTACAGACCCCCAGAACAAACCACTCCCCCTCCATTAGTACAGACCCCCCCAGAACAAAGCACCCCCCCATTAGTACAAACCCCCCCAGAACAAACCACCCCCTCTATTAGTACAGACACCCCCAGAACACCCCCAGAACAAACCACCCCCCTCCATCCCTCCAATAGTAAAGACCCTGCCAGAACAAACCACCCCCCTCCACTAGTACAGACCCCCCAGAATAAACCACTACCCTTCATTAGTACAGACCCTCCAGAACAAACTACCCCCCCTCCATTAGCACAGACCCCCCCAGAACAAACCACCCCCCTTCATTAGTACAGATCCCCCAGAACAAACCACCCCCCTCCATTAGTACAGCCCCCCCAGAACGAACCACCCCTTCCATTAGTACAGCCCCCCCAGAACAAATCACCCCCCTGCATTAGTACAGGCCCCCCCAGAACAAACCACCCCCCTCCATTAGTACAGACCCCCAGAACAAACCCCCCCCTCAATTAGTACAGACCCCCCAGAACAAACCCTCTCTCCATTAGTACAGACCCCCCCAGAACAAACCACCCCCCTCAATTAGTACAGACCCCCCCAGAACAAACCACCCCCTCTTCATTAGTACAACCTCCCCTCCCTTAGTACAGACCCCCATTACAAACCACCCCCCATATTGTATAGCTGTGACCAGCAGCATAAACCAACCTTATCAGAAAGCCCCCCCACCTCACAACACCTCACCTTGGGCGGCGGACTACATCTCCCCCCCATCTCAAGCCAACACCCCCCCCCCCCGCTTGTTACCGCACCAGCTTGGGCGGCTCAGGTACACAGAACACCCTGGTGGCCGCTGGAAAGGAGAAGAAAGTGTGCAGCCACCCAGGGGTGGAGAGCAGATCTAGACAGCCTTGGACAGGAGTGAGAGACAGAGGAGGAGGATAAGAACACATGGCAGTCACAGCCGCGGCGCTGGAGGTGTGTCCCAGCTGAAGAAAAAAAAACTGCCAAAGGGAGCAGGCTTTCATCACCCTCAGGATGGTGTCACCCCTCCCTGGACACATACTGCCCTAAATGTTAGTACCACTCAGCAGTGGCAGGACAAGGTAATCCAGTAACCAGGGCACAGAGGCCAAACTGCATCTCCACTGGGTGGTAGAATAGGGGGTATGGTTGAGTAATAGAGACACATGCAGCACACTGCACCGCTACATATGTAACATACGAGTTTTATTGGCAGTACACATTTTATCCCACAGTAAAATATGGGGCTAATAGTGATGTAGAAAAAATTGCCCCAGCATCAGCGCGACAAAAAAATCCCATGTTGGTGGTGTCACTGGAAAGAAGTAATGTCCCTGTATCAGTGGTATCACTATAAAGAAAAGATGCCCCCGACCTGCTGTGTCATTGGAAGGAAAAATGTCCCTATGTTTTTGATGTCATTGGTGTCATTGGAAAAAAAATGTTCCTGCGATCCTTGACAGTGCGGGAGCCAATGGCTCCTGCTACTATCAATTTGCCCAGTGTGGAGGGACAAAGCCGGGAGAGCCATTGCTCTTGTGCACAGCACTTGATCGAGATTGGGTTCAGGTAAGTATAAGTATTGAATGCATTAATGTAAAAAAGAACCACTTTAAGCCAGAGGGGGGTGGCTATTGAGGCTATAGCGCCTAATCTGGGGCCCATAAACCCGAGTCTCTTGCTGCAGGGTCTCTGCCTAACCAGCGGGCTGCAGTCGCGGCTGCAGTGGGCAGGCTGGCTGCATGAGAGAGGCGGAGGAGAGGAGAGAAGAGAGCGGGCAGACGAGCAGAGATGACATCATCTCTCTCCGACTGCTCCACATCAGCGCTCTTCACAGCCGGGCCTCTTCAATGTGGGAGTGAGGTGCAGAGATGACATCATCTTTCACTGCCCGCCACACATCAGTCCTCTTCCGCCATCACAGCACGGTGGAGTGGAGGTCACCTGCTTCCTGTCAAAGGTGGAGCTCCACTCTGCAGCCAGACCCCCTTGCTTCAATGTCGGAGGTGCGGCAGGGAGCAGTGAAATGACATCATCTCTCACTGCTTTCCTGCCCCCACTAAATGGACCAGTGCTGCCAGCCTGCCACCAATGCAGCAACAATGCATTTAGTGGCACTGGCTGGCATGGCAAGTTACAATCCACATCAGTTGGCAAGTGACAATCCACATCTGGTGCCATTTGACGTGGCAAGTGACAACCCACATCTAGTGGCAGGTGACATGGCAAGAGACAATCTGCAAATGGTGGCAGGTGATGTGCCAATCTGCAAATGGTGGCAGGTGACGTGGCAAGTGACAATCTGCAAATGGTGGCAGGTGACATGGCAAGTGATAATCTGCAAATGGTGGCAGGTGATGTGGCAAGTGACAATCCACATCTGGTGCCAGGTGACAGTGGCAAGTGACAATCCACATCTAGTGGCAGGTGACGGTGACAAGTAACAAGCTGCATCTGGTGACAGGCGACGGTGGCAAGTGACACACTGCATCTGGTAACAGGAGACGGTGGCAAGTGACACGCTGCATCTGGTGGCAGGAGATGTGGCAAGTGACACGCCCAGGGCTCCCACTGATTCTGCATTATGGTGAGTTGCTTGCGTGTGTGTCCCCCCCCCTCGGGCCTGCAAAAAAGGTAAGGTTGGTGACCGCTGCTATGGGCTCTAGCCCCAGATTATTTGCAGACCTAGCAACACCCCTGCTTTAAGCCCATCTGGGTGAAATGCATTACTGAAGAGTGGCCTGCAGTTAGGGTTTTGTATTTTGCCATGTATGGCTGAATAAACTGAGATTCCAGAGACTTCATTGGAGAGAGACCTTTTTAACTGTTATCCAAAGAAGTTTTTTCAGCCCTGCCAGGGTTATCTTTGTGAACTATAGAACACCTCTACTCTATGTTATGAAGCTGAGGAGGAGGGAAGGAGTTGTAGTCCAAGTCAGGAGCAAGCAGTCTAAAGTGACAATACTGCTCCTCCATAGATAAAGTAGAGTGAATAGGTGTTGTCACCCTAAGCAAGGAAGTCTGTTACTGGCAGGTTCACCAGGTATAAATAAATAGGGAAATAGCCTAAAACAAGAAAACTAATGCAGCCACCACATTAATTGCAGTACAATACATTTGTGTTTTTTTTTAGTTTAGATTTGCTTTAACCACTTGCCGCCCGCCATATAGCAAAATGAAAGAGGCAAAGTGTTTGTGTTATCCTGACCGGACGTGATCAAGATAACAAGCTGCTGCGCACCCCCGGGGGCACGCATTGCGGCGATTGTTTTTGAGGAGTGTCACTCTGACACACCGCAAATCCAATCTAGGTAAAGGGTCTCTGACAGGGACTTTTTACCACGTGATCAGCCGGGTCCAATCACGGCTGATCACGAGGTAATCAGGAAGAGCCGTTATTTGGCTTTTCCTCACTCATGTCTGACAGACCCGAGTAGAGGAGAGCTACTCTCCTGACGGGGGGGGGGGGGTCTGTGCTGATTGTTTTTAAGCACAGCCCCCCCACGGATTCCCACCCAGGACCACCAGGGATGCCAACAGGACCACCAGGGTTGGCCATCACTGATGATGACCAGGGATGGCATCCATGGTGGCCACGGGTGGCAATGTGTGCCCACACATGATGCCAATCAGCGCCCACCAGCAATACCTGCCAGTGATGCCCATCAGTGCCATCAATAAGTGTCAATCAGTGCCAATCAGTGCCCATGCATGCCCATCAGTGCCCACTTATCAGTGCCTATCAGTGCCGCCTATCAGTGCGCATCAGCGCCACCCATAAGTACCCATCAGTGCAGCCTTTCAGTGCCCATCTGTGCCGCCTATAAGTGCCCATTAGTGTAGGGTGACCAGACATCCCCGGTTTCTGGGGACAGTCCCCGGATTGAGGACACTGTCCCCAGACCAAGTCTGTCCCCAGTTTTGTCCCCGGATTGGATTTGAACAGGGGCTGGGGCAATTTCAAAGACAGCAAAATAAAAAGAAAAAATCTGAATTTCACCCCCCCCCCCCCCTCTGCCGCTCCTACTAGCTTATGGGGGTTTATTTTTTTCCATTATCTGTGCCCCTTTCTGATGATCATGTGCTTGTCGGAGAGGAGGGACTATTTCTTCAGTTTCGGGTGCATGCCCATTCAGCTCCACTCGCATGTTCTTCTGCCTTGGCTCAAGTCCCGGCCAGCCGCCTGCCTGTTTATCTCCTTCCCTTCCTTGGTGGAGTGATCTTCCTCTGCTCTCCACCCAGTAGTAGCCGGGGCCCGAAGAGTAAAGCCCCATACACACTATCAGATTTTCTGCTGATTTCTGTCTTCAGATTTACCAAAACCATGTAGTTCAAGGGCCGGCCTGATTGCAGACAACTTGAAACTCCTAAGGTTTGACCTCATATTATATGGTTTTGGTAAATCTTATGGAAAAAATCAGCAGAAAATCTGATAGTGTGTATGGGGCTTTAGACTTGACAGGCTGTGAGGCGGGCGGCGGCGGCGGAGACGGGCAAAGAGTCGTCGATTGCTGCCATTACTGGTAAAAAAAAAATATGTCCCCGGATTTCATTTTAAAAATCTGGTCACCTTACATTAGTGCTGCATATCAGTGCCACCTTATCAGTGCCCATCAGTGAAGGAGAAAATGTACTTATTTACAAAATTTTATAACAGAAACAAAGAAAAACGTATTTTTTCAAAATTTTCTTTCTTTTTTTTTTATTTGTTTAGCAAAAAATAAAAAAGGCAGAGGTGATCAAATACCACCAAAAGAAAGCTCTATTTGTGGGAACAAAATGATAAAAAATTTGCTTGGGTACAGTGTAGCATTACCACGCAATTGTCAAACAGCGACAGCTCTGAAAGCTGAAAATTGGCTTGGGCAGGAAGGGGGGAAAGTGCCTGTATTGAGGTGGTTAAACAGTGGGATTCTGCACAACGAACATAGGAGAGGATGTGGTATAATGTAACTTCTGTATGAATTTCATTTCATTTCTGACAAGAATGTACAATTCAATGTATTTTACTGCCAAAAAAATGTTTTCCTGTGTGTTACCGAAGTTATAACTTCACAGCAGCATACTCTATTCAGCAAATGAAAGTGACCTTTATTTGCCATTAATCCTAATATTTGCTGCAATGTAATCAGAAGTCACATCTGAGCGTGAGATATAAACTTCACTTTACCAGGAAGTATTGGCAGCATACACACAGTGAGATGTTAACGTCAAACAGAATTGAGATGAAAGCCACGTACAGTTGTATAGAGATAAATGTATCAAAAGACTTTAGGGCGTTTTTTTTTTTTTTTTTTTTTCATGTTTGGCAGGGTTATCCAGTCTGTAAGCAAGGGAATATGATTCACAGCACACTGGGGGCTCATAGCCCCAGGAAATAAAGTTGTCAATATAGTGGATCTGTGTACCTACCTAATAAAGTTTTGTAAAAAATGATTTAATTTGTATACTGATTTGAATTCTCTAAAGAGAAAATAAAGCTTGTTTTATCCCAAAAAAAAACTTCAGCCTGCAGGAAAAGAATGATGCAATTTAAGGGAATCTGCTTTATAGTCTATTTATAGTTTTTAGATATAGCTATAAATGTTATCTGCTTCATGTAAATAAGCTTATCAATGTGGTTAAATTGACCTAATTCATGCTAAAAGCCTTAACCGCTTCACACCTCCTCCCTCCACACATCACCTACACATTTTTTTTTTTATTTCAAAGTATTTTATTGGTGAGCATGAAGGCAATACAGTAATCATTCATTATGTATTAAACATTGTAAATGTTACAGTCATAAGGTAAACAATAACAGAATATCCCAGCTAGTATTGGTAACCACTTCCATGCTGGGTGAGTTGTGAAAGGGATATATACCCAACTTATTTCTATAATCTGGTTTTAATTGACTGATAACCGACTTTCTATAGAGGTTGTATTTTGTTTGCATTAAGAGAGTCGATATACGAGTTTTGAACAGAAAGAAACATGTAAAACTTCTGTCGGAGGTGAGATATAGTTCTTATTGGGTCTCACAGTGGGTCCGGTTAGTGAGCTTTTCGAGTATCGTCGTGGTTGTTTAGAGTTCGTTATGCCGATTGGGTATTTAATATGGAGGTGAAGTGGAGAAGTCATTTGCCTACGTGGGTGTCTGGGGAGGGGAGGTGGCAATTAGAGGTAGGGGAGTATGGAGGGAGAGGAAGGGAAAGAGGAGGAGAGGGGAAGAAAAAAAAAAAGGGGGGGGGAGGATGGGATTGGGGGGTCTCTGACTTCCCTTGATATATGTTATCTAGTTGTAATGTTTCAAAGGGATATCGGGTTGATCTTGGGGAAAAACCCCGATGTAGTAAGGAAGAATCGATGGTAGAGAGTTTGGATTTTATGACCTATGGGTCATCAGATTTAGATCTACTTTAGGTGGGTGGATTTAGCGTGTCTTTGTATTCAGGTGTGGATTGGTAATGTATCCAGCAGGCCCACTTGTGACTAAATTTTGTTGGCGTGTCTCGTGAAATATGTATGAGCTGTTCC
Organism: Lithobates clamitans; assembly: GCA_037952925.1. Lineage (NCBI taxonomy): Eukaryota > Metazoa > Chordata > Amphibia > Anura > Ranidae > Lithobates > Lithobates clamitans. Next base: position 7,244,736 of record JBBGZY010000723.1, read on the forward strand.
ATTTCTGCTACTCTGTTTATTCTAGCGAACCATTCTTAGAGGGTGGGTATTTGTTTTGAATTCCAATGTATAGGGATACATTGTTTTGCTGCATTGATCATGTGCATCATAAGCGATTTGTGATACGTAGTGTGCGACAAAGATGAGAGGTGTAGAAGAAATTGAGCAGGTGTGAAGTCTAGGTTGTAGGTGGTAACTTGCATGATTATGCGATGGACCTCAGCCCAAAAGGTTTGCAATGGTGTGCAAGACCACCAGATATGAAGAAGGGTACCCTTTTCTTGGTGACATCTCCAGTACGTTTCGGGGATAACAGCTTTAAATTTATGTAACAGCTCTGGGGTATGATACCATCTAGCCTGGATTTTGAACCCATTTTCTTGGGTGGTGACATTAATTGAGCCCTTATGTATGTTCAGAAATATTTGTTCCCATCTGTCTTCTGTGATTTGGATGAATAAATCTTCCTCCCACTTTCTGCATGACCGGCTTTCATTTGCTTTGAGATCAGCGAAGAGGAGGTTGTGTATGTAAGAGATAAGATGCGATTGTGGTGTTGTCTTGGTACATAGTGATTCAAAAGGATTGAGCGGTCTGGAACAGTGACCGCTTTTGTCTAGGATTTTGAGGTAATGGGCTATCAGCATGTATGTCCATGGAGGGATTTCTCTGAACGGGCGGCAATTTGAGCTGCCGTGAGTAAGTTACCTTGGTGATAAAATTGGTGGGCTCTGATTTGTTCCTGCGACCAATTGGCCGACAGATATTGGTGATGCATTCCTGGAGGGAAGTCGGGGTTCAGCTTTATTGGAGTCAGTGGGCTGGGGATAGAGGATATGGATGTTTTTCTACGTGCTTGGTGAAAGTATTGTATGGTGGGTCCTATTGTTGGGTGTGAGCGGATGTCCGGGGAGAGATGGTTTGGGGAGATCCAAGGGAGTGAGCTCAAGTTTAGTTTTGTGAAGGAAGCCTCTAACGAGACCCAGTCTTTCTGTTGAGTATGGACATTCCAGTCCACTATCCTGGCCAGGTGAGTGGCTGTGTGGTAGTGGAGAATGTTTGGGAGGCCTATGCCTCCTAGGTTTTTCAGGCGGGTAAGTTTTTGTGACCGATCCTATGTCTGTGTTTCCCCCATAAGAAGCTGGAACATATCTGTCTGTAGGTTTTAAAGAAGGAAGGAGGGATCTGTATCGGGAGCGTCTGTAAGAGATATAGAATCCTTGGTAGAGCGTTCATTTTTAATATGGCCGCCCTACCAAACCATGAGAAGATCGGTTTGTTCCAGGATTTGAGATCCGAAGTTAGTTTATTTAGAAGGGGGAGGAAATTTTTGGCATATAAATCAGAGATTTTGGAAGGGATTTGAGTTCCCAGATATGTGATCGAATCATGTTTCCAAAGGAAGGGGAAATTTTCCCTGCATTGATCTACTTGACTTTGGGGTAGTGATATATTTAGGGCGAAAGATTTGGTGAAGTTGATCTTTAAGTTGGATAAGGTCTGGAAGAGCTTGAATTCGGATAATAGTATTGGTAGAGTGGTCAGTGGTTGTGTGAGGAACAGTAATATATCATCTGCGTAGGCAGCATATTTGTACTCCTTCTTCGGAGACACAATTCCCTTTATGTCTGGGTTAATTGTGAGTTTGCGGAGGAAGGGTTCGAGGGTGAGTATAAAGAGAATAGGTGACAGGGGGCATCCCTGTCTGGTTCCATTGCGGATAGGGAAGGCGTTTGACAGAGTGCCATTGACCCTTACTTTAGCTGAGGGGTTGCCGTATAATGATAGGATCAGCCCAATCAACTTCGGTCCCAGGCCTATGGCTCGTAAAACCGCCGACATGTATTCCCAGGACACTCTGTCAAACGCCTTCTCCGCGTCTAGTGACAAGAAAAAGCCTTTTTGTTTTGTTTGGGACATCATGTGGTGTAGATTAATTGCTTTGATGGTGTTGTCCCTGGTTTCACGTCCAGGGACGAAACCAACTTGATCTTGGGAGATTATGGAAGGCAATATGGCTAGCAATCTGTTGGCTAATATCTTGGAAAATATTTTTATGTCCACATTTAATAGTGAAATTGGTCTGTAATTTCCTGTTTGGGAGGGGTCCTTTCCTTCTTTGGGGATGACCACAATGTGGGCCTCCAACATTCCCTTTGTAAGAGGGTTTGTAGGGGAGAGTGAATTAAAGGTTTTAAGAAAGGGGGTTTGGAGAGTACTTAAGAATGTCTTGTAGTATACTGCTGGGAGACCGTCAGGTCCCGGGCTCTTTCCAGGTTTAAGCTGTTTAACTGCCTGTTCCCATTCCACGGGAGAAATCGGTAAGTCAAGGGATGCTATTGTTTCTTGGGGTATTTTCCCTGGGGCATATTGCTCTAGGAACGCATCAATGTTCAGAGTCTTTTGGGGTGCTGGGGTCGAGTCATGTGCAGAGGTACGTAAGTCGTAAAGGGAGGCATAATATGTTTCAAATTCCTTAGCTATGTCTTCATTGTGCGTGAGGAGATGTCCCTTAGCAGAATGTAACTGGTGGATTGTGTTATTGTTTTGTTTCTTACGGAGGGCCTGTGCGAGTAGGTGGCCACTCTTGTTCCCAAATTCGTAAAAGAGTTTGTGAGGCAAGATGGAAGGCTGCTAGATGTAACTCCTCCTTAATAAGTGTGCGTATCTCCGTTAGTTCGGAGTGCGTTTGTTGAGCTAGAGTATGTTTATGTAGGGTCTCAAGTTTTTTCAGTTTAGCAAATAAGTTGGATAGTGTAGCTTTCTTCGCCCTCTTGATAGAAGCAGCTAATGATATCAGTTTGCCTCGTATGACACATTTGTGAGCTTCCCATTGTGTCTGGGGACACGTGTCTGGGGTGTCATTGTCGATGAAATAGTCCTTTAAGCAGGAACGGATCTCCTGTACATGTATTGCGTCTGTTAGGAGGGTAGGGTCTAATTTCCAAATGTACGTTCTGTGGTGCATGTCAGGAAAGGTAAGAGTCATGGAGATGGGATGGTGGTCCGACATTATCATGGGGTCTATAGTTGCCGCAGTCAGAGTCGAGAGGTCTTGTTGTGAAAGAAATAGATAATCAATGCGAGAATATTTGTTGTGGGGTGCGGAAAAAAAGGTAAAGTCTTTGTCTTTTGGGTGGAGGATGCGCCATGCATCATGGAGAGAAAGTTCTTGGAGGCAACCCTTGATTTGTTTCAGGGCCCTGTATGGTAAATGAGATTTGCCTGTGGAAGTGTCAATTAGAGGATCTAAGGGGACATTTAAAACGCCCCCCAAGACTAAGAGGCCTTCCTGGAAGGCTGCTAGTTTCCCTATCACTGTTCTGAAAAAGGGGACTTGGGCAGTGTTGGGGCTATATAAGTTTGCAAGAGTGATCGGTCTCTTTTTAAACGTGCCTTTAAGGAAGACGAATCTGCCTTGATCATCTAGAAGAGTGTCTGTAACTTGCAAGGGTACGTTTTTGGAGAGGAGTATGGAAACTCCTTTAGTTTTTGAGGTTGGGGCTGTAGCATGAAAGTGGTGGGGGAAAGAATGGTTCGTCAGTTTAGGTATGTTGTTACTGTCAAAGTGGGTCTCTTGGAGGAAAACCACATCTGCCTTTGCGCTTCGCATATGGGCTAGCAACTGCGAACGCTTTTCAGGTATGTTTAATCTTTTCACATTGAAAGAAATTATTTTCAAGGAGAGCTTAGCGGGTGATGTTTGGCGGTGTGCCATTGTCAGCTAGCCTGGGTATAAGCTACCTAGCTTATTGTTTAGCAGCAGGGAAGTCAGAGACGGGGGATGGATATGGAAGATAAAAAATGTAGTGGGGGGGAGGGGAGTAGTGATATGTGGAGGAGGGTGGGTAGTAAGGGTATTATCGGGTGAGGAGTGTGGATGTTGGAACTGAAGGGGGCAATCTGGGAGATATACCGGTTGTGGGGATTGACCTGCAGTCCCACTTACAAAGTCTGCGGGGAACCGGTTTGGGTCAGCGGTATCTACCTGAGTCCGCTGGTGGTGGGGGTGGCAAGTGACGGTCAGCCAAGGGAGTGAGTCCCGTGTCCCATTGAGGTCATCGGGGCTAAGTGTAAATTTTCCTGTGTATCGTGTCAGGGTTTCTAGAGAGATATGAAGTTGTCTCTTGAATGTTCCCGACAAAAAGTGTATGATTTCTTACTATGGTGAGGGAGTGTGTTATAGGCTTGGGGAGAACGGAGGAGGATGATGGGTGTGTACAGTCCGTGAGGTGCCAGAGATCTTATTGTCATTGGGGGTCTATTTGTTATTATTTCAGGGGGAGAGTGCTTACTGACATATGGGTCATGTGTGGGTGTCATGTGGTTGAGGAGCGTTGAATAGGTCAAGGTACATCCTAAACTAGAGATTAACACTATACCTTTGAGTGGTAAAGATCTCGGATGTTTTATTCATTCTTGATATTGAAAATATTGAAACTATTGAAACTATTAACTGAGGGTAAACAGTCTGGTCTACCTGACATAGGGTGGAATAGAAGGCATAGGCTATGAGATAGCTTGCAGGTACAACCCTACCAGAGAGGTAATGAAATAACAGTATTGACTGCAATGCGTGCATACCTGTGAGAGAAGAAGAGAAACTTATACAGAGCAGCTCCAGGACCGAGGGGGACGTGCTCAACTGCGATCTAATGAGACGTACCCTGTGTTTGATCCCCTGGAAACGGGAATAAGGGTGCGCTTTAAGTTTGAATCAGGAGGATAGTTTTACTCCTCTGGGCCTTGTGTGTATAATGGTTGGTTGTAGTGTTTTGTCCTTCTTACCTGAGCACGTCCCACTCGGCTCCCAGTTAGCTCTCCTCAGCTCTTGGTTCAAGCGATTTGATATGATAGAGATATCTATAAGAGGAGAAAAAGGAAGGGTGAATGCTTGTACAATAAATATACTATGAGGACATTTGAGTGCGTTACTTGAGAGAGACACAACGGAAGGTAAAGTAAGTGTGATAAGGGGAGAGTTGTAGTAGGGTTAACGTGATATAGTATGAGTTGGAAGAAGGTGATATGGTAGGAAAAGGGGAGATAAGGAGGAGGCAAGAGAAAGAGTGAGGAAGGAGGGAGAGGAAGGAAGGAGTTGTAGGTGGGTATTGAGATACTGCAGATGTCTTCAGAGGGGGATTCAAAGAAAGTTTCTTGATCGTGTTGTCGTAAATTGGGATCCAGAGACGGTATGACGTCTGTTGGGTATTAATACGTCTCTCTTCCTGTTGATTCGGTGAGAGGGTGAGTTCCATGCTGTAACTCCTTTAGTCGGGCAAGGTGATTAGTGGAGGATCGGAGTCGGTTTCTTGAGTAAAGGGCGGTAGAAAAGGTGGGTAGAACAACAGCTGGGGAGTGTGTCCTCTCTCTGCGTGGGGTGATTCACCACATAGTGCAATGACAATGTTCCCTTCTGGCTGAGTTGTGGAGATAAAGATAAGGCACTATGTGGATATGTCTTCTGGAACTTAAAGTAGAGATGTCATCAGGAATTCCAAGGTGGTGTCGCAGTGTCTGGTAACAGGTCCATTGGTCTCTCACAGGCTCTGAGGGTGTACAGCCGAGGGGAGCGTAGGGCTCGATGTCATCCTTCCTGTGTCAGGTAGTTTCGATAAACCAGAAAGTGAGAACGAAACATCAAAAAAAAAAAAAAAAAGGGGAAAAGAAGAAAAACCCATTAAAGCAAGCATGGGGGTTCCGTTCAGGTGATGCGGGCCCTGCGGTGTGCAGGGGAGGCCGTGGGGCTGCCATTCCGTGGCATTCCTGGATCTTTCAGCGGAGAGTGATGGGGCGCTGGGTGAGGGCGCGCGACGGCCCAGGTTAAAGTTGCCGGCTTCTGCGATGCCATCCATCGATGTGGCTCTTTGCATTTGTGGTAGGCGGAAATCGCTATACCAATCAGGTAGTGCAACTACTGGCAAGTCCAGGGTGGAACAGAAGTGTTCCTGGTCCTCTGGAACCCTGAGAAGCGCTGTGCAACCCATGTGTGTTGCTGAGAGGCCAAAAGGAAACTTCCAACGATACACAATCGATCTGGCTCTTAGTATGTCTAGTAACAGTCTCAGTTTGCGCCTTCTTTGCAAAGTGATATTTGAAAGATCTTGGTATATCTTGATGCTTGAGCCTTGGAAAGAAAGTTGATTGCGACTTCTGGATGCTGGCAAAATTTCTTCCTTAAGGGGGAAATCATTGAGGCAGCAAACCGTATCTCTAGGGGGATCTGTATCTCTTCCCCTCGGGCGTAGTGCTCTGTGGATACGTTCAAAAGCCACTGGAGTGTCCTGGGGCCTCTCGAGTAGCTCATTAAATATGGATGTCACTGTTTGAGGCAGTTGATTGGGATCGATTGATTCAGGGATCCCTCTTAGGCGGAGGTTGCGGCGTCTCCCGCGGTTATCGAGATCTTCCATGTGTCGGTTAATGTCTCTCAGGTGAACTGCATGAGATTCAGTTATTTGCTGTACATGGCATAAAGCTGCATCCTGGCATGTCTGTGTCATCTCTACCTCCTCCATTCTAATTGACATGGCCTGGAGGTCAGACCGCATGTCCGAAATGGCCGCCATAAGAGTGTTTTTTATGTCCGCAGCCACGCTGTGTAAGTCATCCAGGCTGACAGCCGGCGGTTGTCTCTGTTCTGTCCCCATATCTGACGGGCTCTGGGCTCCGGAGCGGTGGGGGCTGTCACTCGGGGAAAACGCTGTGCTTGCGGAGGCTGACTGTGAGGCCTGCGTCCTTCCCCTAGGCCGGGATCGGAAGATCTAGGGGAGACTAGAGAGCTAGAAAGCTGAAGATGCCAGACCTCATGGACGGGAGCTACGGATCTACACGTCCATCTTGGAGTGGCACCAGACCACGCCCCCACCTACACATTTTAACATTAACCAACCCTTCTAAGAAAAGTTATATCATACTTATCAGCAGCTTGAGGCTTTCCTATCAGACCTTGCCGTGCAACTATGGATAGCGTTGACAGTGGGCCACATGGGTGCTATGTAAAGGTGATATTTATACAGCCAACATATCAGTGGCTACTCCTGAACACAGCTGTATTCCTATGCTCAGCTACCAGGAGAGGGTCGGGGGGCCGCTGACAGAACTGCCATCCGTTAAATTTAGACCCAAAATGTGTTAATGCATAGAAGCCCTTTACTGTCACCCCATTTTCGAAGTCCTCCCCTACAGCACCCATGACTTAATTTTTCATTGTGACCAGTCTCCACCACCCATTTCCAGTGACCCCTCAATGTTTGTGCCCTCTCCACTCTATACCTCTCTACAATAGGGCTGCGCATCTTCACTGGCCTCACGATTCGATTCGATTACGATTATCAAGTCAACGATTCGATTCGATTCCGCGATGCATCACGATGCATCACGATGCATCACGATTACAGCGCAAGTCCGCAGGTGCTCATGGTTTTTATCAAAAAAAATTAAAGTAGTCAGGAGAACTCCATTTTTTTTATTCTATCTGTTCTTAAGAAAAAAAAGAGACAGCAGAGGAGCTCCAGGCTCTCTTCCAAAATACTAAAGGAGATGGTCAGAGCCTGCGGACATGCTACAGGAGATGATCAGAGACTGCAGACATGCTACAGGAGATGATCAGAGACTGCAGACATGCTACAGGAGATGATCAGAGACTGCAGACATGCTACAGGAGATGATCAGAGACTGCAGACATGCTACAGGAGATGATCAGAGACTGCAGACATGCTACAGGAGATGATCAGAGACTGCAGACATGCTACAGGAGATGATCAGAGACTGCAGACATGCTACAGGAGATGATCAGAGACTGCAGACATGCTACAGGAGATGATCAGAGACTGCAGACATGCTACAGGAGATGATCAGAGACTGCAGACATGCTACAGGAGATGATCAGAGACTGCGGACATGCTACAGGAGATGATCAGAGACTGCGGACATGCTACAGGAGATGATCAGAGACTGCGGACATGCTACAGGAGATGATCAGAGACTGCGGACATGCTACAGGAGATGATCAGAGACTGCGGACATGCTACAGGAGATGATCAGAGACTGCGGACATGCTACAGGAGATGATCAGAGACTGCGGACATGCTACAGGAGATGATCAGAGACTGCGGACATGCTACAGGAGATGATCAGAGACTGCGGACATGCTACAGGAGATGATCACAGACTGCGGACATGCTACAGGAGATGATCACAGACTGCGGACATGGCACAGGAGATGGTCACAGACTGCGGACATGGCACAGGAGATGGTCACAGACTGCGGACATGGCACAGGAGATGGTCACAGACTGCAGACATGGCACAGGAGATGGTCAGACACTGGGACATGGCGTAGGAGATGGTCAGACACTGCGGACATGGCACAGGAGATGGTCACAGACTGCGGTGCGGACATGGCACAGGAGATGATCAGACACTGGGGACATGGCACAGGAGATGATCAGACACTGGGGACATGGCACAGGAGATGGTCAGACACTGGGGACATGGCACAGGAGATGGTCAGACACTGGGGACATGGCACAGGAGATGATCAGACACTGCGGACATGGCACAGGAGATGGTCAGACACTGGGACATGGCACAGGAGATGATCACACACTGGGGACATGGCACAGGAGATGATCAGACACTGCGGACATGGCACAGGAGATGATCAGACACTGCGAACATGGCACAGGAGATGATCAGACACTGCGGACATAGCACAGGAGATGATCAGACACTGCGGACATAGCACAGGAGATGATCAGACACTGCGGACATGGCACAGGAGATGATCAGACACTGCGGACATGGCACAGGAGATGATCAGACACTGCGGACATGGCACAGGAGATGGTCAGACACTGGGGACATGGCACAGGAGATGGTCAGACACTGGGGACATGGCACAGGAGATGGTCAGACACTGGGGACATGGCACAGGAGATGGTCAGACACTGCGGACATGGCACAGGAGATGATCAGACACTGCGGACATGGCACAGGAGATGGTCAGACACTGCGGACATGGCACAGGAGATGGTCAGACACTGCGGACATGGCACAGGAGATGGTCAGACACTGCGGACATGGCACAGGAGAAGGTCAGACACTGCGGACATGGCACAGGAGATGGTCAGACACTGCGGACATGGCACAGGAGATGGTAAGACACTGCGGACATGGCACAGGAGATGGTCAGAGACTGCAGACATGGCACAGGAGATGATCAGAGACTGCAGACATGCTACAGGAGATGATCAGAGACTGCAGACATGCTACAGGAGATGATCAGAGACTGCAGACATGCTACAGGAGATGATCAGAGACTGCAGACATGCTACAGGAGATGATCAGAGACTGCAGACATGCTACAGGAGATGATCAGAGACTGCAGACATGCTACAGGAGATGATCAGAGACTGCAGACATGCTACAGGAGATGATCAGAGACTGCAGACATGCTACAGGAGATGATCAGAGACTGCAGACATGCTACAGGAGATGATCAGAGACTGCAGACATGCTACAGGAGATGATCAGAGACTGCAGACATGCTACAGGAGATGATCAGAGACTGCAGACATGCTACAGGAGATGATCAGAGACTGCAGACATGCTACAGGAGATGATCAGAGACTGCGGACATGCTACAGGAGATGATCAGAGACTGCGGACATGCTACAGGAGATGATCAGAGACTGCGGACATGCTACAGGAGATGATCAGAGACTGCGGACATGCTACAGGAGATGATCAGAGACTGCGGACATGCTACAGGAGATGATCAGAGACTGCGGACATGCTACAGGAGATGATCACAGACTGCGGACATGCTACAGGAGATGATCACAGACTGCGGACATGGCACAGGAGATGGTCACAGACTGCGGACATGGCACAGGAGATGGTCACAGACTGCGGACATGGCACAGGAGATGGTCACAGACTGCAGACATGGCACAGGAGATGGTCAGACACTGGGACATGGCGTAGGAGATGGTCAGACACTGCGGACATGGCACAGGAGATGGTCACAGACTGCGGTGCGGACATGGCACAGGAGATGATCAGACACTGGGGACATGGCACAGGAGATGATCAGACACTGGGGACATGGCACAGGAGATGGTCAGACACTGGGGACATGGCACAGGAGATGGTCAGACACTGGGGACATGGCACAGGAGATGATCAGACACTGCGGACATGGCACAGGAGATGGTCAGACACTGGGACATGGCACAGGAGATGATCAGACACTGGGGACATGGCACAGGAGATGATCAGACACTGCGGACATGGCACAGGAGATGATCAGACACTGCGAACATGGCACAGGAGATGATCAGACACTGCGGACATAGCACAGGAGATGATCAGACACTGCGGACATAGCACAGGAGATGATCAGACACTGCGGACATGGCACAGGAGATGATCAGACACTGCGGACATGGCACAGGAGATGATCAGACACTGCGGACATGGCACAGGAGATGGTCAGACACTGGGGACATGGCACAGGAGATGGTCAGACACTGGGGACATGGCACAGGAGATGGTCAGACACTGGGGACATGGCACAGGAGATGGTCAGACACTGCGGACATGGCACAGGAGATGATCAGACACTGCGGACATGGCACAGGAGATGGTCAGACACTGCAGACATGGCACAGGAGATGGTCAGACACTGCGGACATGGCACAGGAGATGGTCAGACACTGCGGACATGGCACAGGAGAAGGTCAGACACTGCGGACATGGCACAGGAGATGGTCAGACACTGCGGACATGGCACAGGAGATGGTCAGACACTGCGGACATGGCACAGGAGATGGTCAGACACTGGGGACATGGCAAAGGAGATGGTCAGACACTGCGGACATGGCACAGGAGATGGTCAGACACTGGGGACATGGCACAGGAGATGGTCACAGACTGGGGACATGGCACAGGAGATGGTCAGACACTGGGGACATGGCAAAGGAGATGGTCAGACACTGCGGACATGGCACAGGAGATGGTCAGACACTGGGGACATGGCACAGGAGATGGTCAGACACTGGGGACATGGCACAGGAGATGGTCAGACACTGGGGACATGGCACAGGAGATGGTCAGACACTGCGGACATACTACAGGAGATGGTCAGACACTGCGGACATACTACAGGAGATGGTCAGACACTGCGGACATGGCACAGGAGATGGTCAGACACTGCGGACATGGCACAGGAGATGGTCAGACACTGGGGACATGGCACAGGAGATGGTCAGACACTGGGGACATGGCACAGGAGATGGTCAGACACTGGGGACATGGCACAGGAGATGGTAAGACACTGCGGACATGGCACAGGAGATGGTCAGACACTGCGGACATGGCACAGGAGATGGTCAGACACTGCGGACATGGCATAGGAGATGGTCAGACACTGGGGACATGGCACAGGAGATGGTCACAGACTGTGGACAATAATGCAGAGTTGTGGTGTGATGAAGGCGCCCCCCCCCCTCCCTCTCTGTACTCACATGCTGCTCTGCCAGTGGCAGCCTGTAATGAGCAGGGCGATCTGCCTGCTCACCATCTCCCCCCGATCTCCATTCGTGCGGCCGGTGTTCCGCCGGTTGTCACATCTCAGGTCAGTGAATTCTCCCGGTAGAGCGCTCCGTGCATAAAGTTGTTATTAGTGTGTGTATATTCCGGTCATGTGACTCTCAGCCGCGCCTCCCTCCTCTCACGTCTCTCCTGATGTCAGCCCCGCCCGCCTCTCTTCTGACCTGTTAGCTCCAGTCAGTGGGCGGAGCTGACACCAGGAGAGACTGAGAGGAGGGAGGCGCGGCTGAGAATCACATGACCGGAATATACACACACTAAAAACAACTTTATGCACGGAGCGCTCTACCGGGAGGGGGCGGGGCCAGACATCGATTTTTAGGGTCGCATGCATCGATGCCGCATCGGGGACACCCGAATCGCGATGCATCGATGCTGCGATTAATTTCAGCAGCCCTACTCTACAATAAACTCAGCTGATGGCCCATCTCAAGGGCTAAACTACAAACCTTTCCCTTCTTCCTATGAAACACTTTTTCTTTATACCCTTTCTGAACTCTTTTTACTCACCTGAATCAGTGGTACCTTTTGTTTTTTTTGTCTTTTTATGTTGATAGGATCTATTTTAAGTTCAGGGTGCTCAACCTGCAACATTCACTGTTCTGGAGCTATGTGCTCACACTCACAGCCCCCCCCCCGCTTAGACGCGTATCCCAGATTAAAACTGTTCTACTATTGGCCAGCTTTAAATTACGATATCCTCTGCAGTATCTACATTTTTGCTTTGTCACCAGTGAATTTAGGCCTAAGCTTGCTTTTTCAAATTGCCCTGCTGGTGGGCAATTTTACTCTGCTGTGTCAACTTAATTCTTTTCTTTTAATTCTCAACTTTACTCTGTGGTCACTTAATTAGTAGTAAAACACCTGCCTCTACTTTTTTTCTGTAGTGCATTTTAGCTAATTCAACCTCATTAACCACTTTCCAACCGCGCTATAGCCGAACCGCCCCCCCCCTTGCGGCACACCCGGCGCACTCTGTGATCGGCAATCACGTAATCAGCTGTATCCAATCACAGCTAATCACGATGTAAACACACTTTACGGTTATCAGCATTCCTTTCCTCACGCTGTCAGGAGAGGAGAGCTGGTAACCAGAAAGTGTGAAAGTGGACATCTACACTGATAATCAGGGCACTGATCATGCTGCCCTAACAGTGCCCATCAGTGCTGTCTATCAGTGCCAATCAGTGCTGCCAATTAGTGCCCATCTGTGACGCCTATTAGTGCCCTTCAGTGCTGCCTATCAGTGCCCATCAATGCCACCTATCAGTGCAGCATCATCAGTGCCTCCTCCTTAGTGCCCACCAGTGCCAGCCTCATCAGTTCCACCTCATCAATGCTGCCTATCAGTGTCGCCTCATCACTACCCATCAGTGCAGCCTACCAGTGCACATCAGTGCTGCCTATCAGTCCCCATCAGTGCATCATATCAGTGCCCATCAGTGCAGCCCATCAGTGCCCATCAGTGCAGTCTCATCAATGTACATCAGTGAAGGAGAAAAATTACCTGTTTGCAAAATGTTTTTAACAGAAACGAAGAAAAAACATTTTTTTTAAATCAAAATTGTTGGTCTTTTTTTCATTTGTTTATAAAAACTAAAAGAATCCAGTTGTGATTAAATACCACCAAAAGAAAGCTCTAATTGTGTGATAAAAAATTATACATTTTCCATATGTTTTCAGTGCTACCTGACCGCGCAATTGTCATTCAACAGCACTGAAAGCTGAGAATTGGCTTGGGCAGTAAGGGAATAAAAGTGTAGGCAAGTGGTTAAAAAAGTACCTGCAGCTGACTAATTTAACACTGCTGTGCCATCTGAAATCTCTTGATTCTCAATAAAAGCTTGATAGAAATTGGCCAATGGCTGGACAGTTTTGCATCGGCAAGAACAGGGACAGTCCCAGAGAACTACTGCCTAATTTCTATTAACATTTGACATAAAATTGCATGTAGCTGCTAAAACTACTAAAAAAGCTTGATTTAACTGCTGGCATATATACAGTAAAATAAAGATATTTGCCATTAAAAAAATATACATTTTAAAGCCAAAGTGTGCTGCCAGTGTATGCTGTTGCCCATGACTGTCTGTGAAAATCATACTGTTCTGTGGCACTATGGCTTTAAGGAATAAGTATGTTACCTAATGGATTTATGTATTTTAAATGTTATCCTTGAAGCTGCATGGACTGTATTTATTTGTATTGGAATATACTTCCTATAGCAGTGGCCAGTTCCCTGTCCCTTTTTTAAATAATGTAACTATTAAACCTAAAAATGGGCAGAACCTACTAAGACCTTCCACGGACTTCAGTGGCAATCACTGCTAAGTTTAGGTCTGGCAAATTTCAAGCAGAATTCACAGTACTCTCAGACAATTGAATCCGAACAGATATGTCCCTTCAGCGTTAAAATCCCTCTCAGTTATATTTGTTGGGAAATTTCCATTCACTTTTTGTCCCAGCATTGCAACAGCACGTTAAAGGGAATCTGCCAAAGTGAGTGAAAACAGAAAACTGTCCATGGAACAGGTGTCCCCGCTGGAAGATTTTTCCCCACCTCTTGTTCTGGGGGTCAACTCTATATACTTTGGATGTTGCTCTATATTCTTTTTTAAAGGCAGTGAAACCAGTACAAATTTAGGGGTGAATCTCCCAGAAAGGGGGGAATCTTTCCAATACAGAGAAAACAATAAAACTTGTCAGAAGCTCCAAACCTTCTATTATATATATAACAAAAATATTTTGACTTGAGTTACACTTTAACCCTCATTTGCTCTTTTTAATGTCTTCTTCCCCCTTCTTCTTTTTTTGCCATTTTTTTTTTATTATTTAACTTTGATAGCATGCACATGATAACGTTTTCATTTGTTTGTCTTTAATGTTATGCTTTGAAAAATACACAACATTAAAAAAAATAAAAAATAAAAAAGTTTAATTAAAGTTGTATTAAACTGAAAAGCAAATAATTATTGTATTGCAGTTTACCAATTTTTAGATGTGATGTCTGCATTGGTTTTCTTTTTTAGGCTTTCTTTCTTTCATGTTCACCTGGTCATCCAGCCAGTAAGTCTCAAAAAGAGGGGGGAGGGACAAAGGTTGGGACTATAAATGAAGCTTATGGCTGCGAAAGAGTACAACGATTGTAAAAAAATATAAAAACATATAAAAATATATTAATATTTATTAGTTGATAAACTTAGTAACATGGGTAAAACAGTAATGCATTGTGATTGTAACTGGCATGGTGCATTCGGATAAATACCCCCCTTGTTGGTTTATGGTCCTTATGGCAATTCTATATTACTATATTTCAGATCGTGTGCCTGATGAGTGGCAACCATCCAGCCACAAAACGCGTGGAGCCACTAGTAGCCGCGCTCTATTTTTACTAATACATCCATATTCAATCAGCCATATTGATCAGACATCCTATGGCTTTAGGTTCCATCTACAACTCAATATGGGGTTTTGCCCCCCCTGCAGGTTCTGTGGTGGAGTTAACTTGGAGACTATCTGTCATTAATTATCTTTTATGTAATTGTATCATCCCTACATGTGCATGAATGTATATATATGAATTTTGCAATGTCAATTAATTTAGCCGTGTATTGTTTACTATTTTTGGTTTTATATAATTCTGTATCTCTTAGTATCAACTGTAGTTATCCAATTGCACCGTGCCAGTTACTATCACGATGCATTACTGTTTTACCCATGTTACTAAGTTTATCAACTAATAAATATTAATTTTTTTATATATATTTTTTTTTTACAATCATTGTACTCTTTCGCAGCCACGAGCTTTATTTAAAGTTCCAACCTTTGTCCCTCCCCCTCTTTTTTGTCATTTAATAGGGATGGAGGCATTTGGCCTTTTAAGCCTTTGTCTCATATAAAGTTCCAATACAATAAAAATATATATTTTCTCAGCCAGTAAGTCTGTTGTTTTTCAAGTATAAAAGCAGCCTTAGGCCCCTTTCACACGATCGGACCGATGAGATCCGCCTGTCCGTTTTTCAGGCGGACCCAATTGGACCCTCCATTTACCTCAATGGAGCGGTAGATGTAAATGGACTTGTGTCCATTTACACCCACCTACCTCCAATGCGATTTGCTAAAAAAAAACATTGCAAACAGAAAGGGATCTGTCCCTTCCATTTGGGGGATCGGATTGGAGGGCCCATAGAGTAAAGCGGACTGTGTACGTGTCCGCTCTACATGTGCAGAGTGGACACAGACATCCACTCACTTCACTCATTGTGGCCCGCGACCAAGTTGCTTAAGTGGCTCATGCTCTTCAAATGGTTGGGCACCTCCGATGTAGATGAAACTTGAGAGATTCATGTCATCAGGCTTCCTTTTTATTCTGTACAGCCCATCGAGAACTGGACAGGTTAAATGGGGGAAAATCTGCTTAATGTCATCCTCTTAGATGCATGTAGAAAGCTTAGGCAGCTTGTGGCCATGTAGTGTAGAGCACCAAGTTCTTTCATCCTCAGAATGTAAGATTTTTACACAAATTATTGCACTTTTGTGGAGGTGCATCTTTTACCTTTTGGCTGGATTCACACTGTCGCGATGCATTAACCTATGCATGTTAATGCGCATTATTTTGCATGTTTATGTGTGTTGTGTAAAGGCAGACCATTTATTTGAATGGGCTGAATAAAGGCTACACTGAAATACAACAGTGTAAAAGGGCTCTACTGTAACAAAAAAAGTGCATGTACTATTTTATTATTATTATTATTATTATTATAATACAGGATTTATATAGTGCCAACAGTTTATGCAGCACTTTACAATATAAAAGGGAGACAATACAGTTACAATACAATAAAACACAAGAGGATTAAGAGGGCCTTGCTCAGAAGAGCTTACAATCTAATTTTATGTAATGCATCTTACCTTAACACACAGTGCAGAGCAACATGAAAAACGCACAACAGTGTGAACCCAGTATTGGATATGATCTGCTTTAATGCTGTTATATTAAGCAGTAACATTAACTTGTGAGATGAAATAGTCTTTAGTCATAGCCCCATAAAAATATTTTCCATACATTGCAAGGCCACTTACATTGACTTGAGTAGTGTCTGTCCTAAGAATCGCCTTGTGACTTGAGCATACTGATGGGAAAGTATTGAAGGTGTCATTACAAACTGGTTTCCTCCTTCCAGCCCTGACATACAGTGCAGATGTAAAGCAGATATATCCGTTGGCAGGTTCTCAGTACAGATATTCTCAGCAGATAGAGGATTTTGGCTGCATTGTTTGGGTAACGGAGGAAGTATCATGTAAACAGGACTGAGGCTTTATGTGACCTTCACCTTATTGAGTTCCATCTACTTTCAAAAATGACTTCAGGTTTCTAGTGAGAAAAATATGACATTTTTAATTTAATTTACCCATAGCATTATAAGGGGTAAATTCATCCTCAACAACAGCTATTTAGCATGTACACTGGAACAGTCCATGGAACCCTATAAGCGATCATAATGGACCCTGAGGATCAAGTGAACCCCTAAACTATGTAAAAAAAAAACATTTTATTTCATCACATATACCAGTGATGGCGAACCTATGGCATGCCAGGCGGTCATTTGTGCAGCACTTAGGGGGTTGTAAAGTTATTCCTCCACCATCCCGATGGTCTGTGCTGCAGCTTATTGCCTCCCCCAAACCCCTACACCTCCAGAGAGACATTTGGGCATTCCTCTCTGTGGCACCCTATTCCAGCTCCCCCTGTTCCAGGACTACTTTGGCACAGCCCGTCCCTCTGGCAAATGCACTGTGACCTGTGAAACAGCAGATGGGGAGGGGCGGTGCTAGGAGCAATCATGGCCATGGGAGAGGTGCAGCGGCTGCTAGCTGACCTCCTGGCGGCTGGGACAACGATGAGCGGCTGAATGGCGGGGACTCCTGTAATACTACCTGCATGGTGCTGGGGAGAGCCCTGATGTGATGGACGATGAAGCCGTGGATAGGTAAGGAGGAGGATAGATCCTCCGATCTACATTGCACTGTATGTGGAGGGATGGGGGGTGAGTATTGCAGGAAGTATGTGTCGGGTTGGTCAGTATGTGTCGGGTTGGTCAGTATGTGTGTCAGGTAGGTCAGTGTATGTTGCACAGTGCATTCTGAGCAAAACACATTCCTGTCAGGGCTGGGCTCAGCCCTTCCTTCTCTGAGCTGGCCGCTCAGCTGTCGGCTAATTGCCAGCTCCTATCTCTCCACAGTGACTCACCTGTTGATGATATCCTGCTTGTCAGTCCTGCCTACTTAAGCCATCCAGCCCAGATGATCTCTGCCTTCGCCTTGGTCAACATCACAGAGACTCCTACGTTCCTGTTAAAGACTTGCTTGGCTGACATTCCTTCTGGCTCTAGATCCTGCTTGCTGTTCCACTACACTGTTCCCTGGCTTCTTGACTTTCTGGCTTGTCTGACTATCCATTCTGGTTACCGAACTTTGGCTATGTTTTGACTATGTTTATTCTATTTACTTTTATTATTAAACAAGTGTGATTTAACTGTACTTCTGTCTCTGTCTCATTCATGGTTCCTGACAATTCCTGAACCCTGTAGTCTGAGCACAATGCATTCCTGAACCCTGTATTCCGAGCAAAACACATTCCTGAACCCTGTATTCTGAGCAAAACGCATACCTAAACCTTGTATTCTGAGAAAAATGCATCCCTAAACCCTGTATTCTGAGCAAAACACATTCCTGAACCTTGTATTCTGAGCGAATCTGGCAGAATCGTACGTTTTTGGTCCCTTAGGGCTCATACAGAGGGATGCTCAGTCCCATCCTCTGTACACAGCCGCTGGTAGGTTTCATCTTGTGTTTGCACTTTGGAAAAAAGTTGGTTTTATGTCGCTGTTTGGGCTTAAAAAGGTTCGCCATCACTGACATATGCTGTATAAATTGTTTAAAACAAATGCAATTATGATGAAGATTACTGTTTTTTTGTAGTTTCAATGTCTAGTTTGCTGTACATCAAGCCCTACCACAGGCTCAACCTGCTGCTTGGCATCAATCAACACAAAGACTAAGGACATCGTATGGTGAAAAAAAGTACTGCGACTGATAGCTCCAGATATAGGGTGAGCATTGCAGTTATCTTATTATGTACCCTTCCCTTTTTTTTTAATTGCCCTGGGTTAGGCTTCAAAGTGTAACTCCAAACGAAACATATTTTCTACGTTTTGCATATAGTAGGGAAAGGTGAGCACCTATATAGATTTAATTTCTGTCTGAAGCCTGGTTGAGGATTTCCCTCCTTATGTCCTGGTCACAGCATTGTCACCAGGACAGGAAGTAAGGGAACATCTCCTTCAGGGACACAGACAGCAATAAAAAGGTTTCTAGCCTTTTCCAACCCTAGAAAGTAGGGTTAACATACTGGACATTATAAAAACGGCAGTAGCTTTAGCTGTAGTATGCTGCATTAAATACGTGAGTTTTGCCACATTGTGCAGGGTTTTTGCATTAACGGTTTGCAGCATTTTTTAGTGTTTGCATTTTTTAGCGAAGCAATACCCCCACAAAAACGTATGGTTCAAAAACGTTCATAAATGCCCAATAGCTGCATTTCTTTAGTGTTGTTCTGCGTTTATTTACAGCTGAAAAACTCCTCTTCAAACCCACTAGTTCTGGGATTTTTTTTCCAGCCAGAAAATGCCCCTGCCAAAAAACACTGCTAAAAGCCTCTGTGTGCATGGACACATAGGATAGCATAATGGGAAGTTTACTGGCTGAAAAAAAAAACACCTGAAGCCAAAAACAGCAGCTCTAAAAACGTCCAGTGAACATGAGACCTAAACGCGAACAATAAAAATGACATTGATTTTTAACAAAAATGGTGTATTTGAGTTGGCATGCCTAAAATGTCCCACTTGTCAACTTTAACTATTGTATGCTTCTCAAGGAATGTTGGCATTGCGTATACAGGTCCCTCCATATATATTTTATAGCAACATGCATATACATTGCAGACTTATCACTGAGGGGTTAATGCATATACTCTGCTAGTGTAAAACTGGCTAGAGGGCTCTTTGAACCGGAGGGGCATCTCACTGCTGAGTGATGTGTGTGCGCTGGGTGCAGGACACAGGGGAAAGGCCAATGTGTCCTACACACACAAGCACAATTGTAGACCACAAAAACTATACAGTTGTTAAAAAAGTATAGGAACCCTACTTCTGCTCACGGGGGTGGGGGGGTGGAAAGCAGTGGCGGCCACTCCATAAGGGGCGCAGGAACACTGCCCTCCATCCATGCGTCCGGCCCCCTGATCTACATACAGGGCACCAGACCATGGCTTTCAATGGGGGGGGGGTCTTTTTGAAGCACGTGATTAAAACCAGAGGCCTGAGCACACCCACTTGTGTGGCAATAGCGAATGAATATTCGCTATTGACACACTGATCCTCCTCCCGGCCAATCAGGAAGCCCCTATTGGTAGGACTCCCGCCGCCACTTGTCTCCCCCCGGGGTGTGGGGGGGAGGGTTGCTGGCTAGGTGATCGCCGCCGTTTGCCTCTCAGGGGAGGGGGGTGATGTTAGTTTGTGCCGCCCCCCTTCAAATTTTTATGTAACAGCCGCCATTGGTGGAAAGACTGCTACTGAAATAAGCTTCACTCCCAGTGCTGATAATTGTGGAAAATCTTATATAGGGAAGAGGAAATGGTACATGGTAGCGGTGGGATATTACAGGGTAAAGACCAATCTGTGTTTTCTAGGGGTGCGATCTTACAGGGAAAAGAACAATCTGTACGTTTTAGGGGTGGGATCTTAAAGAAGAAAGGCCAATCTGTGTTTTCTGGGGAAGGGATCTTACAGGGGAAAGAGAAATATGTGTGCTGGAGGTGGAATGTCACTGCAGAAGGATCAGAAGAGGTTGATTTGCATTACTGTAAAATGAAACTCTGAGTTAGGTGTTATAATCAAAGGGAAGGTAACGCTGTGCTGTGAAATTACATCACTGGCATGAGATTATTTGGGATTAAGTTAGGAAGGATAAATTCTAATGCCTGCCAAATACATTACAAACATTAATTTGAAGCTATCATTGCCAGGCTATACATTCAGTATTTTAAAGGGAAAATGAAAATAAAACATGTGTATATATTTGTTATCATACAAACTTTTCTGCTTCAGTTTTGCATTTTATTAAGCTTTGGGTTGTATTAAGCAACTAAATATTACTATAAATAAGTACATACTTAAATCATATGATACTTTTCCATTAGTTTCCCATGCGAATAAGAGCCAGGGCTGGTCTTATCTGTTACATGGCCTCACCCTGCGGGACACAAGCTCCCAGGATGACGACTATGAATTTCTTGTTTACCAGGAAATGCCAATAGCATGTGTTTCATTGCACTCCAAAATGGCTATAGTTAGATTTTTGGAATGGCCTGTAGTTCTATGATGTCAACTATTTAAGCTGAAGAAAAACTACAAAAGCCTATATTTTCCAACTTTTCAAAAATAATTTTAAGAGATGAGACTTTTACATGAGTCTAGTGCAGACATGATGCAACTCTATCACATATGTTCATAAATTGGTCACAATAAGTTAGGTAGAACCAGTAAACCCTTCAAAATATCAAAATTGAAGTCTATTCCTCAATTTGCTTGAAGCATTTGGATGAAAATAATTTTTGTCTGTGTAATGGACTTAACATTATTTTAAATTGATGTACAGCAATGTATAGTACAGTCAAATAATACAGCCACATTTTATTGTACATTTTTTTTTATTAGATTAAAAGAAATAATAATAAACTATGCAGGGCCCCAATAATAACCCAACATTATATGAAAAAAGACAAACCAAAAAGTATTTTAGGTACTGTTCATGAATCAATTTGTCTTTAGCATAGCAACCTATACAGGTACATATACAGAAATATTATTCACAAACAGCAGAGTAGTATACCCTATAAAGAGATCAAGTTAGATATTGTTCATTAAAGTGATTGTAAAGTCTCGTTTAAAAAAAAAAACAGAACAAACATGTTATACTTACCTCCTCTGTGCTGTTGGTTTTGCACAGAGTAGCTAGAATCCTCCTCTTCTCGGGTCCCTCTTCGCTGCTCCTTGCCTCTCCCTCCTGATGAGTGCCCCATAGACCAGCAGCTTGGTATGGGGGCACCTGAGCCGAGTCAGAACTCCATGTAACCATACAGGCACGGAGCCCCGACCCGGCTCCGCCCCCGCTCTCCCCTGATTGGCTAACTGGCATCGATTGACAGCCGCGGGAGCCAATGGTGCCACGGCTGTGCCCCGGCCAATCAGGAGGAGAGTCCCGGGTGGCCTAGGGAATGGGACATCACTGGATAGAGAAGGGGCTCAGGGTAAGTATTAGGGGGTGCTGGGGAAGCTGCTACACACAAAAGAATGCATTCAGATAAAAAACCTTTTGCCTTTACAACTCCTTTAATCAATTTGTCTTTAGCATAGCAACCTGTACAGGTAAATATTGAGAAATATTATTCACAAACACCAGAATAGTATAACCTATAAAGAGTCCAAGTTATGGATAAAATATTTGCCAGTGCAAAGTAGTGGAACAGTTTAGTATTTCTACACCTAAAGTTCATCCACATTGAGTCAGCAGCAAAACACTTGGTACAAAGTGCAGCTAACAAAGCAAATTAAAAAACACGAATGAAGGGCAAATTAGTTTTGCAATGTACAAGAATGATTCATGTGTTGATAACACACTTATGTGCCAAAATCAATGTCACAAGTACCTGGGCTAAAAAAGCAACAGAAAATAGGATAGATTTTTGTATGATGTTGCATCTCAGATAGAAGTTATATGTGCAGAAGTTGCATCATTAATGACCGCCCTATGACCGAAGGAGGAAGATGCCAGTAATGGAAGAAGCTTCTGCAAAGATGGCACTGACAGTAATAGAGTGGAGGAGGATGTACAAAGTTGTCCAGGTTGCAGCAAAATGGACTAAATTTGAAAGTGAAAAATGTGATTGTGCTATGACTATAATCAGTTAGTAAAAAGAGTTTATCTATATATCACAAATATAAATCAAATTTTATGATACATAAAAAAGTAAGAAAAAATAAGGTAACTATGTGGTAGACAATTTATCCCAAACTGCTGCTGTCATCTCCCATGGTGACCCTCTCTAGACTCACTCTCCCAGACCCAGTGGATGGAAGGGCGGGGAAGTGGAATTCCTTCTAGCCCCACATAGCACCTTTCAGGTACTTCACCCACTTCCCTCTCTGTCACTCTCCTCATTTGGGGCAGATTGCATTTGTGTTTTCTCTCCAGTTTCTCTAAGGATAGCTGTGATCTACTGGTCCCCTGGACCAGTATCAGCCCTTCTTTATGCCTTCTCTGCCTGTCTACCATACTTTCTCTCTTTTGAAATCCCCACAATCATTCTCGGTGACTTCAACATCCCAGTTAAAATTAACAATCCTGCTACTTCCAAACACCTCAGTCTAACCTCCTCCTTTGACCTGAAGCAATGGAGACACGTGTCTACTCACTGTGATGGTGATACCCTTACCCTTGTTTTCTCCCACCTATGCACTCGGTGAAACCTCTCTAACAATTATTTCCCTCTCTCTAACCACTACCTTATTAGTTTCACTCTCTCCCTCTGTTCCACCTCATCTCCCTCCAACAGCCTAGCAATTACTCATAGAAACCTTCGCCACCTACATCCTTCTCTTCTCTACTCTGCTACTGACCACCTATATGACAAAATCTCATCTCTGTCCTGCCCCAACTTAACCACTTCTGTCTATAACAGCTCACTGTCATGCTCCCTGGACACAGAGAATCAGATCCTGACCCCTACAACCTTGGCAAATTGATGACACCAGATGTCTGAAAAAACATAGCTGCGCTCTTGAGCACCTGTGGGGTAAGACTTAGTCTATGCAAGATTTCAACCAATATAAATTTGCCTTCCAAAAATACAATACCTGCCTCCTCACTGCCAAGCAGACTTATTTTACCACTCTCATTAACAACTTATCATCGCGTCCCCATGAACTTTTCTCTACCTTTAACTCTCTACTTCGTCCTCCACTGCCTCCACCCACTAACTCACTCACTTCCCAGGAGATCAACAATCACTTCAAACATAAGACCGATGCCGCGTACACACGAGCGGACTTTCCGGCATACTTGGTCCGGCGGACCAGAGTCCGCCAAACAATCCGATCGTGTGTAGGCTCCGGCAGACTTTTTTTTCCCAAAAACAAATCACCGAGTGATGTTGACCACGCCCCCTAAAACGTCACAGTCCCAGCATGCCCAGGGACTGTGACGGCATAAGGGGGCGGGGTCTCCGCCTATATAAGTCACAGCGGAGCGCTTAGAGAGCAGTCCAGCCGGAGAGACCGTCGTGTCAACATCTGGAGAAGAGAAGAGGGAAGAAGACAAGAAGCCAGAAGTCCGGGCCTCCGCTGGCAAAAGAGCGGCATGAAGACAGCGGAGGAGCCGGCAGAAGAACTGGAACACCGGGAGAAGAGGCCAGAGAGAGCGGAGAAGAACCAACCGGACGCCGGGAGAAGAGGAACTGGAGGGACCCCCGAAGCCGGAAGAAGACCCCCGAAGTCTAATAAATTATTTTAAAAACCTGTGTAGTGTGTTTTATTATTGACACTTTTCCCCTAGGTAAATGGGTAGGGGTAATAAGAAAAAGAAGAAAACTGCGCTAGAAACCTAAACGTGAAGCTGCAGCTATAAGTGAACCACACCAATAACATAAGAAATATATAAAAAGCCGCACATTTAAAAAATGATGAATAAAACAATGTTAAATTAATAATAAAAAAATATTCCTTGTGATTAAATGTCCAACAACAAAAAATATGAATAAAATATATTGTGAAAAAATATTTTCAATATTCAATAGCTGATAGTAGAGGTTCAGATAACGCAAATTCCTGTTAGATGAAATGCTTACCAGATAGCAAGCCAAATAAAACAGGTGGCTTTAAACCCAGCCTGGGCCTTTGGGGAACCTTTCCCGGTACGTCCTGGACGAATCGCACTTGCAAGCCGAATTGGATCCACGAAGGTTGTACCCAAAAAAAAATTATAATAACAGCTTAATACTGACACAAATAACGTGATATTGGAGAAAAAGAGGTTTTTTTATATATATGTGACACTCCACCAGTGATAAAATCATATAAAATCATAAACCATCCAGTGCCTATAGGCACAAACGGAATTGTATGGTGAGTGACATAAAAAACATGCATTAAAGTGAAAAATCTCCTATATGGAGAACTAGTGCAGAAACCTTCCAAAAAAGCCGCTTACCAGATGTTAGAAACCAAAGAGGCATGTGATTAACCACCAGATGATAGATGGAAAAAAGGAGGTATCTAAAGCAGCTTACCAGAAATTAAATAAAATGGGCATATAACTATCCACCGGAGGGTATATGAAAAGAGGATAACCAAAGTGCAGCAAACCGCATGAAAGTCCTGCTTACCAGATAGCAGACTCTATATAGGCAGACTGATTTAAACACAGAACCGGCTTCCTAGCATGGAGCTGCGTGGATCCATCAAACCATCCATATCTCGGGCTCCGCAGTACTTCCTCCCGACTCACGGTGAGTCGGGAGGAAGTAGAGAGAAGACATTGCTGGAAGTGGCAGTAGAGGAGTCTTTACGTATTACACTATCGTCACCATTCTTTACTACATGTGTACTGCGGAGCCCGAGATATGGATGGTTTGATGGATCCACGCAGCTCCATGCCAGGAAGCCGGTTCTGTGTTTAAATCAGTGTGCCTATATAGAGTCTGCTATCTGGTAAGCAGGACTTTCATGCGGTTTGCTGCACTTTGGTTATCCTCTTTTCATATACCCTCCAGTGGATAGTTATATGCCCATTTTACTTAATTTCTGCTAAGCGGCTTTAGACACCTCCTTTTTTCCATCTATCATCTGGTGGTTAATCACATGCCTCTTTGGTTTCTAACATCTGGTAAGCGGCTTTTTTGGAAGGTTTCTGCACTAGTTCTCCATATAGGAGATTTTTCACTTTAATGCATGTTTTTTATGTCACTCACCTTACAATTCCGTTTGTGTCTATAGGCACTGGATGGTTTATGATTTTATATGATTTTATCACTGGTGGAGTGTCACATATATATAAAAAACCCTTTTTTTCTCCAATATCACGTTATTTGTTTCAGTATTACGCTATGTTATTATAAAAATGTTTTTGGGAACAACCTTCGTGGATCCAATTCGGCTTGCAAGTGCGATTCGTCCAGGACGTACCGGGAAAGGTTCCCCAAAGGCCCAGGCTGGGTTTAAAGCCACCTGTTTTATTTGGCTTGCTATCTGGTAAGCATTTCATCTAACAGGAATTTGCGTTATCTGAACTTCTACTATCAGCTATTGAATATTGAAAATATTTTTTCACAATATTTTTTCACAATATATTTTATTCATATTTTTTGTTGTTGGACATTCAATCACAAGGACTATTTTTTATTATTAATTTAACATTGTTTGACCCATCATTTTTTAAATGCGCGGCTTTTTATATATTTCGAATGGGTAGGGGTATCATGTACCCCATAGTTATTCACATAGGGTGGGGTTTATACAAAAAGGGGGGTTTTGCCTGGATCAACCACCAGTAAAGGTCGTAAATATTGGCAGGATCAGATATTCATCCACATAAACCAATTATTGGATGCAGTTTGGGTTGCCTTGTAGAGCATACAAAACAACTAGGAGAAAAGGGTTCCCCCAAAGAAGGCAAGTTACCCAAACACAATCTGCAAAAACAATGAATTTATTGTACTACAAAACACCACACAGAAAAACAAAAATTGGTCAAGATAGGGAATATAACATAGACCAGGTTAAAATAGATAACATTATCATTAAAAACAACGGAGCCGCGGCCAATCATACCCCATACACACTCCAATCACCACAGCAAATTCCTACTAATTGGGCAGTATCGTATGAGAGAAAAAAAGTCCTTTGTTAATCCAGATTCTGGTAGTGTGACGGTTAGTGGGTGAGGGTGGATGGACAGATAATAATTGATTGGGGACTGATTCAACACATCAAATAGATTATGACAGTCCGGGAACTAAACCCAAATCACAGGTAAAGCAGCAAAGGTGACCGGCAGTATTGACTGATGGTTAAACATATGGACACCGGACATACAGGTGAAGCAACTATGTTTAGAAGAAGTAGCGGGGGGAGCAATGACAGCCCGAGCTGTGCAATAAGCATAAATCGGAGTGATACTTCTCTCACCAGATAGATGGCTCAGCAGCTCTGAGGTCGTAAGGCTCTACCCCCAGATGATAGCTGTAGATGACAGTCTAGACCAACTTGCCGTCAGATAGGAGATGTCCTCACTGTGTCCAGCGTCTGCAGTAAGAAGCTGTAAGTCGGCCGTCAGCTGTTTGTTCCCGGTCAAACATTCAACCACCGTGAGCGCGCGGCTCCAAGGTGACGTGCTGACGTCACGTGCTGACGCGTTTCACCAGCCAATCACCGCTGGTTTCTTCAGAGGCTCAACACGAAAACTGCTCTCCTAAAACTCACAAACAATCTGCTAACAGCCAAATCCAATGGGGACACTATTCTGTACTCCTACTCCTGGACCTCTCTGCTGCCTTTGACACAGTGAACCACCCGCTCTTCAAATAAACTCCACACCTTTGGTCTCCATGACTGTACTCTTCGCCAGTTCTCATCTTACTTATCTAACTGCATCGTTAGTGCTTTAAATTCTACTTTCTCCTCTCCTCTCTCTTTCTCTGTCAGGGTCCCCCAAGGTTCTGTCCTTGGATCTCTTTTATTCTACATCTACACCACCTCCCTGGGTCAGCCTCCCAAGGCTTCCAATACCTTTTCTATGCTGACAACACCCAAATCTCTCAACCCCTCAGCTCAGTTCTTGGGGCTCCTCATGTATCACTAATTTAATAACAGACATATCAGCCTGGATGTCACACCACTTCTTCAAACTCAATCATTCCAAAATGCAGCTTATAATATTTCTTCTCCCACGTGCCTCTTCCCCTAATTCCTCTGTCAAGATCGATAGCACTACTATCAGCCAGTCCTCACATGCCAAGGTTCTAGGTGTAATCCTGGACTCTGACCTCTTCTTTCGGCCCAACATCCAATCACTGTCCAAATCTTGCTGCCTCAACCCCTGCAACATCTCCAGAATATGCCCCTTCCTAACTAATGACACCACAAAGCTCCTAGTTCACTCATTGGTTATCTCCCGCCTCAACTACTGCAATTCCCTCCTCACAGATTACTTTTACATAGACTATCCCCCTTCATTCCATCATGAGTGCTGCTGCCAGACTCATCCACCTTACTAACTGTTCAGTGTCTGCTACTACCCTCTGCCTCCACTGGCTTCCACTCACCCAACTAATTAAATTCAAAATACTAACAACAACTTACAAAACCATCCACAAATCTGCCCCCAGCTACATCACTAACCTAGTCTCAAAATACCAACCAAATTGTTCTCTTTGTTCCTCCCAAGATCTTCTGCTCTCTATTTCCCTTGTCACCTCCTCCCATGCTTGCCCTCAGGACTTTTCCTGGGCCTCTCATATCCTGTGGAACTTCCTACCTCAATCTGTCCTGCTATCTCCTACTCTGTTTGCTTTTAAATGATCCCTAAAAAACCCTTCTCTCCAGAGAAGTCTATTCTGCCCCTACCTAACCACTGTACTGTACTTTTTATATTCAACTCACCCCAACAGCTATTAACTCCTATATCACTTGACCCTCCCTTCTAGATTGTAAGCTATAACAAGCAGGGCCCTCTACATTCCCCTGTATTAAATTGTATTGTAACTGTACCATCTGCCCTCATGTTGTAAAGCGCTGTGCAAACTGTTGGCGCTATATAAATCCTGTATACTAATAATAGATTATACTATTTACTAATTGATTATAGTCATAGCACAGTCACATTTTTCACTTTCACTTCCATTTAAGGCACCCTATAGCTTTTCAGTGACCACATCTGTGGATTGAATTAAGAAGTGTACATAGGTCTGTTATGGAAATGATTAAGAGCTTCAATTGAGCCCAAGGTTATCTGCTGCTGTCTCTAATTTGAAAAGTGTTGATATGCATGCATATAAAAGTAAACACTCTGAGACACGCTCAGTATCGTTACTGTTACACTTCTAATTTATTCAAGGCGGTGTTAATGTTTTATACACACAAATACGTCATTGCTGTTAGTCTAATAGGTACATCTCATTGGTTAAGATAGTAAAGAAGATGGAGAATGTTCATAACGAGGTTTGGCTGTCTTTGGTTTTATCTCCAGTTCCGCGTTCTTCTGATGTGTGGGATGTAGGGGGTACCCGCCATCTTGAGAAAATATAGGAACAGAGCTAATCTGTATACTTATATAATGAGTAAGGAGAAAAATATGTATGCACATAAGAAAATAGACATTTTCAGATTACTATTATTATTATCTACATCACATTCCTTCACAATCCCCCCTAAAATGACTATTTTCTCTTTTCTGTCCCTAATATCTAAAGGTCCCATTTTGGCCTGGCCCTTCTCCTCAGCAACTCTTTTAGGCTGTATATAGAATTGGGCAGCAACTGTTCACCTCCTCGATACAGCTGGAGAGGTGCAGTCAGGCGCTATCTATCCCTATAACCCTATAGGATTGTGAGGTTATGGACAGGGAGTGACTGTAGGGAGTGAAGGGTTTGTCATCTTCCATCATAAGGAGGTCCTCTTCTTCTTGGTGGAGAAATGTAGGTGTGCTATTGTCTACAGCCTTGTTCATTAACTTTTTACAAAAGGTAGAATACAGCATACAATCAGGGCTAAAAGGACCAGGATTATTAATACCGTTACCCCTATCTGGACGAGCACCTTCTGCCACCCACTCATCCAGCTAAAATATTGATCCCATGGGTCTGTGATACCTGAGTTCTTCTTCAACTCCAGTGACAGATCTTCTAATTTCTTTATAGCTAAAGTAACCTTACCATTTGGGCCAGTATTATCAGGAATGTATGTACAACAGGTTCCCGTTTTTTCCTATGATTTTACAAAACACCTCCTTTCCCAGCTAGCACCATGTCTAAGGCCATCAGGTCCTGGAATGTCATGTAGGAAGTGGGGGATAACTGGTCAGCAATTCCCTGGAGGGCATCTTTAGAGTAATTTACAAATCTCTGTTGGTTATAATATGTGTAGTGTCAGGTCACCTAGAGGCTGGGTGACAGATGTACACCGTTGGGATCAGGAGTGCACCGCAAGGTAGTAGACCCTACGGCTGACTGCTGCGGATTGTACCCTGGGAGGTTCAGGAAGCAGGTCTACTGGATCACTGACACAGATCCCACTGGGAGCTAGAGCATAGATTCCCCAGGGCGCGGAGTCTAAGAGCCAGCAGGTGTTCACCAGAGCCTCTAGTGGTGAGGATGGACTGCGCTGCAGTCTGGCTCCAGGTCGCGGCCCCCAGGGTCTCACAGCTCACGCTCATGGTAGACTACAGGAGAAGAGGAAGGAGGGAGCTGGCTGGAACATCAGGGTCACAGGCAAACAGGGATGGCCGGGAACAGGCCAAAGTCGGTAACAGAAATCAGATGTAGGAAACATAGCAAGTACACACAGAGGCTAACACACAGTGCTTGATCAGCACTGCTGGCTTGCAGTGCACAGGTTAATATAGGGTTCCCTGATAGGGCCTGGGGTGGGGCCATGCTTAGAGGGGAGGTTACAAAAGCAGTCAGGTGAGGGTCAGCTGGTCTCTAGAGATGAACACATGGAGACAGGTATGCTGATCGACAAACTCTATTGCATAACCATGACATGTAGTTAATCCAATCTACATTCTTGCTGACAGTTGTTATGGGGATCAAAGACTCAAAACCAGCTTTTACCTGATCCCTGGCTTTAAACTCATCAGGGACCCCCCTTGTAACCCCTATGACATGTATGTATACATGAGGGTCAAAGCTTCCGGAGAGAGCTGCTCGCTTCCTCCTCTGACTGTGTGCTGGGTCAGTGTATGTATCAGGGGTATCTTTGGTTAGGATATGGGGCTTTCTATTTTCATCTTTTTTGTCTAATGCACTCTGTGGTCGCCCAGTCTGGCCCTGTGTTCCAACCCACTGGCCCCCACAGAAACCACAACTCTGTCCCCAGTAACTGTCTGTGTGGCATACATATATGTCCTTACCGTCAGGGATATCACTGTACCAATGGCATCACCATGAAGGGTCAAACAGACAAGGTACTATGTCACAGTAATCTAAGGTAAAGGTGGTCACATGTGTACCTGAAGAGTTACACCAAAATGTAATTATGTTATCATTTTTGTGATGGCCACCTCCTGGGCCCCTCCCCCCTAGATCAAACAGAAAAAAGATATGCAGCACCCGAAAACACGCTCTCCTGCAGTGATAAGCGTGCATTCAGGTGTTCTTCCTGGCCAACTTGACTGAGGTGGCTGTGGTCAGCAAAACTTGGAATGGACCATCATAACTTGGCTCAAGGATCTCCAGACAGTAGTTGGTGTGTTCCTGTATCTAATTCAGGATCTGGAATGGAAGAAAACACCTGGACATGCATTCAGGTTAATTCTCGTGATAATGTGGTTAAATAATTAGTCAACACATCAGACTGTAACTGTAACTGTTGTAGAAAGTAACAACCAAGTCTGGGAGCTGAACCAAACAAAATTTCATAAGGGGATAGGCATGTTTCCCCTGGGGGTGTGTCTGACACTGAACAGGGCAATGGGCTAACTGTCTGGCCAACTCATGTTAGTCTCTTGGGCCATCTTTAACATCCTCCAACACCATTTAGTGTCCCATTCATCCTTTCTACCTTCCCGCTACTTTGAGGGTGGTATGGGATGTGTAGTGCCAACTGAACCCCCAGTGCTGCCCAAATCTCTTTAGTAAGGGTTGTTGTTAGGGCTGGTCCCTGATCTCTCAATATCACCTCTGGGACCCCAAATCTACATACTATCTCACTCAGTAGTTTCTTAGCTGTGGTCCTGGCAGTCGTGACCACTTCAACTAGGGCGTTTTCAAATCTGTCACTTCTTGGCACTTGAGAATGATCAATTTGCATCCTCTGGAATGGGGTATAGGGCTTTTGCCAAGTGCTTCTTCTGTGCTTCTTCTGTGCTTCTTCTGTGCATCCTGGGTTACATTGGTGCAGATAATGCATGATCTGCAGAAGCTGTCGGTCAGTGGAGTAACTCTTATTGCAACACTTGTTGATAAGAGAGTTCATAAAAGTCTTTGTCAAGTGGGCAGCTCCATGTGCCCATTGCACCACAGCTGGGTACATACTCCTGAGTAGACAAGGCTTCTTGTTGCACTCGAATAGTCCATTTCTGAGAGTTGCTCCTCTCCATTTCCAGCTTTCCTTCTTATCCGGACTTGTTGTTTCCTGTAGTTCTTTTAGATAAACTCTGTCCACTGGGAAAGTCTGTAAGGTAAGCACGGGGTGGTCTTCTTCTACCACCCTGCTGTCCACTTCCCGTGGACCACCAGCTGTCTGTTTGGCAGCTGAATTGGTTTGATGATTGCCTTAAGCTTCCTTTGAGTTCAGTTTGTCGTGTGCTTTTACTCATAATAGTCACTTGGGTTGTGAGAAGCAAGGCATCAATCAAGTTTTCACAGGTGTTCCTGCAGCCATCAGGAATCCTCTGTTCTAGATAACACCATAATCATGGGCAATGTTGAAAGCATATCTTGAGTCCATATGAATGTTGGCTCTTTTTCCCTCTGCCCATTTACATGCTGTAGTAAGTGCTTACAGCTCTGCCTCCTGTGCAGACATCACCAGTGGTAAGGCTTCAGCTTGTAGAACAGTGTTTTCAGTGGTGACCGCGTGTCCTGTGTGGTCATGGGGTAACAAGTCAAGACTCTACTCCTCCTCCTCCTTTCCCCCCTCGAGAAGTGGAAGAAGGGTGGTAGGGTTCAGTGTTTGACAACTTAATAGAGTAATGCTGTCCAGTAGGAGGGAACACAGGAGTCTCAAGTGTCTGGTAGTGGACAAGTGTTTCGGCTGGATCTTGGTTGAATATGGCAACAACGTCATGGGGAGCAAGCAGAACGAGGCAGTGTCCGAGGACCAAGTTCAAAGTTTTGTCAAGCAAGGCTTGTGTAGCAAATCCAGCTCGCAGACACAATAGGCCTCCTCTTGCTACCGCATCCAGCCGACAGGAATAATATCCTATGGGGCGTAGGCTGATGCCATGTGATTGGGTGAGTACACCTGCAGCATGTCCCATGCATTCGGATACAAAGAGCTTGAGCGTTTTGTCGTAGTCTGGGAGCCCTAGCGCCGGAGGTGGCGCACTTAAAGGCTTCAAACTTTAGATATTTCTTCAGGAGACATCTGGAAGGGGTCTGATTGCAGAGCATCAGTAGGAAGGCTTCTGTAATCCATACTCTGCACTAGGAAATTAGTCCAAGGAAAATGACAGGTGTTAAGCACCACTGCAATTTGGGCTTTGAGGCTCTGCACCCCTGGTTGGCAAGATAGCACAACAGGCTTTCTGAGGTGACTTCAACAAGGGGTAAGTCAGCTGCACAAAGGAGAAGGTCATCAACATGTTGGAAGAGAATCACTTCCGGGTGTTCCTCTTGTCATGTGTCAAGGATGATAGCCATAGCTTTTGCAAACTGGCTTGGAAAGTTCTGTGCCCCTTGTGGCACAACTGTTTAGGTATGTTGCCGTTTCTTTCCGTGGATGAATGCAAAAAGGTACCAGCAGGAGGGGTGAGGGTGGACACTGAAGAAAACGTTTGTAAGGTCCACCTCTGTGAGGTATTTTGCAGTCAAAGGCATCCACAGTAGGTACCTGGTTCTCTTTTTAGGATTCTCTTCTTGGGGTTATTGTGGTTTCCGGGGCAATGAAGCGCCCTCTTTTAGCTTGACTGAAACTGGTGGCACCTTTAAGTGACCGTTGTCTTCCGGTCCTGTGGACCATAGGCACGCAGGGGTTCTGTCAAGTACTTCCTGCAGTATTGAACTTGAAGTTTTTTTCTTCATTAAGTGTCATCAGGAGAGGCAGAGAACACAAAGCAGATTAGTCTTCTAAAGATAGGGGAGTACGTAACTTCATCCCCCCTTCAGGCGTGTCCTGATTGAGGCCTGTAGTCTGGACAACACATCAGCTCCTAGTAGATTCAAGGGACATGTAGAGGACACCACAAATCTGGCAAGCAAATCAGGAAGTGGAAAGGAAAGAATTATTAGGCAGGTTCACCGCCCTCAACACACTTTTGGCTGCACCCCTGTCAATGAGGAAAGTGATAGGTTTTTCGTCTGGGACATCTTGGGGCTCTGCATTCTTTTCTGAAGTGACCCCGTTTCCCACAGTTGTAACAGGTGATCCTTTCCCTGGTATTGGGCAGTGGTGGTGGACTAGTGTAGGCGGGATCTTCGTCATGGGTTATCATGAGGGGCGTTGGTTTTTTACCTTTTTGATTTTCTATACCTCTGGTCACCAACAATAAATCAGACATTTTCATTGAATGGTATTCAGGGCGGGCCACCATCAGGCCTTTTCTGATATCCTCTCTGAGCCCTGAAACAAAAGCAGTTGATAACATGTGTGTGTGTGCCTTTATGAGTCTAGCATGATACTTCTTCACAGACTCCCCTTTATCTTGGGTAATATCTTGGATTGTGGTCTTCTGATCCGTCAACTTCTCCTTTGCCCAGTCGTGGAGTTGTGCACAGAACTCCACGCCTGAGGTGTAGGAAGTGGCACTTGTCAGGCAGGCATCATTGAAGGCCATCTGCATGACTGGCCAAAAGACATATCCTGCTTTGATTTGGCATAGGCTGATCAAGTCTCTCCAGGCAGCTGAGTAAGTTTCTTGTATCTGCACTATCCTGTGGTAGAAGGGAATTGGCTGCTTCTCTGGGTCAGGCAGACTTGTCACTAAGGCCGCTGCTTGTGATGGAGTAAAAGCGACATACATCACTGGTGCCCCTTCTGGTAACCGAGACTGTTGTTGGGGCGGGGGCTGACAAGAGGCACTGTTCTTTACGGTTGCCAGCATGTGTTTGAGATCCTCTCGGAACTGAGAGTCTGGAGCTGGATTGGGCGTTAAATCAGTGGGTGGCCTTGCTGCCTGCTGTTGGGCTTCCCACTCAGAAGCTTCTTCATCATTAACATATCCGGCCTGGGAATGTGATGCTCCCGTATTGGGGAAGACAGGTGTGTGGTATGAACCATCTTGGTTTAAAACAGGGAGGGCTGGGTACAGGCTGTTTAAGCTTACTGGGTGTACCAAGATGGCCGCCGGCAGGAAGTGCACTGGACTGGGTAGAAAGTGAAGGCATGGGTGCACTAAGATGGCCGCCGGGCTGAGTTGTCACAGTGGGTTGTGCTTGGGTGGTGAGAAAGGAGTGGTTGTTAGACGGAGGGCAGTGCTGTCCCTCCCCTCCTTTGTTTCAAGTTCCAACATATCATCAGCTCTGTGATACACATACATAATACAATCGCCATCTTTCTTAACTTCCTTTATCCAATTTTCTTTATCACACAGGATTTTTCTCCCTGTTTCTTCAGCAACATAACTTTCGCCATTTCTTTCAACTTTGTTAACTATTTCAACAGCTGCTTCTCTCTTTCTTTACAATATCACTTTCTTTTCTCTCTTACAACCAAGGGGTTAATATTTTTCTCAGCGTTCTTATCAGCAAATTCCTTCGGTGAGGGCTCATAAGACTAATGTACGGTTAATCTCAGAACAAGAACAAACACATCAGGGGTAGTGAGGAGCTACGGCCCGCGACCCAACAGATCCCCCGGGCAGCCCCCCTCCGACCTTAA
The DNA here is from genome assembly GCA_037952925.1 of Lithobates clamitans. Classification (NCBI taxonomy): domain Eukaryota; kingdom Metazoa; phylum Chordata; class Amphibia; order Anura; family Ranidae; genus Lithobates; species Lithobates clamitans. Next base: position 7,280,222 of record JBBGZY010000723.1, read on the forward strand.
CCAGTCCCCACCCCCTCTCATGTATAGCAAACAATAAACCACAAATACACTCAGGACAGGACATTACACCTGCCACTCTTCGAACTGCAAAATTTCAGCAGGCTAAAATAACCACAAGGGCAGACCACCCTGCAAAATAAACCCGTTTATAGACGTTTGCTACAAGGGAAACAATCTCATCCCAGAGGCCGAAAGCTCATCTGGAGATGAGACTACCCATTCACACATGTAGCACTTCAGGCTGCAAAGCCAGCAGCTGAAATACCCCTCAAAGGTTTGTCGAACCCAGAGTAACCCGTCTATAACGTTTGCCACAAGGGAAACAATCTCATGCCAGAGGCCGAAAGCTCATCTGGAGATGAGACTACCCATTCACACATGTAGCACCCTTAGACTGCTGAGTTTCAAAGCCCAAAGAATGGCAGACAGTGAACAAAAAATACAGTCAGCAGAAACCCATTGGCAGGTTCGTTAAAACAACCTCAGGCGAGGAATTACCTGCCTCTAAGACAGTCTCAGCATACCGACAGAATCCAGCCGTCAACCGAAAGATAAGAGAGTCGTACAGTGGTAAGAATATAAATCAAACTTACCGTACTGTTAGGGCTGCGCAAAGACCCCACTCTCATCAATCAATTAACGCCCAAATGCTTGTCGCGGTATAACTTCGACTGTAGCCTGAGGTCCCGTGTTTCGGCACCATCTGTTATGGAAATGATTAAGAGCTCCAATCAAGCCCAAGGTTATCTGCTGCTGTCTCTAATTTGAAAAGTGTTGATATGCATGCATATAAAAGTAAACACTCTGAGACACGCTCAGTATCGTTACTGTTACACTTCTAATTTATTCAAGGCGGTGTTAATGTTTTATACACACAAATACGTCATTGCTATGTTAGTCTAATAGGTACATCTCATTGGTTAAGATAGTAAAGAAGATGGAGAATGTTCATAACGAGGTTTGGCTGTCTTTGGTTTTATCTCCAGTTCCGCGTTCTTCTGATGTGTGGGATGTAGGGGGTACCCGCCATCTTGAGAAAATATAGGAACAGAGCTAATCTGTATACTTATATAATGAGTAAGGAGAAAAATATGTATGCACATAAGAAAATAGACATTTTCAGATTACTATTATTATTATCTACATCACATTCCTTCACAGGTCCATTTGGCGCAGAGTTTTTTTGGCAAAAGGTAACCAAGATACATGTGCTCTAATGTGCAAGTATGCTGTGCCAGTGTTTCCACATCACATTCCCACTCAGTTTGGCTTAGGATCCTTTCACTGGACTATGAAAGGACAAGGACAAGCTCATGGCTCCAATAAAGATAGCCATGGGTTTGTTTTCCTTCAACCTGAAGCCTATTAAGCCTGGTAAACACTATTAGATTTTTTCTCTTCATCCCAGCTGGCTGAACAAAAAAACTGGGAGATCACCGTACCAACACAAGTGATGAATCTCCCCTGTTCTGGGAGGGGGACTGCCCCCTGCCAAAACACTTTGATCAGCTCTCACAGCAATTCGGTGCCAGTGCTGATCAGACCCTGGTTTTCGAGCATGTCATTAGACCAGCTTCTGTCAGACAGGCTGCTGTACACACTGATCAAATGTCAGACAGTTTTAGTTGCACCAAAATGATATTTGGCACGAGTGTACCCAGCGTTATGCCCCGTACACACGGTCGGACATTGATCGGACATTCCGACAACAAAATCCTAGGATTTTTTCCGACGGATATTGGCTCAAACTTGTCTTGCATACTCACGGTCACACACAGTTGTCGTAAAATCCGATCATTCTGAACGTGGTGACGTAAAACACGTACGTCAGGACTATAAACGGGGCAGTAGCCAATAGCTTTCATCTCTTAATTTATTCTGAGCATGCGTGGCACTTTGTGCGTCAGATTTGTGTACACACGATCGGAAATTCCGACAACGGATTTTGTTGTCGTAAAATTTTATAGCCTGCTCTCAAACTTTGTGTGTCAGAAAATACGATGGAAAATGTGTGATGGAGCCTACACACGGTCGGAATTTCCGACAACAAGGTCCTATCACACATTTTCCGTCGGAAAATCCGACCGTGTGTACGGGGCATTAGTGTAGTATAGACATGATCTGGCTGTACAGTTATCCAATCACTTTCATGTGTGTTGACTTGGCTAACAAACAGCACTGTCCCCTTTCCACTCCCATAACTCCCAATCTCCAGACACATTTGGCTATTCTCTTTGAGCCTGGGACCCTTAATGCCCCTTTAAAGGGTACCTGAAACTTTTATTATGTAGTGGGGTCTGGCGTTTGGTCGGACGAACGCCCGAACAAGCAAAGTTTCACATTTCAAATTTCTAGTGCCTTCCTATTTTGCTGTTTTAAATAATTTTTAGCCTAGAAATATTTATTTTTAAAGTCAAAATAATCTCATCTTTTTTATTTAACCAGTTTTCAATGGTCATGTGGTACATGAACTTTGTCCCCGGCTGGTCAGTGAATTACAGGATTGTCCTGGAAATTGTCCTGGAAATGGAAATATATGCAATTGTTCATCTACCATACAGCACTGACCTATGCATCAAAATCTACACCTATTTGAGGTTGGTGTACTCAGAAAATAATTTAGTAAAATTTTTGGAATACTATTAACCTCCCTGATACTAACCCCCCTAGCGGTACTCAGACCAGGAATTCAATGTATATATGTTACTCCCGAGTGTTACTTAAGCTAACCATTTTAACATTAAATTTTAGAGGAGAGCGCAGAATTAATGCCAAGAATTCATAATGGCTGAGTGGCGATGGATTAGCTAACTTTTTATTTTCTGTGAACCTGGAAGTGCTATGCTGTAAGTACTTTTGAGTTCGTGGCTGTCAAATTCTGGCCATTATTTATGGTTAAATCAAAGCTGTTGAGCCGTAAAGGTTTTTCAAGCATTCCCTATATAGTATTGTATTGCAAGTATTGTAACTTTTCACCATTTTGCGGGTGTGAACATTTAAGGCTTGACATAATTGGTATCTATTTACCTAACACAGTCTCATTTTTAAAATTTTGCAATAAAAAGTGTGAATGTGGTAATTGTGTTTTTGTGCACTAAAATTAGTTGTAGTATACTTTTGACTAAATGTAAATCAGGTTTGGAAAACCAGTAAATATAATGTGACATAAATATGCAGCTATCATTATCATATTCTAATAAAACAGAAAGAAATTGCAGTTAGTGCTAATAATCAATAGTGTCCAGAGCAGTGCGTATCATTCACCAGAGTACCAGATGATATCAAATATATTCACAAAAAATAAGTGTGCATACAGACACAAACATCACAAAAAAGTCCAGAATGTTTCCCCTGATGATGCGTATTGATGCATAACGCGTAGGGAGGGGCTTCAATCATGACATCATCACACCCACTGAGTGCAAGCCAGTGTGGCATTTTATCACTGTGTGCTGTTTTTATCTACTAAATTGTGAGTACCTATATGTATATTTTTGACAATAAATGTGTAATACTAAATTTCACTATATATGGCCTTTGTTCTTTACATAACATGGTGAATGTGGTTATCCGGCTGAGCCAATTAATACCGGAGGCACCTAGGAATTCCATGAATGGTGTTTATTTCGATGGTCTGCTGTTGTAAGCCTGGAATCATCCTAATGTTAATATTCCTTGTTGATCTCTGTGACTGGGGATCAACATAATCTGGTAAGAGACTCATTCCTGTGGTGAAGGGCAAGTGTGCGTTTCAAGAATCGCGAATTCTGATGGTGGAAGCTTGGAATTTCTTATCTATCCCATCCAAGATATTAACCCCTAAATAAAAAAAACAAAAGCTGCGTGGACTCTTTCCTGTCTCAGTGAGCCTGTGGTAAATTTGGTGTGCCTGGCTGTGCAGGGTGGGGGATCCCTATTCACCAGCGGCTCCTACGGGGGATGTGCTACAGTAGTCTTAAAAATTGCCAATATGTGCTGGATAAAAAAAGATTTTGTGCGCAAAGTGGTTACAACTTTGTTGTTGAATAAGCTGGTGCATACCAAATGGTCAAAATTTGACCTTGTAATGAAGGCTTGAATACCTCAGAACTTGTTCTGCCCACATTTAAACGGCAGATTCTAACGCATGGGGGCTAAATGCATTAAGACATTAAAGAGACACTAGACACACACTGTTTAATTGACATTGTCCCTTCTATTTCTGTATGTGGATGATGGTACTGTAATTATTTTAATAATAAAAAAAAAATCTAAGTACCTTTTTCCTAATCGATATACAGCTGTCAAATGACCCAGCCCTTTCCCAGTATGTCTGCAGGGAAACATAATCAGCAGAAGCTTTTAGTCCTCTAGTCCTCTTTAGCCCTGCTGCTAGTCACATGTTCAAAATAAAAAAAACAGTCTTTGGAGTACAGAGTAAATTAAATATTTAATATCAATAAACTTTTATTGTTATTTTTTATTATTTTATGGCAATAACATGGTGTGGGATGATTTCTACCAGTCACAGGCTGGTTCACACCCCTCCAGCCTGTGTCTTAGAATAAGAGGGAGGTGAAACCTCCATTAATTTACATTGTGTTTAGCTTGTTAGTGGGCATGGAGGAGTAAGGAGGAAGCGAGCTGTCATTTACCACTGTATATATACCCACATATGTGTGACTCTATAGTCATATGGGCTGCTCAGATGTGATAGGGAGGAAATACTCAGCATAGAAACTCACTGAAAACTAAGCATGTGCCAAATTGCCAACACAGCTGCAAAATCCCTAGCTGAATTGGGGACATGAACGGAAGGTGTAGATAGAGAGCAGAAAGATCAACCAGTTTTTTTGCAGAATATAGAATACTGAAAATGAATCTCGGTGACTGAATGGGTATGAACAGCATGTAATAAGGAATTTATAGTTTTTTTTTATGATGTGGGTATAGTGACACTTTAAGACATTGAACACCCTTGATTTTCATGCGCCTGATATTTAAACTGAAGGTTCATTTAGCTTTAAATAACAATTTCTGGCCTTGTTCCCCCCAGCCAGTGACAGCACAAACAAAAAGAGAAGTAGCTGACTGATGAGCTCATCTCATCGTTTTCTCTTCTAATCAGCATGTTCCTTGTTAGCACAGGAGCACTGCAGCATAGCTGACTGGGTGCTCGTGCTGCTTCTCCATATCATCTTCATCTCATTTACTATTTACAAATTACACTATCAAAGAAAAATGAAGACTTGTTTGAAAGGCCAATAACACACTTTCTGCAGCCTATTACATGTTTTCTTTAAATAATTTAAAAATGATTTATTTGACACCAATATTTACTTACGTCTGTGCATGCTGTAATTAGATGTCTAGATTAAACATTTATATTAAATATTAGTTTCTTCCCCTGTGATACTGATACAGCTAGAATTCAGGACCTCTTCTGATTTATTATTCTCAGACCCTGTTAACAAAAATAAATGCAAGCGTACTTAAAGTGAATCCTTGAATTACATGCAAAAAAAAAATAAACGTTTGTGAACTTATAGCCTTTGTATATTCAATTTGACAAGTTTTAGGCTCCATTTTTTTTTTTTCAATACTGGCTAAAGTATGCTTTCTTGTGCATTGCATTAGGGTAGCCTATTCAGATTGAATGGGACCTTAAAGTGGTTCCAAAGGCAGAAGGTTTATCCAAATGCATTCTATGCATTAAGATAAAACAAAAACTTATTTGTGTAGCTCCCCCCTCGGCCCCCTAATATTTACCTGAGCCCCATCTCGATCCAGCGATGTTGAATGAGAGACTCGACTGTCTGGGACTCTCCCTGCTGATTGGCTGAGACACAGCAGCAGGCGCCATTGGCTCACCCTGCTGTCAATCAAAGTCAGTGAGCCAATAAGGAGATATAGGGGGCCGGGCTGAGCCCTGGGTCATTATCTGTTTGGACACACAGAGCAGCAGCTCACCTCGGGTGCCCCCATAACAAGCTGTTTGCTGTGGGGGCACGTGGCGAAAGGGAAAGGCCAGGAGCACCAGCGAGGGACCTGAGAAGAAAAGGGTCTGGGCTGCTCTGTGCAAAACCATTGCACAGAGCAGGTAAGTATAACATGTTTGTTATTTTTAAACAACAACAACAGCAAAAAAAAAACAATACTTTAGTTCACTTTAATGAGCTTAACACAAAAAAGTAACTGCACATTTTTTGGGCAATATAGTGCACCGCAATGCAACTTTCAATCAAATGCATTGCAAAGAAGGCGCAGTAATGAAAGTAATGCATTTGCAGCAAATGTTTACATAGCTTAAAGCAATATAGCACGGATGAGATTAATTTTCTGTGTGAGCATTAAGTCAATTCACAAATTGTTGCACAGGTTAACACTCCTTAACCCCTTCACGCCTAAGGGTAAAACAAATCATAATGCCAAAGCCCAATTTTTTAACTTTGACATGTGTTAGTAAAACTGTACATATCATCACAACTACTTTGTGCATCCAGGTGGATTATACCTTGTTTTTTTTCAGGACAATTTTGGTTTTCATTTGGTGATAAAGAGTAATGTTTTATTATTTAAGGAAAACTGGCCCAAAATAGTAAAAAAAACAAAACATTTTTTAATGTAACTGTATATTTCTTGCTACTACCATAACCTACCACCAAAGAACAACCACAAATAAATTCTCCTGCTTCTGATAATTGCAGCGATACCACATATGTGTATGTTAGTTGTTGTTTGTACCCGTAGTACAGCCCAGAAACAATAGTGCGCATTTTGTCTTTTTTTATCCTATCTAAAACACACTGACACTAATAAAAATAAATACTAATGTAAAAAAAAATAAAAAATCCTGTCCAAAAAATACTGACCCTGACCTTGACCCAAACACTAACCCTGGGACTGACCTAGTTCAAACCTTGATCTAGGTATTTTTTTTTTAATTATCACTATTATTATTTATTTTTTCTATACAAATTTTTTTTCTACCTCTGCAAGAACAGAGAAAAATACAATTGTATCTGTCTCATCCATCAGAGGCTATCACAGCAATCAGGTGACCCAGAATCGGACGTTCCGGGTCCCGATCATTAGAACAGGGTCCAAAGCTCTCGGAGAAACCCCGGTATTTGTGCTGGGAGTGCACCGAGTGGTGTGCTCCCAGCACAAATGGAGATACGCAAATATGCGGCCCCACGGAAATGCCCAGTCCAGTGAGGCCGCATATTTGCATACGGTCAGCGTGAAGGGGTTAATATAGTGGAGTTGGTTTACTAAAACTTGAGAGCAAAATCTAGTGCAGCTGTGCATGATAGTCAGTCAGCTTCTAACTTCAGCTTGTTCAATTAAGCTTTGACAAAAAAAAACTGGAAGCTGATTGGTTTCTATGCAGAACTGCACCAGATTTTGCAGTTTCCAGTTTTAGTAAATCAACATGACTGCTTGTTTGAAGCTGGTTGCTATGATTTACAGTATAACAGGGGCGGCCCATCCATTAGGGGCCACGCCCCCTCTCTCCTCACCACAACCTATATGGTAATGGATAGAGTCATGCACAGCATGACTCTATCTATGGCTGGCGCAGTCGCCCCCTATTCTGGCCCTTTTCGGGTCAGCGGGTGCATGAATTACAACAGCCAGGGTTTTTTTTGTAAGCACCTGGTTAAGGCCATAGGCTCTAATAGGCTTCAAAAAAGGGTGGGCTCGGGACGCTGAGGATGCATCCGGAGCTCACCCAGGTGTGTTGTAACAGTGATCCTCCTCCCGGCCAATTGGGAAGCGGGACTGATACCCTTCACCTGATTTGCTGAAAGGACAGGTGATCCTATAGGATGCCTAGGCAGAGGGGAGGAGACGCACAGCGGAAGCAAGGAGGAGAAGAGCCGCCCGGTCCCTGCCGATGCCTGGATGCCTGGTCCCTGCCGCCACAGCATGGAGGCCTGGCCCCTTCCGCCTAGATGGGGTAAGTGCCGATGGACTGTCCAGCAGACAGCGGGGGGGAGTTTTAGTTGCCGCGGGGGAATCTGTTGTTTGCCGCCCCCCTTAAACAAAAAACACCAGCCGCCACTGCAGTATAAGATAAAATAACAATTCCTGAAAAACAAAGGATTATAATATAAGAACAAAAGCAATGCGCTTTAGAATGCAAAATACCCAATAGTAGTGCTGCTACTTAAATAACATAAACATAACAAGAGATGAAAAACATAAATAGATAACAGTGTATGTATAATGTAATCCACAGTAGCGCTCTTAAATGTGTCCAAAAAAGGCAAAAAATGTCCTTTGTACTATGTTACAAAAAGGCTGGTTTTAACTGTATTTGATGCAAGTGCAATATATATTTTAAATAAATCAATATTTTAAATGATTTTACATTATTGGAGGCTCCATTTCTCCCTCTATTTTCTACATGTGGAATCAAACCCGGGCATGTGAATGGAGTGTGGCAGTTTACAGCAGCTGTTCAATATAAACTTTGAGCTTGTTTGCCAAACACGAGAGTGCATGGCAACATCATCTGGTGGGCTTGTTTCTTAATGGGAGATGATCTCCTATTCATCACTGTGGTGGAGGAACTGGTGTTATCATATTGTTTTTGCACTCTTTAATAAGGACTGTCTTTTTTTGGTGTGGATTCACAAGACTTTCTCATTATTCATTTATATACAGTATCTCACAAAAGTGAGTACACCCCTCACATTTTTGTAAATATTTTATTATATCTTTTCATGTGACAACACTGAAGAAATTACACTTTGCTACAATGTAAAATAGTGAGTGTACAGCTTGTATAACAGTGTAAATTTGCTGTCCCCTCAAAATATTAATATCTAAACCGCTGGCAACAAAAGTGAGTACACCCCTAAGTGAAAATGTCCAAATTGGACCCAATTAGCCATTTTCCCTCCCCAGTGTCATGTGACTCATTAGCATTACAAGGTCTCAGGTGTGAATGGTGAGCAGGTGTGTTAAATTAGGTGTTATCGCTCTTACCCTCTCATACTGGTCACTGCAAGTTCTACATGGCACCTCATGGCAAAGAACTCTCTGAGGATCTGAAAAAAAGAATTGTTGCTCTACATAAAGATGGTCTTCTAGACTATAAGAAGATTGCCAAAGACCATGGAACTGAGCTGCAGCACGATGGCCAAGACCATACAGCGGTTTTACAGGACAGGTTCCACTCAGAACAGGCCTCGCCTTGGTCGACCAAATAAGTTGAGTGCACATGCTCAGCGTCATATCCAGAGGTTGTCTTTGGGAAATAGACTTATGAGTGCTGCCAGCATTGCTGCAGAGGTTGAAGGGGTGGGGGGGTCAGCCTGTCAGTTCTCAGACCATACGCCACACACTGCATCAAATTGCTCTGCATGGCTGTTGTCACAGAAGGAAACCTCCCAGAAGGAAGCCTCTTTTAAAGATGATGCACAGAAAAGCCAGCAAACAGTTTGCAGAAGTCAAGCAGACTAAGGACATGGATTACTGGAACCATATCCTGTGGTCTGATGAGACTAAGATAAACTTATTTGGTTCAGATGGCATCAAGTGTGTGTGGTGGCAACCAGGTGAGGAGTACAAAGACAAGTGTGTCTTGCCTACAGTCACGCATGGTGGTGGGGGTGTCATGGTCTGGGGCTGCATGAGTGCTGCCGGCACTGGGGAGCTACAGTTCATTGAGGGAACCATGAATGCCAACATGTACTGTGACATACTGAAGCAGAGCATGATCTCCTTCCTTCATAGACTGGGCCGCAGGGCAGTATTCCAACATGATAACGACCTCAAACACACCTCCAAGACGACCATTGCCTTGCTAAAGAAGCTGAGGGTAAAGGTGATGGACTGGCCAAGCATGTCTCCAGACCTAAACCCTATTGAGCATCTGTAGGGCATCCTCAAATGAAAGGTGAAGGAGTGTAAGGTCTCTAACATCCACCAGCTCTGTGATTTTGTCATGGAGGAGTGGAAGAGCACTCCAGTGGCAACATGTGAAGCTCTGGTAAACTCCATGCCTAAGAGGGGTTAAGGCAGTGCTGGAAAATAATGGTATTCACTTTTGTTGCCAGCAGTTTAGACATTAATGGCTGTGTGATGAGTTATTTTGAGAGGACAGCAAATTTACACTGTTATACAAGCTGTACACTCACTACTTTACATTGTAACAAAGTGTCATTTCTTCAGTGTTGTCACATGAAAAGATATAGTAAAATATTTACAAAAATGTTAGGGGTGTACATGTCACTGGCATTTAAATGATTTTTTACTCAAACATGACCCTTGCAGAGTGGAACTTGAACAAACCCTGAAGCTGTCATAAGGCGGTCTTCAGAGGTCAGTGCATATCACTCTCCACTGCCCTAAAATGAAACGCCATTGCAGTCCGTCGAGTCCTACTAGACATATTCAAACACTTGGAAGCACGATTGCTCTCCTCCCCGTCCCTAACCATTCTCAGGGAACTTATAAGAATCAGGGCTGGGCTGAAGGACATAGACCCAGGTAAGATAGAGAAAGCACTCCTTAGGGTACGACAGACCTACTACGACAAGGCCAATAAACCACATACACTTCTAGCAAGAAAACTTCATGAGCGGGCGGCGACTTTCTCACCCACCCACCTTAAAGATGCAAATGGCCTCCTTCAATTCCACCCCACTAAAATTGCCCAACTTTTTCATAACTACTATTCGACTTTATATAACGACCCGAGCGTTCCACACAATCCTCCTTCCCCCGACCTATCTCAGGACATTCATTCCTACCTGGCGGACTGATCTTCCTATGCTCTCCTCTTCTCAACTCCTCTATCACAGAAGAGGAAGTAACTGACACAATTAAATCTTTGCCGAATAACAAGGCCCCCGGGCCCGAAGGCTTACCATACCTCTACTACAAAACCTTCTTACCACATCTGCTTCCCCACATAACTACCCTGTTTAACTCATTTCTATCCGACACACCTATCCCGAGGGATATACAAACTTCCTTCCTTACGCTGATTCCCAAACTGGGAAAAGATCATACCCTATCCTCCAACTATAGACTGATTGCACTCCTCAATACAGACTTAAAAATCTTCACAAAACTATTAGCAAATAGGTTGAACAACTTTATGCCGTCGCTAATCCACAAGGTTCAAGTGGGATTTATTCCCCTTCACCAGACTGGGGATAACACTCGGAGGGTCATTGACCTTGTGGAGGTTGCAAACAGGACCAGATTAGATAAAATAAAAAAGAACAGAAACGCGCTTAGGACAAAAAAGAGGAAGGTATGCAGCCTCCCCTGATAGACCCCCTAGGGGGCTAATGTATATAGAGAGAGTAAAAATGGGGGAAATGGCGCTCCCTAACTGGGGGGGTAAATCTATCTAGTTATACATCAACAGTGCTACCAAACCACTAAAATGGTTTGCATTGTGATATCCCCCTATAACGTGTAACTGTATCCAATCAAATCAATTAGTGCTGATAGTTAATGATCAATTATACCATAAAACTATTAGTGACAAAGTGTGAAACTCAGTGGTATACAGTCGTATACAGTGCTAAACATACATACAAAACTGTGCCAATCTATAAACAAAAGAAAAAATTAAACGAATGTGCATCATATCAAGTCCAGCATGCAAATATCCAAAAAATTAAATCATCCAACAAAAAATATAAAATATAATAGAAAATAGTAAAAGTGTCAAAGAATAAAAAATAAAAAATAGAAAATAAGTGAAGCTCCAAAAAATGGCAAAAAATGGCAAAAAAGTTGCAAAAAAGTTCAAACAGTCTAGTGACTCTTGTGCTCAAACTGAATGGTGACTTCTGAGCTCCCCCTATGACTCCCCACTCACCAGTGCCTTATACCCCTACAGGGGTGACAGGCGATATGGAACATCATAGGTAGTCCTCATGGATGGTCTCCTGTGGTCCCTCTGTCAATGGCCCGTGCTTCCACCGAAACAGGATGTCCGGATCGGTCAGCCGCACATCATAGCCCCTGCCACCATATCCAGAAAGAGATCCTGCAGGTCTTCAGGGTTAAGTCCTCATTGGAAGAGATAACACTCCCATAGTGTAGTATTTTAGAAAAAATGCTTTTATTTAAAATAATGTAAAAACACGAAAAATTCCCTATCTTAGCGAATAAAAGCTACCAAAACACAACAGCGTATGTTCAAACGGTATACAGGAAGAGCTGTCTCGCAGCGTGTGGTTCAGCTGCGTTCCAGGCTCCCTGTCTCTGTACCAGAAGTGACATAAATGCGTAGCCCCGCCTTACGCGTTTCGTCATCGAAGGTTTCAAATGCGGCGCCAATCAAAGTACCCACAGAATACAGGTACCGCTCGGTCTCTGCTTCTCCTCCTCAGCTGCAGCTCTGTCTGGTTGTCATCCTGTACCTGCACACGTGTTTGGATGTTTTAGTTTTAAATAAAGATGTTTTTACACTATGCAAGCTTTTGTGGCTTTCATGGGGATCCATCCTTTGCAGATTTGATACATGCATGTGATGCACCGAGGCTCAGATAGAGTGGAGGAGCCCAAAAGACCGGGCTCCTCCACTGAAATGAACACAGAAGTCACTGCTTAATGTTCCTGAGTCTGAAAAACTGCACATCTATTGAACTTTGCTCATTATATTATTTGGCTAGAAAAACTCTCTACGTTCTAAGAGCCTTACCAATATCTGCTGATATATATGCAAGGCTAAAAAATTTTATGTCTGATTTTATGGGATTTGTAATTTACTGCAACTTCGCTAGAGGTCAAAATACTGACATATTAATTAATATTTCCGGGAGCCATATACTTGCTTTGGTACCGACACATAATATTTAATATAGTTGTTTTCACTTAAAATGACATTGGTCCCTTAGGGGGCGCCATACTGTCACAAAACTTTAGAACTCTGGGGTTAATTTCATTAAAAAAATTTTTTACAAATTTATTTTCAACTTCTACACAGGTATTTATATAATTCTGAACACACGAGGCACTTTTTTTTCACTGGTTTAATACACTAAGGTGAAACTCCTTTAAAGTTAAACAATCTATCTTTTGGGTTTTTTTACACATATGGATATTTTTCTTTTCTTTTTGACCACGATGAGGTACACAGCTGTTTTCAATTTTTAGTTTTTATTTATTTATATGTATATACTTCACTGAACACAGTTTGTAGTATATGGATTTCATACCCACAATTAATTAATTAATGTGAAACAGGGCAGCACCATTTATTTTCCCAAACCATCTATTATACCTACTAAATTAGACCCCTCGGGGAACTAATTAGGGAAAGGCAGCAGCTCTCATACTGTCCAAAGCGCAGATTCTCTTACTTATAAAAGTCCGATGGAGCATACACACGGTCGCAATTTCCGACCAAAAGCTCTCATCAGACTTTTGCTGGCGGAATTTCCGCTCATGTGTACGGAGCATTATCTTCATTCTGCCTACCTCTGCTGCCTAAAACATGGAATCATCTCCTGAAAGATACCTGTCTTACCACACTTGTTGGCCCAATGACTCCAAGTGTGGGGGAACCCAGGTTTTCCACCCAGGGGAACTTTGCCCACAAATTGCTGGGTTGGGAGGCATCTAAGCCTTCCCTGTTTCTTCAAGTGTTAGATGCTCAAGGCACAAAGTCATCATCAAACTTAAAACCTTCCTGTAGCTCAGGACAAAGTCATTGGCTACAATACTTCCAACTACAACTACTTGCACATTCGCAGTAGAAAACAGGCTATGAAGCCGCAAGGCTTCACTCGCTGATTTCCTTACTGAAGATGCTGGCGCCTGCACCCGGGAGCCGAGGGACGAGTCGGCTTTGGGTGAGGACATCGCGGGCGCCCTGGACAGGTAAGTGTCCTTAGACATGTGCATTCGTTTTCATCCGAATGCATTTTCGTCCGAATTTCAGGTATTTTCGTTATCGTTTTAACAAACGATAACGAAAGTGCAGAATCCGAAAAATGAAAGATCCGACATAAACAAATGCTTTATTTTCATTTTCATTGCTACAACAGTTCGATATAGATAGGAGATTCGACATGATGCTGACAATAACAATCTGTGTCCATCAAACCTGTGGTCGATCGTGCCTAACCTTAACTCTATTAGTCCAAGATTATTCTACATAGAGAGAAAAGATTTGACGTAGAGAGAAAAAATTTGACGTAGAGAGAAAAGATTCGACATAGAGAGAAAAAATTCGACGTAGGGGAGAAAGGATCGCTGCTGGAACTGGGTGGGGGAAGTAAAATAAAAATAATGATGAATGTTTTTGGCTGATTGTAACCAAAGAGGAGGAGCAGTAAAATAGCTAGAACTAAGTACACACGTACTTTGGCTTATGGTGTCTGTTGAAAGTTCTAAGAAGATTCGACGGAGCAGGTAAACTGTACGGCATCGTACAGTTTAGCTGCTCCATTGAATCTTCTTTGAACATTCGACAGACACCATAAGCCTTCAATGACAGATTCGACCTTAATTAATTTGGATTTTCGGACGAATGCAATTTTTAAAGAAAAACAAAATAAATAAAAACAAATTTCGGGAGTAACTAAATAAATTTATTTTTCGGACGAAAACGAAATTCTGAAACGAAATATTTCAGTGTGCACATGTCTAAGTGTCCTTATATTAAAAATGCAGTATTTGTAGCTGCTGACTATTAATTTTTTTTTGCAGGTGGAACTCTGCTTTGAGTTGACTTGGTTCATTAGACACACACTATGTCTAATGAACCAATGAAGCAGCTTTGCCTGGGGCCTGATCAGGAGTACACTTCACTTTACATGTTGCAAGGCCTTGCTGTCTTGTTGGACATCGCGGCCGCCGGGCACACGCACCGGGTCCCGAGTAACGCGGCGCGCGCGCCCCCTAGATGGCCGGGAATCCCAGGACGTCATATGACGTCCACCCAGGTTGGGAGATCCCATCTGTGGACATCATATGACTGTGGCTGGGTATTGAAGTGGTTAAGTTTCCCAAGCCTAATTTTAATTCTGTCCTCTGTTAACCATGGAGGTGCTTCCTGTGATGTGTCATAAGGATAAACACTGCAGTTTTGGTTACTAAAGCCCCCCGATTCCCTCGTGAAGACTGAGGAAAAGACTAAATTCAATACCTTCGCCATCTCCCTATCCTTTGTAACCAGATGTCCTTCCTCATTCTTTATGTGGCCAATATGGTCTGTCCTCCCTTTTTTACTGTTTACATATTTAAAGAATTTCTTGGGATTTTTTTTGCTCTTCTCCGCTATGTGTCTTTCATGTTCTATCTTAGCCACCCTAATTGCACCCTTACATTTCTTGTTGCATTCTTTATAAAGTCTGAATGTTGATGATGATCCCTCAACCTTGTATTTTTTGCTTTTATATGCATTTTTACATTGGAGTTAAGCCATCCAGGACTTTTGTTCGCTCTTTTAAATTTATTACCCAATGGGATGCATTGGCTATTGCCCTTATTTAATATGCTCTTAAAGCAAACACATCTCTCCACTGTGTTCTTTGTTCCTAAGATTTTATCCCAATTAAATCAAGGTTCGTGTCTTTGTATTTCCCTTATGTTTCCTATTTGTGTGATTTATACTGTGATCGCTGTTTCCTAAATTGCCCTGTATTTCCACATCCGTGATCAGGTGTGTATTGTTGGTAATCAGTAGATCCAGTAACACTTTATTTCTAGTTGGTGTGTCTACCATCTGAACCATGAAATTGTCCTGCAAGACATTTAAAAACTGGCTAGCCTTAGACAAATGTGTGGTTCCCTCCACCCAGTCTATGTCTGGATAATTAAAATACTCCATTGTGATAACACTTCCCATCCTTGCTGCTAATCCAACTTGCAATAGGAGATCCCTCTACCCCTCCTCCCTCAGGTTAGGGGGCCTATAGCATACTCCCAGTATTATTTTCCCCTTAGCTTCATCCCATTGGAGCTTTACCCATAAGGATTCCATCTCCTCCCCAGCTCCCTTAGTGATTTCATCTCTTACATTCACTTGTACATTATTCTTGATATAAAGGCATACCCCTCCCCCTTTTTTACCCTCTCTATCCATGCGATAAAGGGTATACCCTTGAATGGTTGCCAGCCAATCATGAGAGCTGTTGAACTAGGTGTAACGACACCCCGAGTATGAAAGAGGTTAAAGTCGTTTAGGACATTTCAAACCCAAACACAAAAGGCAGCTACCGAACACTCCAATCAGCCAAACAAGGAACCCATACAAATAATCCACCCCAAAAACGAGACACAGATCTTTCTTCAGGTTCCAAGCAGGAATGAATCTTTATTCAAAAAAACACATGTTATACAGATCCCACTTCAAAACATTTCCCCCCCACCCTTGGAAAACAGGGCGGGTTAAACTGTCCAATAACAATGGACACACAGGTCAGGTGTGCTTAACTTCTCATCAGTAAACAGTCTTAACAGGGGGGCTGATGGAGGAATCCCCCCTCCCTCTTTCCTCACAGCAATACACATCCTGTGATCCAAGGCAGACAAACACAATAGAACATTGGAATACAGCCCCGCCCCAAAGTAGCACAGCAAACAGTACACATTCTATATACACATATATACATCATTGAGTCTCTGACTAGCACAGATCATAGTGGGGTTCTCATTCACCTTGTGCCCCTATTAGTGACTCCCATCACAATGGCATATCCAGGGTCCCCAGAGTCTGTGTGTCTTGGGGGACATGGACCTGAATCTAAAGTAACGCCACCTCCAGGGTCCCCAGGCATACAGCTCACAAAGAGCACCGTCCCCCCAAATGCCAGGGACCATAATCGGTTTGCAGGAGGCTGGCATTCAGTCCCCTCCAAAAGCCTCTTTTCCGGCAAGGTCTGTCACATTTCTCCCCTTTCGGCAGGAGACTAACACAGGAGGAGACCCCAGACGGGTTGACTCCGAAGTTAGTCAGTAGTTCCAGTCCTCTAATGCTGGTATCCACACCGTACCCCAAACAAATTGTTCCAAACAGATCATTACTTACCCAGCCAACCTTTGCCTCTCCCGGAGAACACGCACGCCGCTGGGGAGAGGCCTGGACTGGCCCTTCTCCCTGTAGTCTTTTCAGCTGCTGGAGAGAAGACAGGGTGACTGGGCTCACGCCATCATGCTGTTGGGGATCTGGGCACGGGTAGTCACTCGGTTGGCTTCAGCGGGGCCTATCGGGGCATAAGCAGAAATGAGGGGGGCCAAATCATTCCCCAGTAGTACATCCGCTGGCAAATCCTTCATCACCCCTACATTCACGTGTCCCAAACCAACCCCCCAATCCAGGTGAACACGGGCAACGGGTAGCCGGAAAATGGTGCCTCCGGCTACCCTTACGACTACAGTGTCCCCGGTGTGTTGGCTCTCTGGGATGAGGTTCTTCCGTAGTAAGGTCATGGTGGCACCAGTATCACGTAGGCCATTGGCTACCTTTCCATTAACCCGGACGGTCTGCCTGTGTTGCTGACGGTTGTCCTGGTTAGCTGCTTGTACTAGATCAGCCTCGTGCAGGACGCCCCAACGTTCTTCCTCCTCAATGCAGTGAGCCACAGGCATGGATGTGCGGGGATTCCCCCCTGCTGGCTTTCTCCATGAGTGGGACTGCCTGGCTGGATTCAACGGACAGTCTGGCTTTTTGTGCCCTAGCTGTTTACACCCGAAACACCTGAGGGGTTGTGAGTAGTCTTGGGAGTTGAACGTGGGCTGCCGAGAATAAGTGGCCACTGGAGGTGGTGCTGTAGGGCGGTATAACTGTGGTTTGTAGGCACCAGCTGGAGGGGGTACCGCTAATCGATAATTCACCTGAGCTGTTGTCTTGACCACATGGTTATCCAGTTTGCGGGCGTCTGTGTATTCGTCCGCCAGGCGAGCTGCTTCAGACAAGGTGCAAGGTTTTCGGTCCCGGACCCACTCTCTGACTTCTGGGAACAGCTTGTCAAAGAAGTGCTCCAGCAGGAACAGCTGCAGCACCTCTTCCCCAGATACTGCTTGGCATCCAGCGACCCAGTGGGATGCCGTGTGGTGTAGGCGGCATGCCCACTCGGTATATGAATCTCCAGTTTGCTTGCTCATCTCTCGGAACCGCCTCCGGTATGCCTCCGGTGTGACGGCATACCTGCCCAACAGTGCTTCTTTTACCAGCCCATAGTTCATAATATCCTTGTCTGGGATGGCCCTAAACGCTTCACTGGCCTGGCCGAACAATTTCCCAGACAAAATGGTAACCCATTCCTCTGTGGGCACCCGGTGTAGGGCACATTGCCATTCAAAATCGGCAAGGTACCCATCAATCTCCCCTTCTGCTTCAATGAAATTTTTAAAAGCAGCAAAATGTACCTTTCTCTTTTCAGTTGGTGCTGTTGCGACTCCCGCTGCTGCAGCACGTCTTTGCTGTAGCCAATTTGCATCCACAGCCGCTATGACTCGGTCTATGATCTCCGCTGTAGGGTTAGGGCCATAATGTGCCAGTCTTATTTTAACAGCCCGATCAAAACTTGCCTCTTCGGGTGTCCTGTCTGTTATGCTGGGTCTTTCGGTTATGCTGGGTCTTTCCGCTCTATCCATTTCGATAATGTCCCTCTTCTTATGGTTGTTGGCCGGTCTCCGGTTGTAGCTGTCCTTCTGGGCTGTGGGAATGATCCCGCTGCTTGCCACCAGTGTAACGACACCCCGAGTATGAAAGAGGTTATAGTCGTTTAGGACATTTCAAACCCAAACACAAAAGGCAGCTACCGAACACTCCAATCAGCCAAACAAGGAACCCATACAAATAATCCACCCCAAAAACGAGACACAGATCTGTCTTCAGGTTCCAAGCAGGAATGAATCTTTATTCAAAAAAACACATGTTATACAGATCCCACTTCAAAACATTTCCCCCCCACCCTTGGAAAACAGGGCGGGTTAAACTGTCCAATAACAATGGACACACAGGTCAGGTGTGCTTAACTTCTCATCAGTAAACAGTCTTAACAGGGGGGCTGATGGAGGAATCCCCCCTCCCTCTTTCCTCACAGCAATACACATCCTGTGATCCAAGGCAGACAAACACAATAGAACATTGGAATACAGCCCCGCCCCAAAGTAGCACAGCAAACAGTACACATTCTATATACACATATATACATCATTGAGTCTCTGACTAGCACAGATCATAGTGGGGTTCTCATTCACCTTGTGCCCCTATTAGTGACTCCCATCACAATGGCATATCCAGGGTCCCCAGAGTCTGTGTGTCTTGGGGGATATGGACCTGAATCTAAAGTAACGCCACCTCCAGGGTCCCCAGGCATACAGCTCACAAAGAGCACCGTCCCCCCAAATGCCAGGGACCATAATCGGTTTGCAGGAGGCTGGCATTCAGTCCCCTCCAAAAGCCTCTTTTCCGGCAAGGTCTGTCACACTAGGTCTCTGAAATTCCCACAAAATCCAAATCCTCCTCTTACAACAGTATCTCTAGTTCACTCATCTTGTCCGCCAGGCTCCTGCATTGGTGAACATGCCACGTAGTTTAGACCGGTCGCATACTATCCTCTTATTGGGTGTTCCGAGATTGCAATTAGGACTTGTTACTATACTTACCTTGGGTTTATGTGCTTTAGTCAACCTACCACTAATGCCCCCAATATTACCCTCTGGAATATGTTCCGCACTGACTATCTCTAACTCTGGGCCCTCCCCCCGTCGCCTAGTTTAAAAACGCCTCTAACTTTTTGGCCATCTTTACTCCCAGCTATCTGCACCCTCCTCATTTAGGTGCAGTCCATCCCTTCTATAGTACTGGTGCTTGACTGAGAAGTCGGCCCAGTCCTCCAGGAACCCAAACCCCTCCTTACTACACCAGCTCCTCACTGGTTTACTTCCCTAATCTCCCTCTGCCTTTCTGGTGTGGCTCGATGTGCCGGTAGTATTCCTGAGAATACTACCTTGGAGGTCCTTTTCCCCAATTTAGCTCCCAAGTCCCTAAAATCGTTCTTTAGGACATTCCATCTGCCTCTGACTTTGTCATTGGTGCCAACGTGCACCATGACAGCCGGGTCTTCCCTAGCCCCTCTTAATAATATAGTAATCTGTCCACCAGATACGTGATGTGTCGAACCCAAGCACCCGGTAGACAACATAGAGTTTGGAGCTTCAGGTCTTTGCTACAGATTGCCCTCTCTGTCCTTTTATGAATTGAGTCCCCTACCACCAGAATCTGTCTCTTTTCCCTTCGCTTCCCCCCACTCTCAGTTCTTGCCCCGGCAGCTAGAAGAGTCCCTCAGCTTAAGCAGTGCTGGTCCCTGATTGGTTTCACCAATGTCAATAAATGAAGCATATTTATTGGGATGCTCCAGCCCTGGATCAGCCTTCCTTGCACTTCCCCCCTCTACCCTTCCTGACTGTCACCCATCTACTCTTTCCTGGTGCCTGCATCTCTTTGTCTCTCCCGGCCTCTGTGCTGGCACCTGCCGGCACCTTCTGTGTACGTTCCTGGCTCTCCTTTAGTATGGAGGCTCAGTGCTGACAGTTGCTTCCCCAGATTCAGAACCTGGGCTTCCAGGCAAACAATGTGCTTACATTTTGCACAGCAGTATTCGCCTTCGATCGGATGATCAAGGGACGCATAAATGCCGCAAGATGTACACGAGTCGCATCTCCACACCCACCGGGCATCGTACCTACTAATTTAATGAGGTTTGGGGATTATACCCTGTCCAAATTACCTAACAACTAGCTTCCTGACACTAATACTCAACAAGACAATACACAGGTACTCGCAAACCAACATGCACTCACAGACCGATTTTTCACTCGCAGACCAACGTGCATTTGCTGACCAATGTGCACTCGCAGACCAACGTGCACTCGCTGACTAACGTGCACTCGCTGACCCACATGCACTCGCTGACCCACGTGCACTTGCTGATCCACGTGCACTCGCAGGCCAACGTGCACTCGCAGGCCAACCTGCACTCGCAGGCCAACGTGCACTTACACAATACACAAATACTAACATTCCTCACACACTACTCAGACAACACTCAGGTACTCACAATACACAGGTACTACCTGACACTAATACTCAATACAACCCATGTGCACTCGCAGCACTCAGGTACTTACAATACACAGGTACACACTCACCCTACACAGGTACTTGACCCCTGTTATAACCTTTTGTTTTAAACTCTGTTTTTTTAACTCACCACTTAGCCCAGTTCCACTTGGTCTAAGTTCCAGCAAGCTGAGTTCTACATAAAGTTATATAGGCCTCAAGCACCTGTGACCAATTAACCACTCCCCTTAATAAGTAGGCTGAAGGAAGCAAAGAAAAAAAAAGCTGTTTAAAAAGGCACAAAAAACGGTGTTAAAAAGCTACAAGGAAAAGCCCCAAAAAGAACCTAAAAATGCAACCCAGCAATCACCAGCAGTCAAAAGCAAAACTTGTTCACGCTCTCCACTCAAGGTCCCCACTGTTAGGTTCCAAAGAGCAGTCTGGCCATATAAATAACATTGCACAGAGGCAGAGCACAATAATACAAATCACTGGGAACATGGCATGGGTTATTATAAACAAAAGGCTCACATAGGAGACTAGCCTCCCCGCTACAAGCCTCAGGCGCTGATCGCTGGGGGGGGGGCTGACAGGGGCACAGGCGCTGATCGCTGGTGGGGCTGACAGGGTGCAGGCGCTGATCGCTGGGGGGGCTGACAGGGGCGCAGGCACTGATCGCTGGGGGGCTGACAGGGGCACAGGCGCTGATCGCTGGGGGGGACTGACAGGGGCGCAAGCGCTGATCGCTGGGGGGGCTGACAGGGGTGCAGGCGCTGATTGCTGGGGGGCTGACAGGGGCACAGGTGCTGATCGCTAGGGGGACTAACAGGGGTGCAGGCGCTGATCAATGGGGGGGCTGACAGGGGTGCAGATCGCTGGGGGGGCTGACAGGGGCGCAGGCGCTGATCGCTGGGTGGGCTGACAGGGACGCAGGCGATGATCTCTGGGGGGGCTGACAGGGAGCAGGCGCTGATCGCTGGGGGGGCTGACAGGGGCACAAGCGCTGATCACTGGGGGGGCTGACAGGGGCACAGGCACTGATCACGGGGTGCTGACAGGGACACAGGCAGCAATCAGGGGGTGAACACTGCACCTGTGACTCCAGGGAGAAGAGAGCATGCTGGGATTTGTAGTCTTGTATAGTGAGAAGGAACTATCCAGGTGCACAGTTATGAAGGATGGCCGCCCCCCCGTGGGCTCTCCAGGCTTCTTACCTCGTTATTAGTGCTGTCAGGATGCGGCGCTCATTAGGCTGTATATACAGAAGCCCCGGGTTCCCCTCACTTTCCCTCACCCTCTGATTAGAAGCAACACAACCCGGACACAGAGTCAGAATACCCACCAACAATCCAATGTCGCCCCGCCCACACCGGGCGTCATGACGTTTGGCACCAATCCCTCCAACAACTCCACTTGGAGCTGGAAAATATGAGGCAAATGTAGAAAGTGCGTTCAGTGAGGGAAATCCACCAGCCATAGGCGTCTATTATTACTAAGAACGATACGTTTTTAATGAGCCTCAATTGTTATACACTGGGCCACACCGGGGATCGCCTATGCTGACAAAACATCTGAGTGACCTCACAGGCGCCATTTTTACTGCTGGCAAGAAGCCGTGAAGACGGAAGTGTTTGGGCAAGCTGCCCTCCCAGTACCCTCAAAGTCGCCGCAGGAGTCGCGCCGTCCCTGTATCACTGCCGCCCCGAGGCCTGGCCTCGGTGGCCTTGTGGGAAATCCAGCCCTGTCTATATTCACATTACCTACCTCTAGGTTATAGGTCACTCAAAGGAGCTCCACTGTGTTTTTTTATTTATTCATGGCAAACTAGGGCTAGTTTTTGCTTAGAATAGCATGGTTTGGTCTGTTGCTTTGTATGTGTTTTATTGATAGTGTTAAATGTGAATTTTTATGATAGATCATCTAAAAACCTGAAAAGTGCACACATCGGGACCTAAAAAAACAGCATGTCTGATAATAAAATTATACAAAGTGATGTTAAAACTTCAAGTACAAGCTGGTACTTGTGATTTGGAGAATCTGCATGTTCGTGTCTGCAAACTTCCACCTATCACAAAATGGCAAATGACACAATTTAAGCTATTTTCAGTACACATGTAAGTGTCTATATAGAGCTTTTTTTAACAGCTGAAAGTACAGCTTTTTACAGCTCAGTTTGCCCATCAAAGTAATTTTGCCGCTGGTTGGTGAAATAGTATCTTATATGATTTTCAATCTAGTGAGCTATAATATCAGGGCAAGGTCAACATACTGTGATCGTGTGAACCAAATAAAGGATATGTTGGATCCAAGAACAAAATGGAATTTTTACCACATTACTGAAGTCCATGCCAGTGTGTGCTGCTTTTTTTATACTATTTTGGGCTTTATGAAAGGTGATCTAACTATGCACTGCTGAATCTGGATGCTATGTATGATATATATATATACTGTACAGTGAGGGAAACAAGTATTTGAACCCCTGTTGATTTTGTACGTTTGCCCACTGACAAAGAAATGATCAGTCTATAATTTTAATGCTTTATTTTACGGAGATCAGATGTTTCTTGTAGTTGGCCACCAGGTTTGCACACATCTCAGGAGGGATTTTGTCCCACTCCTCTTTGCAGATCCTCTCCAAGTCATTAAGGTTTTGAGGCTTATGTTTGGTAACTCAAACCTTCAGCTCCTTACACATATTTTCTATGGGATTAAGGCTGGGCCACTCCAGGACCTTAATGTGCTTCTTCTCAAGCTACTCCTTTGTTGCCTTGGCCATGCGTTTTGGGTCATTGTCATGCTGGAATACCCATCCACGACCCATTTTCAATGCCCTGGCTGAGGGAAGGAGGTTCTCACTCAAGATTTGACGGTATATGGCCCCGTCCATTGTCCCTTTGAGTTGTCCTGTCCCCTTAGTACCCCCAAAGCATAATGTTTCCACCTCCATGTTTGATGGTGGGGATGGTGTTCTTAGGGTCATAGGCAACATTCCTCCTCCTCCAAACACGGCAAGTTAAGTTGATGCCAAAGAGATTGATTTTGCTCTTATCTGACCACCACACTTTAACCCAGTTCTCCTCTAAATCATTCAGATGCTCATTAGCAAACTTCAGATGCCCTGTATATGTGCTTTCTTGAGCAGATGGACCTTGCGGGCGCTGCAGGATTTCAGCCCTTCATGACATAGTGTGCTACCAATTGTTTTCATAGTGATTATGATCCCAGCTGCCTTCAGATCATTGACAAGATTCTCCTGTGTAGTTCTGGGCTGATTCCTCACCATTCTCATGATCTTTGAAACTCCACGAGGTGTGATCTTACATGGAGCCCAAGACCGAGGGATATTGACAGTTATTTTGTGTTCCTTCCACTTGCAAATAATTGTACCAACTGTTGTCACCCTCTCATCACGCTGCTTGGCAATGGTCTTGTAGCCCATTCCAGTCTTGCATGACTCTATAATCTTGTCCCTGACATCCTTGGACAGCTCTTTGGTCTTGGCCATGGTGAAGACATTGGAAGCTGATTGATTCATTGCTTCTGTGGACAGGTGTCTTTTATACAGGTAACGACCTGAGATTAGGAGCACTCCCTTTAAGAGAGTGCTCCTAACCTCAGCTCCTTAGCTGTATAGAGGACACCTGGGAGCCAGAAATCTTGCTGATTGATAGGGGATCAAATACTTTTTTTACTCATTAAAATGCAAATCAATGTATACATTTTTTGAAATGCATTTTTCTGGATATTTTTTTTGTTTTTCTGTCTCTCACTGTTAAAATAAACCTACCATTAAAATGATAGACTGATCATTTCTTTGTCAGTGGGCAAATGTACAAAGCCAGCAGGCGATCAAATACCTTTTTCCCTTACTATATATGCACTATACCCGAATTGTCCGGATCTCTTTTTACACTTTATAAAACATGTCAAATTGGCTATTTCCGGCTTTACCAATGATTCTTCTAGATAGATGGTGGTTAGGACTGCAAAACTTTTCACTGATAATTTCTGCTTCTTCAGACAGATATGGAATCCATAATCTATGATTAGATGAAAAAAAGCATGTCAGTATACATAATTGGTACATGTATCTATTATACATATTCAAACAATATCTGTGTATTAGTTTTCACATGATATTGCCTATTGTTCATATATTTTATATACCGCCATCTGTCTGTGAGAGTTGCTGGTATAGCTTGCAGTAAAATAACAGATTTGACGTGTACTATAAAATGTCTAGACAGTTTGGGTAATGGGTATATATGTTTATTTATATTGAAAATTAGGGTATAGTCGACAGGTTAATTAGGCCAACATCCCAAATAAGTAGGAAAAAGAGAAGGAAACAACCCCCTGACGGGACTTTAAAGGCCTACAACATAGTAACAATCCATAGTAGAGTATGAATTAACAAATGAATATTTAAAAATGTCAAGTACAAATTTTATTAACAAAATTGTTAAAAAAAGGTTATGGCTGGTTTATAATACCAACATAGTGTATCCCTCCCTCCGGTCCAGAAGAGAGGCCGTGCTGACCTTCCCACTTTATGCTAGTGGGTTGTCTACTAGACTGTATCGTTGACACCTCTGTTCCCCTCCTTTGGTGTGCACCCTAGCAGGTCCTGTTGGACTTCCCAAGGGGTATGATATATTTTTGTGCCACCTTTTTCTTCCCTGGCAATGGGATGGATATTACTGACTGTCTTTTAACCTTTTTGACTGATATGTAAAGTCCTATCTTCTGTCAACATAAGTGGTCTGTTCTACTAATGTACACACCCCTGAGGAAAGAATGAACTTCTGAAACGCGTTTGGTGTTTCCGTTCATGCTGTCCCACGGTGTTCTCATTGTCGTATTTTTGGAATAGCGGCATACCCCACTTTTAAGTACACAATGGGGTTTTTTTACTAAAGCTGGAAAGCTGGAAAGTGCAAAATCAGGCTCACTTCTGCATAGAAACCAATGAGCTTCTAACCCCAGCTTGTTCAGTTAAGCTTTGGTAAGCTTTGGTAATAAAACCTGGAAGCTCATTGTGTACTTAAAAGTGGGGTATACCTGTATGTACAATTGAATACACATACATGATTCACATGTTGGTGTTATGATACACCAGCCATAACAATTTTGTTAATAAAATGTATACTTGAGATTTTTAAATATTTTCTTGTTAATTCATACTACTTTGGATTGTTACTATGTCGTAGGCCTTTAAAGTCCCATCAGGGGATTTCTTCCTTCTCTTTTTCCTATATAAGTATGTATGAAAACACTCTGTAAAATATTTAAATTATAATTCTTTTTAAATTATGATGTTTTTAAACTGAAGTTGTAAATAAAATTCATAGTTTTCAATATCTGTCTGATCATTTTGAAAAATAACATAGTGACACTTCAAAAATCCTTCATATAATGTATTTATTGTTTTTGGTACTTGAGTATCTAGAAAGGATGTGGTGTGTCATGTTAAGAAATTACAATGGGGTATACTGTATAATATATTTTTGAATTTAATTCTATGGCAGTAGTTACATGTTTGCTAATACAAGGGATAGTTTAAAGATGAACTCTAGGCATATATAAGGGACACAAATTAAAGACACTCTGTATTCATTAGCAAATCTTTGATGTATTTTTGTAGGTAAACCTCCAAATTTGATCTTGTATGAGCCTATTTCAGCTCCTGTAGAGCAGAGCTCTAATGCCGCGTACACACAGTCGGAACTTCCGACAACAAATGTTTGAGAGCTGGTTCTCAAATTTTCCGTCGAATTCCGAGCATGTGTACACAATTCTGACGCACAAAATTCCATGCATGCTCTGAATCAAGTACGAGACGGAAGCGCTCAGTCTTGTAAAACTAGTGTTCATAATGGAGATAGCACATTCGTCACGATGCAAATTTTTTAAGCTTTCAAAGCAGCGCATTCTCTTCTTTTTTATAATGCTAGAATAATGAAGTTGTTTTGCTGCTGATATTCACAGAGTTCTGACAAAATGATTTCTTTTATTTTTCGTGATCTCCTGAATAATCTTTATTTATTTTTTTCGCCAGATCTCCAGAATAATGTTTATAATTTTTTTTTATAGTGATCTACTTTTTTTTTATCAAGATCTCCTGATTTTTTTTCTCTAGTGATCTCCATAATATTTTTTATCGTTTTGTGTGTCAAGTTACCACAACATCATTATTATCTTGTATTTTTTAACCTCAAAGAGGTTGGTTGGTGTTGGTGTCCCTTGTTTATTTGACATTGTATTTTTGAAATGTACCTGCCTACTCACAAACAAACTGTCCTTTTTGAAGTAAAACACATAGCCAAGTATTTGACAAAAAAATAGAAATTTATTAGGGTTCATAACAAAATAAAGAGGAAGGCAACGCTGGATAAACTGTTGAAATTGGCAAAGCCACATGGTAGCCTGAGGAGCCCATTTAATAGGGAGCACAATCCGGTCCAGGACTACGAGAGATTGGGAGCAGCAGCAGATGACATCTATGTCTCCAGGCTGTGGTCTTACCACAGCCTGTGTTTTTTGCCAGACCAGACTGAACCCAGGCCATCACTCTCAAGACTTCCTTCCACGCTTCCTTCCAGGCTGTGGCCGTGGTGTTGGAGTTGTTGCAAGAGGTGGAGGAGGAGTATGGTCTAACTCACATACATGACTTTTGTTTGTGAGTTCGCCCCTCACCCCCTTTTTTAGGGCCTGAAAGATGACCTCCTCACAGATGAGGCATTGGCCCACCTCCATTGCCTGCACCTTACTGGCTGTCATACACGCAAAGGCCTCCTGGACATTAGGGGTGTTTGTGAGGACCTCAGTGGCCTGCCGAATCAAACCAAGCGTTGACTCCTCCACGTTCCTCCCCTTCCTGAGTCTTTTTGTTGGAAGGTGAGGGGAGGAACCTGGGATCAGGCTACAGGGCACAGCCACCTCCTGGCTAACACTTTCCCCCGCCACCTCCTGGTTGCCACTTTCCCCCGCCACCTCCTGGCTGAGACTTTCCTGTGTATTAAAATGGGACATAGTTTTATTTTTTTGGTCATCAATCACACACAATTTTGAGCTCATGACTGTTGCAAATTGAATGTTAAAAAATAGAAAAGACTATCATTCTGACCCCAGCATTTTTCATTCTTGTCCCAATCATCTTTGGCTACTATTGTCTATTGATATGTAAACCACTTTGTTAAATCAGAAATTAGTGATCAATAATAGCATCTAGTTAACATCACTAATTTTTTGACAAGAAATATGTTAAACAATGCTATACCTGACTCAAGCTGGGCTCCTCCACATCTTCCTGGGTGGAAGGCCCATGTTGGACTTCGGAAGCCTCAGCTGAGGTGGAAGGTAGTGTGGAAGGAAGAGTGGAGGGGAGGGTTGAGAATGATTGCCTGATTTCAGTCTGGTCTGACAAAAACACAGTCTGTCGTAGTAACAGAGCCTGGGGACATAAATGTCATCTGCTGCTGCTCCTGATCTCATAGAATCCTGGACCTTTTTGTGCTCCCTATTATATGTGCTCCTCAGGCCACCAATTTTGCACTTCAAATAGTTGATGTCTGCTGTGGGAATCACCGGCTTCACCAATTCCAACAGTTGTTCCAGCGCTGCCTTCCTCTTTATTTTGTTATTATAAAAAGGGTGTTTCACCTGCCACAGACAGGACAGCTCCCTGTACTTGTCAATGGAGAGGAAATCATGATCATTGAATTTATCCATATTCTCTGCAAGACACAAGACAAACCCTAATGTCAGGCTAAACTCTCATAATCTTGTCCCAATATAGGCCTCAAGCTATAAGCAATATAGGCCACTGATGCCCCAAGTTAAAATTGTACCTTCGTTAGCACGATCGGTGCTTACACTACTCCTTCCTCAGCTCACAGATCGTACATACGACGCACAGGTGTTATGCTTTATATACACTGCACATGCGTGAAACTCCGCCCCTGACCTTCTTTCTAGTATATTCCCCGCCCCTTCTCTTTCGATGCAGTGGAAGAGCACATGTCAGAGACAGAGCAGGTGCATGCAGAGAGCAGCAACGACGAAAGGCCGGAGCCAGAAACGCCCCAATCCAGGAGGAGATATAAGTCCTCAAATATGTCTTTTGTAGAGATGGTGGAGATGGTGGACATCTTGAAGAGGACCGACTATAATGGGAAGTATGGACCGAAACCCCAACCCAAATGTGAGAAAGGCCAAGATCATGACTAAAGTTGTGAGAAGTCTGCACAGGAATTTTGGGGGACGACGATCCAAGGAGCAATTGAGGAAAAGCTGGTCAGACCTGAAATTGAGGGAGCATGATCAGTACAGAAGGATCAGGAAACTGCTTCTAAAAAGTAAATATTTGTCATGTGTTCCTATTATTACTATTACTTGCATGCTGCTCCATGTGTTTTTCTTTACTGTTGTACAGTTTAAAAAATGGTAAGGGGAGAAAAGACTCGGGACATCTGAGGACACCAGGAACCCCACTACTCTTAAAGAAGGGGAAGTCACCACAACCTGAGCATGTGGATTCAGAGGTTCGGGAAGTGGGCGAAATAGTGACCACAACAGGTAAGTGTCTGAGACCACAGCTTCAGGTATTAGATGTATGCCTGCATATTTATAATACATGGTGTGTTTATTCATTTTAGGTGATGTTGATGTTGTGGAAGAAGAAACTCATTTCACCAGTACAAGTGCACAGATCCTCATCGGGGAGATAATGGTGTGCAATCGGGATTTAGAGAAGGTCAAGGAAAACATCAATGATGTACAACAAAAAATGAAGAACATCATTGATGATTTAGGCAGAATCTAAAACACACAAAAATTGTACCATTTTGTTGTGGAATTTGTTATTTTAAATCAAGTTTTAAAGTAATTTGAAAGCCAAATTTTGAAGATGCACACAGTGTGTCAACATGTGCTATCTGCCATCACAGGATATCAATGTACGCGTTTTTTGGGTGCAACCCCTTCTTCGCAACTCAAGTAGGTGAGAGGAAGAGGCTGCACCCCCGAAACACGTCCATTGATCCCCCATGGGAGCTAGGATTTGTTGACATTAGGCATGGCATCATGAGGGAAATCCACATTTTGAGTCCCAATTTGTGTGCATCTTCAAAATTTGGCTTTTACAGGGGTGACATCACCCAATCTGATGAAGGCAAGATCAACACAGTTTTGACATACTAATGTCTGATATGGCCTTCACTTTATCAAAGTTGAACTTTGTAAGTTCCTGAATTGTGTATGTTATCATTTTAAACATGCCTGTTTAACCAAAAAATGATATTTCTAATGTCAAACTTAAAAATGTTATACACCAAAGATGTTGGTTTGTTAAAAAACCCTTTTCTAAAGCACATGTGAATGTGCACGGAGTAAAATGTTTTATACTCAACAATGTGTGGCTTCTTCTTTCAATGCTCACTTATGCCGCGTACACACGGTTGGACTTTTCAGCTACAAAAGTCCTACAGCCCGTCCGACAGACTTTCGACGGACTTTCAACAGACTTTCTAATGACCGGACTTGCCTACACACGATCACAAAAGTCAGACGGATTCGTACATGATAACGCACACCGTACTAAAATAAGGAAGTTGATAGCCAGTAGCCAATAGCTGCCCTAGCGTCGGTTTTTGTCCGTCGGACTAGCATACAGAGGAGCGGATTTCTGGGTCTGGTTACGACGTAAAGATTTGAAACATGTTCCAAATCTAAAGTCCGTCAGATTTGCAGCTGGAAATGTCCGCTGAAAGTCCGGGGAAGCCCACACATGATCGGATTGTCCGCCGGACTTGGTCCGTCGGCGTCCGTCGGACTTTTGTAGCCGAAAAGTCCGACCGTGTGTACGCGGCATAACAGTTTTTGGAGTAAGTTGGTGTTTACAGTGACAATGGGGGTTATTTACTAAAGGCAAATCCACTTTGCACTACAAGTGCAGTTTCAGTGCACTTTCAAGTGCACTTGTAGTGCAAAGTGGATTTTCCTTTAGTAAATAACCCCCACAGTGCTCTAAAATTTGCCCCAATCAGGCCATTTTAGGGACTCAAAACAATTAATTCATGGTGCTGAAAAGGATGATTATTTTTAGCATTAATGCATTACATACATTAACAACAAAAATAATGTGTGTGTGTAGACGACCTACAACATAATAGTTAGCTGAAGAAGAGATTGTCACCTCATGTATCAAATAAATTATGTTTGCACTATTGAAGTAAATGGCCAAAAAGAAAAGCCCATTGGAGAAACTAGGAGACAGCTAAAAGAAACACAAGCAGTAAATCAAATGAAATATTAGTTCAGTTTATAATAAAAATGTATTTTAAAAATGTTTCACACATTCGCTGGCAGATTGATGGCCCCCCTACCTGCACAGTACTCAAGATAATTTTGTCTAACTTTGCAGGCGCTTTGGGGGGGCAAGCCAGCATGGCCAGCTTCAAGGGCCGTCAAATTAGTATTTGGTAATCCGGCCTCAGGCTCAACTGAGGCCACATAGTTTGTACCATTTTTTCAGAGATAATTGTGCAGAATGCAGCAGGCAAGCACAATATGGTTCAGTTTATATTCCCCCATGTGTATTGGTGTCAAAAATAGGCAGAACTGTCTGTCCATTATTCCAAAAGCATTCTCCACTACACTTCTGGCTCTGGCCAGCTGGTAGTTAAAAACCCTCTGCTCCTGGGTGAGGGTTCTCATAGGAAATGGCCTCATCAGATGGTCCCCCAGCCCAAATGCTTCATCAGAGACAAACACAAAAGGAAGACCAGCCACATTGTCTTCCGCAGGTGGCAAGCCCAAGCTGCCATTCTGGAGCCGTCTGTAAAACTTCATCTAGGCGATGACTCCACCATCCGACATCCGGCCATTCTTCCCCACATCCACATACAAAAACTTGTATGTCGCCGACACCACCGCCAACATCACAATACTATTAAACCCCTTATAGTTGTAACAGTATGACCTCGAGTTGGGGGGTGGGACGGTGTGGATGTGCTTCCCATCTATTGCCCCTCCGCAGTTGGGAAAGTCCCACTGCTGAGCAAACTGGGATGCCACAGTCTGCCATTCCTGTGGGTTTGAAGAAAACTGTGGAGTCAAACAGGAAAAAAAAAAAGTAGTACTTTTGCACATAAACATTGCAAGCAGATTAGACACAAGCATTCTTGGCCAACATAAGTATAACATTTATTGAAATGAGTATTTAAAGACAAAAGTATAAGGTCTACTTATCAGATTCCTCACTAGGGATGGGCGAACGATTCGGCCTGAGCATAAGTTTGGGCCGAATTTTCATTGTTCGGACGTTCGGAGAACAGCCGAACAAACGGGTCATTCGACTGTTTGTTCAGCCCCCCGAACCGACCACAATGCATTGTGGCGTTGAACAGTGCATTGCAAGCCCTGATTGGCTGAAGCAGTAAAAGCTTCAGCCAATCAGGGCACAGAGCACTGTCAGAGTCATGATTGGACACTGTCATTATGACTTTATCCAATCATTGCTCATTACCGCCCCACAGTATAAAAGTATTCTTTCAATGGCAGCCATTTTCAGTGTGATTTTGGTGTGGAGAGAGATAGAACAGGGCTCTGTTCAGTGTTATTAGTTAGTGTGCTATACTGTGCTATTTTTCTTCAATTGTCAGTGAAGAATATTAGGTTAGTCAGTCTAGGGATAGTGTGAGTGTAGTGAGGAGGACCATCATTCAGCTTCTCATAGTGTGCAGCTAGAGTAAGGACAGCTCAGATAGTTTCAGTGTAGTGTAGTGAGACCGTGTCAGTAATCTTGACATTAGTATATAGCTAGAGTAGGGACAGTTCAGATAGCTTCAGTGTAATGATGGTTGAGCACCGTCTATTTGATTGCGTTACTGCCAGTTTAACGCCATATCATATTGCGTGCGTTACTGCCAGTTTAAAGCCATATCGTTTTGCGTGGGTTACTGCCAGTTTAACGCCATATCGTTTTGCGTGCTTTACTGCCATAGTTCTATGCATCATTGTATGTTTGGCGCATTATATTGCAGTATATTATATTGTATCTGCGGAGTGTGTCTGTGTAGTGTGAGTACTCAAGTTAAAGGGCACCAAACACCTCTTTACATTGATTAAAGTGCATCTACGTACAGATTTCAACTTCTCCTTTACATTTGCTTATAAGCACTGCCCCCTCCCTCCCATAAATGTCTGGGAGAGGCAGACGTTCCCTTGGCACTGTAAGGGGGCCAGCAGGCTGCCTAGCTTTGAGGGTGTTCAATCATTTAACCTGGAAGAATGTTTTTGTATAGGTTTCATGGGCACATTTAACATCCAAAAACCAATTTTTTTGACAGGTGCATATCATTGTAAATTTTTTTGCCTCCATCAAGGGCACCTATATAGGATTACGGGTTAAAGAGTAATTTTTATGCACCAGTTGACAGGTCCATATCATTGCAATTTTTACAGCAAGGCAAATTCTTGCTTTCATCAAGATTACCTCTATAGGGTTACGGTGGGAAGGCGCCACCGACACCCAAAGACCAATTTTAACGCACCCGTTACTTCTATTCAAAGTCAAAGTGACACCAGAATGTATTCAAAAAATACACCCTAATGCCCCGTACACACGGTTGGATTTTCCGATGGAAAATGTCCGATCGGAGCGTGTTGTCGGAAATTCCGACCGTGGGTGGGCTCTATCGGACATTTTCCATCGGATTTTCCGACACACAAAGTTGGAGAGCAGGAAATAAAATTTTCCGACAACAAAATCCGTTGTCGGAAATTCCAATCGTGTGTACACAAATCTGACGGACAAAGTGCCACGCATGCTCAGAATAAATAAAGAGATGAAAGCTATTGGCCACTGCCCCGTTTATAGTCCCGACGTACGTGTTTTACGTCACCGCGTAACGATTAGAACGATCGGATTTTCTGACAACTTTGTGCGACCGTGTGTAGACAAAACAAGTTTGAGCCAACATCCGTCGAAAAAATCCTAGGATTTTGTTGTCGGAATGTCCGAACAAAGTCCGACCGTGTGTACGCCCTAAAAGACTGATTTTTCTGCACCTGTTTGACAGGTGCATTTCATTGCAATTTTTTACAGCAAGGCAAATTCTTGCTTTCATCAAGATTATCTCTATAGGGTTACGGTGGGAAGGCGCCACCGACACCCAAAGACCAATTTTAACACACCCGTTACTTCTATTCAAAGTCAAAGTGACACCAGAATGTATCCAAAAAATCTCTAATCTTGTTCCCAGTGCACTACATTGTGGCTTCATCATACACACTGGCTCCCCAGCTGTTTCTGAGCAAAATAAAGGCAGTTTGCAGGAAAAATGTCATTTTTTTTGGCTTTATAAATTCAACTATTGCTGCAGCAGATTCTAGACATGGTACAGATCTGCCACTTTACAGTTAGTCTAAGGGGATCCCCCTGGCACTATATTAGAAGGATTTTTTCAATGTTAGACTTTCACTTTAAAAATCAAAAAATCACTGCTCATTTAAAAATGACATTTTTCACAAACTTTTTTTTTATTGATGCATGTCCCCCGGGGCAGAACCTGGACCCCTATAACCATTGTATGCCTAATTACTTGCATTTAAGCCTTCAAAATGGGCACTTTTGATATTTGACTTTCGGGTCCCATTGACTTTAATGGGGTTCGTTATTCGGGTCTGAACGTTCGCGGTGTTTGGAAGTTCTGGTCCGAACCGAACGGGGGTCCGTTCAGCCCATCCCTATTTCTCACCCCCTCTGATGGCCCATTGTAAAAATTTTAGGGGGGGGTGTTTTGGACAGGTAACCCTCTCCACTTCATTGAGAGCTGAAGGCATAAATAAATGTGTATTACAGTGCGCATGCGCGTGTGTCTGTGATGGCCGCCTGAGCATGGAGCTCGGCACCACACCAGGCCAGCAGTGTCTGCAGCACCCTCTCCAGCCACACACTCGGAACCCCACACCACCGGAGATCACCCCTGCATGTGTAATCTGGCTTCCAGGCATAACCTGGAGCCGTCATTCTCAGCCTCCACCCGGCCTGGGTGTACCAAGCTGGCCACCGTGGCAGATGCAGCAACAAAGCCTCGTGTCTCCCTCACAGAAGGCCCGCCGGATCACAGGCAAGTGCGCTCTCCAGCCCTTCTATACTACCCCCCAGGGTCTCAGGGACAGGGCCAGCAGGACATGATACCCTCCCCGGCATCCATAGGGTCCCTGCTTGGCCACTCTTTTGGGAATCAGGCTTTCTCCCCCAAAGGGCCTACAATGGCCACCTACACAGACTTCCCCCACCATAATGCCCCTGCCCAGGATCACCATTTTAATGTGGAAGATCTCTACCTCAAACTATCTACGCTCCTGGATAGGGGCTTAGCCTCCACAGCAGCTAAAACCAGATGCAGCCACAAAGCCTCATGTCTCCCTTACAGAAGGCCCGCCGGATCACAGGCAAGTGCACTCTCCAGCCCTTCTACACTACCCCCCAGGGTCTCAGGGACAGGGCCAGCAGGACAGGATACCCTCCCCGGCATCCATAGGGTCCCTGCTTGGCCACTCTTTTGGGAATCAGGCTTTCTCCCCCACAGGGCCTACAATGGCCACCTACACAGACTTCCCCCACCATGATGCCCCTGCCCAGGATCACCATTTTAATGTGGAAGATCTCTACCTCAAACTGTCTATGCTGCTGGATAGGGGCTTAGCTCCACAGCAACTAAAATCACATAAAAGCAGATCTCCAAAATATTGGCTCCAGGATGTAGGCAATTGAAAGCAAGCTGGATCAGACTGCTGCAGTTTCTCATCAAACTCTGATCTCATTCAAACCCTCCAAGATCTATTGGACACTGCTGTATCCCACAATGATGATTTAGAGAATAGATCCAGGAGGTACAACTTCAGGATCAGAGGCCTGCCTGAATCTATTCTGGATGTCACAGCGGCGACACAAGACCTAATCAAATTGCTGATCCCGAACATCCCGCCCCACCTTCTGGAGCTGGATAGAGCTCATAGAGCACTTGGCCCCCCCAGGAAGGATGGCTCCCCCAGGGTTATCATCGCCAAGCCCTACTTTTATTCAGTCAAGGATGCCATAATGAAGCAGTCACGAGCCATGCCCCAGGTGACATGCCAAGGTCACCCTGTGCAAATTTTTGCAGACCTCGCACCTTCTACTATCCAATGCAGAAGAACCCTGAAACCACTTCTACATGCCCTCACACAGAGAGACATAAAATACAGATGGGCTTTTCCGTTCGCAGTGAAATTCACATATAAAGGTCTTAACCAATCTTTCTCCAACTTTGCCGTGGGTGAAAAGCTTCTCCTCAGCCTGTAGATAATCCCCAGGAGATGGACATGGAAACCTCTTCCCCCCTCCATGGGTTCAAACAAACGACCGCCACCAGTAAGCCCTCTAAATAGTCTTTGGAATAAACCCAAGGCTCGCAGATCTTCCCATAATGGCCCTCCATGAATCCCCGCCTGAAGCAAAGTTCATATCTTAGTTGGAGACAGGCCAAAGAGATTAACTGATCTTCTTTCTGCCAAGATTGACTTCTCCCTTATCCCAGGATCTGTTATACTGGTCCGCATCCGGTGCCTTAATTACAGTTATGTTGCAGTTTTCATTATTCCGTTCCTATTAGCAACAAGACATCCAGAGACCCTCTTTCAATTTCGGTTGCGAAGAACAAGTCGCCCTGAAATACTTAGTGTCTCGTCCTCTGGAATCGTCTCTGCCCAGCTTAGGAGCCCAGGGGGCTCTTTACCCCCCCATGTCACCTAGTGGGATGGGAGGGTTTTGACGAACAGGGATCCTAGGGTCATCTGATCCTCCCTTATGACCACATTGGTTACCAGTGTTTGCTTTCAGCTCTGTTAACATTGTTCCAATCGCCTCGATCACATGTTTTAAGTTTTTTTAAAAGTTGTATTTTCTCCATATCAGGGCGCGCTGTTTTGGGGTGGCTCACATGCTCCTCCTTCTATCCCTTAGACTCCTGATGGTTTCTGGGGGATAGGACCTCCAAGCCTTGTTTGGCATAGAGATTTTTGTACTTTAAAATGCTCTCACTCCTACGTGCGAGATTTCCTCTATGTTCCTTTTCTCCTCCTGGGGTTCCTACACACAAAATTCCCTCCCCTTCTCTCTTTACCTTCTTCTTTGGAGCATCAACTAACCTTCTTCTTCCTTTCAGTTTGGGTAATCACCCGGCCTACACAACCTGAGAGACCTTATTGGAGCAGACCAGAACTCCCATTTACTCCCACATGCCGGAAAACACTCCTAGAGGTAAGTGGCGATGGGCATTTTTGCACCCCTCATCTATGGTTCCATGGCTGACCACACACAAAATGCTTTAAAGATAGCTACTCCCAATGTCCAGGGCATGAATTCCCCACTCAAAAGCAGAAAGTTGTTTAACCATTATAAATCTACAAAACTAGATATTGTCATGCTTCAGGAAACTCACTTCCCTGCTCGGTACAGTCTCAAATTCCTCCACTCTCACTTCCCTAATTTTTTTCTTGCCAGCGCAGGAAAAAAAGCTAAAAGGGTGGCCATTATATTTGCAAAATCCTGTAATTTTAACTGGATCTCCGACACAAAAGACCCAGAGGGCAGATTCATCCTAGTTGAAGGATGAAAAGACCCAGAGGGTCAAGCTGTCTTCTTCAAACGCCTCTTTGGCACCCTCTACCCCATCCTGGAGGGCACGGTCGTCTTCGGGGGGGACTCTAATGCAGCTTTTGATCAGGGTCTGGATAGATCTAGACCTCCTGCCTCCCAAATGACCCACCCGACCAAAGAGAGCCTCAAGATTACCAAACTCATTCATGCCCGTGGCATGGCTGACTCTGGAGAGAAATAAATCCCAACAAATGAGACTTCCACCCAGGGCAGGACTTAGGGTGGTGGGGGCCCTGGGCTTACGTTACTTTCGGGCCCTACCTTCTATACATTACTTTAAATAGAACATAATGTTGACTGGTACCGTAGACAGTGTTACATGTTAAAAAAACGTAATAATCTATTTATATGACCACTGATTGAAGCTTGAAAAAATGTGACAATGATGACAGATGACACTAATATGTGGCACTGATGACACGTGGCACTGATGACAGATGGCACTAATACGTGACACCTATGACAGATGACACTAATATGTGGCACTGATGACACGTGGTACTGATCACAGATGGCACTAATACGTGGCACTGATGACAGATGGCACTAATACGTGGCACTGATGACAGATGGCACTAATTCGTGGCACTGATGACACGTGACACTGATGACAGATGACACTAATATGTGGCACTGATGACATGTGGCACTGATGACAGATGGCACTAATACGTGGCACTGATGACAGATGGCACTAATACGTGGCACTGATGACACGTGACACTGATGACAGATGACACTAATATGTGGCACTGTTGACACGTGGCAATGACAGATGGCACTAATACATGGCACTGATGACACGTGGCACTGATGACAGATGCACTAATATGTGGCACTGATGACAGATGGCACTAATACGTGGCACTGATGACAGGTGGCACTAATACGTGGCACTGATGACAGGTGACACTGATAACAGATGGCACGTGACACTGACAGGTGGCACTGATGACAGATGGCACTGATACGTGGCACTGGTGACACTGACAGGTGGCACTGGGGACAGGTGGCACTGGGGGCACATGGCACTGATAGGCGGCACTGGGGACAGATGGCACTGGGGACAGATGGCGATGGGGACATTTGGCACTGATAGGTGGCCCTGGGGACAGATGGCACTATGTTGTGTAGTGTAACTGTCACTAGTGTGAGTGTTCACCTACCGCTACAGCACGGAAGCTCTCCCTCCTCACACGCTGTCTCTGTGTGAGGAGGGAGAGCCGGCGATGAGAGATTATCTCTTATATTTACATATGAGATCACCTCCCATTGGAAACTCCGATCGAGAGCTAAATGGCCGCTGTGATTGGCCATTTAGCACGATCTGTGTTTGGCTTTTTCCAAGGGACATGGCCAACACAGAAATCCCCCGATGCGCACCCGCTGTGGCACGCAGAGGGGAAGTAAACAGGAGGATGTTCAGGGACGCCCTCCCGGCAATTGGCGTCTGTGCTGTAGCTGTCTTTCAGCTATAGCACGGGTGCTGCGGGGGCCCCCTATTGGGCGGGGCCCATGGGCTTGAGCCCAGTCAAGCCCAATAGTAAGTCCAGCCCTGCTTCTCCCACTCCTCCAGCCCTCACAATTTATATGCCAGGATTGATCACCTCCTAGTCCAGACCCACACTATGCCCCTCATCACTAATTCACAAATCAAAAACACGGTCTTGTCAGATCACTCTTTAGTTACCCTGAGGCTACCTTTGCATGACTCGAGACCAGGCCAAGGACATTGGAGATTGAACGAGTCTCTTCTCTCAGACCCTGTTATGCCCCGTACACACGGTCGGATTTTCCGATGGAAAATGTCCGATCGGAGCGTGTTGTCAGGAATTCCCACCGTGTGTGGGCTCCATCGGACATTTTCCATCGGATTTTCCGACACACAAAGTTGGAGAGCAGGAGATAAAATTTTCCGACAACAAAATCCGATCGCGTCAATTCCGACCGTGTGTGGCCTGTT
Source organism: Lithobates clamitans (assembly GCA_037952925.1). Taxonomy (NCBI): domain Eukaryota; kingdom Metazoa; phylum Chordata; class Amphibia; order Anura; family Ranidae; genus Lithobates; species Lithobates clamitans. Next base: position 7,319,927 of record JBBGZY010000723.1, read on the forward strand.
CCGACGCACAAAGTGCCACGCATGCTCAGAAGAAATTCCAAGACGGAACAGCTCGTTCTGGTAAACTTAGCGTTCGCAATGGATACAGCACTTTCGTCACGCTGCAATGTTAAAAATGGTTTAATACAGCGTACTCTCTTCTTCTTTATAATGTGACAAGAATTAAGTAGTTTTGCTGCTCATATTCACACACTTCTCACAAACTTATTTTGTTACTATTTATCGTGATTCCCTCAATATATTTTGATTTCTCACATCTGACAACATATTTTTGTATACTTTTTATATATTTTCTGGCTTTCATGTAGATTCTTTTTTTGTGTTTGTATTTTTTTTTTTTTTTGGGCGATTTTGATTTGTACTCCCGAAAATGTTTGTGTGTGTTTTTTGTGTCAAGTTCCCACAACACCATTGATATGTTGTTCTATTTAATCTGTAGGAGATTGTTTGGTGTTGTTGTCCCTTGTTAATTTCACATTGTACTTTAGAAATGTACCTGAATTGTCACCAACAATGGATGAAAACACACACAGGAGAGTAGAATTTACCCAAAAAATTTTATTAAGGGGTCACAACTAAACAAAGAGGGAGGCAACGCTGGAGAAACTGCAGAAGTGGGCGAAGCCTTGGACCCCCAGGGCACACATCAATAATTTTTAAGCCAAATTGGTGGCCTGAGGAGTCCTTATCTAAGGGAGGGCAGTCTGGTCCAGAAGCCCCAGAGATCCGGAAAGCAGCAGATGACATCTGTGTCCCCAGGCTGTGGTCATACGAGAGACTGCATCTTCTGTCAGACCAGACTGAACCCAGGGTCATCACTCTCAGGTCTTCCTTCCACGCTTCCTTACACGCTGTGGCTCTGGTGGTGGAGTTGTGGCAGCAGGAGGAGGAGGAGGATCGTCCATCTCAATGACATCCGTCTTGGGTGTTAGTTCCCCACTCACCCCCTTATGTAGGACTTTGTACAGAAGGTCCTCACAGAGCCTGCGTTGACCCCCCTGCATGCCCTGCAATTTGGTGGCAGCCATGCAGGCAAAGGCCTCTTCAGGAGTTGGTAAGGCTCTGAGGGACGCAGAAGCCTCCTGGATCAGCCTGAACGCTGAATCCTGCACGGGACTCAGAGTGGCCTTCCTGGCTCGTTTATGTGGCAGGCGGAGGGGAGGGACCTGAGACTCAGTCAGGCTGCGACTGGTCCCAGGCTTCTCCTGGCTGACACTTAGCCCCGCCTCCTCCTGGCTGCCACTAATCCCCGCCTCCTCCTGAGTGCCACATTCCACAACCTCCTCCTGGCTGAGATCTTCCTGTGTATGAAAAAGGGACATAGTTTTAGTTTTTTCTTCATCAATCACACACAATTTTCACCTCCTGACTGCTGCAAATTGAATGTTAACAAATATAACAGACTATCCTTCTGAGCCCAGCATTTTTCATTTGTGTCCCAATTTTGGGTGCCCACTACTGTCTATTGATATGTAAAACACTTTTTTCAATCAGCAATTAGTGATTAATAATAACATCTATAGTAAACATCATTTATTTCTTGACCAGAAATCTCTAGAAGAATGCTATACCTGACTCCAGCTGGGCTCCTCCACTTCTTCCTGGCTGGAAGGCCCAGGTTGGACATCAGAAGCCTCAGCTGGGGTGGAAGGAAGCGTGGAAGGAAGAGTAGAGAGGGATTCCCTGACTTCAGTGTGGTCTGACAGAAATCGCAGTCTCTCATAGTACCACAGCCTGGGGACTAAAACGTAATCTGCTGCAGCTCCGGATCTCTGGGAATCTGTGACCTTCTTGCGCTCCCTAAGATAAGTGCTCCTCAGGCCACCAATTTTAGCTTTTAAATAAGGGATGGTTGCTGTGGGGACCACCGGCTTCACCAACTCCAGCAGTTTCTCCAGCGCTGCCTGCCTCTTCTGTTTGTGATTATAGTGGGGGTGTCTCACTTGCCACAGACAGGGCAGCTCCCTGTATTTGTCAATGAACAGGGGCAGGAAATTGTGGTCGTTGAACCCATCCATTTTCTCTGCAAGACACAACACAAGACAAACCCTAATGTCAGGCCAAACTCCCCTAATCTTGTTACAATATAGGCTTCCATTTTGAAGCAGTATAGGCGCAAGTTTAGATCTTACCTTCGTTATCACGATCGGCGTCTCCGGTGCTCCTTCCTCCGCTCACAGATCGTACATAATACGCACGTGTGTTACGCTTTATACACACTGCGCATGCGTATAACTCCGCCCGCCCCTGACGTTCTTTCTAGTCTATTCCCCGCCCCTTTTCGTTCGGCGCAGTGGGGGAAGAGCACATGGTGGATAGACAACAGGTGCGTGCTAATTGTAGCAACGAGGAGGAGGGGGAGGAAAGGCCGGAGCCTGAAACGTCCCAATCCAGAAGGAGATTTAAGGACTCAAATATGTCCTTTGGGGAGATGTTGGAGATGGTGGACATCCTGAAGAAGGCCGACTATGATGGAAAGTATGGGCCTTACCCCAACCCCAATGTCCGAAAGGCCAAGATCATGGCGAAAGTGGTCAGGACTCTGCACCGGAATTTCGGGGTACGACGATCAAAAGATCAGCTCAGGAAGCGGTGGTCAGACCTCAAATTACGAGAACATGAGCAGTACAGAAAGATCTGGAGAGTGCTGCAAAAAAGTAAGTAGTTGTGCTGTGTTCCTATTCTTTTTGTGTTTATTACGTTCGTGCTGCTCCGTGTGCTTTTAGGAACTGTTGTACAGTTTAAAATGGCAACTTTCATGTTCATGGGCACATTATTTGTTCGGATCAAACATTTTTCGTCCAAACTATAAAATACCATTGTTTAGGCCATATGCATTTGGCCACCATTTTGACGCCCTATACTTGTCTTCAAAGAATTGGGGTGTGTAGATGGCTTTGTTACTAGAATGAAATGCAAACTAGATTCTGTGTAAGGAGAGGACACTCAGCAGCTGTTTTCACATCTGGACACTGGAGCACTAGTGTGGGACAAAAGAACACCATTTTTATTAGGGGGCCACACAGGTACTCCAGTGTATACTATAGGGGGGTCTCCATCTGTGAAGCTTGTACCAAACAGGTAAAGTATTGCAGCTTGACAAAGGACACTAAAAAAGCTACATCTTGGAACTCTGCTAAAATAGACAATTGTACCCCACTTCCAAGCAATGTTTCATCTTTATAGTTCTGCCATCAAATATCTGTGTGCTAAGTATACCATTTTTGCTTTACATAGGGGAGAAAAGACTCGGAAGACACCCCTCATCTGAGACCAGAGCACCCCCCCCTCTGGAAGAAGGGGAAATCCCCACAACACAAGCTGAGCAGGAGGAGGAAGACGTGGTGGAACTAGTCACCACAACAGGCTCAGATAAGAGATGGATGGCGGCATTTTTTTTAGACCTAATTTATTTTGGGGTTCCTCTCTTTTTAGGTGATCGTGAGGTTGTGGATCCAGATCCTTTCACATCCGAAAGTGCCCAGATCCTGATTGGGGAGATCATGGGGTGTAATTTACAATTGGAATTCATCAAGCAAAACATCAATGATGTTATTCCAAAAAATAAAAAAATCATTGATGTTTTGGGGCGAGTTTAAAGCCCCTCAAAATCACTTGCTTCTTTTGTGTGCTACAATGTGCGAAATGTTTTTGTGATTTTTCCCAAAGCCAAATTTGGAGGATGCACACAGTGTGTCAACATGTGCTATCTGCCATCACGGGAGATCAATGGACGCGTTTTGGGGGTGCAACCCCTTCCTCAATTATAAAGTAGCTGAGAGGAAGGGCTTGCTCCCCCAAAACACATCCTTTGATCCCCCGTGATGGCAGCTAGCACATGTTGACATTGGCAAAATTGTGTGCATCTTCCAAATTTGGCTTTTCCAGGGGTGATTTCCCCCCAACTGAACGCAATATCAAACACAGTTCCTGAATACTCATGTATGATATTGCCTTCAAGTTCTACCAAATGTGAACTTTGTAAGTTCAAGATTTGTGTCTTTCTTGTTGGTTTTACACATACCTGTTTTATGTAAAATGGACATTTTGAGTTTTGATAATGCCACCACAAAAATTGGTATACCACAAACATGTTGTTTTTTTTCTAAACCTTTGGTAAATGCACATGTGATTGTGCAGGTATTAAAAAGATTGTTAATCAAGAATGTGTGGATTGTTGTCTCAACGCTACAATACTTTTGGGGTGATGTAATTGCTGTTTTCATTGCAAATGGGGGTTATTTACTAAGGGCAAATCCTCACTACAAGTGCAGTTTCAGTGTATTTGCAAGTGCACTTGTAGTGAAATGTGTTTTTGCATTTAGGAAATAACAGCCAACAGTGCTTTGTATAAGGTTACACAATCACGACATTTTCTGCACTCAAAACATTTCTGTCAGGCTCAGCTAAAACAAACACAAGCAGTAAATGTCCACCAAGAATTTCTTTTTTTTTATTATAAAAAGGCTTCACAGATTGTCTGGCATATTGATAGCCCCCCTACCCACAAAGAACTCCAGGTAGCGTAACTGGACATCACGGGCACTCAGGGAGGGCAAGCCAGGACGGCCACTTTCAAGCGCCGTCAGTGTGGTTTGATGTAGGATTCCGGCCTCAGGCCCAACTAAGCCAGCATAGTTGGCCGAATGTTTCCTTAAAAAGTTATGGAGAACACAGCACGCCAGTATAATATGGTTCAGTTTATACTCCGCCATATGGATGGGTGTCAGAAATAGTCGGAACCGGCTGGCCAGGATTCCAAATGTGTTCTCCACCACTCTTCGGGCTCTGGCCAGCCGGTAATTAAAAACCCTCTGTTCCGGGGCGAGCGTCCTCATTGGGAATGGCCGCATCAGGTGGTCCCCCAGCGCAAACGCTTCATCAGCAACGAACACGAATGGGAGTCCTTCCACATTGTCATCTGGAGCTGGCAAGTCCAAGCTGCCATTCTGGAGATGCCTGTAAAACTCCGTCTGGGCAATGACTCCACCATCGGACATCCGGCCATTCTTCCCCACGTCCACATACAAGAAGTCGTAGTTAGCCGACACCACCGCCAACATCACTATACTATTAAACCCCTTGTAATTATAATAGTACGACCCCGAGTTGGGTGGTGGGACGATGTGGACGTGTTTCCCATCAATTGCCCCTCTGCAGTTAGGAAAGTCCCACCGCTGGGCAAAGTGGGAGGCCACAGTCTGCCATTCCTGTGGCGTGGAAGGAAACTGTTGAGGAAAAAACAATAAACATTACTATTTTTACTCAGAAACATGGCAAGCAGATTATACACAAAGATTATGGGGCAACCTCCAGATAGCATTTACTAAGGGGAATTTAACAAGGCCAAAGTATAAGGTACACCTATCATATTCCCCCTCCCCCCCTCTCATGGGCCATTTCTAACATTATGGGGTGTGTGGAAATCTTGGACAGGTAACCCTCTTCACTTCATTGAGAGATGAATGCCTAAATAATGGGTATTACTTTGAACAGCCCCTCCTTAGTTACACTATTGGCAGACCACTGGACAGGTAAGAAGTGTCATAATACAAAGATATAAATACACATTGTACACATTTGAGCACATTTGGACATTCTGCTATTACCTATCAAGATAATAATAGGATACAAAAACTTTAAACAGTACCATTGGAAAGTATACAGGCAGGCCCTTGCACTACATGCTTTGGGGAATTCATCCATAAATCTGACCAGTAAAGAGGTGGGTATAGTGTGTATGGGTTTGGCAAAGTCAGCAGATAGATGATTGAGGATAGAGAATTGGGATCAGCTGACTTAGCAGTTGGGGGAGGGAGGGTTACTAAAAATTTTTGGGGGGACACCACCAAAAAAAAAAAAACTCTGGCACTCTGCCTGAATTTAAATCAAAAATAACATTTCCAAACATTTTAGGGGGTGTTTGGGGTAAAGCACTACTATGGAGCTGATAAAATACATTGTTAAGTGACTACATGAGGTGAATATAGGGAAGGAGACACCATGCTGGGGAGGTTAGTGAAAGGGAAATATGTATGAAGGACCTAAAATAATAATTACATAAAAATCCAGCATGCATGAGGACAAAGGGGACATTCACAGCATATTACAATCATGGTAATTAGGGAATGAGGAAAGAAATACAATATATTAGCAAACATTCAATACAATAAAATGTGATATAAAAGGATAAAAATCTTACCTTCATATACTCCTTCTGCAGGACCTGGATGATGGCAGAACAGGTCTCTGGGATAATGATCCCCAGAGCCTGGGGGGAGATGCCTGTCGAGAACTTCAAGTCCTGCAGGCTTCTCCCTGTCGCCAAATACTGCAGAGTAGCGACCAACCTCTGCTCCGGAGTGATGGCTTGCCTCATGCAGGTATCCTGCCTGCTGATATAGGGGGTCAGCGAAGCCAACAAACGGTAAAACACGAGGTCCGTCATCCTGAGAAAGTTCCTGAAATCATCAGGATTATTGTCACGGATCTCACGAAGCAAAGGCATATGAGAGAACTGGTCACGCTGAAGCAACCAATTCTTGGTCCATGAACTCCTCCCCACCCTGTTCATGGACTGGACTTGTGTCAAGGTCAGGACCCCAACACCAAGCCCCCGCACAGCACGAACTCTACGAGGAGTACGCATACGAAACATGGCTAGAAAACGGTTGGCTGCTCAGAACGAAGTAACAGAACGCACTGAAGAACAGCAAGGCCTGTGAAGAGCGACCTGAAAAACAGTAACAAACGAACAAGAATACAATGACTACTTAAAGTCACGCGGAACTTGCTTGCACGCACTGAAGAGCAGATACAAACCCACAAGCACAACTGAACGGCAGAAAACGATCTGAAAGCCACGAGTCTGAAAAAGCGCAATTCGTCTCTCACCAAACTTTTACTAACACGAGATTAGCAAAAGGAGCCCAAAGGGTGCCGCGATTGGTTCTGAACCGGCTTTTTCTAGTCTCGTCGTACGTGGTGTACGTGACCGTGTGGTTGGCGATCGGAAATTCCGACAACTTTGTGCGACCGTGTGTAGACAAAATAAGTTTGAGCCAACATCCATCGGAAAAAATCCTAGGATTTTGTTGTTGGAATGTCCGAACAAAGTCCGACCGTGTGTACGCCCTATAAGAGTCACCATGTTAGATAAATCACTGAAAGAATACTTCAATCTTAATGAGGCTGAGGGCACTTCCCCAGAAACTTTTTGTGGGCAGTCCACAAGTCGTACATCAGAGGGGAAATCATTAGGATGACCACTCATATAAAAAGAGAAAGGACAGCCGACATAAAGAGATTAGACGAAGCGTACACCTCATTACGATCCCAACACAAACTGCACCCCTCTCCCTCTTTACTGGCTCAACTCGACAAGGCCAGGCTGGAGCTCAACCTAGCCCTCACGGTTAAAGCCGAAAAACAAATCCGCTGGAGCAAAAACAGATTTTATACCCAGGGGGATAGAATGGGATCCATGCTGGCCTCTAAACTATCTCCCCGATTTCGGTCTTCCGTAATGCCAAAGATTAGAGTCCCAGGCCAGGGCTCCACAGCCAACCCCTTCAAAATCCTCAAGGTTTTCCACTACTTTTACTCCAACCTATATGGACCCCACAAAACCAAAGATAACGATTATATCTTCGAGTATCTAAACAGCCTCCCCATCCCATCTCTCTCTGCAGAACATAGAGACATACTGGAAGCTCCCTTCTCTGAAGGAGAGGTTCAGGAATTAATCAGAGCCCTTAAATTGGGCTCAGCCTCCAATCCCTACTACAAGACATTTCCCAATACCCTGATCCCCCACTTGACAAAATTCCTTAACACAAAGACACAGGGAACCCCACTTGATCCCCATCTTAACACTGCCTATATTGCAGTCATTCCTAAACCAGACAAAAACCCAGAAGAGGTTAGCAACTACAGACCCATTTCCCTTATTAACAGCGACTTAAAAATCCTCACTAAAATTCTGGCAAACCGTTTAGCTTCCATCATTAATGCATATATACATATAGATCAAGTGGGGTTCATCCTGGGACGGCAAGGCCCTGATCAGATCAGGAGGGCCATTGACATAATTTCAATTCTCCAAACGAACTGGGCGGGGGGCCCTAAACAACCAGGCACGCTCCTCTCGCTAGACCTTCAAAAGGCCTTTGACTTGGTCTCTTGGCCATACATTTTCACGATCCTTGAGCTATGGGATTTTGGCGAAAGATTTATGGGCCTGATGCATGCTCTTTACTCGAATCCTAAAGCTTAGATCAGGCTCCAAGGATATTAGTCCAAGCCAATATCCATAGTGAAGGGTACTAGCTTAGGCTGTCCACTATCTCCGCTTGACTTTGCGATAGCTATTGAGACACTTGCCATTTCTATTTGCCAAAACCCTAATATACAAGAAGTTACTTGTGGCTCTCAGATCCATAAATGTGGCCTCTTTGCGGATGACATTCTCCTATTCCTCACCTCCCCTTTAACCTCTCCCCCCAACCTGTGCCACACCTTAAATGAATTCGCCAAAATTTCAGGCCTCCAGGTAAACTATTCCAAGTCCTAAGCGCTAAACATATCCCTTCAGTCTGATACCGTTACCCTCTTACAAAAAAATGTTAAATTCAAATGGAGTGAATCCTCTATTAGATACTTGGGAATTAACCTCACAGCAAAAACTGAGGCTCTTTATGCCAGTAACTATCCCCCTATGTATCGAAAGCTGGAGTCAGATCTCATATCCTGGTCCAAGAACAACCTATCAAGGCTTGGGAGAATTAACTCTGAAAATGACGCTACTCCCCAGGCTGTTATACCAGTTTCTTTCTCTTCCGATACCAATTAAAGTGGTTGTAAACCCTTTATTTCCACAGAGCCTGGGGGAGATGCCTGTCGAGAACTTGATGTCCTGCAGACTTCTCCCCATCGCCAAGTACCACAAGGTGGTGACTAGCCTTTGTTCAGGAGTGATAGCTTACCACATGCAGTTGTCCTGCTTCATAATATAAGGGGACACCCGGAGATAATTCCAGAAATCATCAGGAACTGAAATCATTATTCTCATGGAACTCCTGCAACAAAGACATATGAGAGAATTGGTCACGCTGGAGCAACCAATTCTTCGTCCATGAACTCCTCCTCGCCCTGTTCATGGACTGGACTTGGGTCAAAGAAAGAACTCCAACACCAAGCCCATGCACAGCACAAACTCTACGACAAGTTTGTACCCACAACATGGCTAGAAAACGGTCAACTGGTCAGAACGAACTAACGGAACGCACTGAAAATCAGAAAGGCCTGAGAAGAACGAGCTGAAAATCAGAAATGAGCGGACAAGAATGCACTGAAAAACAGATACGAACTGACAACACGCACTGAAGAACACATACCCACAAGCACAAATTGAAGAGCAGTAACGAACTGAAAAACACGAGGCCGAAAAGCGCGAATCGTCTCTCACCAAACTTCTACTAACACGAGATAAACAAGATTAGCAGAAGAAGCCCAAAGGGTGGCGCACTTGCTATTGAACTTCCTTTTTATAGTGCCTGTACGTCAGAGCGTTGTGGCCTATCGGAATCAAGGGTTCTAAAAGAATCACTAAAAAAATATGCATACTCAAAATGCAATTGCCGGGCATCTTAGCTCCGCATATCGTTCTGATGCATTGATGAAAACATACATATAAGATGCAAAAAAATCTTCTATATGCTCATTATAATATACTTATAAAACACAGTTATAAAATACAGTTATTTTGTTTTTATAAAATGTCTACCCAGCTTTATTAAATTGCAGCAGAGAAAAATGTGTACTGTGTGGCAGAGCTGTGTAAATCTCACATTGACTAGACAGATATATAACTTCTTTGACTGGTAAAACAGCTAAGGTGTTTCATATGTGTGTTTAGCTAAAATTCAGCAATGCAATGTGCAATCAGAGTTGCACAACAACAACAACTCCTGCACCTGGGATCACAGGTGTACAGTATGCAAAAAGCTGCAGACTTTCAGCCTGTACAAATGAATGACAGGCTGATAGCAGACTCTCCTGTCCACTGCTTTCTCATGTAATCACATAGTGTGATTACCTGGGATAAGGGACATGTGATTGTTTATGGACGCTGGCAGTTTGTGTCCAGGGGTGATCAGCTATCCCTAACCACAAGTGCTTCACATACGATTACATCTGCAGACATATTTAGCCAGTGATTCCACTAATTCTTGCCCCAGGAATCCGCTCTCTATCCCTATTAGCATATATGAAGGCTGTGTCTGACTGTTTCTTGTTAGATAAAGATGTAAAGAAATGTTTATGAATATATACAGGGAGGTAGCTCTGAAAAGTTTGGCATGGATAGCTAAATGATTCTACCATTGCGCTAATTATGAAAAGGCTCTTTGAAGATCTTGGTTGTTAGGATAGATAGCCAAACTGTATCTCCTATCATCAGCTTTTCATTAAACCTGCTATACATGTTCAGCAGAATAAAGAATTAATAGACCACATTTTTTTCTCCAACTATAAATACTGTACACTCTTTTATTGAAGGTATATATAGTATCTTATGTCATTACAGCACATATCACATTGCTGTACTTCACAGCTATGATTGGAGTTTATTTTAAAAACTACATTTGTAATGAGCGGATTGAAGACTACTTTTTGAAGTCTTTCTTGCATGAATGCGTTCTGTACTTGCTGTTCTTGCCTTTTTTCTTGTTGTATAAAACTTCTTGCAAAACTTTGTTCTTCAACAAAAAATATATTGATGAAAGAATGTGCTGAAAAAAGCTATGCCAATATCGAAGTATCCGTCATGAACTCAAGACTAATCTGTGTAGAAATGTATTCCTATGCCCCTGTGATTGCCTACCTGTAAAAATGGGGCTGAGTTAAGATATTAGTGGGGCTAAGAAACAGATCTTATCAGTGGGCCCCCTCTGAAATGTTTTAGAAAGGCAGACATTTTAAATTTAGGGCAATATGAAAGTTATGATGCATGAGTATTCCTTTAATTGATACTACATATTTTGAGTTCATACTGGTCAAGTATTCAATAAAGGATAAGTTCACATTTTGCAGCATGTTACATGTTCTACCCATATTTATTGAATGGGAAACTACAAATACCAACAGTCTTTGCGGCTGTCAGCTTGTAATACTCATTGAAATACAATGGTGCTGTTGAGCGCTCTGGGAGCTCATTGTCTCTTCCTGTCAGTGTGTATCTGCTTGCCTGCATTAGGTACGAGCAGACAAATACACTGACAAATCTGCAGGAGTCCTGAATGGAACCCATGATCTGCTGCTCATGGGTGCAATGCTTTACAGGCTCCAAGTAAAATAAAAATAAATATATGCACTTTCTGTACTTGCAAAAACATGTGCATTTATTATTTTTTTTTAAAGGTAAACTTTAAGAAGAGATGTTGCTCCTTTGAATAAAGGTCTCTTTCTATCCTGTAATCTGAAGAGGCTAAAAAACAAACAGTTTTTATACTGCTCGTTTCTAAACTTAATTTTTATGTTTGGATGCATCCCCTCTGTATTAGTGAGGCCAGCCACCCTTTTCTGGTTGCAGATTCTTCGGGAGCCTGTTCTGGGACATCCTATTCCCTTGAGCCTTGGTGTCATTAGAATTGGTAAGTGGGCAGAGGCCCACCTTCTGTACACCCTACAAAGACACTGCATGCAGACACCTTTATTCCCTGGAACACTTTGCACCTGCCATGCTCAGTAATTGGACCTGTTTCACAACATTTACTTGGGCCCTTATTGAGCTAGCTGAAGACACTGGACATCTACCAGGACTTCTTCACTCTTTTCCTAGACCCCCCCCCCCCCCAGTTAAAGGACTCTGTGCACAATATTTGCACGCATTAGGGGAACTCTTGTCAGGGATGAAGTATTTCATTTTCTGTAACTTGTTGTTCTGTAAGTGTGTCACAAGTTTATTTTGCCCGCGGCATCACAATTTAGAGGGAGCATCTTTACATAAATAGGGGTCATCCTCTTCCCTTTTATACCTGGGGTCATAGGTTCTATCAGGTTCTACTGGCTACTATTTTTTGTCTTATTGTTACTCCCTTTGCATTGCATACCCTTTGTATATTTCTTAAGAGTAGGTGTTTAACACTTGTTGTAATTATGATGAAGAAATAATACATTTCATAAACTTCAGGTGGAGATATTAAGTCGGGTAGACCTCAAGACAGAGGTGAAGCCCAGGGCGGTCACATAAGAATTTGTTTTTAAAGTAGAACATATTGTGTTCTTATCACTCAGTTAGAGATCTGGTAAATAGGTTGTCTGATCAAAAAGTATATTTTATGATCCCTAAGCAGGATTCATTTGAAAAGCTATGAAGCAACAATAAACTGGGGAAAACCAGCAAACGCCATTGTTTTTTAAAGGTGAGACAAGCCATTATCAAACAAAGTATTTAAGGAAACTTATTGTGAGGACCCCAGAAGTGTGTATACAGCTGAACTCTATCTAAAAACAAATTGAGCCTGCACATAGTTAATTTCAAACATTTCTGAGAGACATCAGAATTTTGTCTACCCAGTGATATTATAAAATACACATGATTATAATTCATTTAAATGACATAATTTACTCTAGGTCATAGATATAATTATGACTTTAGTGTCTACTGACCTAATGATAATTCTCTCATAAGGTAAAAATATAATATTTTGATGTAGAACCAATTAGAGTTAAGAATTGTTTTAAGATACCAATCATTGTTATGAAAGACATATAAATCGTGACTATATCTGCATAAAAATATACATATAGCATGTGTTTTTCCTAGATAAATAAGTATTCATAGGATATACAAGAATTATACATTTATCCATATAGATAATCATTTTATATGACATTGATTAATCAAAATTATACTGAGTGTATTGTATTGTATATTGTACCAGTTACCAGAGTCCCTGAGTTATATACCAATATACAAACAGATAAATAATATGTTCTATTTTCATAATGTGTAACAGATAGTTCAGAACACGTTTTTCTGCCCTCAGACATACTTAGTGGTTGAAGGTGATATTACCTAAATTCACAAAAGTTAATCATTAGATTTTTTTCAGCCAATGGAAAAGAGGTCATACCCTTTGGGCTGAGCTTCAAATAATTTTTATGATCCTATTGTCTAACATGGTATTTAGGATGAGGATAGATGCCATGAAAGGACACTCAATCACATACTCAATCACACACTGGCTCAGACAAGCAGACACACACACACTCCATTCATCAACTCATACTTCGACATTCATGAAGATTCTTGGACACATTATGCTTTGAAACTCGGAGGTCGCAAGAAGTAATTACTCTTTAAGAGTAGCCATCTTAAAAGCCACGGCAGCCATTCTAAAAACTCTGGTAACCAGCAATTCAAGCCAGTAGCTATTTTGGAACAGGTAATTATGTAGCGTTAATTTTTACCTAATATACTATTTTTACATAGTTTCCATCTTATTGACCTAACAAATGTCTAATTTTAGTTCACGTTGTTAAACACTTACTTACCTGCAGTATAGTAACGGTTGAAATAGTAAAAAACAGACGTTCTGTCTTATTGTCATTTTTACAAGGTTATGGATTCCAAAGAAAAGTTTACCATTGCAGTGTCATTTCAAAAGGTACTACACTCCCATTTAGCGGGTATTTTAATTGATATTAAAGCTTTTATGTAGCACAATTATTATTTTAATTTTATGTAACATTTGTGTTGTCAACCAATCTATATAATAACTATTTTGTATGGTTACAGTATATGTCTGGGAAGTTTATCATTGCTGTGTCATTTCAAAGGTACAACACTCTCATTAGTGTGTGTTTCAATTGAGATTCTTAATTTTATGTAGCACAATCGGTATTTTTAATTTTATGTAACGTTTGTTTTTGTCAACCAATATATAACTATTTTGTATGAATACATGTCTATTCTTAGTCTGTGTTCATATTTGATTGATCCTGTATCTTAAAAATATTATCGAAAATTATCCTCATAAGCACGACACACTGAAAGTGACATGCCTAGCCATTCTTATTTTTTTAAGAACCTTAAGTAAAACACTTGTTTATCTGCTGCAGTTTGGTGTCTTTGCAATTGCATCATCCTTTTTGTAACAAGGGGTTAACTTCTGTGTTACATTTATTCATAGATTCATTTATATATATTTACCCTTTTAGATATGTGGTCAGTAAATGCAATGATTAAAACACACAAAACAAAGAATGTAATAAAAGAGATTTACTTAGCTTCGATTAAAGATGTATTACAGATGTTACAATACAGGATAAATTCAGCATTCAATCCAGGGAACCTCTCAACTTCTGAGTTTTCAGATAGTTCTGGAAGTCGACAGCCTGTTCAAGATCTGGGACCTCTTACGTCCTCAGCGCAGTTCACTGCCCTGCTCTATTGTCTTACCTTATAAAGGCCAGATATGAGGCGCGAAAAGCTGGTTTAATCTGGTACTAACAACAGACTAAACAGAGAATGGTCCAGAGACAATGACCCTCTGTGAATGACCATCTGTTAGCACAGAAACATACATTTTTACATATATAGAAATAATCACCTTAAAACTATCATAGTTAATAACTCATAATACCAAGTTCTTTGTAAATCACTTATGAAAATAGACCCATACTACACTTTTGAAACATGTCCGAACCCAGAGTGTCAGAGATGTTGGGAGGCTTGCAAGGTCAGGGAAACCTTTGGGGTCAGTCATCTTGCAGCAGCCCTCATGGGGGGTGGTGTTACACATGTGAGCAGTGCATGCATTGCATTACTGCATTGTACAGTTTTTGTATCTTATATTTCAGGCATGGGGGGGCTTGGTGGAATAGTTATTTAGGTGGCTTAAAAGAGGGGAGGACCTCACCAGGGAGTTATTTACAACCCCTATTGGGTTATTCATAACCTGATGAGCAGAGAGGAAGCAGGGAAATTACTCTAAAATGATAAAAACTTTGAATAGCAGTGTCACCTACTTATGACTACATATTTCGTTTTAATATACAGTGTGGCACACTGTACAAGAGGGCCTTAATAAAAAAAAAAATGACTGGCAACACAATTCATGTATTTGTATTTCCTCTATTTATTTGTGTGGCTGGGTAATCTACGAAAGTATACTAATACACCTCTAGTTTTATATGATATAAAGAATTCTATTATTTCCCAAACTCTGCTTCCAAATCTAGGACATCCAACTTATTTTCAATACTAAAAGAATGAAAGATTTTTTTTTAAGATTATACTCTTGTAATGTCGCATCTGTAGAAAATCTTCCAGCAACTTGGCTTATCTCACAGCTGCCAAATGTTTTAAAACTACTGATGGGTACATTGATGCATGTTTTTTTTTTATCTCTGAGATAACTGGCGCATTTTAGACTATTACTGTATGTCTTCAAATACGGCTTTGTTTTATGTATAAAGGTTCTGCGAGGTATGTGCTCCTGGAGTAAAGCTCTGTTACTTTTATTTCTGATTAAAGCAGCAAGTATGGGTTGAATCTGTCTGAGTCAAAACTATAGCCATTAGTCACAAATAAATTTTTACAATAAAACAACTATGTGAAGACTATAAATGTGTTAGGAAAGTTAAATCTGTATAAATCTGTGGATACACTGACAGACCTAGCAATTCAGGTTAACTGTTGGGATCTTTAAAATGCACCTTACATACACAGCAGTAGACAAATAGATATAGGTACCAGTCAATAAAAGCTAGAGCCTTGACTATGAAATAAAATTGCACCATCTGCTGGTTGTTATCTAGCTCGAGTCTCAGATGAGCACACCTGTACCATAATCAAGAATGGTTAAATTGAATGCTGGAAATTTAGCCTTTGTCTGATCAACAGATTTGTCTGTTTGCATGTATCTTGGATAGAGGCTTGTCTGTTGCTATATTCTGCGTGACTGTTCATTCTTACATTCTGTTTGTAATGTTTGTGCTTATTCTAAACATTGGCATGTTACCTATTGTCTGTTTACCTGTCTGGACTATGCACTCTGTCTATACCCGACCTGGCCATTATTGAGCTGCTGACTATGCTACTGTCTGCCTTTTATTCTGAACATCTATCTGAGGATCAATACCTTTTTTAGCCAAGGATGCGGGGTCTCATTAGAAGGCACCACCTCCACCCACAGTAGAAACATTAACAAAGTGCGAAAATGGGAGTTTTAAGGTGCCAAATTAATCAATTGAAACAAAATAAAAACTTACAAGATTTTATTAAATAAACATTAAAAATTTTTTTAAATCAACATATGAAAATTCATACAATCGTAGTACATGGTATTTTCAGCTCTACATGTTTCACCACCATCAATGTACTTATTTGCACTTATTATTATTATTATTTAAGGTACTTATATAGCGCTGTCAATTTACGCAGCACTTTGCATATACATTGTACATTCACATCAGTCCCTACCCTCAAGGAGATTACAATCGAATGTCCCTACCTCACATTCATATACTAGGGCCAATTTTTTTTTTTTTTAATCCAAGAAAAAGATTTTATTGAAAAAGCAAGTACTTACAGTCCAAGGCAAATCACAGTTACATTGTACAAAGTAGCCTGAATAATCATATTACCATATACAAACCAGTCATATACAAGAGTAAAAAGTACTTCCCACTGATAGAAAATAAAATAGAAAGTAATAACACAACCTCCTACCTATGGAAATACCAATCCTCTCTTTGTAACCAACCCAAGTTCAGAGCTCCAAACAGGGCTAAAGGCGGGGTACACCATTGCTCAGCAATTATTGAGGCGCAGTAATCTGTCCATGATCAGGTCCTCCGGAGCTAACCCAGGAGTACCTAGCCAAGGTTCCCATAGTTTTTCAAATTTTCTGGAACATCCCCTGTGTTGATATATAATTTTCTCCATTCTTAATATGTGACCTAGTGCAGTGATCCATTCCTTGACTGAGGGAGGCGTTTCAGATTTCCAGTGTACCATGATTAACTTGCGGGCCATAAATAGGGCTCTAGTTAAAGCTTCCCTGACGTGGGGTTCCCACTCTAGTTCATCTAACACATTCAAAATACAGTGTCTAGGGTCCAGCGGTATGGAGACCCCAAACACTGCGTTCAGCGTGTCCACCACCCCCCTCCAGTACATATGTAATCTGGGACATCTCCATAGCATATGTATTAAATCTCCGTGATCTCTCTTGCATCTAGTGCAGGTTGGGGTGGGAAGAAGTCCCATATTATGTAGCCTATGGGGTGTGTAATACGCTCTCAGAAGTGTATATAGTTGCGTTAGTCTTTGTGTTACATTCAGTGAACATATGGAAACAGACTGCAAGACCTCCTCCCATTGATCCCCATCCAAGGGTCCAACATCCAACTCCCATTTCTCTTTTACTGTCAAAGGATGCTTTAGAAGGTATTTGTGGAGCAAGATGCTATAGCTCTGAGAAATGAATCCTTTAGAGGTCTCTGCCCCTTTAAGCAAATCTGTCAGAGGGTTCGAGCCAATGTGCCAATCAGAGGTTTTAGACTGTGCTTCAAATGCATGTCTAAGTTGCATATAATAAAAAAGCATGGAGGACGGTAGGCTATATAGGTCCCTTAAATTGTCAAATGAGCATAATTTGCCCTCTCTTATGATTTGCTTTAGGTAGAAAATGCCAAACCTCTTCCACCTTTCCGCATGTTGCAGTTTAGCAAGTTCTGGGTAGGACTCATTTCCCCATATGGGACTATATTCGTTGATACCTGTCGCCTCCTGAATGTATTTAGTTTTGTTCCATATTTTTTGTATGAGGGCATAAGTGGGAAAACATTTCTGAGGCTTACTAAAGGCTGCGGCTTCCAAAGCCGTGGGAACGGATTTAACCCCTAACGTATGTAGCATTATGTATTCTGAAGCGCTAGGGACCCTGGCCGGAGATTCCCCCTCCACGGCCATGGTGCCTATTAAATGTTGCATTTGCGATGACAAGTAATAAAGCCATGGATTTGGCAATGCAAGTCCACCTTCATCTTTAGGGCGTTGTAAGTTTTCTAGTTTTATCCTTGGTGGGCGGTTCTTCCAGATCAGTTCACGAAAAATGGTATTAATTATTCTAAATATCTTAAGTGGGATGACTACCGGAGAATTATGTAGTATGTATAGCAGTTGAGGCATCAGAATCATTTTAATTAGATTCACTTTGCCTGCAACCGACATACACAGAGCATTCCAGGTTTTAACTCGCAACCGAAATCGAGCCAATAGTGGGGAAATATTCAACTGACTGTATTCCCTAATCTTAGGAGAGACCTGTATCCCCAAGTATCTGAAGGAGGCGGACACTGGAATTCCCCCAACTTTCTCTTCATTTAATAGTCTTACATCATCTATTGGCATTAGGGCTGACTTGGTCCAGTTTATTTTAAGGCCTGAAAAATCTCCAAAGCGAACCACTGTATCCATTGTGTTTTTTAGGGAGTGGTCAGTGTCACCCAAAAGAATCATAGTATCATCCGCGTAGAGCATCACCTTCTCCTGTCTGTCACCATAACAGAAGCCGGTGATATCCCCGCAGTCTCTGACCCGTATTGCCAGCGGCTCAATGGCCAGAGCAAACAGCAGGGGGGACAAAGGACACCCCTGCCGCGTACCCCGCCCCAAAGTAAAGGGCAGTGACATTCTACCCGCCTCTCTAATGATCGCCTGAGGGCAATGATATAGTAAACGCACCCAAGAAATATATATCTCTCCAAAGCCGAATCTCCTCATTACCTCCCATAGGTATGGCCATTCCACACTGTCAAAGGCTTTCATTGCGTCGAGAGACAGCAATGCCCTTTTACCTATATTATCCGGTGGGGACTGTATATTAAGGTACAGTCTTCTAAGGTTTATTGCTGTTGATTTGTTGGGCATAAATCCCGCCTGATCAGAGTGTATAATTGAGGCAATAGCCTTATTTAACCTTATAGCCAAAACCTTTGCCAATATTTTGATATCTGACTGCAATAGGGATATCGGTCTATATGAGGCCGGGTCTACGGGGTCCTTGCCTGGTTTTAAAATTAGAACAATGTGGGCTCTAGACATGGAGGGTGGCAAGGTATTGTGCTTCCTAGCGGTAAGAAATACATTTAAGAGCTTGGGAAGTAGTATCTCAGAATAGGTTTTATAGATTTCCATAGGGATACCATCACCTCCGGGGGCCTTACTGTTGGGGAATGCCGCCACCGCCTCTTGCATCTCGTCAAGAGTCAGAGGGGCGTCTAATTCTTTCTTTTGGGATTCCGTAAGCTGTGGAAATACAATGCCATCTAAGTAGTTGGACAGTTCGTCGGAGCTATATCTGGAAGAGGAGCAATATAGCTTCTCATAGAACTCCGCCAACGTCTGAAGTACCTGATCTGGGGAGTGTACCAGCCGTCCGTCAGCCCTCCTTATGGATCCGATTGCCGGAGATCTCTTATCAGAATTGGCTATTCTGGCTAAGAGGCGCCCAGTCGTCTCCCCTTCCTCGAAAAAGGCAGTCTTTGAAAAGAACCTCTTTTTGTCCGCCGAGGAGGCCAGCAGGTGCTCATAAGCTGATTGAGCCGACTGCCAAGCCTCCCTCGCGGAGTCAGTTGGGTCTTGGACATATCTTGCCTCAAGGGAATAGGCATGGGATTCCAGTGTGTCCCGCAGCGCTTCAGAATGTTTCTTAACCTTGGTAACCTCATTACTAAGTATTTTCTTAAGGTGTGTTTTGAAGCCCTCCCATTCTGCAAGGGTAGACATTGAGCCCGGTTGACAAGTAAAAAACTTTTTTATGTTGCCTTCTAAGTTCTCAGGGGAGGTAAAAAGCTGAAGCCAAAAGGCATTAAATTTCCACGGTACCTTAGGGAGTGTGGATTGGTGGGATACAATGAGGTTTATCACCAAATAGGAGTGATCAGATACACACCGAGGTTTGTAGGAAATGTCTATCACCGAGGAGAGCATAGCCGGGTTTCCCACCGCCAAATCTATTCTAGATAAGGAGCCGTGTGCTTTCGAGAAACAGGAGAACTGTTTAGCAGTGGGATTCCGGTGCCTCCATAGGTCCAGCCATCCCACCTCCTGCAGCAATCTAGCCAGCGGAGTCAGACCGCAAGAAGCCGGGGTGCCCGGGCCCGGGTGTTTATCCAGGGCCGGAGCAAGCCAGCTGTTGAAATCGCCCACCAACAACAACGGGAGATCCGGCTTCCCCTCCAGAAATTCCAGGAGGAGCCGGAGTACCCGAGCATTAAACGGGGGGGGAATGTACACGCAAGCCAGAATACATTTCAGAGTACCAATACGACAATACAAAAATACAAATCTACCTTCTTGGTCTATTTTGGACTCGAATTCTTGATAGTCCAGGGAGCTGTGTATCACTACACTCACCCCCCGAGAGAAGGAGGTGTGAGTGGAGTGGTACGACCACCCAATCCACCTATATCTCAAACAGCCCAAAGAATCAGACGTTAAATGTGTTTCCTGTAAGCAAATAACTGCAGGATAAAACTTTTTCAGACATGAGAAAATCATAGTGCGTTTCAGGGGGGAGTTCATGCCCCTAACATTCCAGGAGATCACTGGTGAACCCGCCATGGCAAAAACACAGTTAGTTGTGGGGGAAGGTTAGAGGGTGGCTTGCCTGTGCAGAGACCACCGAAATCCTGTTGTGAGGGAGTGCGGCAGGCTTGAGTAAATTCAAAATAACAGGTGGTTAGTGGGAGTGAGACTCTTGGACTGCGGTAGAAAACAGGATGTATATAATAACATAGCACAATGGTGCCAACAAACAGTAGTGCTACTGCACTGAGGTATTTCCTTTTGTGGTTTAGTGCTCTCACTCCTGTGGGAGAGCAGGCAAGGATAAACAAAGTGGGCATCCTGATGAGCCATGCCAACGGGGCAGGCCCACAGGGCCCAACACGGCCTAAAAACAGACCAACTAGTAATTCAGACATCACAAGTCAAGTAAAAGGGGGGTTTCACTGTTCAGTTCCTCTCGCTGAAGAAATATGAGATGATTCCCGGCACATGGGTAACTTTGAAAAGGACCGGTAAGTTGGTAAGGTATGGTAAAAGGGTGTAAAAAACCCCCCAAAATGAAAAGGAAAAAAGGGGGGAGGGGGCCCGGGTACGACTTGGTGGTGACTGTGCGGATCAGAAAAGACAGCAAAAAAGAAAAAATGTGGCATCTCGATGTGTAGGCAGTTCTCTTACCATCCGGGAGTATGTCCTGTTCAGTCGCCTTCCATCTCAGCACGATGACGTCGTAGTGCTTGTTCATTATGGTCCAACCAGGCGGCAGCTTCTCTGGCAGAGTCGAAGAATTGTGCATGACCATCCGCTGTTACTCGGAGCTTCGCTGGGTATAGCATAGCGTATGGCAGTTGCAAAGCTCTTAGGCGCCTCTTCACATCGCTGAACTTAGCTCTATTTCTTTGCACCTCGGCCGAGAAGTCTGGATAAAAAGACACTCTTACGCCATTGAACTTCACTGTGGCCTGTTCTCTTGCGCAGCGTAGCACTGCCTCTCTGTCACGGTAGTGTAGCAATTTGGCCAGCATTGATCTGGGGGGAGCACCCTGTGGGGGAGGCCGCCCCGGTACTCTATGGGCCCTCTCCACTGTAAAGAATGGTGAAAAGGCTTCTCGGCCAAACAGTTCAACCAGCCAGCTTTCCACAAACGATGTGGGATCTCTACCCTCCGATTTCTCAGGGAGGCCGACTATACGGACATTGTTTCTGCGTAAACGGTTTTCGGTGTCTTCTGCTCTGTTATATATATCTTGGGCCATGCGATAAGCTGCCTTTGCTTCTCGCGCCACCGGGGGTAACTGTTCCTCCAAATCACTTACTCTGCTCTCAGCTGCAGTTGCTCTTTCTCTAAGCTTCTGGAGGTCCTGTCTAAGTAGTGAGACCTCTTCCCTCAGGCCCCCAAACTGTTCCTTCATATCAGTGACTGTGGCCGTGCACACATTAACAGCCTTCAAAATATCCGCCAGGGTGGGCTGCTCCAGGGTCTCAATTATCTCATCTGACGGTGGGGGGGAGGGAGGATGACTAATGTCCTCATGGAGCTGCTCAGGCATGGTGTCTGTATCAAGGCCCCAATCAGCTTGTGTAAAAAGATCTGCAGCTTCCCCGTTACTTGTAGTCCCCCCAGCATCCTCGGGGATTTGTATTTTCTGTGTATAGTATGTCATGTCTCTGTACTGCTCCTTACCCTGTCCTTTCAGCTGCTTCTTACTGGTATTTTCCCTGGGTTTGTCCGTCGTACGCGGCGTGCGCTGTGCTTTGGCTGCTGCAGCGGCGGCGCCATCTTGCGAGTCCGGTCCCGCCATCTCCGACGGGCCTCGGCGGGTCTTTGCTCTCGTGCAGAGGGCCGGTGGTGGGTCCGGATGATAGGGGGTCTCGGTAGCCAGCTGGGGGGCCGAAAAAATCAGGATCAGAGGTGCCGGGAAAGGATCAATCTGAGGATCAGGCAGGAGCTGTGAGAAGTGCGTCCTCTCACATGCCGGTCTTGGCCACGCCCCCTACTAGGGCCAATTTAGACAGAAGCCAATTAACCTACCAGCATGTCTTTGGAGTGTGGGAGGAAACCGGAGTACCTGGAGGAAACCCACACAGGCACAGGGAGAACATGCAAACTCCAGGCAGGTAGTGTCATGGTTGGGATTCGAACCAGCCACCCTTTTTACTGCTAGGCGAGAGTGCTACCCACACCACCACTGCACGGCCGTTATTGAAGAGATATTAAAAAAAAAAACAGATATAACAAAAATTACCCAATTTTAGGCCAAAAGCAAGTAGGAGTTTATTGTTAGGATTTAAATACACTTTAAACTATGAGGGAATTAAAGTAGAACTCAAGCCAAACATCTTTTTAGTTTAAGATAGAACAAAAAAGGGTCTATTTTTGCTTGTTTCCCCTTGGATGAGATTTCCCTTCAAATCCTATGTAGTCAGAAGTCAAAAATATCCTGATAGTTATTATTATTGCTACTACAAGTAGTGTACTGACTATGTTGACAGCTCTCCTACAGACTATCCTTGATGTAGGCATACCCATGTTAAAGCGATATTAAAGTCTTGTTTTTTATTTGTTTAAAAATAACAAACATGTTATACTTACCTGCTCTGTGCAGTTGTTTTTGTACAGAGAAGCCCAGATCCTCCTCTTCTCAGGTCCCTCTTCTGTGCTCCCAGCCCCTATCTCCTGACGAGTGCCCCCACAGCAAGCAGCTTTCTATGGGGGCACCGGAGTCAAGCCGCTGCTTTGTGTGTCCATTCAGACACAGAGCTGAGGCTTGCCCCTGCCCCCTCTCTCCTCATTGGCTCACCAACTTTGACAGCAGCGGGAGTCAATGGCACCTGCTTCTGTCTCAGCCAATGAGGAGGGAGAGTCCCGGACAGCCGAGGCTCTCATGCAACATCACTGGATCGAGATGAGGCTCAGGTAAGTATTAGGGAGGCTGAGGCAGGCTGCTGCACACAGAAGTTTTTTTATCTTAACCACTTGCCCACTGGGCACTTAAACCCCCTTCCTAAGCAGACCAAATTTCTGCTTTCAGTGCTCCCACATTTTGAATGACAAATACTCAGTCATGCAACACTGTTTCCATATGAAATTTTTGTTCTTTTTTTCACACAAATAGAGCTTTCTTTTGGTGGTATTTGATCACCTCTGTTTTTTTAATTTTTTATTCAATTTTCTTAATTTCCGTTATAAAATTTAGCAAATTTGTAATTTTTCTTCTTAAATTTTGTCCAAAATTTATACTGCTACATATCTTTGGTAAATATAACCCAAATCAGTGTAAATTATTTGGTCTGTGTGAAAGTTATAGAGTCTACAAGCAATGGTGCCAATCATTGAAAATTTATCACACCTGATGTACTGACGACCTATCTAAATTCTTGAGACCCCAACAAGCCAGGACAGTACAAATATCCCCCAAATGACCCCTTATTAAATAGTAGAGAGCCCAAGGTATTTAGTAAGATGCATGGTGAGTTCTTTGAAGTTGTCTTTTTTCCACAATTCTTTGCAAAATTAAGATTTATTCTTTTTTTTTCTTCACAAAATTGTCATATTAACGGGTTATTTCTCTCACACAGCATATGCATACCGCAAATTCACCCCAAAACACATTCTGCTATTCCTCCCGAGTATGGCTATACCACATGTGTGGGACTTTTACATAGCCTTGCCACATACACAGACCCAACAGGCAGGGAGCACCATCAGACGTTCTAGGGACATTAATTACACATTTAATATCTTGACTTCCTATCACACTTTTGAAGGTCTTGGAGCACCAGTACAATGGAAACGCCCACAAAATGACCCCATTTTGGATAGTAAACACGCCAACGTATAATCTATGAGGCATTATGAGTCTTTTGAACATGTAATTTTTTTTCACAAGTTTTTGGAAAATGAAAACACATTTTTTTTACACAAAGTTGTCCATTTATAAGATATTTCTAACACATAGCATGTACATAGCAAAAATGACACCCAAAAGTACATTCTGTTACTCCTCCTGAGTATGGTGATGCCACATGTGAGACTTTTCCACAGCCTGGCCAGATACAGAGGCCCAACATGCAGGGAGCACCATCAGGGACGAACATTTCAAATCTAATTTGACTACCTTTTACACTTTTGTAAGGCACTGTAGTGGCACGGATGAGCACTGATGTGGCATGGATGTGGCACAGATGGCCACTCATGTGGCATCGATGTGGCACGGATGACCACTGATGTGACACGGATGATCATTGATGTGGAATGGATGACCACTCGTGGCATGGATTTGGCACAAATGATCACTGATAACCACTGATGTGGCATTGATGTGGCACGGATGATCACTGATGTGGCATGGATGATCATGAATAAGCCATGGATGGGGATGGGTGAGCATGAATGAACCATGGATGGGGATGGATGAGCCACGAATAGGGATGGATAATCCATGGATGGAGCACGGATGGATGGATGAGCCATGAATGGAGCATGGATGGAGCACGGATGGATGGAAGAGCCATGGATGGAGCACGAATGGAGCATGGATGGATGGATGAGCCATGGATGGAGCACAGATGGAGCATGGATGGATCACGGATAGATGAGCTATGGATGGAGCATGCATGCAGCATGTATGGAGCACGAATAGGGATGGATAATCCATGGATGGAGCTTGGATGGATGGATGAGCCATGGATGAAACACGCATGGAGCATGGATGGATGGATGAGTCATGGATGGAGCATGGATGGAGCATGGATAGATGGATGAGCCATGGATGAAACACGCATGGGGCATGGATGGATGGATGAGTCATGGATGGAGCATGAATGGAGCATGGATAGATGGGTGAGCCATGGATGGAGCATGGATAGAGCATGGATGGATGGAGCATGCATGGAGCATGTATGGAGCATGGATGGATGAGACATGGATGGAGCACGCATGGAGAATGGATGAAGCATGGATGTATGGATGGATGAGACATGGATGGCGGACGCATGGAGAATGGATGGAGCACGTATGGAGCATGTATGGAGCACGAATGGAGCATGGCTGGATGGATGAGACATGGATGGAGCACACATGGAGAATGGCTGGTGCATGGATGGATGGATGAGACATGAATGGAGCACACATGGAGCATGTATGGAGCATGGATGGATGGATGACACATGGATGGAGCACACATGGAGCATGTATGGAGCACGGATGGAGCATGGATGGCTGAGACATGGACGGAGCACACAATTAGAATGGATGGAGCGTGAATGGATGGGTGAGACATAGATGGAGCATGCATGGAGCATGTATGGAGCACGGATGAAGCATGGATGAGACATGAATGGAGCATGGATGGATGAGACATGGATAGAGCATGGATGGATGGATGAGACATGGATGGAGCACGCATGGAGAATAGATGAATCCATGGATGAAGAGAATGGATGAGCCATAGAGCACCGATGGAGCATGGATAAATGGATGATCCATGGCTGAGCAGAGATCAGAGCTGTGGGAACTTCACATCCAGACACACAGCGCTGCTGTACCTGGCTCCCCCCCTCTCCTCACATGCTGTACTGATCAGCTTTAGGAGAGGGGAGGAGGACAAGCTCCGGTTTGTTTACAAGTGATCATGCCGTCATTGGACGGCGTGATCACGTGGTAATTGGTCGCTGTCATCGTGATCTGTGATGGGCCGGGTCCAGATATTCCCAGGTGCGCGATTCTGGGAGGACGTCATAGTATGTCCTCCCAGAAATATCAAGCCACGCTGTAACCGTCATTTGGCTATAGCGCGGTTGTTAACCACTTCAGCCCCGGAAGGATTTACCCCCTTCCTGACCAGAGCACTTTTTACAATTTGGCACTGCGTCGCTTTAACTGCTAATTGCGCGGTCATGCAATGCTGTACCCAAACGAAATTTGCGTCCCTTTCTTCCCACAAATAGAGCTTTCTTTTGATGGTATTTGATCACCTCTGCGGTTTTTATTTTTTGCGCTATAAATGGAAAAAGACCGAAATTTTTTTTAAAAAAAACATATTTTCTAATTTTGTTATAAAAAAAATCCAATAAACTCAATTTTAGTCATACATTTAGGCCAAAATGTATTCGGCCACATGTCTTTGGTAAAAAAAATGTCAATAAGCGTATATTTGTTGGTTTGCGCAAAAGTTATAGCGTCTACAAACTAGGGTACATTTTCTGGACTTTACACAGCTTTTAGTTTATGACTGCCTATGTCATTTCTTGAGGTGCTAAAATGGCAGGGCAGTACAAACCCCCCCCAAATGACCCCATTTTGGAAAGTAGCGTGTCTAGCTGAGCCCATTGAATATTATTTTTTTTTGTCCCAAGTGATTGAATAATGACAAAAAAAAAAAATTTACAAAAAGTTGTCACTAAATGATATATTGCTCACACAGGCCATGGGCATATGTGGAATTGCACCCCAAAATACATTCAGCTGCTTCTCCTGAGTACGGGGATACCACATGTGTGGGACTTTTTGGGAGCCTAGCCGCGTACGGGGCCCCGAAAAACAAATCACTGCCTTCAGGATTTCTAAGGGCGTAAATTTTTGATTGTACTCCTCACTACCAGCTATTTGCTGAGAGGCATGGTGAGTATTTTGCAGCTCTCATTTGTTTTTGAAAATGAAGAAAGGCAAGAAAAAAACATTTTTTTTTCTTTTTTCAATTTTCAAAACTTTGTGACAAAAAGTGAGGTCTGCAAAATACTCACTATACCTCTCAGCAAATAGCTTGGGGTGTCTACTTTCCAAAATAGGGTCATTTGGGGGGGGGTTTGTGCCACCTGGGCATTCCATGGCCTCCGAAACTGTGATAGGCTGTGAAGAGTGAAATCAAAAATTTACGCCCTTAGAAAGCCTGAAGGCAGGGCTTGGTTTTCGGGGTCCCGTACGTGGCTAGGCTCCCAAAAAGTCTCACACATGTGGTATCCCCGTACTCAGGAGAAGCAACAGAATGTATTTTGGGGTGTAATTTCACATATGCCCATGGCATGCTTGAGCAATATATCATTTAGTGACAACTTTGTGCAAAAAAAAAAAATATTTGTCTTTTTCCCGCAACTTGTGTCACAATATAAAATATTCCATAGACTCGACATGCCTCTCAGCAAATAGCTAGGGGTGTCTACTTTCCAAAATGGGGTCATTTGGGGGGTTTTTGAACTGTCCTGGCATTTTATGCACAACATTTAGAAGCTTATGTCACACATCACCCACTTTTCTAACCACTTGAAGACAGCCCTTTCTGACACTTTTTGTTTACATGAAAAAATTATTTATTGTTTGCAAGAATATTACTTTGAACCCTCAAACATTATATATTTTTTTAAAGCAAATACCCTACAGAAATAAAATGGTGGGTGTTTCATTTTTTCTTTCACACAGTATTTGCGCAGCAATTTTTCAAATGCATTTTTTTGGGAAAAAACACACTTTTTTAAATTTTGATGCACTAAAACACACTATATTGCCCAAATGTTTGATGAAATAAAAAAAATGATCTTAGGCTGAGTACATGGATACCAAACATGACATACTTTAAAAAAAACGTGCAGTGGCAACAAACTAAATACATTTTTAAAAGCCTTTAAAAGCCTTTACACGTTACCACCTTACCACTTTAGATTTACAGAGGAGGTCCACTACTAAAATTACTGCCCACGATCTGACCTTCGCGGTGATACCTCACATGCATGGTGCAATTGCTGTTTACATTTCACGCCAGACCGACGCTTGCGTTCGCCTTAGCACGAGAGCAGGGGGGACAGGGGTCTCCCTTTCTTTATTATTTTTTTGCTTTTTTATCTTATTTTTAAACTGTTCCTTTCATTTTTTTTTGATAATTTTTTTGTTATCTCAGGGAATGTAAATATCCCCTATGATAGCAATAGGTAGTGACAGGTACTCTTTTTTTAAAAAAAATTGGGGTCTATTAGACCCTAGTTCTCTCCTCTGCCCTCAAAGCATCTGACCACACCAAGATCGGTGTGATAAAATGCTTTCCCAATTTCCCAATGGCGCTGTTTACATCCGGCGAAATCTAAGTCATGAAATGCTCGTAGCTTCCGGTTTCTTAGGCCATAGAGATGTTTGGAGCCACTCTGGTCTCTGATCAGCTCTATGGTCAGCTGGCTGAATCACCGGCTGCATTCTCAGGTTCCCTGTTGAGACAGGAGATCCTGAGAAAAACAAGGAAGACGGTGGGGGGGGGGCATTCCCTCCCACTGCTTGTAAAAGCAGTCTAGAGGCTAATTAGCCGCTAGAATTGCATTTACATGAAAGCCGACCGCTGGCTGAAAAGAATGATACCAAGATGATACCTAAACCTGCAGGCATCATTCTGGTATAACCACTCAAAGTCGTGAATGGCGTACCATTTAAAACACAGTAAACGGTAAAGTATAAAAAATTGCATACCTGAAAAGCAAACATGATAAAACATAATAACTATAAAACATTGCAGAATAGAATACAGTAAAAAAGAGCAGAACAAGAAAGAGAGAATAGAGAGAACAATAAAACGACAACTATTTTTTTTTATCTTATATATTTTTTTGTGGGTTTTTTTTTACACTTTTTTTTGTAACTGTAACTTTTATAACTGTAACCGGTTCCAGGTTCGGGTCTCTTAAAATGCGATGGCATCTTGGGAGACCCTGTGAAAGTGTACCTAGTCTGTGCAATGCTGTACCCTACGCTAATACTCAACTAGTGAATGGTAGCGTTCAAAACATTCACCAATGCAAAGACCAGGATTGTCAGGACAGGAGGGAAAATAATAGCGGGTGTCACGCCTATATCCACGCTTGCTGCAGACACGACATCTTTTTTGGGGGGGTTCGTTGGGTAGGGGTACTCGGGAGGACATAAAGAAAATGCCTCTCATGCAGCCGACTGCATTTGGTTGGGGATGTGAATGGGGGAAGTATGGGCGCTGCAAAAGTGGTGGGTTCCAATTAGGATTGGCGAATGCAGCAGGAAGGGCATTATGGGCACAACGGGCCTGTGTTTGTCTTCTTCTTGGTGGCAGCGGGACACTACTTGTGCCTGCCAAATAATCCACTTGAACTACACTTATGGGACTCGCCACGTCACCAAGTGTTACTGCAGTGCTGGTTTGACTACGACTGGGGTGTACTAGGCCGCTGGTGCTTGCCAGTTCACCAAAACGCTACCAAAAAAGCTGTTAGCGATCGCAGGGATCAGGCCTGACTTTGCGAACGCTGCAGTTATGTGTTTAGTGTTTTGTAAGTGACAGTGATCGATCGATACTGCACTTGGGTGGGCTGGGCTGGGCTGGGCTGGGCCGGGCAAAGGGGCAAAACGCAGGTGCTAGCAGGTATCTGGGCTGATCCCGCTAACACTGCGTTTTTGGGAACCCTAAACTGCTGGGGACACTAGTATAGATCTGATCGGATCAGATATTGATCCGTTCAGATACTATACCACTAAGGGAGGTGTACGGTGCGTGCGTGGGTGTTAGCGGTACTGGCGCTAACCTGACGCTGCCTGGGGCTGGTGCTTGCCAGTTCACCAAAACGCTACCAAAAAAACTGTTAGCGATTGCAGGGATCAGGCCTGACTCTGTGAACGCTGCAGTTATGCGTTTAGTGTTTTGTAAATGACAGTGATCGATCGATACTGCACTTGAGTGGGCTGGGCTGGGCTGGGCAGAGGGGGCAAAACGCAGGTGCTAGCAGGTATCTGGGCTGATCCCGCTAACACTGCGTTTTTGGGAACCCTAAACTGCTGGGGACGCTAGTATAGATCTGATCGGATCAGATATTGATCCGTTCAGATACTATACCACTAAGGGAGGTGTATGCTGCGTGCGTGGGTGTTAGCGGCACTGGCGCTAACCTGATGCTGCCTGGGGCGACGCAGACCCTATCTGACCCTAAAACCTAAGTTATATCACTGTCGGGCGATCAGGGGGCTAAACCTTTATTCGGTAATAAATGGCGGGTGCCCTGACACTATAAAAAATAAACGAACTAACCAGTGTTACCCGTAACAGTTATACGGTGATCACTGGTGAAAGGGTTAACTAGGGGGCAATCAGCGTCACCAGTGACACTAATACAACGATCAGAAAAACGATCGCTTAGTGACACTGGCGACGGGGGTGATCAAGGGGGTAAAACTTTATTTGGGGGGGGTTAGGGGGTACCCTAGACCTAAAGGGGGCAAATACTAACTGCCCTACCACACTAACTGTCACAAACTGACACCAATGCAGTAATCAGAAAAAAAAACTGCTTGGTGTCAGTGTGACGGGGGGTGATTGGGGGGTGATCAGGGGGTGATCGGGGGGTGATGGGGGGTGTAATGTATGCCTGGCGTGTTCTACTGTGTGTGTAGTGTTTGTGCACTCTCATCGATGTCTTCTCTCCTCGGCGCCAGAGCGGAAAATACCGAGCCGAGGAGAGATGACATCATTTCCTCTGCTGCTGTTTACTATACAGCAGCAGAGGAAGAATCTGATTGGCTGGGAGCGATCGCGAGGGGGGGGCCATGAATGGATGGCCTCCCCCTCACCTCTCATCGCTCCCAGACACAAGCCGACCGCCTCGGGCACCAGAGGGGGTCCGGTCGGACCCCCCGCCCACGGGAGGCAGATCACGTACCAGGTACGTGATTTTGCCTGCCCGTGCCATTCTGCTGCAGTATATCTGCGTTAGGCGGTCGGCAACTGGTTAAGTGGTTACTGCGTAGAATGCAATAAGATTAAAAAACCTTCTGCCTTTAGAACCACTTTAAGATCATTGACACGTATTATGTCAGTTCACACCTGGTGCTACAGAGAAGTTTAAATAGGGGCCCCATCAAGATTTTACAATGGGACCCCATGATTTCTAGTTATTTCCCTGCATGAAATACATTAAAAAAATGTTTTGATGTAAACCCAGTTAACATGCTATATTGTAAATGAGTCAGTTGTCAACAAGAGTGTTAATCTTACATTCACGCCAACATTCACTTCCCAGCAGAACTACATCATTTGCTGGAAACTTTAGTACCCGACACCTTTAAAGCTGAATTCCAAGATAAGAAAATATTGTGTAGATACATGAGTTATGTGTATTCTTACTTGGTGTGCTTTGTGTATTTCCTCCAGATCTGTGTGAAACTATTTATGCAACATACAGAGCTATCCAAAATTAAATATATAAAAAACGAACAATTCATACCACAACAAAATGACCTATGCAATTAAAAAAAACACATTAAATCAATGCATCAATAAATATATATAAAGATAAAATAGTTCATGACAGAAAATGCTGTACAAATAAATAATGGTGAATCAAATCAATAGGCCATCCCACAAGCAATGCAGTGAAAAAGTAAATAAATTGTGGAGAATTAATCCAATTGTTTGTGTAGCAGTGCCCCCGTGGGGTCACTGAGTGTAGTAGTTCCACCTGTCCACATGCCCAGCCCGGCATTCACTTCAAGTCACTCTTCACTGAACAATGGACAGTCCATCAGCTTGTCTTTGTTGCTTTATTGAGTGATTTAACTTGGATGCCCAGATCAATAGCACAAATAGATAAGTAATTGATTGGAACCTCTATCCACAGTCTCTAAAGCAGTGGTTCTCAACTCCTGTCTTCAGGACCCACTAACAGGCCAGGATTGCAAGATAACTGAATACATCACAGGTGATATCATTTGCTGCTCAATGATTGCAGTATTCCAGTCTGCATCTTCCCTAGGTAATACTTAAAAACTGGCCTGTTAGTGGGTCCTGGGGACAGAAGTTAAGAACCACTGCCCTAAGGCTTCAGACTCCTCCAGCACAACTCTTCTTTAATGACCTCTTACTTCCTCTACTGTGCGATACTCAGTTTCTGGCACAGCTAGCACATAGTTAGGTCTCACTCTGAATAAGGCCTAACAGTTAAGGATTTGCCATTTGCTGGCATGGGTCTGCAGTCCCCTTTGGTGTAGCAACCAATAGCAACTGAAAAGAGTCTTTTTGTGCTAGTTGTGTTCTAGGTGGACTACTGGTCCCAGTCAGTCCTGTGCAGACTCTGCCAACCCTCCTGGCTGCAACAGCCTGTCTCCAATGCCAGCAACATTACAGTCTCTCCCTCTGGCTCTACATCCACTCATGGTATGTCTTTCCCAGATCTTCTGACTGTGCCTGTCACTCGCCGAACCACAGATGGATCCCTCCTGATGATTTTCCTGGCAGTGTTCCCTGCTCTTCTCTCCTGCTCCTGTTCAGAACACCCCTCGTTTGGGTTGTATGGAGGGGCTCCTTCCCAGCTCTCCGAGCCCCGGCCCAAGGTCAACCCCCCCCCCCAGATAGGGGGCTCCGTCTAAGGCCCCAACAGCCTAACACTCCATCACTCAGTTCTTCCACCCGACAACTCCTCCCTCAGCAGACTGACTCTGGGTATGTATGGGGGACCTGCCCCCTGCCAAAACTAGTTGGGGATTGGTCAGGGCTCCCAGATACACCTCATGTCTCTCCAATCCTCTCTCCCCACCTCTTTTCAAGAACCTTCTAGAAACCAGAAGGAGGCACCAGAGAGATGAAGCCACATGTCAGTCACCTGCTGCTACTCTCACACCACTCCCAGCCCCCAGATCAAAAACAAACAGGCCTAGCTTTTAGCTAGGCCTGCCTAAATTTACCTGCACTGGCTAAAACAAAAAAATACCTTTAGCAACCTACCTAAGGTAGAGGGTGCTACATTTGTAATAAAAAAATCATGCGGTGTTTAAACAAACATCTTCCAGTGTGAAACGTTGCCTGTGTGCAGGAGTTTCCTATAATAAAGACCGGTCACTGCTGCTCTCTCTCCTTGTGCAGTGTGACTGGTTTTGTCTCTGCTCCCTCCTGAAGTTTTCTGCAGGTGGTTTGGTCTGCTGAGTCCCCCCCCCCCTTCTGCTCTGTTCTCTGCACAGGCTATGCACAGCACACTGTTACTGCTATTTTACAAGGTAATATTGAACTTAAAAAGGCATTTGGTGGACATAAAGTGGTAGATTTATATCCTTTGTGGTTATTAAGGTATATACTGCATTTATATTAAATGTTTTTGTGCCCGGAGTTAAGCTTTAAGGGTGTGCTAGATGCTTGGGTCCACTGCACAGTACACAGGACACAGTAGTCACTTAGCAGCTAGGGATGAAAGCAGAGCACATAGCAGGGGAACCAGGCATCTGACATCTTATGCCGCGTACACACGGTCGGACTTTGCAGCTACAAAAGTCGGACAGCCTGCCCGACATACTTCCGGCGTACCTTCGGCGGACTTGGGGCAGACTTTCTTACGAACGGACTTGCCCACACACGACCACACAAAAGTACGCCAGTTTAGTACGCTGTGACGTACACCAAGTCCGACGAGACTATAAAACGGAAGTTCAATAGCCCGTACGACACCCTTTGGGCTCCTTCTGCTAATCTCGTGTTTATCTCGTGTTAGTAGAAGTTTGGTGAGAGACGATTCGCGCTTGTGAGACTCGTATTTTTCAGTTCGTTTTAACTGGTGTTCAGTCTGTGCTTGTGA
Organism: Lithobates clamitans; assembly: GCA_037952925.1. Taxonomy (NCBI): domain Eukaryota; kingdom Metazoa; phylum Chordata; class Amphibia; order Anura; family Ranidae; genus Lithobates; species Lithobates clamitans. The sequence continues at coordinate 7,354,068 of JBBGZY010000723.1, forward strand.
GGTTTGTATCTGCTTTTCAGTGCGTTTGGTCAGTTGGCATTGAGAAATCTTTGTTTTATTGGCCGCTCGTTCCTGATTTTCAGGTCGTTCTTCACAGGCCTTGCTGTTCTTCAGTGCGTTCTGTTTAGTGCGTTCTGACCAGCCGACCGTTTTGAAGCCATGTTACCTGTACGTACTCGTCGTAGAGCTCGTGCATTGTATGTGCTTGGTGCTGTAGTTTATTCTTCAGCCCAAGACCAGTCCATGAACAGGGCGAGGAGGAGTTCATGGACCAAGAATTGGTTGCTTCAGCGTGACCAGTTCTGTCACATGCCTTTGCTCCGTGAGATCCGTGAGAATAATCCTGAGGATTTCAGGAACTTTCTCCGGATGACGGACCCCGTTTTTGATCGTTTGGTGGCTTTGCTGACCCCCTATATCAGCAGGCAGGATACCTGCATGAGGCAAGCCATCACTCCGGAGCAGAGGGTGGTCGCTACCTTGCGGTATTTGGCCACAGGGAGAAGCCTGCAGGACCTTAAGTTCTCGACAGGCATCTCCCCCCAGGCTCTGGGGATCATTATCCCAGAGACCTGTTCTGCCATCATACAGGTCCTGCAGAAGGACTATATTAAGGTAAGCTATTTTTAGTTTATTAGCATCACATGTTCTTTTATGTAATCTTTGATAAAGTAATGTATTTCTTGCTTCAAACACTACTTCCCATCATTGCAATATAGTGTGAATGTCCCCTTTTTATCCTCACACATGCTGGGATTTTTTCCTGTTATTTTTTGTCATGCATGTATAGTTTCCTTCAATAACCTTCCCAGCATGAAGTGATGGGAACATATCCACCTAGTCTACTCATTTTGAATGTATTTTGTTGGAGTGTATTTAGTGTGCTTAGAATTAGCAATTAGCTAGATTTCACAACCCCCCCCCCCCCACCTGAACTCACTCCAAATAGTGTGCTGCTAATTAGCAATTAGCTAGATTTCACAACCCCCCCCCCCCCACCTGAACTCACTCCAAATAGTGTGCTGTTAATTAGCAATTAGCTAGATTTCACAACCCCCCCCCCCCACCTGAACTCACTCCAAATAGTGTGCTGTTAATTAGCAATTAGCTAGATTTCACAACCCCCCCCCCCCCACCTGAACTCACTCCAAATAGTGTGCTGCTAATTAGCAATTAGCTAGATTTCACAACCCCCCCACCCCCACCCTCGTTAAAATTTGCTTGAATGTTCTGTGGTGTTGATTTGTCTAAAGCAAATCTATGTTGCACTTTGCAAAATGCATGTGCACTCTACAAGTGCATTTGTTCCATTGCTTTAGTAAATGAGCAGAAGCTCTGCTGATTTCCATCATCAAATCATATGCAAGCCTCAAAGTGTTTTCATTAATTGCCCTTGCATGTGATTGTGTACTGTTTACAACATGAATGCCTTTTGACATTACCTCATTTACTGTAAGCTGGTTTGCAACTGCACCTGCAGAGTGCGACAACTGCAGTCTTGTAGCCTTTGTTATCCCTAAATTCCTGCGTGTTGTTAAAGTAATTTTTTTTGGGGATTTCACAACCCCCTAAAATGTAATCAATGTTCTATCAGAGGGGGTGAGCAATCTGATAAGTGTGCCTTTTTCCATATTAGTTATTCCAGAAGAATTAAATTATTGAATGTTATACTGATGCTGGGGAATAATGTTTTTAATTGTCTAATTTTCTTGCAATGTTAGCTTCCAAATTAATTGATTTTTGTTTTCTTGTTTGATTCCCCAGTTTCCTTCAACGCCACAGGAATGGCAGACTGTGGCATCCCATTTTGCAAGCCGTTGGGACTTTCCCAATTGTGGAGGGGCTATAGATGGGAAACATGTCCACATTGTGCCACCACCCCATTCGGGGTCATATTATTTTAATTATAAGGGGTTCCACAGTATTGTTTTAATGGCGGTGGTGTCGGCACACTATGATTTTTTATATGTGGACGTGGGGAAGAATGGCCGGATGTCGGATGGAGGAGTATTTGCCCAGACGGAGTTCTGCCAGCGTCTCCAGAGTGGTGGCCTGGGATTGCCACCTGATGAGGATAACGTGGAAGGACTCCCCTTTGTCTTCATTGCCGATGAAGCCTTCGCTCTGAGCAAGCACCTCATGAGGCCATTCCCCCAAAGAACCCTCACCCCGGAGAGGAGGGTTTTTAATTACCGGCTGGCCAGAGCTAGAAGAGTGGTTGAGAATGCGTTTGGAATTCTGGCCAGCCGGTTCCGCCTGTTTCAAACAGCCATTAATTTGGCGGAATACAAACTTAATTTTATAATTTTATCATGCTGCATTCTGCACAACTTTTTAAATAAGCATTCTGCCAATTATATAGGCACAGTTGGGCCTGAGGCCGGACAAATAGAAGCCAACCTTACAGGCCTGGATACTGTCCGTACTGGCTTGGCCCCCCAAAGTTCCCGTCAGGTTAGACAGCAATATGTTGATTATTTTATGGGTAGGGGGGCCATTGCAATGGGCCAGGATATATAATTTTTTTTACAATAAAAAAAATATTGCTGAAATCTGGCATTATATTTATTGCTTGCCTTTCTTTTGGGCTGTCTCCTAGGTTATGGTCGAGCAGTTGTAGTGCCAACTGTATTAGAATTTTCAAAATGTCTAAATAAGCTCCATTGCCACTGTAAACAACTTTTTGACAATTATAACCAAACTGATACTGAGCCTTGAAATAACAAACCACACATTTGTTAAAATCCTATAAAAGGAGATGTTTTTATTAATGGTTGGTATGCATTCAGTTCTGCATTTAGTATAAAATGTTCCGAGACAAAAATATAATGGTATCTTAATGATGTAGCAAAATATAATTATATTGAAATATTTCTACCTAATCCACAAAAAAATATTTTGGGCTTTTGGATTTTCAAAAACAGGCTTTGTTTTTGGAAAATCAAGTTTTTTTTTTTTTTAAAAGCAAGTTTTCTTTTTTTTTTTTTTTTTTTGTTTTTTAAAATCATTTTTTTTGTTTTTTTTGGGGTTTTTTAACATTAATTTTCTTAATTTTTTTGGTGTTTTCAAATCAATTTTTTTTACTTTTTTTGGTTTTTGAAAATTAATTTTTTTTTTTTTTTTGGGTTATTTAAAATCACTTTTTTTATTTTTTTTTGGGTTTTTTAAAATCACTTTTTTTTATTTTTTTTTGGGTTTTTTAAAATCACTTTTTTTTATTTTTTTTTGGGTTTTTTAAAATCACTTTTTTTTATTTTTTTTTGGGTTTTTTAAAATCACTTTTTTTTATTTTTTTTTGGGTTTTTTAAAATCACTTTTTTTTATTTTTTTTTGGGTTTTTTAAAATCACTTTTTTTTATTTTTTTGGGTTTTTTAAAATCAATTTTTTTTTTTTTTTTGGTTGTTTTTTAGAAAATCAATTTTTATTTTTTTGTGGATTTTTGACAGCCCTCCTTTTTGACATTAGGTTAAACAGCCATTTATGTTAGGCCAAAAAAACAAAGAGAAGGCCCAGAATGGGGTCAGCAAAACAGGAAATGAAGGACATGATTGATGTTTTGGGGTTTAAAAAAGGGCATTTAGATTCGACCCAAAACATCAATCATGTCCTTCATTTCCTGCTGCATACGATCCAGCCTATTACGCATTTGATCCATGTCTTGATTCCAGCCCATTATTTGACCAATTAGACGTTGGGCACTTTCCGAGGTGAAATGGTCACTTCTTGTTGTTCCTAAAGTGGAATGAAACCAAAAAATGTCTTTACAAATATGCACACATACATAGTTTACCTTACCAGAACTAAAGCTGTTGTCTCAGACACTGACCTGGTGGGGTGGCCATGTAGCCTAATTCCTCCACATCCTCGGGGGTGTCACTGTTGCTTGAATGAAGCAGATCCCCTAAAATAGAGTAGACAAATTCAATTAAACAAAAGGCAGCCATGCATAGATTAACGTAAGCTGGTGTGTCAGACACTCACCTGGTGGGGTGCCCATGTCGCCCACCTCTCCTTCCTCCACATCGTCAATGGGACTTGGACTGATTGCCCAATCCTGTTTTGCTTGGGGTGGACTGTGTTCTTTTGGTTGGCTGAGTGATTTTTCCCCTATGTGAAACAAAAAATTAGTAATCTAATTAGCACACAGATATTTTAGGACATAATAATTTTCCAACATTTGTAGTGAAGTGGTTTGTGTAGAGTTCCTATTTTAGTTCAATATTTCAAATTATAAAGACATACCGGATAGATAGATATCAATATCTCAAAATATAGTTAATAATCTTTTGATCTCTCTCTATATCTGTAACAAAATCTCTAAATATCTAACTAAATGTAAATCCAAAAAATTAAGAGAATTTAAAATAGATATATAATATATATATATAGATATATATATATATAGATATATTATAGATATATCTATATATATATATATATATAGATATATAATATATATATATATATATAGATATATAATATATATATATATATAGATATATAATAGATATATATATATAGATATATTATAGATATCTAGATATATATATATATATATATATATATATAGATATATATATATATATATATATATATATATATATATATATATATATATATATATATATATATATATATATATATATATATATATATATATATTTATATATATATATATTTCTATATTTTTTTATATATTTATATTTTTATATTTTTATATATTTATATTGTTATCTATATAGATATAGATATAGAGAGAGAGATAGATATAGAGAGATAGATATAGAGAGATAGATAGAGAGATAGATAGAGAGATAGATATATAGATATGGATATGTAACGAGGTTTCTTCAAAGATCGTTTAGAACGATGAACAAAAATCGTATAGAAAGGAAAAGCACATGGAGCAGTATACAAGGTAATAAACACAAGAGAAAAACACGACAAGTACTTACTTTTTTTAAGAACTTTCCGGATACGTCGGTATTGATCCGGCTCCCTGATTTTCAGGTCAGACCATCTTTTGCGCAATTGATCCTTGGAGCGCTGGACCCCAAATGATGCCTGCAAAGTGTCCACGACCTTTGCCATGATTTTGGCCTTGCGCAAATTTGGCCGTGCGTACGGCCCATAATTGCCATCATAGTCGTCTTTGCGAAGAATGGCCACCATCTCCACCATCTCTTTGAAACTCATATTAGAGGCCTTAAATCTAGGCCTCACAGATTTGGTTGACGTTCCAGCCTGCGGGCTGTCTCCACTACCTGAGGTCGTCAACATTTCAGGTGTCTCCGCCATTCTTTAACTCCACTACGCGCCGTAACAAAAAAGGGGCGGAGAACATGAGTACATTTCGAACGTCAGGGGCGGGCGACGCAGGCGGAGTTTCACACATGCGTAGTGTATAAAGGAGGGCCTTTCGCGCGTGTCGTACGTACGTTCTGTGCGTCAAATTAGGGGGCGGAGAACATGAGTTCATTTCGAACGTCAGGGGCGGGCGACGCAGGCGGAGTTTCACACATGCGTAGTGTATAAAGGAGGGCCTTTCGCGCGTGTCGTACGTACGTTCTGTGCGTCAAATTAGGGGGCGGAGAACATGAGTTCATTTCGAACGTCAGGGGCGGGCGACGCAGGCGGAGTTTCACACATGCGTAGTGTATAAAGGAGGGCCTTTCGCGCGTGTCGTACGTACGTTCTGTGCGTAGGTGATAGTGGACCAGGACGTTCCAAAACGAAGGTAATTTGAGATATATATTTTTTTTGGGGGGGGTTTATGGTCATGACTTTGTAGCAAGCGGCCTATATGGCTTGATAGATTGATGAGGCCTACATAGGGAGAAGATGATGAGGGGTTAGCAGAAACATATAATAAGTTTTTTTGGTCTTGTGACTTTCTCTTTTCCAGATATAATGAATCCCCTATTGAAGGATCCAGAGTTCCTTACTTCTTTTATTTCAAAGTATCGAGAGATGAGGAATTTGTGGGAGGTGAAACACCCTCAGTATTATAACAAGCATGTGAGGAAGTCAACGCTGGAGAGACTTCTGTCCTTTGTCCAGGAGACCATCCCTGGAGCAACAATGGAGACAGTGTACAAGAAAATTGGGGTCTTGAGGAACATGTATAAAAGGGAGCATAGGAAGATCCAGGAATCAAGGAGATCAGGAGCATCAGCAGATGATGTTTATGTACCCAGGCTGTGGTACTACAAACAACTCCGTTTTCTTGATGACCAGAATGAAGCCAGGGCATCACTTTCAACCCTTCCCTCCACCCTTCCCTCCACCCTTCCCTCCACCCCAGCAGAGGCTGATGAGGAGCAAGCTGGGTCTTCCATCCTGGATGAACCGGATATGACCATCTGGAGTCAGGTAAATTATTTTAACAAAGATTTACTGTACTAATATTAATGATGTTAACTGGATGTTATAATTGTCTCAAATAATTTAGCACTCCAAATTGTGTATACATATCAAATGATAGTAGTGACTAAATATGTTTGGCACCTGCTTGAAATAATTAGGGTGTCTGATTAGACTCTTTTATTAAAGAGATGTATTCACATTGAATTTGCTAGTCATGAGAAGCAAACTGTGTGTCATTGATGAACCCAAAAAAAGAAACTAAAACTATTGTCCTTTTTTTATACACAGGATGAGTCCATCCAGGAGGAATGTGGGGAAAGTGGCAGGCAGGAGGAGACCGGGCCCATGGACAGCCTGGAGGAGGCCGGATTCACCATCATCCTGGAGGAGGCTGGGCCCAGTGTCAGGCAGGAGGTGGCTGCTCCCAGTGAGGTGGCTGGGCCAAGTGAGGTGGCTGGGCCAAGTGAGGTGGCTGGGCCAAGTGAGGTGGCTGGGCCCAGTAGGAGCCTCACCCAATCCCAAGTGCCTCCCCTCCACCTTCCCAAAAAAAGGGCCAAGAAGGGGATGGTCACACAGGACGCATCCCTGCGCCTCATGCAACAGGCCACCCGTTTTTTAACAAGCCCCCCAGAAGCGGAAGAAGCCTATGGCTGCTACTTAGCCAGCAGGCTTCTTCAGATGGATTGGGAGCAGCGCCTCATTTGTGAGCGCCTATTTGGGGAAACAATCCATAAGGGGCTGCAGGGCACGCTAACCAAAAACACCCAACTACATGAGGCAGCCCCCCCCCCTCCTCCTCCTCCTCCTCCTCCTCCTCCTCCTCCTCCTCCTGCCACAACTGAAACACCAGAGCCACAGCCTCAAAAGAAGGCTACAGGGAAGGCTACAGGGAAGGCTGCAGGGAAGGCTGCAGGGCAGCGTGGAGGAAAGGCTGCAGGGAAGAGAAGAAAGTGATGACCTGGGTTCAGTCTGGTCTGACAGAAGACGCAGGCTGTTGTAGGACCACAGTCTGGGGACATCTAGATCATCTGCTGGTGCTGTTGATCTCTGGGATTCTTGGACCAGATTGTGCTCCCTCTTATATGGACTCCTCAAGATCCCAATTTTCTTGTACACCGACTTTTTCCAGCGTTGACTTCCTCTTTATTTTATTTTGACCATGAATAAATGGATCTTTTTTGAGTTTAGCAAAAGACTTTTATGTGTTTTCTTTTAAATCATTGATTTTACACACAATGTTAAATTAACAAGGGACAACAATCTCATTGAGTTTTAAAAAAACACACCAAAAATACATTACTAATGTTAAGAATGTTCAAGTGGTAAGTCTTGAAAAAAAAATATATACATAAACAAAAACGGTGCTTTGGGTTAACTTTATCTAAAAATTAAAAAATAATCACTAGAAAAAAAAAAAAAAAAGAATAATGGGTTCTTTGTGGTAACTTTACAAACATAAAAAAAAAAAAAAAGGGAAAAAGTATTATTAGTATGGAAACATTGTTTATAAAAAGCATACTATATCATTCATGAGATCAAAGAGAAAAAGAATTCAGAAATGAGTTTGGGAGAACTCTGATTATGAACAGCAAAACACCTTCGTTCTTTAGAGCATTCGTAAAGAAGAAATAAAATGCGCTGCATTCAACGATCACAGATTTTGCAGCGTGATGAATGTGCTACCTACAATACGAACACTAGTTTTACTAGACCGAGTGCTTCCGTTTAGTTTTTGCTTATGAGCATGCGTCGTTTTTTTGTCCGTAGGACTAGCATACAGACGAGCGGACTTCGGGGTCCGTCGTAGTTACGACGTAAAGATTTAAAGCATGTTTCAAATCTAAAGTACGTCGGATTTGAGGCTAAAAAAGTACGTTGAAAGTCCGAAGCAGCCCACACACGATCGGATTACCAGCCAACTTTAGTCCGTCAGCGTCCGTTGGACTTTTGTAGACGAAAAGTCCGACCGTGTGTACGCGGCATTAGAGATGTGCTGAAGATACTTGAGCTGGCATAGCTCTCAAAGAGAACAAAGATCTGGAACACAGGTGGTAAGACATGATGTATGTAATAAAGCTCTTTTTTCAGGGCACTTTGAAAACCTCTAAAAACCTCAAACCACCCTCCTCCTTTGCAGAACATTGTCAGCTGAAAAAAGTGACAGGCAAACTTTAAAGCATCTTTAGGAGCTAACAGAGATACTTGTTCAGGAACCACTGAGAGGAAGTAATAAAACGTGGATCATAAATCACACAGAGTCACATCTGTATAAGCACTGGCTTCTATTTAATGTAACACAGATGCTGCTTAGGAATGATATTCACAAGGGCGGCTCATATTAATATTTTCTTTTCCTAATTGTGTTGAAATGAATGTTTGAGCCAGGTTGCACCTTCTCATAGATTTCTACAACATGCGTCAATTGTGAACCTTCAGACCACCCTTTCATTAGTGTATAATTTATTTAATCTGCTCTACCCTTGTATAAAATAAATCCCACGTTTTTCCTGCCTTTGAACTGTAAAATTTCATTACATAGGTGGGATCCGTAGCTCTGTCGTCAGCGGAAGGAGATTCTTAATAATTTGCAGGACTGTGTCACTGAATCCAGACAGACTCCATGTTCTACTGAATCTGATCCCTTTTGAACTCCAACTCAATGCGACTTAACCTGATTATGTCTACGGTTTATGAGCTTCATAGTTTACATGTATCTGCTTTCATATCCTTTGCTTTGGTTCTAGCTGTTGAAGTGTTTTACTTCATTGCAATGTTTTACTTCAACAACTATCTAAGCAAATATGAAAAATAAATTACATTTTCCAGAACCATGTAGCATGTTGGAATAAAGAGGACTTTCACCTTTACAGCATGCATATATAGAAACTACTGTGCTGAGTACTGCGACACTGCCAGGAAGACGGGTTTACAGATAAGTCTTTCAAATTGCCAATGCCACCAAACTCAATGAGCTTTACTGAATAAGGTCCCCACCCTAAAAGCTATCTGATAGTCTGATAGATAGTTAAATTTGTTATATATATATATATATATATATATATATATATATATATATATATATATATATATATATATATATATATATATATATATATGTATGTATGTATGTATGTATGTATGTATGTATGTATATGTATATATATATATATATATATATATATTCAATAATTTTTTCAATTTTCTGAATAATATATAATATTATATATAATATAATATTATAATAGTATAAAATATAAAAAAAAATTCCATAACTTACATCTCAATTGCTCTTGCATTATGATACTTAACCATTCTTTTTAACAAAAATAGAAAAGGCATAATGATTAACATGCATTAAAGAGGTTGTAAAGTCAGAAGGTTTTTTATCTTAATACATTCTATGCATTAAGATAAAAAACCTTCTGTGTGCAGCAGCCTCCCTCAGCCCCCCTAATACTTACCTGAGCCCATCTAGATCCAGCAATGTTGCAGGAATGTCTCCCCTGCCCGGGAATCCCCTCCTCATTGGCTGAGACAGCAGCACGGTGCCATTGGCTCCCGCTGCTGTCAATCAGTCATTCAGCCAATGAGAAGACTAAGCAGGTGGGGCTGGGCCATGGCTCCATGTCTGAATGTACACAGGGAGCTGTGACTCAGCTGTTTGCTGTGGGGGCACTCGTGAGGAGGGAGGAGCCCGGAACACAAAAGAGGGACCCGAGAAGAGCAAAATCTGTGCTGCTCTGTGCAAATCCACTGCACAGAGCAAGTAAGTATAACATGTTTGTTATTTTTAACCATTTCAAGACCACCCACCGCATATATACTGCGGCAGGGCGGCTCTATTGTGCAAACCAATGTACCCGTACGTTGTTTCGTGCACTAGATACTGTGGGCATGCGCGCCGCCCACTGCATGGTGGAGGGAGCCAATCCGAGGGTCCGGCAGACCTGATGTCCACCAGTCACCTGCGATTGCTCCACAGAGAGGCAGAACGGGGATCTAAATTAGGCAGATCCCCGTTCTGACAGAGAAGTACACAGAGATCTTCTGTTCCTAGTAATCAGGAACAGTGATCTCTGTGTTCTTTCTGTCAGTCCATCCCCCACACAGTTATAAAACACTTGCAGGGAACACACTTAACCCTTTGATCGCCTCTGATTTTGACCCCTTCCCTGCCAGTGTCATTTATACAGTGTTCAGTGCACTTTTTTAGCACTGATCACTGTATTGGTGTTACTGGTCCCCAAAAAGTGTCACTTCAGGTCAGATTGCAATGTCGCAGTCATGCTAAAAATTGATGATCGCCGCCATTACCAGTAAAAAGAATAAAAAAATTGAAAGTCCATAAATCTAATCCATAGTTTGTAGACGCTATAACTTTTGCACAAGCCAAACAATAAACGCTTTTTGGGATTTTTTTTACCAAAATATGTAGAGTATATATTGGCCTAAATTGATGAAGAAATTTGTTTTTTATTTATTTATTTATTTTTTATATGTATTATAGTAAAAAGTAAAACATTTTTTTTTTTTAATTGTCGGTCTTGTTTTGTTTATAGCTCAAAAAATAAAATCTGCAGAGGTAAACAAATACCACCAAAAGAAAGCTCTATTTGTGGGAAAAAAAGGACATCAATTTTGTTTGGGCACAGCATGTCATGCCCATGCAATTGTCAGTTAAAATAAGGCAGTGTCATATCACAAAAAATGGCCTGGTCATTAAGAGGGTAAATTCTTCCGGGGCTGAAAAAAAACGAGACTTTACAATCAATCACTTTAAGTGTATTAGAAAATACCAAAGATTATAGTTCCAAAACATCTACTAACAAATGTAATGTAACCAATAATCTTTATCCATATCTGACAGCAACCCTTAATAACCCCTATACCAAATATCTTAAAGTGGAACTAAACCCATCAATCGAGCAGTTTCACAAAAAAGCCACATTACCGGCACGCCGGGAATGCCAACCAAAACATCTGCCCACGCTCTCAACCAAATTGTCAAACCATCAAATAGCCGGTGCCACAACTGACCACGTGCCCAGTACAGCACCACAGCAGCCACAAACCAAACAAAGGCAAACCAAACAAAGACAAACCCCTGCAGACAACAAGAACAGGAGGGTCCAGCTTCACTTGAGATAAATTAGTTAATAAACAATTGCAAGTATGTTTTTACTATTAATTAAATTTAAGATTACCCAAACTATTATTAGTATCAGCTTTGATATACCATTCTGTATATTTAAATGTGATCATAAATTGTATCTCCATAAAGTGTATCTCCATCTAGTGTGCAGTCTAATTCTTTAAATCATTAACTTGGGTCTAATTTGAGAGTTCCACAATACATTTATGATTATTAATAAATTAAATTAAATTGAAATAAATATATAGCAGTTTTTTTATATCTGTTAATAATTCTGCCACCATAGGAGAGGGACTAGTTATACAGTGTACTGCTGGCTGCTGCTTAGGTAACCCCATGGTCCCGAAGCGCCACGAAGAAGGCGATTATCCAGGAGCTGGCAGTTACGTTCATCGTCGCTTATCCCCAGCAAAAACATAAGGTCAGGACATCCTAGGGTCTGACCCAACAAGGAGGAAGACAGCTCCAGCCAAACCCCCACTTTATGTGGTTCACCCCTGCAGGGGTATGAGAATCTGGTGAGTGGGGAACTGAAGGGGAGCATGAAAGTCACCTCATGCTGTTTGCACAGGATTTGCACAAGTCACTTTGGATTGTTTCACATGCAATTAGCACTACAGATTGAACTTATATACCTTTATTATTTTGTGATCACTTTGCACAAGAGACTTTATCTCTTTGATGAACTCACAAGAAATTTTAGTTTATTTTTCACTATTTAATAACTTCATGTGAATTTTTTAATGTAATATGCACTTTTGGATACAAATGTGGAGGTTTAAGTTACCTTATATAAGAGCACTTTAATACGAGCTCTTTGGTTGGGAAAATAATTTGCACAAACATTTTTTATCTTCTTTTATATATTCTCTTATGTTGGGTTATATATATATATATATATATATATATATATATATATATATATATATATATATATATATATATATATATACCGTATATACTCGAGTATAAGTCGAATTTTTCAGCCCTTTTTTTTGGGCTGAAAGTTTCCCTTCGACTTATACTCGAGTCCGCGCCGTCTGTCTGCATGATCAGCGTGTCATGCAGGCAGACGGCAGCCGGCGTGTGATGATAATGCACGGAGGCTATTCCAGCTTTCAAAAGCCGCGCCTCCTGCTCTTCTGTGATAGGCTGAACAGCTGTCAGTGTACAGCCTATCATGGACATTCTCTCATCCTCGTCCGTGGTATGAGAATGAGAGAATGTCCGTGATAGGCAGTCAGCGGTCAGCCTATCACAGACGAGGAGGAGGCGCGGCTTTTGAACTGTGGAATGGCCGCCGAACAGTATCATCACACGGCCGCTGTCTGAGGATGGAGATCGCCACAGGGAGGAAGGAGATCGCCACAGGAAGGCTACACAGGACACAGGTAGGCTGCACATACACACAGGACACACAGGACACACATGACACACATGACACACATACACACAGGACACACATGCACACAGGACACACATGCACACAGGACACACATGTACAGGACACACATGTACAGGACACACATGTACAGGACACACATGTACAGGGTACAGGTAGGCTGCACAGGACACAGGGAGGCATGCAGCTGCAGATGGACATTATTGACCCTCTGCATTTCTCACCCTCGTCTTATACTCGGGTCAATACGTTTTTCCCAGTTTTTTGTGGTAAATTAGGGGTCTCGACTTATACTCGGGACGACTTATACTCGAGTATATACGGTATATATTATTTTTTATATACAGTTACTTTCTGAAGTACTGTATATATATATAGGACCCACTAAATATTTTCACATAGGCACATTGCAGTTTTGCACTTGGTATAATAGCCCAGCAGGGTGATTCTAATCTAGTACACAACACTCTTGTGTTTAACTAGTAACTCCACAGGGTTAGCAGATCTTTTGAGGTTACTCTCCAGGGGATAGGTAGTGCCACGTATTGTTACACATAATCTGATCCCAGCATACACCACATAGTGGTCCAATTAGCACTTGCACTTTTTAAACCATTAGTCATCACTGGAGGTCACTCTCCAGGTGATAGGCAGCGCCACTCACCCTTGCACATATACATATATTTTTTGGTGCTTCACTAGTGGAGCCCCTAGGGGAGGCAGCAGCCCAGCCTTACCTAAGAGCGGTATCCATCATTTATAAATATACAGACCAGTGTATATAATGTATAGCACAGTGTCAGGGTACAGACTGGTCTGTATATAATGTACAGCATGGTGTATAGGACTCTGGAGGGGAGTTTGGACTGAAGGAGGGGTGTCTGTACTTAGTGGAAGGGGGGTCTGGACTGAGGAACGGGGGTCTATACTTAGTGAAGAAGGTGGTCTGTACTGAGGCAGGGGGTCTGTACTTAGTGGAGAGGGGGTCTTCACTGAGGGAGAGGGGGTCTATACTTAGTGGAGAGGGGTTCTGTACTGAGGAAGGAGGATCTATACTTAGTGGAGGGGGGGGTCTGGATTGAGGAAGGTGGGTCTGTACTGAGGGGGGACTATACTTGGTGGAGGGGGGCAGGGTGACACCATGTTTTACTGCCACTGGTTCCTCTGTCCATATTACTGAGTTGTCACCAGTGACAGGACCCCAAATGTTCCATAGCCCTAGAACATAACCATTACATATTACAGCACAATTACAGACTTTAAATAGAAAGAAAAATTTTAAAGCATTAACATTGTTTTATAAGATTTTTTACCCCGAACTGGTCTCAAAACTATTACAAAGACTACACAGTATACTTTTGCTTTATACTTCTTCTGTCTTCTGAAAGAAGTTAAAATGTCTCAGTAATGTCTAACACTTTCATATTGGATTTTATTTTGAGTCCTTTCAAAATTAACGTATTAGTTAGGAATGGCTCAGAAAGAAATAATTGAATGCCGATCTTCTTTTTAACTTGGTTTTGTGAGATTTAAACATTGATTGTTTGGTGTTTCTAGAACTTATAACTTCCACAATGGGAACAGAAAGGATGGTCATCGTAAATCACCCTTGCAGTAATTTGTGGTCACTTCTCCATGTTTTTGTCCAATTTGATAAACACCTGAACAGTTCTCATAATATAATTTAATTTTAAGATTAATTTTTATAGTGTAAATATTTCTGTCTTGAATTAAGTAAAACATTTACTCTATATATATCTGGCTCACTTCACATCATAAAATTTGAGAAAACTTACAAATGCTGCATGATATCAGAGAATAATGAATCAACGGCTCAACAGAGATTTAAACATAATACATTACACAATAAGCTTGCTGAATTATTACATTTAAAAGATTTGAATGTGCTTTAACCAAGCAGCAACATCTGTGCATAATAGCATAATTTATTTCAAAGCTGAATTTAATTTTCTGTGTATTCTGCAGAGGAATAGGCTGTGTTGATGCTCCAGACAAGGAATGAAGCACTCTGTCAAACGCCAATTTTTCATTTTCAACTTTTACTAATTGTATAACCTGTGGCCGAGCTGTATTAACCATGAGTATTAGTGGGTCAATGCTTCAGTCTATGGAGGTAGGACAAAGCTACTCCCAATAGGGATATTTGGCTATATCTAGTAATCTTATATCTGCCTATATCTGGGGCAGCTTATATAAACTTCCTGATCACTATTGTTCCTATTGCTGATAGGGAAGGTCCCGATGGTCAAATCGAACGTAAGTTCGACTTGAACACCGATGTTTGTTTGTTCGCAAACGAGCCAAACATATGTGGAGTTCACTGCAAATTTGAGTGCCGCAGAGCGCCCCATAATGCACTGCGAGATTTCAGTGCATTGACGGCTGCTGATTGGCCAAAGCATGCACCTGACCTGCATGCTTTGGCCAATCACAGCGCGATAAGCTGTGAGAGCCATGATTGGCCAAAGGCAGGGTGCCTTTGGCCAATAATGGCTCAAGGGGCTAAGTCCATGCCCCACACCATATAAGGCTACTTACACGGCGGCCGTATGTAGTGTGATACATGGAGGAGATTGAGAGAACTTGAGCTAGATTAGGCAGGTTAGTTAGTGGCGTGCAGGCAGTTTAATATATATATATATATATTATATATATATATATATACACCCACACATTAAATACAGTGTAGACAGTGTAGACTAAATATACAGGGCAGGTAGTGTATCAATATATATATACATACATACATTCATACAGTTGTGCTCATAAGTTTACATACCCGGGCATAAGTTATGATTTCTTGGCCATAGAGAATATGAATGATAACACAAGAACATTTCTTTCACTCATGGTTAGTGTAATGGCAACAGAAACTATCCAAATGACCCTGATCAAAAGTTTACATACCCCAGTTCTTAATACCGTGTATTGCCCCCTTTACCATCAATGACAGCTTGAAGTCTTTTGTGGTATTAGTGGATGAGGCTTTTCTCAGATGGTAAAGCTGCCCGTTCCTCTTGGCAAAAAGCCTCCAGTTCCTGTAAATTCTTGGGCTGTCTTGCATTAACTGCACGTTTGAGATCTCCCTAGAGTGGCTCAATGATATTGAGGTCAGAAGACTGAGATGGCCACCCCAGGACCTTCACTTTATTCTGCTGTAGTCAATGAAAGGTCAACTTGGCCTTGTGTTTTGAATCATTGTCATGTTGGAATGTCCAAGTACGTCCCATGCACAGCTTCCTGGCTGATGAATGCAGGTGTTCCTCCAGTATTTTTTGATATGGTACTGCATTCATCTTGCCAAAAATTTTGACCAAATTTCCTGTGCCTTTGTAGCTCACACATCCCAAAACATCAGCGATCCACCTCCATACCTTTCATCATAGGCCTTGTTGACTCAATTTTGGTCTCATCACTCCAAATGACTTTGTGCCAGAAGGTTTGAGTCTTGTCTCTGTGCTGTTTGGCATATTGTAACCGGGATACTTTGTGGTATTTGCATAGTAATGGCTTTCTTCTGGCGACTCGACCATGCAGCCCATCTTTTTTCAAGTGCCTCCTTATTTTGCACCTTGAAACAGCCACACCACATGTTTTCAGAGAGTCCTGTATTTCACCTGAAGTTATTTGTGGGTTTTTCTTTGCATCCTGAACAATTTTCCTGGCAGTTGTGGCTGAAATTTTAGTAGGTCTACCTGACAGTGGTTTGGTTTCAACAGAACCCCTCATTTTCCACTTCTTGATTAGAGTCTGAACGCTGCTGATTGGCATTCTCAATTCCCTGGATATCTTTTTATATCCCTTTCCTGTTTTATGCAGTTCAACTACCTTTTCCCACAGATCCTTTGACAGAATCCAGAAACGTCAGTGCAGCACTGGATGAAAGATGCAAGGGTCTGTCAGGAGTTCAGAAACACATTGACCTTTGAAACACACACACTAATTACAAGAAAACAGATCACAGGTGAGGATGGTTACCTTTAATAGCCATTCAAACCCCTTTGTGTCAACTTGTGCGCATGTTATCAGGCCAAAATCACACGGGTATGTAAACTTTTGATCAGGGTCATTTGGGTAGTTTCTGTTGTGATTATGATGTAAAAAGAGTACACACAGTTGATTGATAATAAATGGCTTCAGCCAAACACTAATCATGAGTGAAAGAAATGTTTTTGTGTTATCAATCATATTCTCTGAAAAATAGCCAAGAAATCATAAATTCTGCCAGGGTATGCAACCTTATGAGCACAACTGTATATACAGTGCAGACAGTATAGAATATATATACAGTGCAGGCAGTCTAGCAAGTGAGCGCCCCCCCCCCAAAACCATACCAGGCCGCTTGCCCTCAGCATGGGGAGGGTGCTTTGGGGTCCCCCCCATGCTGAATCGCCCCCATGGGGACAAGAGCCTCTTCCCAACAACCCTGGCCGTTGGTTGTTGGGGTCTGCGGGCGGGGGCTTATCAGAATCTGGGAGCCCCCTTTAACAAGTGGGCCCCCAGATTGTACATTGTACCCATACCCATTCACCAAAATAAGTGTCAATAAGTAAAAACCACAACAGACAGTTTTTGACAATTCCTTTATTAAAAAAACAAAGTTTCCTGCAATGTCCATCCATCTTCAATCACACCGCCCGACGGACCCAAAAAATAGAAAAAAAACTCTGCCTCTATGGGAGGCCTCCTGGCGACTGCTGTCTCTTGGCTGTGACAGCTGTTATATAGGCAAGGGCGGGGCCACCTGAAGACGTGACCGAGTGACCCCACCCCCTTCTGAAGTCATGTGGCGTCATATGAGGGGCCGGGTCATCCAGTTATGTCAGCGTGTGGCCTAGCCCCTGCCTATATAAGAGCTTCCAAAGCCAAAAGACAGCAGTCGCCAGGAGGCCTCCCATGGAGTCAGAGGTTTTTGTTTTTTTTTTCGTTTTTCTATTTCTCGGGTCAAACGGGCAGCGTGATTGAAGATGTATGGACATTACAGGACACTTTGTTTTTTCTTTTTTAATAAAGGAATTATCAAAGGCTGTATATTGTGGTCTTTACTTTTTGACACTTTTTTTGGTGAATAGGTAGGGGTACAATGTACCCGATACCCATTTACATAGGGGAGCGGATCTGGGGGCCCCCTTGTTAAAAAGGGGTTTCATTTTCCGATAAGCCTCCCACCTGCAGACCCCAACAACCAATGGCCAGGGTTGGCGGGAAGGCTCTTGTCCCCATCAACATGGGGGCAAGGTGCTCTGAGGGGGAACCCAAAAGTACCCTCCCCATGTTGTGGGGATGAGGCCCTTATCCCCATCAACATAGGGACAAGGTGTTTTGGGGGGACCCCAAAGCACCCTCCCCATGTGGAGGGCATGTGGCCTGGTATGGTTCAGGAGGGGGGGTACTCTCTCCCCCCCTTTCCTGTCCTCCAAGCTGCACGCTCGGATAAGGGTCCGGTATGGATTTTGGGGGGAACCCACGCCAATTTTTTTGCCATGGAGATTCCCTTAAAATCCATACCAGACCTGAAGGGCCTGGTATGGACTGGGGGGGGGAGGGGGGAACCCACGCCAATTTAAAGGAATATTTCATTTTTATTGTTTCACTGTAAGCATTATTAAAATCACTGCTCCTGGAAAAGTCCCCATACACTTTTTACGGCAATAACTTGCATATAAGCCTTTAAAATGAGCACTTTTGATTTTTCATGTTCGTGTTCCATATACTTTAATAGGGTTTGCATGTTCCCTCAAACTTTTTGCCTGTTCGCATGTTTGCATGTTAATATTATTTATATCACTACAAAACAAATGGCAAACGTAAAATACGTTTGCCATAACTACATCAGTATCACCAGCAAAGCAGCTTCATTATTATCCCAATAAAGAAGATGAGAATGTGCACTGCATTTCGACATTTCAGCAATTGCCGCGTCACGAATGTTAATTCTAGATTACGAATGGTAGTTTACAAGACCGAACTCTTCCGGCTCATTCCTTGATTCTGAGCATGCGTGTTTGTACTTTCGACTTTTGTGTGACGATTTCTGTACTAACCATCCGAAAATCAGATGTTGAGTTCACATCCGACAAAAATTTTATAGCTTGCACATCCAGCTTTTGTCTGATGTAAAAGTCAAATCATCTGTCGAATGCACCGTACTAACGATCCGAAAATCCGTAGACAGCTCGTCTTCAGACTTTTCCCTTCTGATTTTCGTACTGTGTGTACGAGGCCTTACTGTCAAGTTTACAGACTCTGGAAACTGATACATTTGGCCTAAATATTTAGGCACTATAACCCCTGCTCACAAAAGGATCTAGACCTATGTAAACAAAATAATATAGAATATTTAAAAATAAAAACTCTTGGATGTCCTCTTGGATTCTAACTTTTAGGCAGGCCATACAGGGTGCACATTTCTTTCCTGCAGCCACACAGACAGTACTGACAGGGGAATCAGCAATTGTCTTCCTCCCGGGGGGCGGGGAAAGAAGACAGTGATTATTGCTAGCGGCTATAGCAGCCGCTAGCGATAATCGCAGGAGAATCCGGAAGGTTGTCTGTACCCAAGTTGATGTCTCCTCATTCTAGACATAAAAGAGATGTGCAAATTATGTGAACACAAATATAAAAAATGTGTACCCTAAATTAATAGATATGTGCAATAGATATGCACAATAAATAAATAAATAACTCTGCACAATAAATAAATCCAAATGACTAAATCACTAAAACATTATTAAATGAGACTCTATAAACATCCCAAGTGAATTCTAAAGGAATAGTGAAAACAAATGTTCACAAAAATATTTGTATCAAAAAATCGTCCAAACTGCAACAAAGTGACAAAGTGAAAAAATAACAGTTATACAAAAAAAGGTAATGCCACCTTTCACTCAGCAAAACTTGATTGGATACTTCAGATCTGAAGGGGAGATATACATAAAAAGGAGCCAGGTGGCCTCTTACCAAATCAGATGGACCGCAGATTATAAGGGTCAAGATCACCTTGTGTCAGCTATACACTATGATGCTTTCCAGCCGATCTGCTCCGAACGGTCACTCATCAGCTCTCCCACAATAGAGACACCAAGAGGGGATAGTCCTATGGCATTAACAGCGATCACCTGTGAAGTTACCACTTCCACTCCTTAATGGGAATAGCGGCTCTCCTCTTTAGTGAATGACAAGGTAAATTTTTAAGTACGTAGCACTTGCCTTTTATCTCCATATAGGAACACCTCCAACAATTGTTTCAGATGGTGTATTGGAAAAGAAAGATAAAAAACTTCATCGTGCAGTAGATCGAGGCATTTATTCAAAGAATTTTCTCTCGCACAGCACAGCACTCCTCATTACCTTGCTGGAAGTGGCAGCAGAGGTGACGGGGAGCAACTGGAAGCTGACTTATATGTATTTGGTATTATGGAGTCACCCTCATGATTGTGGGAAAAACAGACATCTTCCCCAGCCTGGGCGCTGAGCTCTTTTGGATTAAAGCAAGCGAGTGTGATCTCAATAATTTGAGTTCCATGATCTTTGGTAAGTGGCGTGTGTATGTGGTGAAGGGATTTGTTTGAACATCATTTTGTTTGGATCCTTTATTAACACTGGCATGAAAACCTCATCACAGAACTGGGTGTCTGCTCCTGCAATCCTCTTTCGTTAGGGGATTTTTTTTTGATTTTTAAATGGACACTTTTTTCTTTGAAAGACCACTGATTTTTTATTAACACATTGGGTGTTTGTTTTAATTTATTATTTACACTTAAGTGATTTTTGCTTGAAGGATTTTTCATAAGGACACTTTGTTTGTTGTTAAGCTTTGTATCACATTAATATATACATTTGAAATTGTCTTATTTATGTAAACACTCTTTAGAGTTTGGTATTTGATTAGCGCACTAATCGTTTTAAATGATTGTTTATATGAATCTTGTGTTCGGACTACTTTGGTTGCAGCTTTTCCAGTGGCCACTGAATATGTGACTTAAAGCAGAGTTCCACCCATATTTTAAACTATATCTGAATGAGTCCCTTGCTGCAAGTCTAACAACATTTGGCATGTTTTTTTTTTTTGTTTGTTTGTTTTTACTTACTACGTGTGTCTTGTTGCTAGGGATGAGCCCACGGGTGTTCGTTTGTTCTAAAATGAACCAAACATCTGTGGTGTTCGCAGGAAATTTGAGCGCCACAGAACGACCCATAATGCACTATGAGATTGCAGTGCATTGCTGCCCTGACCTGCATGCTTTGCTCAATCACAGCGTGCTCTGCTGAAAGAGCCATAATTGGGCAAAGGCAAAGATAGAATAAAATATACTCACTTTTGTGAGATACTGTATATATATATATATATATATATATAACTCTGCATTCCGTGTAGCCTATATATTCAGTGTAGACTCTATATTCAGTCAATGCAGGCAGTGTTGTTTATATAACACAGTGTATTGAATTGGTTAAGGGGAACCCTGAGGCAAAATAAAAAAAAAATAGCGAGGGGTCCCCCCAAAATCCATTACAGGTTCTTCAGGTCTGGTATGGATTTTAAGTGGAACCCCAAAATTTAAAAATAAAAATGGTGTGGGGGTCCCCCCCAAAATCCATAACAGACCCTTATCTGAGCATGCAACCTGGCAGGCCGCAGAAAAAGGAGGGAGTGCCCCCCCTCCTGAACCATAGGGCCACATGCCCTCAACATAGGGAGGTTGCTTTGGGGTCCCCCCCAAAGCACCTTGTCCCCATGTTGATGGGGACAAGGGCCTCATCCCCACAACCCTTGCCCGGTGGTTGTGGGGGTCTGTGGGTGGGGGCTTACCCTCCCCATGCTGAGGGCATGTGGCCTGGTATGGTTCAGGAGGGGGGGGCGCTCTCTCACCCCCCTTTTCCTCCAGGTTGCATGCTCTGATAAGGCTCTTGTATGGAATGGGGGGGACCCCCACACCATTTTTTTAAATAAATTTTGCCGTGGGTTTCCCCTTAATATCCATAAAAGACCCGAAGGGCCTGGTAATGGACTGGGGGGGAACCCATGCCATTTTTTTTCAATAATTTTTTATGTATATTGCTGGTAGGGATGGGCCGAAGGACCCCTGTTTGCACCAGAACTTTCGAACACCGCGAAAGTTCGGACCCAAATAACGAAACCCATTATTAAGTCAATGGGGCCCGAATGTTAAAAATCAAAAGTGACTTTTTTTTAAGGCTTATATGCAAGTAATTGGGCATACAATGGTT
Organism: Lithobates clamitans; assembly: GCA_037952925.1. Classification (NCBI taxonomy): domain Eukaryota; kingdom Metazoa; phylum Chordata; class Amphibia; order Anura; family Ranidae; genus Lithobates; species Lithobates clamitans. The sequence goes on from JBBGZY010000723.1 coordinate 7,376,241, forward strand.
ATAGGGGTCCGGGCCTGCCCTGGGGGACATGTATCAATAAAAAGCATAGGAATGAAAAAATCCTTCCAATATATTGCTTGGGGGGTCCCCTTAGTCTGTAAAGTGGCAGATCTGTACCATTTCTAGAATCTGCTGCAGCAATAATTGCATTTATAAAACAAAAAAAATGACATTTTCCCTGCAAACTGCCTTTATTTTGCTCAGCAATAGCTGGGGAGCCAGTGTGTATGATGAGGCCACAATGTAGTGCACTGGGAACAAGATAAGAGATTTTTTGGATACATTCTAGTGTCACTTTGACTTTGGATAGAAGTAACGGGTGCGTAGAAATTGGTCTTTGGGTGTCGGGGGCGCCTTCCCACCGTAACCCTATAGAGGTACTCTTGATGAAAGCAAGAATTGGCCTTGTTGTAAAAAATTGCAATGATATGCACCTGTCAAACAGGTGCTAACAAAAATTGGTCTTTAGGTGTTAATTGTGCCCATGAAACCTATACCAAAAACATTCTTCCAGGTGAAATGACTGAACACCCTCAAAGCCTGGCAGCCTCAAAGTCCTGCAGAGATTCCACATCCCAAAAAGACTTAATCAGTGACATCAGGGGCTTCATAGCTGATAATCCAGGACTGATTCATTTTTATAAAAGTCAACCAGTCCACGGAGTCTGTGTACAGACGCATTCTATGATCAGTAACAAAACCTCCTGCAGCACTGAATTCCCATTCTGAAAGCATGCTGGATGCAGGGCAGCCCAACAACTCAATAACATACTGGGCAAGTTCTGGTCGGTTCTCATGACCCAGTAAGTCAGTGGATCGTCAGCTGGAAAGCTCTCCATCTCTGTTTTGGCCCAGAGGAAATCTCCATCATGTGATGCAGATGCAGATGGGATGTGGAAGCTGACAGGCCTGGGCGAGGACTAAAAAAATTCCTAAATGCCTCACTTAGGCGGATGCCTCCTCCAACGCTCCTCTCTTGACCAACAGAAGACTCAAAACTACATTTTCGACGACACTGTAACCTACTGGAGTCAAGAAAAATGTTCAATAAAATCCTCTTTAACGTGTCCTCAAGAGATTTTATCTTCTGCACTCTCTGTGGAGAAGGGATGAGTTCTGAGACCTTCCCCTTATAACGATGGTCATGGAGGGTTGCCAAACAGTAATCATCCTTTTCCTTTATGCCACGTATTCTTGCGGCATGAGGTTGCCCATGCGCCTCAAATTTGCCGAGCCTTGAGAAGCAGACTCCATGGGGTCACTCAGGATGACAGCATCTGGAACTTCCTCCTCCCAGCCACGTACTACTCCCAAGGGTCCTGGGGTTGGAAAGCCATCGCTTACAATTTGACACATGCCTTCCTCTTCATCGAAGTCTATGAAAGTACTAGAATTCTCCTCCTCATCCACCTCCCCTCTCTCCTCCTACGTGTTCTGTGACATAGGAATGATGATGTCTGGATAAAGGGGGCCTTGAGAGGAAAGGAAGTTTTCCTCTTCCTCCTGCTGCTCTGCCTCCAGTGCCCTGTCCATAATGCCATGCAGAGTCTGCTCCAGCATGAACACAATGGGGATTGTGTCACTGATGCATGCACTGCCACTGCTCACCATCCTTGTGGCCTCCTCAAACGGTGACAATACAGTGCATGCAGCCTTATTGATCAGCCGTTGGCGTGGGGAAAAAAAGCAGAGGCTGTTCGTTGTGCTGTACTGGCACAGGTACTCGTTGACGACCCTCTGCTGCATGTATAGCCGCTGCAGCATACCCAAAATTGAGTTCCACCTGGTGGGCATATCACAAATCAGGCGGTTTACGGGCAGGTGGAATTACCGCTGAATTTCAGCCAACCGAGCACTGGCTGTGTGTGACCTCCTAAAATGGCTACAGACTCTTCTGGCCAGCTTTAGTACATCTGGCAACCCTAGGTACGTACTTAGGAAATGCTGCACCACCAAATTGAGGACATGTGCCATGTGTGTCTAAGGGCAGACAGGAGGTTTGAGCCATTATCAGACACCTCCATTCCTGGCTCCAGCTGGCGTGGTGTGAACTACTTCTGGGCCTGTCCCTGCAGAGCTGCAGGAATCTCTGCTCCGGTGTGGTTACTGACACACCAGTTGAAACACTGCATGGCACCTTTTAGCCTGACTCTGGGAATAGCCCTTTGAACCCTTAGGGGATCCCTGATGTTCATAGGACAATTCTGCAGAGGAGGGCATGGAGGTGGGGGAGGAGGAGGAAGAGGAGGGGGTAGAGCTCACAAGTCTGGCATCATCACCACCAGCTGTATGGAGACATGGGGGCACAACAAGCTGCAGCACCAAGCCTTGTCCTGCATCCTTTCGAGTTGCAAGCAGCATTACCCAGTGTGCTGTGAACAAAATATATCATCCCTACCCATGCTTGCTGGACCACGTGTCAGCAGTAAGGTGGATTTTACGGCTGACTCCCTTGCCCAATGATGCCAGAATAATTGCCCAATGATGCCAGAATATTCATTATTAAGTCAATGGGGCCCGAATGTTAAAAATCAAAAGTGACTTTTTTTTAAGGCTTATATGCAAGTAATTGGGCATACAATGGTTATAGGGGTCCGGGCCTGCCCTGGGGGACATGTATCAATAAAAAGCATAGGAATGAAAAAATCCTTCCAATATATTGCTTGGGGGGTCCCCTTAGTCTGTAAAGTGGCAGATCTGTACCATTTCTAGAATCTGCTGCAGCAATAATTGCATTTATAAAACAAAAAAAATGACATTTTCCCTGCAAACTGCCTTTATTTTGCTCAGCAATAGCTGGGGAGCCAGTGTGTATGATGAGGCCACAATGTAGTGCACTGGGAACAAGATAAGAGATTTTTTGGATACATTCTAGTGTCACTTTGACTTTGGATAGAAGTAACGGGTGCGTAGAAATTGGTCTTTGGGTGTCGGGGGCGCCTTCCCACCGTAACCCTATAGAGGTACTCTTGATGAAAGCAAGAATTGGCCTTGTTGTAAAAAATTGCAATGATATGCACCTGTCAAACAGGTGCTAACAAAAATTGGTCTTTAGGTGTTAATTGTGCCCATGAAACCTATACCAAAAACATTCTTCCAGGTGAAATGACTGAACACCCTCAAAGCCTGGCAGCCTCAAAGTCCTGCAGAGATTCCACATCCCAAAAAGACTTAATCAGTGACATCAGGGGCTTCATAGCTGATAATCCAGGACTGATTCATTTTTATAAAAGTCAACCAGTCCACGGAGTCTGTGTACAGACGCATTCTATGATCAGTAACAAAACCTCCTGCAGCACTGAATTCCCATTCTGAAAGCATGCTGGATGCAGGGCAGCCCAACAACTCAATAACATACTGGGCAAGTTCTGGTCGGTTCTCATGACCCAGTAAGTCAGTGGATCGTCAGCTGGAAAGCTCTCCATCTCTGTTTTGGCCCAGAGGAAATCTCCATCATGTGATGCAGATGCAGATGGGATGTGGAAGCTGACAGGCCTGGGCGAGGACTAAAAAAATTCCTAAATGCCTCACTTAGGCGGATGCCTCCTCCAACGCTCCTCTCTTGACCAACAGAAGACTCAAAACTACATTTTCGACGACACTGTAACCTACTGGAGTCAAGAAAAATGTTCAATAAAATCCTCTTTAACGTGTCCTCAAGAGATTTTATCTTCTGCACTCTCTGTGGAGAAGGGATGAGTTCTGAGACCTTCCCCTTATAACGATGGTCATGGAGGGTTGCCAAACAGTAATCATCCTTTTCCTTTATGCCACGTATTCTTGCGGCATGAGGTTGCCCATGCGCCTCAAATTTGCCGAGCCTTGAGAAGCAGACTCCATGGGGTCACTCAGGATGACAGCATCTGGAACTTCCTCCTCCCAGCCACGTACTACTCCCAAGGGTCCTGGGGTTGGAAAGCCATCGCTTACAATTTGACACATGCCTTCCTCTTCATCGAAGTCTATGAAAGTACTAGAATTCTCCTCCTCATCCACCTCCCCTCTCTCCTCCTACGTGTTCTGTGACATAGGAATGATGATGTCTGGATAAAGGGGGCCTTGAGAGGAAAGGAAGTTTTCCTCTTCCTCCTGCTGCTCTGCCTCCAGTGCCCTGTCCATAATGCCATGCAGAGTCTGCTCCAGCATGAACACAATGGGGATTGTGTCACTGATGCATGCACTGCCACTGCTCACCATCCTTGTGGCCTCCTCAAACGGTGACAATACAGTGCATGCAGCCTTATTGATCAGCCGTTGGCGTGGGGAAAAAAAGCAGAGGCTGTTCGTTGTGCTGTACTGGCACAGGTACTCGTTGACGACCCTCTGCTGCATGTATAGCCGCTGCAGCATACCCAAAATTGAGTTCCACCTGGTGGGCATATCACAAATCAGGCGGTTTACGGGCAGGTGGAATTACCGCTGAATTTCAGCCAACCGAGCACTGGCTGTGTGTGACCTCCTAAAATGGCTACAGACTCTTCTGGCCAGCTTTAGTACATCTGGCAACCCTAGGTACGTACTTAGGAAATGCTGCACCACCAAATTGAGGACATGTGCCATGTGTGTCTAAGGGCAGACAGGAGGTTTGAGCCATTATCAGACACCTCCATTCCTGGCTCCAGCTGGCGTGGTGTGAACTACTTCTGGGCCTGTCCCTGCAGAGCTGCAGGAATCTCTGCTCCGGTGTGGTTACTGACACACCAGTTGAAACACTGCATGGCACCTTTTAGCCTGACTCTGGGAATAGCCCTTTGAACCCTTAGGGGATCCCTGATGTTCATAGGACAATTCTGCAGAGGAGGGCATGGAGGTGGGGGAGGAGGAGGAAGAGGAGGGGGTAGAGCTCACAAGTCTGGCATCATCACCACCAGCTGTATGGAGACATGGGGGCACAACAAGCTGCAGCACCAAGCCTTGTCCTGCATCCTTTCGAGTTGCAAGCAGCATTACCCAGTGTGCTGTGAACAAAATATATCATCCCTACCCATGCTTGCTGGACCACGTGTCAGCAGTAAGGTGGATTTTACGGCTGACTCCCTTGCCCAATGATGCCAGAATATTCCCTTCCATGTGATGGTAGAGAGATGGAACGGCCTTACGTAAAAAGTAGTAGTGACTGGGAACCTGCCATTGTTGTACAGCACATTGTGCAAATTCACGGAAGGGGGCTGAAAAGCAGAAGTTGGAGAGCCAACAGCTTTGACAAGCTTGCATTCAGATGCTGGGCATGTGGGTGGCAGGGACTGTATTTTTTTTTCCGCTGCAGCAGATGGGGCAGAGAAATTTGCTGGCTACAGTCTACAGCTGGTGGTGTTCTGCAGGCAGATGTGCTGCTAGGACCTGGGACACCCTGTGCTATACCATCATCCCTGTCAGTGGAGGCTGCTGAGAGGTAATGACTCGGTATCGCAGGGGCAGACTGAAGTGGGTAAGGAGGAGGAGGGACAGATTTGTGCCCCTTTTGTGTGGCTTTCAGGTGCTCTTGCCAACAGGCTGAGTGGTTGGACGTTAAATGCCTTGTAAAGCATGTGGTACCCAAATGATTGGTGTTTTTGCCACGTTTGATGTGCCTGAGACACAGTTTGCAGATAGCAACAGTGCGATCTGCTGCAGATGTGCTGAAAAAGGCTTAGACAGCTGAGCTTTGGGGAGTGGGCCGGGAGATAACAGCTGCAGAATGTGATGGAATAGGGTGGATGCTCTCTACCCTTTCTTGATGTCGGCCTCCTTGGGGTTGTAGCACCTCACCTTCAGTTTCCTCCTATGCTCTTTCTGGCACCCAAGTCGCATCAATGACCTCATCATCATCATCATCATTTCCATCTCCTCCATCTTCATCATTACCACTGGAGACAACTTGGCAATACGCTGCGGCTTGGGGAACATGAATGCCAATTTGTCTACCAGTGTTCCTCCCTCTCTCTAGACATGTATTCCTGTCATCCTCAACCTCAGAAACAACATCTGAATCCAGTAATGGCTGGGCATCATCAAGGAGCAAGTGGCTGACGCTGTGGTCAAATAACTCTGACTGACTCCTCAATGGCTGATGTTGGGGCTATGGCAGGAATAGATGTGGACAAGGAGGCAGATTTATGCACTCTGACAACTGCAAGGGACTGCACACTTGTCTCTGCTTGCATGACAGAGGATGAGGAGGATGAAGAAGGTTTAGTAAGCCTGTCCACCACCTCCTCTGAATGCTGTGGCTGGATAGCACTGGCAAACTCACTAAACAGAGGAAATGATGCCCTGCCTGAGGACTGACCACCACTTCCACCTTTGCCTGTGGACACATTTGTTGCTGGCTCCCTTAGAGTGCCAAGGGAACGTCTGCCTCTCCTTATTGTCCTCCTAGACATTATTGGGAGGGATGGGGCAGTGCTTATAGGCAAATGTAAAGAAGAAGTTGAAATCTGTACGTAGATGCACTTTAATCAATGTAAAGAGGTGTTTGGTGCACTTTACTTTAAGTACTCACACTACACAGACACAGTCCACGGATACACTATAATATACTGCAATACAATGCAGCAAACGTACAACGACGTACGGAACTATATGGCATTAAACTGGTAGTAACGCACACAGAATTATATGGCGTTAAATTGGCAGTAATGCACGCAAAACCATATGGCGTTAAACTGGCAGTAACGCACACAAAACGATATGGCATTAAACTGGTAGTAATGCACACAGAACTATATGGCGTTAAACTGGCAGTAACACACACAAAACGATAGGCATTAAATTGTCAGTAACGCACACAGAAGTAAATGGCGGTAAACTGTCAGTAACACACACAAAACGATAGGCATTAAACTGGTAGTAACGCACACAAAACAATATGGCGTTAAACTGGCAGTAATGCACACAGAAGTAAATGGCGTTAAACTAGCAGTAACGCACACAGAACTATATGGCATAAAACTGGCAGTAAAGCACACAAAACAATATAACAAACTGGCAGTAACGCACACAGAAGTAAATGACGTTAAATTGGCAGTGACGCACGCAAAACTATATGGTGTTAAACTGGCAGTAACGCACACAGAACTATATGGTGTTAAACTGGCAGTAATGCACACAAAACTATATGGCGTTAAACTGGCAGTAAGGCACGCAAAACTATATGGCGTTAAACAGACAGTAATGCACACAAAATGATATGGCGTTAAACTGGCAGTAATGCACACAGAAGTAATTGGCGTTAAACTGTCAGTAACACACACAAAACGATAGGCATTAAACTGGCAGTAACGCACACAAAACAATATGGCGTTAAACTGGCAGTAATGCACACAGAAGTAAATGGCGTTAAACTGGCAGTAACGCACACAGAACTATATGGCATAAAACTGGCAGTAAAGCACACAAAACAATATAACAAACTGGCAGTAACGCACACAGAAGTAAATGACGTTAAATTGGCAGTGACGCACACAAAACTATATGGTGTTAAACTGGCAGTAACGCACACAGAACTATATGGTGTTAAACTGGCAGTAATGCACACAAAACTATATGGCGTTAAACTGGCAGTAGGGCACTCAAAACTATATGGCGTTAAACAGACAGTAATGCACACAAAATGATATGGCGTTAAACTGGCAGTAATGCACACAGAAGTAATTGGCGTTAAACTGTCAGTAACACACACAAAACGATAGGCATTAAACTGGCAGTAATGCACACAAAACTATATAACAAACTGGCAGTAACGCACACAGAAGTAAATTATGTTAAATTGGCAGTAGCGCACACAAAACTATATGGCGTTAAACTGGCAGTAACGCACACCGAACTATATGGTGTTAAACTGGCAGTAAGGCACGCAAAACTATATGGCGTTAAACTGGCAGTAATGCACACAAAACTATATGGCGTTAAACTGGCAGTAAGGCACGCAAAACTACATGGCGTTAAACTGGCAGTAATGCACACAGAAGTAAATGGCGTTTAACTGGCAGTAATGCACAAAACTATATGGCGTTAAACTGGCAGTAATGCACACAAAACTATATGGCGTTAAACTGGCAGTAAGGCACGCAAAACTATATGGCGTTAAACTGGCAGTAACGCACACAGAAGTAAATGGCGTTAAACTGCCAGTAACCCACACAGAAGAAAATGGCGTTAAACTGGCAGTAACGTAATCAAATAGACAGTGTTCATCCTTCACTACACTGATGCTATCTGAACTGACTCTTCTTTAGCTATACACTAATGTAAAGATTACTGACACGGTCTCACTACACTACACTGAAACTATATGAGCTGTCCCTACTCTAAACTAATGTATGTATGAATGACACGGATACGGACTGACACTAAACTAATATTCTACACTGACAATTGAAGCAAAATAGCACAGTATAGCACACTAACTAATAGCACTGAACAGAGCCCTGTTCTATTTCTCTCCATGCCGAAATCACACTGAAAATGGCTGCCATTGAAAGAATACTTTTATACTGTGGGGCGGACATGAGCCATGATTGTATAAAGGCATGGATAAAGGCAATCATGACTCTGACAGTGCTCTGTGCCCTTATTGGCTGAAGCTTTCACTGCTTTAGCCAATCAGAGCTTGCAATGCATTGTTAAGTGTCGTAATGCATTGTGGTCAGTTCAGGTGCCAAACAAACGATCGAACGACTGAACAACGAAAGTTTGGCCCGAACTTATGCTCGGACCGAACCGTTCGCCATCACTAATTGCCGATATCCAGCAATACATTACAGGTACAAGAAATTTTAGATGAAAATTTTCTCTTTAGAAATGTAATTTTTCTGCGGTACTGTTATAAACATGGCAAAGATGCGCTAGTTTACAGGGAGACTAAGGGGACCCCCAGGCACGATATTTAAAGGAATATTTCATTTTTATTGTTTCACTTTAAGCATTATTAAAATTGCTGCTCCTGAAATACGGCCGTTTTAAAAACTTGTTTTTGCATTGATACATGTCTCCTAGGGCAGTACCCGGGTCCCCATACACTTTTTATGGCAATAACTTGCATATAAGCCTTTAAAATAATTTTTCACGTTCGTGTCCCATAGACTTTAACGGTGTTCGCGTGTTCACACAAATTTTTTGCCTGTTCGCATATTCTGGTGCGAACTGAGCCGGGGGATGTTTGGCTCATCCCTACTTGTTGCTATGCTGTTCCTTGTAATCTGCCTCTTCCCGGCAGCGGCACCATACGTCATATCCTGCCACGCTTTCGCTCCTGGGAGATTTTCATCATCATTCCCAGGAGTCAGTTGGCATCGCGTCAGGATTGCATTGCCCTGTGTATACTGTGCATGAGTAAGATCGGGAGGTGCATGCTGGGTAGCCAGCAGCACCTTATCCCAGAACAGCCTCCTAGTAGGCCTCACATGCCCACAGTGAAGATTGAAGTGCTCTGAAATGCAGAAAACAAATGTCAGTAACTTAAAAATCAGCTAACTCAATGGCGATTTTATTAATCACACACATTAAAGTATTTAATGCAGTGTAGCAGAACAGATTACCAAAAAAAAAATCTGGGTGGAACTCTGCTTTAATTTGCATTTAATTGTTTGGTTCACTTTCATATACACACTTTTTTTGGCTTTTTCTACTTGTGCACCTATTTTTGGCTAAGACGGTGCAAGCTCAAGAAAAGGGGTCAGATCCCAGGAACGGGAGTGAAATCACTGTTAAACTATTTATTCATTAGTGGCAAAGGGTGAAAAATCTGTCTTGGCGTGCTTACCATTTCTACAACATTGTAATCTATACTTACAATGGATTTACAGGTAGTTGTGATGTAACATCATGATAAATATATTTCTTGTTTCTAACATGTTCAGTAATTATTGCCAACAAACTGAACAAACTGTATTGGAAACACAGTGTAATTTCTGCAGACAATCCGCTTTACCTTATTTATTACACCAAAGAAGGAAAATGCAGTCTGTGGGTGTCACTATTTATATTGTGGTGTAGAATGTGGCTGGGAGAGCAGCTTTAATCCCTGCTCCTGTACTGTATTATGTTCTGGCCAGTTTGAAAAGGAAAGCTGAGCTATATGTCTGATTCCTCTCAGTTTAAAAAATGTTGTTTATCAGATAAGTGTTGCAATGTGTTACATTTTTGGCATGGGAACTAGTGGAATGATAAAGTCTCTAGAGAGAAATACTAAAAGAGCACAAGGAAGAGAGTAAAAACACAACTAGATGATATTAAATAGCACAGCGTAAATTTTGGATTAGGTTTTATTAGTAGGAAGCACTAATATAAAACACTTTTATATAAGAAGAAACATATTTTATCATCCTATCTGAGTCTTGAGATGTTGAGACAACAAGGATGTGTACTTGTTATTAGGGATGAACCGAACACCCCCCGGTTCGATTTGCACCAGAACCTGTGAATGGACCGAAAATTCGTGTGAACTTTAGAACCCTACTGAAGTCTATGGGACTCGAACGTTCGAAATCAAAAGTGCTAATTTTAAAGGCTAATTTGCATTGTATTGTCCTAAAAAGGGTTTGGGGACCCGGGTCCTGCCCCAGGGGACATGTATCAATGCAAAAAAGAGTTTTAAAAACTGCCGTTTTTTCAGGAGCAGTGATTTTAATGATGCTTAAAGTGAAAAAAAAGGTGAAATATTCCTTTAAATATCATACCTGGGGGGTGTCTATAGTATGCCCGTAAAGTGGCGCGTGTTTCCCGTGCTTAGAACAGTCCCTGCACAAAATGACATTTTTAAAGGAATAAAAGTAATTTAAAACTGCTTGTGGCTTTAATGTAATGTCGGGTCCCAGCAATATGGATAAAAATCAGTGAGACAAACGGCATGGGTACCCCCCCCAGTCCATTACCAGGCCCTTTGGGTCTTCTATGGATATTAAGAGGAACCCTGCACCCAAATTTAAAAAAGGAAAGGTGTGGGGCCCCCAGGCCCTATATACTCTGAACAGCAGTATACAGGCGGTGCAAACAAGACAGGGACTGTAGATTTGTTGTTAAGTAGAATCTGTTTGTAATTTTGAACTGGTACATTTTTAAAGTGTAGCTCCAGCCAAAAATCTATTTTAAGCTTTTTGGAAAACATAGGGAAGGGTTATCACCCCTGTGACATTTGTTTTGCTGTCTGTGCATCTCTTCAGAAGATTTCACCTCACTTTCTGTCCCAATGACAAATGTTTTTTGAAAATTTGGGGTTTTTAGTGAAACAAGGATTGTTGATAAAGCATCAGTGGAGAGGAGACACGTTTTTCCCATATTAACTCTTACAGGAGAGAATTTCCCTTCCTAGGGGTAGATTCCATCTCACTTCCTGTTGTCTCATTCCGTTTGCAAGTAGGAGTCGTTTGTAAGTTTGATGTTTGAAAGTAGGGGCCTGCCCTATATACTCTGCAGAAATTGGGGCCTTAGGTGTTGGTGTTGCCACAACACTGTAAGCCCTCACAGTTACTCTTGGTGGGCGCAGGAACAGGCCCTGCTGTGAAATATTAGATCAAGAATTTTAATTACATGCCCCTGTTGACCAGGGTCAGAAAAATTGGGCCTTTGTTGGTGGTGCTGGTGCCACAACACTGTAAGTCCTCACAGTTACTCTTGGTAGGCGCAGAAACGGGCCCTGCTGTGAAATATTAGATCAAGAATTGTAATTACATGCACCTATTGAACAGGGGCAGAAAAATTGGGCCTTAGGCACTGGTGCCACAACACTGCAACCCCTCACAGATACTCTAGTTGGAGCGCAGGAATGAGCCCCCCTGCAAAATATTGCATCAAAAATTGTAATTACACGCCCCTGTTAAACAGGGGCTGAAAAATTGGGCCTTAGGCACTGGTGCTGGTGCCACAACACTGCAACCCCTCACAAATACTCTAGTTGAGCACAGCAATGAACCCTCCTTGCAAAATATTGCATCAAAAATTGTAATTGCACGCCCCTGTTAAACAGGGGCTGAAAAATTGGGCCTTAGCCACTGGTGGCGGCGCCCAGAACCAAAAATATTCTTACAAGCTATCAGCATGATCATTGAGGAGGAAGAGGATAGTCACTCAGCATAACAGGATAGTCACTCAGCATCAGCATAGGCAGTCTTGAAGGGATCTGACATTTCAAAAAAAATTATTCAGTTACATCAGCATCAGGTGCTTGGTAGCTGGTGGCGATCCAAGACTGATTTATTTTTATGAAGGTCAGTCGATCGACCGAGTCGGTGGACAGGTGCCCCCTGTGATCGGTTACAAAGCCTCCAGCAGCACTGAATGTGCGTTCCGAAAGAACGCTGGATGCAGGACAGGCCAGTAGCTCAATTGCATACTGTGCAAGCTCTGGCCAGTGATCCATCCTCAAGTTCCAGTAACCAGGAGAATTTTCGGTGGGAAAGGTGTCCAAGTCAGATCTTGCCCCTAGGTATTCCTGCACCATGTAAAACAGATGCTGGCGATGGTTTCTGGAACCGATTATACCTTGGGGCTGCGGACTTAAAAATTGTCTGAACGATCGGTCAGACAGCCACCTTCTCCACCGCTCCTTCTTTGATTGACCGAAGCCTCAGCAACACGTTGTCCAGGAACAGGAGTTGGTAACCTTCCAGCCTCTGGGAACGCGTTGCACAGACTTTTCTGCAAGGCCTCCCGAAGATGTTTCATCCTCTGCTCCTTCTGCGACAGCAAGATAAGGTCTGCAACCTTACCCTTGTAACGTGGATCAAGGAGGGTTGCCAGCCAGTAATGATCCCTCTCCTTGATACCACGAATATGAGGATCCTTCCGCAGGCTTTGCAGGATCAGGGAGGCCATGCAGCGTAGGTTTGCTGAGGCATTCGGTCCGGAGTCCTCTGGGTCACTAAGGACGACATGATCCGCAGCCACCTCCTCCCAGCCATGTATAAGTCCATGGGTTTCTTGGGACTGTAAATGATCCCTTGAAGACTGTTGCTAATGCTGAGTGCCAGGCTCCACTTCCATGCTGACACAATCCTCCTCCTTGTCCTCTTCCTGTGTGATAGGCGGGTACGCAGGAACATTGTCTGGATAAAGGGGGCCTTGAGAGGTAAGTCCTCCTCTTCCTGCCTCTGTTCTGCCTCAATTGCCCTTTCCATTATTCCATGCAGCGTGTGCTCCAACAGGTGGACAAGGGGGACAGTGTCACTGATGCATGCACTGTCACTGCTCACCATCCTCCTGGCCTCCTCAAATAGTGACAGGACAGTGCATGCATCCCTGATCATGGCCCACTGGCGTGGGGGAAAAAAAACAAGCTCCCCTGACCCTGTCCTGGTGCCATAGTCGCACAGGTACTCATTGATGCGTGTGCAGCCACTGCAGCATGGCCAACGTTGAGTTCCACCTGGTGGGCATGTCACAGATTAGGCGGTTCTTGGGCAGGTTAAATTACTTTTGGAGGTCAGCCAGCCGAGTGCTGGCATTATATGACCAGCGGAAATGCACACAGACTTTCCTGGCTTGCCTCAGGACATCCGGTAAGCCCGGGTACCTGCCCAAGAACCGCTGCACCACCAAGTTAAGGACGTGAGCCAAACAGAGCGCATGGGTCAGTTGTCCCTGTCGGAGGGCGGAGAGGAGGTTGGTGCCATTGTCGCAAACCACCATTCCTGGCTGAAGCTGGCGTGGCGTCAACCAACTCTGAGCCTGCCCCTGCAGAGCTGACAGAATCTCTGCCCCAGTGTGGCTCCTGTCCCCCAAGCACACCAGCTCAAGCACCGCATGGCATCTTTTGGCCTGCGTACTTGCGTAGCCCCTTGAACGCCTACAGAGCACCACTGGTTCAGAGGACAACGCACAGGAAGAGGCCATGGAGGAAGAAGAAGAGGAGGGGGTGGAGGAGAGAGGTGTGTCAGAATCACCAGTAATAGCATTTTGGAGGCGTGGTGGTGGAACAATCTTCAACACTACTGCACCTTGTCCTGCATCCTTCCCAGCTGCCAGAAGAGTCACCCAATGCACCGTGAAAGATAGGTAACATCCCTGTCCATGCCTGCTGGACCATGAGTCAGCGGTAATATGCACCTTCCCGCTGACCGCCCTGTCCAGCGAGGCCAAGACATTGCCTTCCACATGCCGGTAGAGAGCCGGAATCGCCTTCCGTGAGAAAAAGTGGCGTTTGGGAACCTGCCACTGAGAAACCGCACATTTCACAAACTCATGGAAGGGGGCAGAGTCTACCAACTGAAAAGACAGTAGTTGAAGTGCTAGCAATTTAGCCAAGCTAGCATTCAACCGCTGGGCATGTGGATGGCTGGGAGTGAACTTCTTTCGGCAGTGCAGCAGCTGGGGCAGGGAAATTTGCCTGATACAATCTGACGTCGGTGTACAGAAAGCAGATTGCCCACAAGTACTTGGCTGTCACACACCTTATTCTACACCTTCATTCCTCTCAGTGCAGGTCTCAGAGAGGACTGAAGGTATAGTGGGGTTGGAGATCCCAGCTGATGAGGAGCAAGGAGATGTCTTCTTTGTTCTTTGGTGTGGGTCTTTTAGGTACGCTTGCCAACGAACTGCATGGCAGGTCAACATATGTCTGGTCAATCATGTGTTGCCCAAGCGGGTGATGTTTTGGCTACGCGAGATACGCTTGAGACATATGTTGCAAATAGCAGCAGTGGGATCTGATGCACTCATCTCAAAAAAGGCCCACACCAAAGAACTTTTGGAATAACGCGCAGAGACAGCAGAGCCCTGCACATGCAGAGCTCTACGGTGTAATGCAGTCGGTGTGCTGCCCTTAAGCTGGCCCCTGGAGGGCATCCTGCCTCGTTGGTGATGTTCCTCCTCCTCCTCCTCCTCTCTGCTATCAGGCACCCACATTGAGTCAGTGACCTCATTATCCCCTCCCTCCTCATCACTGAAGCAAAGCTGGCAGTATGCTGCAGCTGGGGGAACATGACTGCCAGATTGCTGTCCTTCTTGGACACCCCCTCTGTCTGGGCTCACGTTACTGCCTTCCTCTAGCTGAGTACCATCATCGGAGCTTTCAAAACGCTGGGTATCCTCCTGGAGCATGTACCCAACACTGTGGTCAAACAGTTCGGGGGACTCCTCAGAAGGACATGGTGGGGCTAGGGAAGAAGTGACTGATGCCATTTAGCCAAGGGAAGAGGCCGCGTTCGCAGCTGCTTTGCCAGACAAAGTACCCTGAGCCTGTGTGAGAGAGGATGAGGAGAATGAGGACGGCTTGGTCATTCACTCTACCAAGTCTTCTGCAGGTTGCGGGTCAACACGGCCAGCTGCCGAAAAAAAGGACAAGCGTGTCCCACAGCCACGTGCTGATGAGGATGCACCATGTCCATGACCAGCACTGTTGCCTCTAGACACAGAGACTGCTTGCCCTTTTTTTTTTTTGCTTGTGACTGTCTGCCTCTCCTTGTTGGCCTTCCAGACAAGCTAATGGCCTGCACTGCAGTGAGATGTAGCTGCACAAAACTGGGATGTATATATATACTGATTATACAGCAGCTAGCAGAATGTCTGCCTGTGGTATTAATAGGATCAGAAGAAGCACACCAGCACTCTTCAGGTAGCTATAGGTGCAACTGTGCAGGGTACACGGTACACTAACTGTAGATACTTCAAGAGCCTGCCTGTGCTATTAATAGGATCAGAAGCAGCTTACAAGCACTTGTCTTCAGGTAGCTATACTGTAGGTGCAACTGTGCAGGGTACACAGTACACTAACTGTAAATACTTCAAGAGCCTGCCTGTGCTATTAATAGGATCAGAAGAAGCACACAAGCACTTGTCTTCAGGTAGCTATAGGTGCAACTGTGCAGGGTACACAGTACACTAACTGTAAATACTTCAAGAGCCTGCCTGTGCTAATAATAGTATCAGAAGAAGTACACAAGCACTTGTCTTCAGGTAGCTATAGGTGCAACTGTGCAGGGTACACAGTACACTAACTGTACTACTGTAAAAACACCTGCCTGCCTGTCAGTATATTAGGAAGAGACTAACAGAAACGGATCTAGCTAAACTGAATACAGAGTATACATATATATATATATATATATATATATATATATATATATATATATACACACAGTATCTCTATTATAACTTTTCATACGATAACACTGAAGAAATTACACTTTGCTACAATGAAAACTAGTGAGTGTACAGCTTGTATAACAGTGTAAATTTGCTGTCCCCTCAAAATAACTCAACAAACGGCCATTAATGTCTAAACTGCTGGCAACAAAAGTAAGTACACCCCTAAGTGAAAAATGTCCAAATTGGGCCCAATTAGCCATTTTCCCTCCCCGGTGTCATGAGATTTGTTAGTGTTACAAGGTCTCAGGTGTAAATGGGGAACAGGTGTGTTAAATTTGGTGTTATCACGCTCACTCTCTCATACTGGTCACTGGAAGTTCAACATGGCACCCCATGGCAAAGAACTCTCTGAGGATCTGAAAAAAAGAATTGTTGCTCTACATAAAGATGGCCTAGGCTATAATGCCGCGTACACACGGTCGGACTTTTCATCTACAAAAGTCCAACGGACGCTGACGGACTAAAGCTGGCTGGTAATCCGATCGTGTGTGGGCTTCTCCGGACTTTCAACGTACTTTTTTAGACTCAAATCCGACGTACTTTAGATTTGAAACATGCTTCAAATCTTTACGTCGTAACTACGACGGACCCCGAAGTCCGCTCGTCTGTATGCTAGTCCTACGGACAAAAACCCACGCTAGGGCAGCTATTGGCTACTGGCTATCAACTTCCTTATTTTAGTCCGGTGTACGTCATCACGTACGAATCCGTCGGACTTTTGTGTGGTCGTGTGTAGGCAAGTCTGTTCGTTAGAAAGTCTGCCGCAAGTCCGCCGCAAGTCCGCCGAAAGTCCCGCCGAAAGTCTGTCGGACAGGCTGTCGGACTTTTGTAGATGAAAAGTCCGACCGTGTGTACGCGGCATAAGAAGATTGCCAAGATCCTGAAACTGAGCTGCAGCATGGTGGTCAAGACCATACAGCAGTTTAACAGGACAGGTTCCTCTCAGAAAAGGCCTCGCCATGGTCCACCAAAGGGGTTGAGTGCACGTGCTCAGCGTCATGTCCAGAGGATGTTTTTGGGAAATAGACGTATGAGTGCTGCCAGCATTGCTGCAGAGGTTGAAGGGGTGGGGGGTCAGCCTGTCAGTGCTCAGACCATACGCCGCACACTGCATCAAATTGGTCTGCATGGCTGTCATCCCAGAAGGAAGCCTCTTCTAAGGATGATGCAGAAGAAAGGCCGCAAACAGTTTGCTAAAGACAAGCAGACTAAGGACATGGATTACTGGAAGCATGTCCTGTGGTCTGATGAGACCAAGATAAACTTATTTGGTTCAGATGGTGTCAAGTGTGTTTGGCAGCAACCAGGTGAGGAGTACAAAGACAAGTGTGTCTTTCCCACAGTCAAGCATGGTGGTGGAAGTGTCATGATCTGGGGCTGCATGAGTGCTGCCGGCACTGGGGAGCTACAGTTCATTGAGGGAGCCATGAATGCCAACATGTACTGTGACATACTGAAGCAGAGCATGATCCCCTCCCTTCAGAGACTGGGCAACAGGGCAGTATTCCAACATGATAACGACCCCAAACACACCTCTAAGAGGACCACTGCCTTGCTAAAGAAGCTGAGGGTAAATGTGATGGACTGGCCAAGCATGTCTCCAGACGTAAACCCTATTGAGCATCTGTAGGGCATCCTCAAACGGAGGGTGGAGGAGCGCAAGGTCTCTAACATCCACCAGCTTCGTGATGTCCTCATGGAGAAGTGGAAAAGGACTCCAGGGGTAACCTGTGATGCTCTGGTGAACTCCATGACCAAGAGGGTTAAGGTAGTGCTGGAAAATAATGGTGGCCACACAAAATATTGACACTTTGGGCCCAATTTGGACATTTTAACATAGGGGTGTACTTACTTTTGCTGCCAGCGGTTTAGACAATAATGGCTGTGTGTTGAGTTATTTTGAGGGGACAGCAAATTTACACTGTTATACAAGCTGTACACTCACTACTTTACATTGTAGCAAAGTGTCATTTCTTCAGTGTTGGCACATGAAAAGATATAAAATATTTACAAACATGTGAGGGGTGTACTCACTTTTGTGAGATACTGTATATATACAACACCTGGGATGCATATATATTTACACAATACACTGTAAGTACAGCTAACTGACTTGACCTGCCTACTCTAACTTAAATCAAATGACACTGTCTCTCTGTCTATCTATCTCTCTCCGCCACCGCAACACACTACACAAGGCCGCCACGCAGGCGGCCTTATATAGTGTGGGGCGTGTACTAAACCCCCTGAGCCATAATTGGACATAGCCACCCTGGCTTTGGCCAATTACGGCTCTCTGTACACACAGCGCTGTGATTGGCCAAACATGCGGGTCATAGTGCATGCTTGGCCAATCATCAGCCAGCAATGCACTGCGATGCCGCAATGAATTATGGGCCATTACGCACCACTCGAATTTGGCGCGAATGGCCCATATCGTTCGCAAATCAACGAACGGTCGAACAGGCGATGTTCGAGTCCAACATGGGTTCGACTCAAACTCAAAGCTCATCCCTACTTGTTATCATTTAAAAAAAACAAATAAAAACCTATAAAAAGGTCTATGAACACTATTCCACCATTTTAAACGAATCCAATATTTTAAAAAATATCTCTTTTTGCTCCTCCCAATACCTGTAGGCCATTTGTGCATGCAGTGAAGCCTGCTCTAAGACCCCTTTCACACTGGGGCCACAGCCGTGCTAGCGCTAAAGCGCCACTCGTTTTAGCGCCATTTAAGCAGCGCTTTTCGGTCACTAGAAGACCAATTCATTGCAATGGTCAGGGGCATTTTGGGAGAGCTGTATACAGCACTGTATACCCCAAAACTGCCACGAAGATGCTGCTTGCAGGACTTTTCTGAATGTCCCACAAGCGCACCGCCCAGGTGTGAAAGAATCCATTGTAATGAATGGGAGGCAGTTTTCAGGTGCTTTACAGGCGCTATTTCTAGCGCTAAAATAATTGAAATCTGCCTCAGTGTGAAAGGGGTCTAAATGCTTTTTTTCACAGCTTCATCCTGTCCTTTTCTCTGGGACTGGGCAGTTGTTTGGATGAGTGCCCCCTAATGGTAAAGGAGTGAGTGCCATCCTTCTGAGCCCTGCACATATGCAGCGCTATCTCTTGTTGCCACAGATAATCTCAGCAGTTGCAACGTTTTTTTTGCAGCCACTAAGCTCATCTGCATCTCAGCAGCAGGCATATACTGGCCATCGGGACTACCTGAAGTTTCCCGGTGGGCCAATGGCTTAGGGGCCGGTCAGGCACAGTCCTGAAGATGCTCCTCACTGACAGGAATGATTGCAATTTCATTTCTGTCACCAAGGAGTAGCTGCCGACACTTGCTGGAGTGAGGATTAGGCTTTCTGCTCCCTCCAGCCTGCAAGGGGAGATAGACAGCCAGCAGACTTTCCTTCCTCTCTCCCCTTATCACTTGTCACTTATCACATGACTGGAGAGAGGAAGAGAAGCTGGCTTCATTCTGGAGAGCTGTGAGTACATGTGGGAGGGGGAGGAGAGGGGTGACACTCTGATGTAAGGGAGTGCTGATGGGGACACTCTGATGTGAAGGGATGCTGATGGGGACCACTCTGATGTGAAGGGGGTGCTGATGGGAACCACTCTGATGTAAGGGGGTGCTGATGGGACCACTCTGATGTAAGGGGGTGCTGATGGGGACCACTCTGGATAAAGTTCAGGGCCAATTTTTTGTCCCAGTCCAGCCCTGCTCAGTGGAGAGCACAATCTGATGTAAGGGGGTGCTGATGGGGACCACTCTGATGTGAAGGGGACCACTCTGATGTAAGGGGGTGCTGATGGGGACCACTCTGATGTAAGGGGGTGCTGATTGGGACCACTCTGATGTAAGGGGGTGCTGATAGGAACCACTGTGATGTAAGGGGGTGCTGATGGGGACCACTCTGATGTAAGAGGGTGCTGATGGGGACCACTCTGATGTAAGGGGGTGCTGATTGGGACCACTCTGATGTAAGAGGGTGCTGATTGGGACCCGTCTGATGTAAGGGGGTGCTGATGGGGACCACTCTGATGTAAGAGGGTGCTGATGGGGACCACTCTGTTGTGAATGGGGGGCTGATGGGGACCACTCTGATGTAAGGGGGTGCTGATGGGGACCACTCTGATGTAAGGGGGTGCTGATGGGGACCACTCTGATGTGAAAGGGGTGCTGATGGGGACCACTCTGATGTAAGAGGGTGCTGATGGGGACCACTCTGATGTAAGGGGGTGCTGATGGGACCACTCTGATGTAAGGGGGTGCTGATGGGGACCACACTGATGTAAGGGGGTGCTGAAGGGGACCACTCTGATGTAAGGGGGTGCTGATGGGGACCACTGTGATGTGAAGGGGGTGCTGATGGGGACCACTGTGATGTGAAGGGATGCTGATGGGGACCACTCTGATGTGAAGGGGGTGTTGATAGGGACCACTCTGATGTAAGGAGGTGCTGATGGGGACCACACTGATGTAAGGGGGTGCTGAAGGGGACCACTCTGATGTGAAGGGGGTGCTGATGAGGACCACTCTGATGTAGGGGGGTGCTGATGGGGACACTCAAAACTAAAGTGGGTCGGTCTGGATGAAGTCCAGGGCCAAATTTGTCCCAGTCCAGCCCTGCTTAGCGGAGCACAAGGATGGAAGAAGGATGGGAATGCTCATCCTAACAGCTGGTTTGTCTTATGCCGGGTATACACGGTCAGATTTTTCGACGGGAAATGTTCGATAGGAGCTTGTTGTTGGAAATTCCGACTGTGTGTAGGCTCCATCGGATTTTTTTCCGACTAACAAAATTTGGGATCTGGATCTTAAATTTTCTGACAACAAAATGTCATAAATTCCGATCGTGTGTACATAATTCTGACACACAAAGTTCCACACATGCTCGGGATCAAGTAGAAGAGCTGAACTGGCTATTGAACTTCATTTTTCTCGGCTCGTCATACGTGTTGTACATCACCGCGGTCTTGACGTTCGGAAATTCCAACCAACTTTGTGTGACCGTGTGTATGCAATACAAGTTTGAGCCAACATCCGTCGGAAAAAAAACATGGATTTTGTTGTCAGAATGTGCGATCATGTGTACAGGGCATTAGAGAGAGGACGGGACAGAGCTGTGAAAACTATCAGAAGCGTTTGGGGCAATCTTCACACCATGCTCAAAAGTCTTACAGGTAAGGGAGGAGCATAAATATATCTTTTTAAAATGTGATTAATTTAAAATGATGGAATAGTGTTCATGGACTGCATAGAGTATTTATGTTTTTCAAAAGTGAACTAACCCTTTTAAAAAACAACAGTCAGTTCTCAAGCATGAGATAATTCTGGCTCCAAGATTAACGTAAAACTGTCATAAAAGAAACACAGATGCGGCCATTGCTGACCTCCTTTCTAAAAATTCTAGTTGCCTGGCTGTTATACTGAGCCACTGGCTTCAATAATTCCCAAGTCACTAACTGGAAACAAATATACAGGTCAGGAACGTATAACAGAAGTCTAAGTATGATCTTTATTGCATGGTTACATTGGTCCAGTCAGAATGCATATCTTATACCTGATGGACCACTGTGGAAGGTGATAGTCACTGTAGTAGTCACTGCTACTACAATGATTACTGCAATCTTCTAGATACTGTGCTGAGCAGCTTTCTTGATGCATAGGGGTTGATTTATTAAAGGCAAATAGACTGTGCACTTTGCAGTTGCTCCAGAGATTAGTAAATGAGCAGAAGCTCTAATGACTTCCATCATCCAATCATATGCAAGCAAAAATGCTGTTTTATTTTTTAAATTTTTCCTTACATGTGATTGGGTATTTTTTGCAAAGTGAAGCTATACCTCCTTTACTAAGCCCTGGAAAAACTGCACTTGTAGAGTGTACAGTCTTTTTGCCTTTTATAAATGAACCCCATAGTGTCCACAGGTGGTCACTCTCTCGGCATTGCCATGATTCACAAAGCAACATTTGTATTAATAAATATAAGCATTCTCTGACTGGACTAAGTGGAGAGGAGAGGGTGGTGACATCATGATCTCCACCTTGCCCAATCAGAGGATGCCTTAAATTAATTTGTTCTGTGAATGGAGGCCATGCTGAGTGAGCAACCTCCGTTGTCACTATGCAGAAAAGAAAGCTGCTCAGCACAGAACCCAAAGGTTTGCAGCAATTATTGTAGTACCAGTGACTACTGCAGTGGTTGTCAGATTTCCAAGTGGCCCCTTAAGCATGCATACTTACATCTATATTGTCCAAGCAATATAGATCATATTTAAAGTTCAGCTTTAACGGCAAACTTGATACAGACAAGTTATTCAAAGCATTAAAATGTTTGTTATTGTTACCCCTACATTTCAACTGATAGCCTACTGTACCATGTACTTGTATAAAAAAGTATTCTATTCTCTTTGTATTGCTTCCTTTTGTGTGAAATTCCTGGTGTTCCTGCAGAGTCCCTCTGCTTTCCTATTAAAAACTGACCACACTAAGCAGGAGAACACATGGTGGTCAGTTCTCTAGCTGTGCTCTCCTCTCCTCCAATGATCAGACTTGTCCTGACACACCCCCACTGCAAAGCCATTCAATGGGAAGCTCAGTGTGCTGCTGCTGCTCCTCCCCCAGCACTTATGCAGCTGAGAACAGAGGGAATATGAACATTTCTAAAAAAAAGGTGTAAAAAGGTATTTTTTATATCTATACAGAAATGTTTTAAATTTCATTTCTATTTTAAACTGAGTGGGTTGATTTGCAAGGTGATTATTTACAATCACTTTAGAGAAAGCGTCAGCCGTCCCAGTTAACCAGCACAAAGGCCATTTTTAACTAGCTGGGTATCCATGATTGTTAGTTAGGCAAACCATATATTATACAATTTTCTTTCCTTCAACCAGAGATTGAAGGAAAGAAAATTGCTCCATTCCCCTATCAACACTGACCCTCCCCTCCCACTGTGCTATTATATTCTGACAATGGGAGGTTTCCTAGCTGTCAGAAATCAAGGATCACTGCCGGTGGCTATAGCTGATTGCATACATAAAAAAAACCTGACAGGTTGGTTTGTATTAAAGTCACCCTGCCCATAAACTGGCCAAATTTCAATCCGTCTATGGCCAGCCTTAGGCTTGAATGAAAAGAAAAGCCTTTTAGAAGTCAGACTGTGTAATAAGTGTGCACTTAGATCATTATTCTTTAAAGGCAAGTGTCCAGATTCTATTAGATTTGCTAAAGTCTCTCTTATCACCTTGAATTATCATTTGTCTGTATGCCTGATTATCAGGCACTCCTGGCTGAAATGGTTTTCTTAAACAGACACAAATCTTGCTGATGAATTCTGGGAGTTTGGCAGTAAATACGCGAACATATGCCGTACTTTCTCCTTTGTAAATTATTTGATTAATTATATCCTACTTTTAGGCAAACATCCGCAAACAGCTCAAATGGTTATCTTGCATTACTAAAAATACAATTATACAGAGAGATAAACTTAGGCCGCTCAAGATACCACATGCACTGTGTGGATCAGAAGCCTATTCATTTGGTGTATGAAGTTTCTTCCTGCTTTTTGTAGTAACAGAGCTGTGCAGAACAGCACTGGGCAACAAGAAAAATATGGAAAAATTGTCAAAAACTGCGCTAAGACAAATAAATTAAATTTGAGAGGAATTATATCCAAAACTGTTACCCCTCAGAAGCTGCATATCTCATGTAAACATTAGTACAAGAAAGAAAATCTGGAAAATTAGAATCGCGCTAACCATAAATTATTAACCAAAAATCAAAACTAATCTCATAAGTGCATCTAATAATAGTGAAAAATCATAAAGGTTCATTGAAATCAAAACAACTACCCAGACACTAAATGTGCATAAACACATTAATAATAAAACCAAACATTGATAAGTCCGTAATTAAGAAATTGAAAAAATATATCAATATAAAAATATATAAATTATGTGTCCATGATATATTCAGATAGTGACTGTGAAAAAAGCAATCTGGTGAACGAATAGATAAAAAATAAAAATTAAAAATAAAAATAAAAAACAAAAAACCATCCGTGCAAAAATGAAAAGTCCATATAATGCAAGCAAGCCTTCCTCAAAAGCGTTGGATGAGAAACTATGTTGAATCCACCACCAAATCAGCAGAAATTAACTCTTACCAGAGTTCCATGATCCCCCATAACAGAGGATCAGGGAATGCGTATAAGGAAACACTGTATGGCTCCAAGGACATCAAACACAATCACAGGTGCTGGACGGTCCCCTCCCAACCGATCAGATCATCATGAAGATCCCACGGTGCATAAAAAATATATAGAAACTCCATAGTGTAAACCTGATATTTATTCAATACATTTAAAAAGAAGAAAATACACTCACAGTGTTGCAGATAAAAACGAGCCTGAAGTCTGCTGTGCCGGCCGGAGCACAAGCAGACAACTCGTCCTCTGGGTATACGAATGGAGTATGAGGTGACGTCAGTGCGTCGCTCCGCCCTACGAGGTTCGTAATAACTTACATCGTCCAGGGGCAGCATCAGTGCCCACCAGTGCTACCTATCAGTGCCGCCTTATCAGTGCCCATCAGTGCAGCCTATCAGTGCCCATCAGCGCACATTAATGAAGGAGAAGAATTACCAGTTTGTAAAGTTTTATAACAAACTATAAAAAAATGTTTAGTTTGTTTGTTTTTTTTCGTTTTTTTAGCAAAAAAATTATAAACCCAGCAGTGATTAAAATACCACCAAAAGAAATCTCTATTTGTGGGGGAAAAAAATGATAAAAATTTAATTTGGGTGCAGTGTTGCATGACCGCGCAATTCTTATTGAAAGTGCAAGAGCGCTGAAAGCTGAAAATTGGCCTGGGAAGGAAATGGGCGAAAGTGCCCGGTATTGAAATGGTTAAAAGAACAATTGCGTGGTCATGCTACACTGTACCCATATGAAATTTTTATCATTTTTTTCCCACAAATAGAGCTTTCTTTTGGTGGTATTTTAATCACTGCTGAGTTTTTAATTTTTTTGTTAAAAAAACGAAAAAAAAACAAACTAAAAAAACATTTTATAGTTTGTTATAAAACTTTGCAAACTGGTAATTCTTCTCCTTCATTGATGTGCACTGATGGGCACTGATAGGCTGCACTGATGGGCACTGATGGGCACTGATAAGGCGGCACTGATGGACACTGATAGGCTGTACTGATGGGCACTGATAAGGCGGCACTGATGGACACTGATAGGTAGCACTGGTGGGCACTGATGCTGTCTGACTGCTGTCAGCGCGAGCAGAAAAAAAGCCGATTACCGATCTTTTGTTTACTTCACATGATCAGCTGTCATTGGCTGACAGCTGATCATGTGTAAGGGGCCGGGATCAGGGTGGGAGTAATGGTAGCCCAATTAGGGTTCTTGGTGGGAGTCTTGAGCCTGGAGACCCCAATTAATTCATGCTGCCAATTCTGGGATTACTGCCTTTATGGATTAATGCCAATGCATGGACTCTAAAGAATTGTCTTGTGGATTATTGCCTAAATGGACTTTTGCCTTTAACTACTTGTCAACCGCCCACCGCAGATACACTGCGACAAGGCGGCTCGGCTGCTCGAACCGACTTATGCGATCCTGTAGGCATGCGCCCAATGCACGGGGGAAATGGGGGGGAGAGGCTGGCGGACTCGATGTGCGCTGGCCACCTGTGATCGCTCCTCACAGAGGCAGAACTGGGATCTGCCAATGTAAACAAGGCGGATCCCTGTACTGACAGGGGATGAGAGAGAGCTGCTGTTCCTAGTGATCACGAACAGCGATCTCTCTCTATTCCCTGTTAGTCTCCTCCCCCACAGTAAAAAAACACCTTCCTAGGGAACACTTAACCCCTTGATCGCCCCTAGTGTTAACCCCTTCCCTACCAGTGTGTTTATACAGTGATCAGTGCATTTTTATAGCACTGATCAATGTATTGTGAAGTGTCAAAAAAAGTGTCAAAAAGTTTCACTTAGGGTCAGATATGTCCTCCTCAATGTCGCAATCCTGCTAAAATCGCAGATCACCACTATTACCAGTAAAAACAATAAAAAATTTAAAGTCCCTAAACTGAACCCCTATTTTGTAGATGCAATAACTGTTTCGTAAACAATCAATATACGCTTATTGGGATTTTATGTAGCAGAATACATATTGACCTAAACTGATGAATAATTTATTTATTTATTTTAATTTGGGATATGTATTATAGCCACAGGTAAAACTTTTTTTTTTTTTTCAAAATTGTTGGTCTTTTTTTGTTTATAGTGCAAAAAATAAAAACCGCAGAGGTTTTTTTTTTTATTAAATACCACCAAAAGAAAGCTCTTTTTTGTGGGAAAAAAGGCATTCATTTTGTTTGGGTACAGCGTCGCACAACCGCGCAATTGTCAGTTAAAACGCTACAGTGCCGTATTACAAAAAATGGCCTGGTCTTTAGACGGTAAATCCTCCCGGGGCTGAAGGGGTAGGGATTGCTTTTATGGACTTGGCTATCACTAGCTAGGACTACAGATACCAGGATGCCTAGACTGGTTAATTTGGTTGTCCACGGGCTGGTCAGTAAGGAAGCTTGGAGTTTTTCTTGGATTTATCCTTGGCTTTTTTTCTATTATCTCTCAACCTCTGTAGCACATAGGAGACATCTGTGTGGTGTCTCTCTAGAGCAGGGGTCTCAAACTGGTGGCCCTTCAGCTGTTGCAAAACTACAAGTCCCATAAGGCATTGCAAGGCTGACAATTACAAGCATAACTCTCACAGGCAGAGGCATGACGGGACTTGTAGTTTCCCAACAGCTGAAGGGCCGCCAGTTTGAGACCCCTGCTCTAGAGATTTTGAATATATGAGAATATTGTTGAGCTAAACCCCTACACATTGCTGCAATATATCTGGGAGGACATCGTTGATGAATTCCTGAGAAACTGCAGATGCGTTGCAGAGACCAAACCACATTACTGTCAGAAACCATGAATCAGACTGAGACAGAAGTACAGTTAAATCTCACTTGTGTAATAATAAGAAAAATGGTAAACAGAGTAAACGTAGTCAAAACATAACCAGAGTCCAGGAACTCGAACGGATAGTCAGACAAGCCAAAACGTCAGGGAGCCTGAGATGAGCATAGTAGAACAGCAAGCAGGATCTGGAATTGGAAGAAATGTCAGCCAAGCAAGTCTTTGACAGGAACACAAGAGAGCATCTCTAGAGATGTGATCAAGCTGAAGGCAGAGATCATCTGGGCTGGACGGCTTAAGTAGGCAGGACTGATGAGCTGGATATCATCAACAGGTGAGTCACTATGAAGAGATAGGAGCTGGCAATTAGCCGACAGCTGAGCGGCCAGCTCAGAGAAGGAAGGTCTGAGCCCAGCCCTGACAATTACGAGGTATTCCTAATGTCTGGTCCTGGTATTAAACACATTTTTCCATTTGTTGCCTTCCTTGATCCACACAAAATTGTATGCCCCTCTGAAATCGAGCTTCGTGAAAACAGTTGCTCTTGAGGTGGTCAAATAATTGTGTAATCAATGGAATTGGATAAGTGTTCATAATCGTGATGCAATTGAGACCCATATAAACAATACAAGGTCTCAGTACACCACTATTCTTTTTCACAAAGAAGAACCCAGCACCGGCAAGAGACGAGGATTTTTGGATGAACCCTCAAGAAAATGAATACATAGTCCTCCATGGCTTTATCCTCCTAGACAGACATAAACCCGGCCACAAGGGAGCATGGTATCAGGTTGAAGGTCAATTGCGCAATCATAAGACCGGTGTGGAGACAAACTACCGTCTTGACCTTTGTCAAAGGCATCACTAAATTTGCTGTACTCCTCTGGCAAGGAGGAGAGTGAAGAGGTGCTCAAGACCTTAACTACTTTCTGAAAACATGTCTTACTGCATTGTGGCGACCAGGAAAGGACCTTAGCATGATGCCAATCAAAAGAGGGGCTGTGCCTCTGTAACCAAGGATAAGCAAGTGACAATCCACAACGTGTGGCAGGTGACGTTGCAAGTAACAATCCGCAACATGTGGCAGGTGACGTTGCAAGTAACAATCCGCAATGTGTGGCAGGTGATGTGGCAAGTGACAATCCGCAACATGTGGCAGGTGACGTGACACATGACAATCCGCAACATGTGGCAGGTGATGTGGAAAGTGACAATCTGCATCTGGTGGCAGGCAAGTGACAATCCCAAACATGTGGCAGGTGACGTGGCACATGACAATCCACAACATGTGGCAGGTGATGTGGCAAGTGACAATCTGCATCTAGTGGCAGGTGAGTGACAATTCGCAAGGTGTGGCAGGTGACATGGCAAGTGACAATCCGCAACTTGTGGCAGGTGACGTGGCAAGTGACAATTCGCAACTTGTGGCAGGTGACTTGGCAAGTAACAATCCGCAACGTGTGGCAGGTGATGTGGCAAGCGACAATCTGCATCTGGTGACAGGCAAATGACAATCCGCAACATGTGGCAGGTGACATGGTGTTATGGTAATAATTTCACCATCTCAGACCGTCCTCGGGCATCAAGGTAATATTTATTGCATATGCAAGAGAAATGAATTACACGTTCATGCAGCCTTCATCATTTCTAAGGAAAATACTTGTGGTACATGTTTTTTATAAGCCCTGGACACCCCCCTTTCCTGTCTTAAAACATGCCCAGTCTCATGTATTTTCAACTTTATTCTGGACGTAACAGGAAAGGTGGAAGTGTCTGTTACAGACTGTTATCTTACATATAACAATGCTTACAGGATACTGACTTGAAAACTCCCCAAGTCAACACAAAAATACAGGATATATTCAAAACTGCACATCTAAGCATATTATATATATTGCTGACTCCATATTATCACTATAACTTATTTCTAGGCCATGATAATCAAAATGACGTCTTTCATAACTGACATTTAAAGTATAATTTCTCTAACATCTCCCCCCTTTTATACTCATAATGTCAATACTTCAAATATCCAGGTTATTTTATTTTACCAGGTATTATCATTTAGACAGATGAGTCCTTAGCGAGAGTTGTAAATTCATCATCAGGTTCCGAGTATAGTTCCGTGTCCCTCTGGAGGAGCATAGTTTTTGTTAAAGATGTGTCAATCAGTCTTTGAAGAATTCCCCTAATACAGGGAATGCAGCAACATCCACACAATGTAAGAACTGCGGCTGCCATGACAATAGAGATAAGCAAACTTTTTGCAAGATCACCCCATTT
Organism: Lithobates clamitans; assembly: GCA_037952925.1. NCBI lineage: Eukaryota > Metazoa > Chordata > Amphibia > Anura > Ranidae > Lithobates > Lithobates clamitans. The sequence goes on from JBBGZY010000723.1 coordinate 7,405,576, forward strand.
ACCAAACCATTTTTCGAAAAGTCCTGTCAGGGGGTTCTCTACACCAGAGTTCTCAGCTAATTCTTCGGATAGCATTTGTAGGCCTTGTAAGGCTTTGGTGATACTTCCATCAGGTGCCGTATTGTTTGGAATAAAAGTGCAGCAGAAGGTGCCGAACATTTTGCATACCCCGCCCCTTTCTGCCAGCAATTATCCAACGCTATACGGTTCTGCCACGCTGTCAAAGAGGTGGCGTCCAATTGTGCTGCTATACCTTTGATAGCATCTCTGGTGTAATTCACAAACCTCTGCTGGTTGTAGTAGATGTAGTTTATCCAGTCGACGTTCTTGTTGGGCTGGACCCATATGAAGAGTGAGGTGAGTCCTGCTGTTATTTGATTCTGCGCTTTAAATTCATCTGGAACTCCTCGTGGAACACCTATTTCGTCTATATACACTCGGTTGTCAAATGAGCCTTGTGGTGTTTCTCTCTTAATTCGTTTAAAAAAGTATTTACCTGGTAATTTCATTGATTTATCACTTATAGGAACTATATAGAAGGGAAGCAGCAATCGGGTAAGGGCACAACTACCCCCCCATCTAGGTGGCAATCTGGGCCTTAGTCTCTTATCTCCACACAGCCACCAAACATCAGCCAATTGCCGTTTCTGTTTCTGAAACCATTTTAGTTGGTACTTAATGTCTGTAGTAAGGATTGTAGTTGCACAGTATTCCGTGGATAAGGTGCCAACATTTGTACCATTACTGTCATTGTTAGAAAAACAAGTAAAATTTCCTGGTAATGCTTGTACTGATGGGGGTATACTTTGCATTTTAGTCTTTGGGTAGCTCTTTTTCTCATTTGCACATTCCGACCCAGTAATATTTTCTGAAAACATTCTTATTATACAAGTCAAGTCTATTTCCTCTTCAGGGAGAGGAACGGTGGCTAATTGTGGTCTTGGATTTGCACAAGAAATACAATCACCTAACCCTTTAGATTGGGTTGTGTATCTGACCCACTCTATCCACTCATTTTTGTCTCCAAATCCTGTTTCTATACTTAATTGTTCCTTATAGGTAAAATCTGTTTTGACCAAAGAGGTATTAAGTTTAAACTGTGTTGGTTCTGGGGCTGGGGTGATCTGACCAGGGGTTACAACCTTAATAGTAATTCTCCCTAGTAGATCACCCTGACTTGCCCTATATACTCCTAGTCCATAAACTCCAGCATCTGATACCTGTGGGTTTTTTATTGTTATTGAAATGGGATTACACTTCCCACGTATAGTACGGTACTGGCAGCTCCCAGTCCACCCCCGGCGGCTATATATTGATATACGTTCTACCTGATCCTTCCTCTGTTCAGGGATCACGGCAGAACTAGAAAGCCATCCGTCATCATCGGATGACCACCATACATCAGCCCATGTACTGCATTCTGGAGTAGAGCATAGATATTTGCCATCAAAGACATACCTTTGATGCCCAATGTCTATGACCTGACTGAGATCAAATCGTATGGTGGTGGTCTTACCCTGTGTAACAGTTATGGTGGCACCGTCTGGTCCCTTTGTCATCTGTCTTTCCCCCCTTTGACCCATTATGCTCAACATCGGGATAAGGTCAAGAAGCACATAAATTCCCACAACTATGCCTACTATTATCAATATGGCAAAAAGTATTCTCCCCCTCCATGTCTTGGTAAAATACCCTGGCTCGAACAAAAGTCTCTCTCTGGGTCTTCCCTCCACCCCTATGAGTCCATATTGCACCATGTTCTTCCTCTGTTGTGTGGTAGTTAATTCTTAATCAGTTTTTTACTCAAATAGTGTGCCTTCTTGCAGTGGGTGAGATGTATCCAAGGTATCCGTTCCACGATTTTTACTGCAGTAGGGGTAGACAACAATACTTGATAGGGTCCTTCCCACCTGGGGTCAGACCAAGTCTTTCTCTTTATTATTTTTATCCAGACCCAATCTCCAGGTTGTACAAGATCTTCCTGCTCTGATTTAGTCTCTTGACCTGTAAGAGAATTTGGGCATAGGAGTTCTTTAGTTGTTAGCAACTTCCTCATATAATTTGCCAGTTCATAGTCCATTTCCTCGTCATCTCGAGTAAATGCTCTAAGTTGTGGAATATAATAAGGTTTACCATACAGCATTTCATACGGTGTTAGTCCTTTAGCAGTAGGGGTAATTCTTGTACTCAACAATGCCATTGGCAAACACTGAACCCAGTTTTTCCCTGTCTCCTCTATCAATATTCTTAGTTTACTCTTTAAGGTACCATTGTGTCTCTCCACTGTGCCCGCAGATTGTGGGTGGTAGACACAGTGGTTCTTTAGGTCAATATTGTACCATTTACCAATTTGTTGTATCGTTCGGTTTACAAAATGGGAGCCGTTGTCACTGTAAATCACAGAGGGGATTCCTTGACGTGGAATCACCTCTTTGATTAGTACTTTGGCCACTGACTGCCCATCTGGGTGTGTCATAGGAAAAGCTTCCACCCATTTCGTAAACATGTCAACAATAATCAGACAGAACTTTTTATTCTCACATTTGTTCAATTCAATAAAATCCATGCATATCGTGTGAAATGGATAAGGGGGTTTTGGGAAATGGCCCCTTAAGGGTCTTAGAGCACCTTGGGCATGGTATCTGTTACAAAGCGGACATGTGAGGCAAAAATTTCTAGAATAGTTCGTAAACCCATATGTTGTGAACACCTTGTTGATCACCTGCACCATCCCCCCTTTTGAGATATGGGCTTGCCCATGGCTCAATAACGCAGCATATCTAAACAGTGATGTAGGTAAGATGGGTTTACCTTCTGTACTTGTGTATATACCATTGACCAGCGTTGCCCCTTTAGATAACCACTTTTGTTTTTCACCTGCCGGTGATGTTTTCTGCATTTCTGATAACCATGTTTTATCAATAGCTTTCCGTACCCCATCATTTTCTTGGGGACCTGTATAGTATATGTGTGTTTTTTGCGGTCCTGTAGCAGCTTCCCTTGCGGTCTTGTCTGCTAGTGCATTCCCTAGAGTAATTGGATCTGTTCCCTTTCTGTGTGCTGTACATTTACAAATAGCCACTTGTGTTGGTTTTTGTACATTTTCTAGAAGGGCAAGGATAAGATCTCTATGTGAGATTGGTTTACCTGTGGACGTAATCATACCCCTATTTTTCCATTGCTGGGCAAATATGTGTATAGTAGAAAAAGCGTATTGGCTGGCTGTATAAATATTTATTTTCTTCCCTTCCCCTAGACTACAGGCCCTGGATAGGGCAATAATTTCAGCTTGTTGTGCGGAGTATGAACTGGGAAGGGGTCTGGCTTCAATGACCTGGTCATGTGTTACTACAGCGTATGCCGTTTGATTTACCCCTTTATCGTCCTTTTTACAAGACCCATCAACAAAAAAGGTAATGTCAGCATCGGGAAAGGGAATATCAGTGAGATCCTTCCTAGGGAGTACCCGTTCATCAATTTGTGCTATACAATCATGTGGATCCCCATCACCAGGTGTTGGTAACAGTGTGGCTGGGTTCAATGTGGTACACCTCTCGATTGTAATGTGAGGCTGTCCCAAAAGAGTAGTCATACATGATAGATGCCTGGCAGGAGATAAATAGGAGATTTTGTCTTGCAGTAAGATTACTGAAATGGCATGTGGGACTTTAAGTACCAGGGGGTGGAACAGTACTATCAGTGCAGAGGACTGTATGGCCAATGAGGCTGCTACTACAGCTTGTACACAGTGGGGCAAACTCCGGGCTACTGGATCTAATTTAGTGGAATAGAATGCAATTGATTTGTGCTTGTCCCCATAAACTTGTGTAAGAACAGAAGTCATGTACCCTTCCTTACAATCTACAGTCTGAAAAAAGGTTTTACTGTAATTTGGAAGGCTAAGTACAGCAGAACCTACAATGAGGTGCTTTATCTTCGTAAATGCATCCTCTGCTTGCACATTCCACTGAATGGAATCTTTTGCAGCCATTAGTGAACCATAGATGAGATCAGAAAGAGGCGCCACCTCCGTAGCATAATTTGCTATCCATGCTCTACAGACATTTGCCATGCCAAGAAATGACATCATTTCTTTTTTGGTACGTGGTTTGGGGGCTTGAAGGATGGCCTCTTTTCGGATCTCATCCAAATGTCTACCTTCTTGAGATAAAATATAACCCAGGTATTTCACCTTTTCTTTCCACAGTTGCAATTTGTCTTTGCTGACTTTGTGACCTTGGTCTGCGAGGAAATGCATGAGAGCCAAGGTGTCAATTTTACATTGTTGCTCTGTAGGAGCCGCTACCAGAATGTCATCCACATACAAGAGAATTTGGCTCCCACTGGGAGGTACAAACCGAGACAAATTATTGGACATTTCTTGTGAGAATATAGTTGGACTTTCACAATATCCCTGGGGTAACCTGGTGTATGTGTATTTTTTTTTTTTGTACGTAAATGCAAACCAGAATTGACTATCTTTGTGTAAGGGAATGGAAAAGAAAGCATTACTGATATCGATGACAGAAAATACCTTATTCTCTGGGTGGAGGTCGTTCAGGAGGACATGCGGGTCTGGGACCACCGGGGCCCTCGGTAATACGGCCCTATTGACCGCCTGTAAATCCTGCACGAGTCTCCACCCATCTTCCCCTCCCTTCTGCTTCCTAACTGGGAACAAGGGCGTATTGCATGGTGAATCTGGGCATTCAATGATGACACCTTTTACTAATAATTCCTTTATCAAGGGATCTACACCCTCTTCAGCGTCTTTCCTCAGTGGATATTGTTTTTGGTGAGGCCTCATTGTACTCTTAGGGGTTATTTGGACTTCACTGGCTGTTTTAATTAGGCCCACGTCCGTCTTTCCTCTTGACCACAAGATATCGGGGACGTCTTTTAGGGCATCCTCTTCCTCTTGGGTCAAAAGTGTCAGTCACTGTCTTTTGTCACAAATTGTAATCATGTGAGTTCTGGGTATACACTTAACAAACCACGTCAATTTGTACCTCCAAATCCCTCTAGATTTTAGTTCCTCGTCTGTCAATTGGACCCAGTTCGTGATAAGTTCTCCCAGCTCATGCCATGATACCTTGGGGTTCCGGGTGACCGAAACATGAGGTACAGTATCCTGCCTGTATATTTGCAGAATAGGCTGTGGTAGGAGACAAGTAGCCACGCTATTTCCTTCCTTATCACAGTACAAGTATTTTAAGAGAACTTCAGTGTTAGTGAGACTCATTAACTGTTTCTCATAGGACTTATCGGGCCCAGAGGTCTTTTTGTAATACATGGTGCAATAGAGGTTTGTCTGGACCTTATACTTTTTCCTCTCAGGCTCTTCTTCAATTATTTCTGTCAGGGTTTTGGGTATATTTAAGCCCTCAGTTTGCAAATCCAGGCTGTACCAGTATCGGGGCTCATTATCCACGGCTGTGATTTGTTTTTCACACAGCCGATGGGCTTTGAGACCTCCCTCCACTGGTACGACAGAAATATCAAGAGCGTGCAACATGTCTCTACCCAACAAATTAACAGGACATTTAGTTGAAATTACAATTTTACACTGAGCCTTTTTACCTGTCTGTGGATCTTCCACAGTAAGGCCTTCGGACACGGCCTCCTGGTGCATCAACCCATTTGCAGATTTCACATACACTACACCTTTTTTCTTTACCCCTGGGGGCATATCCAGTGGGTGTATTAGGGTCCTGCAAGCCCCAGTGTCACAAAGAAATGTTACCCATCTACCCTTCACAACCAAGTTTATTTCTGGTTTGACTTCAGCATGCAAACAAGTTTCAACAGCGCATACATCCAAAATTTCAGATTCTTTCTCATCATTTTCTTCTGTATCTCTCTGCAGACATACCAACATCTAGTCATGCTTCTTCCTCTCTGTTTGACCTACATTCTTTTGCCAAGTGACCTCTTTTACCACACAGGAAACACTCCCCTCTCTTCTTTTTCCCCTCATAATCTTGAATGCGGGGCCTTGTTCGAGTGTTTCCCACCCTTCTGTTCTCCTTCTCAATGACATACACATCATTACCTTCATCTACCATAAGCACTTCCCCTTTCTTTACTCTCTTTTTTGATTGGAAGTGCCGCTCAGCATGCCTTGCATACTCAATCAGCTCCTGAAGTCTGCAGATCCTATGGTTGATCATGTGTTTGGTAATAAAACTTGATATAGGGGGAAGCAGCCCCTTCAAGATTGCATTCTTTAACTGTTGTTCATATGGGCTATCGTTTACTTGATTTACTGGGACTTCTATTCCAGAGTGATTATTGAAAATCTCCCTCATCCTAACAATGAAATTGTCCACTGTTTCCTCTTCTCCCTGCACACACTGATTTATCATGGACCAGTCGGCTCGACGTATCCATCTATTCTCTATCCTTGCTATAAGAGCATTTCTCCTGTTTTCCAGTGCTGCATCATCATGAGGCAACACAACTCCCTGATTGTTTAATCCACTTCAATCTCCCACTACATGATGCCAGTCGGGACCCAGGATCTGTCTGATGACCTGCTCTATTTCCCTCCCATTGAGATGATAGCTAGCAATCATTCCCATGATACCATCTCTGAATTGGGCTATGTTAACCTTGGGATGTGGTATCCCTTCAGTAGCTTTTTTAACATCCTCAGGGGTCCAGGGACGATAGACCATCATAGTGTTGGGGACTACTATACCTCCTACATTTTGTCCTGCCCTAGGGTTGGGAACTTCAATTAGTGGAAATTCTTCCTCTCCACATTCCGTTTGTTCCCCTGTTGTGGGGGTTATCAATTTGTTCACCAGGTCCCCAAGAAATTTTGTAACCGTTGCTGTAAGGGGCGTCCCTTGTGGACTCCTCTGGACAGCAAGGGTCATCTTGAGAGGGGGTTTAGCTACAGCCATAGGAGAATCGGTTGCATCTGCGGGTGACCCAGGTGACCACGGGGGAACAACAAACAGTGGAGAGTCAGGTTGCATGGTAAAAGGGTTATTCGTCGATAGTTGGGAGGTCAATGGGGGTGACTTATTGCATGCCTCTGTCCCATATGGTGGTGGGGACTGCAGGTCTGCAATAGGATATAGGGAATTGGGAGCTGGTATTGAAGTCGGAGGGGGAGCAGCAACTGTCAGTGAGGTTGGAGAGGTCTCCAAAGTATGTGCGGGGGCTGTCGGGTGCATTTGGTTTGTTACGTTTTGTTCAGTCAATACTTGCTGAACTAAACTTCGGAGGATGGTCATATTATTGTCCTCCTCTTTGTCCAAAAACATAGTCTTTTTATGGTTTTCTGAATTTAACCTACGGTTAGCCTCCTCAAGCCATTTCTTTGCCTGGGGAAGGCCTAATTTCTTCTGTTTCCTTATTTTCGTGCCGGCATCATTTTTAAGCTTTCTACACAGTTTTACACAACAATCCTTATTTAAAGATGCATCAAAATCATACTTTGTTTTCCACATTTTAAGAAATCTCACATTCTCTTTGTCTAGACTACACATATACTTAGCATCCTCATTCATACCAACAGATTTTCCATGGATCATACCCATTTTGTTTATCGTGCACACGGAGCTCTTTTTTTTGTTAATGTCTTCTCACAATGACACAACACACGCACACAGTATCTTATCACTTGCAATCACTCACAGACTTTCTAGTCGTGATATATCACTTCTAGATTACTGATCTTGTGTATTGCTAAAACACTGGTGTCTTAGAGAATTACAGAATTACGAGGAGACTGAATTCTCCCGACTGTTTTTTTCATCCTATTAAAACATTTAATATTTCAGTCCTTGATCCAAGGGTATTTATGTGCCTGCTCAGGATTAATACAACATATGAGGCTGGCATGAACACTGCGGTCCGCCAAATGTCCTCTGTTTGTTACCTGGAAATCTATCAGGCCACACCCTTGTATCAACGGAGGGGGGGGGTTCTTTATCTGGAAGTATTTTTGATCCAAGGGTATTTATATGCCTAGAAATCTACCAGGCCATACCCTTGTATCAACAGGGGGTTCTTTAGGTTTTGATCTAGGAGTATTTATGTGTCCCCAAGGGATTTTCTGCAGTTTACAAGGCTGTCTGGATCTAAGATCCAATCGACAAATTTCCTTTATCTGCACCCGGATATTAGTATGGGACCATACCCCTATATCAAATGACTATTAACCAGAAGAATCAAACAAGAACACCCAAGAGAGAAAACACACAAGAGAAAACACACAAGAGAGAACACCCAAGAGGGAAAACACACAAGAGAGAACACCCGCAATGCTCGACTGCCGCCAGGTCGCCCTGAGCGCGTCTTCCCAAAACGCGGGCTAGTCACTAGGTCTGCCCATCCAGGATGGCCACAGACGGATCTATACGGGGAATACGTGACCACTTATTTCCCCTCAACAAGAGTAAGCAGATAGGACAGAAACAGATAAACCTTCGATCAAAACACACAAGAGAGAAAACACACAAGAGAGAAAACACACAAGAGAGAACACCCGCAATGCTCGACTGCCGCCAGGTCGCCCTGAGCGCGTCTTCCCAAAACGCGGGCTAGTCACTAGGTCTGCCCATCCAGGATGGCCACAGACGGATCTATACGGGGAATACGTGACCACTTATTTCCCCTCAACAAGAGTAAAGCAGATAGAACAGAAACAGATAAACATTCAATCAATCTCTATATTGTATGTATATATATTCAAATCCCTTATTCATCAAATTCCTAATCAAGTCTAACACAAAAGGTTAAATAATAAAATAAAAATAAAAATCTTACCTTGTCCCGAGAGCGGTCTCTTGTGCTGATCCGGTAAGTCGCTGCCCGGGAGGCACTAGTTCAGCAGACCGGCCTCTTTTTAACATCTAATTTGAGATGGAGGACTTACAGTTTTGCCGTACGGTCATCGGTCACTGTTGGCCAGTGCGTCTCGGGGAATTGGACTCCCGGCTCGAAAGACCAAATTGTTATGGTAATAATTTCACCATCTCAGACCGTCCTCAGGCATCAAGGTAATATTTATTGCATATGCAAGAGAAATGAATTACACGTTTATGCAGCCTTCATCATTTCTAAGGAAAATACTTGTGGTACATGTTTTTTATAAGCCCTGGACACCCCCCTTTCCTGTCTTAAAACATGCCCAGTCTCATGTATTTTCAACTTTATTCTGGACGTAACAGGAAAGGTGGAAGTGTCTGTTACAGACTGTTATCTTACATATAACAATGCTTACAGGATACTGACTTGAAAACTCCCCAAGTCAACACAAAAATACAGGATATATTCAAAACTGCACATCTAAGCATATTATATATATTGCTGACTCCATATTATCACTATAACTTATTTCTAGGCCATGATAATCAAAATGGCGTCTTTCATAACTGACATTTAAAGTATAATTTCTCTAACACATGGCAGGTGACAATCTGCAACATGTGGCAGGTGACATGGCAAGTAACAATCTGCATCTGGTAGCAGGCGAGTGACAATCCGCAAGGTGTGGCAGGTGACGTGGCAAGTGACAATCTGCAACATGAGGCAGGTGACGTGGCAAGTGGCAATCCACAATGTGTGGCAGGTGACGTGGCAAGTGACAATCCACAATGTGTGGCAGGTGATGTGGCAAGTGACAATCTGCAATGTGTGGCAGGTGACGTGGCAAGTGACAATCCGCAATGTGTGGCAGGTGATGTGGCAAGTGACCATCCGCAACATGTGGCAAGGGACAATCTGCATCTGATGGGAGACAAGTGACAATCCGCAACATGTGGTGGGTGATGTGGCAAATGACAATCTGCATCTGGTGGCAGGCAAGTGACAATCTGCAACATGAGACAGGTGACGTGGCAAGTGGCAATCCACAATGTGTGTCAGGTGACGTGGCAAGTGACAATCCACAATGTGTGGCAGGTGATGTGGCAAGTGACAATCTGCAATGTGTGGCAGGTGACGTGGCAAGTGACAATCCACAATGTGTGGCAGGTGATGTGGAAAGTGACCATCCGCAACATGTGGCAAGGGACAATCTGCATCTGGTGGAAGACAAGTGACAATCCGCAACATGTGGTGGGTGACGTGGCAAATGACAATCTGCATCTGGTGGCAGGCAAGTGACAATCCACAACGTGTTGTAGGTGACATAGCAAGTGACAATCCACAAAGCGTGGCAGGTGACATGGCAAGTGACAATCTGCAACGTGTGGCAGGTGACATGGCAAGTGACAATCCGCAACACGTGGCAAGTGACAATCTGCATCTGGTGGCAGGCAAGTGACAATCTGCAATGTGTGGCAGGTAACGTGGCAAATAACAATCCGAAACCTGTGACAAGTGACAATCCGCAACATGTGGCAGGTGACAATCCGCAAAATGTGGCAGGTGACATGGCACGTGACAATCCGCAACGTGTGGCAGGTGGCATGGCAAGTAACAATCCGCAATGTGTGGTAGGTGACATGGCAAGTGACAATCCGCAACATGTGGCAAGTGACAATTCGCAACATGTGGCAAGTGACAATCTGCATCTGGTGGTAGACAAGTGACAATCTGCATCTGGTGGTAGGCAAGTGACAATCCCCAACGTGTGGCAGGTGACGTGGCAAGAGAAATCCGCAACGTGTGGCAAGTGACAATCTGCAACATGTGGCAGGTGACAATCCGCAACATATGGCAGGTGACGTGGCAATTGACAATCTGCAGCATGTGGCAGGTGACTTGGCAAGTGACAATCCTCAATGTGTTGCAAGTGACAATCTGCATCTGGTGGCAGGCAAGTGACAATCCGCAATGTGTGGCAGGTGACGTGGCAAGTGACAATCCGCAATATGTGGCAGGTGACGTGGCAAGTGACAATCTGCATCGTGTGGCAGGTGACGTGGCAAGTGACAATCCGCAACGTGTGGCAAGTGACAATCCGCAACATGTGGCAAGTGACAATCTGCATCTAGTGGCAGGCAAGTGAAAATCCGCAATGTGTTGCAAGTGACAATCCGCAACATGTGGCAGGTGACAATCTGCAACATGTGGCAGGTGATGTGGCAAGTGACAATCCGCAACATGTGGCAGGTGACATGGCAAGTGACAATCTGTAACATGTGGCAGATGATGTGGAAAGTGACAATCTGCATCTGGTGGCAGGCAATTGACAATCCGCAACATGTGGCAGGTGATGTGGCAAGTGACAACCCGCAACATGTGGCAGGTGACATGGCAAGTGACAATCTGTAACATGTGGCAGATGATGTGGAAAGTGACAATCTGCATCTGGTGGCAGGCAATTTACAATCCGCAACATGTGGCAAGTGATGTGGCAAGTGACAATCCGCAACATGTTTCAGGTGATGTGGCAAGTGACAATCCGCAACCTGTGGCAGGTGACATGGCAAGTGACAATCCACAACATGTGGCAGGTGACGTGGCAAGTGGCAGTCTGCTTCTGGTGGCAGGCAAGTGACAATCTGCAGCATGTGGCAGGTGATGTGGCAAGTGACAATCCGCAACGTGTGGCAAGTGACAATCTGCATCTGGCGGCAGGCATGTGACAATCCGCAATGTGTGGCAGGTGACATGGCAAGTGACAATCCGCAACGTGTGGCAAGTGACAATCTGCATCTGGTGGCAGGCAAGTGACAATCCGCAACCTGTGGCAGGTGACATGGCAAGTGACAATCCACAACATGTGGCAGGTGACGTGGCAAGTGGCAGTCTGCTTCTGGTGGCAGGCAAGTGAAAATCTGCAGCATGTGGCAGGTGACGTGGCAAGTGACAATCCGCAACGTGTGGCAAGTGACAATCTGCATCTGGCGGCAGGCATGTGACAATCCGCAATGTGTGGCAGGTGACATGGCAAGTGACAATCCGCAACGTGTGGCAAGTGACAATCTGCATCTGGTGGCAGGCAAGTGACAATCCGCAATGTGTGGCAGGTGACGTAGCAAGTGACAATCCGTAACGTGTGGCAGGTGATGTGGCAAATGACAAGCCACATCTGGTGGCAAGCGACGGTGGCAAGTGACACTCAGGCTCCCACTGATTCTGCATTATGGTGAGTTGAACTATTTCATTTTATATTACAATGTAATAATATAAATATTGCGCTTCAATCATCCTGACACCATATCAACCATGGTGCCATGATGATTAAAGCACCAAGACCAGCCATTTCCCCGATAAACTGCCCGCAAAAAAAACGTATTTTCTGGCAGTGCCCCTCCTGAGACAAGACTCTGGATCCACCCCTTGCTGAACATCTACTTTTTTTTTTTTAACAATCATATTTTATTAAGTAATTTGTCTTTACACAAGTTCCACTCAGAGCACATATAAATCATAATCCTATATACCTTTATACTATTATAATTAACTCATATCTCAGATCCTTCTTTTAGGGCTACTCATATAAACTAGATACAAAAGGTTAAAAAAGGAAAAACAGGAGAAAAATAAAAGAAATAAATCCATATATTTAGGTATTTTTTACCTTTTCTTCCATATAGCTACTTTGTGCTGTTGAGTGATCCTCATGGACCAGTGTCTGCCCCAGAGAGGCAAAAGTAGAAAAGAAGAAAATAATAAAGAGAAGGAAAAAAAAGACATACATTCACACCCACCCACACAAACATGAACATACCTACAAAAACTTGCCTATAAAAACTTACAAAAACTTCTGGGGAGCCCCCTCTCCTGACCATCAAGCTAGTCACCCAAGCCAAATCCAAGTCCTGCTCAAGTATAATTACCTTTTAAAGATAGTATCTCAACATTTCCGAGCTCAAGAATTCAATCCAAGGTGACCACAATTCCATAAACTTGTGGTGGTGTCCTTGTATGCTTGGAGTTATTTCCTCCATTCTCTTTAATTGATTGAGTTCAGCAACCCACTGAACGTCTACCTTAATCTTTTCTCATGCTAATAAAAATGTTTTTTTTTTTTTTTTATTGCTGCATGTGTCCCCATTCCTGGCCAACCCTATACACCAGCAGTTGTTACTGTGCCCAGTTTCCAAATATTTGTTTAATAACATGTCATTTTATTTTCTCCTAATCATTTTCCTATCTTATATGTAATGAATATTTTTCCTGGTATATACTATATGCTGCTTTTCTGAATTCACCTGGCTTGAAGCTAAGCCTAGCTTACTATACAATAAAATACTTGCTATGAATAAAATACTTCAAAATGCAAGATGACTTTATATAATAATAACATATCGGTTCATTACTAAGATCAAACAGTCCTCTATACATTAATATCTATGATCAAAGAAACTGTATTTCAAACACTTAAACAAGCTTGTCAGTATATCATAATTTTTAAATCCTTATGTCAAGGAGTTGTGGTAAATGGTTTAAAACATGAGGAGGTAGGCATAAAATTGTGCCAGCAAAAGATGATTAAGTTTAATATTAGATCTGGTAATTGGGTTCACCAAGATGATTCAAAGCATTATTGAATGTCAAAGAATTGTATTGTTAAGATGTCTCTTAGTTTCAATTGTTCAATGAATTCCTTTGATTTGTTGCATGTTTTACTATAAAGCATAATTTGAAAGTTCTGCGAGATGAGAATACTAAAAGAGTCATAATCCTAACTGCACAATGCCAAAAAGAATAAGATAATTATTTAAAAAAAAAAAAGTGCAGCTAAAATTATTGAGATTGAAATGACTTGCTTTGGAATTAATGTGGTCAAATTTGAGGAAGTTTGGAGGGCTATAGGGTGGCACTTATTAACTGATAATAGTAAAATGTTGGAAGGGATCAGGTTATTTGGAAAAACTAAATATTGGATTGGCATACCTATGATTAAAAATATTTGGCACCTAAAATAATCAATTACACTTTAAAATTATTAGAAACAGCTTAGGGTTTTTACTTATTTAGTGAAAATAAATGAGTTCGTAACCCCCCATTTATGAGATATTAATTAAAAACATTCTAGGTGCATCTATACAAGAGGAAACAAAACAAAATGTATTTCCCAGTACACTTACCATCCAGTCTGCAAGAAAACAAAAAAAATAATAAAATAAAATTACACTGTCTACCAATGTGTTAGTTGCACAACATTTGTAAATATATGTGAAAGTTTCACTGCCTCATCAAGGTCCCTGTGTGAAGTGCGGCCCTAACTTTAGTTTTTGAGAGAATCCATGTTTTAGAATATACAGCAATAGATAAATTAAAAACAAGTATGCTCAGGGGAAGCCTATTCCTCTTAAGGGTGCAGGAACACACCAGAAGCCCAAAAAATCAAGATGGCTTCTGAAGTTATCCAAAAAACAAAAATGCCCCAATTTATAACAAGCTTTTAGTGTATTGTTCACATGAAAGGGTTTTTCACAGAGCAATTAAAGCAATGTATTTCCCGCCACGCTTTCCTGCCAGCCAGCAAAATAAATACTGTAAATTACAGTGGGGGGGGGGGGGGATTTACTAAAACTGGTGCACACAGAACCTAGTGCAGCTCTGCATAGTAACCAATCAGCTTCAAATTTTGATTGTCAAAGCTTAAAGTGGTTGTAAAGGCTCAAGGTTTTGTGCCTTCATGTATAAATAGAGCAAAGTCGCGCTATTCAATGAATAATGCAAGATGAAAAGCAAAAATTAAAACGTGAGTATCAAACAACCCATAGCATGAATGGATAATAATAAAATAAACATCCAAAAATAAATTAAGGTGCATCTACCAGCACATATCGTGGCTGTGCACCAAATGTGCAAGTGTAAATAAAAATGAAAATGAAAAAATTAAAGTAAAAAATTGTGACATGATGGAAAATCAAAATAACAAAAATCCGTGAAAATCAATCCATAAGTGAACAAAGTCTACATAAATAAACATCAGAAATTCCAATAGTGAAGGTAAATCCACAGTGATGAATAGTGAAAGTCAACACCGGAGTGACAAGTGCACTATATGAATCTCCTCCACCTCTGAAAAATACTGCCGCTTACCAGAAAGTGATGGTCCCTTATTACAGGGCACCACACTAGGCGAATGGCTGCAACCCCAGCCTGGGATCTCTCTGGCAAGCACTGGTCTCCAAAGTGTCAGCAGAAGTAGTCAGCAGACAGGATCGATATTGTGCTGAAAATACATAATCATTCCCCTTTAAGATGATTAAGTGGCACCCCGCCAGCAGATTTCAGTAGGCTCTCATCTGGCAATTTGTTCTTCTTACCGTTTTTTTTTCCTGCAGCTCTCCACGGGATGACAAACCCCCACAAGCTACAACGTCTTGTAAAACCCTCTTGATGGCATCACTCCGACTTTTGGCGCCTCCTACCGGAGAGTGTGAGAATTGACAGATGGCCACCTGAAGTCCCACCAGTACATCCAGCGCCCACTGAGCAAGGCTTTCTACTGAAATCTGCTGGCGGGGTGCCACTTAATCATCTTAAAGGGGAATGATTATGTATTTTCAGCACAATATCGATCCTGTCTGCTGACTACTTCTGCTGACACTTTGGAGACCAGTGCTTGCCAGAGAGATCCCGGGCTGGGGTTGCAGCCATTCGCCTAGTGTGGTCTCCTGTAATAAGGGACCATCACTTTCTGGTAAGCGGCAGTATTTTTCAGAGGTGGAGGAGATTCATATAGTGCACTTGTCACTCCAGTGTGGACTTTCACTATTCATCACTGTGGATTTACCTTCACTATCGGAATTTCTGATGTTTATTTATATAGACTTTGTTCACTTATAAATTGATTTTCACGGATTTTTGTTGTTTTGATTTTCCATCATGTCACAATTTTTTACTTTAATTTTTTCATTTTCATTTTTATTTACACTTGCACATTTGGTGCACAGCCACGATATGTGCTGGTAGATGCACCTTAATTTATTTTTGGATGTTTATTTTATTATTATCCATTCATGCTATGGGTTGTTTGATACTCACGTTTTAATTTTTGCTTTTCATCTTGCATTATTCATTGAATAGCGCGACTTTGCTCTATTTATACATTTGTCTGGTGTAGTATAACACTTTTTAGTCGCAGCTCTTTTTTGTCCTTATTTATAGCGCAGTATTTTTATTTCTACTTTTGTACCTTCACGCATTCTATGTGCAGGAGCCCTCTCAGCCCTCCAATATTTCCCTGAGCCCTGTTGCGATCCAGTAATATGAACGTCAGCCTCAGCTCTCCGGGGGACTCTCACTCCTTATTGGCTGAGGCAGCAATGGGAGCCATTGGCTCCTGCTGCTGTCAATGACAGCAGGTGAGCCAATGAGGAGAGAGAAGGGGCGGGGTGGGACCGAGCCATGGCTCTGTGAATGGACACACAAAGCTGCACTGCAGGAAGGAGGGGCCTGAAGCACCATCGGGGGACCCGAAAAGAGGAGGATCCAGGCTGCTCTGTGCAAAACATGTTAGTTATATATTTAAAAAAATAAAACAACAAGCCTTTACTAAGCTGAGGTTAGAAGCTGATTGATTACTATGCACAGCTGCACCATATTCTGTGTGCACCAGTTTTAGTAAATCTCCCCCACTTTCCAGCAAATTACATTAAAAACAAAGGGTTTAGTTGCACAACATTTGCAGATAGATGTGGAAGCCACACTGCCTTGTCAGGACCCCCCTGTATAGTGCAGTTTTAATTCTAGTCTTTAAAAGCTAGTTATAAATTAGGGTGGTTGCCATTTTTGCTTAGCACCAATACAAAGGGTTTGCAATGTCTCACCTAGCAGTGTCCTTTCTTAAAAAACAGCCAGACCCTACGTAGATAAGCCTGACTCCTACCAGAATGCTGTAGAATGCTGTAGATTTGCCGGCTGCTGCACACAGAAGGCTTTTTATCTTAATGCATAGAATGCATTAAGATAAAAAGCCTTCTGTGTGCAACAGTCCCCCTAATATCTATGTCCACGAGTTTCCCGTAGCCGTCCGGGACTCTCCCTCCTGATTGGCTGAGACACAGTAGTGGTGCCATTGGCTCCCACTGCTGTCAATCAAAGTAAGTCTGCCAATGAGGAGGGGGGCAGGGCTTAACCACAGCTCCATGTCTAAATGGACTCGCGGAGCTGCAGCTCAGCGTGGGTGCCCCCATTGAAAGCTGCTTGCTCTGGGGACACTCAACAGGAGGGAAGGGCCAGGAGCACAGAAGAGGGACCTTAGAAGAGGAGGATCTGGGCTGCTCTGTGCAAAAACACTGCAGAGCAGGTAAGTATAACATGTTTGTTATTTTTATAGAGAAAAAAAAAAGACTTTACAATCACTTTAGCTGTTTTTTATTAGAGATGAAAACTACAAATACCCATGTTAATTAAAAAAAAAAACACACATACACCTTTTAGTAACATGTTACATATTACACAGGGTGTGACATGTAAAATATTACTAAAGTAGCAGACCCACCACAGCAAGGAATCCTCCTTTTGCACCCACTGTCACAATTTAAAAACAGTGCAGCTGTGCGTGACTCTGCCCACATAACCACGTTATTCATTCACAGAGTTCTGTGAATGAATAAACTGCAAGTCCCATCCCATCTGCAACTGTGGTAGACGGCTTGTAGTTTTCACTTAAAGCGTTTGTTAATCAAAAAAAAAAAGAAAAACCTGATCCTGTTCCTTAAAAGCATGTTATACAGCACAGAGCTTGTGCTGTGTCATTTGGCCCCCTGTATACCCTAAAAAATCTGGCTGATACTGCCTGGCTACACCCCCCCCCCCTCTGCAAACAGACCACGATAATCATGGCTGCTGAGCCCCTGACATTGTGGTCTATTTGCGTGATTACATCCGCCGTGGCTCTCTGTGTCTATGTCCTCTGTCCTCCTCCCCCTTCCCTCCCTACTCGTAGCTGCGCCCCCCCCCCCCCCCCCCACCGCCCTGCTCCTCTTATATCTATACATAATTCTTCTTATCCCCTCCGTAGCATTAGAACATCTGTCCCTTTGCCTGTGTAATGTAAAAACTCAGCCGATCTGTACCTGTATAAACGGTTTCCGCCGCTCAGCTGATTGTCGGCTCTCTCTCCTCTCTCCCTGCCTCCACCGGCTGACGTCAGCAGGACGGCTCGGCCCCAACCACTTCAGCTCCGAGCTGAAGAAACAAGGGAGCTGACATGTCAGCTGAGCACTCGGAGTGCAGCTTATACAAGTACAGATCAGCAGTTTTTTTACATTACACAGACACAAATGTTATTATGCTACAGAGGGGATAACACTTTTTTAGTACAGTGGGTTAACAACCACTCTAACTGCGAGGGCACTGGTAAGCATTGATTCTTCCTCCTCTTTAGTAGCTGTCTTCCCATACGGGTGGTACAGGCAGACAGCTCTACTGAGAGACTGCAGGAGCCTGACACTTCACCCATGCTTTGCTCTGCAGGCTTCTTAGCAAACGTAATAAATAAATAAATGCACAATTTTTACCTGCAAAAAATTTGCATATATTTATTTAATTTGTTTTACAAAAGTGAACCTATTCTTCAAAGTGATAATAAAGTCATGTTTTTTTGTGTAAAAATAACAAACATGTTATACTTACCTGCTCTGTGCAATGGTTTTCCCGATTCTCCTCTTCCCTTGCCATCGCTCCTGGCCCCTCCCTCCTGCTGAGTGCCCCCATAGCAAACAGCTTGCTATGGGGACACCTGTCTCTATTCAGACATGGAGCCCCGGCTCAGCCCCGCCCCCTCTTCTTCCTCATTCTGCCTTTAGAACGACTTTAATTTGATTTGATACGGTGAGACTTTATCATGATAAATTGTGCTTGAGGACTGAAATACAGAATTGCAGACTATGAAATCTGCTCATTAATGTGGGCAGTCATGTATGGCCCATAATCCTTAGATTTTAAGCTGCATCTGTGACAACTGGCCTATACCATAGTAGTTAGTAGACAATGATCTGTCACCCCCTGCAGAAATTTTCTGGCGTGTTACATAAAGAAAAGGGAATGCACCTCTGACCATGCATACCTTGTGTCCATTCATCAGGCTTTACTAGAAAATCTTAGCTGAAAAAAGTGCAAACAGTGGAAAAGTATTAGATTTGTTCAGTGATTGCAGGTTAATTGCCTGCTAAATATGCACTACTAAGAATTGCTGATTCACAGTTAGAAAAATCTAACATACTACTGTGAGCTGAATAGTAACAGCAATCTAGTGTCACCCTGCTGGGAACTGACATAGCAGATCATGAAGATTTGTTTGCATACACAGCATGAACTACTGCTGGTGTCAACAATACAAGCCATCTGAACTGTAAACGAGCCAGCACCAATTATTCAACTAAAAGAAAAGATAGGAATGCACTACAAACAGCACATTCTACAGTGCAGTGGCATGCTGCGCTCCCTTTTATTTTCTTTATTTTTTCCTATTTTTAATATTTACTTAAATATATTGGCTTCTCCACCTTTTGATTACAGCTTCTTGTGGCACCCCACTAAATACATATAGATTATTGGAAAACAGAGGCCGCACTAGTTGAAGTCTCATGATAAACATCGTTATGCCCTGTACACCCTACACAAGCTTCTTTCTCTGGTGTGTTTTAGTCCAAAGAGCTTAATTGTAAAGGTTATGAATAGTCCATATTTACCATTTGTTACCTGCAGGTGGAGCACTGTGCTAGAGTTTCAAGTGCTATGACGTCTATGACACAGAGGAGGAGTTGTGATAAAAATAGGCCTAACTAGCAGACATATTCCTTCCCTCAGACAACAAGGTATTCACAGGGGCTGAAACAAAATATACAGGGAATTCTGGGCTTTCTTATTATAATGCCCAGTATCAACTACAAATTAAGGAGTCTATTTATAAATGTTTTTACACAGGATTCACACAACTTTCATCCAAGGTTCATACATTTTTGTAATTGTATTCAATTGGGAAACTGTGTGAATCCTGGGTGAAAGTTATGTGAATTTTGTGTTAAAACATTTATAAATAGAGCCCATAGGGGTGGATTTACTAAAGGCAAATGGACTGTGCACTTTGCAAGAGCAGTTGCTCCAGAGCTTAGTAAGTGAAATGAAGCTCTGCTGACTTTCATCATCCAATCATGTGCAAACAAAAATGCTGTTTTTATTTTTATTTCCCATGCATGTGGTTGGATTTTCCTTGCAAAGTGAAGCTTCATCTTATTTACTAAGCTCTGGAGCAACTGTACTTGCAAAGTGCACTGTCTATTTGCGTTTATTAAATCATCCCCTAAGTGTCATGGATCAGTAAAGTTGCTTGTTAGATGCGGACCTTATACACATAATTAGGAAAAATTTATAAAATACATAGTTGTATTCATTCAAGAGCGCATTGACATCTATGTCTTTCAGTAACATGTTGTAATATACACACTGCAGTGTGGAGCATTGGCATCCCAATGCACTGTTATTGGAGTGTCTAAGGCACCTGCATTGCAAAAAAGTGTATTTCCAGCATGCTACAACGCATCTGCTCAACTTGTCCAAAGCGCATGAAAAATAGTCCCCATTAAATGATATAAAACTGCTCATATCTATACACTGTGTTACAGGTGTGCAGCCCCCTGTTCCTAAAATTGGGGCTATAGTGTAAATTTAGTTTTTAGCTGAGCTGTAAACAGCTCACATTTGATTATATAGTTTATTTGGTTCTGCTCTAGACTTCACTGAGTTGTGCATTTATCACTGTTGCCAGTAGGTGTCACTGGTACCACAGGCCAGTATGAGATTTACAACTAGGTTGAGCTATTTAATGATTATTCTTTTTTCCAGAACAGCCCAGTAGGAGGTTCCTGGCTGCTTTGCATTCTGGGAAGGGGGTATTTTTTGGGCAGAGCCACAGCTCGTGTGTACCCCGAACCAAAATTTAAAAAAAAAATGACGTGGGAGTCCCCCTAAATTCCATACCAGGCCCTTCAGGTCTGGTATGTATATTAAGGGGAACCCCGGCCAAAATTTTTAAAAAAATGACGTGGGGTTCCCCCTAAATTCCATACCAGACCCTTCAGGTCTGGTATGGATTTTAAGGAGAACCCCGCGCCAAAAAAAAAAAACGGCGTGGGGTCCCCCCAAAAATACATACCAGACCCTTATCCGAGCACGCAACCTGGCAGGCCGCAGGAAAAGAGGGGGGGACGAGAGTGCGCCCCCCCCTCCTGAACCGTACCAGGTCACATGCCCTCAACATTGGGAGGGTGCTTTGGGTAGCCCCCCAAAACACCTTGTTCCCATGTAGATGAGGACAAGGGCCTCATCCCCACAACCCTGGCCGGTGGTTGTGGGGGGCTGCGGGCGGGGGGCTTATCGGAATCTGGAAGCCCCCTTTAACAGGGGAATCCCCAGATCCCGGCCCCCCCTGTGTGAAATGGTAAGGGGGTACTTACCCCTACCATTTCACTAAAAAACTGTCAAAAATGTTAAAAATGACAAGAGACAGTTTTTGACAATTCCTTTATTTAAATGCTTCTTCTATCTTCTTCTGGGTCTTCTGGCTCTTCTGGTTCTTCCTCCGGCGTTCTCGTCCAGCATCTCCTCCGCGGCATCTTCTATCTTCTTCTCCTCGGGCCGCTCCGCACCCATGGCATGGGGGGAGGCTTACGCTCTTCTCTTCATCTTCTTCTTCATCCTCTTCTTTTCTTCCTTCTTCTCTTCTTCATTTTCTTGTCCGGGCCGCTACGCATCCATGCTGGCATGGAGGGAGGCTCCCGCTGTGTGACGGCGTCTCCTCTTTTGAAGGTTCTTAAATAACGGGGGCGGGGCCCCCCTCTGACGCACTGGACATGACGGGACTTCCTTGTGGCATTCCCCGTGACGTCACAGGGAAGTCCCGTCAAGTCACCATGCATCAGAGGGGGGCGGAGTCACCGGGTGGCCCCGCCCCCGTTATTTAAGAACCGTCAGACGAGGAGACTCCGTCACACAGCGGGAGCCTCCCTCCATGCCAGCATGGGTGCGGAGCGGCCCGGAGAAGAAAATGAAGAAAAGAAGAAGAGAAGAAGGAAGAAGAGAAGAGGATGAAGAAGAAGATGAAGAGAAGAGCGGGAGCCACCCCCCCATGTCATGGGTGCGGAGCGGCCCGAGGAGAAGAAGATAGAAGACGCCGCGGAGGAGATGCTGGACGAGAACGCCGGAGGAAGAACCAGAAGAGCCAGAAGAACCAGAAGAAGAAGAAGATGAAGGAAGATAGAAGAAAGAAGAAGCATTTAAATAAAGGAATTGTCAAACACTGTCTCTTGTCATTTTTAACATTTTTGACAGTTTTTTAGTGAAATGGTAGGGGTAAGTACCCCCTTACCATTTCACACAGGGGGGGGCCAGGATCTGGGAGTCCCCTTGTTAAAGGGGGCTTCCAGATTCCAATAAGCCCCCCGCCTGCAGACCCCCACAACCACCGGCCAGGGTTGTGGGGATGAGGCCCTTGTCCTCATCAACATGTGGACAAGGTGTTTTGGGGGGCTACCCCAAAGCACCCTCCCAATGTTGAGGGCATGTGGCCTGGTACGGTTCAGGAGGGGGGGGGCCACACTCTCGTCCCCCCCTCTTTTCCTGCGGCCTGCCAGGTTGCGTGCTCGGATAAGGGTCTGGTATATATTTTTGGGGGGACCCCACGCCGTTTTTTTTTTTTGGCACGGGGTTCCCCTTAAAATCCATACCAGACCTAAAGGGTCTGGTATGGAATTTAGGGGGAACCCCACATCATTTTTTTTTTAAATTTTGGCCGGGGTTCCCCTTAATATCCATACCAAACCTGAAGGGTTTGCTATGGACTTTAGGGGGACTCCCACGTCATTTTTTTTTTTTTAATTTTGGTTCGGGGTTTCCCTGTGGGGAATTCCCATGCCGTTTTTATCAATGAACTTCTATGTGTATTGTCGGCAATGCAATAGCCACGGGTAGTTTTAAATGTGTTTTTTCCTTCCAAATGTCATTTTGCTGTCAGACTGTTCTAAACACGGGAAACATGCACCCCTTTACAGGCATAGACACCCCCCAGGTACGAAATTTAAAGGGATATTACACTTTTATTGTTTGACTTTAAGCATTATTAAAATCCCTGCTCCTGAAAAATCGGCCGTTTTTAAAACTTTTTTTGCATTGATCCATGTCCCCTGGGGCAGGACCCGGGTCCCCAAACACTTTTTATGACAATAACTTGCATATAAGCCTTTAAAATTAGCACTTTTGATTATTCATGTTTGTGTCCCATAGACTTTAACGGTGTTCACGTGTTCGAGCGAACTTTTTTCCTGTTCGCATGTTCTGGTGCGAACCGAACAGGGGGGTGTTCGGCTCATCCCTAGCAGGAAGTAATGTTGCACATGGGTCAGAAGCAAATGTGTAGTGAAGCCAAACAAATCAATGAACCCCACCCACACCAAATCTAACTACCACATCCACCCCCACACTGAGTAAGCACAAGTACATATCCTACACTTACAGTGGGGGCAGAAAGTATTCAAACCCCCTTAAATTTTTCAATCTTTGTTGCATTGCAGCCATTTGTTAAAATCATTAAAGTTCATTTTTTTCCTCATTAATGTACACACAGCACCCCATATTGACAGAAAAACACAGAATTGTTGACATTTTTGTAGATTTATTAAAAAAGAAAAACTGAAATATCATATGGTCCTAAGTATTCAGACCCTTTGCTGAGACACTCATATATTTAGCTCAGGTGCTGTCCATTTCTTATGATCATCCTTGAGATGGCTCCACACCTTCATTTGAGTCCAGCTGTGTTTGATTATACTGATTGGACTTGATTAGGAAAGCCACACACCTGTCTATATAAGACCTTACAGTTCACAGTGCATGTCAGAGCAAATGAGAACCATGAGGTCAAAGGAACTGCCTAAAGAGCTCAGAGACAGAATTGTGGCAAGGCACAGATCTGGCCAAGGTTACAAAAAAATTTCTGCTACACTTAAGGTTCCTAAGAGCACAGTGGCCTCCATAATCCTTAAATGGAAGACGTTTGGGATGACCAGAACCCTTCCTAGAGCTGGCCGCCCGGCCAAACTGAGCTATCGGGGGAGAAGAACCTTGGTGAGAGAGGTAAAGAAGAACCCAAAGATCACTGTGGATGAGCTCCAGAGATGCAGTCAGGAGATGGGAGAAAGTTGTAAAAAGTCAACCATCACTGCAGCCCTCCACCAGTCGGCAGAGTGGCCGACGGAAGCCTCTCTTCAGTGCAAGACACATGAAAGCCAGCATGGAGTTTGCTAAAAAACAACTGAAGGACTCCAAGATGGTGAGAAAATAGCTTCTCTGGTTTGATGAGACCAAGATAGAACTTTTTGGCCTTAATTCTACCTTCCAACAAGACAATGACCCTAAGCACGCAGCTAAAATAACGAAGGAGTGGCTTCACAACAACTCCGTGACTGTTCTTGAATGGCCCAGCCAGAGCCCTGACTTAAACCCAATTGAGCATCTCTGTAGAGACTTAAAAATGGCTGTCCATCAACGTTTACCATCCAACCTGACAGAACTGGAGAGGATCTGCAAGGAGGAATGGCAGAGGATCCCCAAATCCAGGTGTGAAAAACTTGTTGCATCTTTCCCAAAAAGACTCATGGCTGCATAAGATCAAAAGGGTGCTTCTACTAAATACTGAGCAAAGGGTCGGAATTCTTAGGACCATGTGATATTTCAGTTTTTCTTTTTTAATAAATCTGCAAAAATGTCAACAATTCTCTGTTTTTCTGTCAATATGGGGTGCTGTGTGTACATTAATGAGGAAAAAAATGAACTTAAATGATTTTAGCAAATGGCTGCAATATAACAAAGAGTGAAAAATTTAAGAGGGTCTGAATACTTATCGTCCCCACTGTACCTGGCAAATAAGCAGCACCTCCTCTTTGCTAAAGAGGGACCTCGCCAGTTCCACCTAGATGGAGATCCTAACCAGCACAGGAACTTCTGGGTGATTACAATGACTCATTTCCGGGTCAGAAGGTGAAACCATGCTCTTTTGTTCACAGCTACAAATATTTGATCGCAACCACAATTAGAATTTTTTTTATTTTCGTTTATTTGAAGATATGCGAATCTGTATTTCTACATATAACGATATTTGAAGGTAAACTGAAGGGAGTTCAGTAAGAAATGGTGTCCCTGGGATAGCAGCAGGTGAATTACAAAGACCAAGTTTGAGCCCTGGTTCACACTGACAGCAGGAGGAAATCGTGCAAGTTCAGCTGAATTTCAGAGACATCTGTGCAGTGATATCAATAAAAATCGCACCCCGAAGTCGAGAAAAAGTAGTACAGAAACTACTTTTGGAAATTGTGGCGCCGCATCGATTAGGACAGTGCGATTGCCGCCGATTTGACATGTCAAATCACACCAATGTGAACCAGGGCTGACACATACAACATTGCCTATCCACCAGCTGAATTAATTACCTGCAATTCTCTACAGCTGTTATATATAAAGATTCCACCTTTATCATTTGCTTGCAGGTGTGCTGAAGAGATAATTTTTTTTGGTGCACAAATAAATATAGAAATAAGATATAAAAGAAAGATATTGCACTTCCCCAAAACTACCAACCCCAAAACTAGTAAAAGAAAATAATAAAAGATAATAAAAAATAAAAGATAAGAAATAATAAAAGAAGAAAGAAAAGAGAAAGAAAACAAAAAACAAAAAAAACAAACAAGCTCAATAATGTACTTTTAATTTTGCCAGCAGAAACAAAATTATGTACATTCATTTACTAGCATAAAAAATATTCTACAGGATATATGGTGCTACATTTAGCAAAACAGTTAGCAATTGGGTTTTAAGGGCCCTGCTCATAAGAGCTTACAATCTAAAATTTGTCTAAACCTTAGAGTGGACACAGCTTTACTTTCAGTGTATAATGGGTAACATTTCATAGTACAACTACTCACCCATCAGCCCACATCATTTTTATCTGCAAGATTATAGAAACATACTTAACAGTCATTATTCTTACAAAGCATTCCAACATAATATTTAAAAAGGCACATATTCAAAATATAATACCCACCACCAGCCCACAATCCACACACATACATATATATCGGTTAGTATGTTCTGCTGGAAGCTGCATTTCTGTGTACATGATTAAGCAATGAGATCAAAGAGTAGAAGGTCAGCAGATGCTCCCAAACCATGAATCAGACAGGAACAATACACACACAACATTGACAGCATGGCCACATAAACCCACTTTTTATAGAAGGAATTCACAAGAATTTCAACACACAAACAGCCCTAATTGGGTGTTTGTCAATTTGCACAATATCATTCCCCCCCACAATTTACAGCAAAAAAACCTGGCCAAGCAACCCCCCCTCCCTACCGTAGCCCTTTATATAAGATAGGTTGTATTGTTAGCACACTGACACACGCCCAATAGCAGTACACGCCCACCAATATCTTTCAATCTGTCCCTTCATGTCTAAAGTGATTGCACCTGATGAGCTAATTGTGCTAATTAGCACTAAAACGGTATTCACTATAGCGCTGGTAAAAAAAATACTCCCAAAATCAAATTTACTATAGTTCCCTGAAAACAAATAGCGCCCAAACCCTTATGCCCTGTATACACGAGCTGACCTTTCGACCAGACTGGTCCGACGGACCGAATCCGGTGGACAATCCGACCGTGTGTGGGCTTCATCGGACCTTCGGTGGACTGTTTCTGTCGAAAATCTGATGGAATTTAGATTTGGAACACGTTTCAAATCTTTACGTCGGAACTCCGCCGGACCCAGTTCCTATCGAAAAATCCGCTCGTCTGTATGCTAGTTGGACGAAAACCAACGCTAGGGCAACTATTGGCTACTGGCTATGAACTTCCTTATTTTAGTCCGGTCGTACGTCATCACGTACGAATCCGTAGGACTTTGGTGTGATCATGTGTAGGCAAGTCTGTTCATTCGAAATTCTCCAGCGGTTCCCCTGTGTGAAGCCGCGCCTTCTTCCTCCAGCTGGGCTGATGTCATCGCCCCTTGGCACGGAGCCTCTGTGAGACTTCCCTCCCGGTGCATTCACTACCTGTCCTCATGTTACATTCACAGAACTGTCCCCTGGAACTGGTGAGCCTTCCCCTTTGGACCCTATAGCCATTGTTCAAAGTGTGAGTCTCCTGTGTCTGTGGGCTGGGGCTCCCCTCCAACCCCCTCCAATCTGTTTACAGTCTGGGGTTAGGTTGTTTTGGATGGATCTCCCGTTTTAGTCTGCCTGTTGCTGATTGGACTTTCTGGCTGTTATATACTTTTTATTCAAGTGCAATATAGCACTATTTACATGGGACTATTTTATACATTGTTTACCAATTGTTTTTATTATATACATTTATTAAATCTCTCAACTTTTATTTTTGGACTGCTGCTATTTGTCTGTGTTTGTCTGTGTGATATTCAGAGCACTGGACATTTTTTGGTTTCTGTTCATTCAAAGTTCATCGGAAGTCCGTCAAAAGTCCATCGAAAGTCCGTCGGAAAGACTGTCGGACCTTTGTCGCCGAAAAGTCCGCCCGTGTGTACAGGGCATTACTCTGCTAAAACCTGGAGTAGTGCACATGGAAATAATGTTTAGAGCATGATATAATTGCCTAAATGGTACTGAATAGGGATGAGCTGAACAGCCCCCGGTTCGGTTCGCAGCAGAACATGCGACCAGGCAAAAAAATTCATTTGAACACGCGAACACCGTTAAAGTCTATTGGACACGAACATGAATAATCAAAAGTGCTAATTTTAAAGATGTATGCAAGTTATTGTCATAAAAAGTGTTTGGGGACCTGGGGACATGTATCAATGCAAAAAAAAGTTTTAAAAACGGCCCTTTTTTCAGGAGCAGTGATTTTTTTTTAAATGCTTAAAGTGAAACCATAAAAATGAAATATTCCTTTAAATATCGTGCCTAAGGGGTGTCTATAGTATGCCTGTAAAATTTTTCCCGTGTTTAGAACAGTACCACAGCAAAATTACATTTCTAAAGGAAAAGTTTAAAACTGATCGCAGCTGTAATGAAGTCGGGTCTCGGCAATATGGTTAAAACTCATTGAAAAAAAGCATAGGATCCCCCCCACTCCATTACCAGGCCCTTTGGGTCTGGTATGAATATTAAGGGGAACCCCGAACCAAAATTTGAAAAAAAAATTGCGTGGGGGTCCCCCTAAAATCCATACCAGGCCCTTCGGGTCTGATATGGAACTTAATATGAACCCTGCGCCAAATTTAAAAAAAAATGGCATATGGGCCCCCCAAAATCCATATCAGACCCTTATCCGAGCACGCAACCTTGCCGTTTGATGCATCTTCACTGTGACAGCTCTTATATAACTGAGGACGGGGCCACCCGATGATGTAACCGGATGACCCCCCTCTGACGCACGGGGGCCTGCCCATGGCTTCCCCGTGGCATCAGAGGGGGGCGGGGTCACCCATTTACATCACCGGGTGGCCCCGCCCCCTCTGACACCACAGGGAAGCCATGGGGAAGCCCCTGTGCGTCAGAGGGGATGGGGTCACCCTGCCCTCAGTTACATAAGAGCTGTCACAGTGAAGATGCATCAGCCGGTGGGAGCCTCCCATGGAGGCGGGACGGTTTAGGCTTTTTCTTTACCCCGTTACCAATTCACACAGGGGGAGGCCCGGGATCTGGGGGTCCCCTTGTTAAAGGGGGCTTCCATATTCCGATAAGCCCCCCCACCCGCAGACCCCCACAACCACCGGGCAAGGGTTGTGGGGATGAGGCTCTTGTCCCCATCAACATGGGGACAAGGTGCTTTGGGGGCTATCCCAAAGTACCCTCCCCATGTTGAGGGCATGTGACCCGGTGCGGTTCAGGAGGGGGGGCGCTCTCTTGTCCCCACTCTTTTCCTGTGGCCTGCCAGTTTGCGTGCTCAGATAAGAGTCTGGTATGGATTTTGGGGGGACCCCCTACGCCATTTTTTTTTCAATTTGGCGCAGGATTCCCCTTATTTCCATATCAGACCTGAAGGGCCTGGTATGGATTTTAGGGGGACCCCCTTATCTGTATCTATATTGCCGAGACCCGACAATTCATTACAGCTGTGATCAGTTTTAAATGACAATTTTTCCTTTAGAAATGTAATTTTGCTGTGGTACTGTTCTAAACATCGGAAAAATGCGCCACTTTACAGGCATACTCTAGACACCCCCAGGCACAATATTTAAAGGATTATTTCATTTTTATTGTTTCACTTTAACTGCTTGCCGCCCGCCAGCTGTCATATGATTGCCAGGCGGCGCGGCTCTCGTTCTGGGAGGGCGTCATATGACGGCCTTCCATTTAAACAGGGAATGCGCACGATCGTGTGTGCGCATCCCAGTTCCTTCGGTGGCACGGAGACACCGCTTGCCACCGAGGGGGGGTGAACAGTCATTGGGCATGGCTGTTTACCAGGTGATCGGCCGTGATGAAGTCATGGCCGACCACAGGTGGTACTGCCCCACTTTGCATGGCGCATTCACGCGATCTCCAGCGTGCTGCGCGTGCACGTCAGTGGCGGCGTGTTCCCGGGAACACTGCTCGTCACCGACACCGGTAAACAGCGATTGGCCGGCGGCTGTTTACCACGTGATTGGCTGTGATCCTTTCACAGCCATTCACTAAATGTCAACAAACCGCAGTAACAAGATGTTACCGGGTTCTCCTCCTCACACACCTATCATGTGTGAGAAGGAGATTGCGGTAACATCTCGTTACTGCTTACAGTGCACACCAATAACACTGATTGCCCCCCCCCACAATAAAGAGGACCTGTGTCAGGTCACCTGAGACCAGGTGACAGATGCACTCAGTGGAAGTCAGGAGTGCACCGCTAAGGTAGTGGACCCTAGGACTGACTGCTGCGGATTGAACCCTGGGAGGTTCAGGAAGCAGGTCTACTGGAACACTGACACAGATCCCACTGGGAGCTAGAGCATAGATTCCCCAGGGTGCGGAGTCTAAGAGCCAGCAGGTGTTCACCAGAGCTTCTAGTGGTGAGGATGGACTGCGCTGCAGTCTGGCTCCAGGTCACGGTCCCCAGGGTCTCACAGCTCATGCTCATGGTAGACTATAGGAGAAGCGGTAGGAGGCAGCAGGCTGGAACAACAAGGAAAGTAAGGGATAAGCCAAATGTCGGGGCGACTAGTAGACAAGGATAAACATAACACGCCAAAGGTCAGGGTCACAAGCAGACAGGGATAGTCGAGAACAGGCCAAGGTCGGTAACTGGAATCAGACGTAGGAAACACAGCAAGTACACACGAAAGCTAAAACACAATGGTTGATCAGCACTGCTGGCTTGCAGTGCACAGGTTATTATAGGGTTCCCTGATAGGAGCTGGGGTGGAGCCATGCTAGAGGAGAGTTTATAAAAGCAGTCAGGTGAGGGTCAGCTGGTCTCTAGAGATGAACACATGGAGACAGGTAAGCTGACAGACAAACTCTATTGCATAACCATGACAACCTGTCACCACCCACCAAAGTACCTGTCACAGTTCATCTGAGTACCTGTCAGTCCATATGAGTACCTGTCACAGTTCATCTGAGTACCTGTCACAGTCCATCTGAGTCCCCGAGTACCTGTCACAGTCCATATGAGTAATGAGTACCTGTCTCCACCCTAGAGAGTACCCGAATACCAGTCACCTGCCCTTTAGAGTACCCGAGTACCTATCTGTAGCCCATCAGAGTACCCGAGTACCTGTCTCCAGCCCATCAGAGTACCCGAGTACCTATTTGCAGCCCATGCCTCATAGAATATACATTTGGGTTTGCTTTCCAAAATGGGGTCATTTTGTGGGTAATTCCATTGTCCTGGTGCTCAAGGACCTTCAAAAGCATGATAGGTAGGAATGAAATGAGATGTGTAATTTATGCTCCTAGAACGCCTGAAGGTACTACTTCAATGTGGCCA
The DNA here is from genome assembly GCA_037952925.1 of Lithobates clamitans. NCBI lineage: Eukaryota > Metazoa > Chordata > Amphibia > Anura > Ranidae > Lithobates > Lithobates clamitans. The sequence continues at coordinate 7,436,435 of JBBGZY010000723.1, forward strand.
GGCTGTGTAAAAGTCTCACACATGTGGTATCGCCATACTCGGGAAGAGTAGCAGAATGTATTTTGGGGTGTAATTTTTGCTATATACATGCTATGTCTATGCTATGAAATATCTTATAAATTGACAACTTTGTGTAAAAACAAATGCGTTTTCATTTTTTTACCACATTTTCCAAAAACTTCTGGAAAAAAATGAACCGTTCAAAATACTCATTATGCCTCATAGATTATACGTTGGGGTGTTTGCTTTCCAAAATGGGGTCATTTTGTGGGCAATTCCATTGTCCTGTTGCTCCAGGGCCTTCAAAAGTGTAATAAGTGGTTGAGAAATGAGATGTGTAATTTTATGCTCGTAGAACACCTGAAGGTGCTACTTCAAAGTTGGGCCTTTGTATGTGGCCAGGCTGTGTAAAAGTCCCACACATGTGGTATCGCCATACTCGGGAAGAGTAGCAGAATGTATTTTGGGGTGTAATTTGTTGTATGCATATGCTGTGTGTCAGAAATAACCTGATAATTTGACAATTTTGTAAAAAAAAAAAAAAAATCTTCATTTTGCAAAGAATTGTGGGAAAAAATTACAACTTTAAAAACTCACCATGCCACTTACTTAATGCCTTTGAATGTCGTGAATGTCTACTTTCTAAAAACGGGTCATTTGGGGGGTATTTGTACTTTCCTGACTTGTTAGTGCATCAAGAAATGAGATTCACCTGATGTACTGAAGGCCTGATCAGATGTGATCAGTTTTCAGTGATTGGCACCATAGTTTGTAGACTCTATAACTTTCACAAAGACCAAATAATATACACTAATTTGGGTTATTTTTACCAAAGATATGTAGCAACATAAATTTTGGCCAAAATTTATGAAGAAAAATTACTAATTAGCAAAATTTTATGACAGAAACAAAGAAAAAGGCATTTTTTTCACAAAATGTACAGTCTTTTTTTATTTATAGCACAAAAAATAAAAAACCCACTAGTGATTAAATACCACCAAAAGAAAGCTCTATTTGTGTGAAAAAAAGGACGCAAGTTTCATATGGGTACAATGTTGCATGACTGAGTAATTGTCATTCAAACTGTTAGAGCGCTGAAAGCTGAAAATTGATCTGGGCAGGAAGGGGGTGTAAGTGTATTGAGGTGGTTAAGCATTTAAAAAATCACTGCTCCCGAAAAAACGTCTGTTTTTAAAAAAAAAATTTGCACTGTCCCCTGGGACAGGACCCAGGTCCCCAAACACCTTTTATGACAATAACTTGCATATAAGCCTTTAAAATTAGCACTTTTGATTTTTCATGTTAGTTTCCCATAGACTTTAACAGTGCTCCGGCAGCTTTCGAATTTGCCGTGAACACTGCTTATTATTCGCTGTTCGGCGAACAGGCGAACACCTGATGTTCACCTGTTCGCCGAACAGGTGAACCCCTACAGGTTAGTGATCTCGAAAAAGAAACTGTAAACGTCTGCGGTCCTGTGCAAATTTATCAATTACTTTGTCAATCAACTGTTGTTTGTTTTCAGCAATTTTTGTTCTATGTATGCTTATCATGCACAAACCAGATAAGCGATCATCTGCCATTGTCGATCTCAGCCAGGTTTTCACCCTTCTCATTGTGCTGAAAGACCTTTCCACTGTACAAGTGGTCACTGGTAATGTGAGAACAATGACAATTGCTTGCTGGACTGACGGAAAAAATCTGTGTGGTTTAGCAAATCCAGAAATCCATTGTCATACTGCTCATCCTTCATAGACCAGATCTCAAATCATGTGACTGTTTCGGCTTCCAGGTTTCCAATGCCGTAAATTTCTTTGATGCCTGCAATATGGCATTTGTATTGCTCGAGTGTAATTTTTGCCATTTGTTTTGGGTAAAGTGAGAACAGACTGAAATGTTTCTTGTTTTCATTGCCAAACCGGCTTTCTAATGATGCCATGATTGAGTCCATGTATGGCACTTAGATAGACTGGCGATAGTATTCTTCCACAGAAGAGGAACCAAAATTAGAACGAAATATTTGCCTGCCACACTGTCCATTTCTTTTAGGGTTGCAAATCCAAGGAATTCTTCTCTGATGACAGCTACGGTGCTGCTTGTGTCTACAAAACATACTCCAAGTGGCATCTGTTCTTTTCCAGAAATGTCAGCACTTTCATCAGCAATGATTGAAAACCCATTTGACATGTTGACAAAAGATACCACATCTTCTCGTAATGTTTCTTCATATAATCTAATCAATTCATTTTCAACACGAACTGATATATAACGTGCATTAACTTGTGCATTTTCAAGATGGTTCTTCAGGATCACATCTCCTGCTTCAATGCAAAATTGGTACAGACTTTGCACGTTTCCAGTTGTACTTTGTTTCATGTCATGTGTTCCACAAAACAAGATAGTAGACAAAATTGGAAATAACTTTTTCTGATTTTTTTCAACTTGCCTTTTCACAGCGCTGTCTATTTGGCAAACAAAACTTGTTTCTGGTTTCTTTTTTCATGTTCGTGTCCCATAGACTTTAACGGTGTTCGCACAAATTTTTTGCCTGTTCGCAAGTTCTGGTGCGAACTGAACCAGGGGTGTTTGGCTCATCCCTACTCAATAGCTAATGGCCCAAGAGCATGGTTGGTACCATAATATTAATGCCTCAAATGCAAAACATTATTGTATAGAATGAAAAGAATCAAACATTAGTAATAGTATTTTCTATGTATGATTGTGCTCAGCTTCATAGCGAAGTGATATGCCTTCAAAGGCTCAAGCCATGGGTTTAAACTCTTAACTCTTCAAATGCATGCAATGGTAAGTTATCATTCAATAATATTATGGTGTGGAATTCCAAAAATCGAGATATTCAAAAATCAAGTAAAAAATTGGCGTAGGGTTCCTCCGCCCCCCCCCCCCCCAGTGCATTTCCAGGCCCTTCGGATCTGGTATGGACTTTAAGGGAAACCCCACACCAAAATAAATAAAAAAAATTACATGGGGTCTCCCTCAAAATCCATACCAGGCCCTTCAGGTCTGGTATGGATTTTAAGAGGAAGCCTGCGCCAAAATGTAAAAAAAATGGCATAGAGGTCCCCCCCAAAATCCTAGCACGCAACCTGGCAGGTCAGGAAAGGGGGGGACGAGCGAGTGCCCCCCTCCTGAACCATACCAGGCCACATGCCCTCAACATGGGGAGGGTGCTTTGGGGTCTGGGCTTCCATAGCGCACATTTCATATGTAACTATGGGGCATGGCCACCAGATGATGTCAGCAGGAGACCCCTCCCCCTTGTGACATCACTGACCCATCCTGCCCCAGGCGGTGAAGTCACAAGGGGTGGGGTCTTCGTTTTTTGAATGTTCAGCTGGAGCAGCAGAGAAGAAAGACCGGAGGATGAATCGGGGGAAGAAGAAGCCAGAGGAAGAAGGAGAAAACTGAAGGAAGACCGGAGGAAGATGGAGGAAGAAGCAGGAAAAGAAGAAGACATTTTTAATAAAGGAATTGTCAAAAACCGGCTATTGTGTTTTGTCTCATTTCACTTCTTTTATAGGTGAATGGGTAGGGGTACAATGTACCCGATACCCATTCACATGGGGGGGCCGGGATCTTGGGCCCCCCCTTGTTAAAGGGGGCTTCCAGATTCCGATAGGCCCCCCCGCAGACCCCCACAACCACTGGGCAAGGGTTGTGGGAATGAGGCCCTTGTCCCCATCAACATGGGGACAAGGTGTTTTGGGGGGACCCCAAAGCACCCTCACCATGTTGAGGGCATGTGGCCTGGTATGGTTCAGGAGGGGGGGTGCTTGCTCATCCCCCCTTTCCTAACCTTCAAGGTTGCGTGCTCGGATAAGTGTCTGGTATGGATTTTGGGGGGGACCCCTACGCTATTTTTAAAAAAAAATTGGCATGGAGTTCCCCTTAATATCCATACCAGACACAAAGGACCTGGTATGGACTGGTGGGGAGAACCTACGCCGTTTTTTCTTTGCTTTTTACTCTCTCTCTCTCTCTCTCTAATTTTATATTGTTGGGAACCGGCAACTCATTACAGCCGCAAGCAATTTTAAAAGACACTTTTTTTCCTTTAGAAATGTTATTTTGCTGCGGTACAGTAATAAACATGGGAAAGATGCACTACTTTACAGGCATACTAAGGAAACCCCCCAGGCACGATATTTAAACGAATTTTTAATTTTTATTGTTTCACTTTAAGCATTATTAAAATCACTGCTCCTGAAAAAACAGCCGTTTTAAAAACATTTTTTCCAATTGTCCCCTGGGGTAGGACCCGGGTCCGCATACACTTTTTATGGCAAAGAACTTGCATATAAGCCTTCAGTGAGAACTTTGGATTTTGCAGGTTCGAGTCCCATTGACTTCCACTATTCTATCACTATTCTATTCTCCACTATATGTGATCTGATAGGCATGTTCACCGGCAATAGCGCTGCTTTCCATTTGCTTTAGCACCCAGTTTCTGAGAGTTGAATTCTTAATTGGCCTTAATTGGGCGCTATTTTCCCAGACTGCAGGATCATTTATTGGCACTATAGTAAATGACCCCCAGTGTGTGCTTTGTACACACTGTGTACAAAAACTGATTAAACAGTCCTTTTCTATGGGGCGTATCATTTATTGACTCCCTTTGTCTAACTAAAAATCTATAAATGGCCCTATGAGCTAGCAAGAAGGAGTGAGTGGTTTCCCTCCTATGACTCATTTAGGTGTGTGTGTTTGTATGCATGTGTGTTGGGAAAAGATCACATAGAAAGAGTTTAAAGGCTATTCACAGTGGAGAAGTGAATTACTGTGTAGAAAAAATCTAAAAAACCCTAAGGTGTACCATCTACTGGCTGCCAGTGGTAGATAGAACAAAAAAGATATGCAATATTTCATATTTACATGATTAAAAGGAAATTAAAAAAAAAGTTTCACATAAGCGCATTAAAATAAGCACTATACATTTTCCATAATATTATATATTCATACATTATATATATCAAAATAAAAAGATGTCAGATCGTTATTAGCATAGTACGCAGGGTGCCACATAAAACGCACTGGAATTCAGCAAAAAGTGCTTTTTAATCTCTTATTAATGGATCCACACCTGACTGCGATGGTCATAAGATTTTAGAGCAGAAATTTATAGGCCCTTTCATAGAGAATATTCCACTTCATTATTTATCACCAGGAGAGAATTTCACATTGCAAGAATATGACTCCAGAACATGCAGTTATCAAACTCACATTTCTCTTATGAAAAGTCATGTAATGCTTTAATCAAATAAAGATTAGTCATTTATGTTACAATTTATAGGTCTTTTTAGAAAGATGATTTTATTAAAGGGAAACGGTAGTCTGAACAGAAATTTTTAGAGATACATTGGTGAATTTATTCAACGTAATGTCATTTTATTAACTTGTCTTAATGTTTTTAAAACCTGGCTTCTATGACTGGTTGTTGATATATATATATATATATATATATATATATATCTATTGTATATATGAGAGCTGTCATGTTCACTCATTAGCATTACACTACTTGAGGGTAAACAAAGTCCAGCTATTCTCCTGCCAGTACAGTAGATGCAGCGATTCTTATTATTAGACGTAATGAGAATGTTTGGCACATCTCCTCCACAGGACCAGCTGTCAAAAATAAAGACTTCTCCTAATTTTTACTCGGCCGCACTGAATTGGGTGAACCTCCCTATCAACTGTGATGTACATCTCTCAGTCTTCACTCACCCAGCTGTCTCAATTCTCCCTCCTCACCTAGGTACAGGTTCTTTTAATGGAAGAATCCTGAAAAAGACTCGCATACAGGAGCAGGTGTAGGTTCTGCTTGAGTTTATTTGATGGTTAAAAAAAAAATCTGCTCAGACAGTAGTATTCAATACATATCTTTATCTGTGTAGCCAGACTTTCAGATAGGATTGATGTTCCCATTTCCTTTAAACTTATTTTGGAGCACCAAACATGTCATCTGACACAACCACCATAGTCTGTCCACCATGCTCAATGCCACACATTTCACAACTCAAGCTTAAATCTGTCTTCTACAGAGTACCTGTCCAACAATTTCTCTTCTGGGGATACCACATTCTCTCCATTGACACCAAACCTTTAAAAAAAGAGCACAGGATCCTCCCAGAATATCTGGGGACATCTTGTTCTCTAACTGCATTTACCTTATACTGTTCAGACTCCCTACATAGAACCCAACATCATTTGTACCAAGATATTTGTTTATAAAATAAGTGATTAATATCAGGATATTAAAAATCAGGAAAAAGACCTTACTTGAAAAACAATACTATAAATCCCAAAAAAAGCATGTATACTTTTAAGGTAACAAACAAATGGCCCCTGCCCCCACCTATTACTAACCTTTACAGCAAGCAGCACATGGAAGGGCAAATGCATGAAAGACAAAAACAGATCATTCCATAGCTCATTTCACCAACCAGTCTGCCGACCGACCAAATTAACCTGACCAACAGTCTGTGTTAAAAACAGGGGTTTAGTTAGCACGCATTTGCAAACGCATGCGTAAGCTGCAAGGCCTCTTCACAGCACCCTGTGTATTGTTTGTAGTGCTATTTTGACTTCCTAGCACTGCTGAATTTATAAGCATCTCCACAATGGAAGCACGTGCATTAAATGGATAAATGAGGTGGGCCTGGAGGCAGCCCAATCCCCCTTAAAGGAACAGGAGCACACTGGACATCCAGCAATAGCACAGTGGCAGCGAAGGTGCCCAGTGTGTACCCGGACCATATTTACACCAGCAACAGACAAACGGCCCCTGTCCCCAGCTATAACTGGCCTTCACAACAAGGAGCACATGGAAGGGCAAACGCATGAAAGACAAAAACAGAACATTCCATAGCTCAACTCACCAACCAGTCTGCCAACTAACCGAATTAACCTGTCCAACAGTCTGTGTTAAAAACAGGGGTTTAGTTAGCACGCATTTGTAAACTCTTGCGTAAGCTGCAAGGCCTCTTCTCTGCACTATTGCTGGGTGTCCAGTGTGGTCCTGTTCCTTTAAGGGGGATTGGGCTGCCTCCAGGCCCACCTGCCCCTCATCTATCCATTTAATGCATGTGCTTCCATTGTTAAGACGCTTAGGGTTTGCAAATGCATGCTAACTAAACCCCTGTTTTTAGCGCAGACTGTTGGACAGGTTAATTTGGTTGGTTTGGAGACTGGTTGGTTAGGTGAGCTATAGAATGTTCTGTTTTTGTCTTTCATACTTTTAATGTACAATGGGGTTTCTGGTTAGACTAATAAATAATAAATTATACAATGCATGCCCTTCTGTGGATTCTGTGTATGGAGGGTTTCTATTTATTTCTTTCTATTGGTTGAACTAGATGGACTTTTGGTCTTTTTTTAGCTTGAGTAACTATGTAACTATGTAATGTATTGACTGGCAGGAGTTACCACAAAGTACAGAGGATGAACCAGAATCCAATACTCCCAGTAGTGTTGGATTCTAAAGATACATGCAGCATTGGTATGTCTTTATAATAGTGGATACTAGTGGGGTAAGTGGTGTGAGAGGAAAGTATTTCTTTGCAGGGGGCACTATTTAAAAAGAAATTCTAACACCTTAGTGGTTTGGCTATACGTGCATACAAACAAATCTTTCTTGTGAGGTTATTCAGTTATTCAGTTATTCTTCAGTCACTTAGTGAACAGAAGAAATATCTTAAATGCAAATGATAAGCCTAAATGCAATTATCCAGTGACTAGATTTTCCATCCACCCCAGCTGTCTTCCACGCAGATAAAATTATATACTCCTCATTCATAAAACAACCTCACTCATCCTATATATTTCACTTGAAAGGAAAGACCATGCTTTCATTAGAAATCATAGGATATAGTTGGCAGGAGGTAGACAGAGTTAGGATTCTGGGCACAAGATTATTGAAATCTGGAATATGAAGGATCAGCTTGACAGCCCTGGAATTTTTACCTTGCCACTGGATTTTAACCACTTCAATACCAGGCATTTACACACCTTCCTCCCCAAGCCAATTTTTAGCTTTCAGCACTGTCACAATTTGAATGACAATTGCGCGGTCATGCTACACTGTACCCAAACACATTTTTTATCATTTTGTTCCCACAAATAGAGCTTTCTTTTGGTGGTATTTGATCACCTCTACGATTTTTACTTTTTGCGCAACAAATAAAAAAAGAACGGAAATATAGAAAAAAATTAAGTTTCTCTTTGTTTCTGTTAAATTTTTTTGTAAATAAGTAAGTTTTCTTCTTCAACGACGGGCACTGATATGGCTGCACTGATGGGCACTGATAAGGCGGCACCGATGGGCACCGATGAGGTGGCACTGATGAGCACTGATGATGGGCACTGATAGACGGCACTGATGGGCACTGATATGTGGCACTCATATGCGGCACTGATAGGCACTCATAGGCACCACTGATGGGACTCATAGGCAGAACTGATGGGTACTTATGGGTGGCACTGATGGGTACTCATGGGTGGCACTGATAGGTGGCACAGATGGGCACTGAAAGGTGGCCACTGATGGGCATGGATGGGCACTGAGAGGGGGCACTGATGACACTGATGGGTGGCACTGATGACACTGATGGGTGGCATTGCTGGGTATCACTTTTTTTAGTTGGACCATAATGTTGCCAGTCAGTGCCCATATGTGCGCACTGATTGGCATGCATTGTGCAATTTTTTTCATATGTGGATGGCCATGGTGTACATACCTGGCCATCCACATGTTGCCCTCTTCCCTGGTGGTCCTGGGTGGCATGATGGTGATCCTGGGTGGGCATCCTTGGGGGGGCTGCGCTGATTGTTTAAACAATCAGCGCAGACCCCCCTGTCAGGAGAGCCGCCGTCTGGCCCTCCTCTACACACGTCTGTCAGACGCGAGTGAGGAAAAGCCGATCACTGGCTCTTCCTGTTCACACTGTTATCAGCCCTGATTGAAAACGGCTGATCACGTGGTAAAGAGCCTCCGTTGGAGGCTCTTTACTGAGATCGGTGTAGCGGTGTGTCAGACTGACACACCGCACCACCGATCGCCGCAATGCTGTTATGACGCCCAGTCAGGATAACTGAACCACCGCCCGGCTATCATTCTGTTATAGGCCGGGCAGGAAGTGATTAAAGAATGGTATGAGCCCTTTATAGAGGTGTTTTACTTTGTAGCAGGTTCTTGAAAAGGAAATTAAGTTTTATATATACAGTAGTTTCCTATTTTATTCATACAATATATTAAAGCAGACCTCCACTCAAAAATTATACTTTGCCAATTCTCCTCCCTCCTCAGCACAAAATAGCAGCCTTTTAAAAAAAAAAAGTTAATTTTTCCCTTTTTAAACTGTTACTCATGATTGACCCACCCTCTGCCTCCATTCTTGCCTAGCTGAGAATGACATACCCGTCAACCCCTGTAGCCACCCTGGATGCCAATATCACATATCCCAGGAGGCTGCAGGCTTCCCAGCAGTAGAGGTACATTGGGCACTGCATCATTGGGGGGCCAGCTGCAGGAACCAGGAAGAGACAGCTATCTCCCAATCATGTACAAGAAGACAAATAACACATTATGTGTAATTTTTGGGGAAGGAATTAAAAAAATGTAGAAAAAAATATTGAGTCATTTAGTTGTAAAATATTGCAAATAAATATTGCTCTCATACAATAATATCCTTAACTGCTTTGTTGAATACATACCTGTCTAAAGCTCTCAATAGCTCAAGTTCAAGTTTGCACTTACAGCTAAATAAATCAGAAGAGTGAGTCATCCTTCTCCCACCCCTCTCTGCCTGCTCTGTTCAGATGAGGCTATGAAGTTTTATTTAAAGACAATGGGATAACATGGCGCCCTCAGGATAGGGCTGTATACTACAGGCAACAAAGGGGTGGGCTAGGTGATCTAACTGGGCAATAAGATAAGTCCATATAAGACAATATGTCCATGTGAGGAGTATAGTTTGCTGTCTTTTGAAGGCTGCCCGTTCAAAAGTTAGAAGAGACTCTGGAGCATAGTAAAAGAAAGAACAGCGCCCTCTAAATGCAGTGAGTATTAACTATTTTAATGGTAAAAGGTAAGATTAAAAACACTCACAAACGAGCAACATTTTCCAGCATGGGTGTATGTACTATAAGTTTCATCCGCACTGTTCCGGGATAGCACTGGGCATCACTGGCTGGTGGAGGCAATCTGTTGTCCGGCTACAATATAGCTGCACTGTTGGCTCACAGCGCCTCCGGAGAGCTGGAGCATGGATCGGCGATGCTCTGTGATAATATCACTTCCAGGAATGGAGTTGGCGGGCGGTGCTTCGCGTTCGGAGCATGCGTGCTACTTCCTCAGGCTTTGCTGGTGGCCATTTTGGAGTAGGCTAAATATGCCTTACAGGGGAGGGGAACTAGATGACTGGTACGCCCAGTAACCATAGCAACTGACGGAACACAGCTTAATAACACAACAATTCTATCTTATAGAAACAGCAATACTATCTTATGGCAATACTCTCTTTTTTCAGAAAAACGGCAATGCACTAAAGAAGTACCGCCCTTTAAAAAGACACACAAAATACTAACAATATTATACAAAAGAACACAGCATAATAGCACGGCTGTAATAGGGCTATATCAATCACTACTTAATAACTATGGACTGGATTTCTATACTTACAGCAGATGACCAATGGAGTCATAAAAGTCTGACAATTTATCTATAAAGAATAATGATAATAATTCTAAATTATTACTGTTGTAATTCCTACACCGTTCACCTGATTTGGATGTAAATACCCTCAAATTAAAGCTGAAAGTCTGCAGTTAAAGCACATCTTGTTCGTTTCATTTCAAATACATTGTGGTGGTGTATAGAGCCAAAAAGATTAGAATTGTGTCGATGTCCCAATATTCATGGACCTGACTGTACGTATTGCTTTTACACTAAAACAGAGGATGAAAAATTAATAGAATAATAAAGAGATTGGCTTTATCTGTATTAAACCTTACATGTGACCACTTTATCGGGTTAAAATATAAGTGACAACCATAATGACAAGAAGGCCACTGTGATCGCACCTTTCCTTTGTCAATTAAATGCAGCAAAGCCATCATAGAATTGTTTAATGAGGATATGTCAAATGGATTTTCCAAGCAGTCTTAAGAGTGGATGTCACTCCTGAGTTCAGGGGTTGGAATTCATGAAAGAATATACTGTAGTAAAACACGGGAGGCAAAGCTGTGTTGCAAGGTTCAGCCATGTATAGCACAAGTTAATAAATATGTTTGTGAACATTTGTGTTTATTGGTTTATTTGTATACCTAGGTTAGTATATCAAACTATGGATTTTCTCAGTACCCCAAAGACAAGAGTAAGACAGTCATAAAATATCTCAAAATGTATTACATCAATGTTTAAAATGCATCACATATAAACTACAGAAAATAAAATGGACATTAATCAGCATAATTCCTTTTTAGGCACAATATGATACCCATAGTTAATAATGTGTTACAACAAACTAACAACTTTCAATGTGAATTTTGTAAGAAACAATATATGTGGCTTGATCTCAACATGCTTCACGGCAATAGCTGATTCTTTAGGAGGAATGGGAGCATTAAAAGTCCAGAATCCAAAAAGGGGACTACCCAAGTAAGAGGCCACTAACCAGGGACCGTAATTCTCCCCTGCGGCAGATGTGGGAGACACTGGTAACCAGAGGTCACTGTGAGATGAGCATGGTAATCTCAACTATGTCCATGAACCATTAGTGCATTTACTGTATGTATGTAGCATAGATGTAAAGATGGTAGAAGCTATTGATCCAAAGGAAATGGTGCTCCAAATGCTCAATGAATCCAGAACATTTTTAGGGCAATAATCCACTGAAACAGCCAAATAAGTCCATCCATAATATGGCCAGCAATCTTCCCAAGATGATGTCACCTCCAGCACATTTGTATACTATTTTTTTTTCCTGATTGCATATGCAGTATTTTTGTCTGAACTGGGCCTTTTTACTATTATCTTTCCATATTTCAATAAAGCTTTCTTTAGGAAAAAAGGCTGGAGCAATGTTTACCTCCCCTTCCCTTTTTTTCTGCAGAATCTTTTTCTTTCTTGAAAATTATTTTTTATTTGCTTTTCCAAAAAAAAACATTATATAACATGCATGTCATACAAAACTTCAGACAGACGGGAAAAACCATTCTCAAGAATCTTGATTTTTATAAAAATGATGGTGAATATTAAAGCTGAACTCCAGGAAAACAGCTAAATAGACAGCTGAAACACATATACAAGAGCTGTTTTTCTTGCGAAAAGCATTTTATCTATTTAGTTCCAACATTTACACAACTCTGCCAGAGCCCTGCCTGGTAGAGTAGGACAGGAGACCTGATATTTCCATGCTAGAGCCAAGTAACACCAATGCCGCGTACACACGACCGGACTTTACGGCATACTTGGTCCGGCGACCTATCCAACGGACTTTGTAGCTTAGGTGCGCCGGACTTACAAACGGACGGACTTGGACACACACGATCACTCCAAAAGTCCGCTGGTTTTGAAAGCGGTGACGTACAGCACGTACGACGGGACAGGGCGAGGAGGAGTTCATGGACGAAGAATTGGTTCTCGCACATGCCTTTGCTCCATGAGATCCGTAAGAATAATTCTGAGGATTTCAGGAATTATCTCAGGATGACGGACCCCGTTTTTGAACGTCTGCTGGCTATGCTGACCCCTTATATCTGCAGGCAGGATACCTGCATGAGGCAAGCCATCACTGTGGAGCAGAGGCTAGTTGCCACTTTACGTTACTTGACGACTGGGAGAAATCTTCAGGACTTGAAGTTCTCGACAGGCATCTCCCCCAGGCTCTGGGGATCATAATCCCAGAGACCTATTCTGCTATAATTCAGGTCCTGGAGAAGGACTATATGAAGGTAAGTTTGTTATCCTTTAACATTACATGATATGTATTTATTGTTTGCTAATGTATTGTCTAAATGTCCTCGTTACATAATTACCATGCTTGGAATATGCCGTGAATGTCTCCTTTATCTTCATGCATGCCTGTTTTTTTAAATTAATCATTTTTTGCCCTACATGCATATTTACCTTCACTAATCTCCCCACCATGCAATCCTGGGTCTATTTATACCTATAGCCTATAGTCCCTTTAACAATGTATATTGTCAGCTCCATTGTACTGCTTTCCCCTCCCCACCCCCTCAAATGTTTCCAAATGTCAGGTGTGTTCTTCTCCCAAGTTAGAACCCCTCCCCCACCCCCTCAAATTTTTCAAAATGTCAGGTGTGTTCTTCTCCCAAATTAGAACCCCTCCCCCACCCCCTCAAATGTTTCCAAATGTCAGGTGTGTTCTTCTCCCAAATTAGAACCCCACCCCACCCCCTCAAATTTTTTAAAATGTCAGATGTATTCTTCTCCCAAATTAGAACCCCTCCCCCACCCCTCAAATGTTTCCAAATGTCAGGTGTGTTCTTCACCCAAATTACATCTCCTCCCCCACCCCCTCATATTTTTCAAAATGTCAGGTGTGTTCTTCTCCCAAATTAGAACCCCTCCCCCACCCCCTCAAATTTTTCAAAATGTCAGGTGTGTTCTTCTCCCAAATTAGAACCCCTCCCCACCCCCTCAAATTTTCCAAATGTCAGGTGTGTTCTTCGCCCAAATTAGAACCCCTCCCCCACCCCCTCAAATTTTTCAATATGTCAGGTGTGTTCTTCTCCCAAATTAGAACCCCTCCCCCACCCCCTCAAATGTTGCCAAATGTCAGGTGTGTTCTTCTCCCAAATTAGAACCCCTCCCCCCACATGCAAATTGATCAATGGTCCATCAGAGGGGGTGAGTAATCTTATAAGTGGGCCTTATGTTTTTTATTTTTTGGAAATAACACATATAAAAAATGTTCGACTGCTGTTGTTCAAGCATGTTTTTGTGTAATCTGCTAGCAAAGTTATGTTTAAAAGTACTTATATTTTTTTTTTCTTGTTTGACTCCACAGTTTCCTTCAAACACACAGGAATGGCAGACGGTGGCCTCCCAGTTCGCTGACCGTTGGGACTTTCCCAACTGTGCCAGGGCGATTGATGGGAAGCATGTCCACATTGTGCCACCACCCCATTCGGGGTCTTACTACTATAACTATAAGGGGATTCATAGTGTAGTATTGATGGCGGTGGTCTCGGCACAACTGTATTTTATGTTCCTGGACGTGGGGAAGAATGGCCGGATGTCAGACATGCACAGACCGAGTTGTGCCAGCGTCTCCAGACTGGTGGCCTGGGATTGCCACCTGATGACCAGAACGTTCATGGACTCCCCTCAGTTTTCATCGCTGATAAAGCGTTTGCTCTTGGCGAGCACTTGATGAGGCCGTTCCCACAAAGGTTCCTCACCCCTGAGAGGAGGGTATTTAATTACCGGCTGGCCAGAGCAAGAAGAGTTGTGGAGATTGCCTTCGGGATTCTGGCCAGCCGGTTCCGTTTGTTCCTCTCGGCCATAAATCTGGCGGAATACAATATAAATCATGTAATAATGGCTTGCTGCATCCTTCATAATTATTTGAGACGACATTCAGCTACATATATTACCTCAGTTGGGCCTGAGGCCGGACTTAGTGGTGAAGATTCACTCACAGGCCCGGATACTGGCCGGACTGGCTTGGCCCCCCAAACTGCCGTCAAGTGCGTGACAGATATGTCAATTATTTTAATGGTCAGGGGGCCATTGCAATGCAACAACAACTTTAATCTTTTACCAAATAAACACAAATTATTTTGGCAAAAATCTCTTGTTTTTATTCTTGTTTGCATTTAGTTTTGTCTGTCTCCTAGTGCACTTGTAGTGGCAAGTGCATTTCCCTTTAGTTAATAAGGCCCTTTGTCACTGTAAACACACAAAAAAATAAGAAACTGTTATTGATAAATAATAAGCCACACACATTGTAGTAGTAAAAACATTTTACTGTGCGCACATTGAAAGGTGCATTTTGTTTTAACGTGTTTAGGGGTTTTTTTTGTTTTTTTAGTTTAGGCATATTTGTAAAAAAATATATTTTGTTTACAAAATTAGGCTTGACAACAGGGTTTTTAAAAACATAATACAAAAAATTAACAGGAACTTACAAAGTTCAACATGTCAAAAACGGTGCTGGTGATGTCACCCATGTAAAAACAAAATTTAGCAGATGCACACAAATTGGGAGTAAAAAAGGTTCAAGTCAACAAGTGCTATCTCACATCATGGGGGAGCAATGGACGTGTTTTGTGTGTGCAATTCCTTTGTTCCTCTCACAAACTAACATTATTCTGATGAAGGGGTACATTGATGTCACCTGATGGAAGGTAGCACATGATGACACACCGTGTGCATCTGCTAAATTTTGATATTACTATTTCACAACTTCAAAAGTTTGAAGTTGACAATGAAATGAAGAACATGATTGATGTTTTTAGGCAAAAAGTTATAAGATTCTGCCCAAAACATCAATCATGTTCTTCATTTCCTATTGCATGCTGTCCAGCCGATTTCTCATGCTGTCAATTTTTTCACGCATTCGATCAATTTGCCCATTCCACACCATTATCTGCCCAATCAGTCTTTGTGCACTGTCTGTGCTAAATGGCTCCGCCGCTTGCCCTTCCACAACCAGAACATCACCTAAAATTTGTGGATAAAAAAATTTTGAAAAATATGCACGCCTAAATAGATTAACTAAAGCTGGGGTGTCAGTCACTCACTTGGTGGGGTGCAAATATCGCACACTTCCTCCAACTCTCAGGACATTATTTTGTCCTTCCACATATTGGGTCGGGTGTACGGTCCTTTTTTGGCATCATAGTCCCCCCTTCTCAATATGGACCATCCCCACCATCTCTTCAAAGGCCATGTTGGTGGCCTTATATCTCCTCCTGGAACTGGATGGCTGTGGCTCCGGGCTTTCCTCCGCGCTAGTTCCAGATAATCTCTCCGCCATCTTTCTCTATATACTGCCACTGCGCAACGAAGAGTGGAGTGAAGGGGCGGGGACAAAGCGTACTAAAGAACATCAGGGGCGGGCGACGCAGTCGTAGCATGACACATGCGCAGTGTATATAAAGGTATTACGCTGGCCTACGTATGTCCGAGCGGAAGTAGCGAGCGTCAGAAACGAAGGTAAGATTTAAACATAGGTGGGTGTTTGGTGAATGTGTTTGGTGTGTGTGTGTGTGTGTGTGTGTGTATGTATGTGTAGCCTAGATTCTGCAAAAAATAATACTGGGAGTTTGGACTGACATTACAGTTTTTATCTTGTATCTTGTCTTTCAGCAAAAATTAATCCCTTAAAGGAGGAAGAATTTTTTCACGTTTTATTGAGCTGTATCAAGAGAACAGAAACCTGTAGGAGGTCAAGCACTCATTGTATTTTATTAGACATGCAAGGAAGGCAACACTGGGGACACTTCTGGAATTTGTCAAGACTCGAGTCCCCCAGGCAGACCTTAAGTTTGTGGACAATAAAATTGGTATCTTGCGCAATATGTACAGGCGGGAACACAAGAAGATCCAGGATTCCCACAGATCAGGAGCAGCAGCAGACCAGGTTTATGTCCCCAAACTGTGGTACTACGAAAAAACTGCGATTTCTGGATGACCAGACAGAAGCAAGGCAATCACTTTCGACCCTTCCCTCCAGCCTTCCCTCCACCCTTTCCTCCAGCCTTCCCTCCACCCTTCCCTCCAGCCTTCCCTCCACCTCCATCCTTGATGAAGTGGATGCGCCCAGCTTCGGCCAGGTATACTTTTTTGGGGAATTTGTGATTGTGTAAATATTAGTGATGTAAACTGAAAAATTTTTAAGTGCTTCACAAAAAATGATTTCATCACAATTATTAATATGTATACATATCACTAGACAGTAGTGGCCAAAAATGTACTTCAAATATTGGTGATCAGCTAGAATAATGGTGGGGTCAAAAAGATAGCCTTTTATATTTGTTTAGAATTATATTTGCAAGTCATGAGCTGAAAATTGTGTGTGATTGTGTAAGCAAAAGTTACAAATATGTCCTTTTTTTACCCAGGATGAGCTCAGCCAGGAGGAGGCCGTGCCCAGAGGTATAGAGGAGGAGGCCTTGCCCAGTGGGAGAGAGGAGGAGGCCATGCACAGTGGCAGGCAGGAGGTGGCTGGGCCCAGTAGAAGCCTCACGGAATGTCAGGTGCCTCCCCTCCACATTACCACCAAAAGGCCCAGGAAGATCACCCGAACAGAGGAGGAATCACTAGCCCTCATTCGGGAAGCCAGCCAAATCCTGAGCACATCAACCAATGCTGAAGAGGCCTATGGAACGTATATGGCCACAAGGTTGCTGGAACTTGAAAAGGGGCAACGCCTCCTCTGTGAGGGGCTTATTTTTCAGGCCTTTCAGAAGGGGTTGAGAGGGGAGCTTACTCCAACAAGCTATATTGCAGATGAAGCCACTCCTCCTGATACTCCTCCTCCTCCTCCTGCCCCAAGTACACCACCAGAGGCACAGCCTCCAAGGAAGGCTGCAGAGAAGCGTGGAGGGAAGGCTGCAGGGCAGCGTGCAGGGAAGACTCCATGGAAGAGTCGAAGGTGATTGCCTGGCTTCTGTCTGGTCTGACAGAAGATGCAGATTGTGCTCCCTAGTCGCAAGATACCAATTTTATTTTCCAAGAACTTGATGTGTGTCCTGGGGGACAAAAGGCTTCACACATTCCAAAAGTGTCTCCAGTGTTGCCTTCCTCATTTATGTTTTTCCAAAAATAAATGGATATTTTCTTTACCTTACATTATTGACTATGTGTTTTGATTCAAAAAGGACATTTTGTTTGTGAGCAGGCAGGTACAGATCAAAAGACTATGTGGGTTATTTACAAAAGGCTAAATCATTTTGCAATTCAAGTGCAAAGTGCACTTTATAAATTGCACTGCAAGTGCACTTGTTGGAAGTGCAGTCGCTGTAAATCTGAGGGGAAGCTCTGCTGATTTTACCATCCAATCATGTGCAAGAGAAATGTTTTTTTTGGGGGTTTCCTTGCATGTGCCCCTCGGATCCACAGCGAATGCACTTCCAAATGCTCTTTCAGTGCAATTTCAACTACACTTTGCACTTGTAGTGCAAAATTAATTAGCCTTTTGAAAATAATCCCCCTATGTCTAATTAATAAAGGACACCAACCTCATTAAGGTTCATTAAAACAATACAAAAAATTAAGGTTATTGTGGTAACTTGAAACTCCAAAAAAAAAAATCAATAAATAAACTAACAGTTTTGAGAATTTAGCACACATTGTAAAATAGATATTGATTAAATATAAAAATACTAAAGATGAGTCCAAAAAATAATTTTGATACATTATTTCTGGAGATCTGGCTTTTAGAAACTATTATATTAGTCATGGCATGAGGATAAATCATGAAGAAAGTAGTTGAGAACTCTGTGTATATAAGCAGCAAAACAACTTCATTCCTCTCACATTATAAAGAAAAAAAGAATGAGCTGTATTAAAAGATCACAGAAGAGGAATGTGCTAGCTTCAATACGAAGACTAGTTTTACCAGACCGAGCGCTTCCATCTTGTACTTGCTTCAGAGCATGCGTCAGTTTTGGTCCGTCGGACTAGCACACAGACGACCGGTTTGTACGCTAGAAAGCCGAGTCCCTCAGACAGATTTGAAACATGTTTCATTTCTAGGTCCGTCAAACTTTTGAGAAAAAAAAGTCCCCTGGAGCCCACACACGATCGAATTGTCAGACGGACTCCGGTTCGCCGGACCAAGTATGCCGTAAAGTCCGGTCGTGTGTATGCGGCATTACAGGTTGCCACATGGGGTTATATCACCAGTTTGACACCGCTAAGATGAGGTTCTTTGCTCTGCAGTATATCCCCCTAAATGAGAGGGGGTGATGTGGATAGGTTATTACTACAGAGAGAAACCAAATGGATATACAATTTGTCTGCTACAAAAAATCCAGGACTAAATGATGCATTAAGTTTTAGGCCATTCCTGTAGGGCTTTTCTGTCTCCTTATGAGAGACGTGTGTCTTTCTCTGTTTCCATCTGTTGCTTCTTTCTTTTATTTTCTGGATTTCATATGGGGGATTAATTGAAGGTGCAAGAGTTGTCATAAATTTCTAAAGCATAAAAATGTTTCTTTTTTTTATTTTCTTTTTTTCGCGGTTTTTATGTAAAGCTTATCTGATGTGATAACAGTCTGGCCCTTGATTTGGTTTGGTTCCATGGTGTCCACTTTTTTATAGTTCCCCTTTAATTTCGGGGATAATTTGATTAATAAATTATTATCATGCCTAATGTATACATGAGCAGTGCCATGTTTATTCTATATACCACAAATTCTTCCATAAAACTGATCCCCTGAATGATTATTAGGTAGTTTTTCTTCCCTTTCTTTTTTGTTCGATCCACAAATTCATTGCCTATGGGCAATTGATAATCCCGATATAGTGCGGTATAATAAAACCAAATTCATTCATTACAATCCTTATGCTATTTCTTGCTGCAGGCAGTGTCTATGTAGATTTTCTCTGCCCTGTACTTATTGTGGCCGATATTTCATCTGTGACCATCAAGTAAGGGCGGATGAACCCCTTAAGATGGCTGCGGCGGGTCCGCACATGCGCGGTACAGCGTAGTGTGCCGACTGCGACTTGCGGGCACTGTGGGGCCCAATTTGGCTGCCCTGGTTGGTGGTGGTCCCTCTTGGGATAGACATTCTCTGTGCCCATCTTTACCTGGATAGCATGCCTTTTCCCAGTACTATCAAGTATGGACAAAAGGACTTTCCAAGATGGCCGCAGTGGCCTCGTGCATGCGCGATAGAGTGCCCCAAACGGCCTGAGCACATCAGTGTTAAATTAAACCTCTGATTGCCTCAATCAGTAATGACACCAAACATTGCTGGGGGTATTAGAGTATATAAGAGCCTTTCTAGCACACTACATTGCTGTGGCCATCCACACTGTTGCTAGTGAGGCTCCTCACCAATTTAAAAGTAAGTTGCTTTTTTTTCTTTCCTATCTCAGCAGGAAGGTTTATTGCCCTCTGTGGGTGTGTAACCTGTCACTGTTCTTTTGGATTTTTTTCTTAGGGGTTTAACCCTTATGATAGACTGAAAAAATAAAAAAAATTTTTTTAATCTTCACTGGATAAAGAGATGTTGTGCGGACACTGAGCCAAGGAACAGTGGTAAACTAAAAGAGGGAAATTGCTCAGGTAAGAGCTATAGGATAGTTGATTATAATCAAAGTAAAACATGTACAGTACTTGTTTAATTAGCAAAACATGATTTTTTTATTTAATTCAATTCCAGATGGCATAATTACCCAGTAAACTTGCTGGCATTAGAAGAGGTTTATACACGAAAACACCCCAAAATACATTCTGCTGCTTCTCCTGAGTACGGGGATACCACATGTGTGGGACTTTTTGGGAGCCTAACCGCGTACGGGACCCGGAAAACCAATCACCGCCTTGATTTCACTCCTCACTGCCTATCACAGTTTCAGAGGCCATGAAATGCCCAGAGAGCACCAACCCCCCTAAATGACCCCATTTTGGAAAGTAGACACCCCAAGCTATTTGCTGAGTGTCATGCTGAGTATTTTGCAGATCTCGCTTCTTGTCACAAGGTTTTGAACATTGAAAAAAGGAAAAAAAAATACATTTTTCTTTCTTCTTTCTTTCTTTCTTCATTTTCAAAAACAAATGAGAGCTGAAAAATACTCACCATGCCTCTCAGCAAACAGCCTGGGGTGTCTACTTTCCAAAATGGGGTCATTTGGGGGGGGGGGGGGGTTGTGGTATCTTGGCATTTTATGGCCTTCGAAACTGTGATAGGTAGTGAGGTGTGAAATCAAAAATTTACGCCCTTAGAAAGCCTGAAGGCAGATTGGTTTTCGGGGTCCTGTACGCGGTTAGGCTCCCAAAAAGTCCCACACATGCGGTATCCCCAAACTCAGGAGAAGCAGCAGAATGTATTTTTGGGTGTAACTCCACATATAACCATGGCATGTGTGAGCAATATATCATTTAGTGACAACTTTGTGTCATTTTTTTTTTTTGTCATTTTTCAATCACTCGTGACAAAAAATAAAATCTTCAATGGGCTCAACATGCCTCTCAGCAATTTCCTTGGGGTGTCTACTTTCCAAAATGGGGTCATTTCGGGGGGGTTTGTACTGCCCTACCATTTTAGCACCTCAAGAAATGAGACAGTCATAAACTAAAAGCTGCGTACATTCCAGAAAGTGTACCATAGTTTGTAGACACTATAACTTTTGCGCAAACCAATAAATATACGCTTATTGACATTAGACGTGGCTGAATACATTTTGGCCTAAATGTATGACTAAAATTGGGTTTTTTGGATTTTTCTTCTAAAAAAAAAGTATAAAATATCATTTCTTTTCCAAAAATATGTAGCAGAATACATATTGGCCTAAAATGGTGAAGAAATTCGATTTTTTACATTTTTTTATTGCCTATATCTTATAGCAGAAAGTAAAAAATATTGTTTTTTATTCAAATTTGTCAGTCTTTTTCCGTCCATATCGCAAAAAATAAAAATCACAGAGGCAATCAAATACCATCAAAATAAAGCTCTATTTATGGGGGGAAAAAGGACACATTTTTTGTTTGGGTACAACATTGCATGACCGCGCAATTACCAGCTAAATCAGCGCAGTGCCGAATTGTAAAAAGTGCTCTGGTCAATGAGCAGCCTAATCTTTTGGGGCTGAAGTGGTTTAAAAAAACACATTTAAGAATGTATTGCTACATACAGAGCTGCATTATGTCATATATGAGCTGTGTTTTATATCTGCCTGGAGTTTAAAAATTATTTATATTGTGTCAACATTGGCTGTCAATCAAACTTTTTTGTGAAAGTCTGCTGACACTGGAATGAAGGCATGTTTTTTCATTTTAGTATGCATAAAATGCATCTCCTCTTATACACCTATGCATTGATCTTAAAGTAGTAAAATAAAACTAAGATGCTCAACATTGATTACATACTAAAAAAAAGTCTCTAGGCTGGCAATTTTGTCAAACTCAAACTATTTTTACCCAGTGGGAACCAGAAATTTGATATAAAGTAGTTTGCCAGAAACTTTGCAATGAATTTGAGTGACTACCAACATTTTTTTGTTTGTGACTGTAAAGAGGAGTTCCATCCAGGGGGTCCATTAAAAAAAAAAAAAATTAAAAGTCAGCAGCTACAAATACTGCAGCTGCTGACTTTTAAATAGACACGTACCTGTCCCTGGGTCCAGCGATGCGGGGGATCGAAGCCCCACTCGTCCTCCCCCTCCGCTCGTCGGCGCCGGCATTTCAACTGTGGGCGCCGGGCTGTGGCTTCACAGCCTGGCACCCACTGCGCATGCGCGAGCGGCGCCGTGCGCCGTGATTGGCCATTCAATCACCTGGGACCTGTAATGGGTCCCAGATGATTGACAGGAGGGAGGGAGCAGAGCCGAGCCCTTCCTGTGCCGAGGGGGAAGTGATGTCACCAGCCCAGGCACTGGAAGGGGCAGACTACGAGGGACCACCTAGCAACAGGCATTTAGAGGTAAGTAAAAAAAAAATATCCAAATGTTTTTTTGGGGGGTTTTTTAGAATTTTTCAGGTATTTTTTTTTTTTGGGTGGAACCCCACTTTAAATCTGGACAAATTATTGACAGTTTAAATAAAAAAAAGGAAAATTGTAATCGAATTGAAATTAAGTTTAAAAAAATTATGGCAATGCCGTAAAGAGCAATCTTATTTTTTCCTTGCTGTATTAGATCAGTGTTATTTCCCTTCAATCTCTTTTCTGTAGCTTGAAATCACCATTTTATATCATCAATTGCCTTTCAATTTTGACAAAAAGCTTGATCAAATTTGCAAGAATATGATCAACTTTAGGGTAAAAACACAAAGTACTAATTTTTGCATGTTAATTCACTACAGTTATATATTTTTTAAGTTGTATTTCTGTAGCCCAGTATTGTTGTGAGTATTATATTTATTACCCGTGTCTATTCTAAAGCTTTTGCATTGGAAATTTACAGGCTCTGTTATTGACAACACATGCAGGGCACAATCAGCATATATGTGATCATTGTGTGCAGGAGTCCCTATGAATAAGTGCAGTCACTCGCACACCCCCATTACACTGACAGACCATGTAGCATGAAGTACTGAGTGGTTGGAGCATGAATTCTTGAAACTATTCCCCAAACCCCAGACAAAAAGCACTCTACAGACAACCAGACAGATTGACAGGAGTGGTTTACTAAGCAGTACAAGGTAAAGAATTCACATGATGATTTGTTAAATGTCCGGCTTCAGAATTTTGTAGATATTCATACCTATAGCCACCTTCAGGCAGTGGTGGGCAACTAATTAAATGTGGTGGACAACATTAAATTACCAAGACCGTTTCTAAGGGAAGGTCATGATCCATTGCGGAGATATTACCTCAATTCCAGCAAATCTGGAATTTCGTAGAATTCCGTCTGAAATTAACAAAACCAGAAATTAGGCAGGGACTCTTATTGAAGGGTGAATCTCAATATTAAATTGTAGGCATTTTTAAAGGCTAACAAGCAAGCTATTGCTAGAAAGGCAACCTGGCCATAGGGGAAATTAAACAAGCAAAAAAAAGTTTTTAAAGTATCTTACAGCAGGGAGAAGGTTTTTGCAACTTCAAAGATGACATAGAAAATCACCAATCCTTTAATTAGATGCTTGTTAGATGTCTTATTTATTATTAAGTGGTTTTAGGCCTGAATTGACCAGTGGAAGTGGCAGCCACAAGAGATCTAAAAACTATAAGAAAATTTGCCAGTTAAAACATAAAGAAATGGCACTGAAGCCCTGAACTTTGTACAAATCAGCCAGAGACCTACTGCTGAAACCAGTACAAAGTAAAGAATTCACATGATGATTTGTTAAAGGAAAAAATGTAAGCCCAGCCTCATTAGAGTTTTGTAGATATTCATACCTATAGCCACCTTCAGGTAGTGGCGGGCAACTAATTAAATATGGTGGACAACTCTTCAGCCCCGGAAGATTTTACCCCATTCCTGACCAGAGCACTTTTTTGCGATTCGGCACTACATCGCTTTAACTGACAATTGCACGGTCGTGCGATGTTGCACCCAAACAAAATTGACGTCCTTTTTTTCCCACAAATAGAGCTTTCTTTTGGCGGTATTTGATCACCTCTGTGGTTTTTATTTTTTGCGTTATAAACAAAAAAAGAGCGACAATTTTGAAAAAAACACAATATTTTTAACTTTTTGCTATAACAAATATCCCCCCAAAAATATATAAATTTTTTTTTTTCCTCAGTTTTATTGTACATATTTTTGGTAAAAAAAAAATGCAATAAGCGTATATTGATTGGTTTGTGCAAAAGTTATAGCGTCTACACAATAGGGGATAGTTTTTTGGCATTTTTATTATTAATTTTCTTTTTTTTTACTAGTAATGTCGGCGATCTGTGATTTTTATTGGGACTGCGACATTATGGCGGACACATCAGACACTTTTGACACATTTTTTTGACCATTGTCATTTATACAGCGATCAGTGCTATAAAAATGCTATAAAAATGCTCTTATTACTGTAAAAATGTGACTGGCAGGAAAGGGGTTAACCACTAGGGGCGATCAAGGGGTTATGTGTGTTCCCTCTCTGTGTTCTAACTGAAGGGGGGATGGGACTGTCTAGGGGAGATGACAGATCGCTGTTCATACTTTGTATGAACAGACAATCAGTCACTTCCTTCTACCCTCAGAGAACCGGAAACTGTGTGTTTACACACACAGATCCTGGTTCTTGGTGTGTAAGCAGCGATCGCGGGAGCCCGGCAGTGATCGCGACCGCCGGGCACTTGCATATGCTTCAGGGGCGAGCAGCGGGCGCACGCCCCTAGTGGCCACAGGGCGAAGCGACGTTACATAATGTAGTTTCGCCCAGCCATGCCATTCTGCCGCAGTTAAACTGCGGCGGCTGGTCAGCAAGTGGTTAAGTTCTCAAGACATTGGGATATTTTACCTCACTTTGAGTCCTTGAGATGGTTTTCAGTAGGTCAAGAAGACAGGCAGGAATAATATTATGACAGTTATAACTAGAGATGGGCAAATCTGATTTGACTTGCTGAGGGTTTGTAGAATTCCGTCTGAAATTAACAAAACCAGAAATGAAGTAGTGACCCTTATTGAAGGGTAAGTCTTAATACTAAACTGTAGGCATTTTTAAAGGCTAACAAGCAAGCTATTGCTAGAAAGGCAACCTGGCCATAGGGGAAATTAAACAAAGCGAAAGAAAAAAAAATTAAAGTATCTTACATCAGGAAGAAGGTTTTTACATCTTAAAGAGACACAGCAAATCAGCAACCCTTTAATTAGATGCTTGGGAGATGTCTCTATACCAACACTTGATTTTTTTTTTTAAGTGGCATTCAGCCTGAATTGACCAGTGGAAGTGGCAGCCACAAGAGATCTGAGAACTATAAGAAAACTTACCATTTAAAACATAAATAAATAGCACTGAAGTCCTGAACTTTGTACAAATTAGCCAGAGACCCAAACGTTCTTTTTAGGGCTATCTGTACTGTAATGTAGTTGCTGTTTAGCTGCTGGGACCCCCTTTCCCTTTTTTCCTTACAGTTGTTTTGTCTGTTGTTGCTTGGTTGATTTTTTTTTCCTTTTTTTCAAGTTTATCTGTATTGTTTTATTCTGTGCTAGGTTAAAAAATGGGCTGAGGTTTAATGTTACAGAGTATTTTCCTTCTGGAAATGTAAATGTTGTTTTATTTTTCTGGGACCTTTCTTTTTATTCCAGGATGTGTTTTGACACAAGAAAGCTGTCTTTTGGTTGCAGCATGTCACTGCATACTTGTGCAGTAAAGTAGCCTACACCAAAGCACCACATATTTACTACCTATATCGCCATCACTTACATTAAATTATACCATTCTTTGTATTAAAAACTAAATATCAGGTAGGCCGAAAGTTAAAGGAGGAGGTTCTGCAGGACAAGTTGTGTTCAGACCGCACCATAAAGAAGTCAAGCATGTCTCCCTTTCCTATCTCCTACACCCACCCCATCATCTTTGACCACATCCACAGGATGTTTCCAAACCTCCCAATCACTGGCTATTGTATGTGGGTGAGATGAAATTATTGAGGACAGTGTTTGCCTCAGGGGCAAATAGGACTCTGGGTAATCAGCTGCACATCATTTGTGGCAAATAGGGTCTTTTATGCTCAAATGTCCAAGGACCCCAAGATTTGGGTCATCAAAGAGAGGGATAAGATTCCCTATACAAGAGGAAAATGGCCACGATTGCCACCATCCCAGAGGAAGCCCTAAAATGGGACACTTTGATGAGATGCAGCATAAGAACCTCTTTGCCTTATGTGCTTTAATGACCCCAAGCTAAAAGTTAAAATCTTAAAAAAGGCCTCATTAAGTAGTAAAATGACTAAGGAGTTAACAATTGACAAACTAGCTTTCAATCAGTTGTGGGTAGATATTGGTTCTTAAAAATAATTTTTATGTGTACAGATCTGTGCACACAGGTGGACCATATAAGAAAATATACCTCAACACTGCAATTTAAAGAACTCAAGCACAGTTTGTTAAAGTAGATGTAAGCACACCCACTAAAATCTCAGGCCTGACGAAGGAGCACACATACTCCAAATGCGAGCACGAATCAGTCTCTGCCCATCAGTGACCATCAGAGACCAGAGACTTCCTGCTGACGGCTTCCTTCTGCGCCCTCTTCATCCAGTCCGGGACACCGGAAACCACCAGTGCCACCGAGTGTGATGACACCGCACTCCATTAAAGCCGCCCTGGATACCTGGAATGCATTGGTTGCCCTAATGGATGTGCCTGCTAATCACCACTGTCTAGTGAGTGCATTATTTTAGATTACTCTTTGCTCGTTGTCCTTCTATGTTTTTACATCTGCTTTAACCCTTCCACATTTTACTGAAAAAAAGTGCTTTGTTGCAGTCTATTTCTACAGGAGAAATTTCCCAAAACTACCTTTAGTAACATTACTCAGGATGTTGGAATTTTGTCAACCAAAATGTTGGAACATTTATTTTTGGTACCTATACTTGTCCACAAGTACATTTTATTGCAAATATTTTTGTCGCATTTTATATTTATTACATACTCAAGGGTAAAATGACATTTTACCTGTTTTAGGAGACACAGTATATTCATTGTTTTAATCTTTGCTTACAAGTTTTTTTGGCATTAACTTCCTTTTTGTTATTGGCATATAGTGTGGATGGAAAACGCTGAAGAACATAAATGATTTAGGAAATTAATCATTTACACATCGCTTCCTTAGTCCTACTAGAAATGTGATACTGTCATGGGCTTATTGTTGCAAAAATGTCTTGTTGCTACAAGAAATATTCAATATAGCTTTAGGACACAGCATTGTTTTGCAAAGAAAGCAAATGGTAACCTGATATAACATGAAAATCTAAGATGTTGAAATTCTGCCATAATTATTGTAACGTTATAGAGAGACCAACTGCCTGCAAGGAAGTCCCTTTCTCCTGCTTTTAGTCATGTACCTAAGCTAGGGTGACCAGACATCCCCGGTTTCTGGGGACAGTCCCCGGATTGAGGACACTGTCCCCGGACCAAGTCTGTCCCCAGTTTTGTCCCCAGATTGGATTTAAACAGGGGCTGGGGCAATTTCAAAGACAGCCCCTGCAGAATAAAAAGAAAAAATCTGAATTGCACCCCCCCTCCTCTGCCGCTCCTACCAGCTTATGGGGGTTTATTTTTTTCCCATTATCTGTGCCCTTTCTGATGATCATGTGCTGGTCAGAGCGGAGGGACCATTTCTTCAGTTTCAGGCGCATGCCCATTCAGCTCCACTTGCATGTTCTTCTGCCTTGGCTCAAGTCCCGGCCAGCCGCCTGCCTGTTTATCTCCTTGCCTTCCCTGGTGGAGTGATCTTCCTCTGCTCCTCACCCAGTAGTAGCCGGGGCCGGAAGAGTAAAGCCCCATACACACCATCAGATTTTCTGCTGATTTTTGTCTTCAGATTTACCAAAACCATGTATTGCAAGGGCCTGCCTGATTGCATATTAATTGAAACTCCTAAGGTTTGACCTCATATTATATGGTTTTGGTAAATCTGAAGGAAAAAAATCAGCAGAAAATCTGATAGTGTGTATATGGGGCTTTAGACTTGACAGGCTGTGAGGTGGGCGGCGGAGATGGGCAAAGAGTCGTCGATTGCTGCCATTACTAGTAAAAAAAAAAAAATATGTCCCCGGATTTCATTTTAAAAATCTGGTCACCTTAAGCTTGGCAAAGGAAACAATATTGCAGAGAGGAAAGTAACCATCCTTGAAATTCTGACTTGTCCCAGTCCCATTCAGGGAGAAATTTGTATTACAGTTAATCCACCCATGGTTAGAGGAGCAGGTGCAGTGTGATGGACTTCCAAAGGGGACATTTTTTGTTTCTAACTACTTTCACTTTCTACTCCTGCTGTAGCTGGCAGAGGTTCTTATGGGGAGGGGGTATAGGAAGTGGTATATTTTGGCTTTGTGCTGCCCTAGGCAAGAGTATAATCATGCGCCCTACCCTATCTAAAGTACTTAGGTATAGTTTATTACCTACTTCTATGTGTTTCTACAATATAGGTTTATTACATAGTTACTTAGCAAAGTAAAAGGAAAATACATATGTCAACTGTGCTCAACCAAACCAAAATAAAAAAAACACACACTTACATAAAGACACATTTATGGCATTGATTTATGTGTGAAAAAATTTAAAATATTTATCTATATTTAAGGTTAATTATTTAAACAGCACATACTGTAACCTATAATTTTGTATTTGATATATCCATGCTTTGGTCACAACAAAAATTCACCCAGTGTTCCTACATTTCATATCAATTTGGTGTTCCACTTACTTGGTTTTGTATGAATGGGCATTGTCATGTGTTTTTACACCACCAAAGTGCACTGCACTTTATGGGATAGTCCAAAGAAGTGAATGGGGCTAATTGTGAATTAGAGTGCATACAGAATCAATTAAAAGAGTTCTCTTTTGGAAACGAGCACTGTTATTCAACTACTACAGGGGTCGCCAACCTACCACCCGCGAGACGTACCCAGCCCGCTGCCGCTAAATGTCGGCGTGCACGTGCACCCAGCCGGCGGACATTTTAACCACCATGCGCCCACGCTATAGCCGAAAGATGGCTACAGCGTAGGCCCTAATTGCTGGGAGGGCATCCATGTATGTCCTTCCGGAAACATGATCCGTTTGCGCCCCCACGGGAAAACCTGTTACTGCCATGTCCCTTGGACACAGCCATTACAGATCGTGGTATATTGCCATTCACAGTGCCCATTTACCACATGATCGCCTCGTCATATGAGTTATTATCTTAAATGTAAACAAATGAGATCATCTCTCATTGCCGGCTCTCCTTCCTCACACAGAGATCGATATCAGAGCAGAGAGAGTGTTTTGCCCTTGCCAAATAGTGCCATCAGTGTCCACAGTGCCATCGGTGCCCACAGTGCCATTAGTGCCCACAGTGCCATGAGTGCCCACAGTGCCATTAGTGCCCACAGTGGCATCAGTGCCCACAGTGCCATCAGTGCCATTAGTGTCACCGTGTCATCAGTGCCACAGTGCCATTAGTGTCATCAGTGCCATCAGTGTCACCGTATTACTGTTATAATTACCGTTCTGTTATTAATGTTTAAAGTTTCTTGTATTTTGTTGATTATTATTATCATACAGCGGGATAGGAATCAGGGCACTGCTATAAAGTAAAAATCATCTTAATGTGCAGCAAGGCAGTTTTCACTTTATAACGCCAGCATCAGTGGCCAGGTGTCACAAGGAAAGGGTCTGGGGACATGCTAGAGCTGCATGACAGCAATGGAGAGGGTGAGTATAAGTTGAAGAAACTAATCACTGCAGTAAGGGGGGGGGAGACTCGAGGGAGTAAATTCGCACATGCACGTGCACAGGGGAGTACGTCCCATGACGGCCTCCTGGAAATTGAGGTCCGTGCTGTGGCCGTCATTCGGCTATGGCCCGGACCTCAAGTGGTTAAAGTGAGGTACACCTGTTATTATTACTCTGTTAGGATTATTATTATCTTCATTTATTAGCAGGTGAATGTGGCCCTCCATGCATTCGCATACATTGAATCCGGCTCCTAAAGTGAATGTAAACCCGAAATTTTTTTTTTTTTATATATATATATCATAATGTAGAGTATAATATTTCCTAACATTTGAGCCCAGTCTTGCCACACAGAGTTAATCCATCTCTGAGCAATCCTCTTTTATTGTTCAGTGAGAAAAATCTTGACAAACTGAGAAAAACTTTGTCAAATCCTCCCCTTGCTGTGATTGACAGGTGATTTACATATCTCGCGCACTAGCCTAAGACACAGACATTATTTTTTAATTCACTCCCCCACTCCTTTCTTCAGCAGCTCTGCAAGGATTGGCTGTTCCACACCTCAGCATGATTTGGCATGATGAAGTCATGTGGTTACTTTCCTGTCTTTTTACTGGATGTTAGAGATCATAGCAGAAGTTCAGCAGAAGTTCAGTGTTAGAAATACACAGGAGAAAATGCATATTGACAAGGGAAGTGTAGAGGTGGGCGGGGAGTCTACTGACATCACGACTCCACCCACCGAGCTCCAGACAACAGACCCGCCCACAGAATATGCAGTTTTTGGGGTCTCATAACAGACAGAGGGGAGACATTTGACAGGTAAAGATACATGTAGGAGGCATGTATATCCTTATAGATAACCACTATGGCAGTAGTTTAGAAAGGATGACATTGGGTTTACATCCACTTTAAGTGGAAAAAGGTTGCTGACCCCTGACCTAATGCATTTTAATTTGTATTTTCACTTTTGCAGCCAAGTTGGAATAACACCTACTTTATATTTGTTACATGTCCCCATCCACTTTATTCTTGATGTTACATTTTGGAAGATTCAGCAAGGTTAAATACTTTATAGTTGTCTTTGTTTATGAGGGGACTGGGCAACTGTGTTTGCCATAGTTAACCCTGTCTGTACTGTGCAGGCAGATCTTCATTATCAATTGATTTAAACAATGTCTGTTCTAACAAAGGGTTGATGGTTTAGAGGCTGGGGTTCTTGCATTGCATGTTAATGAAGAAAAATTTGGAACAAGCTCACTCTAAAGTCTAGTACACACCACTAGTTTTTTTTTTGTGCAACCCAGCGGATTGCACAAAAAAAACCTGACAGCTCAGGGTGGAGCCGCTGTACTCACAATCTGATGTTAGTATAGCGATCTCCTCTGCCGTTCTATTATGTTCTGGCAGGAGGACAATTTCAAAATTGTCGCTCCTTTTTTGTTTATAGCGCAAATAATAAAAAATGCAGAGGTGATCAAATGCCCCCAAAAGAAAACTCTATTTGTGGGGAAAAAAAAGCACATCAATTTTGTTTGGGTACAACTTCATACAACTGCACAATTGTCAGTTAAAGCGACTCGTGCCCAGGCCCGGATTTACTCCCTTTGCCGCCCCAAGGCCGGGTCCTTCAATGCCGCCCCCCCCCCCCCACACACACACACATACCACGTCCTTTATCGATGACTTCTACAATAGATCAATTAAAAACATATCTCCACACACGAGAACACTGAAAATAACTGGCTTTAAATGTACAGACTAAAAATACTTCAGGGTAAGCGCGCGAAGGGTAAGGATTTTTCGCAGGCAAATTTTCAAGGCAATGGCTGGTGTTAGTGCTTCAATCATCCCCGGCACCATGGTTGTTATGGTGTCAGGATGATTGAAACACATTACTTCTATCATTACATTGTAATATAAACTGAAATAGTTCAACTCACCATAATGCAGAATCATTGGGAGCCCTGAGCGTGTCACTTGCCACCATCTCTTGTCACTTGCCACCATGCCTGCCACCAGATGGGGATGTCACTTGCCACCATGCCTGCCACCAGATGGGGATGTCACTTGCCACCATGCCTGCCACCAGATGGGGATGTCACTTGCCACGCTGCCTGCCACCAGATGGGGATGTCACTTGCCACCATGCCTGCCACCAGATGGGGATGTCACTTGCCACGCTGCCTGCCACCACATGGGGATGTCACTTGCCACGCTGCCTGCCACCACATGGGGATGTCACTTGCCACCATGCCTGCCACCAGATGGGGATGTCACTTGCCACCATGCCTGCCACCAGATGGGGATGTCACTTGCCACCATGCCTGCCACCAGATGGGGATGTCACTTGCCACCATGCCTGCCACCAGATGGGGATGTCACTTGCCACGCTGCCTGCCACCACATGGGGATGTCACTTGCCACGCTGCCTGCCACCACATGGGGATGTCACTTGCCACGCTGCCTGCCACCACATGGGGATGTCACTTGCCACCAGATGGGGATGTCACTTGCCACCATGCCTGCCACCACATGGGGATGTCCCTTGCCACCACATGGGGATGTCCCTTGCCACCAGATGGGGATGTCACTTGCCACCACATGGGGATGTCCCTTGTCATGCTGCCTGCCATCAGAAGGAGGAGGGCGGAACAGCGGTGCGGGCAATGAGAGATGTCATCTCTCTCCACCGCCGCCGCACCGCTGACACTACAAGCTACTCTCAAATTTTTTAAAAATGGCACCGAGCGGCGCAATCACGCTACTGCGCATGCGCCGCCCGGCCGAGCGCTTACGAGTTTTCCCAAACCCGGCCGGCTTCGGAACGGCGCATGCGCAGTTTCGTGGTCGGCTCGCGGCCATCTTTTCTATGGGCACTGGTGCCCATAATAGACATTAATAGCCAGCACGAAAGGGGGGGCGGCCGCGAAGTCGCTGCAGGAGCGGCGCCGCCCCTACACCACTGCCGCCCCGAGGCCTGGCCTCGGTGGCCTTGTGGTAAATCCGGCCCTGCTCGTGCCGTATCGCAAAAAATGGCCTGGTCATTAAGGGGGCAAATCCTTCCGGGGCTGAAGTGGTTAAAAAAATAACAAACATTCTTACAATATTCTTAAAGCGGGAGTCCCGCGAAAAAAATTTTTTTAGATGTCAGCAGCTGCAAATACTGCAGCTGCTGACTTTTAAAATAAGGTCACTCACCTGTCCCGGGGTCCAGCGATGTCGGCACCCGAGACCGAACCGTCCCTCGATCCTCGGGTGCTGTCGTCGCCATTTTAAGTGAGGGAATCAGGAAGTGAAGCGTGCATGCGCGAGTCACGCTGCGCTTTCTCAATGGTCCCCGCTATCCCCTGGGGCCTGTGTCTTTCCCAGGAGACAGCGGGGGAGTGCGGGAGGGGGCGTGACTCCTGCGGGAGTCTATTCCCGGAAGTGGGTGCAGATACCTGTCTTAGACAGGTATCTGCACCCCCCTCCCCCCTGAAAGGTGCCAACTGTGACACCGGAGGGGGGGAGGAATCCGATGAGCGGAAGTTCCACTTTTGAGTGGAACTCCGCTTTAAAATGAAAAATGTTGAATAGAATTCTACTAGTGTATGTCCAGCTACCGTTTTTTTTAAAAATCTCTCTCAACCATGATACATCCTCTTCAGAGACATCTACAAGGTAAGAAGTATTTTAAAAAATAAATAGGCATGCTGTGTGGATACAAACACATAACAAACATACTCATTTCACTGGAAATATGCTTTAAGCTCCTCTATGTGCCTTTATTCACCAACTAAAATGGCATGACATTTTGATTCAGTGATATGTTTGCTTTAATATGTTCTTAGATTACTTCTTAAATGTGCTCACAGCTATCATTTTCTGCTATACAGTGATACAAAGCACACAAATATGGATCTAACAAGAAGCCAAATACCCAATGGTTTTTGCTTTAAAACAAGGATATATTCTTACTTAGTTACTCAGTAAATTAAACTATTATCATTAATTCAATAATTCTTACTCATTCAGGGAGCAATTTGCATATGGCCTGAGTTTCTTCCACTAACAGACTCCAGCTGTTCACAATTGTTCAATTAAAGAAGAACATATAATGATTCCATAGTAACCATTTAATGGTTTATTCACTCAGTGAGATACAGTTGCAGAGTTTACAGAGATAACTACAGTCAGGACAATGGCTAATCACAGACACTAGATCACATGCATGGACACAATCCAAACACCGAAAGTCTTTTTTTAAATCGCTTAGAGGCACTAGATTTGCCCCCCTAAATGTACCTAGATATGAAAGGCTTACACTTTACTCTCTGTCCACTTCCCCCACTCTGACAGGTACAATTACTGTGTGAATGAACAGTGTAATGCCCCGTACACACGGTCGGACTTTGTTCGGACATTCCGACAACAAGATCCTAGGATTTTTTCCAACGAATGTTGGCTCAAACTTGTCTTGCATACACACGGTCACACAAAGTTGTTGGAAAATCCGATCGTTCTAAACGCGGTGACGTAAAACACGTACGTCGGGACTATAAACGGGGCAGTAGCCAATAGCTTTCATCTCTTTATTTATTCTGAGCATGCGTGGCACTTTGTCCGTCGGATTGGTGTACACACGATCGGAATTTCCGACAACGGATTTTGTTGTCGGAAAATTTTATAGCCTGCTCTCAAACTTTGTGTGTCGGAAAATCCGATGGAAAATGTGTAATGGAGCCTACACATGGTCCGAATTTCCGACAACAAGGTCCTATCACACATTTTCCGTCGGAAAATCCGACCGTGTGTACGGGGCATAAGGGTCCTTTCACACGGGCGTTACGTTTTTCAGTTCAGTCATTTATTCATTTTTTTGTAAAAATAATAAAAAAGGATCAAAAACAGACACAGATGTCAATTTTTACATCCGTTTTAATGTCCGCTGACATCCGTTTTTTATGATTGAACTTCCGCTTTTAGACGGAAAAAAATAGGGTTTTGTTCCGTCTCAAAAGAATGGAAATGAATGGAGGGGGATTTCAGCGGATGATCATCCGCTAACGTCCGCTAGCCCATAGACATACATGTATGTCCATTTTTCATCCTCCAACGGATGGAGGAAAAATGGACATACGGAATACCCGTGTAAAAGGACCCTTACAGCCTTCATCTACAATTAAAAAGGTAACAATGTATTGTCATATTGCAATTTATTGTATGAGCAGATCAATGGCTTAACTTTTTATCTGTCTATAATATCTGCTACAATAAGCCCATGAGTATTTTTTAAAATTCGTTTTTTTTCCTTATTTATCTGCCATTTAGATAAGCATAATTAACCCTGACTATACATTCTTACACTTTCTTTCCTTTTTTTTGCCAATTGTTATTACTGTTCACCTGCAAACATTTTTTAAGTTTTGATTTATTGTTTTGTTTTTTTTTTCTTTTTTGTAGTCCCTCATTAAAAATATACAAAACCAACAGAGGTTGCAATGAGGTCAGAGATGCTAAGCATTTTTAAGTATTTTGGCTCACATATACCCTTTAACATGTGAGGATACAGCACAGTTTATGGATAGCTCTCCTGCATGATCAGATAGATGGTTTATTTAAATACAGTTCAATTTGGCCACATTTATCTTTTTAGCCACAAAACAAGCTATAGCCTTAGCATGAAAATCACAATCCCTCTCAAAATCGAAATCTATCTCCATGGTTTTATGATTAATGAAGCATTATATAGCATTCTAGCAGACACCCCTGACAAACTGCTTTTAGATTTGTGCCCCTTGGCCTTCTTATGCTCTTCTTTCTAAGCACTTTTCTGCTTATCTCTCTAATGCATTTTGTCTCTTGACTTACTTTACCTTCTCTAAATCTATCATACACCCGCTTCATTTTACCTCTGGAGTGAAAAGACTCCGCTTTTACCATCAGACCATCATTAGGTTGGTAGTTTATCAGCTACAGTACCAGGTCCTTGGATTGTGAGGCCATTTTCAGACCCTTGTTTTTCATTTTTGGACTGAGACTTAGCTGTAATGTTTTCATTTATTATGAAGATTTACTTTTTATGCTGTGAGCATAACATATTGTTCAGGGCTCTGGGCTTTTTAGACTTTTTTTGTATTCAGCCTGGGACAATGTTCTGCTTCTTTCTTCTGTATACCTTATTTGAAAATGAATAAAAACATTTGAGATGGGAAAAAATATAAAACTCCAAAACATTATTATTTCTTTTGTAAATAACTTTTTGAACAGGAATACTAAATTCCACAATGCAATAGAGCAGGCATGTCATGTCATGGGTTTTTTTCCTAGGCCACACAAGGCCCAATCATGTCTTTTTCCTTTTATATTCAATTATTTTAATTATTTAAAGTGGGATTAAACCTAAAAATAAAAAATGAAAAAACAGTAGGTTGAATTTTTTGGGACAAGATTCTTTATAAGTCTGTTCTCAGACGTCAGCTATCAATTTAATTTATTTGTGTATACTACCTGCATTGCATGCGCAGTGTACTCTACTGACCTACTCCCATTCTATTGGATGCTGAACCTGGTTGCCAGGACAATATAACCCCAGTGCACATCTACTGTAGTTACAGTAACCATCAGTGGCCACTAAATTGTCGAAGAGTAAGGACATTGGATGAAAAATCAGACAGGGAAAAGACCGGTGGAGCTGTGGCAGACAACACAATGAGGAGGAATGTACAATGGGGGGGGGGGTAAGTATATCATAATGCACAAGTAAGTTCATGTATACTGGCATGTATACACTTCTAGTATTTTATAATTTCTGAAAGCCCACCTCCACTTTACAGGTGAAAACTTTTAAAAATTCTAAAAATAAAAAAGCAGCTCTCACTGAAATACTTACCTCCTTTCCAACATTGTTCATTGCAGACTGATTTACAACCCAGAGACAGTCTTCTATAGGGTTCAGTGAAGCCCAGCCACATTCAAACCACTTCCTGTGAGCCCAGGCTTTCATCATGCCTGCCTGAACTCACAGCACCTCTGGACAACGTGACACTCATATGTCGCTATGTGAACACTACAACATCAAGGAACAAATAACAAAGATGCTTATACCTACCTGCTCTGTATACATAATAGAATCCTCCTCTTCTTGGGTCCCCCGCCTGTGCTTCTGGCTCCTCCTCTCATGCTGATGTCCCCAATTCCCATTGGAACACTCGTATAGGCTCGCTCCTGAACATCTCTGCGGCGTCTATTGACACAGAGAGGGGGACTGAGTCCCAACCCCCCCCAGTTCCCTCATCACTGGAGTTGATTGACAGGAGTGGGAGCCAATGGCTCCCGCTGCTATCAATCTACCCAATAAGGGAGACAATGGCTAGAGCCATTGCTCTCATGCATGTTGCTGGATCGGATCAGGCTCAGGTAAAAATAAGAATCCATTAAGATAAAAAACATTTAGACTTTAGAACCACTTTATCCTTGCTCAGCCCTTCAGGAGTTGTCCTCTACGGCACTTACATAAGGTGCAGAGCGAGGTTGTAGCAGAGATCAGCGCTGACCGGCGGAGGGTGACCTCAACATGTTGGAAGCATATCAGGAGATGTCATTAAAGTTTACATGCTGCAGTGGTTCCTGTGAGACCTCTATGTGTGCTTACATCCACACGCTGCTTTAATAGTAGCCATTCGCTCTGGTGAGTTTTGAATTCAATCAATGTTGGTGGCTGGTCATTGGAGCACTTTTGGAGGAATATCTACATGAACACTGGCGTTGTTATACACAGTACCTGTTTTCACTGATTACACACTCTGTGGGACTATTTTGTGATCATTTTAGCATCATTTCTTCACATGTTATTTTCGTTTATTGTACTCTAATCTACTTATCTAGGCGTTACACTATTGTTTTTCACATTTATGTTTGGAGGTTTCGGTTATACTACCTTTTGTGTTAGCAGCCTCACTTGAATGTATTAATATATATATATATATATATATATATATATATATATATATATATATATATATATATATATATATCACAGCGCAGATAATACCACTTACACTACAGAACACCTCTGCCTCCTCATTTGCATAACCTCTCTATGTCTTTCTCTGCAATCCTCCCTTTCCACATGGGCGTCTGTTGTTTCCCCCATCTGCTGCTATCACATGCTGTAAAGTAGTTCCCAGGGGGAGGACCAACAGGAGCTTCATTTTTACATAAGCAGGTAAACAAATTTTTTCTGTAAGCTTCTTCACAGCATGTGATAGAAAGAAGTTGGGAGCTTGCTCGATTTTGGACAGGATCATCAGATATTTTTCTGTGCAGGAAGTGTTTCAAAAGGGACAAAATGTGGAAATGAGCAAATATTCCAGAGATATACCTTGCAAATGTCTTGATTTCCCTGGGTATTGGGGTTGGAACTGAGTTCCGGGGTCCGACAGACCCACACCATGTCTCGGTGCTGCATTCCATTACCTGGTACTAGTAACTGACTCCCCATTCCCTGGCTGTAACAAGGTTAAAAAAATTGCCCTTATGCTGTGATAACCGCCACCACCAGTGTCACAAAGTCCAGGATTGTCTGTTTATCTTTTATGGTGTTGCCCTCTCTGTACCATGTAGAGTAGCTGTCAGGGCTGGGCTCAGCCCTTCCTTCTCTGAGCTGGCCACTCAGCTGGCGACTGGCTCCCGGCTAATATCCAGCTCCTATCTCTACACAGTGACTCACCTGTTGATGATATCCTGCTTGTTAGTCCTTACTTACTTAAGGCTTACTTAAGGCTTACGGCTTACTTAAGCCGTCCAGCTCAGATGATCTCTGCCTTCGCCTTGGTCAACATCACAGAGACTTTCTCCTGCGCTCCTGTTAAAGGTTACCGAACTTTGACTATGTTTTGACTACGTTTGTTCTATTTACTTTTATTATTAAACAAGTGTGATTTAACTGTACTTCTGTCTCGGTCTGATTCATGGTCTCTGACAGTAGCCTCATGACCAGCATTTGGTTTCCCTTTGGCCTACAAGGTACCCTGGAACTAGGATCATGTGGCTCCGCTGCTGCCCCTCCTCCCACCTACAAGCAAGTGATTGACAGCCACTGGAGACTACATTGTTTCTAGCAAAATGTTGACTAAAATGCAATATGTGATGCAATACAATTGAAAAAGAGGTTTAATAACCAGAAATAGTGAGGTTGAGAGGAAAATAAAGGAAAAGCAACAATTATATTTATACTACATTTATTACCAGATAAAATATTCAAAGTTAGAGCAGGACTATACTTACCTCCACTCTAGTGCCACGAAGAATATCTCTTCTGTAATAAAAAGCCTGCCTGTTCACAATTCTTTTTATATTACAGTAACACTTTAAAGTTAGACTTTAAGCACTTGACGTTCGCAGGCCATTTGTAAACATCTTGAAAGTCAAGGGATTACCATAAGCTCACAGCTGTTGCAGCAGCTGCAGGCTATTAAGTAAAAGTGGCTTTGGAGTTGCCCAATCACTTTTGGGGGGCTGTAAAGAAGCTACCACACCCTTGTTCCCTGACCTGCTCTGCAACCAATGATCTCAGAATCATTCAGCACGTAAAAAAAAAAAAATTAAAGTAACCCCCTCACCCTTTGCACACAGGCCAATGCAAATGTGCATGTAGGGTGCACACATGTATGTACACAGTGTTTGTGCCACACCTACGATTTTGCTGGCAACATTAGAATAAGAACAATTATTCTGGGGCCATCATTTGCTGTTACCTTTACATTGACAGCTGCAAATGCTTTTAAAGTGTCCCACTTGGACAATTTTAGGTATCATAGTTTTTTGCCTTTTTTATGGACGTGTGCAACTTTAAGGCATTACCAGGGTTGCCAACTGTCAGTAAATTTATGAACAGTTTGTAAAATCTGTAATTTTTGCATCTGTCCGTGAATGTCCATTACAGACATGCAGACAGCATGTTCTTAATGGACATTCAGATGCAAAAATTATGGATTTTGTTTGTAAAAATACTGAAAGTTGGCAATCCTTGGCATGGCATGTTTTAAATCTATATAATTGAAGTAACCCCATCTTTTTTTATTTTTTATGAAAATGGGTATGTTTGCACTAAAATTCATTTGATTGCATTTTTTTGCAGAAAATTTAGATTTGTTAAACAGTTGCACAAATATAATGTAACAAAAAAAATTGCAACTGCCACCATTTTATTCTACAGTTCCTCTTCTTTCCTAAAAATATATAATTCTTTAGGAATTTCAAGTCGTTTTTTTAGCAAAAAATGTAGATGATAACAAAACATTTAAAAACTGCTGAAGTTGTTAAAGAAGGGCATGTGAATACTGTGTCCACATCTCAGCTATTCCCTGCAGTGCACAGCATTCAGCCTACCATACTAATCAGTCAAGCCCACTCCTATCTCTGTGCTGCAGTGTGTCATGGAAGATGCAGCCTGCATAAATTCCGCTGTATCAAGGTGCCAAAAAAATGTATCATAAAGAATTAAAATGAACACATAGCACATTAAATATTTATTGTCATTCATCATGCATACATACATATACATGTCTGGCAATTCTATCTTTAAAGACAATGAAGTATTTATTCACAATATTTTCCTGGAAAAAATCTTGCATACTGCTTCCATCAAACTTGGGTTTAAAAACTTGCTAAGGAATCTGTGTCTCCTCTTTCAAGAAATGAAGGCAGTAAAGTAATGAAATGCTCACAGCACACAGTGAAATGGTAAAATTCCACCACCTGCTGGTCAACATTCATTTATGTCTCAAAGTCTTACTAACAGCTAAAGAATGTCTTTAAAGTGAACCTGAAACCAGACTATGCAAATTAAAGTATGTTCATATTCTGAACAGTAAAAGTAGTCAGCGATGGCTTGTTTTTAATCAATTTTGCTGCTTGTAAAAAAAATGTTTAAAAAATATATTATTCATAGTCTGGGCACAGGTGCGCTGTAAGCATTATTTGCAAAATAATGCTTAAAGTGGCCACTTATTACAGTTATATAATGAAATTCAATGAAAAACAAAAACAACGAAAATTTTTTTCATTAAACGAATAAAACTTATTTTCATTGTATAGAGGAGGGATTGGTAAAATCACTGTCAATTTTTATTTTTTTTATTTTTTTGCTATCTGTGACCCAATGTGGAGATTTTCCTTTGCTTCCTGATCTTTAGATACAGCAATAAATGAAAATAAATATCTACAAAATTAGGGAAATACAATCTTAAAATGATTGTAAACGGTCACCTTGTAAAACAACCCATTCCGTTTAAAAGTAGAAATTAAAGGCAAAACATTTTGTATAAATATAAAAAAATTATAAGTAATTTTTTCCGTTTTTTATAATTGATCACATTCCCTCTGTTCTCAGCTGCATAAGAGCTGGGGGAAGGAAAAGCAGCAGCACACTGAGTTTCCCAGTGAATGGTTTGCAGTGGGGGTATGTCGGGACAAGTCTGATCATTGGAGAGAGCACACTGAGTTCCCAGCATAGCTAGAGAACTGACCATGGTGTGCGCTCCTGCGTAGTGTGGTCAGTTTTAAATAGGAAAGCAGAGGGAATGGCAGGAATATCAGGGATGTCACATAAAGAAAGCAATACAAGGAGAACAGGAGACTTTCTCATACAAGTACATGGTACAGCAGGCACATATCAGGAATATGAAGTGTTGGGGTAACAAACACTTTAAGGAATTGGCTCTTTAAAAAGTCCACATTGGAGAATTTCCCTTCTATTCATGTTCTGACAACAACTCAAAAGTTTCAGTGCTGGTGCTGAAGGCCACCAGGACCAAAAGAAAGCGTGAATATCCACAATGAGGATACAGACAGCAATGACAATTGGAAAGGGGTTCTCAACACACACCATTCCTTTCAAAATGTAAAAAAATGTGGGTTTAGGTACACTTTAATAAAAATGTTGTTCATCGTAGATGAAACATTACATGCCAAGTAACTTTGACCAAA
The DNA here is from genome assembly GCA_037952925.1 of Lithobates clamitans. Lineage (NCBI taxonomy): Eukaryota > Metazoa > Chordata > Amphibia > Anura > Ranidae > Lithobates > Lithobates clamitans. Next base: position 7,478,454 of record JBBGZY010000723.1, read on the forward strand.
ACGAAATATTCTAAATGAGTTCCTGTAATACTTGTGAGGTTTTGCAGAGTCTACCCTATTCCGTCTCGTATTCTGTCCTTTACTTACCTACTCACACTTCTTCTACTTGTCCCTCTCTTCAGTCTCTTCTTTCTTGGCTCAGTTGTTTTCTTTTCTGAAGGAATATGTTAACAAGCTACAGTCAGGTCCATAAATATTGGGACATCGACACAAGCGAACAAGATGTGCTTTAACTGTAGACTTTCAGCTTTAATTTGAGGGTATTTACATTCAAATCAGGTGAATTAGGTAATTCCTACACCGTTCACCTGATTTGGATGTAAATACCTCAAATTAAAGCTAAAAGTCTGCAGTTAAAGCACATCTTGTTCGTTTCATTTTAAATCCATTGTGGTGGTGTATAGAGCCAAAAAGATTAGAATTGTGTCGATGTCCCAATATTCATGGACCTGACTGTATAATCTCAAATTCTCTATGTAGTGAGTGTCTATGAAAAATGGAGGGTCAGTTGCTTTCCAGCTTCCTCTTGAACGTGCACTCTGAAGGAACAGCCACCTGGGCCGTTCCTTCAAAGTTCTGTGTCGTAAACAGAGGTTACCACGCGGCTCCGGCCACTCAAACAAAAGTAGTCCATGAACCCGGATGAAAATGGAAGCCCTAACTGCTGGAACATTGTATGAGTTTTGTCTTCTGATGACTTTTATAGTGGACAGATTACACAAAAGAAAGCCAAACACCTGACAGACAGCATGTGTAATGTACTTTGTAAATTTGTGGGCTTGATGCCGGATTGTCCGGGGTGTACACTCCTTGACTATTCAAAGTTTGGGTTCCTAGCCATTGATTAGCTTACTGCTAATTAGATCACGGTTAGCTGTTGATTAGCTTACTGTTTATGTTTATGTTATTATTATTATACAGGATTTATATAGCGCCAACAGTTTGCGCAGCGCTTAACAACATGAGGGCAGACAGTACACTTACAATACAGGAGGGATCAAAGGGCCCTGCTCGTTAGAGCTTACAATCTAGAAGGTCAGAGGAAAGCTTTTAGCTGTTCATTAGATGTACTGTTAGATGTACTGATGATATTACTGTTTAAGGTTTGCATTGTTTAGGATAATGTGATCAAGCTCTTATCTGATTTTGTGTGGTATAAATTCTGGGTGAATTTACAATAAAGTTAGTTCCAGTTTGAACCTAAGCTAGTATCATCTAGTTCTTGGGTGCAATTCTCAGCTATAATACCTGGTTTCTGATTCCTGAGTGGAGGAAGCTGTATCTTGGGGGAGGCACCCAGGCTGTTGCTAGGTGGTCTGTCACACTGCTGACCATCTACTCCTGAGATTTACACAGCCCAGCCAGAGACCTCAGCCAGGATGCTGACCTGACTTCCCTCTAATGGCATACAAACAAATAAGAAGAGAGCACACTAAGTGCAGTAGAGTTAAAAGCTTTAATTTTAGCCTCAGAGAGACTTGACAAAGAAGGAGATCTTTTTTTGAAATGCATAGCCACGACCGCTGCTCCACCTGCATGTGACATCATCCAGGAGATCCCCTGCTACACACTGTGCCTGTGAACAGATCTCTGGTCTGTCCTTCAGCTGCAGTTATTCCTCCATCTGACAGCACTGCAGTTCAGGACTACAAGTGTGAACACAGAGAGGCGTCTGTGCTGGGAGTGTTGAGTACATGCTTTTTCCATTTTAATTTTGTGAGTGGCCAATTTGCATTTGATTTTAACATTAAAGCTTTTAACTCTACTGCACTTAGTGTGCGCTCTTCTGGTTTGTTTCTTTGTTTGTTTCGTTTGTATGTCATTTGTACATTTCCCGAGTCTTGTGAGGAGCAGCACCAAAGTCAGTTCTTTCATTTACCTCTGCTGCATTTAAGAAATACAGAAAGGCACTGCACCTGAGCAATGAAGGATCATCAGCAGCTTAGCCATCACTCTGATCTCACCTCCTGTGTTCCTTATCAGCTACAATGCTGCCACAACCTCTCCCAGTCTTAACTCTGTTGTACAAGGGATCACAAAATGCTGATAACAAGTAAGTCATTGCAAAATGCATTCAACATTTTATTAAACAATGAATAACATTCATTTTTTTCATCTACTCCGTGTCTAAATTTAAGCAGGACTTGACCGGGAAAGAAGTGCTGACCCCCTTTTATGCAGTTTCCAATAATCCGACTTTCAATGTGAAAGAGCTACTAAAAAATTTCCAATGAAATCCAATTAGAAAACTGTGTGAATCTTTGGGGTAAGTTGTGCGAAACTTGTGTGAAAACATTTATAAATAGACCCCTTGTGATTTCAGTAGCTATTTATTATAAAATAACATTCTACTTCTGAAATCTGCCCAGAAACAAGAGAAGTATTCATATGACAAAATATTTGTGTCCTGCAATTATATGGGTATCAAAAAATATCAGTTCACATAGCAATTTACTGTATGGTACGGCAACATAATGTTGTAGTTCTTGAAGTGTGAGTGAGATATGTACACTATATTGTCAAAATTATTGGGACAGGTACAAACAAACAGCAACAACCCCAACCTTTACCTGGCCTTGGCAAGGAGCACATGGAAGGGCAACTCATGTCAAAAGAAAAATTCCCAGCTCAACTTACCAGCCAGCGTGCAAAAAACCAAATTGTCCCGTCTCACAATCCACGTTAAAAACAGGGGTTTAGTTTGCAAACATTTGCAAATGTATGGGTAAGCTGCAGAGGCTGCGACAAGACACCCCATTATTACCTGCAGTTCTTATCTCTTTAAATTTTGAAAGCCTCCATAGTGGGAGCACATACACTATATTACCGAAAGTATTAGGATGCTTGCCTTTACATGCACATTAACTTTAATGGCATCCCAGTCTTAGTCCGTAGGGTTCAATTTTGAGTTGGCCCACCCTTTGCAGCTATAACAGCTAAAACTCTTCTGGGAAAGCTGTCCACAAGGTTTAGGAGTGTGTCTATGGGAATGTTTGACCATTCCTCCAGAAGCACATTTGTGAGGTCAGGCACTGATGTTGGATAAAAAGGCCTGGCTCACAGTCTCCGGTCAAATTCATCCCAAAGGTCTTCTATCGGGTGGAGGTCAGGCCAGTCAAGTTCCTTTACCCCAAACTTGCTCATCCATGTCTTTATGGACCTTGCTTTGTGCACTGGTGCGCAGTCATGTTGGAACAGGAAGGGGCCATCCCAAAGTGTTCCCACAAAGTTGGGAGCATGAAATTGTCCAAAATGTCTTGGTATGCTGACGCTTTAAGAGTTCCCTTCTCTGGAACTAAGGGGCCAAGCCCAACCCCTGAAAAGCAACCCCACGCCATAATCCCTCCTCCATCCCTAGCGCCGGTCCTGGTAACAGCATATACATTGATTCATTCTCATCAGCCTTTGCTCCTTCCAAAACACACTCAAGCATTTACACACCGGGTGGAAGCAGTCTAATCTACCAAAATACTTTTGGATTGTTCAAACAAACAAGCCCATCCTGAGGAAACTCATATAAACACAGAAAGGACATCTCATGCCAGTATGTGTTACATGCTTTTTCAAGAATACTCTTGTGACCTTCAAACTAGAATATAAGGGATGAGTGATGAGTTATGTATAGTGTTTACAGAGATGCCCTTCTTCACACCTCAGTGGAAATGCACTAGCTATCCTCTGATCAGGATTTATTTTTAATTACAGTGAGATCTCTTAGCTAGTGTTCATATTTAAATACTCTGTCTTTCATCTATAAAGAAATGGGTAAAATATGAATAGTTAAGAAAAATCTGCAAAAACACAATTGCCGGGGAGGACAAGAATGTGCTAATAAGGGCTGATTAAGCTAACTAAGTACTCCATTTATAAATGTTTTTTATCCAAGATTCACAAACTTTCACCCAAGATGTTCTTAATGAATCTTGTGAAAAATGTGTGAATCTTGGGTGAAATTGTCAAATAGTCCCATAAATATTAAAGCGGCAGTGAACCGCAAAAAAAAAAAAAGGCCCTCTGCAGGATAATAACATAATGTGCTCGTATGCATCATTTACTATCACATTATGACAAACTTGCCTTAAAACAAAGCCCTCCAGAGGTGTGCTGTCACCGCGGACTGGGCTTCCATCTTCACCCAGTGTTCCTGACGGGTTTTGCAGGCTACGGCCATTAGAATGGCTGAGCTGCAGTGATGTCCCCCCCGCTCATGTGCACAAGAGTCACGGCTGCAGCAGAGAGCTCTGAATGGATGGCACTGTCCATCTAGAACGCAGGGCACTTGTGACGTCACTGGCTGCTACTAAAGTAAATATCATCTAAACGGTGCAGGGTTAGGAGATATTTACTGTACCTGCAGGTAACTCTTATTATAGGCTTACCTGTAGGTTGTAGGTATAAATAAAAAAAAAACAGACGCTACTACTGCTTTAATAAGTGGTTTTGTGGAGGAAAAAAACATTCTCCTCTGAATGATCTATGTACATTGCAGGGATTTTTCACAAACTTTGTTGCAGATTTCCACCTTTTGTTATTCTGAAAAAATAGCTGTTTGCATAGCTCCCAATAGTCCCTGATTTTGAAGGACTGTCCCTGATTTGGAACAATGTCCCTCTGTCCTTCATTGCTCCTCATTTGTCCCTCATTTTGGTCTGATCTAAATATATAATGTATAATATAATTATAATATAATATTACATTATAATATAATATTATAATTATAATATATTATATGTATATAAAATGCACTTTTTATCCATCAAAAAGTGTTTTCCTGAGCTAAACCTTTCATCCAATTTCCAATTTCTAAATGGCTGCATTTGAAAAATTCCAAAAGCCAATATAAAGGAATAGTGGTGGTAAAAAAACACTTTGTGGGTTTAACCAATCTTGTTTTTTGTACAATTCTCCTTTAAGGGGGCATGGCAAGGGGTGTGTCCTATGCCTGCATACTTTTGCTGATAGGTGTCCCTCATTCCCATCTCAAAAAGTTGGGAGGTATGGCTGTTTGTTTGTGTCCATGTGCAAAATAATTGTGAATGGGAGTGATTTCATAATTATAAATCAGCTGCTTCACCTGCAGGGCCCTCATGAGGAAAATTGCAGGGTCTGCATCCCTTTAGATATGATTTCCCTTTAGGAGTATCTCACTAAAAATTACATTTTTGTTTCAGGGGATGCCAAAAATCTGACTTCTGGGAAAATCAGTAAGCTAATCACAGCAGGAAATGACATTTCTGTATGCCATCGGTGTACAGAATGCCTCCAGGATGCCATATACTGTAGCATTGCCATTTACAGAAAATTATAGCGCTGCAGATTGAAAAGGAAAGGTAATTTTCACAAACATTTAATTACTATATGACGTGTTGCAATTGTATACGCTATATTATTTTTTTTATTTGGATTTTTTTTTTCACAAAACTGGAGTTACCCTATAAATAGCAACACATTTTATTACGGTAGGTTTTTTTTTCATAAAATTGCTTTAATTGAGATCATGTGCAGAGCAAAGGATATCTCAATAATGTTGTTAAATTATATCTATTAATGATATTTGCAGACACTGTTTGCAGGTAAAATATTTTTTACAGGAACTCTTCCTGGAACACATAACACGGCCTGGCTTTTAAAATAATAGATATGTTTTGCTGATAAAAGTGGCTTAACAGCCCTAATGGTATATATAAAAAAAAAAACAGGGTGTACAGTATGTGCTTATGTTACCTTGTTACCTGCCTCCATGGAGGTTTTTTAGAATGTATGCAGTACCTACAAGGTCTGGAACTGGTTAAATAAAAACAGTACTATAATAATATTAATATTATAATAAAGAGGAACTCACCCTCCCCACTATTTTTCTTCCTTCCTCTCTTACCTGTATAGCCGGGTTGTTCCCCAAAAGCATAGTCACATGACCCTAGGCGATCCAGTGGTGCTGCCTAGGGATCCTATTCTTCGTTGCAGCACACCCAGTACTACATTGCCATCTTCTTTTGACGTCCCCAGCTGACTCTGGGTTGTGCAGTGAAGCTGTGATGATGCTCAAGCATCGCACCATGTCATCAGAGGGATGACTGCGAAAAAGAGGAAAAGACAGCCACCTCCTCAATGACACTACATGGTGCATGTGTTGTTGTGTGCCCATGGTTTCCATATACTGGTGAATGAGTTAGAACAATACAAAAGTTGTCCTGCCTATGTTCATCTTTTCCTTTATGCTAGTTTCAAACAAATCAGCCAGGCTGTCATATTTGCTTTTTTGGCTGTGACTGTGATGTCAGTCAGACAAAGCCAGCCTTAAAGCATTCTGCTACTGCTGCTGTTTATTTGGTTTATCTATATTGCTTTGGATTTAAAATATCAGTTTGAAAATGTATAAACTTTAACCGCTTGCCGGCCTTATACTGTATATATACGGCTCTTCTGTGCAGAATCACATACCTGTATGTAATTCTGCACTTCTGGGTCTGGGACGCGCACACAATTCCCCGCGACCTGCTCCCGCTGTGATTGGACGCAGCGAGAGCCAATCAGCAGTTCCCAGTGGGACCCGCTGATCATTCTCGAGAGAAGTAGAAACAAGGCAGATCGCCGTTCTGTGAGAAGGGAAGGTAGTGATCCTGTGTTTCTGCTAAGCAGGAACACGGATCTCTGCCTTCTCACAGCCAAAGCACATCCCCCACAATTAGTAATCACTCCCTAGGAACACATTTAACCCTTAGATCACCCCTGATGTTATCCCCTTCCCTGTCAGTGTCATTAGTAAAGTGACAGTGCATGTTTTTAGCACTGATCACTGTATTAGTGTCACTGGTCCCCAAAAAAGTGTCACTTAGTGTCCAATTTGTCCACTGCAATGTTGCAGTCCCGCTATAAGTCTCTGATCGCCTCCATTACTAGTAAAAAAATAAATAAAAATGCCATAAATCTATCCCATAGTTTGTAGATTCTAAAACTTTTGCACAAACTAATCAATATACGCTTATTGGGATTTTTCTTTTTACCAAAAATATGTAGCAGAATACATAATGACCTAAAGTAATAAAGAAATGAGATTTTTTTAATATTTTTTTATTGGATTTGTTTCATAGCAGAAAGTAAAAAATATATATTTTTTTTTAATTAATAAAAACCGCAGAGGTGATGAAATATCATAAAAAAAAGACAACTCTATTTGTGGGGAAAAAAGGACATAAATTGTATCTGGGTACAGCATCACACAACTATGCAATTGTCAGTTAAATTAACGCAGTGCCGTATCGCAAAAAATGGCCTGGTCTTGAAGGGGGGTAAATCTTCCAGGGCTCAAGTGGTTAAACAACATCAAAATAAAATCTACCCTATACACCAGAAAAATAAAAATTGCATGACTAGATATTTGATGTCAACACAGCTTCACAATTTTAAAGAATAACTCCGCTTTTGCTGAGAAAAAAACAATCCCCTTTGGGTGAAGTATATACCAGTGTTTCTCAACTCCAGTCCTCAAGGCGCCCCAACAGGTCATGTTTTCAGGATTTCCCTCAGATGAAACAGCTGTGGTAATTACTAAGGCAGTGAAACTGATCAAATCACCTGTGCAAAATAATGGAAATCCTGAAAGCATGACCTGTTGGGGCGCCTTGAGGACTGGAGTTGAGAAACACTGGTATATACATTGAAAGAATTTTAACAAACTTTGTTGCAGAGTCCTAACTGTTCCTGCTCTGAAGGAATAGCTCTATGTTAGATCATGTCTTATGCAGGACTGATTCTTAATGTAAGTGACTTTTCCATTTTTAATTTACTGATGCTCTTGCAGAGCTCTAATGAGGAGAGCGTGTACGGAAACCTCCAAATTGCCTTATTGCATTGAATTTTACAGAAGATTCTAGATCTGCAGATTGAAAAGGACATTTTAATAACAATATATTACAATATGACTTGTGCCGCAATCGTATACAGTATACAATATTCTTTTTTTTTAAGTTGCAATATTTTGTTTTCCATGCAAAGTGGAGTTACCCTTTAAGTGAACATTTTATATTCCATTAGTAAACCCAACCTGCAGTATCAGTGTATGTGCACCTTCTTGAGGCTGGTCATTTATTAATAGCACACGTCCCAATGTTAATAATGGAGTATTTTTTACTGCTTGCTTTTCCCTGTATACATAGGAAATGACAATGGATAATACTAACCCTAGGCCATTAAACTGACTTTCTACAGCTTCAGGAACTGTTGATAGGAAATGGGAAATAATAGGGTGTGTGAAAATAGCCCAAAATAAAACTGCTTACTCCAGCAAAGTGTTGGGAATGTGATTGGGCTAATTAATAGCTGCATCAGGTGAAGCTGCTGTACAGGATAAAGATAGCACATGTGATGTTTTATTAAGAATAGATTAATCTTTTTTTTTTGCCATGGGGGTAGTAATTTGCTGATATTTCTTTTGGGTGTAGTGTAGATCAGGGATATTTAATTATTTACACCTATGTCCCAGGCCACCCTGTATCAAACCATAGCCGATCACTATGGAGCTATCTGGCTTACTTCATTAAATTAGTGATATCGACACGTATTTTCTGTCCAACAGTCTACATGCTAGTCTAAAACATATATATGTTAGTTTATTTCATACTGCTAAGTGTACATACATTATATAATTTCAAGTGTATATTTTGCTTCCTGCACTCCAGTCCAGAGACCCCGGGGCATTTGGCTAAAATATATCACTTATCTGAAATGCATTTGTTATTTTACCTCCCAAACATTTTTGAAAATGTACAATTGATAGATAGATAAATATTGCACATTTTTTCTTAAAGTAGATTTTCCCAATGTAGCTAAACAATTGCTAAGTTCTTTTTTTCATAAATTATTGTTTTCACACTTTTTTCAATCTTCTTTGCATCTCAGTGCTGCAGATCTCCTCTAGCCTTTTTTAAGCCCCATCAGTTGCATATCATTGTTCTGGATCAGCCTGGGAATAGTGAAGCATTCCACTGTAATGTGTGTAGGCACAGCCACTGATAGTCCCCACTATATTGCATATATACTGCATTTGACAGGGTAATACTGTAAGCGTACAGTTGGGAGACAGTTGTCACCCTATAACAGGGGCCACTGTGACTATCCACAGGTTCTTTCCTCAATCAGTGCAGGTAGCTAGGCACACAGCAGCATCTCATGTACGCAGGCTCAGGCTCAGTAAACAGTCCAGGGGTGTCTTTTTTTTAACTATTTAAAAGGAGTTGTAAAGGCAGAAGGTTTTTTATTTTAACCACTTCCGCCCTGGAAGGATGCGGCACTGCGTTGCTTTAACTGACAATTGCACGGTCGTGCAACATTGTACCCAAATAAAATTGATTTCTCTTTCTTTTTTTTCCCACAAATGGAGCTTTCTTTTGGTGGTATTTGATCACCTCTGCGGTTTTTATTTTTTTTTGCACTATAAACAAAAAAGACTGACAATTTTGAATAAAAAACAATATTTTTTACTTTCTGATATAATATATATGCAATAAAAAAAAATTTAAAAAATCAAATTTCTTTATCAATTTAGGCCAATAAGTATTCTGCTATATATTTTTAGTAAAAAAAATCCCAATAAGCGTATATTAAATGGTTTGCGCAAAAGTTATAGTGTCTACAATCTATGGGATATATTTAGGGACTTTTTATTTATTTTTTATTGTTTTTACTAGTAATGGCGGTGATCAGCGATTTTTAGTGGGACTTCGACATTGCGGCAGACAAATTGGACACTAAGTGACACTTTTTGGGGACCAGTGACACCAATACAGTGATCAGTGCTAATAAAAAGGCACTGATTACTATTACTGTATAAATGACACTGGCAGGGAAGGGGTTAACACCAGGGGGCGATCATAGGGTTAAATGTGTTCCCTGGGAGGTGCTTTCTAACTGTGGGGGGAGTGGATGCACTAGAGGAAAAGAGAGATCATGATTCAGCATAGCTAAAACACAAAATCTCTCTTTGTTCCCTGACAGAGCAGTGGTGTGCTTTGTTTACAGACGCTGCTCCGTCTCTCCTGCGAATGATCGGCATGTTGCAGCGGCCATTGCCAATCCCAATCCCAGCGGGAGCAGCACTCCTGGCGTCACCTACACCACGTGCACACAATTACATACAGGTACGTTATTTTGCGCAACCGGGCCACCCTCCCGCAGTATATGTACGGTGGGCGGTCCGGAAGCTGTTAATGCATTCTATGCATTAGGATAAAAAAAGCCTTCTGTGTGCAGCATGTGGAAGGTAAGTGCAGCGCTAATGAATAATATCAAAATGAACTGAGAAGAAATATATATGTTAATCACAGTGAACTTATATAAATATTAATATACATATGTATATATCACAGTGTACATATATAGTATACCCTAGGAAGGAAGATGGTAAACCAAATTCGATAATAAAAACTGAGCAAATGATACACCATGAGAGTCAAAAGGCTTACCGGAAAGATTGAACCCAAATAGGTGTACACGTAATGGGGCAATAAGGCTTATAGGGCAACACACCCATGAGAGACTGCCTCAACAAACACGACCTCCAACCGGAAGACCAACGCCAACGATGGACCTCAATGCGGTAGGTATTAGACAAAGAACCAGATGGGTGGTTTCTCCAATATAATATATTTTCAGAAAATAAAGTAGGCACATAGTTAAATTACGTTTTGAGACCAGAAAATATTTACTTTAAAAACAAGAAAATACACTCACATTTTAGTAGATAAAAAGTGATTGGTATAAAAAGCAGTGATTCAGCAGAGCACTGCTTTTTATTCCAAGCGCTTTTTTATCTATGTGAGTGTATTTTCTCGTTTTTAAAATAATTATTTTCTGGTCTTAAAATGGAATTACACTATGTGCCCACCTTATTTTCTTTTCTGTCCCTTCAAAATAACTTAACACACAGCCATTAATGTCTAAACCACTGGCAACAAAAGTGAGTTCACCCCAGTGAAAATGTCCAAATTGGGCCCAAAGTGTCAATATTTTGCATGGCCACCATTATTTTCCAGCACTGCCTTAACCCTCTTGGGCATGGAGTTCACTAGAACTTCACAAGTTTTCATTGGAGTCCTCTTCCACTCCTCCATGACGACATCACAGAGCTGGTGGATGTTGGAGACCTTGGGCTCCTCCACCTTCCATTTGAGGATGCCCCACAGATGCTCAATAGGGTTTAGGTCTGGAGACATGCTTGGCCAGTCCATCACCTTTACCCTCAGCTTCTTTAACAAGGCAGTGGTCGTCTTGGAGGTGTGTTTGGGGTCGTTATGTTGGAATACTGCCCTGCAGCCCAGTCTCCGGAGGCAGGGAATCATGCTCTCCTTCAGTATGTCACAGTACATGTTGGTATTTGTGGTTCCCTCAATGAACTGTATCTCCTCAGTGCTGGCAGCACTCATGCAGCCCCAGACCATGATACACCCACCACCATGCTTGACGGTAGGCAAGACACACTTGGCTTTGTACTCCTTACCTGGTTGCCGCCACATATGCTTGACACCATCTGAACCAAATAGGTTGATCTTGTTCTCATCAAATGACAGGACAGTGTTGTACCGATTGCATGCTTGTCTTAGGAAATTTGTAAGTGTTAATTTTATCCCCGTTTTTTTATTAATATACGGTATATGGAAATAGAGAGCACTATAGGTCTCTTTCTTGTGTTCCCTCTCATGTGGATGTGCTGACTTTGCAGCACCCTTTTTCACCCTTGCCTTCATTCCCTCAGCTCCCGGGACAGACTTGCCTCGCAGATCCTGACTTCCAACACTGCTTATTCAGAACAATTTATACATAAGTATTCCAGTGTCTTGTTTTGTCTTGTTTCCCCTTGCCCTTACCTTTTTTCTTACTATCTAACATTTGTTTTGCTGTGTGTGCCCATGTTCAGAAGATTTCACCTCACTTTCTGTCCCAATGATAATTGGATTTTGAAAATTTTGGGTTGTTGTGGAAACAAGCCTTGGTGATAAAGCATCAGTGGAGGTACCTTTTCCCCATAATAGCTCTTACAGGAGTGAATTTCCCTTCCTAGGGGTAGATTTCCTCTCACTTCCTGTTGTCTCCCTCCATTTGTAAGTAGGAGTCTTTTTTAAGTCGGATGTTTGTAATTAGGGGACCCCCTGTATTATAAACTGCTGGCTGCTGGGGGATACCCACTGGTGGATACTGGAACTACAACTTTCTACTCTGGAAAGTACAGTGCCACCAGAAAAATGACCCAAGCCCTGACACTCGCATTCATGTTTTACATAATGTTTCAAAAGGTGTTATTCATTTTTTGTTTTTTTTGACAGTTAAAGCTTCTTTATATGAACACCAAATATGGAGAGGAAAAAGCCCGCAGGTAAGGCAGGTGCATTACCTAAGACATGGGCTTTTAAACTTGGACCTGGACAGGAAGTGAGAGGAAAATGAATTTAAGTAAACACAGACAACAATAAAATCCTGATGGAAGTTCTAATTTTTCAAACCCCTGCAGAACGCATTGCAGAGATCTGAACAGCCTCATAAAATAACAAATCTTCTTATGACACATGCGTTGTTTTGCTTTTACAGGCCTCAGTCTGCTGGGGTTGATATTCTAACTGAATGGCACTGCAACACAGCAGCACATCTAGCTTGTTTTAGTTTTCCTTTAACTCCCACCACTCAAAGGAATAAACAGATTTAAAAATGTTACATATATATTTATGCAATGATTGGTCTTACATTGCATACAAAAAAATAAATCAATGCAGATGGTTTGTTTGCTCCTAATATGAGCTTCATTTTTAAAGGTCAAACAGTAATGAGAGTTTTAGTGTGTTTTGTGCACCATTTCACTAACGACCAAGCCAACAATAAACTGTTGCAGAAGATGGGACTTTTCCTGCCAAAGTAAACTGTTCAACCGACGAATGTAATCAGTCAGCACGGATTGCCTTACACTAAGCATCAGTGTGTACGATACCATCAACAGAATGATCACAGAGAAAGGCTTGTAATTTCTGGATTTGAAAGAATTGCGTATAATTTGTTATTATGTTTTTGAGGGTTTCTAATGAATAATGGAATCATTTTGAAACATTTCAGGCAAATGATAACTCTAAGGGGCCTACTTATAATAAAACGGCAAAGTTAATTAACTTTGCAATTTTCTACTTTACTGATTTTATTGGATCCTAAATGGGTTTTTTTTCACACATTTTATATGTTTAAACCCTCATAGTGGAAAAGTTGCAAAGTCACATAGAGCAATCTCGTAGTTGAATATGAGAAGCATCATTAAAAGTTATAATATTTGATAGATCTTACAGTATGTACAATCAAACATATGATTTTCAGTCAATGTTTGGTTCCCAGTCACAATGGCAATCATGGCGATCACATGAAAATGTAAGTTTTGTTTACAAACAAGTTTCTTCTGCGTGCAGATAGCACCACTGTGCTTCCTTGTTTTTTGCACCTACTTTACACAGAGAAATAAGTACAGTGTTATAAATCATTATTGTGTAAAATGTAATTTTAAAAGTGTTATGTGTAGAGCAATTCTTTCAAACCTCCATTTTTTTTATCCATTTCTATAAAACTAAAACAGAGTATTTGTTAAACAGTACAACAAATAAAAACCGTTTAAGTTGAAAAATAATTGTTTAAATTATCTAGGCAGACAAATTAGTCACTGAGTTATTGTCACGTAAACTGATACATACTGTTGTTGCTAAATTTTATCTAGGCATCTAATCTTCAATTATCTCTGTTTATGAGGGGGTTAAAACTGGTATTTAGAAACACATTTTAAAGAATAATGCATTCTTCAGCGTTATCAGGTTGTTTTTTGAACTGTCTCAAACTCTCAAAAAAATGATTGAGCGTTAAAGCGTAACTCTTTTTTGCGAAAAAAAACAAAACTTGTAAATAAATACCACAAAAAGAAAGCTCTATTTGTGGAAAGAAAATTATAAAAAAATAATTTGGGTACAGCATGGCATGACAGCGCAATTGTTATTCAAAATGTGACAATGCTGAAAGCTGAAAATTGGCCTGGGCAGGAAGGGGGTGAAAGTACCTCGTATTGAAGCAGTTAAACATATGGTGAACGTTTGTTTCCTACATTTGATTGTTTTTCAAGACTGAACCTTCAACAAAAACAAACTCAGTGAAAAGTTTTAGATACTTTGTTATAAACTGCAGAAAATAGTTATTTTAAGTTATATTTGTTCAACAGCCCATAAAAATTCCTCAACATGTAAAAAGATTGGCAACCATTCATTAACATCAATTTAAAAATAGCACTATGTATATATTGAAAGAATATTACTGTACATATATTTGTACCTATGTGCAGGACAAATCTTAGTTACAACTGGCCAACCTATTTGGGTCCTGAGTTTACTAGTTTGGTGTCCCCAAAAAAGGGGGAACAGCCAGGGCTCGAGACCTGCAGGAAAGCATGGGAAAGGTGTTCCTGTACATTTTGCACAGCAGGAACACCATTCTCGTTAGCATGTGAATTTTGGAGGCGTCCTCGTAAACTGGCACTTTACAATAAATGTTGCACTTTATTTGTTAAAAAAGAAGTACGTATCTTGAGTGAGTTCCCACACTTTTTTTCCCAGGACTTGACCCCTGGGTAAAGCTATATAGAATTATGACAATCAATCTAGTGCATACACCCAAGTGAAGATGAAGACTAAGCAGTTTGGCCATTATCCTATACGAGTGTTTTTCAATCTTTGTCCAGTCAGGGCGCCCCTTGAAAAGTATTTTTAATCTTAAGGAACCCCAATCTAAGGCTTGGTTCAATTTACTGAATGTCTGTGAACACACACAAAATCGAGCGTGTTCCCCAACACACAGACAGGTGCTATTTAACAGACGCCCAAAGGTGCCATCAATTCTTAATGGTACTCCTATGCATTGGCAAACGCAGGGCATTTTCGGTGCAGCATGATTTAAAGAAAATGGTCAGGGACTTCTTTACCTGCAATTTTGCGAGTAGGGCAGCCCGTTCATTTCAAAGGGCTGCCCTACCCACAAAATTGCAGGTAAAGAAGTCCCCGACCATTTTCTTTAAATCATGCACAGCAGCTGCACAGATGTGGACGAAGAACTCATTCACACATGATGTTAGGGGAAAGTAAAAATCACATGGTTAAGCCAAAATTTTACTACCCCATCTACTTTCCCTTTAACTGCAGAGGCAGCAGCCAGATTTATATACATGTTGTAGCCTTGGCAGGAAGTGTACCCCCAGGTGAATGGGGCCACGCTGCAACCGTGTGCATTGCATGTGGTTGCAGCAATGTGATACTGCATTTAAGGAGTTATAACAGGCCTTGAGGAGGCAACATATCACCTCTTCACCGCACATCAGATTCCTCTGAAAAGAGATCCGAACGGGGATTGTTTTTTAGAGGCGTGGCAGTCCTCTCCTGCATTGTGTACATGCATACAAACACACAGGCAACAAACATACAAACACTCACATACATACACACACATGCATATAATGCTGAGGAAGGAAATTAGAAAAGTGACACAGGACAGTAGTCTTAGGAAGGGTGGCAAAAATATAAATCTGACATTGTCAGTGGGCAAACACAAAGGTTCCCTGCAACTTTTATCCCTGTCATACAAGCCTGGGCACTGCCATGGCACCAACAAAACCAGCGCACTGCCATGTCACCAGCAACACCTCAGCACCACCATGTCACCAACAATACCTGAGCACCACCATGCTGCCAGTAACACGTAAGCACTGCCATGTCGCCAGCAACATCTGGGCACTGCCATGTCGCCAGCAACACCTGGGCACTGTCATACTGCCAGTGATCTCTTTTATGATCACTCCTCTTAGCATCTTCCCCTCCTCCAGCAGAACTACCCCCGCACAGACAGCCAGGAAGTCTGCCCCTGCTCGTATCGTACAGTGCATCTAGCATTTCCATCTGCCCAGACTCCCCTCTCATGTAGATGCCACCTGGTTGGTGCAGGACCCCGCCCACTGTCGGAGCTGCTCGTTCTGTCTGCCCTGATCCTGCTCCTGCTGTTCTAATCTACAGTTCAGCAGAGCAGTGGGAGCTTGGTCTTATCTGAATGCCATTCTCAACCAGGATGCCACACCACCCCAGAAAACCTCAGGCGGCACTCAGGCGGCACTTCAGTTGAGAAAGGTTGTTCCAGTGTAAATACCAGTGTTTCTTAACTAAAATCCTCAAGGCGCACCAACAGATCATGTTTTCAAGATTTCCCTCAGCTGAAACAGCTGTGGTATTTACTAAGGCAGTGAAACTGATCAAATCACCTGTGCAAAATAATGGGAAGCCTGAAAACTTGAACTGTTGGTGCGCCTTGAGGACTGTAGTTGAGAAACACTGTTCTATACTATTTATATGTATGCCATGCAATACATTCATTGTGTTTGCTAGATGATTGCTGATAGAAACCTATTACAGGCTAATCTAAAATGAGTTTCTTCTTTCCAGACAACTTAATGCCGTGTACACACGGGTGGACTTTCCGACCGGAATGGTCCGACGGAACAAATCCGTCGGACAACCCAATCATGTGTGGGCTTCATCGGACCTTCAGCTGACTTTTTCTGTCGAAAATCAGACAGACTTTAGATTTAGAACATGTTTCAAATCTTTCCAACAGACTCGAGTTCGATCGAAAAATCCGTTCGTGTGTATGCTAGTCTGAAGACGCAAGGGCAGCTATTGGCTACTGGCTATGAACTACCATATTCTAGTCCGGTCGTACGTCATCACGTTCAAACGACTAGACTTTCGAACGGACTTTAGGACTTCGTGTGTGCGCAAGTCCGGTCATTTGCAAGTCCGTCGGAAAGACCGTCGGACGTTTGATGCTCAAAAGTCCGCCCGTGTGTACACGGCATAAGACTAATAATGAAAGACGTCAACAGAACAGTACTTCACTACACAAGAACACTAAACAAGAAGCACAGTCTACATGTGTAAACAGTAGGGATGGGCTGAACACCCCCCGGTTCGGTTCGCAGCAGAACATGCGAACAGGCAAAAAAATTGTTCGAACACGCAAACCCGTTAAAGTCTATGGGACACGAACATGAATAATTAAAAGTGCTAATTTTAAGGGTTAATATGCAAGTTATTGTCATAAAAAGTGTTTGGGAACCAAACAATAAAAGTGAAATATTATTTTAAATTTCGTATCTGGGGGGTGTCTATAGTAAGCCTGTAAAGTGGCACATGTTTCCCATGTTTACAACAGTCCGAGAGCAAAATGACATTTCTAAAGGAAAAAAAAGTCATTTAAAAGTACTAGTGGTAGCGCCGGCTGCTATAATGAATTGTCGGGTCTCTGCAATACTCATAAAAGTCATTGAAAAATACGGCATGGGATTCCCCCACAGTGCATTACCAGGCCCTTTGGGTCTGGTATCAATATTAAGGGGAACCCCACGCCAAAATTTAAAAAAATGGCATGGAGGTCCCCCTCAAAATCCATACCAGACCCTTTAAGTCTGGTATAGATTTTAAGGGGAACACTGCGCCAAAATTAAAAAAGAATGGTGTGGGGGTCCCTCTAAAAATCCACACCAGACCCTTATCCAAGCACGCAACCTGGCAGGCCGCAGGAAAAGAGGGGGGTGAGAGAGCACCCCCCCTCCTGAACCGTACCAGGCCACATGCCCTCAACATGGGGAGGATGTCCCCATGTTGATGGGGACAAGGGCCTCATCCCCACAACCCTTGGTGGTTGTGGGGGTATGCGGGCGGGGGTCTTATCGGAATCTGGAAGCCCCCTTTAACAAGGGGACCCCCAGATCCTGCCCTCCATGTGAAATGGTAATGGGGTACAAATGTACCCCTACCATTTAACAAAAAAAGTGTCAAAAATGTTAAAAAGACAAGAGACGGTTTTTGAAAATTCCTTTATTAATGTCTTCTTCTTTCCCCACTTCTTCTTCTATCCTCTTCTGGTCTTCATTCGGTTTTCTTCCTCCATCTTGTTATTCCCCCGCTTCTTCCTCTGCTTCTTCCTCCGATCCTCTGCTTCTTCCTTCGGTCTTCTCGTCCGCATCTTCCTCCGGCTTCTTCTTCACGCTTCGTTCTTGGGATGATCCGCATCCATGGGAAGTTCCCGCTGTGTGACGCTTCTGTTCTTCTGACAGTTCTTATATAACTGACCCGGCCCCCCTCTGACACACGGGGACTTCCTTATGGCTATGAAAGAAGAAGACATTAATAAAAGAATTGTCAAAAAATGTCTCCTGTCTTTTTTAACATTTTTGACACTTTTTTTGTGAAATGGTAGGGGTACATTTGGTACCCCATTACCATTTCACACGGGGGGGGCGGGATCTGGGGGTCCCCTTGTTAAAGGGGGCTTCCAGATTGCGATAAGCTGGGCAAGGGTTGTGGGGATGAGGCCCTTGTCCCCATCAACATGGGGACATCCTCGACATGTTGAGGGCATGTGGCCTGGTACGGTTCAGGAGGGGGGGTGCTCTCTCGTCCCCCCCTCTTT
Source organism: Lithobates clamitans (assembly GCA_037952925.1). Classification (NCBI taxonomy): domain Eukaryota; kingdom Metazoa; phylum Chordata; class Amphibia; order Anura; family Ranidae; genus Lithobates; species Lithobates clamitans. Next base: position 7,496,973 of record JBBGZY010000723.1, read on the forward strand.
TGCTGTGGCCTGCCAGGTTGCGTGCTCAGATAAGAATCTGGTATGGATTTTTAAGGGGACCCCCCACGCCATTTTTTTTTCATTTTGGTGGGGGGTTCCCCTTAATATCCATACCAGACCTGAAGGACCTGGTATGGAATTTAGGGGGGACCCCCACGCATTTTTTTTTTAAATTTTGGTTTGGGGTTTCCCTTAATATTCATACCAGACCCAAAGGGCCTGGTAATGCACTGTGGGGGAACCCCATGCTGTTTTTTTCAATGACTTTTATGTGTATTGCAGAGACCAGACAACTTTTAAATTACTTTTTTTTCCTTTAGAAATATCTTTTTGCTCTCTGACTGTTGTAAACACGGAAAACATGCGCCACTTTACAGGCATACTATAGACACCCCCTAGGTATGAAATTTAAAGGAATATTTCACTTTTATAGTTTCACTTAACGCATTATTAAAATCACTGCTCCCATTTGCATTGATACATGTCCCCTGGGGCAGGACCCTGGTCCCCAAACACTTTTTATGACAATAACTTGCATACTGACCTTTAAAATTAGCACTTTTGTTTTCTCCCATAAACTTTTAAAGGGTGTTTGAATTTGGGTGCTTTCGAATTTGTCGCAAACACCTCAAATTGTTCGCTATTCGACGAACGGGCGAACAGCCAATGTTCGAGTCAAACTCATGTTCGATCCGAACAGACAGCCCATCCCTAGTAAACAGCACATTATCTGCCTCTACATACAAAAACATTTACAAACTATGATTTTTTTCTTTATAAAATACTATGGGGTATAATATTAAAATTCACCATTTGAATCCTACCGCATCTCCCAAGTTACATTTGATGGCAATGGCCTGTCATGCTGCACTCACTTTCACTTTATCTATTATAGGAAATGGCAAATATAGCCACTGAATGTCGGTTGTACACTGAGCTTCCAGAAAAAGCTTTTTAGCCGGTAGGGGAACGTTCAAACAGAAGATTTCCAAAACTTCAACACTGGTTGGTAAAGAAACAAATGCCACCTTTACTGGAATTAAGCAGCCAACTAACAGCATGAATGTTAGCTGATATTGTTAAACCAGCGAGCAGGCAAATGCCCTGCTACTATGCTAATACCAGTCCTCTGCCCTGCAGTATTGGGAGGAGCTTTGAGAGAGATTGCCACATAAAAGCAGTGCTCATTGAGAGTGCCAATTATGCCCATCCTTTCTGCCCCCACCCTCCATTCATAAAATCTGTAGTACAGCATCCATAAATGAAAAGCAATCTATGAATGGAATCAAAGGGTCCACCATTCTCCATTCATAAAACGCTTTTAATTCATTAAAGCACAGTACAGCTTCTATAATATCAACAATGACAGCCAGCAAAAGGGACACCTCAGATTAAATGTACCATCCCTTGTGCTAATTGATAAAAAAAAAAAGTTTGACCTAAATTTAGGCTTTAGTTATTTTAGTGCCAGTGTGGGGGGGGGGGGTATACACACTCCCAGCTGCTACAGCAGTAATTGGTGGGCTACAAGCAGACTTTCAGAACAATATGCCCCTACTCCCCCCCACCATGCTTCCTGGGTTACACTGCCTCAGCTGCAGTCCTGGGACCTGCTTGGTGGGTGTCACCAGGTAAAAAGGAGAGAGAACAGAAAACATTAATTTCTGTAAATCTCCACTAGCTGTAAAGGACCTGTAATCAATGTGTATAAAGTCATTCCTGATTTCTATCATCATGACATCTGCCCACCTCTCCACCTCATCCAGCTTGTGGAAAATGCACTATTTTAAAGTGACATAAAGCTGGAGTTAGATCGGTCATACACGGAGCAAATTTCTTTCCTGCAATCACAAGTCAGAGTCACAGACAGTGATGATGTGGGAATCCCACCTGCTGAGCTATTGTCTTCTCACGGTGGGGTGGGGGTTGGGCGGGGGAAGCAATCCCCGCCGGAAGGAAGTAGTGATTATTGCTAGCGTCTATAGTAGCCGCTAGCAATAGTCGTAGATAAATCCCAGCAGGCAATCGATCAACTTGGTACATTCAGCCTGCCCATACACAGTTCCTGCCGAGATTCGAACCGTGTATGACCTTGCCTTAGGCTTTAAAATTTTAGTGCATGTCTGATTTATTACTGTTATGGTGAATTGCCAACCTATTCAAATCTAATGGGCAACCCCAACACAACAAGCATTAATGCAACACCCCAGAACACTGAGGTATTAAGGGGCCTAAAAACACAGGGTGCTATGTTTACATTAATCGAATGTTTATGAAGCCTTGCTTTGATGGATGTTACTGCTTAGAAATAAAGTCATGTCATGTTTCTCAAATGATTAAAATAGGAAATGTTGTGGTAGCTGTTATCTGACATTCTTACATATTGAAATTAGAGGACAGAGCAAGGAGTGCATTTTGATGCTAAACTTTACCAATAACATTAGTAATCTCTGCATGTTCTTAAATAGCTTCAGACAGTAAACAATTCAAAATGCTGTACTCTTGACTATGTGGCAGTCATGTAAATTGCAACCTTATGACAATACCTTAGAAATGCTAATAAGTGTCACCCTAATCATTAGCACAGTTGTACATAAGGAAACTAAAGCTCCAATTCTGTCCGTTTAAACACTACCTGGCTGCAAATAATTCCCCCCATAACACCCTTAAAACAGAAATAGATGTTTCTTTTTTAGAAATCTCAACACTTTTGCATTTGAAATGTAAAAATAATATATTCCGATCCTGTTATATAGGCGAAAATAGAACCCGCCCAGGGATGGACTGACCAGTCGCGTACTTCGGCCGTGGTCTGAGGGCCCGGCCGAGGAAGGGGGCCCGCTGGCGCCGCTGGAAGTCGCAAGTCGGCAACAAACTTTAAGCCTGTCCAATCTACTATCCCAGCGTGTGTGTCCGGCCGTGGCTCCTCATCCGTGGTTGCCTAGCAGCGGGACGCTGTAGACGGTGGAGTGGTGGGTGAAGGTACCATGGCCCCCAAGAAGGAGGGAAAAAAAGCGTGGGCTGGAAGAAGGAGAAGGCAGCAGAGCAGAGGACCAGAGGGGAGCCCGTCATCGAGGAGAACAAGGAGTTCTACAAACTCCAGATCTGGGACCTGGAGGGCTGCCTGGAGAGGTGATGGGGGAGGGGGCTACAGGTCTCAGCATGCCCTAACTGGAATCAGAGGAACAACGAGTCCCAAGTGTGGTAGCACTACAACTCCCAGCATGCCATGGCAGAGTAAAGGAAGCGGTGTCATGGTGATAACCAGAAAATTTGCATTTCCAGAGGGAGATGTCAGTGATATGTGTCAGTAATAGGATCCCTTTAGGACCCAGCAGTGCTGGGACAAGGCCATTTGGTGCCCAGGGCGAAGATGGCAAACTGCGCCCCCCCCCCCCCCCGGTTTTAATAAAGAATCGATGTCATTTCAAAACAAGAATATACTTAAAACAATACAAGTTCAATTATGTTTAATGCGATAGAAACAGAGTTCACTCACACATTTTAATATGTATTTTTATTTTTATACCAAATATTGACATAATTAGGAAAAGTGCAAAAATCAAAACATTTCACAAACTTCTCAACCAACATACATGGCCTTCAGTAAAAAAGAACCCTTAATACAAAATACTAATATATAAAAGTGCAAAATCAAAGAGATGACACTATTTCTCACTGAAACATATAACATTCAACTGTAATCTTTCCTAAAGGTAGTCGGTGCCGAATAGGGATGAGCCGAACACCCCCCGGTTCGGTTCGCACCAGAACCCGCGAACGGACCGCAAGTTCGCACGAACGTTAGAACCCCATTGACGTCTATGGGACTCGAACGTTCGAAATCAAAAGTGCTCATTTTAAAGGCTAATTTGCATGGTATTGTCCTAAAAAGGGTTTGGGGACCCGGGTCCTACCCCAGGGGACATGTATCAATGCAAAAAAAACTTTTAAAAACGGCCGTTTTTTCGGGAGCAGTGATTTTAATGATGCTTAAAGTAAAAAAAAAAAAGTGAAATATTCCTTTAAATATCGTACCTGGGGGGTGTCTATAGTATGCCTGTAAAGTGACGCGTGTTTCCCATGTTTAGAACAGTCCCTGCACCAAATGTCATTTTTAAAGGAAAAAATCTCATTTAAAACTGCTTGCGGGTTTAATGTCATGTCGGGTCATGGCAATATGGATGAAAATCAGTGAGACAAACGGCATGGGTACCCCCCAGTCCATTACCAGGCCCTTTGGGTCTTGTATGGATATTAAGGGGAACCCCGCACCCAAATTAAAATAAGGAAAGGTCCCTATATACTCTGAACAGCAGTATACAGGCGGTGCAAACAAGACAGGGACTGTAGGTTTGTTGTTAAGTAGAATCTGTTTGTAATTTTGAACATTTTTAATGTGTTTAGCTCCAGCCAAAAAATCTTTTCTAAGCTTTTTGGAAAACATAGGGAAGGGTTATCACCCCTGTGACATTTGTTTTGCGTCTTTCCTCCTCTTCAGAAGATTTCACCTCACTTTTTTGTCCCAATGAAAAATGTTTTTTGAAAATTTGTGTTTTTTTGTGGAACAAGGATTGGAAAGCATCAGTGGAAAGGAAAAATTGTTTTCCCATATTAACTCTTACAGGAGAGAATTTCCCTTCCTTAGGGGTAGATTTCATCTCACTTCCTGTTGTCTCCTTCCGTTTGCAAGTAGGAGTCGTTTGTAAGTTAGATGTTTGAAAGTAGGGTCCTGCCCTATATACTCAGCAGAAATTTGGGCCTTAGGTGTTGCTGTGGCCAAAACACTGTAAGCCCTCACAGGGCCCTGCTGTGAAATATTAGATCAAGAATTGTAATTACATGCCCCTGTTGAACAGGAGCTGAAAAATTAGGCCTTAGGCACTGGTGCTGGTGCCACAACACTGCAACCCCTCACAGACACTCTAGTTGGAACGCAGGAACGAGCCCTGCTGCAAAGTATTGCATCAAAAATTGTAATTACACGCCCCTGTTAGACAGGGGCAGAAAAATTGGGTCTTAGGCACTGGTGCTGGTGCCACAACACTGCAACCCCTCACAGACACTCTAGTTGAAACGCAGGAACAAGCCCTGCTGCAAAGTATTGCATCAAAAATTGTAATTACACGCCCCTGTTAGACAGGGGCTGAAAAATTGGGTCTTAGGCACTGGTGCTGGTGCCACAACACTGCAACCCCTCACAGACACTCTAGTTGGAATGCAGGAACGAGCCCTGCTGCAAAGTATTACATCAAAAATTGTAATTACACGCCCCTGTTAAACAGGGGCTGAAAAATTGTGCCTTAGGCACTGGTGGTGGCGCCCAGAACCAAAAATGTTCTTACAAGCTATCAGCGTGATGATTGAGGAGGAAGAGGATAATTACTCAGGGATAGTCACTCAGCATCAGCATAGGCAGTCTTTGAAGGGATCTGAGATTTCAAAAAAAATTATTCGGTTACATCTGCATCAGGTGCTTGGTAGCTGGTGGTGATCCAAGACTGATTCATTTTTATGAAGGTCAGCCGATCGACCGAGTCGGTGGACAGACGCACCCTGTGATCGGTTACCACGCCTCCAGCAGCACTGAATGTGCGTTCCGAAAGAACGCTGGATGCAGGACAGGCCAGTAGCTCAATTGCATACTGTGCAAGCTCTGGCCAGTGATCCATCCTCAAGACCCAGTAACCCAGAGGATTTTCGGTGGGAAAGGTGTCCAAGTCTGATCTTGCCCCTAGGTATTCCTGCACCATGTAAAACAGACGCTGGCGATGGTTGCTGGAACCGATCATACCTTGGGGCTGCGGACCAAAAAATTGTCTGAACGCATCGGTCAGACGGCCACCTTCTCCACCGCTCCTTCTTTGACTGACCGAAGCCTCAGCAACACGTTGTCCAGAAACAGGAGTTTGTAACCTCCCAGTCTCTGGGAACGCGTTGCACAGACCTTTCTGCAAGGCCTCCCGAAGATGTTTCATCCTCTGCTCCCTCTGCGATGGCAAGATAAGGTCCGCAACCTTACCCTTGTAACGTGGATCAAGGAGGGTTGCCAGCCAGTATTGGTCCTTCTCCTTGATACCACGAATACGAGGATCCTTACGCAGGCTTTGCAGGATCAGGGAGGCCATGCAGCGTAGGTTTGCTGAGGCATTCGGTCCGGAGTCCTCTGGGTCACTAAGGACAACAACGTCCGCAGCCACCTCCTCCCAGCCACGTACAAGTCCATGTGTTCCTTGGGACTGATCCCTTAAAGACTGCTGATGCTGAGTGCCAGGCTCCACCTCCATACTGACACAATCTTCCTCCTCCTCCTCCTCCTCCTCCTCGTCCTCTTCCTGTGTGATCGGCGGGCACGCAGGAACACTGTCTGGATAAAGGGGGCCTTGAGAGCTAAGGAAGTCCTCCTCTTCCTGCCTCTGTTCTGCCTCAAGTGCCCTGTCCATTATTCCACGCAGCGTGTGCTCCAACAGGTGGACAAGGGGGACAGTGTCACTGATGCATGCACTGTCAGTGCTCACCATCCTCGTGGCCTCCTCGAATGGTGACAGGACAGTGCATGCATCCCTGATCATGGCCCACTGGCGTGGGGAAAAAAAACCAAGGTCCCCTGACCCTGTCCTGGTGCCATAGTCGCACAGGTACTCATTGATGGCCCTCTGCTGCGTGTGCAGCCGCTGCAGCATGGCCAACGTCGAGTTCCACCTGGTGGGCATGTCACAGATTAGGCGGTTCTTGGGCAGGTTAAACTCCTTTTGGAGGTCCGTCAGCCGAGCACTGGCATTATATGACCGGCGGAAATGCACACAGACTTTCCTGGCCTGCCTCAGGACATCCTGTAAGCCCGGGTACCTGCCCAAGAACCGCTGCACCACCAAGTTAAGGACGTGAGCCAAACAGGGCACATGGGTCAGTTGTCCCTGTCGGAGGGCAGAGAGGAGGTTGGTGCCATTGTCGCAAACCACCATTCCTGCCTTAAGTTGGCGTGGCGTCAACCACCTCTGAACCTGCCCCTGCAGAGCTGACAGAACCTCTGCCCCAGTGTGGCTCCTGTCCCCCAAGCACACCAGCTCAAGCACCGCATGGCATCTTTTGGCCTGCGTACTTGCGTAGCCCCTTGAACGCCTACGGAGCACCGCTGGTTCCGAGGAAGAGGCCATGGAGGAAGAAGAAGAGGAGGGGGTGGAGGAGAGAGGTGTGTCACAATCAGCATTTTGGAGGCGTGGTGGCGGAACAACCTCCAACACTACTGCACCTTGTCCTGCATCCTTCCCAGCTGCCAGCAGAGTCACCCAATGCGCCGTGAAACTTAAGTAACGTCCCTGTCCATGCCTGCTGGACCATGAGTCAGCGGTAATATGCACCTTACCGCTGACCGCCCTGTCCAGCGAGGCATGGACATTGCCTTCCACATGCCGGTAGAGAGCCGGAATCGCCTTCCGTGAGAAAAAGTGGCGTTTGGGTACCTGCCACTGAGGAACCGCACATTCCACAAACTCACGGAAGGGGGCAGAGTCTACCAACTGAAAAGGCAGCAGTTGAAGTGCTAGCAATTTTGCCAAGCTAGCATTCAACCGCTGGGCATGTGGATGGCTGGGAGCAAACTTCTTTCGGCGGTGCAGCAGCTGGGGCAGGGAAATTTGCCTGGTACAATCTGACGTCGGTGTACCAAAAGCAGATTGCCCATAAGTACTTGGCTGTGACACACCTAATTCTACACCTTCATTCCTCTCACTGCAGGTCGCAGAGAGGACTGAAGGTCTAGTGGGGTTGGAAATCTCAGCTGATGAGGAGCAAGGAGAGATCGTCTTTGTTCTTTGGTGTGGGTCTTTTAGATACGCTTGCCAACGAACTGCATGGCAGGTCAACATATGTCTGGTCAAGCATGTGGTACCCAAGCGGGAGATGTTTTGGCCACGCGAGATACGCTTGAGACATATATTGCAAATAGCAGCGGTGCGATCTGATGCACTCGTCTCAAAAAAGGCCCACACCAAAGAACTTTTTGAATAACGCGCAGAGACTGCAGCGCCCTGCACATGTGGAGCTTTGGGGTGTGATGCAGTCAATGTGCTGCCCTTAGGCTGGCCCCTGGAGGGCATCCTGCCTAGTTGGTGATGTGCCACCTCCTCCTCCTCCTCCTCCTCCTCCTCCTCCTCTCTCCTATCAGGCACCCACGTTGAGTCAGTGACCTCATCATCCCCTCCCTCCTCATCACTGGAGCAAACCTGGCAGTATGCTGCAGCAGGGGGAGCATGACTGCCAGATTGCTGTCCTTCTTGGGCACCCCCTCTGTCCGTGCTCATGTTACTGCCTTCATTGAGCTCAGTATCATCATCAGAGCCTTCCAAACGCTGGGCATCCTCCTGGAGCATGTACCCAACACTGTGGTCAAACAGTTCGAGGGAATCCTCAGGAGGACATGGTGGGGCTAGGGAAGGAGTCACTGATGACATTGAGCTGAGGGAAGAGGCCGCTGCTTTGCCAGACAAAGCACCCTGGGCATGGGTGAGAGAGGATGAGGAGGATGAGGACGGCTTGGTCATCCACTCGACCAAGTCTTCCGCATGTTGCGGCTCAACACGGCCAGCTGCCGAAAAAAAGGCCAAGCGTGTCCCATGGCCACGTGCTGATGAGGATGCACCGTCTCCACGACCAGCACTAGACACAGAGCCTGCTTGCCCTCTCTTATTGGCTTGTGACTGTCTGCCTCTCCTTCTTGGCCTTCCAGACATACTAATGGCCTGTAGCTGCACTAAGCTGGGATAGAACACCTGTAATTTTCTTCAGGTAGCTTTATATACTGTAACCAGACAAGCCTGCCTGTCAGTAGGAAGATAACAGGAACGGATCTAGCTGAACACTGTGAGCAGGACGCACTGCACTGAATGTAAATAGCAGGAACGGATCTAGCTGAACACTGTGAGCAGCACGCACTGCACTGAATGTAAATAGCAGGAACGGATCTAGCTGAACACTGTGAGCAGGACGCACTGCACTGAATGTAAATAGCAGGAACGGATCTAGCTGAACACTGTGAGCAGGACGCACTGCACTAAATGTAAATACCAGGAACGGATCTAGCTGAACACTGTGAGCAGGACGCACTGCACTGAATGTAAATAGCAGGAACGGATCTAGCTGAACACTGTGAGCAGGACGCACTGCACTGAATGTAAATAGCAGGAACGGATCTAGCTGAACACTGTGAGCAGCACGCACTGCACTGAATGTAAATAGCAGGAACGGATCTAGCTGAACACTGTGAGCAGGAAGCACTGTACTGAATGTAAATAGCAGGAACGGATCTAGCTGAACACTGTGAGCAGGACACACTGCACTGAATGTAAATAGTCTAGATAGAAGATAACAGGAACGGATCTAGCTAAACTGAATACAGTGTATATATATATATGCAACACCTGGGATGCATATATATACACAATACACTGTAAGTGCAGCTAACTGACTGACTGTTCTGCCTAATCTATCTAACTCAAATCAAATGACACTGTCTCTCTCTCTCTCTATCGCTCAGCACACCGGAACACACACTACACAGGGCCGCCGTGCAGGCGGCCTTATATAGTGTGGGGTGTGTACTAAATCCCCTGAGCCATAATTGGCCAAAGCCACCCTGGCTTTGGCCAATTACAGCTCTCTCTACTGACGGCGCTGTGATTGGCCAAGCATGCGGGTCATAGTGCATGCTTGGCCAATCATCAGCCAGCAATGCACTGCGATGCCGCAGTGAATTATGGGCCGTGACGCGCCACACGAATTTGGCGCGAACGGCCCATATCGTTCGCAATTCGACGGACGGTCGAACAGCCGATGTTCGAGTCGAACATGGGTTCGACTCGAACACGAAGCTCATCCCTAGTGCCGAATACAAAATATTCATATAAATATGAAAAGTGCACAAAAACAACAACAGACAGACATATTTTAAACAACATACAGGGCCTTCAGCCAAAAAGAACACCTTAATACAAAATATTCATTTAAAAAAGTGCAAAATAGAAATCAAGGCAATAAATGAAAATTTACCTAAACTTGCTGAAGACAGTTGCAAAAATGTCAAGTACAGTGGTGACGGAAAGTATTCAGACCCCTTAAATTTTTCACTCTTTGTTATATTGCTGCCATTTGCTAAAATCATTTAAGTTCATTTTTTTTTCCTCATTAATGTACACACAGCACCCCATATTGACAGAAAAACACAGAATTGTTGACATTTTTGCAGATTTATTAAAAAAGAAAAACTGAAATATCACATGGTCCTAAGTATTCAGACTCTTTGCTGTGACACTCATATTTAACTCAGGTGCTGTCCATTTCTTCTGATCATCCTTGAGATGGGTCTATACCTTCATTTGAGTCCAGCTGTGTTTGATTATACTGATTGGACTTGATTAGGAAAGCCACACACCTGTCTATATAAGACCTTACAGCTCACAGTGCATGTCAAAGCAAATGAGAATCATGAGGTCAAAGGAACTGCCTGAAGAGCTCAGAGACAGAATTGTGACAAGGCACAGATCTGGCCAAGGTTACAAAAAATTTCTGCTGCACTTAAGGTTCCTAAGAGCACAGTGGCCTCCATAATCCTTAAATGGAAGACATTTGGGACGACCAGAACCCTTCCTAGAGCTGGCCGTCCAGCCAAACTGAGCTATCGGGGGAGAAGAGCCTTAGTGAGAGAGGTAAAGAAGAACCCAAAGATCACTGTGGCTGAGCTCCAGAGATGGGAGAAAGTTGTAGAAAGTCAACCACCACTGCAGCCCTCCACTAGTCGGGGCTTTGTGGCAGAGTGGCCCGATGGAAGCCTCTCCTCAGTGCAAGACACATGAAAGCCCACATGGAGTTTGCTAAAATACACCCGAAGGGCTCCAAGATGGTGAGAAATAAGATTCTCTGGTCTGATGAGAGAAGGAAAGAAAGAAAGAGGGGGACGGAGAAAGAAGGAAGGAAAGAGAAAGAAATAAAGACAAAAAGAATGGAAAGAAAGAGAGATGGAGAAAAGAAAGAGAAACAGATAGAGAGAGAAAAAGAAAGAAAGAAGAAGGAGAAATGGGGATGGAGAAAGAAGGAAAGAGAAAAAGAAAGAGAGAGAAGAAAGAAAGAGAAGAAAGAGAGAGAAGGAAGGAGAGAAAGAAAGAAAAAAGTAAGGTAAGAAGGAAGGAAGGAGAAAAAGAAAGAAAGCGAGGGGGCCTGTAGCTGCATCCATCATTCAGATATCCCTGCACAAAGTCAAGGACGTCGTATGACAACCGGCGGGCAGGAAGTGGTTTTTTAAACACAAAGTTGTCAATTTATACAATATTTCTAACACATAACATGTACATACCAAAAATGACACCCCAAAATAGATTCTCCTACTCCTCCTGAGTACGGCGATATCACATGTGTGAGACTTCCACAGCCTGGCCACATACAGAGGCTGAGTACAGCCGAGTATGGCTGGGTATGGCCGAGCATGGCTGGGTATAACTGAGCATGGCTGGGTATGGCAGAGTATGGCTGGGTATCACCGAGTATTGCAGAGTATGGCTGGGTATCACTGAGTATTACAGGGTATTGCAGAGTATGGCAGGGTATTGCAGAGTATGGTGGGGTATTGCAGAGTATGGCAGGGTATCGCCGAGTATCACAGAGTATGGCTGGGTATTGCACGGTATTGCGGGGTATTGCAGAGTATTGCACAGTATTGTGGGGTATTGCAGAGTATTGCACAGTATTGTGGGGTATTGCAGAGTATTGCACAGTGTTGCGGGGTGTTGCACAGTGTTGCGGGGTATTGCACAGTATTGCAGAGTATTGCAGAGTATTGCGGGGTATTGCACAGTATTGCAGAGTATTGCAGAGTATTGCGGGGTATTGCACAGTATTGCGGGGTATTGCAGAGTATTGCACAGTATTGCAGAGTATTGCGGGGTATTGCAGAGTATTGCACAGTATTGCGGGGTATTGCAGAGTATTGCACAGTATTGCACAGTATTGTGGGGTATTCAGCAGTGGTGGTCACTGGTCATTAACCTTGCCTCAGCTTCCTCCCCTTCCAATCCAGCCATTTATTAATCTGTTTTTTAAGTGTTTACTTACACAAGTTCAGACTCAGAAGTTCTGAGTCTGAACTTGTGTAAGTAAACACTAAAAAACAGATTAATAAATGGCTGGATTGGAAGGGGAGGAAGCTGAGGGGAGGTTAATGACCAGTGACCACCACTGCTGAAAATCTGAGTGAGAACACTGGCACTGCGCTCTTCTACCTTCCAGATTGAATCCATCCTCAGCCAGCCAGCCAGGCAGTAGCTCCTCAGCTCGGCTCCGCTTAATAACAGACAGCGCGCCGACACGACACAGCTCCCGCCTCCCTGCGCTCCTCTCTGCGTCCTCCCACCTCGCCTCCGGCCGTGGGTGACGTCACGGCGCTGGCAGAGACTACGGGACTCCTCCGTAGGGGAGTAAACAGTGTAGTTGTGTGCTGAGGGAAGGGAAGGGAGGATCATACAGGAGCGCACAGCTGCGCCCCCCCCCCTATACCAAATGGTACCGCCCAGGGCACGTGCCCCCTCCGCCCCTGCCTTGTACCGGCCCTGGGACCCATCACAACTCATCTGACACAGCCTTTAACTGGGAAACAACAGTGATTGGCCAGCTCACCTTTAAATCACCTGTATCAGTATTCGGTCAGTTCTTGTGTTAGAATTTACCTTGTGTTTGAGCCAGCTGATATCAGCTCTGTGTATTTTGTGTATGACCCGGCTTGTTTGACCCTGTTTGCTTGCTTCTGATTCAGTACCCATTTGGACTCTGATCTTCCTGTGTATGACCCAGCTTGCCTAGACTACGCTTTGCCTGATTCTACTGTAGTACCTTCATCTGCAGCGGTGAACTACAAGCACCAGACAACATCTATCCTCATCTGCAGCGGTGAACTACAAGCACCAGTTAACATCTATCCTCATCTATGGCGGTAAACTACAAGGTCCAGCACACATCTACCTTCATCTACAGCGGTGAACTACAAGTCCCAGCTGACCTGCTCTGCTCAGACCTGCTCATGGTATGTGCTCTTGTTCTTTGAACTCTTTGCATAACCAGAACACCTGAACTGTTACCTGTTATATGCTCCTAGCCTGACAATATGGACATATTTCCCTGAGGGCTCATTTACATCACAGTCTCTGAGCTCCCTGTGCATTCACCTGCGTGTTCAGTGCATTTGCTGTGCGTTTTATGGAACAATTACATGCGTTTTCAGGCACCCTACCATTAAACTCTATTGGAATAAATGTTTTCATGAAAGTGTATCAAACTCCTGCATCCCACCTCTTTGATGCACTTTTATAAAACACGCGTACTGATCTAATGGCAGCATGCCTAAAAATGTGCATAGAAAATGTGACGGGAAAAGAACGCACCACACTCATGTGATTTCGGCCAAAGTCATGTTTGCGCATTTTCATGTGCATTTGTGGCGCAGAATAAACATGTGCATTTTTTTTTAAACGCACATGAAAGCGCTGCAGTGGTATAATCAAAGCTGATTGGGATCCTTCTTTTCTTGTGTTCATGTGACCAGGGGCAAACTGATCAGTCAGGCACTTCGGGCCACTGAAGAGAGCTCACCAGCGCCACCTGCCAGAACTCTCAGGACTGGTCTTGGGTCCAGGGACAAAAAAAAACTTGCAGCTGCAGGCCCACGCTGACCATCTTTTTCGGGCCCAGACGGGCCCCAGTGCTGCCTCTGAGGGAAAGTGGGGAGGGCGAGCGCTGCCTGATCACACAGAGCAGGGATCTCCCACTGTGACACTGTCATACAAAGTACCATCTCCTTTGCTAGACATCACACTGGTCCAATGCCGGGACGTGTGACGTCTATCAAAGGAGCTGGTCCAGGAGGCGAGACTTTGTATGACAGCTGTCGCCAGGTAATTAATTCAAATCCATGCTGTGTCACAGCGGGAGATCCCTGCTCTGTGTGATCCGGCAACTCTCCTTTCTCTAATCCCCATACACTGACGAGGCTGCATTGATGGTCACTGGTGAGGCTGCATTGATGGGCACTGGTGAGGCTGCATTGATGGGCACTGATGAGGCTGCATTAATGGGCACTGGTGAAGCTGCATTTGATGGGCACTGGTAGGCTGCCTTTTATGGGCACTGATAAGCTGCATTTGATGGGCACCGGTAGGCTGCATTTGATGGGCACTGATGAGGCTGCATTTGATGGACACCGATGAAGCTGCATTTGGTGGGTACTGTTAGACTGCATTTGGTGGGCACTGGTAGGCTGAAATTGGTGGGCACTGGTAGGCTGCAATTGGTGGGCACTGGTAGGCTGCAATTGGTGGGCACTGGTAGGCTGCATTTGGTGGGCACTGGTAGGCTGCATTTGATGCATAGATCTCTTGTACCATTTCCACAGTCTCTGACCATCTCCTGTATCATGTCTGCAGTCTCTGACCATCTCTTGTATTATGCCTACAGTCTCTGACAATCTTCTGTATTATGTCTGCAGTCTCTGACCATCTTCTGTATCATGTCTGCAGTCTCTGACTGTCTCCTTACTATGTCTGCAGTCTCTGACAGTCTCCTGTAGTGTGTCTGGGGGCTCTTTCTAACAGACTCTCTAACAGAAGCTCTCTCTATGTCCATTAGAGAGACCCCCCTCCAGGTCCCACTAGAGTACTCTTCCTGTATTTTGTTTATTGTTAAGAAATCATGGGAGGATCCCAGGGAAACGAAGACTCCTTAGGGGAGCATCTCTGTGTTGGGGTTGTTGCCATAGAAACATTTGTAAAAGGGAGGAGTTAGTAAGATGACCACACCCAAGTGGAGGCGCCAGAAATATTTCTGCACCCAGGCGTCTGTGACCCTATGGTCGGCAACAGTGTCACATATTGTCCATGAAAACGACACGATGTCTTTCCAAGGACTCCAACAAAAGTTTGTTTTAGCTAATACATTTTTCTTTTGGTACCTGTTTAAGCATGTTTATCAGTCAGAGTTTGGGGCAGCTCCACTGGTTCTTTATTACTTCCCACCGGAGGTTACACTGGGGGACCCAGATCTACCTAAACCAGTGGCCCAGTAGCCAGATGCTGCCCTT
Organism: Lithobates clamitans; assembly: GCA_037952925.1. Lineage (NCBI taxonomy): Eukaryota > Metazoa > Chordata > Amphibia > Anura > Ranidae > Lithobates > Lithobates clamitans. The sequence goes on from JBBGZY010000723.1 coordinate 7,512,088, forward strand.
TTCTTGCTTTTATCTGGCCCTTGGGACATTATTTGCATCCACTGATACCAACAATCGGACACAATTCCTCTCACTGACACCAGAGAAGGGGCAGAATTCCTCCCAATGACACTGTTCATTCCGCTGATATCAAATGGGGCATTGTTTATTTCCACTGATGTCAGGACCTTATCCACTTTCAGTGGGAACCTAGTCTATCGTTGCAGCGAGAAATGAGGGGACGGTGGGGCACAGGCGTCTGTGTCTGGGACCCATCGGAAAATAGCGTGTAGTTAAAACGGAACTGAGCATCCGCTGCTGTATTCTCTACACCACTGTTTATCAACTCCAGCCCTCAAGACTCACCAATGGGTCAAGTTTTCAGGCTTTCCATTATTTGCACTGCCTTAGTAATTACCACAGCTGTTTCATCTGAGGTAAATCCTGAAAACATGACCTGTTGGTGTGCCTTGAGGACTGGAGTTGAAAAACACTGCTCTACATCACTGATGAACCTACAGTGTACGTGGAAATGGAACTGAAGGGACAGCCAAATCAGCCTGCGTACAAAAAATATGATATGTAAAGACCAGGGCTTTTTTTCTCAAACAATAGGTGCTGGAACTCAACCACGACCCCCCAAAACCCCTCCCCCCACACACACCCTCCAAATCACATCAAATAGTGTGGTCATATTTCACAAACAGTAGGAGGGTCTTAAAGGGGCATTAAATACCAAGATTGCATTACATACAGAGTGCAGAGTTCATGGGGGTTACACACAGAGTGCAGAGCTGTCACTTGTAAACACAGAAACCAGACTTCTGTGTTTACAAGTGATTGTGGTGAGCAGGCACCAAAGGGTCTGAGCCAAAGGTGGTGGAACTGACTTCCACCAAGTTCCCCCTAAAAAAAGCCCTGGTAAAGACCTGGATCTGCGTTTGTTAACAATTTCTGAGGTAGCCTGATTGTCCGTGGAGAAAAACACAGTTTAATCTATCCAAAAGCGACCCCACGCATGCTCTGCCGACACTATGGGGCAAATCTCAAACAATGCAGATGTCTCCGCAAACCCTGGAATAGCCAAGATCTCATCTGGCCATGGCCCAGCTAGCCAGTGAGTGACAAAAATAGCTGCATAGCCTTTGGTGGCTGCTGTATCAGTCAAAACTTGACAAAGTATGATAAAATATAAAACAGCCAAGGGCTGCTTCTGGACCCAAAGGTAAGTTTAGTATAAAAATAATACAGACCCTTGTATCCTGTGCCACTGCCAGAGTGACGGCAGAATTGGGAGAAGTTTGAAAGCATCTGCTAGGTCAGCCAAAAGAGCTGGGGCCAGGAGTAACTCTGGAATGCCCCTAGACATACCTGGTAGGACACCGGGGTAACGGAAGGAGCACTTGTACTTTTACCTAAAGCTAAAGGTACAGGGCATGGTATCAAAAGGGTCCCGGAACCTGCTGCTGTCCCTAGAAATATAGGAGCCTCTGGGGCTGGACTCTGATGGTTTTCCAAAACCGCAAACCTGGCCCGCAACTTCTGACAGGGGGTTGCCAGTAAGCTCAGGGTGGCGTGAATCTGTGAAAGAGACGAGGCGACAGATCATAGGGTAACCTGCTCAGTGTTAGAGCCTGAAGCACAGGGGAAAAAAAATCTGAATAGCTCTGCTTTGCGAGCCGAAGCCAGGTACGAAATATCCCTGTTTCGTAGTACCACCAGAGTCTTGGGACGGTCCAGGTTCTTAAGGAGGGCATGCTACCATGTTCAGAAACCCTAGTCGGCGCAGGAGGGATGAAGGCAAAGTATTCAATATCCGCTGACTGTGACATGACCTATGCAATTGAGAACAACACTGTCATTAGCAAGCGTTATAACCAAAATGTACCCCAAACTTACCCTAAGGAAGGGAAAATCTCTTTAATTTTTTTGAACAACCTCCCAAAGGTAAATGTGATTAAAAGACGAAGTATACATTGTGCAAGACTGAAAACGTGTCAGTCTCAAGAAACTAGCAAGGCTGAGTTACCTGAGGCATATCAGGCAAATTATAAATGTAAACTCAGACCTATGAAACTGAAGACGTGTCAGGCAAGTGATATGAGTAGTAAGATGTCATGACGTATGAAATCGTAACGTAAGCCATGAGAAACAGATGAGGGGACTTGCCACTGCACAAGCCAATTAGAAACGATCATCTCAATCCATTGGTACTCATAAATGTGATAGGTAAACCAGCAGTGGAGTGTTGCCGTAAGATCTAAAACATGAAGATGTGAACCTGACATGTATGAGATGACAATGAAAATGAAATGTACGTTAGTGCAGGACTAAAACATGTCAGTCTTGGGATTTGGACAAAATCACCTGATTTGGACACGAATCACCTGAGGCGTAGCAGGCAAATTAACATAAAGTCCGGCCTACGAAAACCTGAAAATGTGTTAGCCAAATGATCTAAGTAGTGAAAACACTGTGACGTAAGAACGTATATTGAGTGAGGAAACGGATGAGGAGACCTGCCACCGTACAAGCCAATTAGAATGACCATCTCAATCCGTTGGTACCCATAAATGTGATAGGTAACACTGCAGTGGAGTGACGCCGTAATACCTACAATGTGAAGAATGATCACGTACTGTGTATGCGATGACAACTGACCTGATGTTTAAGGGAGATGAGAAGTACCAACCTGAAATGGACTGCAAAAATGAACTCCGTGCAACCTGCTGATATGTAGAAACCCCCACTATAGAAAGGAACACAACCACACGAAAAACTACGACTTAGATCAACGGGAACAGACCGATGTCAGTTCCAAAATCATTTGTAACAACCCCCATGGATTTGGAAGAAACAAACAATACCTACCTGAAACGGACTGAAAACTGAAAAAAAAAAAAAAAACGAACCTATGTCTTACCTTGACATGGATTATGAAACACTCGAACGTATGCTGTATGAAAAACGGATGAGGAGACTTGCTACTGCACAAGCCATCTAGAAACGATCATGTCAACCTCTTGGTACTTATAAATGTAATAGGTAACTACTACAGTGATGAATGCCGTGACCTAACACGTGAAGGCAAAATCATGTACTATGTATGAGATGACAATGAAAATCCGGTATCCGGTGAACTAAAAGTACTGACACATAAGCCAGAAATATACATTAAAAGTAACCATATCTTACCTTTTATATATGATAATGGTAAAAAAGTATGTGGCGCTAATCTATCTAAGTGTACCCCTCATAATACTGGAAGGAAAATCTCAAAGTAGCATGAATCTAAATACTTCCTTAATTCACAATGCGCGTAATGCCTATAATTGGTGTAGCAACCAATAAGCATCTACAAATAATAACCATAGACCAGTGTGTATGTTTTTCCAACATGAACACTGCACTTCAGTATTAACTACTATCTTCTCCTGTTAAGGAGCAGCCAAACTATAATAAAGTGCTAAGTGCTGGTTGCCATTCCTAGTAAGAATAAATGAATAAATTATCCAGTGTGCATATTGTTCCTAAAACCACACCGTGTAAAAGTGTGACCAGAAATATGGAATAAATATTAATAGTGAATAAAAATATTTTGGATAAATAAATTGCAATTCCTCAAAATATATAAATAAATCATACAATGTGCATAATATTCCTACACCCAACATGTGAAAATATAGCCAAGTAAGACTGTAAACACATTCTTCGGTTTAAACAAGTGCAAACATTTTTTTGCTTACCAAGGGTCCGGATCCCAGGGTCCAGCGCCCAAAGGGTCACATGATAGGCAATACCTCATAATCTTCTTGTGTAAACGAGGTTCGGGTACCATCCATTTTAGTGCATCACCGTCCGGATGGATCTGATTATATAGCCCTTTAAATCCTTCAGGATCTGTTCCAGAATCATTCTCTTAGCTAGATCATGGAGAGCATCTCCAGCCATGACCATCACCTTACAAGACACTGGCGAAAAAACTGAGGTACTTCCTGTGTAGGAGGAGTTATATAGGGGAGGACTTCCTGTCTTTTTGGTTTGCCAGTGTCCATTCACCTATAGGTGGCGCAAAACCTAGTTAGTTATTATGGCTGCTCTGTGTCCCGTGATGTACGATAAAGAAAAGTAAATATTTATAGGAGGCGCTGATTGCACACATCTGATTTATTGTTATGTGGACATTTAAATTTCCAGCCTCAATACACCTCAAATAACTAGAACATGCTAAACATCTCATGACACTAATGCAGCACGCAGGGAGGGAGCATACTAGGAAAGGTGCTATGGGTTGGATATCAAAATCTTTAATAGTGACTTTCTTAGTAATGTGTCAGCCAAATTTTCATAACTTTATTCTACATTCCACCACACTCTTACCACCGGTCTAAATCCACCCATGACTTGTTTTTGAAATGAGCTGAGTCAGTTTCAGGTTTTGTACAGCTCTTTATGACCCAATAAAAGTAGTTCTCTTTTACTTTCAATAGGTTTTTATTGAAAAATTTTAAAGAACATTAACAGAGTCACAGAAAATTACACAATAATACACTTAACAGTCAGTTATCAAGATGGTAAGGTTGATATATAAATATAATAAAGGGCCATGTTTGTATTTATGGTACTAATTGACATAAAGGGAGTTCTCCTTCAAATCTCTGGTCCAACTGCAGGAGTGGATTTTTAATATATTCCTATAGACCAGCTTTTCCGAATCAGGGTCCTATAGAACCCTAGGGTTTCTTCAAAAGTTTGCTAGAGGTTCCTTGAGCAAGGAGAAATTTCTGCCTCTCAGATATGTTCCCACAGACAACAAAGATTTTTTAATCTATCTGTAAGAGGGGGATTCTTCCCATTGACCACAAATGTAAGGAGTGTTGCTCCCAATGATCATCATGATAATGTGCTGTGAGCTGTAGCTGGAGTACTTACCAGCAAGAGTTTATTGAGACTGAGATTGATTGAGAAAGGTTGCACTAGATGGAAGGTGGCATAGAAATAGCGAAATATGCTATGGATGGACGTAGATGGATGGAATCACCTGCTGCTCTGTTATAGCTCGAGCACGAGTCAAGCTGTGCTTTGTGAATGGTCCTGTCATCTTCTGGGACCTGTGTGTGTCCCAGAAGGCTGTAGGGGGGGGGAAGTAAGAGGGGCCAGACATACTCTTAGATCACCGTGGCGATCTTACTGGGAAGTGGAAGTGGGTACCTGCCATAACCAGGTAACCCCTCCCCCAAAAAGGTGCCAAATGTGGCAGCGGAGAGGGTGCAAACAAGTGGAGCTTCCCCTTTTGGGTAGAACTTCATTTGAAAGTGTTACTAAACCCACCACAGTAAAATCAGTCTGTATATGCAGAAAAGAATGCTTGTTATACTGTCTGTGGGATCTAAGGGGTTAATCCTGCGCATTATATAAAACGGCCATTTGATTCTCACTTCTCTGATCCTCCCCTTCTTCTACTGTCCTGAATCCATCTGCTGATAGTACAGAGCCTTGATATCAGCACAGGGACAATCAGCACTGTCCAGACAGAGGGTCATGGGCCATGCAGCCTCATAGGACAGTCATAGGTGAAGGAAAACTCCTCCTACAAGCTTTAACCAGTGCTTGGCCAGACACCGATAAAAGTGCTTTTTTTGGGGGGGGGCGGCAAACAACCCCCCCCCGGCAGTATAGCGGCACTAGCACAACCCCCCCGGGCGGCCGGCGGTGTGGCACTAACACCCCCAGGAAACCCCCACCCGCTGTCTGCCGGTCAGTCCTTACCCCATCATGGTGGAGGGCTCCGTTGTCCTCCAGCGTGTGGCGGGCAGGTGTCTCGATGCCGGCGAGACATGTAGTGAGGTCTGGGGGTGTTGTGAGAGCTGAATGCGGGTGTGCTCTGGGCAGCCAAGGAGCAGAGCTGATTCAAAGTGCGGCCATTTTACAGTGCGATCGCCTCAGTCCGGTTCCCCTAAGCGTGGCAGGCTTGGGGAAAGCAGCTCCAGCGTCCTTTCCTGGAGCAGGTTCTGCTGTGTGTCTCCTCTCTGCTCCTTTTGGCACTAAGCGTGGGAGACCAGATATAGTGAGGGCAGGGTCCTGGGTTTAGTAACACTATAAGGCAGCACAGTGGCTTAGTGGTTAGCACCTTTGGCTTGCAGAACTCAATTTGAAGCCCATCATGGTAACACCTGCATGAACTTTGCATTATCGCCCTGCGTTTGTGCGAGTTTCCTCTATGTACTCCTCCTGCACTTGAAAGACACGCTGGTAGGTTAATTGTCTCCTGTCTGAATTGGCCATAATATGTGTGTGCATGCAAGTATGCAGATGAGATACGTACCTTAGATTGTAAGCTCCTTAAGGGCGGGGACTGATGCGAATGTACAGAACTGCATAAGTTGTTGAGGCTTTATAGAAATACCTGTAATTAAAAAAAAAAACACATTAAAAGGGGTTAAGAACATGCTTCAGTAGTTGATTGTTTAGAATGTTCAACTGTTCAAGCCTAAGACTATCCATATCCTGCCAGGCTATTCCAAGCAGGGACCTGTTGAAACCCTCAAAATGTGTTGGTCTGTGTTTTTGACATTTTATGATAAATTTCTATGGTTGCTTAGAAAATAGTCTGGTCTGTTTTTACAGTACTTTTACATGAATTGCTCCCTAAAGGCCTCTTCATGTTCATGAGCTTCCAGCAAAAACCCTTCTATGCTTCAATACGACCTCTATATTGACTTTGAAATTGATCTACATTGGGATCCAGTGTTTCTTATCTCCATCTCTAACCATATTCGGCAAGGCAATGATGTGCCAGGTAGCCCATTCAGCTGATGCGCCTGCAGTAAACTGGAATTTGATTTCTAGAATTTACCCATCATAATTATTTTGTACTGCTAGACCTAATCAGAAAAGTACAGAGTAAATTCTTTTTAGTTGCCACTGGTTACTGCCCTTGGCATGCTTTGCATCTTACAAAATGACCCTGTATTCCTGGCTTCTGCTTACTGCAGCTGTCTGGCCCTGTGAATATTCTGTCCACTTGTAGAAAACAGTTGTCCTTTTCTTCCTCGTACATCTGTTCCTCTACCTGACCCGACTTTCCCTTTAGATAGCATTCCACTCTCCCCAGCTGCTCAAGTTCCCTATTTGGGTGTCTACTATTTTCTTTATCTGTCCTCCACTGCATATAGAATGTGTGTGACAATTCTGACACTTGGGATCACCTATAGCAGGGGTCTCCAAACTTTCTAAGCAAATGGCCAGTAAACTGTAGTTTAGGCATTAGGTGGGGCCAGACTGTGGCCAGTGCAAATAGAAAATGCCCCCGCATCAGTGCCCCATCATTGGTTGTAATGGGAAGAATAGTGCCCTATTGTTGATATCAGTGGGAAACAGTGTCCCATTGATGGTGTCAGCAGATGGAATGGTGCTCCATCATTGGGGTCAATTGGTGGAATAGAGCCCCAAGGGCCAGATAAAGGCAAGCAAAGGGCCGCATCCAGCCCCCTGGCCACAGTTTGGAGACCACTGACCTAAAGTATACATACTTTCCCAGCCTTGTTCAAACTTTTTAATACAGAGGAATCCTTGAAATTACTTTCAGGTCTCAGGGAACCAACCTACATCTCACGGTACATTAGTGTGAACAGTAAGTTGAAGATCTTTTATCATTAACATTTTTATTAAAGTGTTACTAAACCCAGGACCCTTCATTCACTATATCTGGTCTCCCACAGTACACAGAACATGGAAATGCATCTATTTTAGTAAATATAAAAACTGCTAAATGCCTTTTCTCATCAGCAGTATATAGCAGTCTTGTGATTCCTATCAGTGTCTGGTTACCCACCTCAATACCAGGCACTTTCACCTCCTTGCTGCCCAGGCCATTTTTCAGCTTTCAGTTCTGTTGCACTTTGAATGACAATTACACGGTCATGCAACACTGTAACCAAATGTAATTTTTAATCATTTTCTTCACACAAATAGAGCTTTCTTTTGGTGGTATTTAATCATTGCTGGGTTTTTATTTTAAAAAACAAAGACCGAAAATTTTGAAAAAGAAAAAAGTTCTTCAAAGTTTCTGTCAGTAAGTTTTGTAAAGAAGTACTTTTTCTCCTTCACTGATGTGTGCTGATGAGCACTGATGAGGCGGCACTGAAGGGCACTGATTAGGCAGCACTGTTGAGGAGGCACTATTATGCCGCACTGGTAGGCACTGATAGGTGGCACTGGAGGGAATTGATGAGCAGCAGTGATGAGCAGGCACTGATGGGCACTAAAAGGCAGCACTGACTGGCACCAGTAATGGGCATTGATTTGTGTCACTGATGGGCAAACATTGGCACTGATTGGTGAAACTGCTGCACCTTACAGATGATCAGTGCCCTGATTACCTTCCCTGTTCTCCCCTGCGAGGAGATACTGCTGATCGACTCTCCTCGCCACACACTGTCAGTGTGAGGTGAGGAGAGCCGATTTACAGCACTTCTGCGTTTACATGTGCCTGTTATTGGACACAGCCGATTACACGGTTAAAGAGCCATGTCAGTGGCTCTTTACAGAGATCAGGGTCACCCTGTGTCCTTGCAACATGGCGCAGTCACGATCGTGCCCCCCGTGGGCTTTGGTGCGCCATCATATGACATCCACCCAGAATGAGAGTGGGTGGGCAGCAAGTGGTTAAAGCTAGTAGGAGTTTTCAGTCTCCTCTGTCTCTCCTATGAAGCTATATGATCCCTGACCCTCTGTCTGGACAGTGCTGATTGGCCCTCTGCTGATCACATGCACTCTCCCAAGAAAAAAAACAACCTCTCTAGGATTGCACACCAAACTGAGCATGTGCAGCTTGACCCTTAAGGCTCTGTACTATCAGGAGATGGATTGGGGACTGTGGAAAAAGGCAAGGATCAGAAAAAGCAGGATCAAGCAGCCTTTTTACATAATGCGCAGGATTAACTCCTTAGGTTCCACAGTGAGTATAAGAAGCATGCTTTATTACAAATACAGACTGATCTTATTGTTGTGGGTTTAGTAACACTTTAAATATTTTAGAAAAAAGGATACAAACACAGTATAAAACACACATCGGTGTAGAATATAAAGCAATAAGTAATATAAGATCAAGTCACATAAACATCCAGAAAGATACACCAACATAGGCCTCCAGTAACATTAGTTCAGAGTTCAGGAAAGATTACAAGCACTGAACTTATTCACTTTGGAGAAGAGACACTTGAGAGGGGATATGATTTCAATGTACAAATACCGGACTGGTGACCCCACAATAGGGATAAAACTTTTCCGCTGAAGGGAGTATAATAAGACACGCGGCCATTCACTAAAATTAGAACAAAAGAGGTTTAACCTTAATCCCTTGCCGACTGGCTCACGCTGATATACGTCGACAGAAGGGCACGTACAGGCATATTAACATACCTGTATGTTGCCCTTTAAGACGTGGTATTGTGGGCGCCGCGAGCTCCGTGAGTGTGATCGCGGGTCCCGCGGACTCGGTGTCCGCGGGGATACCCGCGATCGTCTCACGAAGAGGAAGAACGGGAAATGCTGATGTAAACAAGCATTTCCCCACTCTTCCTAGTGACAGGACACTGATCACCGCTCCCTGTAATCGGGAGCGGTGATCAGTGTTGTGTCACACGTAGCCCATCCCCCCCACAGTTAGAATCACTCCCTAGGACACACTTAACCCCAGCAGCGCGCCCTAGTGGTTAACCCCTTCACTGCCAGTCACATTTACACAGTAATCAGTGCATTTTTAATCGCACTGATTGCTGTATAAATGTGAATGGTCCCAAAATAGCGCCAAAAGTGTCCGATCTGTCCACCATAATGTCGCAGTCATGACAAAAAAAAAAAAAACGCAGATCACCGCCATTACTAGTAAAAAAAAAAAATATTAATAAAAATGCCATAAAACTGGCCCCTATTTTGTAGACGCTATAACTTTTGCGCTAACCAATCAATAAACGCTTATTGCAATTTTTTACCAAAAATATGTAGAAGAATACGTATCGGCCTAAACTGAGGGATACTATAGCAAAAAGTAAAATATATTGCCTTTTTTTCAAAATTGTCGCTCTTTTTTTGTTTGTAGCAAAATTGTCAGTTAAAGCGACGCAGTGCCGAATCGCAAAAAACGCTCTGGTCTTTGGCCAGCCAAATGGTCCAGGGCTGAAGTAGTTAAACTACGTAGAGGGTTCTTTAATGTAAGAGCGGTAAGTATGTGGTATCAGCGGGGAGCATCGATAATTTCAAAAAACTATTAGATAAGCACCTGAACGACCACAACATACAGGAATATACAATATACTGACATATAATCACACACATAGGTTGGACTTGATGGACTTGTGTCTTTTTTCAACCTCACCTACTATGTAACTGCGTGGTCATGCAACACTGTACCCAAAGGAAATTTATATTTATTTTTTTTCACATAAATAGAGCTTTCTTTTAGTGGTATTTGATCACTACTGGGTTTTTTCTAAACAAAAAAAGACTGAATTTTTGGAACAAAAAAAACATTTTCAACTTTCTGCCATAAAACATATCCAATAAAAATGTAAAAAAATATAATTTGTTCGTAAATTTAGGCCAAAATGTATTCTGCTACATGTTCTTGGTGAAAAAAAATTCTAGAGGAGATGAGGCACACAATACGGATGAGAAAAACAAAACTCCCAGCTGAACAGCAACACAGCAGGAAATTTTGTCAAGGAGCAGTGCAGACTGGGTTACCTGGGGTCCACCAGAAGAAATAGTAGCAAGAACACCCCTTGTTGAATTATTGCAAGATGTTCTCTCTCTTGGGAGTAGCCAAGGAATCCAGGGGTTGACGCAACCCCATCAAGATTTACCTTTAAAGTGTACCCAAGGCCAAAACTTTCTTTTTAGTTTTAAATAGATTGTGAAAGGACTAGAACTGCTGTTTTTGTGTTGGTATTCTTGCCCTAAAGAAGGCGGAGATCTTTGAGGCCACCGAAACACGTTGGATTTTTTGTGTTCTCTCAATATTAAGGTTTTGTTCCAGGTTTTTATTGCTGTCTGTGAACCTGCTGGGTAGATTCACCCTCACTATTTGTCCTGGTGACCAATGTCACCTTGATTGAAATGGAAATCTAAAATTATTAATTGACACCAGAACAGGAACCAAGGAGAAACCTTCCATTGGGGACACCTTCTCTGTCGACAACTGCCAAGGAGGGGCTTCTGCTCACCCTGGAGAGATTTCCTCTCACTATTGTGTCTACAGGACAGGAAGTGAAAGGAATCTGACGGATGGAGCAGAGTTTAGGCTTTTTGCGATACGGCACTGCGTTACTTTAACTGACAATTGCGTGGTCATGCAAGGATGTACCTAAATAAAATTTATGTCCCTTTTCCCCACAAATAGAGCTTTCTTTTGGTGGTATTTCATTACCTCTGCGGTTTTTATTTTTTGTGCCATAAACGAAAAAGACTGACAACTTTCAAAAAGAAACAAACATTTTTTACTTTCCTCTAAAACATATGCAATAAATTTAAAAAAAAAATCTAATTTCGTTATACAATTTAGGCCAATATGTATTCTGCAATATATTTTTGGTAAAAAAAATCCCAATAAGCATATATTGATTGGTTTGCGCAAAAGCTATAGTGTCTACAAACTATAGAACATTTTTATTAATTTTTTTACTAGTAATTTCTGCGATCAGTGACTTATAGCTGGACTGCGATATTGCGGTGGACATTCTGACACTGACAGACACTTTTTGGGGACCAGTGACACTAATACAGTGATCAGTGCTAAAAATATGCACTGTCACTGTACTAATGTCTGGAAATGGGTTAACATCATAGGTGATCAATTGGTTAACTGTGTGCCTAGCCTGTGTTTCTGTGTACGGTCTCTTTTCTCTTAGGACATTGCACACCACAGCTGGATTATGTTGCTAACATGTGGGATCACCAGAATTCGCCATTGGGGGGTTTGCACGTGTGTACCTTGGTTTTCCACGGGCCACTGCCACAGCTCCCGAGACAGACACATCCCTAGCAGCCCTCAATTGGCAACACTGCATGCTGAATCTGAAGGGGACTTATATACACCTTGCATCCGCTCCTGAAGTAGTGGCGTGAATTCCACAAAACGCACGTGTCAAGCTTTTTTACATGCATTATAATCATACATTTACAGCTTAGATTAGTAGGAACTTTTTGCAATCATTAATGATTTTAATATTATTTTATGATATGGATTACAAGCCAGCCCTCAACAATTATGTGTTATACATGACATCTGTGTATATATATGAATTATAATGATAATAAACCATCATGATATCTGTATGTATATGAAAGAATAAATGTGCTATCTTGCCTTTGACCACTTTACCAGCTATGTGTCACGTGCTTCATTTAAAGTCCCAAACCTTTTCCCTAAATTTCAGATTCAGGGATGGAGACGTATGGCTATAGAATGTCATGGGCCTCATTTAACCACTTGCTTACTGGGCACCTAAACCCCCCTCCTGCCCAGACCAATTTTCAGCTTTTACCGCTGTCACTCTTTGAATGACAATTGAGCGGTCATACAACACTGTACCCATATGAAATGTTTCTAATTTTTTTTCCCCACAAATAGAGCTTTCTTTTGGTGGTATTTGGTCACCTCTGCATTTTTTATTGTTTGTTAAAAAAAAATTAAAAAAGACAGAATTTTTAGAAAAACAATACGAAACCGTTTTATATTTAGTTAGAAATTTTGCAAACAGGTATTTTTTCTCCTTCATTGATGTACGCTGATGAGGCTGCACTGATGGGCACTGATAGGCTGCACTGATGGGCACTAATAGGCGGCACTGGTGGGCACTAAAAAGTGGCATTGGTGGGCACTGATGGGTGGCACTGATAGCTGGCAGTGCTGAGCACTGGCAGGTGACACTGATAGGCAGCACTGCTAGGTGGCACTGATTGGCACCATTGGTGGGCACTAATAGGTGGCACTGATTGCTGGCACTTACTGTGGGCACTGACTGCTGGCACTGGCAGGCGGTACTGGTGGGCACAGAGGCTCTTCCTCTTTGGGACCGATGTCCCTTCAAACAGAAGCCGGTGATCGTCTTTTTTTCTCCTCACGCTCTCAGCGTGAGAAGAGAAAAAAAAACTATTACCGATCCTCTGTTTACCTCACGTGATCAGCTGTCATTGGCTGAGAGCTGATCACGTGGTAAGGGGCCGGGATCGGCCCCTTACTCGGATCTGTGATCATCCGAGTCTCATTGACTCGGCCGATCACAGAGCACGCCACGCGCCCTTCAGGGGGGCATGGCGAGCCTGCAAAGGGGAGGACGTCAATAGGACATACTCCCGGCAAAGCAGATCCACGCTGTAGCCGTCGTTCGGCTATAGCGCGGATGTGAAGCATTTAAAGTCCCAAAATTCCCCTAATACCCACTTTGCGTACTTTGGGGGAGGTGCTTTTACTAGGTTAAAGCATGGGATCCATGTCACTGCTTTGCAGGAACACATGATCCATGCCTTCCCTACTGACAGAATGGTGATCTGCCTTGTTTACATAGACAGATCACCGGTCTGTCTCTGTACCGAATGATCGGCGGGTGCCGGCGAATATTGAGTCTCCGGGAAGGGGAGGGGAGAGGAGAGGAGAGGAGAGGAGAGGAGAGGAGACTTATAAGCTGGATGGAAGTCTTGAACCTGCTGGGAGATCTGGCCTGTAACTGGGACTTTGCAATGTTTGTTTGGCTGGGATGCCAACATGATATAAAAGACTGTTATACTGATGAGCAGAGCACCTTGTGTTGTGTTGAGCTGCCCATGAAGACAGTCTGTCATTATTTTGTCTGTTTTTTCTGAATAAAGCTGTTTTTTACTGAACTGTCTCCCAGCTGCCTGTTAACCCCTCAGATCCCGACAATATATACATGTGATTCGGTTAGGGTTGCCACCTCATCCCTTTAAACCCGAACACATATGAATTACACAGAACGTTACAAGACGCCCCCACTACCCTCATAGAAAACAAACACTGTCATTTCTTCACATTCCACATGAAAAAAACTGAACCTCTGATTGGTTGCTATTGGCAACATGTATGTATACTTGTTCTAGAGAACATAGGGAACTATACATGAGATATCTGCCAAAAAGGTAAACAACCTTGTTGCCATAGCAATCATTTTGTTTGCTTGTTTACAAACCTGGGCTGTACAAAAAGAGCCCCCGCTGTCTATATTACAGCTCAGGATTGTAAACAAACTGGTTGCTATGGCAAACAGGTTGTTTACCTCTTTAGCAGATATTTCATATATAGGTCTATGGTCACTACGGGCAACAAGCAATTTTTACCAATCTTTTTTCTTTACCAATAACACGCTTCATGTAACAAACCTATAAAGTCGAATAATTCAAAGCTCTCCAAACACCACCATTATTTTCACGTTGTATTTTAGCAAAATGACCCTCTGATTAGTTGCTATTGGCTACATGTTGGTAAACTTGCAAGGGAACATAGGGGTTTATTTACTAAAAGCAAATCCACTTTGCACTACAAGTGCACTGCAAGTGCAAGTGGAAGTGCAGTCCCTGTAGATCTGAGGGGGACATGCAAGGAAAATAAAAAACAGCATTTTTGCTTGCACATGATTGGATGATAAAATCAGCAGAGCTTCCCCCTCATTTCAGATCTTCCCCTCAGATCTACAGCGACTGCACTTCCAAGTGCACTTGTGCACAGTGGATTTGCCTTTAGTAAATCAACTCCATAAGGTCTAATAATATGAAATGTCTGATAATGATACAACAGCCCTGATGACTATGGAAACCAATCAGCTTCCTTATGTCTTTCAATCCTGGCTATAAAATAGACAGCTGGAGGCTTAGCGGTTGCTATGGGCAACACAAAATTGTGCCTTTAACACAAATTAAGTGACAAGCTCATTAAGTATAACCGTTTGAACTGACATCAGATTATAGAGCACAACAGAGCTTTATTGAGGGAAGAGGTTGAAGTAATTCCATTTAACCAGCAAGACAAGCAGTTCCCCAGACACCATACTGCCCCCTCCCCCACCAGCACCAATTATATAAAGCAGAACTCCAAAGAAATAAAGAGCCCATTGAAATGTATTTGTCAGAAATATCTTGCCTGCCAAAAGATGGGGAATTCGGTTCAGCCAGTTTTCTGATCCAGACACCACCATAGATGGCACGACCAGCTCCCGGATTGTCCATGGCAGTTACAGGACACAGCCAGGGGAGGGCACACGTCCAGCCTGCTGATTGGTCAGTCCTGTGTTTTCCGCTCCTTGAGGGCACACGTCCAGCCTGCTGATTGGTCTCAGTCCTGTGTTTTCCCCTCCTGTAAGAATATTCAGTGTTAAGAGGAAAGTTCTGTGCAAGTTAACAGAGCCAACTCTTCCAGCCTGTGCCGTGATTACAGAAAGATTACATAATGTTACAAGGCTCAAATCACAAAAGGTTCTTAATTTATTTAATTTTTTCAAATTAAAAAAAAAAAAAAAGTCAACTCTAAAAAACAAAACAAACAAAAAAAATATGTTATTTTAGTCCTATGACTTTAAACATTTTTTAAAGTAGCACAGCGCTGAATATAAAAAAAAATCTCCCCGTCATGGAGGGGCTAAAAAAAACTGACATTTTTGTAATGTTATTGCAAGGTTTCAAGGCTCAAATCATAAGGTCTTAAGGTTTTTTTTGTTTTTTTTTCTTAAGTGTTCTTGCATAGCAAGACTACTTACTGTTATCTCATATATACCGTATATTATTATTATAGCCAAATTTACCACCCCAACTCCTCCCACAGCTTTTACACTATATAGACAGTAATATACCAAAACGTGCGGATTGTTCCTGATTGGTGTGCTATTACTTTGTGGAAAGTTTCGCTGAATGGTTCACGAAATATTGTTTTTGCGGCGAAATTGGTCCCATAGGAATAAATGGCGAAATGTGCCAAAAGCTGCCAAAATATTATGACCACACCATGATCAGCCAAAACATTATGACCACCCCATGAAAAAAAAAAATATTTTTTTTTAAATCATTTTTGAAAAAAAAAATCATTTTTGAAAAATAAATAAATAAATAATTAAAAAAAAATGTTTTGAAAAAATAAAATATTTTTGAAAAAAAAAATGTTTTTGAAAAAAAAATAAAATTATTTTTGAAAAATAAAAAAATAAATAATCTAAAAAAAAAAAAATCTTTTGAAAAAAAAAATATTTTTGAAAAAAAAAATGTTTTTGAAAAAAAATAAAATTATTTTTGAAAAAAAATCATTTTTGAAAAAAAAATCATTTTTGAAAAAAAAAATCATTTTTGAAAAAAAAAATTATTTTTGAAAAAAAATTTTTTTGAAAAAAAAAATCATTTTTGAAAAAAAATCATTTTTGAAAAAACTGTTCAGCTCTTTCAGCTAATGATGGGACTTCAACTGTTTTACTACTATTTATACTTTTTAAAATATTAAGCTTTTTAACACTTGAAAAAAAATAATTTTTGAAAAAAATTATTTTTGAAAAAAAAATCGTTTGAAAAAATAAAATATTTTGTTCAGCCATGTGACTTCCAATGTTTTTCAAACTAGTCACATGTTCAGCCATGTGACTTCCAATGTTTTTGAAAAAAAAAAAAAACTGTTACTTTGATCATGTGACTCCAATCCTCAAATCTCATTGGACACTGGAAGTGACTCTATGACATCAGAGCTCAGAGGCTGTAAATAACGGCTGCTCAGTGTGTGGAGCTCATTCAAGCTGTGAAAGGTGTAGAGGAAGCATCGTTTTTTTCTGCTCCTTGTTTTGCTTGAATTTCTGAAATTTTCCACAATGGGAAATTGCTTCGCACATTGCCTGCGCAAAAATAGTGATGATGACTTTTACCATCAGTCATCTCCAAAATCATCAGGGTGTCATAGCCCTGCCAGTCCCACCTTGGCTAAGGCTGGGACTAATAACATCAGCACCTCCAACCTGATGGAGGTTTCTGCAATACCTTCAGGGCATTCAAGCCCTGCACATCCAGCTGAGACTGGAACCAATGACACCAATATGAACATCAGTGTCGTTTCAGGGTCTGGCAGCCGTTCCTGCCTCACCTCGGCTGAGGTGACTGCAGCCACCAATTCCATGTCTGGAGATGAGGATCACTACCAGTCATCTCTAGAACCCTCAGGGTGTCATAGCCCTGCCAGTCCCACCTTGGCTAAGGCTGGGACTAATAACATCAGCACTTCCAACCTGATGGAGGTTTCTGCAATACCTTCAGGGCATTCAAGCCCTGCACATCCAGCTGAGACTGGAACCAATGACACCAATATGATCATCAGTGTCGTTTCAGGGTCTGGTAGCCCTTCCTGCATCACCTCGGCTGAGGTGACTGCAGCCACCAATTACATGTCTGGAGATGAGGACCACTACCAGTCATCTCTAGAACCCTCAGGGTGTCATAGCCCTGCCAGTCCCACCTTGGCTAAGGTTGGGACCCACATCAGCACCTCCAGCATCATGGAGGTCCATTCGCAACATTCAGCACATTGCAGCCCTGCATGTCCAGATGAAGATGGAACTCCCAACAACCTGGGCACAGAGTGTGTGCTTTTAGGACCTTGCAGCCCTTCCCATCCTGCCTCGGCTAAGCCTAGAACCCCTGACACTGCCCTAAGCATGGTGAGTGTCTTTCCAGGACCTTCAGGATGTTTCAACTCAGAGACTGAAACCTCCGGATATGACTCCATCGCACCAATCGAAGACATGACAATAACTCTGTCAAGCTTCACATTGCACTACAAGCTCGGAGAAGGAAGCTTTGGAAGGGTAAGTGCTCATTTACTCCCATTACTTAAATTACTAGCCCCACCCACAAAACACCCTTTCAACACCGAGGACCCCACTAATTGCTATCTTCTCTCTCATTCAGGTTGTTCTGGCTACCCACCGAAAGAGCCAGCAGAAGGTGGCCATCAAGTCAGTCATTAAGACTAGAAATACCTACAACCTCGATATAGAACGCTACGCCATGGAGAAGTCGGAAGGGTGCCCCTTTCTAATTCAGCTATATGCCGCCTTCCAAACACCCTTCACCGCCTGTTTTGTGATGGAATATGTCTGCGGAGGAAATTTAGGTGACTTCATCTGGAACTATTCCCCAGTCGACAGTGACGACATTCAGTAAGTTTCAAATAGTAAAGAAAGCAAGCCTTATAAGATATTTAAGTCCAAATAAATCCTTTGTATTTATTACTGTAATGCAGTCAGGTTGTATATAGAGTAATATATATATATGCTCTTCTTTCTATTTTATTTTTACATTCTTAGTGCTGCAGCAATGGTTGAAATACCCAATGCTGGCAGCACCCTGGAAAGCCTGACCACTGCTCTCACACACAGCTTTTCCCATAGCGGGCAATGATTGCACATGTGAAAAGAGATGGAGACAGTACATAGTTGCCTAGTAATAAGTCGCATTGTACATGTGCATTGAGACACAAGCATAGGGGCAGTGTTGGAGGTGCCTATTCTTTAAAATGGGGCAGATTGGATCCTATAGGCAGGATCGCCCAGTAGGCTTTTTTGGGATCTTGGTAAAAACTGCACCAGGAATTGCACCTGTCTCAGGTGGCACTGTTAATCACACTGGACCAGCCCCTTCCTGCCCCTGCCTCCTTCTGCCCATGGGTTCTGCTTCTATCTGAATTTAATTTCTTTTAAATGTCATTTTGTTTCAATCTAACTTTGTTTTTCTCTTTTACAGATTCATTGTGGCGGAAATAGCTTGTGGACTGGAGTTCCTTCACAGTAATGGCATCCTCCATAGGTAACTAATTCTATTCAATTGTAGACCATATACCTGTGTAATATGTGTGCAGAGGTGAGATTGAGGAGAGGCACATATATACATGGGTACCTAATGTCTTCCCACTTTTCCAACCAACTGATATAAGAAACGAATGGAAAACTTCTGCCACTAGCAGCCATCTATAATTGAAATATCAGTTGGCGGTAAAGTGATCCTCCAAATCTGTTTTAGATGACCTGTGCCAGAAAATGACACTTACAGTCTTTCTCTTTGCAGGGACCTCAAGCCTGAAAACGTTCTAATGGATGAAGAAGGACATGTCCGCGTTGCCGATTACGGACTGGCAGTGGGCGGTCTATGGGACGATAAAAGGACCACCGGTATGGCTGGAACCAGAGGATTCATGGCTCCAGAGGTTTGTATATTTCTCCATACTCATAACTTATCTATTCAGTATATCAGAATTCATCAAATACCACTCTGATATTTCTTTACACCCATTCCTTTTATTATTGTTCGAAGTCCTGAGAAGCCAGCAGAGTGCCATATACCTTTGTAACACACTCCACTCTGCTTTATAAAGATTTATGTTTGTAAAGCAGCAGTATGGCCATTTAAAGGACACACGACAGCTTTATAAATACGTCTCTTAGAATATTTGTTTGATGAATATACATTATAAAAGATATTATATATAAAAGACTAAGTTGGGGGGAAGGGGGCTTGTGCTTCCTATAAGATAATAAGGTCAGCCTATTCGGCCCCTTTAAAAAAATTAACTCAGCTTTGTGGGCTTCTTTGATGTATTCTGGTTTTCTGTACTGTCCAATGTACTTATTGATGTTCTTTCTTTGGATTGGCAGGTTGTCAACAATGACTTTTACCAGTTTGAACCTGACTGGTTTTCACTAGGAGTCATTACCTACATCTTGGCCACAAAGTATATGCCATTTAGCAACATGACCTTTGATGAATACAGGAGAGAGGTGAACTTCAGCCATCCCGATTACCCCCCTGACATGGACCCGGACCTGGAGGACTTCATAGAAGGAGTAAGTAGGAAAAGACCTTTTTTAACTCTAAATAGCAACATGAACGGATTCTGGCTACTACTGCTACTGCTCTAGGAGTATAATATAGGTTTGCTGACAAGTCTGGTCATTGACTGTTGGGTAGTTTGGCTTCTTTGTCCCCCAGTAAAGGTTCAGTTATACAATCATGGAAACACTTTATCATGGTACTGAGGGGGCAGAAGATGCCACACGGGGTAAATCACTGATATGCACATTTCATAATTCTATCCAATCAGAGACACATTTATTTTTGCATCCAGCACCTGCACCATATGTGTGTGTCCTCACACGTTAAGATGCTCTATTGGGTTGAAAATAACCACCCAGCAGGAGACGCACAGTAGTCAGAGTTCTTTCCTAATCTATACAGAGCCAAGTGTTGTAACTTTTATTACTCATGTATACAAGTCCTAATTGATAACTGTTCATTATTTTATAGCTGCTCTGCAAATATCCGGAGGAGAGACTGGGGATCAGTGAAGACATCCGATCCCACATCTTCATGGAATCCATCGACTGGGAAGAACTAGAGGAAGGGAAAGCATCGCCCCCTTTCCAACTGGACAAGGTAAGTACCCAAATCCTAATGGGATGATATTACTATATATCTGATAGATTGGAGCAATGCTGTGTCCTTACAGATAATGTAGGGAACACAAATGTAATCCAGCCTGCAGGAAAACCTTACAGACTAACCAGTCAATTGTTCCCTTTTCCATGAGAGGAGAAGATAAGAACATAACTTTCTATGCACCAGACACAATCGTGCATGGTACATGATACAATCTCTATGTGGTCTATGAGATGTGACGTCGCCCATCACCATGTGGAGGAAGTGATGGCCATAGACACATAGGGGTTCATTTACTAAAACTGGAGGAGTGCAAAATCTGGTGCAGCTCAGCATAAAAACTAATCATCTTCCAGGTTTTATTGTCAAAGCTTAATTGAACAAGCTAAAGTTAGTAGTTGATTGGCTACCATGCACAACTGCACCAGATTTTGCACTCTCAATTTTAGTAAATCAACCCCATAGTCTGCTTCTATATTTATGTCCTATCTGTTCTCTCACTACATGGAACTGAGGAAGAAGAGATCTGCTCTAGTCTGTATTGGGAGAGCTGATAATTATTAAACAATAAGTCCAGAGATCATTAAACATTGAATATGACGCATTGTGTTTTCTTTTTACAGTACAGGGACATGGAAATAGATGACCGACTTTCTCCATCGGCTATAATGCCAAAACCATCGAAGAATCCAGAAGAAGAGATTTACTTATCCAAGTTCACATACATCAACAGCATGTGGGCACGCATGCAAATCTGCATTAGACAATGACATCGTCCTGCGAAGATTCAGAAAAAACAATTCTACGCATTTTTGACAATTTCTTAAAATCACATTGTCATGGTCCTGCTTGCCGTGTGCTCTTCGTTTGTCTCTGTTACCGACCTTGGCGTGTTCTCGACTATTCCTGTCTGCTCGTGACCCTGACCTTTTGGCGTGTCCCCGACTACTCCTGCTTGCCTGTGACCCTGAACCTTTGGCGTGTACTCTGTTGTTCCTGTCTGCTAGTCACCCTGACCTCTGCCTTATCCCTTTACTATCCTTGTTGTTCTAGCCTGCTGCTTCCTTCTCCTGTAGTCTACCGTGAGCATGAGCTGTGAGACCCTAGGGGCCGCGACCTGGAGCCAGACTGCAGCGCAGTCCATCCTTACCACTAGAGGCTCTGGTGAACACCTGCTGGCTCTTAGACTCCGCGCCCTGGGGAATCTATGCTCTAGCTCCCACTGGGATCTGTGTTAGTGATCCAGTAGACCTGCTTCCTGAACCTCCCTGGGTGATGAACTGTTAGTGCCCACGAAGCCTGTGTAGCGGTCCGGGGATTTGAAATCCTTGCTCTTATCCGTCTTCTATCTGCAGCACTCGATGTTCTGTGCTGGCGATGACCAGTCAGAATGTCACTGATCTATCCTGCAAGTGCCATAGAGAGTAGAAGAGGAAGGATTTCAAAGCTACTACACAGGCCATGTGCCCACTGACAGCTCACCACAGATGGTTAATCCAGGGAGCAATCCGATCGCCTTCGAGGGTCAGGAAGTAATTTTTTTCCCTGTTGGAGCAAATTATACCATGCTTCATAAGGGTTTTTCGCCTTCCTCTGGATTAACAGGTGAGTTCCATACTGTACCATCAGCTGTATTACCTCCCAGGGTGATGAACTGTTAGTGCCCATGGAGCCTGTGTAGTGGTCCGGGGATTGGAAATCCTTGCTCTTCTCCGTCTTCTATCTGCAGCACTCGATATTCTGTGCTGGCGATGACCAGTCAGAATGTCACTGATCTATCCTGCAAGTGCCATAGAGAGTAGAAGAGGAAGGATTTCAAAGCTACTACACAGGCCATGTGCCCACTGACAGCTCACCACAGATGGTTGATCCAGGGAGCAATCCGATCGCCTTCGAGGGTCAGGAAGTAATTTTTTTCCCTGTTGGAGCAAATTATACCATGCTTCATAAGGGGTTTTCGCCTTCCTCTGGATCAATAGGTGAGTTCCATACTGTACCATCAGCTGTATTACCTCCCAGGGTGATGAACTGTTAGTGCCCATGGAGCCTGTGTAGTGGTCCGGGGATTTGAAATCCTTGCTCTTCTCCGTCTTCTATCTGCAGCACTCGATATTCTGTGCTGGCGATGACCAGTCAGAATGTCATTGATCTATCCTGGAAGTGCCGTAGAGAGTAGAAGAGTGGGGGTTTCAATGCTACTACACAGGCCTCGTGGACTACACACCCTGGGGAATCTATGCTCTAGCGCCCACTGGGATCTGTGTTAGTGATCCAGTAGATCTGCTTCCTGAAACTCCCTGGGTACTATCCGCAGCAGTCAGTCCTAGGGTCCACTATCTTAGTGGTGCACTTCCAACTCCTACGGAGTGCATCTGTCACCTGGTCTCAGGTGACCTGACACACAGACTTTTTACCACCATTGTTTACACCACAGATGGTTGATCCAGGGAGTAATCCGATTGCCTTCGGGGGTCAGGAAGGAATTTTTTTCCCTGTTGGAGCAAATTATATCATGCTTCATAAGGGTTTTTCGCCTTCCTCTGGATCAACAGGTGAGTTCCATACTGTACCATCAGCTGTACTCACCTCCCAGGGTGATGAACTGTTAGTGCCCACGGAGCCTGTGTAGTGGTCCGGGGATTTGAAATCCTTGCTCTTCTCGGTCTTCTATCTGCAGCACTCGATGTTCTGTGCTGGCGATGACCGGTCAGAATGTCATTGATCTATCCTGCAAGTGCCATAGAGAGTAGAAGAGTTGGGATTTCAAAGCTACTACACAGGCTATTTGCCCACTGACAGCTCACCACAGAATAAACCGATTTGGGGGTCAGGAAGGATTTTGTTTGCCCCATTGGAACAAATTACACCATGCTGCAAAAGAGTTTTTTTTTGCCTTCCTCTGGATCAACTGGGAGTTATGGAATTCACCTGCAAAACATGCCATCATCAATTCCTATACATACAGAAGAAACCACCAAGAACTTGTGTCCTGCACCTACAGCGTCTCCCTTTTGATAGAAACCATCAAGCTTTGTGCCCTGTGTCAAAAGACAAGATGACGCCACCAAGAATTTCTTCCCTGTAGGTGCAGTGTTTTTATACTGGAACCGCTAAGCTTTGCTCTGTATGTATAGGAAAAAAAAAAACTGGCCAGAGAGGGATTACTTTGACGCAGTTGGCCGGCTTAAACATGTATTGCGATATATGTGAACCAAAAATCCCTTTTTATGCAACATTTATTTGAAATGGAAAGGGTGTATAGCAATGTGCAGAGCACTGATTTATAGATTATTTTCTCCCAACACAGCGCACCACAACGCAAAGTCGCTTGTTTTGGTGCACTGCACATTCTGTTGTTCAGATTTGGAAAAAATTCTGGAACAAGATGGATCAAGCAGAAGAGGGAAGAAGGTGATCTTTATTTATATTGGTCACATTGTTTACTAGGAGCAATGCCATTTTATTCAGATTTAATGTGAGCCTCTCATTAAAGATATATCCTTTAGCCCCCGTTCACACTGAGGGCGGGTTTGATATTGTGCGAGTTCAGCTGAACTTGCACGATTTCAAACCCGCATTTCAGTTCGAGTTCGGGGGCGATTTGAAAGACATCTTTGGGGGTTCATGCATGGATGTCTATTGAAACTGCCCCCAAAGTTGACAAATGTAGTGCAGGAACTATTGTTAGGAATCGGTGTGGCGCTGCAAAGTCAGCGTCGCAATAGGCTCCGATTTGGCATGCGATTTGATATGTCAAATCAGCCCAGTGTGAACAGGGGCTTAGTACAGTCTCAAGCAATTGAAGATAATTAACAACTTCAATACAGGGCACTCCCCCCCCCCCCCCTTCCTGCCCAGGCCAATTTTCAGCCCTGTCACATTTTAAATGACAATTGCGTGGTCATGCAACACTGTACCCCAAAAAAAAAAAGAAAATTGGTATAATTTTTTCCCCATAAATAGAGCTTTCTTTTGGTGGTATTTGATCACCACTGGGGTGTTTATTTTTTGCTAAACAAATTAAAAAAAGACCGAAAAAAAAATGTTTTCTTTGTTTCTTTTTTATTACATAGGTACATAGTAGGTGAGGTTGAAAAAAGACACAAGTCCAACCTATGTGTGTGATTATATGTCAGTATTACATTGTATATCCCTGTATGTTGTGGTTGTTCAGGTGCTTAGCTAATAGTTTTCTAAACTATCGATGCCCCGCACTGAAACCAACGCCTGTGGAAGGGAATTCAACAACCTGGCCACTCTTACAGTAAAGAACCCTCTACGCAGTTTAAGGTTAAACTTCTTTTCTTCTAATGTTAGTGAATGGCCGCATGTCTTTTTAAGTTCCGTTGCACTGAAAAGTTTTATTCCTATTGTGGGGTCACCAGTACGGTATTTGTACATTAAAATCATATCCCCTTCTCAAGCCTCTCTTCTCCAGAGAGAATAAGTTCAGTGTTCATAATCTTTCCTCATAACTAAAACAAAATATGTGAACCTCTGCGCTACTAAAAAAATGTGTGCTGTGTGTAGTGCTGCAAAATCTAGTGGTATACACAAATCAACCAATGAAAAAGAGACAGTAAAGTGATTTCGCGCACAATGAAGATTTTTTTGACAATTTAATATCACTTGGATTTCTATCTTCATTGTGCGCAAAATCACTTTACTGTCTCTTTTCCTCATAACTAATATTCTCCAGTCCCTTTATTCGTTTTGTTGCTCTTCTCTGGACTCTCTCCAGTCCCAGTACATCCTTCCCGAGGACTGGTGCCCAGAACTGGACACCATACTCTTGTAGAATGGGAGAATTATCACTTTATCCCTGAAGTTTATCCCCTTCTTAATGCATGCCAATATTCTGTTTGCTTTGTTAGCAGCAGCTTGGCATTGCTGAGCCTATCATCTACTAGGACCCCCGGGTTCTTTTCCACCCTCGTGGGCGCACGCTAGTGGCTTATCCTGCAGGATGTCATATGACATCCAGTCAGGATAATGAAACAACTTTGCAGCCGTCATATTGCTATATGGTGGGCAGGAAGTGGTTAAGAGGGACACCTCAAAGGGCTTGAGAAAAAAAATGAGGTGTGCGAAGTGTGCTGTCAAGAGGGCATGGCGGTACATCATTGGTGTCAATGAGAATAAAATAAACCCCATTATTCGTGTCCGTGGGATAAACTAACTCCTGTCACTGGTGTTAGTATAAGAAAATAAGTCCTATCATTGGTGTCAATGAGAATAAAATAGGTGACATTGGTGTCAGTGATATTAAAATATGTTCAATAATTGATGTCAGTGGGATAAAGTATATTCCATCATTGCAGAATTATAAATACCACCATTAGGGTCAGTTGAAAAAAATGAGTCCCACCATTGGTGTCAGTGGGATAAGTCCCATTGTTGTGTCACTGGGAATAAAACAAGTCCCATCATTGGAGAGAGAGCAAAGGGGGGACAAGAGTGGAAAGTGATAAACAGAGGGGGGAAGAGAACTAAAGAGATTGGGGGAGGGGAGAGGAGGCCCCCAAAAGAAGACAAACTATGACTGGGGTAGGAATGGAAAGATGAGCCCACACCTAACCTCTAATGCCATGACTTCTGGGGTGGGGCCAGCTGATCCAACTGGTCATCCAACTGGTCAAAGACAAAATCCCTCTACACTAGTCATAGATGCATTCCTTTGCTGGTGTCAGGCTCTCCTCTTCCTACATGATATGGATATGGAGCTGTGGTGGGTAACTGGGTCTCTTGGCTTTTCTCCTAGGCTAACTTTTTATCCAATGTGCGCAGTTCGGGAAGAGGAAGGAGGCGGAGCAGCTGCAGTAGCACCTCCTCTGTGCTTGAACATGGGCAAGAAAACCAGGCAGATGCCCAATGGATGGGGGTGCTTAAAGTGGTTGTGAAAGCAGAAGGTTTTTTATCTTAATGCATTAGGATAAAAGCCTTCTGTGTGCAGCAGCCCCACTAATACTTACCTGAGGTCCCTCTCTGTCCAGTGTCCGAGACTCTCTTTCCTTACAGCAGTGGCGCCATTGGCTGCTGCTACTGTCGGTCAAACTCAGCTAGCCAATCAAGGAAGAGAGGGGATGGAGCCGGGTCAGGGCTCTGTCTGAAGGGACACGGGGAGCTGTGACTCAGCTCGGGTGCCCCCACAACCAACAGCTCAACAGAAGGGAGATGCCAGGAGCAGCAACAAGGAGGGACCCGAGAAGAGGGGGGATCCGGGCTGCTCTGTACAAAGTAAAAAACACACACAAGACTAGTGTGAAACTCAGCGCAAGAACCCAAGAACTGCAAAGTGGTGAATAATAAAGCCCATGAATGGGCTTTTTATTTGTCCTGCAAGCGCACCGCTCCAGTGTGAAAGCCCTCGGGGCTTTCACATTGGAGTGAATTGAGCGGCTCTTTCAGGGCGCTTTTTTTTTAGCACTTTAGCGCCTGCAAAGCGCCTCAGTGTGAGAGTAGCCTAATGGTAAATAAGTTATAAAGAGTGAGTAACGCTCAGAAAGTTTGTGTAATGTTGGCTGCTGGCGATGGCGAGGCTGCTTCAGGTGCGGGCTGGGGACCCGGTAACTGTGAAAAGAAGAGGGCTGGAAAGGAATAGGAGAGAAGCGCCAAGCTAATCTTAGTTTAGCATCATTTTATTGAATGGTTAAAAAAAGATAACAGTGTGAAGTGGGGTATAAATTGCACTCACATAGTGCTCTGTAGGTGAAGGCTTGACAGGTGCAGCGGTGGAAGAAGCCGCCGGTGGATCCTGTGTTTAGCCACGAGCGTCGGGTGTCAGCTGTGTCTGCAGCCTCGAGTGGACTCGGGAAGACGCCGGCTTCAACTCTCAGCATGGAGGGTTTCCAGAGCTGTCAACCATGGCGCCGCCCACTGTAGTCTTTCCCCAATCAGAACTCGTTTCGGAGGCAAGGCTTTCCTCTGAAACGCGTTGTTTGGCCAAAGACTGCAGTGGGCGGCGCCAAGGACGACAGCTCTGGAAAAGCTCCATGCCGAGTTGAAGCCGGCGTCTTCCCGAGCCCTCTCGAGGCTGCAGACACAGTTGACACCCGACGCTCGTGGCTAAACAACACAGGATCCACCGGAGGCTTCTTCCACTGTTGCACCTAGCAAGCCTTCACCTACAGAGCACTATGTGAGTGCAATTTATACCCCACTTCACACTGTTATCTTTTTTTAACCATTCATTAAAATGATGCTGCACTAAGATCGGCTTGGCGCTTCTCTCCCATTCCTTTCCAGCCCTCTGCTCTGTGCAAATCCACTGCAACAGAGCACGAAAGTATAACATGTTTATTATTTTTACAAGAAAAAAAACGAGACTTTACAATCACTTTAACCACTTCAATACCAGGCACTTAGACGCCTTCCCGCCCAGCCCAATTTTCACCTTTCAGTGCTGTCGCAATTTGAATGACAATTGCGCGGTCATGCTACACTGTACCCAGACAAATTTTTTATCATTTTGTTGCCACAAATAGAGCTTTCTTTTGGTGGTATTTGATCACCGGTTTTTATTTTTTGTGCAACAAATAAAAAAAGACCGAAAATTTCGAAAAAAGTTTTTCTTTGTTTCTGTTAAAATTTTTGTAAATAAGTACGCTTTCTCCTTCAATGATGGGCACTGATATGGCTGCACTGTTACGGCGGCACTGATGGGCACCAATGAGGTGGCACCAATGAGGTGGCACTGATGAGGTGGCACTAACGGGCACTGATGATGGGCACTGATAGGCGGCACTGATGGGCACTGATAAGTGGCACTGATGGGCACTGATAGGTGGCACTGGTATGCGGCACTGATGGGCACACATAGGTGGCACCGATGGGCACTCATAGGCGGCACTGATGGGCACTCGAAGGGGGTATTGATAGGTACATATGGGTGGCACTGATGGGTACTTATGGGTGGCACTGATGTGTGGCACTGATGGGCACTGATAGGTGGGCACTGATGGGCACCGATGGGCAATGACAGGTGGCACCGATGGGCAATGACAGGTGGCACTGATAAAACATTGCTGGGCAGATCTGGGCATTGCTGGGCAGATCAGTGACATAATGGTGCCAATCAGTGCCCATTTGTTTGGGCACTGATTGGGCACATGTGGATGGCCATGGGGTACATACCTGGGCATCCACGTTACCCCTTCCCTGGTGGTCCTAGTGGCATCCCTGGTGGTCCAGTGTGGTGATCTGAGGGGGGGCTGCGCTGATAAACAATCAGCGCAGACCCCCCCTGCCAGGAGAGCCGCCGATCGGCTCTCCTCTACTCGCGTCTGTCAGACGCGAGTGAGGAAGAGCCGATCAACGGCTCTTCCCATTGACAGCATGATCAGCCGTGATTGGACACGGCTGATCACGTGGTAAAGAGCCTCCGCCGGAGGCTCTTTACCAAGATCGGTGGAGCGGTGTGTCAGGCTGACACACCGCTCCACCATTCGCCGCAATGCGCGCGCCCCGGGGGGCGCGCTGCGGCATGTTATCCTGCTGGACGTCATATGACGTCCATTCAGGATAACAGAACCACTTCCCGGACGTCAATCCGCTATAGGGCGGGCGGGAAGTGGTTAACCACTTGGCAGGGCGGGGCGGCTCTATTGCGCAAATCGCCATACCGGTATGGTGCGTCGAGAAATAGATACAGCGGGCACGTGCGGCGCCGGAGCCGATGCGCGTGGTCGGCGGCCATGATGTCCGCCGGCCACCCGCGATCGCTCCACAGAGAGTCAGAACAGGGATCTGTCAACGTAAACAAGGTAGATCCCACCCAACATCTTGTGCCTCTTACCGCCCAATTGCGCTATAACAATGACTTTAAAATTCTAACTAAATTACTAGCTCTTCGTCTATATCCTCTTCTCCCCTCCTTAATAGATTCTGACCAAACTGGTTTTATGCCCCGTAGATCCACTGATGTAAATCTAAGAAGGTTATTTACCAACATCCATGCACACCACCACAATACGGGGACAAGAGAAATAGCCTCACTCGACATAGAAAAGGCTTTCGATACCATAGAATGGCCCTTTTTATGGGAAACATTACGAAGGATGGGATTTCCTTTAGTGTTCATTCGATGGCTTCAGGTGCTATACAAATGCCCCACCTCGTCGGTAAGATTGGGAGGAGGATTATCTGCCCCCTTTGAGCTGCACAGAGGAACTCGACAAGGCTGCCCTCTCTCCCCGGCCCTATTCTCTTTAGCCATCGAACCAGTGGTGGAGGCGTTACGCACCTCTCCACACATAAGAGGTTTACGTATTGGCCAATTGGAGGAGAGGGTAGCCCTGTACGCTGATGACATGCTGCTATTCCTCAATGATGCTGGCCCATCCCTGCAGGGCGCGCTGACGGTACTAAATACTTTTACGGAAGTCACTGGACTTGAGGTGAATTGGTCCAAATCCTTACTATTCCTAGTAGATCCAGCGGCTAGGTCTACATCCTCCCCGGACTGTCCCTTACAGTGGGTAGTCACCTTTAAGTACTTGGGGGTTCACGTGTCTACACTAGCCTCAGATTTTATCTCTTTAAATCTAACACCACTGCTTCTAGACACTAAAACAAAACTTAATTCATGGCGTAAATTACCTTTATCCGTCTGGGGACGAGTGAATCTTATTAAAATGAAAATTATCCCCAAATACATTTATCTTCTCTGTCACTCCCCACAATGGATACCCAGATCCTTTTTTACAAGACTTAACCAACTATTCACATCTTTTCTGTGGGGTTCTTCGCCATCTAGATACAGATTGACGACCTTGATGAGGCCGACAACCCAAGGTGGTATGGCATTTCCTGATTGTTACAGATATTTCCTGGCTACCCAGCTGGTAACGGTGGCCTGGTGGCTAAACCCTGACAAAACAAATTCATCCACGGCCCTTGAGGCCACAGTAGTGGGTTCCCTGGAGGCCCTTTAGTTTCTGGTTTTTAGAGGCCCTCGTGCCCCTTATCCTCTAACACCCTCTATGTGCACCACCCTGAGAGTATGGCGAGCAGGCCTAGCAATGGAAAAATATAAATTGACAGAAAATTCCCCTAATGCTCCAATATGGCTAAATCCCAATCTGCCACACTTTTATAAACTCCCAGATCCCTATGCATGGACCAAATACAACATAAAAACTCTTTCACAAATAGTATCACAAATGTCCTTATTACCATCTTTCCTCCTTATATAATATTCCCCAATACTATCAATTTCATTATCTTCAATTGTCTCATGCCTTTGAGGCACAATTTCCAAATTCCACGTGTACCATAGTCCAGTCCAGGCTGGAGAGAACACTTAGAACTAACTGTGACGAGAAACCTACCTCGCATTTATATGCCCATTTGGTCTTAATATCCTTGCCTCCTCTAGATAAACTCTGGACTCGCTGGCAACGAGATATACCCACCTTGGATATTGATGATTGGGATGATGTGTGGGATTTCCCTTTTCGCTCTCTAGTCTCTATACGAGATAGATTAGTACAATTTAAAATAGTACACAGAGCTTATTACACTTCACATAGGCTTCACACTATGAACCCTGCCTGCTCCGCTGAATGTTGGAGGTGTGGAATCTCACCAGGAGATTTCACGCATATTTTCTGGCATTGCCCTAGAATTCAGAACTATTGGAGGGAGGTACTTGACATGATAAACAGAGTCGCATCAATTACAGTGCCACCAGTAATGGAGGTTTGTCTTCTAGGACTGATTGAAACCCTGATACCGACTATAGCAGTGGTTCTCAACTTCAGTCCTCGGGACCCACCAACAGGCCAGATTTTAAGTATTACCTTGGGGAGTTGCAGACTAGAATACTGTAATCACTGAGCAGCAAGTGATATCACCTGTGATGTATTTCAGCTATCTTGCAAACCTGGCCTGTTGGTGGGTCCTGAGGACTGGAGTTGAGAACCACTGGACTATAGCAAAAGGCACACTGGTGGGGCTACTTCTTTTTTACGCCCGAAAGCAAATAGCCATGCAATGGAAGAAACCCAACCCTCCCTCCTTGACACAATGGAAATGTTTGGTTAATGGCAATCTTCCTCTTTATAAGGACACATACATGAATAGGGTGTGTCCAATGAAATATGAAAAGGTCTGGAAAAAGTGGTTAGCTGAACCAGATACGGCTTAGCTGGGGCAGAGAAGTATTGTGATGATGTGATTTGAGTCAGTATTTTGAACAGGGGAGGGTATCCAAACATACGAGACTGTGAGTTGGGAATGGGGTGCCCGCACCACTTTGATGACTAATGCTGTTATACCCATCGAATGCCCATGAAATGTACTACTACAGTATGTTTGAAATGTAATACGATTGTATCTTAGCACTTGTGTTGTATGTGTTTGTTTGTATTGAAACGCAATAAAAAATAATTAAAAAAAAAAAACATGGTAGATCCCTGTTCTGTCAGGGGAGTACAGTGTGATTGTCTGTTCCTAGTGATTAGGAACAGCAATCTCTCTGTACTCCCAGTCAGTCCCCTCCCCCCACTAGGACATACATAACCCTTTGATCGCCCCCTTGTGTTAACCCCTTCCCTGCCAGTGTCATTTATACAGTAATCAGTGCATTTTGATATCACTAATCGCTGTATAAATGTCACTGGTCCCATAAAATGTCAAAAGTGTCCGGTCTTTTCACCACAATATCGCAGTCCCGCTAAAAATCGCTGATCACCACCATTACTAGTAAAAAAAAATAATAATCATAATAATAAAAATTCCATAAATCTATTTTCATATTTCGTAGACGCTATAACCAATTAATATACGCTTATCGTGATTTTTTTTTTACTAAAATTGGCCTAAACTGATGAAGAAATTTGTTCTTTACATATTTTTTTATATTTATTATAGCATTTTTTCAAAAATTGTTACTCTTTTTTTGTTTATAGCGCAAAAAATAAAAACCGCAGAGGTGATCAAATACCACCAAAAGAAAGCTCTATTTGTGGGAAAAAAAAGGACATCGATTTTGTTTGGGTACAACGTCGAACAACCACGCAATTGTCAGTTAAAGCGACGCAGTGCCATATCACAAAAAATGGCCTGGTCATTAAGGGGGTAAATCCTTCCAGGGCTGAAGTGGTTAAACAGATTTTGAAGTGGGTATAGGACACCCAAGCCCCACCCCTCTGAATGGAACACAAGTGTGGGACATCACTGCACTTGTAGTCCATTGATCACTTCCTCCAGCCCTGTAATTTAATGTACATAAATCTGTATAGATCTGCAGCTGGAGTTATAGTCTGCAGGAGCCTGAGCATTGCACCCGCCATCCACTGATCGTGGTTACAATGCTTTTCAGGCTCAAATGCAAAAATAAATGACACCATAAAGCAAAAGAGAGGGCGCACTAGGCGAGTGCATTACCCTTAAAAGATAACTTTATTACTTATAGAGGTGATAAGTATTATAGTCACAAAATGGAAAATTCGTTAAAAGCTCATCATATCGAAAAACAGCAAAATCCAGTCCACGATTAATCATATAACATGGCAGGACAGTTTGACATCCAACAGGCTAATGCGTTTCGAGGACATGCCTCTTCCACAGAGCCAACAAAACAGTTTCCTCTGTCTTTCCTTAAATAGTGCGGTGACATGGATGCTTGTCAGATATGGGAGTCCATTATCCACCCCGAGGGTAGAGACTGGCCGCCAAACATGTATCTATACCCAACTATCTTCAGAACCCATATGCATTACGGATGTTCTTAGTCAACTGAAACTCATTTTAACCACTTGTCGCCCGCCCACCGTCAAATGACAGCGGGGCGGTGCGTCTCTCGTTCTGGGTGGACATCATATGACGGCGCCCAGAACAGCCACTCTCACGCTCGTGGGGGCGCGCATCGCCGAGAAGGGTGGTGCGGTGTGACAGTCTGACACACCGCTACACCGATCTCGGTAAAGAGCCCCTCTCTGATGGAGGCTCTTTACCACATGATCAGCCGTGTCCAATCACGGCTGATCACAGTGTAAACAGGAAGAGCCGTTAATCGGCTTTTCCTCACTCGCATCTGACAGACACGAGTAGAGGAGAGCCGATCGGCTGCTCTCCTGACAGGGCATCTGTGCTGATTGTTTATCAGCGCAGCCCCCCCTCGGATGCCCACCCAGGACCACCAGGATGCTGCAAGGACCACCAGGGATTGCCACCACACTGGACCACCAGGTGTACCACCCTAGACCACCAGCGAAATGCCAATCAGTGCCCAGGCAGCTGCCAATCAGTGCCCATCCCCAATGCCTACCAGTGCCATCAGTGATGCCTATCAATGGCATCTATCAGTGCTGCATATCAATGCCCATCAATGCCACTTATCAGTGCCCATCAGTGCCGCCTACCAGTGCCCATCAGCGCCCCCTTATCAGTGCCCATCAGTGAAGGAGAAAAAAAACTTACCTATTTATAAAATTTTATAACAGAAACAAAAGAAAACCTTTTTTTTTCAAAATTTTAGGTATTTTTTTATTTGTTTAGCAAAAAATAAAAACCACAGAGGTGATCAAATACTACCAAAAGAAAGCTCTATTTGTGGGAACAAAATGATAAAAATTCTGTTTGGGTACAGTGTAGCATGACCGTGCAATTGTCATTTAAACAGCGACAGCGCTGAAAGCTGAAAATTGGCCTGGGCAGGAAGGGGGTGTAAGTGCCTGGTATTGAAGTACTTAATGATTTTATGAATTTTTATATATTGGTTCTGAGAGTGTACACAGTGGTTGCGCTATCATCTTCTGTTGTGTGCGCCGAGTCAGATACATACCAGTGGGAGACTACGCACAACTTATACGCACTTCTTTACTTTAAAGTGGTGTTCCGGACGAAATTATACTTTTTAAATAAAAATACCCCTATAATACACAAGCTTAATGTATTCTAGTAAAGTTAGTCTGTAAACTAAGGTCTGTTTTGTTAGTTTATAGCAGTAGTTTGTTATTTTATAAACTTACAGCAGGCCGTGGCCATCTTAAGTGTGGGCATCTGAAGGCAGATCTCAGCCTTTCAGATCTCGCACATGCTCAGTGCAGCACAAGCAGTGTAATAGGTTTCAGGTCAGGTTTCCATAGCAACGGCAGTGTCAGAGGAAGTTGCCGCCCCTTCCTAGAAGGCATTGCAAACAGGAAATTATGCGATGGGCCACGGCCAGGGAGGAGGAAGTGAAAAATAAGTACAGCAGATATACAGTAGGTGCTGAGAAAAAAAATTAAAAAAATATCCAATTCGTTTACAGTGCACAGTTTAGTGAGGGATGCTGAAGAGTTGTAAAAGTGGGTGGAACTCCACTTTAACTTGTGTTAATATTCCATCATCCTCTCTATTGTGAGTTATTTCCCAAAGTTTCAGTGCAACTCCCTGTCTCACCACCGGGAGCGCACACTCGCAGCCTAAATGAGTCCACATCCCTGCTGTGTATGCAGCATTATTATAGGCTCAGCTATGACAGTTGTAATCCCCGGCTACTTGAGGCTCCTGTCCTCGCACTGCGCTGTTCTGTTCAAAGTGCCGCTGTCTACCCCACGCTGGAGCGCGTCACGTGACCACCGGAGCTGTAGTGGATGTAGTCGGGCAGTCGGTGGTGCTGTTTCCACCTCCGGCCACTGGAGGCTCCAGCTCGGGCTGTGCGGCTCTACATGCCGCTGTGCGTTCCACGCCGGAGCACATCACATGACCACTGTGGACGGACAGCTGCAGTCAGGTATCCGGAGGTTTTAGGCGTTAGCTGGAACGCACAGTGCGGTCGTACTTCTGGCATGGCGGTGCTGGCGTGCGTTCCATTTGGTAGTATCTGTACCACAGAGTAATCACAAATGTGACTAGAGGCCAAATCATTGTACATTACACCTACCTCCCGACTTTACATCTTCAGAATGAGGGACACCTGAGAGAGGACGTGTCCCTACGTGCGCAAAAATGGGTGTGGCCAAATGCTCTGGTGTAACTCTGTTACACCACTTGTACCTACAGGTAAGCCCATAATAAGACTGACCTGTAGGTACTGTGAATATCTCCTAAACTGGTCTGGCTTACAGTGCAGGACCTTCAGAGCGCGTGACGTAAACAGCGGCTACCATGCGCATGTGCCGGAGTGACGTCATCACGCCAGTCGTGTAGCTGGAGGCCGCGAACCCAGAAGGAAGACCAAGGGAAGAAGTCAGCCCCGACATCAGTGACCGCGCTGCGCTGGAGGGCTTCTTTCTAAAGGAAGTTTCTCATAATGTGCTAGTATGCGATGCATACTAGCACATTATGACATTGCCTTGTAGGGACACTTTTTTTAACCACCTGGGATTTACTACCGCTTTAAGAGTGGGAGGGGCTTTAGTTAAACAAAACCCGGGCTTTCTTGTACCTATAAATAATTCTATGATTTATGTCACAGGCTGGATTCTCACAGACACAATCCCAACACAATCATTTATAAATAAGAATAAAAAGCTTCTATTACAAATGGTTTTACACAAAGTGTGGAAGGATTCAGCGGTGCGTTACATACAGCGTCAATCAGGACATGCTGGGGGTTGTAGTCCTCCTGTCAGTATGGTCATGCTGGGGGTTGTAGTCCTCTGTCAGTATGGTCATGCTGGGGGTTGTAGTCCTCCTGTCAGTATGGTCATGCTGGGGGTTGTAGTCCTCTGTCAGTATGGTCATGCTGGGGATTGTAGTCCTCTGTCAGTATGGTCATGCTGGGGGTTGTAGTCTCCTGTCAGTATGGTCATGCTGGGGGTTGTAGTCACTCACCCTCTCCCCGGCTTTGGTGATAATGCCTCCTCACAGATTACTCCTGTCCTCAGTGTTCATAGACTGCAGGGTAAGGACCCGGCTCCGCCACACTACTCCTCGTCCTCGGGGTCCTCCACTCTCCTCAGACAGCCGCGGACTAACGACTTTACGGACTCCTCGTGAGACAACCACTCCATGGTGGGCGGGGTAAAGAGGAGGGGCAGGGCTCTGCGGTGGGTGGGGTCAGGAGGAGGGGCAGGGCTCCGCTCTGTGGTGGGCGGGGTCAGGAGGAGGGGCTGGGCGCCGGTCTATGGTGGGCGGGGTCAGAAAATGGGCGGGGCGCCGGTCTATGGTGGGCGGAGTCAGGAGGAGGTAGCGCGCAGGGACCACGGTAAGTTAAACCGAGAAGGAGCGCGAGGAACCCCCGGCATGCAATGCGAGCCTGACAGGAATTGGCGGGAAGAGCTCGGGGGGTGTGGCCATGCTAGGACTGTGTGTGAGGAGAACTCTGAGGTACAGAATTGTATAATAATAAGAACTACCAGGGAACTAATAAAGGTTTAAATCAGAGTCCGTCTGACCAGACAGTCTGCACTGTATTCTCCATGTGATGAGGACATTTATTTTTGTATAGACTGCCTAATACAGATCACTGCACTGTGGTGTGAACGGTCCATTGACAGTCATCACCGAAACAGATGTCCCCTGCAGAAGGATTTTCTCTTAATTCCTGTTTAGGTGACAACTGTAACTTTTGGATTCCCCTCACTTGCTGTCCGGGTAACAATGCTCACCGAGATAAGAGGAGGGAATTCATCAAAGTTGGAGCAATTCTACCTGGTAACCAATCAGATTCTACCTTCAGCTTGTATAGATAAACTTTATAAATGAAAGATAAAAGCTGATTGGTTGCCATGAACATTGTAACTGACCATTGAGGCATTAGGAGCAGACATATTGTTGGAATTCAATCTATACCCAGAGCCGAAACTAGGGGGGGGGGGCGAACTGATTCCTTGCCCCGGGTGAAAGAATGTCTAGCTTATCCGCCATGTATACCCATACATAGCGATTTTACCCCCTTGGCACTGTCACCCCCTTCCTGCCCAGGCCAGATTTACCTTTCAGCGATGTCGCACTTTGAGTGACAATTGCGCAGTCACGCATGCGCAGTAAGGAATCAGCTGTGAAGCCAAAAGCCTTCACTGCCGGTTTCCCTTAGTGGAGATGGCGGCAAAAGCCTATCCAAAAATCAGCTGGGGTGCGGACATTGCAGGCTCTGTGAACAGGTAAGTGTCCGTATATTAAAAGTCAGCAGCTACAGTATTTGTAGCTGCTGACTTTAATTTTTTTTCTCCGCCTCTTTAAAGCGGAGTACCACCCAAAAGTGGAACTTCCACTCATTTGTTTCCTCTCCCCCTCCGGTGCCACAATTGGCACCTTTTGGGGAGGGGGGGGGGGGGGCAGGATACTTGACTTTGCTAGGTATCCTGTTCCAACTTCCAGGAATCCGCGGCCCATGACAGCCACCGCTCGGCTCCCTCCTCCTCCCCCTGTTGTCGGGTCAGTAGGAGAGAGGAGCGGTGCCTCACACATGCGCAGTAGGGTTCCCGCCGTGAAGCCATAGGGCTACACAGCCAGGTTCCCTTACCCGCAATGGCAGCGGCAGCACCCGACAGCTGATGGAAACATCAGCTGCGGTGCTGACATCGCTGGACTCCAGGACAGGTAAGTGTCCCTATTATTAAAAGCCAGCAGCTGCAGTATTTATTCACCACTAATTTTTTTAATTTTTCGATCGGCTCTCCTGGTCAGCGCGAACCGAGGAATGCCGTTTACCGACACTTCCTGGTTCACGCTGTGATTGGTCACAGCTGATCTCGTGGTAAGAAGCCTCTGACAGAGGTTTCTTATCACAATCAGAGATGCGGGGTGTCAGACTGACACGCCGCACTCACGATTGCCGCTCTGTGCGCCCCCCGCAGGCGCGCGCCGGGATGTTATCCTGCTGGACGTCATGTGACGCCCAGTCAGGATAACAGCACCACTTCCTGGCTGTCAATCTGCTATAGGCCGGGCGGGAAGTGGTTAATCGAAATCAAGCTATCTCTCCGTCCACAACAACACTACACAGGGTCCCCATGTAGGCAGCCTTATATAGTGTGGGGTGTGGACTTAGTCCCCCTGAGCCATGATTGGCTAAAGGCACCCTGCCTTTGGCCAATTATGGCTCTCTTAGCAGAGGGCGCTGGGATTGGCAGAAGCATGCAGGTCATGGTGCATGCTTTGGCCAATCATCATACAGCAATGCACTGGCGCCTCCCTAAATGTCACGCCCGGGGCCACGGCACCCCCCACACTAGGAGCTCACTCACCTGCCAACTCCTGCTGACTGGCCCGCCCGCACACTCGTCCCTGGGCCCTGACTGGCCTGTTCATCACACTCATTTCTCGGAGGGGGCAATTGCCCCGTTGCCCCCCCCTGGATCCGCCCCTGATGTAGGGCAGTATACAGGGATCAACATACTTACCATCTGTCCCGAATTTCCCGGGACATTCCCGGGATTTGGACCTTTTTCCCGATTTTAGCGTTTCCCGGGAAATGTCCCGGGAAATTATTTTTTTCCCGATTTTTCGCAGCTCCCCGCCGCCTCCGCTGGAGGTCGGCGGCCCTGCCGGCTGCCATTTTACAGAAGACCAAGAACAAGAGGCGGAGCCAGCCGGGTAGCTGACAATATAATTTGAGCTGCGGCACCGCCCACCCCCCGATCCCCTGCCGGTCTGTTCGTGACCTGTTGTGGAAAAGGGCGAGGGGTGGGCGGCGCTGCAGCTCAATTTCTATTGTAGCCACTCTGCCAGCTCTGCCTCTATCTTGATTACCTTGGCCTGTTACTAATAATGTACGGTAATGGCGGCGGAAACTCCGCTGCAGGCACACTGGATGTAAGGAGGGGCTCCGCTGGGGACACCTGATGTATGGAGGGGCCCATCTGGGGACACCTGATGTATGGAGCGGCTCCGCTGGGGACACCTGATGTATGGAGGGGCTCCGCTGAGGACACCAGATGTAAGGAGGGGCTCTGCTGGGGACACTAGATGTAAGGAGGGGCTCTGCTGGGGACACCTGATGTAAGGAGGGACTCCGCTGGGGACACCTGATGTAAGGAGGGGCTCCGCTGGGGACACCTGATGTATGGAGGGGCATCGCTGAGGACACCGGATGTATGGAGGGGCTCCGCTGGGGACACCAGATGTAAGAAGGGGCTCCGCTGGGGACACCAGATGTAAGGAGGGGCTCTGCTGGGGACACCAGATGTAGGGAGGGGCTCCGCTGGGGACACCAGATGTAAGTAGGGGCTCCGCTGGGGACACCTGATGTATGAAGGATTCTACATTATCCTGGTTCTCCTCCTACCTATCTCAGCGCACTTTCAGTGTCACTTACAACTCCATCTCCTCCGCTCCCCTTCCTCTTCCTGTTGGGGTACCCCAAGGCTCTGTCCTTGGGCCTCTCCTTTTCTCACTCTATACCTCTTCCCTGGGCCAGTTGATAACCTCCCATGGCTTCCAATACCACCTCTATGCCGATGACACACAGATCTATCTCTCCACTCCTCAACTCACCCCCACTATCT
The DNA here is from genome assembly GCA_037952925.1 of Lithobates clamitans. Taxonomy (NCBI): domain Eukaryota; kingdom Metazoa; phylum Chordata; class Amphibia; order Anura; family Ranidae; genus Lithobates; species Lithobates clamitans. The sequence goes on from JBBGZY010000723.1 coordinate 7,551,915, forward strand.
CCTCACGGATCTCAAACTTGCTGAATGACATATCGGTATGGATGTCACACCGCTTCCTCAAACTTAATCTTTCTAAAACTGAGCTTGTTATATTTCCTCCTTCACGGTCCCCCTCCTGTGACTTCACCATTAATATCAACAACACAACCATTGGTCCCTCCACACATGCCAGGGTCCTGGGTGTAATCCTTGACTCTGACTTCTCCTTCAGCCCCCATATCCAATCACTGACTAAATCCTGCCGCCTTAACCTCCGCAACATCTCCAGAATTCGACCCTTCCTGACTAATGACACCACAAAGCAACTTATTCACTCCTTGATTTTTTCCAGCCTTGACTATTGCAACTCTCTCCTTAATGGCCTACCCTTAAGCAGGCTATCCCCCCTTTCAGTCTATTATGTATGTAGACTAATACACCTCACTAATCGATCCGTGACTGCTGCTCCTCTCTGCCAATCCTTTCACTGGCTTCCCCTACCCCACCGTGTAAAATTCAAAATGCTAACCATAACATACAAGGCCATTCACAACATTGCACCCATCTACATCACCAACCTCATCTGCAGATATCGCCCAAATCGTCCCCTCCGCTCCTCCCAGGACCTCCTGCTCTCTAGCTCCCTTGTTACCTCCTCCCATGCTCGCCTTCAGGATTTCTCCAGAGCCTCTCCCATCCTCTGGAATTCCCTGCCCCAGTATGTCCGATCAGCCCCTACCCTGTCCACCTTTAGAAGATCCCTGAAAACTCATTTATTCAGGGAAGCCTATCCCACACCCACATAACTGTCCCTGAGCCACCCCCATCAAATCTTATTTTGCAGCTATTACCTTTTGTACCACCACCCCCTCCCTTTAGAATGTGAGCTCTACGAGCAGGGCCCTCCTGTACCTTTTGTATTGAACTGTACTGTAATTGTGTTGTCCCCCTTATACATTGTAAAGCGCTGTGTAAACTGTTGGCGCTATATAAATCTTGTATAATAATAATAATAATAATTTATTTTTTTTCATCCTTTGTTACACTTTAGTGCTGGAGATCTCCTGAAGCCTCTTTACAACCAATTCTGGTCTACATGCACTATAGTGATGGCCGCATGGCATTTCTCAGGGCGGGTTTCCTGATGGTGACAACAGTAGATTAGTGATATTGCAGATTTAAAAAAAAAACACTTTATCTGCTGTTGGGGCAACCATCTTAGGAACACTCAGTAGAGAACCATACTAGGGTCGCTTTTTAGACAGGAGCCAATCAACCCGCCAAACTACATGCAAACTACACAAAGATAGTGTCCTGGATGGAATTCAAACTGGGGACCCTAGTGCTGCAAGCAGGGTAGGTACGGGGGGGGGGGGGGGCGGATGCCCTGGGGGACACAATTTCCTAGAGGAAGGGGGGCGCAGGTGAAGTGTCAGCAGTGTGCTGCTAAAACCTTGCTGTACAACAAGCACATTGTGACTGATTACTGTCAGCCGCGCTGCAATACTGCAAAGCCGTAGCTCGCTGCAAAGATGATCCGCGTGCGCTCCTGCATCTGGCACAAGCGTAGAACCAGCCCTTCACTTCCCTGTCAGGCGGAGTAATCTCCACCCAACAGGAGCTTCCTAGTCACGGCAAGGCGCGATGTCACAGAGGCCTGCCGGGAGACGGGATGGAGAGGACCATAGAGTACTGCTGGAGAGGACCATAGAGTGTGACCTAGAAGAGGAACCAACCGTGTAGTGTATCGAACAAGTTAGCAGGCATATGCAGATTAATTAGTTAACTCTCAGGGGGGATGGGAGCTGAGGGGGCTAATTAATTATGAATGGTATTTGTAATATGTAGCAAGAAGGGGGTTAATGTACTGCACATTATTAGCACTGATCACTGTATTAGTGTCACTGATGATGTCAGTGGCAGTTCGTGTCACCATTACAGTCCCACTATAAGTCACTAATCACTTCCATAATATGTTTAAAAAAACCTTTTTTTTAAAGACGTACCAAAATACAAGATTTTTTTTATTATTAATTATTATTATTTTATTGGATATGTTTTATAGCAGAAGGTAAAAAAGTACAAAAATAGATATATTTTTTTTTCAAAATTGTCATGTTTTTTTTTCCCCCATCAAATTAAACCAAATGTAATTTGTAGTATTTTTAAGTATTTTCTTGTTTTTAAATGACACAGACTCTTTCTTTGCACCCGGAGGGGGGGTGTTGCTCAGTTTGCCAACTTCGCCCTGGGCACTAGATGACCTTGTCCGGCACTGGCTGCAAGGCAGAAGTGCTAACCACTAAGTCACTGCACAAGGGAGAGACAGGTACTATATTATAGTATACTATAATATACTATATTTTAGAAAATGCCTGAATAAGTGCAAGTTAATATATATATATATATATATATATATATATATATATATATATATATATATATATATATATATATATATATATATATATATATATATATAGTGATGGTGTTTACATATACTCTAAATGACATGTGGTTTCTCATATCTCTCTGGGTTGTCACTGGCAATATATATCCTCCAGAATTGGTCTACCCAGCTGTTCTAGCCTTCACAAAGACTGAAGATAGTGTCACACTCCCTCAAAAGACTCTCCTCAATGTGGAATAAACCATCAATTAGCAAGTCTGAGGCCCACATTTTGTTATGATCTTGTGGATGGGGCAGAGTGATAAACTACAGAAGGGACATTTTACCACCATGGTCTACTAGAGACATAAACACAAGAGGCTGATTCAACCCATCAGAGTTTATCCAGAACTGGAATATCAGTTATAGACAGAGTTGGCATTTAAGATAAAGAAATCATTTTTATTGGTTGTTAATGGTTACTAAAAGTTGTATATTATCTCTGCCTTTTTGCACTCCTTTGATATGAATTCTATTGAGTCCACTAAGGACATATTTCAGAGAGTTCCTCAGTGGGCTGGGGTGTCTGCTTCCTGAAGCCTGCTCTGTGTATCCTATAGTCCAGCCTTTCTCAACTTTTTACCCTAAAGAAACCCTTGAAAATATTTTCTTGGTGAACTCTTGCTGAAACCAATTCATTGGGTGTCAGTGGGAAAATGCCTCTTGCATTGATAGTCAGTGTGAAGAATCCCGCCCCCTTACAGTGATGGTTAGTGTGGGAAGAATGGAACCCTTACATTGATGGTCAGTGAGAATGATTAAAGTCTTACAGTGGTGGTCAGAATTCAACCCTAATAGACCTATGCCAAGTGGCGTTGGCTCTGGCATTATCTCATCAGATGGAAGGCCAATCACCCACAGTTCAAAAACCCTTAGCAACCTCTGGAGGAACCCTAGTTGGTAATGGCCACTCTAGTCTCCCTGGCCACTGTATCACTAGTTAGATTCAGTTCAGCTGCCCTGATCCCTAGATCTACTGATGTTTTTTTTTAATAGATAGGCTTTATTTTTTATCACCATCAGTTTGCACTGGCCATTGACAGGTTTACTTTAATCTTTAATTGTTCTGACTGATTAAAGATGGGATATAGCTGTTATGGGTTAATCAACATTAAACCTTATCACTGCTCCATCCATTGCCTAATTGTATAATGCTAAACATGTGAACACATGACGGGATAAAATTTTCAAGTATGGTAAAAGTGCAAAATATGTATAGTAGCTCACGTTTTTGTAAATATTTTATCATATCTTTTCATATGACAACACTGAAGAAATGACACTTTGCTACAATTTAAAGTAGTGAGTGTGAAGCTTGTATAACTGTGTAAATTGGCTGTCCCTTCAAAAAAAAACCAACACACAGCCATTAATGTCTAAACCGCTGGCAACAATAGTGAGTACACCCCTCAGTGAAATTTCCAAATTGGGCACAAAGTGTCCATATTTTGTGTGGCCACCATTATTTTCCAGCACTGCCTTAACCCTCTTGGGCATGGAGTTCACCAGAGCTTCACAGGTTGCCACCGAAGTCTATGGCCTAAACAAGTAGTTTTAGTCTAAAGGTGGAGGAATCTCCCCTGCCGGGTACAGTAATCTGACAGTCAGCTGTCAGAATACCCAAGCAGTCTTGTCTATATTCCCATCGCACACGTTTCTGGAAACAAGGCTCATAAATAGCAGGTGGTGTAGCGACTACCATCTGGCTGCTGGAAACATCACAGATAAATGCTCATATTTGCCAGCACACCAAGGATCCTCAAATGTTGTCCAAAGGCTTTTATTGCAGAAAGATCACATCACAAGAACAAGTGCAACATTTCGAAGCCACGCAGGAACCCTTCGTCAGGCTGGTGACAAAGGGGTCCTGCGCGGCGTCTAAAACATTGCACTTGTTCTTGTGATGTGATCTTTCTGCAATAAAAACCTTTGGATGACATTTGAGAATACCCAAGCAGTGACCACATCTGATTTGATACAGTCACTGCTCAGCCTACAATTTTCCTCCCGGTTTCTGGGTGTGTAGGCAGCTTAAGGTGGGACCCAATAGGTGGCCTGAGTGACTGTTGTGTACTGTCGTTCTTCGGTAAAGAACTTTATCTACATGTGGCCCCTTTGTGAGTTCTTCATGTTATACAGTAGACGAAGTGAATGAGTAAAGTTACAGTGATGCCACCTGGCTGTCAAGCCCTGGGAAAATTTGGCCAGTGTCCTGATACCCCTGGGAGTGAGGGGGTACACCGGTGCAACCAGAAAAGTGGGCAGAGGATCTAGTCATGGGCCCCCTCCTGCAAACAGGAGCTGCCAAAAATTACGCCCACGGCTTGATTTTTAACCAATTTAGCATTGGTCAAAATTTGAGCTGTCTATGGCAGCCTTTAATCGGTTCCCGACCAGCTGCTGCAGTTTAACTGCGGCAGAATGACATGGGTGGGCGAAACGACATTACCTTACGCCGCACGTGTCCGCAACGCCGGAGCTGATGCGCAATCAGCGCATTTTTATAGCACTGATCGCTGTAAAAATGCCAATGGTCCCAAAAGTGTCTGATCTGTCCCCCACAATGTTGCAGTCCTGCTAAAAATCACTGAACGCTGCCATTACAAGTAGATAAATAAATAAAAATGCTATAAATGTTATAACTCTTTCCCCTATTTTGTAGATGCTATAACTTTTGCGCAAACCAATCAATATACGCTTATCACGATTTTTATTACCAAAATTACGTAGAAGAATACAAATCAGCCTAAACTGAGGAAAAATTAGCTTTTTTAAAAAAAAAATTGGGGCTATTTATTATAGCAAAAAGTACAAAATATTGTGTTTTTCAATATTGTCGCTCTTTTTTTGTTTATAGCGCAAAAAATAAAAACCACTGAGATGATCAAATACCACCAAAAGAAAGCTCTATTTGGGGGAAAAAAAGGACATCAATTTTGTTTGGGTACAACGTCGCATGACCGCGCAATTGTCAGTTAAAGTGATGCAGTGCCGTATCGCAAAAAATGGCCTGGTCATTGAGTAGCCAAATCTTCTGGGGTTAAAGTGGTTGTAAACCCTTCCATACACCCCCCCACCCCCCTCCTTCCTCTACACAGCACACAGGAGCAGAGCTCAGGCTGTCTATCTGCTGGAGGTCCCTCCCCTGTCACCATTTTTGTCTTGGTGTCAGGAAAACTCGTCAGAGGCAGAGGAATGAAGCAGCAGACAGAAATAACATTAAGTTCTCTGGATTGACACAAGTACACACTATAGAAGGGTATCATTTATTCATACAGTATTTCATGTCTGAGGATTATACAACCAATTTATTTGTTCTGGGACTCTGGGATGAATCCATGCAAATGCATTTCATACATAATGAATATAATGTTGACCATATGCAATCCAACTGGCAATACATGATTAAAACAGAAATTGCATCCATAAACTGGATGCGTTTTGTGACTTTGTTCATTGTTCAGGGGTAGATGCATGCATAGTATAAATCGGCTAAGAATAAATATGACCATATATCCAAATGGTGTTTGCCAGGGGAGTCTCACCCAGGAGCTGTGGAAGTGCTCATAGCTCTTGATTCATGCAACTACTTTGGGTGCCATCATGGATTGCCCACCCACATTGAATCTGATTCCTGCTTGTTTTTGCTAAGTCACCCTTCCACATACTGTATATTTATTGCATAATTATCCTAGAAAATCATTTTATTTTCCAAAAATTTCCAACATGCTCGATCACTCAGATTCGATAGCCGCATGAAAATTGCCGCAGCCCACTAATGGTGCGAAATTCGAACGAAAAATTCTTAGATAAGATGTTTGAAAGAAAATTCTTTCGGAATTCGACTCATGTATGGCCGGTTTAAGACTGAATTGAAAAATAGACTGCAATGTTTGTGGCAAGCTTTACAGTTGGTTTAGATCAAATAGAAAAAAATCAGCTAATCTAATTACTTAGGCTGGCCATACATTAAACAATTGTCTTGTATAATTTTCCTTTAGGTTTACTAAAACCATAGAATATGAGGTCAGTCCTAAAGACTTTCCGTTTGTATGTAATCAGGAGACCCATAGTTGAAAAAGGAAATTGAATAAGAGAATTGTATAATGTATGGCCAGCCTTATCCTACTAGAGCTCCATCTAAACTTAATTGATCATCAGTTTGTTTGTAGCATGAGTGCGAGCTTAACTACCACTGTGCTTTATTCACCAACTTTGTGATCAGATTATCTATCTTACACAGGATAAATCAATGACTCTCCCTCTACCGTGTCCTCTTTTGTATAGTTTTTTTTTTGCTGCTTCTGCCTCTTGCAGGTTTGTAAGACTAGAAGCTGGCCATACACTGATAGAATTTCAGAAAACTGCTGCTGAATCCCACAAATTTGTTCGGTGGGCGGCACTGTCAATGTCACCCAGCTCAACAAAAGTCAATTTTTCAATTGGCTTTTGTTAAAGAAGTCGTTCGGGAAAATTCTCAGCTGCACAGCATCTGCATCCAATCGGTTGTTAATCCGTTGTTAATGTGGAGGAAGGCAGGGCCAGATTAAGAGCATCATGGGCCTGGTGCTAATGATTTTGGTGGGCCCTTTTATGAAAATAAATAAAATGAAAAACGCAAACAATTTTTTGTTGAATTAAATTAAAGAGAGAGAGGGGTGTGAGAGAGTGGTAGAGAGAGAGGGGGGGGGGGGGTGATAGCGAGATAGGGGGCTGAAAGAGAGGGGATGAGAGGGAGGGGAAAAGAGAGAGAAAGGGGTTGAATGAGAAAGAGATGGGGTGAGAGAGAGGGGACGAGAGAGAGGGGGTGAGAAAAAGGGGAATAGAGAGAGGGTGAAAGAGAGAGAGGGTGGTAGGAAAGAGGGGGTTGAAGGGGGCGAGAGAGAGAGAATGGGGGATGAAGGGGGTGAGAGAGAGAACAGGGTGAAAGAGAGGGGATGAGAGAGAGGGGGTGAAAGAGAGAGGGGGGGTGAGTCTGTGGGGGGCACAGCATAGTACATTACATGGTTGGCACTACACATTACATGGTGGATACATGGATACAGCACATTTAATGGTGGGCGAAGCACAGCACATTACATGGTGGGCACAGCACATTACACGGTTGGCACTGCCCAATACAGCACATTACAAGGTAGGCACAGTACATTATATGGTGGGCACAGCACATGACATGGTTGGTACTGCACAACACAGCACATTGCATGGTGGGCACAACACAGCACATGCACACGGTGGGTACAGGACCTTACATGGTGGGCACAGCACATGACATGGTGGGCACAGCTGAGCACATTACATGGTGGGCACTGCACATTACAAGTGGGCACTGCACATTATATGGTGGGCACAGCATATTATATGGTGGGTACTGCACATGGCATGGTGGGCACTGCACATTACCTGACAAGGTGGGCACTGCATGACACAGCACAGCACTTTACATTGTGAGCACAGCACATTAATTGTGGACACCGCACATGACATGGTGAGCCCTGCACAGCACATTCCATTTTGAGTACTGCACGGCACATGCCATGGTGGACAAAGTACAGCACATTACATGGTGGATACAGCACATTACATGGTAAGCACTGCATGGCGCAGCACATGACATGGTGGGCACAACACAGCACATGACATGGTGGGTACTGCACAGCAATTTACATGGTCGGCACTGCACAGGACATGGTTGGCACTGCATGGCACAGCACATTACATGGTGGGTACAGCGCATTACATGGTGGGCACTGCATGGCACAGCACATGACATGGTGGGCACTGCAAGGCACAGCACGACATGGTGGGCACTGCACATTACATGGTGGGCACTGCAAGGCAGAGCACGACATAGTGGGCACTGCACATCACAAGAAGAGCAATGCAATGCACAGCACATGACATGGAAGGCACAGCAATGTACAGCACATGACATGGTGGGCACTGCACATTACATAGTGAGCACTGCAATGCACAGCAAATTACATACTGGCCCCAGCACATTACATGGGGGGCACTGCAATGCACAGCACATGACATAGTGGGCACAGCACATTACATGGGGGCACTGCCATGCACATGACATGGTGGGCACAGCACATGACATGGTGGGCACTGCAATGTACAGCACATGACATGGTGGGCACTGCAATGTACAGCACATGACATGGTGGGCACTGCACATTACATAGTGAGCACTGCAATGCACAGCAAATTACATACTGGGCACAGCACATTACATGGGGGGCACTAACCTTATCTCAACAGCATGTAAGTTGTCCTTCCTCCCGGGCTCCTGCTGATTATAATGACATCAGCACCCCTCCCCCAGACAGCTCCCAGACACTGAGGATCTGTGTAAGTGTAACAGATCCTGTGATAGGAGTCAGACATCGGCAGAGACAGGACTCGGCTGCACTGACTAAAACTTGTCTCCTCTATGTATGCAGTGCACAAAGGGCTCCTCTTCCTTCAGGAAGGCACACAGATATTGATAAGCCACTGGCATGGGCCTATATTGAGGAAGGGGCCTGGAGCTGCAGCTCCACTAGCCCCTATGTTAATCCGGCCCTGCCTGAGACCTTGTAACACTAAAAAGTCACGAGGCTGAGGAAAGGAGGTTTTCATCCAAGATTAGACGGTACATGCCTCTTTCCATTGTCCCTTTGATGCAGTGAAGTCATGTCCCCTTAGCAGAAAAACACCCCCAATGCATAATGTTTCCACCTCCATGTTTGATGGTGGGGATGGTGTTCTTGGGGTCATAGGCAGCATTCCTCCTCCCCCAAACATGGCGAGTTGAGTTGATGCCAAAGAGCCTGATTTTGGTCTCCTCTGAATGAATCAGATCTTCATTAGCGAACTTCAGACAGGCCTGTACATGTACTTTCTTGAGCAGGGGGGCCTTGCAGCGCTGCAGGAATTTAGTCCTTCGCGGCGTAGTGTGTTACCAATTGTGTTCTTGGTGACTATGGTCCCAGCTGCCTTGAGATCATTCAAAAGATTCTCCCGTGTAGTTCTGGCCTGATTCCTCGCTGTTCTCACGATCATTGAAACTCCACGAGGTGAGATCTTACATGGAACCCCAGACCAAGGGAGGTTGACAGTTATTTTGTGTTTCTTCCATTTGCAAATTATTGCTCCAACTGCTGTCACCCTCTCACCAAGCTGCCTGGCGATGGTCTTGTAGCTCATTCCAGCCTTTTGCGGATCTACAATATTTTCCCTGACATCCTTGGACAGCTCTTTGGTCTTGGCCATGGAATCTCATTGATTGCTTCTGTGGGCAGGTGCCTTTTATACAGGTAACAAGCTGAGATTAGGAGCACTCAATTTACGCAGCGCTTTACATATACATTGTATATTCACATCAGTCCCTACCCTCAAGGAGCTTACAATCTAAGGTCCCTAACTCCCATTCATATACTAGGGCCAATTTAGACAATTAACCTTACCAGCATGTCTTTGGAGTGTGGGAGGAAACCCACGCAGGCACAGGGAGAACATGCAAACTCAAGGCAGGTAGTGTCGTGGTCGGGATTCGAACCAACAACCCTTTTTACTGCTGTTGATAGGGGATCAAATACTTATTTCACTCATTAAAATGCCAACTTAATTTATATTTTTTAATGCATTTTTCTGGATATTTTTGTTGTTATTCTGTCTCTCACTGTAAAAATAAACCTACCATTAAAATTATAGGCAAACATACAAAATCAGCAGGTGATCAAATACTTTTTTTCCCTCACCGTATGTTAATATAGCTGTGGGTAGTATACTATAACTTGAGCTCATGGATGTTTGAAGCATCTCCATTTGCTTCACCTGGTGTGTCAGTGGTTGCTGGGGTTGAAGTATCAAGGCAGAAGAACAGAGAACCCAATCTACCAAGCGGCTTCTACAGGGGCAGCGCTAAACATCTATACATACAGTAGACAAGTTTATAGCAGGAGGCTACCTGCTGTCCTTATTTATTGTTTTCCACATACCACACACCTTTTTTCAACTACACAAATGGTATAACTAAGGACTTGAATCTAACAAATGCAGTAATAAAATCTCATATGACCATTCTATCTGTTAAAAAAAAAAAAATCTCATGTGACCTTTCATAATATTTGCTACTTTTAATGAGAGTTGTTTCACAATAAAATTGTGATTATGGGATTGAACAATTCATTTGTATTTGTTTTATAGACTTGAATGGAATTGAATTAATAATTTCTCTGGAAGTAGCTTAAATAGCATATGTGTCACCATATTATTTTTTTTTCCCAGAGATTAAAAATCACTCATAAAGCCCAAGGTGTGAAATCACAATCACAAAGCTCTGTGATAATGATAATGAAACTTTTAGATCACATAACTGAAAGTAGAACTGAAGGCAAAACTTTTTTTTTCATTTTGGATTAGGTGGGGGGGGGGGGGGTTATAACCCCTGTCAGGTTTTTTTTTCTATCTGTGTCCCATTGGGGTAACTGCCCAAATCCCTCCAAAATGAAGGAATCCCAGGGTGTCCCCATTGGAAGATTTCCCCTATATTCCTGTTCTGGTGTCAACCCAAAATGTGTGATTTTCTTTTACTTTTGATGATAATAGGACAAATAGAGAAATTGGTGAATCTCCCAAACAGGGCACAGACAGTAGTAAAAACCTCACAGGTGTTCTAATCCCTCTCATATCTATCCAAAACAAAACAAGAAAAAAAGGTTTTGCAAGCAGTACAAAGTTTCCAGCATTTACCAAATTTTTACACATGGAAATAACAGTATTCCCCGGATTATTCCTATACATGTTCATTAAGCAATTTGTATATAGATCTGCCAAACAGTATTTAGCTAATACTTGAATTATCTCAAATTTTTCTATGCTACATTGTGTTTGCTGTATAGTTATAGCTCCCCCTAGTGGTGTGCAAGTTTACATACTGTTCCAGGTTTTATTGCTATTTAACTAGACCGAAGATATTTTAGGTGCATCTTTGTTCATTTATACTATAATTAGTTGATTTTATATATAAACATGTCTGCCTTTAATTTAGTTTATTAAATAGCAGTCATTGCCTTAAGATAAATTGTAAACATATATCTGGAACAGTCACCCATTTTCAAAAGTTCTTACATATCTTTTATCTACAAAATCATAGGTAAGGTTATGCTGTCTGTGAAGCCTGTTTGGAAAGTTGAGTCTAAAGCTTTTCATAAGTCAGTCTTGACCTTCAGTGCTGCACCAGGCTTCCGTATTCACTGGGAAAAGATTAAAGAAAACCCATTATGAGTGTAATCTAGTGTAATCTAACATTTTCAGAAGCAGGAAATCATTGGGGGCCTATGTTTTTTTCTTGTGACAGATTTGCTTATAAGTATGGGTAATAACTGCACAAGTTATATATCCTGTGTATGACTTGCATAGTATTTCTAAGCCAATGTAATGTACTTTAGTGTTATTTTATATAATATTTGCATTGCTGCTGTTATATAGGTTATGTGTAAAGGGTGTGCAAGTATAAACACAATTTTATTTTAGTGGTTTTGTCAAGCAATTTTTTTTTTAACATTGTAGATAGAGTGGGGAAGGAATTGGGTTTTTACTGCTATCCAGAGCTCTGTTAGGCCCCTTTCTGTTAGGTGCTCCGATTGGGTCAGTTTTTCAGGCGGACCTGATCAGACACTCCATGCACCTCTATGGAGCGGCGGATGCCAGCAGTGACATGTCCACTGACATCTGCCGGTATCCGATCCGATCCTGTCCGTGAAATCCAGATGGATGGAACCCCTATTTTCCATCCATCTGGAGAATCAGAACGGATGAAAACGGACAGGGCTGGGGGGGCAGGTGGGTGCTGCTGCACACAGAAGGCTTTTTACCTTCATGCATAGAATGCATAAAAGGTAAAAAGAAAAAAAAAACAACCCTGAGGTAGTAGCATAATGAATAAAAAGATATGTCAATAGATTAACATAAACACCCAATTCATATTCAAAGGATATAAAAATCAATCAAGGGAAGAATAAACGGAAACAAGATTAGGCAAAACGGTCAATGATACTAAAGGGGACAGGAAAAAAATGATAAAATGATATACAGTGTGTGTATATATATATATATATATATATATATCGCACAGATATAATTATCTGCACATCACATACGTGAAAGCCCAGAGGATGCATGATTATGCTATATATTGATTTATAATGCTTTTAGAAAGATGGACGTTCTGTTCCCCTAGTGACAATTTTGCATCAGCACCAGACTTTATAGTGACAGCTGGTATTTATCATATACACTAAAATGTCTTTCCCAACAGAGATGTTTGTAAACTCACATTTTAATTTAAGTGGCCTGCTGACAAAGTGTTTCCTTCTGTTCTTTTCATTATGAGGTCTATTAGAGATGATAAATAGCAGTGTTGAGTATTCTCACAAATGCCTTGTCACTTTCTACATTCAAGGTAAGGCCTGATGAAAAGTTTAAAGTGTGTCCTTTGACTCGCAAAGCTTGCCAAGAAAATTCATGATTTTATTTTGCATAAATACCACTGGAAATGACAAACAGATTATCTCGGAAATTGCATAAATCAATGAAACATTTTTATTTGCCATTTGAACAAGATTACGTGCTTTCAATGCACTCAGCATACATTGTAAACAGAAAATGGAGAAAGTTATAAAAGGTAGGGTGTTGGGAGCAGTGGGTTATAGGGGTAAAAGTTTTTGGAGTAGTGGATTATAGAGGTGAAGGTGTTGGATGCAGGGCTTTATGGAGTGGGGATCTTTTGAGCAGAGAGGTATATATAGGAGCAGGGGAATTCTAATTCCTGCTCTTTTGGATGTATTATTGTATTTTTCTACCGCACTAAGTGGTGTCAGAGTTTATGTGTGGGGTATATAATACCGAGTTCATGAATTTTTATACGCATTTATATGTAATAACTGTTTTCAATAAATTTTGTACTCAATAAACCAATCCAATTATTTTTAGATGGTTTACCCGTGTGCCTTTAAGGTCCACTCTTTTATTTTCCAGTTTTCCGAGAGAAGGATAAGACGCCACAGCAGCTACCATCCAAAATCTATGTAACTATGTATATTTGTTTAAAAAAAAGTCATAACAATTACATATCAAAAATAGGAATTAATGTTGGTGCCTTCTAGACACAAACCGGCCTTCCCTGTGACCCCCCCCAAGCCCCCCCCCACACACACACACACACACACACACAAAGCCACCAAAGGGGTGGGAGGGTTTTGTAGGGGCGGTTTGTGTCTAGAGGGCACTGATATAAATTCTTTTTGATATGTAATTTTTTTCTATGACTTTTATTAATAAATATAGAGTGTGGATGGTAGCTGCTGTGGTGTCTTAGCCTTCTGTCTTTCTTTTTGGTACTTGGTTTTGGTGACACCCATCCACTAATATTGTGGATAGCACCACCATGTATTCTTACTAGTGGGATTCCCTAGATCCATCATTTCTCTTTTTGAGTCTGTCACAGGGAACTACTATGTTACTATGTTTCCATCTTGGGATTATAAATACTCCCTGTTGGGCGTGAGTGCTCTGTCGTGGAATCCAAGGACCCCAATTGAAAATTTTGTAGTTACACTAGCCTGTGGTTTTGTCAAGGTCATTTGCTTGCAGATAGGCTATACAGTTTAATAATGATACCTATCTTTCATTGTGCTTGTCTTCACTTGTTACTGTCGACTCCAACCTTGCCTTCAAGGGCTTTTGCCTTTAAGAAAGCTCATTCCAACAGTTTCAAGTGTGTCATTGTGACTCAGGTCCAGGTACAGGGTGGGTCATGACTGGTGCAGGACAGGAGAACCCAAACAATCTGGCAGCTCCTCAGAGGCGTGGCTCTACAAACATATATGACTATAAAATAAAACAAAAGAGCTGACAGTACAACCAACAAGTCATCGCCATTATGCACCCTTCGTTCCACCAGACACGAATCACTGTAACACTAACTGCTTATATTTGCCTTTTGAGGCTACGGCTTGCCCTAACTTTTGTCTTTTCTGGAGCAATCTAATTTAGCAGTTTACATTTTTAACACAGTGCATTATACAAGAGATGACATGTGCAAGAATGACAGTATCTAGTAGAGATGTGAACTTTAAAAAAGAGCATTAGGTGACAATAGCACTCACTGACGTAAAACATACATTTTTCTTCACAGCTCTGATATATTCTCAACAGTTTAAACAGTGAAACACTAATATCTGTTAAAAAAAGTTCACACAGTAAAAAGTGTAACCTAATACTTAACAGAAATATAAGTGATTGCCTATTTGATGCTAGCGTGAATTTAACTCTCTCCAACGTTTTACTGTCATTTAGGCTTGTAATATATGCAGAAAGCATGCTTGTTTAAAGTGGCAAGACATAGCAGCCAAAACAGCATAGCCTAGTTAACAGAAGGACTCTGGCAGTCAGAAAATAGGGACTGAAATGTTAAAGTGAAACACCTGTCTTTTATTAAAGTTTATATAGAAAGGGGAAGCCTTAGAAACTCACTGTGATGTTTTTTCTGCTGTCTAAGCCCCCATTGGAGAGAGTTATCTTCCATTTCTGACTTGGGAAAATCCAACTTTGACAGCTATCACAAGTATATGAGGTGAGGGGAAATCTCTCTGCAGATAACGATCAAAGGCAGGATTTCTGGAGGAAAATAGGGAGTGAATGTGGCGCTGCTTCAATAGGTAATACTCTATGATAAAGCGTAAAGTTCCTACTTCCTAATAAATCAACCAAGCGGTTGCATGAATAAAGTGCAAATTTCAAACAATATGATATACTGTATATGTAGTGATACTTCCACAAAAATAAATTAGTGTAATACTCAATATCTGTATAAGTGCATGCTGAAAGCAATTCATATAAACACAATATTAACAATGCAGTGAACAAATTCATATAAAGGTGTACAATAAAAAATGGAAATAATTAATGTAAACACAATATTAACAATGCAGTGAATAAATTCATATAAAGGTCCACAATAAAAAATGAAAGTCACAGGGGCCCGGCTTAGATCATTCTCTATTTCTCCCGCTTAATAGTAACGAGTCCACAATTTATGAGTCCATAATAAAGTGCTATTAATGCTTCAATACCTGTGCGTTTTTTTATAAAAACATGTGGTGTGCCTCCACTTGTGCTCCCCTTCCTTAACCACACTCACCAGAAAGCTCTTCCCACTTTGGGGGTAAACATCAACCACAGCTTACGATAGTTGTAATTAAAGTCCCAGGTGTCATTTATTTCCCCTTCTCCGTTTAGTCCTCTTAGCCAGCTGTCTCATGCACATGGTATAATGACAAAAATGTACCCCATAGTGTAATTCCGTAAGGTAATTTATTATAAAATGGTTAAAAATCAACTTTCATGGTAGCAAATCAACTTTCATACTAGCAAAAATCAGGAAGTCCGGCACGCAATGCGCTTCACGGACCGGAACTGGAAATGACACACTGACGCTGTAAGCTCCTGCTAACTTTAACTTCCCCCAATCAGTTTGCACTTAATTCCTATTATAGCTCTGATGTAGCAAAGAAGGGACACATGAACGAACAAAAAGTATTGGGTATTTGATCCCAACATCTGGCTTTACTGATGCCTTTTGTACTGACTTTAGTTCACCCTTAGTTCATTTGAAGTACAGCACTCAAAATCACAGAAATATCCCATCAGACTATACGTGTTCAGTGTAATGGATTCTACACATGAAAATGGAAAGAAATCGAATTGCTATGGTTTTAGTTACTTACAAACTCTGAAGCATAGTGCATAAATTACAGAAGATGCTCCATAACTCTCGACTGAATTGTGATAGTCTTATCATAAATCTGAGGTAAGCATGCTGTTTCAACATACAGTTTGTAGAGTTAAAACTTATAGCAGATTATATAGAGGTGCCAAAACTTTGCAAGATTCAAGGCAAGTTACAATTGACTTAATTATGTAGTTCAGCTTAGAGTGTATATGTAGTGATAGGTATCTGTAATGCCAACATCCCTAGAGCTTGGTACACTACAACAAACATTACAGATTATAGGACTTTTTAGAATTATCAGCCAAGAATCATAGTCTATGCAATAATAATGCGTAAAAAGTCACATAATCTGTGTACTATCTACTGCAGCTGAATGGGAATTCCAATTATTTGCGATCAGCCAGTTTCATTCAAGTGTTACAAATAAAAAAGGTTCAGACAGTGACAGTAGTTTGAAATCAGCTCAAGATGGGGTTCAAGGGGCAAACCCTAGTGATCAAAGGATCTCTGATCAGACTAAACAAGGTTATCCATTCTCTATAATAAACTAACTTATTCAGTAAGGAGTTTCAAATAACAGTGATAATGTGCAAAAATGTAGCAATCCATTGCAACCAATGAAAAATCATCCTTTAACTGATTTGACTACAATACACTTCAATCACATTTGATCTTCTGAGTTACTGTACTCGGCACATCATCACTCCACTTTAACCTACTGAATAAGCCAGCCTGTGATACTTTCAGGAGGAGCATACCATCTAAGGAAGCAAATGGTTGGGACACCTTTCTCACGAACTGTGTGTATAGTAGAAAAGAACAGTTGGTTTTCTAGTGCTTGTAGTCATTTGATCTTTTCTGAAAAATAAGCAGTTCCCACTCTTATCATAAATTAGGGGTGGCAATAAAAAGTAGTCTCGAGGTAGGGTTGTAGCAAAGGATTGACAGCATAAAATGAGCAAAGACAACAAAAAAAGCAAAGAAGCAATGAAGCACGGATGCCATAGAGTCAACATTTTCCTATAGGAAACATATACAAGTTGCTAAAGAGCTCAGTGGGGAGATTTGTCCAAAAGTGAGGCTTCAGAAGTAAAAGTTATTAAAGCAGTTAATAGATTTTCTAATCTGTGGTAAGTGTCAGGTAGTGTAGGTAGCAGGGAAAGGGTGAGTATTACAACATAATGTAATGGAGGACTTTCCAACAGCAAACTTCTAAATGTCATACCAAAGTAAGTGGAGACACTGATTGAGAATGATCAAGTACACCCCTGTCATCATACTTCAAAAACAGTAGGGAACTTTCTGATGTTGGAGGACCAGCATGTGTATGTGCTGTGTGGAGGCAATCTGATTTATGTTGAAAGAGCTTTATGTGTTAACAGTGATGACATGTGAGGAAGGACCTCCAGGCATTAAAAGCTTTGATATGTTCTGGTTAGTACTTCCCATACTGTGTTGTGTTGAGTGATGATGCTTCTTTTGGACACCTTGAGACATTATAACCTGAAGGCATTGTATAAAAATAATAGACATTTTATATAGTGTCCTTGATATACAGTTCAGGAGCCTTTTGCTAGTTTTGCAATGGACACCAGTCAAAAATGTAAAAAGTTTGTAACACAGCGCTCAGTAGTATGTAATGCAACGTTCAGTAGTTTGAAATGCAGTGTACAGAGTTCAGTAGTTTGTACGCAAATTTACAAACTACTGAACTCTACCTTACAGAATACTGAACTCTGCGATCAAAGTTCAGTAGTTATAAATACAGAGTTCACAGATTCGTAGCAACCAATACCAACCTATCAACCAACCTATATACAGTTATATATATATGTGTTATATATATATATATATATATATATATATATATATATATATATATATATATATATATATATTACACATGCACAATTCAAAGTCCAAGCAAAGGGTGTTATAATGTGTAACAGAGCAATACTGTCACTTCAAAGTCTCAAAAGAAAAAAAAAAAAAAGGCTAAGCTTGCAGGGAAAAAAATTTCATCTGTAACCGGCTGCCTAAGTTGGGTCAGTTTTTTATCCTTTTGCCATGGCACCCCTGAGGACTCTTTGAGGAACCCTGGTTGAGAAACGCTGCTCTACAGTCTGCCTTTAACCACTTGAGCCCCGGACCATTATGCTGCCTAAGGACCAGAGGTCTTTTTCCAATTTGGCACTGCGTCGCTTTAACTGCTAATTGCGCGGTCATGCAATGCTGTACCCAAACGAAATTTGCGTCCTTTTCTTCCCACAAATAGAGCTTTCTTTTGATGGTATTTGATCACCTCTGCGGTTTTTATTTTTTGCGCTATAAACGGAAAAAGACCGAAAATTTTGAAAAAAAATGATATTTTCTACTTTTTGTTATAAAAAAAATCCAATAAACTAAATTTTAGTCATACATTTAGGCCAAAATGTATTCGGCCACATGTCTTTGGTAAAAAAAATGTCAATAAGCGTATATTTATTGGTTTGCGCAAAAGTTATAGCGTCTACAAACTAGGGTACATTTTCTGGAATTTACACAGCTTTTAGTTTATGACTGCCTATGTCATTTCTTGAGGTGCTAAAATGGCAGGGCAGTACAAAACCCCCCCAAATGACCCCATTTTGGAAAGTAGACACCCCAAGGAAATTGCTGAGAGGCATGTTGAACCCATTGAATATTTATTTTTTTTGTCCCAAGTGATTGAAAAATGACAAAAAAAAAAAAAATATTTACAAAAAGTCGTCACTAAATGATATATTGCTCACACAGGCCATGGGCCTATGTGGAATTGCACCCCAAAATACATTTAGCTGCTTCTCCTGAGTATGGGGATACCACATGTGTGGGACTTTTTGGGAGCCTAGCTGCGTACGGGGCCCCGAAAACCAATCACCGCCTTCAGGATTTCTAAGGGTGTAAATTTTTGCTTTCACTCTTCACTGCCTATCACAGTTTCGGAGGCCATGGAATGCCCAGGTGGCACAAAACCCCCCAAAATGACCCCATTTTGGAAAGTAGACACCCCAAGCTATTTGCTGAGAGGCATATTGAGTCCATGGAATATTTTATATTTTGACACAAGTTGCGGGAAAGTGACACTTTTTTTTTTTTTTTTTTCCATAAAGTTGTCACTAAATGATATATTGCTCACACAGGCCATGGGCATATGTGGAATTGCACCCCAAAATACATTTAGCTGCTTCTCCTGAGTATGGGGATACCACATGTGTGGGACTTTTTGGGAGCCTAGCCGCGTACTGGACCCCGAAAACCAATCACTGCCTTCAGGATTTCTAAGGGTGAAAATTTTTGATTTCACTCTTTACTGCCTATCACAGTTTCGGAGGCCATGGAATGCCCAGGTGGCACAAAACCCCCCCAAATGACCCCATTTTGGAAAGTAGACACCCCAAGCTATTTGCTGAAAGGCATGGTGAGTATTTTGCAGCTCTCATTTGTTTTTGAAAATGAAGAAAGACAAGAAAAAACATTTTTTTTTTTCTTTTTTCAATTTTCAAAACTTTGTGACAAAAAGTGAGGTCTGCAAAATACTCACTATACCTCTCAGCAAATAGCTTGGGGTGTCTACTTTCCAAAATGGGGTCATTTGGGGGGGTTTTGTGCCACCTGGGCATTCCATGGCCTCCGAAACTGTGATAGGCAGTGAAGAGTGAAATCAAAAATTCACGCCCTTAGAAAGCCTGAAGGCGGTGCTTGGTTTTCGGGGTCCCGTACGCAGCTAGGCTCCCAAAAAGTCTCACACATGTGGTATCCCCGTACTCAGGAGAAGCAGCAGAATGTATTTTGGGGTGTAATTTCACATATTTCCATGGCATGTTTGAGCAATATATCATTTAGTGACAACTTTGTGCAAAAAAAAAAAAAAAAAAAAAAAATGTGTCTCTTTCCCGCAACTTGTGTCGCAATATAAAATATTCCATGGACTCGACATGCCTCTCAGCAAATAGCTTGGGGTGTCTACTTTCCAAAATGGGGTCATTTGGGGGGGTTTTGAACTGTCCTGGCATTTTATGCACAACATTTAGAAGCTTATGTCACACATCACCCACTCTTCTAACCACTTGAAGACAAAGCCCTTTCTGACACTTATTGTTTACATGAAAAAGTTTTTTTTTTTGCCAAAAAATTACTTTGAACCCCCAAACATTATATATTTTTTTAAAGCAAATGCCCTACAGATTAAAATGGTGGGTGTTTCATTTTTTTTTTTCACACAGTAATTGCGCAGCGATTTTTCAAATGCATTTTTTGGGGAAAAAACACACTTTTTTTAATTTTAATGCACTAAAACACGCTATATTGCCCAAATGTTTGATGAAATAAAAAAGATGATCTTAGGCCGAGTACATGGATACCAAACATGACATGCTTTAAAATTGCGCACAAACGTGCAGTGGCAACAAAATAAATACATGTTTAAAAGCCTTCAAAAGCCTTTACAGGTTACCACTTTAGATTTACAGAGGAGGTCTACTGGAAAAATTACTGCACTCGATCTGGCCTTCGCGGTGATACCTCACATGCATGGTGCAATTGCTGTTTACGTTTGACGACAGACCGCCGCTTGCGTTCGCCTTAGCGCGAGAGCAGGGGGCGACAGGGGTGTTTTTTTTTTTTTGTTTTTTTTTCTTTATTATTTTTTTGCTTTTTTAATCTTACTTTTAAACTGTTCCTTTCATATTTTTTTTTTAATCATTTTTATTGTTATCTCGGGGAATGTAAATATCCCCTATGATAGCAATAGGTAGCGACAGGTACTCTTTTTTGAAAAAATTGTGGTCTATTAGACCCTAGATCTCTCCTCTGCCCTCAAAGCATCTGACCACACCAAGATCGGTGTGATAAAATGCTTCCCCAATTTCCCAATGGCGCTATTTACATCCGGCGAAATCTAAGTCATGAAATACTCGTAGCTTCCGGTTTCTTAGGCCATAGAGATGTTTGGAGCCACTCTGGTCTCTGATCAGCTCTATGGTCAGCTGGCTGAATCACCGGCTGCATTCTCAGGTTCCCTGTTGAGACAGGAGAGCCAGAGAAAAACACGGAAGACGGTGGGGGGGGGGGGCATTCCCTCCCACGGCTTGTAAAAGCAGTCTAGAGGCTAATTAGCCGCTAGGATTGCTTTTACATGAAAGCCGACCGCTGGCTGAAAAGAATGATACCAAGATGATACCTAAACCTGCAGGCATCATTCTGGTATAACCACTCAAAGTCGTGAATGGCGTACCTGAAGACAAAAAAATGGTTAACAATGGTTAACAATAAAGCACAGTAAAGTGTAAATAATTACACACCTGAAAAACAAACATGATAAAACATAATAACAATAACAATAACAATAACAATAAAACATTGCAGAATAGAATACAGTAAAAAAGAGCAGAACAATAGAGAGAGAGAATAGAGAGAGAGAGAACAATAAAACAACAACTATTTTTTTTTATTTCATATTTTTTTTTTTTTTTACACTTTTTTTGTAACTAACTTTTATAACGGTAACCGGTTCCAGGTTCGGGTCTCTCAAAATGCGATGGCATCTTGGGAGACCCTGTGAAAGTGTGCCTAGTCTGTGCAATGCTGTACCCTACGCTAATACTCAACTAGTGAATGGTAGCGTTCAAAACATTCACCAATGCAAAGACCAGGATTGTCAGGACAGGAGGGACAATAATAGCGAGTGTCACGCCTATATCCGCGCTTGCTGCAGACACGACATCTTTTTTGGGGGGTTCGTTGGGTAGGGGTACTCGGGAGGACATAAAAATGCCTCTCATGCAGCCGACTGCATTTGGTTGGGGATGTGAATGGGGGAAGTACGGGCGCTGCAGAAGCGGTGGGTTCCCAATTAGGATTGGCGAATGCAGCAGGAAGGGCATTATGGGCACGATGGGCCTGTGTTTGTCTTCTTGGTGGCAGCGGGACACTACTTGTGCTTGCCACCTCACCAGCTTGAACTGCACTTATGGGACTCGCCACGTCACCACGTGTTACTGCAGTGCTGGTTTGACTACGACCGGGGTGTACTAGGCCGCTGGCGCTTGCCAGTTCACCAAAACGCTACCAAAAAACTGTTAGCGATTGCAGGGATCAGGCCTGACTCTGCGAACGCTGCAGTTATGTGTTTAGTGTTTTGTAAGTGACAGTGATCGATCGATACTGCACTTGGGTGGGCTGGGCCGGGCCGGGCGGAGGGGCAAAACGCAGGTGCTAGCAGGTATCTGGGCTGATCCCGCTAACACTGCGTTTTTGGGAACCCTAAACTGCTGGTGACGCTAGTATAGATCTGATCGGATCAGATATTGATGCGATCAGATACTATACCACTAAGGGAGGTGTACGGTGCGTGCGTGGGTGTTAGCGGTACTGGCGCTAATCTGACGCTGCCTGGGGCTGGTGCTTGCCAGTTCACCAAAATACTACCAAAAAAACTGTTAGCGATCGCAGGGATCAGGCCTGACTCTGTGAACGCTGCAGTTATGCGTTTAGTGTTTTGTAAGTGTCAGTGATCGATCGATACTGCACTTGGGTGGGCTGGGCTCGCCTGGGCGGAGGGGCAAAACGCAGGTGCTAGCAGGTATCTGGGCTGATCCCGCTAACACTGCGTTTTTGGGAACCCTAAACTGCTGGGGACGCTAGTATAGATCTGATCGGATCAGATATTGATCCGTTCAGATACTATACCACTAAGGGAGGCGTATGCTGCGTGCGTGGGTGTTAGCGGTACTGGCGCTAACCTGACGCCTGGGGCTGGTGCTTGCCAGTTCACCAAAATGCTACCAAAAAAACTGTTAGCGATCGCAGGGATCAGGCCTGACTCTGCGAACGCTGCAGTTAGGCGTTTAGTGTTTTGTAAGTGACAGTGATCGATCGATACTGCACTTGGGTGGGCTGGGCTGGGCCGGGCGGAGGCACAAAACGCAGGTGCTAGCGGGTATCTGGGCTGATCCCGCTAACACTGCGTTTTCGGGAACCCTAAACTGCTGGGGACGCTAGTATAGATCTGATTGGATCAGATATTGATCCGTACAGATACTATACCACTAAGGGAGGCGCATGCTGCGTGCGTGGGTGTTAGCGGTACTGGCGCTAATCTGACGCTGCCTGGGGCGACGCATATCACCGCCGGGCGATCGGGGGGCTAAACCTTTATTCGGTAATAAACGGCGGGTGCCCTGACACTATAAAAAATAAACAAACTAACCAGCGTCAACCGTAACGGTTATACGGTGATCAGTGGTGAAAGGGTTAACTAGGGGGCAATCAAGGGGTTAAAACATTTATTAGGTAGTATATGGGGGTCCCTGACGCTATAAAACGCTGACGGCGAACCTAAATATTTACCTCACTAACTAGTGTCACCAGCGACACTAATACAGCGATCAGAAAAATGATCGCTTAGCGACACTGGTGACAGGGGGTGATCAAGGGGTTAAAACTTTATTAGGGGGGGTTAGGGGGGTACCCTAGACCTAAAGGGGGGTTAATACTCACTGCCCTAACACTGTAACTGTCACAAACTGACACTATGCAGTAATCAGAAAAAAAAAATAAAAAATAAAAAAAAACTGCTGGTGTCAGTTTGTGACAGGGGGGGGGGGTGATTGGGGGGGGATCGGGGGGCGATCGGGGGGGGGATCGGGGTGATTTGTGTGCCTGGCATGTTCTACTGTGTGTGTAGTGTTTGGTGCACTCACAGTGAAGTCTTCTCTCCTCGGGCCGGAACGGAAATTACCGAGCCGAGGAGAGATGACATCATTTCCTTTGCTGCTGTTTAGCATACAGCAGCAAAGGAATGATTCCATTGGCCGGCGGCGATCGCGAGGGGGGGGCCACGAACGGATGGTCTCCCCCTCATCACCGATCGCCGCTGGACAAAAGACGACCGCCTCGGGCACCGGGGGGGGGTCCGATCGGACCCCCCACCCGCGGAAGGCAAATCACGTACCCTGTACGTGATTTTGCCTGTCCGTGCCACTTTGCCGACGTACATCGGCGTGAGGCGGTCGTCAAGTGGTTAAAGATTTAGGACTTTAAGGCAGATGTTACCCCTCCAAGGATTTTTTTCAGATTTTTCTACATTTTTTTAATTTTTTTTGTTTGAGTTTTTTGTCCATGTGTTTTTGGGACATACTGTATATAGTGAACCTTTTAAGAACATTGTCCTTTTGAGAGGATTTAGCACAATGTTTCCTAACTCCAGTCCTCAAGTACCCCCAACAGGTCATGTTTTTAGGATTTCCCTCAGATGAAACTGCTGTGGTAATTACTAAGGCAGTGAAACTGATCAAATCACCTGTGCAAAATAATGGAAAGCCTGAAAACATGACCTGTTGGGGGTACTTGAGGACTGGAGTTGAGAAACATTGATGTAGCACATAAGTAATACTGTAATGGGCAGTGTTACTAAATATTTGGCAGTATTTAAAGTAGTATATATGGTATATTTTAAGAAATTGGACACCCACCCTTTTGGGGTCCGTGTTAAGGTACCATGGTATGTGCATGTTTTTATTTTACTTGTTTTTATGATTAAAATAGTCGTCTAAAGGGATTACACTCCAGTATTCTGCCCAACCCTTTTTCACATATATTTAGGGCATCATGGTACTGATGTATGAACATCAGATTTGTGGCACAAAATCCTGCTAAGAGACACAAGAATTGGCATTATAATAAACACTTGTTTTTGCATGTACGTATACATGTGCATAAAAATTCTTCTAGCTTTTCTTGAGTTTTGATGTATGCATGTAAAATACTGCCTAGCAATTCAGTATTTTTTTCCTGATCCATATGCAGCAATATACTCATATGTCAGTGTATACAGGCCCATTAAAGCATTTGTTCATTATCCCTGATATGTGCCTGCTGTACCATGTGCTGTTTTCTCTGTATTGCTTACTTTGTGCGAAATCCATGGTGTTCCTCACAGTCCCTCTGCTTTCCTATTAAAAACTGACCACACTAAGCAGGAAAGCACAGTTCTATAGCTATGCAGGGAACTCAGCCTGCTCCTTTCCAATTATCAGACTTGTCCTGGCACGCCCCTGCTGCCGAGCCATTCACGAGAAAACATTGTTTTTTTAGGCATCCATGAACAAGAGGCATTAGAATTGTTTCATCCCTGGTCTGTACAAGTCCAAGAGTCTTGGATTTTTGCAAAGTTCCAGTCATTTCACCAGGACACATACATTTCACCAACAGACAGCATTAAAAATCTGACAAAGATTTTTTTTTTTTTTTTACTTTTCTTTTATTTATTTTTTTTCATTTACCAAAAAATGATAAAAAGATTCATATGTTCAAACAATCATATACAATAATCCCAAAGATTCTAACCGTTGCCAGCTCTATCAGGAAAAAAAGGTTTTGGCTGCTCTTTTGCTTTTGGCTGGTTATACAATTGTTGTTTATATTGCCAATATCTGTCAGACATATTTTATTACCTAACTTCTTCATCGCTTTTTTTTTTTTTTTGGTATTCATTTTTTAATTTTACATCCTCTCTTTTGACAACTAGTAGCTACAGCTCATTCTAACTGCTCGTCTTCACCTGTTGACTAGCAGCTGAACTTCATGATGTTTCTTCTTTCTTTATTAATTAATTTAAAAAGTCTAGTAACAGCTTGTATAAGAACCAATTTATAATTAGAGGTAAAATGTCAAACAGTTGCCAAATGTTTTTATAATGCTATTAATTATACCAGCAAGTGTTTTCACATAGTTGAAATTCATGATTCCTTCCAATTTGGAACAACTTTTGGCATGTAAGAGTTGAATAAAACAGTACTTTAACAGTCCTGTTGACATCTTGTAAATTAAGTAAAGATGACGCTGACTCTGTGTACATGCCAAGACGCTGCAGTTCTCTTTTCAGTTGAGTTATTTAGAATTTTTCAATATGACAGCAGGTACTACCAGGTAAATATCCAAAGGAAAAAAGAAGGATGAAGGGAATATCTAGCATACAGTATGTGTTTTTTAGTAGAACTACAAGATACTGTATGAGTGGTGCCAAGAAAATGTATAGGTAGTGGTCCACAGGTTATCTGGTGAGTAATGAATATTGTGCCAGGGAAGCCATATTTTGTGTCCATAATGGTGGATACAACTTGTCATCATCATCAATCATTTTTAAGCAGCTTAACGTGTATCTGTTGCCAAAACTTAAAATCATATACTCATTTCCACATTGTATTTCAATAGTTTCTATCCTACTCGTATTATCTAAATGGTCGTGAAGTTTGTAAACTTACGTTGTGAAGTTCCCTACACATTTAGTTCCCTGAATTCTATGACATGTATTCACTATGTCCTGTAAGTAGACACTGCTATGTCACACATTTCACAGAGTCTGCCTTCTGAACTACAGAGGTGCTGAGAAGAGGAATTTCAGGAGTCAGTACAGGAATCACAGTTTGGGATATGTGGTCCTTAGAAGCTGCAGTGCATGCAGGGAGTCCTGGAAGTTGTGGAAAAAGATGGACAGGTAGAACTCACAACATGAAGGGAGTTATTTCAAGTAAGCTTATCATGGAATGTATAAAAAAGTTTTTGTTTTTTTATTGCTATTGCTATGCTTATCTTATAAAACTAAAGTGTATGCTGTGACCATAGAACTCCTTCAAACTCATCATGGGTTTTTCTTATGCACTTACCACTTTGTTATGGCTTCTCTGTTCACTGAGAAGTAAATAAAGATGGCACCTGTAAGCCTTGAGTCACACTTGGAGCTTACACAGGTTTGAAGACTCTTCCACCCCATGTGACAACCCTGTGCCAATCACTAAGCACCAGCCCTGTAATGCTTCTGGGGAAGAGTGAAGCACAACTATAGTGAATGTGACATACACCAAACATTTACGGCAATATCAATCACTGTGAAAACTAAAAAAGCCAAGCTTCTCACCAGTGCTGTTCTGGTAGACCCAACACTCTACAATCCAGAATTGGCCATCTTCAGGGCTTTAATGATGCCCTGTGACATTCAACCTGCTTCCTGTGGGCCAAATGAACCCTGGACTCATAGTTCATTTCATGGCCCCAGTCTCTGCAGCATTTAGAACTGCCAGAATAAAAAGATGAGAAAGAGGACCTGGGAAATCCTGCAACCTGTCTAAAGACATCTGGAGAGGAAGTATGTATAAAGAATATTTTTAAAGGGGGTTCCGAAGGCAGTAGAGGGCTGGACGGAGGCAGAGAGAGAGAAAGAGAGAGCTGAGTTAAACTTTAATATTAGGATGAGATTCTGGGCTTAATATACTAAAGCAAATAGGTTGTTCACTTTGCAGGGGAATTTTCCCTTAGCTTAGTGAATCTGTTGAAAATTCACTTTACAAAGAATACCCAATCACATGGGGAAAAAAATAAAAAATGTATTTTTGCTGATACATGATTGTATGCTGGAAGTCAGCAGAGCTTCATCTCAGCATGATTGTAGTAAGCTAAAGGAAAATGCTCTAGCACAGTGCAAATTCCCTTAAACAGTCAACAGTATAATTGCTTTTAGTTAATCAACTCCTCTGTCTATATCAAGCAAGGAATTAAAGGCTCATATACCCCACTGAGTGCCTTTAACGCATTCTTGTTACTGCATAAAGGCATTGCATTAGGTTAGCATATTTCTAAATGACCCCATAACACACCTGAATAAACAAAATAACTCACTTGCACTATTGCAGACCACCACCATTGTGCAGAGTATTTACATGTGTGTGGTGGTACACTACAGCACAGCTGAAGCTTTTTCATTGTATATGGGCATTAGGGTGGAGTTATTGAATGAATGGCAATGCTAGTCAAGCCACATATAAAATGTGTTACTGTGTGTTGTGATAACATGCTTTAAAATACATTAATAAAAGTGCAAAGATGTGAGTCCAGCCTAAAAGTGTCATGGTAATCCTCCAGAGGAGATGGAGGAACATCTGTTCCCGGTTCTCCTATGTGATGAACGAAGCCAGAAGCGATGAGGATTTTGTCACGTCCGGTTTCAATGCTATGTTTCCCTGGCCAGCCAGGTAAACAGCTCATTAAACAGATTTCTAAAAATCTTGAAAAGAATTAGATACACCTTCATTCCACTATATGCTTTAATTGCTATTGGCACATGGACTTATTTCCATATTGAACATTATGGACTATTCAATTTAATGTTTGATTGTATATTGATACATTTTCAGTATTTTATTTCTTGCATAGTAACCAGAAGTGCACTATTATTTATGTATATACAGTGCCTTGAAAAAGTATTCATACCCCTTGAAATGTTCCACATTTTGTCAAGTTACAACCAAAAACGTAAATGTATTTTAGTGGGATTTTATATGACAGACCAACAAAGTGGCACATAATTGTCAAGTAGAAGGAAAATGATAAATGTTTTTAAATTTTGTTTTACAAATAAATATCTGAAAAGTGTGGCGTGCATTTGTATTTAGTCCCTCTTTACTCTGATACCCCTAACTAAAATCTAGTGGAACCAATTGTCTTCAGAAGTCACCTAATTAGTAAATAGAGTCTGCCTGTGTGTAATTTAATCTCAGTATAAATACAGCTATTCTGTGAAGCCCTCAGAGGTTTGTTAGTGAACCTTAGTGAACAAACAGCATCATGAAGGCCAAGGAACACCCCAGACAGGTCAGGGATAAAGTTGTGAAGACGTTTAAAGCAGGGTTAGGTTTTAAAAAAATATTCCAAGCTTTGAACATCTCATGGAGCACTGTTCAATCCATCATCCAAAAATGGAAAGAGTATGGCACAACTGCAAACCTACCAAGACATGGCTGTCCACCTAAACTGATAGGCTGGGCATGAGATCCACAGCTCAGGTGGGAGAATCTGTACACAGGACAACTATTAGTCGTGCACTCCACAAATCTGGCCTCTATGGAAGAGTGACAAGAAGAAAGCCATTGTTAAAAGAAAGCCATTAGAAGTCCAGTTTGCAGTTTGGGAGAAGCCATGTGGGGGACAAAGCAAACATGTGGAAGAAGGTGCTCTGGTCAGACGAGACCAAGATGGAACTTTTTGCCTAGAAGCAAAACGCTATGTGTGGTTGAAAACTAACACTGCACATTATCCTGAGCATACCATCCCCACGGTGAAACATGGTGGTGGCAGCATCATGGTGTGGGGATGCTTTTCTTCAGCAGGGACAGGGAAGCTGGTCAGAGTTGATGGGAAGATGGATGGAGCCAAATACAGGGAAATCTGTTAGAGTCTGCAAAAGACTTGAGACTGGGGTGGAGGTTCACCTTCCAGCAGGACAATTACCCTAAACATACAGCCAGAGCTACAATAGAATGGTTTAGATCAAAGCATATTAATGCATCAGAATGGCCCAGTGGAAGTCCAGACCTAAATCCATTTGAGAGTCTGTGGCAAGACTTTAAAATTGCTGTTCACAGATGCTCTCCATCCAATCTGACAGAGCTTCAGCTATTTTTGGAAAGAAAAATAGGCAAAAATGTCACTCTCCAGATGTGCAAAGCTGGTAGAGACATCCCCAAAAAGACTTACAGCTGTAATTGCAGCGAAAAGTGGTTTTTCAAAGTATTGACTCAGGGAGTACAAATGCATGCTGCACTTTCACATATTTATTTGTAGAAAATTTGGGAAATCATTTGTCATTTTCCTTCCACATCACAGTTATTTGCGACTTTGTGTTGGTCTAGCACATAAAACCACAATAAAATACATTCACGTTTTTGGTTGTAACATGATAAAATGTGGAAAATGTCAAGGGGTATGAATACTTTTTCAAGGCACTGTATATGCTTTCACATCACTTTTGGTATTCGAATCATGGGCATAGCATAAGGGGTTGCAGAGGTCACAATCGCAACCCTGCCCCTAGCTCCAGGGGGCCCCTGCAACCTCCCTGTCATTATCATATCCTCCACAAAATCCAGCTCCGATCTGCCCTAGGGCCCCACAGCCATGCTCCAGTACTGGGCTTCTACTTTGCCTTCCACAGTCCACACGCCTTTCTTCCCATTGACTGGGGAGAAGCTGTGAGCCATTTCCTGAATGGAGAGGAGCACGAGGTGAGAACACCCCAGGATGGGGAAGTGTCTGTGCTGTGTGTTGGCAACATGGAATGTAGGCGAGCTCAGGGAGGCAAGAGGAGGAGAGTGCCGTCCTGTAGCCACGATGGGACCGATGTCACTGGTGAGGTAAAACACCGCTCAGTCTCTTCTAGTTACTAGCTTCGATTCTCTGTACCCCCCACCTGGGGATGTCTACTTACCCCACTTCCCTGACAACTGGGGAAAAGACACACACCTCCGGGAGGTGACATTCCCCCAACACCTGCCAACACTGACAGAGAAACCTTCAGAAATTGCTAAAACAAATCCCTTAACACCTCCTCGGGGGGCCCCTGAAGGACTGTAGGCTTCAGATTTTGTGTCACATGGCTTTGCCCTCCCAGATCTAAGTTCCCCCCCCCCCCGAAGCCCCCTGACCACCCCCTCCACCCTGTATGCTATGCCCGGCTGCTGAGCTCCTTTTCCATTACAGCACTCTATACTGTTCCTCCTCTGCAGGGCTGAAATCACATTCCTTTACAACACAGCCAGCTAGCCATGATCTGCACAGGGTGTATCTGCCTACTGCAACTACCAGAGAATTTCACAGGTCAGAAGGGCAACATAAAAGCCAGATACACCCTGTGAAGGCTGATAGACTGTGTGTAAAGAAATGTGATTTCGCCCTGTGTAGTGTGTAGGGGGGGGGAGCTGTATACAGTGCTGGGATGGGAAAGGAGCTCTGTCAAGTGACCTGCCAGGGGTCCCTGTCCGCTGATTCCCCAAGGGTGATCCCTGTCCTCTGATGTAAAGAGGGACGCTGGGAACTCAAAACTCTTAAGCCACTTTGAGTATCTTGGCATGCGGTGGATGTATCCACGTGCACGTTGGAAGTATTGGGGAGGGGGCCAGGTCAACTTTTGCATCGAGGGCCCATAAGCTTCAAGCTACGCTCATATATAGGTGCAGCTCTTTGATAACTCATTACACTTCAGCGCAGAAACACACTTTTATTTTTAAAATAAATAAATTGTGTGAGCAATAATTCTAGTGCCAGAACTCACGTTTAACACTAAACTGATAACATATAAAGGCTTTTAAAACTTCACCTATGGATAATTTTAGCTACTTTAGTTTGTCACCATTTCACAGGAAATTTAAAATCTTGACATGTTTGGTGTTTATTTGTTGAAGCATAAACTTTAATATTTTACCAAAAAAAAAAATGTATTATATTGTGTTTGTGTGCACCAAAATTAATTGAAGTGTGAAAAATTCAGTGAAGTGAATTTTTTCCTAAAAATGTTCTTTTCATAAACAGGTGCACAAATACCTAAAGACAAAAAAAATTGTAACAATGGCCATTTTATTTTCCAGGGCCTCTGCTTTCAGAAAATATATAATGTTTGGGGGTTTTAAATATTTTTTTTTTAGCAATGTTAAATTTAAACTGGTTGTAAAGGCAGAAGGTTTTTTTTATCTTAATGCATTCTATGCATTAGTATAAAAAACCTTCTGTATGTAGTAGACCCCTCAGCCCCCTAATACTTACCGGAGCCCCATCTCTGTCCACCGATGTGCACGAGTGCCTCGGCCATTCAGGACTCTCTCTCCTGATTGGCTGAGACACAGCAGTGGCACCAAAGTCAGTTAGCCAATCAGGAGAGAGAGGGGTCGGGGCCGTACTGCGGCTTCGTGTCTGAATGGACACAGGGAGCTGTGGCTCGGCCAGGTGCCCTCATAGCAAAGATGCTTGTTGTGCGGGCACTCAACAGGAGGGAGGGGCCAGGAGCACCAAAGAGGGACCCAAGAAGAGGAGGTTTCTGGCTGCTCTGTGCAAAACCACTGCACAGGGCAGGTAAGTATAACATGTTAGTTATTTTTAAAGAAAAAAAAAACGAGACTTTAGTATCACTTTAAATGCTGATTTTAACACATGTGAAAAATGTCAAAACTGCCACAGACAGCAAGTGGTTAATCCACCGAGTTGCCAGTTTTATCACCCAATGTTGAAATCTGCTATTTCTAAAAATAAAATTGTTATTTGTTGGGTCACGTTATACAGCGAGGGAATGTGGATTGTCTCAATGTTAACCAGCACGTCACTGCCATATGTCACACATTCAATATGAACAGACTGTAAACCTGGGTAAGGAATATACTCCGGGGATCTGCCAACAAGTAGTGTTATTATGGTAGCTGAGGCAAACATATATGTCACACAAACAATATGGCAGGCTGATGATATCAAATAATGGAAATAAACATTGGCCATCGAGTTAATCGGCAGATTGCTTTCCCGTCTTCCAGGGAAGCGGGATTCCACAGCCGCCTAATACTGCAATAACAGGACAGAAAGCGAGACGGAAAGATTGGCTTTGTGATTGCCCTGTGCGGATTAAACCTGACTATAGACGTGCTGAACTCCAGAAAGTGAATATCACAAAGTTGTTCTGAACCGCCAGTGAAAGAGCTTTCAGCGCTCGGTAGTACAGAAATGTCTCTTCCACGTAATCCATTAGGAGTGTTAAACTGAGAATTTATAGAATTAGATGCCGCAAACATAGCTTTATCTTCTGGAACAGCTAAAGCGATGTACACATTTTTCCGATCACTTAGAATACTATAGAAACACCAAACTGTTTAGCAGGAAAGAGCATCATTTCAAAGAAGTCTCTTAAAGGAAAAACTTACATTGAGAAATACAGAGGCTGCCATTGCTTCTAAAAAATGTGAGTTGCCTGGCAGCCTCTGACCTCAATACTTCAATCCACTTTCCTGGAACAAGCAGGTAGGTACTAAAGTCAAAGGAATGTTGAAACTCTCAATCTGTAGATCTGTTTCGGTCTCTGTTCTGTATTAAAGCGGAGTTCCACCCAGAAATGGAACTTCCGCTTTAAGGGTGGTGACCCCCTGACATGCCATATTTGGCATGCCATTTATTTTGGGGGGGGGGATACCCTCTTTTCAGAGCTCCCACTTCCTCCCGGCGCACTGCGGAACCGGAAGGGAGATCCCCTCTCCCCCCTCCCTCTCGGAAATCATCTGGGACACGTGACCGCTCCCAGTTGATCGCCCTGCCAGTTATAGCGCGCGGCTCGCGCATGCGCAGTGGGTGCCCGGCTGTGAAGCCACAGTCGAGCGCCCACAGTTACAATGCCAGCGCCGCAGAGAGGAGGGGGAAACTAGCGGGGCTTAGTTCCCCCGCATCACTGGATCCTGGGACAGGTAAGTGTCTGATTATTAAAAGTCAGCTGCTGACTTTTAATTTTTTTTTTTTAAGCAGAACTCCACGTTAAGCATTGCTTTATGCATTGACATGCCTCCTTTAGACCAGTCTGTCCGCCCAGTACGGCCACTGCTGAATAAGCACCCTACACAGACAGCTTCACTCTCAAATAAGACAATTTAATCTAACATAGTTTTACTCTTTAAAATAGAACTTTACTCTCTCAATCAACATTAGCTATTTTGAATCCTTATACTGCTAGCATTAGTAATTATAATTAAAAGGGGTTGTAAACCCTTGTGTTTTTTCTCCTATGCATTAAGGTGAAAAAACTTCTGGCAGTGAGCGGCCCCCCAGCCCCCTCGTTTTACTTACCTGAGTCCCATAATTCCCTCAGAAGAGACGCGCGCTCCCTCTCTGCACAGGGTTCTCTGCTCTTGATTGGATAGATTGATAGCAGCGCACCCATTGGCTCCCGCTGCTGTCAATCAAATCCAATGACGTGGGTGCCGGGGGGCGGGCCGAGTCTGGCATTCGTGTCTATGGACGCAAATGCTGGACTCAGGGGCGCGCCCCCAGGGAGAGCGCTTCTCCTAGGGGGTTATCTGATGCGAGGAGGAGCTGTGAGAGCCACCGAGGGACCCCAGAAGAGGAGGATTGTGGCCACTCTGTGCAAAACGAGCTGCACAGTGGAGGTAAGTATAACATGTTTGTTATTTAAAAAAATAAAACAGGAAGGTTTACAATCACTTTAAATAGGAAGGTATATTATATTTACTTCTTTTAAACTATTGTTTTTATTTCTTTAGTTGCTTCCTGGTATAATGTCATAAATCACAGGAGTCTTCTAAATGGAGGAAGGGAAGAAGGGTTTTCGCAGCTAAGCACATCCTCCTGACTGGGGGATGCATTAAAGTGATATTAAAGGTTAATTTTTGTGTTTTTTTTTGTTTTTTGTTTTTTTAAAAAACACGTTATACTTACCTGCTCTGAGCAATGGTTTTGCACACAGCATCCCCAATCCTCCTCTTCTTAGGTCCCCTGCCAGAACTTCTGGCCCCTGCCCCTTGACCAGTGCCTCCAATAAGAAGTCGCTTGCTATGGGGACACTGGTTAGCCCCGGTCTATGTGTCCATAAGATCCAGCCAGTTACTGGAGGAAAAAAAGCCTAAAAAAGAAAACCAATGCAGACATCACATCTAATGATTGGTAAGCTGCAATATATAAAATTGTTGGTTTTGGGTTTAATACCGCTTTAATGTAATCCAATTCAGCATTGATGCATACACAATAGGTGTTCTAGAACCAGAACAGTAGCATTTTCAAAAAGTTAGTATAGTTATTCCAGCCTTTGTATTTTCTTACAGCCATTTTACTATAAAATTTGCCTTAAAATTAGTTTTTAGTAGTAATACATTCTATGCTTCCATTTACAAACACTTTCAGGTGTCTCCTGCGTATAATCTGATCTGCATGCGGAGTGTTTCTTTATCAAGACTTCCTTTGTATGCAAACACCTGTGACACCCAGGCATATTTGTGTGACCTGCATTCCGTGGCAGGTCATTCATCTCAATGGGCTGCTCTACCAACAGAAGCCTGGCTAAAAAGTCCCGGACCCTTGTTTAAAATCACACTGCACAGAACCACATGGAGCTGCAGCACCACGCCGGTTCATGCGTGCAAAACCGCAGGTGTTAAAAAATTAGACATGCTATCTGCCAATAGAACTTAACCAAAAAGTGCATTCTATGCATCCAAAAATATAGAAAATATACCAAATCAAATCATTATTTAACAAAAAAAATAATGTCAAGCAATAACAAGCTGAAGGTAGTGCAGCAGGCAAGTTGGCAACTGGTAGATGCAGGATCTCAGATGCGTGGTCAGGCAGGCAGAACTCGGCAACAACCGGTAACCAGGAACAGAGTCAGAGCCAGGCCAAGTTCAGTATAAGGTGAGCAGAACAGATATTAGGACAGCGGGTAGGAGACAAGGTCAGGTCACAAGCCAGAGACAGCAACATGGGTTCAGGAATAAGCAGAGTCAGGATACAGATGTAAGCACGGGATCAGGTCAGAGGCAGGAGGAGCTGATGACCACTCAGCAATCACCATAAGTCCTGCACTGCTTTAAATGGACCACTGGGCATCAAATTCCATTTAAACAAGCATGCTCACACTCATGAGCATGCTAATGCCCACGTGCACATGTAGGTGCGTGCACAGCCCTAACTCTGTGCACAGCTCTGTGGACCATTCCGCATGCATGTGTGTTTCTTTGAGCACGGCATGAGCTTGGTTTTCCTGACAAAGGGACTTCTGGCACAAAAGTGGAACTTCACTCTCTCAATCAGCATTGACTATTTGTAGTCCCTATGCCATACCTCCCAACTGTCCCTGTTTCCGAAGGACTGATTTGGAACAAAGTCCCTCTGTCCCTCATTTTGTTCAATCTATATAGTTGTTTACAAAATGCATGCAAATTTATCTTTCAAATAGTGTTTCCCAGTGCTAAACCTTTCATCCAGTTTCTAAATTAGGAATAGCAGTGGTAAAAAAAAAACACTTGTACTTGTGGATTTAAAGAGGAAGTAAAGCCTCTTTAAAAAAAAAAAAACACCCTGCAAGGCAAAGGCATAATGAGCTAGTATGCATAGCATACTAGCTCATTATGATTTACTTACCTGAGATCGAAGCCCCGGCATCGGCCCTTGTTCACCTCCTCTGACGCCGCTACCTATCCCGGAGTGACTTCCTGGTATCGCGGCTCCAGCACTGTGACTGGCCAGAGCCGCAATGACGTCACTCCCGCCGCATGCGCGCTGGTGCCGCCACTAACGGCAGACTAGCCATTTAGTAGCCTAATAACTTTAACTAAATGTTCTTATAAGTACAGAGTTAGCGGATCACAGTTTTTTCGTAGTTCATTGCTGACCCAGTTCCCATTCATGCTAATTGAGGCTGCAAATGCCTAACCTCTAATGCACCGTACACACGATCGGAAATTCCACCAGCAAAAGTCCGATGTGAGCTTTTGGTCTGAAATTCCGACCGTGCTCAGAATCAAGTACGAGACGGAAGTGCTCGGTCTGGTAAAACTAGCGTTCGTAATGAAGATAGCACAATCGTCATGCTGTAAATTTTTGGATCTTTTAATGCAGCGCATTCCTTTCTTCTTTATAATGCTAGAAGAATGAAGTTGTTTTGCTGCTGATATTCACACAGAGTTCTGACAAACTTATTTCTTTATTATTTCTTGTGATCTCCTTAATAATATTTTTAGTTTTCAAAGCCAGATCTCCATAATATTGTGGAAAGTGATGACCTCACTTCAGTCTGGTCTTCCAGAAAACGCATTTTGTCATAGTACCACAGATTGGATACAAACACGTCCTCTGCTGCTGCTCCTGACCTCTGGGATGCCATTACCTTATTACGCTCCTTCTTGTATGTGCTCCTCAAGCTACCAATTTTCCTGTCCAGAAAATTGCTGTCTGCGTTGGGGACCTCCGTCTTCACAAATTCCAAAAGTTTCTCCAGCACTGCCTTCCTAGCTGGTCTGCTATGGTATAAATTATGTTTGACCTGCCACCAACCAGGCGGCTCCCTGTACCTATCTATAAACTGGCTCATAAACTCTGGCTTTTTGAACGGATTCATTATTTCTGCAAGACAAAAAACAAGAGAAAAACCCTAATGTCAGGCTAAACTCTCATAATCTTGTCCCAATATAGGCCTCAATCTAGAAGCAGTATAGGCCACTGATGCCCCAAGTTAAAATGTTACCTTGACTCTAACAATCGGCACTTCCTCCACTCACAGATCGTACGTCCGATGCACGCGTGTTACGGTTTATATACACTGCGCATGCATGAAACTCCACCCGCGTTGCCCGCCCCCTTCTTTCTAGAATATTCCCCACCCCTTCTCTTTCGGCGCAGTGGGAGAGGACATGGCGGAGACACAGCAGGTGCGTAATTCCAGTAACGACTAGGAAAGCCCGGAGCCCGAAACGTCACGATCCCGAAGGAGATTTAGGCCTCAAATATGTCCTTTGTAGAGATGGTGGAGATGGTGGACATCTTGAAGAGGGCCGACTGTGATTTGAAGTATGGACCTTACCTAAACCCAAATGTGATAAAGGCCAAGATCATGTCTAAAGTTGTGAGAAGTCTGCACAGGAATTTTGGAGTACGACGATCCAAGGAGCAATTGAGGAAACGCTGGTCAGACCTGAAATTGAGGGAGCAGGATCAGTACAGAAGGATCAAGAAAGTGCTTCTAAAAAGTAAGTATTTGTCTTGTGTTCCTATTATTACTTGCATGCTGCTCCATGTGATTTTCTTTACTGTTGTACAGTTTAAAATGGCAAATTTCAGGCTCGTGGGCACAGTAATCGGTTGTAGTAAACATTGTTCGTTCGCGCACTAATAATACAATGTTTTTTGCAGATACAGGTTAAGTAGATTTGGTTATGCCTATTTGTATTAAAATAAGTTTAGTACATTGTTGTCTAGATGTGTTTAAAGCTAGAATGAAATGCAAATTTGATTCAGTGTAATGTAAGGAGAGGACACTCAGCAGCTGTTTACACATCTGGACTCAGGAGCACTAGTGTGGGACACAAGAACAAACTTTTTAGGGTGTCCCACACAGGTGCTCCAGTGGATATTAAGGGTGTCTCCATGTGTCAATATTGTCCAAAAAAGGTAAGTATTCCAGCTTAAGAAAGGGGAAAAAAATGTCTTCAGCTTGAAACTCTGCCAAAACAGAGAATTGTACCACACTTGCAAGCAATGTTTCATATTCCTATTTATGCCCTCAAATATCTGTGTGCTAAGTATACCTTTTTTAAAATTCTCATAGGGGAGAAAAGACTCGGGAAGTCTGAGGACACCAGGGACCCCCCACCTCCAAAAGAAGGGGAACTCAGCACACATCCAGAGGATGTGGAGGAAGGAGAGGTGGTTGAAATATTGACTACAACAGGTGAGTGTCTGAGACCACAGCTTCAGGTAATAGATGTATGCCTGCATATTTATAATACATGGTGTGTTTTTTGATTTTAGGTGATGTGCATGTTGTGGAAAAAGATTTGCATCTCACAAGTGAAAGTGCACAAATGCTAATCCAGGACATAATGCTGTGTAGTCGGGATTTAGACATCATCAAGCAAAAAACCAATGATGTTGAACAAAAACTGAAGAACATGATTGATGTATTAGGGAGAATCTAAATATCAACAAAATTACACCATTTTATATTTTTGGGGAGAAATTTCATACATTTTTTTAGACATTTTAAAAGCTAAATTTTGAAGATGTACACAGTGTGTCAACATATGCTATCTGCCATCATGGGATATCAATGTACGCGTTTTGTGGGTGCAACATCTTCCTGGCAACTCAAGTAGGTGAGAGGAAGGGGTTGCACCCCCAAAACACGTCCATTGATCACCCATGATGGGAGCTAGTACATGTTGACATTAGGCATGGGATCAGGAGGGAAATCCCCATTTTGAATCCTAATTTTTGTGCATCTTCAAAATTTGGCTTTTACAGGGGTGATATCACCCCATCTGATGAAGGGAATATCAACACAGTTTTGACATTCTAATGTCTGATATTGCCTTCACTTTCTGTGCGTTGAACTTTCTAAGTTCCAAAGTTGTGTATGTTATGGTTGGAAACATTCCTGTTATTGCCAAATATAAGACTAAAAATGTCAAACCTAATTAAACAAAGATGTATTTTTGGTGGAAAATGTTTTACAATGCACATGTGAATGTGCACGGAGTAAAAGATTTTATACTCAACAATGTGTGGCTTCTTCTTTCAATGCTCAGTACAAGTTTTTGTATTAAGTTGGTGTTTACAGTGACAATGGGGGTTATTTAATAAAGCAAAATCCACTTGACACTACAAGTGCACTAGGAGAACCTAGGAAACAGCTTAAAGAACCACAAGCAGTAAATCAAATTTAAGATGATTTCAGATCAAAATAATTTTTATTTTTATAAAAGAATCAAAAATTTGCTGGAATAGCAATGGCCCCCCTACCCGTAAAATAGTTCAGATACTTTTGACGCACATCACGGGCTCTTTGGGGGGGCAAGCCAGGACGGCCAGCTTCCAGGGCCGTCATTGTATTTATGGCCTGAATTGCGGCCCCAGGCCCAACTGAGGCCACATAGTTTGGAGCATTTCTCCTTAAATAATTATGGAGAATACAGCACGCTAGCACTATGTGAATCAGTTTATACTCCCGTATTATACTTTTATACTTTCCGTAAGGAATAGGCGGAACCGGCTGGCCATTATACCAAACGCATTCTCCACCCTCTTCTCCGGGGTGAGGGTCCTCTGGGGGAATGGCCTCATCTGATGTTCACCCAGACCAAATGCTTCATCTGCGACAAACACAAATGGGAGTCCTTCCATGTTCTCTTCCGCAGGTGGCAATCCCAAGCCACCACTCTGGAGACATCCGTAGAACTCGGTCTGGGAAAAGACTCCACCATCCGACCATTCTTCCCCGCGTCCACATAGAGAAACTCATATGTTGCCGACACCACCACCATTAACACTATACTATGAAACCCCTTATAGTTAAAATAGTATGACCCAGAGTGGGGTGGTGGGACGATGTGGACGTGTTTCCCATTGATTGCCCCTCTGCAGTTGGGAAAGTCCCAACGCTTGGCAAACTGGGAGGCCACAGTCTGCCATTCCTGTGGCGTTGAAGGAAACTGTGGAGTCAAACCAGAAAAAAAAAATAGTACTTTTGCACATAACATTGCAAGCAGATTAGAGACATTTATGGCCAACATCAGTATAACATTTATTTTAAGGAGTATTTAAAGACAAAAAGATAAGTGCCTCTGGCACTCTGCCTGAATTTAAGGACACAAATAACATTTTGTACACATTTTAGGAGGTGTTTAGGGTAAAGCACTACAATGGAGCTGACAAAATACATTGTTAAGTGACTAGGCTAGGACATAAAAGGAGCATTAAAAACTTCCAGCATGCATGAGGACAAAGGGGACATTCACAGCATATTACAATCATGGTAATTAGGGAATGATGAAATAAATACAATACATTAGCAAACATTAAATACATAGAATGTGATGTTAAAGGAGAAAACTTACCTTAATATAGTCCTTCTGCAGGACCTGAATGATGGCAGAACAGATGGCAGAACTGGAATAATGATCCCCAGAGCCTGGGGGGGAGATGCCTGTTGAAAACTTGAGGTCCTGCAGACTTCTCGCTGTCGCCAAGTACCGCAACGTGGCGACTAGCCTCTGTTCAGGAGTGATGGCTTGCCGCATGCAGGTGTCCTGCTTCGTAATATAAGGGGACAGCAAAGCCAACATACGGTGAAAAACGGGGTCCGTCATCCAGAGAAAATTCCTGAAATCATCAGGATTATTCTCCTGGATCTCCCTCAACAAAGGCATATGACAGAATTGGTCACGCTGGAGCAACCAATTCTTGGTCCATGAACTCCTCCCCACCCTGTTCATGGACTGGGCTTGGGTCAAAGCAAGAACCCTAACACCAAGCCCCCGCATAGCACGAACTCTACGACGAGTACGTACCCGCAAGATGGCTTCAAAACGGTCAGCTGGTTAGAACTAACTTAACAGAAAGCAATGAAAAACAGAAAGGCCTGAGAAGAGCAAGCTGAAAATCAGAAACGAGCGGACAAGAACGCACTGTGAAACAAATACGTACTATAATAATAATACGAACTGAAACCCAGATGCGAACTGACTACACGCACTGAAGAACCGATAGGAACCCACAAGCACCAACTGCAGTAACGATCAGAAAAGCACGAGGCTGAAAAGCGTGAATCGTCTCTCACCAAACTTCTACTAACACGAGACAAACACGAGATTAGCAGAAGGAGCCCAAAGGGCGGCGCTCTTCATATGGAACTTCCCTTTTCTAGTCTTGTCGTACGTGTTGCACGTCACCATGATCTTGACGGTCGAAAGCTCAGAGAACTTTTGTGTGACCGTGTGTATGCAAGACAAGCTTGAGCGGAATTCCGTCCGAAAAACCATCCAAGGTTTTTCCGACGAAAATTCAGATCGTGTGTACGCAGCATAAGGGGTCCTTGTCTGCAAAGAAGAGTGGGCAAATATTGCAAAGTCTAGATGTGCAAAGTTAGTAGAGACATATCCCAACAAATTAAAGGTTGCAATTAAAGCAAAAGGTGGTTCAACAAAATATTGACACAAGGGGGTGATCCCTTTTTCTAACGCAGTGATTCTGTTTTTGAATAGTTTTTATTTTTTTCTGACATGTTCGTGTTACTTCTCTCACTTGATGTTATAACTTGCAATAAGTAAATACAGCTGGATAAAACAAAAACTGTGTATGTCTTTATTTCAGGCTGCAAAGCAACAAAATGTGATTATTTTAAAGGGGTGATTCGTTTCTATACCCACTGTATTTGATTGACTTTTATGCCAAAAGAGTGTTATGTGTGCTATAGAAAATTCATGATGAAAACCCCTCCCAATAAACAGAACTCTGGGAATAATATAAGACACACCTTAATGCATGTCTGTGCTCATTATTAGCATAGCTCCCAACAGTCCCTGATTTCGAGAGACTGTCCCTGATTTGGAGCAATGTCCCTCTTTCCCCCTCATTTGTCCCTCATTTTGGTCTGATCTATATAGTTGTGTATAAAATGCACTTTTTATCTTTCAAAAATTGTTTCCCAGTGCTAAACCTTTCATCCAAATTCTAAATTGCTGCATTTGTACATTTTAAAAGCCAATATAAATTAATAGTAGTGGTAAAAAAAAGCCCTTGTGTATTTAATTAACTTTTTTTTTGGTTAATTATCCTTTAAGGGGGTGTGGCAGGGGGCGTGCCTTATGTATACATATATTTTAAGTAGGTGTCCCTCATTCCCATCTCAAAATGTTGGCAGGTATGTCAATAGGGACACATTTTTACGTATGCTGCACCAATGACAACACTGTATGGGAAGTGTACTAGAGAGACTTTTTCAAGCTGAAGTAGTCTATAAAAGGTTATTGCGATGAATATGAGGTTAGGCTTAGGTCTTTAGGTTTGATAAGCAAGACTGAACAGAAATCTTTTTACGGCTTTAGGAATATAGATAGCTTTGACACTTTTTCCTTGGATTAGGAAGTCAAGAAGATAAATGGAATGGGCCGATGGCTACACGTTTGCCAATTGTAATAACAGTTTTATTATTATTTATTTCATATAACATCAACAGCACTTTACTGAGCATATTAAGGCAGTCGCACCTATGTCTACCCAATAAAATGGCTATTATCCCTTCCACAGCCATACAGATACACTCTTAAAGAGAACCTCCCCTTTTCCTTTAGAGATTGCATACTCCTAGACTTCTCCCCTACCTTTTACACATTCTGATTTTTTTTTTGGCTAGGTACTTTACCAGCAGGTACTTGCTTCCACTTGTTTATTTGTCACTAGGCAAGAATGATGTTTGCTGGGTTGTCCTTCGACCCCCCACCCCCCGCACCCACCAACCCCCCCAACCCATGTGAATGGTCAGGAAGTCACAGTTTGCACTCACATCCAAAATGATATCAAAGACAGAGCTGAAGACTTTGGCTTGTAGGAAGAGAGCACTGTTTTGTAAAAGTCACCAGCTATGCTCCAAAAACTTACTGGTAGATTAACATGCTGGTAGATTCATTGGTTCCTGTCTATGTCAACCCTAGCATGTAGAGTATATTTATATGAGATAGGAACCCTAGATGGTAAGCTCCTTAAAGAGGAGCTCCAAGCTTCTTCAGAAAAAAATTACTGTAGCTGCTGACTTTTAATATAAGGACACTTACCTGTCCAGGGATCCACACGATGTCATCACTTGAGCCAATTCTTCAATTGGCTTTGAGTGCAGGTGCCTGCATCTGAAGTAAGGGAAACAGGGTGTGCGTGGCCAGTGTCCTACTGTGCATGTGCGAGTCGCGCTGTGCCTTGTGAATGGTCTCATAGTCTTCTGGAACCTGTGATGTGTTCCAGAAGACTGCTAGGGAAGGAGGGGGGGGGCGAACTTCTGGCTCAGTTGGCTGCAGCAATCTGAGGCAGAAGTGGGAGCGAATACCTGTCAAAACCAGGTACCCACTCCCCCCCAAAAAGTGC
The DNA here is from genome assembly GCA_037952925.1 of Lithobates clamitans. Classification (NCBI taxonomy): domain Eukaryota; kingdom Metazoa; phylum Chordata; class Amphibia; order Anura; family Ranidae; genus Lithobates; species Lithobates clamitans. Next base: position 7,595,585 of record JBBGZY010000723.1, read on the forward strand.
CAAATGTGGTAGTGAAGGGGGGGGGTGTGCAAACAAGTAGACAAAACACCCCTTTTGGGTTACAAGGGACATTATATACTATCCTCCACCATAATCTTCTGGGGAACTGTGGGTTGATAGAGCCAATGGACATTTGACGGGCACTCATCAAGAGTGCCAAATATGGCTGCCCTTTTATCCTCCTTCTTTATTCATAAAAGTAATACTATAGCTTCTATAAATAAAATGTGATCTATGAAAGGAGGAGGACCTTTTAACCATCTGCCATCCATTCACTATTCATCATAGTACAATGTCTATGAATGGAGGAGTGGGGAGGAAAGGGGGGCATAGTCAGCATTCTTGATGAGTGCCTGTCAATTTGGTCTAATAACACCCGCCGCATCAAAAGTTTACAATTATATTGGCAGGTGTGTGTGTGGGGGGGGGGGGGGGGGGGTCAGAGGAGCCAGTAGCCCAAGGAACACATTGGAATAATTTAAGTAATATCCCTACTGTTTGTTTTTTTTGTTTTTTACTAAACCTAAAGGATAAGTTCCCCTTTGTAAAAAAAAAAATAATAAATGCACATTTTTTTGCAGGTAACAAAATGTGCATTTATTATTATTTTTTACTAGCAGCCTGATCACATCACAAGGACAAGTGCAACATTTCAGAGTCGTACAGGGCCCCTTTGTCAGGCATGTGATCATCGCGTCATCACAAGCCTGACGTAGGGGTCCTGCGAGACTCTGAACCGTTGCGCTTGTCCTTGTGATGTGATCTCTCTGCAATAAAAACCTTTGGATGGTGATTGAAGATCCTTGGTGTGCTGGACAATATGTACACTTTCTTGATGTCTCCAGGATCCAGCTGATAATCGCTACAGCAACCACCATTGATGAGCCTTGCTTACCAGGAACGCGTGCGATAGGAATATAGACAAGAATGTTCCCAGAGGTGAAAACTAATGTTAATGTACAATACACTGTATATGTAAAGCACAATGTAAATTGCTGGCAATATATTAACACCTGCAATAAATAAATACATAAAATTATTAGAAAGGTGGTTAAAGATTGGTTTTAACTTTTATAAGCACTGCAGTGTATTTTAACATATTTAGTTTAGGGTTTGTTGGCAGAACATACCGTAATTGGTTGCTTTGCGACCAAGAGGCCTATGTATGAAAAGTGTGAAATTTGAAAGTTTTCATACATTATCTCTGTATAGCTGTAAGGTCTGTGTGTCAGAAGCCTGGGATTTAGCTGGTATAGCACCATTTTGGCTGCTGCAGTTGGGTGTGAGAAGGCTTCACATTCCCCTCTTGCACTGACAGTTGAGTGATAATAAGGGGACACAAATTAACTTGAAACAAGGAGAGCCCACTAATGACAATAGTGACACATGGTAATAATGAACATAGAACATAGGGAGGTAAGAGAACATCACATCACAACACAACACACTAACAAATATGACACACAGGGAGATCGGGGGACATCAATAAATGCGATGTACATTGTGATGAATTGATACTAATAAGGATAACACGCGTGGTTGGGTCCAGTGGCGGCTGGTGCTCAATTTTTTTTGGGGGGGGGGGGGGCAAAAAAAACTCCCGGACCCCCCCCCCCCTGCGATCGGTTGATCATCCCGCACTACTTACCCCATCCAGGTCACTGGCGGCTTCCCCACTGCTTCTCCTCTTCGGCGGCTTCCCAGGCGGCTTTGGTGGCTTTCCCACTGCTTCTCCTCAGCAGCTTCCCAGGCGGCTTCACCACCGCTTCTCCTACCGGCCAATCCAGTCGTTTCTCCTCCTGGCTAATCAGGTCTTAAGCCCCACTTCCTGATCAGCCGGGAGGATAAGCAGGAAAACAATAACGAATGTTAACTCACTATTGTCACACAAGTGGGAGAGCACCCCCGAGCCCACCCATTTTGAAGCCAATTAGAGCCTCAGGCTCTGATTATGTGCGACTTAAAAAAACCAAAAAAACAAACAAACATAGAAATCCATGCATCCGGGGGGATCATTGAGTGCCGGTTTACACTAGTGCGATTCCAGTGTCGGTTCCCACATCACATAGGACTCGCAGGCAGTTCACTCTGCCCTATGCGAACCACTGCGGGTGTAAATAGAAAGTTAATGAAACCCCCAAATCGGTTTGAAATATCACAGTGCGCACTGTCAAATGGTGCAGAAATCAGATTTTAGTGCGGACCAAAAAAAAGGTCCTGCACCATTTTGGTGCGAATGCGATGCAAATTCAGCCATACAGTGTGGGTTCACATTGGTGCGATGTTAGACATCGCATGTGATTCGCACGCACTAAAATTTGTATGGCTGAATTCGCATCACATTCGTACTAAAATGGTGCAGGACCATTTTTTTGGCACGCACTGGAATCGGTTCGCATGGGTGTCCACACCCATGCGATCCGATTCCTGCACCATTTGACAGTTTGCACTGCAATATGTGAACCGATCTGTTGGTGTCATTAACTTTCTATAGACACCACAGCGGTTTGCATAGGGCAGTGTGAATTGCATGCAAGTCCTATGCGATGCGGGAACCAGCACTGGAATCACACTGGTTCCTGTATCGCGCTAGTGTGAACCGGCACACAATCTATATGGCTTAATTTGCATCGCACAGACATCGCATGTAATCTGCACAGCAGTGCGGTGCGAGTCGTGAGTGCAAGGTGGCTTATCTTCAGTGGACATGCCTCAAAAGTGTGGTTTAGTCATGCTTGGTATATGAGCAATGTAAAAAAATTAAAAATTTATTTTCATTACAATGATGACAAACGTGTTCTTCCATCTGGAAACTCAGGAATGTTAAAACTTTGCAGTTTTCTCTAGAAAAAGTGATTTTTTTTTCAACTTGACCCATTTATAGCAACATGTAAGTTATGCTTCTGGTATAACACATGGTGCAGTTATTTTCAAATTACCGGTAACTATAATAGTTTTTCTGATAGCTGTCTCATGCCCTGTACACACGATCGGACATTCCGACAACAAAATCCATCGGATTTTTTCAGACGGATGTTGGCTCAAACTTGTCTTGCATACACACGGTCACACAAAGTTGGTCGGAAATTCCGAACGTCAAGAACGCGGTGACGTACAACACGTACGACGAGCCGAGAAAAATGAAGTTCAATAGCCGGTACAGCTCTTCTGCTTGATTCTGAGCATGCGTGGAACTTTGTGCGTTGGAATTATCTACACACGATCGGAATTTACGCAAACGGATTTTGTTGTCAGAAAATTTTAGATCCAGCGCTCAAACTTTGTGTGTCGGAAATTCCGACGGAAAAAGTGCAATGGAACCTACACACGGTCGGAATTTCCGACAACAAGCTCCGATCGCACATTTTCCGTTGCAAAGTCCGATCGTGTGTACTGGGCATTAAAGGGGAACTTCACCCTACCTTGCTAACAATTTTTTTCCTAATCCCTAATAACTGTACCTGTATGTAATAAAAGAAAAAAACATATACAGTATCTAACAAAAGTGAGTACACCCCTCACATTTTTGTAAATATTTTATTATATCTTTCCATGTGACTGACATGAAAAGATATGACTTTCAACACTGAAGAAATTATACTTTGCTACAATGTAAAGTAGTGAGTGTACAGCTTGTATAACAGTGTAAATTTGCTGTCCCCTCAAAATAAACCAACACACAGCCATTAATGTCTAAGCCGCTGGCAACAAAAGTGAGTACACCCCAACGTGAAAATGTCCAAATTGGGCCCATTTAGCCATCCCTCCCCAGGGTCATATGACTTGTTAGTGTTTCAAGGTCTCAGGTGTGAATGGGGAGCAGGTGTGTTAAATTTGGTGTTATCGCTCGCTCTCTCTCATACTGGTCACTGGAAATTCAACATGGCACCTCATGGCAAAGAACTCTCTGAGGATCTGAAAAAAGAATTGTTGCTCTACATAAAGATGGCCTAGGCTATAAGAAGATTTCCAAGACCCTGAAACTGAGCTGCAATGCGGTGGCCAAGACAATACAGCGGTTTAAAAGGACAATTTCCACTCAGAACAGACCTCACCATGGTCGACCAAAGAAGTTGAGTGCACTTGCTCAGCGTCATATACAGAGGTTGTCTTTGGGAAATAGACGTATGAGTGCTGCCAGCATTTCTGCAGAGGTTGAAAGGGTGGGGGTAGCCTGTCATATGCATCAAATTGGTCTGCATGGCTATCGACCCAGAAGGAAGCGTCTTCTAAAAATGATGAACAAGAAAGCTCGCAAACAGTTTGCTGAAGACAAGCAGACTAAGGACATGGATTACTGGAACCGGGTCCTGTGGCCTGATGAGACCAAGATAAACTTATTTGGTTCAGATGATGTCAAGCGTGTGTGGCAGCACCCAGGTGAGGATTACAAAGACAAGTGTATCTTGACTACAGTCATGCATGGTGGTGGGAGTGTCATGGTCTGGTGCTGCATGAGTGCTGCGGGCACAGGGGAGCTACAGTTCATTGAGGGAACCATGAATGCCAACATGTACTGTGACATACTGAAGCAGAGCACGATCCCCTCCCTTCGGAGACTGGGCCGCAGGGCAGTATTCCAACATGATAATGACCCCAAACTCACCTCCAAGATGACCACTGCCTTGCTAAAGAAGCTGAGATTAAAGATGATGGACTGGCAAAGCATGTCTCCAGACCTAAACAATATTGAGCATCTGTGGGACATCCTCAAATGGAAGGTGGAGGGGCACAAGGACTCTAACATCCACCAGCTCCGTGATGTCGTCATGGAGGAGTGGAAAAGGACTCCAGTGGCAACCTGTGAAGCTCTGGTGAACTCCATGCCCAAGAGGGTTTAGGCAGTGCTGGAAAATAATGGTGGCGACACAAAATATTGACACTTTTGGCCCAATTTGAAAATTTTCACTTAGGGGTGTACTCACTTTTGTTGCCAGCGGTTTAGATAATGATGGCTGTGTGTTGAGTTATTTTGAGGGGACAGCAAATTTACACTGTTATACAAGCTGTACACTCACTACTTTACATTGTAGCAAAGTGTCATGTCTTCAGTGTTGTCACATGAACAGATATAATACTTTTGTGAGATACTGTACTAGTCCATGGAGTCCACCATTGTCTTCTTCGTCAAAGTTCTTCTTTGTCGCATTGCTCTCATGCCGCCATCTTGGATCAAGCTCTCATAGATGTATGTATGTGGGACCTGGCAGAGAGACTCGCAATGTGTCTGCGCGTGTGCAAGCACCCTCGCGCATGCCAGTCTATGGGTAGTAACAAAAACCTGGCAGCGGTCTACACATCCATGGTTGAGTTTGTGCATATGCTGCTACATGTGTGCAAGATATCATGCTGCAACAATAAAATACTGCCTCTGATATCTCAGGAGGCAACAGGTACTTGGACACATCATCCTTGCCTGGAGAGAATTCAGGAAGTATGTTCATGCCAAAAGAAAAAAATAGCATTTAAAGTAAAAAAAAATAAAAAATTTCTCTAACCACTTCCCGACCACCTCATGCAGAAATACTGTGGCAGAAGGGCACGTTCAGGCAGATTAACTTACTTGTACGTTGCCCTTTAAGAGGCGGCTTGCACGCGCACGCGCGCCGGGAGGTCCGTGAGCGGGATTGCGGGTCCCGCGGACTCGATGTCCGTGGGGATACCCGCGATCGTCTCACGGTGAGGAAGACCTCACTCATCATGCTGCAACAATAAAATACTGCCTCTGATATCTCAGGAGGCAACAGGTGCTTGGACACATCATCCCTGCCCTCGAGAGAATTCAGGAAGTATGTTCATGCCAAAAGAAAAAAGTAGCATTTAAAGTAAAACAAAAATTAAAAATTTCTCTAACCACTTCCCGACCGCCTCACGCAGAAATACTGCGGCAGAAGGGCACGTACAGGCAGATTAACTTACTTGTACGTTGCCCTTTAAGAGGCGGCTTGCGCACGCACGCGCGCCATGAGGTCCGTGAGCAGGATTGCGGGTCCCGCAGACTCGATGTCCGCGGGGATACCCGCGATCGTCTCATGGTGAGGAAGAATGGGGTGATGCTAATGTAAACAAGCATCTCCCCGTTCTGCCTAATGACACTCTCACTGATCACAGCTCCCTGTAATCGGGAGCGGTGATCAGTGATGTGTCACACACAGCCCCTCCCCCCCACAGAATCACTCCCTAGGACACACTTAACCCCTACAGCGCCACCTAGTGGTGAACCCCTTCACTGCCAGTGACATTTTTATAGTAATCAATGCAATTTTTTAGCACTGATCTGTGTATTAATGCCAATGGTCCCAAAAATGTGTCAAAATTGTCCGATGTGTCCGCCATAATGCCATAATAAATAATGCATTTTTTTTCAAAATTGTCGCTATTTTTTTTGTTTATAGCACAAAAAATAAAAACTGCAGAGGCAGTCAAATAATACCAAAAGAAAGCTCTATTTGTGGGAAAAAAGGACGTCAATTTTGTTTGGAAGCCAAGTCGCACGACCGCGCAATTGTCAGTTAAAGCGACGTAGTAGCGAATCGCAAAAACTCTGGTCTGTGGCCAGCAAAATGGTCCGGGGCTTAAGTGGTTAAAGAGGAAGCATAAGAAGCCAAAATTAGAGGAAGTGCCATTTGTGGTGAAGGTCCACTTTAAGAATCCCATAGAACATGAAAGTGTTTCCAAACAGAAATGGTGGCTGCATTTAGTTACCTTTTTCAGGCTTTTTTCCTTTATTTTTACTTGGTGATCTTGCCAATAACACCCTTCTTGTCACATTCATTTGCCATATCCCACACCATATCCCACCCACCACTGCTTTCAATCACTAGATACATAGATTATGTCACTGAGGAAATGAACTTGAGCCTGAACTAATATGGTGGTTTCTCAGAGGCTGTTCACACCAGCAGCTTTGTCAGAACACAGTAGCTGATATGCAGTGTGATGACAGTAGTACTGATATTACCAACTGTTAACAGCACATCACAATGTCATAGTTGCCAACATTGTAAAAAATTGTATAGGGACACTTTTTTGTCTGTAGGCGGAGTTTTGTTATAATTAGGGGGTGGGGCATTCATTTTAAGGCATGGAGGGGAAGGAAAATATGGCGCATGAAGTGCGTCGTGGCGAAAAGTGGGCATGGTTTCCCTGGAATAGTGGGCATGGCTTAAAGGGGTGTGGCTAAAATGGGGTGTGGTCCGATTCTGAGATGGAGGGAGAAAAGAAAAGAAATAGGGAGGGAAGGAGAGAGAAGGAAGGAAAGAAAGAGGGATGGAGGGACAGAAGGCCCAGATCCTACATCACAATAGATATATGTGTATTCCAGTAAGTTTAACAATCAGCAGATAAAGATACTCCAAACATCTGATGTTAGTGCTTCAATCATTCCAACACCATGGTTGTTATCTGGATAAATGAACAAACAGGGAAAAGAACCCGCTCCAGGTGTCTGGGTCTTCTCCTCCTCAAATAATGGTGCTGGCTCAGTATGCAAAGTAGCATAAAGAAAAGAATTCAATCCGGATGGCCGCACTCCAACAACGATTTCTTTATTGGTTAAAAACCATACATCAAAAGATGAAATCAACAGCTGACATGTTTCACACCGTAACTACTGGTGCTTACTCATAGCTCAAGCACCAGTAGTTATGGTGTGAAACATGTTTCATCTTTTGCTGTATGGTTTTAACCAATAAAGAAATCATTGTTGGAGTGCGGCCATCCGGATTGAATTCTTTTCTACAGTGGGGACGGAAAGGATTCAGACCCCCTTACATTTTTCACTCTTTGTTATATTGTTATATTGCAGCCATTTGCTAAAATCATTTAAGTTCATTTTTTTCCTCATTAATGTACACATAGCACCCCATATTGACAGAAAAACACAGAATTGTTGACATTTTTGAAGATTTATTAAAAAAGAAAAACTGAAATATCACATGGTCCTAAGTTTTCAGACCCTTTGCTCAGTTTTTAGTAGAAGCACCCTTTTTATCTAATACAGCCATGAGTCTTTTTGGGAAAGATGCAACAAGTTTTTCACACCTGGATTTGGGGATCCTCTGCCATTCCTCCTTGCAGATCCTCTCCAGTTCTGTCAGGTTGGATGGTAAACATTAGTGGACAGCCATTTTTAGGTCTCACCAGAGATGCTCAATTGGGTTTAAGTCAGGGCTCTCGCTGGGCCATTCAAGAACAGTCACAAAGTTGTTGTGAAGCCACTCCTTCGTTATTTTAGCTGTGTGCTTAGGGTCATTGTCTTGTTGGAAGGTAAACCTTCGTCCCAGTCGGAGGTCCTGAGCACTCTGGAGAAGGTTTTCGTCCAGGATATCCCTGTACTTGACCGCATTCATCTTTCCCTCGATTGCAACCAGTCATCCAATCCCTGCAGCTGAAAAACACCCCCACAGCATGATGCTGCCACCACCATGCTTCACTGTTGGGACTGTTTTGGACAGGCGATGAGCAGTGCCTGGTTTTCTCCACACATACCTCTTAGAATTAAGGCCAAAAAGTTCTACCTTGGTCTCATCAGACCATCTCACCATCTTGGACTCCTTCAAGTGTTTTTTTAGCAAACTCCATGCGGGCTTTCATGTGTCTTGCACTGAGGAGAGGCTTCTGTTGGGCCACTCTGCCATAAACCCCCGACTGGTGAAGGGCTGTAGTGATGGTTGACTTTATACAACTTTCTCCCATCTCCCGACTGTACCTCTGGAGCTCAGTCACAATGATCTTTGGGTTCTTCTTTACCTCTCTCACTAAGCTCTTCTCCCCTGATAGCTCAGTTTGGCCGAACGGCCAGCTCTAAGAAGGGTTCTGGTCGTCCCAAACGTCTTCCATTTAAGGATTATGGAGGCCACTGTGCTCTTAGGAACCTTAAGTGCAGCAGAAATTTTTTTTTTCCGTAACCTTGGCCAGATCTGTGCCTTGCCACAATTCTGTCTCTGAGCTCTTCAGGCAGTTCCTTTGACCTCATGATTCTCATTTGCTCTGACATGCACTGTGAGCTGTAAGATCTTATATAGACAAATGTGTTGCTTTCCTAATCAAATCCAATCAGTATAATCAAACACAGCTGGACTCAAATGAAGGTGTAGAACCATCTCAAGGATGATCAGATGAAATGGACAGCACCTGAGTTAAATATATGAGTGTCACAGCAAAGGGTCTGAATACTTAGGGCCATGTGATATTTCAGTTTTTCTTTTTTAATAAATCTGCAAAAATGTCAACAATTCTGTGTTTTTCTGTCAATATGGGGTGCTGTGTGTACATTAATGAGGAAAAAAATGAACTTAAATGATTTTAGCTCTGCTTCTCACAGACCAGCAGCAGACCACGGGACGGAGGATTGGAGGCAGCTCCATGCTACTGGCAGGTCTAGTTTCCCTGTGTTCAGTGGAGAGGGGAGGGGCCTCCGACATGTTAAGCTAACCACGGCTTCAGTGAACAAGAGAATTGTGAAGAGAAGCCGATTCATTGGCTGCACGGATCAGAGGCCCCTTCCCTCTCTACTGAACACAAGGGGAAAGAACCTGTTAGCGCCGAAAGAAATCTCATGGCGGCGGCGACCATTTTTTTGGAGCCAGAAGCAGCAGCAGTGCCAAAAACATTCCCGATTTCCCGGGACAAAAGCAAAATCCCGAGATTTTAATCAGGGCAGCCTCCAATTGGGACGAGGGTCCCAAAATCAGGATTGTCCTGGAAAAATCAGGACTATTGGCAAGTATGCACTGTTTCCTTTTTTTGTGCTAACTTTATTGAATGTGAAAATGACATTTCATTAAAATAATGAATCTCTTTTGCCCATACTTCTTCTGTGAGTCACGGAACTGCACTTAGTTCTGCACTCCTGTGATCCAGATTCAGCCGACAATAGGCTGAAGTCCGCTGTTGGCTGGCATCACAAAACCGGTCCAAGCTCTGCAGGGATCCCGACAATAATGTTGGGATCCCCCCACATGCCTGATCAGCAGCTGGCTCAGCCTCACAGCATGTGGCTAGGAGACTGAGCAAGCCGCTTCTGCCCTCTATACAGCTTGTTGCTCCAGTGAGCACTGGAGGGGCAGAGCACAGAGCGGTGACTGACAGTCATTGCCCTGTGCTCAGAGCCGACCCAAGAATTGAGCAATCATTGATCTTTGATTACTCAGTTCTCGGTGCAGAGGCGGTGGGGAACAGATGCAGCATCTGCCTAATTGAGTATCAGTTTATTTTTTTAAATCCCGCACTTCTCTTTAAAGTTCTACTGGTGTGATGTAGATGCAGTGGATTGTAACGTACCATGCTGCACTAAAAAAAAAAGTATGGCATACAGTAGTGTGAACTGGCCTGATGGGAAATAAGGCTTTTAGCCTCGTCTTGCGTTGGGACTGTGCTGGGCAATACCACTTGGCGCAGTCCCAACACACCTGGTCAATGTAACCCTAAAAGCTGCACAATACTGTAGAATGGATGACAAAGTGGGGGAGATTTACTTAAAATGGTGCATACAGAATCTGTGATCCGGAGCAGAGGTGCTGCCCTGTAGCATGAAAACTCCTATAAGGCCGACCTTAAATGGTTAAAGCACCATGACACTTAGAACTGTGCCCTGGACCATTGCTGTGATTACTAAGTAGACTATTAATAAAAGTGCCCTGTGAAGAGTGTTTAAACTTGTGAAAGTAAAAGGTTGAATGACTGGTAATCGCTGTCACAAGAATTAGTAAAGTTACTGAGCAAGGACACAAATCTGGAACTATAGCCATACTAGACCAGGTGATTGCTATAGGGCCCACTGACATGGCGTTGGATCTGATTTGTCCAATCCTGTTTGGTCATCTCTTAATTGGATGCTGCATGATTCTGCTCTTTGAAGTATTGTATTTCTTGAAGGGGATTTATCTCAACTTTTTGGACTTCTTAATAGCTAACCCAAAAGGGGATCAAATTTCATAAAAGCCTTCCCTTCAGTCTTGTACAGTTGTACAGGCTCCTCTCCTGTACTGAAATTCTTTACTCTGATTGTACTGCATACTGTGAGAAGCACACTGTAACCTTCTCACAGTGTGCATTAGAAACTGCAAAAAAAAAATTATACTGCGCTGTGCCTTTTAAATCACAATCTACTATGTATGTTCATTCAAAATTTGCAAATTGTGCACATAAGTCATAAAGAAATGCATAAAAGTCCACCACTCATAATTCATAAATCCATCTGTGACCTCTTGTGAATCCCTCCAGCACCCCATAGAAAACACCAGCCTCTTACCGGAACACAAGACCCCAAATTATAGGAGGTCTGTATGGCATTAGAGATCAGCCAAATGCACTGTCCTGTACAGACCAAATGATTCCCATTTGTCCCATTCCCCACAGGCCTCTCCAGCAGGAATGTATCACAATACCGGCAAAAGATAGAAAAGGTACTCCCATTATGCAAAGTAATACAGAGCAGTATACAAACGGACCACCAGGGGGTCCAATGGCGTGGTGAAGTTAGCACTAGCCCCGCCCTGACGTGTTTCATCATAGGAGACGTTCTCAAGGGGAGAAGCTGCAACCTGTCAGACAGAGCGCACCTCATTTTCTGGCTGGAAAATGTCCATCATCATTTAGCACTTTCCTCCCCAGTCCACCCTTTTCACTCATTGGATTTTAGTTCTTGCAATCATGGAGGCTCAGCGTCACATGTGGGTGTTACCTATGGTGGTTTGCATGCAAATGCAGGCTCCCTAGGTAATCCCACTCCTCCAGACTGACACTTCCCCACGTGGCATTTCAATATTTGCATAACTCCTCCCAAAAGCCAGCCCACTGCTTGCATCAGGGCTGAGGGCTCTTGAGAGGAGTACTGACGCAGGGTGCTGTGAGGTCTTCAGGAAGCTATGTATAGTACCCAGCTGGCCCCTCCCACTAGCCATGATCTGCCTGCATTTAATAGAGAAGCACAAAGACCCAGTGATGATATCACTTGGTCTGAACAAAGGAATTTTATTAAAACAGAAAGGTTTGATCTAAAAAATGCATTAGAATGTTGAAAAGGAGTTTAAAAAAAAATCAGGTTTACTGCTTTGCGTTAACATATCTGAAAACTAACCCAATACAAGAGTAATACTAGCTACTTCTTTTACAGTAGATAATCTTTTTCAAAGTCTTTCACTTTTGTGGCCACCAGAAAAAGGTTGGGGAAATCTCTACAATCAGAACACAGGCAAAAAAAAAACAACTAAAAATCAAACCCCTCCCTCTATCAAGAAATGAAAAAAAAAAGATTTACCTAGGGCAGTGTTTTTCAACCTTTCAGTCATGGGATCCTTTAAAAGTTTGCAAAACCTTGAGGCACCCCAGTCTAAAATGTAAAATACATAAATGTGACTTATCTATGGGAAAACCTGAGCCTGGGATGATGCACACAACCTTCTTTGTGAAATTAACCTCACATTATAGGTCCCCCTATCTCCATCAGAGGTCCCCCCTTTGAAATCAGTGGTCCTCCCTTTAAAATCTGTGATCCTCCTTTTAAAATCAGAAGTTCCCTTATTACATCAGAGGTTCCCCAACCACATCAGCAGTCCTCCCATTACATCAGAAGCTCCACTTCACATTAGAGGCCCTCCCACCACCATCAGAGTATCAGGATAACAGCCAGGTAACTAGTATATTTAGAAGAAGAAGAGACATCAGCAGTCACAGTCTCTGTATTCTCCCAGGACAGGTTTCCCATAATAAACAATCCAGGGGACTTTACAAGATGCCCCCACTACCCTCATAGCAAACAAACACTGTCATTTCTTCACACTCCACATGAAAAAAAAACTCAACCTCTGGTTGCTATTGGCAACATGTATGTATACTTGTTCTAGAGAACATAGGGAGGCCCTATACATGAAATGTCTGCTAAAAAAGGTAAAACAACCTTGTTGCCATAGCAACCATTTTGTTTACATACCTGAGCTATAAAAAAATCATAAATCAAAAAAGAGCCTCCCGCTGTCTATATTACAGCTCAAGTTCAGGAACATGTACACAAACTTGTTGCTATGGCAACAAGCTTGTTTACCTTTTTAGCATATATCTTATATATAGGGCTATGGGTGGCACAGTGGTGTAGTGGCTGGCACTCTCACCTAGCAGGAGAAAGTCAAACAGGTCGCTGGTTGGAATTCTAACCATGACACTACCTGCCTGCTACAGTTTTCATGTTCTTCCCTGTACCCGGGTTTTCTCCCACACACCAAAAACATGCTGCTAGGTACATCTAACAAGCCTATAAAGTACATTCATTCAAAGCTCTCTGAACACCCCCCCCCCCCTTTTTTTCACCCTGGATTTTAGTCAAATTACCCACTCATTGCTTGCTATTGCCAACATCTTTCTACACTTGTCCTTTACACTTGGAAGGGACACATAGCACCTAATAACATCAAATGTCTGACAATCATACAGCAGCCCTGTTTACTATGGAAACCAATCAGCTTTCTTATGGCTTTTCAATCCTACCTGTAAAATACACAGCTGGAGGCTCAGTGCTTGCTATGGGCAACACTAAATTGGGCCATTCATACAAATATGGTGACAACCTCATTAGGTACATGACATTCAACTCACATTACATTCATTAGAGAGCACAACAGAGCTTTATTCAGGGAAGACGTTCAACTCATTTGATGAAACCAGCGACACAAGCAGCTCCCAAGACACCATAGTGTGCCTGGAACCAGAGGATTCATGGCTCCAGAGCTTTCTAGATTACTCCATACTCTTATCTATTCAGTATATCACAATTCATCAAATACCACTCTGATTTTTCTTTACACCCTATTCCTTTTATTAATCTTCAAAGTCCTGAGAAGCCAGCAGAGTGCCATATACCTTTGTAACAAACTCCACTCTGCTTTATAAAGATTGATTTTTGTAAAGCAGTAGTATGGCTTTTTAAAGGACACACCACAGCTTTATAAATACTTCCCTTAGAATATGAGGAAAAGGGGGTAAGCCTGTCTAAAGGCCCCCCCTTTTCCTTATGGGATCGTGGTAGGAGCAGTTTCCAGGCTCCCCGTTGTGAGAAAATGGCGGGAAAGCCTGGGATTGGTTCTTTAAGGTCAGCGGACCTGGAATCTTCTAGAATTCAGGAGCCCCGTATTAGGATAGGTCAGCAGGGGTCACATGACCCCCTGGAACATTCTGGAATTCCAGGGGGTCCCTAAATAAAGGGCTAGTCCATAGGGTCTGGGGCCAGTCGCATGAAGAGGATCAACGGCGGAACTTGGGCTTTAAAACAGGGCAAAAGAGCTGTGATACATCCGCTGTTTGATCCTTTTCGGCGACAGGAAGACCCTTGTGCGCCAGCTGCTGGAGCGAGTGGAAGCCAAAGAGGGAGAAGACTGAATCCAGGGCTGTCTGGAGTTACTTGCGGGTCAAGAGGAGGGAGCGTCTGCTCAGAACATTGCCGAACGTCTAGATGATCCGCCGGAAGATGTCAGTCTATTAGAGGAAGAGGCGGAGTCGGGTGCGGACCTTCCATTTCCAGGTCAGAGACCTGGTGATGCGTTAGAGGGCGGAGCTGTGGAGGAGCAGCCAAACAAGTGGCAGGGCATTCGGCACCGAAGATTCAGCCCATCGCCACCCAGGAGCACGTCACAGCACAGGGCGGAGCCGGCCACTAGGATCAAGCGGCGGCTAGCCAAAGGTATCACGGAAGGCGGAGTTTGCAGGGGCGGAGCAGCATGGACCCACAGGAGCTCATCATCACTGGGGCAACTAGCGACGTTGAGCGAGGTACGATCGGCTAGGCAACAGGTCACGAATTCTATTGTCTCCAGCGGCACTGCAGTGCCGGCTCTACAGGACGCAGGGGCAGCTGGTTTTCAAATATCAGTGCTCCATATATCTCAGCAGCCCAACTCAGCTGAAAGTGCAGGTGGAGCAGCAGGCGGTGAGACGCATCATTTGCAATTAGTCAGCTACCTTCTTGTTTATCTGACTTTATGACAGAATTTAAAACTCAAAGTGCTTTTGTTTCTCACAATGTTCCTTTGTCGGCTGTTTAATCCTCTTCTCAAACTGATAGTGCTTTATTAAAAGAACCAGCTGCTGTCATTTGGTCTGAGGACAATATTTCAAAGTCAGCTGATTTGATTCCAGCTGTGAATGAATTTTGCAAGGGTAAAACAGCTACGCCTGACTGTATTGCTAGAAATTTGCCTGATGTTCCTGTTAATGAGTCTATGCCATGTTTTTTATCACCCCTCGGTTTCCATTTACCTGCTAATATTAAAGAAAAGATTTAGAAAGGTGAATTTGTTTATATTTTAACACTTTTACCATCTGGTAAAGAGTCTTTTTTGAAATCCGATAAAAGTGATAAAAATAAGGAGGAATGTCATAGAAGTGTTCCTAAATCTTTTTCAAATTGGTTACAGGGTTTTTGTATTTTTGCTAGTGTACTCTGTGAAAGTTTTCCGGACAGGAGTCCGGGCCTTTCTCAACATATTGACATTATACAGGAAGCATACAAGTGTTTTTCAGGTTTTTCTTGGTTCTCATATGACGAAGCATTTTGTCACAAAATGTTGGTTTACCCCAGCTTACAGTGGGGTTCAAAAGACGTAGGTTTGTGGTTTAACCTTTTCCTTCCACAGAAACCAAATTTTCCCAAGTCCGGTACAGGTAATGTTGCCAATACATCCGCGGTGCTGTACAGGAAAGGTATATGTTTCTCATTTAATGATAGCCAATGCAGATGGCCCACTACATGTAAATACAAGCATGAGTGTGGAGGTTTACATCCCGTATCTAAATGTTTTTGTAAACTGTCATCAGCAAACCAGCAACAGCCTCAGAGGGAATTTTTTCTTAAAAGCAATAACTCCAGTGAATTTAGCAAGCATGCTCCCATGGCTTCAGCGTTATCCAAATCGGCAGACGACCGATCTACTCATTAAAGGTTTTGATGAAGGTTTTTAAATCTCTAAATTCCAAGGTTCGGGTTGCACTATGGTGGATAATTTAAATTAACCAAGCATGCCTGACGAAGGGATCCTGCGTGACTCCGAAACGTTGCACTCTCTTTGTGTTGTGATCATGCAATAAACTACACGTTTGGACGCTATCTACGCTGTTCCATGGTGTGCTGGCAAATATTTCCATTTTGACTATAAAAGCTGAAGTTCTCACGTCTTTTTGCTCTATTCCTACTATTGTTCATTATGTTTTTGGTCATTTGAAGCTATACTTTTTAATGCCGTTTTTACTCTGGCCTTTTTCGAGGCATTACGGATTTTTGAAATTGTGTCATTTAGCAAAAGAAAACGTTCTGGTTTGCAAGTGCAGCATGTTATTCTGGCTGATACTGTTTTAAAGGTTTTAAAGGTCTTTATTTAGTCTAGCAAGACTGACCAAAGAGGGAAAGGCATTTGGTTACGATTATTGGCTTGTCCTGGTTCTCCTATTTGCCCTGTGATGAGGATGTCATCTTATTTGGCTATTCATCCTAAAAAGGAAGGGGTGCTTTTTATCCTTGAAGATTTTTCTCCACTTCCAAAATTCCAATTTAATAGTATCTGTAACTGTATGTTCGATCTCTAACTCTGTTGTCTAATTTTTATAGGTGTGCCTGGAGTGGTCTGGATTTTGGGACACTCTCATATATTGGGCGCATCAACGTGCAGCTGCTCGTTCTTATACTTTAAATTTGGGTCTGGATTTCAGAGCAGTCACTGCTTTGAATGGCGGTGAGTGGGACGGCGATTTTTGGCATTCGGGACTGCTGCATTGCATTCTATCCTATGAAGATATTGTGGAATAGTTCTAATTATCCGAAATAATTGCCCATATATCCTTCCTTGAAAATCACAAGCCATTCTCCATTTTCTGCTGAATTTGTTGGAGATCATGGCCACGTTATGCAGTGAAATTGCAGCCTGACATCTCTTACGTGGGCCCTTACGGTCAGTGCATTCGGGGTGGATCAGTGTGGATGAGGCTGGACCCACCCTCTACCTCCCTGTCTTCTTGACATTGAGGTGGTTGATTTGCGTTATAGGTGCCGCCACTGCTCCACCATTGAGCTCTCTATGGTGACCCTTTTTGGTGTGATCCTGTTCTATGACTTGCCCCTGATGAAGGGATGCCTTTACAGTCCCGAAACGCGTCAAGCCATGTGGACAACCTATATGTATCACTACCATCGACACCACCTTTAATGGTTTTTGTATTTTTGTATTATGTATACTGTGCTCTTTTTGAATTTATATAGTATATTGTATAGTTTGAATTTCAATATTTTTTTTTAATTGTTCCTTTTTTTTGCCGTTAAAGTCCCACTAATTTGAGGGTACCCTCTTTACTTTAAAAGTTTGCAAAACCTTGAGGCACCCCAGTCTAAAATGTAAAATACTTAATTATTACTTATCCATGGGAAACGTGAGCCTGGGATGATGCACACAACCTCCTTTATGAAATTAACCTCACATTATAGGTCCCCCTATCCCCATCAGCGCCCCCCCCCCCCCCTTTAAAATTAGTGGTCCTCCTTTAAAATCAGAGGTTCCCTTATTACATCAGAGGTTCCCCAACCACATGAGCGATCCTCACAATTAGTCAAATTACCCTCTGATTACCCTCTGATTGCTTGTCCTTTACACTTGGAAGGGACACCTAATAACATCAAATGTCTGACAATCATACAACAGGCCTGTTTACTATGGAAACCAATCAGCTTTCTTATGTCTTTTCAATCCTACCTGTAAAATACACAGATGGAGGCTCAGTGCTTGCTATGGACAACACTAAATTCTGTCATTAATACAAATACAGTGACAAGCTCATTACGTACATGACATCCAACTCACATCACATTCATTAGAGAGCACAATAGAGCTTTATTCAGGGAAGACGTTGAACTCATTCCATGGAACCAGCGACACAAGCAGCTCCCAAGACACCATAGTGTGCGATTTCTTGTGCACAGATGTCTTTCGAAGTTGCACCCGAAGTCGCATGGATATGCGGATTTGAAATTGTAGTATAAAAAAGAGAAACCACGCTAAATAAACAAAATGAACAAACAGCAGCAGCTTAGCCATAAGATACATACAGTGAATATAATGGAAAAAAAAGAGGATCTGTGCTAATAGTAACTATATAAAAAAAAAAAAATCCGATCCCGTTCATTGAATTCAGACTTCAAGTCGCAGGGCAAAGTCGGATCCAGTCGAATGACTGTTGTGTCGTACCTGTGAACCCAGCCTTAAGGCTCGTACACACGGTAGGAAAATTAGAAGGTAAAAGTTGGGCTGTCTGCGGATTTTTGGATCGTTAGTACGGAGCATCCGACAGACGATTTGACATTTTCATCAGACAAAAGCTGGATGTGCCGGCTATAAAAAACTTTTGTCTGATGTGAACTCAGCGGCTGATTTTCGGATGGTCAATAGAGAAATAAGTCACACAAATCGAATGTACAAACACGCATGCTCCGAATCAAGGAACGAGCCTGAAGAGTTCGGTCTTGTAAACTACCCTTCGTAATCTAGAATTAACAATCGTGGCGCGGCAATTGATGAAATGTCAAAATTCTCATCTTCTTTAATGGGATAATAATAAAGCTGCTTTGCTGGTTATACTGATAAAGTTATGCCAAACGTATTCTAAGAGGAATTTGTTTTGTACGATCTGAAAATTGCGAGTCAACGCTCAAACTTCTACTAACATGAAATTAGCAGAAGGGGCCCAAAGGGTGGCGCTTGAGAAATTATACTCCCATAGTATTGTCTATTGAACCTGGGTGGAAGACACCCATTTAGCCCAAACCTGGTCTACTGCCACCATTAGCCAATCATTCATTACACATAATCATTTTATTCTGTAGCCCTTTCAGCCATTGCGTCCAACACTTAGGTACCACACCTTCCATGGGCTGATCTAGGCTCTAGTTGTTGTTCTCTGCTGTTGGCGTTGGTTATCGTTTGGCTCGGGAGCTGCGATGTGTACAAGGGAGGTTCTCATACCTCCTGCTGTTCCCCCTACCCTGTTTGGACGGGTGGGGCCACCTACTTAAATGTTTTATGCAGAATTAAGTTATGAAAATAAATATTAATCCCCACTTCAGTCCATCATGAACGCTGCTGCCAGGCTCATCCACCACACAAACCGCTCAGCGTCTGCTACACCCCTCTGCCAATCCCTCCATTGGCTGCCACTCAGTCACCAAATTAAATTCAAGATACTAACTATAACTTACAAAGCCATCCACAACCTGGCCCCCAGCTACATCTCTAACCTAGTCGCAAAATAACAACCTAATCGTTCTCTTCGCTCCTCCCAAGACCTCCTGCTCTCAAACTCCCTTGTCACCTCATCCCATGCTCGCCTTCAGGACTTCTCCAGAGCCTCCCCCATCCTCTGGAATGCTCTACCCCAATCCGTCCGATTTTCTCCTACTTTATCCACTTTCAGACGATCCCTGAAAACTCATCTCTTCAGAGAAGCCTATCTGGCCCCCACCTAACAACTGTACATTTATCTTCTCAATCAGCACATCACCCACAGTTATTACCTCTTGTATCTTTTGACCTTCCCTCTTAGATTGTAAGTTCTAAGGAGCAGGGCCCTCTGATTCCTACTGTATCAAAGTGTATTTTATTTGTACTGTCTACTCTCAAGTTGTAAAGCGCTACGTAAACTGTTGGCGCTATATAAATCCTGTATAATAATAATAATAACTTTATCCGTGCCCAAAAATGTAGCCTGCCCGTGTCCACCAGTGCAACCTGTGTCCCCAGTGCAGCCGGTGTCACCAATGCAGCCGGTGTCCCCAGTGCAGCCGGTGTCCCCAGTGCAGCCTGTGTCCCCAGTGCAGCCGGTGTCCCCAGTGCAGATTGTGTCCCCAGTGCAACCTGTGTCCCCAGTGCAGCCTGTGTCACCAATGCAACCTGTGTCCCCAGTGCAGCCGGTGTCACCAATGCAGCCAGTGTCCCCAGTGCAGCCAGTGTCCCCAATGCAGCCAGTGTCACCAATGCAGCCAGTGTCACCAATGCAGCCTGCTCGTGTCCACCAGTGCCACCTGTGTCCCCAGTGCAGCCAGTGTCACCAATGCAGCCGGTGTCCCCGGTGCAGCCTGTGTCCCCAGTGCAGCCGGTGTCCCCAGTGCAGCCGGTGTCCCCAGTTCAGCCGGTGTCCCCAGTGAAGCCTGTGTCCCCAGTGAAGCCTGTGTCCCAAGTGCAGCCGGTGTCCCCAGTGAAGCCTGTGTCCCCAGTGAAGCCTGTGTCCCCACTTCAGCCGGTGTCCCCAGTGCAGCCGGTGTCACCAATGCAGCCGGTGTCACCACTGCAACCTGACCGTGTCCCCAGTGCAGCCTGTGTCACCAGTGCAGCCTGGAGGGGGTGGTGGTGGTACTGGAGGGGGGTGGTGGTACTGGAGGGGGGTGGTGGCACTGAAGGGGGGTTGTGTTGGTACTGGAGGGGGGTGGTGGTACTGGAGGGGGGTGGTGGTGCTGGAGGGAGGTGATGGTGGTACTGGAGGGGGTGGTGGTGGTACTGGAGGGGGTTGGTGGTACTGGAGGGGGGTGGTGGTGGTACTGGAGGGGGACCTCTTACTGACCCATCCCCCCACCACCACTGATCTCATCCCTATCCCCCCACCCCCCATCTCCTCTGTTGTAGAGGTGATGGGGGGTGGGGGGATAGGGATGAGATCAGTGGTGGTAGTGGGGGAATGGGATCAGTAAGAGGCAGAGGCGCAGAGGTGGTGGAGGTTGGGATCGATCGATTGCAGTGCAAAATGGGGACTTACCGCCAATCAATCGATCGATTCCCCCTCCTCAGAAATCAGAAACAATCCTTCGGCGTGCCTCCTCCAGTCCAGCTCCCTCAAACTCAACGGATCAAAAACAGAACTTCTTCTCCTACAAGCTAACAAAAATTCCAAAATAAAGACTACATGGACACCTCCCACCATCCTTGGACAGACCATCTCCCCAAGCACCAAAGCCAAGAGTCTCGGAGTCATTTTTGACTCAGGAATGACAATGGATGCACAAATAGGATCAGTGGTGAGCGGATCCCACCATCTCCTCCGCCAACTACGTAGACTCATCCCCTTCATCCCAGAAGAGGACAAAGCGGCAGTTGTGGGAACAATCATCAATTCCTGACTCGACTACGCAAATTCGCTCTACGTAGGACTACCCCAATATCAGCTTGCGCGCTTACAACTCATCCAAAACACGGCGGCAAGACTGTTAACAGGAAAAAAACCCTGGGAATCCATCTCCCCCTCCCTAAAGAGCCTACACTGGCTAACCGTGAAGAAACGGATCACATTCAAGACCCTCTGCCTCACCCACAAATGCGTACAAGGAAACGCCCCACCATATCTCCGCGAGAAAATAAAACACTATACACCGAATCGCAGTCTTCGATCAGCTAACCAAAACCTCCTTACCATTCCCAAATACCGCTACAAAGCAAAGGGAGAACGAAAATTCGCAGTCCAAGGACCTCGACTATGGAACGCTCTTCCTACCAACATCCGCATGGAAGAAAACCACCAGGCCTTCAGAAAAAAACTAAAGACCTTCCTTTTCTAAGCTGACATCAGAGAATGCATCCAGCGCCTTGAGGCGATTCAGTTCGCATTTGCAGCGCTTTATAAATCATTCATTCATTCATTCATTCAGTCCAGGATGCTTGCCTCAGGTCAGGTCACACGCCGCTGTAGGTACTCCACACTGCGCAGAAGCAGAGGAGAGAGCTCCTCCCCCGCCTTCACTGAATTGGTGTGCTTCAGTGTCCGCCCCGCCTCCCTTACAGTCTCTCTTTCTGGATAGGTGGGGGCGGAGCCCACACAGCCTCACAGCTCAGCGCTTCTCTCTCTTCCCTTAGTTCAGGCGTAGCGGGTGAAAGCCCCCTCCCGACACAGTGAAACATGGACACAACACCTCCGAACAGTCAGGTGGGCCCCTCACACGGCGGGCGGGCGGGAGCTGGGCCCCTTGAAGTGGCGGTGAAGTACAGGGCCCAGTCACACTTGCGACTGTTGCGACCCCTATAATTCCGCCACTGATATACATACTCTTATCATATACTACTTTACTTTTATGCTGGTATGGCAGCACCTATTGATACATATCCATTTACAGTGGGGACGGAAAGTATTCAGACCCCTTAAATTTGTCACTCTTTGTTATATTGCAGCTATTTGCTAAAATCATTTAAGTTAATTTTTTTCCCTCGTTAATGTACACACAGCACCCCATATTGACAGAAAAACACAGAATTGTTGACATTTTTGCAAATTTATTAAAAAAGAAAAACTGAAATATCACATGGCCCTAAGTATTCAGACCCTTTGCTGTGACACTCAAATATTTAACTCAGGTGCTGTCCATTTCTTCTGATCATCCTTGAGATGGTTCTACACCTTCATTTGAGTCCAGCTGTGTTTGATTATACGGATTGGACTTGATTAGGAAAGCCACACACCTCTCTATATAAGACCTTACAGCCCACAGTGCATGTCAGAGCAAATGAGAATCATGAGGTCAAAGGAACTGCCTGAAGAGCTCAGAGACCGAATTGTGGCAAGGCACAGATCTGGCCAAGGTTGCAAAAAATTTCTGCTGCACTTAGGGTTCCTAAAAGCACAGTGGCCTCCATAAACCTTAAATGGAAAACGTTTGGGACGAAAAGAAAACCCTTCCTAGAGCTGGCCGTTTGGCCAAACTGAGCTATCGGGGGAGAAGAGCCTTGGTGAAAGAGGGAGATGGGAGTTGTAGAAAGTCAACCATCACTGCAGCCCTCTACCAGTCGGGGCTTTATGGCAGAGTAGCCCGACGGAAGCCTCTCCTCAGTGCAAGACACATGAAAGCCCGCATGGAGTCTGCTAAAAAACACCTGAAGGACTCCAAGATGGTGAGAAATAAGATTCTCTGGTCTGATGAGACCAAGATAGAACTTTTTGGCCTTAATTCTAAGCGTATGTGTGGAGAAAACCAGGCACTGCTCATCACCTGTCCAATACAGTCCCAACAGTGAAGCATAGTGGTGGCAGCATCATGCTGTGGGGGTGTTTTTCAGCTGCAGGGACAGGACGACTGGTTGCAATCGAGGGAAAGATGAATGCAGCCAAGTACAGGGATATCCTGGATGAAAACCTTCTCCAGAGTGCTCAGGACCTCAGACTGGGCCGAAGGTTTACTTTCCAACAAGACAATGACCCTAAGCACACAGCTAAAATAACGAAGAATGGCTTCACAACAACTCCGTGACTGTTCTTGAATGGCCCAGCCAGAGCCCTGACTTAAACCCAATTGAGCATCTCTGGAGAGACCTAAAAATGGCTGTCCACCAACGTTTACCATCCAACCTGACAGAACTGGAGAGGATCTGCAAGGAGGAATGGCAGAGGATCCCCAAATCTGGGGTGAAAAACTTGTTGCATATTTCCCAAAAAGACTCATGGCTGTATTAGATCAAAAGGGTGCTTCTACTAAATACTGAGCAAAGGGTCTGAATACTTAGGACAATGTGATATTTCAGTTTTTCTTTTTTATAAATCTGCAAAAATGTCAACAATTCTGTGTTTTTCTGTCAATATGGGGTGCTCTGTGTACATTAATGAGGAAAAAAATGAACTTAAATGATTTTAGCAAATGGTTGCAATATAACAAAGAGTGAAAAATTTAAGGGGGTGTGAATACTTTCCATCCCCACTGTATGTTTCAGTTGACAATATTAATGGATACTGGGAGATCTTTGGTGACACATTCCCCCATTACGGCCATGTCTGCCCCCCGTTTGTGCTCTGTTGGGTTGGTTTGTCCTCTGCCCTCTGCGTCCCCATAGGCGACGTTTAAAAAATTCTATAGTTTGCATGTTTTGAGTTACAGAGGAGGTCTAGGGCTAGAATTATTGCTCTCGCTCTACCGATCGCGGCGACACCTCATGTGTGGTTTGAACACCGTTTTCATATGCATGCGCTACTCACGTATGCATTCGCTTCTGCACGCAAGCTCGTTGGGACAGGGCGTGTTAAAAGATAAAAAAAATTATTTTTACACTGTTTTTAAAAAAAAAAAAAAAGTCACTTTTATTCTTATTACAAGGAATGTAAACATCCCTTGTAATAGAAATAAGCATGACAGGACCTCTTAAATATGAGATCTGGGGTCAAAAAGACCTCAGATCTCATATTTAGACTAAAATGCAATAGAAAAAAAAAAAAAGCGCTTTAAGAGCTGTGGGCGGAAGTGACGTTTTGACGTCGCTTCCGCCCAGCAATTGTATGGAGATGGGTGGCCATCTTCCCCTCACTCGTCTCCATACTGAGCCAGCAAGATCACACGATCGCCTCCGCTGCTGCCGATGGCTCCGGTAAGTGGCGGAGGGCACCGGATCTCGGCGGGAGGGGGCCCCTCCCCCTGCCCCTGATAAAAGTGATTCCACCGAAAAGGAGGATACTGGCGGGATGGCAGCTAACTGCTGCTATAACAACTATATACTCCTTCAAACAGCCGACGTAAAACTGCGGTGGGCGGTCCGTAAGTGGTCCCAGAGCGATTTCCTGTTTTGTGTTGCATATATTGGGATGGAGGTGATTTGCGGGTGACACCAGACCTTTTCCTTCCTTTTTTGTCTTTATACTCTCATACGTCACTATGTTCGTGTTTGTCAAACGACAATTTACGGGTAGTTAGTATGCTGGACAAAATCCTGCACACACGCTTTTGACAAAAATCAGACGCTCTGTCTTCCAACAATCAGACCGTGTGTATGAGGCCTTACAAACGTCATGCGACATGTGCTCCCAAAGTCTCAGCGTATGTAGTACCAGTGTGAACCCAGCCAATTGTCAAAGGTTAATTGAACAAGCTGAAGTTGGAAACCGATTGGTTATTATGCACAGCTGCCCCAGATTCTATGTGCACTAGTTTTAGTAAATCCCCCCCAGTGGGTCCAGGTAAAAGAGCCACTGCAGAATGCCTACTGTAAGTACTTTATCATTCACAACTGACTTGTTTGAAGGATAAGGTTGTCTAAGTTTAAAAGTCTCCTCGGAGGAGAACATTAATGCTCTGCAGACACAATACATCTTCCATTGAACATTCAGTGACCATAAAACTGCAGACAGCTACACATGTAGGCAGAAGATATTTAGATGCACAAGAGACATTTTTCATTTAAGATATATGAAACTCGCTCAGCACTTTGGTCTGCTGTTGATTTGACAGGACCTAGAGGGAACTCAGATCGATCATATTATAAAGTCAGTGTAAAGGGTTTGTTACCCTTCTCATATTCATTTTCCAAGGTCAAAATTTCTGTTATGTTTGACATGTTGTGATTCCAGCGAAGATGATTTAATGTTTTATCGTAAAACTGCTGAGAAAAAAACATTTCATGCTGCAGAGAAACAGTAAAAACATCTGTAAGCATCTTTTGATGGTCAAAGCTGAACTCAAGGATAAAAAAATGATTGTCTAAATACCATAGATGTGCATTCCGAATCTTGATGTGTATTTCTTCCAGATCTGTGCACTAATCCATTGTGAAACTGACTGTGTGCAGGAGCCTCCTGTAATAAAGACCGGTCCCTGCTGCTCTCTCTCCTTGTGCAGGGTGACTGGTCTTGTCTCCGCCCCCTCCTGTAGTTTTTTGCATGCAGCCTGTAGTGGGTGGGGCCTGCTGGGTCCCTCCCACAGCTCTGCTCCCCTCCACACACTACAGCATAGTAATAATGTCACTGCTACTTTCACAATGTAATATCTAGATTTGTCATTGCATTTGGTGCACACAAAGTGGATTTACATCATTTGTGCCTATTTATTTAAATTGAAGTGTTTGAACCTGGAGTTCAGCATTAGGTGTTTTTAGATTTTTTTTCTTCTTGTTTGATTTGTTATATCATTTAATAAGATTGTTGTGTAATATATGAAATGTGAAGTTTAAAGTTTTCTAAGTTACATGTTTATATTCGGGAATTACTAGATACTGTATTAGCTTCAAGAATAAAAACAGTTGTTTAACCACCTCAGTCCTGGAAGATTTTACCCCCTTCCTGACCACAGCCCTTTTTACAATTTGGCACTGCGTCACTTTAACTGACAATTGCGCGGTCGTTCGAGCTTTCTTTTGGTGGTATTTGTTTACCTCTGCAGTTTTTATTTTTTGCACTATAACAAAAAACCCAAAATATACGGTTTTGCGCTAACAAAAAAATTTGGTGAAAATTTTTTTTTTTTAAGATGTGCTATAATAAATATCTCCCTAAATACTTCATCATTTAGGCCAATATATATTCTTCTACATATTTTTGGTAAAAAAAAAAAAAAAATCGCAATAAGCGTACATTGATTGGTTTGCGCAAAAGTTATAGTGTCTGCAAACTATGAGAAAGATTTATGGCATTTTTATTATTTATTTATTTTTTACTAGTAATGACAGTGATCTGCGATTTTTAGTGGTACTGCGACATTGCAATGGACAGAGCAAAGACTTTTGACACTTTTTTGGGACCACTGGCATTTATACAGCGATCTGGTTACTGTGTAAATGTCACTGACAGGGAAGGGGTTAACACTAGGGGGCGATCAAGGGGTTAATTGTGTGTTCCCTCAGTGTGTTCTAACTGCATGGGGATAGGATTGACTAGGAGAGGAGACATATTTTTTCCTACTTAGTAGGAACAAACGATATGGCTCCTCTCCACTGACAGCACAGGGATTTGTGTGTTTACACACACAAATCCCCGTGTTGGCACACGTGTGCGCGCCCTCTGGTGAAAGAGGGTAGGAAGACGTACCCATACGGGATTTCGCCCAGGAGAGGCATTGTGCCGCAGTATATCTGCTTAACGTTGTCAGGAACCGGTTAAAGCACTATGAAAAGGTTAAACTTTAATTATTCTCCTATGTAGATGCAAAAATGAGGATGTATCATAACACAGAGTGGTGCTGTGGATACATAAACCATATACGTGTGCCACGTCCTGAAACTGTATTAGCAAATCAAGAACCAAAAAGGGGACTTTGGACTTTGCAGGCACAGTAACAACAAGTATATATAACAAAAATAATTTATTGAAAAAACATATAAATAGGACATCAATTTAAAAACCACAAATCACATATATGTAACGAGATATTTCATGGAACCATTGCTATACAAAACCATTTAAATGTGTAATAACTTGGACATGAGGATATTCATCCAGAGTAGCAACAGGTCCGAGAGGATGGTTGGATAGCAGGTCAGCGAACGATTAGTTCATATCATGCAGATGCTCAGTGCTCAACATGTTTCGCGTGTCTTTACGCTTCTTCAGGAGCAGAAAGTGTGTTGTGGCTATCAAAATACATAACATGTAATTAGTATATAAGACCATAAAAACAACATACAAAACAAGGCAAAGCAAAATACTACGGTAGAAAAAAGTCTGTGCTGGTCAAACCAAAGCGATAAAGGATGGGACACCAAAAAAGGGGGCAATGAAAGGTTACCATGGGGGCGTGCACAACATGGTACTATCATTGTGTCTGAAAGATGTGTCATGATAGGGAATTTTTTTTTTTTTTTCATATGCGGACCATAGAAACAAAAAGGATAAAATGGATAGGGAAGAGCACCAAGGAACGGAAGAGGGGGGAGGGGAAGGGAAAAGAAGGAGAGAGGGGTAGGAGAGAAAAGAAAAAAGGGGGAAGGGAAAAGGGAGAAAAGGGGGGGGAGGGAAAAAAGGAAGGGAAGGGAGGGGGGGGAAGGGAAAGAATGGGAAGGAGGAGGATGGGCTGAATACTTACAAGGTATGTATGTATATGATTATATAACATAAAATGAGGTGTCCCGCAGAGGTAGAAGGAAGCAGACGGTGCAAATAAGCACCAAGCGTATGGTTGAATAGGAATTGGTAATATATCCTAAAGGGAAATATAGAACTCGACTCAGTAAGTAATGATAAACAAGTAACAAATGATAAGGGTATGGCATAACTCACTCACCAACGGATAGGATAGAGGGGTGTGATCCACATAGGGCTCATATAGGTAAATATGAGTAAAATATAAAGGGCTCGGCAATCACAAGCTATTGTGTAGATACAGGAGTCATGGTATCAGGGGGGATAGTCCTAGAGTGAGAACTGCATAAACCTAAAATATAAAAGAGTAAGGGAAAAAGGGGGAAGCAGTAATGAGAAATTTTGTCTAAAGCATGTCAGGGGTATTTAGGCCCAATGGGGCCGCTGCCTAAATAGGATGAAGGTACCTGGATCCCATCAGGATAGAAGTCTCAGTCTGCTGGAGCGGGTTGTACACAATAACAGGACGCCGTCCTATTTGAAAATTGAATGAAAATTTAAATGGTTTTGTACAGCAATGGTTCCACGAAATATCTCGTTACATATATGTGATTTGTGGTTTTTAAATTGATGTCCTATTTATATGTTTTTTCAATAAATTATTTTTGTTATATATACTTGTTGTTACTGTGCCTGCAAAGTCCAAAGTCCCCTTTTTGGTTCTTCATTTGCTATTCTCCTATGTAATTTACACAGAGCCAACAAGTGAGAAGTATTTTACTGTAGAGCGTGTAGAACGGCATTAAACTAATGTGATAAGGATAAAAATAAACAGCAATTCCAAGCAACAAACAGCTGGCCATGAATGCTATATATTCAGCTGAGCCTGAAAGCAGAACTCCAGCCAAAAAGAATAATATAACAATCAATAGCGTGTTAAAAGATAAAAAAAACAGCTTTTGCCTGGGAAACGATCCGACAGTTCACGCTGCTTGCCATAGAGTTGAACAGACACCAGATTGTCTCAGATCACCTCTATGACCTAGGAGGACCGCAGCGATATCACTTCTGGTCTAGGACGGAAGTAAACATTTTTTTTTAAAACAAAAGATCTTTTTTTTTTTTTTATTTATTTTTTTTACCTTTTAGACCTTTTGCTTTTAAAGGTAGAGGAGAGATTTCAGGTCTTATAGATCTCAAGATCTCTCCATAAAGGAGGATCTGTCAATCCTTGTTTCTATTACAAGGGACGTTTACATTTCTTGTAATAGGAATAAAAGTGATAAAAAATTTTTTTAAAAAGGGACAGTTTAAAAATAACAAAATAAATAAGAAAAAAAAATTAAATTGCCCCATCCCTCCATGCTAGCACGCAGAAGTAGACGCATATGTAAATCGGGCACGCATATGTAAACGGTATTAACACAACACATGTGAGGTATCGCCACGAATGTTAGAGCAAGAACAATAATTCTAGCACTAGACCTCCTCTGTAACTCTAAACAGGTAACCCTATGGAGATGTTTAAGTATTGTAGTTTGTCACCATTCCACAAGCATGCAGACAAAATAACATAAATCCTTGTAATGACTTATTGACAAATTATTGCCGTATCATCCATTGTAGTTTTCAAAATAGATTTCTTCAAGTATTAACCACTTGCCGACCGCCTACCGCATATATACTGCGGCAGAATGGCACGGGCAGGCAAAATCACGTACCCGTACGTGATCTGCCTCCCGCGGGCGGGGGGTCCGATCGGACCCCCCCCCGGTGCCATCGGCGGTCGGCATTTGACTGGGAGCGTCGGGAGGCGAGGGGGAGACCATCCGATCGTGGCCCCCCCCTCGCGATCGCTCCCAGCCAATGGGAATCCTCCTCTGCCTGTGTGTCGTTTCACACAGGCAGAGGATGTGATGTCATCTCTCCTCGGTCTGGCAGTTTCCGTTCCAGCGCCGAGGAGAGATGACAAGTGAGTGCACAACACACACACACACACAGTAGAACATGCCAGGCATACCTTACACCCCGATCCCCCCCCCGATCGCCCCCCGATCCCCCCCCAATCACCCCCCCCCCCCTGTCACAAACTGACATTAGCAGTATTTTTTTTTTTTTTTTTTTTCTGATTACTGCATAGTGTCAGTTTGTGACAGTTAGTGTTAGGGCAGTGAGTATTACCCCCCTTTAGGTCTAGGATACCCCCCTAACCCCCCCTAATAAAGTTTTAACCCCTTGATCACCCCCCCTCACCAGTGTCGCTAAGCGATCATTTTTCTGATCGCTGTATTAGTGTCGCTGGTGACGCTAGTTAGGAACGTAAATATTTAGGTTCGCCGTCAGCATTTTATAGCGTTGGGGACCCCCATATACTATCTAATAAATGTTTTAACCCCTTGATTGCCCCCTAGTTAACCCTTTCACCACTGATCACCGTATAACCGTTACGGTTGACGCTGGTTAGTTTGTTTATTTTTTATAGTGTCAGGGCACCCGCCGTTTATTACCGAATAAAGGTTTAGCCCCCCGATCGCCCGGCGGTGATATGCGTCGCCCCAGGCAGCGTCAGATTAGCGCCAGTACCGCGAACACCCACGCACGCAGCATGCGCCTCCCTTAGTGGTATAGTATCTGATCGGATCAATATCTGATCCGATCAAATCTATACTAGCGTCCCCAGCAGTTTAGGGTTCCCGAAAACGCAGTGTTAGCGGGATCAGCCCAGATACCCGCTAGCACCTGCGTTTTGCCCCTCCGCCCAGCCCAGCCCAGCCCACCCAAGTGCAGTATCGATCGATCACTGTCACTTACAAAACACTAAACGCATAACTGCAGCATTCGCAGAGTCAGGCCTGATCCCTGCGATCGCTAACAGTTTTTTTGGTAGCGTTTTGGTGAACTGGCAAGCACCAGCCCCAGGCAGCGTCAGGTTAGCGCCAGTACCGCTAACACCCACGCACGCACCGTATACCTCCCTTAGTGGTATAGTATCTGATCGGATCAATATCTGATCCGATCAGATCTATACTAGCGTCCCCAGCAGTTTAGGGTTCCCAAAAACGCAGTGTTAGCGGGATCAGCCCAGATACCTGCTAGCACCTGCGTTTTGCCCCTCCGCCCGGCCCAGCCCACCCAAGTGCAGTATCGATCGATCACTGTCACTTACAAAACACTAAACGCATAACTGCAGCGTTCGCAGAGTCAGGCCTGATCCCTGCGATCGCTAACAGTTTTTTTGGTAGCGTTTTGGTGAACTGGCAAGCACCAGCCCCAGGCAGCGTCAGATTAGCGCCAGTACCGCTAACACCCACGCACGCAGCATACGCCTCCCTTAGTGGTATAGTATCTGATCGGATCAATATCTGATCTGATTAGATCTATACTAGTGTCCCCAGCAGTTTAGGGTTCCCAAAAACGCAGTGTTAGCGGGATCAGCCCAGATACCTGCTAGCACCTGCGTTTTGCCCCTCCGCCCGGCCCGGCCCAGCCCACCCAAGTGCAGTATCGATCGATCACTGTCACTTACAAAACACTAAACGCATAACTGCAGCGTTCGCAGAGTCAGGCCTGATCCCTGCGATCGCTAACAGTTCCTGCGATCGCTAACAGTTTTTTTTGTAGCGTTTTGGTGAACTGGCAAGCGCCAGCGGCCTAGTACACCCCGGTCGTAGTCAAACCAGCACTGCAGTAACACTTGGTGACGTGGCGAGTCCCATAAGTGCAGTTCAAGCTGGTGAGGTGGCAAGCACAAGTAGTGTCCCGCTGCCACCAAAAAGACAAACACAGGCCCGTCGTGCCCATAGTGCCCTTCCTGCTGCATTCGCCAATCCTAATTGGGAACCCACCGCTTCTGCAGCGCCCGTACTTCCCCCATTCACATCCCCAACCAAATGCAGTCGGCTGCATGAGAGGCATTTTCTTTATGTCCTCCCGAGTACCCCTACCCAACGAACCCCCCAAAAAAGATGTTGTGTCTGCAGCTAGCGCGGATATAGGCGTGACACCCGCTTTTATTGTCCCTCCTGTCCTGACAATCCTGGTCTTTGCATTGGTGAATGTTTTGAACGCTACCATGCACTAGTTGAGTATTAGCGTAGGGTACAGCATTGCACAGACTAGGCACACTTTCACAGGGTCTCCCAAGATGCCATCGCATTTTGAGAGACCCGAACCTGGAACCGGTTACAGTTATAAAAGTTAGTTACAAAAAAAAGTGTAAAAAAAAAAAAAAAAAAAAAAAAAACACAAACAAAAATATAAAATAAAAATAGTTGTCGTTTTATTGTTCTCTCTCTCTCTATTCTCTCTCTATTGTTCTGCTCTTTTTTACTGTATTCTATTCTGCAATGTTTTATTGTTATTATGTTTTATCATGTTTGCTTTTCAGGTATGCAATTTTTTATACCTTACCGTTTACTGTGCTTTATTGTTAACCATTTTTTTGTCTTCAGGTATGCCATTCACGACTTTGAGTGGTTATACCAGAATGATGCCTGCAGGTTTAGGTATCATCTTGGTATCATTCTTTTCAGCCAGCGGTCGGCTTTCATGTAAAAGCAATCCTAGTGGCTAATTAGCCTCTAGACTGCTTTTACAAGCAGTGGGAGGGAATGCCCCCCCCCCCAACATCTTCCGTGTTTTTCTCTGGCTCTCCTGTCTCAACAGGGAACCTGAAAATGCAGCCGGTGATTCAGCCAGCTGACCATAGAGCTGATCAGAGACCAGAGTGGCTCCAAACATCTCTATGACCTAAGAAACCGGAAGCTACGAGCATTTTATGACGTAGATTTCGCCGGATGTAAACAGCGCCATTGGGAAATTGGGAAAGCATTTTATCACACCGATCTTGGTGTGATCAGATGCTTTGAGGACAGAGGAGAAATCTAGGGTCTAATAGACCCCAATTTTTGCAAAAAAGAGTACCTGTCACTACCTATTGCTATCATAGGGGATATTTACATTCCCTGAGATAACAATAAAAATGATTTAAAAAAAAAAAAATGAAAGGAACAGTTTAAAAATAAGATAAAAAAATAATAATAATAAAGAAAAAAAAAAAAAAAAAAAAAAAAAAGCACCCCTGTCCCCCCTGCTCTCGCGCTAAGGTGAACGCAAGCGTTGGTCTGGCGTCAAATGTAAACAGCAATTGCACCATGCATGTGAGGTATCGCCGCGAAGGTCAGATCGAGGGCAGTAAGTTTAGCAGTAGACCTCCTCTGTAAATCTAAAGTGGTAACCTGTAAAGGCTTTTAAAGGCTTTTAAAAATGTATTTAGTTTGTCGCCACTGCACGTTTGTGCGCAATTTTAAAGCATGTCATGTTTGGTATCCATGTACTCGGCCTAAGATCATCTTTTTTATCTCATCAAACATTTGGGCAATATAGTGTGTTTTAGTGCATTAAAATGTAAAAAAGTGTGTTTTTTCCCCAAAAAATGCGTTTGAAAAATCGCTGCGCAAATACTGTGTGAAAAAAAAAAATGAAACACCCACCATTTTAATCTGTAGGGCATTTGCTTTAAAAAAATATATAATGTTTGGGGGTTCAAAGTAATTTTCTTGCAAAAAAAAATTATTTTTTTATGTAAACAATAACTGTCAGAAAGGGCTTTGTCTTCAAGTGGTTAGAAGAGTGGGTGATGTGTGACATAAGCTTCTAGATGTTGTGCATAAAATGCCAGGACAGTTCATCAGCCTATCACAGTTTCGGAGGCCATGGAAAGCCCAGGTGGCACAAACCCCCCCCCCAAATGACCCCATTTTGGAAAGTAGACACCCCAAGCTATTTGCTGAGAGTCATGTTGAGTCCATGGAATAATTTATATTGTGACACAAGTTGCGGGAAAGAGACAATTTTTTATTTTTTTTATTTTTTTTTGCGCAAAGTTGTCACTAAATGATATATTGCTCAAACATGCCATGGGAATATGTGAAATTACACCCCAAAATACATTCTGTTGCTTCTCCTGAGTACGGGGATACCACATGTGTGGGACTTTTTGGGAGCCTAGCCGCGTACGGGACCCCGAAAACCAAGCACCGCCTTCAGGTTTTCTAAGGCCGTAAATTTTTGATTTCACTCTTCACTGCCTATCACAGTTTCGGAGGCCATGGAATGCCCAGGTGGCACAAAACCCCCCCAAATGACCCCATTTTGGAAAGTAGACACCCCAAGCTATTTGATGAGAGGTATAGTGAGTATTTTGCAGACCTCACTTTTTGTCACAAAGTTTTGAAAATTGAAAAAAGAAAAAAAAAAATTTTTTCTCGTCTTTCTTTATTTTCAAAAACAAATGAGAGCTGCAAAATACTCACCATGCCTCTCAGCAAATAGCTTGGGGTGTCTACTTTCCAAAATGGGGTCATTTGGGGGGGGTTTGTGCCACCTGGGCTTTCCATGGCCTCCGAAACTGTGATAGGCAGTGAGGAGTAAAATCAAAAATGTACGCCCTTAGAA
Organism: Lithobates clamitans; assembly: GCA_037952925.1. Classification (NCBI taxonomy): domain Eukaryota; kingdom Metazoa; phylum Chordata; class Amphibia; order Anura; family Ranidae; genus Lithobates; species Lithobates clamitans. The sequence goes on from JBBGZY010000723.1 coordinate 7,629,818, forward strand.
ATCCTGAAGGCGGTGCTTGGTTTTCGGGGTCCCGTACGCAGGCCCGGATTTACTCCCTTTGCCGCCCCAAGGCCGGGTCCTTCAATGCCGCCCACACACACACACACACATACTACGTCCTTTATCGATGACTTCTACAATAGATCAATTAAAAACATATCTCCACACACAAGAACACTGAAAATAACTGGCTTTAATTGTACAGACTAAAAATACTTCAGGGTAAGAGCGCGAAGGGTAAGGATTTTTCGCAGGCAAATTTTCAAGGCAATGGCTGGTGTTAGTGCTTCAATCATCCCCAGCACCATGGTTGTTATGGTGTCAGGATGATTGAAACACATTATTTCTATCATTACATTGTAATATAAACTGAAATAGTTCAACTCACCATAATGCAGAATCATTGGGAGCCCTGAGCGTGTCACTTGCCACCATCTCTTGTCACTTGCCACGCTGCCTGCCACCAGATGGGGATGTCACTTGCCACCATGCCTGCCACCAGATGGGGATGTCACTTGCTACGCTGCCTGCCACCAGATGGGGATGTCACTTGCCACGCTGCCTGCCACCAGATGGGGATGTCACTTGCCACCAGATGGGGATGTCACTTGCCACCATGCCTGCCACCAGATGGGGATGTCACTTGCCACGCTGCCTGCCACCAGATGGGGATGTCACTTGCCACGCTGCCTGCCACCAGATGGAGATGTCACTTGCCACGCTGCCTGCCACCAGATGGGGATGTCACTTGCCACCATGCCTGCCACCAGATGGGGATGTCACTTGCCACGCTGCCTGCCACCAGATGGGGATGTCACTTGCCACGCTGCCTGCCACCAGATGGGGATGTCACTTGCCACGCTGCCTGCCACCAGATGGGGATGTCACTTGCCACGCTGCCTGCCACCAGATGGGGATGTCACTTGCCACGCTGCCTGCCACCAGATGGGGATGTCACTTGCCACGCTGCCTGCCACCAGATGGAGATGTCACTTGCCACGCTGCCTGCCACCAGATGGGGATGTCACTTGCCACCATGCCTGCCACCAGATGGGGATGTCACTTGCCACGCTGCCTGCCACCAGATGGGGATGTCACTTGCCACGCTGCCTGCCACCAGATGGGGATGTCACTTGCCACGCTGCCTGCCACCAGATGGGGATGTCACTTGCCACGCTGCCTGCCACCAGATGGGGATGTCACTTGCCACGCTGCCTGCCACCAGATGGGGATGTCACTTGCCACGCTGCCTGCCACCAGATGGGGATGTCACTTGCCACCATGCCTGCCACCACATGGGGATGTCCCTTGCCACCACATGGGGATGTCACTTGCCACCACATGGGGATGTCCCTTGCCACCACATGGGGATGTCCCTTGTCATGCTGCCTGCCATCAGAAGGAGGAGGGCGGAACAGCGGTGCGGGCAATGAGAGATGTCATCTTTCTCCCACGCCGCCGCACCGCTGACACTACAAGCTACTCTCAAATTTTTTAAAAATGGCGCCGAGCGGCGCAATCACGCTACTGCGCATGCGCCGCCCGGCCGAGCGCTTACGAGTTTTCCCGAGCCCGGCCGGCTTCGGAACGGCGCATGCGCAGTTGCGTGGTCGGCTCGCGGCCATCTTTTCTATGGGCACTGGTGCCCATAATAGACATTAATGGCCAGCACGAAAGGGGGGGCGGCCGCGAAGTCGCTGCAGGAGCGGCGCCGCCCCTACACCACTGCCGCCCCGAGGCCTGGCCTCGGTGGCCTTGTGGTAAATCCGGCCCTGCCCGTACGCGGCTAGGCTCCTAAAAAGTCCCACACATGTGGTATCCCCGTACTCAGGAGAAGCAGCTAAATGTATTTTGGGGTGCAATTCCACATATGCCCATGGCCTGTGTGAGCAATATATCATTTAGTGACAACTTTGTGCAAAAAAAAAAAAAAAAATTTGTCACTTTCCCGCAACTTGTGTCAAAATATAAAACATTCCATGGACTCAACATGCCTCAAAGCAAATAGCTTGGGGTGTCTACTTTCCAAAATGGGGTCATTTGGGGGGGTTTTATGTCATCTGGGCATTTTATGGCCTTCAAAACTGTGATAGGTAGTGAGGAGTAAAATCAAAAATGTACGCCCTTAGAAATCCTGAAGGCGGTGCTTGGTTTTCGGGGCCCCGTACGCGGCTAGGCTCCCAAAAAGTCCCACACATGTGGTATCCCCGTACTCAGGAGAAGCAGCTAAATGTATTTTGGGGTGCAATTCCACATATGCCCATGGCCTGTGTGAGCAATATATCATTTAGTGACAACTTTTTGTAATTTTTTTTTTTTTTTTTTTTTTTTGTCATTATTCAATCACTTGGGACAAAAAAAATGAATATTCAATGGGCTCAACATGCCTCTCAGCAAATTCCTTGGGGTGTCTACTTTCCAAAATGGGGTCATTTGTGGGGGTTTTGTACTGCCCTGCCATTTTAGCACCTCAAGAAACGACATAGGCAGTCATAAACTAAAGGCTGTGTAAATTCCAGAAAATGTACCCTAGTTTGCAGATGCTATAACTTTTGCGCAAACCAATAAATATACGCTTATTGACATTTTTTTTACCAAAGACATGTGGCCGAATACATTTTGGCCTAAATGTATGACTAAAATTGAGTTTATTGGATTTTTTTTAGAACAAAAAGTAGAAAATATCATTTTTTTTCAAAATTTTCGGTCTTTTTCCGCGTATAGCGCAAAAAATAAAAACGGCAGAGGTGATCAAATACCATCAAAAGAAAGCTCTATTTGTGGGAAGAAAAGGACGCAAATTTCGTTTGGGTACAGCATTGCATGACCGCGCAATTAGCAGTTAAAGCGACGCAGTGCCGAATTGTAAAAAGTGCTCTGGTCAGGAAGGGGGTAAAACCTTCCGGGGCTGAAGTGGTTAATGTCCATTTAAGTACAATAAACAGTGTTGGATAGGCAACATGAGACTCAACGCGTTTCTCGGAAAACCATTTTCCTCTTCCTCAGAAGTGTGAGAAGTCAGTACTATAATGACGGCATTAAAAAATTGTGATAATAAGTACTAAGAGCATGAAAATACAACCATACAAAACAAATTCAACATAATCAAAGAGATATTTTCTAGGGCACATTTTCATCATACCAGATAAGTGTAAAATAGTCCCCTTATCTTGCAGCCTATCAGAGGGGCCTCAGGAGGCAGACCGGTAGCTCTCCCAAAGGCAGTAGCCAGACCACAGACCTAAACAAGCACGGAAAATAGGACGGCATCAAGCATCCAATATAGGATATATATATAATGAATGCAGAAGCAGATATTATCTCTCGCACTGATGTAAAAAATAAATAAATAAATAAATAAATAAATAAATAAATAGGGCTATATCCCCAATTTTGTTTTCTATATCCCCATTTTTTAAACTTCAGTGCAACAAATATCTATAGTGTGCATCACACAGCCTCCTACCACTGGCTCACTGCTGCGGTATTGGTGTGCGCCAGCTGAGGGGGGCTATGTGAACAGGCCCTTAGAGGCCAAACTCTGTTGCCTACTTAAGGTGATCTGTTGCTCATTTGTGAAGGATTTCAGTACAGTAAGTTTGTCAAACAATGGAGTTCCATCTTTGCAACATTGTATCATATTTGTATAGCAGTTCGCGCTCTGCAGAAACTGATTTGTTAGACAGTTGTTGCAGGAACAAGTTTCCCCATTGGAAGATTTCCTTCTGTTTCTTTTTGGTGGTAACGAAAATGTTGCTGTTCCAGAGATAGTGGTCAGAATGCAAGTACTATAAATCATGGGAGGAGCCACAGCGGGCCGCAGGAGAACAAGTATTGGACACACAGAAGTCTTGAATACCTGCAAGGACTGGAGAACTGCAATGTGAAGGAGTTTTAGGACACATGCTGCCATAAGTACATTTTTCTTTTAAAGGATAAGCTTAGTTACTTTTTTGTCATGTGTTGACATGTCACCTTAAGGATTTGGAACTCCTAGGAATTCAGCCACTTTCTAACATCTGATGGCTTACTATGGGTTAGGCCCAACAAGGTTCACGTCACCTCATTGGCTTATCTCTTTAATTTACATCTGACAGTTTTACTGAGTGCCAGGAGCACAGCTATCGCCATACTCACTGGACCTTTGGTCTCAGCTCCTGAAGCTGCACAGTCGTATGCAGCATCTATGCCTGCCCCTCCCCTCTGCTGGCCATTCACAGAAGGCTTTGTATTTTGTGAATGGGTTCACATAATACAAAGCGCTCTGTGATTGGGTAGGAGGATGGGAGGGGCAGACAGAGCTGCTGCATACTACTCTGCAGCATCGGAGTGCCAGAAGTATAGCGATAGCTATGTTTCCAGCATTCAGTAAAAATAAAAACAAAATAATAAAGGATAGGTCCACAAGGTGGCATGAACCCCATTGCATGTACCCCCTAGTAATCTAGAAAATTTTAGAAAGTGGCTGAACTTAATATACAAGGGAAAAATGGTGTCTGCAACCCAAATCCTTTTCCCAGCTTGTACTGCCAGTGTCATTAAAGTAAGTCAGTCCTGGGTAATTAACACTAAACATATGTTAAATGAAAAAAATGTTATAGCTGTAGAAAGCAACAGCTTCAGTGAAAACCACATGTCAAAAGGATCAGTAGATCCTGGAATATAAACAGCTTAAGTTATATTCAAATCTTGACATTTTACAAAAAAAGTTAAACAGTACATCCTCTACATGTTGTTGTTTTTTCCCTCCTACCTACAGTGCTGTGTTCTTTTCAAAATACATATTCACCCACACAGTGAATCGAGCACTGTCCCACAGTTTGGGTGACATACTGTACATAGGTCCCGTGTTGCCATCTTGGTCCTTTTCAGCTGACTGCAATCTCTGGGTGCAAGCACCAGCTACAAATGATGCGCTTGACCTGCCCTTCGTTCTGCCAATTCTGCTTGGGGGTTGTTTAACCAATTGCCGACAGGCCACAGTACATTTACTGAGGCAGGGCAGCACAGGCAAGCATGATCAAGTACATGCATCTCATCTTGCCTGTTCTACATTAGGGATCACTCTCACCCCTGACGTGGAACAGGCAGGATTCCAGCTCTCGATACACACCATCACAATGTCAACAAAGCTGTTTGGAAAGAATTTTGTTCATACCATTTGAGATTCCTATAGCGATGCTGTGATTGGCCCACAGCTAGCACATGGTACCTGGGACAATCACAGCACCCTGTACCATGTGATAGCTGTGGGCCAATCACAGCACAAAATTGTAAATCACAGCTGGTATGAATGTAAGCCATTCATGACAGTTCCAAACATTGCTGTTACAGTGATCATCAATGTAACAGCAAGCAAAGTGTGTGGTGACACTGAACTACTCTGATAAAAGTAAGTAAAAGAAAAATAGTAAAAAAAAAATTAAAAAAGGTAAAACATGTTTGTTTATTTATTTATTTTCCTTGTCAAAAGAAGTTTATTGAGTATACAATATTATAAAGATACATAAAGTAAGTTTACAAGGATCTATAAAGTAAGCTCATTGTTTTACAGTAGGGTTTATATAGGTAAATATCATGAAGTTTCAAATATTAAACATTGGGTTCACGTAAACCTAAATTAAAGATATATATCATTTCCTTAGTTACTTTTGTAGGTATTTAAATGATTTATACCTACTATACATATTGTTTACAAGTAGAGTGTATATAGGTCAAATAAATTCTGATAATGAGCTTTGATCGTAAGGTGGAGAAAAGGAAATAGAAAGAAGAAAAAGGGTTGAAAGGTAGAGGTATGGTCCACAAGGTTGTCCCGCTCGTCAGTTTATTATTCTTTTTAGTTCTCTTTGAAGCCTTAGAATGGGTGTCTCTGTAAGTCATTTAATCTGTTACCATGGCAACAGGACAGAGTCATTGAAGTTTGACAGGAACTGTTGTTTTATCCAAGGATGCCAAAGTTTTTCAAATTTTGGAATTTGATTTTGATCGATGGCTACCATCTTAGCATGGGACATTGTATTATTCATTCTGTGAATTGTTTCTGCTAGTACCAATGTAGGAGATTTCCTTGCCTTGGCCACTGTTTGTTTTGCAGCCGTTATTAGTTGGATCATAAGTTTGAATTGAGAGAGTGTTAACCATTCCGGTTTTAGATTAAGTAAAGTTAAATATGGATCTGGTTGTATTATTTTTTTAAATATTTTAGATGCAATCACGAAGACTTCCTTCCAGAAGGTTTGGATTACTGAGCACGTCCACCATATGTGTAAATATGTGCCTATTTCTGGGCATCCTCGAAAACAAAGAGCTGAGGTATTAGGTGAATATTTTGCCACTCTAGCGGGTACAAGGTAACAGCGAGTTAGGACTTTATAATTTGTCTCCAGTGCTAAGATGTTGGGTGAAGATCATTTAGATGTGAGCCATATGTTAGACCAGTCCGTGTCTTCTAAAGTTCGTCCCAGGTCCTCCTCCCACCTCTGAACGTAAGAGGGTCTATTAAGATTTGCTACTCCATATAATTGATTATAAAGTGATGAAATTGTACCTTTAGCAAATGGATCTTTTGTACAGATTGATTCAAAAATGGATAATTGGGATAATGGTGTATCCCCCTTTAGGAATGGTGTATAGAAATTTTTGATTTGGAGATATCTAAATATCTCAGAGTTTGGTAGATCATATTTTTCTCTAAGCGATGGGAATGAAAGGAATGATTTAGATGCTATGAAGTCATTTAGTGTCTGAATGCCTGATGTTGTCCAAGCTTTAAAAGAATTTGGGTAGATCCATGCCGGATAAAAGGCCAGATTTCTGATAAAAGAAAGGAGAGGATTGTGTGGAGATTGTAATGTTTATTTATTTATTTTAACATACTTTCAGTCAGTATCCCTGATCACTGCCATCTCATCATATATTCCTGTATTTAGCACCATCCATCTTTCCCTCAACTCTGACCAGTTTCCGAATTCTGACTCCTGAATGGTGGGGATGGTGTTGTTTGGGTGATGTGATGTGTTGGGTTTGCGTCAGACATAGCATTTTCTTTGATGACCAAAAAGTTCAATTTTAGTCTCATCAGACCAGAGCACCTTCCTCCATACATTTTGTGAGTCTCCCACATGCCTTTTCGCAAACTCAAAATGTACCATTTTGTTTTTTTTCTGAAAGTACCGTATATACTCGAGTATAAGTCATTCCGAGTATAAGTCGAGGCCCTAATTTACCACAAAAAAATGGGAAAAACTTATTGACCCGAGTATAAGACGAGGGTGAGAAATGCACAGCTACTGTAAGTGGAAAAGAGGGTCAACAATGCCAATTTGCAGCATCACTGTTCCCATTTGCAGCCTCACTGTGCCCATTCGCAGCCATAGGTCCCCTGAACTTCAAACTTGGTAGTTAAGGGTTCCTAGATGCCTCCTAGCTGCAGCCAAAATTTGGGGTCTCTGAACCCAAAGGGTCCCGAAATGACATTGCTGCAGATGGACACAGTTGACCGAATTTGGGGCCCCGTATCTCGGGGCTACTTAGTGCTAAGAACCCCAAATTTGGTGTGCAAACCCAGTGGAACTAGCACCATAACATTTCCAAAGCTGGGGTTTCTAGCACCAAGTGGCCCCGAGATACAGGGCCCCAAAAATCAGTTCAGAAAATGTCAAGCATTTTTTGCAGCAGAGAATGACATTTTCCGAACCGGTTTTGGGGCCCCGTATCTCAGGGCCACTTAGTGCTAGGAACTTTAGCTTTGGATATGTTGTGGCACCAGTTCCACTGGGTTTGCACACCAAATTTGGAGTTCCTAGCACCAAGTGGCCCTGAGATATGGGGCCCCAAAGTCGATTCAGAAAATGTCAAGCACTTTTCTGCAGCAGAGAATGACATTTTCCGAACCGATTTTGGGGCCCCATATCTCAGGGCCACTTAGTGCTAGGAACTTCAGCTTTGGATATGTTGTGGTACCAGTTCCACCAGTTTGCACACCAAATTTGGGGTTCCTAGCACTAAGTGGCCCTGAGATATGGGGCCCCAAAATCGGTTCGGAAAATGAAATTTTTTGCTGCATAAAAGTGCTTGACTCGAGTATAAGTCGAGGGGGGCACTTTCAGCACAAAAAAATGTGCTGTAAAAATTTGACTTATACTCGAGTATATACGGTAATTGCTTTCTTCTGGCCACTCTGCCATAAAGCCCAACTCTATGGAGCGTACGGCTTATTGTCGTCCTATGCACAGACACTCTAGTCTCTGCTGTGGAACTCTGCAGCTCCTCCAGGGTTACCTTAGGTCTCTGTGCTGCCTCTCTGATTAATGCCTCCCTTGCCCGGTCCATGAGTTTTGGTGTGCGGCCGTCTCTTGGCAGGTTTGCTGTTGTGCCATGTTCTTTCCATTTGGTTATAACAGATTTGATGATGCTCCTAGGGATCATCAAAGATTTGGATATTTTTTTATAACCTAACCCTGACTACTTCTCAACAACATTGTCCCTTACTTGTTTGGAGAGTTCCTCGGTCTTCATGGCAATGTTTGGTTAGTGGTGCCTCGTGTTTAGGTGTTGCAGCCACTGGGGCCTTTCAAAATGGTGTGTATATGTAATGACAGATCATGTGACACTTAGATTGCACACAGGTGGACATCATTTCACTAATTATGTGACTCCTGAAAGTAATTGGTTGCACCAGAGCTTTTTATGGGCTTCATAACAAAGGGGGAGAATACATACGCACATGTCAATTATCAGTTTTTTATTTCTGAAAAATAGTTTTATGTTATTTATTTTTCTAATTTTACTTCACCAACTTAGACTATTGTGTTCTGATCGATCACATATCATTCAGATTAAAAAAACACTGAACTAAAAGGCTGCAATGTAACAAAATATGTAAAAAGCCAAGGGAGGTGAATACTTTTGCAAGGCACTGTACAGGAATAGTAATGATCAGCATAACTCAGCTACCAATACCTCTGGATCTATTCAACATTTGACAGCAGTTTCCACACATTGTAAACTCTGGCTATGCACTTTTTCATTATGTGCGCAATTTAAATTGCCTGGATTTGTGACAAGTTTCCTCTATGTCCCTGCTTCTCCTACCACACTGTCACCATCCCTCACGCCTAAAAATATCACTGGTTTCCACCTTAACGATCAATAAAAATCCCAATGACTATGGTTTATCCGTGACAGCTTTTGGAGCTTGCCTCTATTGCAGTAAATTACTTTTGCTCCTGTCAGACATAGACTAGATCTGAGATACCTCTACTGCTGTGTGAATTGGAGGAGATTAGAGTTGAACTCCTGAAGGGCTCCTACAGCCATCAAAGGTGATAGAAATCTAATTTTTGAGATCTCATGGACATGCTTTCTCCATACATTTATATCACTCGTATATACTGTATTCTAAATATTATATATATAGTAAATATATTATTTAAAAATGTGTGTAAAACTGTGCTGTCCTAAAATGAAAACCATATAACATAAATAAGTAAGTGACCATGTAGCAGCAACTTTTCTGTGAGACACGCATAGCACAAATCGTATAGTCCAAATAAAGTTGCGTTATGATATTGAAAGAAAAAACTAAACAAACAAGAACAAAAAAAGAGTCCAAAGGGTGATAAAACTGAATCCAATCAATCACAAAGTGCACTATTCATCACTGGAGTGGTGTGTGGTGACAAGTGATAAAGCCTCCACTTTATAGATTGGCCGCTTATCAGCTCCTATTGACCTCCTGTTACGGAAGATCTCTCTCACTTGTGGCTTTAAACCCAGGCAAGGCCTTTGTCTAATCAGGGGGATTAAACTGAAGAGAATGATACCCTCAATCATGGGGAAACTCAATCACATAAAAATCCCAAAAGAGATAAAACTCCACAACACCAATTCCTGAACTAATTAGTCCAGGTGAGAGTGATGTAAAGCTATGAGAAGTTTAGGGTGTGGTGCACACTTTGTGATTGGATTTTGTTTTATCACCCTTTGGACTCTTTTTTTGTTTTTGGTTTGCTTTTTTCGCTCAATATCATAGCGCAACTTTTTGGACTAGTAAATATATTATAATGATTCAATATGTACAGTATGTAACTGATTATACCAGTCCAGGATTCATATACCAAATACCATAGTTGTGCATATACAGAAAATCTGCAGTATAGGATTTAAAGCAAAGAGAACAAAAAAGAGCAAGTGCACGGCCTAGTGCAACACTGTCTAACACCACTACATTGTTTTTTTGTTTTGTTTTTGTTTTTTTATTAAAATACTTACAAAAGACGTAACATCACAGACATATCATAAAGTCCTAGGTACAGATCCCTTTCACATCTTCAAAGACTGGAAACTCGATATGACGACCATTCCAACACATACAGCGAATACATTGTCACAAAAGGAAAATTTTACTTTTTAGGCATGCCAATTCAAAAACAATGTTAACGTTAAAATATCCTATTAAAAAATTGCTGGCTGGACAGCTTAAAACCTTTGACATACTTAAAGAAGAATTTATAATCCAGGACCAGATGTTCTTTAGATTCTTACAAATTAGACATGCACTACAATCACAATTCCCTGACCATTATCCCAATCCTTCACCCAATGTACTTATCGCTATAAGTAAGAGCACAGACTTTTATAAATTGATTTCAGCTTTTTATAACTTACTTCTAACCCCTGTAGCTACTAAGATAGCATATGGCCTTAAACCAAGATGGGAGAGGGAGGTGGGACCGATAGAGGACGAGGAATGGGCGGAGGCATTGGAGGCATGTAAAACTGTATCTCCTAAACTTTCAGATCGCTTGACGCAACTCTACATTCTTCACAGGGCATATCACACACCCCTCAGAGTGGCAAGATACAAGCGTACACAAACCACCACTTGTCAGATGTGTGGGAGAGAGACAGGTACCTTTTTCCATCTAATCTGGACATGCCCCAAGATAAAAGGCTTTTGGGAACAAATTGTGGCATTTCTGCATGACACAATGGGTTCACCTCTGACCCTAGACCCTAAACAGTGCCTCTTGGGTATAGTTCCAGACACAACTGACAAATATACTAAAACTTTTATACATGAAACAATTTTTGCAGCAAAAAAAGTTATTGCCAAAAAATGGATGAGACAGGAGTCTCCTAAAATAGTGGAATGGAAGGTGGAGATAAATAATACATTACCATACAAGAAATGTATATATATTAATAGAGGTTGCCCAGCAAAATACAACAAGATATGGGATAGATGACAACAGGAATCTTCTACCTAGCATAATCACATGATCACAGACTGATAAATAGATATGAGTATAGATGGACAGTCTATAAAAACCAAATATATATACCTGAGATGCTGTTACACGTCAGACATGTTTGTACTTAACGTTATATATTTTTTATTCAAGTGATAACAATTGTAATAATGTTACAGCGTTAATATGATAACGTAAACATTGTATGTATGCACTGATTATTCAATAAAACTTTGTTTGATATAAAAAATAAAAAAAAATTGCTGGCTGATACATGCCAATGTCATGTCCACAAACCCTACTAACACCCCGTATTCACAAAACACAAAAGATGTCAATACAAATGTTACAGCAAAAGTTTTCTAAGTTTTTGTGTTTTAATATATTCTGACTTGTTTTTAAAAATGTTCTTCATGAGGGCTGGATGTGAGTTGGATGAAAACGACATATAGAACCTAAGAGCCAAAATGATAATAAAACCACATTCCCAGTGGTGTGAACACTGCATACACCAGGGCTACTGGATAGAGGCAGGATTTTCCACAAGGATCCCAATAGCACACAAAACAGATAGGCCACTCAGCATATGTTGGTGTTGTTGTACATGATATAAGGAATTTATCTTGGACCCCTTTTAGTATTTGAACTCCAGAGAATGAATGTATAAGAACAATATTTTGGGAAGCAAAATGAAAGCTTAAGCTTGAAAATAATGAATGGAATGGGGGCACAAAACATGGTCCTCAGAGGAAGTAGTGGCAGGTCCAAAATAAAGTCTGCTGGGACAATGCTCAAGGCTTGGAGATTCAACACGTTGTCTGAGACTATCAGTATTAGCTGGACCTTTGTCAGTTATTTATTGCTGTATGTTACCAAATTGGGGAGATTTCCTTACACTTCCTCTTCAACAAGGACACAGTCAGCAATAAAATGCTTGAGAACATTCTATTATTCCCCTGTGCTACTACTAAATATTTTTGATTTCTGTTATAACCTTGGAGAAATTTTTCCTTACTTTCCCTGCTGGTAAAAACAATATCACTGTGACAGGAAGTGAAGAGACATCTCCCCAATAGAACGACATACAGCAATTGCAACTTTAAGCGTTTGTTACCCCAACACTTCATATTCCTCATATGTGCCTGCTGTACCATGTACCTTCATTTACAAAAGAAAAACCTGGTGATCCTGCCAGTATATGGACCTTCCTTTAATTTGCCTAGAGAGAATTGCTAATGAGTCTTCCCCCTTCATGCAAATCAGCCCAAAACTGGTATCAAAAAGGGGTGCCCTGCTCTCTTAAAGGTGTGACCCAGGACCTCCCATTTCCAGCAAAGTGAAGACCTTGGCAGCCCCTACGGTGATGTAAAAGAGACAAAGAAGAGGAAATCACTTGTAGAGCACGCAAGTAAAAGAAAATTGTGCAATGCCATTTTTAGGGTAGAGAAAGAACTTTTTTTTTACCATAAATTGACTTTAATAGAGGTTCTAATTAGTACTAATTATAGCTCTATTCAAAACCTTAAATAAAGTATTTGGCTAGAGTTACCTTTTAATACTTATGACGTACTGGGGGTTATTTACTAAAGCTGGAGAGTGCACAATCTGGTGCAACCCTACATAGAAACCAATCAGCTTCCAGGTTTTATTGCCAATGCTTAATTGAACAAGCTGAAGTAAGAAGCTGATTGGCTATCATGCATATCTGCACTAGATTCTGGGTGCTCCAACTTTAGTAAATCTCCCTTACAGTGCCTTGAAAAAGTATTAATACCCCTTGATATTTTCCACATTTTTACAACCAAAAATGTACCGGTAAATGTATTTTATTGGGATTTTATGTGATAGACCAACACAAAGTGGCACAAATTGTGAAGTAGAAGGAAATGATAAATGGTTTTCAAAATTTGTTTCAAATAAATATGTGAAAGTGTGGCGTGCATTTGTATTCATCCCCCCTGAGTCAATACTTTTGTAGAACCACCTTTCGCTGCAAATTACAGCTGCAAGTCTTTTTGGGGATGTCTCTAACAGCTTTGCACATCTAGAGAGTGACATTTTTGCCCATTCTTCTTTGCAAAATAGCTCAAAACTCTGTCAGATTGGATGAAGAGCATCTGTGAACAGCAATTTTCAAGTCTTAGCACAGATTCTCAATTGGATTTAAGTCTGAATTGAGACTGGGCCATTCTAACACATGAATATGCTTTGATCTAAACCATTCTATTGTTGGCTGTATGTTTAGGGTCGCTGTCCTGCTGGAAGGTGAACCAGTCTCAAGTCTTTTGCAGTCTATAACAGGTTCCCTGTCCCTCCTGAAGAAAAGCATCCCCACAATATTATGCTACCACCACCATGTTTCACAGTGGGGATGGTGCAGCGGCGGCTCTCTAATTTGGCAAAAAAGGCGGTCGCCTAAGGCCTCGCGCTCCCAGGGGCCTTGCGGCCGCCTAATTTGCCTGATGTGTGTGATAGAATAGAAGGGAATGTCCCCAAGCTGGCAGGGTGAGCGGGCCGGGCTGGTAAAGGATCACCATCTTTCGTATACAGCGCTGCCTGCTGCAGATGAGTTGTAGAGGTAGAGGCGGAGCTGCCGGGCGCTGCTGAACCCGCCAGGAGGTAGGGGCGGACTGGGCCGGGGGGCAGGGAGGTCTCTGATGCCTCGTAACAATGGCGCTTGCTCCCCACCACTGCAGACAGGTGTGGCACCCGCAGGCCGCTGCTACACTGTTATACCTGCAGCAGAGCGGTGCGAGTATGCTATGAGTCCAACGCAGTCACTTCCCTGTTAGGCGGATCGAGCTTCCTCATAGTCCGGCCCGGCATGATGTTATTCACAGGCCAGGAGGCAGGATGAAAGAGCAGAGGAAAGTGCTACTGCCAAGACCTGCGAGGAGCCAGTGAAGCCCCGTGCAACAGTGCAAGTGAGTTTGCAGAGGTTAAAAACCTAAGGCACCATTGTTTGTGGCTTAGCTGTGTTAACTGCCTGAAGTGATTAACTCTTTTGGGGGGGGGGAGTTAATTTACAACGGTATTTGTAATATTCAGCATGGAGGGGGTTAATGTACTGCCACTGGCCACTGATGCATTGGTGACCAGTGACAGTTAATTAAACCCTTTGTGCTGCATTAGTGGCACCAGTGTCAGTGTTTATTAACCCCTATGTTGTGCAGCATGAAAGGATTCATAAACACTGACACTGGTGCCACTATAGCAGCACAAAGGGGTTAATTAACTGCCACTGGTCACAAATGCATCAGTGGCCAGTGGTGTATTTTATACTGCCCACCGCCATGCACCCCTCACATGTACATACTACCCACCGCCATACACTCCGCACCCCTCTCATGTACATACCACCCACCGCCATACACTCCGCACCCCTCTCATGTACATACTACCCACCGCCATACACTACACACCCCTTTCATGTACATATCACCCATCGTCATACACTCCGCTCCCCTCTCATGTACATACCACCCTTCACATGATGGATTGAACAGTGCTCTGTGAGATGTTAAAGCTTGGGTTATTTTTTTTTAAACTAACCCAGCTTTAAACTTCTCCACAACTTTATCCCTGACCTGTATGTGGTGTTCCTTGGCCTTCATGATGCTGTTTGTTCACTAAGGTTCTCTAACAAACCTCTGAGGGCTTCGCAGAACAGCTGTATTTATACTGAGATTAAATTACACACAGGTGGACTCTATTTAATAGTTAGATGACTTCTGAAGGCAGATGGTTCCACTAGATTTCACTTAGGGGTATCAGAGTAAAGGGGGCAGAATACAAACGCACGCCCCCGCTTTTCACATAAATTGTGAAAACCATTTATCATTTTCCTTCCATTTCACAATTATGTGCCACTTTCTCTTGGTCTATAACATAAAATCCCAATTAAATACATTTACGATTTTGCTTGTAACATGACAACATATGGAAAATTTCAAGGGGTATTTTATTTATTTTGTTTTTATTTATTTCAGGTACTTATATAGTGCCGTCAATTTATGCAGTGCTTTACATATACATTGTACATTCACATCAGTCCCTGCCCTCAAGGAGCTTACAATCTAAGGTCCCTAAACTCACATTCCTATACTAGGGACAATTTAGACAGGATCCAATTAACCTACCAGCATGTCTTTGGAGTGTGGGAGGAAAACGGAGCACATGGAGGAAACCCACACAGGCACAGGGAGAACATGCAAACTCCAGGCAGGTAGTGGGATTCGAACCAGTGACCCTTCCTACTGCTAGGCGAGAGTGCTACCCACTAAACCACCGTGCCGCCCATAGTATGAATACTTTTTCAAGGCACTGTATGTAGTGATTCCATTATAAACAAAAACACAATTAAAGCACTATTGTGACAAGTAACAAACCTTCTGTATGATGATGAGAAATCATTTAGCATGTTACACATTTATTTTTAATGTATATAGGATGCTTTACTCCATTTACAAACGCATTAGAGTAAAGAGCGATGTAACTTCTTCTTAATACTAGATCATCAATTTTACAACGGAAATATAATCTTATGGCAACCAATTTGAAGCAATCCTATGGAAATCATGAATTATTTAGAGAAAGTAATCTGAGGTTTGAAAACATATCTGTTATGATAAATAAATAATAAGGATTTCATGTACTGGAGGTCACTTTTTGAAGCCATGTATTGCAAATGACAACTAGATTATTCCTGTCTTGTAATATTTTTTGGAATAATCATAATTTTCAACAACATAGCATTTTAGTATTACTGTACAGAAAGAGACTAATGGATCTGACCTAACTGGGTGACATTTTATTTGGTTAAAGAGGACCTGTACTGCACCATGGAAACTGTGCCCAAAACTTCAAGGGAGAGTGGGGCAAAGTCTAGTCACCAGTATTGCCTGTGGTCTCCTTGCACATCTTATCAGACCTTCCCCCTGATGACTGGCAATCTGAAGACTGGTAGGGGAATAATTAAGAAGCATCACAAGAGGTAGAGGAGGCATGGACACAAAGAATGAAGCAGGGAGATCCTTGCACTGTTGGTCCTCAGGAACAGCTTTATTTCCATCAACAGTAGCATACTTGCCAAAATCTTCTTCCCAGTCCCCTGTCACTCATGTCTACTTCCCACACATATCACAACCTCTATCCGGCCCAGATCACACCCACTTTTAAATCACGCCCACTTCCTGACCGAACCTGAACTCTAAATACATGGTAACTTCCTAATCGCGACTATTATCCTCCACTCATTAATACCATTTTTGGAGTTCTTGTGCATGCTCCCTAACTCAAACAAGGGTAGAGCACCTAGATGCGAGACTGTCCTTGCAAATCTCATTTCAAACCAGTCAGAGGCAACACTGATTTAGATAATCTTACACTGCAGGTATACAGCTATTATTTTACATAACGGGAGAGCATAGACACAATCATATGTCAGAAAATGTAATGGTACTTTTCTAAGAGCCTAGGATACATTCACACTGTGGCCAGTTTGCAGGCTTTTTATTTTGTACAGATGTTTTTGCAGTCTAAAGCTTTTGGTTCTTTTTAATTATTCAATGAAAAGTTAGGTATTACGGAAAAAACATACAATACGTGCATGTTTTTTTTATATGTGTGCATTCCATGTTTTTTAATGTGTACTTACCTGCTCTGTCCAATGGTATTGCACAGCGTGGCCCTGAACTTCTTGTTCTGGGGTTACCCGTTGGTGCTGTTGGCAACACTTCTTCTGCATGCGCCATCATAGCAATGCTATGGGGGTGCAACTGCAGGCTCACCCCTGGGAGTTAGACATCAAAGAAATTCTGGACAGCCGCACTCCGAAAATATTTGCCTTTATTCAATAAGGTGCCATCCAAAATACAGGTCACGGCAAAGTGAAACAGAACTTACGCATTTCACACTACACTACTACTGCGCGTTTCATTCAGCTATGACTAAGCACTCCTTGTAGTGCGAAACGCGTAAGCTTTGTTCCACTTTGCTATGACCTGTATTTGGGATGACACCTTATTGAATAAAGCCAATATTTCGGAGTGCGACTGTCCAGAATTTCTTTGATGTCTAACTGCCATAGCATTGCCAGCACCTGGACTTCTAGACTGAAGGAGATACCTTTTACCTTGATCTGATCCACCTGGAGCAGTGATACTCTCTCTCTGTTTGGGCTCGCCCCTGGGCTAGGCTGTGTGCATCCATAGACACACACAGCACAACTGTGCCCAGCACCCTGCTTCCTCCTCACAGGATTTGCTTGACAGCAGCAGGACACAATGGCTCCCCCTGCTTCCTTTGAATCCTGTGAATACAGGGAGAGAGGAGAGAACTGCTACAGACAGGCACTGTCACGATCAGGTGTCAGGCTTGAAGACAAGTTGCTATAGCAGTTGCAGGACTACCACCAACCAGCAGGATAGGTACGCAGGCAGTCACCCTGGCAGATGACACAGGCTCACCTGAGGTGCGGAGTGTAAGTACTAACCGGTGTTCACCAGAGCTACTGATGGTGGAGGTGGATTTAGCTGCGTGTTAGTACCAGGTTGCGGTCCTCAGGTTTGCCCCACAAGGGTGTGAGCAAGCTGGGGTCCAGTAGTGGATGAGCAGATAAGGATCAAACAGCAGCGTGGTCAGTAAACAAGCAAAAAGGTCCGTAATGAATAGTTGCAGTTTGGGATCAGGCAGTAGAGTAGTCGAGCAACAAGCCAAGGGTCAATCACGAGTGGTAGCAAAATACAGACAGCAGCAGGGAAGAGAAGAGCAAGGCACTGGCTGAGAAGGCACAATAACCTGGCAAAGAGGAAGTGCTGAGACTTATATAGAAATTTCTTGGAAGGAGCAAGGAGTTCAAGGTTCAACAATTAAGACACAAGGCAGGGTTGTCCAATGGATCAGGTAGGATTGTCCAATAGATTAAGCAGGGAGCTGTTCAGCATCCCAGATAGCTCAGTGGGAAGAGTCAATGCCAGACACAGAAGAGGTCCCAGGTTCGGACATTCCCCTCCTCTCAGGATGTCCTCTCAATGTCTTAGGGCTGGGTTTGTGAGGAAACCTCTGGTGGAATTCTCTTGTTAATCTAGGGGCATGAATGTTCTCCTCAGGCTCCCAAGAATTTTCTTCTGACCCATAGCCTTCCCATTGGACCAGATATTGTAGCTTGTTTCTAAAGATCCAAGAATTCGAGAATTTTCTCCACCACAAATTCTACTTCACCCTGTACCTCAACAGGTGGAGTAGGTGGTAGAATTCTTCCAGAAAAGGGATTTATATGAAATGGTTTAAGTAGTGATATGTGAAAAACAGGGTGCATTTTCATACTATCAGAAAGTTTTAAGCGAAAGGTAACTGGATTAATTTGAGCAGAAATCTTGAATGGTCCTACACACTTTTGGCCCAGCTTTGCAAACGGAACATGGAACTTCAAAGTTTTGGTTGACAACCAAACTTTGTCACCCACATGAAAGGTAGGAAGTGATCTGCGGTGTCTATCAGCAGCCTTCTTGTAACATTCCTGAGCCTCCCTCAAAGTTTTGATCAATTTCTCCCGTATCTCCTGCAAAAGTAGTTAATCTGTTGGTAACAGAAGTAATTGGAGTTGAGACAGGGAGATCAGGAATAAAAACTGGATGATACCCATTGTTTAAATAAAAAAGGACTTTGAGAAGTGGAGCTATGTTTAGAATTGTTATATGCAAACTCTGCTGTAGAAAGATAATCCACCCAGTCATCCTTGGTCCTCTCCCCTCGGTCTGACTATTAGACTGGGGTTGAAAACCAGAAGACAGATTAACTGTAATGCCCTGTACACACGGTCGGACTTTGTTCGGACATTCCGACAACAAAATCCTAGGATTTTTTCCGACGGATGTTGGCTCAAACTTGTCTTGCATACACACGGTCACACAAAGTTGTCATAAAATCCAATCATTCTGAACGCGGTGACGTAAAACACGTACGCCGGGACTATAAACGGGGCAGTAGCCAATAGCTTTCATCTCTTTATTTATTCTGAGCATGCGTGGCACTTTGTCCGTTGGATTTGTGTACACACGATCGGAATTTCCGACAACAGATTTTGCTGTCGGAAAATTTTATATCCTGCTCTCAAACTTTGTGTGTCGGAAAATCCGATGGAAAATGTCCGATGGAGCCCACACACGGTCCGAATTTCCGACAACACGCTCCGATCAGACATTTTCCATCGGAAAATCCGACCGTGTGTACGGGGCATTACACCTAAGGCTGAGCAAAACACTCATCTGTAAGGATGTTGCTGGTTCTTCTAAAGCTGGCCACACTTTGGCTAGATTGTCTGAGATCTGATTGTAGCGAAAGGGATGGCAGTATATAAATGAAATGTATCCTTTAGGGTGGGGGACCTCACTTACTATTGTAGCAGGTTAGAAAATGTAAATGATGATCAGCCTTTATTAGAAGAAACATTCCTGCAGATGAACTTTAGAACAGAATTTGATCTATATTTGTACAACAGAAATCTTTTTCCTGTTTTGTTACTTTACTCTTTCCAACTTAAAGTGATTGTAAACTCTGTTTTTTTTTTTTATAAAGATAACAAACATGTTATACTTGCCTGTTCTGCACAGTTGGTTTTGCACAGAGCAGTCCAGCTCAGATGAAAATTGAAGAAAGAAAGCCTAAAAAAAAAGAAAAAAAATGCAGCCACCACATCTAAGAATTGGTAAGCTGTAATATAATAAATGTTTGCATTTGGGTTTAATACGGCTTTAAAGACAATTTAAAGCGGAACTTCAGTCGTTTTTTCATCTTTACATCTATTAAATCCTCAGCCCTTGTTTTAACTTTGGATAGTAAAACATTTTTTTTTCTGCCAGTTAATACCTTATACAGCCCACTTTCTGTTTCTTGTCTGGTAAAAATCCAAGGCTTATGACATCATGTACAGCTCTCTCTCACTCACAGTTCGCCAGGAAGGGCGGGGGGGGGGGTTGAGTCATAAGAGGGCCAATGAGAGCTGCAGAGCTGGAGGTGTGCCTCTGTGTAAATCCAGTAAGTGAACAGACAGCAGCTTCAGCTGCCCACAGTTAAAATGGTTGCAGCCAGACTCAGTGGAGGGAGATTTCTGAAGCATATTTAGCAAGTACAGAATCACAGTATATATAAAATAATATGCAAAGTGGTTGGAGGGAAACTTCAGAATGGCAAAGATGTTTTTATTACAAATGATGTGAGCAGACTGCAGTTCCTCTTTAATGACTTAACAAACACCTTGTTTAGTGAAGAAAATACTTTCCCTTTATTAAAGTATTCTTTGCAAGACAGATCGTCCAGTAAATGATCCGGACGCACCATCTTCTACCTGGAGAAGGTGATCAGAGATGAATGTGTGTCTCCATAACACTGATCAATGGGAAGGAAGGAGAGTCCTATGACTGTACATAGAGAGAGGAGCCCGAGGGAGAACATCCAATCATGTGACATCCCGGATCTATGTCGTGTGCACAGTGTGCTTCTCACATGACCCGATGACAGGACACCGACATGTCCTATACTGTATAGTATGAGGATGGTGATCTCCTGCAGTGCCTCAGCCCAGTGACATGTCTCTCATTCACATTGTCCAGCAAAATCCCCGCACAACGATCATCAATGAGAGCGCAGCCAGGGGACAGAGCAAGACTAGCATCACCTCCGCCACCTCCCACAGCACGCCGTGACGTCACGACGCGGCCCCGGGGACGTCAGGCGCTCTTGTCAGAAGAGTCTGGGCGGCTGTAGAGCGACTCGGGGTATGTGAGTGTGTGCGGGACCCCCGACCCCTGTCTGTCCGTCCTCTTCACCCCACCCTCCGTGTGTCAGGTCTGAGGTACACCGACTGTGTGCAATGCACTCCTCTCCTAACCAGCTGTGTGCAATGTACTCCTCTCCTCACCAGCTGTGTGCAATGCACTCCTCTCCTCAACGACTGTGTGCAATGCACTCCTCTCCTCTGTACAATGTACTCCTCTCCTCACCAGCTGTGTGCAATGTACTCCTCTCCTCACCAGCTGTGTGCAATGTACTCCTCTCCTCTGTACACCGACTGTGTGCAATGCACTCCTCTCCTCTGTGCAATGTACTCCTCTCCTCTGTACACCGACTGTGTGCAATGTACTCCTCTCCTCAACGACTGTGTGGAATGTACTCCTCTCCTCAACGACTGTATGCAATGCACTCCTCTCCTCTGTACAATGTACTCCTCTCCTCACCAGCTGTGTGCAATGTACTCCTCTCCTCTGTACACCGACTGTGTGCAATGTACTCCTCTCCTCTGTGCAATGTACTCCTCTCCTCTGTACACCGACTGTGTGCAATGTACTCCTCTCCTCTGTGCAATGTACTCCTCTCCTCTGTACACCGACTGTGTGCAATGTACTCCTCTCCTCTGTGCAATGTACTCCTCTGTACACCGACTGTGTGCAATGTACTCCTCTCCTCTGTGCAATGTACTCCTCTCCTCACAGACTGTGTGCAATGTACTCCTCTCCTCACAGACTGTGTGCAATGTACTCCTCTCCTCACAGACTGTGTGCAATGTACTCCTCTCCTCACAGACTGTGTGCAATGTACTCCTCTCCTCACAGACTGTGTGCAATGTACTCCTCTCCTCACAGACTGTGTGCAATGTACTCCTCTCCTCAACGACTGTGTGCAATGTACTCCTCTCCTCTGTGCAATGTACTCTTCCCCTCAACAGTGTGCAATATACTCCTCTCCTCACCAGCTGTGTGCACTAGTCTCCTTTCCTCCTCTGTACGCAGTGTTTTTCTTTCCTCCTCTGTACACCAACTGTGTGCAATATCCTCCTCTGTACACCGTGTGCAGTGTTTTCCTTTCCTCCTCTGTACACCAACTGTGTGCAATATACTCCTCTCCTCCTCTGTACATAAACTGTGTGCAATGTTCTACTTTCCTTCTCTCCTCACCAGCTTTGTGGAGTGTCCTCCTCTCCTCCCTCTGTACATGAGCCATGTTCATTGTACTCTTGTTTTCTGTACATGAGCCGTGTGCACGGGGTGAAGGAGTAAAGCAGCCCATAGATTGTGAAACGTTCTTTCCTTCTACAACAGGTGGAGCCTTCCCTGCCAGCAGGACACAATGATAACTGCTAGTGGCTATAGGCGCTGGCAGTATTTGCATGTACAAAAGCTGGCAGGCTGGTTGTACCCAAGTTGATCGATGGATTGACCTGGGTACAACCAGCCTTCCCATAGGTGAGTTGAATCTCGGGTGATCCCTGCTGAACTGGCTGGGATTGGAATCATCTATGGCAGGGGTCATAGCAGCAACCTTTTTCCACTTAAGGGCAGTATTCAATATATGTGAATGCATGGAGGGCTGTATTCACCTGCTAATAAATGACTATAACAGCCGCTGCACCTCTGGCCCCCTCTACATTGCACAGCCCCCGCACCTCTGGCCCCTCTACATTGCACAGCCTCCGCACCTCTGGCTCCTCTACATTGCACAGCCTCCGCACCTCTGGCCCCTCTACATTGCACAGCCCCCGCACCTCTGGCCCCCTTTACATTACACAGCCCCCACACCTCTAGCCCCCTTTACATTACACAGCCCCACACACCTCTGGCCCCCTTGACATTACACAGCCTCCGCACCTCTAGCCCCCTTTACATTACACAGCCCCACACACCTCTGGCCCCCTTTACATTACACAGCCCCTGCACCTCTGGCCCCCTTTACATTACACAGCCCCATGCACCTCTGGCCCCCTTTACATTACACAGCCTCCTGCACCTCTGGCCCCCTTTACATTACACAGCCTCCTGCACCTCTGGCCCCCTTTACATTACACAGCCTCCTGCACCTCTAGCCCCCTTTACATTACACAGCCTCCTGCACCTCTGGCCCCCTTTACAATACACAGCCTCCTGCACCTCTGGCCCCCTTTACAATACACAGCCCCCGCACCTCTGGCCCTCTTTACATTACACAGCCCCCGCACCTCTGGCCCCCTTTACATTACACAGCCCCCGCCCCTCTGGTCCCCTTTACATCACACAGTCCCCTCACCTCTGGTCCCATTTACATTACACAGCCTCGCGCCTCTGGCCCCATTTACATTACACAGCCTCGCGCCTCTGGCCCCATTTACATCACACAGCCTCGCGCCTCTCTCCCCATTTACATTACACAGCCCCCGCACCTCTGGCCCCTTTACATTGCACAGCCCCCCGCACCTCTGGCCCCCTTTACATTACACAGCCCCCGCACCTCTAGCCCCCTTTACAATACACAGCCTTCTGCACCTCTGGCCCCCTTTACATTACACAGCCCCCTCACCTCTGGCCCCCTTCACATTACACAGCCTCCTGCGCCTCTGGCCCCTTTACATTACACAGCCTCCTGCGCCTCTGGCCCCCTTTACATTACACAGCCTCCTGCGCCTCTGGCCCCCTTTACATTACACAGCCTCCTGCGCCTCTGGCCCCCTTTACATTACACAGCCTCCTGCGCCTCTTCCCCCCTTTACATTACACAGCCTCCTGCGCCTCTGGCCCCCTTTACATTACACAGCCTCCTGCGCCTTTGTCCCCCTTTACATTACACAGCCTCCTGCGCCTCTGGCCCCCTTTACATTACACAGCCTCCTGCGCCTCTGGCCCCCTTTACATTACACAGCCTCCTGCGCCTCTGGCCCCCTTTACATTACACAGCCTCTTGCGCCTCTGGCCCCCTTTACATTACACAGCCTCCTGCGCCTCTGGCCCCCTTTACATTACACAGCCTCCTGCGCCTCTGGCCCCCTTTACATTACACAGCCTCCTGCGCCTCTGGCCCCCTTTGCTTTACAAAGCCTCCTGCGCCTCTGGCCCCCTTTACATTACACAGCCTCCTGCGCCTCTGGCCCCCTTTACATTACACAGCCTCCTACGTCTCTGGCCCCCTTTACATTACACAGCCTCCTGCGCCTCTGTCCCCCTTTACATTACACAGCCTCCTGCGCCTCTGTCCCCCTTTACATTACACAGCCCCCTGCGCCTCTGTCCCCCTTTACATTACACAGCCTCCTGCGCCTCTGGCCCCCTTTACATTA
This sequence comes from Lithobates clamitans, assembly GCA_037952925.1. Classification (NCBI taxonomy): domain Eukaryota; kingdom Metazoa; phylum Chordata; class Amphibia; order Anura; family Ranidae; genus Lithobates; species Lithobates clamitans. Next base: position 7,654,154 of record JBBGZY010000723.1, read on the forward strand.
CACAGCCTCCTGCGCCTCTGGCCCCCTTTACATTACACAGCCTCCTGCGCCTCTGGCCCCCTTTACATTACACAGCCTCCTGCGCCTCTGGCCCCCTTTACATTACACAGCCTCCTGCGCCTCTGGCCCCCTTTACATTACACAGCCTCCTGCGCCTCTGGCCCCCTTTACATTACACAGCCTCCTGCGCCTCTGGCCCCCTTTACATTACACAGCCTCCTGCGCCTCTGGCCCCCTTTGCTTTACAAAGCCTCCTGCGCCTCTGGCCCCCTTTGCTTTACAAAGCCTCCTGCGCCTCTGGCCCCCTTTGCATTACACAGCCTCCTGCGCCTTTGGCCCTTTTTGCATTACACAGCCCCCCCTCCCCAGCTGTGTAAGCACAGAGGGATGGGGTGGTTTAAATTTTTATTTTATTTTATTTTTTTTACATGACATCGCTTCCGGGTTACTAGATCCGAGACCCAATCGAGCAGATTCCAGCTTTGTGTCTTTTGCGAGCCGGCGGACGCGTTGGATGGTAGCTCCGGCCTTCTGGTGGGACGGGGGAGGGGATGTCCCCTCCCGCTGCTTGGGATAACAGCCAAGGGGCTTCTTAGCTGCATCGGTTGTTATCCCAAGAAAGCCAACCGCTGGCTTTAAAAAACGGTACTGGGGTGATGCGTGCAGCTGCGAAGAAGGGCAGCATGAAGAGGTTAAAATGTCCGCGGTCTGGGTGCACGTTAATTCATCACGTGCACTGATGGGCCGGACATTTAGCAGCGGCAGGCCGGATGTGGCCTGTAGGCCGCCGACCCCTGATCTATGACCAGCTTAAGAAAACAATGTTAAGATGAAACCTGTAGATAGGTCTTCAGAGAGCAGAGACAAGATGATGGAGTGTTATGGGATAAGATACATGAAAGTGCTGGGGAAAATAATAATATGGGACAATAAATGGAGGACAGTAGAGGATAATATAAGGGAATGTGTAGGGGTATAGAAAGCACACGGGAGAACAACTGAGGGAAGAACGGTGCCACTTAGGGCAATCCCCCTACGCTTTCCTCTTCTGTCCTCTCTTTTCGTGTGTTGATACATATTATTATTATTATTATTATTATTGTATTCTCTTGTCTCTAGTCCCCAATAATGTACACATTTCCCCTTTGTAATATTTTACCCCACTCCCATGTGCTTATAACTGATGCTCTTTTCTGGTCGATACCCCACACTCATTCTCTTTTCTTATTAATTTTTTATATTGGCGCCTCTCTAATAGAAGCAACTATCTTCTATATTTTTTGTATTTTTTTTTTTTTTTCCTTTCCATAGAACCCATTAATCATTCTTTTCTCCTAGAATTCTCTCAAATCACTCTCGTCTTGTATAATACATGTCCTTCATTTTACTAATTCCTCCTGGCAGCCCTCCAAAGTTATTACTCTTCTTAGGTGACCCCCGTGTCATTCTTTTATGTTAGGTTCCTTTCAAATTATTCTCTAATTTTAGTGCCCCCCTTCCTTTTAATTTTCTTCTCATAACTGTCCTCTGTATTATTCTCTTCTATTAGCTTCCCCCCCTCCGGTGTTCTTTCCACAGCTATCCTTATAGTACTCGCTTCCAGTTACCCCATTGTATTTTTTTTTCTCAGGTACTTCTGTGTTTTTACCTTGTCATCAGACATCGTTCTCTTTAGGCCTCATGCACACTGGGTGTTTCCTCTGTTCCTCTGAACGCCTTTTCCTCTGGCAGGAGAAAAGCTGCTAAAAAAAAAGCTATAAAAGCTGCGTATTGCACATTCGTGCATATGTGTGTTAATGCAGTCTATTTGCCAGAATATTAGTTTATGCATCAATGAGCAAGCACACATAAATACACAGTGGGGACGGAAAGTATTCAGACCCCCTTACATTTTTCACTCTTTGTTATATTGCAGCCATTTGCTAAAATCATTTTAAGTTCATTTTTTTCCACATTATTGTACACACAGCAGCCCATACTGACAGAAAAACACAGAATTGTTGACATTTTTGCAGATTTATTAAAAAAGAAAAACTGAAATATCACATGGTCCTAAGTATTCAGACCCTTTGCTCAGTATTTAGTAGAAGCACCCTTTTGATCTAATACAGCCATGAGTCTTTTTGGGAAAGATGCAACAAGTTTTTCACACCTGGATTTGGGGATCCTCTGCCATTCCTCCTTGCAGATCCTCTCCAGTTCTGTCAGGTTGGATGGTAAACGTTGGTGGACAGCCATTTTTAGGTCTCTCTAGAGATGCTCAATTGGGTTTAAGTCAGGGCTCTGGCTGGGCCATTCAAGAACAGTCATGGAGTTGTTGTGAAGCCACTCCTTCGTTATTTTAGCTGTGTGCTTGGGGTCATTGTCTTGATGGAAGGTAAACCTTCGGCCCAGTCTGAGGTCCTGAGCACTCTGGAGAAGGTTTTTCGTCCAGGATATCCCTGTACTTGGCCACATTCATCTTTCCCTCAATTGCAACCAGTCGTCCTGTCCCCTGCAGCTGAAAAACACCCCTACAGCATGATGCTGCCACCACCATGCTTCACTGTCGGGACTGTATTGGACAGGTGATGAGCAGTGCCTGGTTTTCTCCACAGATACCGCTTAGAATTAAGGCCAAAAAGTTTTATCTTGGTCTCATCAGACCAGAGAATCTTATTTCTCACCATCTTGGAGTCCTTCAGGTGTTTTTTAGCAAACTCCATGCGGGCTTTCATGTGTCTTGCACTGAGGAGAGGCTTCCATCGGGCCACTCTGTCATAAAGCCCCGACTGGTGGAGGGCTGCAGTGATGGTTGACTTTCTACAGCTTTCTCACATCTCCCGACTGCATCTCTGGAGCTCAGCCACAGTGATCTTTGGGTTCTTCTTTACCTCTTTCACCAAGGCTCTTCTCCCCGATTGCTCAGTTTGGCCGGACGGCCAGCTCTAGGAAGGGTTCAGGTCCTCCCAAACGTCTTCTATTTAAGGATTATGGAGGCCACTGTGCTCTTAGGAACCTTAAGTGCAGCAGATTTTTTTTTTGTAACCTTGGCCAGATCTTTGCCTTGCCACAATTCTGTCTCTGAGCTCTTCAGGCAGTTCCTTTGACCTCATGATTCTCATTTTCTCTGACATGCACTGTGAGCTGTAAGGTCTTATATAGACAGGTGTGTGGCTTTCCTAATCAAGTCCAATCAGTATAGTCAAACACAGCTGGACTCAAATGAAGGTGTAGAACCATCTCAAGGATGATCAGTAGAAATGGACAGCACCTGAGTTAAATATATGAGTGTCACAGCAAAGAGTCTCAATACTTAGGACCATGTGATATTTCAGTTTTTCTTTCTTAATAAATCTGCAAAAATGTCAACAATTCTGTGTTTTTCTGTCAATATGGGGTGCTGTGTGTACATTAATGAGGGAAACAAATGAACTTAAAGCAAATGGCTGCAATATAACAAAGAGTAAAAAATTTAAGGGGGTCTGAATGCTTTCCCTCCCCACTGTATGTCTAGCTGTTAGGCACGTTCTGCATTTTTTCTGCTCAAATGCTTCTTCCTGAATGCGTTGGTGGTGTCTGCAGTGTTAGGCTAACATATAGGGGTTGATTTACTAAAGGCAAAAAGACTGTGCGCTTTGCAAAATGCAGTTGCACTCTGTAAGTTGCTCCAGAGCTTAGTAAATGAGCACAAGCTCTGCTGACTTCCATCATCCAATCATGTGCAAGCAAAAATGCTGTTTTTTTTTTTTTTCTTGCATGTGATTGGGTATTCTTTGCAAAGTGAAGCCTTCCCTCATTTACTAAGTTCAAAGTGCACAGTCTATTTGCCTTTAGTAAATCCACCCTATACTCTTCCAGCAGGATAGCACATTGTTGTAGACTTGTTGTATTGTGTAGTGTTTATGCCCATCTTCCATCAAGTGATTCTGGTGAGCATTGCTTCATTTCCTCCAGGATCCCTTACTTTACTTTGTATTGTTTGTACTGTACTTATCTTTTCTCTTGAATTTTTAGTGTACCTTCTAAGTCAAGCTTTGCCTTGGTGATAATATTGTTTCAAACTCACAGGAATAGAGATGCTTAAAAAAAAAATTCTTAGGTGAACTTTTCATTCTAATTATTACACAATTCCAGTGTCTGCAGACTGTAAAGCTCTTTACGGATCTGGAGCCTGTAGTGTTTGATGACACAGTTGTTCACTACAGGAACTACACAGTTGTCAGACTTGTGAAATATCCTGTGGGTGTGTTGTAATAAACCCATTTTTGAAGTGAGGTGCTGTAGTACATACTACTTTGCTGTCAGTGTTCTGCAATGTGGGAAGAGTGCTTATTGACAGTGAGCGTGTGACTTTATTATTGAATGGCAGTATTAATTCCAATATGTGTGTTTAGTGATCTTATTGTGTCACCTATGCCTTTGTAAATCGGTTGATTATTATGAGTATTTTTTTCCTCCTAAATGTAGAACCAAAGGCAATTTCTTATCGTACATCACGGGACACAGAGCCATAGTAGTTACTATGTGGTTTATAGGCCACCTTCAGGTGATGGACACTGGCACGCCCAAAGACAAAATGTGCACTCCCTATAAACCCCTCCCACTGCTGGGAGTATCTCAGTTTTTTTCGCCAGTGTCTAAGATGTTGGTCACGAGTAAAGATGTGCTGTGCTGAGCTCCACTGGAGCAATCCTTGCTGGGGCTAGCTGTGCAGCTGGATCCATTCGAAGTGCCCTTTTGGGCGAATTGAATGGTACCTGGGCCTCGTATTCGAAGAAACGAGGTCTTGCCTGTAACGCTTCTCTTTACAGAGCTGGACCCCGGGATCCAGTACTTTTTGGTATTAAGGCCATAAAGTTTTTACTGGAGGTGGTGCTATTACAGGTCCAGGATTGTGGGTTTCCTCGAGGATCCCCAGCTCCTGAAGGTTTAACGGAACCCACCGTGAAGGGGGAAGATTGGGTCTGTTGGTTTACCGCAGAAAACCCTGCGGTGGGAAAGGTAAGTGGAGTTTTCTAAGAAATTTTAAAAATTTTCTTATAATTGTCTCCTTTAAATTTAGTAAGTGTTGTCATGCCTATGTGTCACCACTGGGGGTTGTATTGAGCACTTACCATCTCATGCTTCTCAGAAAGCCCATACAACAAAACAAAACAAAAACTCTTGCGCATAAATGTATAAGCCCGACAGTTCAAAGTTCTCGATGGATGGTAGCTTTCAGCCTTGCTGCCCTCAAGGATAGGGAAATCCTAACATACAGACAAAAAACAGAAAAGAGAGGGCGCACCGGCCTTGTGCATTATCTTTAAAAAGGTTTATTAAAACAGAAAACGTAAAAGTACTACTCACAAGGGTAGATAAAAATCACGCATAATAGTCAAATGATGGTAGCAGTCTCCAGACCTATGGACAAGACGTGCAGACCGTTGGCGCTGGCAGTAGTACTTTGTGAGTAGTACTTTTACGTTTTCTGTTTTAATAAACCTTTTTAAAGATAATGCACAAGGCCGGTGCGCCCTCTCTTTTCTGTTTTTTCTCAGAAAGCCCACCTGATATGGGCTTTCTGAGAAGCAGATGGTTGGAAAGATGGTTGGTACAGTTTCTCACTAAATTGGTCCGCTCCACATTTTTACTGCCAATAACGCAGTCGGTCGATGAGCCCACTTCTGGTTTGGGTTCACTAAAGCCTCCCCAATCTGTTCATTCTTTTCCTATCCATTCATGGCTAAGGAAGCTATTCTGAGTGGGAGCACCCAGATAAACAGTTTTTTTTCCTCCGAAAAAGTTTTCAATACTTTATCCTATGGAGGAAGAGTTTTGTAAGAAATGGGGAATTCCAGCAATTGACGCTGCTATATCCTCTGTAAAAAAAAAACCTGACTTGTCCAGTAGACAATGCTTATATGCTAAAGGATCCAAAGCATAAGAAGTTAGAGTTCCTTTTAAAAAACTATATTTTGCTCACAGGTTCAGTCGTTCAACCTGCTCTGGCAGTGATCGCAGTATCTCAGTCCTTAAAGGACCAGTTTATAGAGGTACTCAAAGTTATTCCTGATCAGCAGGCCCACAATTTGGCCGAAATATCAGAAGCGTTGTGTTTTATAGTAGACGCTATGAAAGATTCTATTCTCCAGGCGTCACGGCTCATGCTAGGGCTGGTACATGTGCGTAGAATCCTATGGTTGAAAAATTGGTCAGCCGAAGTGCCATGCAAAAAGCTCTTGGCCAGTTTCCCGTTTCATGGTGAATGGTTGTTTGGAGACCATCTGGATAAGTATATCCAAAGAATTTCTAATGGGTAAAGTACTAAAGTTCCCTTTTACCGGTTAAGAAGACGTTTTTCTTTTAAACATGCTTCTTCCCCAGTGCCAGGGGTATCAGCCTCCAGGCAATCACGATGGCCTCCACCGTCAGGTTCACAAGGTAAACCTCAGGGTCAGTCCCAGGGCCAAAAAAGGACCTGGGGGAAGAAACCCACAAAACAGAATACTAAAGCCTCCTTATGAAGGGGCGCCCCCCGCTCGCTCAAGTGGGGGGAAGGCTTCTACAGTTTTCAAAGGTCTGGCAGGAACAATGTCAAGACAGATGGGTGGCTTCCTCAATTTCTCTAGGTTACAAACTAGAGTTCTGAGAGTTCCCGTCTCCTCGTTTTCTCAGATCAAACTTTCACAGAGATCCAGTGAAAAAGAAGTCTCTCTTTCTAACCTTGGATCATCTCTTGTCTCAAAGAATTATATCGGTGGTCCCATTGGAAGAGCAAGGTTTGTGGTTTTATTCAAACCAGTTTACGGTTCCAAAACCAAACGGGGATGTCAGACCCATTTTGGATCTCAAAGATCTAAACCGGTTTTTGAATATCCGTTCTTTTCGCATTAAGTCAAAATCCGATCAGTAGTCTCCACCCTACAAGGGGGAGAACTTCTGGCGTCAATCGACATCAAGAATGCTTATCTCCATGTGCCGATTTTCCCCGCTCACCAGAAATTTCTACGCTTTGAGGTGGAAAATCTTCATTTCCAGTTTGTAGCTCTGCTTTTCGGTCTAGCTACTGCACCTAGAGTGTTTACAAAGGTCCTGGCTCCTCCTTTAGCCAGACTAAGGGCTCAAGGTATAATGATACTAGCCTACTTAGATGATCTACTCTTGATAGATCAATTGGTAGCCCGCTTATACCAAACTTTGGTCACCGCAGTCAGATACCTGGAATACCTAGGTTGGATTCTCAACATAAAGAAATCCTCCTTAAAACAATCAATGAGATTGCAGTACTTGGGGCTAATCATAGATACAGCTCACAAGAGGGTGTTTTTGCCCTAGGAAAGGATCAGTTCCATAAAGGAACTGATTCAGTTGGTCAAAACAAAGAAGAATCCTTCTATTCGACTTTGCATGAAATTTTTGGGAAAGTTGGTCTCTTCTTTTGAGGCCGTTCCTTATGCGCATGTTTCATTCAAGACTGCTGCAAAACAGTATCCTGTCAACTTGGAACAAGAAGGTCCAAGCTCTGGACTTCCCAATGCGTTTATCCTCCAATGTGCTCCAGAGCCTCAATTGGTGGTTGATATCCAAGAATCTTCAAAAAGGGAAATCTTTTTTACCAATTACCTGGAAGGTGGTAACCGATGTTAGCCTTCTGGGCTGGGGAGCAGTCCTGGGGAAATGGTCCAAATCAGAGATGACCTTGCTCATCAATATTTTAGAGATTCGGGCAGTACGCCTGGCCCTGGAGGCCTGGATGTTCAGACTATGGAATTGTCCTGTCAGAATCCAATCAGACAACGCCACAGCGGTGGCCTATATCAATCACCAAGGGGGCATGAGAAGTCCTGCGGCCCAGAAAGAGGTGAATCATATTCTTTCTTGGGCAGAAAACAACATTCCTTGCCTATAAGCAATTTTCATTTCAAGGATAGAGAATTGGCAGGCGGACTACTTGAGTCGCCAACAATTGTACCCGGGAGAATGGTCCCTTCATCCCGACATCTTCCCGACACCTTATGTTAAAAATGGGGAGTTCCAGACGTGGATCTGTTTGCGTCCAGGTTCAACAACAAGATTGACAACTTTGTGTCAAGGACAAGGGATCCGATGGGATACGGAACAGATGCCTTGGTCTTTCAGTGGGATCAGTTTTTACTGATCTATGCGTTCCGTCCTGTTCTGCTGCTTTCGCGTCTTCTTCACAGGATCAAGCAAGAAGGGAAGGAGGTGATTCTGGTGGCCCCAGCGTGGCTCAGCAGATCTTGGTTTGCTGAGATCATAAAGATGGCGGTAGGAGACCCTTGGACCCTACCACTGTGGCCAGACCTTCGCTCGCAAGGTCCGATATTCCATCCTACCTTACAAATGCTAAATTTAACGGTTTGGCTATTAAGACCCACATTCTAAAGGACCGTGGGCCTTCAGCTTTAGTAGTTTGTACTTTGGTTAATGCTAGGAAGCTGGCCTCCAGAGTCATATACTATAGAGCAGGGATATGCAATTAGCGGACCTCCAGCTGTTGCAAAACTACAAGTCCCATCATCCCTCGCTAATTGTATATCCTTGCTATAGAGTCTGGAAGGCATATGTCTACAGGTGTGAATCCAGGGGTTGGCACCCCAGACAATGTCATAGGTAGGATCCTTGAATTCCTACAGATGGAATTAGAAATGAAGCTGGCCTTGAGTACTATCAAGGGCCAAGTGTTGGCCTTATCGGTATTTTTTCAACGACCACTTGCTTCACACTCACTGGTTCGTAACTTTATTCAGGGGGTAACGCGGATGAATCCCCCAGTTAGGTCACCCCTGAACCCTTGGGACTTAAATTTAGTCTTGTCTGCTTTACAAAAACAGCCTTTTGAGCCAATTCGAGATATTCCCTTGGTCCTCTTGACGAGGAAAATAATTTTCTTGGTTGCCATATCTTCTGCAAGAAGAGTATCAGAGTTGGCTGCTCTTTCTTGTAAAGAGCCATATTTGATTATTCATAAGGATAAGATTGTATTGCGGCTTCATCCTAATTTCCTACCGAAGGTAGTGTCAGGTTTTCATTTTAACCAGGATATTGTTCTGCCTTCATTTTTTCCAGAACCTCGTTCTGTGAAAGAAAAGTCACTACATTCTCTTGATGTGGTGAGAGTGGTCAAGGTCTATTTGAAAGTGACCGCTCAGATTTGTAAAACATGTTTTGTTTTGTTTGTGTTGCCATACGGTCCTAAAAGAAGACAGGCAGCGTCGAAATCTTCTATTGCTAAATGGATTCATCAAGTGATTGTTCAAGCTTATGGTTTAAAAAGGAAAATTCCTCCTTTTCATATTAAAGCGCACTCCACCAGGGCTGTTAGTGCTTCTTGGGCAGTGCATCACCAAGCCTCCATGGCTCAGATCTGCAAGGCCACAACTTGGTCTTAAGTACATACATTTACTAGATTCTATCAAGTAGATGTAAAAGGTCATGTGGATATTGCCTTTGGGCGCAGTGTACTGCAGACTGCAAGTCCTCTAGTCTCTTAGTGCCCTACTTTTGTTGTGTCTCCCTCCCTTCAGTTGGCAATGCTATGGGACATCCCACATAGTAACTACTATGGCTCTGTTTCCCGTGATGTACAATAAGAAAATAGGATTTTTATAAAAGCTTACCTGTAAAATCCTATTCTTTGAAGTACTTTATAGAACACAGCGGTCCCTCCCTTCTTAGTATACGTGTGTATTGCTTTGCTACAAAACTGAGGTACTCCCAGCAGTGGGAGGGGTTATATAGGGAGTGCAATTTTTGTCTTGGGGCGTGCCAGTGTCCATCACCTGAAGGTGGCCTATAACTCACATAGTAACTACTATGGCTCTGTGTCCCGTGATGTACTTCAAAGAAAAGGATTTTACAAGTAAGCTGTTATACAAAATTTAAAAAAAAATAGGATTTTTATAACGCAGCCTTTTTCAACCAGGGTACCTTGAAGTTTCTTTTAGGGGTGCCTTGGCAAAACGCCAAAAAATTCCCAAAAATTGTATGCAAGCCGGCATGTGGATGAAGGCTGCCTTTTGGTTACACTAAACCAAAGATTTTTGTTGTGCACCATTACATCCTTCTAGCAGTAGGCATCCTAATGACCAATGGCATCCTCAGTTGATTAGGAGGATGTCAGTTGCTTGCATAGTATCCTTGTTTGATGCTTCTGGGGTCACATTAGCTGAGTGATGGGGAGTGAGGGAGAAGAGAAACACTGGAATACTAGTCAGTACCAGTTTGCAAAAGTGTATTTGCATTGGAAGACTAAATCACCTCGAACATTGGGTGTCCTACTTGGAGTTGTGGATGTTGCTGCATTATGTAAAACTATTAGAATATTTTTAACATTTTAGAATTGGGTGTCTCGAGACTGTCCATCATTTTTAAAGAGTGCCTTGACTGAAAAAGGGTTAAGAAACACTGGGATAATGTAAGGAAGAGTTATAACCCTTGTCATTATTATTATTATTTATTTATTTATTTTTGCCTTACCTTCACTGCCAAAACAAAGTAAGGAGGTCTCTGGTAGTCACCAGAACTAGTCTCCTCATTGGATGACTTCTGTATGCCTATTCAGGTGACAACCCAAAACATTGGATTTTCTTTTACTTTCATTTTAAATTATGGCAATAAACAGTACAAATAGGGGGAATGACCCCAACAGGGACACAGTCAACAACAAAGACCCAAGAGATGTTATAATCCCTCTCCACTCTATCCAAAATATAAAATGCCTTTTGTTATACTTTAACTTTCCTAAATTCTGATAATTGAAATCAGTAATGCTGTCTGGTGATTTGAGCCTGTGTTTCCCCCATTTGTTTGCCTTCATTCCTTTCCTGCCTTTGCACTATGTGGTTAGAATAACTGACCTTCCTTTTCACTCTTATTTCTTCCGGTCAGGCAACCTGGGATTATTATGTTAAAGTGGTTGTTAAAGCATATATATAAGTCTATGCCAGCCCCTCTTAGAGGCAGTATGTATGTTGTATTTAAAAATGAGCAGTGTAAATACTGAATATCCGCTGTCTTCAGGCCGGTCTCATCACCCGCGGCCGCTTTCCAGCTCTGATAGATGTCTTCTGTGGGAGGGGCCGCTCGTCTCCTCCGCAGAAGACACCCATCGGAGCTGGAAAGTGGCCGCGAGTCACGTGACCAGCCTGAAGACAGCTGATATTCAGTATTTACAGTGCTTGTTTTTAAATAAAACATACACAGTGTGCTATGCCAGCCTCTAATAAAGAGGCTGGCAGTGACACGATTTATATTTAAATATAAAAATAGGTGTGGGGGGGGCGGGGCCGGGCAGGAGACATACAGAGAGGGCGCTGACAGGGAGGAGTGAGGGGGGATTGCAGAGAGCAGGCAGCCTATCACAGAGGGAGGCACTTTGACCACGGTGATCAGGGTGGAGCTGTCCTGGTTTTCATGGTCTGTTTAGAGAGGCCATACAGGAAGTGGTAGGTTTAGGGTGTGTTTTGTTTTTGATTTTTTGTTTTTTTTTTACAGTTTAGAGGGGGGCAGATAACATAGCACAAGTTCTGTGTAATCTGCTTTAAGGGACCAGAATAACATTTTTTCTTTTGGGTTAACAAACACTTTAAGTACCAACTAATTTGTTCTTTGTGTCCAAGAAAAATCTTCCTTTAGCACCATGGTGCAAGTTTATTGATATCCCAGCCTTTCTAATACTCCAGCTCTCACTGGCATCAATCAGAAGTCTCTTAGTTTAGTTTTGTTCAGTGTAATATTGGCCGTCTTGTTGGGTATTAATTTCAGCGGTAACGGTGGAGCCTTTTCTTTTAGATTTTTTTTTTTAGGTCTGTATTGCAGATTCACTGGTGAAATTTGCCTAGTGAAAGAATAGCTAAATATGCCTAAGTAAGACTCAACTGATTCACCAGCATTTTCTGGCAGGATTTGCCCTCTGTAATATGACATTTGCTGAGTGAATCTTATTAGTTGGGATCCTGCCGGGACAAACCCGTAGCCACTATTTTTCACCTTTGAACAAATCTTTGTGGAATTCTTTTGGGAGAATCTCGTTAAATAACAGGAATGTCCTTTCCTTGAGACGCTTTCCATGGTGCTGAAACTGTTTAATACAGTAGGAGAGTTAAAGCAGTATTAAAGTAGTTCTAAAGGCTAGATTATTATTTTTTTGGAATTCCAATAGTATGTACTTGCCTGCTCTGTGAAGCATTATTGCTTAGAGAAGTCCCTCTGCCAGTGCTCTCCCATCGCTCTTATGAGTGTCCCCTCAGCAGGCAGGCTGCTATGGGGGCACTCTTTCGGGTGCACTTGTGACCCTGCCTGTGTGCGTTCATAGATACACACAGCGCAGTGCGGCTCAGCCATGCCACCTGATTCCTCTTCAAAGGATTTGACTAACAGCAGCAGGTGCCAATGGCTCTTGCTGTTCTTAGTGAGGCCTGTGGGACCAGCAAGAGGGGAGAGAAGACCTGCAGCTGGGCACGGTGCTGGATTGATAGAGGAGTCAAACTTACCTGCCCTCTGCAATGGTTTAGCACAGAGCAGCCCCAATCCTCCTTCTCTGGGGTCCCCTGCTGGCGCTCCAGGCCCCTCCTCTTCGGCGAGGGCATCTGTTCATGCTCATTTCCTAGCCACCCAGTCTGCGTCTATTGGCACAGACCAGGCGGCTCGGCCCAGCCCCCCACTCCCTCATGATGGCATTTGATTGACAGCAGTGGGAGCCAATGGCTGCTGCTATCACTCTGCCCAATGTGGAGGGAGACCACAGCGAGTGCCACTGCTCTCGTGCACGTTGCTGGATCAGATCAGGCTGCAGTACAGAAGGTAAACCTTGAGGCTTTAGAAACACTTTAAGGTAAAACCAACCCTACAGTTTACAACCAATTTTCAAAAACAAACATTTATTACATTGGAACTTACTAGTTCTTAGATGTGATGGCTGCATTAGTGTGTTTTTTTTGTTTTTTTTTTGTTTTTAGGTGTTCTTTCCTCTGTTCCTCTATTTTCACCTGGTGATCCTGCCAGTAATGCCCCTTTCACAGGCTTTCCGATCAGGTCCGTCTGTCAGTTTTTCAGGACGCTTCATTCATCCCTATGGGGCAGTGGATGTCAGCGGTGACATGTCTGCTGCTATCCAATCCAATTCTGTTCGCTAAATCCAGACGGATGGTGATCCTATTTTCCTTCTATCTGGCGGATGGAATGGGATCAGATGAAAATGGACAGGCAGTCCGATCTCCCCATAGAGGAGAGTGGGGCTCTGACAGGTCCGTCTCAGCACAGTGAGTGGAGATGGACCTGTCATCCGCTGGCTCAGCAGGAATCAGTGGATTGATCCCCCTGCTGAGCAAGCGGAGTCCATCAAACGGACAAGCCCATATGAAAGGACCCTAAGTCAGTTATTTTTCAGCAGAACAAACTGTCCTGCAAATGTAGCAGCTAGAGGTCTGAGACGAATCATGTACCACTGACAGGAGTGCTTACAATGATCAGTTTTTATTTCTGTAAAGCCTTCATCCCAAAAGAAAAAAACTATTTGCTGTTACTGCTAAGCTTAAAAATTCTAAAACTAATGCAGCCACCACATCTAATGATTGGTAAGCTGCAATAGATTACATTTTTGGTTTGGGGTTTTATACCGCTTTTAAATAAAAAAAAAAAAAAAAAAAAATGGTGTTGTTTAGACTTTGTTCAACAGTGGGCTATAATATTACAAGAGCCCCTTCACCAGAGTTTCCTAGGCACATAAAATTGTGCCAGTGGCAGGAACCTCTTCAGTGCACAAACACTGAAGCAGATGGAACCTGTGTGGAAGGAGGTTGCACTGTGCAGGTGCAGGCGCCATTTTGAGTTTCTGCCCTTTTCAGACTGGACGCTGAAACGGCAGAATACACCAGAAGCAGGCCCCATAAGATATGGCACAGGCCACAGTGCAGCTAGGGATCTTTGCCCTCCAGGTGGTGGGACACTGGAAGGCCAACCTCTCCTTACAATCCAGTAGGTGAATATTGCTGCTGATTCTGGAACAGAGCAGCAATGGTAGATCTAAGCTTTTACAATGCCAGTGGAGATAGTCTACCTTCCACAAACTCCTTGCTGGGGCAACAGACTGGCTGTAGTTTCAAAGCAGCATCTGTTTTTTTTTTTTTGGTTTTTTTACTTGCTCCCTCTGGGGCTCATTCCTTGAGTACTTTTGTTTCTAATGAGGATTTTTTTTTCAGCTGCCTTTGCCATTGTGCTGGATCAATGATGGTAAGGATCTTTGGTGGGCAGCATGGGCTGTGAGTGTCCCCTTGAACCTTTTAAAGAGTTGGGGGTGGAGGAAAGATCCATTGAATCAGTTTTCTCAGACACCCTCAAATATCTCCCAGATTCAATGGTCAACAGTGAGTTTGCTCAAGGAGGTTATCCGCAAAATCCTGAACCTGTAATTTCTGGTAATCTCGGGGCCTATAGTGACCTGAATGTGGTCTTTAAAAGCATCCAAGCTAGCTCTTCATACTTATGCGGATCTGTACAAGGACTTGACCTAGAGAAGGTGTCCATACTCACTAAGCAGTTTGCCCAACTATACCTGATGGAGGACTGCTTCTGGGTTCAAAATGGTGTATTCAGTGGCTACAAACTGGAGTTTTGCATCTTTCCTCCTCCATGCTTCATGCCACCAAACTTGCCTACAGCACCCAACAAAAGCGTAGCTCTGTTTGCTGTGCTGGACCTTTTACACTCCCAGGGGGTGATTGCCCCATTGCAGAACCAGGAAGGGGTCATGGTTACCATTTCTACCTTCGCATGGTGCCCAAGCCAAATGGTGGTATGTGGCTCATTCTAGACCTAAAGTACTAGAACAAGTTTCCGCATGTTCAAAAGTTCCATATAGAATCTGTGCAGTCAATGATTTGCTTTTCTTCGTCAGGGGGACTTCTGACCTCAGCTATTCAGATTGTGGCCTTGCCCTTTAGCCTGGCCATGGCACCATTAGTATTTACAAAGGTGCTGGCCGCAGTGTTGGTTCTCTTTTGGGGATTTCTATTCTGGGATATCTGGGCGATCTGATCCTGCAGGAACAATTAGTTGTGCAACAGATGGTGCATGTATTACAAAACTTTGGTTAGGCTCTCAATCTCAAAAAATCAACACTGGGCATGGTCCTGGACATGGCCCTGGAATGCTTTTTTCCTTCCCCAGAAAAAAAGCTTTATACCATGGTCCATGATATAGGAGTTGTGTTCCTTGGAGCTCCCTTCTATATACTTTTGCATTAGAATGCTGGTGCAGCTCCATCAGGGCAGTCCCGTAAGAGCACTTTCATTAAAGGCTGTTGTATCTCAACGTTCTGACTGCATCAGACAAACTCTGTCCTTGAATCGCACCATGTGTCCAAATGCCAAAACCAAGCTAACCTTGGAATGATGGCTATCTAGCCTGGTGCTAGTGTGGGAAATTCATAGCTGCAGTGTTGAAGAAGCTGACAACAAATGCCAGCCTGTCAGGCACGGAAGAATCATGGACTCCCTGTCAGTTTCTGTGGATGAGGATGCCTAGATGCCATTGAAGGTCCTTGAGCTCAGGGTGATTTGGCTTCCCCTTTAACACTGGATCTCCTGCTCCAGTTACCCAGTCAGGGTTCAATCTAACAACACCATGGCAGTGGCATACATAAATTACCATGTCAAAATCATCAGTCTGGTCACAGAGAAGCAAAGCTCATTATGACTTGGGCAGAACTTCACATTCTAGCCCTGTTTGCTGTACACATTGTGGCAAAGAAGATTGGTAAGTAGACTTCTTAAGCCACCAATAAAAATGGCTGGATCCTGAAGACTGGTTTTACCAGGTTTGCCTCTTGTGCAGCAGTGAGTATTTAAAACCTCCATTGTTTTCTTCTAATGATACGAACCCGTGGACTGGTCGGCGGTCTAAAACTCAGTTTACTAGGAAGGGGGTGACCAGGGTACGGAAAAGCATTGTACCGGTAAAAGGATCAGGCTAGGGTAATTTGGGGAAGGAGCCCTAATTTTTGGTGGGCACACCCTAGAGCTGCACGATTCTGGCTAAAATGAGAATCACAATTTTTTTGCTTGAAATCAAGATCACGATTCCCGCGACGTAACATCTTTCACATTTAAAGAAAAAATTGGACTATTTTTTTTTTACTTTTTTTTTTTTTTATTCATTGAAGTGTTTTTTCCAAAAAATTGCATTTGAAAGACCACTGCGCAAATACAATGTGACATAAAATATTGCAAAAACCGCCATTTTTTTCTCTAGTCTCTGCTAAAAAAAAAAAAATACATGTTTGGAGGTTCTACATAATTCTGCAAATTAAGGGAAAAATCTTGCCCCCCCCAGGTTACCAGAATTGGTATCCCCATGGAAAGATTTCTACTCTATTACTGTTCTGGGGAAAACCAAACACTTGGGATTTTCTTTCTCTTTAACTTTTCAATGATAATGAAATAGAGAAGGTTTTCCCTAACAGACAGTGGTAGCGATAATAATCTGACAGGTATTCTAATCCATCTCCACTTTGGTCAAAATTAAAAAAAAAAATGGCTCTAGTTATACTTTAAAAGTTAAGTAGCCTTTGATTTGAATTGAGCGTACAATATAAGCATTTTTTTAAATCTGCCAGCTAAGCTGAGATCTCACAGCCTGTTTTGTCACTGCTGGCTTCCTATGTAATGTTGTCCATGTGCTGGGGCTGGCCGCAGGGAATGATAGCAGTATGTGCCTGAGATTTTCTATTATTCTCTATGGCTGTGACAGACAAGTGTATTACTTCAGAGATGCCAAGAGCTGCATCACATATTCTATAAACACAGCGCCAGTCTTGTGGAGGCCAGATTGTTTAAACTGAGAATTGATAATGCAGGGCTTGACAAATTTGCTTTGAATCCAGGAGTCGGCTAAAAAAAATTAGGAGGCGAGGGGGCAGCAGAAAAATGCTGGAAAGGAGGGGGCAGCTGTATGTAGAGGAATCGATCTCTCCATTTTCCTTTATGCAGCCTCTGAAAGACTGCTTATCCTCCTCTCCCTCCTGCAGGCATTCAGAGGCTGCTGTAGGAAAATGGAGAGATCGATTCCTCTATATGCAGCCACCCTGCCATTCTTTCTATAATTTTTTTCTAATAGTAAGTGAACATGCCACCATTGGCAGTCTGGCACTCACTTTCTCTCTTGTTTGGCTTGTGGTGTCTGCGGCAGATGGCAGCAGTGACCCCTATCCTGACATCAGGCGATGGGGTTTCCATCAGTTTCTCCTCCTCTCATGGTCACTGGTCAGCTGACCTATAGTTTCTGCCCCCCGGCCCTGACGGCTGATCTGAATGAGAGGCCAGGTGATTGGCGCAGGTTCAAGGAGCAGCACAGCTGCTTTGGGGCTCACAAGCATACCTCCGAACTTTTTGAGACGGGAATGAGGGACACCTACTAGCAAAAGTATGCAGGCATAGGACATGCCCTCTTCCATGCCCCCTTAAAGGAAAATTGACCCCAAAAATAGATTATTTAAAACGACAAGTGCTTTTTTTTTTTTTTAACCACTACTATTCCTTTTATATTGGCTTTTAACATTTACAAATGCTGCAGTTTAAAAATTGGATGAAAGGTTTAGCACTGGGAAACATTTTTTGAAAGATAAAAAGTGCATTTTATATACAACTATATGGATCAGACCAAAATGAGGGACAAATGAGGAGGAAAGAGGGACAGGGGGACATTGCTCCAAATCAGGGACAGTTGGGAGCTATGCTCACAAGGACAGTGCTTTGTGTGCTCTATGGCCAGTCTGGGCCTGCCTGGTGCCAACAGTGAATGGGCTGGCAAAAGCCCAGGCACGAGACGCAATTTCTAGGCGCCATGGCGACCTGCTGCTTGTAATTTGTCGAGCCCTGTGATAACGTGTTTGTATATACAAATATGTATAAGTAGTGCACTTGCCTTAGAGATGAACTCTTTTAAGCACCAATCCTATCCAAACTGCCCACATAATATGGGTTCAGTGCTTTTATTGCATTGTGGGGGTGTATCTGAGCTCTGACTTTGAGCTCAGGTGTAAATATGAGTAATCTGTGCTCGCCTTGGTTTAGAGACTACCAGTTCATGCAAGACTAGAATTTTGGATGTTTATGTACCAGAAAATTAGTAAAACAGAAGGTAAGCCAATGCACACCCAAATCACTGAATATGACATCACTCTGGCTGGTGGTGGTGGGGGGAGGGGGGGGGGGATTGAAGTGTGTTTAGTAAGTTTTGGAGCCATTTTGTGTATTTGAATGGTTTGGATGCTGCATGCAGACAGATGGACCTCACTTGAGAAAGGGATTTTACTCCAAAATGTGATTCCCACCTCCACCTGATCCTGAGTTGAAGGTTTTTTTCTGGTATGTGGCCCAGAACATGTTTAAAATGCATTTCAGTTGCAATCTGAGTGTCCATAATAAGGTAATGACACCTCAGACACAGGTTGCAATCGCAGTGCGTTTGCCTGCACCAAATCTCATGGCACAAAAGTTCTATGCCATCTGATTAATGAGTTTCCAAAAGTAGTGCATGCACTACATTTGGTATGGTGCAGTGCGATTTGAACCCTTTTCAAAATGAATGAGCTCAAATCGCACCAAACTGAACCGAATGTGAAGCGCACAGCTAGTTCCTGTAGGATTCTTGGTGTGATCTGCCCTCTATCCACGTGTGTTAATGTTTGTTAATTTGCTGTACTTTTAGCCTGGATCTCCTCCCCTGTTCTAATGAAAAAGTATATGATGCTTGTATCTGAAAAGCTTGCCTTTGTTTAGATAGGACTGTGGGGAGATCTTGTTCATGTACTCTGATGTACTGTTATGTCTTTGTGTGATGTTCTCTTTCATTAATATATAAAACTACAAATCTTGGGTGTTTGGAGTGCTGTGTTGTATAACAGAGCCTGCTTTCATCGTTTTGGAAGTTTCTGGTACAATAAGGCAGTTAGATAAATAAAACAAACAGGTGTAAGCTCAATTCATGAAGCTATAAGGCATGTGTTATTTGCTATAACTGTCATTATTTTCAGCTCCCATTGGCTTTGATTGTGAAAATAACGGTTGTTATGGCCTTTTTATAACCATTGTTTTCAAGTTTCAAAAGTCAGCCGCATCCGTTCCGGAGCTCTTTCCAATATGCTGAGAAACTTGTCACCTGAGCTTATGTTTGTTCAGAAAAACATTGATCAGCTGATGAAAATGGAAGGATCCTGGAGTTTGCATTGTACTGTAAAGCAAAAATTCTTAAAGTGGATATCGGGTCAAAACAGAGCTTAAATCTTCTCCCACCCACATTTTAAGCCCTATGCTAACTAGCCTGTAAAGGAAAGATGTGTATACTTAATCTAAGGGCGCTCCGGTTTGTTCATGTGATGGGCTCCCAGGACCAGCTTGAGAGGAGAAACTGCAGACAACAGACGCCCCCATAGTAAGTCTATGGGTGACATCACCGCCCAGGCTCTGCAGCCATTGTTGTTGCCTCTCCTCTCCCCTCCCCTGAAGCCAGCCACTGGGGAGATAACGTGATCAGACCAGAGTGCCCTTAGATTAGGTAAGTATAGACCTCTTTCCTTTACAGGATAGTTAGTATAGGGCGTAGAATAGAGTAGGGAGCAGGTTTAAGCTTAAGCCTCGTACACAGAGTACGATTGTTGGCCAACCGAGCGCCTGATTTTTGTCAAAAGGGCTTGTGCCAGGATCTTGTCTTGCATACTAATGATACACAATTGTCGTGCAACAAACATTAATGTAGTGACGTACTACAAGGAATTTCAGCTCTTGAGCGCCACCCTTTGGGCCCTTTCTGCTAATTTTGTGTTTGGTGAGCATTGATTCCGAGCATGCGTGTTTATACTTTCGACTTTTGTGTGACGGATTTGTGTACTGACCATACGAAAATCTGATGTCAAACCGTTGTCCACCGAAAATTTACGCAGCATACTAACGGTAAGATTTTAGGACAGCAGTCTGTCAAGACAATCCCCTGCTGACAATCGTACCGTGTACACGAGGCTTAAGTTTGGGTTTTGATCAGACTTCCACTTTAACCACTTGACTTCCGGAAGATTTACCCTTCATGACCAGGCCATTTTTTTGTGATACGTCACTGTTACTTTAACTGACAATTGCGTGGTCATGCCAAATAAAATTTTAGTTCTTTTTTTTTTTTTCCCCTACAAATAGAGCTTTCTTTTGGTGGTATTTGATCACTGTGCTATATTTTTGCGCTATTAAAACAAAAAAAGAAAGAAACGTCAATTTTGAAAAAAAAAAACAATTTTTTACTTTCTGCCATCAAAAATATCCAATAAAAAAATGAAAAAAAAATCAAATTTCTTAAGTTTATGCCAATATGTATTTTGCTACATAATTTTGGTCTCAAAATCCCAATATACCTATATAGAGTTGGATTACACAAACGTTATAGTGTTTACAAACTATGGGATATATTTATTTTTTTATTAATTTTTTTTTTTTTATAATAGTAATGGCAATGATCATTGACTATAGCGGGACTGGGATATTGTGGCACACAATCAGAAACTGCCCCTTTTGACGCTTTCTGGGAATCAGTGACATTAATACAGTGATCAGTGCTAAAAATATGCACTGTCACTGTACTAATGACATTGACTGGGAAGGGGTTCAACATCTAGGGCTATCAAAGGGTTAACTGTGTGCCTAGACAGTGTTTTTGTGCACTCTATGTGCTGCTTTTACTAGGTCCATCCCTTCTCCCCCTGTCAGAACAGAGATCTGCCTTGTTTACATAGGCAGATCTCTATTCTGTGTTTTACACACGATCAGCGGGTGCTGGCGGACATCCAGTGCCCGACACCTGCAGATCGACTTCTGCTGTGTTTATAAACAGCAGATGCAGGCCAGTGCAGAATCATGTACTTGTTTTTGTTTAGGATTTTTCCTATATTCTCCCCTGTTGATCTGCCCAGAAAGTCTGTTATTTTTCACTTTCAACTTTAACAGCTGATGCTGTCCAGCAAAAATGTCAAAGGTAGAGAGACACCAGTAAATAAAAACTGTTGCTGAAACGGCTTCAAAAGTGTTAGCTGGAGTTATGCTTTACTTGTTAAAGCAGAACTAAAGTCTTGCTTTTAAAAACTGTGAGCAGACATGCTCACTCTTGCATAAGAGAAATGCATTTATGTCATCCTGCTCTGGCCAGTGAAGATGGCCGCACATCGTCACCTGGAAGAAGCCAGGTAGAAGATGCTGGGGCTGCTAAGGGATGTCAGACAGCTGAAGAATAGATAAGTATTTCAGAGTTCAGGTATACAAATGATTGGATGGCTGCACAGGCAATACTTCAAAAAAACTGCTTTATTTGAGAGTTTAGCCCTGTTTTAAGTCACCTGCATCTAAATCTGCTACATCATCTAAAGGGGTTGTAAACCCTCGTGTTTTTTCGCCTTGATGCATCCTATGCATTAAGGTGAAAAAACTTCTGTCACTGAGCCAATTCGTTCTCCCGTCGGAGACATGCTCTACCTCTCTGGCCATGGGTTCTCGGCTCTTGGATAGATTCATAGCCGTGCAGCCATTGGCTCCCGCTGCTGTCAATCAAATTCAATGATGCAGGGGCAGGGACGAATCTGGCATTCTGTGTCTATGGAAGCAAATGCTGGACTCAGGAGCGTTCCCACACGGTAACCCCCAGGGAGAGCGCTTCTCCTAGAGGGTTTATAGATGTGGGGAGGAGCCGCAAGCGCAAGGACCCCAGAAGACGATAATCGGGGCCACTCTGTGCAAAACGAATTGCGTAGTGGAGGGAAGTATATGTTTGTTAATTTAAAAAAAAAAGGGGGGGGGATTACAACCCCTTTAACACTACCTCTTCACCAGACTGGCTATGCTGCTGTCCAGAGGTGTCTTCATTGCTCTTCCATCCAGAGTGGAGGGCAGCCTAAGGCAAATCACCAGGTGAAAATAAAGAAAAAAATACTGAAAAAAGGAAACTGTTGCAGCCACTACATTTAAAGCAGAACTCCAAAAGGAGAATTTTGCTTTAAGTCCTCATCTCCCCCCCCCCGCCACATTTGGCATGTCATTCATTGGTTTTTGGGAGGGGGGGGCCTTGTTTTCACAGATACCCGCTCCCACTTTTGCTCGGATCAGAACAGGAGTTCTCCTCTCCCCTCTCTCCCTGTAGTCTTAGGGACATGTCGCAGGTCCCAGAAGTCTGCAGGACCATTCACAATGCACAGTGCAGCTCGCGCATGCGCAGTGGGCAACTGGCTGTGAAGCTAAAAGCAGCATAGCCAGCTGCCCACAGTTAGAATGCCGGTGCCGGAAACCCAAAGACTAGTGATGAAACTAGCCTGGGTGAGGACGGCGCTGGATTCCTGGACAGGTAAGTGTCCTTTTTATTAAAAGATCAGCAGGTACAGGATTTGTAGCTGCTGACTTTTTTTATACAGTGGGTAAAATAAGTATTACACACGTCTAGGTAAATATATTTCTAAAGGTGCTATTGACATGAAATTTCCACCACATATCGGTAACAGCCCATGCAATCCATACATACAAATAAACTAAAACTAATAAGTTCAGATATTAAGTTGTGTAATAAAATGGAATGACACAGGGAAAAAGTATTGGACACCTGAAGGAAGGGAGGTGCAAAAGGCATGGAAAGCCAAGACGCCAGCTGAAATCTATCAGTAGTTCTAAAGCAATCCTGCCCCTTGTCAGTGCAAATTAATATCGGCTGGTTTAGTCTTATCTGATGGCCTATAAAAAGGTGTCTCATTACCAAGGTGTGACACAAGAAACATCTCGTGATGGGTAAAAGCAAAGAGCTCTCTCGAGACCTTTACAACCTTATTGTTGCAAAACATATTGATGGTATTGTTTACAGAAGGATTTCTAAACTTTTGAATGTTCCAGTGAGCACTGTTGGGGCCAAAATCTGGAAGTGGAAAGAACATAATTTTTATCATAAACCGGCCAGGACCAGATGCTCCTTGCAAGATTTCTGACAGAGGAGTGAAAATAATTATCAGAAGAGTTGTCCAGGAGCCACGGACCATTTGTGGAGAGCGCTGGAAAGACCTGGATTAAGCAGGTACTCACCACGCAAGACTCCATTGTGGAAGAAAGAGCATATTGAAGCTTGTTTAGAGTCCTTCACAACATCCCGTGAAATACTGGGAGAATATAGTCTGATTAGCTGAGGCCAAAATGTAACTCTTTGGATGCCATAATACACACCATGTTTTGGAGGGCAAATGCCACTGCACATCACCCCAAGAACACCCCCATACCAACAGTGAAGTTTGGAGGTGGGAACATCATTGCATGAGGCTGTTTTTCAGCATACAGTCCTGGCAAATTCATGTAGTTGAAGGAAGGATGAATGGAAAAATGTACCAAGACTTGTTTGATAAAAATCAGCTGTCATCTACCAGGATGATGAAACAAGGGTGGACATTTCAGACAATGATCTCAAACAAAAAGCGAAGGAAACTCTCAATTGGTTTCAAAGAAAGAAAATAAAGCTGCTTGAATTGCCCAGCCAATCACCTGACTTAAATCCAATAGAAAATCTATGGAAACAACTTGAGATCAAAGTTCATAGAAGAGGCCCACGGAACCTTCAACATTTGAAGACTGTTTGTGTGGAAGAATGGGCCAAAATCACACCTGAGCAATGCATGCAACTAGTTTCTCCATACAGGAGGCATCTTGAATCTGTCATTAGCAAGAAAGGATTTTGTATGAAGTATTAAATACATTTTAGTTAGCATGTTCAATACTTTTTCCCTGTGTCATTCCATTTTTTACACATAACTTAATTTCTGTTTTGATTTCTTTGTATGTATGGATTGTTACCGACGTGGTGAAAACGTCATGTCAATAGCACCTTTTAAAAATGTATTTACCTAGAAAAATAGTGATGTGTTCAATACTTTTTTCTTTTTACTCGCTGTGTATATATATTTTTATTTTTCCAGAGTGAACCTCCTCTTTAAGTACTGGTAAGCTGCAATATATTATGTTTTAACCTTTTTAAATATGCTGCCCCAGGTATCGATGTGCTTCCTTTTTTTTTTTTGGGTCCCATTTTGCCTTCGATTTTTAGCCACTGAATGTTACTCATCAGAGTTCTCTCAAAAAATATAATTTTTCAAAGTCTGATGACCAGCAAAAATGATTAATGTGGGGAGAATAGGCCTGGTTCACACCTATGCAATTTGCTTTTAATCCGTTTCTGCAGTGCGCTTTGCATTTTTGCACACGTTTTTCACACGTTTTTGATGCGTTTTGCTTTTTTTATTGCCTTTTTTTCGGGTCAGTTTGTTATGCAGATTAAAAAACACAAAACGCAAATCGCAGCAAACTCAATACTTTTCTGCAGCATTTCCATCGAAGTCTAGTGAACCAAAAAAGCACCGTTTTGTGTTTTTAAAAAGTCCCTGACCCTTTTTAAAAAACGCAGTGGCTGAAAAAAGCATAGATGTCAGCGTGTCCCATAGGAAACCATGTTAAATGAACTGTAGTGCGTTTCTGCAAAAAGCACTAAATGCATAGGTGTGACCCAGGCCTTAGGGACACAAAGATAATACATTAGGATTGGGGATGGCTGTCTTTTCTTTTTATTGCGGTCTGTGTCCCTACTGGAGATTTTGCCTCTTTCTGCCACAGTGACAACATTGTCACCAACCCAGCCAGTGAGGGAAATCGGATTGCAAAATTATCTCACTCCATCTGAATAAAAATGAAACCATTCCGCTAAATATGTACACTTTGACATGGTACTTCTTTGACTAGTGTATCAAAGCTACATTAACAAATGCTTGTATGTAGAAGGAAGAAATGCTGCCATATTACCGGGGCTTGACATTTGCTAACACTTGCCCAATCATGATGCAAGCATTTAAAGTTCTATCCACATATGGCCAACTTTAAAAAATGTTGTCTAAACTCTAACAGCTACCGGTAGAGGATGAGGTTATTGGTGTAGGCATGAAAGAAGCAAGGAGGACCAAGCTAATGGTTATCAAGACCTCCAGCCCTGCCTGGAACACAGCTATGTGGTGATCGAAAGTCTTCCCCATGCTATGATCGAAAGTCTTTTCCTGTTTTGGGGTATATTTGGCTTGCACAGTACGTAGGGATTTGTTTTTGTGCACATTTTTTTTTTTTTTGTGAAGTGTTGACAAGCCTGATGGTGCTACATGGTTGATGCTACAGTAGCCATTTGTTCAAAATCTGCAGAGCAGTCTAAGCATATGGCGATGTGTTTATGATGCCATACGTTTATGTTCATCTCTATTTCTATCTCTCATTTACAAGGTTTCTTTTAAGTTTACCATGGGAAAATGGTAGAGATCTACTGTATACATATCAGTAGGCTATATATGGTTAACAGTTCCTTTATATATTATGAAGGATATTTACAATTATTTAGAGCCTTTCCTATAGTTTAATAGTTTTTCTAGGAGGTGTATTTACCCCAGGCAATGGGTATCATCTTTGCTCTTACAGTAAAGAGTGAATTGGATAGGAAAGTCTTAAGCCGTGTACACACGGGCGGACTTTTCAGCATCAAACATCCAATGGTCTTTCCGATGGACTTTTGACTGAGTTACGACGGACTTTCGGACGACCGGACTTGCCCACACACGAACGGACTAAAGTCTGTTCGAAAGTCCATTGGTATGAACGTGATGACGTACAAAGGGACTAGAATAAGGAAGTTCATAGCCAGAAGCCAATAGCTGCCCTTGCATCCTTTTTTGTCTGTTGGACTAGCATACAGACGAACTGATTTTTCGACCAGACTGAGTCCGTCGGAAAGATTTGAAATCGTGTTCCAAATCAGCGTCCGATGAAGCCCACACAAGGTTGGATTGTCCGGATTCATTCTGTCTGACCAGTCCGGTCAAAAAGTCCGCCCGTGTATACACGGCATAAGAAACGGGGAAAGCAAAGATGTGGTTGGATTGGGATTAAGTAAATTAGGGTTGCGTTTAGCAAAGAACAAGTAGAAATTCTCCATAATTTGGGGACCAAAAACTTTTAGTTGTTCAGTGTGTTTTGTTTTTTTTTTTTTTGCTTGGCGAGCTATGTAACTTTTTATTAGTCCTTATCCACTGTCATTTTAAGTAAAAATAAAAGAAGTCTGGGAATAGAAACACAAAAACAAGCATGGATGCTCACCTCCATGCTACAGTATAGGTCTGATGTTGCAGCTGTTCCCCACTGGCTCTGAGTGATCACATGACCTCAATTCTCTGTCTGCTCGGAACTGTGAGCGGTGACTGTCATTCACAGCTCTCTGCTCCTCCAGCCCCCGACATTTTTGTCGGGATCTTTCCAGAACCTGGAGAATCTCTGTGACATCAGCTGATAGCAGGCTTCAGCCAACTGTTGGCTGATTCTGGTTCATAGAAGAGCCAATGGAAGTGCTCTTCACTGGGAAGGTAAATGTTCTGCTGTTTCTTTGCCTCCTTCTGGCATGCACCTCTGCTCAGCTCCTCAGTGTATTTCTGCCTCTTCATTTTACAATGGACTGTGTCTGTCTGTGCTCTGTTCAATATGCTGCTTCCATTGGCCCAATCTTAACCGGTTCCTGACTGACTCACATCTTTTTACGGGGGCAGAATGGCACCCTGCGCGAAACCCTGTATATATACGGGGTTCCCATTAAGAGCCGCCAGAGGGCTTGCACCCGCTGCACAACGGGGGACCTGCGGTCGTGTGCATGAGAGCTAGCAGGGGGATTTGTGTGTGTGTGTGTGTACACACAAATCCCTGTCCTGTCAGGGGAGAGGAGACATACTGTTTGTTCCTAGTAAGTAGGAACAACAATATGTCTCCTCCCCTAGTCAGTCCTATCCCCATACAGTTAGAACACACTGAGGGAACACACATTTAACCCCTTGGTGTTAAGCCCTTCCCTACCAGTGACATTTATACAGTAATCAGTGCGTACGTATAGCACTGATCGCTGTATAAATGTCAATGGTCCCAAAAATGTGTCAAAAGTGTTCGATCTGTAAACTTTACGGTTTAGTTTATTTAAATTTATTAAAGTGTATTTTTCCCCAAAAAATTGCTTTTGAAAGACTGCTGCACCAATACAAAAAATATTGCAACGACCGCCATTTTTTTTCTCTAGGGTCTCTGCTAAAAAGAAGGGGGGGAAAAATATATATATATATATATTACACACACACAGTATCTCACAAAATGAGTACACCCCTCACATTTTTGTAAATTTTTTTTATCTTATTTTTTTCTTATCTTTATCTTTTCATGTGACAACACTGAAGAAATGACACTTTGCTACAATGTAAAGTAGTGAGTGTACAGCTTGTATAACAGTGTAAATTTGCTGTCCCCTCAAAATAACTCAACACACATCCATTAATGTCTAAACCACTGGCAACAAAAGTGAGTATACAAGTGGAAATGTCCAAATTGGGCCCAAAGTGTCAAGATTTTTTGTGGCCACCATTATTTTCCAGCACTGCCTGAACCCTCTTGGGCATGGAGTTCACCAGAGTTTCACAGGTTGCCACTGGAGTCCTCTTCCACTCCTCCATGATGACATCACGGAGGTGGTGGATGTTGGAGACCTTGCACTCCTTCACCTTCTGTTTGAGGATGTCCCACAAATGCTCAATAGTTTTTAGGTCTGGAGACATGCTTGGCCAGTCCATCACCTTTACCCTCAGCTTCTTTAGCAAGGCAGTGGTAGTCTTTGATGTGTGTTTGGGGTCGTTATTATGTTGGAATATTGCCATGCAGCCCAGTCTCCGAAGGAAGGGGATCATGCTCTGCTTCAGTATGTCACAGCACATGTTGCCATTCATGGTTCCCTCAATGAACTGTAGCTCCCCAGTGTCGGCAGCACTCATGCAGCCCCAGACCACCATGCTTGACTGTGGGAAAGACACACTTGTCTTTGTACTCCTCACCTGGTTGCCGCCACACACACTTGACACCATCTGAACCAAATAGGTTTATCTTGGTCTTATCAGACCACAGGGCATGGCTCCAGTAATCCACGTCCCTAGTCTGCTTGTCTTCAGCAAACTGTTTGTGGGCTTTCTTGTGCATCATCTTTAGAAGAGGCTTTCTTCTGGGATAACAGCCATGCAGACCAATTTGATGCAGTGTGCGGAGTATGGTCTGAGCACTGACAGGCTGACCCCCCACCCCTTCAACCTCTGCAGCAATGCTGGCAGCACTCATACGTCTATTTCCCAAAGACAACCTCTGGATATGACGCTGAGCAAGTGCACTCAACTTCTTTGGTCGACCATGGTGAGGCCTGTTCTGAGTGGAAACTGTCCTGTTAAACTGCTGTATGGTCTTGGGCACCGTGCTGCAGCTCAGTTTCAGCGTCTTGGAAATCTTCTTATAGCCTAGACCATCTTTATGTAGAGTAACAAGTCTTTTTTTCAGATAGTTCTTTGCCATGAGGTGCCATGTTGAACTTCCAGTGACCAGTATGAGAGAGTGATAACTCCGAATTTAACACACCTGTTCCCCATTCACACCTAAGACCTTGTACCGCTAACAAGTCACAAGACACATGACACCGGGGAGGGAAAATGGCTACTTGGATGCAATTTGGTAATTTGGTAATTTTCACTTACTCACTTTTGTTGCCAGCAGTTTAGACATTAATGGCTGTGTGTTGAGTTATTTTGAGGGGACATTAAATTTACACTGTTATACAAGCTGTACACTCACTACTTTACATTGTAGCAAAGTGTCATTTCTTCAGTGTTGTCACATGAAATGATATAATAAAATATTTACAAAAATGTTAGGGGTGTACTCACTTTTGTGAGATACTGTGTGTGTGTGTATGTGTATATTATATAATGTTTGGGGGTTCAAAGTAGTTTCTAGCAAGAATAATACAGATTTTAACTTGTACTGTGAGCAGAGAACGACTCTGCACTTGTTGAATCGTGAAAATGCAGGATTAAGAACCTGAGGGGGGGTTGAATCGACTTTTTTTTTTTTTAACGATTTTAATCTTGCAGCTCTAGACTGCACTAATCATTAGATCATTGATGCTGCATTTACGACTTTGTTTTGCAAATGGTGGAATTTCTCATTATAGTAAATATGTGTCCATCAGTTGTTGTCCTTCCTTACACAATACTTTTCAGATTTTTAATTTATTATAAATCATTTTAAGAATATATAGATTTTTTTTCCCTTCAACACTATGGACTGCATAGAGAAGTGACCTAAAATCGTAATTGTATCAGTCTTAGTTCCAGGCTGTAACACTACAAGAGTCCTAAAGCGATGAACACTTTTATGCAAAACCACAGCAAAGAAAGTATAGATAGCTCACCCACTTAGTGATGTAAGCAGCAGGCCCCTGGTATCTAAAGTGCACAGCTACAGTCCCAAAAGCTGACCAAAGCCAATCCAGTTAGCAAAAGTCTCATCCACACTGTATGTGAAACGATTAGGAACTTTCATCCTAAAAATGTATGCATGCACTGTAAATTAACTGAACCTTTTTTAGAATGCTTATCTAGAGCTGTTGGCATTCATTTTACTATTTGGATACACATACTGTATATTGAATAATGGCTTTTCTAGCAAAAACAGCCACCTTCTTTGTAATTGTGTTTCCAGGGATGATTCCATGTAGCCTAGGTTCACACTAATGCTGTCCACAATTCGTGCGCATTTCCTGCATCGCATTCAAATCGCACTGCCCTTGTGATCTGCAGCGGGTGTCCGTGCAATCTTAATGATACCACAAATGCAGGTCGCAAACACTGCGTCTGCCCTCGCCGAATAGCATGGTATAAAAGTACTATGCGATTTGGTTTCTGTGTGGTTCCAAAATTGGTGCATATGTGACTTTTTTTTTTTTTTTTTTTTTTTACAAGAAAACGTGCATATGTGACTTTGGTGAATGAATGGGCTCATATCACACGGAACTGAATACAGCGGAACCTCGGATTGTGAGTAACGCGTTTAACGAACGTTTTGCAATACGAGCACTGTATTTTTAAAAATCGTAACTCGGTTTGCGATTGTTGTCTCGCAAAATGAGCACGATTCAGGCCAAAGCGGTGTGCAGTACCGCTTTTGGCCTGAGGTGGGGGGGGGGTGCTGGAGCCGAGCAGAACCGAACGTCACGTTCAGAAATGCACTAAAAGGCCCGAGTACAGCACGGCTAACCTTGGCAAATCTTGGGTAGGAAGTCTTTCCGACTTTTGCCGAGGTCGGCCAAAGTGTACTCCGGGCCGTTTCCGAGGCTCTCCGGCGCCCCCCGCCTCTGTCCGCATGCAGTATTGCATCCCATTGAAGTCAATGCGGAACAAATTATTTTCGTTTCCATTGACTTCAATGGGAAAACTCGCTTTGATATGCGAGTACTTTGCATTAGGAGCATTCTGGAACGGATTATGCTCATAATCCGAGGTTCCACTGTAGCAGGATTGAACAGGGATGTGGTGCAGTTTCTGAGCAATTCACATGCGGTTCACAGTGTGAGCTGAGGCCTGGCAGCCTAGTTAGGCCTCATGTACAGTCACCACTGCTGGTAAACAGACATTTTGGAGCAGTTGGGCGTTTTTTTTTTTTTTTTTTTCAACTGCCCCTGAACTCTCCTCTGTTATCTTATCAGTACATGTACACAGGGTCGTTTATAGTCATTTCAGTTTAGAAGCATTTTTGTAAAGCAAAAAAAATGCATTCAGGACGGATGTTCAGAGGCATTTGAAACGCCAAATGCCTGTAATCGCTTGTAAACGCGGTAACTCGCATTTAGCCGCGTTTCGTTTACAGGTGTTTTAAAGACGCTTCCAAACACAGCATGTAAATGCAGCAAAACGGAAGTTTTAAACGTGGGTTACTATCTGCCAAGTTAAATTGTTAAGGAGAGGTTGTAAAAATGTCCCGTGTAGCCTAAAGCAGCAGTTGTGTGGCCTTACCACAGCTATACTTCTGCTTTAAAAAACCACAGCCTTGTGCAGTACAGATGTGCTTTGAGCTTTGAATGCTTTGGGTCTCGAACAAACAAAGCCCATACAAGTGCCAACAGAAGGAGGGGAGCCTAATCAAATAATCTGCCAAAGTCATGTGACTGGAATCACCTGCTATCATGTCGTGTTTTCCACAGCATTATGCAGTAAACACTCTGCAGGACAGTGCAGGCTGCACTGGAGTCAATACTGCAATGTCCAGCAGAGAGATTAGTTGACACCCGTTCTCCGTAAGGGTTATTTATGTGACTTCTCTGTGTGTAGAACAAAGGATTTTATATTGCTTAGAAATTGTCATGTCTATGTTCCAGCCTGTCTGGGTAGTAAATGTGTATGTTTGTACCCCCACCTTTCCCTCCATTGTGAACACTCCTTTTCACATGGGTCTTCTCTTCTAATTTAGATTTCAGTTAATGTAGGAAGTTGCAGGACCCAGCAGCTCTCTACATCCCTCTTGGTGACAAAATCTCTGCTGGTCCAGCTCCTATTTTCATGAATTTACTGTTGCTGCTGGATTCATTTATACTGCATCACTGAACAGCTTCAGAAGTTAGACCACCATGGCAAGCTTTGTAATTGTCCTGTTATTGGTGCAAAGCTAAGATCTAAGGCCCCTTACACGCAGGGCGGGCTCTGTTGGAGTCTGTCCACTGATCCCCGCTGAGCAGGTGGATTGCTGGTCTGTGTCTCCGCTTATACGGAGTGGACACACACAGCTCACTCTCCTCTATGGTCGGTCAGATGTAACCGGATCACATGTCCGTTTATACCCAGCTGCCATCCGTTCCGCCAGATGGACGGGGAACGGATCACTATCGGTGTATTTTTAGTGGAGCAGATCGGATGTCGGTGGGTGTCAATGGACACATGTTCGTTGACACCCGCCGCTTCATAGAAGAGACTGGAGGGCCCGAACAGATCTGCCTAAAAAACTGACAGGTAGACCTGATCGGTCCACCCATGTGAAAGGGCCCTTATTTAGCAGCATTTTGCTATTTAAATTAGAACTAACCACAGGTTTTTTTTGTTTTTTTTTTTGTCATCATTGATAGGGAAGGTTATAACCCCTGTCAGTTTTGTTTTGTGCAATCTGTGTCAAATTGGGGAGATTTTCCTTCACTTCCTGCCCTATAACCAAAACCGAACGTGAAAGGAAATCCCTGTAAAGTGAGGGAATCCCTGGTGGTCTCCAGAATTCCCTGTAAAGTGTGGAATATTTCCCTTACCAATACTGTTTTGGTGACAACCTAAAATTTTGGATTTTCTTCACTTTCATTTTTAGCAAGAATGGTCACCAGGACCACAGGCACAGACAGCAATAAAAACCTGACAGGTGTTCTAATCCTTCTATCCAAAAGTAAAAATTAAAGTTGTTCGCCTTTAGTTATAGGTTAAAGTAGATTGAATGTTTAGTTTGCTAGAGTACCATAAAGAATTGCTATTTTTTCATCTTTATTTGCATCTCGATGCTGTTTATCTCCTCCAGCTGCTTCCTGTTTGTATGCACATACTACTTTGTTGGCTGCACATCATTGCCATGGACCAATTTACTAATAGTGACTAAGGATGAGCTCGGGCGTGTTTGCACACTACACGTGCAGAGCCCGCCAGGAAGTCGGCACGGTGCTGCGCTAATCACAGGCAGTGAGACATTGTCCCGATGTGCGGCTGCAGATATCGGGAAATGTCTCACTGCCTGTGATTAGCGCAGCGCCATGCCGACTTCCTGGCGGGCTCTGCACGTGGAGTGTGCGAACAAGCCCGAGCCCATCCTTAATAGTGACCATAGTTGATCATGCCTGGGCATTATTTGTCAACACTGCCACTTGCAGTCTCATCTATGGGCACATGTGACAGGATGGCAAATTGGGAGCACACTTGGAAGACATTTGTCACCCTGTAACAGGGAGTGCCTGAACCAGGACCTTAAAGTGGTTCTAAAGGTCCCCTTTTTTTTTACCTTCATGCATATATTGAAATAAAATAAAAACCTCCTCTGTGTAGCAGCCCCCCCCAATACATACCTGGGCCCCATCTCGATCCAATGATGTGCATGAGAGCCTCAGCTCTCCGGGGACTCTCCCTCCTCATTGGCTGAGACAGCAGTGGTGATCATTGGCTCTCGGTGCTGTCAATTACAGCCAGTGAGCCAATGAGGAGAGAGGGCGCAGGGACGAGCCACGGGTCTGTGTGTGAATGGAGGCGCAGAGCCGTGGCTCGGGACCAAGCGTAATTGGGTGCCTTCATTGCAAGCTGCTTGCTCTGGGAGGAATCGGCAGGAGGGAGGGGCTAAGAGTACCAACGAGGGACCCAAGAAGAGGAGGATCGGTGCTGCTCTGTGCAAATAGACGTTGCAAATGTAAAGTGTTAGTTCACACTCTCCCCACCCACTCCCATTCCTGATGCACCTACCTCTGGGGATGCTGAGCTGTCAATGTCCATGCAGCTGGTACAGTGGTCTGCGGATTTAAAATCCATGCTCTTCTCTCTTTTCTGTGCAGCAGCTTGCTAGATGACCAATCAGAATCACTCTGATCCGTCCCAGAAGTTCTGCACAGAAATGAGCTGAGATTCGGACTACTGAACCGGTTGTGGGGGTGCTGAGAGCTCTGCATACCCTGCAGTACTGTCAATAGAGCAGGGAGGGGGGGGGGGGGGGTTAAGGCGTATGGTGTTTGCCTTTTTTACATTTTTTTCTGTAAAGGTGAACTAACCCTTTGAATCGATTAAAAGCAACTTTTACAATTACATTAATATGCTAAAGCTTATTGAGTTTACATATGTATTAAGCCCCCAAGACATGAAAAAAAAATCAAAACAGAATGTCATTTGTTTAGCATTGAGAACAAGAAGGCTCATCATTCAGCAGCACAGAAAATATAACACAAAAATAGCAAATCCTCCTATGAACCTCCCGCTCTCTACATTCACCCCTAATTCTACTACTGTCAGGTCTCGCTAAGCTCACCCAGATTTTTCTGCATTGCAGCCTATGGTAATCTCTGGCCTCTGGGCTATTATCACATTCCGTGTCTACAAACTTTACCATCATACAGAAAGAAGCCCCCATGCCTTCCCATCCTATGGGTTGCCAGTGATGTAAAATAACAGGATTTCTGCTGTCTACTGTATTATTACTGAGCAGCTGAAATTCCCCTGCAGTGTGTTTCTTCTTCCCCCCCCTCTCTATACTGCCCGCTGTTTGAAAACACAGCCTACTTACAATGCAGAGATAATAGAAAACACCCAGTGAGGAGGAATCCTTGCAGAAGAGTGGAGGTATTGCAGATGACAGATCGTATATATGTTCTGCCATTGATGGCTCTCTCCATAGTAGCTTGCTGGTTAAGTTTCCCTGTTTGGTTGACCCCCTCTAGCTTGGTGCCTTCCCTCCCTCTCTTGCTCTCTCCCTCTCTTTCTGCATAGTAACTCCCACAATCATTCCCCTCCTCACGTGTGTCACAGGGGCTGTAACTGGGATTTTGCCAAAGCTATGCATGCAGATAAGCGTCTGGTATAGAACAACCTCTTTATTGTGATGTAGAAATAAAAGGACCGCAAGCCCCTAATTTTATTCAAACACGTCGGCTGCTGGTACTGGAGGAACAATGCCACTCGGAAGACAAGTCATGAATATTTTATTGATTCATATTGATTTTTTTTCCTTTTTTATTTGCTGTACCTAGTTGTAGATCATGTTAAGGATTTTGTAATTTTTTTCCATAAATCTTCTCTTGCTGCATTTTGATTTTCTGTTTTATTTATTTATTTTTTCTGGCTCCACAGATGCAGTTTATGTTACTCTTCAGCCGTCAGGGGAAGCTGCGGCTCCAGAAGTGGTACGTGCCGCTGTCTGACAAGGAGAAGAAGAAGATTACCAGGGAGTTGGTTCAGACTGTCTTAGCCCGAAAACCGAAAATGTGCAGCTTCCTGGAATGGAGAGATCTGAAGATTGTCTACAAAAGGTGGATCCTGGTTTCCTCTTTTCCCTTCCCCTCCCTGTCTTTAACCCCTTGGATCTGAGCACACAGATACCAGAGCTGGGCCTGTGATACAGTTTTATTAATTGGCAGTTCACAGTCCATGATGCCTGTTATCTGTGGACACTGGATACAGTTGGCTTTATATATGTTGGTCTATAAGAGGGTGTTGGCTGTTTGTTGCAATTGTGAAGCTGGGTTGGGCAGCTTTTACACTAAAGCTGTGGCTGAACTTTAATGGAATAGGTATTGCCTTTTCACTTGGAGTTAGTATAAAGACTACTCACAAGTCATGTTGATGCTCACATTTTACCTGCTTGCTGCGCCCTATGTTTATGATGGTATTTTATTTACAGATATATTGGTTCTCCTAGTCGCTATTTATAACCATTTTCACTTGTGTACAGCGCTTAAAATTTTGTAGAATTGTACAGAAACTTGTCATTGGATAGATATAGGGATGCTATTGTTGGCCACCTTCTCAAACGGCTTGTTGCCTGTCTGGATACTTTTGGGGTTGATTTACTAAAACTGGAGAGTGTAAAATCTGATGCAGCTGTGCATGGTAGCCAATCAGCTTCTAACTTCAGCTTGTCCAATTAAGCATTGAAGATAAAACCTGGAAGCTGATTGGTTGCTTTGCAGAACTGCACCAGATTTTGCACTCCAGTTTTAGTAAATCAACTACTTTGCGTCATTGATCCAGAACAAATATAGAAATGACCTATGACCTGCATAGGTTTTCCAGTTCTGTGACCAGTATTAAAGCTGGACAGAACACAGCAACTAGCATTTTGGGAAGGAGGCCAGTATTATGGCAGCCTCCGTATGTCCATCATGGCAGATTTATTTTAGAAGTTTTCAGCCCCTTCGTCCTGTGTGAGCTTACTAGCTACCGTATTTATTGGTGTATAACACGGACAGGCGTATAACACGCACCTTTAATTTAAGAGGGAAGTTTCAGGAAAAACATTTTTTTTTCAAAATAAACCACTTTGAAGCAAAGTAATGGTCAGTGCCCATCAATGCAGCCTGATCTGTGCCAATCTGCAGCCTCAATGCAGCCTGATCTGTGCCCATCTGCAGCCTGATCTGTGCCCATGTGCAGTCTCAATGCAGCCTGATCTGTGCCCATCTGCAGCCTGATCTGCGCCCATCTCCCATCAATGCAGCCTGATGCCCATCTGCAGCCTCACCATCTCTCATGCAGTAAAATCATGCAGGAAATCACTGAGCCGTCATCCCTTGTTTACTCGGCTCTCAGTCGGAAGTCACATACACAGTCCCGCCTCCGCCATCAGCATTGGACCAGCTCCCGTGATTGACAGAACACTGGTCCAATGCCGGAGGTGGGACTGCGTGTGTGACGTCAGAGCCAAGTGAGAGCCGATTATACAAGAGATGACGGCTCGGTGAATTCAAGGTCAGCCTGGGTGGAAGGCATTGATTTTACCAATATGTTTTAGAGGGAGGAAGGAAAACTAACCAAATATAAGGAGAACATACAAAGCCCCTACAAAAATTTTCCCTTGTAGGAATTGAACCCAAGACCCCAGTGATAACTATGTATCTATTGTCATTATGTTAAACAAGTAAAGTCAGCATCTTTTCTTAATAAATTCAATTTCAGGATAGGCCATCATTTTAATATTTAAGCTGAACTCCAGGCATGGTTTCTACTGCATAGTTGCTTTGGTCCACCTTAGTCAATGTACATATACATATTCTATATCAATGGGATTGGTGTAGATTCGGAGAATCCCTGCAGTAGTCAGGGCTACTACAGTGATTGCCACAGTCTTCTGGGTCTTGTGCTGAGCCGCTGACCTTATGCATAGGGAACACAGGGGGTTGTTTGCTCAGCACAGCTGCCATTTAAAGATGCCTTGAATTTTTTTCAATGACTACAAGGCATTCTCCTAATAGAGGAGGTGGAGAAGCAGGGAGTGATGTCACAATCTGCACTTTGTCCCATCAGGGTGTGCCTTGTATTTTTTGAAAAAAAAAATACAAGTTTTTTTCTGAATGGCGGCCATGCTAAGGTAGCAACCTCCTGTGTTTGCTGTACTGTGCACAGACCCTAAAAAATCAGTGATTCTCATCTTCTACAACAATCCCACAGGTATGGAATATGTACAGTTGTGCTCATAAGTTTACATACCCTGGCAGAATTTGATTTCTTGGCCATTTTTCAGAGGATATGAATGATAACACAAAAACATTTCTTTCACTCATGGTTAGTATTTGGCTGAAGCAATTTATTATCAATCAACTGTGTTTACTGTTTTTAAATCATAATCACAACAGAAACTACCCAAATGACCCTGATCAAAAGTTTACATACCCTGGTGATTTTGACCTGATAACATGCACACAAGTTGACACAAAGGGGTTTGAATGGCTATTAAAGGTAACCATCCTCACCTGTGATCTGTTTGCTTGTAATTAGTGTGTGTGTATAAAAAGGTCAGTGAATCTCTGGACTCCTGACAGACCCTTGCATCTTTCATCCAGTGCTGCACTGACGTCTCTGGATTCTGAGTCATGGAGAAAGCAAAATAATTGTCAAATGATCTGCGGGATAAGGTAGTTGAACTGTATAAAACTGGAAAGGGATATAAAAAGATATCCAAGGAATTGAGAATGCCAATCAGCGGTGTTCAAATTCTAATCAAGAAGTGAAAAATTAGGGGTTCTGTTGAAACCAAACCAGGGTCAGGTAGACCAACTAAAATTTTGGCCACAACAGCCAGGAAAATTGTTCAGGATGCAAAGAAAAACCCACAAATAACTTCAGGTGAAACACAGGACTCTCTGAAAACGTGGTGTGGCTGTTTCAAGATGCACAATAAGGAGGCACTTGAAGAAAGATGGGCTGCATGGTCGAGTTGCCAGAAGAAAGGCATTACTATGCAAATGCCACAAAGTATCCCGCTTACATTACGCCAAACAGCACAGAGACAAGCCTTAAACCTTCTGGCACAAAGTCATTTGGAGTGATGATGCCAAAATTCAGATTTTTCCGCCACAGCCAAAAACGCTACATTTGGAGAAGAGTCAGCAAGGCCTATGATGAAAGGTACGGAGGTGGATTGCTGATGTTTCTGGGGAAGTGTGAGCTACAAAGGCCCTAGAAATTTGGCCAAAATTGTTGGCAAGATGAATGCAGTATGTTATCAAAAAATACTGGAGGAACATGTGCATTCATCAGCCAGGAAGCTCCGCATGGGAGTATTGGACACGTACTTGGACATTCCAACATGACAATGATCCAAAACACAAGGCCAAGTCGACCTGTCATTGGCTACAGCAGAATAAAGTGAAGGTTCTGGAGTGGCCATCTCAGTCTCTTGACCTCAATATCATTGAGC
Source organism: Lithobates clamitans (assembly GCA_037952925.1). Taxonomy (NCBI): domain Eukaryota; kingdom Metazoa; phylum Chordata; class Amphibia; order Anura; family Ranidae; genus Lithobates; species Lithobates clamitans. Next base: position 7,692,487 of record JBBGZY010000723.1, read on the forward strand.
CACTCTGGGGAGATCTCAAACGTGCAGTTCATGCAAGACAGCCCAAGAATATACAGGAACTGGAGGCTTTTTGCCAAGAGGAATGGGCAGCTTTACCATCTGAGAAGATAAAGAGCCTCATCCACAAATACCACAAAAGACTTTAAGCTGTCATTGATGTTAAAGGCGATACACGGTATTAAGAACTGAGGTATGTAAACTTTTGATCAGGGTCATTTGGGTAGTTTCTGTTGCCATTATGATTTAAGTAAACACAGTTGATTGATATTAAATGGCTTCAGCCAAACACTAACTATAAGTGAAAAAAGTTTTTGTCATTTATATTCTCTGAAAAATGGCCAAGAAATCAAAAATTCTGCCAGGGTATGTAAACTTATGAGTGAACTATATACATAGACAGGCACAAGTTGGATCAATGTAACTATACAATAAAATCAATGCCTGGAGCTTAGCTTTAATAAAAAATCCTTATTGGTCTAATCTGACTCGTATAGCTTTTCGCTGAGAAAATAGGGGTCGTAAAAAAGCAAGAAGTACTACATGTATATGGAACTAGCAAGTGTTCACTGTAGATCCTCTTTAAAGGAATGCTTCAATGAAAAGTATGTTTGGGTGACATTTTTCCCCATACACAGGTGATCTGCTCCTTTTAGAGCAAAGGCTCTGATTAAGTGGGGAGACAGGAAGGGAGTGTGCAGTGAGTATACCTTGCTTGGGGGCTGGACTGTCAGGAGACATTGTCACTTTGTCCTACATTGGCAAAAAATGCTTCGGTGAAATGTGAACAGGCAAAAGACAGTGTCTCTTTAAAAAGACATAAGCCACACCTGTGAGGATGAGAAGACCCAAATTCTAAACAAGCGCTGCTTAAAAACTGGTGGCGCTAAAGTCAGCCATAAGTGGCTTTGAATCCTGCTGAACCGGCCAAGATTCGAGCTATGTATGGGTAGGCTGAATGTACCCAAGTTGATTGATCAACTCGGGTACAACCAGCCTGTTGAATTTTACGTGTGATTATTGCTAGCAGCTGTTATAGCCGCTAGCAATATTCATTGTGTTCTCCTGACGGGGACGGCTTCCCCCGCTGGGAGAAGACAATGGTTCGGCAGGAGGGATTCCCCCATTAACACTGACAATGTTGATGGGTGAATCAAGCTATTTTTCTTTCCTGCAACTGTGGTTACAAGAAAGAGAACTGCTCTGTCTATGGCCGGCCTTAGATTACCTGCAACTCTGCCCAGAGGCCTTCCAATAACTCTGCTCATTTTCTCTGCAGTGGGATATGAGAAAGTTCTAATAAATACCAGTTAAGGAACATTAAAGTGGTTGTAAAGACATAAGGTTTTTTTACCTTCATATATTCTATGCATGAAGGTAAAAAAACATTCTGTGTGCAGCAGCCCAACTCACCTTACCTACTTAATACTTACCTGAGCCCCCTCTTGATCCAGCAATGTCCATGAGAGCTTTACCTCTCCGGGGACTCGCACTCCTTACTGGCTTTTGGTGTCAGCGGGAGGGAAAATGGGTGGGAGGTGGCACAAGCTGCTCGCTGTGGGGGTACCTGGCAGGAGGGAAGAGCCAGGAGCGTCAGCATGGGAAACGAGAAGAGGAGGATCCAGGCTGATCTTTCCAAAACCACTGTACAGAGCAAGCAAGTATAATATGTTTGTTATTTTTTTTTAAAAAACAACAACTTTACAATCACTTTAAATATGTTTGACCACAGTATGCATGCAGTGTTATCCTGAAAGTTGAATGATTTAAATTTTTGCCCGAAGTTAATCTTACCCTTCATACTTCTTATTACACAGCTAACTTGCTCCTGAAAAGAGGATGTTCAATGCAGTTAGCGCCCTAAAAGCAGCTAAGGTGTAACAAGCTGTTTATATTTCCCATTGAATAAAAGAAAATCTGTTGGCATATTTCATTGTTTATGAAGACTAGGTTTGGACAGCCGGTGGTCTAAAAATACATTTTATGTCCTTCAAGGTTGCAGAAACTTGAAACAAGTGTCCCTCAGCCACGTAGTATAATGCCTGCTCAGTCTGGTGTCCTTGTACAAGTGACGGTTTCTCTACCACATTGTCAGGTTTTGCAAGGTTTGAAGATGATTACTGAGCAGTGAGATTTAATAGCAGTGGTAATCACCAATATCTTGGGAATAGTCCTTTGGGATGCTTAAGTGATAAATTCTGGGAAGCTTTTAGAGCACACAAGTACCATTAGTCCTTAGTCCTATTCACTCTTATTCGCCTGCATTTTTCATGCAGTATATAAACAAAAAAGTCAGTGCTACTACCCATAGATCACATAGAAAGCAGAGATCCCAGATGCTCCATCCACAGTTGCTGACTGAGTAGGGAAATGAGGAAAAGATTATCCACACTCAGGTGATTGCTCTTAAGAAGTATAATATTTATTGACAAGCCACAGTGACCAAACGCAAATAAGAACAGTTGACGCGTTTCAGCCTATAAGGCCTTAGTTGCGCGGGGAGGGCACTGGTACAAGCGGGGAGGAGGACAGAGGAGATATAGACACAGGAGAGCTGCAAAGAGCAGGCTGTGGATGACGGAATCGCGCAAACTGATGGTGTCAGGGCTCAGCAGCCATGATTATCGTGGTCAGTTTGCAGAGGGGAGGGTATAGCTAGGCTCAGCCAGGTTTTTTTAGGGTATACAGGGGGCCAAATCATACAGCACAAGCACTCTGCTGTATAACATGCTTTAAGGGAACAGGATATGTTGTTTTTTTTTTTTTTTTTGGGTTAACAAACGCTTTAGGTTGGAGCGTTTGTGTATTTTTGTTTAAGACAAATTTTCCTAATAACAATCCAGTTAACCAGAGTACCTCACTATATAAATGATATCTAGTAATTATAATAAAAGTAATTTTTCACAAAATGTGAGGTCACATCAGCACTTATTTACTGTGGAGCCGTCCTCTGTGTGCACCCCGTTTGGCAAAGCTATATGGCAATGGATACATTGAGATTTGCTTATGTGGATTAAGCTCCATCCTCGAAGTACAGCTACAGCATGCAGGATTTTTCAAAGCGCACCACACCCGCAGCTTAGTGGTGTGAAGAGTCCCATAGGATTTAAGGGGATTGCATTGTTTCATCTGTAGCATGGTAAAGACACATCGGTGTGAAAGCAGCATTAAGGCCTCGTTCACACAGGTGTGAACATGTGATGTACTGGTGTTGCATAGAACACCTGTATGTTCCAAGGAGACAAAACATGGCCCTCACATGGGTGTATGCATAAGTACGTGAACAAGGCCCAAATGTTGAAAAGGTATCGACAATGCACAATGTCTGGGAAAGGCTTGAAATGCTAAAAAATGCTTGCTGCAATTGAAATGGAACCTAAAAAAAAAAAAAAAAAGCTATCAAGCTTTGCAGGAAAGGTGCACGGGGCAGATAGTTCAGTTTGGTGTAGTTTTTCATCCTGATGTGTTGCTGTATTACTATTAGTTAAAGTTGAGATTAGACACGGACCTTCTCCCCCAATCCCCAGTACAGTACCCGTTGCTTGTGAAACCTCCGAAAGGCGGGGCGTTGTCTCAGGGGAAGCATGTGATCACTATCTGCATATATGTGGCTTGGCTGAGCCTCAGAATTTGGAAGGCTGTCCTTTATTGCTAATACTGTTGCTTTATTGATCTTGATACAAATATAAGTTTGTGTTCAATTAGTTCATTTATTTGAATAAATACTTCTTTTCACACAGGATAGTCACTGACGTCAGATTGTGTGCATTTTTACCAGTGTAATGGAAGTGTTTGATGAGACATTGCCTCCAGCTATTCTCAGGCCAGGTATTCTACTTCACCGGAGAACTCCTCTAGGAAACATTTGCATCTGGTAACATAACCTAACTCTGTGATATAGTTTAGGAAATGGGAAAATCTTTTCTGTTAGGAGGCACTTACAATAACAACCCCTTCTCTGAATCCCCATTGTTCAGACATTCATAAACACTTAGAATGGTATGATGGAAATTAGGAGTGGTTTTGTCTCCTCAGTATGCCAGAGCTGCCACAGACTCAGAATGCCTACCATCGTCTGCCTGTGATATTCAAGGACACACAAACTAAGGAAAATATGTTGCCTGTCATTTCTTATTTCCTCTAAAACATAATGGCTTTCTGGTTGTGTCTGGCTTCAGTAATTTGAGTCAGTAACTGTACAAATTTAGAGCAGCTTGTCTATACAAATATTCTCATTCAGTGACTTAGAAGGTATTGCATCCATTAAACCTGTTTGACCGCCAGGCAACTAGCATTTTCCAGAAAGAAAGATCAGCAATAACAGCCTCTCTATTCACCCAGTACAGGCTTTCTTTAAAGAGCAGTCTTCAGTACAGTTTCAATTGAAATAATGCCCCCACCCAGCAATACAGTGCAGCCTGCCTGTAAAATTTTTGCCTTCCCCCTGTTCCATCAGTCTTCATTCTGTGGCCCAGTCTGTGGTTGTGTACAAAACTGTAATGCCGCGTACACACATTCGGACTTTATGGCAGACTTTGCTCGGCGGACTTTTCGACAGACTTTACGACGGACTTTCTGAATGAATGGACTTGCCTACACACAATCCACCAAAGTCCGTCGAATTCGTACGTGATGACATACGACCGGACTAAAACAAGGAAGTTCATAGCCAGTAACCAATAGCTTCCCTAGCGTGGCTTTTTGTCCGTTGAACTAGCATATAGACGAGCGGACTTTTCGACCGGACTCGATTTCGACGGATTAATTTAAAACATGTTTGAAATCTAAGTCCGTCCAACTTTTGAGAAAACAAAGTCCGCTGGAGCCCACACACGATCGAATTGTCCGACCAAATCCCGTCCGCCGGGCAAAATCTGCCGTAAAGTCCGCTTGTGTGTACGCGGCATAAGGCTTTGAAATAGAGGTGCACCGAATGAAAATTTTGGTGCCGAAACCGAAAATGCAGGATGCACTTGGCCGAAAACCAAAAATGACTTTTTAAAAAATATTTATATTTTTACATATAATTGTATTATATTCAACTTTTTAATTAATATCATCAATTTAAACGAATATGAATTTATTGTTGGTCATTATTGGCACCTTTTAGCGCAAGAAAAGCTCAAGAAAAAATGTATCCCTTTTAAATTCTATTTATGTCTGCACACTGGTCCGTTGGGCTTCCATTGTGGTGTGAAAAAACCAGCATGGTGCATTTTTGGTCAGTAAAGAAAAACGCACCTCCCAGTTCAAATGCATTGAAAATGCAGCAAGAACGCATCATTAACGCACCCGTGTTACGTTTTTGATGCAGTTTGAGTCACATGACCTATGCAAAACACACATAAGAAGCAAATTTGCGATAAAATCGCCGCAAACTTACGGCGCGTTTTCAGTGCTATTATCGCCACCTTTTTCTCTTATCGGTCTACTGCTGATAACACCATTTTTGGCCAAAATATTTCGGTGCATCTCTACCTTGAAAACCTATTTGTTTGGATGATCCATTTAAACCTGAAAATTCAGTATGGCTTTAAGAAATAAGGGCAACATATTTAAAGTGATCGGCTTGTAAACAATCCATCCAGTTTAAAATAGAAATAAAAAGCAAAACATTTGTGTATAGATATAGAAAACATTATAAATACCTTGATCACATTCCCTCTGTTCTCAACTGCATATGAGCTGGGGAGGAAAAACAGCAGCACATTGGTCTTCCCAGTGAATGGCTATGTGGGGGGGGGGGTGTCAGGATAAGACTGATCATTGGAGGAGAGCAGGCTGAGTTCCCAGCACAGCTAGAGAATGGACCACACAGTGTTCTCCTGCTTAGTGTGGTCAGTTTTTAAAAAGAAAGCAGAGTGACTGGCAAGAAAATCAGGGATTCCACACAAAGGAAGCAATATAAAGAGAACAGAATACTTTTTCATACAAGTACATGGTACAGCAGGCACATATCTGTAATATAAAATATTGGGTTTACATATTCTTTAATCGGTCCTAGCAAACTTTTGTTTCGACCGGAGTGCTTCTTGCATGCTATGGCGTTTTCATTCCGTAATGATCCCACACTTGTGGAAGCATAAAAATTGGCCATATCTCCCTCCTGCCTTATCATAGCTAGTTGGGCTAAAGTCAGTCATGTCACGGTCCCCCATTTCCCTATATGTGCTGTCAATCATCATGATGTAGCGTGGGGGTGGGCATTGATGAGAAATGTCCTGGATAATTCACATGGCAACCTTGACAGGCACATAGAGTCTGATGGATACCCAGGGGGCCCTGCTGAAAAACAGGGGGATCGATTGCACTGTGTTCTCACATCACAAGAGAGGGTGTACTTGTAGGCAGTTAGTGTCAGATTGTCTGATGGGGAGGGGCTATGCCAGAGCAGACAATGCAAATGTATGGCTTCATGGTGCCTACAGTACCTTGAAAAAGTAATCGTACCCCTTGAAAATTTCCACATTTTGTCATGTTACAACCAAAAACGTAAATGTATTTTATGTGATAGACCAACACAAAGTGGCACATAATTGTGAAGTGGAAGGAAAATGATAAATGGTTTTCAATTTTTTTTACAAATAAATATCTGAAAAGTGTGGCGTTCATTTGTATTCAGCCTCCTTTACTCTGATACCCCTAACTAAAATCTAGTGGAACCAATTTCCTTCAGAAGTCACCTATATAGCAAATAGAGTCCACCTGTGTGTCATTTAATCTCCGTATAATTACAGCTGTTCTGGGAAGCCCTCAGAGGTTTGTTGGAGAACCTTAGTGAACAAACAGCATCATGAAAGCCAAGGAACACACCAGACAGGTCAGTGATGAAGTTGTGGAGAAGTCTAAAACAAGGTTAGGTTATTAAAAAGGAAAAAAAAAATATCCCAAGCTTTGAACATCTGACGGAGCACTGTTCAATCCATCATTCGAAAATGGAAAGCGTATGGTACAACTGCAAAACCACCAAGATATGGTTGGGCAAGGAGAGCATTCATCAGAGAAGTAGCCAAGAGGCCCATGGTAACTCTGGAGGAGCTGCAGAGATCCACAGCTCAGGTGGGAGAATCTGTCCACAGGACAACTATTAGTTGTGCACTCCACAAATCTGACCTTTATGGAAGAGTGGCAAGAAGAAAGCCATTGTTGAAAGAAAGCCATAAGAAGTCCCGTTTGCAGTTTGCGAGAAGCCATGTGGGGGACACAGCAAACATGTGGAAGAAGGTGCTCTAGTCAGATGAAAATCAAACTTTTCATCCTAAACGCAAAACCCTATGTGTGGTGGAAAACTATCACTGCACATCACCCTGAACACACCATCCTCACCATGAAACATGGTGGTGACAGCATCATGTTGGGGATGCTTTTCTTCAGCAGGGACAGGGAAGCTGGTCAGAGTTGATGGGAAGATGGATGGAGCCAAATACAGGGAAATCTTAGAAGAATACTTGTTAGTCTGCAAAAGACTTGAGACTGGGGTGGAGGTTCACCTTCTAGCAGGACAATGACCCTAAACATACAGCCAGAGCTACAATAGAATAGTGTTGATCAAAGGATATTCATGTGTTAGAATGGCCCAGTCGAAGTCCAGACCTAAATCCAGTTGAGAATCTGTGGAAAACTGCTGTTCAGACACTCTCCATCCAATTTGACAGAGCTTGAGCTATTTTGCAAAGAAGAATGGGCAAAAATGTCCCTCTCTAGATGTGCAAAGCTGTTAGAGACATTGCAGCTGTAATTGCAGTGAAAGGCGGTTCTACAAAGTATTGACTCAGGGGAGGCTGAATACAAATGCACCCCACACTTTTCACATATTTATTTGTAAAACAATTTATGTGCCACTTTGTGTTGGTCTGTCACATAAAATCACAATAAAATACATTTACGTTTTTGGTTGTAAAGTGAGAAAGTGTGGAAAATTGAAGGGTATGAATACTTTTTCAAGGCACTGTATAATCCTAATTTAAAGGTATGGGTTGGGAGGGGGGAGACAATGCTACTACCTTACCTAGGGCCCCATTCTGCTTTATTCATCTTTGGATCCCTGGAAAACACATTGGATGATCTCCCAGTGCTGGGATAAAAGGTAAACATGTACACTGGTTGTATTGTACTGATTTCAACAGTTGTTCCTTGGAAATAATCTGTTTTTCTGTGGAACTAGAGAGCTTTTAAGGGTGTTATTTTACAATTTAGCTTTCCGACGTGTGATGTGATTAACGTCTGGTCTTTTGTAGAGCTACTACAGCTATGCAAAAACTCAGGCTTGTTCAGTTCTGTTTTTCAAACTTGATGGCAGATGGGTTGAGACATATACCCACTTCTACTGCTGTCAAAATTCATGAATATAGAGTATGGCTATAGGTTGTATAGAAGATAGAAAATGACAGCCTGGCTCGTGTTGATAGTGCAGAGGTCACATTTTGTGAGTTTTATTTATAAAGGGAGCAGATGCTTTACAGCACAAGTACTTTGTTTTACTCTTGTGATTTCTTTTTCGCTAGCGATTTCTATTACAGTAGTGTGACAGTGATGTACGTTTTAGTGGTCTGGTTGAAGAGTTTTTTGATCCTATGCATCATATTTTCAAACTCTTGAATGCATTAAAGAACTAGCTAATCAATGCAGAAAACCATAAAAAAGTACATATAAAGAATTACAGGCAAATATATAAAACAGCCTTGAGATCAGATATCACTTACAGTATATATTCCTTTAAAAGTATTGAAAACATTTGTCAGTTCAAGCAGCTTCAAGTTGAAAGTTGGTAGTGCTCTGTGAGCTGATGGGGAGGTTATTATATGAGCAAGAGAGCTTCATCAAGGACATCTTTTGTGTCTTAAAGAGGAATTGCAGCACGGACCAATGTAACTATCCATATACCATACCTGTCCCTGGAAGCTAAAAATCAGTAGACAACACTACTCAAAAGATCTCCACTTGCTTCTGGGCTCCTGCTGCTCTCTTAACACAAGAGGTCAGCTGCTCAGCACAGGCACCATTCATAGAATACTTTGCATTATCTGAATGAATGCAAAACGTTCTCTGATTAGACAAGGGAGAGAGGCAGATAGGTGACATCAGCTGTCCACCTTGTCCAATCAGAGAATAATTTGTATTAATTCAGAAAATTCAAAGCATTCTGTGAATGGTGCCTGTGCTGAGCGCCTGACTTCTTCGCCGCTTCCATCTTCACCCCTCTTGCTTCGGGGTTTGCAGATTCTGGCTCTGTGACTGACCAGAGCCGCGATGACAACACATGCGCGTGGGAGCCGCCATTCACGACACAGGGCTCTGAAGGAACGGCATGGCTGGCCGTTCCTTCAGAGCGCATGCGCCAGTAAAAGTCACTGGCTGCATGTATAATAAATATCTCCTAAACGGTGCACGTTTTAGGAGATAATTACACTACCTATAGATAAACCTTATTAAAGGCTTACCTATAGGTGAAAGCAAGAGATGGAAGTTTACTTCCACTTTAATAGCTTGAAACTGAAAAATGTTACTGCAAAACAAATTATCTTAGTACCTATACTGTATTGCGTGTAGTGGAATGGGTAAAATTGTTGTGGCAAAATATGTACCAGTGTATACTCAGAAATAGCACTCTTAGCGGTCCATTTAATAAAATATCTGCTCTTCTCAGGACACTGAGTTAAGTACTTAGTTTTGTTAATTCTTCTTGTTTTATTTTTAAAATGCAGAACGCGGTATGGCGATTTGTGTGTCTGTTGGAGGGTTCTCTGCATAACGTTACATAGAACATTCCCTGATAGGAAGAGGGCCCGGTCACATAACCTTTCAAAGTCATACGACTGGCTTTCTCCCCCAGTGGCACTTTTTTTTTTTCCCCATTTACGAAATGGAACAAGGCTTCGCTTACTTCAGAATTCAAAGGCTAGCAGAGCAGAAAGCACATTTGTAAAGCACACAGCTGTACTTTATAAATATGCCAGAAGATTTCTTCTTTTAAAAGCCACACTTAACTGCAGTAAGGGCCCTTAGGTGTCAAGGACCCCTAAAAGCAGCAGATAGGAGGGTGGTGCTGACCCCTTATTAGATTAACCAGTTGTAGTCGGGGCTTACAGCTAGATTATAAAACAAGTATGGGTTTTCAAAAAAACAAACTTACATACTCACCCAGGTGTATGCTGCATCTGTCCCCCACTGCCCCAAAGACCAAGAACCGAGCGATCACATGACTGCTGATCATTCAATTCTTGGTCCTCTTTAAGCAAAGAGCGGTGACTGGCAGCCACCTTTATTTTGCTCTGCCCCTCCAGTTCTCTCTGGAGTGCTGGGCTGTGAAGGGGAAGGGAACAGCTGACTCAGGCTCTCAGCGGCGCGCTGAGAGGCTGAGCCTGCTGCCGCTTCAGGTACCTGGGCAGATCCCAACCTTTAAAGTCGGTATCCCTCCAGAGTCTGAAGCAGCTCTGTGACATCAGCTGACCATAGACTTAAAGTGGATGTAAACCCTCTCCTGATGATAAATGGAGATGAAACAAATCTCCTTACATACGTTTTACATGCATATCTGCTGTCTTCAGCTTGCTATATTCTTTAGAATTCTTACATTGTTTTAGAATTTTTACTTCCTCATTCAGCAGTAGGTGTGTAATCTGGGCTTACACCGTGTGATCGCTGATTGGAGGAAAACGCACCCCTCCCTCCACATAGGTAGAGGAAGGAAGATGCTTTCAGAGCTGTATTGTGACAAGGCAAGCTCTCTGCTAATCTATTTATAGCAATCTCCCTGACACAAATTTCAGGCTGGTTTTATCTCCCATCTCGAAGAACTTGTCAGACGTTATGCTGATAACAGAGGAATGAAACGGCATAAAGACACAGGATTCAGGGCTTTGGAGAGAGTTAAGTAAACACTACAGATTTATGTGCCTAGGTCAAATTTCATGAATCGGGTTTACATCCACTTTAAGCCAGTTGTTGGCTGAATCTGGGTCATAGGAGTGCAGAAATCCTATGACCCACAGGAGAAGGCATTATAAACCTTCCTACCTGCACAAGATGTGTTTTCACCTGCATAAGATGTATTTTGTACTTTCATGGTCTCATTTGTTGCCCTGTGGGCACAGTCTATAGCAAAGTAATCACATTCTGGTGCCAGAAATTTGAAATGTGTGGCATGGTAATGTACAGGTTAAATGCATTCTGCTGTCTGCTGTCTGTAGTGTGAGAACTGACACTTCCTGTGAAGAAACTACATATCCCACAATCCCTGGATCTCTGTCTAGTGCTCTGCTGTGGTTGAGAGCATATAACAGAGTTTACAGTAGTTCAAAAGATGTGCGCGTCTCATCATTAGATAAAGGCATGCACTGGATGCTAAGTAACCTGGAATACGTTGCTTGCCCTGCTGGTGAATAGGGACAAGTTTGATGAATGAATCTGTGGACATTGGGGAATCGATTAGCCATGACCCTGCAAACTGAAGCTACAAAACCTGAGCCCATCATTACAGGGTAAGGCAAAAAACAATATTAATATCTAGTTAAAACAACAAAAACATTTTGAAAGTGTACAATGGCTTTATACCGCTCAGCTTGTACCAGAATGACTCATTATTTCCAGCTTTCATCTCTCCATATACAGGCCAGAAGAACGCTGTCTTGGACAAGATGGGGTGACAGAGTCTGTATTAAACATTAACTAAAAGCCTGTGCAAAACAGATCCCATCCCCCGTCCTCATCCCCAAATTGGCGGCTGCCTATACCAATTGTGTATAGAGAGTCAGAGGATCTAACAACTGTGCCAGTCATTTACAGTACATCATTAGGAAGTGTTGGTACGAAGGTTGCCAGATTATATTTACAGTTTTGCAGTTAGCTCTTCCATTTGACAGACCTGCTATGTTAATTAAAAATACAGTTATCCTTTGTAATGAAATGTATTTTTTTATAATGGGACATAAGCAGTGGGATATTAAAATACACATTTCTGACTAGTTTAATTTTGCCTGACAGATATCACCTAGTTTGTTCATTCATTTAATTTTTTTCCAAGGACAAATTGACTATTGCGCCTTTTCCCATATGAGTCTTAATTGTACTAATGTGCTAAAGTGCCACTTGCACTAAATCAAACAAGATCTTCTCTATGTAGAAAAGAGAGATGGCTTACTGGGCGAATAGAACAGCACTTAACAAATGCTCCTAATTATCATCTTCTCAAAACTGAACTGCTTCCCCACGGGCATCACCACTGCTCTGACTGCTGTGTGGCAAGGGCTCAGAAATTAATGTGCTGGCAGTTTGAGTTTAATCGTACCATAGTTAGCAAGAGGGGAGAGGCGGCTGAGATGCTGCTGCTTCATTTCTATGTGGATCAGGTCCAAGGGTATTCCATCAGAGACAAGCTTGTTGCAATTTTTTCTTTTTAAAGTGTCAGTAATTACACAGAAATGTAGTGGATGCCAGACCTGGGAAGGTTACAGAGTAATAGGTGGCACAACAAGCTCTTTTAGCCTTCATTTTGTAAATTCTTCATGGCAAAGTATGCCTGTTTTTTCACACATTGCAAAAATTGTCATTTTGCTCAATAAAAACCTTGCAGTGGTAACGTTATTGAATTATCCTTTCTTACTGTTGGGGAGACAGTGGTGCATCCCCCTCATGGGGTCTTTCTTCAGGTGTCCCCTGAATGTAACATTACTGCCCACTCCCCCTATTGGTGGAGGCAACACTTGCACCTGCCGAGTCTTCTCTCATAGGCTCCAGAGACAGGAGAACTCATGGGGACTGTGAAGGGACCAGTGCCCAAGAAGATCATGAGCAGGGCAAGATGTCTGGTCACCAGGGCAAGACATTAGCTTAGGTCATGGAGGAAACTGGCTTTGATCCATTACACTACATGATGACTTAGGAAGAGGTATTCAGAATCAAGAATGAGGTGTGAGGTCATTGATGCACAATACACTATTTAAATACAATCTTTGCTAAATTCATATTGTGACTATCACCTACCATTCAGAGAACATTTATTTATCACATGCTTCCTTGAAATTATAGTCAGATAACTGGGGCCTTTTATGGATCAAATGGAAATTCAGCCCTTGCTTCGGACTACTATATGACTTGGGGGGGGGGGGGGGGGGGGAGAGCATTATGACTTGTACTTACAGGTAAGCCTATAATAAGACTTAACTGTAGGTACAGTAAATATCTACTAAACATGCACTGTTTAGGAGCTATTCACATTTGTAGTGGCTGATGACATCACTGGTGCATGAGCACTGCACTCTCAATAGAGGGCATATTGGAGTAGGCCATCCATGGAGAGAGCTCTGCCATGACCATGACTCCGGGCATATGTGCGGGAGTGACGTCATTGCGGTCCGACCATTCAAATGGCCAGAGCCTGCTAACCCAGAAAGGAAGATTAGGTAAGGATGGAAGCGGTGACAACGCACCGCTGGAGGGCTTTGTGCATACTAGCACATTAAGGCTTAAACTGCCCGAGGGCCCATTTTTTTTTTTTTTTTTTTTATTGAAGTTTACTATAATGGGAATTTGTGCTCTGCCTATTCAGGAAACAGCAACAGGTTTGCTTTAACCCTCCCAAGCTCCTATCCCCAGAATACAGCCCAGTATTACATTAAAGTGGTATCAAACCCCAAAAATTATTATAATGCAGCTTACCAATCATTAGATGTGGTGGCTGCATTAGTTTTTTTTTTTTTTTTTTGTCTTTTTTCCCTGTGTTTTCTCCTGTATTAGAGAGACAATTCTGTAGGCATAAGAACAGGAGGTACAGCACCATTGTCAGTCTGGAGAGGAGGGGAGGTGGTCTTGAAAGTACAGTATTAGCAGCTTTAGTTACACTAAGAAATTGAAGCCAAAGTCTCTAGCTCACAGTTTATAATCTGTTACATCAAACATTTCTTTCCATTAGGGATAAAGGTTTTTGCATGACTAAATAAAATCTTATAATTTTAATCACCTCTGCCAACGTTAAGTGGTTTGTCTACGCCATGTAAACTGACCCATTCTGCTGGAGAGCTTGTGCTTGTGAAAAACAGACTTGCTGGATCAAGAAAGCCTAAAAAAAGAACCAAATACAACCAATATAATCAAGGTTTGCTATTGGGTTTAATACTGCTTTTATTTTCAGAAGTCAGGCAGCCCAATGCAGAAGCTAAAAAGATAATTTTGGGAGCCTGGGAGGAGAATGGTAGAAGTAAAAAATGTAGCTATATTATTTTTGACATTTTAAGGGATCTCCATTTTAGGTGAAAAGAGACTAATTGCTGCATGTGTATTTTATTTAGCTGTCAGGTCCATTAGAGAAGAGCACAGTTCTTCCCATGCTTGAGATCATTTACCTATTTGTTTCCAAGAGACGCTTCTGCTGAGCAAGTGAAAACTGTAGATACTCACTAGATAATATGGGAGATGGGGGATCTGTTGGTGGTAATACACGGAGAGCCCAGGACAACGGGCTTCTGTTATTTGGCTACAAAATCTCTAAGTTGTCTCTTTCAATCCATATCTTCAGTTAGCAGTGACTGGATTCTGAATGGACAGATAGGTAGACAGTGGGCTCATGAGGACTGCAAATGGTTGTGCTGCCTGGTCTACCTGTGTGTTTTGTAGTTTCCATGTACTAGACCAGTGGTCTCCAAACTGCGGCCCTTTGCTTGCCTTTATCCAGCCCCTGAGGTCTTATTCCTGCCACTGACACCAAAAATGGGGCACTGATCCTCCCACTGACACCAGCTATGGGGCACTATTCCTCCCAAAAGTGATGGGGGCACTATTCTTCCCACTGACACCAGCGATGGGGCACCATTCCTCCCACTGACACCAGCGATGGGGCACCATTCCTCCTACTGACACTAGCAATGGGGCACTGTTTCACTGACATCAACAATTTCTCCCCCTAATACCAAAAGTGGGGCATTGTTTTCTCCAACTGGGCACAGTTCGATGACCCCCCCCCCCCCCCCAAAGTTTGAATGACTGTAAACTGTTTAGAAAGTTTGAAAACCCCTGAATTAGACAGTGGAGTACAGATTGTCTGGAGCTTTCACATTTCTCCATAGCCATCCACATTTGTGTGGCCACACCTAACTGTTGTGTGATGTCCATTTCAAGCTGGACAAATTCACCACAGGGGGACACTAGCAGCTACAAAAACCTGATGGAAGTTAAATCCTTCCCTAGTCTGCGGAAAAATGTATGCTACTCTCCCCCCCCCCCCCCCCCCCCACTAAAGAACTTCTAGTCCATGTGAAACCCTGTTACTGTAAGGCCTTGTTTACACGGGATGTGTTTGGGGCTGTACACACTGAAGGATTTCACATTGGGAGCAGCGTCTGTGTTCTTCAAGTTTTGGCTGAGGTTGGCCTTTACAGTTGAAATCTACCAAAAATAGGAATACTGTATACCAACTTCCATGATACCATTAACCTTTATAGGTGATTCGTCAGCTAGAGATCTTTCATGGAGTTTCTATCACTCTCAACCACAGATATTGTGGAGGTAAAAAAAAAAGTGTCTTGCTAGTAGAATAGAATCCAGACGTAAGAATGTGTTCTATTTATGGGAATAATTGTGAAGAGGAATCGGGAACTATGAATATGAAGGTTCCCCGATTGCAGATACCCAAGAGGTTTACTAGGCGGTGGGGGGGTTACTCATCCGAGCTATATCTTCTACTCTTATGTAATATTGGTTTATGGTGGCCTCCTATCCTTTACCCCCCAATATACCTCTTAATAATAATAATTTGTAAATAATTGTATATACTATTATTATTTTTGCTTTTATGACTGTTATCACAGTCGCTATATATCTGTATTTTTTTTATATACCAGTGTCTGGTAGACATCTCTGAAAATGATTCCTTCTGTGTGTAGGTACGCCAGCCTTTACTTCTGCTGCGCCATTGAAGACCAGGACAATGAGCTGATCACTCTAGAAATAATTCATCGTTACGTGGAGCTTTTGGACAAGTATTTTGGCAGCGTAAGTCTAATTATAGTGTCCTGAAATGATGTACTCTGTGTGCAAAATTACTTTCTCGTTAAAACTTTAAGAAACTAAATCATATTCTTTAGGCAGCTTTCTTCCTGTCTCTCTTAACCACTTAAGGTCTGAGCCTCTTTCTGAGATGTGTTTTTTACAAGTTAAAAACAGCTTTTTTTGCTAGAAAATTACTTAGAACCCCCAAACATTAAACTTTTTTTTTCTCTAACACCCTAGAATATAAAATGGCGGTCGTTGCAATACTTTCTGTCACACCGTATTTGCGCAGCGGTCTTACAAGCGCACTTTTTTGGGGGGAAAAAATACACTTTTTTTGAATTAAAAAATAAGACAACAGTAAAGTTAGCCCAATTTTTTTTTTATATTGTGAAAGATAATGTTACGCCGAGTTAATTGATACCCAACATGTCACGCTTCAAAATTGTGCCCGCTCGTGGAATGGCGACAAACTTTTACCCTTAAAAATCTCCATAGGCGACGTTTAAAAAATTCTACAGGTTGCACGTTTTAAGTTACAGACAGAGGTGATCTAGGGCTAGAATTATTGCTCTCGCTCTACTGATCGCGGCTATACCTCACATGTGTGGTTTGAACACCGTTTTCATATGCAGGCTCTACTCACATATGCGCTCGCTTCTATACGCAAGCTCGTGGGGATGGGGCGAGGCTAAAATTATTTTTTTTTTTTACATTTTTACACTGTTTATAAAAAAAAAAAAAAGTGTCACTTTTATTCCTATTACAAGGAATGTAAAAATCCCTTGTAATAGAAAAAAAGCATGACAGGACCTCTTAAATATGAGATCTGGGGTCAAAAAGACCTCAGATCTCAAGTTTACATTAAAATGCAATAAAAAAAAAATGTGTCATTTAAAAAAAAATTTTTTAAAAATGGCCCCTAAGTGCCATAGGCGGAAGTGACGTTTTGACGTCGCTTCCGCCTTGCAATGATATGGAGATGGGTGGGGGGCCATCTTCCCCTCACTCGTCTCCATGTCAGGCCACGAGAAGGACGCGATCGCCTCCGCCGCTGCTGACGGCTCTGGTAAGCGGCAGAGGGCACCGGATCGCGGCTGGAGGGGGGGGGGCCCTCTCCCACCGCCGATAAAAGTGATCTTGCGGCGAATCCGCCACAGAGACCGCTTTTATCTTAAACTGGACCGCTCACTGAAGAAGAGGCTACCCGGGGTTATGACAGCTACCTGCTGCCATAACAACGATGTCCTCCTTCAAAGTACCGACGTATAACAACGGTGGGCAGTCCGGAAGTGGTTTTTAAAACACAGATTGCTTTTCTTTTTATGGAAGAATGTTTTTCACTCCTTACTCAGCAATTTGATATTTTTTGTCTTGTGATGCTTAAGCAAGGATTAGAGTGGTTGTAAACTACTTTACAAACTGAAGTTTCAGGTCTCAGGTGATGCAGAGAGATTAAACAAATACTCCTACGTAAGCTGAACCTGTTTAGCCACAGCCTTGTCTTCGGGCCATTTCACACCAGATGCAGTTCCGTGCGCTTTTTTTCTGCACTAAAAATGCATGCACGGTGTTTTCCATGTATTCCAATGTCTCTAGTTTACACCAATGCAGTCAGTTCTAGTCAGTTTCTGCACCGGAAACTGACCTGGAACTGACTGCACTGGTGTGAACTAGAGCCATTGGAATACATGGAAAACACTGTGCATGCATTTTTAGGGCCAGTTCACACCACAAAAATGCACTCCTACACTGTGGATCAGTTTTTGCTTACAGTTCACACCACACGCAGTCTCGGTGCATTTTTGATACAATTTGCTAGGTTCCAGTACAGTCCTGCTCAGAAAAAAATGCAGCACGCTCTACTCTTTTTTTTTTTTTTTTTTTTTGCACCGAAACTGATTGCACTGGTGTAAACTAGAACCATTGGCATACAAGGAAAACACTGCATACATTTTTAGTGCAGAAAAAAAGCGCATTGAACTGCATCTGGTGTGAAGTAGAGCTATAGTTGTTCAAGTCGTACACAGCATTTCTGAGGTTAGGGACGGAATGCTGTCACACACTGCACAGTATGGACAGGGGAGCTTATTTGAGTGTAATCTGAGACCTGAGTGGAGGAAATGGACACACCCCCTCTACACTGCCTCATGGGGAAATCTATTATGGGGAGGATGTCCCTGGGGATTGCTTGATATTGGGATATATGATCAGAAGCCACTCGTGCAGATAGCAGAGGGAGGAGAGAAAAGCCGGAAATCACACTAGGTGTTATTGATTGAGGCAAGTACACACAATAGAATAATATGTTTTCTTTATTTTCACTTCAGAAGTTAAAGAAAAACACTTTAACCTGTACAAACATTTACCAAAGCAAATGGCAGCTTAGCAAACCAATGACAAATCAGAAAAAACAAATGTGCTGTTGAGTAGGTCAGTAGATGTTTTCAGAGCCAGCTGAGATTAAAGTGGTTGTAGGCCCTCTCCTATACCCAGTCAAGTGAATAGCCTCAGATGACACACAGAGATGAAACAAATCTCCCTACATAAATTTTATTTGTATATCTGCCGTCTTCAGCTTTATACACTGTTTAGAAAGTGCACATCGTGTTAGATTTTCTTCTTCCTGTTTCAGCTGTGGGAGTGGAGTCTTGGCATACACTGTGTGAGAGCTGATTGGAGGAAAGGCACACACCCCCCCCTCCACATAGGCAGAGGAAGGAATGAATGTGCAGAGCTGTGCTGTGAATAGACAAGCTCTCTACTAATCTACTTATAGCACCCACCCTGACACACAATTCCAGCTGTTTTTTCTCCCGTCTTTGAAAACGTGTCAGAAGTTATCATGCTGATAACAGAAGAACGGAGCAGCATAAAGACACAGGACTTGGGGCTTTGGACAGAGATAAAAAAACACTACAGATGTGTCCAGGTTAAATTTCATGAATTGGGTTTACATCCACTTTAAAGCAAGAAAACTGTGCATACATAGCGAGTTTCGATCTCTCTATGTAGTGTGTTATGTTTGTATCTAGCCCTGTGTAATTTTATGTTCTGAGATGGCCTTGCCCTTCTGCTGGTGGCTAATCCCCCAAATTTTGTTTTAGATCAGAATTGGTGAACTTGATCAACACAAGGATTATAATTATGACTGAAATTTAATTTCTAGTAATTACTTTGTTCATGAATTTGTTATGCATGTAGTTAGATCAGTTTGCAAAAAAAGAACTTCAATTATGCTACCCTTGCTCCAATCCTATTGGAAAGCTGAAACGAAATGTAAACCTTTCCTAGCTGTCTCCAGGTTTTATCTCCAATTTCATCTTTAGAAAGCTAGCTGCAAAGCTATTTCAGTTACAAAAGCTTGTCTGTACAATTTTTATATCCATATATACTGGAAATGTTATCACTTATTCTGATGTACATATTGCTGTTGAAACATTTGTACTGTGTGTCATTATGCCTGAAGACATGCTCATCTTCTCTGCCTTTCAGGTGTGTGAGCTTGATATCATCTTTAATTTTGAGAAAGCCTATTTTATTCTGGATGAATTTCTTTTGGGAGGAGAGGTACAGGAAACGTCAAAGAAAAACGTTCTAAAAGCCATCGAGCAGGCCGACCTGCTACAAGAGGTAAGGAGAATGACTTTACCTACCGCATGCTTACGTTGCCACCATATCTTTGCTTCCTGCTACTAACCCCTGATGATGGCATGTCCAACCTCGCCATCTTGGCACCAACTTTTGTAGCTGACCTGCAGTCGATCTTGTAGATCACTGAGCCATATGCCAAATACCTCGATCAGGTCCTCCGTTTTGATTTTTTTTTTGTTTAGAACGTAATTGCTTTCAGCAGACAATTACCGAACCATATACCTATGCCAACGAGTGTGGGCCTTATTAAAGTGTAAGAATGTTCTCCACTGCTTCCAAATTTTTCCCTTTTTGGCTGGCGAAATTTGAAATATTGATTCTATCTGAGGTCAACCTATGTAGTTCTTGCAAAGATGGGACCTTATACTTGGATTATTCATCTAGCACTTGGGGTTTCGTGTACTTGTTAAACCCATATGACCTGGAAATATTTAGTAATCCCTTCTGTATCTTGATCCCATCCCACAGTATTTCTGGAAAATGTGTTTTTTCAGCAAGTGAGCTTTGGTTTGATATGCCTTCATCCGTTTAGTACTGCATGTTGCTCTTGCATAATCCAGTTAATTTCTGTGCTGTACTCTGCTATAGTTCAAGTAATACTCCTATGTCTTAATATAAGAATGACAGCATTTATCAATATCCTGTGTTCTAATATCCAATTACAATTTTATTTGAACTATCAAGGTTATTTCTTTCACCTTTTGTGTCTATTGTGTTGTTCCTAATATATTGTATCTGGTATGTGTCTATTCTGATGTATTTGTGTGCTTCTCTACTATTTCATTGCTGAATTCCAGAAGCTAGACTGTCTTCTTTGACACTTTTTTCAGGTATTGTTCTTAAGCACTAATCTTACTAAGATTATCAATAAAACTAACCAAATCTGAAATATTTAATCGCAGTTTAATCAGTACTTTTATTTTATACTTTTATTATATTCATACTGGAAGCCTCTTTAGTTGAGTTATAGTACGTAACCTAACCAGTGTATTATTTTATGCTGGATGGTTCTTTCCTCACACAGAAGTAATGAGTAACTCCATCTCTACTCTGTAAGAAAAAAGACTTATTCCCAGAACAGACAGTACTGTGAGTTTATGAAATTGACACAGTATGTAGGAAATATCCCATTTGTACATGGATCTGGAGTCTGCAGCAGTCAGCAGATGCTCCCTCCCTATTTGAATGGCGCTATCACACCCAATCATGGACTGCAGTGTTCTGTGCTGTTTCACCAAGCACTGTAATTTCCTCTCCTGTAGGTAGGAAAATTAAAAACTATTGAGACCCTTTTACCTTATTGGTATCTTATAAACTGTTCTGCAATAGCTGCAGCCACCTATTTGATCTAAAGTTTGGCCCCCGTGGTCTGTTTACTAGTGGGACTTTGAGCCATATAGTGGCAGAGTACATTTGATTACCATTAACGAAGAAGTGCAATATAACATTACCCTAGTACACTTGATTACTGTTGTTGTAGAGATAAAGTGCAGCTGCTTGTGTAATTTTTGTTGTTGTTGCTGCCACTGGTGTAAAAGTACTGTGCACTTCACACCTACTAAAAGTACGTGACCCTTGGTTTCCTCTGTTATGGCTGATATGTGTGGTGCTATAGACTTCCACTGTATAAGATGTAGACACATATGACACCCATTAGTATAGAAGTACAGTCTACTTGGCCGCTATTGGAATAGAGGTACACTGCACTTGGTTCTTGTTGGTCTAGAACTGTGGTCTCCAGTGTGCAGCCCTCTGCTTGCTTTTATCTGGCCCTTAAAGTACTTTTCCTCCCACTGACAACACCGATAAGGCATCATCCCTCCCACTGAGACCAATGATGGGGCACCATTCCTCCCACTGAGACCAATGATGGGGCACCATTCCTCCCACTGAGACCAATGATGGGGCACCATTCCTCCCACGGACTGCAATGATGGGGCACCATTCCTCCCACGGACTGCAATGATGGGGCACCATTCCTCCCACGGACTGCAATGATGGGGCACCATTCCTCCCACTGAGACCAATGATGGGGCACCATTCCTCCCATGGACAGCAATGATGGGGCACCATTCCTCCCACTGAGACCAATGATGGGGCACCATTCCTCCCACGGACTGCAATGATGGGGCACCATTCCTCCCACTGAGACCAATGATGGGGCACCATTCCTCCCACGGACTGCAATGACGGGGCCACCATTCCTCCCACGGACTGCAATGACGGGGCCACCATTCCTCCCACGGACTGCAATGACGGGGCCACCATTCCTCCCACGGACTGCAATGACGGGGCCACCATTCCTCCCACGGACTGCAATGACGGGGCCACCATTCCTCCCACGGACTGCAATGACGGGGCCACCATTCCTCCCACGGACTGCAATGACGGGGCCACCATTCCTCCCACGGACTGCAATGACGGGGCCACCATTCCTCCCACGGACTGCAATGACGGGGCCACCATTCCTCCCACGGACTGCAATGACGGGGCCACCATTCCTCCCACGGACTGCAATGACGGGGCCACCATTCCTCCCACGGACTGCAATGACGGGGCCACCATTCCTCCCACGGACTGCAATGACGGGGCCACCATTCCTCCCACGGACTGCAATGACGGGGCCACCATTCCTCCCACGGACTGCAATGACGGGGCCACCATTCCTCCCACGGTCTGCAATGACGGGCCACCATTCCTCCCACAGACTGCAATGACGGGGCCACCATTCCTCCCACGGACTGCAGTGACGGGGCCACCATTCCTCCCACGGACTGCAGTGACGGGGCCACCATTCCTCCCACGGACTGCAATGACGGGGCCACCATTCCTCCCACGGACTGCAGTGACGGGGCCACCATTCCTCCCACGGACTGCAGTGACGGGGCCACCATTCCTCCCACGGACTGCAGTGACGGGGCCACCATTCCTCCCACGGACTGCAGTGACGGGGCCACCATTCCTCCCACGGACTGCAGTGACGGGGCCACCATTCCTCCCACGGACTGCAGTGACGGGGCCACCATTCCTCCCACGGACTGCAGTGACGGGGCCACCATTCCTCCCACGGACTGCAGTGACGGGGCCACCATTCCTCCCACGGACTGCAGTGACGGGGCCACCATTCCTCCCACGGACTGCAGTGACGGGGCCACCATTCCTCCCACGGACTGCAGTGACGGGGCCACCATTCCTCCCACGGACTGCAGTGACGGGGCCACCATTCCTCCCACGGACTGCAATGACGGGGCCACCATTCCTCCCACGGACTGCAATGACGGGGCCACCATTCCTCCCACGGACTGCAATGACGGGGCCACCATTCCTCCCACGGACTGCAGTGACGGGGCCACCATTCCTCCCACGGACTGCAGTGACGGGGCCACCATTCCTCCCACGGACTGCAGTGACGGGGCCACCATTCCTCCCACGGACTGCAGTGACGGGGCCACCATTCCTCCCACGGACTGCAGTGACGGGGCCACCATTCCTCCCACGGACTGCAGTGACGGGGCCACCATTCCTCCCACGGACTGCAGTGACGGGGCCACCATTCCTCCCACGGACTGCAGTGACGGGGCCACCATTCCTCCCACGGACTGCAGTGACGGGGCCACCATTCCTCCCACGGACTGCAGTGACGGGGCCACCATTCCTCCCACGGACTGCAGTGACGGGGCCACCATTCCTCCCACGGACTGCAGTGACGGGGCCACCATTCCTCCCACGGACTGCAGTGACGGGGCCACCATTCCTCCCACGGACTGCAGTGACGGGGCCACCATTCCTCCCACGGACTGCAGTGACGGGGCCACCATTCCTCCCACGGACTGCAGTGACGGGGCCACCATTCCTCCCACGGACTGCAGTGACGGGGCCACCATTCCTCCCACGGACTGCAGTGACGGGGCCACCATTCCTCCCACGGACTGCAGTGACGGGGCCACCATTCCTCCCACGGACTGCAGTGACGGGGCCACCATTCCTCCCACGGACTGCAGTGACGGGGCCACCATTCCTCCCACGGACTGCAGTGACGGGGCCACCATTCCTCCCACGGACTGCAGTGACGGGGCCACCATTCCTCCCACGGACTGCAGTGACGGGGCCACCATTCCTCCCACGGACTGCAGTGACGGGGCCACCATTCCTCCCACGGACTGCAGTGACGGGGCCACCATTCCTCCCACGGACTGCAGTGACGGGGCCACCATTCCTCCCACGGACTGCAGTGACGGGGCCACCATTCCTCCCACGGACTGCAGTGACGGGGCCACCATTCCTCCCACGGACTGCAGTGACGGGGCCACCATTCCTCCCACGGACTGCAGTGACGGGGCCACCATTCCTCCCACGGACTGCAGTGACGGGGCCACCATTCCTCCCACGGACTGCAGTGACGGGGCCACCATTCCTCCCACGGACTGCAGTGACGGGGCCACCATTCCTCCCACGGACTGCAGTGACGGGGCCACCATTCCTCCCACGGACTGCAGTGACGGGGCCACCATTCCTCCCACGGACTGCAGTGACGGGGCCACCATTCCTCCCACGGACTGCAGTGACGGGGCCACCATTCCTCCCACGGACTGCAGTGACGGGGCCACCATTCCTCCCACGGACTGCAGTGACGGGGCCACCATTCCTCCCACGGACTGCAATGACGGGGCCACCATTCCTCCCACGGACTGCAATGACGGGGCCACCATTCCTCCCACGGACTGCAATGACGGGGCCACCATTCCTCCCACGGACTGCAATGACGGGGCCACCATTCCTCCCACGGACTGCAATGACGGGGCCACCATTCCTCCCACGGACTGCAATGACGGGGCCACCATTCCTCCCACGGACTGCAATGACGGGGCCACCATTCCTCCCACGGACTGCAATGACGGGGCCACCATTCCTCCCACGGACTGCAATGACGGGGCCACCATTCCTCCCACGGACTGCAATGACGGGGCCACCATTCCTCCCACGGACTGCAATGACGGGGCCACCATTCCTCCCACGGACTGCAATGACGGGGCCACCATTCCTCCCACGGACTGCAATGACGGGGCCACCATTCCTCCCACGGACTGCAATGACGGGGCCACCATTCCTCCCACGGACTGCAATGACGGGGCCACCATTCCTCCCACGGACTGCAATGAGGGGTTATTATTCCTCCCACTGACCCCAATGAGGGGTTATTATTCCTCCCAAGATATAAATGTTGGCACACTATTCCTGCCACTGAAGCCAATGATGAGACACTATTCCTGCCATTTATACCAACAACAATGGTGTACTATTCCTCCCACTGATGTAAATGGTGGAATACGATTCCTGCCACTAACTGCAATGATGGGACACTATTTCTCCTCCCACTGACCACAGGCATTGCTTACACTCACTGACCACCAAGACTGCACATTTTCTACTCCCACTGACCACAGTCTGGCCATCCTAAAAATGTAAAGAACAGTAAACTGGCCCTTTGGAAAGTTTGGAGAACCTTGGTCTAGAAGGACAGTGCACTTGGCATGCATTGCTGTGGAAGTACAATGCATTTAGCTGCAAGTGGTCTAGAGGTACAGCGCACTTGGTTTCCCTTGGTCTACTCAGGAGTAATGGGCAGTTTCCTTCTAGGCCAGTGGTCCCCAAACTGCAGCCCGTGGGCTGAATGTGGCCATTTTCTTGCCTTTAGTCGGCCCTTGAGGCACCATTCCATTCACTGATACTACTATTCCTCCCCTAAATACCAACAATGGGGCAGCATTCCTCCCATTGATGCCAACAGTGGGACACTATTTTTCCCACTAAAATCAAGGAGGGGGCACTATTTCTTCCACTGACACCAGTGTTAGGAGCACCATTCCTCCCATTGACACCAACAGTGGTGCACTGTTTTTACACTAAAACCCATGATGGGGCATTGTTTACTCCCACTGAAGCCAGGGTCTTTTCTAATCCCACTGGCCACAGTCTCCCCCCTCCCCAAACCCAAATGACAGTTAAAGTGGAAGTAAACCCATCGATTTTTAACGAACTGTCAGATTGGTTGTGCTATCAACCAAACTGTCAATAACTGGTGTCATAACTGATCACATGTGCAGCATCTTGGCAGTTGAAGATTAAATGGAGGCCAAGATGGCAGCTTCCTTGGCTGAAAACAATAGAAGCATTTAGTTCCACTTTAACTGGCCCTTTGCTTAGAAGGTTTGGAGACCCCTGTTCTAGACCAATGGGAGCCAATATATACACTACATTTAGATCCTCACTGTCTTGGATTATAGGATAGTGACATCCCATAGATGCACAGTGTATTAAGCTGCCTCATGGTGTAGATTGAGAATTCACTTAGCTCCCATTATACAGAGGCATGTTTACACACGTTCCAGCAACATCTATTGTATTTAGTTATGAATACTGATATGTTAAAGTTTTCCTCTACATTACATTTTACATGCTAATACAGGTATAAAGGTTAATATCCAGTAAGTTCAGAAACCTACAGCAACCAATTAGATGAATACTTTAAAGTAAAGCTATTGTGTGAGCGTTGCAACTACACATTTTAATGTTCTGATTCTCTGTTTTACATGTTATTGTACATATGACCCCATCCACTTTATCTGTATGTCACAGACAGTGGTCAGCATTCCAGCTGAAGTGATCTAATTATCCAAAAGACGATCCTTCTTTTCAGTCAGTCTAACTTGCACCGACAGTACAATCACCGTGTAGCATTAGGACTCAGGAGGTACAGCCTGCATGATGTAATGGACAAATGTGGCTGTCCAACTAGGAAACATATATACAGTATTTGCAAACTACACGTTTTAAAACCTTATTGCAGTAGGAATATTTACTTTAAGTTGGTTGCAGTCACATATTTTTCTAAAACAAATAAAGATTGTCCTTTTCTTTCTATATATCTTCAATTAAAATAATGGTAGCTCTTGGTTATCATACCTTTTGTACATTATCATTACCATTTGCCCTTTTTCCATTTAGAGCTTTTACTTTTTTGCCTTTAATGAAATGTATGACCTTTGATTTCCCAGAAGAAATTGCTTTTTAGTAATGTCAGATAGTAAAACTAGTGCCAGCAGAGTGTTGAGTAGGAAGAAAATGTAGCTTGAATACATTACTTTATTAATAATACTTTTGATAGCTGATTTTCATTATATTGTGAAGTATAAGAATTATTTAAATATAGCTTCCCAAATAAGCATAATGGGCCAAGTTGAACCTGCTGGGGCTAATTAAACTTAAGCTGGCCATATACTGATTTATTTATTTTTATTCAGCTCAGAGGCTGAAGATAAAAGACTAACAGATTCCTCCATCCACCCTATACAGCACGGGTGAACTAATCTCCTGCTGTGGCTATTGCATTATGATAGCTGGCTGTTTTTTTTCGAAAATTCTCCAGTGGGTTTCTTTGAGCAAAAGCGTTGGAAAGATTGACTTTGTTGAATGAAGTGGGGCCAGCAGGGCGAACCAACTCAAATTCCCACAGTGCATGGCCAGCTTTGTAAGCTCTAATAAGCAGGGCCATTGATCCCTCTTATAATGTAACTGTCACTGTACTGTCTCCCTCCATTTTTTTAACAGCTGTGCCAACTGTTGTTGGTTTATAAATCTTGCATTATAATAATGACAACATTTAAAGCCTTTGTTGATAATTCATTAGAGTGTATCTAAAGCCTAAACTTTTTATTTTGTGTGGGATAGAGTAGGGGATACCTAAAACCTGTTAGGTTAAATTCCCATCACTTCTTGCTCTGAAGACACAACAGGAAGTACGAGGAAATCCCCCTCTCAGACAGGTGCCCCATTGGAAGATTTTGCTAACTCCCTTTTCTCTTCTCTATAAATGTTCTAGTGTTTACCTATTTTTATTTTTTCACTTTCACTCCCTGTAAAAATGGTCATCAGGACAAACAAAGTGTTCTCTCAAGGAGGAATACCTGTCCAAGGTTTCAACCCTTCCACACTCCATACAGAACACTAGGTTTTGGTTTAAGATACGCTTGTGGCAGGATCATTGAGCAACTTTACCTAGTGGAAGTTGCTCCTTGGCTGGTGAAGCAATATCTCTCTGGTTTGGCCAGTGAGGCAGAGGGTGGACTATAAGCGAGTTAACACCAGTGACAGTATTACTAATTTTTGTTAATTATTCTGCAAATAATTGCGTATATGAGCCAATCATAAGTTCATTTTACCAAGACTGAAAATTTCACCTCTGGAAAGTCATCCTTTTTTTGTGATGAATTCTATTGGCTTCTTCCTTAATATGGTGCTTGCTTAATTATTTCTGGAAAATATCCAGTTCCTTAAGAATTAGTCAGGTTGAAGTAATTGAATTGTTCTTTGAAAAAAAAAAAAAACTTTTTTTTTTTTTTGAGGACAGCTTTTGGATTTCAGGTAATTACCGCGCTACAGTATATCTTATATGATTCCATTTGGGGAAACCTACGTGTCAAAAGATAGCCATAGATACAGTGCCCTGAAAAAGTATTCACATAATTGTCTTGAAATGGCCTAGTCAAAGCCCAAAACTCAATCCAACGGAGAAGCTGTGGCATGACTTGAAGATTGGAGTGGACAAAACTCCCAGTGGTTAGATGTGCCAAGCTCACAAAAACATATCCCAAGAGACTTGCAGCTTTAATTGCAGCAAATGGCGGCTCTACTAAGTATTGACTTTTGGAAGGAGGGTTGTATTGTAACAAAACAAGAATAGCAAGGGGGGCTAGTACTTTCAAAAGGCACTGTATATGGAGGCTGAACATGCCGGGACAAGTTTTTACACTTGGAGTCTACAGTATAAGGCTTCTTACACATGGGAGTAAAAAGCGCCACATTTTTTACTGAGTTGAAATGAGATGTATTGTTGTCTATTGAACAATGCACACGGCTGAGTAAAGATCGGTAATACAGCGTTGAGTACAGAGCCATAAAACAAAAATAGAAAATGTTACATGCAGTCATTTTTACGAGCATATGCGTGTTTACGCGTCTATAAGCATGTTTGTATGAGTATATTACAACACTGGAAATGCAGAAGAAATGTCGCCTGGCAACGCCTATACGTAACATTACTCAAGGTCTTTACACGTTTTTTTTTTTACTCGGGGGCTTTCAACAAGTTTCTGAGTAAAGATCAGTAAATTATGATGCCTGTGTGTAAGGGGCCTATTATACAAGGAACAGTCTCCATGGCAGGGGTTCCATGAGTCTTGACAGATTATTCTTTACTAATGACACTTTAACCAAAATCAGTGAAGGTAACATCACATTTGCACAATATGATTTGTTGAAGTTAAAGCAAAATAGTTTAGCTGGCTGCGTATCCAATATTTTGATTGGACTTCGGAACATATGTGAGCTGTTTAGAAGTAAACCTCTAGTGAAGAGATGTAAACTAAATCAAAGGGTGGACAATAATTGTAGAGATTTTGAAGGATTAATTTGGAAATAGTGCCAGATGGTAAACTGCATCTATTGAGCCTGGTGGAAAGAAGAGTCCTTCTCTTGTTTAGTTACCCCAAGGGTAGCTATGCTTTGCTATTGTCACAAGAGACAGACTTTGCTCAGTAATCTATAAATATGCACATATATTATCAAGAACGTTTAAAAGAGATGGATAGTGATCACTGAAGAAACCACATTTTTTACCTTGTGATTTTATATTTGTAGAGCCAGAATGAAGACTGGGGAGGTTACTCAGAGGATATGCTTTGATAAAGGCCACCTCTGAGGGCTTAGCCTTCTTGAAACACAACTCCTATAAACCGGGTAATTTTTAGCATTTTGGTGGCATGTATTGTGGGTGCTCTGCAGAGACTGCTGCATGACATCTTAATGTTTTCCACTAAAAATAAGGTAACTGGTATTTTGCCTATAGGCTAGCATGACCTTATCACGGTGAGTGGGATTTTATTATTTCTAATGGTACCAGTACACACATTGGTTTAAAAGTGTCATCCAGCTAACACCTGATATTTCAGTTTTGTGTAGATACTGGGAGTTTGATGTATCTCAGTGGAAAGATGATCATACCAGAAACCCTGACCTCTCTTGCTGCAGATATGACAGAGCCAAGCAAGGAAGCCTCATGCCTCCAGCAGTAATTTTTGATAACGTGTAATCCATGGACAATTCAGTGGTAGGTGTAAGATTTCCCTAGAATGGATTCACTTACCTTGCTTTGGTTATTAGGACATGTAGTCTGCAACTTTTGGGTTTTAATGCTGGTCCACTCACTTCATGTGGTAGTCACCCCCTTGCTATGAAAACTATTCTAAACTGGGGGGAACATATTCCTGGCGTGACATAGTAGTTGTGTATGCAGGGGCAATGGGGTTGTTTTTCTAAATGCAAGTAGGATGTGGACTTTGCAAGTGCAGTTGCACTCTGAAAGGGAATTTACTTCAGAGTTTAGCTTTATAAATGAGGTGAAGCTTCACTTTGCAAAGATTACCCAATCACATACAAGGACAATAAAAAAACAAACGCATTTTTGCTTGCACGATTGGATGATGGTAGTCAGCGGAGCTTTTACTCATTTTCTAAGCTCTGAAACAAATGCTCCTGCAGAGTGCAACTACACTTGCAAAGTGCACAATCTATTTGCCTTCACTAAATCAACCCCAAAGTCTTTTACATTTTCACAGCTATTTTCTTTCATTTAATAATTATTCTGTCCTTAAAAAAAAACCATTGTGTGTACAGGATCTGTTACTAACAGCAGTCATGAAGGGCGCGTGGTGCGGGCTTATTTTCAAATACTAACTGGTGTAACTTGTCTAATTAAATGGGAACACTCCTAATGCTGTTGGTGAAAATGTTGGGTCAGTGACCTTGTTCTGCTTTGATTTTATGTCCCAACACACACATATTTTTCTGCTTGCAGATCATTCTTATTATTGGATTCCAGCAGTGTTTTTAAATTAAGTTTTGTTTTTTCTTAGGTCTGTTCATAGATGTGTTTGTGTTATCTGACTGAATTATGTGCTTTGTTGCTTTTCTGTCTCTCTTGGATACAGCTATACATAGGGATTGTTTTATAGCTACAGGCAGATGAGTGTTGGTGGAGAAGCAAAACCCTATCAGCATTCCCTGCTGAGAGGAGCTCAAGCAGATTTGTACCATGTTGTACAGAATTCATTGAAGCCTACCAGCAGTGTGCTTGCTATGAGGCATACAAGTGTACATTAGTTACGCCTATCGGTGCAGGTTTAATGAACCATAGAAGTTACTAGGGTCACTCAAGACCTTGTTGTATTTGGGCCACAGAAACTTCCATTACCAAGGTCCAAAATCCAAAATGATGTACAGGATGGTTCCTTTGTTTTGTGTATGTGGTGTACACTGGGGCTGCTGAATACAGGCCAATTCAGGAGAATGGGACTTGTTTTTTTCACCTGCGCTTATCTGTGTTCTGATGGTGCTGGAGATTTTATTGAAACATATAGAGAGCGTTAAAGCAGTCCTGCTTGAGTTGCACTAAAATGAGGAGAATGAGGACATCCTTGGGTGTGAGTCCACAAATTGTCTTGGACATATACCACGCATACTAGAATGTGAAGAGAGATGATCCACAATTTCTTGCTTGCTCTTAAAAATCTTCGAAATGTATTGATTCTCCATAAGACACAATATCAAGACAGCAGATGTTAACGCGTTTTCAGCCTTGTTGGGCCCATTTTTATGCAATGTACAAAAAAAGACATCAAAAGCAGCTTTTCACAAACTTTGATCATTTTCTGAGCGCTAGCTGTGCTGTTAGAAATCACGAGATGTGGGACACATACTTCCCACAACACTTCTTTAGCTATAGAAGCATTCACTATATTATCTTGACCAGGTACTTGCCTGCAGAGTGACCTTCCTTCCTGTCCCCTGTGGTGTAGTGTCATGCATACCCTTCATTCCCATTCCAACATGGCCAGCGTTCCATCCTCCAGATGAACCTGACTGGCCACTGGAGCTGAGCGAATTCCATATTGGACATTAGACTTTTCCTTCCTAGTGGTTGCATGAACATACCTCTGTTACTGGTCAGCATTTTTTTTTCACAACCTAGTTTCAAACATTAATCCAAACTAAAGCCTGCCATATCGTAGTAGATTTTCGTATGAACAGTCATACAAAAGATCTTGTCATTTGTTAATGCCACTAATGACTTGACAAATCTCATTCGAAAGCACTTTGTAATTTGCTTTACACATTCCATTTTCAAATGAATGGAATTTCCCAAACAAGCCCACATTCACTGTTATAATTTCATTTGCTTAATGAAACATTTTTATCCTGCACCTTTTTTCAAAATTAAAAAAAAAATTTTTGTCACTATGTTCAAAAGATTTGAACTCATTAAATATTGTAAAATTAAACAAACATGCTAAAGAAATGTTTTTAACTAAATTCTACTGATTTATGACCAGCTTTGGTCATCAACAGCAACACTTGTGGGTTTCCATACTATACCCCTTGTTCAATAGCTGCTGCATTCTGGTTGGACGGGAGTATTGTTTCTCAGACATTCTATATATAACCCCCTGAATTATATTTCTCCTTATCTGTACCCTGTACAGCAGTGGTTCTCAACTCCTGTCTTCAGGACCCATTAACAGGCCAGATTTTAAGTATTACCTATGCTATTCTATGTAGACTAGAATACTGCAATCACAAATTATATCACCTGTGATTTATTTAAGTTATCTTGCAAACCTGGCCTGTTAGTGGGTCCTGAGGACAGGAGTTGAGAACCACTGCTGTACAGGGTATGTGTACACAGGTACAAACAAACAAGCAACTGCCCTAACCTTTAACTGGCCTTAACAGCAAGGAGCACATGGAAGGGTGAAGCATGTCAGAAAAAAACAAAGAAGAATTCCCATCTTAACTTACCAGCCTGCAACAAATCAAATTATCCTGTCTCACAATACACATTAAAAATAGGGGTTTAGTTTGCAAACATTTGCAAACACATGTGTAAGCTGCAGAGGCCACGACAAGACAACCCTGTATTATCTGCAGTTCTAACGCTATACATTTTGAAAGCCTCGATAGTGAGCACTGAGCAGAGACTGCGAACCAGGCCTTCTCGTCCAACATCAGTGCCTGAATTCACAAATGCGCTTCTGGAAGAATGGTCAAACATTCCCATAGACACTCTTAAGCTTTGTGGACAGCCTTCCCAGAACAGTTGAATCTGTTATAGCTGCAAAGGGTGGGCCAACACAATATTGAACCCTACGGACTAAGACCGGGATGCCATTAAAGTTCATGTGTGTGTTCCAATACTTATGGTAATATAGTGTATATAGTAATGGAAAGATTGAGGGCTGGTTTGCCTGAAGGGAGCCCACTGTGCAAATGGCACAAGACCTCTTGTTCCATTTGTTGGGTGCACTGGACACACCCAGCAAATGGCACAAATCAGTGGTACAAACAAATAGCAACTGCCCCAACCCATAACTGGCCGTAACAGCAAGGAGCATATGGAAGGACGATGCATGTCAAACACAAACAGAAAAATTCCTAACTCAACTTGCCAGCCTGCAACAAACCAAATTGTACTGCCTAACAGGGGTTTAGTTTGCACACTATTGCAAATACACGCGGAAGCTGCCGAGGTCGTGACAAGGCACCCCAGTATTATCTGCAGTCCTAACTCTATACATTTTGAAAGCCTCCATAGTAGTAGTTGTAGTATGCATTTATAGTAGTATGTGCACACAGATACCTACAGAGTCACCCTGTATATTAGGTACTTTAACACTAGGATGTTTATATGCTATCAGAAGAAAGGGGAACAAAGGTAAAATGAAACTTGAGTTGAATCATTTTTACTTTTTGTGTTTGAGAGATAGAGATATTCTGATATTTAAAAAAAAAAATATATAAATAATATATATATATATATATATATATATGTATGTGTATATATATGTATGTATATATATATATATATATGTATGTGTATATATATGTGTATATATGTTTATATGTATATTTTTTAAATATCAGAAAGTGATGCATATTACAGTAATCCACAACATCAGTCATATTACAAGGAAAATAAAACCGCATTCATATCAGTAACGTACAGTATTTAGTTTAGCTTTTTTTTGTAGTACTGTACATTTTTTACTTTTATGAAACAGTTCTTGCACTTTTTATTGCATTTCCGGTTTATTTTTCTAGAATCTCAAAGAAAACCGGATTGAAGGCAGATGAAAACAGAATGATACCTGACTTTTTCTCTTTTGGATTAACTTTTTATAGATTTCACTGTAAAGAAAAAGTAGCAGGATGGATTGAGTCAGCAGCATGCCACAGTTTGCAGTTAGGCAGTGCAGTGGTGAAGGCCACAGCAGATTGCAAGTCAGATCAGTAAAAGAGCAGTTCCCATCTCTTGCTGTGCAACATTTCTGTCCTTTGTGCCTCACCTTCCTGTATAAGCCTGTAAGTGTACAGCATGCAATTCTTCCAATAAATAAAGCGGAGAAATTCCACACATCTCCTGACATTTCACTATAAGCGGCAAGTTCTCCTGAGCAGTCATAGTTGTTTCATGTTCGTCTTCAGAGACCTCTCCAAGTCCTTGAATCGTCTTCTGTTATAATATTGTTATCTCAAGCAAGAGAAGAGCAGAGGCAATGACAGAATAAGATACGGTAGAAAGCTATGCCTCTTTGGTGGAACTTTTCTTTTTTTTTTTTCGTTCAGGAAATCAGAAAAATGGAAATATAACTAGATATGTATAGAAGCGTAATAGTTAGGAGTTAGAACATTTCTGAAATTTTGCAAAGATATTTGGTTTAAAGTGTTTACTAGAGATAGTTTTACACACACATAGCTAACATTTTATCCAGTAGTTTTTGTTTAAAGCTGAAGTTTATAATTTATTTTTATTTTTTTTATTTGGATGCAGCACCTTACACATTCCTTATGCCTTGTTCTGCAGGCTGCTGCTTCATGTAAAAATCATTCCTTCATGTTGCTGGATGCTGTCTGGAGCAGAAACTTTCCAGTTCTGCAGAAGGTAAAACCAGCAGCTGCGAGTGTGAAGAAATTTCTGCCCCCCCTCCACCAGTCAGACTTCGTACTATTATTGTCCCACAATACCTCATGTTTTGAATAGAAGAGGGACAGATGAATGACAGGATCTCACCTGCCTGTTCACAGAACATGGCAGAGAGCAGGAAAGGGCGGATGTGCGGTGGAGTTCTTTCACACTCGCAACCACTGCTGTTAACTCCTGCAGCACAATAAGTCTGAGGCTCTGGGCAGTATCTGGCAGCATGGAAAGATTTTTACCTGAAGCAGCAGCTTGCCGGACATGCACACCATTACAGGTAACTTGTGCTTTTGAGCCCTGCAGCCTGAAGGACAGTGCAATCAGTCTCTGTTTAAGTCCACACACTTTATCTTATATTTTTTGCTTCTGTTCTTCTGTTTGTTTCCTGTGCTTCCCCCTATCTCTCTTTTTTTGGCTGGATATAACACTAACCCAACGTCTGTTACTTTTGATTATGCACTGTGCAGCTAACAACATGCTCAGGAGGAATGAAGTACATGTAGGGAAGTTTAAACAGCCTTTCAAATCTGTATGCCCCAACAATTTTAAGAGTATCGATTTGCTTAGGGAGCAAGCTTCGTACACTTTCTGCTGCACATAAGTTGGAGGAACACATACCACTTGTGCTTATGGTGCCTTTTAAGGTGGAAAGGTGGGGCTATGTTAGGGTTGCCAACTATCTGAAAATTAACAAGAACAGTCCAGGTTTTGAATCATGTGTCCAGGTTTCAGACCGTCTGAAAACCCGGATACATTATTCAGACCTATAGGCATGAGCACAGGGTGTGCCCCTGGTTTTCATCCTCAGGTGAGTGATCTCCCCATCTGATGTATGTGGCTTAAATCTCCCCCCTCCCTCCCTTCTCTCTGCTGCCTCTGAGCAAGTACGGCAAGGTAAGGGGACTCAGATGTAAGGGGTGCTCTGCGGACTCTGAGATAAGGGGATCTTTGAGCACCCTGATATAGGGGGAATGCTGGGAACTCAGATGTTAGTGGGGGCTTTGGTGAGCAGAAATTCTCTTTACATCAGAGATCCCTTTTATGCCAGAGTCCATAGCGTTCCCCCTTAAAAAAAAAAAAAGTGCTGTGTGTTGCTAAAGTGTTCGGGTTTGGCTTGAAGAAAAGGTGAAAACAGTAGGCTATGGTTTAAACATGCCTTAGTCTAAGATGGCTGTATACAAAGAACAATAGACTTATTGGGGACCTTAACAAAGAGAAGTACATTATTCTTTAAAGGAGTTGTAAAGGCAGAAGGTTTTTTTATCTTAATGCATTCTATGCATTAAGAAAAAAACCTTTTGTGTGTAGCAGCTTCCCAGCACCCCCTAATTACTTACCTGAGCCCCATCTCTCTCGAGAGATGTCCACGAGTGTCTAAGCCATCCGGGACACTCCTCCTGATTGGCTGAGACACACCGGCGCCATTGGCTCCTGTGGCTGTCAATTAAAGTTAGTCAGCCAATCAGGGGAGAGGGGGGTGGGGCTAGGTCGGGGCTCTGTGTCCGAACAGATACACGGAGCTCTGACTCTGCTCCAGTGCCCCCATAAAGAGGTGCTGGCTGAGGGGGCACTCGGTTGGAGGGAGGGGCCAGAAGCACCAAAGAGGGACCTGAGAAGAGGAGGATCCGGGCTGCTCTGTGCAAAACCAACTGCACAGAGAAGGGAAGTATAGCACCTTTTTTTTTTTTTTTTAAACTAGACTTCACAATCACTTTAATGTACATATCAATGCATTTTTTGCACCAATTTAACCTTGCCATTACACAAGTTCTGTTTGTTGCCGCCATCTGCATCATATCACTTTAAAAATTATATGTGTCAGTTTTTTTTATTGTCTGATGGCATAGGCCAAAATAATCATGCAATGTTCTAAGTTCTTCTAAAATGTCCAGCATTACCATAGTGACATAAATACTGTAGTGTGGAGGGGTGAACAGAGAGAAGCAGAAATGCCAGAGATGGATGTTTATAGACGCACAGCTTACCACGGTCATGAAACAAGTGAATTCATTCTTGTGTGACACTTATTTATTTGGTACATAAATGCTAAATAAGTTTGCAGATAGAAATGTATTCATTTTTTCTTCATGTACCGATGTTCGTTAAACGCTCTGCCTTTATCTAACATGGTGGTAAATAACATAATAGGCTCTGGCCAGGCTTCATTCGTTCACACTGCAAGCCTGAGAATGATTCTAGATGTCGCCACAGAAAATGTCAGATTATATCATTCTAGGGGACTAGGTCACAGTCGCACAAAATCTATCGGGGTGTGACAGATTCAGCCTTTAATATTTCCATACCAGGGGTTAGGGGCAGGAAAGCTGAGCCTAAATTTACACGGTTGGTGTACAGAGCAGACATAGCTCTGGAGTTAAGAACGCCGACGGGCACAGCTTTAATATCTAAGTGCAGCCAAAATCAAAAATAGAAAAGTCAGCAAGGGGACATAACTTAGTCAGTAGGATTTGTCCCTTGTGTTGAGTCTTCTGCTGTTAGTAGTACTTCTCCTTACATTTTGAGCATTATTGGTGATCATACAACCTGATATGGCTGAGTCATGTCAGGTTATACAACAGGGTGGCTTCTCAGCAAGCTTAGGAGAGTAGCAAAGTACATGCATAGGAGGCTGTACGCTGGTAAATACTGTATGTAAGTTCCCATTGCTGATCTCTCCTGATATGCACATTGCCTGACTGTCTTGCTAATACTTTGAGTCACCGACTCATTAAATAATGAAATCAAAGTATTCAAGCCACAGGCAGCCAGAAATCTCGTATTTTTAGAGGGAGGTCGTTCATAGCAGCTTTGTATTCCTGTTGTGACAGAGTTCCCTTAAAAGAGCATAAATAAACTTATTATTAGAACAAATGTAAATACAATGTCCAATATGTCAACTTTTTGAGCAGTTATGAGGATGTTTACATTGATATTTACATTGTGATATTAAGTTGTTTTTTTTTGTTTTTTTTTCCTTACAGTGGTAACCTAATTTATTGTCTTACTGAATAGAAAGAGAGTTCATAGCACAGCTTACAGCCTGAACATGTTTCAGCTAAAGCTTTACATTATGAGTGTTCCCTTTTAGCCCTGGTTCTCATTGGTACGATTTGACATGTCAAATCGCATGTCAAATCGGCGGCAATTGCCAACAATGGCACCATCCTAATCAATTTCAAAAAGTAGTTTTTGTACTATTTGTGATTTCGGGGTGCTATTTCTATTGACATCTGTGCAGAAACCCGCACACATGCGCTGGGGCGCCGCCCCCTCTCTCCAGCCACCCCCTCTGTGTACTATGAATAGATTAATGCATTGCATGAATCTATCCACGACCACTGTAGCCACCCCTATTCAGGCCTCAGGCCCCTTTTCGGGCGCCTGAATTACAGCGACGGGGTGTTTTTCGGCTCGAATAGGCTTCAAAAAAGGTACGCTCGCAGTGCACCCTGGTGTGTTAGCAAAGCAAATAAATATTTGCTTTGCTAACACAGCACCGCCTCTCAGCCAATCAGGAGGCCCGGATGTAATACCGTTCACCTGATTGGCTAAAGGTAGAGGCGATCTCATTAGCCGCATAGAAAAAGACACGCATGGAGGACGCGCTACCTGTCCCACAGCTCACCGCCT
Source organism: Lithobates clamitans (assembly GCA_037952925.1). Taxonomy (NCBI): domain Eukaryota; kingdom Metazoa; phylum Chordata; class Amphibia; order Anura; family Ranidae; genus Lithobates; species Lithobates clamitans. The sequence continues at coordinate 7,730,837 of JBBGZY010000723.1, forward strand.
GACCCACCACCACGATGGGGTAAGTGCCAGGCAGACAGACAGTGGGCAGGCGGGGGACACAAAGGCTGCAATTGATGGAGCACAGTTGGCTGCATTTGCTGGGCGCAGTGGCTGCATATGATCGGCACAGTGAGGCTGCAATTGATGTTTTTGATTTCAGTCGTTCCCCCCCCCCCCAACAAAAAAAAATAAAAAATTTGGAGCACCATCCGCCACTGATCGGGACTAACATGTGAAAAGGAACTCGCACAATTTCATTCCCACACTCAGTGTGAACCCAGGCTGGCAGAAATGTTAGAATTCAAACTAACAGCTGCTACTGGTTTCTGCTGGATAGTGCTGCATTGATATATATATATATATGTATAATGTGTGTATGTGTATATATATATGTATAATGTGTGTATGTATATATATATATATATATATGTATAATGTGTGTGGGTATGTGTGTGTATATATATATATATATATATATATATATATATATGTATAATGTATGTGTGTGTGTGTATATGTATATATATATATATATATATATATGTCTGAATGTGCTGAAAAGAAACCTATCAGTGCTGTTAAGAAAGGTAAGTAGCTGCCTGAATTAAGGTAAGGATTGTGTGACACGATGCCGGTATGGTACAAGGTAACCTTGGTGAGATGAGGATCTAGCTGAAGATGAATTGCCAGAGCTCCTCAGCTGTCTTCATAGTCTGAGTATTGTCTAAGCCTGCTCCTTTCTCATTTAAATTAATGATGCCTCTTCTAATGCATTATGCAGGGTGTAAACTGGCTATTATCACAAACGCAGATCATTTTCCAGAAACTGCAGCATTGGAAGATCTCTTCTTATTATGATAATGGAATTCTGGGGTTTTGTGGCGCTGTCTTTCAGGACTTGTTTCTGGGAATAAAAAAAAAAAAAAAAAAACAGTAGAAAGTGGAATTTTGGTGCCTTTGTTAAACATGTGGCTGCTGTAATGATATATAAAGTGAAAAGAGGTTATCTACCTTATTAACCATATCATTATATCCCACTAAGGTGGAATATACTATTCAGAGTTAAATGCTATAGATTTAGCATAAATAATAGAAGTATAATTGGGCTAGATACCAATAATATAAAATGTATTTGTTTACATGTAAAAGTGATCTATGGGCTCCATTGTAATAATACTGAGGGATCGGCTACAGCAAGATTGCATGAGCAAAATTCAGAATATTTAGATAGTATTATTGTATCCCACTCATTAAATGATTTCACAGAGTTATTTCACACTTATTTATTTGATGCAAAAAATAGGGTATAAATAGGTACACTATATTGTATTTTTTTTATTATAATTTGTGCAAACCAGATACAAGTGAGTGCAGAACAAATTATATACATCTATTTAATAGAGACTAGCAGCTCAAGCTAATCATATTAAATAGAAAATCTGCCCAAAACCTATGTTTGTTATGAGTAGAGTAGAACAGGATTCCCCTGAGGACTCCTCATTTTCCAATGAATGATCCACTAGAGAGCTCACGACGCAGAAATGCTGGGTCACTTGTCCCATAATGGATTTCCAGTTAGAACATATTGGTGTCAACCTTCGCTCAACTGAAATGCCAGGCTTTGCCTGTCACTGGTGGGGAGGGGGGACTTTCATACACCAAAGTCCTGGACAACTATGAAGACCTAGGAACAGGAAAATTTCCCATCCTGCTCTACTTAGGCCCCTTTCACACGGGCACTTCTGTGAAGCAGAATTTGCTTGCTCAGCAGAGAATCTCTCCACTGATCCCCACTGAGCAGGGGATGACAGGTCTGTGTCCACTCTGCTTTGCAGAGTGGACACGGACACAGTCCCACTCTCCTCTATGGGGCAATCAGGTGGAAAACGGACTGCTGTTCGTTTCCATCCGACCCAATCCACCAGACGGATATAGGAATAGGACCACCATGTGTCTGTTTTTGGCAGACAGGATCAGATGGCAGCGGGTGTCAGCAGACATGTGTCCATAGAAGAGACTGGAGGGTCTGATCAGGTCCGCCTGAGAAACTGACCTGATCAGATCACCCGTGTGAAAGGGGCTTTAAAGTGGAGAAATATGTCTTGGGTGGGTTACCTTTTCAAAAGTCTTTGATCACTTAAATATAATCCATCTAAAAGAATTCAACCTGGAGAACTATTTTTTCCATCCAGAGAATCCAGATTCCAGCTATCATTGTTTTTAAACGTTTATGGAATTATGGGGCTGCCACTGCTAACCTAATTAGTTGTCTGACTGTCTCTAGCTTCAATAATTTTTCAGTCGCTGACCTAGGACAAGCATGCTGCAAGAGAAGTCTTGTATGTAAACTTGTTCTGAGTTCATGAAGCCACTGGATCAACATGACGGCCAAGCAACAAGTATTTTCAGGACAGATCAGCAGTGGCAGCCTCTATAGTTATCTTAGTGAAGGCTTCCTTTAGTACATATTTAAAGAAGGACACACAAACAGTTGCTATAATTAACTTTTCTTCATACATCGGACCATGCGTTTTAAACGCAGATGTCCTTTTTTTTTTTGCCTTTTTATCATTTTGTTTTTTCAAGCTAATAGTCCAATTTGAAAAGCACCATCAAAGCGTATAAAGAGAATTATGTTCATTTACTGTATATCACCTCTATGAAAAGGAGAGTGTTATCAAATCATAATAACATTGTTAACCAACCCTTTTAACTTTCAATCAATGAAATTAAATTAACCCTCCATCTCTGAATTACAGTGGGCGGTTGGCTTGTCCAGCAGCCGCTAATGATTCCTGTTATCTCGGTGATTTCTCTGTGTACAGTCTGACAGTGGGGGAGATTCACAAAGAGTTGTACAGAATGTATTTAATGAAGTTTTCTCTGCTAGGATTTTTATAGGAATTATAAGCCATTTAAAAGCATCTTTTATCCTGCAAGTTCCATTTGCTTTTACAAATCTCTCCGCCTTAAAACAAAAACTACTCGAGTTTTAAAAGCTGTGAATAGAAGTCTACAAACTGCATATATTTCAAGAACATACTGTGGACAACTCTTAGTAAATCTCCCCCAGTGTATCGACCAGACAGGGGCTTATGTTTCAACCTGCATTTCTTTTGTAGCCCCGTCATGAATACTTTAATGTGCCAGTGTATTAAATGGCTGCACTCTTCATGCATGCAGAGTATCTGAGGATTTTTCAGTGGGATTCAGCATGGCAGAACATGGCCTTGAAATGGTGAAAGTGCCCATCTTGCTCAAAGGAGTAGTTATTCATCTGTGGTCACATTTTCATTCTCCATGTATATGTTTTCATGACCTATACCTCAAGTTCCACATTTCTCAGAAATGTGCTCATTTCTGTTAAGATGCTCATTTAATATTATAAACTAAGTTATGATTGAAGTTCACTGTGTGTAATACATTATCTTCTTACCATTCTCATTCAGCATACTGTCTAAAATAGTACACATTGTCTTTACATTTTATCAAATGTTAAGTCCTTGAAATGTAGTGTACAGCCTGTTTTATACATGGTTAACAAAAAGTAATTCCAGTGTGAGAGATGTCATTTTAAAGCAGTTAGAATGTGAAACCAGTTGATGAGCAGCTAATGCTAGGCTTTTTAAATGCCCCACAGTTTAAATGCCCCACAGTTTAAATGCCCCACAGTTTAAATGCCCCACAGTTTAAATGTCACAGCTCTCTGGCAATCCCTAGTTGGCAACTACGAAAACCCTACCTAAAAATTGAGTTCACCTTTTAAAAGTCCAACTGTGCTCAGTCTGCCTGGATACACTGACCCTTCTTTACTGATTGGTTAGAAATGTATATATTTTTCCATTCTGGAAAGGATCGATGAAAGAAGTAAAAGGATGTAAAGCTGATTTTGACGGATAGTTATCACAGCTGCTATCTAGGGATTACTAGAGAGATGTTGCATAAAAAAAGAGGTAACAGCAAAGAGCCTTTATGCACAGTTACTGTTATATGGCCATGTGCTGAAGTATGCTTTATCATGCATTGTGATCTACTGCATTACTACACCCCATTCATTTCAAAGGGGCCCCGATGCAGGAAGGATCACTCCTATTTCTTTTTTTACTACAGTGCAGTGCACATTGTGCCTTAGTGTGTATGTGTATTGGGGTGCCAAATGAATGTAAATTTACCCTAAAGGAAACCTGTGTTCAGGCAAAAGTGGGCTTTGATTGCTGATTGCTCCTTTTACAAATGCTAGTTGTATGGCACTAGTGCTGACCCTACTGAGTCAGTGACTTTTCCAGATCGGAAATTCTGACCTCTGTAATTAGCTTGCTCTGGATCAGTGACTAAAGTTATTGATATCAGAAAGCCACTATCACAGCCAGGCAACTAGCTTTTTTTGTAAGAGGTGGTCAGCTTTACCTGTCCAGGCATAGGTTTAATTTAATCCGAGTTCCATGAAATCCGGTGCGGTCATATGACAAAGAACTCCTCACACATATAGGGTCGGTGTGCCAGTGGGCTGAATCTATGCTGTGCAACTCCCGCTCTCTCAGCACAATGTGTCACCAAAGTCAAGATAAAGCTGCCACTTTGAGACAGGTTGACAGAGACCTGCACTAGTGAGTGTGTTTGAGAATATATTACTACAAATAGGTAAGCAGAATTAAGGGTTCAAGACCACCAGATTGATAATAGATGTAGGGGAATTGCAAATTTAGCAGAATGTTACCTCTACATGATACAAATCAGGTTATTGGCAACAGATGGATCTTCTAATGATACTAAGCAGTTAGTTTGTTTTATAGGTTAACTCAAAAAACACATTTTATATTTTCATTGCAATAGTTTTTATTCAAGTTTTCACATTTTTCCACAATAAAAAATACAAAATATGCAAACGTGTTCGTAGTGAATATAAAAACAGCATCAAGTAGAATATCAAATGTAAACTTTTGTATTATAGTACTGATATTCGCTAATTGAGTATCGGTTTTTATTTTTTAGATATGTGCTTTCAATTAGGGGTCTTTGCCAAAGATAGGGTTAGCTTTTCCTGGAGTCTGTTATATGACCCTCAACATTTTATGTTTTAATTGTTTGGATATATTACTCACAAAGGATTAATTTGGGGGAAAAAAACGCTTATGCCTCACTAGTGTGGATAGCGGGTTCAGCCCACCTCACAATTAAGAATCACTGTATTAGAGTATAGATGTACGCAGGCTTTGTGTTACTGAGATACACTATTGAGACACAGCAGTATATAGCATTGCATGAGAAATGCTATTGTAAATATGTACTCATTGCTGAGAATGGAAAATGTTTTTTCATTGTAAAGTTCAATTTACATTCCTGTGGTGGCAAAATAGAAAAAATAATGGCTAACGTAGCATGAATAAAAACAAACTAGATACGTATATTACAATAAAATATAATACATATTCATTACTCTAAGTGTAAAATGTTTTTTGTTATGGTTCATTTACATTTCTTTGGTGAAAATGTTTACAAATAAAAAATATAGTACAGTACAGACAACAATAAAACAGATATGTTTAAATAGAATACATAACACTTGCTTAAACTGATGAATTTCTTTTGTGCTCCGTCCATTCTTATGGTGGTAAGAAATATACAGGAGATCAGCATAGATAAAATATAATATACAGGTGATTTCTCCAGGGAAAGAGACTGACTTGCACAAATAATTTGTATTCTTTAACTTAATATATAAAAATGGCTCACACCTAGTAGAGGGACAATGTGAGGCAAGATCAGAGTGTTGTAGTACAAAATGAAAAGAAAAAAAAAAAGATAAATTTTCAGACACCCTTTCACTCTAATGTGGCCTGTTGCAGTGTGTTAATGTCTATTGCATTGAAGGATAAGTTCACTTTAAAAAAACCAAAAAAATGCATATTTTTTTTGCAGGTAAAAAAAAAAATGTACTTGTATTGCAGGAGCCTGTAAAGCATTGCAACAGTGATCAGATCTTGTGTAGACCTGGCAGTGGATCTGCTTCCTCGTATGAGGAAGCCGATACATTCTGACATAAGAATCAATGAACTACCACAGCTCTCACAGCGCCCTGGTAGTTCATTTAAAAATACAAGCAGACAGTTGCAAAAGATGTCAGGACTTGTAGTTCATTCATACACAGAGCTTTGTGTATGAATGATGTGGCCATGTGGGCAGAATCCCTGCACAGCCGCACTGTTTTTAAAAAGTAACAGCTAGTACAGGGAACTTTCCCCCGTACTGCTGCCACAGGAAGAACAAGCAGCGGGCGGTGGCTGCAGCGGTGGGAACATGTTAATGTTCCACCCGTTTCTACATGTAACATGTTCCCAATGGTGAACCTTTAAGACAATCCGTTTTATTATGAATGACCTGCCAATTAACCACAACAAAACCAAAAACCATACATACATGACCCTTTTTTGGGAACACAGCACACCACAGACGCTCAGCATGTTTGTTGTGCGGCTGTATTTGGTTGCTGCCGAATAGTGCACTGGGATACTATTTAAAATGTCACCGCAATGCAACATGGTGCTTGCATTGTATGAACGCATGTTTACCGCCTGTAAGAGGAATGCATAGATATGCATTGACCCTACACGACAGTGAAAAATCATGTGTTTTGGTATTTCTAATATTAAAGGAAGCTGTCAAAGTAGAAATATGGGAGCTGATATTGCTTTTTTTGGATACCCAATTTGTATTCTGGCAGGCTTCTATTAAGGTCTGGCATACATGAGCTATTTTTCTCCACCAAGGTAGGATTTACAGTAGGCACATGGGTGGCAGAGACATGGCTTTTCCCTCTATAAATATTAGGCACACATTTTTTTTTTCCTCCATTATCAGGCGGACTACTGATCTCAAATGAGGTTTATTTACACATTATCAAAAAATTCTAAGCTAGGTTAGGAACAGGAGAACAGGGAAATGTTTTGTGTAAAAGATGTGACCCCAGCAGAGAGGTGTCGCTTACATGGTTGGCATGTAACTACAGGTCTCAGTGATTAAATATAGCCCTGTTCTGAAATCTGTTGGGAATCACAGAAGTCGTAGACAGGCATTAGGCTTCCTATAGTGTAATTACACCATAGGATTAGCTGTGCAAGAATGTGCAATGTTGCAGTTATAAGGGATTAATCTTTTCTACATGCTTTGCAGCTTACATTATAGAGAACAGGTTGTTCCAACATGGTGGTCAGTCAGTTATTCTTGATCTGAGCAGATTTTAGTGGAACAATAAAGCGACTTAAAATCTGTTTGTCATACGTTTTTTACTATATAGCAAAATAACTACATAGGATGTGTTTACATGGTGATGTATACAGGGATGGAAGCTCTTGCCACAAAATATTAAAACTGGCAACAACCGTAATAAGATTAGCAATACACTTTGAAATTTAAGAGCCTATTTACACTTCTGTGTTGCATTGCGACATGCGTAATGTAACATAAATTGCAGAGCCATTCATGGGATGTTACTTTAGGAAACAAAGTTATGTGCTTTCCTAAACAAGTTAGAGTGCATTGGTGTAACATTCATTTTTAATAGGCTCTCTTCCCACAACACATGTTAACATGCTGCAAAGAAGTAAATGGGTCACAAAGAGTATGTATGGTGAGAAAAAATACAGGGCTACCAATTCTAAACCCCTGAGAATGCTAATTGTCTGGAAATCTTGATACGGCTTTAACTCAAATAGTTTGACCAATGCCTGTCTACTTATTTTATTCATGACAGGTGCACTTTGATGCAGACATATAACCTACTTTTGAGTGCATCTATAACCTTGATCTAAACAGGCAGCACATGCCAAGTTTATCTGTGGCTCACTCCTGTGATATAGCCACATTGTTTTATTGTGTATCTGGCCTTTTACAAATCTGCAGGTTTTTTTAGAGCACTATAAGGCCTCATGTACACTGGAGGTTATAAAAACAGCAGTAGGGTTAGCTGTAGAATGCCGCGTTAAAAAAGGGTATTTTGCCGCATTCACGGTTTTTAGCTAAACTGTATAAAAGCTTGAAGCTTATATGCCACATAGCGTGTTTTACCACAATTTTGGAGTGTTTTTACAGCTGCAAAACTCCTCTTCAAACACTAATTCTGGTGTTTTTTTCCAGCCTGAAAACGCCACTGCAAAAAAATGCTGATAAAGGCCTACAGTGGGTATAGAAAATAATCACCCCCTTTTAAAATCACATTTTCTTGCTGTGGAGCTTGCAATGAAGACATACACAGTTTTTGTTTTATCCAGATGTATTTACTAGTGCAACTTGTAAAATCCAAGTAAAAGATATAGCACCCCCATGTCAGAAAAAAAAAAACGAAAATTCAAAAACAGAATCACCGAGTTGGAAAAAGGATTACCACCCTTATGTCAGTATTTTGTTGAACCACCCTGTGCTTTAATTACAGCCTTTATTCTGTTGCGATTATATCTCTACTAACTTTGCATATTTAGACTTTGCAACATTTGCCCACTGTTGTTTGCAGAAGTGCTCAAGTTCAGTCACGTTTGATAGTGATCATTTTGCCGTGTGTTTTGGGTCATTGTCATAACGGAAGGTAAACCCTCTTCCCAGTGACAACTTTCTGGCAGAGGGCTGCAGATTTTCCTCAAAGTTAATGGAATTTTGCCCCATCCATTTTTCTTCTATCCTGACAAGTGATCCAGTCCCTGCTGCGGAGAAACACCCCTATAACAGGATATTACCAACTCTGTTTTACTGTAGGGATGTATTGTATTGTAGCTGTATTGGATTTCCGTCAGACATGTTTGGTGTTAAGACCAAATAATTCAATTTTAGTCTTATCTGACTACCTTAACTCCTTCCAGTGCGTGCTATAGCCGAAAGATGGCTACAGTGTGGGCTTAATTTGCTGGGAGGGTGTAAATGGACGCCCTGTTGTAATCGCACTGCCCACGCACCCCCTGCAGCATGTGGGTGGCGCACTCTGCGCCAAAAAAGCAGATAACCAGCTTGTGTTAAAGATTATCAGTGCAGTCCCAACAGTGCCCACCAGTGCTGCCAATCAGTGTCACCTATCAGTGCAGACTCTGTGATTCTGTTTTTACATTTTTTATATTTTATGTTTTTTTTTTTTTCCTGAAATGTTAGGGTTATAGCTTTCACTTGGATGTTATAAGTTGCACTAGTAGATACAGCTGGATAAAACAAAAACTGTGCCTATCTTCATTTCAGGTTGATAAGCAAACAAGTGTGATTATTTAAAAAAAGGGGGGGGGGATTCTTTTCTATACCCACTGTATGTGTGCATAGACACATAGGATTACATGCTGGGGAGTTTACTGGCTGTAGAAAAAAAAAAACACCAGATGCCCAAAACAGCAGCTTTAAAAATGCCCAGTGTGCATGAGGCCTAAATATTCATAAATATCAGTAAGCATGACAAGCCCATTTATTGAGAAAGGTAAGGCTCACTGGGGAAATTTACTAAAACTGGAGAGTGCAAAGCCAGATACAGCTTCTCATAGGAACCAATCAACTTCCAGGTTTTTTTGGTCAAATAATTTAAGAAGCTGAAGTTATAAGGTGATTGGCTACCATGCACAGCTGCACCAGATTGTGAGTGCTCCATAATTGGTAAATTCCCTGTGCCTCGTGAGAGCCATGACTGATACTATTAAAACACCCCCAACATTGATCATAAGCTTTTTTTTATAAACACACTTAGGCCCCTTTTACACTGGGGCGGTTTGCAGGCGTTATTGCGCTAAAAATACCGCCTGCAAACCGCCCCTAAACAGCCTCCGCTGTTTGTTCAGTGTGAAAGCCCGAGGGCTTTCACACTGAAGTGGTGCGCTGGCAGGAGAAGAAAAAATCTCCTGCAAGCCGCATCTTTGGAGCGGTGAAGAAGCGGTGTATTCACCGGTCCTAAACCGCTCCTGCCCATTGAAATCAATGGGACAGCGTGGCTATACCGCGCCAATACCGCGGCTATAGCCGCGCTGTACGAGTGATTTTAACCCTTTTTCGGCCGCCAGCGGGGGGGTTAAAACCGAACCCCTAGCAGCCGAATACCACGGTAAAACAGCGCTAAAAATAGCAATGTTTTATGGCCGACGCCCCCTACCGCCCCAGTGTGAAAGCAGCCTTACCTTGACTATGCAGGGCAAAATGACAGAGTCTCAACAAAGGGCCCCCAACCTCCATTATACTCACCTTGCCAGCCCTCATCTTGCCATTCCTTCCCCTTGGCAGCTGGAATTAAAATCACTGGTGTCAGCAACTATGGGAAGCAGTGACATCACTGTCTTGGTCATGTGACAGCCAGTGGGCCTAGTGATTGGCTGCTAGACAAGAGCACTGTCATGGGGGGAAGAGGTCACATACTCCCCATACCCGAAAAGCAGCAGATATTTTCCGTTGCTATGAAGAACAAATTGTCATGAGACTACTTGGAAAGTTCAGTATAAGTCAGGGCAGCATGGGCAGGGTGAGAGTGTCTTTTTAATGACTCAGGTTCATCATATTTATTGAAAAGTCATGCCATTTTAACCACTTCAATACAGGGCATTTTCACCCTCTTCCTACCCAGGCCAATTTTCAGATTATAGCGCTGTAACATTTTGAATGACAATTGCGCGGTCATGCAACACTGTACACATATGAAATTGTGATCATTTTTTTCCCCACAAATAGAGCTTTCTTTTGGTGGCATTTGATCACCTCTGTGGTTTTTAATAAACAAAAAAAGACTGACAATTTTGAAAAAAACAAATTTTTTACTTTTTGCTATAATAAATATCCTAAAAAAAAAAAAATTCTTCCTCAGTTTAGGCCGATTATATATTCTTCTGCATATTTTTGGTTAAAAAAAAAAGTCGCAATAAGCGCATATTGATTGGTTTGTGCAAAAGTTATAGCGCCTACAACATAGATTTATGGCATTTTTATTCTTTTTTTTACTAGTTATGGCAGCGGTCTGCGATTTTTGTCAGGACTGTGATATTGCGGCGGACAAATCAGACACTTTTGACACTATTTTGGGATCATTGACAATTATACAGTGATCAGTGCTATAAATATGCACTGATTACTGTATAAATGTCACTGGCAGGGAAGGGGTTAACACTAGGGGGTGATCAAAGGGTTAAATGTGTTACCTAGGGAGTGATTCTAACTGTGGGGGGAGGGGACTGACTGGGGCCGTGACTGATCAATGTTCCTATATACAAGGAACACACGATCTGTCTCCTCTCCACTGACAGGATGTGGATCTGTGTGTTTTACACACACAGATCCACATCCCTGCTCTGTGACAAGCAATCACGGGTGCCCGGCGGACATCGCGGCTACCAGACACGTGCATCGGCTCTCGAGTGACACGGCACATGCGCGCCCCCTAGACGGCTGGGAAGCCAAAGACATTATGATAGCCACCTGGGATGGCAGAGCCACATTGCGGCCGTCCTATTACTATGCGCGGGATGGGAAGTGGTTAAGTATGTGGACATTTCATGTTTCTCAAAATTACAGTGTAGTCTAGCTGTCACATCACAGCCTTTAGAATTAATAAGAGGTTTTTCAGTAGTGTTTGATCAGTTCACTTTTCCCCCAAAAATGCCTATATGTAGATGCACTGTCGATAATAAAAAATAGCAGTACTGCCAGCTTGCACGTCTATTATACATACAGCAGTGAGGATGATGAATATACAGTGCATCCTGAAAGTATTCACTGCGCTTCACTTTTTCCACATTTTGTTATGTTACAGCCTTATTTCAAAATGGATTAAATTGTTTTCCTCACCATTCTTCAAACAATACCCCATAATGATAATGTGAAAGAAGTTTGTTTGAAATCTTTGCAAGTTATTAAAAATAAAAACGAAAAAAAAAATCACATGTACATAAGTATTCACAACTTTTGTCAGGAGATGTTTCTACAACCTGATCCTCCTGTAGTAAATTCAGTTGATTGGACATGATTTGGAAAGGCACACACCTGTCTATATAAGGTCCCACAGTTAACAATGCATGTCAAAGCACAAACCAAGGCAGGAAGTCCATGGAATTGTCTGTAGACCCCTGAGACAGGGTTGTATCAAGGCACAGATCTGGGGAAGGGTACAGAAACATTCCTGCAGCATTGAAGGTCCCAATGAGCACAGTGGCCTCCATCATCTGTAAATAGAAGAAGTTTAGAACCACCAGGACTCTTCCTAGAGCAGGCCGCCTGGCCAAACTGAGCGATCTGGGGAGAAGGACCTTAGGGAGGTAACCAAGAACCCAATAGTCACTCTGACAGAGCTCCGTGTTTCTCTGTGGAGAGAGGAGAACCTTCCACAATGTGGGTGCTCAACTTGTGGTCCTCCAGCTGTTGCGGAACTACAAGTCCCATCATGCTTCAGCCTTTAGGAGTCATACTTGTAACTGTCAGCCTTGCAATGCATCATGGGACTTGTAGTTCTGCAACAGCTGGAGGGCCACAGGTTAAGCACCCATGTTCCAAAATAACAACCATCTCTGCAGCACTCTACCAGTCAGGCCTGAATGGTAGAGTGGCCAGACAGAAGCCACTCCTCAGTAAAAGGCACATGACCACCCACCTGGAGTTTGCCAAAAGACACCTAAAGGACTCTCAGAAAATGAGAAACAAAATTCTCTAGTCTGATGAAATAAAGATTGAACTCGTTGGCCTGAATGGCAAATGTCATGTCTGGAGGAAACCAGGCATTGCCCATCACCTGTCCAATACCATCCCTACAGTGAGGCATGGTGGTGGCAGCATCATTCTGTGGGGATGTTTTCCAGCGGCAGGAACTGGGAGACTAGTCAGGGTAAAGGGAAAGATGAATGCACAATGTACAGAGAAATCCTTGAAAAGCTGCTTCAGAACGCTCTGGACCTCAAACTGGGGCAAAGGTTTATCTTTCAACAGGCCAGTGACCCTAAGCACACAGCCAAGATCAACAAAGGAGTGGCTACGGGACAACTCTGTGAATGTCCTTAAGTGGCCCAGACTTGAACCCGATTGAACATCTCTTGAGAGATCTGAAAATGGCTGTGCCACTCCCCATGCAACCCAATGGAGCAGCTTGAGAGGTCCTGCAAAGAAGAATGGGAGAAACTGCCCAAAAATAGGTGTGCCAAGCGTGTGGCATCATACTCAAAAAAGACTTGAGGCTGTATGTAATTGGTGCCAAAGCTTCAACAAAGTATTGAGCAAATTCTGTGAATACTTATGTACATGTGATTTTAGTTTTTTTTTTTTTTAATAAATTTGCAAAGATTTCAAACAAACTTCTTTCATGTTTTCATTATGGGGTATTGTTTGTAGAATTTTGAGGAAAATTTATGAATTTAATCCATTTTGGGAAAAGCCTGTAACATAACAAAATGTGGAAAAAGTGAATACTTTCCGGATGCACTGTATCACATTCTATGTAATGATGGTCATTCTGGGATTGTCCTCATTATCAGCAGTATATACTGTATACATGACTTCTATTAAAATAACCTTTATATAAAACCATACGTTAGTTCAATTTATACTCCAGGGCAAAATCACTGTCCAGAGCTTAAAGTGGTTGTAAACCCTTACAAATACCCACCTAAGTGACTGGCCTCAGGTGATACACAGAGATGAAACACATAGGTTGTACCCATTTATCTGCTTTTCTGAGCTCCAGAAGGCAGAAATGATGCATGCATATGGCAGCGGAATAAAAGAGGAGGCAGAAATCACACTAGTTGCTTTGGATAGAGGAAAGTACACACTATAAAGGGATATGCTTTGTTGATTTTTCATTTCAGAGTTACAACCGCTTTAAACTCTTTATGCACTGGGACATCTTTAAAACCACTTCCATTGGGAGTGGAGATGAGGGAAAAGCCCAAAATTTTGAGTTTTAACTGGTACAGGGGCCTTTTCAACTTCTAGCAGTGGTCCAAGCAGCTGAATGGCCCTACTGCTTTTGGGGTTTACTGAGCACTCTGAGTGCCACCCTTGCCTAGAGGTCATGGGCTCAGTATTTCCACCCTCACATGTAGACCTGCTCTTATTAAAATTGGAACTTTACCCATAACAATTTGATAAAAATAATGTTCTTTAGCAAGGAACATTCATTTCACGTTACTAATTGTGCTACCAAAATGACTGTGCTCTGTAAATTGCCGCCAGCATTGTTACTGTTTCTTCTTGCTGGAGGCTACCATTTTGCTGAAGCCTAGAGCCCTTGAGACCAACTGAGCATGTGCAGAGCAGGGAAAGACCATGTGTTACTGGATTTTAAACAATATAGGCATTTACTTTTAATGTTTTACATAGTCGTACCTGCAGAAGGGACGATCATGAAGTGATCTAGCAGGATGTCATTTTTTTAATAAAATTCCAATTTAAACCAGTGCGAACAGCTCTAATGTTAGTGGCACACTGGCAACAACTTACCAGTAACTGGGTCGCTAAAAACTACAGAAAGAAACATTTTTTGCCTCTTTTCATGCTGATAATCTGCTAATGGAGGAGGAGCAATGTATGGAAACAGGTTGTTGTCAACAGCATCAGGACTTCCAGTGTGCCATGGCCCTAAGATGGTCTGAACTAATTTCTTACAATGGATGCATGTACAGAGAGTAAAATAGGCCAATATTACTGAATTCTCCTTTAGGTGCCTGACTGGCATGTTGGTTGGCTTCAATACCTCTAAGACACTGACCCAAATCAGGAGTTTGGATTTCATTCCAAACTCAGAAAGCATGGTAGCCATTGTATCAGCATGAGACCTGGGCAAATAGCATTTTCAGAAGAGCAACCGTGGCACCTTTATATTTCTTTCAGCACTGCTTTTTGCACTGATTTCCTGCAGTAAATTTTAGATTCTGATTTCTTACAGCTGCTTTTCACACACTTTTTATTATTGCTCTTTTCGTTGCCATACTGTACAAAGCTGAATGCATAATGCTGTGTTATATTGTACAATTCACCGTAGAAATAAAACAGGATCTTTAATGGTCATGTGGCAGCCTCCATTGAATGGCTTTGATCGCTACCTCTGATATTATAAAACAATTAATAGTGATGTATTCTACCTATTACAGTATTTCTCAGCCAGGCTTCTTTTAATAAGTCAGTATGTTGCAGCACCCTATAGAGAGCAATACATTCTAAATTGAATTACCGGCCGGATGTGGGAGCTTGTGATCGTGAAAGAATTGCAGATAAGGAGCTGCATTTCATTTGGCAATCCTGTTTCATGTAAGCAATGGAAGACAGGCTGTATTCACATCCATGGTTTACCTTACTTACCTTTAATGGATATCAGCAGTTAATTGACACCACCAACCATATGGAGTCATTTTTCTTAGAGTGGCTATTTTATTAGGAGATGGAGTCAGTTATGAATTTTGTATCCCTAAGCAGCCAATTCAATTTTTTCCTAATATAAGAACTTGGCTTCTTTGGACAAATGTGCCTGTTTTACATACATACGAACAGATCAAGTAATGAAGTACACTATTCTGACCTAAAAGAAGTTTTAGTGCATTTTTTTTTAATGTAAGGAGCTGGTGAATTTTATGTAAATGTTAAATAACATCTACTTTTCTAAATTACTGTTTATTTAAAAAAATGAAATATCTTGTAGCAGCTTAGTGCTGGTGCTGCTAAACCATCAGCAGCTCTCTGGGTGCGGAAAGGCACTCGGAAATTTAGGCTAGGCATATAAAAGACTTGCCAATGTCCATGTGCATAAACCCTTATAGTAGTATCACCAGCTGCACATTTAACAAATACAGTAAAACCTCGGATTGCGAGTAACATGGTTTACAAGCGTTTCGCAATAAAAGCTGTTTTTTTTTCTTTTTTAATTCCTGACTCGGTTCGCGAGCGTTGTTTCGCAAGACGAGCAGGATTTAAGCCTCTGGAGTGTGCAGTAATGCATTTGGCCAGAGGTGCAGAGACACTCGGAAACACTCCATTCCCAAGTGTTTCCGAGCATTTCCGAGTGCCTCCGGTGTTCTGCCGAGAAAGTTCTGCTCGGCGGATAAGTTCCCCCCTCTACTGCGCCTGCGCAGTAGGATCCGGCGGAAATAGCCGAAGCGGAACAGCTGAAAATCAGCTGTACACGGCGCCTGTAAGAGGGCCCCTCGCTGGCTCGCTTCGCTCGCCACGCTTCAGGCACGGCCTCGCTTCGCTCGGCTCTTTTAGATTCCCCCTTTAGGTCCACTTGGATGATGGGGAAGGAACCTGGACCTAGGGCGCAGGCGCCGTGTACAGCTGATTGAAGAATTGAGCTTTGGCTATCTCCGGCGGCTGACAGTAGTTCGTACTGAGCAGGCGCTGCGCCTGCGCAGTACAGGGTGGGAACTTATCCACCGAGGGAACTTTCTCGGCAAGACACCGGCGCCCCCCACCTCTGGCCACATGCGATACTGCATACACTAGCAGTGACACTGGAACGAGTTATTTGAGTTTCCATTGATTCCTATGGGGAAACTCGCTTTGATATACAAGTGCTTTGGATTGCAAACATTCTTCTGGAACGGATTATGCTTGTAATCCAAGGTAGTATTGTAATTTCAAAAGTGTTGTTTAATATTTTTAAAACTTGAGTTAAACTACTGTGTACATAAACTCGGTTTATGTACACAGTAGTTTAACGTATTTTTTTTAATAGTGTGATTGCAACTAATATGCAAACCAGTACTTATAAAAATGGAAAATTATATGTCTGTACTCTCTCTAGTGCATCATGCAAATAAGCAATGCAAAATGAAGTGGCAAGAAAAAGTATGTGAAAGTAACAGTTTTTTTGCCATAAGATATGAGCCTCATCAAAGTCACAACAATAGACAAACACTTCTAGTTTCTTGTATCTTTATTGAACACGCCCATTAAACATTCACAGTGCTGGAGGAAAAAAGTATGAGAACCCTTGCAGTTAATAGCTTGTCAATCCTCCTTTAGCAGCAATGACTTCAAATAAGCATGTTTACTTCATTAGTCCAGAAAACATTTTCCCAGTAGTGTTTTCGGTTTGCCAAGGTGCTCTTTGGCAAACTTGAGGCATGCAGCATTTTTATTTTTTTTTTGGAGAGAGTGGCTTCCTCGGTGGGGTTCTGCCATGCACACTCTGTCTGTTCAAAGACTTGCATATGGTAGACTCTTGACTAGGGATGTTTGCCAGTGATGTCTTCAACCTTCAGCTGTTACTCTTGGGTTCTTCTTTACCTCATTGAGGATTCTATATTGTGCTTTGGGAGTCATTACAGCTGGGCGCCCGCTTCTAAGAGTAGCCACAGTATTAAACTGTCTGCATTTATAGTCAACTGTTGACTGATGGATGCCTAAACACTTTTTGAGATTGCTTTGTATCCCTTTCAAGTCTTATGCAGATCAGTTACTCTTGATTATATGTCTTCACAGAACTCCTTTTTGGGAGGCATGGTTCACGTCAGCTGGTGCTTCTTATGAACAGCAATCTTAAAATGTTTGGGTGTCTTATCAATCAAAGTAGCTATAAACCACACCTCAAAAACTCATTTCATTAAAGTGATACTAAAGTCTCGCTTTTTTTTTTTCAATGAAAAATATCAAACGTGATACTTACCTGCTCTGTGCAGTGGTTTTGCACAGAGCAGCCCCGATCCTCCTCTCCTCCCTAGCCTGGCCCCTCCCACCTACTGAGTGGCCCCACAGCAAGCAGCTTGCTATGGGGGCACTCGAGACGCTACTCTGTGTCCATTCAGACACAGAGCTGCGTCTCGGCCCTATCCCCTCTCTGTCCTCATTGGCTCACTGACTTTTACAGCAGCGGGAGCCAATGGCGCCCTGCTGCTGTCTCAGCCAATGAGAAGGTAAAGTCCCGGGCAGCTGAGACTCTCGTGCAACATCACTGGATTAAGATGGGGCTCAGGT
This sequence comes from Lithobates clamitans, assembly GCA_037952925.1. NCBI lineage: Eukaryota > Metazoa > Chordata > Amphibia > Anura > Ranidae > Lithobates > Lithobates clamitans. The sequence goes on from JBBGZY010000723.1 coordinate 7,748,732, forward strand.
AAGTATTTGGGGGGCTGCTGCACACAGGAGGTTTTTTTATCTTAATGCATAAAATGCATCCAGATAAAATAAAAAACGTTTGCCTTTAAACCACTTTAAGTTAACGCTGCCTGTGTACCCTTTGTAAATATTTTCCCTTCATGTCCCAGTGATACCAGAACAGGAAGTGAAGGAAGACTTCCCCAAAAAGCATGCAGGCAGTAATAAAGGATAACTTTTCACCACTCAGTCCAAAGCTAAAAGGAAAGCTGGCTAGAGTTAGACTTAAAATGCCGAAAGCTAATTTCTGGATGATGTGGGCAATGCCACATCATTACTTTTTGTGCCACTAGATAACCTTTTATTAATTTAAATTGGTGACAATCTTCAGACTGGGTGCTAAATTAACTGAGACAGAGAAAGCAATTATAGTTTTAGATTATTCCTAACTACTTAATGACCTTAGCAATTCTTGCCTTTCAGCAGTGCATGAGCTTACTCTTTAACTTTCTTCAGTGTAATTTCCATCTGAATTTTAAGCCTGGTACACACTAACAGTTTTTTTTCGAAAAAAAACTGACCGCTCCAGTGGGGGCCGTTGTAGTTCAGCGATCTCCCCGCTGAGCTTTTGTGTTCTGACAGGGGGAGAGCCCCCCCCGCCAGAACACTCTGATCAGTGCTCTCTGCCATTGGCTGAGAGTGCTGATCGTGAGTTGGTTGGCAGCTGGTTGTCCAGCATGCATGTCTAACAGAAGCAGGCTGGACAAACTGACATACACATGGGCTGAATGTCGGCTGTTTTTTTTAACTACTTCAATACAGGGCACTTATACCCCCTTCCTGCCCAAGCCAATTTTCAGCTTTCAGCGCTGTCGCTGTTTAAATGACGATTGCGCGGTCATGCTACACTGTGTCCAAACAGAATTTGTATCATTTTGTTCCCACAAATAGAGCTTTTTTTTTTGGTGGTATTTGATCACCTCTCCGTTTTGTTTTTTTTTGCTAAACAAATAAAAAAAGACCTAAAGTTTTGAAAAAAAAAGTTTTTCTTTTGTTTCTGTTATAAAATTTTGTAAATAAGTAAGTTTTCTCCTTCACTGATAAGGCGGCACTGACGGGCACTGAAAAGCCGGCACCGATGAGGTGGCACTGACGATGGGCACTGCTAGGTGGCACTGCACTGATATGCAGCACTGATGGGCATTGATAGGCGGCACTGAGGGGCACTCATGGGTGGAACTGATGGGCACTGATAGGCAATACTAGGCACTGAAAGGCTGCACTTATGGGTACTTATGGGTGGCACTGTGATAGGCAGCACTGATAGATGGCATTGTTAGACATCACTGATGGCACTGGCAGGCATTGGGGATTGGCACTGATTGGCAGCTGCCTGGGCACTGATTGGCACTTCCCTGGTGGTCTAGGGTGGCATACCTGGTGGTCCAGTGTGGTGGCCATGCCTGGTGGTCCTGGCGGCATCCTGGTGGTTCTGGGTGGGCATCCGAGGGGGGGCTGCGCTGATAAACAATCAGCACAGACCCACCCATCAGCAGAGCAGCCGATCGTCTCTCCTCTACTCGAATCTGTCAGATGCGAGTGAGGAAAAGCTGATCAATGGCTCTTCCTGTTTACATCGTGATCAGCCGTGATTGGACACGGCTGATCACGTGGTAAAGAGCCTCCGTCAGAGGCTCTTTACCGAGATTGGTGTAGCGTTGTGTCAAATTGACACACCACCGATCGTCGGGATGCGCGCCTGTTCTGGAGGGCTGTCATATGACGTCCACCTAGAACGAGAGCCGCGCATCCCAGCCGTCGTTTGACGGTGGGCAGGCGGCAAGTGGTTAAACCAGCCGCTGTCTCCCAACATTTGGCCTGTGTGTACGGGGCTCTAGGTGTTTTCATCAATAGTAAAACTGTGTAAATGATCTCTTCCTCTTCAGTGGTATACATACACGCCCACATCATCACTAAAAGGCGACTACACAGCAGGCCTAAATTGCTAAGAGGGTGTCCATGTACGTCCTTCTAAGCCTGTGTGCCCCCCGGTGCTCTCTGTGATCAGCGAGTCCACGAGACTTGGCTGATCATGGATCGGCATAAGGGGCGATCCCGGCCCATTATCACATGATCAGCTGTCAGCCAATGCCAGCTGCTCACGTGATGTAAACAGAAGATCGTAATCGGCTTTTTATTTCCTCACGCTGATGGCGCGAGGAGAAAAAAAAAGCCAATTACCGACTTCTATCAGACAGAAATCGGTCCCGCACATGGACACCGACTGCTGCTAAGCAGTGCCCACCAGTGCCACCTGCCAGTTCACACCAGTGCCACCTAGTAGTGCTGCCAGTCAGTGCCTCATGATCAGTGCCTCCTATCAGTGGTGCCTATTGGTGCCCATCAGTGCCGCCTTATCAGCGCAGTCTGTCAGTGCCCATCAGTGTAGCCTCATCAGCACATATCAATGAAGGATAATGATTTCCTGTTTGCAAAATTTTATAACAAACTATTAAACTCTTTTTTTTCGTAATGTTCTGTCTTTTTTCGTTTGTTTAGCAAAAAATAAAAACCCCAGCAGTGATTAAATACCACCAAAAGAAAGCTCTATTTGTATGAAAAAAAAGTTAGTGTTGCATGTCCGCACAATTGTTATTCAAAGTGTGATAGTGCTAAAAGCTGAAAATTGGCCTGGGCAGGAAGGGGGTTTAAGTGCCCAGTAAGTAAGTGGTTGAAAGCCCCATTTCAGCCTATTTATTTATTTTTTTATTCTACTACCCAGACCTTTTTAAAATAGAAAAGCAGCTCTCCCTTCAGTAATTACTTTCTCCTTGATATATCCCCCACAGATTCACCACTCTGAGTCTTTCTAGACCTCTTCTGGATTGAATGATATCCATTGTTATTAAACCCACTTTCTATGAGCCCAGGGCCTCCTGGAAACACAAGACACAACACATGAGGGCGCATCATCAAGCCAGCTAGGGCTCACATGACAATGCTCCAGAGATCAGCCCTCATCTATTTATGTTAAGCGTAGTTTGGGATTAGTCTTTAAGATATCCCTGTTTTAAAGAAAGAAGCCTTGAACAGTAATTATCATACTATTATATACCTTTCACAACTTCATTTTCAGTTTTGATTGAGAATTTCCCTCAAATCTGAATTGTATGAAAATATAATGGAGCCAGGTTTAGTGAGTGATTCACTGTGTTTCTAATAATTCCAATAGTAACGACTGCCTTACCCTATGACTGCAGCATTTTGTCATATACTGTAAATTTGTGCTAAGCAATCTCTCTACATGAGGACTGCAGTCGTCTGAAATTTCATAGACACGTATTGGGGTTTATTCAGAAAACAGGCCTATTAGCAGCCACAGGGATTTAGCCAACAGGTCAGCCATGTGAGTGAAGCTATAGTTGCTCAACATGGAATCTGTCAGGGCAGAAATATGGAAGCTGCCAGTGCTGACTTGTTTTTATAGGTTCAAGCTCTGGGGTTATCTCATCTTGATTCATTACTTAGTGAGTGGCTGACATGGAACAAATGTTTTGCTATCTGCTGTCCTGATATTCCACTAGCTGCGTGCTTTCCAGGTTCATTGACTAAAGCTGGCCATACACTAGGATATTTTCAAACAGCTATATATATATAAACATACGTAATTATTATTATTATTGTTATTATACAGTATTTATATAGTGCCAACAGTTTGTGCAGGGCTTTACAACTTGAGGGCTGACAATACAGCTCTAATAAAATTCAATACAAGTGGAATCAGAGGGACCTTCTCATTAGAGCTAACAATCTAAAAGGGAGGGTCAAGTGATACAAAAAGGTAAAAACTGTGGGTGTGTGAGCTGATGGGAGACAGTGGAAATACAGTTGTTGGTTGGAGGCGGAATAGGCTTCTCTGAAGAGAAGCGTTTTCAGGGAACGTTACAGAGTATGTGGACAGAGTAGGAGATGGGCAAACAGATTGGAGTGGAGAGTTCCGTAGGATGGGAGAGGCTCGGGTAAAATTATTGGAGGCGAGCATGGGAGGAGGTGACAAGAGAACTAGAGAGCAGGAGGTCTTGGGAGGAACAAAGAGAATGGTTTGATTGGTATTTTGAGAAAACGTTAGTGATTTGGCTGGGGCTGAGTTGTGGATTGCTTTGTAAGTTATTGTTAGTATTTTGAATTTAATTTGTTGGGTTAGTGGCAGCCAATGAAATGATTGGCAGCAGGGTGGATTTGTTTTTAATTAGGTCGATTTAAATCCCGATTTAAATCACTAGTAAAAAGGCTTGATTTAAATCAACTCAATTTAAATTTAAATCATCATTTTTAAAGAGCAACTGTCATCTCTGTTCTGCGGCGGATCCTCCTCTGACCCGCTGTTGACTCACCGACAGTCCCATTCACTTTAAAGGGACAGCTGGTGATGCGGCAGTGACACAACAAGGTGAGGGACGTGGTAGCAGCAGGTGAGTGGATGCCCGCTAACAGGCGATGCCATGATGGATCTGAAATGACAGGTGCTCTTTAAATGTAAGGACTTATTCTTGCTGGTAGTTAGAATCTTTAATATTTGTAAACAAAATTAAGGTTTCCTAATTAGAATAATAAGCTGCCAGGTTAGTAAAACAGCAATATCAGAACCGATTCAATCATAGTTTGTAGTGTACTTACATTTGCAAAACAATGGCATAAAGGAATATTCCTGACCTTTTGGAATTTTTTTAATGGTTACTGTGAAATTGTGTGAATGCATCAATGCAGTGCATATTATCTCAGCTTGCAGAGCTTGGATTCATTGAATGAGTTTACCAAAAATGTAAATATTGTAGAATATACAGCCTCATGCTATATAACTAAGCTCCATTTCATGCTGAATAAACTAAATTATTCATGTATCTTAAATAGAAAACTATATTTTTTACTCCAAAAGTATTTTTTTTTTAAATACATTTGATAAAAATCAAAAAAATCGATTTAAATCAAAAAATTAGTTTTTTTGTTTTGTTTTGTTTTTTTAGATTTAAAAAAAAAAAAATTGATTTATATTCACCCTGATTGGCAGAGAGGACTAGCAGACCCTAAATTGTTGGTAAGATGGATGAGTCTGGCAGCAGCATTCATGATGGACTGAAGGGGGGATAGCCTATTTAAAGTTAATCCAATGTGGAGTGAGTTGCAGTAGTCAAGGTGAGAGATGACCAGTGAGTGATTTAGAAGCTTTGTGTTGCTATTGGTTATAAAGGGGTCTATCTTGAAGATGTTGAGGAGGTTGATGGTTCTGCCATTGATCTTGACAGAGAAGTCAGGGGAAGGGGCACATGGAGGAGGAAATATGAGCTTGGTTTCTAAAAGAATGAGACTGGATGTCACATCACTTCCTCAGACTGATATGTCTATTATTAAATTAGTGATGTGTGTGGAGACTGATCAGTTGAGGGATAGAGAGATAGATTTGGGTGTTGCCAGTGTAGAAATTATGTTGAAAGCCATAGGAGGCTATCAGCTGACCCAGGGAAGAGGTGTAGATTGAGAATAGAAGAGGTCCAAGAACAGGACTTTGGGGGACCCCGACGAAGTATAGAAGAGGAGAGAAAGTAGAATTGTAAGTGACACTGACGGTGCGGTGGGATACGTTGGATGAGAACCAACGAGTACAGTCAGAGATCAAAGGAGTAATCTTTTTTGAGGAGGATGGGATGGTCAACCGTATGAAAGGCAGCCAAAAGGTCTAGAAGTACAGAATATGTCCATTAGTTTTAGCTGTTGGTAAATTGGAGTGTTGAGGGGAAAATTCATATTGAAGGGGATCAAGAAGGTTCTTCTTAATGAGGTGGTCACTCAGTCTATGGTAGACCAGGTGTTCAAGGAGTTTGGAGGAAAAAAGGGAGCAAAGAGATTTGGTGTAGGTTGTTAAGACTGGGGGGTCCAAGGAAGGCCTTTTAAGTATGGGGGTGACTAGTGCATGTTTTAGAGAATTTGGGAAGATGCCAAAAGAGAGGGAGAGATTGAAGATGTAAGTTAGGAAGTGTAGAATAGAGCCAGAGGGTGGCCTCAGTATTTGAGAGGAAACCGGGTCCAGGGGGCAGGTGGTTGGGTGAGCATTAGAAAAATGTTTAGCAACCTTGTCTATAGTAGCGGAGGTTTGATTGTTGAGTAAACTCGTGGACATGGGGTATTAAGTGGGAGAGATATCTGTACAGCGGAGGTCTTATCACAAATTGTATCAGTCTTATTTTTTAAGTGATTGGTGATCTCCAGGGCAGTGAGTGAGTTAGTGGGTGGAGGCAGTGGAGAATGAAGTAGAGGGGTAAAGGCTATGTTCTTTGAGACTTCTGGTGTCATCTGTTTGCCAGGGTTGTAGGGTCGGGGTCTGATTCTGTGTGTAGGGAGGTGACGATCGCATCCAGGGTGGAAGACATGGATATATTGTAGACAGAAGTGGCTAGATTGGGACAAGGCAGGGGTGGGACTTTGCCATAGAGGTAGTTAGTAGCAGAATAGAGAAGAGAAGGGTTGAAGTGACAAAGGTTTCTATGGGTAAATGTTAGGCGGTATATTGGGGTACGTATGAAAATTCTCGATACATTCAATGACTTTACGAGTATTGCTTGAAACCATTTTGTTTGCTTTTACCATTTGATTTTCAAATGAATGTAGTTTCTGGTATAAAAACCACATTCACAGTTAGAAATGTGTTCATTATCTTCCAAGGGTAATTATTTATATTTAGCAAGGCACTTGCAATAACTAGAAATGGGTATTCTGCACAAAAGTTTCATAGGTGAGTTGTAAAAGATGTAAAAAAAAGAATATATTTCCATAACTAGTTCCCTTTGAAAGAATGGCGTGCTGCGATATTTGGTTACACAGCCCCTTGTGTTTGGCTGAACCCTGCTGTGTGCTGTATTGTCTCATTTTTATCTGCATGCAGTGTTGTTTTTGTTGGCTACACATAAACAAAACAGTTTCTTCTTTACTTCCTCCTGTTTTTGTTTTTCTTGGCAATATGTGCTGAGCTGATAAAGTAGTATAAAGTATTAATATGAACAAAAATTCATTTCTTCAAGGTGTTGACAGTATTGTAAAGGATGAACAAAACTGACTGTAATCAAAGTCTTATTTTACCTTTTTAAACAGCCTGAGAAAAAATTACGGTAAATTGGGGGAAAATGCATATCGAACGTTCAACATTTTTACATCAGGGTAAATAAAAATGTTTACATTTTGTAGACCCCATGTGATCTTCAGGATTAAAATGCTAAGCCTAAGTGCATTTGATGCTAATCCTTTAACTCATGGCTTGTTATAGGTCAAAGAACATCTTTAAAGTACAGCTCTAATTTTGTTGAGAATAAAATGATCAAGTACGGGAGAACTATATATGAGAGCTGTACAAAAAGTGGGCAAACGTTTTTTTTATTCATTTATGCCGCGTACACACGGTTGGAATTTCCGACAGAAAGAGTCCGATGTGAGCTCTGCATTGTATATTCCCACCGTGTGTATAACCCATCTGACTTTTTCCGTCGAAAATTCAGATGGACTTAGATAGACGGAAAAAATTACTATCAGAAAAACCACTCGTCCGTATGCTGTTCCGACGCATCAAAAATGATGCATGCTCTGAAGCAAGTACGAGATGGAAGCGCTCGGTCTGGTAAAACTAGCGTTCGTAAGAGCAGATTCCTCACGCTGCAAATTCTTCGATCTTTTAATGCGGACAAGAATGCACTAAAAAACAGATACGAACTGACTACATGCACTGAAGAACAGATACAAACCCCACAAGCACAAACTGAAGAGCAGCAACGGACTGAAAAGCATGAAAGCTGGAAAGCGTGAATCGTTTCTCACCAAATTTCTACTAACACGAGATAAACACGAGATTAGCAGAAGGAGCCCAAAGGGTGGCGCACTGGCTATTGAACTTCCGTTTTCTAGTCCCGTCGTACGTGTTGTACGTCACCTCGTTCTGGACGGTCGGAATTTGGTGTGACCGTGTGTATGCAAGACAGCCTAAAGCAGAATTCTGTCGGAAAAACCTTCAGAGTTTATTCCGACGGAAAAACCGGTCGTGTGTACAGGGCATTACACAGATTGTACAGATTTCACAGGTTAGTAGAGTAGCTCTTCTTTTAATTATTGCAGGTAAATAATGATTCCAAGCAGAAGCCACATGCCGTCATTGAGTTCTTGATGATGGGGTGCATTCTGTCCGACATCTACAGAAGGCTACAGAATATTTATGAGCATGATGCCACTGACAAGAGTAATGTTTTGTTATGAACTCAGTGATGGCATGTTGCTTCTGTTTGGAATCAATTATTTTAGGGCTGTTACTGATTAAAATTTTTGTGTTCGATTAATCGATTTTTTTAAAATCGATTAATGGACTAATTTTGATTAAATATAACGCACATACAAATCCAACTACTTTTAGCTGATTTAGCATCGTTGTTATGGCAACGGCCGAAGCCGAACATAGCGGGGCATGGCTAGGACATTACACGTCATAAACTCAGCCTGATCATGCCCATAATCGCAGCCTTACCATGCCCACAATACAGTCTCACCGTGCCCATATTTTTAGACTTACCGTGCCCATAATCGCAGCCTCACCGTTCCCATAATCGCAGCCTCACTGTAGTCAGTGCCTGTGCCTGGATTACACCGTCTGCGGGCATCTCCCGCTGTGTGTCTCGGAGCTGCGTGTGAAAACTTTGGCCGCACTGCGAGAAAAGTCCCGCCCTCCTCCTCAGCTCGTGTGATAGACAGAACACTGCGTCTATCACACGGGCGGGACTTTTCTCACAGCGCGGCCAAAGTTTTCACACTCAGCTCAGAGACACACAGTGGGAGATGCCCGCAGACTGTGTATGACATATAGTGGAGGAGGGAGTGGAGCGCTGTGCTGCAGCCACAGCTTGGCCCAAAGCGGCCCCAGGGCAGGCAGCCTACCGATCAAAAAAATTAACGATTAATCGAGGAATTAATTGTTAATTTCTGCAGCCCTAAATTATTTAACTGCAATGAAAATCAGGGGGAGTTAATATAGAGCCGGCAATAGATCCATCAATGGGCAGGCTGGTTGTACTGAAGTTGATCTATTGTATTTTTTGTGCGCGAATACTGCCGGTGGCTATAGCCACCAGCAATAATCATTGTGTTCTGTTGGCAGAAAACAATGGCGCTGCATGAGGGATTACCCCATTAACATGGACTGTTGATGGGGGAATTGAGGGATTTTCTTTCCTGCAACCACAGGTTGCAGGAAAGAAAATCACATCATCTATGAATTGCCTTACTCTACCAGCATGTACAATTTGAATGCCTAATGTAAGTAAGTAAATAAAAAATGCTGTCCTTTTTTGCATCACTTTCGGTACAGCCCACGTATGTAGTGCAAACGTTAGCTATACTGGAAATGGTACTTCTGTTCTGGAGAGAATGTGGCTAGGCCTCAAACTGACAGCCAATTGAAAGAATCTGATATTGGTATGATCCCCTTATCAGATTAGGTGTAATAATTAAAAAAAAGGTTGTAGAACTGCAACTTATGTATTATTATAGGATTTGTTGAAAGTATCCCACTAAGGCCCCTTTTACACTTGTGCGACCTGAAAGTCGCGTGATTTAGTCACGATTTTTCCCACGATTTGAAGCAATGGCTGTGTAATCTTGAGGTCTATGGACCTCAGGTCGCATGAAAGTACTGCAGGGACTACTTTGAAGTAGCACAGATATGAATGGTACTCATTAGAAATCATGGGGTATGACTTGTCATACCCATGCAGTCTCAAGTCGCAGGACAAGTCGAAGAAGTGTGAATGAGGCCTAAAGTGAAAATGCTTTTTTTTTTTCAGGGGATTTGTGTAATTCAGTTACAATCTCTGTGCAGTTTTAGAAAAAGCAGTGTGTGTTAAGTTCCCTTTTAAACAGGGGCTGGAAAGTTCTGTACAGAGAGTACTGTTGTCATGGTTACAGAGAGAGAAGTTTGAATATTTTGTCAGTATTCGCAAATATTTGCTGGCTGCAGATTGAAAAAAGGAAGACAATGTTATTTACATTAAATTATAAAATTGCTTTGTGTAGCATATATGCATATAGTATTTTTTAGACAAATATGTATTTTAGATTACTTCAATTTATGCCCTGTACACACGATCGGACATTGATCGGACATTCCGACAACAAAATCAATGGGATTTTTTCCGACGGATTTTGTGCCAAACTTGTCTTGCATACACACGGTCGCACAAAGTTGTCGGAAAATCCGATCATTCTGAACATGGTGATGTAAAACACGTACGTCAGGACTATAAACGGGGCAGTAGCCAATAGCTTTTGTCTCTTAATTTATTCAGGGCATGCGTGGCACTTTGTGCGTCGGATTTTTGTACACATGATCGGAATTTAAACGATCAGATTTTGTTGTTGGAAAATTTTATATCCGGCTCTCAAACTTTGTGTGTCGGAAATTCCGACGGAAAAAGTCCGATGGAGTCCATACACGATCGGAATTTCCGACAAAATCCAATCGCACTTTTTCCTCCGACCATGTGTACAGGGCATTAGAGTTATTTTTTTAAATTACTTATTTAATTACCTATAAGAGAGGTTCTCAAAATGTCATTATTGCAGCCACATTCACGTACAATAGATTGCAATGGAACATATTAATAAAAAAAAAAAATTCTCAGTGTAAAGGGGCTATTTCATTTAATCAGTACATTGCTGATGCTAGATGGCTAAATTTTTCAGTGAAAGAAGTAAATACCAAGAAATTATCCTAAGCATAATGTCATTCAGCTGTTTCCTACTGGGTGGGACTGCAGCCTCTTGTCACATTCTTTTGTAACTTATGACCTATTTTAAGAACCACTGTGGATTGTGCTCAGAACCTGGGAACCCTCCAAGATATATTTTTACAAGCAGAGGTTCGGGGCCTATTGAGAAAGCAAGTGGATTTACGGCCATGGGATTTAGAAATCAGGGCATCAAGATGTATAAGATGAATATTAGAAGGACTCAGTAGTAACATTGTTTTATTGAAATGTGCCTTTTTGATGAAATGTTCCATTTTAGTCTTTAATGAGATGTACATTAAACAGCTTGTGACTATTTTAAACTTTTCAAAAGTATATTGTAAGCAGGTAAGATACCTGCAAGTCATGTGTCTACTGAAAAACTGGCTGAGGACATGCTGACTAGAATGCTTAGCAGATCATTTTGCTAGGGCTTAGTGGTTCTAAGGCCTAAACCTGTTTTACCTTAATTCATTTCTTGCATTAGGTAAAAAATGTTTATGCATCAGAATCCCCCCTCACTCCCCCTTTTACTTACCTGAGTGCTCATTCGATCCAGTGCTGTGCATGAGAGCCATTGGCTCCCAGTGCTGTCAATCAAAGCCAGTGACGGGGGAGTGGGGGGCGGGGCCGAGTCCTGCTGTCTGTGTCAATGGACGCAGCAGTGGGTCTTGGGAGCGAACACACACAAGTGCCCCATGGGACGCGGATTCCCATGGGGGCACTGGACAGAGAGGAGGTGCCAGGAGCACTAGCGGGGGACCCGAGAAGAGAAGGTACGTAGCTGCTCTGTGCAATTCCATTGTACAGAGCAGGTAACTATAGACATTTTTTTTTTTTATCGTTTACAATCGCCTTAAGGGCCCTTTCACACGCGCGGACCGTTCAGATCCGGCTGTCAGTTTTTTCAGGCGGACCTGAACGAACGCTCCATACATCTCTATGGAGCGACATATGTCAGCGGTGACATGTCCACTGACATCCGATCCACCCCGATCTGCTAAATCCAGACATCGATCAGATGAAAATGGACAGGTGGTCCATTTTCATCCAATCCCCCCATAGAGGAGAGCGGAGATCTGACAAGTCCTGTATTTAGAGATACACATGTGCAACCAAGCTAATCGCTGTTTATGTTGGCTAAAAAATTTTTAGCATGTACAGTATCTCACAGACATGAGTAAGCCCCTCACATATTTGTAAATATTTTATTATATTTTTTTATGTGACAACACTGAAGAAATTACACTTTGCCACAATATAAAGTAGTGAGTGTACACCTTGTAAAACAGTGTAAATTTACTGTCCACTCAAAATAACATCAACACACAGCCATTAATGTCTAAACCGCTGGCAACAAAAGTGAGTACACCCCTAAGTGAAAATGTCCAAATATTTTGTGCGGCTACCATTATTTTCCAGCACTGCCTTAACCCTCTTGGGCATGGAGTTCACCAGAGCTTCACAGGTTGCCACTATAGTCCTCTCCCACTCCTCCATGACAACATCACAGAGCTGGTGGATGTTAGAGACCTTGCGCTCCTTCACCTTCTGTTTGAGGATGCCCCACAGATAGGGTTTAGGTCTGGAGATGTGCTTGGCCAGTTCATCACCTTTACCCTCAGCTTCTTTAGCAAGGCAGTGGTTATCTTGGAGGTGTGTTTGGGGTCGTTATCATGTTGAATACTGTCCTGCGGCCCAGTCTCCGAAGAGAGGGGATCATGCTCTGCTTCAGTATGTCACAGTACATGTTGGCATTCATGGTTCCCTCAATGAACTGTAGCTCCCCAGTGCCAGCAGCACTCATGCAGCCCCAGACTATGACACTCCCACCACCATGCTTGACTGTAGGCAAGATACACTTGTCTTTGAACTCCTCACCTGGTTACCGCTACACATGCTTCACACCAAATAAGTTTATCTTGGTCTTATCAGAGTCAAAGCCTCACCATTGCCATGAATGCAGCCTCACCATTGCCATCAGTGCAGCCTGATCCATGTCCATCTGCAGCCTCAGAGGGGGCGGGACGAGCGCCAACAGATTACATACAGGAGAATCTCCTGTTTACTCGACGGCCTCTTTAATACAAAGTCCCACCTCCTGTGATGGACAGAACAGTTGTCCAAAGCCAGGCCAGGAGACGGGGCTTCTATTACAGAGGCAGCCGAGTAAACAGGAGATTCTCCTCTATGTAACTTGATGGAACCTGACTCATCCCATCCCCTCCCTGTCCCCTCCAAGGAACAATAAATACAATGTATATCTTTTGTGGCCGACCCAACAAATCCCAGAGCGCCGCACGGTGCTCTGGGATTTGTTGGGGGCCACAAAAGATATACATCTCCAAATTACCAATGGGGCCGTATGTAACCGGAACACGGGCCGCAATTGGCCCACGGGCCAGACTTTAAACATGCCTGCCTTATGCTGAAGAGGAAATGTCCTTGAAATGGGTGTTTCAACAAGACAACAAGATTAACGTTATGGAGTGGCCAACCCAATCCACAGACCTTTTGTCCAATAAAAAACTTGTTAGGTGACATCAAAAATGCTGTTTCTGAGGTAAAACCAATAAATGCAGAGGAATTGTGGAATGTAGGGAAATCGTCCTGGGCTGGAATACTTGTTCACAGGTGCCAGAAGTTGGGCGACTCCATCCAACACAGATGTGAAGCAGTTCGCAGAAACAGTGCTTATACAACTAAATATTCAGTGATTCACAGGAAAGCTAAACCTTCAAGCATTTTTCAGTTTGTACAGTAAATGTTTGAGTTTGTAAAGAAAAATGCAGGCACTGCTATTTTTTGAAAAGCCTAATGTTCCTTTTTCAAAAACAAATTAAAAAAAAAATGTCTTTATGTTCTGGTTTGGAATAGACTGTCCAGTGTTTTCAATGCATTTGCGTGTATGGAAATAACTATTATAAGGAGTTTGAGCTTTACTCACTTTTTAAACACACTGCTTATTTTTGACACAACTGTACATTGGTCAAAGCTGGACCAATGTAATTATGTAAATATAAACCATACCTGGAGTTATTCTTTAACCGTTTTGCCGCCAGGTCTGTACATCATACAGACCAAACAGCAAGGGGTATCACACACAATCTGGTGGCTGCAGAACTGACAGGCAGACTCCTGCCTGTCAGGTGAGAGCATTTGGGCGGCTCCGCTGCCTGATCGCTTGCACTCCCCCCCGCCGTGCCCCGCCATGCTTACATGGCTCTACTTGCCCATTAGCGGGCCCGGGATCTCCATTGCGGGTTGCTGGCGGGTAGAGGTGAAGGAGAAGAGCGGACACATATCTGCTCTCTTCCCCTTCTTGTGACCCGGAAAGCAACGCCTCGGATGTCACTTCCGTGTCCAGCTCTCGGTGTCACTGACGTGCTTTGCTGGGAAAGAATGTTTTGCCATGGCATCTGCTTTGCAAAACATTCAGTGCAGTACAGGGGAGACATGCAGGGTCTTTTAGACCCTGGATATTTCAATAAAGAGACCCTGTAGGGGACCGTTCATTAAGTAAAAAAACCTATTTTTTCACCCAAGCACATAATCCCCCCGAAATTTTTTTTCAGCCCCCCACCCCCACATATACACACGCACGAATGTAAACGCATGCTTTGAGGCGCCTAGGCGTGAAAATGTTGATTGCGATACATGTTACATATTGCCACACACACCGGAGTGAGAGCAATAATTCTAACACCAGACCTCCCCCGTAACACTAAACTGATACTTGTAGTCAGAGTCTTCGAGTGAGAAGCACCAAGGCCTGAGTTGTGCCTTGGCCTGGCTGGTCAGTCTGCCTGAGAGAGGGCATACCCTGAATGTAAGAATAAGAAAAAGTACTATGAGTATGTATGAAGACTGGGAAAAACGGGTGGGTGGGAACCCAGAAACGCAGATGACACCTGGCCTTGACAGAGGAGGAGGCTTTAATAGCCCTCTCAGACTCCTCCCACAAATACAGGCTAGCCTCCGGCCAGCCTTACACTTATAGTCAGAGTCTTTGAGTGAGAAAGTGATACTCCTAAGCACCAAGGCCTGAGGTGTGCCTTGGCCTGGCTGGTCAGTATGCCTGAAAGAGGGCAAAAAGACACAAATTTAGGTGAAGAAGGGAAGGTAACAATCCTTCAAATGGAGTAGCGTGCCCGGATGGCAACAGCATGTATCCGATTAAGTATCCGCTATGACAGGAGAAACCCCCCGACTCCTGACTTGGTGATGAGACGGAACCCCCTATAGAACCTGCGAAGCTACCCAGAACCCAACTAAACGTCCCGTGAAAGATTGGATAGAGCCTGAAGCCCGAGACAACCCAAACATGAGAATGAACTGCTTGTGACAGGATACGTGGGGGAAGGGGAGCAATGGCTGGCCCGAGGAGCCCCTGCAAAATGATGACCGAGAAGATCGAAACTTCAGACGGACACCAGTGAAGTGCTCAGTGGACCCCCCCCCCCAACCCCTAGCCTACCCATACTGGTATGGGGAAGTGCGAGGGTGAGTGCAAAAGGACAACTGGCAGGAGTTCAAAATGCTGAATACCTGAAGTATGTGATGGAGCAGGTGGATGAGGCCCATGCACTATGGCAATAATCATTGTCAACATGGAGAAACCATGCGAGACACAGAACACTGGTCCCACCTGATTCAGTCGGGTCGTGCTGCCTGTCATCTGACAACCGAGTTTGAATCCTGAACCGAGGAAGGAGGGCCAGACTCCACCCTGGGGAAATAAGTCCCATGGCATGATACAGTCATACCCAAAGTGACTGAAACCCCCCCCTACCTGGAACAGGCTGGGGATCGGAAAAGATGGCTGAACTGACGTCCCTGAGCAATTCTCCAGGCAACATCCTAGACGAGATCAGAGCCGAGAGTGGAATCCAGAATCATGACGACGTTTGCCCAAACCTACCACTTATGGACCATCAAAGGGACGATGGATGCCAATACAGTCCAACCTGAGAACACAAACTAGAGAAATAACAGACAACCAGACATTAGAACAACAATGCCCCTCTGTGTCTACCTGAGTCTGAGAACATGAGCAGAAATGTCAAGACCACTGCGCGTAAATGAACCTGATGATGGGAACAAGACGAGAAGAATGCCCCAGAGGGGATATTATGGGCAGTAGACTGACAAGGATCAATAAATTCTAGGTACAAATAACGTTTTTTTTTTTTTTTTTTAAATTGGAAAATTTTATTTAGTATCACCCACACGCCCCTCCCCCCCAGAACACCAGGAGAAGTGGGCAACCCCCTCGTGGAGCCAGCTCTGTGCAGAAGCGAGGAGCTGTCAGGTGGCCGAATCAAAACACCCCCCTCCCCCCGGGAACACCGGGTGGCCCCCACGTGGAGCCAGATCTGCCCAGGAAAAGGAACTGGCAGGCGGCCGATACACACACCCCCCCTGGCGGGAAGACTGGGAGGAGCGGGTGGCCCCCACGTGGAGCCAGATCTGCCCAGGAAAAGGAGCTGGCAGGCGGCCGATACACACACACACACGGCGGGAACACCGGGAGAAGCAGGTGGGTGGCCCCCTCGTGAACCAAAATGATGAGACGGTGGGTGGGCTGGCGGACTCCTCGGTGGTGCCCGGCATGAGCACCGAGAGAGGTTCAGCAAGAACCCGTTAGTGACGTGTGTCGGCGTGACCCAGCGACACCTGGTCTTGACAGAGGAGGAGGCTTAAATAGCCCTCTCAGATTCCTCCCACAAATACAGGCTAGCCTCTGGCCAGCCTTACACCTATAGGGGCTTTTGAAGCGTCGCATATAGAAAATATAGGGTACTGAAGTTTGAAAGTTTGACGCCATTTCACGGGCACACAAAAATTTAAGGTTTGGCATGTTGGGTATCTATTTACTCGGTGCAACCTCCTCTTTTATATTTTACTAAAAATGTGGGTAATTTTATTGAATTTGTTTGCCCTAAAATTCCCATTAGTGTGCTTTTTACTAAAATTTTGCATTTCCTAGACCTTTGCAATAATATCGTGTGACATTAAAAATTACCTCTATTTTATTCTCTGCTTTCAATAAATATATATTTGTGGGTTTTGTGTAATCTTCAGGCCTTAAATTATTTTTTAAACGTGTGCAAAAATGGCTCTGGTAGCGAAAGGGTTAATCTCAGTAATCACTAGTAGAATTTAATTCAAAATGTTTCTGTTTTAAGAATCTTTGTTCGTTTTTATAATCATTAGTGTTGTCAAATTGATGTTCGCTTTTGACCGCAGAAAATTCAAAGAAGCATTATGTAAAACTTTTTTTTTTTCTCAAAAGAACAAATTTCTAACAGTATATGGGGTTTTCAGTTGGTAAAGTCTGTTCATTCCAAAATTGAATGTTAAAAGCAAACAAAATCTTTCAACTACTTTTGCACAACATTCATTAAACTGTTGAATGCCAGCAAGTGCAGCAAAAAAAAAAAAAAAGGGTCAGAACATCTGCCTTTTTCTCATTCTATCCAGGACTAAGAAGCTTTTTGCTCCAGTTCCACTTTAAGGCCTGGTTCACACCTATGCATTTTTTTTAGTGCATTTTCAGTTTTGCAGAAACACACTACAGTCCATTTAACATGGTTTCATATGGATGTAGTTCACATCTGTGCATTTTATGGAAAGGGCCAGGAACTTTTCTGGTTTTTGGTTCCATAGACTTCAATGGTTTAAAGATTTGTATTGAATAAATGCAAAATGCACCTGCAATATGCAAAATGCACCTGCAATATGCAAACTGCAACCTGCACAAGTGTGAATCAGGCCTAAAAACCTGCACCATAGATAAATGTTTTCACTGTTGAGCCCATTTGCTGAGAAGCGATGCCTGCTATAGCTGTTCTACTTGTTTTTATTTTTAGCTGATTCAATTTAGTTGTACAGTTTGCAGGAGCTCATCTGTCAGATTATTGTTAAATGTCAAATCCTGCCATCACTGCATTATATTTCAATTAATGTCAACTTAGCCGACTTAACTTGCGAAGAGTGAATGTAAATGCAGACATTTCTTGTGCGGCAATCACAAATTTACACAGGGTTCTTTCCTAATGCTATCACCACATACTTATATTCAGTCAAGGCGCTGTCACCTTCTGTCAGATGAAATCTCTTTACAAAGAGCTTCCTTCCTGGATTCTGTCTTTAACAGAAGAACGTTAGTGCTAGTAACTACACATTTAGGGCATGGTACCTTCAGCTAGAAATTTGGTGACAAGTGGGTGCTCTTTATCTTCTTGATGGGATGGTGAATGGGATAGTTTGTCTTTTCAACGGAAGACTTTCTGCTTTAAAGAACTTTGAAAAGCAGATTACAGTCTAACATCACAAAACAAAGCCAAATAACACCTTTACCTCCTATGCCTGCAATGAAAGCAGCTAATAAGCATGGTCAGGACCTGACAACCTACAATATACTTTGTGAACACCTCATTTTATTCATCTTTTTAAGCTTGACTGCATGGATTTCAGACTCAGACATATGATCTTCAAGTACATGCTGAAGAAGTGGCTTGAACGTACTGTATGTGTCAGAAGAAATTGTCCCTAACCAAAAGAGACTCTTGGGATGGTATCACAGCTCCATACAGATAAAAATGTTGAATTTTATTAGTACAAATGTTAAAACTTCACTATTCAAAAAGATTAGGTGTTTCTCATAATCTGGTACATATACATCTGCTATATCATACGTTTAAATGATTTTATCCTCATAATTGGTGTCATAGATGGGGTATTGATTGCTTGTTACTTCATGGGTCAAAAGCCCGCTTGATCAGGAAGACTAGCAGTAAAAAAAGCTCTGAAATTCTAAAACAATATATCAGAACCACATATTCAAACAAGTCAATACAATCTGTTTATGAGATTTACAAATATGTGTCATACCTATTGCAGATGACAACACTAATCATAAAAATGCTAGAGCAATGTGGCCAGCAATTTAGACCATCATTGAGAGGACAGATCCACAGATTTCTAGGTATTCAGCCAAGCAAAGGATACAGGGAAAAACTAGGTTTATACCATATATATTCTATTATATTAAAATAAAACCCAGTGATCCTGCTATGAAGGTCCTTCAGATGCTTCCTAGTATGGAGTAATAACAGTCTACCAGTTGTACAGCTGTGTTCAAGCACAAAAAGGAGAATTGACTAAAGCTTCATACACACGATCCGATTGTTGGCAGGGGATTGTCTGTTGACAGACTGTTGTCCTAAAATCTTACCGTTAGCACGCTACTTTTGACAATTGTTGTCCAACTTTCGGCCAACAAATGTTGGATGGCAGGCTAGGAATTTTTAGGCGGACAATGGTCTGTTGTCAGATTTTTGTATGGTCAGTACACAAATCCATCGCACAAAAGTCAAAAGCACAAACACGCATGCTCGGAATCAATGCTCACCAAACACGAAATTATCAGAAGGGGCCCACAGGGTGGCGCTCAAGAGCAGAAATTCCTCGTACGCCACTACGTTCGTGTTTGTTGGCCGACAATTGTGTACCATTAGTATGCAAGACAAGATCCAGGCACATGCCCTGAAGACAAAAATCAGACGCTCGGTTGGCCAACAATCGGATCATGTGTACGAGGCTTTAGTCTATAGCACACAGAATCTGGAATAGCTGTGCATTGCATCCAAGATCAGCTTCTAGCTTTCACTTTCAAAGCTTAACTGAACAAGCTGAAGATAGAGGCAGAATGGTTGATTGCCATGTACCGCCGCTCCAGTCTTAGTAAATCTTCCCATTATGCTCAGCCTAGCCCACTGCTGTCACAATTAGAAAGTCAGCCCAGAGCAATGATGTGCAGCTGACACTGAAGTAAATGCATATTGAGCTTAAAGAGCCACTTTCTGTTTTTAGCCCCTTCCTCCCTCTGATCACAAGCTTATCCTTTTTTTGCTTTCCCTGTCTTCATTCCCCCTATCTCTCCACCCAGTCTGTAGAAACCTTAAACACTTTAACCCTTCAATTCTCTATTCTCCTACTGACTTTCCCTCAGTCCTGTTCTGCTCTTACCTGGCTACCTCTGTCTATAGCTCATTCTCATCCTCCCTTAACACATTTTTTCCTCCCATCGCATGCAGGATAAGGCCCTGACTGATACAACCTGGTCAAACAGACAAATCCAGAAGTCTCAAGAGACATAGCTGCCCTTTTGAGAAACTGTAGGCATAAACCTAAATCTCTGCAAGACTTCACCCTCTAAAAATCTGCCCTCCTAAAATACAATTTCTGTCTCCATGCTGACAAACCCATTTCGCCACACCCTCTCATCCAGTCCTCAACTCCTCTCTGCCTTTAAAGCCCCATACACACTATCAGATTTTTTGCTGATTTGTGTCTTCAGATTTACCAAAACCATGTAGTGCAAGGGCCTGCTTAATTGCATACAAATTGAAACTCCTAAGGTTTGACCTCATATTATATGGTTTTGGTAAATCTGAAGGAAAAAATCAGCAGAAAATCTGATAGTGAGTATGGGGCTTAACGCTCTACTTCAGGGATCTGCAATTAGCGGACCTCCAGCTGTTGCAAAACTACAAGTCCCATCATGCCTCTGCCTCTGGGTGTCATGCTTTTGGCTGTCAGAGTCTTGCTATGCCTCATGGGATTTGTAGTTCTGCAACAGCGGGAGGTCCACTAATTGCATATTCCTGCTCTACTTCATCCCCCATTGCCTCCACCCACTAACTCATTTTCAGCTCCAGAGATTGTCAATAATTTACAAAAAAAAAGAAAAGATTAATGCAATTTGTGAAAGACCTTTACTGTCCAGATATTTCCCCCACCTAACATACCATGTTTACTATCACATTTGATACTTTCCTTCTTTTGATCCTGTACCCAAAGAGGAGGTTTCTAATGTTGTCTCTGAGGCCCACCTAAGCACTTTCACCCTGGACCCTGTTCACAACCCTCATACTCTATTAACTTACATCTCTACTGGCATCATTCCCACCCTACTAAAACATGCACTAGTCACCCCCATACTTGAAAAGCTCTTACTTAATCCCACCAGCTTGAGCTACTTATTTTTTCTAAAATGCACAGTTCTTTAGCAAATTATTTGTGGTCAAGTTAAGGTTTAGACCTACCTTTAATACTTGCCTGGGCTCACGGGTAGACTATACACAAGTTCTCCAGTGTACAGGATTTGTTTAAAGTGGAACTTTTTTATTTGTTTTAAGTAGAATGGGGAAAGGTAGAACCCCTTGTCTGTATACTGCTGCCTGTAAATTCATTTGGGAGGATTTTCCCTAGTAACAGTGGTCAAGAAATTAGGCAAAACCTTCCCAAGTGGTTCCCAACAATTATAATAACCTAACCCAAGGTGCTTGCATTGTATACCTGCAGCGGTTTTTTTTTTATTCATTCTCTTATGTATGCATTTAATGCCATGTTTTTTTACTATAGCACCTGGTTTTTGTGTGTGTCTTTGCAAGCTGTACCAGATGCGACTCTTTTAAAATGCTGCTACATTGGGAGTTTGATGGGCTATTAGTTTTATACAGTAAATAAAGAAACACGATTTTGATTTCTATTTGCAGTCAATTAATGACAGCAGAGGTTATTCAGTCCCTGTTACTGACACTGTTCCTTTCCCTGAAGTCATATTGTTCATTTTCATAACTGCATGTCTTGTTAACTGAAAATAATTATCTGTCCACTTCACTTTGTTTCAGGAGTCTAATTTTAGTATTCTGTACTTATAACAGACATCCGTTCGACTCCATTAATATTCAAAGTAGTCTTCCACCTTCATATGACACCAAGCTATTGGATTTTTCATGACTCCTTATAACTTTTACCACATTAGTATTTTTTTTAGCTTGAAAAAAAGGGCAAAGTTGGGATAAAGGACAGTTTTTTTTTTTAAATATTCTTTTCAGCGCACTTCAAGAGGATCTAAACTGTGGAAGTCGTGCCCAAAAAAGACAAGTGGAGGGCTAAGGACTAGTCACTGCCTATAGGCTTCCTTTTACACACTGCAAATATATTGCTATTAGTTTTGAGGTGAAGGACTACCTAGGCATAGGAATTGCACTTCTTAGGAACAATTAACATTTCCAGATGCTCTCCATATAGAAGATATTAAATTTTTTAGTTCAGCTTTACTTTAAGGAAAATCTATGAATTCAGACTGAACTTTGGGAATAAACAGTATCTTGAAAGTTGCTTTGTAAAATTAAGATACCTGTAATAATTGTTGTCCCTAATCTGCCTACTGCTGCACTAAATATAACTTTTACTGTCATCCCATTCACCATTAAACGCTACACTTCTGTCACTGAAACTTACATATGTGGCTTTATTATAGTTCTCATGGCGGGTCGCTCACTCTTCACCTCAGGCATTCATAAAACGCCTACATCCACCCCTCCACTCCACACATCCATTCATAAAATGCCCTTGTATTCTGTGAAAAGAATCCAATAATTTTTATGAATGGCTAGGCTGGAGAGAACCGTATTAGAACCGTAAGTCTCTGCACCGGAATTTCAGTGCTTATAATGGTGTACGGGATTCCTGACAGTAAAGCTGGCTGTAGATGGATCGAAATTCAGCCGCTTCAGCAGTGACTGGCCAAATTTTGATCTGTCTATGGCCTTTTCTGTTCAAGAGGAGTCTGTCTACTCTTCCCAAACGGAACGGTCGGTTTATTTTCACTCAATCAGCACTTACATCAACTCGACTGCAGTGTTGATCAAGGTATTCTGACAGAGAAGGCGTCCTGCCATGAGAATACAATAGCGCATTAGGGAGGATTCCCTCATCCACCTTCATTGTGTGGATGGGGGAATTTATTCTATTTTTTCTATCAGACTGCTGGATGATTGGATAAAAACTGACTCATGTATGGCCAGCCTTAGAGTATTACTGAATGTAGCAACCAGTTATGGGACAGCAATCATTAGCGATAGCTTATTTCTACAAATCAACTGTCAAAAATGTGTGTTTTCCCCAGGGTTCATCTTAAAGGCCTAGAATGCATAAAATAGCCACCTGGACTTTGATACTCCACTCACAGCGTAGGGTTAGGGTTGTTTTATTAAATTTAGAATGGGGTTTATGTTAAAAGACCTTCTTAACTCGCGTTAAACAACTAAATACACTATGAAATGATAAAACTCTAAGATTTAATTTTCTCTGTAGGCAGTTTTGTGATGAAGTTTTGTATTTTCAGAGACATTATATGGCTGTAAAAGTGTAAAATGGAACCTATACATGTGTTTTTTTTTTTTTTTAAATAAATGCATTTAATACATTTGAAAAGTCCTCCTCTAAATTATTGGTATAAAAATACCTTAATATGTTTCCCTCTAAATCCTTATGGGGATCAGTCTCTTGCAGGTTAATACCAGTCTGCTTTTTAAGCCTTCATAAACCTAACCTTTAGCCAAACCGACATTCCCAGCATCCAAGTAAAAGTATTATAAATGGGTTTTTGTTGCTGTAGTTGGCCAGATAAACATTTTTCGAAGGATCAAAGCTTTTGCTCTGTGTGAGGTTCTGCAAAGCCTTTTGTGTGAACGAATGCATTGTTCTATATTTAGTTAGTAATGTGAATTCCTGCCATGTGACACTTGGCACACGGTTACTGAAGGAGTGTGCGCATACCCATATACAAAGTAATACTAAAATACATCTGAACCCTTATTTGTATCACTATAATTTTCTTAAAAAATTGATTTTCACTCTTGGAGTTTTATGTATCTGAAGTTTTCAATTTAGTCATTTCTCATTTAAAGTAATATGTTATTGTGGTTTAGAAACATTCCTCATACAACTATGCTTGCACATAAAACTTATTAGAAATGTACTTTAAGTTGTCTGCTCCAATACCCAGACTAGAACTGGTAGTCTGGAAGCTCTGGCTTTTGCCTGAAACACTAGTGGATTTCAACTTTAAAAGGAAATCTACCATGTGATTGTGACACTTCACAGCAGTAACACATTGGGTAGCAAGCTGATAGCTCATAACCCATGCCAACTTTTGGAGCATGGCTAGATGACTCGACAACAAACACTATTCTCAATGGCATATTGTATTTTTGAGAAAGCCTTCATTAAAAACTGAAAGGTCTGCATGTTCAGGTTCAGCGGTGTTCAGCACATTTTGTCAGCTTTGGATTGTACATCAACTTTTGGTTCCAATGCCTCACTATTAAAGTGTGAGTAAACTCCCTTGGTTGATTTTTACCTATAGGTAAGCCTATAATAAGGCTTACCTATGTAATGGATCAGACCAATCATCTGTTGAGTATCTGTCCCCATCCTGATTAGCCCTGAATAATTTTGTGTGCACAATGAGTTACCACTCTGAGCCTCTGTTCAGAAACGTGATAAATCTCTTTATTCTTCCTGGCTACACAGAGTTTTTATATCTGAGTGAGCGAGGGAGTACAGCACTAGCATAGCGTCATCTAGAAACTAGTAGCTTGATTGGTCGATATAAGATGAGCTTCTTCCAACCCCTTGGATGTCATCCTCTTGGGTGTAGCCTCTCTGTAGGCGCCATCTTAGTTATGCATTCTTTCATTCGATGGGGGGGGTGCTGCTGGTGGCCATTTTGAGTAAAGAATTAAAAGAAATAAGCTGACTGGTATGCAAGCTAAGCCAGGGATGCAAAGGGTTAATAATAAAAGTCTGCTGTTGTACTGAAACATGATACCTCACACGGGCAGTGAGAGAAACTGAGAGCAGCCAGGTTTTTACACGTACACAAGCAAATAGAAAAAATAGACATTTTATATACATAGTAAAATATGCATTTTACCTAATCCATCACACCTATAGGTACAGTAAATATCTCCTAAGCGTACACTGGTTAGGAGATATTTACTTGCGAAGCCGCCGGTGACTTTACCACCTCATGCGCTCTGAAGGAATGGCTTCAGAGTCGTGTGCCGTGAACAACAGTGGATTGATGTCTTCGGTGCTCCTCCAATCAAAGGACTGGAGTCCGCCAACCTGGAAGGAAGACCGGATAAACATGGAAGTCCCGTCAGCAGTGACAGCATGCTGCTGGAAGGCTTTGTTTTAAGGTAAGTCTCACATAATGTTAGTATGTGATGCATACTAGCACATTATAACTTTTCCTTGCAGATTTAAAAAAATAAAGCAGATGGATTACTACCGCTTTTATAATTTAGCTGGGTGTAACTATAGGAACTGGCCACTGGCATAAACTGGAAAATATAGTCTTCTGTTTGCGAGCCAGGGTTTAAAGGGATATTAAAGGCTCACAATTTTTTTTTTTTAATACTAACATGTTATACTTACCTGCTCTGCGTAATGGTTTTGCATAGAGCAGCCTGGATCCTCCTCTTCTCGTGTCCCCCGCCAGCGCTCCTAGCCCCTCCCCTTTGCTGAGTGCCCCCTTAGCAAACTGCTTGCTATGGGGGCACTCATGCATGCTTGATCCCAAGCTGCCCTGTCTGTCCATAAGACACAGAGCGTGGCTTGGCCCCGCCCTCACTGCCTCTAAATAACCGTATTGGCTCCCACTTCTGTGTCTTAGCCAATAAGGATGGAGAGACCTGAGAGGGCTGCTGCTCTTGTGCAAATTGTTGGATGAAGATGGCACTCGGGTAAGTGTTTGGGGGGGGGGGGGGGGCTGAGGGGGATGCTGTACAGAGAAGGTTTTTTGCCCTCATGCATAGAATGCATGAAGGTAAAAAACCTTTAGCCTTTACAACCACTTTAACTACATAGTCATGATCCAAAACCAAGGCCATAACAAGTAAAGGTAACCATAGCCAATAGGTGACAGTCAGATGTGAAGGCTTCATCTTACTGTATATTTAAATTAATATTTACATCAGTGTCAGTGCTTATACTGTATGATCTGAGCACATACAGTATGTCAGTATAATGTAAAGATCAACCCAAAAACCCCTTATCTTCAGAAAATAAGTATTGAGCAGACAAAAAATATGCTTCCTAGGTACGATTAGTCAGAATGTTTGTGACAACAAAAAAGTCTTAACCTGATTGCACAGATGACAACATTAAGATCCTCAGAACTTTTCATTTTTTGTAAGAGAAGTATAACTCCTTTAAAAAAATATATCAGATTGACATTTAGTGCTGCATAATAATGTTCTCTTCTCCAGGGACAAAGGCAGCGACATTAGCTGCATTATGTATACTTTTTCAGTAAAAGTTTCTTTTTGTTAATGCTTTCAATTATAGGTGAAGCTTTAACCTAGTTATTGTAATTTAAACTACTTATCTTTAAAATGATTTTCAATGATAAAAGCTTCTCTAAATCCAATGGAAATGGCAGTTTTTAGGATACCCGTAAATGGATAGCAAGTCCCCAACAATGTGTGTCATGCAAGACCAAAAGTGGGGGATGACTTATATTTTCAACATTCAAAATAAGGATTTAAATCATCTTAAAATTGTTTAAAGTAATTATAAAGCCTGAAGGTTTTTTTTATCTTCATGCATTCTAAAAAAGGTAGAAAACCTTCTGTATGCAGTTCCCCCCGCAGCCCACCTAATACTTGCACAAGCCTGATCCCGATCCAGCGATGTGCACATTAGTGGCTACTGTCCTGGCTCTCTGCCTTCTCCTGGCTCAGAGACAGCAACGGGAGCCATTGACTCATGCCACTGTCAATCACAGCCAGTGAGGAGGGATCAGGGGCAGCGCCGAGACCTGTTCAGTGTGTCTTAGACACAGAGTGGGGCTTGGGAGCGAGTACACACAAGTGTCCCCATAGCAAGCAGCAGGGGAAGGAGCCCCCCGCACCGGCGGGGGGACCTGAGAAGAGCAGGATTCTGGGTGCTCTATGCAAAACCCTTGCACAGAGCAGATAGGTTTACCATATTTGTTACTAAAGGCTTAATTTTTTTTTCATATCTATTTATCTCTCTTGAAGCCATAGCGACCGAAAATTACTTGATGTGAATGAACAATTACAAGTAAACAAGCAAAATAAAATATGTTAAAGTAAAATCTTCTGAGTTTGGTGGAAAAAATGTGGAATTTAGTTGCGAAACAATTATTTGTCAAATTATAAATATTGTTCCTTTGTATTTGTAATGAGATACATTCACCTCTCTCCCTAGCAATAGCCTGTTTCAAAATAGACTGGATACCAGTTATGGCTGCTCATGGGTCCACTGATCCCATACCACAAAACACGAGGAAAACAAGGAGGCACACTATTGGTACAAATTTGCATTTGTCTTGAAGATTTTACATGACAAGGTTCATGCTTCAATACAAACTTAAAGTGGATGTAAACCCTCACATATACCCAGTGAAGTGAACAGCCTCAGATGATACACAGAGATTAAACAAATCTCCCTACATAAGGTTTACATGTATATCTGCTGTCTTCAGTTTTATATACTGTTTAGAAAGTGCACATCGTGTTAGGAGATTTTCTCTTCCTGTTCAACACTTCAGTGAAGTCTGGGCATACAACCAAGACAGCTGATTGGAGGAAAGGCACACACCCCTCTCCTCATAGGTAGAGACTTTCAGAACTGATCATTGAATAGTTCAGGGCTCTGCTAATCTATTTATAGCTTTCTCCTCAACACAAAACTCCGGCTGCTTTTATCTTATGCGACGGAGAACTTGTCAGGAGTTATCAGGCTGATAACAGAAGAACGGAGCAGGAGACAGTTACAGGACATTGGGGGTTATTTACTAAAGGCAAATCCACTTTGCACTGCAAGTGCACTTGAAAGTGCAGTCGCTGTAGATCCGAGGGGGACATGCAAGGAAAATAAAAAACAGCATTTTAGCTTGCGCATGATTGGATGATAAAATCAGCAGAGCTTCCCTCGTTTCAGATCTACCCCTCAGATTCTCAGCAACTGCACTTCCAAGTGGACTTTCAAGTGCACTTGCAGTGCAAAGTGGATTTGCCTTTCGTAAATAACCTCCATAGTGCTTTGGAGAGAGATAACAAAACATTGCAGATATATGTGCCCAGCTCAAATTTAATGAATCGGGTTTACATCCATTTTAAGTTGTTGCCAATTGTATGCCTCCTTGTCTTCATTAAATAAGGAAATACATTCATCATTGTACAGGTTTAGGAGATATTAATTTACCTACAGGTAAGCCTTATTATAGGCTTACCTGTAGGTAAAAATGACAAATTCATGTATACAACCACTTTAATACCATGTATTGCCCCTTTTGACATCAATGACAGCTTGAAGTCTTTTGTGGTATTTGTGGATGAGGCTATTTATCTTCTCAGGTGGTAAATCTGCCCATTCCTCTTCGCAAAAAGCCTCCAGTTCCTGTAAATTCTTGGGCTGTCTTGCATGAACTGCATGTTTGAGATCTCCCCAGAGTGGCTAAATTATATTGAGGTCAGGAGACTGAGATGGCCACTCCAGATCCTTCACTTTACTCTGCTGTAGCCAATGACAGGTTGACTTGGCCTTGTGTTTTGGATCATTGTCATGTTAGAATGCCCAAGTATGTCCCATGTGCAGCTTCCTGGCTGATGAATGCAAATGTTCCTCCAGTATTTTTTGATAACATACTGCATTCAACTTGCCTTCAATTTTGACCAAATTTCCTGTGCCTTTGTAGCTCACACATCCCCAAAATATCAGCGATCCACCTCCGTGTTTCACAATAGGAATGGTGTACCTTTCATCATAGGCCTTGTTGACTCCTCTCCAATAGTAGCGTTTATGGTTGTGGCCAAAAAGCTCAATTTTGGTCTCATCACTCCAAATGACTTTGTGCCAGAAGGTTTGAGGCTTGTTTGGCATATTGTAAGCAGGATATTTTGTGGTATTTCCGTAGTAATGGCTTTCTTCTGGCGACTTGACCATGCAGCCCAGCCCATCTTTCTTCAAGTGCCTCCTTATTGTGACACATCTTGAAACAGCCACACCACATGTTTTCAGAGAGTCCCGTAATTCATCTGAAGTTTTCTGTGGGTTTTTCTTTGCATCCCGAACAGTTTTCCTGGCAGTTGTGGCTGAAATTGTAGTTGGTCTACCTGACCGTGGTTTGGTTTCAACAGAAACCCTCATTTTCCACTTCTTGATTAGAGTTTGAACACTGCTGACTGGCATTCTCAATTCCTTGGATATCTTTTTATATCCCTTTCCTGTTTTATACAGTTAACTACTTTTTCCCCGCAGATCCTTTGACAATTCTTTTGCTTTCTCCATGACTCAGAATACAGAAACATCAGTGCAGCACTGGATGAAAGATGCAAGGGTCTGTCAGGAGTCCAGAAACTCATTGACCCTTCATACACACACACTAATTACAAGCAAATAGATCACAGGTGAGGATGGTTACCTTTAATAGCCATTCAAACCCCTTTGTGTCAACTAGTGTGCATGTTATCAGGCCATGTAAACTTTTGATCAGGGTCATTTGGGTAGTTTCTGTTGTGATTATGATTTAAAAAGAGTAAACACAGTTGATTGATAATAAATAGCTTCAGCCAAACACTAACCATGAGTGAAAGAAAAGTTTTTGTGTTCTCATTCATATTGTCTGAAAAATGGCCAAGAAATCATAACTTATGCCAGGGTATGTAAACTTATGAGCACAACTGTATCTCTATGTAATGGTAAACCGGTATTAACCAGTTGTTTCCAGTATACTAATGTGGGTGTGGAAGGTTTCTTCCAATACAGGGCAATAGCTTTTCTAGCATAAAACAAAGTAATAATAGTGAATGTCCACTCTGCCTCTGTAGGAAAAATATCCTTAACCAAACCCAGAAAACACACTGACATAGAGACTGGCATGTGGGCATATAAAATAGAATTTAACAAAGCCACCACCTCCATCCAAAAACCTAAAATATATGGACAGGTCCAGAAGATGTGTGTGAAATCTCCCAGAGCCACACCACACCGCCAATAGTCGGGAGAACATGTAGGGTTCATCTTGTGAAGTCGGTATGGCGTAAAATAACCTCTATGCACCAATTTAACTTGAATCAAACGGTCTCTTAGCCAAACCAAAGGGAGAATCCCACAGTTAATCCCAGTCATCATTGTCTAAATCAGGAATGTCCCGCAGGCATTAATTACAACCTGAGAAACCAACTTAACATTATATTTGGTCCATACAATAGGTTCAGGTAATTTATAGAGTAGGATTCAACCATAGGGGGTATTTGGAGGAATTGCTGCTCTAGGATAATGCTCACAAGGCCAATAGCTGCATGATGTTTAACCCATAAAACAAAGGTTCCTAACCTTTTTTGAATTATCCCCAGTGGATTGCCCAATATATCTCATTGCCGTGCTTTTAGTTTGTCTATAGCTGGGTTTCATTTTACATGTAGATAGCTAGGAACAGCTGAAGGACATTAGTAAGTATTTGATCATGTTAATTTATATAAAATTATTTCTGAGCAATCAAAACATGACAACAAAGTACAGTTCATAAAAATGTTATTTGCATGTCATCTGATACATTATCTATTCTCCACTTTGTTCAATAATGTAAGGAATTCTGTTTATTTTTTATATTGTTCAGAGGCCCAGTTTCATACCTCAAATGATGTTTCCATAACCCCAACTGCTATGGATACTCCAGTTGACAGCCCCAGCCATAGAGTTTCTTTGAGTGACCAAGTTCCAGGTTTCTTCTTGAAACCAGGTGTCTTCATAGAAGCGATAGTGTCAGCAGTCTCAAACTCAAGCACCTCTTTGACCTGCTTCTCCTAAATTACTGGATGAAACGTTCTACTGATCTGAGATGCACTGTATTGTCAAAAGTATTGGGACACCTGTCTTTACACACATATGAACCTCAATGGCGTTTTAGTCCATAGGGTTCAATATTGAGTTGGCCCAACCTTTTAAGATATAACATCTTCTGGGAAGGCTGTTCACAAGGTTTAGTAAAGTGTCTATGGGAATGTTTGACCTTTCTTTCAGAAGCGCATTTGTGAGGTCAGGCACTGATGTTGGACGAGAAGATCTGGCTCGCAGTGTCTGCTCCTGTTCATCCCAAAGGTGTTCTATCTGGTTGAGGTCAGGACTCTGTGCAGGCCAGTCAAGTTCCTCCACCCCAAACTCGCTCATCCATGTTTTTATGGTCCTTGCTTTGTGCACTGGTGCACAGTCATGTTGGAACAGAAAGGGGCCATCCCCAAACTGTTCCCACAAAGTTGGGAGCATGAAATTGTCCAAAATGTCTTGGTGTGCTGATGCCTTAAGAGTTCCCTTCACTGGAACTAAGGGGCCAAGCCCAACCCTGGAAAAACAACCCCACGCCATAATCAACCCTCCACCAAATGATTTGGACCAGTGCACAAAGTGAGGTCCATGAAGACATGGATGAACGTGTTTGGGGTGGAGGAACTTGACTGGCCTGCACAGAGTCCTGACCTGAACTCGATAGAATACCTTTGGGATGAATTAGAGTGGATGAATTGGAGCCAGGCCTTCTCGTCCAACATCCGTGCCTGACCGCACAAATGCGCTTTTGGAAAAATGGTCAAACATTCCCATAGACACACTCCTAAACCGTGTGGACAGCCAGATGGCCCAACTCCGTATTGAACCCTATTGACTAAGACTGGGATGCCATTAAAGCTCATGTATGTGTAAAGGCAGGTGTCCCAATACTTTATTTATATATAGTGTTTGTAAGGGTTTTTCCTGAAATGTGGAAAGATCCTACATGCCAAGTAAGTAATTTTGCTAACCATCTTAAATCTGGCACCTTTTAGGGACTTTTTCCTTTGTCATCGGAATCTAGTTGGCTCCTTTAGACTACTTTCTGGGTGCTAGATTGTAACGTTTGTACCTGAATCCCAGATTATTTAACCTACCAAACTTCTGGAGATGTGTCTGTAGCAGGTATATGGAGCTAGGAGTGTTTGGGTGGCGGACATAAAATAAAAACAATTTAATCGATAAACTAGTCCGCTCTTGTCACTGCCATTCATCACTTTTCTCTTTTGTTTGACAAGTTATTGATGATGTTCTTACATTTGTTTAAGATTGCTGTTTTTTAATATAATCTTTTTTCCCTTTCATTGCTCTGCCCTTGTTTTAGGATGCTAAAGTAAGTCTTCTTTCAATATTAATATAAACATCGCCATTCTATTATTTTGTTAATACTTCTTTTCTCTTTAGTGGTTGAGTATTGTAGCAGGGGATGGAATTGGCTGCGAAACTGTAAATGTACTTTCCTGCTACATATCTGGTCAATGACCATGTGTCCATCCACTGGGTAGCCATAGTGGACTAATTCTTCTATATACAATCGATTTTATCTGCTTTTGTTTCTCATTATTGGAAAAACAACCATAGTAAACAGTCTCCGCAAATGAATGAAAAGAAAGAAATATGCTTTTTGAAAGTGAGAAAGACTTTTAGCATCCCTAACGTGTAATTCTTCTCCAGAAGATGTGATATTTGAAAGCAGAGCAGTGAAATGATCAACTTTGCAATGTGTATTCTTTAGTTATCATCTTGTGTTATGCCTGGTTGGTGTTTTGAAGCATCCATCATGTGGAACAGAATATGTTGTTTTTGTAGTCTTGAAGGGCTCTCCGCAGATGGTTTATGCCGTATGAGCCCAGGCACAACATTCTATTGTGTCAGCACTGCAGAGCAACAAGCCAAGTCTGAACATTTCCAAATGGCCAAAATGAGAACTTCATTGGTTGTACAACCCCTTCCCACCGAGCGTACGCAGATGTACGTACCCGGATTTCCGGGGTTATACCAGGATGATGCCCGCAGCTGCAGTCATCATCCCGGTACCGTTTTTTACAGCGGGCGATTGGCTTTCCGGGTATAACAACCGATGCGGCTAAAAGCCGCTCGGCTGTTATACTGGAGCAGCGGGAGGGGACGTCCCCCTTCCCGCCGCTGTTACCGGGCTTCCCGTTCGATCGGGAGGCCCGGTGGCCAATCGAATGTCTTCGACGGCTGGGGGCGGGCTGGAACTAAGCTGTGGGCGGCTTCGTTCCAGCCCTCTAAATGTAAACGTGGAAGCAACGTCATGATGTCACTTCCCATTTACTCGGCTGCCAATGGCGCTGATTTTAAAAAGATACACAGGATTCAGAATCACAGTTTTCAGCGATCTGAATACTTTGAAGTGCAAAGGAGGGATGGGGGGTCTTTTAGACCCCCCCATCCCTCCATAAAGAGTACCTGTCACCACCTATTACTGTCACAAGGGATGTTTACATTCCTTGTGACAGCAATATAAGTCATCAAAATTTTTTTTAACACAATTTATAAATATAAAAATTACTAAAATAAGAAAAAATTTTTTTTAAAGCGCCCCCGTCCCTGCGAGCTCGCGCAGAAAAGAAAACGCATACGGAAGTCACGCCCGCATATGTAAACGATGTTCAAATCACACATGTGAGGTATCGCCACAATCGACAGAGCGAGAGCAATAATTCTAGCACTAGACCTTCTCTGTAACTCTAACCTGGTAACCGTAAAAAAAATGTAAAGCGTCGCCTATGGAAATTCTTAGGTACTGTAGTTTGTCGCCATTCCAAGAGTGCGTGCAATAATAAAGCGTGACATGTTTGGTATCTATTCACTCGGCATAACATCATCTTTCACATTATAGAAAAAAATTGGGGTAACTTTACTGTTTGTTTTTTTAATTCATGAAAGTGTCCCTTTTCCTAAAAATTTGCGTTTCAAAACACCGCTGCACAAATATCGTGTGATATAAAATATTGCAACAATCTCCATTTTATTCTCTAGATTCTCTGCTAAAAAATATATATAAAATGTTTGGGGGCTCTAAGTAATTTTCTAGCAAAAAATACGGATTTTAACTTGTAAACACCAAATTTCAAAAATAGGCTTAGTGATGAAAGGGATAGGAAAACAAGATATATAATAAAAGCTACTTATGTTTACTTTTGTATGTCCTGCATTACAAGGGCAGATCTGCTAGGGTTGCCACCTTTTCTTCAAGCCAAACACTTTATCGGCCTGGTACACCTTTGGGTGCCCCAAGGAGAGTAGTAATGTGGTACGCATAGAGTGCAGCAGCGAGCAGTGGGTGTGGTCAAATTGCTCTTGCTGACATCATCACCCTGCCTCCCAGTGATGCCGAACCTACCCCCAGACAGTCACCTGCAGCTCCCAGACAGCAGCAGATTTGTGTGTAACTATCTTGATTACTTGGGGAGCTACAGCCCGGTCTGAATAACGTGTCTGGGTTTCAGTCAGCCTGAAACCCGGGCAGATGATTCACAACCTGGACTGTCTGGGTGAATCCTGCACAGGTGGCAACCCTAAGATCTGCTAATAAAAAGATGGAGATACACTTTAATATCATCTTAATAAGCTATTCTGTCCTCACGTGTGGACACGAGATTTGATTCTTGTTTTCTGTACACATTGATTTCCTGCACACATGATGTCAAGTTCCCGGAGAAAATGCACAAACTCAAAGTAAAGCTAAATCTCTGATTTCCAGCACTCACAGTAGTTGAAATGCAGGTCAACAGAACAGCAGTGTTAATTTTGACATAAAATGTCTATTTAGTCTTAGTTATAGTCTTTTGACTAAAATGCCATTTTAGTTTTAGTCGTATTTTAGTCGACTAACATTGAATAGGTTTAGTTACATTTTAATGCATTATTTCTTTAGAACGGCCAAACTTATTATATTCTCCTGGAGTAAAAAATCTTATAACATGTTTACTATTTATGATATTAAGGTTTGAACATGCACTACAGACAGATTTAATTCAATTTAGTTTTAGTTATAGTCTTTTGACTAAAATGCCATTTTAGTTTTAGTCGTATTTTAGTCAACTAAAATAGTATTAATTTAGTTAACAAAATTATTTTAGTAGACGAAATTAACACTGCAGAACAGTGCCTTGTACTTCTTTCTTTTGCACAGTGCCTCATGCTTCTATGCTACAATGCATGTCTGTTTACAGTGCCTCCCACTTTTTTGTTGTGTACAATCTCTCATGATCACAATGCCAATTGTTGCTCCGATTTGCACTGCCTAATGCCTTTTCATTACATACAGTGCCTCATACCCACCTTTAAACCCACATGTTAAACACCGTGCCTTGTGCCTATACCCCTTGCTTTTCTCCTGCATAGAATGCCTCTAAAATCTGTATTACAGTCATTGCTTCACTTCTCTCTGTTATCTGTAATGCACCATTCCTTTCTATTTCATGCATTGCATCATGCCTCTTTGTGACATGTATTGTGCTATTCCCCACACACAGTCATGGCTACCTCGCTATTCCACCATTCCTTTCTATTACACATAGTTCCTCTCTTATACAGTAGAGTGCTTCATACCTCTATATTACATGCAGTGCCTCCTATTCTTCATACTAACCACAATGCCTGTTTCCTCTGTGTCCCAGCTATGCAGGCTTATTGATAGACTCGATATGTGTTAATGTGTATGTAATCACGAGAACAAAAATGTCATAATTTGCAGTTTACCGGTCCTTGGATGCGGTGGCCGCATTCGATTTTCTTCAGCTTTCTTTCCTTTTTTTCACCTGGTGAACCTGCCAAGGTCCTAGGGTGGCAACGCACACATATTGAACTGTATGGAGGAGCAAGGTTGTCACCATAGAACTGGAAGCGTGTTAGGACAACAGAACACACCCCCTTCTCCTCATCTCCATAGCATGGTGGGGAGGTGTGCTGCAGTTCACAGTTGAGCAATAATTAGGGCTAATAATATTGCTGGATACACTATGGGAATTTAGGAGCTCCCTGGATTTCTGGCTCTATTACCAGGTATTTTCTGCGCTTGCAGTGTTTTCTAGGAGACAGAACATGGAAAATGTGCACGTTTTGGAGAGATGTAATATGTTTTTTTATTTTTTCCCATACATGCACTTTAAGCTTGTTGAAAATTAAGTGTGCAATCTACTATTTGTTTTCTGTAGTATGTAAGTATATCTAATTATTCAATAGAATATCAATTCGAACATGCCTGTGGCTTTCTGAAAATGGGTGAGGCAGTGTAGATCTAGGTGAGGCCTCTTCCAATTGTACAAGAATTTAATCTGTTGTTGTACTTTAAAAGGTTATTAGAGATCCAATAGCTCTTTGTGGATTTAAATTAAATTTTATAGTCTTTTCATTTTTTTCCATTTTCCTTGAAAATAAATGGTCTCATCAATTTGTGTACAACTTTGTTTCTACGGATAATTTGCAGTGATATACAGGGAGGTCTCTTTTAGCCCATTCCATATGCAGGCTCTGCTTCCTGCTTTGCAGTGCTATACAATGGTTGTGCTTTACTGTATCTTCTCACAAGGGAAGTCTATGAGTTAGCCAGCTCAACAAAACCATCTCTTTTAACTTCCTGTCATTTAGATACAACAGGAAGTGCAAGAAAATCAGACTGTGCCTTATTAGAACATCAAGAGGCACAGGAATTTCAATACTTATTCGTTCAAAAGGTTGGAGAGACCAAATCTATTCAAAGAGCTAACTTGCTCTGGAAAGGCTGCTTACATAAAAACAAGATTCCCCCTTGGTGGGAACCCAGAAGGTTCAAAGCAATAAAAACCTGACAGGGTTGTTACCCCTTTTTAGATACACATTAGAAAAGGGCACAACGATTACAATGAGCCATAAAGAGATCTCACCCATGTACAAATCTCTAAAACAAGACAAATATAGAAGAGAAAGCATGTAAAAATGTAACAGTTATGTCAGAAATAATTTTAAAGCGTATTTAAACCCAAAAACAATAATATAATTGAATGCCACTTATCTTTAGATGTGGTGAATTGAAAGTAGCCTTAGGGGGAGGTGTCCTATGGTCCTTAGAGATAAGTTGCACTTATCGAACAGATAATCAAACACATTCAATGGTATGTTTAGATACTCGTGATTTGGGATTGCAGGCTGAATCACTGTGATTCTGCCTGCAATCCCAAAAAGCGGTACAACACCTGATGCACTTTTGGGTGCCATTATTCTTTAATGGTATCCCAAACACAGTGTGATTCTGCTGCGATCGTCATGCAATCCAATTGCATGTTTTAAAAATGCGCTACACTTGACGCCCAAAAAGGAGCATGAGCTTCTTTTCGGGAGACAAACGCGCATTGGGGAAGCCCATGAAGTGAATAAGGTTCATGTATGTGAGACACGTGAAAATAGCTTGTTCCAACTACGTGAAAGTGGGAATGCAGCCTTAACTAAAGGAGAGTAAACTAGAGAAGTTCATTGTTAGGGTTTTTACATATACTGTGCTTTAACACTCTAATAATATCTCAAAATATGGTCTTACTGACAATACACTGTAAAGGGCTTATTCACACAGCACAGGGGGACGTAAAGCATGAAGAGTCGTTTCAGGAGTAGGCAACCCATGTTGGTCAATGGAGACACAGTGGCTGTACTGACTCCCCCGCACATCTGAGTTTGACAGGCATGTAGGGATGGGTCTACGGCTCTGTCTGTACACTGTCTGCGTTTGGGGCCTCACTCCTGTCCTTACGTACCTGTTAAACTCGGACATGCGGGTGGGTCAGTACAGCGGTTGCATCTCTGTTGACAAACAAGCTGTCAACACGCTGCTCCGGAAGCATAAAAAAATGCAGTTCTTCACCCTGTACGGGACCCTGTGCCCATGTGAATGAGCCCTTACAGGTAGAAATTCACTCCTAAGTGTGCAAAGTAAAAATAGCACCATGTCCACTTGTTTCAGATGCTCCATTCAGAATTCCCTACAGCTGGACCTAAAATGGGTAGTTTGGTCTATTTCACATAATCTCATGTAAAAAGGAACTATCCATTCACCGTAAATGTACAGAGATTCGAGTAAAAATTGTCCGCAGGTTGTGTGGAAGTGTAGTTATCTTCTCATGTGAATGTGGCTGCACTATACAAGAGGAGAATACAGCAAGTGTGTAGATGACCTTATCCTTCTCATAGCTGGAAACAACTAACATCGTGATCTGTTAACTAATACTCCAGTTTGTCTATTGCCTCTGTACTATAACTTGCTTCTTACCCGCTGCCATGTATTGTAATATGGAGCTGATTGTCGTCCTTCTTGTGTTTCCTCCATAGGAAGCAGAGACACCACGAAGCGTGCTGGAAGAGATTGGACTGACATAAACCTCGGGTCCTGTCAGCGATGCCTCTTTGTTGTCACATCAATGTCCACTGCCTTCACCTCAGTGTTAAACTAATAGTGTAAGATGCTGTCTGTCAGTATTAATGTACTGCTAAGCTGCTTTAGTTGATTCCTCAATGAAAAAAAAAAAAAAAAATCTTCATATAATGTCAGCACAGTGATCAAAAATCATATAAAGGGACTTGGACAGTTTGCTATACCCATGATAACTTTTGAAGAAAACAAAATTATCATTTCATTTTTTTTTTTAATTCTGGGTCAATATGAAGGGAATATTTTATTGTACATCTGTTTCAGACACTGCCTGTAATCTAGATCGGAGTGTGAAATATAAGTAGAGAAGTAGACTAAAGACGTTTTTTTTGATAACCAAAGACTGTGCCCTTATCCATGACAGGCCATTTTAATACATAAAGGGATTATGAAAACTGTTTACCATTGAATTTTGTTTTTTCTTTCTTCAAATAAACCAAAGAATGTGTGTGAAGCTCTGCCGCAGATTGGAAATATCCCTGGGTTTTGATGTCGGCTGCGACCACTGTACAGGAATAGCTTCAAAGGGCACGCTTACAAAGCGGAAAAGGCAGATCTAGCAATGTGTGAGCATTAAAAATCCAGCCATTGTTAAACAGACATAAAATTATTTGGCCTAATCCTTTTTTTTTTTGGATTCAACCTTTTTTATCCCCTGCATGCAAACATGGCTCCACTTGAAAGTAATTTTGGTACTTGTATAATTTCTTGGTTTAAATTAAAGGACAGCTCTATCTTTAAAGAGGCTGATCTCCCAGACTGTGAAGTACAACTTTTCCTTCTTAAAACTGATGATATTTACATGTATTATGTCCATAACAAACCTCAGAAATGTCCTCCAATATCTTCCAAACTGATACTAGCACTTGGGACATTTCCCTTAAGTCGTGTTCATGTCTATGGAAATGGGGAGGAGCAGGGGGTGCTGCAGTTACCAGGGGAATACGGTAGCAATTAGCTGGTACAATAAGTCTTGTCTGATTGGTTTTTCTACCAAGACACGCCAGTAAGGGTGTTCTAACAGGCAACATTTCAGCACTTCCTGTTAATGTGTGCCTGCTCCGCCTGCTTCTTGCACATTCAAGTTGGCCAGTGATGGGCTATTAGGAATGTGTGTGTTAGCAGCAATAGCAGCAAGCTTCAATACTTTCCTAAAGTGTCAGAACTTTGTCTGTCAGAAAGCCATAGAATTTGCTCAAAGGTTGCCTGCCTATCCTGGTAGCAGATTTTCTTTTTTCCCCATGAAAGAGTCTCTTTTAGGGCCTGTTCACATCAGATGCAGTCCAGTGTGTTTTTTCTCTGCATGAAAAACGCATGGACAGTAGGTTATATGGGTTTCAATGGCCTAGTTAACACCAGTGCAGTAAGTTCCGGTGCAGAAAAAAATAAGTAGAACATGCTGCATTTTTTCTGTACTGAACTGCACTGGAATGCACATAAATGCATAACAAATGACCTGGAACACACATGTCCCTAGTGTAGATTAAGGAAAAAAAGAGGGGAAAACCCCACTGGAACACTTATCACCGTTCATCACCCTCAAATTACCCCGCTCTCTTATCTAAATTGCAGGGATCCTCTTCCCTAAGCATCTTGTTTTACTTGAATTCAGATTAGCTGTGGGTGGCTCCGCTCCACCTGCACAACTATGTCATCCATTCATTAGGAGCTGTGAATAGAAGACAGCAAGTCCCATATTCCACTGTAGCTGAGAGACTCAATCGAGCACAAGTGTGGTAACGTCAGTGCACTTGTAGTCCATTGATTACTTCCTCCAGCCCCATTAAAAGTAGGTCTGTACTTCTGTATGCACCTGGAGGAATAGTGTGCAGGGGCATGGGCATTGCATTTTTTTTTTTTGTAATATGGGTGCATGTATTTTTTTTTATTAAAGGTGTAATATGCCTTTAAAATAAGCAAGGTATCACAGCAAAATTACAGAGACGTTACCTTATATTTGCAAATGTACGTCTCCAAATTCTCTCTAAAAGACCTGGCTGAAATTCTCAACTTACAGGTACCTGTTACTCCTAAGAAGTGCAGAATTTCTCTGCATCTCCTGGTGAGGTCTGGTATTGCAGCATGACCAGAAAATACAGTTATGCCGTACATAATGTGAGGGTGAGGCTTTGTTTGAGCAAAGGACCATACAAAACGAGGGTTATAAATTTATCAGAAATCCCTTTAAGGCCACAGATTCACCTTAGAGTGCAGCCCCTCATCAGCACATACTTACCTTTCTTTTATCCCTTGCTACTAGTTTCACCTGCTCAGAGCAAGGAAAATACAGGTATTGGGGGGGGGGGGGGGTCACGTGACTCACATAGGAGGTAGGGAGTCAGCCCTGTGTAAGCTTTGACTAGAGATCCAACTTGAGCTTACACAAAGTTGTCTTTCCTTACTCTTGGCAGCTAAATGGAGCAGTAGGGGAAGCTAAGAGAAAGCATGTGCCACTGGGGAGGGAGGCAGTTGTTTTACCCTGCATGGTACATGTTCATTTTAAATAAGCTCCAGCTTTTCTTCTTACATCAATCCTCAGGTTCTTATTTATGAAGGTGGCGCATTCCGCATGCTACTGTGAAGCTGTGTTCATTTACTTGCATATATGACTGTTACATGCTGTACATTTCACCCATTGAGCAAAGATCATTTCTGTTGTGTGTATAATAATACTGTCTCTGATGCTACAGCACGGCCAAGGATTTCAGGCTGTGGTGTCTTATAAGCCATATTATAACAGCAGATGTCTTGTTCTATTATTTACAATGGGCCATAAACATAAGCAGCTACACACATAGTGGACAGCTATAGATAAACTAATCATCCATAAGGGATCATGGCTCTGACTACTGTTTTCTAAGGCCTGGTTGACTCAGGATTAAAGTGTAATTAAAGGCAAAACTTTTTTTTTGTTTTGGATAGAGTGGAGAGGGATCAGAACACCGGTCAGTTTTTCTTGCTGTCTATGTGGAGATTTGCCTTCTCTATTTGTTCTGTTTACCTTTATCATCCAAAGTGAAAGTAGAAGAAAATATCAAATATTGGGTTGTCCCCAGAACAGTAATTGAGGGGATAAGACTTCCAATGGGGACACTAGTTCAGGTGACACAGGGGGATTTCCTCACTTTGGAGGG
Source organism: Lithobates clamitans (assembly GCA_037952925.1). NCBI lineage: Eukaryota > Metazoa > Chordata > Amphibia > Anura > Ranidae > Lithobates > Lithobates clamitans. The sequence goes on from JBBGZY010000723.1 coordinate 7,789,804, forward strand.
ATTTGCTCTCACTTCCTGTTTTGGCTATGGGACAGGAAGGGACATCTCCCCAATGGGACACAGATGTATGTATATTTATATTAAAAAAAACCCAAAAAAAAACCTCCAATACTCTATCCAAAATGAAAAAAAAAAAGTTGAGCCTTTAAATTTGGAGAGTTTAACATGAGGAGCATCATTATGAGCTCAGCGGTGGAAGGTGTTCAGAGTACACATAAGGGGAGCTCTACTGGCACCCACTTGTATAAGACCTAACACAAGTCCAGGCGTCCCTACACTCTGGGGTTGATTTACTAACCCTGGAGAGTACAAAATCTGGTGCAGCTGTGCGTGGTAGCCAATCAGCTTCTAACTTCAGCTTGTTCATTTAAACTTTGACAATAAGGCCCATTCACACTGGTGCGACATACATTCCGACTTTGGGAGCACATGTCGCATGACATGTACAAATGAATGGTTCCCTATGAGAGCCGTCTTAACTGGTCCGACACAAGTCGGTCCGACTTTAGGAAAGGTTCCTGCACTACTTTGGTCCGACTTTGGTCCGTTTTCAGCCCATTCAATATCATTTAATTCGGATCCTCATCCTAACCATCTGACTTGTGACATCTGACATGGTGATTGCAGCAGCAGGAAAAGGAATTTGTCATACTGGGATTGTTTTGATTGGTCAAAGGACAAGTCAGACTATCTCAAAGTCGGAGCAAAATCGTATCCTGTTCATTCAAGTTGGATGGAAGTAGGACCAATGTCGCACAGCAAAGTAGGATGACAGTCATACAACAGTTGTGTCCTACCAGTGTGAACCCGGCCTAAAACCTGGAAGCTGATTGGTTTTCTTTGCAGAGCTGTACCAAATTTAGCACGTTTTAGTAAATCAACCCCAGTATGTCCTCTATCTCTTCCCCAGTGACAAATGATTAGGAATAATTACATGACTGGTGAAATGTCTTGCTTTGGTCTTTTTAATTATGCCAGTTGTAGATTATTCACACAACCTGAAGCCTACAAACATCAGATTTACCCAACTCCTAAAGGAGAGGCTGCAATTATTGACTTCACCTTCTAGTGTCAATGAGTCCCGGATATAGAATAATTCTGCAATAGGTGAAATCAGAATTTCTGATCTGCCTTTGTGTGATAGATCATGAACTCATAATTGAAGCCAAGTAGCATTTTCAGAAAGAGAAAGTCAGTAATAACAATCTACATATTTCCCTCAGCACGTTTCCTTTAAAGCAACTGTTGCCGAGAAAAATGTAATCTAAAGAATCCCGTAAAAGACACATTATACTTTCATGTCCCAGCGCTCCTTCGTGGAATCCCTACTCCACCACAGAGCAAAGTCACCTGAGCGATATTCACATTTGATACAGTTTCAGGGTTTAAAGGATGCCTGCGTCCCCTGTGGTTCCTCCCGCCGACCCCTTCCATCTATCCCTGTTTTTTAACCTTTGTTCAGTCAAGGCACCCTTTAAAATGATGCACATACGGAGGCACCCCATTCGAAAATGTAAAAAATCAAAGTAAGCGTTTTACATAAGACTGCAACATCCACACATGTAGGACTCCTAACATTAGAGGTGATCTATTTTTCCAAAGCAAATACACTGTTGCAAACTGGTACTCAATAGTATTCCAATGTTTCTCTTCTCTCTCAGTTTCTGTCCCTCACTCAGCTAATGTTACCCCAGTGCTGATGGAGAGGGGCGGGGGAGGGGCAAATAAGGATGCTGTGCAGGCGCCCGATGTCGTCCGCATCAACCGTTGGTTGTTAGGACACTGGCAACTGGAAGGTTGTAATGGTGCACAATGAAAACACGTGGCTTTATGTTAGTAAAAGGTAGGCTTCCTCCATTCACTGGCTTTTATCCAATTTTTGGGCAACTTTTAGGCATTTTGCCAGGGCACCCCTGAAGAAATCTGAAGGCACGCAGGTTGAAAAAGGCTGCTCTATCCTGTAGAAATGCAGAGAGCAGCTGGAGAAAACCACAGAATGTAGCAGGGGACACAGGCACCTGACATGTCAGATGTGAAGATCCTTTGGTCGGCTTTTATAAAGGATGGAGCAAAGTTTCTACAAAATACGCACCAGGACAGGCAAGCACAACTTTCGTCTTTAGCAGAAACCTTTTAGATTTTTTTTCCCCCAGCAAGAGTTGCTTTAAAGCTTAAGTATGGCCAAAAAACATTTTTGTACATTTGCCATGCCCTTAATGGAGTGTGCTGCAGTCTCCAGTTGCTGCCGAATGTCTGGCACTGAGACTTGTAGTTCTGGCTGTAGAACAGATATCGCAGGAGGTTGCTCGCTCAGACCCTCTTCCATTCAGAAAAGGCCTGGCAGAGTAAGATATGTAACAAAAATGCAGCCGCCAGTGATGGGTCACACTTCAGTGTGACTTCATTAGTGGAAACTTATTTTCCACTGTGCAAAAATAGTTTTTGGCCACACTTCAGCTTTAAGAATACTTTGTAAATGTTTCATGAATCCCGGGGTATGTGTTACCCTGACAGTAAGGCACAATGACAAGTATTTTATACTTCTGGGTGAACACCATAAGGGCTCTCCTGGGAAAGAGTTGCAGTTTCAGCAGTGAGTTTGTATTATAAAAATGTTTTGGTTTGTCCTTTGAATTGTCTTTATATATTTTTTTCCATCTCTGTGTGCTTTGCTGGACTAAGCTTTGTTGTAACGGTGACAAATAACTTGCGTGTGCTCATTGTTTTTGTGTTACATGTCATTTCATTTGTAATAAATGAAACATTTTTATGCCAACGGTGTCTAACTCTCTTTCTGACATTACGTATAAATAATCCATGTGTCTTTTACATGGGGATTGCTGTATGTCAAGGGGGTTTTGAGCACCCAATGGTCTTATCCAGCCCACAGAGAACAGTATGGGGTCACAGTGGTCAGCACTTTTGCCTTGCAGTGCTGAGGTTTTGAATTTAATTCACACTAGGGTTTTATTTTGCATTCGGTGTGTATGTTCTTCCGTTAGTGTGTGCTTCCCCCCCCATCCAAAAACATGCTGGTACTGAAATTGGTTTCAGAAGTGTTTGTGTATGACTGAATGTACAGTGAGTCACTGCTGTGATTGGTTATTATATTACAGAAAAATTCCCCAGCTGGTGTTTTGAGCCAAATCAAGATTTCTGGGATGGTTTAAAACTGAAAGCTGGTCATGCAGCATGTCAGTCTTTGTTTTTGGTTTAAGCACTGTGTGATCTCTTTCTACAGTGAGGGAAAAAGGTATTTGATCCCCAGCTGATTTTATACATTTGCCTACTGACAAAGAAATGATCAGTCTATAATTTTAATGGTAGGTTTATTTTAACAGTGAGAGACAGATTAACAACAAAAAATATTCAGAAAAATGTATTTCAAAAAAGTTACATTGATTTGCATTTTAATGAGTGAAATAATTATTTAACTCCTTTGCAAAACATGACTTGGTACTTGGTGGCAAAACCCTTGTTGGCAATCACAGAGGTCAAATGTTTCTTATAGTTGGCCACCAGGTTTGCACACATCTCAGGAGGGATTTTTCCCACTGCACTTAAGGTTTCGAGGCTGACGTTTGGTAACTCAAACCTTCAGCTCCCTCCACATATTTTCTATGGGATTAAGGTCTGGAGACTGGCTAGGCCACTCCAGGACTTTATTGTGCTTCTTTTTGAGACACTCCTTTGTTGCTTTGGTCGTGTCTTTTGGGTCATTGTCATGCTGGAATACCCATCCACAACCCATTTTCAATGCCCTGGCTGAGGGAAGGAGGTTCTCACCCAAGATTTGAAGGTACATGGCCCCGTCCATCGTCCCTTTGATGCGGTGAAGTTATCCTGTCCCCTTAGCAGAAAAACACCCCCAAAGCATAATGTTTCCACCTCCATGTTTAACGGTGGGGATGGTGTTCTTGGGGTCATAGGCAGCATTCCTCCATCGCCAAACATGGCGAGTTGAGTTGATGCCAAAAAGCTTGATTTTGCTCTCGTCTGACCACAACACTTTCACCCAGTTCTCCTCTGAATCATTCAGATGTTCCTTAGCAAACTTCAGAAGGGCCTGTACATATGCATTCTTGAGCAGGGGGTCTTGCAGGCACTGCAGGATTTCAGTCCTTCAGTAGTGTGTTTTATTTGTGACTATGGTCCCAGCTGCCTTGAAATCATTTACCAGATTCTCCAGTGTAGTTCTGGGCTGATTTCTCACAGTGGTCATGATCAGTGAAACTCCATGAGGTGAGATCTTGCATGGAGCCCCAGACCGAGGGAGGTTGACAGTTATTTTGTGTTTCTTCCATTTGCGAATAATCACACCAACTTTTGTCACCTGCTCACCAAGCTGCTTGGCAATGGCTTTGTAGCCCATTCCAGCCTTGTGTAGGTCTACATCCTTGGACAGCTCTTTAGTCTTGGCCATGGTGGATAGATTGGAATCTGATAGCTTGCTACCTGTATAAAAGACACCTGTCCACAGAAGCAAAGATTAGGAGCACTCCCTTTAAGGGAGTGCTCCTAATCTCAGCCGGTACCTGTATAGAAGACACCTGGGAGCCTGAAATCTTGCCGATTGATAGGGGATCAAATACTTATTTCACGCATTAAAATGCAAATCAATTTATAACTGCGTTTTTCTGGATATTTTTGTTATTTTGTGTCTCACTGTTAAAATAAATCTACCATTAAAATTATAGACTGATCATATCTTTTTCAGTGGGCAAATGTACAAAATCAGCAGGGGATACTTTTTTTCCTTCACTGTATTTACAGCGGCTAAAATAAGCATTGAACAAGTCACCATTTTTCTAGGTAAATATATTTCTAAATGTGCTATTGACATAAACATTGTCACCACATGTCGGTAACAACCCATGCAATCCACACATACAAATAAGTTAAGGTATGTGTAATAAAATGGAATGACACAGGGAAAAAGTATTGAACACGCTAACTGAATAATACTTGGTACAAAATCCTTTGTTGGTAAAGACAGCTTCAAGACGCCTCCTGTATGGAGAAATTAGTCACATGCATTGCTCAGGTGTGATTTTGGCCAATTCTTCCACACAGTCCTCAAATCTTGAAGGTTCCGTGGGCCTCTTCTATGAACTCTGATCTTTAGTTCCATAGATTTTATATTGGATTCAAGTCAGGTGATTGGCTGGGCCATTCTTTGAAACCATTTGAGACTCTGTGTTAGAAGCCTTCCTTAATCTAATATTTCTGTATTAACAATACTAACCAGTATAAATGTGATGGATCTTGAAATTATAATTGAGCTTTATATATTTATCTCTTCTAAATTTGGAAAAGTAACAGATTTTACAGTCTGTGTGAATAGCTATATAAAGGTTTCATTAGCCTAAGCATTTCTTTGGAGCACTTACATATTTTACTAATTAGGAGCCCCCCGCCCATTGCAAATGGGAAATTACTTAAAGATACATAGAGGTTTGAATATGTATGAGAACAAAGGTTCTTTATACTGTAATATTTCTTAAGATATTAATAAGAAAATGACTTTTCATTGAATATAATATATACATATTGATTTATGTAACATTGTTTGACTTAGGTGATAAATAGTTAGAATTGATCTGGTGTAGATTTAGGTTTCATTGAAAGGTATCCTTCCAACTAAACAGACATTCCTCAGGATAGAATTTTGGGAGCTAGCTTTCTGGTCAACCCCCCACTATTACGTGAAAGGTGGAGGTGGTCAAATTGAAGCCAGCATTTATTGAAAGTTTGTTCAATACTTTTGTGGAGCATGTGGGACTATAAGACAAACTTTAAACCAGCCCTTTTTGGGACAAGGTGGAGGTCTGAATTGAGGAGTAAAAGGAGACGAACAAAGTTTTGCAGTGCAGACTGCTAGACACACATCTGATTATATACACAATCTTCATATCAAGAATATAATTACTTTATTGATATTTTTACATTCTGCATTTTAATATTGTTCTTGTAATATTTTGCTATTTTACATAAGAACTGGAAAGGCCTTTCTTGGATCTTTTCTCATTAAGTTTACAGAATATCAAGAGAATAATCATATTCTACACTTTGTGTTTGGGATCATTGTCCTGCTGAAATGTCCACTCTTGTTTCATCTTCATCATCCTGGTAGATGGCAGCAGATTTTTATCAGGAATGTCTTGGTACATTTTTCATTCATCCTTCCTTCAATGAAATCAAGTTTGCCAGTACTGTATGCTGAAAAACAACCCTGCCCACACCATGATGTTCACACCTCCAAACTTCACTGTTGGTATAGGGGTGTTTTTGGGGTGATGTGCCGTGCCATTTGACCTCCAAACATGGTGTTATGACATCCAAAGAGTTCAATTTTGGTCTCATCTGTCCAGCCTATATTCTCCCAGTATTTAACAGGCTTGTCTAAATGTTTTGCAGCCAACTTTAAAATGCCTTTTCTTTAGCAATGAAGTCTTGCATGGTGAGCATGCATATAGGCCATGGTGGTTCAGTGCATTACTTATTGTTTTCTTTGAAACAATTGCACCTGCTAATTCCAATTCTTTCTGAAGCTCTCCACAAGCGCACATTTGGAAGGAAGGATAAAATATTGGGACTTTATATGAGACAATGACTAAAGGTTCATATGTTTCCCTCCCTATGACAAAGGGGGGGGGGGCGGTTCATTGGGACTTTATATGAAGCACACCACCAAATTCAAATGAATCAGTTAGTGTACACTAACATATTAATGGTACATATGGGCATGCATATAAGATAGTAAATAGCATACAAATATTGCATATAGATCCCACGTAATTTATGATATAAAAAAATTATTATATTGGAAGTAAACCCAAACTTCCATATAGACATGATTGATTGTACACATAATATAAAAATCAATTCATGATTCTTCAAAAGTAATCACATGATTGCTGTGACAATGCAATAATAGAAATCGCTACGTGTTTCGTGGATAACTTCCACTCATCAGGAGCAGATGCGAGATAGGTATGTCTAATAAATACAAATGCCAAATGATTTAGTAGATAGAACAACAGGAAGAGAGGGAAGAACATCTTAATCCCAACACTCTTACCTATGAGTAAGCTAAAAATTCAAAAATGTAGGTGATATTGGTGACTGGAGGCAATATGGGAACATCATACCTGGGAGCGGAGGTAGTGGTAATACGGCAGTACACAGACAACAGGAAGTAAGCACCAGGAGGGATATGGTTCCAAATCAACAACTGTGGTTGTAATAAGTGCTGGGTAACTGCCCATAGGGCTTCTGTGAAAAATTATAAATATAGTGCATCAATAAAGGGACTACACAACTGTAGAAAACCATAGCCCAAAAGAGGAAAAACAAGAACTCACGTGTGGAGTAGAAAGAGGTAAGTGTCTCACCACAAAATGAGTGACAGGAACAGAGGATGCCACATAGAAACCAAGGATAGATATGAAACCAAATAATTACCTTTAGCTATAGATGGTGTCATCAGAGTGAAAGGCGCAAACAAGGTATGTGCTCCATAAAGGTGTAGTATAAATACCTGCCATATGACGTCACGCAGATGGAAAAACAACTGTCGGCTTGCGGCGCCAGGATTGACGTCAAAAGGTACGGCATGGGGTCGGCACGCAGTGGGTACCCGACTGTCCCCCCACATCTAGAAGATCAGGAGGGCAGGACCCTGGGGCAGCTCCTGAAAATGACGCAGACCAAAGGTACCCCCAGTACAAATTCAAAACCGGGTGGAAATGTTTTTCCGTAATTGATATAAGTAGTATTGGCAGAAGTATGTCACAGACTAAACCAATCTAAATATAATACAAAGTTATGTGCTTCCATCCCTTAATTTGCATACATTTGAAAGAAAGGATAAAATATTGGGACTTCATATGTCTCCATCCCTATGACATATAGGAGAAGGAGGGGGATCATTGGGACTTTATATGAAGCACACCACCAGAATCAGTGTACACTAACATATTTAATAGCACATATGGGCATGCATACAAGACTGTAAAAATTCATATAATAAACATACAAGTATTGCATATATAGATATTCCCACATAATTTATGATATAAAAAAAATATATCGGCGGTAAACCCAAACTTCCATATTGCCTCCAGTCACCAATATCACCTACGTTTTTGAATTTTTAGCTTACTCATAGGTAAGATTGTTGGGATTAAGAGGTTGTCCCCCCATCTTCCTGTTATTCTATTTACTATATCATTTGGCATTTATATTTCATTACAGACATACCTATCTCGCATCTGCTCCTGACAAGTGGATATTATCCACAAAACACGTAGAGATTTCTATTGATGCATTGTCACAGCATTGCAAAGTATGAGATTACTTTTAAAGAATCAAGAATCAATTTTTATATTATTATGTGTACATTTAATCATGTCTATATGGACATTTGGGTTTACTTCTAATATAATTTTTTATATCATGAATTATGTGGGAATATCAATATTTATGTGTACTGTATATATGCAATACTTGTATGTTTATTATATGAATTTTTACTGTCTTGTATGCATGCCCATATGTACCATTTAAAAATATGATAGTGTACACTAATTGATTTTTTGATTCTGGTGGTGTGCTTCATATAAAGGAACCCCCCATATTCTATTATATGTCATAGGGATGGAGACACCTTGGTAATGAGACCTCATTTTATAGGCCATCAGTTGAGACTGAAACATTTGCACTAACAAGGGGCAGGAGTGCTTTTGAATTACCGATTTTAGCTGATGTCTTGGATTTCCATGCCCTGTTGAATACGTTTTTCCGTGTCATTTTATTTTATGAAACTTCTGTGTTTTGGTTTCTTTGTATATATGGATTGCATGGGTTGTTACCGAAGTGTGGTGAGAATTTCAGGTCAATAGCACCTTTAGAAATATATTTAAATAGAAAAATGGTGACATGTTCAATATTTATTTTACCTGCTCTATGTTTGTATAGAACATAGAGCAGCTGTGCTTGGCAAACAATCAGCTTCTATCTTCGCTTGTTAAAGTGGAACTTACCTGGAACAACTTGATAAAAACTTTTACTGTGGGCAGCCAGATCATGTACATGTACGTCACCCAGCCTGTTCCGGGGTTAGAGGCATACTCCTCCCATGACCGTGGTCTCCACCGAGAACAGCGGATCCCATTATCCGTGGCCCAGTGATCATGTTATCACAATGTCAACAAAGCTGTTATGAATGAATTCATAACAGCTGTGTTTCCTATGCTGTGATTGGCCCACAGCTATCCCATGGTACCTAGGCCAATCAGAGCACCCTGTACCATGTGATTAGTTGTAGCCAATCACAGATCACTAGTAATCACAGCTGTTATGAATGTAATCCATCCATGACAGTACAAAACATTGCTGTTACAATAATAATCGTAATAGCAATTAGTGTAATCCTCCCAGAGTAGTACAGTGTTACTATGGTGACACTAAACCGCTGCTGAAAATATGTAAAAAAAATGGCAGTGTCCCTGATTACTGCCACACCAGTCAGGTGGTGCTGAACTGCACAAGTGAAAGTATGCAAAAAAAAAAAAATGTATTCAAATTTCTTCATTTTCAAAAAACTTTTGACAAAAGAAATTACAACTTCAAAAAGTTTGCCATACCCCTTACTAAATGCCTCAGACTGCCTTCTTTCCATAAAGGGGTCATTTGTATTGTCCTGGAATCTTAAGGGCCTCAAGAAATGAGATAGCCTGTCAGTACATTGATCCATAGAATTCATCAAATTTCAAATACTGTATTTATACACACACCATAGTTTGTAGACGCTATAACTTTCACACAAACCAAATTAATATACACGTATTGGGATTTTTTTTAACAAAAGTAGCAGAATACATTCTGGCCTACATTTATGAAGAAATGTGATTTTATTGGATAGGTTTGAGAACAGAAAGTTGAAAATATAGTTCTTCAAAAATTGTTGGTCTTTTTTCATTTATAGCGCAAAAAATTAAATAAAGCCAGTGGTGCTCAAATACCACCAAAAGAAAGCTCTATTTTTGTGAAAAATAGATAAAAACATAAATTTGTGTATAGTGTTGCATGACCGCGCAATTGCCAGTTAAAGCAGCGTAGTGCTGAAGAGCAAAAAATGGCCTGGTCATGAAGGGGTGAAACCTTCCAGAGCTGAGGTGGTTGATAATTATGCTACCAAAATTAGTGTGTGTTGTAAATCAGTGGTCACCAACCCTGGCCTCAGAGCCCACTAACAGGCCAGGTTTTATGTATTACCTTGGGGAGATATAGACTAGAATACTGCAATCACTGAGCAGCAAATGATATCACCTGTGATGTATTTCAGTTAACTTGCAAACCTGGCCTGTTAGTGGGCCCTGAGGACAGGGTTGATGACCACTGTTGTAAATTACCTCCAGCATTGCTCCTGCTTCTTCGTGCCGGAGGTTGTCATTTTGCGGAAGCCCAGGGCAACAGTAAATCTTTAGGCTGCCAGATCGGCCCCTACGTTTTCGGCACAATGCTGAAAAATGGAGAGCGATTGAGCATGTGCAGAGCAGGATGAGACAGTGTATTACTGGATTTTAAACAGTAAAGGCACCTTTTTTTCATGTTTTACAGTTATACCTGCAAAAAGGTCCAGCCTGAAGTGATCTAGCAGGACTAAAGTTCCACTTTGAAAATTAAAGAGAAGGCCAATTGGTTACCACAGCTGTTCCAGATTATGACTGTTCCAGTTTTGATAAAATTCCCCTCAAGATTAAGGACAAAAAATGCTTTTAAATTTCTGCCCTTTTATTAAATTCCCTGTTTATGTATTTTGCTATACATTTTTAAATGGGGAAAAAAATGCATTTTACACCTAGCTTATAATATTTTTTTTCTCTTTCACTTTTTTGTGCAAGATAAAATAACAGCTAACCAGCTGCTTGTTTTGTTAAAAATAATAAACTTCCGTGATCACATGATGATGAGTAACCAATAGAAGCGGTTCCTAATTGTTAGTGACAGCATGGTGCCTAGTCCTGGGAAATGTTACCTTGGGTGAGAGAGAAGGGGTTAAAGTTCCACCCCACAAAAAAGGGTAGAATAGTTTTTAGTGAGCACGGTTTGGTTGAATAACCTACTAACTTGATCCATTTCCCTGAAGAGTGGCTTTTTTTTTCTCTCTACTCGGTGGCTTTCCTAAACCACCTCTCTACCATAGTCTGGCAGTCCATTATTAAGCCATTAATGAGCTTTTAGCAAACTTTAAAGTGTCACTAAACCCACATCATTAAAAAAAAAAAAAAAAAAGATCAATAAATGGTGTATTACATGCTGTTCACTCAGTCACTATGAAATTCATTTTCTGTATTCTGCAATAAAAAAAACCTGGTTGATCCTGCTGTTCTCCATCCCCACCTTCTGTTCATGTCCCCAATTCAGCTAGGGATATTGCAACTGTAGCACCCGCTACTTTAGGTAGGTTGCTAGAGGTATTTTTTTTTTTTGTTACAGCCAGTGCAGGCCTAGCTGTGAGCTAGGCCTGTTTGTTTTGATCTAGGGGCTGGGGAGTGGTTTAGAGTAGCAGCAGGTGACTGACATGTACTTCATCTCTCTGGCGCCTCCTCTGTTTCTAGAAGGTTCTAGAAAAGAGGCAGGGCAGAGGATTGGAGTGGCATGGAGTGTATCTGGGAGCCCTGACCAATCCCCAACCAGGATTGGCAGGGGGCAGGTCTCCTATGTATATATCCTGGGTCCACCTGCTGTGGGAGGAGTTGTCGGGTGGAAGAACTGAGTGATCAAGTGTTAGGCTGTTGAGGCCTTTGAGGGAGCCCCCTTTCTAGGGGGGGGTGACCTTGGGCCTGGAGCTGGGAAGGAACCCCTTCATACAACCCTATCTTGGGGTGTCCTGAACAGCAGCAGGAAGAGGACAGCGGGGAGCACGGCCAGGCAAGTCACTAGGAGGGATCCATTCCAGGGTCAGTGAGTGATAGGCACAGTGAGAAGCTCTGGGAAAGACATGCCAGGAGTGGATGTAGAACCAGAGGGAGAGACTGATGCCGCTGGTGTTAGAGACAAGTAGCTGCAGCCAGGAGGGTTGGCGGGACTTGCACAGGACTGACTGGGACCAGTAATCCACCAAGATTCAGTTAGCACAAAAAGAACTATTTTCATCGCTATTGGTTGCTACACCAAAGGGGACTGCAGACCCCTATCAGCAAATGGCAGATTTTGAACAGTTGGGACTTTTTTCAGAGTGAGGTCTAACAATGTTCTAACTGTGACAGGAATCTAGAATTGCGCACTAGAGAAAGTGGAGTTTACTCAAGCGATGTGCATTTGGAGTATGGAGCTTTAGAGACGGCCAATATTGATATCAATACTTTGTTCATCTTACAAGATCAATTACCTGGGCATCCCATGTCCCTTTTCCCCATTCAAGTTAAATCCCCTCAATAAAAACAAGTCGATGGACTATTCATTGTCTGGGAATGTATGACTGGAAAAGAATGCCAGGTCGCTCAGGGTGACAGGTGGAACTACTACACTTAGAGATGCCACGGGGGCACCGCTACACAACTGTGGTGGCAACTCTGCACATGCTCAGTTTTCAGTGAGTTTCTATGCTGAGCATTTCCTCTCAATCACATGCTGAGCAGCCCATGTGACTATAGAGTCACACATATGGGCGTATACACAGTGGTAAATGACACCCCACTCCCTCCTTTCTCCTCCATGGTCACTAACCAGCTAAACACAATGGGCGTGGAATATTACATGTAGATTGATGGAGGCTTCACCTCCCTCTTATTCCAATATATATACCGTATTTATCGACATATAACACGCACTTTTTTCCCCTTAAAATTAGGGAAAATCATGGGTGCGTATTATACGCCAATCCCTCGCCGATTGTGAGCCTTTTGGCCGTTCTTGGCGGTTTTCGACGGCTCTCGCAGCCGCCGAAAGCCACGGCGCCATTTTTAAACGGCAGTGTACCTACAAGTTTGCAAATGACACAGGGACAAGGCTACAGATGGACACAGACAAGGCTGCATTGATGGGCATTTAAATGTAAGTTTTTTTCCTTAAAATTCCGAGCGAGAGCGAGACCGCTTCAGCCCCAGAAGATTTTACCCCCTTCCTGACCAGAGCGTTTTTTGCGATTCGGCACTGCGTCGCTTCAACCGACAATTGTGCGGTCGTGCGACGTGGCTCCCAAACAAAATTGACGTCCTTTTTTTCCCATAAATAAAGCTTTCTTTTGGTGGTATTTGATCGCCTCTGCGATTTTTATTTTTTGCGCTATAAACAAAATAAGAGCGACAATTTTGAAAAAAAACGCATTTTTACACATTTTGCTTTAATAAATATCCCCCAAAAATATATAAAAAAATTTTTTTTTCCTCAGTTTAGGCCGATCGTATTCTTCTACATATTTTTGGTAAAAAAAAAAAAAAAAAATTGCAATAAGCATTTATTGATTGGTTTGTGCAAAAGTTATAGCGTTTACCAAATAGGGGATAGTTTTATGGCATTTTTATTAATAATTTTTTTTTTTACTAGTAATGGCGGCGATCAGCGATTTGTATTGTGACTGCGATGTTATGGCGGACATGTCGGACCATTGTCATTTATACAGCGATCAGTGCGATTAAAAATGCACTGATTACTGTGTAAATGACACTGGCAGTGAAGGGGTTAACCACTAGGGGGCGGGGAGGGGTTAAGTGTGTCCTGGGGAGTGATTACTAACTGTAGGGGGATGGGCTAGCAGTGTCATTACTCTGATCACAGCTCCCGATGACAGGGAGCTGTGATCAGTGACACTTGTCACTAGGCAGAACAGGGAGATGCTGTTTACATCAGCATCTCCCCGTTCGTCCTCTCCGTGAGGCGATTGCGGGTATCCCCAAAGCGATAGAGTCCGCGGGACCCAACTCACGGAGCTCCCGGCTGGCGCGCAATAGCACGGCAGGGAATTTAAATGGACGTACAGGTATGCCCATTTGCCCAGCCGTGCCATTCTGCCGACGTACATCGGCATACGACGGTCAGGAATCGGTTAAGTTTCCCTACAGACAGGCTGGAAAAGATCTGGGTCATTTGACAGCTGCAAATAGATTAGGAAAGAGGTACTTAGATTTTTTTTAATTAAAATAATTGCAGTGCCATCTATATACAGAAATAAAAAGGGACGATGTAAATTTAAACAGTGTGTGTTTAGTATTACCTTAATCAAGCAGGGCTAAATCTTACTAAATGCCAGCTGTTTAAAAAAATAAAAAATAAATGGGCATGTTTGGAATCCAAGTTTTTTTTTTGTTTTAGTGTAGCGTTCCCTTTTAGAAATAGGTATGTTGTCATTTAGTTATATTCTGTTCCTGTCAGAGCAGAAATGTTAGCCCAATGTCAAGGCTGCCCCCATAGAGGTTGACGTGTCTTCTGATAACTGACATTGTCCAGGCAGCTGGAGGATAAAATTGTCAAATACTTTAGTTTTCTTTCAAGCCTGTTTACAGCAAACACATGGTCAAGGCATTCTACTGAAAGCAGAATTGATCTTTAGTAAACATAACCAATTATATTGACGTTTCATTTTTGGTAGGCTGCAGGGACAATTGTAAAAGGAAAGTACAATAAAACGCGTAAGAACATACAACTATATAGCAATGCATGAACCTTAGGAGTGTGAAGGTACATTAAAAACATTAAAAACGTCCAGCTCAGATTTTTTCAAAGAAAGAATTCTTACTGAACATCAATTAAAAAACAGATATATTCTAGTTTTCTTCATCAATGTCCTCAAACAATCTTTTTAAACACATTTTATTTAAAAATATTTACATTTCCTGATAGAAATATACAAAGAAAAAATAGCCTAGAACCAGGCCATTTTTGTAAACTAAAATTCCTCTGGTGATGAAATGAAGATTCTGACATTTTATCATTGTACTGAGGAGCTTTCCAAGCAGAAGTTGCTGTACAATCCAGCCACACTGCAGTCAGTCCGCTGGGTTCCTGGAAAACAAATGTAAAGACATATTTTGCTCTAGTACTTCCATCAAACTTTCATCATCAAATAAGGGCAGTGGGGAAGTCGGGGTAAGCACCCTGGGACATTTCTGAATTGAAGCAATGGGGTCCATAGTGTTGCATAAACCTTTTCAAAAGCAATGCGTTAAAGGGGAACAAAGTTGGACAAATAAAAATTGTGAACAGGCAGTCTTTTTAATCGCAGAACAGACATGCAGTGTTTCTCTTCTACAATAAAATACACTTGCCTGTTCGCAATACCCTGTAGAATCAAGAACACTGTGTGGTTTAGTATCTTTTTCCTTCTGCAGGCTACAAAAATGAGAAATAATGCAGATGTAGCATTAGCTTCATGACCATTGTCTGTCCGTGTATGGCAGGGGTAGGCAACCTTAGACCATAACACCTTGAGTTATGTAGCAAAAAGCTGTAATAATGAAAAACCATAGAAAAAAAAAAAAAAAAAAAAGTTAAATTAAAAAAGTAACCTAAATAATTGTTCATAGATATTCATCTACCTCTACCTAGGGTAACATGCAACTAACATACCTTAACAGATTTCTGTTTACGTATCTGGGCTTCGTGGGTTATTCTCTTTAGTTCTGTATTGGGAAGGGCTCTTGCTTTTCCTGCCCCGGCTCCTGGATCGGCTCTTGCTCTTCCTGCCCCGGCTCCTGGATCGGGAACGGTCCAGACTCCTGGATAGGGAACGGCTCTTGCTCTTCTTGCTCCGGCTCCTGGATAGGGAACTGCTCTTGCTCTTCTTGCCCCGGCTCCTGGATCGGGAACGGCTCTTGCTCTTCTTGCCCCGGCTCCTGGATCGGCTCTTGCTCTTCTTGCCCCGGCTCCTGGATCGGCTCTTGCTCTTCTTGCCCCGGCTCCTGGATAAGGAACGGCTCTTGCTCTTCTTGCCCCGGCTCCTGGATCGGGAACGGCTCTTGCTCTTCTTGCCCCGGCTCCTGGATCGGGAACGGCTCTTGCTCTTCTTGCCCCGGCTCCTGGATCGGGAACGGCTCTTGCTCTTCTTGCCCCGGCTCCTGGATCGGGAACGGCTCTTGCTCTTCTTGCCCCGGCTCCTGGATCGGGAACGGCTCTTGCTCTTCTTGCCCTGGCTCTTGGATCGGGAACGGCTCTTGCTCTTCTTGCCTCGGCTCCTGGATCGGGAACGGCTCTTGCTCTTCTTGCCTCGGCTCCAGGATCGGGAACGACTTTTGCTCTTCCTGCCTTGGCTCCTGGATCTAGAACGACTCCTGAACCTTTTGATGGGACTTCTAGATCGGGATGAACTGCGGCTTTTGCGCTTGCGCTTTTTTCTAGCCCTACTGTGTGACCTCTTCTCTTTGCTTCTTGACCTATGTGAGCGATGTTTTTTCTTGTTTTTGTTGTGGCTGCCCTTTTTCCTGCTTGAGTCCCCATTTCTTCTGCTATCTGGGCTGCGACTGTAGCGCCTCCTAGAAAATCCATAGTCATCATATCGGCTTGACCTCTCCCATCGTTCAGAGGGATTATTTCTGTCTGGTGACAGGTTAAGGTCTCGGTCGGCCTCCCAAAATTCATTAGTTGGGTTCTTGAAGACATGCAGGAAATTACAGTGCTTTCCTCGAGGACATTTTTGCCTTTCAAACAGCCCTTTCAAAAAAAAAAAAAAAAAAATACATTTAGGAAGGAAACATTTTCAAACCAAAGCATATAAAACAAGAATTTCATATCATTCATAAGTAGACAGGACACAGATTTTGTTAAAAACACATAAGTATAAGAATGCCACTTGACCGCTCATTCTAGATAATGAACACTTTACCTTATGTTCTAAATACAACTAGGAAGTTAGGTTGTGGGTCTTTAATAAATTGTGGGCTGATGAAAGCATAAAAAAAATAAAATCTTAAAAAGGAAGAGCTGCTGAAGGCACAAAATATAACCTAAACACCTAAAATAGTCATTTGCCTGTCTCCTCCAGTACATCATGCCCATTGACAACACATCTTTCAAAAAACATAACAAAGGAAACTTCAACAGCATCATGGAAGCAAACTTCAGACTAAGCTTTAAAGGAGAAATTCACTTTAAAAAAAGAAGTGCATTTATTTATTTATTCAGGAGCCTGCAGAGAATTGCACCAGAGATCTGCTGATTGCGGATTCAGTGTCAGGTTCTTGCAGACCCAGTACAGCTTTCTACTTATAGCTCCTGTATGGGCAGTTACCAGTCTTAATTTCATTGACTAAAACATTTTAGTAGACTAAATGAATACTATTTTAGTCGACTAAAATACGACTAAAACTAAAACAATTGAGATGACTAAAATACGACAAACTAAAATGACATTTTAGTCAAAAGACTAAAATGGGACTAAAACAAAAAAAAATAGGATTTTTAAAACAGCTTACCTGTAAAATCCTTTTCTTCGAGTACATCATAAGACACAAAGCCTCAAGTTATTACTTAGTGGGTTATGGGCCTACCTTCAGGTGTTGACACTGGTATAACCAATACAGGAAGTTGACTCCCCTATATAACCCCTCCTCCTTCCAGGAGTCCTCAGTTTTTGTAGCCAAGCAATATAAGCAATGTACTCTCGGGGTGAGAGTACAAAAACAGAGGAGCGGGCGCTCTATGCCCTATGATGTATTCAAACAAAAGAATTTTACAGGTAAGCCGTTTTAAAAATCCTATTTTCTATATCGTACATCATATTACACAGGGCCTCAAGTAATTACTTAGTGGAACTAAGTAGCATAGCATAGCAATGCTACTTGAGGGGAGGGAGACAAAACCCATAGGGCACCCCCAGACCTTGAGGAATTATACTGCTGCCTGCAGAACACTGCGCCCGAAAGAGATATCCTCATTCCATCTTACATCTACTTGATAAAATTTTGTAAATGTATGTACTGAAGACCAAGTTGCGGCCTTGCAGATCTGAGACATGTAGGCCTGGTGACGCACTGCCTAAAAAGCACCAACCTCTCTGGTATAGTGCGCCCTAACTTGAAAAGGGGAAATCTTTCCCTTTAAAATCATACGTTTGAATTATAACTTGCCAAATCCACTTAGCGACAGTGGATTTAGACGCTGCCTGTCCTTTTTTAGGACCCTCTGGAAGAATAAATAAGACATCAGTCTTACGAATCTGAGCAGTTTTCTTTAAATAGATCTTCACTGCTCTCACCACATCAAGATAATGTAGTGACTTTTCTTCCTTGGAACATGGTTTTGGAAAAAACGATGGCAGGACAATATCTTTATTTAGATGAAAGCCTGAAACCACTTTTGGCAAAAAGCCTGGCCGAGGGCGTAACACCACTCTTTCCTCATGAATAATCAAATATGGCTCTTTATAGGAAAGAGCAGCCAATTCTGAAACCCTCCTTGCTGAGGATATAGCAACCAAAAATATCAGCTTCCTAGTCAGAAGGACTAAGGGAATATGCTGTAATGGTTCAAATGGCGGTTTTTGTAACACTGACAAAACTAAATTCAAGTCCCAAGGACTTAAGGGTGATTTAACTGGGGGATTAATCCACATCACTCTTTGCATGAAACCCCGGACTAAAGAATGCATAGCAAGTGGTCTTTGAAATAAAATTGATAAGGCTGAGACTTGGCCCTTAATAGTACTCAGGGCCAACTTCATCTCTACGCCTACATGTAGAAAGGCAAGAATTCTGCCTATAATATATCTCCGAGGGTGCCAACCCTTGGATTCACACCAGGAAACATAGGCTTTCCAGACTCTATAAATATATAGCTCTAGAAGCTGGCTTCCTAGCATTAAAGTAGAAATAACTTCCCTTGAAAGCCCACGTTTCTTCAGAATGTGGGTCTCAATAGCCAGGCCATAAATTTAGCGTTCTTAAAGTAGGATGGAATATCGGCCCCTGTGATAGCAGGTCTGGCCTTAGTGGTAGGAGCCATGGACCCTCCACTGCCATCTTTACGATCTCTGCATACCATGACCTTCTGGGCCATGCTGGTGCTACCAGTATTACCGAATTTCTTTCCAGCCTGATCCTGCAAAGAAGGCGAGGTAGCAACTGAATCGGGGGAAATGCATAGATCAGTGAGAACTGATCCCATGGGGTCACCAACGCATCTGTTCCGTATGCGAGTGGGTCCCTTGTTCTGGACACAAAATTAACTAGCTTCGTGTTGAACCTGGAAGCTAGAAGGTCTACGTCCGGAGTCCCCCATATTTGGCAAACAGCCTGAAAAATCTCGGGATGAAGAGACCATTCCCCCGGGAATAACTGCTGGCGACTTAAGTGGTCCGCCTGCCAATTCTCTACTCCCGGAATGAAAAGTGCAGATAGGCATGGGACATTCTTTTCTGCCCAAGTTAGAATCTGGTTCACCTCTCTCTGAGCAGAGAGACTCTTGGTGCCCCCTTGGTGATTGATATATGCCACGGCTGTGGCATTGTCCGATTGGATCCGGACAGGACGATTCTTTAACCTGGAAGTCCAGGTTCTCAGAGCCAAATACACTGCCCGAATCTCCAGGATGTTGATGGGCAAAGCTCTTTCAGTTCTTGACCACTGTCCCTGGACAGTCGTCTTCTCTAGTACTGTTCCCCAGCCTGACAGGCTGGCATCTGTTACTACTTTCCAGATAATTGGTCTGAAGGACTTTCCCTTCAGCAGGTTTCGAGTCATTAAACCACCAACTGAGGCTTTGCGACACTCTTGGGGATAGCCGCATAGGTAAAGCCAAAGCATGAATCATCTTGTCCCAAGCAGACAGGATACTGTTTTGAAACAGTCTCGAATGGAATTGGGCATAGGGAACTGCTTCGAATCAAGCTACCATCTTTCCTAACAACCTCATGCAAAGACGTATTGTGAGATTTTTCTTTAACTTGACCATCCGCGCCAGCTCTTGTATGGAGCTGATCTTTGCGGGAGGCAAGAACACCCTTTCCTGGGCTGTGTCTATGATCAGGCCCAGATCCGCCAGCCTTTTTAATGGCTTTAAGGAGGATTTCTTCAGGTTGAGAATCCAACCCAGACCCTCCAGGTAAATGCTTGTTAATGGCTACATCCTGCTTCAAGCGAGCCACTGACTGGTCTATTAACAATAGATCGTCTAAGTAAGCCAAGACAGTTATGCCCTGTGCCCTTAACCTTGCAAGAGGTGGGGCTAGTACTTTTGTGAATACCCGGGGTGCTGTAGCTAGCCTGAAGGGCAAAGCTACAAACTGAAAGTGCTTTAGTTCTACTACGAATCGCAGAAACCTCTGATGAGGAGGAAATATAGGGACATGCAGATATGCATCTCTGATGTCGATGGATGCCAAAAGTTCTCCTCCTTGTAGGATGGAGACAACTAACCTGATTGACTCCATGCGAAAGGAGCGGATCTTCAGGAACTGGTTTAGATTCCGTCTATCTAGAATTGGTCTGATATCCACATTTGGCTTTGGTACCGTAAACAGGTTTGAATAAAATCCCAAACCTTGCTCTTGTTCGGGAATCTGTACGATTACCCCTCGAGCCAATAATCGGTCTAATGCTTGCAACAGGGATTGCCTTTTTCCTGGATCTATGGGAACGTTTGATCTCCGAAAAGGAGACGTGGAAACTCTCGAAACTCTAGCTTGTATCCTAGAGAGACTGTAGAGAGAGTCCATTTGTCCTGAATCTCCCTTTGCCAGACTTCAGAGTACCTCAGAAGTCTTCCCCCCCACCCCCCACCCTGGTGAGGGGAGATGCCTCTGCACGATGAGGCCTTGTTATTCTTCTTTGCAGACTTGCGGCCCCAGGTCTTCCTTTGTGCCTGGGTTTGACCCTGCAGTCTTCCTCTAGGGTCTGACGGTGGAGGCCGTCGCCCCTGCCTAGAGGTGGATGTACCTGGCAGGAGAAAACTAATGCATTTAAATGAAGGACTGGCAAAAGAGTACTCTTTCCGCTAGAAATTGTCTGGATATACTTATCCAAACTCTCGCCAAATAGTCGTTCTCCATTAAAGGGAAAACTAGTTAAAAGATTCTTGCAAGGCGCTTCAGCTGACCAACCCTTTAACCAAAGGGTCCTTCGCATGTGAACTAGCATAAGCACAAGGCGAGAAGCCTGATGAATCCTTCATAGCATATATGGCAAAGCATAATGCTCTAGGCAGCTCTGCCAACTCCCGGGCCTGTTGTGCAGGGAGCTCGTTAAGAGCATCTGTGAACTGGTCCTTTAAGGACTGACAGATGCCTATAGCTGCCATTGCAGGCTGAGTCACGCTGCCTAAGGAAAAAGAGGATTTTAACAGGCCTTCCAACTTCTTATCTGTTGGATTCTTAAGCATAAGCGCATTGTCCACTGGACAAGTTAAACTTTTATTCACATTGGAAATCGCAGCATCAACTGCTGGAACTTTCCATCTTTTTGTCAATTTTTCCTCCATAGGATAGAGAACTGAGAATCTCTTCGGAGGGGAAAAATGCTTATCCGGATGATCCCATTCGGTATAAACAAGTTTCTCTAGTAATTTGTGGACAGGAAACGCATGCAAAGGCTGTAAAGGTTTGAGAGAACCCAGGGAGGAGACCGGACCTTCAGCTAACTCAGTTAGGGGTAGCATGAAAGCAGAGCGAACCATTTCAGTAAGGCTCCGTACTTCAGTTTGTGAAGCTGAAACATCAAGTATTGTTTCCTCTGCAGAGGAATAATCGGCTTGTCTTTCCTCTAAATTGTCTGAGGGAGATACCTCATCTTGTTCCTACAATTCCCTTGGACCCTCCACTCTTTGTAAAGAGTTTAAGGTGGGGGAGAGGGACCTAGGACGCTCCCTAGCCACCTGGAGGAATGCGATTAAAGCCTCTAATCTTCCTTCTAGGCCCTGCAGGGCTGAGGAAAATGCATCTTCAGTCACGTATACAGGGGCTGAAGCGTGTAAAGCAGTTGCACCACCGCTAGCTTCCAATAACTCACCCTGGCTTGCCATGTCTGGTATCTCCGGAGAGGATGACAGTATGGCGGCATGACTGGGCTTCCCAGTGGGGGTGGCACCTTAGGTACCTTTACAGTAGCTCTGGAAGTCATAATGCAAGGTACAAAAAACAGAGGTAACAGAATATATCTCTTTTTTGTTTTGACAACCATTTACAAGACAAATGTCACCATAGAATCAGTTTTAAATGCTGATAACAATAAATTTCTTGTACTGGAAATGCCTGTTTTACACCCCTTACAAGCCCAGCGCTGCTGTGTTTCTTTAGTGTGATGTGGCCATAGCTGTAACAGAGTCTTATGAGCTTAGCTTTGCTTTGTTACAGGCATCAGGCGTTCCTCCCTTAGCTTAGCAAGCTTCAGCTGTGTGGACGTCTTACACACGGCACCGCCCTGAAGAACACACCCCTTAGCAACCCGCCCCTCCACTTCATTAACATAAATCGTGTGCGCGCGCCACAATGTAGTGACTTTACTATCACAGACACGAGAGGAGGCGGGGGCGTTGCCGAGGAGCCTGCAAAGCTGATCTCTGCACACCATTTCAAAAGGTACTGCCTGTAACAGGCTTATTTGCATAAAGCATCAGCAAACTAAGTGTCTTGAGGGCAGGTGTAAAAAGAACTGGAACATGTCAGCATGCCTCCCAGTGGAGGGAGGGGGAGGGGATATAACCAGGAGATATGTAGCTTCTAAAAAATAGCTGTATCTACCTGGAAAATTTACATGAAGCGGCTAATGGATAAAAATTAGGGCTGCAACTATTATTTGGCCGATTATTGTTTTGATTAATCGATTATTCGGTTAATAACCTTAATAAAAAGTGTAGTGCATAATTTAGTTAATGTGTACAGTTTTAAAAAAAAATGTAATTTATTCTTAAATATCTGTATGCAGTGGTGAATATAAATAACCAACTATATGGTTAGGGAGCAAAATATCGAATCCACTCTGAGCATAACAGACAGAAGAGATATACTGTATATACTATTAGAGGAGATGATATACTGTATATACTATTAGAGGATATATACTGTATATACTATTAAAGGGTGAATCTGGTAAATATCATCAGACTCAGTGATCAAATTTTTTTATTAAAAACAAAAACAATGTCTTCCTTCAAAAAAAAAAAAAAAAAGTAAATTTTAAGAACGTTCGTTCTTTCATTCAGTGAATGTACAAAGATTTTTCCTCTGAATATTCTCATCTGAAAATTGATCCGTGTGGCCAGCATAAGGTGCAGTACACACCTATGCAGTTTGCTTTTCATCTGTTTCTGCAGTGCTTTTTGCTGTGCGTTTTGATTTTTGTGCACGTGATTTTGCTGTGATTTGCGTTTGTGCATTTTTTTGGCCAATTTGTTGTTGGGCAGATTAAAAAACTCATATTGCTGCAAAAACGCAATACATGCTTTTCTGCAGCTTCTCTATTGAAGTATATTGAACCAAAAAAGCACCGTTTTGCGTGAACGTGTCCCATAAGAATGAACTGTAGTGCGTTTCTGCAAAAAGCACCAAAAAACACATAGATGTGAACCAGGCCTAAGACATTTAGTAACATAATGGGGTGAAAAAAACTAAAATTAGCCCTTTATAGTCCAAAAAAAAAAAAAGCAGATAATCACTACTGTAAGGGGTTAATTTTTTTTAGTGTAGAACTGTGAAAGTATGATTTGGAGTAGCGATTATTTGCTCTTTTTGTACTATAAAGGGCTCATTTTAGTTTTTTTTTAACCCCATTATGTTACTGGACGATTAATCGATTATGGAAATAGTAATCGATTTGTTTCATAAATCGATTAGTTGTCGATTAATCGATTAGTTGTTTCAGCCCTAATAAAAATCCTAAGTACTTCAGTCTGCTGCATATGCTGCCAGCCTGAAAATACTGTATCCCTTTAATTCCTGTTAGAAAAATATTTTTTGTTCACAGAGAACCCCCCTCTGCTGCTGGGACCACACATGGCTGTTTCCTAGCCAGACACAGAGCTGCTTGAAGCATCAGGTTAAGGTATGTGTAACTTTACTCCCTCTAGAGCAGACTTTTTAAAGGCATACTTAAAATATGGAAGGAAAGCATAGGCACCTTTTTACAGTACCTAGCTTCTTCCCTTACCTTTTTCTCGCTGCAGGATACTGCTGATTTAACAGACAGATCCAACCTTCACCCATCACGGCGGACAGCATTGTTAAACCTTCAAAGACTGGGCCCCTTTTAATAGGGGTTCCGCTCCTTTGGACCTGTATAGCACCCCTCAGAAACAGCTTTAGGTAATGTAGCAAGACCAAAAAGAGTCCTGGTTCCTAGGGTCCAGCTCTCAAAGAGAAGCTTACAGGCAAAACCTCGTTCTTGAATCGAAGTCCAGGTACCATCCTATGGCCTCAGTGGCGAGGATGGATCTGGTTATGGAGGTTTCTTAAACCAGCATGGATCCCTCCCTGGAGCTCCTCAGAGCACATCTTCACTCGTGACCAACACTCTTAGACACTGGCGAAAAAAAACTGAGGACTCCTGGAAGGAGGAGGGGTTATATAGGGGAGTCAACTTCCTGTATTGGTTATACCAGTGTCAACACCTGAAGGTAGGCCCTTAACCCACTAAGTAATTACTTGAGGCTCTGTGTCCTATGATGTACAATAAAGAAATGGCATTTTAGTCAAAAGACTAAATATGGAAATAAAAAAAAGTGTATATATCGCACTGTCTGTTGTAAAAATGAGCAGCTGACATGCAACAAGCGATCAAATCTTGCAAGGAAATATACTTAATGTGGAAAAGTGTGAGAGTGGAAATGTGTAGAGAGTGTGTTGATAGAAGATCCACCACCGCTCAAAAGGGAGGCTTACCAGAACAAATGGACCCAGATGGGCATATACCCACTAGGTCAATCAGGTTTGTAAAGTGGGGATCCTTGATGGCAGCTACCACAGAAGGCACGGTTCAAGGTGGCCCGGGTGCTTGTAAGGAAGTATTGGATGTGGATAGGTCCAATCAGGCGTCTATTTCCACAGGGGAGACCAGGAGGCAGCACAGTTCTGGAGAGAGGGCGGGAGCTGAATACCACCCAATTTGAGTGGTATTCAGCTCCCGCCCTCTCTCCAGAACTGTGCTGCCTCCTGGTCTCCCCAAGTTGGGTGGTATTCAGCTCCCGCCCTATCTCCAGAACTGTGCTGCCCCCTGGTCTCCCCAATTTGGGTGGTATTCAGCTCCCGCCCTCTCTCCAGAACTGTGCTGCCTCCTGGTCTCCCCTGTGGAACTAGATGCCTGATTGGACCTATCCACATCCAATACTTCCTTACAAGCACCCAGGCCACCTTAAACCGTGCCTTCTGTGGTAGCTGCCATCAAGGATCCCCACTTTACAAACCTGATTGACCTAGTGGGTATATGCCCATCTGGGTCCATTTGTTCTGGTAAGCCTCCCTTTTGAGCGGTGGTGGATCTTCTATCAACACACTCTCTACCTCTATATATGTCACATTTTCTACATCACTTTTTATGGACTAAATACGTGTCACTTATATATGGACTGGGTTCACGCAATTTATATTATTATTTCATTATAATTATTTTTCATATGGTATTTCCACGTGGCATCCCAGATTTTCAATTTTTTTAAGGGTGTAATATTTTTAATAATTTTACGCATTATTCTAAATAATTTTCCAGCGCTGCACTTTTCCACATTTAGTCAAAAGACTAAGACTAAAACTGAATTGAAATTTGACTTCAAAAGTAACACTGGTCTGTAGTGCATGTTCATACCTCAATACCATAAATAATAACATATGAGATTTTATACTCCAGCAGTATATAATGCGTTTGGAAACTGTAGAGAAATGTTAACTAATGCATTACAATTTAATTACACCCATTCGATTTTAGTCAACTAAAATGTACTGGAGATTTAGTCGACTAAATACAACTAAAACTAAAATAAATTACAGAAGACTGAAATGGGACTAAAACGAAAATGCCATTTTAGTCCTAAGACTAAAACTAAATCGAAGTTTGCTGCCACAATTAACACCGGCAGTTACTGAAGAGCAGTAGTAATCAATGAGCTACAAGGGTGCTCATCAGCGCCCTCGCACTTTGAGAACTACAAGCCATCTGCCACAATAACAGGTAGAACTTGTAGTACATTCATTCACAGAACTCTGAATGAAAGATGCAGCTGTGTGGTCAGAGTCCCCCACAGCCTTGTTGTTTTTACATTTCAGGGGGGCTGCTGCTTTAGTAACATGTTACACCCTGAATACATCATGGCCTGCTTGCACAGAACTCCTCCAAAGTTGGGTTGCATGGTAATCACCCTTTGGAAAAGCCTAGTCTTTGTAAATTATTCTTGATTTGGAAGCACCGCTATCATGGGTTCCGGTTGTGTATAGCATATACGAATGAATGCAGAAGCAGCAGTCAACTCCTGTCTCTACCTATCTCACACAGCACAGCATGCACATCATCCCTTTGGGGTGCTTTACTTTAAAAGTGTGAGCTGCAGAATAGGCAGTCAGTTGACAATGCAACAGATATTAAAAAAAGATGGGTTGTTAAAAGTATACAAAAGAATCCCAGCACACTTATTGAAAGATTTACAGAACTTGCACCTCAAATTTCTAGAATAAACTGATGTTTGTGCATTTTGTATGCATTATGTGTGTTACAGACTTTGAAACGCATAGCAGTGGCATCTTCTCCTGACATGCATTAAGAAACAAGAGAAATTATTTTCTATTGACTGCTTCCTTTTCAACACCTTAACAATCCTATGTGGCTAATTAACACAGTATGGCTCCTAGCAAACCTGAAAATCTTTAGCGTGTAGTGATACCTTATTTATCAGTGCCATCTCATTTCTACATAAAGCTTCCAGCCTACAGAGTGTCGAGAAGGGCGGTCTATTCCAATTAATCGATGATACAGACACTTTGCTGGTTCACATCCTGCACTGGGACCCTCTGTGCCAAACTGTCACACCAGTCCACTAATAAGACAATACAATACAAGATCCCCGTACCAAAAGACAAAATGTTGAAATGTTCTTTTTTCCATTGTTTTCTCTTATAATTGTACATATGACTAGATTTTTACTATCATTTTTAAAGGCAGCCATCAAAATCCCTATAAAAGCTCCCCCCACCCTAAGCGCAGGCAGCTTGGCTGTATATTTGCCTTCAGCCGTGATCTTACCCTCCACATGGACCCAGTAGGAAACTCTGAACTATGGGAGCTGTGCCCACAAAAGGTACACATATGGGAAAAAAAACTACACAGTTACCAATATTGTCAGTTTGCCTGCAGCTGACTTAACATGCCTTGTTCTGCATGGTGCAACAGTGTGGAGGTGGCATCTTGGAAGAGGTAGGAGGGTATTGCTTTTTCATGTCAGAGCCTCTAGCAAGAACATTCAGCAGCACAGCATCAAATCTCACTCTAAATCTCCTAAGACTAGCAATCAGAGACAGTAGTGCTATCAATCTTACAGCAGTTATAGGGCTAGGAGGCTTTAGGCACTCACACCCCAGCTATTTCTCAAGAGGAAATAAGACAAAAAATAAAAATAATATGAAACCACGTTCAGAGTTCCACCTCTGCATAATTAACACCTCTAAGCTATCCCTATAATAAAAGCGAATCGTAACTATTTGCGTTCAATACCACTTTGTGCTTGTGTGCTGCAGTTGTATTTATTTCTATCAGTAGCCGCACTCATGGTGGCCTCCAAAAAGGCACTCAGAGTACAGTTCACCCATAAAAATTAGTGCTGCGGTGCGCATGCACAGACTAAAGAGAAGCCAACCGGGTCCATGTCAGAAGTAAGATTACTGGATTGCAGCTGACCGCAAATATAAAACCATGCCAGGAGGTAAGGGGCTATAGTAAAAAGACAACTTCACTTAAGCAGTTGTCCTTTAAAGCAGTAGTAAAAGGTTTTTTTTTTTTTTTTTTTTAAATTGTACCTACAGGTAAACTTATAAAAAGACTTACCTGTAGGTACAGCGAATATCTCCTAAACGTGCAGCGTTTAGAAAATATTCACACTGCATACAACTGGTGACATCATCGGCACATGCACTCTAAAGGTCTGGCATACCGTGTCAGACCATCAGAGCTCCGTGCTGCAGCCGAGGGCTCATGCGTGTATGTGTGGGAGTGACGTTATCGCGTGCCTGGCCTCTCATACAGCCAAAGCCTGCAAACTGCAAGGAAGACCGGGGGAAGATGGAAGCCCCGTCAGTGGTGACAGCACACCGCTTGCGGGCTTCCTTCTAAGGTATTTCATAAAGTGCTAGTATGTGATGCATACTAGCACATTATGACATTGCCTTGCAGGAGACTTTTTATTTAATTTTTTAATGCTGTGGTTTACTACGGCTTAAAAAGGTATGGTTAAAACTATCGACACCTGATATTTCTGGGACCCAACTGTCAGTTTGCAACAAGATTTTTTTCTTTTTATATAAAAAAAAGAGCCCTCCTCTACTTACCACAAATAGCGGATTTCCACCTGGTGACGGGTGAGAATTCACACTGAAGCTGACGCGATGCATACCAACGACCATTGAACAAAGAAAAAGCCTGTGAGCATTCTTCTTCCCTGGAAGCAGAAATATGGGTGTGAAAAAGATTCTAGATAAATATCAAGACTAATACAAGTAAAAAAAAAAAACACAAAAGATGCAGCGCTAGAAATAACATGTGAAAAAAACGTTGAAATTAAATTGTGACTGGAGAAAACTAAGGCAGAGTCTCATAAGCATAACAGCATGTAATCAATGGTGAAAATTCATATGAAACATAATCTGGTGAACAATAATGCAAAAACGTACATAAAAAAACTTTACAAGTGAGAAACGTAAAGAGGAAAAGTCCCATCAAGTATCAGTCCATGAGAAAACAAGAACAAAACACCCATCCGTGGGGATGCAAGAAAACCGGGAAAAAAGAAAGGATAATCTTCCGTGTAGTTTCACACCCAAGGTGAGTAATATAATCTGCTTACCAGATGGCGATGACTGCCATCCGGCAGTCTCGCCCAGCCCAGAGAAATCGGTCTCCCCAAAACCCAAGGCACAATACCGGAACAGCAACTAGCAGCAGATAATTCTCGGGAATATGAAACGAAAAAACACTAATCTCCGCCTTCTGTCATCTGGTGACAACACTTTATTCTGCGGCGCCGAATAACTATATTTTTAGATATATAGCAATAGATGGTTATAACCCGTCAGATTTTTTTCTTTTTTCCGCCATCTGTGTCCCATTGCAGAAATTTTCCTTCACTTCCTGTTCTATAGCCAAATAGGTAGTGAGAGGAAATCCCTGTAAATTAAGGGAATTTCCTTAAGGACCCCCAGGTCACCAGAACTAGTGTCCCCATTGGAAGATTTCCCCTCTATTACTTTTCTGGGGACAACCTAAAATTTGAGATTTACTTTTACTTTAACTTTCAATGATAATGGTAAACAGGACAAAAAGGGTGAATCTCCCTAATGGAGGCACAGACAGCAATAAAAACTGATGGGGGTTTAACCACTTCCCTACCCAGCCATAGACATATGACGTCCTGGGATGGGATCTCCCATCCTGGGTGGACGTCATATGATGTCCTGGGATTCCCGGCCGTCTAGGGGGCGCGCGCCCGCCGCGCTGCTCGGGACCCGGTGCGTGTGCCCGGCGGCCGCGATGTCCGCCGGGCACCCGTTATTGCCCGTTAACCGGGCCGGACCGTGGATCTGTGTGTGTAAACACACAGATCCACAGCCTGTCAGTTGAGAGGAGAGCGATCTGTGTTCCCAGAACAGAGGAACACTGATCGGTCTCCTCCCCTTGTGCGTCCCCTCCCCCTTCAGTTAGAATCATTCCCTAGGAAACATATTAACCCCTCCCCGCCCCCTAGTGGTTAACCCCTTCACTGCCTGTCACATTTACACAGTAATCAATGCAATTTTATAGCATTGATCGCTGTAAAAATGTGAATGGTCCCAAAAATGTGTCAAAAGTGTCCGATGTGTCCGCCATAATGTCGCAGTCACGAAAAAAAAAAAAATTGCGATCGCCGCTAAAAAAATAATTTTTTTTTTTTTTTTTAAATGCCATAAATCTATCCCGTATTTTGTAGACGCTATAACTTTTGCGCAAACCAATCAATATACGCTTATTGCGATTTTTTTTTACCAAAAATATGTAGAAGAATACGTATCGGCCGAAACTGAGGAAAAAATTTGTTTTTTTAAAAAAAAGAAAATTGGGATATTTATTATAGCAAAAAGTAAAAAATATTGTGTTTTCAAAATTGTGGCTCTTCTTTTGTTTTTAGCGCAAAAAAAAAACAAAAAAAACAAAAAAAACAAAAAAAACAAAAAAAACAAAAAAAACAAAAAAAACAAAAAAAACAAAAAAAACAAAAAAAACAAAAAAAACAAAAAAAACAAAAAAAACAAAAAAAACAAAAAAAACAAAAAAAACCGCAGAGGCGACCAAATACCACCAAAAGAAAGCTCTATTTGTGGGGGAAAAAAAACATTTTTTGGGTACAACGTTGCACGACCGCGCAATTGTCGTTTAAAGTGCGACAGCGCTGAAAACTAAAAATTGGCCTGGGAAGGAAGGGAGGGAAAATGCCCTGTATTAAACCGGTTAATACATCTCCACTCTATCCAAAACTAAAAAAAAAAAAAAAAATTTTTTCCCCCCTTTAAATATATCATCATCCACAGTACATACCGCGTTTCCCTGAAAATAAGACTGCTGCCAAGTGGAAAATTGTTCTATGGTCAGACTATCCATCCATCCATCACCTTTTTTCTTAAAATTATACATTTTCTCAGGTTAAACATTTGATATGTTATTTATTTTTTACTGTGAATAAAATATGGGTTTATGAGATCTGCAAATGATTGCATTCTATTTTTAAGTAGATTTTACACAGCTCCCCAAATTTTTGGGAATTGGGGTTGTATTATACATAAACAGAAGGCAAAACACAAAGCTGGGTTTGAAAACGGAGTGTGAATAACTAAGAAAAGTGCCTAATGTTGGGCTGGCCTGCAAAACAGTTTTACATTAGGTTCCTGAGAAGACTAAGCTACTGCAGCATTTATTCAAACACTGCAAAAACCAAATGTCCCAGGATGTAGGCTGTGCCTCTCCTATGTATTTCCA
Organism: Lithobates clamitans; assembly: GCA_037952925.1. Classification (NCBI taxonomy): domain Eukaryota; kingdom Metazoa; phylum Chordata; class Amphibia; order Anura; family Ranidae; genus Lithobates; species Lithobates clamitans. The sequence continues at coordinate 7,820,934 of JBBGZY010000723.1, forward strand.
CTACTGTAGTGTATTGTAAAACAGCACCTTTTTAAAGTGGAACTGAATTCAGATAGGGAAAATCTCCTATGTTATAGGCAATATTTAGAAATGTTACTTGTGCTCACTCTCCATATCCTGAAAAATTTACCCTTTTCTCAACACTTCTTGAAAAATAACAGTGCACTTTCTGGTAAGTGAGGGTGCCTTGGCAATTCTGTGTCTACAGCCTCATAGATGTTTATCTGCTGTGTGAGATCTAAAGCGCTGCTGCCTCTGAATGCTAAGACAACAAAAAAGTGTGGCGCTAAACAATGTATGTTGCTACTATATGCAAGTCAATAGACAATGGGAGAGTCAATTATATCTGCTACAAGCATATAGTCCTTTTATGAACATCAAAGATACATAGTCTCTATGGCAACGTGTTAAAACAAAATTTTAAAGAATAATATAAACATCTTGACCGAAAATCCGCTCACTACCACCAAGAGTTGGGGAGGCTTACCAGATGAGGTGAACCCAATGGGGCATACGCCGGATTGGGTCGGACAAGGCTTAGGTGGTGAGTGGCTGTGTGTACTCCGAGGAGGATGCGGTCTCACGGATTGGTTGTGTTCGTCCAGTAATGCCGGGAGCTTGAGAGGTGTGCACAATCTCACAGCTCCCGGCATTACTGGACGAACACAACCAATCCGTGAGACCGCATCCTCCTCGGAGTACACACAGCCACTCACCACCTAAGCCTTGTCCGACCCAATCCGGCGTATGCCCCATTGGGTCCACCTCATCTGGTAAGCCTCCCCAACTCTTGGTGGTAGTGAGCAGATTTTCGGTCAAGATGTTTATATTATTCTTTAATATTTTGTTTTAACACGTTGCCATAGAGACTATGTATCTTTGATGTTCATAAAAGGACTATATGCTTGTAGCAGATATAATTGACTCTCCCATTGTCTATTGACTTGCATATAGTAGCAATATACATTGTTTAGCGCCACACTTTTTTGTTGTCTTTCCATTCTACACTTTGTTGGTCGTGTTGGCTGCTTCTATGTTTTTCAGTTTAGGGTAGCGCAGAATTTTTCTATATCTGCCTCTGAATGCTAAACTGACATGAGGAAGAAAAGTTCTGCCTCCACAGAACAGTGACAGTGCATTTTGAACAGAGACAGTGCAAAACAAGCTGTGGTAAGTGAATAATGGGGAAAGATCAGCTGCAGGAAGACCACAGGCAATACTGGTGGCTAGTCAATTTCCCTCTGCTGGCCTTTTTTTGGACATTGCTTCCAAAAGGTCAGTGCCTCTAACACACATGCACAAAAAAAAAAAACCCGCCACATTCCAAGTTAACTATAGCAGCACAAAATGCGGCCTTCTCTGCTGCAAGATAACTGCAGGCCACTGTCATCTTGATTTCAGATATTAGGTGTATGCCTTGCTGGTAGCTGAGAGACTACCATAGGCCAATGTCCCTAATCCTTCAGTCATAGGACAGACTGGCTAGACAGAGATGCTGCAGAATAATGCTCCCTCTGAATGTATTGCTTCACAAAAGTCATTCCTGCAGCTGCTTGCGTGTTCTATACTTTTATAACAGTGCCTCTTCAAAGTACAACTACACTATTGCTACAGAAACTTCAGTCCCCTGAGCTAATCTAACATATAACCCACTTAGTATCTGTACAGTAGGAGTACTGTGTAAATTCAGCCAGCAATGGAGATTACTACACAGAGGATAAAAACTCCACTGGGTGTCACTGCTAATACAGAAGTAAATATGTAGCTAAAGTGACTTTGTCCTTTAAGCACTACTGTAATAACATGAATATAGGTTGATATTTTGTCTCTCTGATAAAAACAGAGCTCATAGATGTGTTTAACACAAAGGATTAGCTTGGATCATACTGAGCACTTCAAAAGTTCCTCTGCAGAATACAATGTAAAACACTGCATGCCCACCCCTGTGAATGAAACATTTTACTTATACTACAATCACCCAGCTCACAGAACGGTTGTTTTGGAGAGATAAGAAATAGTGACTTTTTTGTTATCTGGGGTCTGCCTAAAAGACAACATAATACAAATTTAAAAAAAAAAAATATCTGAGTTTGTTCCAAACACCACATGCATTTCTGAAACACAAACCAAGCCAAAATAGTGAAAATATAAAATTGATGTAATTATTGTATCAATTTAGAAATACAGTTAGATAAAAAAAAAAAAAGTTAGAAAACATAGCAGAGAAGAACCGAAAAAAAAAAAAAAAAAAGGAAGAAGGAAGAAATCTACTGCTCTGCTTCCTTTCATATACTGCCATCTGTAATATCCAAAATACATAGCTCATTAATGCAATTTTCTTAGAGCAGATGAATTAATGTTAGTTCCAGTAAACATACTCAATGACAAACACCTCGCTGATGGACATGTAGGGTCAGATTATATATATATATATATATATATATATATATATATATATATATATAATACACACACATATTTTCTAGATAAATACATTCTGCTCTTGTGCAGCCATCACTGATTTTACACACTGAAGGCCAAGGTCATATGACTCATTCAGGGCCAACATGAAAACATTAGTGTGTAATAAGCAGTGGCAGTTTGACTGAAGCTAAGGCCATTCTGTCCCTGTGCTGCCTATGATTACAAACAAATGATGTTTACATGCTAGCGCCAAGCGGTGGCGGCAGCATATAGGGCCCATTTATACTGTATGTATGTAAACAGTAGCATTAACCACTTGCTTACCGGGCACTTAAACCCCCCTCCTATCCAGACCAATTTTCAGCTTTCAGCGCTGACGCATTTTCAATGACAATTGCGCGGTCATACAACACTGTACCCAAATGAAATTTTTACCATTTTTTCACCACAAATAGAGCTTTCTTTTGGTGGTATTTGATCACCTCTGCAGTTTTTTTTTTAAAACAATTGTTATTTTTTTATATTTTGTTATAAAAAATTTTAAACGGGTAATTTTTCTCCTTTATTGATGTACGCTGATGAGGCGGCAGTGATGGGCACTGATAGGCGGCAGTGATGGGCAGCACTGCCGGGTGGCACTGATAGGTGGCACTTTTAGTTGGCACTGATGAGGCAGATGTGCCTCTTCCACTTGGGGACCGATGTCCCTCACATCCTAGCCGGTGATCGGCTTTTTTTTTCTACTCACGCTGTCAGCGCGAGTAAAAAAAAAAAAAAAAAAAAAAAAAGATTACAGATCTTTTGTTTACATCATGTGCCAGCTGTCATTGGCTGACAGCTGATCACATGGTAAGGGGCCGGGACCGGCCCCTTACTTAGATCGGTGATCAGCCGAGTCTCAGTGACTCTGTGATCACAGCGTGCCCGGCGCGCGCCCTGCAGGGCGTTCGCAGGGAGCGTGCACAGGGGAGGCAGTCATACGACGGCCTCCCGGGAATGCAGGTCCGCGCTGTGGCTGTCATTCGGCCATAGTGCGGATGCCAGGAGGTTAAGGTTTACAAGAATACAAACCTAAAATGCAATCCAAATCAGATCAAGGATACCAAAACGCACCATCGTGAATAAGCCCATAGCATACAATACTGTTGTGTGCAGATCTATAGAAATTATGGATCACAGCACAAAGTACACCAGTGTGTATGAGCCCTAAAGTTAATGTGACAATGAGGCTTGTACAGAACTTTGCCTGATGGAACCTTTTGCTTGTTCTCCTATGTCTAACTGCAAACTGAAATGGAAAGGCAATTTTGACATTAAAACATTTTCTTACAAAATATTAAAGTTGATGTAAACCCACTCTCATAATTTCTAAATGACTTCCATATTGCTGATCTATAAAGGATATACATGCCTCCTGCATGTATCTTTACCTGTCAAATATCTCCCCTTTAGCTGTTTGGAGCCCTGCAATACTCCGGATTCTGTGGGCAGGCTCCCCGCCCACCTCTACACTCCCCTTGGCCAGGCATCGATATTTTTTACACTGAACTTCTTCTGGTCTCGTGGATTATGCCCCATGAACACTAACATCCAGTCAAAACCCAGGAAAGTCACCACATGACTTCAGCATGCCCAATCATGCTGAGGTGTGGAGCAGCCAATCCTGGGAGAGCTGGAGAAGAAAGGAGGGGGGTGTGTGAAGTACACAGAATGCCTCGCTCATGCTGTGCATGAGATAAGGAAATTACCTATTACTCACAGCAGGGGGGAAGAAACGGACACCTATTTTTTATCTTGCTGAAGAAAGATAGGAGGACTGCTCAGAGCTGGTGGATTAACTCTTTGTGGAAAGACTGTGCACAGATGAAATGACATCCTCTGCTGTAACAGATATGAGTCTTAATTAAAAAAAAAACAAAAAAAACAAAACAATAAACAAAATTGTGTTTACATCCACTTCAAGTTAAATTCTAATATTGCATATTAAAATGTAAGGCAAGTTGCTTTTTCTTTTTTCTTTTGCTGAAAGCACGGTTACCGATTAGCATTTTATATCAATTTAAAGCGGTAGTAAACCACAAAAAAGGGAAAAAAAAAAATCTTCTCCCTGCAAGTTAATAGCACAATGTGCTAGTATGCATCGCATACTAGCCCATTGTTAAAGACTTGCCTTAGAATGAAACCCTCCAGTGGTGCGATACCACCGCTGACAGGGTATCCATCCTCACCCGGTCTTCCTTCCGGGTTCGCAGGCTTCAACAGTTTGACTGGCCGAGCCGCAGTGATGTCACTCCCGCTCATGCACGTGGGAGTCACAGCTGTGGCAGGGCTCTCTCAATGGATGGTCTCGTGGATTATGCCGGTGATGTCACCAGCTGCTACTATAGTAAATATCTCCCGAACGGAACACATTTAGGAGATATTTACTGTACCTACAGTAAGCCTTATTTTAGGTAAAACAATATGGAGTTTACTACCACTTTAACAAGCCCGGAGTAACACTGGCAACAGCTGCACAGTGCATGCAGCCTGGTTGGAAGTAAACCTTCAATCCGTACAGTTCACAGCACAGTAGAGAACCAAAAAAAAAAAAAAAAAAAAGTAAATAGTAACACTTACGTCTGATATTGTACGTACACATTCCCTCTTAAATGAGGCTCGAAATTACAGCTAACCTGGACAGAAAACACAACAAAGAGATTACACTTAACTTGAATATAACATGTAGTAGATACATATTTCTGCTTATGACGGCTCTACAGGACTTTTACCAGCTGCAAGAAGTGGGGTTTTCACTACTACATAATACCTCAGGAAACAATAAAAGTATGACAATAAACCTCCCTCCAAAAAAAACAAAAAACACAATAAAGAGCTATCCAGAGCATTCACAACTGTGTTCGACCCATTCCCACCATTCTACAGAAAGTGAAAACCTTGACAGGTGTGCAACTTCATATCTTAGCTATTACAGGCAAACATAACAGTCTGTAATATTTTTCCTATAGGGCTACTTACTTCAGTTGTGTGTTGGAATATATCGCTTACCACTAAGGCATGTGTGTTTTAATTATCTTCTATGCCAATAATCTACAACATTATGACATTTGTATTCATATTTATTCTAATCAATTTCACAACCACCATTTAATGAAAGGTCTGTATTTTGTGTACAGTGGTCAATGATCACTGACCTCCCCCCAAAACACAGAGCAAAACATGTACACACACAGTTCCATTAAATTCATGGACATCTTTCACATATTGCTTAAAGCGGAGGTCCGCCCATCCCTGAAAAAATTAAAAGCCAGTAGATACACATACTGCAGCTGCTGACTTTTAATAAATCGGACACTTACCTGTTCTGGAGTCCCGCGCTGTCAGCACCGCTGCTGATGTTTCCATCCGCTGTTGGGTGCCGCCACCATTGCTGGTAGTGAAGCATTACGGCTTCACGCCGGGTCCCTACTGCACATGTGCGAGACACCACTGCACTCTCCTACTGGCTCAGCGGCGGGGGAAGGAGGAGGATGCCAAGCCGCTGAAGTTAAGCATCGCGCGCGGTCTCCAGGAAGTGGGGACGGGGGGAGGGGGGGGGGGAGACAAATAAGCTTAAGTTCGACTTTTGGTTTAAAGTGAACTTGCAGCTGCTGGCAACTGTTGGAGGAAAGATAACTGTCTAACTGGAAAGATAACAAAAGACTTTGTTTTCTTGTAATGCTGTTAAAATCAGGAGTAGTGTTATGGGGAAAAGTAACCAGACCTCTCATGGTCCCTGTGTAATCCAGCCCTCCCCATTCTCCCTGCATCACTTTTGCTCATTTAGGATACATTTTTTTAGCCAACAGAGATGCAAGGAGAGCAGGAAGGGGCCAACTACACAGCTACCACAAATGATCTGGTCACTTTCCCAGTTATAAGTAGCACCCCAGATTTTGGAGAATTTTCTACAAAGCCAAGTCTGTTCTCAAGCCCCTCCCATGCCATTCAAATAAATACCCAATACTTCTGGGTATGGAGGAGTGTTTGACCACGTTGCACAGAGTCCATGACTACTGGCTTACACAGGACTTTCCATTGCTCCCAATGACTGAATGGAAACTGATGACCCGTATGACAGAACTGAACCAATTGGATGGCAAGTAATGCATTTTCTAACTGCAGCAGAATTTCATTTAAAAATTGAGGACTGCATAGGGACCTCAAATATCGCTAACATATTTAAACAATTGCTGGCAGGGTATCTTGTTAATGCGGCCAGTTAGTAAGAGTGCAGATCCTATTTTTCAGGCCCATGTGTTTTAAAGGATACATCGCCAACATATTGTGTTTGATTTTCTAGTTGCTATTGATTTGCTAGGCATCACAGTGAGGAGCCGGAGGCCCTGTCCAGAGATGAGGCAGGACCACAGTACAGTCACTACCTGATGGCACATTGCCTGTCAAAAATGTTTCATGGTCTTTTGATCAGACCTTCAGAGAAGAATGGGGAAACATTTCTTTAATAATTCATCTGTCAAGCTGTCGCAGTGAAACAAACAACAAATACTAAAGAAGTGACACCTGGAGAATTAAACAACTCAAGTACAAAGTATCTGAAAGAAAAGCATCCTCAGCAACCAAATCCCAACGATCAACTGCTTTCACATCAATAGAAATGAGAAGTATAGCTTTAGAAAAGTATTACATGTTAAGAAAACATGTAATCATATAGACATCTTTGTGTATCTCATACACACTCCCCTGTCATCATGCATTAAGACCTTAAATGGCCTAGTGGAATCGGTAAGCACAGACACCATTTTCAGGGAATCAGGAATCGGACAGTATATGAGCCTTTCTACTGCTGTATTTAATGCTCAATTCCAGGAATTACAAAAAAAAAATAAAAAAAAAAATGCACCAAACATCCTTATCGCCATTGCAAGGGTTACAAGGCCTATCTGTGCTGTCAGTCCCCCAAAGCCATTTTTGTAAGATGCTCTGAGCCGCAGATCAAGTACAATACAGGATCAATGGCCTACACAGAACATGAGGACAGCAGGGGTGCTTCTTAAAATAGAGAGAGGGGGATAGCACCGGAGCAAGGCAATTATTACATCTTATTCTTCATCCCACAGTGTTTAAAACGAACATAGGCAGAGGCATGATGGGACTTGTAGTTTCACAACAGCTGGAGGGCTGCCAGTTTGAGACCCCTGTTTTAGAGCAAAGGCTCTGATTGAGTGGGGAGACAGGAAAGGAGTGTGCAGCGAGTATACCTTGCTTGGGGGCTGGACTGTCAGGAGGATCTATGGGGGCACTGGAGCCAAGTCACAGCTCTGTGTGCCCATTCAGACACGGAGCCTGACCCGGCCCTGCCCCCTCTCCCCTGATCGGCTGACTGACTGATTGACAGCCGTGGGAGTGAATGGCGCTGCTGCTGTGTCTAAACCAATCAGGAGGAGTGTCCCGGATGGCTTAGACATTCGTGAACATCGTTGGAGAGAGATGGGGCTAAGGTAAGTAATTAGGGGGGTGCTGGGGAGGCTGCTACACACAGAAGAAGGTTTTTTGTTTTAATGCATGAATTGCATTAGGATAAAAAACATTCTGCCTTTACAACTCCTTGAATTCCTAGAGGTAGGCTTTAAAGAAATAAATGGTTGTGGTTGTATTTAGTGGTTTCAGTAGCTGCTCTTGGTTTACCAATTTAACTGGCAAAACCATAATACATATGTAAATGTGGTTTCACCTCTTTGAAAGCCACTGTTGTAGGCAATATAATCACAACTACTAAAAAGTTTAATGAAATATACAGTGATTTTCTACATAGTTCTTTTTATGGCCAGGTAAAAATAACATTTTGCATATTATGTAGTATTTACACAGCCAAAAGATGGAACGTGTGGCTCCTTTCACTGTTCTGAGTATATGAGTAGGCGAGTATAGAAAGTATATAAAAAGGTCATATTTACACACAGAACTGAATACATCTAGAGGAATGGTCCCTTAACAGAGCACTCTGTACAAAGAAAAAAGGGAGACACAGCTGTGTGTGAAAGGCAGTTGCTTCTGTTCTACAAAGGCTTGGTTCACATTGGTGCGATACGGGAACCCTGCAAATCCACTGTGGGCTCCCGCATGGCACCTGACTCGCAGGTAGTTGACGCCGCTGGGAGTGCCAATACAAAAGTTAATGACACCCTCAGATCGGTTCGCATATTGCAGTGCGAACTGTCAATTCGGACAGGAATCGGATCGCATGGGTGTTAACACCCATGTCATATATATTATATTTAAAAATATAGAAACAAATAGTTTTATAAAATCTGCATAGTATAACTGTGTGTATATTGTTAAAAAGATGAAGTAGCAATGTTTTTTGTTTACACATTATTTAAATGTGGTTGATATCTACATCCAGTAGATGTTTTTGAGATCATATTGAGTTTGTGTGTGCCAATTAAAATCTCCATGCATTTTTTGAACAACATACATTTTACAAACATTTGTAACAAAATTTGGACATACAAAATTAATTGTTCAAAATTTCTTTAGTTTCTGTGCTTTCTGAAAATGTATGGTCAGGGGGATCTTTGACAAACTTTGAAGCCTGTGATATAAAAGTGAAAAATATCAAATATCCTGAGGTGAAAAGTGGAAAGCAGTGTCCATCAGTCAAACAATGTAAACTTCTTGTAACTTTCTAGGCATAGACCCGCTTACTTTATTTACAGAACATGGTCATGAAATTCTGTAGTTGCAGCATGACTGACACCTGCTGGCCACAATCAAAAATTGTTTCCATCTTTCTAAAACTCCTTAGACTCAAAAGTGGAACTTCTGCTAATCTGTCTCCTCCCTCCCCTCCAGTGCCACATTTGGCAGGTCCCCCTTCCCCACTTCCAGAGATGGCGCCGTCCCTCGGAAGTACGGCCCCCTCCTCCTTCCTCCACCGCTGGGCCAAATAGAAAGCGCAACGCACTTCCCATGCGCAGTAGGGAACTGGCAGCAGCACCTGACAACCAATCCAAAAATCGGCAGGGGTGCCGACATCGTGGGAACCCTGGACAGGTAAGTGTCCTAATTTTAAAAGTCAGCAGCTACAGTATTTGTAGCCGACTTAATTTTTCGAGGGGGGGCCGGAACACTTCTTTAAGGAAAGCAGAAATAACCTTCGACGACAAGTACTAAGGGGAGCTTTACCTTGAATTGGATGAGTTGTCCAACACTCTTAAATTCAGGTACAACATCATCATAGAATTCTAAAAACTGCTGGTAAATTTCTTCCTCTCCATATTCCAAGCTGGCGTCTGTGTCGTAATCATCCCGTCTGCACTGCTCCATACCATATGAAATAAACATGCTACGGATAAGGAGGGTCTGGCTCGAAGAGGGGTAGCCATGCTTGCGGGAACACCTGTGTATTAGGGCAAAAAGATGCAGAACCCAATAGGGATTATCATTGATAATATTATAAAGGTCGAACTGAAGGCAGAGTCAATCCACCTAAATCTATAAATTAAAATAAATAAATGAAAAAAATCAGGCAAAATAAGATGTGTAAAATTTGCAGCAGGCCACACTGTCACTGAAGGCCCTGCCATAGGAAACAATAGGGGATAATATAACCCACTTCCATAGATTGCAATCAGAGTGTCTTATTCTTGAAATGTGTTTTTTTTTTTGTCCTCACAAGAAGTTAAACCATTTTACTAGAGTTAACAATTTTAACATTTAAATTCTAACTGCAACTTCAGACTTCAAGTAATAGTGAACATATAAAGAATGTAAATACTGCAGCTTTTCATAAAAGAGAACCAGTCATTAGTCATGACTGGGCTGATGAATAATTTAAGACAAATATTCAGATTTTTGTTAGGGCCCTTTTACATGGGTAAATTCCGGCAGTGGATCCGCCTGCTCAGCGGGGGATCTGTCTGCTGAGCAGGCGGACGATAGGTCTGTGTCTGCTCCTCTTGTTGGATGTAAACAAACCACCTGTCCTTTTACATCTGACTGTCATCCAATATAATCTGCCAGACAGAGGGGGGGAAATGGATCCCCCATCCGTCTGTTTTTAGCGGATAGGATCGGATGTTGGCAGGTGTCAACAGTCACATGTCCAATGACACCGCTGCTCCACAGAGGGCAATGGATGGTCTGATCAGGTCCACCTAAAAAGCTGACAGGTGGATCAGATTAGTCCGCCCATGTGAAAGGGGCATATCTGGCCACTCTTGCTTATGAAATGATTAATATTTGCACCTTTATTTACCTATACTGAAATTCTAACCATCCAAAATGTCTTAGGGCATATGTTGACAGGTGTTTAAATGCTGCGTTTGCTATTACACATGCATCATAAAGCAGGTCAAACAGACTGAATTGCCATTTGTACTGCTCAATTCAAGTCAATAGGATTTTAATGATCTGCATTTCCGACACACCAGAGGAAAACGACATCTGTCAGCATGAGCCCTTATTCTGTTTTGGAGATAGCAGGGAATGGATAGGACAGTGCCTCTAGGGGTGACGGACCGCAGCCAATTTTCACATGCCTCGGACTTGGAGTAAACTCCCTTTCAACCTCCAGTATGAATAGGTGGAGCAACAGTGGTTCAAAAGGAATGCATTGGCTTAGAATTTCACAGTACAATTTTAGGACAGAGGAAGGGAACTATGAAGCTAAAAAGGGATTTAACTAGCACATTTTTTTTTCTAAAAACACAGGAAGTTTAGGAGTTCATTTAGTGGAGGGTCAACTCCTTAAGGTGTTACTAAACCCAGGACCCTGCATTCACTATATCTGGTCTCCCACAGTACACAGAACATGTAAATGCAATTATTTTAGTAAAGATAACCTTCCAAATACCTTTTCTCATCAGCAGTATATAGCAGTCTTGTGACTTCTATCAGTGCCTGGTTAAAGCTTGTAGAAGAAATTTTCATACTGCACTGTCTGTCCTATCAGGATGCAGGACCCCTGACCCTGTGCACCGATAGGCCCTGTGCTGATCACATGCACTCTCCCAAAGGGGGGAAAAAAAAAAAAAAAGGAAAAAAAAAAAACACCTCTAGCAATACACACCAAAATGAGCATGTGCAGCCTGACTCCATTTATGCCGTCTCATGTTTTGGAGACAAATGCAAGAAGGGGAGGATCTGTGCATTCAGGATCAAACAGTCTTTTTACACAATTACCCTTAGATTTCACAGGGAGTATAACGAGCATGCTTTACTGCATATACAGACTGATTTTACTGTCGAGGGTTTAGTAACACTTTAAGACAAATGCAACAATGAATGGCATGGTGTTCTCTTCACCAAATGTAAGTGTAAATTTCAAGTCCAGGCCTACAAGAACAGCAAGCTTGTGATCAGAGACATTTTGAGCGCATCAAAACAATTTAGAGGGTATGGAAAGTTCAAACACATTAACAAACTTCTACAATAATGAACATAGGTTTTTGTCAATTACCTTTCACCAAATCTACAGGATCCAGTTTTGAGGTAAAACGGGCAATTAGCTCTGTCTTTTTCTGTGCCATAACCGTCTGATGGCTCTGGATTGTGCCATGTGCCACCATTTTCTAACTGCGGAGGAAACAAAGACATGATATCAACCAAGAAATGGGTTTGGCCTTCTTTGTGTTCTTATTGAGATAAAGAAGAAATGTATTTTATTAGCTAATGCTAGGAATGTAAAGGCGCTCATCAAACCCAATAGAAGACTGAAACTTATCACACTTTAACTGAAACAAAGTCTTAGCTGAGCTTTACTTTAGCTTAGCCATGTAATATCACCATCTTTGTATCTTTCATCAAGCCCAGATAATGCCATATATCTTACCTGACTCTCTGCTTCATCCAGCATCTTCTGAACGGCCTCCTAGAAATGGTGTAAACACAGGGCTAGTAAAAACCTCCATAGTGCACAGTATCTGCTTCATGGGTTAAGAATGTCTAACATGTATAACTTACACAAGATAAACACTACATAATGGTTACTAAAATTATACTATATAATGCAATTTATAAAAAGACAAGTTCATAATATAATAATTTACAAGTCTCCCCACTGTCAGAATACAATAGCCCAGCTGGGAGTATTTCCCCATCCACAATCGGCTGGTTGAACAAAAAAATAAATAAATAAAAAAATCCTAACTCATCCCTTGGCTGCCTAACACAATCACTAGAACATGTAGAAAATAGTGAAGCGCCTCAAAAAGCATGCAAAAAAACCAAATAATGCAAATAAAGTCAAAGTAATAAATCTGTAAATTCCGAAGTGATGTCCAATATAGTGACAGGTATAGAGCAATAACACCAGTGTTGATCCAGCAATTCTTCTTAGTAATGCTTCAGTGATCTCATACCACCAAGTGAATTTCAAACTCACCAAAGTGAGTAGCTGCCATCACAGCAGCCAAAACAGCATGTTGATCCAGCAAAGAATATGGCAGCATAAGAACTCCAAGGACCTCTCCTTTAGAAAGCCTCCAATCCAACTATGGATTAATGAAGCTCACCGAGAGCTAGAGAAAAAGTTCCAATAGTGTAGTATTGTTAAAAACATGCATACAGCAGATATAGGACAGTGAATCAATGAACTCACATCGAAAAGCTGCTGTTGACCCCGGAATCTAGCAATGACATGACTTCAGCACCAAAATCTCCATCTGAAGCGTTTCGTCCAAAGGGGCGTCATCAAGGGGTCACCCCTTGATGACGTCCCTTTGGATGAAACACGCCGGACGAAGATTTAGGTTTTTAACAATAAATACTATACTATTGGAACTTTTTCTCTGCCTCTTGGTGAGCTTCATTTATTGGTTGAGGCTTTCTAAAAGGAGAGGTCCTTGGAGTTCCTAGCTGGATCAACATGCTGTTTTGGGTGTTTTAGCTGCTGTGATGGCAGCTACTCACTTTGGTGAGTTTGAAATTCACTTATTGGTGGTGGGAGATCACTGAAGCGTTTCTAAGAAGAATTGCTGTATTAACACTGGTGTTATTGCTCTATATCGGTCACTATATTGGACATCACATCGGAAATACAGCTTTATTACTGGGACTTTATTTGCATTATTTGTTTATACTTTATGTTTTTCGTTTTACAGTAAATGCTTTGAGACGCTTCACTATTTTGAATAATTTTCACTGAAGCACAAATATACTGCTTTTTGGTGTAGGCAGCCTGACCAGAAATATTTTTACACAGCACGGATATCACTTTCTTTATAATCACTAGAACATAATGATGACAGATGAACATAATGATGACAAACATGCAGAGACAATGAGGTGTTCCTAAGTTGAATTACATGCAGCCTGTTCATTCTGACTCTGAATCTCATTTAAAATATTTCAACATAACAAAAAGCCAGTACAATATGGATTTTTAGTTTGTCAGGGCCTAGATTTTTTTTTTTTTAAAACTTTATGCACTACATCAGAACAGATTTGATTATTTTATTGTTTAGAAAATGTGAGGAACTCAAAAATAAACTGAAGCAAATAGAAAATCGCTGTTCTTGCTAGGGACACCATTATTTTTTGTAATTTATTGTACATAACATAACCCTGTCGAAAGTATAGTTATCCTTTATGCCACTGGGACTCAATAAAAAGAAAATGATAAAAGTGCAGAGTTGCGTCCCCTAAATTTTCCAATGCTTTAATATTTTATTCTGTGCCAAAATATAAAATACATTGCTGGGTACATCCATATATGCGTTTTGTGTTTCCCATCGAAAGTGTACAGCAATGCCAATATATGTCCAAGAAACCAACTTCTACACCAACATGCCAGTATACCTCAGAATTCTGGAGATACGCTCCAAGGAAACCTTTAAAATGTAGCATGGAATTAAGCAAAATATATACGCCAAAAGATTTTCTTCTTCCATTCCACAGTGGGACACAATAGTGTAAAATTCCCAGACTATAAGTAAACTGAATATGTAGAAAAACTAATCTCGAGCAAGTGAAAAACTGGGTTAGTCTCAACGCAGCCCAACAGTGTCTCTTTACAGACACAAAGTATGCACACCTTTCATTCATTCTAAATATGCAAGCCTCTAGTTATTCTGAAATAACAATGTAAACACCAATCTGAGCTCTATCTGCCATGGGCAAACACCCTGGAGGGCCTTCAGAACATCGTCCTGAGCTCACAGTACAATAATGCAGAGGTGCATGACTCACAATATCATAAAATAGAAAGGGTCAGATAGATCTGTATGTGTTTAGGGCAAATATTGCTGCTTTGCAAACATATAGGAAGTGCAAACTATAGAGAGTAAATAGTTGGGCAACTATAGCATAAAATCTAAATATATAGACTCACAGGCTGCTCTTATGGGCACGTTGAAAAATACAGAATCCATACAGGTCTATATGCACACATTTCATATTATTTTAAAGTGACAAACATTTAATGGAATATCTCAGATACTTTCTAATAAAAAGATACATCTTGGTGCAGTGAAGCTTGGTAGGCTTAGCATGTGGAAATAAGGTTAAGGAATCATTTTTTTCGAACATGATGAACTAGGTTTCCTTGCAATACAGGATCAATCAAAAGACAATGTTTTCATAATAGATTTACATATTGGTCAATATATCAACAGCCACCTCAACGTAACACAAGTAATTTTTTTACTGACTATAAAAGTAGGTCAGTCAATGAAAAGGTTTTACACAAAACCAGGCACAGCAGGGTACCTACACATACTTTTCTTGTGAACCCTGCTCAGTAGTTCCCCAGGAATCCCAAAATCCAGTGCAGATGTTATATCTGTTTGCATTATGAGGGTGGAAGGGGGTGTCAGAATGTTCTACTACAAAGTGTATGCCCCAATGCCTGCCAACAAGATGCTGTATTTGCAGGAACTAGCTTAAAATAGATGTATGGGGTTTTTGTTATTTTTTTAGTATCATACCTACCTAGGTGGATGCAGCATCGGTCCGATGCTGCATCTGTCACCCACCTGCCTCTAACACTGAGAACCGAGCGATCTAACACCACCGATCGCTCGGTTCTCATAGCTCCGTGAGCAGAGAGCTGCTGACTGTGAATCAGCGGCTTTCTGCTCTGCTCTCCAGCGCTCACTGAAGAGGTGGGCTGTGGAGTCGGCAGTAGCAGCGCGCTCTTGATGACGCCCGAGCCTAGACAGACTCTTGATGACACCCGAGCCTAAACCAAAGCTTTGGCTGTACTTCTCCTTTAAGGTAAATATGGTAAATAAGTCAGGCTGATCAATTTTCCTTGTGAAGGGTTCACTTTAAAGAAAGTCTGCATTTCAGTAATATGTTAGGGGAATTCAAATGGGATTTAATGTGCACTAAAGTGAATCCTTCTCCCCAACCTCTGATGGGTTTTACTCCCTCTTTATCCTGCAAAAGTAAAACAAAATGGGCCAGTTTTAAAATATAAAAGTATTAAAAAATGCCGATCTTGACGTTTTGAATACTTTCCAGTGCAGAGGGATGTTCGGAGTCTTATAGACCCCTGATCCCTTAATAAAAAGAGTACCTGTCACTGCCTATTACTGTCACAAGGGATGTGACAGCAATAACAGTGATACAAAAAAAAGTTACTTTTTTTTGTTTGTTTACATGTACAGAATATCGGCTATTAGCCTGAGAGGTGGCTGAACTATTGGTATCGTATAGGCACCGAAAAAACAATATAAGGTTGATGTGGCAGCAACTTCAGCGGTGGCCGAGCTAGTCACAGAATCATCTTTAGTAGGCTTTCCTACTCTCTAAAGAAGCTGCTAATTTTTGTGGCACATCATAAATTCATAGCTGCATGCACAAGCATTACAGCCATCTATAACAGCACCACTGTATTCATCTACAAATAACCAGAGAAAATAACCATAAAAATATTTAGCTGCTACAAATCCCTGCTATAAAGCTGCTGGAGAGATATGACACTTGGTAACCACATCCTCTATCCATCTCATCGTGCAGTAGGGAAGAGCAATAGAAACTGGATAGTCATTAAGGACAACTCAAGTTATCCAAGGCACGTCTTAGAGACGTGTCCTGGCTGTTCATTTAGGATACAACAGACATCTGACTAGAGCTGAAGCAGGATAGAAGTATTTTTATCCTCCTACTGCAGGAATCACCTCTCTTTCTCTCTTCTTCACTTCTTCTGGCTCTTCCGCTCTCTCTTTCATCTCCTGTTCTCTCCATTCTGCTATCATCCGTCTCTATGGGAAATAAAAAAACACATCACTTACACTAAACCAAATGACTGCAGTTAGCCTCACATCTAATTACATAAATAGGTTTTAATAAGCTTCTGGGTCTTAATTTTGAAAACTGCACAATGGGACACATGGCAATGACATAATGGATAAAAAGTGGTATCAAACAGTAACATTGTACACAGAAGCAACTCCCAGCTGTACATATAAGAATTACATCCTATGCACATTTTGTGCCAGGGCCCTGGGCTTCCCACATCCCTGGCCATGTACACTTGGGCATGCTTTCACAGTTTTTAAATTTGGTTTGCAAAAGGGAAAGAATCAGCATTTGTTTTACCTTGCATACACAAGCTTGTGTTTTTAAGGAAACTTGTGAAGATTTTTAAGACTATTAAGAACTTCTGCTTGAGAGCTTTCATCCTCACCCTTTGTTTGCTGTTTAGTTAAAACAAATATGCAGCAGGATAGACATTTTGAATGGATTTCACACTGGCTCTGTGTCTGTATGTGAAGCAATGAAAAACAGGGCAGAAAGAAATATATAGAAATATATATATGTGTGTGTATGTCTGTGTGTAGTTTATGTACTGGAATGCTCTCAGCATTTCCCCTGGTCTTGCTCTCAGATCCTCCAAGTGCCAGAGATTGGACTGTAAAGAGAATGTAGAAGCTCCCACAATGAATCTAAGGCTGGATTCACACCACTTTCTTTACATTAACGACACTAAATGCACTTGAGCTTACCTATGTTCACATCGGTTTTTCAACATATTGCACTAATGTGCATTTTTTTCAATGGGTTGCATTGATTTGTAGGGTTATTTTTTTTTTTTTTTGTTGTTTGTTAAAAGCAGAACCCAAAAATAAATTAAATTTTATTTTCCTGAACATGTGTTGCAGTATAGTATGCTGTGACAAAAATGCAATGTGTTGCATGTGAAGGCAACATGTTCCACTTTCATCCAATGCACACCATTATAACCTTTTTTTTTCAATCAGGATTGCTTTATTGTAGTCAAGGTATCAGAATACAAAAAAACAATTACAAGCAACGATCAGAACAAACAATACCAGGTGACATGGTATCATAGCATTAAGGAGATACACATTAAAGTATATAGCAAAACATCCAGTTAATTCTAGAGAGAGGTGTAAACAGCATTATAGTATAGAAATACTACCACAGGGCCCTCAAAATAGTTAGATTACTGTACTCTAGAAGGGGCACAAGGGAAAGGGGCAACTAAAGGCAGTGCGAGTCAGTAGGACATCACCATCCACCTGTCAGGGTACACTCATTGGGAAGTCCATGGCTGCCACACCTTGTCGTACTTCCAAGGACAGCCACGGCTAATGTACGTTAGTTTGTAAAGAGGTAGCGCAGCATCAATCGTGGCTTCATAGGACAACAATGTGGGAGATGACTAGTTACAAAGGATCATTTTTTTGGCATAGTAAGTAGGAGAGCAACAGTTTGCCGTGTTGAGATCTCTGAGCATCATCAGGAATGCCCAGCAGGGCCAGTTCCAGGGACATAGGGATCTTTACCTGGAGTTGAGTATTGATAAGCTCAAATATATCAGACCAAAAAATTAAGATCTTAGGGCACTCCCAGAACATACTGTATGGAAGAATGTACCCAGCTGCATCCGACAGCAGGGTCAGTGGGGGTCCCTGTCTGGATATATTCTTTGTAACCTTACCGGGGTAGAGTATACATGGTGCAAAAATGTTGTTTGGATCAGTTTATCCTTAGGAGAATATCACCAACCTAGGGCAATTTTTTTCAAGGCAATCCTCCCAGTCTACGTTGGGGATATCCTGTTTCCATTTATCCCATAGTCTCTCAATTTTAGAAGAATCAGTAACAAGTAAAGTCCCCTATAATGCAGAGTGGCTTCTCTAAAACCCTCAGGGATAGTAGCTCTTCAATCGGATGTAAGTGTAGGAGAGGCTGAGCGGGAAATTGTGCCCTGACAACATGCCTCAACTGGGCATAATCGAAAAAACATCCAACCTGGAAGTTGGAACACTGAGCCAGCTGGGTAAAGGTCTGTAGCATGCCCAGGCATAATGTCCTGGAGTGTTCTTACATGATATCTTGTCCAGACTTGAGGGTTTGGAACCAACCGGAAGCGATCTAGCCTAGGGTTAACCCATAGAGGGTGTATAGGTGACCAGCATTCCCTATGCAGGAACCGATGACGCCAAGCAGCCTCCTGAACTTGCAATGTTGTCCTAGTCAGGCCTGGCACATCATTGTATGCTCTTGCTCCTCTATATACTAGGTTTTGCAAGTCTGATAAGGAGCCCATATAGGCAGCCTCAACACATACCGCAGCATTAGAACGCGAGCCCTCAAATCACTAGTATGCCGTCACCAACACCACAGCCCAGTAGTACACTTGGAAATTGGGTAAGGCCAATCCCCCGAGTACCCCCGAGAGGGGCAGCGTTGATTTAGCTAGCCGAGGAAGGGCACCATTCCAGATAAAAGAACCCACACTATGGTCCACGTCACACCATCACAACTTAACAAATCTTATTGGAAACAAATCAGTTCTCATTGCATGCAGCAACACAGGCCAATGGATTCCAGAGCATGAGGTGTAAATAGGCTGTAAGGGATGGTGATCTGACAACATAATTGTTACAACTTTTTTTTTGTACTTTAACAGCTTTCCAATCGCCTTCTATATATATACTAGGGGTGCAACGGATCGTCACCGATCCCTGATCCGAACGGGCCAGGCTGTTCGGATCGGCACACCCGCGATCCGCGGCCTCGGGTTTTAGGAAAGGCCGCGGCTTCGGCCTAGCTCCGGAGCCGCGGCCATCTTGGTACACCCGGCGGCGCTCAGCTGCGCGCTGACGTCATCACCCCGCCCTCAACTCGTGGGTCTGGCGGCTGGCTTGGCGGCGCCGGCTTCTCTTAACACTTAGGTCAGACTAACAGCACTGTAATGTATACAGTGCGGGGGGGGCATGTGGCTGTATTACAGTGTGGGGGGGGGCGTGTGGCTGTATTACAGTGGAGGGGGGGCGTGTGGCTGTATTACAGTGGAGGGGGGGGCGTGTGGCTGTATTACAGTGGAAGGGGGGGGGCGGCGTGTGGCTGTATTACAGTGGAGGGGGGGCCGTGTGGATGTATTACAGTGGAGGGGGGGGACGTGTGGATGTATTACAGTGGAGGGGGGGGACGTGTGGATGTATTACAGTGGAGGGGGGGACGTGTGGATGTATTACAGTGGAGGGGGGGACGTGTGGATGTATTACAGTGGGGGGGGGCACGTGTGGATGTATCACAGTGGGGGGGCACGTGTGGATGTATCACAGTGGGGGGGCACGTGTGGATGTATCACAGTGGGGGGGGCACGTGTGGATGTATCACAGTGGGGGGGGCACGTGTGGATGTATCACAGTGGGGGGGGCACGTGTGGATGTATCACAGTGGGGGGGGGCACGTGTGGATGTATCACAGTGGGGGGGGCACGTGTGGATGTATCACAGTGGGGGGGGGCACGTGTGGATGTATCACAGTGGGGGGGGGCACGTGTGGATGTATCACAGTGGGGGGGGGCACGTGTGGATGTATCACAGTGGGGGGGGGCACGTGTGGATGTATCACAGTGGGGGGGGGCACGTGTGGATGTATCACAGTGGGGGGGGGCACGTGTGGATGTATCACAGTGGGGGGGGCACGTGTGGATGTATCACAGTGGGGGGGGCACGTGTGGATGTATCACAGTGGGGGGGGCACGTGTGGATGTATCACAGTGGGGGGGGCACGTGTGGATGTATCACAGTGGGGGGGGCACGTGTGGATGTATCACAGTGGGGGGGGCACGTGTGGATGTATCACAGTGGGGGGGGCACGTGTGGATGTATCACAGTGGGGGGGGCACGTGTGGATGTATCACAGTGGGGGGGGCACGTGTGGATGTATCACAGTGGGGGGGGCACGTGTGGATGTATCACAGTGGGGGGGGCACGTGTGGATGTATCACAGTGGGGGGGGCACGTGTGGATGTATCACAGTGGGGGGGGGCACGTGTGGATGTATCACAGTGGGGGGGCACGTGTGGATGTATCACAGTGGGGGGGACGTGTGGATGTATTACAGTGGGGGGGGACGACGTGTGGATGTATTACAGTGGGGGGGGACGACGTGTGGATGTATTACAGTGGGGGGGGGACATGTGGATGTATTACAGTGGGGGGGGGGGACATGTGGATGTATTACAGTGGGGGGGGGGGACATGTGGATGTATTACAGTGGGGGGGGAGATGTGGATATATTACAGTGGGGGGGGGAGATGTGGATATATTACAGTGGGGGGGGGGAGATGTGGATATATTACAGTGGGGGGGGGGGAGATGTGGATATATTACAGTGGGGGGGGGGAGATGTGGATATATTACAGTGGGGGGGAGATGTGGATATATTACAGTGGGGGGGAGATGTGGATATATTACAGTGGGGGGGAGATGTGGATATATTACAGTGGGGGGGAGATGTGGATATATTACAGTGGGGGGGAGATGTGGATATATTACAGTGGGGGGGAGATGTGGATATATTACAGTGGGGGGGAGATGTGGATATATTACAGTGGGGGAGATGTGGATATATATTTTTTTTGTTGATCCGAAAATGATCCGATCCGTGACTCTGATCCGAGGAACGATCCGAACCGTGAGTTTTTTGATCCGTTGCCCCCCTAATATATACGGCGGCAGAATGGCTCTCCTGCGCTAATCGCTGTATATATAAGGGGGCTCCTTTAAGAGCCATAGCAGGCGCACGCCCGATGCACGGCGGGGGTCCCGATGGCGTGGCCAGCGGGCGCGAGAGCAGGAACGGGGATTTGTATGTGTAAACACACAAATCCCCATTCTGTCATGGGAGGAGAAACAGATAGTCTGTTCCTACTAAGTAGGAACAACGATCTGTCTCCTCCTCCAGTCAGTCCTATCCCCTCACAGTAAGAACAGACCTAGGGAACATACATTTAACCCCTTGATCACCCCCTAGTGTTAACCCCTTCCCTGCCAGTGACATTTATACAGTAATCAGTGGCTATTTTTAGCTGTGATTGCTGTATAAATAAATGTCAATGGTCCAAAATGTAGGATCTGTCCGCCGCAATGTCTCAGTCCCGTTAAAAATCGCTTGATCGCCATTACTAGTATAAAAAAAAAATATTTTATTATTAATAATAATAAACTGCCATAAATCTATCCCCTTTTTTGTAGATGCTATAACTTTTGTGCAAACCACTCTATATATACCCTTATTGCTATTTTTTTTACCAAAAATATGTAGAAAAATACATATTAGCCTAAACTGAAGAAATTTGTTTTTTTTTAAAAATGGGATATTATAGCAAAAAAATAGTGTTTTCTTCAAAATTGTCGCTCTTTTTTTTTTTTTTTTTTTGCGCTATAAACAAAAAAGGACCAAAAAAAACAAAAACCCAGGAGGTGATCAAATACCACCAAAAGAAAGCTCTATTTGTGGATAAAAAAAAAAAAAAAGATGGAAATTTTGTTTGGGTACAACGCCGCACGACCGCGCAATGGTCAGTTAAAGCGACACAGTGCCGTATCGCAAAAAATGATCTGGTCAGGAAGGGGGTAAATTCTTCCAGGGCTGAAGTGGTTAAAGTTAGGTTACTCTATACCATATTGGATACATATTGGCCAAGAACGAAAATCATTAAATTATTTACCTCCTCTTCTTCCCGTTTCCTGGCTGCTTCCTCCTTTTCTTTTTTCAGTCTGAATTCTTCTTGAGCTTTCTGCTCTCGAAGAAGCCATTCTTCATGCAACCTCTGCCTGTATGTGCAATAAAATCAATCCACAACAGTTAAAGTTAACACACAAAACATTTACGGTTAATCACGAGGACAGCTAGTTAGCAAGTTATTATCATTACACATATGTTTGATATAATGTCACAAACCTTTCAATCACATACTGGAAGTCGTCATCCTCTTCATCATTATCTTCAGCAGAGACATGACCTTTCTTCTCTTCTGCTATATAGAAAAATAGGATTTTTTAAAACAGCTTACCTGTAAAATCCTTTTCTTTCGATGGACATCACTGGACACAGAGACACAGTAATTACTGATGGGTTATATAGGTATCACTGGTGATTGGACACTGGCACACCCTAACCAGGAAGTTCAACCCCCTATATAATCCCTCCCCTTGCAGGGATACCTCAGTTTTGCAGCCAAGCAATATAGTGTATTAGAAGAGGGGCGGGACCTCTGTGTCCCGTGATGTCCATCGAAAGAAAAGGATTTTTACAGGTAAGCCGTTTTAAAAAATCCTATTTTCTTTCTTGAACATCACGGGACACAGAGCCACAGTAATTACTGATGGTATGTCCCAGAGCAATGCTATCTGGGGGGGGGGAGAACCACAACCAAGTAGGGTGCAATCAGACCTGAGGAACCTGTACCGCTGCCTGCAGCACACTACGCCCAAAGGCGATATCCTCATGCCTTCTCACATCCACCTGATAGAATCTGGTGAATGTATGGACTGAAGACCAGGTTGCGGCCTTGCAGATCTGAGCCATCGAGGCCCGGTGGTGCACTGCCCAAGAAGCACCAATAGCCCTTGTGGAATGTGCCCTGATCTGAAACAGAGGAATCTTCTGTTTCAAACCGTAAGCTTGAATGATCAATTATCGAATCCATTTAGAAATGGTGGCTTTTGATGCTGCCTGTCCTCTACTGGGACCCTCTGGCAGCACAAACAAAACATCCGTTTTGCGAATCTGAGCAGTCGCTTCCAGATAGACCTTCACTGCTCTTACTACATCCAAAGAATTAAGTGTAATAGTGTCCCTTGCGCTGGTCAGATGTGGAAATAAATAAGATGAGTGGCAAAGTGTCACAAATAAACGCATAAAAGTGACCAATAATATTGCAGCAAAATTAAGGTGTTTTCACACAACACTTGTTAGGAATGTAAGAAGAGAAGATTTCGCGCAATATTAAATAAGAATAAAGTGAATGGGCAAAAATATATATTAAATGTGTATCATAAATGTGCAAGTCGCATAGTAAAGTGAATAGTGACAATGGTAATGTTGATAATAAGCTAGTGGCTGCTAGGGATGCAAATCTCAATAGCGTGGCGTCTAGCTGAGAACATTATCCATAGATGATAGGTGTATCATAAATGTGCAAATCGCATAAAAAGTGAGCAGTGACAATAGTGCTACTAGTAGCAAGCTAATTACTGCCAGGGATGTTAATCTCAATATATGACGTCTAGCTAGGTATATTAAATAATCGAGTGGAGAAAAAAAATCACATGAAGGTCATAAATAGAAATAAACATAAAAATAAATAAGATATAAAATAACATGTGCAATTCTAAAATGTTGGTGCAGGTGTGTTTAAAATATCACACTTAGGACATCACTCAGTGTTCATAAAACGTATATAATGGGTATCAGATCATAAGCACTCTATAGGGCATGAGTAATGCTGCTGGGAGATGATGGGTTAATTAGAAAAGTCTATGAATGGATGCCGTTTTCCTGTTCAATTAAAGGTGTATGAGGTAGATGGAGTATAAAATCCTATTGTTGTTCAATCCTCTAATGGTCTCTTAGGACCCTCACCTTCATAGTGTAGCAAAACGGCATTCAGCAGTGCTGTATGGGTGGTTCTGGCAGCTGTCACCGAAGTCTCTGCTTTCTCTGTGTTAAATCTTTAATCCATCTCTCCCTTGTATCTCCAGAATGGTTTACTCAGAAATGGGGGAGATAAAACAGAGATAGGGGAGGGGGAGAGAATGGAGGCTCCACTAGTGTATTAAGGCTTTTTAAAAACAGGGGTATTTATTCAAAGGTAATGCTCTTACATTTAAAAAACTTGTAACAGGCAGAGTAATTGTAATAAAAGCTGTGGCGTCCTGAGCGCCCTCTCACTTATGCTTCAAAATGTGTTGTACCGCTCAGCCAATCCCTACGCGTTACGACACCGTCACGTGTCTTCATCTAGGGACCCTGTTTTTAAAAAGCCTTAATACACTAGTGGAGCCTCCATTCTCTCCCCCTCCCCTATCTCTGAGTAAACCATTCTGGAGATACAAGGGAGAGATGGATTAAAGATTTAACACAGAGAAAGCAGAGACTTCGGTGACAGCTGCCAGAACCACCCATACAGCACTGCTGAATGCCGTTTTGCTACACTATGAAGGTGAGGGTCCTAAGAGACCATTAGAGGATTGAACAACAATAGGATTTTATACTCCATCTACCTCATACACCTTTAATTGAACAGGAAAACGGCATCCATTCATAGACTTTTCTAATTAACCCATCATCTCCCAGCAGCATTACTCATGCCCTATAGAGTGCTTATGATCTGATACCCATTATATACGTTTTATGAACACTGAGTGATGTCCTAAGTGTGATATTTTAAACACACCTGCACCAACATTTTAGAATTGCACATGTTATTTTATATCTTATTTATTTTTATGTTTATTTCTATTTATGACCTTCATGTGATTTTTTTCTCCACTCGATTATTTAATATACCTAGCTAGACGTCATATATTGAGATTAACATCCCTGGCAGTTATTAGCTTGCTACTAGTAGCACTATTGTCACTGCTCACTTTTTATGCGATTTGCACATTTATGATACACCTATCATCTATGGATAATGTTCTCAGCTAGACGCCACGCTATTGAGATTTGCATCCCTAGCAGCCACTAGCTTATTATCAACATTACCATTGTCACTATTCACTTTACTATGCGACTTGCACATTTATGATACACATTTAATATATATTTTTGCCCATTCACTTTATTCTTATTTAATATTGCGCGAAATCTTCTCTTCTTACATCCAAAGAATGTAGTGATCTTTCTTCCGGAGAACAGGGATCTGGAAAAAAGGAAGGCAGAACAATGTCTTGGTTTAGATGAAAATCTGAAACCACTTTCGTTAAAAAAACTAGGATGAGGGCGCAGTACCACTCTATCCTTGTGTACAATCAAATAAGGCTCTTTACAGGAAAGAGCTGCTAACTCTGATACTCTTCTAGCAGAAGAGATGGCTACCAGAAAAATTAACTTCCTTGTCAACAAGACCAAAGGAATCTGACATATTGGTTCAAAAGGCTGTTTCTGTAACACAGACAGAACCAAGTTCAAATCCCAGGGGTTTAGGGGCGCCTTAACCGGAGGATTAAGACGCGTCACCCCCTGCATAAAGTTTCGGACCAAAGAATGGGAAGCAAGTGAAATAATACTGATAAGGCCGAGACCTGGCCCTTAATGGTACTCAAGGCCAGCTTCATCTCTAACCCTAATTGTAGACACTCAAGAATTCTACCGATCACATACTTTCTGGGATGCCAACCCCTGGATTCACACCAGGATATATAAGCTCTCCAGACTCTATGATAAATCATTCTGGAAGCTGGCTTCCTTGCATTGATTAATCTAGATATCACAGGACCTGAAAGCCCACGACTTTTCAGAACGTGGGTTTCAATAGCCAAACTGTCAAATTTAGCGTTTGTAAAGCAGGATGGAACACTGGACCTTGACATAACAGGTCTGGTCGTACCGGTAGTGTCCACAGGGAACCCACCGTCATCCTTACCATTTCCGCATACCACGTCCTTCTGGGCCAAGCGGGAGCCACCAGAAGAACTGACTTCCTTTCCTGCCTGATCCTGCGAAGGAGTCGTGGCAGTAGCAGAATAGGCGGGAATGCATAAATCAGTGAGAACCGATGCCACGGAATCACCAACGCATCCGTCCCGCATGCAAGAGGATCTTTTGTCCTTGCCACAAATCTGTATCTTTTTGTTGAATCGGGATGCAAAGAGATCTACATCTGGAACCCCCCATCTTTGGCATATGGCCCAAAAGATGTCGGGATGCAGAGACCATTCCCCTGGAAGTAACTGCTGGCGACTTAAATAGTCCGCCTGCCAGTTCTCTATCCCCGGAATGAAGACTGCCGATATACATGGCACATGCTTCTCTGCCCAGACTAAGATCTGGTTCACCTCTTTTTGAGCAGCTCGGCTCCTGGTGCCTCCCTGATGATTGACATAAGCCACTACTGTGGCATTGTCGGACTGGATCCTGACCGGGCAACCCTGTAGCGTGATAGTCCAGGCCCTTAGGGCTAGATATACCGCACGGATCTCCAGAATGTTGATGAGTAAGGTCCTCTCGGTCTTGGACCATACCCCTTGGACCGCAGACTGACATCCCAATTTGGTTTTTGGACCGTAAAAAGGTTGGAATAGAAGCCCAATCCTTGATCCTTCGCGGAAACTACCACAATGACCTCCTGCGACAAAAGTCGCTCTAACGCTAGAAGGAGCGACTGCTTTTTCTCTGGATCTCTGGGGACACTTGACCTGAGGAAACGAGGAGAAGGAAATTCCTGAAACTCCAGCTTGTACCCTAAGGCAGGGCTCGACAAAACCCGGGCGCCAGGTCGCATTTGCGACTAGAATTAGCGACCTGGCGCCTGGCGCGGCACAGCTGTGTGTCCGTTCGACACCCCCCCCTCCCGCCGCGATCGCGCTGGGCCGCGCCGGTAATTGAGGCCCCGGCTTTGCGGCCTACTGCAGTCCTATGGTTCCTGGTTCTTTCTGCAATCGGGCGCCCTCTGGTGGTGGCCGTTGGTATGACAAGACATCCACCAATGCTAATGGAGCTTTTCCTACCTGTTTTCACTGCCTGCTCATCTCCTTCCCTTTACTTAGAACCCCCAAAACATTATATATATTTTTTATTCTAACACCCTAGAGAATAAAATGGCGGTAATTGCAATACTTTCTGTCACACCGTATTTGCGCAGCGGACTTACAAGCGCACTTTTTTGGGAAAAAATACTTTTTTTAATTTAAAAAATAAGAAAACAGTAAAGTTAGCCCAATTTTTTTTATATTGTGAAAGATAATGTTACGCAGAGTAAATTGATTCCCAACATGTCACGCTTCAAAATTTCATCCGCTCGTGGAATGGCGACAAACTTTTACCCTTTAAAATCTCCATAGGTGTCATTTAAAAAATTCTACAGGTTACATGTTTTGAGTTACAGAGGAGGTCTAGGACTAGAATTATTGCTCTCGCTCTAACGATCGTGGCGATAGGGGGGGCCCTCTCCTGCCGCCGATAAAAGTGATCTCGCTGCTAATCTGCTGCAGAGACCACTTTTATCTGAAAGAGAACCGCCGGCTCTTGAAGAAGATACTGGTGTTATGGTAGCTAGCTGCTACCATAACTACGGTATTTCTCTTCAAAGACAGGACGTATATAGTCGTCCTGCGGGAAGGAAGTGGTTAATTAAAATGAATTTATTATTTGTCATCTCCCTGCTTGGCCCCTTTCACTCGGGCTGTCTGATCAGGTTCGCCTGTCAGTTTTTCAGGCGGACCTGATTGGATCCTTAGTGGGAATATGGCGGTCTTGTGTACCTGCATGGCAGGAAATAAAAGCAGTCACATTAGTTCTAGTCGTCTCTGTGTAAATTTAAGATTGGTTAATTTTTATATTGAAAATAAAGCTTTGTCGGTCGTTTAAAAAAAAAAAAAAAACCTGGCTCCTAACTTTTTTAGC
The DNA here is from genome assembly GCA_037952925.1 of Lithobates clamitans. Taxonomy (NCBI): domain Eukaryota; kingdom Metazoa; phylum Chordata; class Amphibia; order Anura; family Ranidae; genus Lithobates; species Lithobates clamitans. Next base: position 7,849,200 of record JBBGZY010000723.1, read on the forward strand.
TGGCTCCTAGATTCCAAGCAAATTTGTCAAGCCCTGCCCTAAGGTTACCGTGGAGATTACCCATCTGTCCTGGAAATCCTCCTGCCAGAGCCCTGAGAACTGTCGCAGTCTTCCCCCCACTCGAGTGAGCGGGGGCGCCCCCTCATGCAGAGGTCTTAGTGCTTTGCCTAGTAGGCTTCTTCCCCCAGGGCTTCTTTTGTCCCTGGGATTGACTCTTGTCTCTGGACTCAGATGGAGGCGGTCGTCGAGACTGCCCAGAGGCTGAAGCCCCCGGCGCTGGGGAAAGAGTCCGTTTGAAAGAGGGACGCTTACTCTTCTTCTTAACAGGTAAGAGAGTGCTTTTCCCACAAGAGATTCTCTTGATATAGTTATCCAAGTCTTCTCCAAACAACCTTTCACCACGAAATGGAAACCCAGCCAGGAGCTTCTTACATGGTGCTTCGGCTGACCAATTTTTCAACCATAGGATTCTACGTACATGCACCAAACCCCAGTGAAAGACGGGAGGTTTGCATGATAGAATCTCTGATGGCATCAACAACATAACATAAGGCCGCTGGAAGGTTAGCCAACCCCTGGGCCTGCTGTTCAGGTAAAACTTTGATGACCTGTTTAACATGGTCTCTTAAGTACTGAGACACCAATCGCTGCTACTGCAGGTTGAGCCACTGAACCTGCTAAGGAGAAAACATCCTTCAATAGGGATTCCATCTTTTTATCAACAGGATCCCTGAGCATCTGAGCATTGTCTACAGGACAAGTCAGACTATTATTTACAGAGGAAATGGCGGCATCAATGGCTGGTATTCCCCACATTTTAATAAACTTTTCTTCCATAGGATAAAGTGTAGAAAACTTTTTCGGCGGAAAAAAACGTTTATCTGGGTGATCCCACTCAGCATAAAGGAACTTTTCAAGTAAATTATGAACAGGAAAAGCATGTGCTGTTTGAGGAGGTTTCAGTGACCCTAAAGAAGAAGAGGGTTCTTTAACTGATTCAGATATGGGCAACTTAAATGTGGAGCGGACCAATCCAGTAAGGATCTGCACTAACACTTTCTCCTCTTGGGAAGTCGCAGAGGGTCCCTCTCCACCTGATTCCTCCGAAGAGGAGGAATCATCCGTCCCATCCCGATCCTCTGAAAGGGATTCCTCTCCTTTATCCCAGAGCTCCTCTTCCTGAGGGTCTTGGGGAACAGAGGAAGGCCTAGTGCGTTTTCTTCCACCAAGTGAAGACGTAATCACGGCCATTAATCTTTCCTCTAAACCATTAATGGTTGAGGAAAAACCTCCTGTGTAATATATGCAGGGGCTGAAGTGCCAGAAGCAAGTATAGCCCCTGACCCCGATGGCTCTCCCTGGCTGGCCGTCCCTGGCCCCTCGGGGGGGGGGGGGGGGGAGAATGCTGCAGACAGGGGGCTCTCAGAACCTGAACGAGATCCCCTAGTGTCTCTGGTTCTTGGGGTGCTTGAACCTCTTCTACCCATAGTGCAAAGCACCAAAGTGGAGGTATCACAAAATGAACAATGACTGCGGAGCAATGTAGTCTGGCTAAAAGCCTTGCTACCCAATGCTCAGTCTGGTGTTACTTAGTAAATGCTGCCTAGGAGAATGCCTGTGTCCCACCTTACATGCGACCGTCAGCTCTGTGTCCCTCCAGAAGGCTTAGTGCACCTGTAATCAGTGCCTTTAATTGCCTGCAGCCGGTCCTGTGGGCGTCTGAGCACGCTGTGCTGACGCCCCACCCCCCCTCAACCGCGCCCCCTTTTGTTTTTTGAAAAAACAAGGAGCAATGTAGTCTGGCTAAAAGCCTTGCTACCCAATGCTCAGTCTGGTGTTACTTAGTAAATGCTGCCTAGGAGAATGCCTGTGTCCCACCTTACATGCGACCGTCAGCTCTGTGTCCCTCCAGAAGGCTTAGTGCACCTGTAATCAGTGCCTTTAATTGCCTGCAGCCGGTCCTGTGGGCGTCTGAGCACGCTGTGCTGACGCCCCACCCCCCCTCAACCGCGCCCCCTTTTGTTTTTTGAAAAAACAAGCGCTTCCCGTGCTAACCGACCCTTCTAAACCAAACATGGAGGAGGCTGGGGGAGGAGGGATAGAGGCTGGTAATGATGGATCTGCCTGTGTAATGGCGGCAGCGGCCGCGACGGCGGTGAAAATGCGATGTCTAACCGCCTTACAGATCACCTGCGGCCTCCCCCTAGTCTGGGGGGAGATATCCCTGAGGAGAGCCCCCCATCTCATCCTACCTGGAGCTGGCCGGAGGAGCTTGTACAGCGTCGAACACTTGAGACAGACATCAGCATGAAAAGGTATGTGCTCTTGGCAGCCCCCGGTGGTCACAATAGGCATAGCATGCATTTACCTTAAAAGGAGAAACCTACTAGAATTTATAGGGGGTTAAACTTCCTGGTTAGGGTGTGCCAGTGTCCAATCACCAGTGATACCCTATATCAGGGTTTCTCAACTCCAGTCCTCAAGGCGCCCCAACAGGTCATGTTTTCAGGATTTCCATTATTTCGCACAGGTGATTTGATCAGTTTCACTGCCTTAGTAATTACCACAGCTGTTTTATCTGAGGGAAATCCTGAAAACATGACCTGTTGGGGCGCCTTGAGGACTGGAGTTGAGAAACACTGCCCTATATAACCCATCAGTAATTACTGAGGCTATGTGTCCCGTGATGTTCGAGAAAGAAAGTATCATGTTAAAAGTAGAATTTCAGGATCTTTTTTCCTGTTTAAAATTAGGTCTAAAAGCCGGAGTCCCGCTTTAAAGTATGTAAATATATTTTTTTAAATTTTCGGGAACAACTCAACTCAACTCTCGCTTACCCCCTCAACTTATAGAAGCAAATCTAAAATTCATATTTTTTTCATTGCCAGTACCCAACAGAGACAGTCAGCAAAAAAAAAAAAAAAGTTCCCCAAAAAATTATCTACACACACACGCAATATCTCACGAGTACACCCCTCACATTTTTGTAAATATTTTATTATATCTTTTCATGTGAAAACACTGAAGAAATGACACTTTGCTACAATGTAAAGTAGTGAGTGTACAGCTTTTTTAAAAGTGTAAATTTACTGTCCCCTCAAAATAACACAACACACAAGTATTAATGTCTAAACCGCTGGCAACAAAAGTGAGTACACCCCTAAGTGAAAATGTCCAAATTGGGCCCAATTAGCTATTTTCCCTCCCCGGTGTCATGTGACTCGTTAGTGTTACAGGGTCTCAGATGTGAACAGGAGCAGGTGTGTTAAATTTGGTGTTATCGCTCTCACTCTCTCATACTGGTCACTGAAAGTTCAACATGGCACCTCATGGCAAGGAACTCTCTGAGGATCTGAAAAAAAGAATTGTTGCTCTGCATAAAGATGGCCTAGGCTATAAGAAGATTGCCAAGACCCTAAAACTGAGCTGCAGCACGGTGGCCAAGACAATACAGCGGTTTAACAGAACAGGTTCCACTCAGAACAGGCGACCAAAGAAGTTGAGTGCACATGCTCAGTGTCATATCCAGAGGTGCCCTTTGGGAAAAAGATGTACGAGTACTGCCAGCATTGCTGCAGTAGTTGAAGGGGTGGGGTGGGGGGGGGGGGGGTCAGCCTGTCAGTGCTTAGACCATACACCGCATCAAATTGGTCTGCATGGGAGGAAGCCTCTTCTAAAGATGATGGAAAAGAAAGCCCACAAACAGTTTGCTAAAGACAAGCACACTAAGGACATGGATTACTGGAACCATGTCCTGTGGCCTTAAAAACTTATTTTGTTCAGATGATGTCACTCGTGTGTGGCGGCAATCAGGTGTGTCTTGCCTACAGTCAAGCATGGTGGTGGGAGTGTCATGGTCTGGGGCTGCATGAGTGCTGCCGGCACTGGGGATCTACAGTTCATTGAGGCAACCATGAATGCCAACATGTACTGTGACATACTGAAGAGACTTGGCCGTAGTATTGCAAGATAACGTCCCCGAAACACGACCACTACCATGCTAAAGAAGCTGAGGGTAAAGCTGATGGACTGACCAACAATGTCCCCAGACCTAAACCCTATTGAGCATCTGTGGGGCATCATCAAACGAAAGGTGGAGAAGCGCAAGGTCTCTAACATCCACCAGCTCCGTGATGTCGTCATGGATGAGTGGAAGAGGACTCCAGTGGCAACCTGTGAAGTTCTGGTGAAAATAATTGTGGCCACACAAAATATTGACACTTTGATCATTTACACTTAGGGGTGTACTCACTTTTGTTGCCAGTGGTTTAGCCACTAATGGCTGTGTGTTGAGTTATTTTGAGGGGACAGCAATTTACACTGTTATACAAGCTGTACACTCACTACTTTACATTGTAGCAAAATGTTATCGCATGAAAAAAATTAAATATTTACAAAAATGCGAGGGGTTACTCACTTTTGTGAGAGATTATATATATATATATATATATATATATATATATATATATATATATATATATATATATATATATATATATATATATATATATATATATATATATATATATATATATATATATATATATATCCAAAAAAAATCTAGCAAAATCCATACACTGCAACTCTAGATCTTGTCTTAAAGGATACGTTCACTTTAAAAAAAATAAATAAAATGCACTCTTTTTTGCTAGTAAAAAAATTTATTTTTTTTTTTCTACAGGAGCTTGAAAAGCACTGCATCCACGATCAGCAAATCGCGAGTGCAATGCAGGATTACTACACACTGCCAGTATAAGCTGTCTGCCCTTACATCACACAGACAGCCAGAACAAATTAACTACTAGAGCACTCAACAATGCCCTGGTAGTTCATTGAGAACTACAAGCCGACAGCCGCAAAGGATGCTGGTACTTGTAGTTCATTCGTTCACAGAACTCTGAATAAATGACATGGCCGTGTGGGCAGAATCCTGCAGGCCACGTTCTTTTCAAATGGTAACAGCAGGTACAGCTGCCACAGGGAGTGCGGGGATCAGGGAGTGGCTGCAGGATCGGGAACAAGTTAACTGCTACACCCAAAAAACAGGTGGGAGATGTAACATGTTCTTGAAGGAACTTATCCCTTAAAAGTAGAAAAGGCAAAACTTTTTTCATTTTGGCTAGAATAAGGAAGGGTTATAACCGGTCAGGTTTTTTTTTTCCCCTGGGGAGATTTATCTTCACTTCCTGTCCCATAGCCATAACAGGGAGTGAGGAAATCCCTCCAAAATGAGGGAATCCTTGGTTGTCAACAGTGTAACCAGAACTAGTGTCCCTATTGGAAAATGTCACCTCTATTACTGTTATGAGGACAACACAATATTTGGGATATTCTTCCACTTTTGATGATAATGGTAAACAGGAGAAATACAGAGGGTGAATCTCGCTAATGGGGACAAAGCCAACAATGAAAAACCTGACAAGTGTTTGTATTCTGCTCCACTCTATCCAAAGAGAAAAAAAAATGAATAAAAGTTTTACTTTTAGACTGGGTTCACACTACTGCAAAATTGGATGCGGGTTTCCCCGCATGAATGGAGACGCACTGAACTCCTGCTGTGAGCTGCTGCATGCCGTGATGTGAACCCAGCCTAAAGGATATCTAAATCTAAGAATTAAAAAAGGGAAGTATGGGCTTTTTTTTTTTTTTGTAGAATCATACTTACCTATGTGGATGCAACATCGCACCGATGCTGCATCTGTCCCCCACCGGCTCTAACTGAGCGATCAAACATCGCCAAATGATCAGTTCTCAAGGCTCCCTGAGTAGTGAGCTGGTGATTGTCAGTCACCGCTGTCTACTATTCCCCTCCCTCGCTCACTGGAGAGCTATCCCGTGGAGGGGGCAGGAGTGGCCGGCTCAGGCTCTCCGTGGCTCGCTGAGAGGGTGAGTCGGGTTCCGGTCCAGGCATGTGGGCGGATCCTGACTTCATTGTCACGCTCTTGCTCTGCGATCACTGTCTGCTGAAAACAGGTCACAGGAGTGCAAAACGAACTGCACTCCTGTTATCCATAGAAGTACAGCGAAGCAAGCTTTGGCTGTACTTCTCGTTTAAAATTTGATACACTGCAGCTTACCAGTTCCTAGTAACGTTTATCCTAGTGCAGTCTCTTCTGCAATAAAGAGTGCCTGCTCACAGATTGTTAATTTTATACTTTAGTTCACCTTTAATTAGTGGAAATTCTCACTTTCATTAGAAGTACAAAGCTTTCAAATGACAAACCTGCTTCTCTTAATTTAGCAAGAGCCTGTCTTTTCTTCCTTCGCTTCTCCTTCTTTAGAAGAGCTCTGCTTTCTTTGTGGCTGAAATAAAGAGAATTAAAATGAATTAAGTAAAATCAACTCAGTCCCTGTGTTTATTAATGGTCATGAACACCTTTAAATGATGGGGATATGAATAAAATCTGTATAACATGGTCCTAATTGGGCTAGAACACCATCTGTCATCAAAGGGTGCACTGCCACATAATGTGAAGAAGGAACAATCATACTGCTCTTTTTCTGAATTCTTCCATAGCTACAAAAAAAACTTTTGGAGCCATAGGCAGGTCACAAAATGTTTGATACATTTTAACTTAAAGTGGGAGTCCGGCGACCAATCTTTTTTTTTTTTTTTTTTTTTTTTTTTTTTTTTTTTTAGGTCATAGAGACACTTTGCTAATCCCAAAATAATACTCACAGTTTGGGTGTAATATTTCCACCTCTCTCTGTTTTCGTACTGAAGAATAACTTTAAAAATGTGATGCTGGCTGTTTCCATCTTGCTTGTGGGCATGTGAAGCCCACAAGCATTGATTTCCTGGATGCGGTGAATGCTGTTCATTCACAGCTTGTTCACACGCATGAGCATTGTTCCCGCACTGAATCTTGGGAAGCCTGACACTAAGCTCCCAGGAGACAGTGCGGCGCTGGGGAAAGGCAATAAACACGCCTACTCCCATGGGAGGAGAGACAGGAAGTGCCACAATAAAGTACAATATAAAAGGTAATTACAGCGATAGAAAAAAAATTTTCGTGCGGCATTTGAACATCTGTGCAATTAACTGAAGGGGGCAAGATAAAGTTAAAAATTTGAGTGGAACCCCGCTTTAATGTGAATATATAGCCTAAACCTTTTGTATTTTGGGTAGAGTAGGAAAGGGTTAAAACCCCTGCCGGGTTATTTTTTGCTGCCTGTGTACATTTCTGCTCACTTTCTGTCCCAGAAGGGCAACAGGAAATTACAAAAAAAAAAACTGGGAGGGGGAATTCCCTTCTTAGTTGTCACTGATACAGCTGTCCCCATTAGAAGTTTTCCCTCTACTCCTTCTGGGGAGGACACTAAAATCTTGTGTTTCTCCTTTATTTTCTCTCTCATCGGCAATGATCATTATGACAAATAAAGGGGGGAATCCTGTGGACACAGAGCAATAAAAACCTCACAGTGGGTCCGGAGCTGCGAGTGTGAAGGACCCGTGCTCCCCCCGCATCTGCCATTCAGAGAACTCATACTATTATTTTCCCACGATGCATAATGTTGTGTGAATAGCAAGGGAAGATTTTGTCATTCATCTGCCTCTCCTCTATTCACAGAACATGATGCACTGTGGGAGAATAATAATTCTGCCAGATACTGCCCAGAGCGGCGATCTCCCAGTGCTGCCAGTGTGAAGGACTTGACTTGCCCCCTCTGACATTCACAGAACTCTTATTTTTCTCCCACAGTGCATCACGTTCTGTGAATGGCAGAGGGGGCAAGTCAAGTCCCTCACACTCGCAGCACTGGGAGATCGCCGCTCTGGGCAGTATCTAGCAGCATGGATAAAGGGCTTTTAGGTCTAATGTACATGTACAGTTAGCAGCTCCTGTGCGCTGAGGGGTGTAAAATCCCTGGTATTTTCTGGGGCCTGGGCAGCCACATATGCTGCATACAGGCTCCAATACATATGAATGACTTCATGGCAATTCTTGGGGAAATGTCAACGGCTCCCGCATTGGTGTTTACCCTCGTATGTGCACACAGCTTTTATGTAGAAAAAGGGTAAAGAAAGAGGCGCCTTCTAAGTATGAACTGTAGAAACTTTATGGTACATTAAATAAAAACACTCACATTGAGACAGCGGTGCGTCTCCTTGCTCGCTGGTTCAACAGGCTGTGACACTCAGAAACCCATAGAAAGCCGTCCGCTGGCTCTGTACACTCTGTGGCTCAGATGGTAATGCAGAGGAGAGGTCTGAGGCGCTCGTGGACCGCAGCGGCGTCTGACGTCACCGGAAGTGTTGCAATGCCTTTTCTGAGCCTGCAGTCAGTGCAATGGACAGGCACGCTCCTTTGCCGAACTCTCTCCTCTGCACTACCATCTGAGCCACAGATCTGAGTGTACAGAGCCGGCGGACGGCTTTCTATGGGTTCCTGAGTGACACAGCCTGTTGAACCAGCAAAAAGGAGATGTACTGCTGCAGGATTTTCCTCATGCTGATCGTTTTTAACCTTAACCTCCCTGGCGGTATTCCCGAGTGTGGCTCGGGGTTAAAATTCAGGACCATTAGCGGTAACCCCGAGCCACACTCAGGATTGCATCGCAGGATCCTGGTGCCTCCTTACTTACCTTGTCCCGGGGATCCTGCAATGTCCCCCGCAGTGTCCGCGGGCTGTGTCCTCCTCCGAAGCCTCTCTGTGCCAGGCTCCTTTCCCTGCGAGCGTCGCGACGCACGGAGGCGGAGCCTGGCGGCAAATTCAAAAAAATGTAAAAAGCATAACACATACAGTACTGTAATCATTTCACATCCCATTTGTCCCCAGTGCTCTGGCCCATGCCCTGCATGCAGTTTTATATTGCATATACTGTTCTTTCTGCCTGGAAACTGGAGATTGTCCATAGCAACCAAAGAGTGTCCCTTTACGTCAAAAATGGCTTTAGACCAGCTAGAAAACAGCGATAGTAAATTAGAACACTTGCAGAATTGAGCGATAGTGAATCGTGTGGAAATTTATTTTATTACTATTTATTTTGATTTTTTTTAATTATTTTTTTTTTTTTATTATATTATAAATTTATGTTTTTGTGTTTCAAACTTTATCATACCCGGGATATCTACTAGACTCTTGTTTGGACAGATTTAAGTGTGTTATTGTTAAGAATTACAGGCCTACAATATAAAACGCCAAATTTCCATGCAAAATAATTGTACCGCTTTCAGCACCTAAAATCAGAAAGAATCATACCGCCAGGGAGGTTAATGTGACTGTTTTTATTTATTGTACCATAAAGTTTCTACAGTTCATACTTAAAAGGCGCCTCTTTTTTACCCTTTTTCTATATGTTTTGGAGTGTGCGTCTGCTATCCTGAAGAGGCCTGCCCTGAGTTATGGACCGTTGCTTCTTCACCCCTGGATATCACCGTCCATCTTGCATGGTTTGTGCTCTCCCCTGATCCACACCCATTACAATAACACAGACTCGAGTTCTCTGGCATCATTTGAACTACAGTTTGCGCCAGAACCACCCCCATTTACACAGCTTTTATGCTTTGGGGATAAGCATTGGCATTTACTAGCACACGGCTGTGTACTGCTATTCACTTGCATGGGTTGCTGTACAACTCCCCAGATGCCAGAAAACACTGGGGATTAAAGAGGAAGTAAACTTCCTCTGCTGAAATTAACTTTATATAAGGCTTACCTATAGTTAATGTAAATATTTCCTAAACCTACACCGTTTAGGAGATATACATGACATTACTGGTGCATGCGCTCTGAGGGAACGGCCACGGGTGCCATTCCTTCCAAGCCCTGTGCGGTTAACATCATTGCGGCTCCGGCCACTCACAGCGCCGGAGCCCAAGAACCCCCCGAGAAACTCCGGAGAAAAAGGTCAGCCGCCTCAGTGGTGTGCGGGCGCCGCTGGAGGGCTTTGTTCTAAGGGAAGTATATCATAATGAGCTAGTATGCGATGCCATCTCATTATGCCTATGCCTTGCAGGTTTTTTTATTTTTAAAGAATTTACAACCTCTTTAAGGCTGTAAACACACCCACGCATTCTGGGAACACGGGTAGAAACTAGGGGTGCACCGAATAGAAATTTTGGTGCCAAAACCAAAAATGCAGGATGCACTTAGCCGAAAATACGTTTTTAAGAAATATTTTTATATATAAAATTGTATTCGACTTTTTAATTAATATCATTAACCACTTCAGATCCGCGCTATAGCCGAATGACGGCCACAGCGCGGACCTGCTTTGCTGGGACTACGTCTATTGACATCTTCCCGTGCCCGAGATGCCTGCGTGCCCCTTGCAGGGCGCGCACAACGTGCTCTGTGATCGACGAGTGTGAGACTCGCTGGATCACTGATCAGAGTGAGGGGTCGATCCCAAACCCTTATCACGTGATCAGCTGTCAGCCAATGACAGCTGACCATGTGATGTCAACAGAGCCAGTAATCGGCTATTTTTTCTCCTTGCGCTGAGAGCGTGAGGAGAAAAAAAAAAGCCGATCACCAGCGGCTGCGAGAGGGACATCAGCTGCTGCCAGCTCCTCGGTGCCCACCTGTGACCCCTGCCAGTGCCACCTAGCAATAGGCAACTGTGTCGCCTACCAGTGCCCACCAGCGCCGCCCATCAGTGCCACCTTATCTGTCCCCCATCAGTGCAGCCTTTCAGCGCCCACCAGTGCAGCCTCATCAGCGCATATCAATGAAGGAGAAAAATTACCTGTTTGCAAACTTTTATAAAACAAACTATTAAACATAATTATTTTTTCAAAATTTTCCATCTTTTTTTGTTTGTTTAGCAAAAAAAAAAAATCCCAGCTGTGATTAAATACCACCAAAAGAAAGCTCTATTTGTGGGGGGAAAAAAATGATAAAAATTTAATTTGGGTACAGTGTTGTATAACCGCGCAATTGTCATTCAAAGTGTGTCAGCGCTGAAAGCTGGTCTGGGCAGGAGGGGGGTTTAAGTGCCCAGTAAGCAAGTGGTTAATTTTAATTAATATGAATTTATTGCTGCCCATTATTGGCACCTTTAGTGCAAGAAATGCTCCAGAAAAATGCAGTCTTTAACCATCTCTTGTATTATGTCTGCAATCTCTTACCCACTTACGTGCTGCCCGCTGTCGTTTTACATTGCTACTTTGAAGGAGGAGGATAGCTGCCATAACGCCAGTATCCTCTTCTTCAGTGGGCGGTTCGCTTCAAGATAAAGGTGGTCTCTACGGCCACGATTCGCCGCAAGATCACTTTTATCGGCGGCCGGAGAGGGCCCCCCCAAGCGCTGGTCGGGGTGGGCTACGAGCGCCGCCCAAGCGCTGGTCGGGGTGAGCTACGAGCGCCGCCCAAGCGCTGGTCGGGGGGGGCTACGAGCGCCGCCCAAGCGCTGGTCGGGGGGGGCTACGAGCACCGCCCAAGCGCTGGTCGGGGGGGCTACGAGCGCCGCCCAAGCGCTGGTCGGGGGGGGCTACGAGCGCCGCCCAAGCGCTGGTCGGGGGGGGCTACGAGCGCCGCCCAAGCGCTGGTCGGGGGGGGGGCTACGAGCGCCGCCCAAGCGCTGGTCGGGGGGGGGCTACGAGCGCCGCCCAAGCGCTGGTCGGGGGGGGGCTACGAGCGCCGCCCAAGCGCTGGTCGGAGGGGGGGCTACGAGCGCCGCCCAAGCGCTGGTCGGAGGGGGGGCTACGAGCGCCGCCCAAGAGCTGGTCGGGGGGGGGCTACGAGCGCCGCCCAAGCGCTGGTGGCGGGGGGCTACGAGCGCCGCCCAAGCGCTGGTCGGGGGGGGGCTACGAGCGCCGCCCAAGCGCTGGTCGGGGGGGCTACGAGCGCCGCCCAAGCGCTGGTCGGGGGGGCCACGAGCGCCGCCCAAGCGCTGGTCGGGGGGGCCACGAGCGCCGCCCAAGCGCTGGCTTGGGGGGGGCTACGAGCGCGGCCCAATCGCTGGCTTGGGGGGGCTACGAGCGCCGCCCAAGCGCTGGTCGGGGGGGGCTACAAGCGCCGCCCAAGCGCTGGTCGGGGGGGGGGCTACAAGCGCCGCCCAAGCGCTGGTCGGGGGGGGCTACAAGCGCCGCCCAAGCGCTGGTCGGGGGGGGCTACGAGCGCCGCCCAAGCGCTGGTCGGGGGGGGGGCTACGAGCGCCGCCCAAGCGCTGGTCGGGGGGGGGGGGCTACGAGCGCCGCCCAAGCGCTGGTCGGGGGGGGGCTACGAGCGCCGCCCAAGCGCTGGTTGGGGACTACCAGCATGGCACAAGAGGTGGTCGCAGACTGCAGAAGAGTGTCAGGGACTGTCTGAGACAGAGGACATGCCTCAATAGACTGTAATTGAATGGAGACACATGACATGAGACTTCTAGATATCACTGCAATAACAGGGCAATAGGGGAAACCCAGATTAGTGTCTGTAAGGGTCCTGAGGGCCACAGTTTGGTCACAGGGGCCTGCCATGAAGCAGTAGCCTTCTACACATGGAAGATTCACTATTACAGATCAATACTCGGCCTCCTGCTCCATCACCCGCACACAATGACCGCCGCCTGTATGTATACATGTAGAAGACTGCTGGGCTTGTTCTGCCCTCCTATATACAGGCCGGGGCCTTCACCAGGCTCACAGCTCTCTCCGGTCTGATGTCCTCATACACTCTGCTATTCCTTGTATGGCCCTCCCACCTCATACATGTCATACACGCTTCCTTTCTATCTCATTAACACACTCCGAGCTCTTACCTCACCCGGTCCTCTTCCGTAACCCGCACACCGGGGGCCGCCATCTTTGTTTAGCTCCCAGCAGCGCCCAGCAACTACGGAAGCCGAATGTTTAATGAGACCTGAGTGAGGAGCCATGTGACTCCGAGTTCATATATAGAATAGGAAACGTGTGTGCGGCTAGAGCAGAGAGAGCTGACAGAGAAGAATCTCTTCTCCTCAGCAGGCTGATAAGCTGACAGAGAAGAGTCTCTTCTCCTCAGTAGACTGATAAGCTGACTGAGAAGAGTCTCTTCTCCTCAGGAGACTGATAAGCTGACAGAGAAGAGTCTCTTCTCCTCAGGAGACTGATAATGAGTACATAATAATATTAATGTACAAGGTGATGGTGAGGGACACAGAGCTGCTACACCCCCTGAAAACACCACATCCTTCTGTACCACCATTACACCACTTGTATGAGGATAAACATTATAGAATGGATTTCTCTCACTTTCCCTCCGGAACATTTACCCCTCTTCATGACCAGGCCTTTTTTTTTGCGATACGAAACTGGGTTACTTTGACAATTGCGCGGTTGTGCGACAGTGTACACGTTTAAAATGTATTTTTCTTTTTTTTACCCCTGACAAATAGAGCTTTCTTTTGGTAGTATTTGATCAGCGCGGCCTTTTCTATTTTTTGTACTATTAAACTAAAAAAAAGATCAACAATAAAGAAAAAAAAAAAACAATATTTCTTACCTAGTGTTATAAAACATATCCAATTAAAAAAAAAAAATCAAATTTCTTCATAACTTTATGCCAATATGTATTCTGCTACATATTTTTAGTACATAAAATTCCAATAATTGTATATTGATTGGTTTGCGCAAAAGTTATAGCGTCTACAAACTATGGGATATATACTGGAATTTAGATTTATTTCTTTATTTTATACTAGAAATGGCGGCAATCAGCGACTCATAGCGGGACTGCGATATTGAGAGAAAAATGGCGCTCACAAAGCTACCACACCTGAACAAGTGCTCCGGCCATACTGCAAAGTCTCAGGTTCTGGCTCTGCACAATTGTGTAGAAAAAGGAAGGAAATTCTAGACTGCCGCACTCCATGAAAAAGGCATCTTTTTATTAGCAAAATTAAATAAAAATCCAAAAACAGTCACATCAAAGAGTGGATAAAACAGAGATCAAGGCTAACGCGTTTCACATCGAATGAGGCTTACTGCGATATTGCGGGGGGCCATTCTCACACTTTGCGGGAACCAGTGACAATAATACAGTGATCAGTGCTAAAAAATATACACTGTCATTGTACTAATGATGCTGGCTTTGAAGGGGTTAACATCAATAAATGTGTGCCTAGCCAGTGTTTATAATTGTTGCGGTAGGGCGGGCACCCTTGCCTTCTTGGCTCACCAGGGGGCGTGCGCGCGTGCCGCCAGCAGCACTCGCGTGCGCCTGCCGTGTCACTGGGGACTCGATGCGCATGCCTGGCGGGCGCGATGTCCGCCGTGCACCCGCGATTGCCCGGTAACCCAGCAGGACCGTGGATCTGTGTGTGTAAACACACAGATCCAGGTCCTGTCAGAGGAGAGGAGACCGATGGTGTGTTCTCAGTACAGAGGAACACCGATCGGTCTCCTCCCCTAGTGAGTCTCCCCCCTCTACAGTTAGACCCCATTCACACAGGGACGACTTGTCAGGCGACCTAGTCGCCTGACAAGTCGCCTCCCGTTCTGTACTATGGAGCCGTTCTAAGGGGAGCGACGCAAGTCGCTCAGACTTAGAAAAAGGTTCCTGTACGACTTCGGGGGCGACTTGCATAGACTTCTATGCAGAAGTCGTTTTGCAAGTCGCCCGGGCAGTCGTTTGCAGGTCGCCTCGCTGAGGCGACCTGCAAGTCGTGTTGCCCCTGTGTGAATGGGGTCTTAGAAACACTCCCTAGGAACATAATTAACCCCTCGATCACCCCCTAGTGTTAACCCCTTCCCTGCCAGTCACATTTATACAGTAACCAGTGCATTTTTATAGCACAGATCGCTGTATAAATGTGAACGGTCCCAAAAATGTGTCAAGAGTGTCCGATATGTCCGCCGTAATATCGCAGTCATGATAAAAATCGCAGAACGCCGCCATTACTAGTAAAAAAAAAAAAATAATAAAAATGCTATAAATCTATACCCTATTTTGTAGACGCTATAACTTTTGCGCAAACCTATCAATATACGCTTATTGTGATTTTTTTTACTAAAAATATGTAGAAGAATACATATCGGCCTAAACTGAGGAAAAAATTTGTTTTGGAAAAAAAAAAAATTTGGATATTTATTATAGCAAAAAGTAAAAAAATATTGTGTTTTTTTCAAACTTGTCACTCTTCTTTTGTTTATAGAGCAAAAAATAAAAACCGCAGAGGTGATCAAATACCACTAAAAGAAAGCTCTATTAGTTGGCAAAAAATGATAACAATTTCATCTGGGTACAGTGTTGCATGACCGCGCAATTGTTATTCAAAGTGTGAGAGCGCTAAAAGCTTAAAAATGGCTTGGGCAGGAAGGGGGTGAAAATGCCCTGTATTGAGGTGGTTAAATACAGGACATCATTGTTGTACAGGTCATACACAGAGGGGGAAGGAGGTTGTCACGGACACTGGCTACAGGGACCTTTTCTGCCCACTTTCACCCTGTTATTTGTTATTGTTATACTTTCCTTGTTTCATTTTTGAAGGACTGTTTTCTTGTATTTGCGCTAAAAACTATTCCTGGTTTCAGTGGCAGCCAGTGCATTGTGGGCGCATGGGCACCGCCCCCCCCCCCATCCCTGCCGCCGCCCCCTATCCATACGCCCAAGCCCCTTTCAGGACGCCTGGTTCATGGATTCCTATGGCGGGAGTGGGAGGGGTGTTTTTTTAAGCACCTGATTAGAGCCAGAGGCTCTAATTGGCTTCAAAAAAGGGTGGGCTCTCACCAACCTACCTCCTGATTGGACTAAAGGAACTTTAGTGTGAAAATAGCAAAAATGTATTCGCTATGGTCACACAATTGAGTGGGATCAGGGCGCAGCGAGTGCGCCCCCATCCCATCCAATTGTGTGACCATAGCGAATACATTTTTGCTATTTTCACACTAAAGTTCCTTTAGTCCAATCAGGAGGCAGGTCGGTGAGACCTGTTTTCCGATTGGCCAAAGCTCCAGAAGACCCTATTGGATGCCTGGTGCTTAGGAAGACAAGACACATGCTGAAGAGACACGTGCTGGAGCAACACCTCCGCCGCCGCTGCTGCCTGCACACGAGACACAGGACTCGGAGGAGACTGCCCGCAGCCCCGCACACAGGAGGAGACTGCCCATAGCCCCGCACACAGGAGGAGACTGCCTGCAGCCCCGCACACAGGAGGAGACTGCCCGCAGCCCCGCACACAGGAGGAGATTGCCCACAGCCCCGCACACAGGAGGAGACTGCCCGCAGCCCCGCACACAGGAGGAGACTGCCCGCAGCCCCGCACACAGGAGGAGACTGCCCGCAGCCCCGCACACAGGAGACTGCCCGCAGCCCCGCACACAGGAGGAGACTGCCCGCAGCCCCGCACACAGGAGGAGACTGCCCGCAGCCCCGCACACAGGAGGAGACTGCCCGCAGCTCCGCACACAGGAGGGGACTGCCCGCAGCCCCGCACACAGGAGGAGACTGCCCGCAGCCCCGCACACAGGAGGAGACTGCCCGCAGCTCCGCACATAGGAGGAGACTGCCCGCAGCCCCGCACACAGGAGGAGACTGCCCGCACCCCGGCACACAGGAGGAGACTGCCCGCAGCCCCGCACACAGGAGGAGACTGCCCGCAGCCCCGCACACAGGAGGAGACTGCCCGCAGCCCCGCACACAGGAGGAGACTGCCCGCAGCTCCGCACACAGGAGGAGACTGCCCGCAGCCCCGCACACAGGAGGAGACTGCCCGCAGCCCCGCACACAGGAGGAGACTGCCCGCAGCCCTGCACACAGGAGGAGACTGCCCGCAGCCCCGCACACAGGAGGAGACTGCCCGCAGCCCCGCACACAGGAGGAGACTGCCCGCAGCCCCGCACACAGGAGGAGACTGCCCGCAGACCCGCACACAGGAGGAGACTGCCCGCAGCACCACACACAGGAGGAGACTGCCCGCAGACACGCACACAGGAGGAGACTGCCCGCAGACACGCACACAGGAGGAGACTGCCCGCAGCTCCGCACACAGAAAGAGATTGCCCGCAGCCCCGCACACAGGAGGAGACTGCCCGCAGACACGCACACAGGAGGAGACTGCCCGCAGACACGCACACAGGAGGAGACTGCCCGCAGCCCCACACACCGGAGACAACACCACAGCCCGGTAAGTGCCGGACCTCCCATGGTGGGGGGCCCTGGATACTGTCAGTGCCTTGCTGCGCCGCAGTGGGGGGGGGGGGGTGCTGGTTGTTTGATGCCCCCCCCCAAGAAACCCACCAGCCGCCATTGCCTGGTTTGTTTTATTTGGAACTATACATGTTCATTGAAAGAGCTGGTCACATTGGTCTCTGTTCCATGTACTCCTTTGTAGACTCCGGAGTGTGTGGGTGGCTAGCTGTTGATTAGCTTACTGTAAATTAGATCACTGTTAGCTGTTGGCTATTTCTAAGGCTGGCCTTACACAGAGTGAAAGTGTTGATGCAGGAATCCATCCTGCTTGGCCATTGCATTTTCCCAGCAGGGGGGCAGGGCGGGGGAACCAGCCCTCCTCCCGGAGAAGACAGTAATTATCGCTAGTGGAAAACTGCAAGAGAATATGGCAGGCTGGTTGTTTTTTTTTTTAATCTTTTGCATGTAGGTTTGTCTGTTGATTTTTCCTTGCCGTGCTGATAGAAGTATGTTTTCAGGTTGCCCCAGTTTCAATAAATCCTAGCTACAAACAAAACATGTTATATTGTTGTGAAAAGGGTGGAATTGTTGGCGCCTTTGGTATGTTTTTATTGCCATATTTTGGGAAATCACTCAAAGAAGGTGCTACGACTGTCATAAAAAAATTATACTATATAAAACAAACAGTAAAGTTAATCTTTATCTGTTATTGGTATACAATTACTGTCTTTCTTTATTTTGGTAACTTATCACCTATAAAGTATACAATACTCAGCACATTCAGGCTGATGATTAACAGGTTGTAAAAAGGACTCTGCCAGCTTTAACGACTGTTATTTTTAGGTGATGATTTGTGACCAGGAAAGGTGTAGTCCATATATGTTCAGCAAGAGAATTTAAATTATTTTGAAGTTGTTTTTTTATTATTTATTTTGATAAAAAGATTAAAATGACCCTGTTAGAAAATCATCGAAAGGCATTATCCTGAGAAGAAAGCAGATTGAAGGCTCTTTCACACCTATGCGCTTTTGCTGTGCTAGGAGGCACTTTTCTCGTGTGACAAAAGCATATCAAAAGTATTTCCCTTGAAATCCTATGTACCTATTCACATCTGTGCGCTGTGTGTGTGTTGCATTCTGAAAAGTCCTACATGCAGCCAGTGTTAATTCTGACATCAAATTTCAATTTAGTTTTAGTTATAGTCTTTGGACTAAAATGCCATTTTAGTTTTAGTCCTATTTTAGTGTTTTGACTAAAATGCCGTTTTAGTCCTATTTTAGTCACCGGAATTGTTTTAGTTTTAGTCGTATTTTAGTCAACTAAAATCTCCCATTACATTTTAGTCGTCTAAAAATCAAATGGGTTTAGTTAAATTTTAATGCACTATTTAAGCATTTCTTTAGAATTACCAAACTCAATATATACTCCTGGAGTAAAAATTTAATAACATGTTATTATTTATGGTATAAGGTTTGAATATGCACTTACAGACACAGATTTAGCCATTGCGATATATAACGTTTTTATAAATAAAACCAAGTTTCATAAACAAATATATTGCTTTTTGACAAGCAGAAGTACAACTTGAAAATATAAAAAAAAACAAAAAACTGTAATCTCTATTGACTGTAATGCCATTGCACATATTACCTGAATATATTACCAACAATAAATATTAAAGTGGTTGTTAAGGCATTATTATAAGTTTATGCCAGCCCCTCTATTAGAGGCTGGCATAGCACACTGTGTATGTTGTATTTAAAAACGAGCAGTGTAAATACTGAATATCCACTGTCTTCAGGCCAGTCTCATCACTCGCGGCCGCTTTCCATCTCTGATAGATGTCGATTGTGGGATTGGCCTGTGATCTCCCTCCTCCGCAGAAGCCACCCATCGGAGCTGGAAAGTAGCCGCGAGTCACGTGACCGGCCTGAAGACAGCTCATACTCAGTATTTGCATTGCTCTTTTTTAAATACAATTTACACATTGTGCTATGCTAGCCTCTAATAGTGAGGCTGGCACTGACAAATTTAAGATTTTAATATTAAAATAATAGCGGTGGTGGGGCGGGGCTGGGCCGGAGACAGAGAGAGAGGGCGCTGACAGGCAGGAAGGAAGGGGTGAGGGGGGAGAGAGGAGAGCAGAGAGCAGGCAGCCTATCACAGAGGGAGGCTCTCTGACCACAGTGATCAGGGCGGAGCTGGCCTGGTTATCGTGGTCTGTTTAGAGAGGCCATACAGGAAATGCTAGGTTTAGGGGTTTTTTACAGTTTAGAGGGGGGCAGATTACACAGCACAAGCACTGTGCTGTGTAATCTGCTTTAAGGGACCAGAATATAATTTTTTTTGGGGGGGTTAACAAACAAAAAAAGAAAAAAAACAAGAAGAGCCTTTTAATTATTTTTTTTTCTTTTAGCAGCTTAGGAGATGCCCCCTACTTATTCTTACATTGTAGTGCAGTGGTAGTTTTTACATTAAATTTAAAGCGGGAGTCCAGCGACCAATCTTTTTTTTTTTTTTTTAGGTCATCGAGACACTTTGCTAATCCCAAAATAATACTCACAGTTTGGGTGTAATATTTCCGCCTCTGTCTGTTTTCATACTGAAGAATAACTTAAAAAATGTGATGCTGGCTGTTTCCATCTTGCTTGTGGGCATGTGAAGCCCACAAGCATTGATTTCCTGGATGCAGTGAATGCTGTTCATTCACAGCTTGTTCATGCACATGATCATTGTTTCCGCACTGAATCTTGGGAAGCCTGACACTAAGCTCCCAGGAGACAGTGCGGCGCCAGGCAAAGGCAATAAACAATCTTACTCCCATGGGAGGAGAGACAGGAAGTGCCACAATAAAGTACAATATAAAGGTAATTACAGCGATAAAAAAAATTTTCGTGCGGCATTTGAACATCTATGCAATTAACTGAAGGGGGGTAAGATTAAGTTAAAAATTTGAGTGGAACCCCACTTTAAGTTAGTCTTAGTCATAGTCTTTTGACTAAAATGTCATTTTAGTTTTAGTCGTATTTTAGTCATCTCAATTATTTTAGTTTTAGTTGTATGTAGTCAACTAAAATAGTATTAATTTAGTAGATGAAAATATTTTAGTCATCAAAATTAACAGTGCATGTAGCATCTTTTGTGCACTGTGTAGAAAGAACACAAAAGACGCACCTTCTATAGAAATGCATGAAACATGCACCGTGTTTTGATGCATTTCTTGCTCACATGTCCAGGATACACAAGTGCATGCTGGGAGCCAGTGATGTAAAATATCCAGAAAACTCATTAAAAAAATGCATTAAAAGTGCATTAAAAACGCTATGTGCTTTTAGTAACTGCATATAGCGCTTTTATAGTGTGAAAGAGCCCAGATACATCCCTGTCCCTGCTAAAACTCCCAGTGCCAATCTGATTCCTCCAGCTGGTTTGATAGCGAGCTCCCGTTCTAGTACCCCCTTCTGTTCCCTAGTCATTGTAGGACATACTGTAATAGTGATGTAGGGGTCAATGGGAGAAACCACAGTAACCAACAGGGGCCACGCTCATTTGCATACCTGGAAGTGCTCCTTTTTTTAGGCACCCGCCCCACAGTGTCGGTAGCATAGCTGCATTTACATTGATCTTCAGAGACGTATTGGTACTTCCTTATCTTTGGGTCCTTCTCATTATTGGTCTTGCTTGAATCCCAGTTTATAAAATGTAATAAACAGATCCTGTGCTCACATTGGCTAGATTTTAGATGCACATTTTAACCCGCCGCTTCTTTAAAGACCTCCTACCTGCCTGTTTTAACCCCATTTTTGCCAACAAACCCACTGCAACCGTAATGTGTTTGGTTGTAGGGTGTTTGCGGAACTTCCCTGTTCGCTTGAAGTTTAACGGGCTTGCCACCTGCCGATCACTTCATGTTGGATAGTTCTTGCCGCAGGTGCAAAGCACATCTCAACCACCCATTTTTACTACCCCTTATGTCTAAACTTAGTCTTATGCCCCGTACACACTTTTCGACAACAAAACCGTGGAATTTTGTTTGACTGTTGTTGGCTCCAACTTGTCTTGCATACACACGGTCACACAAATGTTGGCCAACAATTACAAACGTGGGAACGTGGTGACGTACAATATGTACGACGAGCCGAGAAAAAGGAAGTTCAATAGCCAATGCGGCTCCTTCTGCTTGATTCCGAGCATGCGTGAACTTTTGTGCGTCGGACTTGTGTACACACGATCGGAAATTCCAACAACAAAGTTTTGTCGGCGGAAAATTTCAGAACCTGCTAGCCAACATTAGTTGGCGGAAAGTCTAACAACAAATGTTCGATGGAGCATACACACGGTCGGCCTTTCCGACAACAAGCTCACGTCCAACATTTGTTGTCGGGAAATCCGATCGTGTGTACGGGGCATTAGGGTTACTTCAATTTCACTGTGATTATTTAGAAATATAGAAATGATATCCCCTGCAGTCCCGTCTTGGGTAGGCTGGCACATGGCATCACATTTCTTAATGTGATTTCTGATAAAACAGATTTTAGAACATCTGTGAAACAAGTCAATGATCAACCATCATCCACTTGGAAGCATTGTAAGAACATACAAAAAAGATGAGGTTGTTCTATGATGATTGTACATAGCAGTGATTTGGATATTGGGATGGGGTAGATCACATGAATAGTGTATCTGCATTGCAAATGTGCATGTAACTGTACCCAATTTGTGATCCTGGATTTTATATTTATCTTTTTTATATATGTACTGCATATTACAAACAGAATTTTTATGGGTTGTGTTTCTGTAGTTATTGTATAATAGCTTTGGCTTTAATAGTCCCTCATGTGTTTAGTTGGTAATGAGGAATTAATCTAATGTGATATGAGGATATTTCGGACTATTGAGATTTATGATGCCCTGAAGCGTGGCATCAGAAGCGTGGTTCTGGGAGATCAGAAATTTTAGCAAATGGTCTGTTGGAGAGGGCTGCTTTTTCTATTTTGTTGACCCCCTGACGGGGTTTAGAGGAAACGTGCACTGAGATAATACAGAGTTTGCCATTGCTGAACTTTTCTTTTGCATATTCTGGTTCCCTGGCTGTTCCATCAGCTTCAGTGTTAAGTCCTTGGCCTGGAACAAATGCAGATCAGGAATACTGAGTGTTTGTTATGTGCCTGTGCTCATAAATTATTGAGGCCATAGATAGCCAGGAAACTGGCCTTTTCAGAAGTATGTGAGCGATGAGCCTCGCATTTCTCTCAGTGCAGATTCATTTTAGAAACTCATTCACAACTGCTGCCCTTGCTGACCCCCTGAAAAACAATCCATGGTGGATCACTTTTCAGCGAGTGATAGAGGCTGCTAAACATTCAGGAGGTTATACTGTTGTCTCCTGAATGCCCTTATTTTGACAGCTGAAGGGGGATTTTCTATGTGAATACTGTGCCAAGTGTTTGGCTCGCAGTTTTGGCGCAGCCCCATTATTTTGAATGGGTTACGTTTGGTGGCTGTACTGACTGAAGTACCACAGGCATAGTTGCCAACTGTCCCGGATTTCCCGGGAAATTCCCGGGACTTAGACGCCATTCTCGAATTTGAGGTGTCCCGGTAAATGTCCCTAGAAATCCGGTTCTTCACCATTTTCGCCGCCGCCGCTAGAGGTCCACGGCCGGCGAAGACATTGTCTCCGCCGGCCGCCATTTTAATGAAGTTCAGGAAGACGGCTGGGGGTGGCTAGACGGAGCTCCTGCGTCGCCGCCCACCCTCTGCCCCGCTCCGCCTCGCCCCGCCTACCCCCTGCCCCGCTGCCAGTCTGATATGGAAAGGGGAGGGGGTTCTAGCCATGTGAACACTACTAGGACACCTCTGAGGTGGGGGGGCGCACCGCTGTGGGACTCCTGATGTGAGGGGGGGCTCCACTGGGGACACCTGATGCAAGGGGGGCTCCACTGGGGACACCTAATGTGAGGGGGGCTCCACTGGGGACACCTGATGTGAGGGGGGGCTCCACTGGGGACACCTGATGTGAGGGGGGGCTCTGCCGGGGACATCTGATGTGAGGGGGAGCTCCGCTGGGGACACCTGATGTGAGGGGGGCTCCACCGGGGACACCTGATGTGAGGGGGGGCTCCACCGGAGACAATTGATGTGAGGGGGCTCTGCTGGGGACACCTGATGTGAGGGGGAGCTCCGCTGGGGACACCTGATGTGAGGGGGGGCTCTGCCGGGGACACCTGATGTGAGGGGGGCTCCACTGGAGACACCTGATGTGAGAGGGGGCTCTGCCGGGGACACCTGATGTGAGGGGTGGCTCCGCCGGGGACACCTGATGTGAGGGGGAGCTCCGCCGGGGACTCCTGGTGTGAGGGGGGGCTCCGCCGGGGACTCCTGGTGTGAGGGGGGGTCCACCAGGGACTCCTGGTGTGAGGGGGGGCTCCGCCAGGGACTCCTGGTGTGAGGGGGGGCTTCGCCGGGGACTCCTGGTGTGAGGGGGGCTTTGCTGGGGACTCCTGGTGTGAGGGGGGGCTCCGCCGGGGACTCCTGGTGTGAGGGGGGGCTCCGCTGGGGACATCTGATGTAAGGGGGGCTCCACTGGGGGCACCTGATGCAAGGATGGACTCTGCTGGGACATCTGACGCAAGGACGGACGGCTGGTGGCAGGCGACGTGGCTAGTGACACGCTCAGGGATCCCACTGATTCTGCATTATGGTGAGTTGAATGATTTCATTTTATATTACAATGTAATAATATAAATAATGCACTTCAATCATCCTGACACCATAACAACCATGGTGCCGGGATGATTGAAGTACTAACACCAGGTGTTTGGAGTATCTTTATCTGCTGATTGTTAAACTTTCTAGAATACACATATTTTTATTGTGTAGGATCTGGGGCTGCTGTATCGTCCTTTCCCTATCCCCCTTTCCCCCTCTCCCCCTCTCCCCCTCTAATCCCTCTCCCCCTCTCCCCCTCTAATCCCTCTCCCCCTCTCCCCCTCTCTCCCTCTCCATCCCTCATTCATCTCAGACTCTAACCACACCCTCTTGAGCCACGCCCATTTAAACCACGCCCACTATGCCACGAAAACCACGCCCATTTGTCTCCGCTTCGCGCGCCGCACTTGTATATTTTCCCTAGGCCACGCCTACAAACGAATGCCCCTGCCCCCTAATTATTGTACGGCTCCGCCTACAGCCACAAAAGTGACCCACATTTTTTTTTTACAATGTTGGCAACTATGCACAGGGGTATCATTTTTGCTGTAGACATGTCATGGCATGTGTAAGGCCTCAAGCGGTTCCATTTTATCTTTCAGGTGGGCAGTGAAACTGCGACTCAACTGCCTATTTTTACCAGCTGTCTGTGTGAACAATGCCTAAAGGCAAACTATGTTTCTTAAGGCCTTATTTACACTTGCTTTGCTCCCTGAAGAACAGTCTGCATTTGACAGACAGTAAGGAGGCATTGTATCACCTCCTGACTGCCTGTTTTAACCCCCTAAATGTCAGACTACTGAGCCGCAAAGGCTTGCGTTGTGCGCAGTTATGGGGAGATTACAGCGTGGCCCATTCACCTGAATGATTCGCATTTGGTGGGCGGTAGTGCCTGCATGACAGTGGGTCCTGATTCCTAAATCCTGATGCTGCTGCCAAACAAAGCATTGTGACTGTGGCATGTGTACACCCCTGACCACTGCTTCTGAAGCTTCGGGGGGAGTAGTTGAGGGATAGTAAAAACACGGTACAATCACAGGGTTTTACCGCCCTCCCACCACAGGCGTAGAGACCCCTTAATGTTTTTTTAATATATAAATAAACAAACACAATGTAAATAATTTTTTTGGTCTGTATTTGTACTAAGAAACTTATTTCCTCTCATATTTTTTTCTCTTAATATTTTTAACAATGTATTTATGTAATTTCTTCAACTTACAGAATTTCTTCTTCAACTTATAGAAATTCACTGATTCTGGAGTGATTGCACTTTCAAGAAGTGAAGGCAGCATATGTAGGCTGTAATAAGCAGAGCTTATTGGTAGACTCATTAGTACAACCTGGCTAAGAAATCTTTTCGTTATCCTGTAAAGATTGCGACTATGACCTCCATCTATAGACTGCCCTAACCCATCATTTTGTTATACCCTTATGATCTTTATTTGAATTCTACTTATCAGCTGTTTATGCATTCTACCACTCTGTCGCATCTGTTTTTGTAACCTTTATTATGCCGCGTACACACGGTCGGACTTTCCGGCAGGAAAGGTCCAACGGAATCTTTTCATCTGACATTCCGATCGTGTTGGGGCCTCATTGGACTTTTTTTTCTCAAAAATTCTGACGAACCTAGAAATAGAACATGTTTTAAATCTTTCCGACGGAATCAGTTCCTGTCGGGAAAACTGCTCATCTGTATGCTGTTCCAACGGACCAAAAACGACGCATGCTCTGAAGCAAGTACGAGACGGCTGCTATTGGCTACTGGCTATCGAACTTCCTTTTTATGGTCACGTCATACGTGTTGTACGTCACCGCGTTCTAGACTTTGGTATGATCGTGTGTACGCAAGACAGTTTCAGCGGAACTCCGTCAGAAAAACCTTCAGAGTTTATTCCGACGGAAAGACTGGTCGTGTGTACGCGGCATTAGAACTTTCTTCTCATACAAACTAAACCAATAATGTTGATTAAAAAATACAATTTGTGTGTAAATACTGTGTGTATATATATATATATATACATACAGTATATATATATATATATATATATATATATATATATATATATATATATATATATATATATATACATATAAGAGGGATTCAGGAACTAAAGTAGGGAGGATGCAGAAAGTATAGCAGGAAGTGCAACCGGAAGGATGCAGGAAGAGCAGCAGAAGTGTGAAGAAAGTATAGTAGGAAGGATTAGGAAATACAGCATAAAATATGCAGGAAGTCCAGCAGGAAAGATGCAGGAAGTACAGCAGGAGAGATATACTGTAGGAAATACAGCAGAAGTATGCAGTAAGTATAACAGGAAGTACAACAAGATGTGCAGCAGAAAGGATGAAGCATGTATAATAGGCCGGATTGTAAAAAGTATAGCAAAAAAGATGCAGGAGATCCTGCAGGAAAGATCCAGGAAGAATACATGATATATAGCAGGAAGGACGCAGGAAGAATAACAGAAATAATTTAGAAAATACAGCAAGAAAGATGCAGGAAGTACAGAAGGAAACATACAGTAAGTGCAGCAGGAAGTATCCAAAACATATAGCAGAAAGGGTGTAGAAATTATAACAGAAAGGATGTGAGAAATATAGCACGAAGGCTACATGAAGTATAGTAGGGAGGACACAGTAAATCTAGTAGTAATTATGACAGAAAGGATGTAGGAAGTACAACTAGCAGGATGCAGAAAGTACAGCAGAAGGGTGCAGGAACTATGAATGATGTGACAAGTACATCAGGAAAGATGAAGGAGGTATAGAAGGAAGGAGACTGGAAGTACAGCAGGAGGATGTAGGAACTATAGCTGGAAGGATGTGACATGTACAGCAGGAAGGATACAGGTGGTAAAGCAGGAAGTACAGTACAGCAGAAACGCTTTACAACATGAGGGCAGACATTACAGTTACAATACAATACGAGAGGAATCAGATAGCCAAATAACCACAATTCACCACAAGGTCATTAATGGCGTTCTCTTTATTTATTTTAAATGTACACGTAAATGTATTAAAGAAGATTTATCCAAATGTCAATGACTCAATGATCACTGAGATGTCAAGATAAGGGCTTATATACATGACTACCTACACAGTGTCATAGTCTCTACAGCCTGTAAAGCTTATATCCTATATCTCATATTGCCTTCTTGTTGTCCTACAACAGAGCAGAATTTTAACAAGAGCAATATTATAGAAAAATATATTTATTGTATACAATCTTCTACTTGGAAACTTCTATAATGCCCTTCTCAGCAATCATTATTGGTTGTATCTAGAAATCATTAGGAAATGCAAATAATTTTTTATAATTACTGTCTTATACTGGTGACAAATTGCTAGAATAACATGGCCATTTCAGATCATTTGGCTCAAGACCGAGAGATTAATAATTAAGCCCTTTTCACAGGCTAAGTTTTTAAGACGGCTTCTCAGTGACCCAGAATTCTTTTTTTTTCTCATGGATTTTCATTCTACAAGGATGCTGGCAAAAACTCTAATTCTTATTTTCTTTCTGTTCCACTTCGGAAATTCTAATCTATGCAAACCAGGTAAAACCAAATAATTACATTTACAGGACAGTTTTGTATATGGAATGTACAACCCTGATCTCATAGTGGTATGTGAGAAGTGGAGAAGTATCTTCGTGCTTGGAAAATGTACATTGTATTTTATTGTTATACAAATTTTGGGGGACGTGTGTAGTCTTTGTAATGCCTGCTTTCATTTTTCTAACCAGAATTGGAACAATATGTGCTGTAATCTGATTGGCTTGGAAACAAATACTGTTGTCTCAGTTTTTATGCATTAGACTATATTTTATCATACTAATTTAAAGTGTTAACATTTACATCAAACTAGAGTTATAAATAATATGGATGGAGGATGAACTTGTTACATGATTTGAATTATTACCACTCAACCATGCAATAATCGGACTGCATATTTGCAAAAGGTGACCACAGCTGGTAGGTTATGGCTACTGGAACACCAGACTAACAGCTTGGGACTTGCCAATGCAAATATGGCAATCCCTATTGATCTCTAGCAATACAACTCTAGTCTGGCATACCCTATCCAGTGGATGTTTGTTTCAGTTTGATTGCAAACAGTTGATCCTAGGTCTATTCTTGGTGAAATGGTCAATAGCTGTGGTTTATACAAGTTCAGAAGTTATATGAAAAATACAAGCTTTTATAACTGTATATATATCTTTGTGCTGGTCTGGTATGGAACTGCTACAACCCAAATTTTGAAAGGGATAAAAATAAACAAAAATAACTAATGGTGCGCTGTTCCTTTAAATTAGTGAACTCATGTGATGAAAAACGAAATTAATACACAATATGAGTGAATTGATGCAATCACTCCTGAGTGCTCAAACCAAAAATGTATATGAATATACTCTAATGACAAATTCACCATTAGTGATGCAAATAGAAAAGGTGCAATGAAAAATGCATTGTGTAAAAAAATTCCCAATGTGCCAAAAAGGGATTAATAGTATTAAACTCAAGTCCACTTGATAGAAAATATGACAAATGAATGTGTGAATATATCTTTCCACTCCGTGACTGCCAGTGTTCAGAAAAAAATTAGCACAGTGCTCTGTCCATAAGAAAAGAGGATGGCCTCTTACCAGATCTGATGGATCCCTATTATAGTGATCAAAGGAGGTTGTGCAGGGATAATCACAGGTGTGGAGGATTAAAACAGCATGTCTTGATATGCTTGCAGGGATGAACTCCATGTATTCAAGGATCATAGATTGAAAGGGAGAAGCCTCATAGTGTAAATCAGCCAACTTTTTATTAAAAAATATATAAGTTAAACCTACATTGAGGTTAAAAAAATTCAAGCATGAACTGTATTCCTAGTGGCTGTATCAGCCTGCCAGCTAGCTCAGATAGCGTTTCAAGTACTCTCTGATCTGACGTGTTTCCACACAACTGTCCTCTACTGGGAAATGGAGAATGATTCTCCATTTCCCAGTAGAGGACAGTTGTGTGGAAATGCATTGGATCGGAGAGTACTTGCAACGCTATCTGAACTAGCTGGCAAGGCTGATACCGCCGCATGGAATACAGTTCATGCTTGAATTTTGTTTGTGTTCATTTTAATTGTATTCTGTACTCAGTCCACATGCTCCACTAACTATTAATGTTACTTGGCTGTTATGTGTTCTATCCTCATATCCCACTCCCTATGTGTGCATGTAAATGATTGGCGCTGCTCACCAGTAATCCGTGCAGGCACAACATAAGCAAATTAACTCTACACAGCGCTGATCTATGTTTCATAAAACATTGATATGTGTGAAATAAATGCATCAACTAAAGCAATATATATGATCAAAGCCTATAACACCATCCTCAAGTGCATATATAAAACTTAATCTCTTTCAAAAAGTCCCATTAGCCAGTATGAAGTGATCTTATTCAATAGAACACTTCACCACTGCAATACTTCTTTGTGTTTCATGCAAAGACACTTGTGCACCCCCTTGCTTCTCCGTCACTCAACAAAGAGTGTTGACCCAGTGCTTTACAGCAAATTAGTCAAACACACTTGTGGATTTCTCCTTCCTGGGTATTGGCAGTGGTTGGCCTCCTTACTGCTCTCCTGCTGTTGACCTCCAGTTCTTCCAAAGGCAGCAAAAGGTCCAGATCTCCTGGGAGTTTGTATCCCCAAATTAAAGATGGGGCAACTGAAGGCAAACCCACCATAGTGCAGAAAAATGTAATTTTAATAAAAAGAAAGTTTCCATTAAACTCACATATATTTATAATCAAAACCACATGTAGACCCAGAACTGCTGCCACGGCGTGCATTCCACAGGCAGGAAGTGACATAACCAGAAGTCCCTCCCAATGTGTTTTGCTAACCAATCAGTGTCTTCAGGAGTAGGAGCTGCTTCTGCGGTTTGATTATACATTTATATGAGTGTAATGGAAACGTTTTTCCTTTTAATTAACTTACATTTTACTGCACTGTGGCAGCTTCCTCTCTGTTGCTTCATCTTTCATTTGAAGATACAAATCTCCAGGAGATCTGGACCTATTGCTCTCTTTGGAAGAACTGGAGGACAACAGCAGGAGGGCAGTAGGGAGGCCAACTAATGGCAATACCCAGGAGGGAGAAATTCAAAAGTGGGTTTGGCTCATTTTCTGTAAAGCACTGGGTCAACACTCTTTAGTAAATGCAGGAGAAGTAAGGGGGTGCACAAGTGTCTTTCCATGAAACACAAAGAAGTATTGCAGTGGTAAACTGTTTTATTGAATTAGAGCCCTTCATACTGGCTTTTTTTTTTTAAAAGATGACGTTTTATATATGCACTTGAGGACGGTGTTATAAGGTGAGTTAATTTACTTAAGTTACAAGAACATATTGGTAAGCTAACTGCCCTCTGAACAAATTGACCCTAGAATGTATGTTTCAAACCAAGCTGTATACCACATGGAGACATGATACAGTAAGTATGGTTGCAGGAACATTATAATTAGTGCATAATGTGATGGTAAATATTAATTAGTGTTTTATTAATCTTCAGATGCACCAGGTGCCTTTAAAGTTCGACTAAGTATCAAGAAAGCTCTGGGGGACAATGCAGTAAGTACATATGTCTTAAAATATCAAATCATTGTTCCTATGTATTGGATGAGTACTATTGGAAAAATAAAAATTCTGGAATACATTTCAGTTTTATATATTCTTTGTTTTTTTTGCAATGCGTGATTATAATTTAAACAGCTGTTGTATAAAATGTTATGCTCCAGCCAAGCCTATTTTTTGAGTATTCTTGGGAACCATAAATACTTCTGTTAAGTTTCTATTGCTGTCCATAACTTTTGTTAAGAGGTTTCACTTACTGTAACTTTCTCTTTCTATGACAGCTGAAGAGGGGAACAGTTGTCACTGAGAAAATCTCCTCAGTGGGGGCACAGACCAAAAGTACTACTGTTTTAGCTGAAACCGGGCTTAAATTTTCAGATTTCAGACAACAGTAGCTCACCTTGTCTGCGATACTGCTGTGAAGTTGAAGTCTTTTGAGAGTAATGCATCGTACACACGAGCTGACTTTTTGACCGGACTGGTCCGACGGACCGAGTCTGGCGGACAATTTGAATGTGTGTGGGCTTCATCGGACCTGCAGCTGACTTTTTCGGTCAAAAATCTGACGGACTTTAGATTTGGAACATGTTTTAAATCTTTACGTTATAACTTCGCCGGACCCAGTTCCTATCGAAAAATCCGCTCATCTGTATGCTAGTCCGACAGACGAAAACCAACGCTAGGGCAGCTATTGGCTACTGGCTATCAACTTCTTTATTTTAGTCTGGTCGTACGTCATCACGTACGAATCCGTCAGACTTTGGTGTGATCGTGTGTAGGCAAATCCGTTCGTTGAGAAAGTCCGTTGGAAGTCCGCCGAAAGTCCGTCGGACAGTCCGTTGGACCAGTCCGGTCGAAAAGTCCGCTCGTGTGTACGTGGCATTAGAGCTACTTTATGTACATGCAGCAACTGAGTAATAAAATTGTGTTAAACATTTCCAACTCTATTCAAATGAATAGCTGTGACCTCCTTGGTGCCCACCATGCAGCTTGTGGGACAATTGCAGCCTGCAGGTTCTCTCTGTGCGGCCCACAGCATCCTGTGTAGGGTCAGCCACCTTGGGCACCAGTGCAAAATGGCAGCAAGATTCTGGGCACTAGGAAGCTCTCTGTGTTCCCATACCCGGTAATATAAAGCTATTAGGGTCAGATGGAGTGATCTCTGCAGGACAATAGAAGCAAGTCCAGGCCTGATGTCATCAGAAAGAGAGCAGTGTAGGAGCGTGTGCCATTGCCACCTTCCGCCAGTGGGGGTGTTAACAGCACTACCACTGACCACCAATACAGAAGATGCAGGGGGTGGGGTATAAGAGCGTTGCCACTGACTATCAAGGCAGGTTGGTGTTAAGGCTGGTTTACAGCATTGCCACGGACTACCAGTGAAGGAGGTTTGAAAAGGCAATGCCACTGTGCAACAGTTTGGGGGGAACTACTGTGGGCAATAACACCAATGCTGGGGGTTATTATTTCAGCCACTGACACCAGTGCTGGGGGTTATTATTGTGATCACCTGAACCAGTACTTGCTGGGGGGAATTTTGCAGTCCCTGATACCTATGCTGGAGTTTATTATTGTGTTACTGACACCAATGTTAAGGGATATTTTTGCGGTTATTGACAACAGAGCTAGGGGATATTACTGTAGACACTGACTCCAATACTGGGGGTTATTATTGTGGTCCCTGACACCAATGCTAGATGTTATTATTGCTGGCACCAATGCTGGGCGCTATTATTGAGGTCCCTTACATCAGTGCTGGAGCTTGTTATTGCGTTACTGACACAAATGCTGAGGGTTATTTTTGGAGTTTTTGTGCTGGGATTATTACTGCAGTCACTGACACCATTGCTGGAGGTTTATTATTGTGGTCATTGATACCAATGCAGGAGGTTATTATTGCAGCCACTAACACCAATGCTGGGAGTTACTATTACTGCCACTGTCACCAGCAATGGGACTTATTTTACTCCTACTTTCTCTATAGTGTGCGTCAGTGGCGGCTGGTGTTTTTTTGGGGGGGCGGCAAGCAACAACCACAAAGACCCCCCCGCGCTCTCTGTCTCCTGGTCGGTCCTCTGGCACTTACCCAATCTAGGTGGCGGGCATCGGCAGGCATCAGGCAGCGGCAGGCATCAGGCAGCGGCAGGCATCGGGCATTGGCGGGCATCAGGCAGCTGCGGGGATCAGGCTCCTGTGTCTTTTCCTCCTCCTCGCTTCCGCCGTGCGTCTCCTCCCTTCCTCCTAGGCGTTCAATAAGATCGCCTGTCCTTTTACCCAATCAGGTGATGGGTTTCAGACCTGCTTCCTGATTGGCCTGGAGGTGGATCAGTGTTACAACAGCGAATATTAATTTGTTATTGCAACACACAGGGGTGGGTTCCGGATGCAATGCTCTGCGTCCGGAACCCACCCTAATCATGTGCTTAAAAAACCACCCCGCCACTGTAATTCATGCGCCCCGCGTCCTGCAAGGGGCCCGACACATGGATAGGGGGCGGCGGCATGGATGGGGGGGGGCGTGCCGTGTGCCCCTTAAAGGATCACTAAAGTTATTTATTTTATTTTTTTAAATAACAAACATGTTATACTTACCTCCACTGTGCAGCTCGTTTTGCACAGAGTGGCCCCAAACCTGGTCTTCTGGGGTCCCTCAGCGGCTGTCTCGGCTCCCCCCCGCAAGGACTCAACACCTTCATGCGAGCTCCCTCGCATGGTGTTGAGTGCTTGCGGGCTCGCTCACGTGATACAGCCGCCGGCCCTAGCCGCTCACTGTATCACTCGGCCCCGCCCCCAGCGCGCCGCGTCATTGGAATGTCGCCGCGTCATTGGATGTGATTGACAGCAGTGAGAGCCAATGGCTGAGCTGCTTTCAATCCATCCACTCTAGCCAATCAACGACCAGGCTGAGCGGCGAAGGGGATGTTGGTGGCAAGCACGGGACTTTCGAGGGGTCAGGTAAGTAAAAGGGGGGGGGGCGGTATTGTCGGATGTTTTTTCACCTTAATGCATAGAATGCGTTAAGGTGAAAAAACTTTTACCTTTACAACCCCTTTAATGGACGGGCCACCCCTGGTGTGCATAAAGAATTCAGTAAGTTCAACATTTTCAGGCATTGAGGTATGTTACATTCCACTTCTACAAGCCACAGTCCCAACCCTACGCTGCCCTCTTACTTCTGGATAGGCCCACACACAGCCTGGCAGTCAGATGCCCCCGGGTAAGGCCCAACCTCCGGCCTAGCAGCCTGAGGCGTACGGCACATGTCCACCAGACAGTGGTCCGGGTGGCACAGAACATACGGTAGATCACCTGACCCCGCTCAAATATATAGGTTCTCCCAGCAGGCCAAGGGATTCAAGAAAACCCCTGCCCATTGGCTGAGACCTCCCATATACCCATAAATTGACCTTAAAATGTCCTTCTCACGTCTAATGCCACCAAGCGCCCGGCCACCTAGTGGCAGAAGAGAAAAGTACAACAAGGCCAAACTTAGGGAGAAATCAATGGATCTCTAACAACTATCTACAGTAGCTACTCCTGACAAGGAATATGGTGAGGAGCTTCCTGACTAAACACCAGGGCGCTCCATCAGAATGTGCTTGGTTGTCATGCACAGCTGCTCCAGACTTTGTCTGCTCCAGTCTTAGTAAATTCCCCTGATGTACTTCAATGTACAAAAATGAACTTCTATAGTGTGGCCCTCTGGAAGTGTTAGGGACCATGTTTTGGGAAAGAACCTAACCTGACATTAGACAAAGCTGGGTAAGAATCGCAGAAATTACTAAAGTACATGTAGAATCTGTATATGGCCAGTACAAGAAATGTGTTAGAATGATCAAAATGCAGAATTTATAAATGTTTAACATGGAGCACATAGAGAATGAGGTAACCAGCTGCCTAATCCATAAAGCTATGTTAAAGAACATTAAAATGTCCATGTACAAACTGACTGCCTTACGTTTCCTGGGCCAATTTCTGCCCTAAAGAGGGGCACTCCTTTTTTCAAGCAATAGAGGGAAGAGGTATAATGCAGAGATCATTGTGGCACTGGGAAAACCTGTTTGATCATTTTGTTCCCTGTCATGTGTTGCCCTATAGAAAATAGATTGTGGATCTGGCCTGAAAAAAATCTGCATTGCTAGATTGTCATTAAAGCAGAATTGAACCCAAAACGAAAAATGTAATATATTATTGTTAACCAATCATTAGATCTGGTGGCTTTTTTCTTTTTTTTTGGCATTATTTCCCTTTATTTCCACCCAGTAATCTGCCCAGTAACACAATTCCTGTATTAGAGGATTCACTCTGGATGAAGGTGCTGGGGGGCACCTTTGGACAGCAGCATTGTTAATCTGGGGGGAGGGGAGTGTTAGATGAACTAGCAGGTTTAAATACACTAACAAACTGAAGCCAAACTCCAGCTCACACTGTAGGCAGTTACAGCAAAATGTCTTTTTTTTCTTTTGGGGTAAAGGTTTTACATAAATAAATAAAAGATGATCATTGTAAGCACCCCTGTCAGCGGTAAATGGTTTGTCTCAAACCTGTAACTGCTACATCTGCAGGACATCTTGTTTTGTTGAAAAGCAACAGACTTACTGGCCATATCACAGATAAAAATAAAGGAAAGCAAGCCTAATAAAGAAAACGAATGCTGCCATCACATCTAAGAATTGGTAAACTGCAATATAATACATGTTTGTTTTTGGGGTTATAGGGGGTTATTTATGAAAGGAGACTCCACTTTGCACTACAAGTGCACTTTCAAGTGCAGTCGCTGTAGATCTGAGGGGGACATGCACGGAAAACAAAAAACAGCATTTTAGCTTGCACATGATTGGATGATAAAATCAGCAGAGCTTCCCCTCATTTCAGATCTTTCCCTCAGATCTACAGCGACTGCACTTCCAAGTACAAAGTGGATTTGCCTTTCGTAAATAACCCCCATAGGCTCCTTAAGTCAGTTATTGCAATCAGTGTGGAAAAAAACATGCACTAAAATGGTGTCCAGCTTTTTGAAAAGTCAGGATAAATGAAAAGTTTTAAAAAGGCTGCTATGTTAGTATGTTTTCTTAAAGTGATTGTAAAGGTAAATAAAGAAAAAAAAATAACAAATGCATCTATACTTACCTGCTCTGTACAATGGAATTGCTCCTTTTGAACCTCTTCTTTTTGGGTCCTCCATCAGCACTCCTTGCTCTGTCCAGTGCCCCCATGGGAAGCTGCTTCCCATGGGAGCACTTGTACGTGTTTGCTCCAGTGCTCCGTCCATTGACACAGACACAGGGACTCTGCCCCACCGCTCCCCCCACCGCTCCCTCCTTACTGGCTTTGATTGACAGTACTGGAAGCCAATTGCTCCCAGTCCCCCAGCAAAGCCAGTGAGACCTGGAAGGGAGGGGAGAGAACAGCTGCAGGCGTGCACGGTGCTGGATCGAATGAGGGCTCACGTAAGTAAAAATGGGGGGGGGGGGGGATGCTGAAACATAAACATTTGTTACCTTAATGCAAGGAATGCATTATGGTAAAAAATGTTTAGGCTTTACAACCACTTTAGGGAATAGACCATTTATTAGTGTCTGTAAGAAAGTCTAAAAAGGAACACAAAAAAAGCATGTAGGTATATATCTTGCACAGACATGCAGCTATTGCTAATGTACAATGAAGCAGAAGTTGGCTCCTTATTCCACCAGCTTCTTATTCAGGTTGGATCTTTATTCACAAAGGTGATTTTTTACTAAACAATTATCTGCAAAGTTTAAAATAAACTCGTGAACTTTAGCAACAATTCTCACTTTTTCTATGTGAGAACCATCTTGGCTCACCCAGATGTGACTTGTTTTCATATAATTTGGCATCCTTCTAGAAGTTAAAGTTCAATTTGGCCTGAGCCAAGTGATATAAATCGTAAAATATGACACCAAACGTGGCACCCTTTCACCCATGCATTTCAATGGGAAATTTTGAATAAGAAGCCAAGCTATTCCTATATGAAAACCATCTTGGCTCACCCAAATTCCACTTGTTTTATACTCATTGGGCATCCTACTATATAGGAAAGTTCAATTAGGCCAGAGCCAAGTGATATAAACCATGAAATATGGCACCAAACTTGTCACTTTGTCACCCATGCATTTCAATGGGAAAATCCCAATAAGAAGCAAAGCTATTCCTATATGAAAACCACCTTGGCTCACCCAAATTCCACTTTTCTATACTCATTGGGCATCCTACTATATAGGAAAGTTCAATTTGGCTTGAGCCAAGTGATATAAACCATGAAATATGGCACAGTGTGCAGAGACGGACCTGTCCCCTGCCTGCTCAGCGGGGATCGACGGAGCGATCCCTGCTGAGCAAAGCGGAGCCCGTACATGGGCACGTCCGTGTGAAAGGGCCCTTAGATGCACTTTTGTTTAATTTGTTCATATGTATGCACTATTTGCTATATAAGTCATTGATGCACTTTATGCTGGAGTACTGCAGTCTTTTTTGATTATTTTGAATATGTGCAAGCCGCTTCTATCTCTGAGTGCTCACTTGCATTTTTATTTTGATGTTGAAGACATTAGCTACATTTTAGGAATGTGTTTTGAGTTGAACATGGTTGCAAATCATTTGTAATTATCAAGTTCTTTTGCTTAAAAATGGTGATGTGCTATGTAAGGTTGTTCATTTATACATGATGCAACATTAGGGCTTGTGTAGAGCAAATATAGTATGCTCTCCGTTGCATTAAGCTTGTCTTGGAGAACAGTTTGAGATACTTCTGAGCTCCATTCGAGTTCCTTCACAGGTTTATTTGACCTCCAGGGAATCTCCTTCTGACCAGCATATGACCTGCTTGTGCATTGCCATTGAATTATAAGATGAAAATAGAAGTTCAGATGTGAACAAAAGCTCATATACACGGGCCCTGTGCACAAAGTCTGTATTTGCAAGGCATAATATTCTAATGCCCCGTACACACGGTCGGACTTTGTTCGGACATTCCGACAACAAAATCCTAGGATTTTTTCCAACAGATGTTGGCTCAAACTTGTCTTGCATACACACGGTCACACAAAGTTGTCGGAAAGTCTGATCGTTCTGAACGCGGTGACGTAAAACACGTACGTCGGGACTATAAACGGGGCAGTGGCCAATAGCTTTCATCTCTTTATTTATTCTGAGCATGCGTGGCACTTTGTCCGTCGGATTTGTGTACACACGGTCGGAATTTCCGACAACAAGGTCCTATCACACATTTTCCGTCGGAAAATCCGACCGTGTGTACGGGGAATTAGGATGGTAGTTGTGGAAAGCATGCTTTTCTTTAGCAAAAAGACACGTGTGTTGCATCCCAGAGAAAATATTAAATACTTCACTCCAGTCCTAGATACCCTCAGTAAAGTATTTTAGCACTGCTGTTGATCCACATTTTCCCATCAATGGGGCTGCTTTTTAGATCTCCTCAACTACAGATGGGAACCATGTTGTATTTTACCTGCAACAAAACAGATTATTCACCCTAAACAAGCTGACTATTCTGGAGCTACAAGAAAGTAAACCTATAACCACCAGGTCAAATATCTGTCATATAATTATATTTAAAGAAATCCAATGGAATTGACAAAAGTTTTGGTTCCAGGGTCAAATGATTAGCATAAGAGAAGTCTTGAGGCCTGCTAAATTTCTCCACAACGTATTGAGTTTAGGTGGACCTTAACAAGGGTGGATAAAAATCAAAGATTTTTTAGATTTTTATCAAATGTATTTACTAAAATGCATTTGGAGTAAAAATCTATCTAAATATAGTTTTCTATTTAAGATACATTAATAATTTAGATAATTTAGCATGAAATTGAGCTTAGTTATGTAGCAAGAGGCTGTATATTCTGCAATATTTACATTTTTTGGTAAACTCATTCAATGAATCCAGGCTCTGCAAGCAGAGATAACATGCACTGCATTGATGCATTCACACAATTCCACAGTAACCATGAGATAAAACAAAGTTCAGGAATTTTCCTTTATCCCATTGTTTTGCAAATCTATTTACACTATAAACTGTATGATTGAATCGGTTCTTATATTGCTGTTTTACTAACCTGACAGCTTATTATTCTAAGTAGGAAACCTTTGACTTTATTTAAATCAAATCCACCCTGATCTTTACTGTTCCAAAGTTGACAACAACAAAGTTGACACCTCCAGGTTCATGCACATCACTTTCGGTTACTGAATCACAGGGCTCAGTGATATGCAAGCTTTTATTCTGAAGTGTCTTTCCCCAACCCCTCTACCTCCAATCCTTCAAATTTTATCAGGAAGGAGAGTTCAGGTTCACCAAATCAATCTAAATCGTATTTTAAGTCATAGATAGAGTCAGGAAGGATTACGAATGCAGGTTTAGTTATCCATTTTCTTAAAACTGTCCTAAAATGTTTAACCTTTTATGTCACATGGTAAAAAAGTTTACTTGTACACATACAGATTTGGTCAATAGGGTAAAGTAGAGGTTAAAGGCTAAGTTCACCTTTTTTTTCTAAATTTCAGCTTCCCTATGTACCAATATACCATTATTATACCTCTGTTGCAAAAAAATAAGATTTCTTTGATTTTTAGAATGGGGCCTTACCTTAGCCCCTGCTGTATTTCTTCATCACTTCCTGGTATGTAGATCTGGGACTGGGATGGAGAAACCAATAAGTCACAGGAAGGAGTTTACCAGCTGATCTTATTAGCACACACATCCTGCACTGACCTCATTAGCACACACACCCTTCACCCATCAACTTTGTTTGCACAGCATCCCCGGCATCCTTCACACATGCATTTGCCAGGCTTGTCAACGTAAGTTGCCACAGCTGTCATGTTTGCTATGTCGGCATGCTAATCTCTCTGGGGCCGCATGTGGCCTGCAGGTTGGAGACCCTGATATAGTGCAAGGGCCTGCCTGATTGGATACAAGTGAATGGATAGATGATGTGCCCACCTATTCCATAGTTTTGGTAAATCTAAAGGAGATTGTACAATCAGAGTGTTTGTGCTTTCAGTGCCATTAATTGTTAGCGGCACAACAAACACACATTTTGCCACATGAAAAAAAAATCAGTGAGAAGTGCAGCAAAATACACAGTAAAAAACATGCAACCATACTAGGCCAAAATGTCCCATGAGCTACTTTGCCATGTGTAGGACAGCCCATTGAAATCAACTGGCTGCCCTATGCGTGTCACGGGAAAAACAAGCCAAAAAACTTTCACTCCCCATACTCTAGGTGTGAATGGGACCTAAAAGTGAAATTGGTGTGTTTACACAAGAACAGTAAGGCTCCATTCACATCTCTGTGTTTCCAAAGGCATGGCAAACAGCAAAGAAAATACACACTTTACTGTACATTTCAGAAACACGCTGCAAATGCACCAAAAAGCAAAGTAAAAACGCACCATGCTCCACTCTAAAAAATAGTTCTGGATAGGGGTGAGCCAATCACCCCCCGGTTCGGTTCGCAGCAGAACATGAAAACAGGCAAAAAATTCATTTGAACACGTGAACACCGTTAAAGTCTATGGGACACGAACATGAATAATCAAAAGTGCTTATTTTAAAGGCTTATATGCAATTTATTGTCATAAAAAGTGTTTGGGGACCTGGGTCATGCCCCAGGGGACATGTATCAATGCAAAAAAAAGTTTTAAAAACAGCCATTTTTTCGGGAGCAGTGATTTTAATAATGCTTAAAGTGAAACAATAAAAGTGAAATATTCCTTTAAATTTCGTACCTGGGGGGTGTCTATAGTATACCTGTAAAGTGGCGCATGTTTCCCGTGTTTAGAACAGTCCCTTTAGAAAATGACATTTCTAAAGGAAAAAAAGTAATTTAAAACTACTCGCGGCTATAATGAATTGTTGGTCCCAGCAATACAGATAAAAGAAGTCATTGAAAAAATGGCATAGGATCCCCCCAGTCCATTACCAGGCCCTTCAGGTCTGGTATGGATATTAAGGGGAACCCCGCGCCAAAATTTAAAAAAAAATTGCATGAGGTTCCCCCTCAAAATCCATACCAGACCCTTTAGGTCTGGTATGGTTTTTAAGGGGAACCCCGTGCCAAAATTAAAATAAAAATGGTGTGGGGGGTCCCCCCAAAAATCCCTACCAGACCCTTATCTGAGCACGCAACCTGGCAGGAAAAGAGGGGGGATGAGAGAGCGCCCCCCTTCTGAACCGTACCAGGCCACATGCCCTCAACATGGGGAGGGTGCTTTGAGGTGGCCCCCCAAAGCACCTTGTCCCCATGTTGATGGGGACAAGGGCCTCCTCCCCACAACCCCTGCCCAGTGGTTGTGGGGGTCTGTGGGCGGGGGGCTTATCGGAATCTGGAAGCCCCCTTTAACAAGGGGACCCCCAGATCCCTGCCTCCTCCCCGTGTGAAATGGTAACGGGGTACAGATGTACCCCTACCATTTCACAAAAAAAAGTGTTAAAATGGTAAAAATGACAAGACATTGCTTGGGACAAATCCTTTATTAAAAAATTAAAAAATAAAAATGTCCCACGAAGTCCATTCTTCTTCTTCTCTCACTCCGTCAACAGACCGAAAAAAAAAAAAGCCGCACCTTCCCGCCTCCATGGGAGGCTCCCGCCGTATGACGCGTCTTCACTTTGACAGTTCTTTTATAACTGAGGGCGGGGCCACACCGTGACATTCCTGGGTGACCCCGCCCCCTCTGACACACAGGGACTTCCCTATGGTTTTTCCGGGGCGTCAGAGCGGGACGGGGCCACCCTCTTTTCCTGCGGCCTGCCAGGTTGCGTGCTTGGATAAGGGTCTGGAATG
Organism: Lithobates clamitans; assembly: GCA_037952925.1. Lineage (NCBI taxonomy): Eukaryota > Metazoa > Chordata > Amphibia > Anura > Ranidae > Lithobates > Lithobates clamitans. The sequence goes on from JBBGZY010000723.1 coordinate 7,890,399, forward strand.
GATTTTTGGGGGGACCCCCACGCCATTTTTTAAAAAGATGTTGGTGCGGTGTTCCCCTTAAAATCCATACCAGACCTGAAGGGCCTGGTATGGATTTTGAGGGGGACCCCTACGCCATTTTGTTTTTTAATTTTGGCGCGGGGTTCCCCTTAATATCCATACCAGACCTGAAGGGCCTGGTAAGGAATTTGGGGGGACCCCCACACAATTTTTTTTTTAATTTGGTTCGGGGTTCCCCTTAATATTCATACCAGACCCAAAGGGACTGGTAATGGGCTGGGGGGATCCTATGCCATTTTTTCAATGACTTATTTTATCTGCATTGCCGGGACCAACAATTCATTATAGCCGCGAGTAGTTTTAAATGACTTTTTTCCTTTAGAAATGTAATTTTGAAAAAAAAAAAAAAAGAAAAAAGAAATGTAATTTTGTGCAGGGACTGTTCTAAAACATGGGAAACTTGCGCCCCTTTACAGGCATACTATAGACACCCCCCAGGTACGAAATTTAAAGGAATATTTCACTTTTATTGTTTCACTTTAAGCATTAATAAAATCACTGCTCCCGAAAAAACAGCCATTTTTAAAACTTTTTGCATTGATACATGTCCCCTGGGGCAGGACCCAGGTCCCCAAATGCTTTTTATGACAATACCATGCATATAAGCCTTTAAAATTAGCACTTTTGATTTCTTCCATAGACTTTTAAAGGGTGTTCCACGGCTTTCGAATTTGCTGTGAACACCCCAAATTGTTCGCTATTTGAAAAAAAAAAACTAACTTACCAGAAACCCCTGTTGCTAGGCAGTCTTCCTAATCTGCCTCTTCCTATTCCGCGACGCTTCCTCCTCTTCGGCGCATGGCCCTGTTGCCTTCTGGGACATGTGCGACTCGCGCATGCGCAGTAGGAAATGGGCAGTGAAGCCGCAAGGTTTCCCTTCGTTAAGATGGCGGCGCCGGTAACCGATCCGATGGATGGATCGGCCTCGGGGGGGGGGGCAACATCGTGGGCTCGCTGGACAGGTAAGTGTCCTTATTAAAAGTCAGCAGCTACAGCGATTGTAGCTGCTGACTTTAAAAAAAAAACACATCGCGGCCGGAACACCCCTTTAGGTAACCATTTTTTTGGTTTCTTTTAACCACTTCAGCCCCGGAAGAATTTATCCCCTTCCTGACCAGAGCTCTTTTTGCGATTCGGCACTGCGTCGCTTTAACTGACAATTGCGTGGTCGTGCGACGTTGTACCCAAACCAAATTGACATTGTTTTTTTCCTACAAATAGAGCTTTCTTTTGGTGGTATTTGATCTCCTCTGCAGTTTTTATTTTTTGCGCTATAAACAAAAGAATAGCGACAATTTTGAAAAAAAACGCATTATTTTTTACTTTTTGCTAAAATAAATATCCCCCGAAAATATATTAAAAAAATATTTTTTTCCTCAAATAAGACTGATATGTATTCTTCTACATATTTTTGTTAAAAAAATAAAATCGCAATAAGCATATATTGATTGGTTTGCGCAAAAGTTATAGCATCTACAAAATAGGGGATAGACTTATAGCATTTTTATTATTAATTTTTTTTATTAGTAATGGCGGCAATCTGCGATTTGTATCGGGACTGTGATATTATGGCAGGCACATCAGACATTTTTGACATTATTTTGGGTCCATTGTCATTTATACAACGATCGATGCTATTAAAATGCATTGATTACTGTGTAAATGACACTGGCAGTGAAGGGGTTAACCACTAGAGGGCAGTTAGGGGGCTGGACTTCAACACACAGAACAGTGATCACAGCTTTAGATGAGAGAGAGCTGTGATCACTGTCCTGTCACTGGGCAGAACGGGGAAATGTTTTGTTTACAAAAGCATCTCCCCGTTCTTCCTCTAAGTGACACGATTGCGGGCACCCGGCGGGACCCACGGTCACGAAGACCGCTTCGGGAGCGCGCTCCTCCGGCGGCTCGCGCGCGATCGCCACAGCACTTCTTAAAGGGGATATACCTTTTGCCTGCCAGTGCCATTCTGCCAACGTAAATCGACGTGCGCTGGTCGGCAAGCGGTTAAGGGGTGTGGCAGGGGGTTTTTTCCTATGCCTACATACCTTTGCTAATAGGTGTCCCTCATTGCCTTCTCAAAAAGTTTTGAGGTATGCACATCTGTGATACAAAAACACAGAGAATGATGGGAGCTGACCTAAAGGAAGTGATGCAAGCAGAAAGATTTTTTTAAAACTCAGAAACATAAAATTTCAAACCTTTTGTGGATGATGTAAGTAAAAGATAAGAACATTAGGATGGCTGGGCCAGCAATGATATTACAAAAGGATTCTATTTATTATGAAAAGTGAAATTCTGCCCGAAAAGGTGAACTTAGCCTTTAAACTGATGTATAACGTTGCCCTGCCTTAGATGTCTTCATTGGCTGCCAGGTGCTTTTCATAGCTCTGATTTCGTCATATAAGTTTCTCACTAGATGTTAATCATTCCCCATTGTTTGTTAGCAGATGCCTTTTGACTTATGGCTTCTTTGGCATTTCTTCCTATGATCTTAATATTATAGACACTGGGTGGTGCTGTTCCATCATAAGCAAGCCACTTCCACATTCCTCTCTCCCTACAATAGTTTTGCCAAAATAAAATATTTTTTTGACGATCTGAAACTTTTTGTCTGCCATTAGCCTCACTTTTGTTTGAGTCAGCTAGCAGATAAAAATGCAATTTTTTTGAACATTGTATTTATTGTTTAGTTGTATTGTGTTATTTTGCTATTTGCTTGTGTTCACATCGCAAACAGAGCAAAAGAAAAAAGAATGCTAAAGAACACATGTATTTATTTGATTTTTTTTCAATATTATTTAATATATTGCACTGAACTCAAGAGGGAACACTGAACCATTCACATAAGTCCTTATCCTAATGGACTTACAGTTTAATCCACTTACCACATACACAAAGCTGCATTGTTGGAGAACATAATACTATATTACGATAATATATGCATTGAAAATATAATCACTACCCTCGTGTTTTCAATTGTATTGTATTTTAAAAGGTAGATGTTAAATCTGAGCTCCATGCACATATCAACAACACCATTGAATACGGTTATGTACTTATTAAAACTCATTATATGTACTGTATGTTAAATGCAACCTCTTGAAATACCCAAATTAAAGTGAATTTAACTTGATTTTAGCCACTTGTAATGTAACATTTAGACCGGCGAGAGGGAGGGGTAGTACAAGTGTATCTTCTCCTACAAGCTAACAAAAATTCCAAAATAAAGACTACATGGACACCTCCCACCATCCTTGGACAGACCATCTCCCCAAGCACCAAAGCCAAGAGTCTCTGAGTCATTTTTGACTCAGGAATGACAATGGATGCACAAATAGGATCAGTGGTGAGCGGATAAATAATTTGAATGAATTTTGCGCAATATTAGTAAGGGTGATGGGTGGGTGGGGACAAAAATAACTAATTAAGGTGTCTATGTAAATAAGTAGGATCATCAATCTCTATGTTGGACCATATACTTATTACCACTAATTGACATTCGAGTGAAAGTGCTGTATTAAAGTGAAAACGTGCCAGTGTCTAAGTGCCAAAAAAAGGGGGGCAATTAAAATGCCAGCAAGGTTAAAATACCATAAATAAATAAATAAATAAATGTGAATGGATACTGGTGAATAAAAATCCTTGTGTAAAGTCCTTATAAAATTGAATAAATTAATATAAAGTGCAACCCATCAAGAAGGTGAATAATTAACAGCAAATTGATACCAACAGTAAACTAAATGCAGTGCAATCACAATTCATCTAACTGTGCCTTTAAAAATAAATATTAAAGTAGCAGCATTGCAGGATTCAAAATGCACAATTCATAAATTCTAGGATAGATGGCGCTGTTGAAGAGGTAAAAAAGTCCTTCTATTCAGATCTGAGTATGTTCTGTGTAGTGGGTAAATGGTTCCTACAGTGGTGTCCTCTAGTACAGTCTCTCTGGACTCTCACCTTAGGTTAGTACAAATCGAGCTGTGGTAGTAAAATCCATGCAGTGTGGAAGCACTGTCTGAATACTTCTCCCTCTTAGTACTTGACTTTCTGAATCTTCTCCTGTGCTCCCTCGGCTCCCTCCGCTCTGATGCAGCTCAGACAGAATAAAGACAGGGGAGGGGGAGAGAGAGAGAAGGCAGGCTCCACTAGTGTGTTATTGTTTTAAAAACCAAGGGGGGATATTTATTCAATTATGCTCTTACATTAGATAACTTAAAAACAGGCAGAGTAAAAACAGATGAGAAGTCTGGCGTTCTCAGCGCCCTCTCACTTGTGTTGACAGCTGTGTGCCGCTCCAGCCAATCCCTACGCATTACGACACGTCACGTGTCTTCATCTGGGGACAGATGTTTTTAAGTTATCTAATGTAAGAGCATAATTAAATAAATATCCCCCCTTGGTTTTTAAAACAATAACACACTAGTGGAGCCTGCCTTCTCTCTCTCTCCCCCTCCCCTGTCTTTATTCTGTCTGAGCTGCATCAGAGCGGAGGGAGCCGAGGGAGCACAGGAGAAGATTCAGAAAGTCAAGTACTAAGAGGGAGAAGTATTCAGACAGTGCTTCCACACTGCATGGATTTTACTACCACAGCTCGATTTGTACTAACCTAAGGTGAGAGTCCAGAGAGACTGTACTAGAGGACACCACTGTAGGAACCATTTACCCACTACACAGAACATACTCAGATCTGAATAGAAGGACTTTTTTACCTCTTCAACAGCGCCATCTATCCTAGAATTTATGAATTGTGCATTTTGAATCCTGCAATGCTGCTACTTTAATATTTATTTTTAAAGGCACAGTTAGATGAATTGTGATTGCACTGCATTTAGTTTACTGTTGGTATCAATTTGCTGTTAATTATTCACCTTCTTGATGGGTTGCACTTTATATTAATTTATTCAATTTTATAAGGACTTTACACAAGGATTTTTATTCACCAGTATCCATTCACATTTATTTATTTATTTATTTATGGTATTTTAACCTTGCTGGCATTTTAATTGCCCCCCTTTTTTTGGCACTTAGACACTGGCACGTTTTCACTTTAATACAGCACTTTCACTCGAATGTCAATTAGTGGTAATAAGTATATGGTCCAACATAGAGATTGATGATCCTACTTATTTACATAGACACCTTAATTAGTTATTTTTGTCCCCACCCACCCATCACCCTTACTAATATTGCGCGAAATTCATTCAAATTATTTATCCATTAAGTGGTTGTGTGAGCACTTTTAATTTTGCTGCAATATTCACATATAGTAATTTACACTATTTAGATAAAATCGTATTTCTTTTTCACATCTACCAGCGCGAAGGAAATTCTTTATAAATTAGTGGTGAGCGGATCCCACCATCTCCTCCGCCAACTACGTAGACTCATCCCCTTCATCCCAGAAGAGGACAAAGCGGCAGTTGTGGGAACAATCATCAATTCCCGACTCGACTACGCAAATTCGCTCTACGTAGGACTACCCCAATATCAGCTTGCACGCTTACAACTCATCCAAAACACGGCGGCAAGACTGTTAACAGGAAAAAAACCCTGGGAATCCATCTCCCCCTCCCTAAAGAGCCTACACTGGCTAACCGTGAAGGAACGGATCACATTCAAGACCCTCTGCCTCACCCACAAATGCGTACAAGGAAACGCCCCACCATATCTCCGCGAGAAAATAAAACACTACACACCGAATCGCAGTCTTCGATCAGCTAACCAAAACCTCCTTACCATTCCCAAATACCGCTACAAAGCAAAGGGGGAACGAAGATTCGCAGTCCAAGGACCTCGACTATGGAACGCTCTTCCTACCAACATCCGCATGGAAGAAAACCACCAGGCCTTCAGAAAAAAACTAAAGACCTTCCTTTTCTGAGAAGCTGACATCAGAGAATGCATCCAGCGCCTTGAGGCGATTCAGTTCGCATTTGCAGCGCTTTATAAATCATTCATTCATTCATCCCATTTAGGAAGGTCCCTCATTTGTCTAGAACTATTGGGTAGAGTATGGTGTCCCTATATAACCTGGTGTGGAGGAGTCTATGGAAGAGAAGTGATGGGAACAGGCTACCCCTGATATATGCTATGTATGCCTGTAGCCTGAGGAAGAGAGTACCCTTCAGGGCAGACCATGGAGACTCTGAGAGAGAACTCAATAGTAGAGGACCTAATATGATGAGTGTGGGAGAGTTGGCTGGACAACCAATGTTCAAATCCTTATATCTGATGTTGAACTGTGTACTGAATATGAAGCTATGGAGTTAGAGAATGCAGTGTAAGGATAAATATGTTGTTACCACAGTAAAATCATTAAAAGGCTGCTCATGTGGACAATCCTTTAATATTGGTGATGGGCCTCAGGCCACGCAGTAGCCTAAAATGGCAGAGTCTCTCCCTATACAGGTGTGTGCATACCCTAAGTTGTCTCTGGCTATGAAGGACACTGAGCCTCATTTACAATGCCACAAGAGCATTACTGTCAGGGGCATGTCAGCAGTCGTCGGGTGAATCTGCGTGCACGTAGGTCCTCAAGGATCATTTCCAAGCATATTCAGCCAAAATCCCCACCAGGGGGCGCCGGAGCGCTCCCGTGAATGCCCGTACGCGCGTTCGCGCGTTCGCGGGTGCGCGCGCCCGTTCGCGCTAGCGCCGTTTGGCGCCAAGGGGCCTTTAAAAGGGTGACAGGTGCTCATGTTAGCTGCTGTTCGTCTGCAGCTCTGCACCTGAAAGTTCCTGTATCTGCCTGCTTGTTGTTTGATATTGACCCGGCTACGTCTGACCATTCTCCAGTCTCCTATCCGACCCGGCTTGTCTGACCTTGTTTTCTCTGCTACCCGTTGCCGAACTCCTGCCTGTCTGACTACCCTTGGATCATCCCTCCTGTTTATATCCTGCCTGATCTCCTGCCAAATACGGACTGTCTGACCTTGCTTGCCTGTGTCCTGTAACGCTGCTTCCAGCCTGCCTGTTTGCATCCAGCTGCTGTCTCCGCATCCGGCTACCAGCCTACCTACCGGCCTGCACCAGTTACCTGCATCCACAGCTCAGCCATCCCTGAGGGACATCATCCCATTTCCGGTGTCTGCTTCTGCTGGAACCCGCATCAGGCCCTCCTACCCACTGTGCTCAGGAGACCACTGTTCCCACTTCCAGCGGCTCCTGAACCAGCGCTTAAGAGAGGTCTCCTTCTACCAGTCAGGCTCAACTACCAGGTACATTACAGTACGAACAGCCATGACTGAGCCTGCAGGAGAGACCTCTCCCATTCAGGAGATCTGTTCACACTTGGCGGCCCTTACCCAAGCAGTAAAGACTCTACAGGACAGTTATAACAGACTGGAAGGGCAAGTGTTAAACCTCAGTGGTTCCGGTGGTGTGGCCGCTGCACCTGCAGCTGCTCCAGTACAGGCTGCTGCACCACCCTCAGTGGTCATGCTCCCACCAGAACCAAGAGTACCTGTTCCTGACAAGTTTTCCGGTGACCGAACTAAGTTTGTGGCCTTCCGCAGCGCTTGTCAACTTTACTTTGGACTACAGCCACGGACTTTTTCTCTGGAAGCCACCAAAGTGGGGTTTGTTGTATCCCTCCTGCAGGGGGAACCCCAGACCTGGGCCCATCGCTTGCTTGAATCCAACGCCATACAGGTCCAGACCCTACCTGCCTTTTTTGAAGCCATGGCCCAGCTTTATGAGGATCCTCAGCGGGCTGCCACCGCTGAGGCAGCTTTGATCGCGCTCCAGCAAGGCCGTAGACCGGCCGAGGACTATGTCATGGACTTTCGACGCTGGAGCGCGGATACTCAGTGGAATAATGCAGCCCTACGCCATCAGTTCCGCATGGGGTTATCTGAGGGTCTTAAGGATGAGCTTGCCCGAGTAGGAATGCCTGACACCTTAGAAGAGCTCATTGCCATCACTATCCAGATTGACCGACGTCTTCGTGAGCGCCGGTCTGAACGATCTGCCCAACAAACTCGGCCTATGTGGATGACTGCCAGAGCCCCGCTGCCTGCCTCTCGGTATCTACCTTCTGTCGGGCCAAGTCCAGTCAACCAGGCAACTGATGCCCCTGAACCCATGCAACTTGGACTTATGCGTACTACTCTGACCCCTGAAGAACGGGCACGCAGGCGCCAACTGAACCTTTGCCTCTATTGTGGCGGAACGGGCCACTACGTGAACAACTGCCCAGTGAAGATCCGTAAGTGTTTTTCTTCAGCTCCAACCAGTTTGTCTGCTTTAACAGCCAATGCCACTCAACTTGTTCTCCCTCTCTCATTACAGCTCCAGGGAAGAACAATTCAAGTCAACGCCATTGTTGATTCCGGGGCATGTAGCTGTTTTGTTGACTCCACTTTTGCTACACAGCAAGAACTTCCTCTAAAAGACAAGACACATAGACTCTCAATTTTTCTGGCCGATGGGTCCCGTATAAAATCCGGGCAGGTCTCTCAAGAAACCCTTCCGCTATCTGCTATCTGTTCATCCCAGCATCGAGAGATCTTAATTTTGGATGTCATCTCATCACCTCTTTTCCCAATCATTTTGGGTATGCCCTGGCTTCAAGCCCACAACCCTCTTGTCAATTGGGCCACGGGCGAGATCAAGTTTCAGTCACCCTATTGTCAAAGACATTGCCTACCTGAACCTGTTAATCCTGCTACTACCCTACTATGTATGGACACTGACCCAGATCTGCTTCAAAACGTACCAGAGGTCTATCAGGACTTTGCAGATGTATTCAGCAAGAAGGGAGCAGATTCTCTGCCACCCCATCGCCCCTATGACTGTCCAATTGAATTGCTTCCTGGAGCTGAGATCCCTTTTGGGCGCATCTTTCCGCTGTCCGAAAAGGAACAAGAGGCGCTTAAGGTTTACATCAATGAAAATCTAGAGAAAGGCTTCATTCGACAGTCCACTTCACCAGCAGGAGCGGGAATATTCTTTGTCTCTAAGAAAGATCTTACGCTCCGCCCTTGCGTGGATTATCGGGAATTAAACAAGGTTACGGTCAAGAACCGTTATCCGTTGCCCCTAATACCAGAACTGTTTCAAAAATTACGGACCGCCATTATCTTCACCAAATTAGACCTGAGAGGGGCCTATAATCTGGTCCGCATTCGGGCCGGGGATGAATGGAAGACGGCTTTCCGGACCCGTTTCGGGCACTACGAATATTTGGTCATGCCCTTCGGCCTTTGCAATGCTCCTGCCACATTTCAGCATCTGGTCAACGATGTGTTTAAAGATTTCCTGGACATCTTCTTAATTGTTTACCTGGACGATATCCTTATCTTCTCCAGTTCACTTGAGCAACACAGGGAACATGTCCGTAAAGTCCTAGCGCGACTCCGCTTGCACAGATTGTACGCCAAAGCGGAGAAGTGCGAATTTGAACAAGAAGAGATTCAGTTTCTGGGGTTGGTCATCTCCCCAACCGGTATTAAAATGGATCCTCAGAAAGTGTCTGCTGTGTTAGAATGGCCAGCACCCATGGACAAGAAAGGCATACAACGCTTTGTTGGCTTTGCGAACTTTTACAGGAAGTTTATCAGGGGGTTCTCTGCCATCATCTCCCCCATTACACAGCTAACCAAGCAGAATCTTCGTTTCCACTGGAACCAGGAGGCCCAGGAGGCCTTTGAAGAATTAAAAAGGCGTTTCACGTCAGCTCCGATTCTTAGCCATCCAGACCCATCTTTGCCCTTTATTCTAGAGGTTGATGCCTCCGAAGTAGCTGTGGGTGCTATTATTTCCCAACGTCAGGGCAACAAAGATCTGATGCATCCTGTTGGGTACTTCTCTAGAAAACTTTCGCCGGCTGAGCGGAACTACGATGTGGGGGATCGGGAGTTACTTGCCATCAAGACTGCCTTGGAAGAATGGAGATACTTGCTTGAAGGTGCAGTCCATCCAGTACTGATTTATACAGATCACAAAAATCTGGAGTATCTAAGATCTGCTAAAAGACTGAAACCCAGACAGGCCCGTTGGGCCCTATTTTTCACACGATTTTGCTTCCACATCACCTACCGGCCGGGATCCAAGAATACAAAACCAGACGCACTGTCACGCATGTTTGATAATCCTAAGGACACTTCTGTCCCTGACACTATTTTGCCGGCAAACAGTTTTCTTCTCCTTCAGACAGATCTGCTATCCATGATTAGAGAAGCATCCCCAGAACCTTCAAGTCTTCAGGAGTCTTCCTTAACACCTCGAGATGGACTATTATGGAGGGGAAGTCAAATCTTCGTGCCAGAAAACGTTAGAGTCAAGGTGCTGACGCTTTTGCATGACCACCCACTTGCAGGACATTTTGGGGTCCGTAAGACCCTTGAGCTGGTGCAGCGCACCTTTTGGTGGCCTAACTTAAAGGAATTTTGCAAGAAATATGTCAACTCCTGCTCTGTCTGCATCGAGAACAAAACCCCCAGGAATAGAGCGTGGGGTCTACTAAGACCATTGCCTGTACCAGATAGGCCCTGGAGGATGATAGCAATGGACTTTATAGTCGAACTGCCACATTCGGAGGGGTGTTCGGCGATCTTTGTGGTCGTCGACCGGCTATCCAAAATGGCCCACTTTGTGCCCCTAAAAGGAACACCTTCTGCTGTAGAGACGGCTCGTGTGTTCATTAAGGAAATCGTTAGGTTACAGGGGATTCCCGCAAATATAGTGTCTGATAGGGGGGTGCAGTTTACTTCACGTTTTTGGAGAGCCCTTTGTGAAAACTTGAAGATTGAACTAGCCCTGTCCTCAGCATACCATCCCCAAACTAATGGGCAAACTGAAAGGACAAATCAAACTCTAGAGCAATACATTAGGTGTTTTACATCTTTTGTGCAAGATGATTGGGTATCCTTGCTGCCACTTGCAGAATTTGCGTACAATAACGCCAGTCACTCTGCCACAGGTCAATCTCCTTTCTTTGCCAATTATGGGTTTCATGCATCTTTTTTACCAGATTTTCTTTCAGAATCTTCAGTTCCAGCGGTCCAGGACACAGTGCAGTTCTTCAGTCGTAATAATCGGATCTTGCAGGAGGCGGTATCCAAAGCGCAAGCGGATAATAAGAGGTTCTTTGATGAGAAAAGAAGGGGAGATCTAAACCTTCAACCTGGCGACAAGGTATGGCTGTCCACTAATAATATCAGATTGTCATGTCCTTCCAAGAAGCTTGCCCCAAAATTTATTGGACCTTTCCCTGTGAAAAGGAAAATTAACGAAGTATCGTATGAATTATGCTTACCTGATTCACTTAAGATACATCCTGTATTTCACGTATCACTCTTAAAGCCTGCTGTAGATGATCCTTTTCCTGATAGGGGCACCAGGGTCCCTGAACCAGTTCTGGTGGACGGCAATGAGGAATATGAAGTAGAATCCATCCTTGACTGCAGAAAGAGGTCTGGGCAAGTACAGTTTTTAATTAAGTGGAAAGGGTATGGTCCGGAGAACAACTCATGGGAACCTGACTGTAATATTCATGCCAAACGTTTAATTCATGCATACTTCTCTACCCATCCTGAAAAAAAGGCGTATCTGGGCATCCGGAGGCTGCCCGTTGGGGGGGGGCAATGTCAGGGGCATGTCAGCAGTCGTCGGGTGAATCTGCGTGCACGTAGGTCCTCAAGGATCATTTCCAAGCATATTCAGCCAAAATCCCCACCAGGGGGCGCCGGAGCGCTCCCGCGAATGCCCGTACGCGCGTTCGCGGGTGCGCGCGCTTCCGTGCGCGCGCCCGTTTGCGCTAGCGCCGTTTGGCGCCAAGGGGCCTTTAAAAGGGTGACAGGTGCTCATGTTAGCTGCTGTTCGTCTGCAGCTCTGCACCTGAAAGTTCCTGTATCTGCCTGCTTGTTGTTTGATATTGACCCGGCTACGTCTGACCATTCTCCAGTCTCCTATCCGACCCGGCTTGTCTGACCTTGTTTTCTCTGCTACCCGTTGCCGAACTCCTGCCTGTCTGACTACCCTTGGATCATCCCTCCTGTTTATATCCTGCCTGATCTCCTGCCAAATACGGACTGTCTGACCTTGCTTGCCTGTGTCTTGTAACGCTGCTTCCAGCCTGCCTGTTTGCATCCAGCTGCTGTCTCCGCATCCGGCTACCAGCCTACCTACCGGCCTGCACCAGTTACCTGCATCCACAGCTCAGCCATCCCTGAGGGACATCATCCCATTTCCGGTGTCTGCTTCTGCTGGAACCCGCATCAGGCCCTCCTACCCACTGTGCTCAGGAGACCACTGTTCCCACTTCCAGCGGCTCCTGAACCAGCGCTTAAGAGAGGTCTCCTTCTACCAGTCAGGCTCAACTACCAGGTACATTACAATTACTGTGGACCCTGGGCTGATGGTGGCCCCACGGAAAGGATTTGCTATCTGTTGTACGGAGGTGATACCCTCGTACCTGTTTGCCCTCACTGTAGACAGTTAACGGAGACTATGGCACCCTAAGCACAAAGTGGGATATGCCCGGCATTCCTTTTAAAGGTTCTTCCTGACCAAGAGTAACCCTGCAAGCTTAGTGCCATGGAGGAGAGTGGCGTGGTCCCTCAGGAAGATCCAGCAACGCAACCAGACAGGACATTTGGGCTCTGCGAGTTCTGCCAGCCAGTCTCACTCCCTATGCTGTCTGAGTGGCAGTCAGGTTCCTCCAATGTCACCTAGCCCGATACTGTTCATGTGGAGCCCACCTACAATGTGGTGGAGAAGGCTGTTGTGGTGTTTTCCTGTGGAGTGTTTGTTGGTGAGACACCCCTGGTGAGAATGTGACAGAGTCTGTCTTTGTGCCTGCATTGGAGGACTGAGAACCGGACAAGACAGCAAGGGACCCTGTGGGTTTAGAGGTCGCTGGCATGGTGTCACTAGAGCAGGGTGTTGTGGATGCTGAGGAATTTCCTGGGGCTGTGTGGGGAGCTACGTTGCCCCAAGGGGTGAAGAGAGACAGCGTTATCGAAAGGTGCCTAATCCATACACGGCTGTGTGTGCAATGGTGACTGTGGAGCTCGACAGTGTGGAGGATCTGGAGGGAGGTGTCCCATTGGCTTGGGCACCCAGTTCTTACTTGCCCCCTGGTGGTACCATTTAACCCGGTTAACCCAGCTCCACTGCTATCTTGTCCAGCATGTGCAAGACCTCTATGGGTTAGACTTTCCATATGTTCCAGAGGACCTGTTTAAGCTTATCGAGGCCAAAGGGCAGAAGATCTATGAAACAGTGGTGTGGGAACATCTTCATGTGCCAAAGTTCCGCTGTTCCTTGGTTGGAAACTCTGTCCTTATCTGTGAGTTCTGGCGTTGTCTCAATGAATAAAACTTTGGCCTACATGTTTTTAATGGATAAAGTAGTGCTGTCCAAACTAAGAGGAAATGACCTGCAATACTAAGTGCACCAGCAGCACCCTGAAACTGGGGAGTGACAGGACTACCCAGACCCAAGCTGCTATTTGTAGATACACAATATTACCATAAGTATTGGGATCAGTGTTGCAAACCGCCTGTGTTTTTACGGGCAGCCTGTAAAAAATGGGCACTTTTTTCCCTGCCTGTAAATGCTGGTAACAGGAAAAGTGCCCATGAAAAATGGTAGTGACAGTTTGGCTCAGAACTGCGCACGCGCAGACGAGCGTGTGTCAGTCAGTCAGTGACTCAGTGCAGACTGGCATTGCTTTTCTAGACTGGAGTCTGGACTCTGAAAGGACCAGTGACCACCTGCACCTGTCCTGGATATACCTAGGGATGATACAAACAACGTATGGCAGAAAGTTGTTGTGGAATTGGCTTTCACATTTACATATCATTTATTTATCGAGCCATTCTACCTTTGTGCAAATAGTAAGTGCCTGAGATGTACATAATTGGCAGTTGACCCATGTTGTGGAGATTTGTTCCTGGAAATCTTGTCCATAACCCTGATGAATGCCACACTAAAAGGAACAATATATTCTCTACTACTCACTCTGCTCTAGATAATGACCAGTCTGTTCTGTACCCCACATGGCTTGACTACTGTAGAGTGTTCTGTGCATTCAATACTCAGGAAGGCTCCACTCTGCAGATTGTGCTGTATATTCTGTTCTCTGACCCCTCCACTATAATTATACAATGCACATTGGATATGCCACACCCCTCCTTTTTCCTGTACTTTTTACCACCACTCAATTTACAATGCTATATATTTTATACTGCACAGCCACTCCACTCAGTATACATAACTGGATATTTTACACTTCATACTGCTCTATTCTGCATATTGTGCATTATATACTCTTCGTCCTGTACATTGTGCTGCCTGTACATCATGTACTGCTAACCACTACACTTTGTACACTGAGCTTAACCTCTAATACTTTAAAGCTCTATGCTATACTGTATACTCCAAATTTCTCCACTCTGTGCCATCCATTTGAAGAAGAGAGACTGTCAGTGTCACTGGAGGAGGGGACGTGTGTGTCACTCGTGTTGGTCTGGTGAGGTCACAGTGAGTCAGACTTGGGTGTCATAATCATCTGTGCTGCTGCACATGTTGTCAGTGTCGCTGTCAGAAATCATGAATCAGACTGAGACAGAAGTACAGTTAAATCTCACTTGTTTAATAATAATAAAAAAGGTATACAGAGTAAACGTAGTCAAAAAATAGCCAAAGTTCAGGAACTGGAACGGATAGTCAGACAAGCCAAAATGTCAGGGAGCCAGAGATGAGCATAGTAGAACAGCAAGCAGGATCTGGAGCCAGAAGAAATGTCAGCTAAGCAAGTCTTTAACAGGAACACAGGAGAGCGTCTCTAGAGATGCGACCAAGCCGAAGGCAGAGATCATCTGGGCTGGAAGGCTTAAGTAGACAGGACTGATGAGCAGGATATCATCAACAGGTGAGTCATTGTGGAGTGATAGGAGCTGGCAATTAGCCGACAGCTGAGCGGCCAGCTCGGAGAAGGAAGGGCTGAGCCCAGCCCTGACAGTACCCCCTCCTCAATGACCCCCCCCCTCGGAGGACCACCAGGCTTGAGGGGAAAACGTCTATGGAAATTACGGAGGAGGACAGAGGCATGTACGTTGGAGGGTGTATGACCCAAGAGCGTTCCTCCACCTAAGGTCTGTCTGTGACAGGACCTCATGGTTTGGGCGTTCCCTGGACAGGTAGGACAAGACTTCAAAAAGTGACCTGCCTGGCCACAATAAACAGGGCCGTTTTTAAGGCAGGGCAAAAGGGGCAGCTGCCCTGGGCCCTGTCATGGTTGTGGGGCAGCTGCCTCACACTTGCCAACTATCCTGGTTTAAATTCAATGTGAAGTGCTGCTACTAATGCTGCCCAGCTCTGCCCTATTGTTGTGTACAGATGACTCACCTGCAGACCCTGTGTTTACATGTAAATTACTGTCATTCATATGTAAATAACGTCAGCATTCATATGCAAATAGCGGCGGCCGGCGGCATTGATATGTATATCATGCCCCCCGAGGTCATATCCACAGTAATCTCTAGCAACCAATCAACAAGCAGAAATCATGTGCTGTAATCTCTAGCAACTAATCAGTGAGCCGTAACGTGTGCTATAACCTCTAGCAACCAGTCAGTGAGTGGTAATGATACACTGTAACCTCTGGCAACCAATCGCAATATGAATGAAAAACAGAAGTAGATATGGCGCTGCTCTAGTGGGGTAAATGTGATAGTAGATCTCCGTTTTTTTATACCTTATATAATGTCCTGGGTTAATTCTAAAGGTTTAAGTAGTCCTAATAGTGCGTGTTGGCTGGCAGGGCATATACCATGTGAATATATGTCACCGTGTAATGTTTGTGGTCGTTAGGTTGGTTTAAAACCCGAAAAAAACTTACATTGCTAAAGGGTCCAAAATGAAATATGTGGTGCCCAACCTGTTTTACACCCTTAAGAGCCCGATATGTGTTTAAAATTGTGCTGCAACTTCTGTCGGTTGTTTACTAGTTTAATCTCATCTGTGGTTGAACTGAGAGTGATGTGATTATGCTCATCAAACCTTAATTGTGAATGTATGATATTGGTTGCAAAAGGGATACTATGTTACATACCCCTATATGAATAAATAATAACAAATAAAAATAAAAAGTGCAGATGTGCTAACACTAAAATTGCCAATAATGAGTATCTGTAGTGCTATATTACAAACCGTTATCGTACTAAATAACAAAGTGCAGTAAGTGCTTAGTGCTCATAACATATATTAATATCACAAAGTGACTAATGCCTTTAAAATTAATCTTAGTTTCAAAGCGCCTTGTGCCTTGTGCTCAGAAAAAAACCCCAGTACTTGCTGGAAAAGAAAATTTAGTTTGAAGTAAAAATAAAAATAAAGTCTTCTTGTGTGACTCAAAAGGAAAAGTCCTCTTAGGAAGACAAGTTGAAATTTGAGGAAGTTTCTTATCTAGGTGCTGGCCTGGTGATGGTGCTTCTTAACGTGCTCTTATAATGCTTGCACTCACCGGATACTATCACCCCTGCAGGGGTATGTGCAGTCACAGTATCTGCTACTGTGCGGCAACCCTGGATATCTCCGGTCTGTGCTTTAAATGTTGTTTACCGATGTTAAGAGTTCACCATAAAAGAGAGGGAATGCCCATAGTGTAAAACCGTTTATAAGCCTTTTTTTATAACATAAGCTGCGGTTGTACTCACATTTTAAAAACAGATAAAAGCATGAAGTGAAAGGATCAGGTCCGTCGCTAGTGGTTTGTAATATAGCACTACAGATACTCATTATTGGCAATTTTAGTGTTAGCACATCTGCACTTTTTATTTGTATTTGTTATTATTTATTCATATAGGGGTATATAACATAGTATCCCTTTTGCAACCAATATCATACATTCACAATTAAGGTTTGATGAGCATAATCACATCACTCTCAGTTCAACCACAGATGAGATTACACTAGTAAACAACCGACAGAAGTTGCAGCACAATTTTAAACACATATCAGGCTCTTAAGGGTATAAAACAGGTTGGGCACCACATATTTCATTTTGGACCCTTTAGCAATGTAAGTTTTTTTGGGTTTTGAACCAACCTAACGACCACAAACATTACACGGTGACATATATTCACATGGTATATGTCCTGCCAGCCAACACGCACTATTAGGACTACTTAAACCTTTAGAATTAACCCAGGACATTATATAAGGTATAAAAAACCGGAGATCTACTATCACAATTTACCCCACTAGAGCAGCGCCATATCTACTTCTGTTTTTCATTCACATTCCAGTACACTCCACTTAGGTGGAATTGTACATGTAGAGGCAGCAGCTCTATATTTCTATTGTACCCTTATCCACTGCGCGGACCTCCTTTATTTATTAACCAATCGCAATAGCTGCCTGATCTGATTCAGTAAACTGATTTTGAGTCTAGCTGCTATTTATTGTATGTCTCAGACCAGGTGGAGAGCAAAATAGCATGGGGAGGGGGCCCCAAGAAAAGTTTTGCCCAGGGTCCAATCAATATTAAAGACGGCCCTGACAAAGGCACAATCTCTCCCTCCTCCTAAGGGTTCTCTCATCCGCAGATGGACACGTGAAGCCCAACTGCATGGGTTCATCTTCACTTACCGACTCGGTACCAGGAAGCATGGGAGGTGAGGGAGGCAAGGGTGGAACTGCAAAGCTCGGGGACAAATATAAAGGAGGCTTCTGCAAGCGCTCCTTAAAAGAGAATCTTTCTCTGGAGTCAATGAGGATGGCCAACGTTATCAACTTCTCCAGCTCAGTGGGTATATATCGGGCTGCTATCTCTTCCTTGATGGTATCCGAGAGACCATGAGAAAAAACAGCCACGAGGGCCTCATCGTTCCATGCAACCTTTGCTGCCAGAGTACGGAATTCAATGGCGTAATTGGCAACAGTTCTCATACTCTGTTTGATGGACATGAGGCACATGGCAGCAGAAGAGGAGCGTGCAGGAACATCAGTGGCGGCCCGTGCACTGTGGGTGCACAGGTGCCACCCCCCCCATCCATACTCCCGGCCCCTTTCAGGACGCCAGATGCATGGATTCCTATGGCGTGGGTGGGAGAGGGTGGTACATTTTGAAGCACCTGATTAGAGCTAGAGGCTCTAATAGGCTTCAAAATAGGGTGCTAAACATATGTTGAGAAGAGGCTTCAATTAACATGTTTATAAATAGATGTAGTGGTGTCTGTCATTCAGCCCCTGAAGGAACTGTAAATACAATACATCCCAAACAGAAGGGGACAAAAAAAAAAGTAGGGGCTTATCGAATGACAGTAAACACTAATACGATAGTATCAAAAAACAGTAATATATTAATTAAATATAAAACATGGAGGTAAATAGTTATGACAAATACTAGACTAGCCCAAATCATATAATGACAGGCCACACTGGACTAGCCAAAAACATGTACGGACATGTGGGACATAGACAACATATAACAAATAACAATTCCTTTCCAGATTTTACCAGCAGACCAATGGTACCTCTATGGGAGCACTGTGGGCTTCGGCGTATGCTTGCCTCAGTTTGGATCTATGGGAGGAGGACCTGGTCTACACCTCGCCGATGTACCTGAGCCACGTACACACTTTGCTCAGGTACATCGATGACGTGTTTGTGATCTGGAGAGGAGACACTGGGTCCCTTATGGAATTTATGGAAGTACTGAATGAAAACGATCAAAACATTAAACTTACCTATGTTTTTGATCGCAAGCGGATTTCCTTTTTGGACCTCTCGAATGGCATCATGGATCTGGCCCTGGTAACCCATACATTCCGGAAGGAGACCTCAGCGAATACGCTGTTGGGAGCAGACAGCCACCACCCGAAATGGCTTAAAGACAGCATTCCAATTGGCCAATTCCTCCACATTAAGCGTAACTGCTCTTGTGATGTAGATTACAGACGGGAGAGTGATGAACTGTATAAGTGCTTTCGGGAACGTGGCTACACACACAAACAAATCAGGAGGGCACAGCGGAAAGCGGCTAGCCGAGACCGCTCTGCCCTTTTAAATAAGGCACCAAAAACCTTAATTACAACACAAGAACCAGGCCCCGTGAGGATTATAACCCAATTTGGTACAAAATGGGACACTGCCAGAAACATCCTTCAAAAACATTGGGGGATCCTTACCAACATCCTAGGTATAGTCCAAATAGTAGGCCCTACTCCAAAGATGGTAACCAGGAGGGCTAGAAATCTGGGAGATACCCTAATATAGTCAGAACACGTTAGAACTGCAGACACAACCTGGCTGTCACAATACCAGAGGAATAAGGGGATGTTCCCCTGTGGACATTGCCAGGTGTGTCCGTATGTCCATAGAACGACAATCTTCAATGACTCCCAAATGAAACATCGCTTCCAAATCAGGAACCTCATTAATTGTACCACAACCAGTCATTTATATGTTGACATGCCCTTGTAATAAGATCTACATTGGCAAAACTAAACGCCAATTGAGAATACGGTTGGGTGAAAATATGAGGGAGATTGTTGACAAATATACTGACAAAAAATGAAATAAAAGTAAAAAATGCAGCGCTAGATGAATATTGAAGAAGAAAAACAATAAATCAAGTCCATGGGTGTGGTCTTGGTGGTGGATAATGTGATAAATAAATCATATAGTCCAAATGCTAAAAGTGAAGAAAATATACAAATTAAATGTCCACTCGTGTCGACACACTGAGGGAAGAAGGGTGGGAGGTTGAGGTCCGAAAAGGACTGGTATAAGTGATGTAAATCCGTAGAAGTAAAACAACATCAATGGTGCTCAACATCAAATGTGTAGAAAGAGATGGGCACTCTTACCAGATAAGGTGGACTCCCCTGTCAGCGACATGGAGTTAGTAAGGCAATGGGCCCCATCGGGCTGAAGAAAGGAAATCCGAAATGCTGGAGCTGGCAGGGTGAACTTCAACCGGCAGAGCCTCCAAAGATCGTCCGGTGGGTCCTCAAGGTAGAAATTCCAAGCACAGAGCCTCCAAGCCACAGCCTGACATAGATCGCCCAGAATGGATATTGTTCTCATCCAGATGTTATGTAAAAGAAAAATTACAGCTTCCGCATGGTGCAGGTAAAAAAAAGGAGATTTTTATTGCTAAAAAAAACATACAGATAAAATAGTGATCACAAAGATAATAACAAAGGCACCCCCTTTGGGCGGTTACCCCCTCTCCATGCTGCCTTTGTTATTATCTTTGTGACCTTCTGTTTGGCATGTATTGTATTTTCAAAATAGGGTGGGCTCGGGGCACATAGAGTGCGCCCTGATCCCACCCAATTGTGTGACCATATCGAATTAATCTACGCTATTTTCACACTAACCTTCCTCCCCACCAATCGGGAGACAGGACGTCAGACCTGCTTCCTGGTTGGCCAAAGCGCCAGGCCACCCTATTGGATGCCTGGCACTTAGGAAGAGGAGCGAGGAGACTCGCGCTGGAGCCACCGCTCTGAGAGGATCTCCAGCTGACAGTGCTTCAAGTAAGTTCCCTCGGCTCTGTCAGAGCCGCGTCCTGCATGCGGGGGGGAGATTGCTGGAGCCGGGATCCGCATGCAGGGGGGCGGAGCTGCGATCTGCGGGGGGGTGCCGGAGCCGCGATCCGCGAAGGGGGTATGGTGTGTGGTGGGGATGCTGCCAGGGCCGCAAACCCCGCGAGCGGGGGGGTCGATGGGCACAGTGGCTGCATATGATGGACACAGGTGGCTGCATTTGATGGGCACAAGTGGCTGCATTTTATGGGCACAAGTGGCTGCATTTGATGGTCTCAGTGGCCACATATACTGGGCACAAGTGGCTGCATTTGATGGGAAAGTGGCTGCATATGATGGGCACAAGTGGCTGCATTTGATAGGCACAAGTGGCAGCATCTGATGGGCATAAGTGGCTGCATTTGATGGGCACAGCTGGCTGTGTTTGATCGGCATAATGGCTGCATATGATGAACACAATGGCTGCATATGATGGGCACAAGTGGCTGCATTTGATGTGCACAAGTGGCTGCATTTGATGGGCACAAGTGGCTGCGTTTGATGGGCACAGTGGTTGCATATGATGGGCACAGTGGCTACATATGATGGGCACAAGTGGCTGCATTTGATGGGCAAAAGTGGCAGCATTTGATGGGCACAAGTGGCTGCATATGATACTCACAGGTGGCTGCATATGATGGGCACAAGTGGCTGCGTTTGATGGGCACAAGTGGCTATGTTTGATGGGCACAGGTGGCTGCATATGATGGCCACAGGTGGCTGCATATGATGGGCACAGGTGGCTGCATATGATGGGCAGAAGTGGCTGCGTTTGATGGGCACAAGTGGCTGCGTTTGATGGGCACAAGTGGCTGCGTTTGGGCACAATGGATGCGTTTGATGGGCACAATGGCTGCCTTTGATGGGCACAAGTGGCTGCCTTTCATGGGCACAATGGCTGCTTATGATGGGCACAGTGGCTGCATATGATGGGCACACGTGGCTGCATTTGATGGGCACAATGGCTACATTTGATGGGCACAATGGCTGCATTTGATGGGCACAGTGAGGCTGCAACTGATGGGGGGGTTTCAGTATTTTTCAGTTTGTTTGCGCCCCCCCAAAAATTTTGAGCACCAGCCGCCACTGGGGAACATCAAATACCCTTTTAAAGGAAGCCACAAACTCAGGGTAACTCAAGACAACAGGTTTTTGTGTCTCCCATAGAGGGTTTGCCCAGGCCAAGGCTCTCTCAGAAAGCAAAGATATCACGAAAACTACTTTGCTTCTGTCCGTGGGAAACGCTTAGGGCGGCATCTCAAAGTATATCTCAACCTGGTTGAGAAACCCTCTGCATTGGACTGGATCACCCCAAATCGCGGAGCGGAACCAGACATACCTCTTATAGAGGTAATACTTGAGGCGGGTGCTTGCACACAGACTGGAGCAGCAGCAGGGACGGCCTGCAACACAGGTTGTACCGGAGCCGCCATAGTGGGAGATTCCAGGTGAGCCAAGCTCCTAACAGTGGGACTATTGTGGATTGCTGGAGGGTGGATGTTTGCCAATGTTTCCCCACAATCCAGTATCCAATATTTGTCCATGTATTATCTACATGAGAGAGAGTGAGAGATAGAGGGGGGGTTGGGGATGAGAGAGAGAGAGGGGATTGGGGATGAGAGAGAGAGGGGGATTGGGGATGAGAGAGAATGGGGATTGGGGATGAGAGAGAGAGGGGGGATTGGGGATGAGAGAGGGAAAGGAATTGGGGACGAGAGAGAATGGGGATTGGGGATGAGAGAGAGAGGGGGGATTGGGGATGAGAGAGAGAATGGGAATGGGGAATAAAGAGAGAGAGAGAGGAAATTGGGGATGAGAGAGAGAGGGGGGATTGGGGATGAGAGAGAGGGGGGGATTGGGGATGAGAAAGCGAGAGGGGGAAATGGGGATAAGGGGGGGGGGTTGGGGATGAGAGAGAGGGGGGATTGGGAATGAGAGAGATAGAGAGAGAGAGAGGGGGGGATTGGGGATGAGAGAGAAAGAGGGGGGATTGAGGATGAGAGAGAGAGAGAATTGGGGATATGAGAGAGAGAGAGAGGATTGGGGATGAGAGAGAGAGAGAGGTTGGATTGGGGGTGAGAGAGAGGGGGGGTTGGGGATGAGAGAGAGAGAGAGAATTGGGGATATGAGAGAGAGAGAGAGGGTTGGGGATGAGAGAGAGAGAGGGTGGATTGGGGATGAGAGAGGGGGGATTGGGGATGAGAGAGAGAGGGGGGGTTGGGGATGAGAGAGAAAGGGGGGTTTGGAGATGAGAAAGGGAGAGAGGGGGATAAGAGAGAGGGGAGGGGGTTGGGGGTGAGAGAGAGAGGGGAGTTAGGGATGAGAGAGAGGGGGATTAGGGATGACAGAGAGAGGGGGATTGCGTGGGATTTGTTCATCCCAAATCGGGTTGATGTTCCTCCACCCCAAACTCACTCATCCTATGTCTTTATGGACCTTGCTTTTTGCACTGGTCTAAATCATTTAGTGGAGGGGGGATTATGGTGTGGGGTTGATTTTTAGGGGTTGGGTTGGCCCCTTAGTCCCAGTGAAGGGAACTCTTAAGGCATCAGCATACCAAGGCTGATGCTGCATCCAGCTAGGCAAGTATGATTCAAGTAAAAAACGGATTCCCATACTTCTCTTTTAAACGTGTAAACTTAAAAAAATGACTGGCATGGCTTAAGAATCTTGCTGGGGGGACATTTATCAATTCTGCCTCGAAGGTAAAGCTAAACAGGAGCAGTGACACAGATTTTGAGACATATTTACTACAGGGTTACAGATTGATTCATAAATCCCGCTCTCTGGTGCTCTAAAGTCCATGACCATTTCTCAATTACTCATTTGTTTGGTGTGAAGTCTGTCTCAGACCTATGCAAATCTGCCGCAATTGGCTGCACAGGATTACAGGCACAGGGCATGCAGAAAATCATTGCATATACTTTGAATGTAAGGGGTTCTCTGATTGGATGATGTATAGATTGTGATGCCACCACCCCGCCTTATCCAATCACAGAATGGTTTTCATTCATTGAAAATAATGCAAGGCATTCTGTGATTGTTACCTTGCACCTATATTCATACCACAGGTATGGCATATGCATATTTAAATTTTATTTATTTTAGGCACAGTACCTCGGATTGCGAGTAACGCGGTTTACAAGCTATTATTTTTAAAAAATTCTGACTTTCATTGTCTCGCAAGATTCAAGCCAATGGGGTGTGCAGTACCACATTTGGCCAGATGCGGGGGGTGCTGGTGACACTCGGTTCCCAAGTGTCTCCGGCGCCTCCCCCCCACCTCTGGCCACATGTGGTACTGTATACAATAGCAGTCACTGTGGAACTAATTAACTCCCATTAGCTCCTATAGGGAAACTCGCTTTGATATACAAGTGCTTTGGATTACAAGCTTTCTTCTGGAATCAATTATGCTCGTAATCCAAGGTACCACTGTACTTATATAGCGCTGTCAATTTATGCAGAGCTTTACATATATGGTGTACATTCACATCAGTCCCTGCCCCCAAGGAGCTTACAATCTAAGGTCCCTAACTCACATTCATGCATACACATACTAGGGTCAATTTAGACAGGATTCAATTAACCTACCAGCATGTCTTTAAAGTGTAGGAGGAAACCAGAGTATCCACAGAAACCCACGCAGGCACAGGTAGAGCATGCAAACTCCAGGCAGGTAGTGTGGTGGTTGGGATTCAAACCAGTCACCCTTTTGCTGCTAGGTGAAAGTGCTAAGCACTACACCACTGTATTGCCCATATAATGTAGCAAGACAAAACAGCCATACCTGGAATTGAGCTTTAAAGTAGGTGCGGACATCCCATTTATGCAGGCTGTATAGTGGCACAATAGCCCAGTGAGACTTAGGAGCCCATTTATACTAAATGTGTGGCATTCCCTGCCCCGCAGCTGTATTTATGCAAGGGGCACATATACATGTGGCTGCAGGGCAGAGAATGCCTTCATCGTCCATGATTGGCTGTTGGCATCATCTTCCCGGTGGCATAGCTCTGGTGGGTTTGGACTTGTGATCATCACTGATCAGTTAGCAATTAATACACAGTGAATACACAGTGAATAAGTCATTTTACTTGATTAGTAGTTGAATGGGGGCTTCGCACAGGGACCCCTTAGTGACTCTGTCCATCACTGGTTGAAAGTAGTTGCCATTAAAATGCTATGTATACTGTATGTCCACTATAATATAACACATAGTGGGGTTGTTGTACTAAAACTGGAGAACGCGGAAAATCTGGTGCAGTTGTGCATGGTAGCCAATCAGCTTCTAACTTCAGCTTAATCAATTAAGCTTTGACAAAAAAAAATGGAAGCTGATTGGTTACTACGCAGAGCTGCACCAGATTTTTAACTTTCCAGTGAGGTGCTGAAAAACATCAGTCAGAGTACTTTGTGAATGCAAATAATGATAGTTGTTGGAGAAAAAAAAAAGGTTATCATTCATGTGTGTATTTTATATATATATTTTCACTTTACTGAAATGGGAAAGAGGGATCCCTATTAGCATTAAAATGTTTGTGGGTTGAGGTCAGGACTCTGTGCAGGCCAGTCAAGTACCTCCACTGCTAACTCGCTCATCAATGTCTTTATGGACCTTGCTTTGTGCACTGGTGCGCAGCCATGTAGGAACAGGAAGGGGCCATCCCAAACTGTTCCAACAAAGTTGAGAGCATGAAATTAAATGTCTTGGTATGCTAATGCCTTAAGAGTTCTTTTCACTGGAACTAAGGGGCCAAGCCCAACCCCTGAAAAACAACCCCACACCATAATCCCCCTCACCAAAATTATTTGGACCAGTGCACAAAGCAAGGTCCATGAAGACATGGATGAGCGAGTTTGGGGTGGAGGAACTTGACTAGCCTGTACAGAGTCCTGACCTCAACATGATAGAATATCTTTGGGATGAATTAGAGTGGAGACTGCGAGCCAGGCATTCTAGTCTAACATCAGTGCCTCACCTCACAAATGTGCTTCTGGAAGAATGGTCAAACATTCACATAGACACACTCCTAAACCTTGTGGAAAGCCTTCCCAGAAGATTTGAAGTTGTTATAGCTGCAAAGGGTGGCCCAACTCAATATTGAATCCTACGGACCAAGACTGGGATGCCATTAAAGTTCATGTGCATGTCCACTAAAAAGGCAGGTGTCCCAATACTTTTGGTAATTTAGTGTATATTTAATGTGAAAAAATATTGTATTAATGCATTTAAGACACCTTCTATGGGGAAAACACAGAGTACACCTTATGAAGTATGCGATAGTATTTATTAAGAATAACATGTAATTATACTCACAAATATAAAAGGTCAAATCGCATGTGATCGCAGCATGAACGATTACATGTAAGTCTGCGTGATTAGCTGTGAGAGCTGGCAGCCTCCTATTGCTTTCAAAGGGGCTGCCTACTCGCAGCTTATCATGGAAACCCCTGCTGGGGTCCTTGATTGTAATCGCCAGCAGAGTGCATTTGTAAGTGTGAATGCACCCTAAATCTGTATGACCTCTGTCTGCAGTTTAAAAACTGACACTTCCTGTGAAGAAACTAAATATCCCATAATCCATGGCTGGGTCTAGAAGGGTGCAGTGGTGGGCTGCCCCTCCCCTCCCCAGACTTCAGTTGACCCTTATCCTCGGCTCTGCTGATCTCTATTTTCCATCCTGCTGACCCCTGTCCACTGCCCTGCTCACTCCTTTCCTGTGCCCTGCTCACCCCTATACACTGCCTTATTGACTCCTGTCCTATGCCCTGCTAACCCCTGTACACTGCCCTGTTAACTCATGTTTACCGTCCTGCTGACCCCTGTCCTCTGCCCTACTGACCCTCATTTCTCTGCCCCACTGCTCCCTTCTACACTGCCTTACTGATAATTGTTCAACAAAATGGGACAGTTTCCCCAAGGGCTTTTTAGCAGCAAGGTTATTAAATTGTAGAAGGTTTGTTTTTTGTTTAAAATCTTTTATTGTACCAAAAAAATAGAATTCCAATTCACAATGAGTTTAAAATATGAGCTCTGGTTTGTGATATATAAAAAACATAATCCATCATTCCTGGCAAAAAACACACAGTGGAGCCAGTTGTTTACATTACATTACAACATTGTCATCCCCATAAATACTCCAACGCGTTTTAACCCCTACAGTCGTGGTCTTCTTCAGTGGTATTTTTATTCTAAGGAGATATATCAAAAGAAATGTATTTTAAAATCATTAAACACTTCATAGCATACAAGGTGTCGCTCCATATACTGTATGTGGTGATGTACTTACCGTCCAGAAGATGGAAAAGAAGAAATGTGTCCTATAACCAGAGTTGTTTAAAAGATTGAATTCAGTGATCCTGAAATCTCCATGCATTGTCTTTACCTTCTCTGGGCGAGCCCTAACTCCAGAGGGCTTACAAGGAGCCACACACTTGGACCTCTGGAGGGAGAAGAGATGTGAAGCACCTGCGATGTATTATTTAAACAAGCTCGATAAACGGACAGCAAATGATTTTCTGGATTTTCAGTACTGTTTAGTAACATCAGACTAGTCATTACCAAATTGAATTAATTACGATATTAATATTTTAAACTCATTGTGAATTGGAATTCTACTTATTTGATACATTAAAAGATTTTAAACAAAAAACAAATCTTCTACAATTTAATCACCTTGCTGCTAAGAAAAAAAAAACCCTTGGGGGAACTGTCCCATTTTTTTCTTTTTTTGGGGTGTGCAGCTTTGCCTACTCTCACATATGTGTCCTTCTATTTCACTGATAATTGTTCGATCCCAAGCTGGCCTCCCATCCATTGCTCTGCCCCTGGACATTGACCTGCTTACCCACTTTACACTGTCCAACAAACTAATAGCCGACCATTAATGGATCTTTTTAATCAACAGGAGATGTTCCCCATGACTGGCAAGCAGCTAATATGGTACCTTTCCACAAGAAGGGCAGCAAGGTTTAAGCTGGAAATTAAAGGCCAGTCAGTTTAACATCAGTTGTAGTCAAGTTAATGGAATCACTCCTGAAAAGAAGTATCATTGATCACCTAAAAATACACAACTTGCTGGATCCAAAGCAGCATGGCTTTACTTAGGGCAGATCGAGTCAGACTAATCTGATTGAATTTTTTGACTATATTACCAATGTTTTGGACCAGGGTGGTGCTGTGGACATATCTTGATTGCAGTAATGCCGCGTACACACGAGCGGACTTTACGGCGGACTTTGCCCGGCGGACTGGATTTCGTCGGACAATTCGATGTGTGTGGGCTCCAGCGGACTTTGTTTGCTCAAAAGTTGGACGGACTTAGATTTGAAACTTGTTTAAAATTTATCCGTTGAAATCGAGTCCGGTCGAAAAGTCCGCCGTCTGTATGCTAGTTCGACGGACAAAAAGCCACGCTAGGGCAGCTATTGGCTACTGGCTATGAACTTCCTTGTTTTAGTCCGGTCGTACGTCATCACGTACGAATTCGACGGACTTTGGTGGATTGTGTGTAGGCAAGTCCGTTCATTCAGAAAGTCCGTCGGAAAGTACGTCGAAAAGTCTGCCGGGCAAAGTCCGCCGTAAAGTCCGCTCGTGTGTACGCGGCATAAGGCATTTAATGCACTTCCACATAATGATCTGATACAAAAGTTGTACAAGCTAGGACTTAACCTTTGGGTGGTTCAGTGGATATGCGGTTGGTTAAAGGATACCAGAGTGTGGTTGTCAATGGGGTTCACTCGGAACAGAGACCAGTCACTAGTGGTGTACCACAAGGCTCTGTACTAGGTCCTGTTCTATTTAATCTCTATGTAAGTGATATAACTATAGGTTTGTTGGGCAAGGTATGTCTTTTTGCTGATGACACAAAGGTGTGTAATAGGGTTGATATCCCTGGAGGTGTCTGTAATTGGAAATTGATTTGGCATTCCTGGAAGCTTGATCAAAGCAGTGGGGACTGCAGTTCAATGTTTTTAAATGTAAAATGATGCACCTAGGGAAAAAGAATCCCCTAAAGAGTACAACATTGGGGGTACAGTGTTAGCCAGCACTATAGAAGAAAAAGATTTGGGGGTACAGATTATTTCAGATGATTATAAAATGAGCAAACAGTGTGACCAGGAAGGGGGAAAAGTGAATAGAATTCCTAGGATCAGGGCTGGTGCTACCACTAGGCAAACTAGGCAACCGCCTAGGGCAGGGCTCGACAAACCCCGGGCGCCAGGTCGCATTTGCGACTAGAATTAGCGACCTGGCGCCTGGGGCGGCACAGCTGGGGTGTCCTGTGTCCGTTCGACACCCCCCCTCCCGGCGATTGCGTTGGGCCGCGCCGGTAATTGAGGCCCCGGCTTTGCGGCCTACTGCAGTCCTATAGTTCCTGGTTCCTTCTGCAATCGGGCGCCCTCTGGTTGTGGCCGTTGGTATGACAAGACATCCACCGATGCTAATGGAGCTTCCCCTGCCTGTTTTCACTGCCTGCTCATCTCCTTCCCTTTACTTAGAACCCCCAAACATTATATATATTTTTTATTCTAACACCCTAGAGAATAAAATGGCGGTCATTGCAATACTTTCTGTCACACCGTATTTGCGCAGCGGACTTACAAGCGCACTTTTTTGGGAAAAAATACTTTTTTAATTAAAAAATAAGAAAACAGTAAAGTTAGCCCAATTTTTTTTATATTGTGAAAGATAATGTTACGCCGAGTAAATTGATTCCCAACATGTCACGCTTCAAAATTGCGCCCGCTCGTGGAATGGCGACAAACTTTTACCCTTTAAAATCTCCATAGGCGACGTTTAAAAAAATTCTACAGGTTGCATGTTTTGAGTTACAGAGGAGGTCCAGGACTAGGATTATTGCTCTTGCTTTAATGATCGTGGCGATACCTCACGTGTGGTTTGAACACCGCTTTCATATGCGGGCGCTACTCACATATGCGTTTTGCTTCTGCAAGCGAGCTCGGCGGGACGGGGCGCGTTTAAAAAAAAATTTTTTTTTTCTTATATATTTTACTTTTTATTTTTTATTTTTACACTGTTTAAAAAAAAAAAAATGGTGTCACTTTTATTTCTATTACAAGGGATGGGGCACATTTAAAAAAAATTTTTTTCTTATTTTAACTTTTTTTTTCACTGTTTAAAAAAAAAAAAAAAAAAAGTCACTTTTATTCCTATTACAAGGAATGTAAAAATTCCTTGTAATAAAAAAAAAACATGACAGGACCTCTTAAATATGAGATCTGGGGTCAAAAAGACCTCGGAACTCATATTTACACTAAAATGCATTAAAAAAAAATTTAAAAAAATTGTCATTTGAAAAAAAAATAATAAAATGTCCCTTTAAGAGCTATGGGTGGAAGCGACGATTTGACGTCGCTTCCGCCCTGCAATGACTTGGAGATGGGCAGGGGGGCCCATCTTCCTCTCACTCGTCTCCATGTCAGGCCAGGGATAGATCCGGATCGCCTCCGCCGTTACCGACGGCCACAGTAAGCGGTGAAGGTCACCGGAGCGCGGCGGTAGGGGGGGCCCCTCTCCTGCCGCCGATAAAAGTAATCTCGCTGCGAATCTGCTGCAGAGACCACTTTTATCTGAAAGAGAACCGCCGGCTCTTGAAGAGAATACCGGGGTTATGGTAGCTAGCTGCTACCATAACAACGGTATTTCTCTTCAAAGACAGGACGTATATAGTCGTCCTGCGGGAAGGAAGTGGTTCATTAAAATGAATTTATTATTTGTCATCTCCCTGCTTTGCCCCTTTCACACGGGCTGTCTGATCAAGCTCGCCTTTCAGTTTTAAAGGCAGACCGGATTGGATCCTTAGCGAGAATGTGGCGGTCTTATGTCCCTGCATGGCAGGAAATAAAAGCAGTCACATTCATTCTAGTCGTCTCTGTGTAAATTTAAGATTGGTTAATTTTTATATTGAAAATAGAGCTGTCGGTCGTTTAAAAGAAAAAAAAAAAAAAACTGGCTCCTAACTTTTTTAGCTGGCTCCTAGATTCCAAGCAAATTTGTCAAGCTCTGGCCTAGGGCGCACTGCCGCCTAGGGTGCCGGTCCGTTGGTTTCCCTACTCTCCGTCTTCTGCCGGTCTCCACGCTATGTAGGTTTTTGGTGCGGTGGTGACTGTATGCAGGGAATGCCTCTGCCTGCTGTCTGCAGCATGTAACTAACTCAGGCGGCAGCCACCCGATGTAAGTAAGTAGTGTCAGAGGTGCAGCGCAGCACTGGAGGACTGTGTCCCGATGGAACGGAAGTACACATCCCCTGCGCGTCACAGCCCTATGGTCAGTGACCTGTCTCTCTCTCCCTCTCTGAGTCTCAGCCTCTGCCTATACATAATTTCTATACCGAGTCATGTGACCCCACTCCCATTCATAGAGGCCGCTGTCCCTCCCGGCCTGTCCTGTACAGTGGCAGAGTGTGCTATAGCCTAATCGGATCGGAGTAGTGGGGACTCCGGGACTAGTGGCAGCTGAAGCCTGGAGGCACCAAGGAAAGGTTTGTTTCTGGCACTGGCAGGGTTGTCAGATGCATGTAAGGCCCCAGTGAGTGAAGAACACTGACATTGTATTAGGAATCAGGAAGGTCAGTGTAATGGTCAGGTAGGTCTGTGTAAGTGTCAGGTAGGTCAGTGTAGGGGTCAGGTAGGTCAGTCAGTGTAAGGGTAAGGTAGGTCAGTGTTGGGGTCACGTAGGTCAGTGTCGGTGTCAGGTTTGTTAGTAAAAAAGGTCAGGTAGGTCAGTGTACTGGTCAGGTAGGTTAGTGTAGGTGTCAGGTAGGTTAGTGTAGGTCTCAGGTAGGTCAGTGTAGGGGTCATGTAGGTTAGTGGTAGGTCAGTGAAGGGGTAAGGTAGGTCAGTGTAGGTAGGCCAGTGTAGGGGGTCAGGTAGGTCAGTGTAATAGTCATATAGGTTACATGGGCAGGGCAAAGGCAGTGGAGTCAGGGGCGGCAAAATTAGGTTTCGCCTAGGGTGTCAAAAATCCTTACACCAGCCCTGCCTAGGAGGCATCACTAGAGGGATCACCAGCAGGAGGAAGGAGGTTCTGAATCCCCTATATAGATCTTTAGTGAGATCTCATTTAGAATACTGTATCCAGTTCTGGAGACCTCACTTACACAAAGACATTGATAGAATAGAACGAGTCCAGAGACTGGTAACAAAAAAGGTGAAAGGTCTGGGGGATAAAACATATCGAGAGCGACTTCAGGAACTTAATATGTTCAGTCTGGAGGAAAGAAGGGAAAGGAGAGACATGATTGAAACCTTTAAATACATCAAGGGGGTGAATAAGGTTCAGGAGGGCAGTTTTTTCAATATGAAACCAAAATCAAGAACACAGGACATGACCTCAAACTAACTGGAGGAAAGCTCAAAACTAATATTAGAAAGTATTATTTTACTGAAAGGGTAGTTGATGCTTGGAATAAACTTCCAGGAGAGGTAGTGGGACAGTCAACGGTAAGGCTGGGCTCACACTTGTGCGATCACAGATATTGCATGTGATTTGCACCGCATTGCTGTGCAGATCACATGCAATGTCTATACAAACTGTATGGCTGAAATCGCATTGCATTCGCACCAAAATGGTGCAGGACCCTCTTTTTGGCCCGCACTGAAATTGGATCGCATGGGTGTTCACATCTATGCAATCTGATTCCTGCACCATTTGACAGTTCGCACTGCGATCTGCGAACAGATCTGGGGGTGTCATTACCTTTACATTGACACCCACAGCGGTTCGCAAATGTCAGCGTGAACCACCGGCGAGTAACATGGGATGCGGGAACCCGCACTGGAATCGGGCAGGTTCCCTCATCGAATATGTGTGAACCGGTACTAAATGGCTTCAAAGATGCCTGGGACAAACATAGATCTATACTCAGACAAAAAAGTTAAAAAAGAAATCAATAATAAAAACAAAAAAAAAAACGGGCAGACTTGATGGACTACTCTGTCTTTTTTCTGCTTTCACTTTTCTGTTTGTAAACTGCACTACAAACTGCTGACCCTATCCTCTGCCCTGCTACAGTCCTTCGTCTCTTATGCCCCATACACACGAGCAGATTTTCCGTCGGAAAAAACTTGGATGGTTTTTCTGACGGAATTCCGCTCAAGCTTGCCTTAGGTGTTCAGATCTACCCCTTAGATTTAGAGCGACTGGACTTCCAAGTGCACTTGCAGTGCAAAGTGGATTTGCCTTTCGTAAATAACCCCCACTGTCTGAAGATGACTGAATACATTTACAATAAACAAAAAAAAAGAAAAATAGGCTTATTAACTAGGCGTTTAAAAACAATACAATAAAAAGAAGGAAAAAGGGGGGAACTGTAAATCCGACTCCAAGTAGCAGTAAGTGAAGGGGATAATCCCCCAAATTTTCTCCTGATCTACTACACATGAGACATAGTATCTATAACCATACCATCAACACAACTCTACTTTGTAGCATTAAAAAGCAGTCCTTGCACTCCTGTTCTTTTTCAAATGCAAAAATAAAACTTTAAATGCAAATCTAAAGATATAAAAAGACACCAAATTGTGCAGACGGTATTACCACTTGCTGACTTGGCAGTATCCACAAACCATGTCATGTCCTTTTTTTTCATGCGCCCGGAATGCACAGGTGCAGCATCCAGCCCCGCTGCCTGCAACCTGTAAATGTCTATGACAGGCTTAAATAAACTGTAGCTGAATAGGGCTAAATACCATACTAAATGGTACTCGTGTTCAGGGAAAAATGGTTTCAGGAGTATGCCTGAACTTAAGTGTTCTGCCTGCAAGCAGTCAATTCCTGACAGGAGCATTGCATTTACTTGGATGATACAGGCTCATACACCATTAATCGGCCATTTGTTTATGCGGTTGGAGTCGCCAGGTGCTGCGTGCAAGCAGTCTATGTAACTCCATGGAGACATAGCGGCTGTGCAGACAGCCGCTCGTCCTACTTTGACAGGTGTGCAGGTGAGGGGCCTCAAACGCAGGCAATATGCATTTGTGTCCATGCACCCGCTGCATCCTCGTAATCTTACATAGGCTGCCTGCATGCAGTTCCTGAAGGCCGAAGTTGCATAAATAATTTGTCGATTCACGGTGCACGTATTCTTTTTTTTTTGTAAGGTATGAATATCCTGATATGTCACCCAAAAAAACAACTCAATCTTTTTACTCCTCATATTATTTTATTGAAACATTTTTAAGGGATTACAAGAGAGTACAAAATTGCAATACATGATGGAAAAACACAATGTGGGTTATTTACTAAAGGAAAATCCACTTTGCACTGAAAGTGCACTTGGAAGTGCAGTCGCTGTAGATCAGAGGGGACATGCAAGGAAAATAAAAAACAGCATTTTAGCTTGCACATAACTGGATGATAAAATCAGCAGAGCTTCCCCTCATTTCAGATCTACCCCTTAGATTTAGAGCGACTGCACTTCCAAGTGCACTTGCAGTGCAAAGTGGATTTGCCTTTCGTAAATAACCCCCACTGTCTGAAGATGACTGAATACATTCACAATAAACAAAAAAAAAGAAAAATAGGCTTATTAACTAGGCGTTTAAAAAACAATACAATAAAAAGAAGGAAAAAGGGGGGAACTGTAAATACAAATCCGTACCGTAGCCCACAAGGGTGACTCCAAGTAGCAGTAAGTGAAGGGGATAATCCCCCAAATTTTCTCCTGATCTACTACACATGAGACATAGTATCTATAACCATACCATCAACACAACTCTACTTTGTAGCATTAAAAAGCAGTCCTTGCACTCCTGTTCTTTTTCAAATGCAAAAATAAAACTTTAAATGCAAATATAAAGATATAAAAAGACACCAAATTGTGCAGACGGTATTACCACTTGCTGACTTGGCAGTATCCACAAACCATGTCATGTCCTTTTTTTTTCATGCACCCGGAATCCACAGGTGCAGCATCCAGGCCCGCTGCCTGCAACCTGTAAATGTCTATGACAGGCTTAAATAAACTGTGGCTGGATAGGGCTAAATACCGTACTAAATGGTACTCGTGTTCAGGGAAAAATTATTATTATTATTATTATTATACAGGATTTATATAGCGCCGACAGTTTACGCAGCGCTTTACAACATTAGGGCAGACAGTACAAGTACAATACAATTCAATACAGGAGGAATCAGAGGGCCCTGCGCGTTAGATAAATGGTTTCAGGAGTATGCCTGAACTTAAGTGTTCTGCCTGCAAATATGGGACATTCTTCATTACAGGTGTTATGTCACTATAATTAATATAGGGATCTCTATTTAGAGATTTTTTTTATGGGTAAACTTAAGCTTTAACTCCACACTGTGTTGTAAAAGCTTTTTCAGGTTCCATTAATATTGGCATTTTCTGACCTTGTTTCCTTGGCATTATGTATTCAGGCATAAAAACCCAGAAGTCTGTTGCATAATCATTTACTAATGATATCAGCTTGCAATGCACTTTTACATTCTTTTTTTTTTTTTTTGCTGTGCTGAGAAATAGAGCTGCTAAAAGTGCAAAACCAAGGTGACGGCATGTGGGGTCAGTCAGACTATCTCTGCAAATGAAACAGGATTTTGCCTTGCACATGACTGGATGACTGAAAAATAGTAGTAAATAGAGCTAAACTTGTGTATTCTTTTTTTTCCTAACTTTTAATAAAAGGATGGCTATGAGCAATCTCCAAATTGGCTTTTTAAGCTTACAAAAGGCTGAGGAGGGACACCTCTAATCTGAAAGTGCTAGGACAATCACAAGGCATTGTCACTAGGGCTGCGCCAAGGCAGAGGCAGAAAAGGCACCTGCCTTCAGCGCTGCACTGCGTGGCACTTGCTCATGGCCCGGCATCACTCAGCTGTGTCTTGAGATGTGCAGGACTGAGCTGTCAAGCTGACAACTCAGTCCTGAAGATTACAGCTGGGGGGTGCAGCTCTCCCTCTGTAACCATCAGTGTTCTTTGTGGTTGTCCCAGGATAAGCTACAGGACTGAGCTGTCAGTGTGACAGCTGATGTCCTGCCCTGCAGTCATTTACAAGTGAAAGCTACTATTTTACAACTAGTTTTGAGCCTAGGTTCACACTGACTGTGGGAATGAAATTGTGCGAGTTCAGCTGAACTCGCACGATTTCATTCCCGCATGTCAGTCCCAACTTTGGGGGCAATTTCAGAGACATCTGTGTGGGTTTCTGCACATATGTCAATGGAAATCACACCCCGAAATCGCCATAAGTAGTACAGAAACTACTTTTGGAAAACGGTGCGGCGCCACAAATGCACCGGTTCGGACACTGCCATTGCCTGCAATTGCTGCCGATTTGGCATGTGATTTGACATGTCAAACCGCATGCCAAATCACATCAATGTAAACCAGGGCTAAAACAACAATTTAGCCCCTCATTAACCCTTAGTGCCGGTTCACACAGGGGCAACACGACTCTGGCCGCGACTTTGCCAGGCGACCTGGACACGACCTGAGGGCGACACCACAGCGCGACTTGGGGCGACTTACAAGGCGACTTCAAGTCGCCTCCAGGACAGGCGACTTTCCAGTGGCCAATCAAACTACAATCCGCTCTGGGGGAGGGAGGGGTTTGCTTGAAAAAAACATCTTCTCTTCCTGTGAAGTCGCTTCAGTATAGATCACGATCCGACTTGTAGGCGACTTACATTGAAATCAATGGGTACAAGTCGCCTACAAGTCGCCTTGAAGTAGTACAGGGACCTTTTCTGAAGTCGGAGCGACTTCAGTAGCGTACATATAGACGGCTCTCATTCACTTACATGGACTTTCAGATGTCAAGCGACTTGGGGCGACTTGAGGTCTGACAAGTCGGATCCCAAGTCGCGGTAGTGTGAACCAGCACTTAGTGAACATTAATTATTTTTTAATAAAGTAGAACTAAAACAAAACTTTTTTTCATTTTGGATAGGGTAAGGAAGGGCTATGATCCCTGATAATTTTATTTTTGCAATCAGTGTCACATTTGGAAGATTTCCACTCGTTGTCTGTCCTATAGCCAAAACAGGAAGTGAGAGGAAATCCTATAATATATATACAGTATATATACACAGTATTTCCTTTTTCTTCCTTTTTTCTTTTTATAATTACATGTATGTAAAATTATTAAATGTGCATTCACTCCAATTTGTAATACTAATTTTTAAAAATGTTTTGTACCAAAAAATGATTCTTGCACCTTTATAAAGGGGACAAGTCGCAGAATATAACTTGTAGTTAACCATAAAATTTGTAGTTAAAGTTTTTGTTGACCCTTATTTTTTTATTAACTACTTTATTCCTTTCCCATAGCTTTTTTAGTGCCAAAATAAACAGCGCAAGGGGTGCATTTTGTCATTCTCACCAGAGCACCTTGTCCTGGCAAGGTTTTCAAATAAGAGAAGGGAAATAAATCTAATGTTCACCATACCCAGCTGTACCAGGTATTTCACTTTGCTGCTGCCTTGTGAATGAAGTAGCGAGAGAATGAAGCACATGTGAGGATTACTGGGGGAGTCAAATGACCCTGCTCTCCAGGGGAAAGGTAAAGGGTCACTTTAACGGAAACCTGGACTGAGAGAGTATTATGGATGTCATAGCTGACCTATCCTTATGGAAATGCTAGATACCTGGCTGTCAATCTACTCCAATGGCTTTAATGCCTTTTTTGAGGCATGTAGTAGCAGTCCAGATATTCTCTCAGTACCAGTTTGCTTTATGAAAGCTGGTCTAGCAAAAGGGTTATAGCAACGAAGGCCCTTAACCAGTAACTATGCAGCAAGAAAACCACCCAGCCCTAGTTAGTGAGACATTCTTCTGTA
This sequence comes from Lithobates clamitans, assembly GCA_037952925.1. Lineage (NCBI taxonomy): Eukaryota > Metazoa > Chordata > Amphibia > Anura > Ranidae > Lithobates > Lithobates clamitans. The sequence goes on from JBBGZY010000723.1 coordinate 7,927,828, forward strand.
ACTATCCTGTACCTGGACAAATTAGATGTATGCCATGCTGTATATACTATTTACATCTAGTTTTTCGCATTCTGCCTGAGCCTTTTAAATTGAAGAAGTGGCTTTCTGGGAAAGTTATTTATGTGAAAGTTTAACTTCTGATTTACTATCTGCTGCTCCCATGGGCCAGAAATTAACAGGTCGAAGTGAAAACTGCAGCAGTTCTGGTGCTTCCGACACTAGTTAACAAGAACTACTTCTACAGCTGCTCACTCATCAAATATTCTCTGCTAGGGACACTTGTGTGGTGATATATTAATTTAGTAGGTTTCACACCAATAGGTTAAAAACAAATTTACTATTAATCATTTCCATGCTTGCCTTCTACTTCTCTTGCATTTGGAAAAATAACTATTTGGGAAAGCAATCATTGAAAAGTTGAAGGCCAAATGTGAATTGCTTGCATCATTGGGCATTTATATTAGGGCCGCTATGACTATATGGCTTGGTGCACATAAAGTTAATACACGAAGCCTAAGCAAAGTGGACAGACACACACACTGTATAACTGTATTGCATGAGATCGCCTCCTGATTTTTTCCTGATTCATCATTACCACATTTTCTCCTCCTGTGTAAAAGTCAGCAATAGTGCATGCCAATGATATGTGGTATTTTTTTTGCTTTGCAGAGTGTTGAAGGCACTATGGTCAGCCTAAAAAGTTTTTAATATTTAAAAACAAAAAAATTATACACACTTTGTTAAAGCTCTCTTAACGCCAGTCAAAGCTCATGTCACTAAATAAAATGGTTAGCTTACAGTCCTGTTTACACCTTGTGTTTGCTTTGCTTTTCTTCAGCTTCGCTTCAAAAATTATACCCCATGTAGCTTTAGTGGTGCTTCAAAGCATCTTTAAAGCCTCCATAGAGCTCTATGACAAAGCTTGTTTGAAGCTCGCTTTGAAGCACCTGCAGCTTTTGAGAGGCTTTAATTCAGCTTTAGCTTAGCATTGTTTTGGAGAAATTGCAGTTGTGAGATATCCACACACACACAGGGCATCTGCCAAGCTTCAAAAGAGCACCACCGAAGCTCCATCGAAGCACCAACAAAGCCTCATCGAAGCACCACTGAAGCATCAAAATCACACCATAAAAGCTTGTTGAAGCAGTAGGAGCTTTAATGTGCGTTGAAGCCGAAGCAAATGTAAATGAGCTCTTATGAAGCCAAAAGAGACATTGATGCTGGAGGTAAAAAAAGCTAAAAATGATAACTAGAACCACAGAGTAAACCTTCACTCAGGACTTCGAAACTTGAAGACTCCATGTCACATGTATATCACCCATGTTTCAGGCCCTTGCAGGGTCCCTTTCTCATGGCAACAATATGACCTACCTAAAATACCTTGTGAAGCCCTGAAACATTGATATTGAACTTGTGACACGTTAAAACATGTAAAAAGTAACTTTTAAAGTACTGGTAACTTTCACCAACCACAGGCTCTGCTTGGAGCTTGTATGTACTTGTAAAGCTCCTCTGTGTGCTCTGGTTTCTTTGTACAGTTCGAACATTGTGGTCAATGAACAAGTTTCCACCTAAATTGGTGTATGTGTCTAATTTACAGGTCTACAAGTTCCTTTGAGGGCAGGTATTAAAATGATCAGCATATGTAGTGTTTATAGTGCAATGTAACGTTTTAGTGCTATTAAGTAGCTAAAATAATTTAAAAAAATGAAAAGCAGTACAATATCGACTGGTTGCTACTTAATCCTATTTTCCAATTAAAATAAATACAATTATTGACCAGGAAAAATGTCAATATGACTGCTGGCTTTCAGACATGTTCACCTCGAGACTGCTATACTATGATCAATAAGGCTGCATTCATCATGAAAACTATGGGGACAAAGACATTTATTGATGCTGGATATCCGCATCAGTTCATTCAGGGAAGTGCAAACAACTCCTTGGTAGTTAAAAATCCTCTGTAAATAAACACTGCCACTATATGACCCTGAAAACCATACGCTGTGCCTTAAATGTGCACAGCCGTGTAACTGTAAAGTACAGTAACTGACACAGTAAAATAATAGGAAAATCATGACCTTTAAGCAGTGAATGCAGTATATTCAGTGACTGAAAAGTACAACAGGGTCCCTGTAAATAATCAAATAAAAACACATTACAATTAGCTGCAAATTATATTAAAGGTAAAAAAATATTTCTAGTTGAGTGTAAATTGTGAGTTATTATTGCAGGTCATTTTTGCTCTGATATTAAATATTCATGCTATTGTATTAAACATAGAAACTTGTACTTCAAACTTCAATACTACAGGGAACTCTTACGGCACAGAACTCTGAAGGAACGGTATGGGTATGCCGTTCCTTCAGAGCGCATGCGCCGGTGATGTCACTGGCTGCAACTAAAGTAAATATCTCCTAAACAGTGCATGTTTAGGAGATTTTTACTGTACCTATAGGTAAGCCTTATTTTAGGCTTACATGTAGGTAAAAATCATCTATGGGAGTTTACTCCCACTTTAAATCTATTCCATAGGGTTTGATTTACTAAAACAGTACAGACTGTTCAATTAGCAAAGTGAATTTTCGCTCTGCAAGGACGTTTTCCCTTAGCTTAGTGCAGATCTGCAGACTTTGATCATCCAATCTTGTGCAAGTAAAAATCCAATTTCTCTCCTTGCACACAGGTATTCTTTGCAAAGTGCCTTTTCATCTCATTCACTAAGCTAAGTAAAAATTCCCAGCAAATTATGAAAAAATGTATATAAACCAACATCTTTGTCCCAGTTTCCAAAATAGTGCAGGAGTAAGCTTTCAAACTCTGAGCTCAGAGCTACTACATGAGGGGAGAGAAAGAGCATGGAAGGGGGTTTGAATCAGAGAAAGAGCTTTCTCCTGTGGTAGTGGAGGTGAACAGCCACGGCTAGATGAACGTCCAATGTCCATGAGGCCTAAGACAGAGTACAGAGATGCGGGACTGTCCCAGTACATCCAGGATAGTTGACATTTATGTATGTGTATTGAGCAAATACTCAGTGGGTGGCCCAATGTACATAAATAATTGCAAATCAGTAATCAAAACATTGATACGATTATTGACACCTAGCTGATTTATTTTACATATTTAGCTAAAAATTGTTCAAAGATTTTGCAATCATTTTAAACGAGACCTGTACTAAGAAGATCACCATGGTTTTTACTACTGACCCCCCTCTTAAGCTAGCTAAACTAGTTCCCAGCCTGTCCCTGTCCTCAATACTTTCAGTCACTGATCTGGAACAAGCAATTAGATATAAGGTGTTGCTAGGATTGTGAAAGACCCGGGGCATCCTTGGGCTCCAGGAACAAAGAAAAACTGCAGTGTGTGCCTTAAAGGGGCATAATTGTCTACTTGGTGTATGCTCTGCGCCCATATTCAGCAGTCAAGCTGGTGTGTGGTTTCTGTTGAGAAGTATATTTTGATGATTTAACTCATGGGTAATCACCTAATAATAAAATATCGTTTTTTGCAAGTCAATTTTTAAATCTCTTTCCAGCAAAGAGAAAATGTGTGGGAACTCTGATTATTAGGAATACAGTGAAATTAAAATCAAAAGTTTATTGCATTTGTTTTATATTGCATTATAATTAGATCACATTGGTCTGCGTTTTTTTTTTACCTTGATATTGTGATGACATTATATGGTCTGATACTCATTTGTGCCTCCTGTTCTTTAACAGTACAGCTGGAATACTGATGAAGAATTTCTCTTTAAGGCTGTGATGGCCTTTGTAATGCGAACTCATGTGAACAATACAATTCAGTAAGTTACACTATAAGTGAAGTTTTACTTTTGTTGAAAAATCCATAATCCATCACCAGATGAACTATATATATTGCAAGGATTTTATCAAACAATTAGTTATTTCGACAATTGATTTCTAAATTAGGACAGATTTTGCTATAATCATCTGAGCAATCTCAATGTTGTGATAAGACAATTTGCAGTGCCTTTTAGTAAACTAGAGTGTTTCCTTTAGCATAAAATCCCATAATAAAATATATAAATAGAACATCCCATATATGAGTAGTACTTCGGATACAATCTTCATTGTACTCCAATTAGACTAGTAAAATTTACAATGAAAGTATTACCTCAACCACCTTACATTTTCTGTCACTGAAACCAGTCAGCACACTCAGATAATTGAATGGATAATGCAATCACATTTCATAAATTTACATGTGTTAATTACTACCAGTTAATGTGTTGCTGTTTTGTATTTTGTACATAGGATCTCCAATATTCTTCTGTGCAATGTAACTCAGAGAGTCTCATTCTGGTTTGTGGTGACGACCCCTTCAAACAGTTCAGAACCTATTGACAGCACAAAAGTGAAAAATGCTATAAGGTATATGCAAAATTCTATATTCTATAATTTTGTAACATTGCAAAACTATTGCAATTACAGATCTGAAGGTAAAACTTGAGCTTATGACTTTGGGAAGTGTTTTTTGTGTTTTCCCTTCCTCTCTCCGTGCACTAAACACATAAGCTAAGGTGAGAATTCATGTTTATGGAATGACTACTTGATAGGTAATCCTCATCCTTTGCATGTTTATGGCCACCCAAGCGACCTAGAATAAGGTCCAGATGGACAATTCTTTTCAAGTTCAAGAAAGAGTAGGGGGAGCAATAAGTGATCAGGAAAAGTCTGAGACAGGAAGGAGAAGAGGGTGGAAATGTAGGAAGGGGTGCAGTCCATAAAGAGTATCAGGCATTTTCCCTCTTTTTAGACACCTACAAGTGTTTGATCAAAGCCCTTAGCACATAATCAGTCTTTCATTGATAATAGTACGATAATAGTACCAGTAAGTCTATGTTTCACTTCTTGAAAAATAATCACCTGCCCATCCCCCACTCAGAAACCCTGTGTCATTGATAGAAGCTTTTCCCTTCTGCTAATTTTTATGTTTGCAATTTAGGCTTAAAGAAGAATACCAGGCATTTCTGTGTTTATTAAAAGTCAGCAGCTAAAAAAGTGTATCTGCTGACTTTTAGGCCCCTTTCACACTGGGGCGGTGGGGGCGTAGGCGGTAAAACAGTGCTATTTTTAGCGCCGCTTTACCGTCGTTTTAGCGGCGGTATTCGCCCGCTAGCGGTACGGTTTTAACCCCCGCTGGCGGGCGAAAAAGGGTTAAAACCGCTCGCATAGCGGCGCTATGCCGGCGGTATAGCCGCGCTGCCCCATTGATTTCAATGGGCAGGAGCGGTGAAGGAGCGGTAAATACACCGCTCCTTCACCGCTCCAAAGATGCTGTTTGCAGGAGTTTTTTTCTCTCCTGCCAGCGCACCGCTTCAGTGTGAAAGCCCACGGGCTTTCACACTGAAGACACAGTAGCGGCAGTTTTAGGTCGGTTTGCAGGCACTATTTTTAGCGCAATAGCGCCTGCAAACCGCCCCAGTGTGAAAAGGGCCTTAATAAACACACACTCACTTGTCCCAGGATCCACCAATGCGGCTGCCCGAAGCCTCGGTTCTAATCCCCGCCTCTCCCCAGAAGATTGCAGGAAATTGTGGCATGTCAGGGGGTTAGGAGTCCTTAAAGTGGAAGTTCCACTTTTGTAACTCTGCTTTAACTTAGGCTTTAAAGTTGACCCAAAAAGTAGGTCTTATGTGGCATGGAGAGCTGCTAGGGGGGCAATTCATGCTGCTAATATTTGGCTAAAAAAACATAAACATAAAAGGCATCTGCACCCCTGTGAAATAAAACAATAAAGCTGCCTGCCTTATAGTGAAATACTATTATGACAGTAAACCCAAAAAAGGAATTGGTGCTATTACATCCTCAAAGTATTGGAGTTCGGGCCGGATCTGACGTCAGAAGTGAGCCAGAAGTGACATCACCCGTGAGGCTTCAAACTAGTTTTGCAAATTGAGTCTTCAGGCTTTCCACTCACCGTCACTGGAGTGATGGTGAGTGGGCACTTTTCACATTGGTGGTGGTATTTGGTGTCTTATTGGAAGAAATAAGAAGATCAAATCTGTAGTGTGGGACTACTACGTTTACTTATGGATTTTTTTTGTGGACTTTTTTTTATTTGATTTTAATGCAATATTTTGAGGTTGTAATAGCGCAGATTCCTTTTTGGGTTTATTGTCATAATATTTGGCTATGTTGCGTACTGCTAGCTCTCTGGAAACGTTGTGTCTGTAAAGGATTTGATTGGCTAGTCTGGGCCTCATTGATTCCCATATAAATGTGAGGGTTTTGCATTGCTAGAATTTTAGACTGTGACTTGGAAATGCGAGAACCTTTAGGAAATATATTTAGCTTTGAAAGATAAGTTATTTTAATAGTTTAGATCAGCCTTTTTCAACATATAGGAACCCTTGAAATAACTTCCCAGTCTCAAGGAACCCCTGCTAAAAATTACTATAGCTACTAACTACTAACTCAAGATACATGAGTGTGACGGTCAGTGGGAAGCATTTTCCTTTTATTGGTGGTCATTACAGATAGCTAAAAAGATCACTGGTGCCAGTAGAAATTTATCTGAGAGTCAGAAATTGCTCATTGTGAATTTAGTGAATTTGAGTTTTCTGGAGGGTGTGCGTGTCCAGTGAGATATTCATTGCTATAGGCTTTGCCTTGTCTACACATAAAGCTGACACACCCACAAATGCTGAAACAGTGGAGAAACACTGGGCAGTGAGGTATGAAGATGGGAGAGACGTAGCAAATGACTGTATGCAAAGTATAGCACTTTTTGGTCTGCTATTTCTATGCTCTGGATCAGGAGTCTCCAAACTTTTTACTTTGAGGGCTGCATCATATATTTCACAGATATTTGCGGGCCAAAAAAAAAAAGTTTTTTAGAAATGAATCCTTAGCCATGAAATAGAATAGGATTTTAAAGGCTGCCATCAGAGCCTGGAGCCTCGTGCACCAGGGCTAAACACTTATGCCCTGTACACACGATCGGACATTCCGACAACAAAATCCATGGATTTTTTCCGACGGATGTTGGCTCAAACTTGTCTTGCATACACACGGTCACACAAATCTTGTCGGAAATTCCACACGTCAAGAACGCGGTGACGTACAACACGTACAACGAGCCGAGAAAAATTAAGTTCAATAGCCAGTGAGGCTCTTCTGCTTGATCCCAAACACTTTGTGCATCCGAATTGTGTACACATGATCGGAATTTACAACAATGGATTTTGTTGTCAGAAAATTTGAGATCCAGCTCTCAAATTTTGTGTGACGAAAATTCCAAAGGAAAATGTCCGATAGAGTCTACACATGGTCGAAATTTCCAACAACAAGCTCCCATTGAACATTTTCCGTCGGAAAATCCGACCGTGTGTACGGGGCATTAGAATTTCCCCATACAGTACATCTGTGTCCCCATCAGAAACTCCCTGCCCATTTCTGTCTCCAGCATAGTCTCTTCATAAATCTGTGTCCGCATCAGAGTCTGCTTACACAATTGTATCTTCATCAGACTCTGCCTACACATTTGTTTCCCCCTTTACAGCCACCCCAACACATTTGTGTCCTCATCAGAGACCCTGCCACACACTATCCTCAAAGCCACCTCCCCACACCCATTAAATCCCCTCCTGCCCATTTGTGTCCCACATCAGAGCCCCCGCCCACACTTATGTCCCAATCAGAGTCCCCCCCCACATTTGTATCCCCATCAGAGCCCCCCATCCTTGAGTCCCCTATCAGAGTCCCCTGCCCACATTTGTGTCCCCACCAGAGACTCCCTGAACAACTGTGTCCCCATCTTAATCCCCCCTGAATATGCGTCCCCATCAGAGCCCCCCCAACACTTGTGCCCCCATCAGAGTCTCCCCCCAAACACATGTGCCCCTATCAGAGTCTCCCCCAAACACTTGTGCCCCATCAGAGTCTCCCTCAAACACTTGTGCCCCCATCAGAGTCTCCCCCAAACACTTGTGCCCCCATCAGAGTCTCCCCCAAACACTTGTGCCCCATCAGAGTCTCCCTCAAACACTTGTGCCCCATCAGAGTCCCCCCACACTTGTGCCCCCATCAGAGTCTCCCTCAAACACTTGTGCCCCATCAGGGTCCCCCCACACTTGTGCCCCCATCAGAGCTCCCCCACACTTGTGCCCCCATCAGAGTCTCCCTCAAACACTTGTGCCCCCATCAGAGTCTCCCCCAAACACTTGTGCCCCCATCAGAGTCTCCCCCAAACACTTGTGCCCCATCAGAGTCTCCCTCAAACACTTGTGCCCCATCAGAGTCCCCCCACACTTGTGCCCCCATAAGAGTCTCCCTCAAACACTTGTGCCCCATCAGGGTCCCCCCACACTTGTGCCCCCATCAGAGTTCCCCCACACTTGTGCCCCCATCAGAGACCCCTGAACAATTGTGTCCCCATCAGAGTCTCCCCCAAACACTTGTGCCCACACTTATGTCCCAATCAGAGTCCCCCCCCACATTTGTATCCCCATCAGAGCCCCCCATCCTTGAGTCCCCTATCAGAGTCCCCTGCCCACATTTGTGTCCCCCATATAATAGGGAGTACCCGTCCAGGCCCGGAGTTTTGCCTGGTTGCATTTGTGCTATCGCCATAGCCACTTCCTCTGCCCAAAGGTCTCTTCAAAAGTGGCTCTTCTAAAGAGGCTTTGGCCAAGTCCTCATCTGAGTGGCAGGGAAGTCCTGACCTCTGAATGTATGGCCTTCTGTTTGGAAGATTTCTCCAAATCGGACATAAGCTAAGGAAGATTATAAAGCGAGGCATAATATCTTCTGACGCAATCTTAATCAGGGTTCCCCTAATATAGCTTTTATGTGCCTCCCATACCATCATTGGAGCACTATCCAAGCTCACGTTAGAAGAATAAAAGTGTCTAAGCTCCCTGGATACCTCCTTAATGACTTCCGGGGTTTGAATCAATAAATCATTCAACTTCCACATCCACTGTTTAGGGATAGGGGGCAGCAAATCTATGTCTACAATGATCACCGCACCTTCCGCAAAATCACCTAATTTGGCAAGAACTGGTTCCAAATAGGTAATCTGATTTGAGTTAGGGAGGTAGAAGTTTACCAGGGTGACCAAAGAGCCTCCGATTGTCCCCTTCAAAAAAATAGCTTGTCCCTTTGCATCACCCAACTGATCCCTGAATGACCACGGGGCTGAGCTGCGGACCAAAATACTAACTCCCTTTGATTTAGAATCAGGAGAGCACCCATGGTATGTTGTCGGGAAAGAGCGATCATGGAGTTTTGGTAGTTTATCAGCACAAAAGTGTGTTTCCTGGAGGAAGCAAACATGAGCTTTTATATGTTTCAGATTAGTGAGTATCATGGAGCGTTTCCCTGGGGTGTTACACCCCTTCACATTGATGGAAATGAGATGAATAGGCTCTGTTTTACCCATGGTCATAGTGAAGGCTGGTGGAGGAATGGGAGGGAAAAAAAGGGGGGGGGGGTGGAGAGGGGGTAAGAGAAGAAAGAGATAAAGAGATGTAGAGTGGGAAACCAGAAGGCTTCGTTAATATTTTTATATCACAATGGATTTGTGTTGGGCTTAGGTAGCACTACTATGGTTCTAACTATGGTTGAAGAATAGTGTAGAGCTAAAGTTTCTCAGAATTTTTTGTAGAACTGAGTAAATATCCGGTCTAGGCTTCCTACCAGATTGCAGGGAAATAATTGATTTTTATCACTTTCAAAAAGACAACAGTATATCGGCATCTGCCTGGTTCGATAATGGGATGGTATTGATGGAAAGATATGTTTGAGAAGAAGGTTTTGGTTTTATCTTGCAAGAGGGGAAGGGTTTTGTTATTGATAGTAATTTATTTAGATGGGTTTGGAATCCCTGTAAAATCTCATCATTATCCATTTTTATGCACTTACAATAGTGTTTTTCTGGAGAAAAAGAGGTAATTGGATGAGAATTTTCAGCCCTGACATCAAACAGGAGTTATCAACAGGATTACAATTTTGGTTACATCAAGTCCATAAGACTCACATGGAAAATTTTATTTTACGAATTTCAGTAGTGCAAGAAATGCTTTCATATCCCACTTGTGTTAAGTTTTATGTACTTCTAAAATTAATAAAGGAGAGCTTTAAAAAATATATTTTATATTATCTAGAAGTACAACTGTATTATTAATTGAGGGTTTGTGTTATATAAAAAGGATATATAACATTTAGTCAGATTTTTTTGTGAATGTGTTTACAGGCATGAAAGAAACAGGATTAACAGTGCATTTCTGTTAAATGACAATACTTTGGAGTTTGTTGATATACCGCCTACAATTGCTCCAGTAACCAGTTATTCCAGTCAGTCTTGGCTTATCGTGTTTGGGGTTGTGGCTGGTCTTCTAGGATTGGCAAGCATTTTCCTTACAGTCTCAGGAATAAAGCGATATAGGTAAGTTATAAATGTTAAGTTACAAATCACTAGAAATATATATATATATATATATATATATATATATATATATATATATATATATATACATATATATAGAGAGAGAGAGAGAGCGAGAGAGAGTGAGAGAGAGCTTTTATTTATATATATATAATTTTTTTTTAAACAATATAATTTTATTAATAATAATCTCATATGAAAAGAGAGGAACAATTTATGACAATGAATGATAATATAGTTTGAGACATAATGTATGGTTAAGCATTAGATCTAGCATTATTTCTTCTTTCACCTTGCAAGAAATAGATTGTAATACTCCCTGTGACTTCATCACCAGGCTTGCAAAAGTTTTGCAGTTGCAGCTGTTGGGAGCTCAGTTCCTATTGATGTATACATGCTCCAAAGACTGCATCTCCCAAAAAGCTCCTTATTTGCCCTGACATATGCTTTACATAACTCTTACAACTGGAGATCTATAACTGCTTCTTATTCAGCATTAAGTTTTCATGACTCTACCCTGGGTTGTATTTATGACATTTTTCAACCTCCTCTATTATATTATGGTAAACAATAACATAATGGGATCTGAGCTTTTTTTTCTTTGGCTCACTTTGGATATGTTGAGAATGGGACATGGTTAAGTGCAGGAAAAACCATCTGCTATGTGTTGCTATGAGCTATTTGTTCTGCAAACCTGCATGTTCATTTGTTATGTGTGAATGCCGATAAAAACGAATGTTAATAGGCTATTTTATTTTACACATAACAAATTTACATGCAATTTTGAAGAAAGAATAGCTCTGCAATTTTTTATATGATTACATCCCTAAGTTTCCAGACCAGGTGAAGTGCTTCATTTAGCCATGTCTCATTCTCAGCATATCGAAGTGGGTCAAACATAAAAAAAAAAACCCAGAACACATTATGCAGCTTAAACTTTACCTAGGTTTATCCTGTATAGAACATGCAATTGCCTACCCCTAATGTAATAGGGGAGAGTACACATACAAAATATGTAAAAATGTCAAATACCAGACGATATATTAATTGCTCTCTCACTGTAAAGAAGATAGGTAAAAGTGTTAATTTGCTGTACTAGTTTAACAACTCTTAACTATAAAGTATACCTAAAGCCATATGCTTTTTTCATTTTGCATAGAGAAAAGGAGGGATAAAACACCTGTCAGTTTTTTTTATATCTATGTCTCATTAGGGAAATTTCCCTTTATGTCCTGCAGACCCAGTAGGGAGTGACAGTTATTATCTTTCAAATGTAAGGGATATTCCCTAATAGACAGTTTTCACAAGAGCAAGTGTCTCTACTTTTTTCTCTACTCCTATTTTGGTTGCAAGTCAAAATTTTGGATTTACCATCACTTTCTTTATCTGAGATGTTGATGATCCGGTAGCTTAAAGAGAGAAAGATGTTCCAACTCACGTTATCCAAATTGAAAAAAAAGTGTTTTGTTTAGTTATACTTTAAAGTGATACTTAAGTCTCAATTTTTTTTGTTTAAAAATAACAAACATGTCATACTTACCTGCTCTGTGTAGTGGATTTGCTCAGAGCAGCCCAGATCCTCCTCTTTTTGGGTCCCTCGCCGGCGCTTCTGGCCCCTCCCTCCTGCCTAGTGCCCCCATAGCAAGCAGCTTGCTATGGGGCACCTGAGCCGAGCTGCTTCTCTGTGTGTCCATTCAGACAAGGAGCTGCGGCCTGGCCCCAGCCCCCCTCCTCATTGGCTCACTCACTTTGATTGACAGCAGCGGGAGCCAATGTCTCAGGTAATGAGGAGAGGGAGTCCCGGACAGCTGAGCCTCTTGTGCAACATTGCTGGATCGAGATGGGGCTCAGGTAAGTTCTAGGGGGGCTGAGGGGGGCTGCTGCACACAGAAGGTTTTTTATCCTAATGCATAAAATACATTAAGATAAAAAAACCTTCTGCCTTTACAACCACTTTAAGATAGCATCTTGGTCCAAATAGGATTCCATTTTCTTATTTAATTAAGATATTAATATAGTGCAGACAATTTATGCAGTACTTTACATTCACATCAGTCCCCAGCCTTAGGGAATTTACAATCAGAGGTCCCTTTTTAGATAAATATATGCACAGATACACATACTAGGGCCAATTTAGGCAACAACCAATCAACCTATCAGCATGTCTTTGGAGTGTCTGAGGAAACTGAAGGGACTGGAGGAAACCCACACAAGCACAGAGAGAATATGAAAACTCCATGTAGATAGTGGCCAGTTCTGCACTAAAGAAAAAGTGAAAAGAGGAGAGGGCGCACCGACCTAGTGACAAAGAAATTGGGGAAATTGGCGCTGCCCTGTTTAAATGGTGTTTACTGGATAAGCAGAGTCTGCCACATCCGCAAGATTAAGTTAATTACCATAAATTATAATTTATACAATGATTAGATTGAAAATCCTCTGTATTGTATAAAGATAAGTCCCGTGTGAACGACACGTGAATTATTAAGTGAACATTTCCCTACATGCATGAAAAATTGAGTGCCAGTATAACATCCCCTAAGTGGGGCTAATATCAACAATAGTGAAGGATGATAAAAATAAATATATAAATTAAATGCCAATTAAATAAAAAATAATGTAAATCCTCTGTGGTGTGTAAAGGGTAGGTCCCGTGTGGGTGGCACGTGAAATATTAAGTGGTCAATTACCAAATACAGAAAAATACTATAGTGAAAAAATTTGTTGGTGACAGTGTAGCACCCCCTAAGTGGGGCTAATAACATCAGTAGTAAGAAATAAAAATAATTGGAGACGTATTAAACCTTGCCAGCAAATGAAGTGTTATGCCCCGTACACACGGTCGGATTTTCCGATGGACATTGTCCGATCGGAGCGTGTTGTCGGAAATTCCGACCGTGTGTGGGCGCCATCGGACATTTTCCATCGGATTTTCCGACACACAAAGTTGGACAGCAGGAGATAAAATTTTCCGACAACAAAATCCGATCGCGTCAATTCCGACCGTGTGTGGCCTGTTCCGACGCACAAAGTGCCACGCATGCTCAGAAGAAATTCCGACATGGGACAGCTCGTTCTGGTAAACTTAGCGTTCGCAATGGATACAGCACTTTCGTCACGCTGCAATGTAAAAAATGGTTTAATACAGCGCACTCTCTTCTTCTTTATAATGTGACAAGAATTAAGTCGTTTTGCTGCTCATATTCACACACACTTCTCACAAAGTTTTATTTGTGTTTTTTTAGTGGGATTCCCTCAATATATTGTTATTAGTTGTCACATCTGACAGTTTTATATTTTTTATGTTTTTTTTTTTTGTTTTTAAGCCTTTTTTTTTCTTTAATGTTTGGATTTTTTCCAAGGCTGATCTTTGTTCAATGTTATTTTTATTTTTACTCCAGAATATTTTTGTGTGTGTTTTGTGTGGCAAGTTACCCCAACACCATTGATATCTTTTATTATTTAATCTCCATGAGATTTTTTGTTGTTGGTGTCCCTTGTTCATTTCACATTGTATATTAGAAATGTACCTGAATCCTCACAAACAAACCATCATTTTTGAAGTAAAACACATAGGAGAGTATAATTCAAAACAAAAATCCTTTATTAAGGGCTCAGAACCAAACAAAGAGGAAGGCAACACTGGATCAACAGGAGAAATTAGTGAAGCCTGGGACCCCCACGGCAGACATCAATTCTTAAACCTCAAAATTGGTGGCCTGAGGAGTCCCTATGTAAGGGAGGGCAGTCTGGTCCGGGATTCACAGAGATCCGGATAGCAGCAGATGACATCAGTGTCCCCAGGCTGTGGTACCACAAGAGGCTGCATCTTTTGGCCGACCAGACTGGATCCAGGGTCCTCACTGTCTGGTCTTCCTTTCACACTTCCTTCCGGGCTGTGGCTGTGCAGTTGGAGATGTGGCAGGAGGAGGAGTAGGACCTGGAGGAGGAGTAGGACCTGCAGGAGGAGGAGGAGGACCATCGCGAAGGTGTGTTTGAGGTGTAATTTGGCCCCTCATACCTTTCGCCAGAGCCTCTGATATGAGGGCCTCACACATGGCTTTTTGGCCCTCCTCCATCCTCTGCATTTTATAGGCTATGAATGCAGCAATGTTCTCCTGCCTGGTATGGGGTGCTCCCAGGACCTCTGTAGCCCTACAAAAAAATCTGATAGCAGCCTCCTCTAGGGTACTCCTCCTACTGCCACTTTCTGTTTCCAGGGGGGGTGGAGGGACCTGCAGATCAGCCAGCCGGCTCGGCCCGGCCACCTCCTGGCTGAGACTTCCCTGTGTATGAAAAAGGGACATGGTTTTAGTTTTTGCATCATCAATCACAATTATTAATTAGTACTCCCAACTAACATCTAGTTAACATCATTGATTGGACAAGCAGAAATATTTAAAGATATAAATAAAACTTAATTGCGCTGGCAATAATATAATTAAAGGGTGCTTAGGAGACACAATAAATGTGTGAATCCCAACAAAAACAACAATAAGTGCATAAAGTCCTTATCCAAAAAATCCAACAAATAAGAATGTATGCTGAAAATCGGTAATCATACATCAAAACCACTTATGATCAGTCCATAATTGGATTAAAAAAATGGATAAGAAGAAAAAGTCCACTTAATATGTCTCATCACTAAGCCATGAGAACTGATGAGCCGAAGTAATTCTTATCAGATGTACATTGATTGCAGAAAAGAGAGTAATAGATGTGCGCTTACCCCAATTGTTGGACCTCCTCTATGGCAAGGTCATATCAGCCTCAAGGCTGATACGCAGACCAGATTATGGACTCTTCCATTCCTGAGTCCCCCCTCTGATGCCGGAGCAGTTGGATTATCCAGACCATACTGGAGTCGGCGGTACATGCTGTCAAGACCCGGATACCAACATTCTGTCCCTGCAGAGGGTGATATCTGCAAGTCCATATGACCTTGCCATAGAGGAGGTCCAACAATTGGGGTAAGCGCACATCTATTACTCTCTTTTCTGCAATCAATGTACATCTGATAAGAATTACTTCGGCTCATCAGTTCTCATGGCTTAGTGATGAGACATATTAAGTGGACTTTTTCTTCTTATCCATTTTTTTAATCCAATTATGGACTGATCATAAGTGGTTTTGATGTATGATTACCGATTTTCAGCATACATTCTTATTTGTTGGATTTTTTGGATAAGGACTTTATGCACTTATTGTTGTTTTTGTTGGGATTCACACATTTATTGTGTCTCCTAAGCACCCTTTAATTATATTACTGCCAGCGCAATTAAGTTTTATTTATATGTTTATCACTTCATGGATATTTGGAGTTTTTTTTGCAGCTGCACTTTGTGAATACACATATATATATTTTTATCACGTATTGCTCATGAGCGCAGGTTGATCCCACCATTTCTTTAGAAATATTTAGAGGAATGCTATACCTGGCTCAATCTGGGCTCCTCCACATGTGGCCTGGAAGGCCCAGGTTGGGCGTCAGAAGCCTCAGCCGGGGGGGAAGGAAGCGTGAAAGGAAGACTGGAGAGTGATGACCTGGGTTCAGTCTGGCCTGCCAGAAAGTGCAGCCTGTCGTAGTACAACATCCTGGGGACATAGATGTCATCTGCTGCTCCGGATCTCTGTGAATCCAGGACTTTCTTGCGCTCCCTCAGATATGTGCTCCTCAGGCCACCAATGAAAATCTTTAAAAAAGTGATGTTTGCCGTGGGGATCACCTGCTTCACAATTTCACACAATTGCTCCAGTGCTGCCTTCCTCTTTGCTTGGTTCTTGTAATGGGGGTGTTTAATCTCCCACAGACAGGGCAGCTCCCTTAGCATCTCTATGAAGACTGAAATGAAGTCCTGATCTTTCAGTACCATATCCATGTTCACTGCAAGACACAACACAAGACAAAGCCTAATGTCACACCAAACTCTCCTAATCTTGTTACAATATAGGCCTCAATCTATAGAAGCAGTATAGGCCCAAGTTTGTCTCTTACCTTCGTTCTTACGATCGCCGCGTTCAATGCTCCTTCCTCCGCTCACAGATCAAACGTAATACGCACGCGTGTTACGCTTTATATACACTGCGCATGCGTGTAACTCCGCCCGCCCCTGACGTTCTTTCTAGTGTATTCCCCGCCCCTTTTCGTTCGGCGCAGTGGGGGAAGAGCATGATGGCGGACATACAGCAGGTGCGGGCTAATTGTAGCAACGAGGAGGAGGAAAGGGCGGATCCAGGCACGTCCCGATCCAGAAGGAGACGTTTTAAGGCCACAAATATGTCGTTTGGGGAGATGTTGGAGATGGTCGACATCATGAGGAAGTCCGACTATGACGGAAAATATGGGCCTTACCCCAACCCCAATATCCGAAAGGCCAAAATCATGGCGAAAGTGGTCAGGAGTCTAGAGCGGAATTTCGGGGTACGAAGGTCTAAAGATCAGCTCAGGAAGCGGTGGTCGGACCTGAAGTTGAGAGAGCCAGAGCAGTACCGAAAGATCCGGAGAGTGCTGCAAAAAAGTAAGTAGTTGTGCTGTGTTCCTATTCTTTCTGTCTTTATTACGTTCGTTCTGCTCCATATGCTTTGATTAGTTGTAACGTTTCCAAAGGTCAACTTTAATGTTCATGGGCACATTATTCGTTCGTATCAAACATATTTCTTTCGGCCTCTAGAACACCATTGTTTAGGCCATATGCATTTTCACACATTTTTGGGGGCCTACTTGGATGCCAAATATTTGTTTGTGTAGATGGGTTTGTTACTAGAATGAAATGCAAACTAGATTGTGTGTAAGGAGAGGACACTGAGCAGCTGTTTTCACATCTGGACACTGGAGCACTAGTGTGGGACACAAGAACACCATTTTTATTAGGGGGCAACACAGGTGCTCCAGTGTATACTATAGGGGGGTCTCCATCTGTGAAGCTTGTACCAAACAGGTAAAGTATTGCAGCTTGACAAAGGGCAATAAAAAATATACATCTTGGAACTCGGCTAAAATAGACAATTGTACCCCACTTCCAAGCAATGTTTCCTATTTGTATAGTTCTGCCATCAAATATCTGTGTGCTAAGTATACCATTTTTGTTTTACATAGGGGAGAAAAGACTCGGACACCCCTCATCCCAGGAGACCAGAGACCCCCCCTCTCTGGAAGAAGGGGAAATACCAACCCAAGAAGCTGAGCAGGAGGAAGAAGAAGACGTGGTGGAGATTGGCACCACAACAGGTGAGTGTCTGCGACCACAGACTCAGGTAAAAGAGATGGCTGGTGGCAGATTTTTGAGACCTTTTTTTTTGTTCTTTATCTCTTTTTAGGTGATCGTGATGTGAGGGATCCAGAACGCTTTACATCTGAAAGTGCCCAGATACTGATCGGGGAGATCATGGGGTGTAATCTCCAATTGCAAAACATACATCAACAAATCAGTGATGTTATTAAAAAAAATAATAACATCATTGATGTTTTGGGGCGAATTTAAACCCCACAAAATCACCTGTTTTATCGTACCAAACTTTTTTCAATGTTTAGAAAAGCCAAATTTGGAGGATGCACACAGTGTGCCAACATGTGCTATCTGCCATCACGGGAGATCAATGGACGCGTTTTGGGGGGCAACCCCTTCCTCAATTATAAAGTAGCGTTGAGGAAGGGCTTGCTCCCCCCAAACACGTCCCTTGATCCCCCATGATGGCAGATAGCACATGTGGACATTTGTAAATTGGTGTGCATCTTCCAAATTTGGCTTTTCCAGGGGTGATTTCCCCCCATCTGAACGCTATATCAAACCCAGTTCCTAAATACTGATGTCTGATATAGCCTTCAGGTTTTACCTAATGTGAACTTTGTAAGTTCAAGTTTTTTGGCTTTCTTGTTGGTTTTACACAGGCCTGTTTTACCTGAAATGGATATTTTGATTTTTCATAATGCTACTGCAAACATTGTTATACAACAAACATGTTGGTTTGTTTTAAAAACCTTTGGTAAATGCGCATGTGATTGTGCAGGTATAAAAAAGTGCCTTACTCAAGAATGTGTGGATTATTGTCTCAACACTACAACACTTTTGGGGTGATGTAATTGTTGTTTTATGCACAAATGGGGGTTATTTCCTAAGGGCAAATCCTCTTTGCACTACAAGTGCAGGTTCAGTGCAGTTGCAAGTGCACTTGTAGTGAAATGTGTTTTTGCATTTAGGAAGTACCAGCCAACACTGTTTTTTATAAGGTTACCCAATCACGACATTTTCTGCACTCAACACATTTCTGTCAGGGTCAGCTAAAACAAACACAAGCAGTAAATGTCCACCAAGAATTTCATTTGGTTGTTTTTTATTTAAAAAAGGTGTCACACATTGTCTGGCATATTGATAGCCCCCCTACCCGCAAAGAACTCCAGGTATCGTAACCGGACATCACGGGCATTCAGGGAGGGCAAGCCAGGACGGCCGCTTTCAAGTGCCGTCATTGTTGATGTATTTGGGATTCCGGCCTCAGGCCCAACTGAGCCAGCATAGTTGGCTGAATGTTTTCGTAGAAAATTATGGAGAACACAGCAGGCAAGTATTATATGGTTCAGTTTATACTCCGCCATATGGATGGGTGTCATAAATAATCTGAACCAGCTGGCCAGGATTCCAAATGTGTTCTCCACCACTCTTCGGGCTCTGGCCAGCCGGTAATTAAAAACCCTCTGTTCCGGGGTGAGGGTCCTCATCGGGAATGGCCGCATCAGGTGGTCCCCCAGCGCAAATGCTTCATCAGCAACGAACACAAATGGGAGACCTTCAACATTGTCCTCTGGAGGTGGCAAGTCCAAGCTGCCATTCTGGAGACGCCTGTAGAACTCCGTCTGGGCGATCACTCCACCATCGGACATCTGGCCATTCTTCCCCACGTCCACATACAAGAAGTCGTAATTAGCCGACACCACCGCCAACATCACTATACTATTAAACCCCTTGTAATTATAATAGTACGACCCCGAGTTGGGTGGTGGGACGATGTGGACGTGTTTCCCATCAATTGCCCCTCCGCAGTTAGGAAAGTCCCACCGCTGGGCAAAGTGGGAGGCCACAGTCTGCCATTCCTGTGGCGTGGAAGGAAACTGTTGAGGAAAAAACAATAAACATTACCTGGCAAGCAGATTAGACACAAACATTATGGGTCAACCTCCAGATAGCATTTATTAAGGGGAATTTAACAACAATAAAGTATAAGGTACACCTATCATATTCCCCCCCCCCCTCTCATGGGCCATTTCTAACATTATAGGGGGGGGAACTCTTGGACAGGTAACCCTCTTCACTTCATTGAGAGATGAATGCCTAAATACAGGGTATTACTTGGAACAGCCCCTCCTTAGTTACACTATTGGCAGCCCACTGGACAGGTAAGAAGTGTCATAATACAAAGATATAAATACACACTGTACACATTTGAGCACATTTGGACATTCTGCTATTACCTATCAAGATCATAATAGGATACAAGAACTTTAAACAGTACCATTGGAAAGTATACAGGCAGGCCCTTGCACTACATGCTTTGGGGAATTCATCCATAAATCTGAGCACTAAAGAGGTGGGTATAGTGTGTATGGGTTTTTGTCAAAGTCAGCAGATAGATGATTGAGGATAGAGAATTGGGATCAGCTGACTTAGCAGTTGGGGGAGGGAGGGTTACAAAAAATTTGGGGACACCACAAAAAAAAGCCTCTGGCCCTCTGCCTGAATTTAAATCAAAAATAACATTTCAAAACATTTTAGGGGGTGTTTGGGGTAAAGCACTACTATGGAGCTGATAAAATACATTGTTAAGTAACTACATGAGGTGAATATAGGGCAGAAGACACCATGCTGGGGAGGTTATTGAAGGGCAAATATGTATGAAGGACCTAAAATAATAATTACATAAAAATCCAGCATGCATGAGGACAAAGGGGACATTCACAGCATAATACAATCATGGTAATTAGGGAATGAGGAAAGAAATACAAGATATTATCAAACATTCAATACAATAAAATGTGATATAAAAGGATAAAAATCTTACCTTAATATACTCCTTCTGTAGGACCTGGATGATGGCAGAACAGGTCTCTGGGATAATGATCCCCAGAGCCTGGGGGGAGATGCCTGTCGAGAACTTGAGGTCCTGCAGGCTTCTCCCTGTGGCCAAATACCGCAAGGTAGCGACCAACCTCTGCTCCGGAGTGATGGCTTGCCTCATGCAGGTATCCTGCCTGCTGATATAGGGGGTCAGCGAAGCCAACAAACGGTGAAATACGGGGTCCGTCATCCTGAGAAAGTTCCTGAAATCATCAGGATTATTCTCACGGATCTCACGGAGCAAAGGCATATGACAGAACTGGTCACGCTGAAGCAACCAATTCTTGGTCCATGAACTCCTCCCCACCCTGTTCATGGACTGGACTTGTGTCAAGGTCAGGACCCCAACACCAAGCCCCCGCACAGCACGAACTCTACGAGGAATACGCATACGCAACATGGCTAGAAAACGGTCGGCTGCTCAGAACGAAGTAACAGAACGCACTGAAGAACAGCAAGGCCTGTGAAGAGCGACCTGAAAAACAGCAACGAGCGGACAAGATCGCACAGAAAACTCCAATACGAACTGACTGCACGCACTGAAGAGCAGATACAAACCCACAAGCACAAACTGAACGGCAGAAAACGATCTGAAAGCCACGAGTCTGAAAAAGCGCGAATCGTCTCTCACCAAACTTTTACTAACACGAGATTAGCAAAAGGAGCCCAAAGGGTGCCTCGCTTGGTTCTGAACTGGCCTTTTCTAGTCTCGTCGTACGTGCTTGACGTCACCGCGTTCTTGGCGATCGGAAATTCCGACAACTTTGTGCGACCGTGTGTAGGCAAAACAAGTTTGAGCCAACATCCGTCGGAAAAAATCCGAGGATTTTGTTGTCGGAATGTCCGAACAAAGTCCGACCGTGTGTACGGGGCATTAACGTGCACACGTTCTAATTACAGTGATCCAGAAATTCCTGGGACCCTATGTTTATCATGTATCAGACCCCAAAGGGATAAAAATGATAAACAGATTTCATACTAACAAATACATATATGGTTCATATGATAAGCAAAAAATTACAAGCAAATGTATATATAGTTTAGATGGTAATTAGAAAAGCTCTTATGGCTGCATAGCATAATGCATATAGTCTCTGTGAGGGAACAGGCAGTTTCAGTTTTTCAGTGGAAAAAACAGTTCTATAGGAGCCACATCTATGTGTAACAGATAACAGATGGTGACTTTCGTGCTCATTAACGGTGGTGCTCCCCCCCGTGCTCCCCCCGTGCTCCCCCACTCACCAGACTCAGTCACCTCTACAGGGGTACTAGGCAGAGGAGTGGGTATCTTGGGATGGCTGTCACTGTGGTTTTGCTTCGTTCCTCCGTGGGGTACGTCCAGTGATTCAGCTCAGGGTTTCACCTGTTACTCCAGGACTGGGCTCCTCCACAACTCTCCACCTCCGGTCTGCTTAATCCTGTGTCTCAACCATGAGAGATAAACTCCTCCTATCACAAGCGAGCATTAAAAACAGGCTTTTCTTAACAGTAGCAGCTATATCCTTCACTGCCTGATGACAAGAGGTAGACGATGGCACCCCACACAGCTGAACGGCTGACTTGTTTCAGGGGCGCACCCTCTTCCTCAGAGCCTACGCGATCTGTGGTTCCTCTGTCCTGTGTGCCCTAATGTACACATCCATATGACCACGCCCCAAATGACCACTGCCCTAATAGGCCACGCCCATCCATAAGATCCAACTCTAAATACAGGGGCAGTACGTACTTCCCTCTCTATGTCACTCTATAACAGTGCCACCACATACAGGGCTGCCAACAGGGCAAGCAGTTTGCCACATAGATAATGCATCCACAAATCCACATATCAGAGCACAATGGAGCCACATCAGTTGTCCAGCATATAGTGTGCTAGCCCCAATCCAGCTGATGCTAATGTTCATGGCAATACATTACCCAATCCTCCACGAACATAGTAGTAATAGATAATAATAAATGATAAATGAACCTACCCTCGTGCCTCACACTCTAATGCCCTGTACACACGGTCGGACATTGATCGGACATTCTGACAACAAAGTCTATGGATTTTTTCCGACGGATGTTGGCTCAAATTTGTTTTGCATACACACAGCCGCACAAAGTTGTCGGAAAATCCGATCGTTCTGAACGAAATGAACCTACCCTCGTGCCTCACACTCTAATGCCCCGTACACACAGTCGGACATTGATCGGACATTCCGACAACAAGATCCATGGATTTTTTCCGACGGATGTTGGCTCAAACTTGTTTTGCATACACACGGTCACACAAAGTTGTCAGAAAATCCGATCGTTCTGAACGTGGTGACGTAAAACATGTATGTTGGGACTATAAACAGGCCACTAGCCAATAGCTTTCATCTCTTAATTTATTCTGAGCATGCGTGGCACTTTGTGCGTCGGATTTGTGTGCACACGATTGGAATTTCCAACAACGGATTTTGTTGTCGGAAAATTTTATAGCAAGCTCTCAAACTTTGTGTGTCTGAAATTACGATGGAAAATGTGTGATGGAGCCCACACACAGTCGGATTTTCCGACAACACGCTCCGATCGCACATTTTCCAACGGAAAATCCGACCATGTGTACGGGGCATTAGGCTCTGTACGGGAGGGGTATTGCTGCCATCCATTCTGTTTCTGGGGTCCCTCATTGTGCTGCAGCGCCCGCTGGAACGCACGCCATCACAGAACCAGGAAGTGCAAGGGTCCCTGCGTTCCAACCCGCACTTCCCGCCCGCACGGCGTCACGTCCGCTCCTGTTCGCGCATCTAGAGGGAATTAGACATGTGGAGTGCACGGCCCGGAAGTGCGGGTGTGTTTGCGTTCCACCCCGCACCTTTGGCCATTGAAGAGTAGCTCCACTGTCCCCTCTGTGTTTAGCCCATACTCGCCTAGACATTGAAACAAGTGGGAGATTGCTCCCTCTAGTGGCCAGAAGCGAGTGGTTCTCCATGCAGTGGATCAAAGGAAAGGCCACTCTGGCCTATATTGGAGCTAAAGGATGGTGTCAGTGGTCATACGCTGGGTGCAGTGCCACACGGACGTACACATCAGGGCACAGAGGGGTGCACAGTGGGTACAGTCCCCACCCAAAAACCTTTTTGTTAAACCATAAACTATGCTGCTGTTGGTAAAAAGCTTGACCAACTATGAGTGTAAAAGTTGCCCAACCAGATAAATAATCGATAAATGGTTAGGTTAACAGTTAGATATCATCATGATATCATATTGGTAATAGTCAAAATAATATAGCTCAAGCCTACCGGACTAATAATTCAATTATTAGTTCAGTAGGCTTTAGGGACAACCTTTTGAGGGTTTAGGGTTGGATAGGAGAGGGGAACCTTATATCGCTCATCTGCGTATGCACTTTTCTGTAACAATTTGGTTTACTTGTATGCATCACTAACTGAATTTAGGCGGTCAATGAGGTCTCTGCAGATTCATGACACTTCAGGGAATGACCAGAGTGGCCTTTCCTTTGATCAACTGCATGGAGAACCACTCGCTTCTGGCCACTAGGGGGAGCAATCTCCCACTTGTTTCAATGTCTAGGCAAGTATGGGCTAAACACAGAGAGGACAGTGGAGCTACAATTCGGGCTGTGCACTCCACATGTCTGACTCCCTCTAGATGCGTGCGCAGGAGCGGACGTGACACCGTGCGGGCCGAAAGTGCGGGTTGGAACACAGGGACCCCCGCACTTCCTGGTTCTGCGATGGCGTGCGTTCCAGTGGGCGCTGCAGCACAACGAGGGACCCCAGAAACAGAATGGATGGCAGCAATCCCCTCCCGTACAGAGCCTTAGAGTGTGAGGCACGAGGGTAGGTTCATTTATCATTTATTATTATCTATTATTACTATGTTCGTGGGGGATTGGGTAATGTATTGCCATGAACATTAGCATCAGCTGGATTGGGGCTAGCACACTATATGCTGGACAACTGATGTGGCTCCATTGTGCTCTGATATGTGGATTTGTGGATGCATTATCTATGTGGCAAACTGCTTGCCCTGTTGGAAGCCCTGTATGTGGTGGCACTGTTATAGAGTGACATAGAGAGGGAAGTACGTACTGCCCCTGTATTTAGAGTTGGATTTTATAGATGGGCGTGGCCTATTAGGGCAGTGGTCATTTGGGGTGTGGTCATATGGATGTGTACATTAGGGCACACAGGACAGAGGAACCACAGATCGCCTAGGCTCTGAGGAAGGGGGTGTGCCCCTGAAACGCGTCAGCCGTTCAGCCGTGTGGGGTGCCATCGTCTACCTCTCGTCATCAGGCAGCGAAGGATATAGCTGCTACTGTTAAGAAAAGCCTGTTTTTAATGCTCGCTTGTGAGTAGTATCTTTGCTTTTATACTTTTAATAAATCCTTTTTTTGGTAATGCACTAGGTCGGTGCGCCCTCTCCTCTTTTCACTTTTTCTCTAGTTGTATGAACACCCATTGTTCTGAAGAGGGCTGCAAGACCATAGGATTTGCCTTTTATCCAAGAATAGACCACACCATCTGTGTTTAGCGAAACACCGGAGCGCAGGAGATTATTGTTTGGCAGTTCTTCACTAAGTCACTGTGCTTCCCTAAAGTTTCAGAATTTTTTAAATCATATATTTATAGTATTAAAATTGGCTGCTGTTCAAATAAAGAAAATCTCTTCCACAAAAAGTATACGTATTCAAACAATGTTTGACCATATGGTCATAGTGAAATGTGAAATTATAGTAAAAGCAATTGTTAATTTATTAATCATTCTGAAAGCATTCTATATTTCTCTTGTTCTAATATTCAAAAGCCATCACTCTAGATTGACTAAACTATCTAAGTTAAAATGGTGCTGGGGAGGTTTTGAAGTGCTACATAGAAAAGTCTTACCCTTTTAATCTACAAACACCTTTAAGACTCTAAATGAGATCTTTTTGCATAATTGTCAAAGATCTCAGATAGGGATCTAATTAAAATTCCTCATAAAAACAAACAGTATTTTCTGCCAAATACTTGTAACGTTGAGTTGTTAGATGAAAAATAACAGACAGAGACCTCCAAGGTCTGTTTTAATGGTTTACATCAGAGCAGTATGACTCACTAAATGCTAATGAATATTCTTGTTTGTATTGTGTGAGAGACTACAATTATCCAAAAGTTGTTTTGTTTTTTTTATTATTTAAGCCCAAGGGATAAATGGCTGCAATGGTTTGTCATAGTTTATCCTTAGAAAATTAATAAATCCAAAAGTGTACATGAAAAATGTGCCAAGTTGTTTTGATGATTACTGTAATCTGTCCTCTTCTTACTCTCCTATTATGTTTGATGAATTGTTATTTCCTGATGGCTTCATGTCAGCACAGCTGGTTATAGGCTCCACCCCCCATGCCTCCCAGGACTTAGCTCATATAAATTTGAGCCCACCTACAGCTTCGGCAGTCTTCTTTTTTCCTCCTATGCGCAGGACCTAGGTGTGCTCCTTTACCTGGCTGGTCTAAAGGGCTGGCCGTCCGTCCGTCCATGTGTGTGGATCAGGCTGGACGCAGTCCCTGGTGTCTGGGCTAAATGACCCATAATCCAGGGAGCCCCGCTGCTGGTCCTCAGGGCGGCTTTCATCATGGCTAACAGCCTTGTCTGGGGTCCGCTGGGTCCATGTAAAGTTGTCAACGGTGTTGGCAGAGTCTCCCCTATGCACGTGCACCTGTGCTGTGCCGGTGTTTACGGTCGGATGATGGAGGTTGGGTGAGCTAAATTTGAAAAATGCTTTGTATCCAAATGAATGCTGCATTGCCGTGTATTGTTGTGCCTTGCTCCCTGCAGCCACTATGCATAGCCTGAGCTCCTCCACAGGGAGTACTCTGCATAACAGGTGCACAAAGTAATACTTTGTCTGTTCACACATGGCAATAACCTGTTGGTGGCTTCTCATGTTTGCTTTATTATTGTGCCATTGTGCCAACCCCCTCAAAAGAACAGCATTTCCAGAGAAAGTAGAGGAGTTACCTGTGGATGACTATTGGAGCCAGCTATGGCCTTTTGAGATATGGGATATCCTTTTATATTTTTATGTGCTCTCCAGTTTTTCACCAAAAAAAAAAGGGAGAAGCATGTTTATGGTGTCTACAATCAATCCCCCTAATTTGTGTACATTGCAGAATATTATTGTAATTCTGTTGCAAATTCCTACCATTTTGTTGCTGTTCTGAACAAACTTTTTCATTATGTCCTGATTCTTGGCAGGGCAAGGTTTAGCTCATTAACCACCTGGTGAATCAGGGCTGTAGATGGAGGCTTCAGGCACCCTCTAGCAGTGGTTAACCGTTTAGTGTTTGTTACTAAGCAAACTATTTTACTGCATTTAATTATTTTTATGAGCTGGTTTGTTAAATGGCACACAAAACCCTGTGGAAAGGTTATCTATTGGTAATTACCAGTCTCAGAGCTAAACAGCCCTCTTCAGGCTCTTCAATAAAGAAGACATGGATGAACATGGCTGTATGAGTCTTGCTTTTATATGGTTATATGTTCTGGCAATGACCAGTCTAAAGCCTCGTACACACGATTGGATTTTCCACCGGGAAAATTGTGTGATTACAGACTGTTGGCCGAAAATACGACCGCTTGTACACTCCATCAGACAATTGTTGTCAGACTTTCCGCCGACAAATGTTAGATGGCAGAATTATGAATTTTCTGCGGTCATCGGTCTGTTGTCAGATTTTCCTATCGTGTGTAAACAAGTCCATCATACAAAAGTCCAAAGTACAAACATGCATGGTCGGAAGCAAGGACGAGCCGGAAGTGGTCGGTCTTGTAAACTAGCGATCGTAATGGAGAATTAACATTCGTGTCGTGGCAAATTATGATATCTTGAAATGCAGCACATATTCTCTTCTTCTTTAATGGGATAATAATGAAGCTGATTTGCTTGTGATACTGATGAAGTTATGGCAAAAAATTTTTAAAGGCCTTTTTTTTCTAGCGATATCAAGAATAATATTATTATGCTTGTTATTTTTTTTTTTTTGGTGCAAGTTACCACAACACCATTATCCCATAGTTTTTAAGATCAAAGATACAACTATGTTGGTGTCCCTTGTTATTTTACATTGTATTTTTTAAAATGTAACTGCCTACTCCCAAACTGTCATTTGAAGTAAAACACATAGCCAAGTATTATTCTCCACAATTTTTTTATTGTGCATTAAAAAAAGAAAACAAATAAAATTAGACATGTTATCTGCCAATAGAACTTAACCAAAAAGTGCATTCTATGCATCCAAAAATATAAGAAATATAACGAATCATTATTCAACCAAAAAATAAAATAAAAGCCACATGCAGGACTTCTCAAAAGCCTCTCCAATCCTATGGAATGCCCTACCCCAATCTGTCCGGTTATCTCCTACTTTATTAGCTTTTAGACGATCCCTGAAAACCCTTCTCTTCAGAGAAGCCTACCCTACCCACACCTAACAACTGTATTTTCATTTCTTCCATCAGCTCATCCCCCACAGTTATTACCTTTTGTTTTTACTAGACCCTCCCTTCTAGATTGTAAGCTCTAACGAGCCGGGCCCTCTGATCCCTCCTGTATTGATTTGTATTGTAAGTGTACTGTCTGCCCTCATGTTGTAAAGCGCTGCGCAAACTGTTGGCGCTATATAAATCCTGTATAATAATAATAATATTAATAATAATAATGCATGTGTCCTGCTTCTTAATATAGGGGGTCAACAATGCCAAGAGTTGGTGAAAGCAGGGGTCAGTCATCCGGAGATAATTCCGAAAACCATCCGGATTATTCTCCTGGAGCTCCTGCAGCAAAGGCATATGACATAATTGGTCACGAATAATAAATCAACCAATTTTTGGTCCAAGAAATCCTCCTCCTCCTGTTCCTGGACTGGACTTGGGTCAAAGCAATAACTCCAAGGCCAAAAATAACACGTTATCTCCTCCAATTCTGCAACATGGTTGGTTGACGAACGGCCTTTCAAAAACAAACTGAAAAGCGCGAAATGAAAAATGCGAATCAACACTTACCAAACTTCTATGAACACAAAATTAGCAGAAGGAGCCCAAAGGGTGGTGCATGACAATTTAACTTCCTCTTTGTAGTCTCGTAGTACGTCTTAGACTTGTGCACAATGGAAAATTTGCTTAGTTTCGTTTTCCATTCATAATATACATAATTTAGTTCTGTTGTATTCGTTATGTTACGTTAATTCGTTAATAATTCGGATGATTCGTTATTTCTGTAGAGTGTCGATATTCATTATACTGAATCTCGAATCATGTTGAATTCATTCGTTATATTCGCTATAATTTTTCGTATTACCGTATTTATCGGCGTATACCATGCACTTTTTTCCCCTTAAAATCAGGGGAAAATGGTGGGTGCGTGTTATACGCCGATCCCCGCTAATTGTGATCTATCAGAGCGATCGCCGCCGACATTCACATAACGTGTAGTTTTAAATATGGCGCCGCGGAGTTCGGAGGGACTCGGCGGAGCTGAACGAGCGCTGCCGAGATCACAGTGACTGGGCGGAGCAGAGATACACATAGCCGAGTCTTCTCGGCTCTTTCCGGCGCCGCTCACAGTCACGCCCAGTCCTGGCATTGGACCTATGTTATGTCCATCATAGGGCGGGACTGGGTGGGACTGTGAGCGGCAACGAGAAGAGCTGAGTACACTCATCTATGTGTATCTCGGCTCCGCCCAGTCACCGAGTCCCTCCGAACTCTGCGGCGCCATATTTAAAACTACGCGCTTTGTGTATGTCGGCGGCGATCTGTCCAAGGCAAGCATGTAATGGACACTGGGGGCAAGGCTGCACTGACCACTGGGGCAAGGCTGCACTGACAAGGCTGCACTGACAAGGCTGCACTGGGGCAAAGCTGCACTGACAATTCTGCACTGGGGCAAAGCTGTACTGACAAGGCTGCACTGGGGCAAAGCTGCACTGACAAGGCTGCACTGGGGCAAAGCTGCACTGACAAGGCTGCACTGGGGCAAAGCTGCACTAACAATTCTGCACTGGGGCAAGGCTGCACTGACACTGAAAAGGCTGCAATGACACTGACAAGGCTGCAGATGGACACTGATGAGGCTGCATTGATGGGCATTTAAATGTAAGTTTTTTTTCCTTAAACTTGCCTCCTAAAAGTTTTTTTCCCTAAAATTCCCTCCTAAACTTGGGATGCGTGTTATACGCCGGCGCGTGTTATACGCCGATAAATACGATAGTTGAAATTCGATATTTATGCATGTAGATATATTCGTGATAATGATTCGTAGTTTGGAAAGTCGCTTGTTTATTGAATCTGTTAACACACACAATGACAATATCTCTTCTCCTCTGCTCAAATACAACACAACACCCTTCTCACACAGTTCTCAGGAATGCACTTTGCCAGTAATCCAACCTCCAGCACAAAATTAATCAGCTGATTGGACTGTAAGATTTACTTTGAGTTGACCTTTTGTTTCATTAGATCTTTAACGAATTATCGAATCATGCCGAATTCAATCGTTATATCCGCTATAATTTCTTTCGTATTATAATTCGTTATTTTTTTATTCGGACTTTCGGATGCATCCGAATGTCCGAAAGATGCAAAATTCGGCCGAATTTCGATTTGTTACAAAACTGATTGCACATGTCTAGTACATCTAATACGTCACTACGTTCGTGTTTGTTGGCCGACAGATCCTTGCCGTTTGTATGTAAGACAAATTCCTGGCCAACACCTTTCGGACAAAAGTCTGACGTTTTGTCTGCGGAAAATCTGATCGTGTGTACGAGGCTTAATAGCCATCCCAGACAAATCGGCCTCTTCAGACTCTCCAGAGGGGAAGATTGGAGGAACATGACTGTTTGAATCTTGCTTTGATTTAGCAACCAGAGATGAGGATTTATTTATTAAACAAGTGGCCAATACACTCAAAGGAGTTATTCCCACTTACCCTCTGAAAGGGTTAAATTCTCTGGCAAGGAGCAGTTTCATAGCTTTCCCAAGCAAAACATGCCTCTTCAGATTCTATAAGAGGAATACACAGATGGGCATGACAGTATGTATCCCTCTGGCTCAAGCAGCCAGGGATAAGGATGACACCTAACAGGAGGTCACATTCAATAAACACATTGTCAATACACTCTAAAGGAGTGGTTTCTGCTCACCCTTTGAAAGGATTATCTGCTCTTACAATGAAAAGCTGCCTAGCCATACCAGGTGAAACAGCCCATTTTCCGGATTTCTGGATGGACATGACAGTATGTATCCCACTGGCTTAAGCAGCCAGGGATAAGGGCGACACCTAATAGGAGGTCACATTCAATAAACACATTGTCAATTCACTCTAAAGGAGTGGTTTCTGCTCACCCTATGAAAGGATTATCTTCTCTGGGAATGAGAAGCTGCCTAGCCATACCAGGTGAAACAGCCCTTTTTCTGAATTTCCGGATGGACATGACTGCATAAATTCTGCTTTGTTCAAGCAACCAAGGATAAAGATGACGACACCTAACAGGTTGTCACATTCATTAAGCCTGTGATCAATACACTCTAAAGGAGTGTTTCCCCTCACCCTGGGAAAGGGTTACCGAGCAGTCTCCAAGCCTTCCCAGGCAAACAATCTGCTTCAGATTCTTCCAAAGAGAAGACAGACGAACATGACTGCAAGAATGTTGCCTTTTTCAAGCAACCAAGGATAAAGATGATGACGAAACCTAACCGGTTGTCACATTCATTAAGCATGTGAATTCATCTTCTGCAAGGGCTAACTAATCTGACAATATCCAGTCTTCTATTCAGGGCCTTCTCAAGTCAATCAATCCTCTTCAGTCTCTTCTGAACAGGAAGATGAGGGCGACCTTTGTCCAGATTGGTAAGGTTGGTGAAATGCCTTTAAATAGAAGTGAAGCTTTGGAAGTATTTTAAGTACCTCCCAGAGGACAGCTTCACAATTCCCTTATGTTGGATAGATCAAGTGCTCGGTCTACAAGATTGGAGTATGTTGTCACAGCAGGATGTCAAAGTTATCCCCTTTGGAACTGAAAGACGTCCAGAGGTTGGGATCACCCCTGTGGTCAGTGTGTGCCCCTTGTGGGATTGGCCATATTCATGACCTTAGCATCAGAAAATGTTGTGGCCTTCAAGGACAAACACTATCACTGCATTTTTCTTGATCGTAGAAAGTCAAGCCTAAAATTAATAGTGATTAGTTTGGCTTCCTGCCTCAAGATGAATCTCTGCTGAGTTAAAGGAGATTGAAAAACCCAAGAGTCAGTTTCCACGCTCACACTCACTCCAGAGAGGTTAGCTTCTGCATTTCTGGCTGGGAGTCCAGGGAAAACTGGGAAGCCAACGCATAAACCAAGAAGTCAGTAAAGAGTTCCATGTCAGGATGCTTTCTGTTTTTTTTGGATTGTGCCACCCATACATGCCTTAGGGGCACTATGAGGCTCCTCTGTGGACATAGGTACGGCTTTGGTGATGGACACATGGTCCCTTAAAGCGGAGTTCCACACAAAAATGGAACTTCCGCTTTTCGGAACCCTCCCCCCCTCCGGTGTCACATTTGGCACCTTTCAGGGGGGAGGGGGGTGCAGATACCTGTCTAAGACAGGTATTTGCACCCACTTCCAGCATAGACTCCCATGGGAGTCTACGCCACTTCCTGTCCCCACCGCGCTGTCTGCTGGGAACACACAGCTCCCAGGAGAGAGCGGGGACCACTTGGGACGCGCAGCGCGACTCGCGCATGCTCAGTAGGGAACCGGGAAGTGAAGCCGCAACGCTTCACTTCCTGATTCCCTCACCTAGGATGGCGGCGGCAGCTGCCGAGAACCGAGCGGGTTCTCGGCGTCCCCTGCCGACATCGCTGGACCCTGGAACAGGTAAGTGGCCATGTATTAAAAGTCAGCAGCTGCAGTATTTGTAGCTGCTGACTTTTAATATTTTTTTTTTTTGGCGGTGTGGGTGAACCCCCGCTTTAAGGCAAGCATTTTAGGCCATATTTGGGGATCTTTCATCCTTCAAGTCTCAGACTGGGACATAGAAATCGCCTCGCTCCAGCAGCTCAGGTAGGCTCAGTTTAACTCTCGCTCCCGTTCAAGTCGGGTTTCTGGACCAGTAGCTTAAACTTGTGGTTGAAGAAACTAAATCCTCTGCAATGTCATTCCATTCTGATGACCTAGTGGCTGGTGGTGCAGTCAGACACCAGCAAAGTAGTAGGGGAGCCCTACTTCAAGAGCAATGGGCTCAGGGCCAATGGTCTTTTTCAAGGGTCCAAGATGGTGTCCAAAGTCCTGGAATTGAGAGCAGCATTTCAGGCTCTTAGCCTTCAGTCACCTCATCCGGGGTAAGCCTGTCCTGGTAAAGTTGGACAGCGCAACGACTGTGGCCTACATCTGGAAACAAGGCTTAGTCTCTCCCTTCTGAAGGAGGTTTCTCTAATTCTAGAATTTGCCCAAGTCAATTTTCTGCAGCTATCTGTGGACTATGTGCCTGGTCAGAAGAATCTTCAGGCAGACTATTTCTCCAGGACAAGTCTGGACGACAATGAATGGTCCAGACTACTGCAAGTCTTTAGAGAACTAACAGAGCTTGGTATTTTTCTTCCAGAAGTAGAGACGCTCACATCCCCAGTCGACACCAAGTTGCTGAAGTTCCATTCCAGGGCCCAGAATCCGCAAGCAATTGGGGTGGAGGTGCTGATCGCAGAGTGGATCTCCAAGACAGCTTATGCCTTTCTGCTGCTCCTTCTGATTCTCAGCTTCCAGCTGAGGCTGTGGCGGGGGAAGGTGACAGTACTGGTGATGATCCCAGATTGGCCGAAGGGGCCTTGGTACCCTCTGCTTATCCTTATGCGTGTCAAGGATTGACTCCCTCTGCCTGTAAGAGCAAATCTTCTCCAAAGCCCCATTCATTCATCATCCGACAGGCTCAGGCTGATGGCCTGGGTCTGGAGAGGCAGAGGCTAATGGATTTTGAATGCTCTGTGAAGATTGTGAATACTCTTACGAAAACAAGAAAGGACAGCACTGACCGTGCCTATAGAATATGGCATAAATTCCCAGCATGATAGCTGATCAAGTTTTTACACTGGACTCTGCAGAAGTCTGTTCTGAAATGTCTGCTGGCGTGGCTTGATTCAGGTCTAAGCGGAAGTGTGCTATAGGCAGACATTTCGGCTATCTCTGCCTTCACCTGCAAACAGTGGGCAGCCAACACTTAATTATATTTTTTTCAAGATGCAGTTTGGTTGAAACCTCAAATTGTTGTTGCCGAAATGGAATCTCCCATTACTGTTGGACGTTATTGCATCAGATGCCTTTAATCACCCTGTGGTACCTCTCACTGAAAACTGCTTTACTGGTGGCAATAACATCAGTCAGAAGAAAGTCAGCATTGGTGGCCTTAGGCTTTAAAGAACCCATAATCGTGTACTTCCCAGACAGGGTGGTGCTCATGCCAATGCTCGAATTTTGTGCCTGAACTGACCTTCAGAGTTCATATCACACTAGAGGTTGTCCTCCTACGTTCCTTTTGTGGAGTACTCAAGAAATTAGTCCATCGAATATGGGCCAAACTTCAAAATGTTTAATCAAGGCGACTTCTGCCATAAGGAAGTCGGAGAGTCGGGGCATCTGTTTGTCATTCCAGGTGGAACACATAATGATTTTACGGCTTCCAGCAAGATTATTGCCTTTTGGTTGGTAAAGATCATCTACTTGGCCTACAAGTTGAAAGGGTTGGCTGTGCCAGGAGAATCACGCCAATGCCAATGCTCGAATTTTGTGCCTGAACTGACCTTCAGAGTTCATATCACACTAGAGGTTGTCCTCCTACGTTCCTTTTGTGGAGTACTCAAGAAATTAGCCCATCGGATCTGGGCCAAGCTTTAAAATGTTTAATCAAGGCGACTTCTGCCATAACGAAGTCAGAACATCTGTTTGTCATTCCAGGTTCCTGGTTCCCTACTGCGCATGCGTGACTCGCGCTGCATTATCCCACTGGTCCCTGCTGTTTTCTGGGACCCGTGTGTCTCCGAGAATACAGCGGGGGGGGGAAGTGGCGTAGATACCCGTGGGTGGCTCGGGTATCTATGCCCAGAAGTGGGAGCAAAATTCCTGTATTAGACAGGTCTCTGCTCCCCCCTCCCCCCTGAAAGGTGCCAAATGTGACACCGGAGGGGGGGGAACCGGAAAAGCAGAAGTTCCATTTTGGGTGGAACTCCGCTTTAATGTCATGATATTTTTGTAATTATATTTCTAGTATAAGTTTTTTAATAAAGAAAACAAATTCACAATTAGACATATACTGTACAAGGTGGTAACATAACCATTAACTCTCTCTTATATAGAACCATTGGAGCGATTGGAGCTTCCCATCCTTCTATATTTCACTTTTTTTCTCGTTTTTTTTCTCATTATATACAGTGGGGAGGGAAAGTATTCTGATCCCCTTACATTTTTCACTCTTTGTTATATTGCAGCCATTTGCTAAAATCATTTAAGTTCATTTTTTTCCCTCATTAATGTACACACAGCACCCCATATTGACAGAAAAACACAGAATTGTTGACATTTTTACAGATTTATTAAAAAAGAAAAACTGAAATATCACATGGTCCTAAGTATTCAGACCCTTTGCTCAGTATTTAGTAGAAGCACCCCTTTGATCTAATACAGCCATGAGTCTTTTTGGGAAAGATGCAACAAGTTTTTCACACCTGGATTTGGGGATCCTCTGCCATTCCTCCTTGCAGATCCTCTCCAGTTCTGTCAGGTTGGATGGTAAACGTTGGTGGACAGCCATTTTTGGTCTCTCCAGAGATGCTCAATTGGGTTTAAGTCAGGGCTCTGGCTGGGCCATTCAAGGCTATTATTTTCTTGGTATACAAGAAAATAAGCCAATTATTATCATTGTTAAAACATGTTTTATTATTGCTTTAACACTCTTCGCTAAATAGCTTTTTGAAATTATTCCATTTATAGAATCTAAAATAAATAGAATATGTTAATAAACAAGTTGCTGCTTCACATATACCTAACTTAACATTTTGAGGGGAGGGAGGTACATACTCCACCACAAGAATACAAACTGTGAATTTCATCATTTTCTTGGGTTCTCCAGCATCCTGCAACACAATTATCTCACACATGTGTACGGGGCTTAAGGCGATACTAAGGCGGTACTCAAACTCAGAAGCGGGCAGCATTTTAACGCCTTTTGATCCGTGGCTGAACTTCTATACACTGTTGAAACTTGAGCACTTCAGACATTCCTTTGGTTAGATAACACCCCTCCCTCCCATTGTGTGTTTCTGATCTGGTGTCCCAGAGCCTGCACAGGTCTTCACCAACTTAGCAATTCCGTTACTTCCCTCCTAGTGACTATCCTGCTGCTGCTACTGGATACAGGAAGCACACTTTCTCTATTCCCCGTGCATGCTTCCTCATCCTGAGGCGTTGCTACTACAATTCTCTCTCCCGCCAGTGGGAAACTGGCTGCTAGTGAAGGTGCCAAGCACATAACCCTCTTTACCACTGGAGTAACCATCACCTCTTGGCCATGTCACCCTTCCTCTGGCTGGTTGGCTACTTTGGCATGTGACACAGATACTGTAGTCATTAGCAATGACAATCTAGCTTCCTCTGGACAACATTATGCTTGTTAGACCCATGTACTGTATTTTCTCTAACTCAGACCCTAGTTGTAAGCCCTGTTCTTTTGAAACGCTATGCATGCACCCCTTTAGAGAGACTTCAGACCAGGCAAATCAGATGAACAGATAAAGATTCTTTACTAAGGTCGTTTTTGGAGATAACAAGTAACAGTTCTCAAAGACATGTTCCACCCAGTTCCTATACAAAGCTCTCTAGTGACCAATAAAGTGACTGTACCTTAGGCAGATGGTAAAGTCCATAAAGGCGATCTTCGGAAGGCAAATGTCCATAACAGGCAGTATATCCACAAGAGGCAATAAAGTCCATTAATGTCCAGAGTCTGTTATTAGGCAATAATCCATAAAGGCAGAAAAGTCTATAACTGGAATTTGTAAGTCCATGAGGGTCTACAGGAGCCAGTCCCCTGGAAACCCAGACTAAGCTCCCATCACCCCCCCCCCCCCCCCCCCCCCACCAACACCACCACCACCACCACACAAACCAGGGCACTTAGTGAGCCTCTTTTATATGGTATGATCTGCAGGGGGCAGTAACTTTGCAAAATATTTGAAAAACATTTATCCTCCAGGTCAGCATATCAACCTGAGGACACAGTGCAACAAGACATTGTAACAATTTACATCTGGCTGGCTAAATTAACTTGAGGGAGGTCTTGTACTATGTTGAATGGTATTCTGTAACTCCAATTTATCTTTTACAACAATAAAGCACCACTGTTTTTGTTAAATTAACTTGAGAGGATAAACACAGACAGGAAAAACACATTAACCTTTTTGGAGGCACCTGCCTACAAGTATACTGAACTTTAGCACTTTTAAAATTGACTAGGAACCACCCTGGCTTATCACTGTTCCAGGACTCTGCAGCAGATAGTTTGTAAATTCACAAGACATCTTCCATCAAAATGCTTTCTCCTGCCACATTCATCTCAGACAGGGCTAAGCCTGAGCTGTTAAAATGTCTTGCAAATGACCAAGAGGTCCAAATCTCACCTTTGTAATACGAACCATTCTTTAATGGAAAACACTAAATCATTATCAAAAATCAATAGGGACTATTAACACATTGTTTTAAATAATATCCTTACAAGCACCAGCAACTGTTTTAAATAGCATTTACATCTTCAGAGCAGACCTTCAAGATCATTCTTTAAAGGTTAAACAAATATTTTACCTAAGTTTGCCCATTCTAGTATGTTAGCTGTTTTAAATGATTTATAGTATTTTTGCAACTGTTTGTAAACCTCATTCACTTTTTTTGAGAAATAAACATTTTAGTAGAATCCCAACTACAGTCTCAATACATCTCTTAGGGGTAACTGTAAGCATAGTACATATCTATTAACTATATATACCACTGACCATGACCAGTTTTATCAGATTATTTTTTTTGTGACCATGATTTAAGAGATAAATGTTTCCATTCTTTGAAAGACTATGGGGTACATTTTAAGTGATATACATTTTTTTTATATTTTTATCCCTAAATATTTGGTAAAGTTTGAACTATATTTATAGCAGAGGTTAATTTAGCCCTATTTATCTTTCAACCCTAACAATATAAATTGATTTTTTTTTCATAAGGGTGACATCGAAAAAATGGCAATCACATGCATGGGAGATGCCTGTAAGCTGTATGTGGTATTTTGGAACAGTATATTTTTCAAAGACGGCATCAGCAACACTGCATTTTGGCATCATGTATTATGAATCTATAATTGAAATTTTTAACTTTTACATTTATCATGGGTTAGATACAGCAACAGTCCAATTTCAGTAATTTCAAACTGAAAAAATGCATTTTTAGATCGTTTTGGCTGTGACACCTATGTTTGTTTCTTAAGCAACAGTGGGCCTGAATTGACCAGTGAAAGTAGCAGCCACAGCACATCTAAAAGCTATAGGAAAGTTTATCTTTAAAAAAAATAAAGTCACAGTCCTCAACATTGTATAAATTGGCAAGTGGCACAACAGTTTAAAAGTATAGTTCCTGAGCTTTTTTCACAGTACAATACTGCATTGTCCTAAAAGTTGAATAAAATGTCAAAACAGAGTAATCAAAAATACTTCAAAACACAACCCAATATTCCCAGACCCCCTCCTATCCTTGTATCCCCAATATTTGAAATATAAACTTCAGTTAGAATGTGGCTAGCATCAGGACCATACGCTAGCACTTGAATAGACTTCAAATAGATAAAGGCAAGGCAGGATTTATCTTGCAATAAAATTTAAATAAATAAAAATGTGTATTTTGGGAGACAGTAGCCACATTTATTGTTCAGTGACTGGACAGCATGTAAGCAGCTTGGTTAGGCCACAATACAAGAGACAAGGCAGCTTTTATCTTGCAATAGAAATTAGTATGTGTTATTTGAGAGACCATAGCCACAAATATTGATTGGGCAGTATGTAAGCGGCTTTTTTTGCTGCAATAAAAGGGGCCAGACAATGCAGGTTTTATCTTAAAATAAATATTAGGCTACCTTCACACTGAAGGTGTTCTTCAGGCATGTTAGCACTAAAAATAGCACCTGTAAAGGGCATGAAAACTGCCTCCCATGCCACCTCAGTGTGAAAGCCCGAGTGCTTTCATACCGGGGTGGTGCGCTTGCAGGAGGGGAAAAAAGTCCTGCAAGCAGCATCTTTGGGGTGGTTCGGGAGGGCTGTATACAGTAAGGACCCTAAATCCTCAGTGTGTCTGAGGGCAATACTGTCCTCAAGAATCTCACCATCTAAAGTGGCTACAAACCCTTCTGGTCTGATGAAGTACCCTGCAAGCAACCCTACTAGGTTTTGGTCTTAACCATGTGCTCATCCCTATTGATTTT
The DNA here is from genome assembly GCA_037952925.1 of Lithobates clamitans. Lineage (NCBI taxonomy): Eukaryota > Metazoa > Chordata > Amphibia > Anura > Ranidae > Lithobates > Lithobates clamitans. Next base: position 7,966,862 of record JBBGZY010000723.1, read on the forward strand.
TTGCCTCTCACTCAGAGCATTCCTCCTTTCAATCAGTTACACCCTTTCATGGTTTGTCCCCCTCCTCATCATTAGAATTCACTTGGCAGTAAGCTCAAGCTGCTGAAACTTTACTGCCACTGCCATCCCTGCCTGATGTTCTCTCTCTATGGTCCTCTCTTCCTCATCCTAAATATATTAAATGAGTAATGCTTGCCCATGACCAAGATCATGCTCTTGAAACAAGTCAGTGATCATGTGATGCCAACTTTTCATTGCCAGTTTGTAGGGCCATGGTGGGATTAGTAGAAGAGATGAAGAGGAAGAAGAGGGTAAATTAGCGGCAGTTGCAGACAACTGAGAAGAGTAAGAAAAGGAACACTCAACTTCTTCTTTTATTTAGCAGTTCCTATGGTACAGCTGTGTCTGTAAAGCATGGCCACTCTGAAATAGAAAACACAGACACACCCTGTCTCTAAATGATAGAGCCCGACCACTGCTTTCTGCTGCAGAATCGTCTCATTCCCTACTTTCTCTTCAGCCAGAACCGCTGTCTTTCACTTTAGGCCTGTTTCAAATTAAATATTAGTGCTAACCCAATAGATTATAAAGTGACAAGTTGGAGCTGCAAATTAAAATAGCCTGAATATTCAGCTAATAACAATATCTATGCATCCACAAGATAAAAACACCTTATATAAAAGGAAGTTAAATGATGATAAAAAATGCAAGTTAGACTTACAGGTAACTTGTTTTCCAATAGGCTTTCAGGACAGCACCCGAGAGATCATGGCTCCTCCTCCCACAGGAAACACCTCATCAATTAGGTCTTTAATTGGAGTCCTCCACGTTGCTTCGTCAGTTGTTTGTATAGAACCTCCAGCCCCAGCTGCAACACATAAGCGACAGTTATATCATAGTATTACAGCAACAGCATAAAAAAAGGGCGGGTTACTGCTGTCCTGAAAGCCTATTGGAAAACAAGTTACCGGTCAGTCTAACTTGCATTTTTCCAAAACGTCTTTCAGGACAGCACCCAAGAGGATAATCGAGACTTACTCCATTTAGGGTGGAACAACAGCCTGTAAGACTTTTCTTCCGAAAGCCTGGTCCCCAGCCGTCATGAGGTCTAACCTTTAATGACGGGCAAAGGTTGTCAGACTTGTCCAAGTAGCTGCCTTACAGATTTGTTCGGGGGTGGCGCCAGCTTTTTCTGCCCAACTTACCGCCGAAGCTCTTGTAGAATGAGCCCGAATACTCACTGGATTCACTTGACCTGTAAGGGAATAGGCTTCTGAGATAGCCATTCTCAACCATCTGGCAATGGTTCCTCTGGAAGCTCGTCTTCCTTTCTTATTACCAGAATATAAAATGAATAGAGCGTCTGAACATCTAAAGTCTTTAGTGGTTTCCAAGTAACTCAAGACTGCTCTTTTAACATCTAAGGTATGGAATTCTTCTTCCTTCTTATCTGATGGAGTAGAACAAAAGGTAGGAAGTATTATCTCCTGAGTTAGATTCTGGACCAAAGCGACCTTCAGTAAAAAATTAGGACCTGTCTTCAGAACAATTCAGTCTGAGAAAATGGAAAAAAATGGCTCCCTGATTGATAGGGCTTGCAGCTCACTGACTCTTCAAACTGTTGTAACAGCCACTAAAAAAAACTGTTTTTAAAGTAACTAATTTCAGGGAGGCTAAATTAATGGGTTTGAAAGGTTTCCTGGTCAGGGCCTGTAGAACAACTGATAAGTCCCATGCTGGACAGCTTTTGATCACCACTGGTCTAGACCGGGTGAGAGCTTTGAAGAATCTAATTACTAAGGGTTCAGACGAAATGGATTTTTCCAGAAATACCCCCAACGCAGCAACTTGAACCTTGTGGGTACTGACCACTAGGCCCTTGTCCGCTCCTTCTTGCAGAAATTCCAGAACAGAGGAAATTTGTTTTGGTGATCTGTCAGATGCTGTGCACCAGGAGTTGAAGACTTTCCAAACTTTGGAATATATTGCTCTTGTAACCTTCTTTCTGCTGGATAGGAGGGTAGCCACCAATCTATCCAAGAAACCTTTTCTCTTCAAGAGCTGTTCCTCAGTAGCCAAACCATGAGTTTTAGCTTTGCTACTTCCTGGTGAAGCAGAGGACCTTGTAACAGAAGGTCTTTCCTTAACGGAAGGTGCCAATGCATCTGAAGAAGGGATGAAAACCAAGGCCTTTTAGGCCAGAAGGGAGTGATGAGGATCACTGTTGTATCCTCCTTCCTGATTTTTGCTATGACCCGAGGGATAAGCTGAAATGGGGGAAATGCTTAACAGAGGTGAAATTTCCAACTGTGCGCCAGAGCATCCACTCCCAGTGATGACTCGTTCCTGTTCAGGGAGAAGAAACGAGACACTTGCGAGTTTTCCTGGGTCGCAAAGAGATCCACTCTTGGGCGCCCCCACTTGTTCACGATCAAATGGAAGACCTTTGGATTCAATTGCCACTCCGCTTCTAATACCTGGTTCCTGCTAAGGAAGTCCGCTACCCTGTTTAGGGTGCCCTTTAAGTGGACCGCGCACAAGGGTATAGTATGGAGCTCTGCCCAACATAGAATGCTTCTTGCTAGGTTTTGCAGAACTCTGCTTCTGGTTCCCCCCTGTCTGTTTATGTAGGCCACCGCCGTGGCATTGTCTGACAGTTTCTGAGTATGCTGTCCCTGGACTTCTTTTGCAAAGGTCAGTAAGGCTATCTCTATAGCTTTTAGTTCCCTCCAATTTTAGGACCTCAGTGCATCTTTTGTGGACCACGAGCCCTGGGCCCACCGACCGTTCATACGAGCCCCCCAACCCCAGGAACTGGCATCGGTTGTTAACCTTACCTGGGTTGGGAAGGACCATAGCAGGCCCTCTGAATATCTTGTTTGGTTCTTTCACCACCAAAGACTCCTGTAGGGATCTTCACTAGTGAATCTAGTGAATCCTGCTGGTGATTCCAGGTTTTTAACAGGAAACTTTGCAGAGGTCTGTACCAACTTTTTCTGTTTTTCCCTGGAAGAAAAATTTTTTGCTCCAAAGAGTTGATACGGAAACCCAGGAATAACACTTCCTGTGAGGGAATCAGATTTGATTTTTGCAGGTTTAAGATCCACCCAATGGACTCTAGGTGAACATGGGCTCTGAGCAAGTTTTCTTGAAGACCTTCTCTGGTTTGAGCAAAAAAGAGCAGATCGTCCAGATAAGGAATAACTGAGATCCCTTCTAGACGCAGAGGCGCCAATACTTTGGCCATTATTTTCGTGAACACCCTTGGGGTTGATGACAGACCAAACGGGAGTGCTCTGAATTGCAGATGTACCACCTTCTTCCCTTCTTTCAGTGTTAACCTCAGATATTTCTGTGACCTGGCGGCAATAGGAATGTGGAGGTAGGCGTCTTGTAAATCTATTGATGCCATGTAGCACCCTTGATACAGGAGGTTTCTTACTGAAAAAATGGAATCCATCCGAAACCTTCTGTACTCTACTGATTTATTCAGCATTTTGAGATTCAGGATGAGGCGGAACTTTCCTGAAGGTTATTGAGCGAGGAATACATGTGAGTAGAAACCCTGGAAGAACTCCCCTGTCGGGACCAGAACAATGACTTTCTAGGTTTTCAGTTCCTGAATTAAGGACTTCATGGCAAAAGCCTTGACCGGATCCCTTGGGACGTTTGTCATCAAGAATCTTTTGGGAGGTTCTTCTGTGAATTCTATCACATACCCCTGGGAGAGCATATTTACAATAAACTGGTTTGAAGTGATGGCTCTCCACTGAGGAAGAAACTCTTGGAGTCTTCCCCCGACCTTGAGGGAGTCATTGCGATTTTCCGGAGGTCGCAGGAGGATTGAAGAGCACTCCACTACTACCTTTGGGCTTCTGAGAAGACCATGGCTTCTTCTTGCCCTGCGTTTTTCCTTCCCGCTGCCCTTTTTGGGGCCGGAAAATCGCTTACGGGTTTGCACCTGTTTCTTCTTGACCGGAAAAAAATTCTTATCTGTCATACGGTCAAGAATGGACTCTAGCTCCGAACCAAATAACAGATCACCTGCAAAAGAAATATTACACAGTCTAATTTTAGATGCAGAATCCCCTGGCCAAGTCTTCAGCCATAAGGCCCTCCTAGCAGAATTAGTTAAAGCTGCTGACCTGGCTGACATGCAGATAGATTCTGCAGAAGCATCCGCAATATATATGATATTGCTGCAGACAGAGGAGTCTAGAATCTCCTGTTTTGAGGAATCTGCTGCAACATGGGCCTTCAGCTGGTTAACCCAGTGATCTAAATTCCTTGCAACACAGGTTGTTGCCATTGTTGGTTTTAGATTGTTCATCACCGATTGCCAGGTTATTTTAAGAAGCAGGTCCATCCTTTTATCCATGGGCTCCTTCAGAGTGCCCATATCCTCAAAGGCGAGGTCCGCAGACTTTGAGACCTGGGAAAAGGCAGAGTCCAATTTTGGAACCTTGTTCCATGTAGAATCAGGATTTTCCTCAAATGAAAATCTTTTCTTGTGAGCCCGGGAAAAAAATGGCTTTTTCTCAGGTTCCAGCCTCTCTTTTTTAATCATATTAATAACTGAATGGACTGGAAAAGAACGGCCTTTTGAATCTTCTAAACCATCATACATGCGGTCATGCAGGGAGAGTTCCTTCTTTTCCTCTTCTATCCCCAAAGTGGCATGGATTACTTTCAGGAGTCCTCCAACCTTTTCTAGTGACATATGTTTCATTTTCCTCCTCCTCAGAATCTGTTTCATCTGGAGCGAGGGAAACAGACCCTTGGGAAGTGTCCTGGGATGTCGGACCCCCTAAAATTATTTGAGAGTCGCCTTGGGGTTCTGAAGATGGCTGCGGAACCGAAGGATCCCTTGAGGGACCTGGTTCCTCTCTTAGGTTTGACCTAAAAGCTTGAAAGGTGGCCCGGAGCTCATCCTTTATGGTTGTAACCAAATCGTCACACATGGATGGAGACTCTTCCATGACTACATTTGCAATGCAATCTGCACAAAGCGATTTGGTCCAAACATTGCTTAATTTCTCTTTGCAGACAAGGCAACTTTTCTTGACTGGTTGGGCAGAACCTTTGGCCTGGACAAACAGAAAAGAGACAAGGAACCACGCTTAAAAGGCTGCTACACAGCACAGATAAGACACCCAGGTGCACTAGGGAAGATAACATCCTACTTCCATGTGCCCAGCAAGCCACCACCACCACCTAAAATCCCCTGTTGCTGGGCAGATATGTTAACACTAGCCACTGCAACATACATTCCCAGGGAGATGGGGGGTGGGGGGAGGGTGGAAAGGGTGAGTAACCCCCCACAGGAGAAAACGCCCCAGAGTAATAGAGGACACAGTCCCTTACCTTAGCCTTGCTGGCGCCTTGGCTTGCCCCCTTATCTGTTGCATCGCTATCCATAGCTGGCTGCTGACGCGTGGTAAATGAAACGCCAGTTCCAGATTCAAAAACGCCGCTGCGCTGACCTGGAACCGGAAATTAAGGCACCGGGTGACCCTGCCCTCTCCCTCTGTGCTTTGCGGCAGGAAATTACGCGCGTGCCGACCTGGAAGTGCTGCTTCTTCCTCTATAGGACGTGGCTGAGGCGCTTCTCTGCCACCAGAAACATGGCGGCCGCCACCGCTTGCTCTGCAATGCAGCCTGCAGGGAACGGAGGGCAACCGCCTGTCTGGCAAAAAGAGAAGCAGCACTCACAGGCATACAGGCTCTCCCCGAGCACAGAAGAGGGAGAGGGAGGCAAGTGGGAGGATCACTCTCCCAGCAAAAAAGACCTAACAGGTGAGAACCTGTGTCTCCCAGGAAAGCCCTTAGAGATCATGGCTCCCACCAGAGGTGTTCCTCCAGCTGGAGGAAACACAAAAAAACTGACGAAGCAACGTGGAGGACTCCAATTAAAGACCTAATTGATGAGGTGTTTCCTGTGGGAGGAGGAGCCATGATCTCTCGGGTGCTGTCCTGAAAGACATTTTGGAAAACAGTGATATTTAACAATGGTGATATATCTAAATAAATGTCCATATAGTGCTGCACAAGGTGCAAATATCTGAATAAATACTCTTTGTTCACCCAGTGCTTCTGCTCATAAAATCAATCACTCTGTGCCACTTACCAGATTTGTTGGATCTCAAATTATAGAGATCAAATGCACTCAGACAGGAATCAACCACCAAGGGAACTCATCTCCTTGAACTTATCCAGTGAAGGGATCTAGTTTCCTGCAGCGGTAAGATATATTCCTCACAACTACGGAGGCAGCCTTCTCCAGGTGATCTCAAACAGTGGGGGTATGTCATAAGATGAAAGGAAGAGGCTTCATGGTGCAGTATGCCAAAAAAATTTATTATAAAAAACAATTGTTGCCTAATATGTAGCCCACCACACTGCAATCCACAGTAATTTAACAGAGCGGAGCACAGTATATATGGCAGCTCTTCCTAAAGTTCCCAAACACACACTGCCTAATGGCTGCGAGAAAGGCACCCTTTTTATAGTGAGGGGCTTGGACATAATAATCTCCAATTATCCTTCCTTTTAATCCAGCTGACCTATGTTCAAAGGACAGGCAGTGCATTATGGTTACAAAAATATCAGCCCAGCAAAAGATTCACCATCAATTTGCCATGACAGTGATCCTCACACACACACAGGGTTGGCTTTAAACCCATGGTAGCAGCAAACCTCAATTCCAGCGAAGGGAAAAAAAGGTTCCTGCACCTTTTTTGTGCAAATCCAGTGCGAGTTCAGCCATATAACTGTATGGCTGAATTTGCATTGCACAGACATCGCATGTGATCGGCATAGCAATGCGGTGTCTGTGTTCACATACTGTATGTATGAACCCAAGCTAAAATAGAAATGAAAGGCAAAACATTTGTGTATATGTAAAATACTTTTTTTTTCCTTGTTATAATTGATCTCTGTTCTCATGAGGCTGGCCATACATGTTTAATTTACTTGTACAATTTTCCTTTAGATTTACCTTAAACTAAGTAGTGCAAGGGCCTGCCTAATTGGATACAATTGAAAGTTGTTCCGTTTTGACCTCATATTATATGTTTTTTGGTAAATCTAAGGGAAAACTACCAGAAAATTAAAAATGTATGGCCAGCCTTTGAGGCCTAGGGATAATCAGGGTCACCCCAGCTGGGGTCAGTGGAGTTCGGGTGGAAGAAGAGGTTTTAGGCTGTTGGAGGCCTTTGAGGATAAACTCAGGCCTTGGCTTGGGTGAGGAAGGGTGCCCTCTTAAAGACACACAGGGGAGTCCTGACCAGGAGGCACGGGGAACAAGGAGAGGACAGCGGGAGGACATTGCCGGGCAAATCTCCAGGGAGGAAGACAGCCAGGAGGGCTGGTGAGTGTTACATACAGAGGACTGAGAGGAATGCCTGAAGGGACAGGGTGCAAGCAGTCTGGGGTGGATGCAGAGTCGGTCTGGGAGGACTGTGGAGTTTTAGCCAGGAGGGCTAGTGAAAGGGGCAGATGCAGCCAGGAAAGCTGGCAGTGCCTGAATAGGTGGTATTGGGAGCAGTAGCCATAGAAATAGGACAGCTGAGCACTTCTTTTCTGCTGCACGACTAAATGGGCCCGCTGTCCCTGCCTGCAAAGGGTATTTGCACTGGATCTAACCTATGTTGGATCACCCTTATGCCACGTCCACACAATCGGATTTTCCGACAACAAAACTGTGGATTTTTGTTTGAAGGATGTTGGCCCAAACTTGTCTTGCATACACACGGTCACACCAATGTTGGCCAAAAATTCAGAACGTAAGAACGCGGTGACGTACAACACGTACGACGAGCCGAGAAAAAGGAAGTTCAATAGCCAGTGTAGCTCCTTTTGCTTGATTCTGAGCATGCGTGAACTTTTGTGCGACAGACTTGTGTACACATGATCGGACTTTCCAACAAATTTTGTTGGCGGAAAATTTGAGAACCCGCTATCAAACATTTGTTGGCGGAAATTCCGACAGCAAATGTTCGATGGAGCATACACATGGTCGGACTTTCCGACAACAAGCTCACGTCGAACATTTCCCGTCGGAAAATCCGACCGTGTGTACGCGGAATAACAGTGTTAGCTGGTCCTGGGAGATATAGTTCTACAATCAAGATTGTGCTGGAGGTAAAAGGGGAAGTGTATATACTGTATGTACTTAGTGTCCCTGAAGAATTATTTTTATGCTGATCAAGTGGACATCCAATAATACTCTATCTCCTATCCAAATTCAACTCCACTAAAAAAATACTAAAACAAAGCTGCAAGGACTGATTCCTGACTCCAGTTTGTGTGTAAAATTCTGTGTGCCTGGCTGTGCATGGTGGGGGATACCTATATTTACCAACGGCTACTATGGATGTAGCGCTACACCTACAGCATACAGTGCAACAAACATTTTGTTTGGATCTAGTAATTCTCTATGAGCTTGTGTACTCAATAAAATGCCACAGTATTTTTTCTAACCACAGATTTAAATCTTTAGTTTATTCGTAGTTCTTAACCACTTCAGCCCCGAAAGAATTTACCCCCTTCCTGACCAGAGCACTTTTTGCAATTCTGCACTGCGTTGATTTAACTGACAATTGCGCGGTCGTGCGACGTTGTACCCAAACAAAAGTGACGTCCTTTTTTTCCCACAAATAGAGCTTTCTTTTGGTGGTATTTGATCAACTCGGCGGTTTTTATTTTTTGCGCTATAAACAAAAAAAGAGCGACAATTTTGAAAGAAATGCATTAGTTTTTACTTTTTTGCTATAATAAATACCTCCAAAAAATATATAAATAAAACGATTTTTTTCCTCAGTTTAGGCCGATATGTGTTCTTCTACATATTTTTGGAAAAAAAAAACACAATAAGCGTATATTGATTGGTTTGCGCAAAAGTTATAGCGTCTACAAAATAGGGGATAGATTTATAGCATTTTTATTATTATTATTATTTTTTACTAGTAATAGAGGTGATCTGCGATTTTTATCATGACTGCGACATTATGGCGGACACATCGGACAATTTTGACATTTTTGGAACCATTGGCATTAATACAGCGATCAGTGTGATTAAAAAGGCATTGAGTACTGTAAAAATGTCACTGGCAGTGAAGGGGTTAACACTAGGGGGCGGTGAAGGGGTTAACTGTGTTCCCTTGGAGGTGATTCTAACTGAAGGGGGAGGGGACTAACCAGAGGAAGTGACGGATCGTGGTTCCTAGCTAATAGGAACACACGATCTGTCACTCCTGTCAGAACAGAACAACACACACCCGTCCCTGTTCTGTGTCTCCTAGTCATGATCGCTTGTGGCCGGCGGTCATCTTTGTTGTTCTGAAAAGTGATAGAGTTCTAGTGATAAATACTTTTTTTCTCCTGTGATTAACAGAAAAAAAAAGTCATGCTGGGTACATAATTGCCATTTAATAGCTATAGGTCATCATAATTTCTTTCAGTGACACACACCAATTCCAAGTTCAGAAAACACAATAAAATGTTATTAGGGTTAATGATTTCCGAGTGTAGGAATTACCACTAACTGTGTCATAAACACCTGAGATATGCATTATTTGTGATCTTTGACTTTCTTATCTAGTGATTTAAAAAGTAACCTTATGTGAAGTGCACATGGAACAACGTCTTTCTGAACAATTTGTACAAGGTTCAAGGCAAAATAATGATTATATTAAAGCTTTATAAAAGCTTTACTTTAGAGTCTGTTTATGAGACATTCACTTCAGATTTGCCAACAAACTCATTTAGCTGATTTATGAAGTACATTTGCCATTAATATTTGCTAACGTAATCCTCCCTTCAAAAACTACTCACCTACCAACACATGCATGTGTTTGTGCTTTCTGTTGCAATACCTTTTATTGGATTTCAAGAGGAGTTTACAAAAAAAATATGTAAAAAACATATAGTATCTATTTATAAGAGCAATATGTGTTATAGGAAATACAAAGTTGGTGTTAGTAAGTAGCTTCTATCTAATGGCGTGTACACACGGGCGCACTTTTCGACCAGACTTGTCACACGGAACGTATCCTTCGGACAATTCGACCGTGTGTGGGCTTCATCGGACCTGCAGTGGACTTTTTCGGTGGAAAATCAGCTGGACTTTAGATTTGGAACATATATCAAATCTTTCCGCCAGAACTCCGCCGGACCCAGTTCCTATCGAGAAATCTGCTCGTCTGTATGCTAGTCCGATGGACAAAAAAACGACGCTAGGGCAGCTATTGGCTACTGGCTATGAACTTCCTTATTTTAGTCCGGTGTACGTCATCACGTACAAATCCGTCGGACTTTGATGTGATCGTGTGTAGCCAAGTCCGTTCGTTCGGATGTCTGTCGAATGTCCGTAGGAAAGACCGTCAGACCTTTGATGCAGAAAAGTCCGCCCGTGTGTACACGGCATTAAATACATTAAAGCTGACTTTCACTCCTTTTCTTAAAGTGGTTCTAAAGGCAGAAGGTTTTTTATCTTAATGCATTCTATGCATTAAGATAAAAAACCTTCTGTGTGAAGTAGCCCCCCTAATATGTACCTGAGCCCCATTTCGATCCAGCAATGTTGCACAAGAGACTTGGCTGTCCAGGACTCTCCCTCCTGATTGGCTGAGACACAGAGCAGGCACCATTGACTTAGGCTGCTGTCAATCAAAATCAGTGAGCCAATGAGGAGAGAGAGAGTGGAGCCAAGCCACGGCTCCGTATCTGAATGGACACACAGAGCAGCAGCTCGGCTTGGGTGCCCCCGTAGCAAGCTTCTTGCTGCGGGGGCACTCGGCAGGAGGAAGGGGCCAGGGGCGCCGGCGAGGGACCCGAGAAGAGGAGGATTTGGGCTGCTCTGTGCAAAACCACTGCACATAGCAGGTAAGTATAACATGTTTCTTATTTTTGAACAAAAAAAACCCACGACTTTAGTATCACACTTCAGCGCCAGAGGATTTTGCCCCCTTCCTGACCAGAGCACTTTTTACAATTTGGCTCCACGTTGCTTTAACTGACAATTGCGAGGTCATGCAATACCCAAACAAAATTTGTATCCTTTTTTTCCCCACAAATAGAGCTTTCTTTTGGTGGTATTTGATCACCTCTGTGGTTTTTATTTTCTGCGCTATAAACAAAAAAAGAGTGCCAATTTTGAAAAAAAAACAATATTTTTTACTTTTTGCTATAATAAATATCCCCAAAAATGTTTTTAAAAAACAAATTTCATCATCAGTTTAGGTCAATATATATTCTTCTACATAATTTTGGTAAAAAAAATCGCAATATGCCTAAATGGATTGGTTTGCGCAAAAGTTATAGCGTCTACAAACTATGGAAAATATTTGCCATTTTTATGGAATTTGTTTTAGTTTTTTTTTTTTACTAGTAATGGCGGTGATCTGCGATTTTTAGCGGTACTGCCACATTGTGATTGACAGGTCAGACACTTTTGACACATTTTTGGGACCATTGACATTTATACAGCGATCAGTGCTATAAATATGCACTGATTACCGTGTAAATATCACTGGCAGGGGGCGATCAAGCGGTTAACTGTGTTCCCTGGGTGTGTTCTAATTGTACGGGGATAGGACTGACTAGGAGAGGAGACAGATCATTGTTCACAGTATTGACAAGTGTTAAGGATTTCAAATTGTACTGAAAGGTAGGGAATACCTTTGTTCCAGTGTATTTTCAGAATGAATTTGGAATGAGAAACAATTTAAATAGGGATGGTGTACTGCAGGGCAAAATCTATTCTCTCTGAGGTCCCACGGCGAGTTTTTAGAACCATACCTTCTAGAAATATCCTATTTTGTCATTGAGGTTGATTTACTAAAGGCAAATAGGATGTTCATGTTGTAAGGGAAGTTACTCTTTGCAAGGGAAGTCGCCCCAGAGCTTAGTGAATGAGGTGAAGCTCTCCTGACTTCCATCTTCCAATGATGTGCAAGCAAAAATACAGTTAACAGTTAATAAAACTTCAGCTTATCTGGGGTAAATTCTCTTGCAAAGCCAAAACGCTCTATTTGGCTTTAGTAAACCAACCACATTGAGAAAACAAATTGTTTGTTATTGGTCATGATCCAGGGCAGCTTTGCTTTAGGCCCCTTTCACACTTATACGACTTCTAAGTCGCACGATTTTACCGCGATTTCGCGGCCGCGATTTGACCGCGATTTGGGAGCAGTACTACTTTGCCACGTTTTTGGCATTAACAAATGAAAACATACAGTAGTTGGTGTGAATCATAAGGGGGAACTCCACGCCAAGTTTTAAATAAAAAAAACTGGCGTGGGTTCCCCCCAAGGGGCATACCAGGCCCTTAGGTCTGGTATGGATTGTAAGGGGAACCCCCTACGTCGAAAAATCGGCGTGGGGGTCCCCCCAAAATCCATACCAGACCCTTATCCGAGCACGCAGCCCGGCCGGTCAGGAATGGGGGTGGGGACAAGCGAGCGCCCCCCCCCCCTGGACCGTACCAGGCCGCATGCCCTCAACATGGGGGATGGGTGCTTTGGGGCATGGGGGCGCAGTGCGGCCCCCCCACCCCAAAGCACCTTGTCCCCATGTTGATGAGGACAAGGGCCTCTTCCCGACAACCCTGGCCGTTGGTTGTCGGGGTCTGCGGGCGGGGGGCTTATCGGAATCTGGGAGCCCCCTTTAATAAGGGGGCCCCCAGATCCCGGCCCCCCACCCTATGTGAATAAGTATGGGGTACATGGTACCCCTACCCATTCACCTAGGGAAAAAAGCGTCAATAAAAAACACAGTACACAGGTTTTTAAAATAATTTATTAGGCAGCTCCGGGATCTTCTTCCGACTTCAGGGGTCCTCTTCCGACTTCGGGGGTCTCTCCGGCGTCTTCTCCCGGTGTCTGCATCTTCTGCCGGCTCCACCGCTATCTTCTGGCGCTCTTTTGCCAGCGGTGGTCCGCACCTCTGGATCGTCTTCTTCCCTCTTCTCTTCCAGAGATGTTGACACGACGTTCTCTCCAGCCAGAATGGTCTCTGTGCGCTCCGCAAGGGACTTATATAGGCGGTGACCCCGCCCCCTTATGCCGTCACAGTCCCTGGGCATGCTGGGTCTGTGACGTTTTAGGAGGCGTGGTCACCGGGTGATGACCACACCCCCTTATGACGGCACAGTCCCAGCATGCCCCGGGACAGTGACCTCATAAGGGGGCGGGGTCACCGCCTATATAAGTCCGTTGCGGAGCGTTCAGAGACCATTCCAGCTGGAGAGAGCGTCGTGTCAACATCTCTGGAAGAAAAGAAGAAGGCAGAAGTCCGGACCACCGCTAGCAATTGAGCTGCAGAAGATAGCGGAGGAGCCGGCAGAAGATGCGGACACCGGGAGGAGACGGCGGAGAGACCCCCGAAGTCGGAAGAGGACCCCCGAAGTCGGAAGAAGATCCCGGAGCTGCCTAATAAATTATTTTAAAAACCTGTGTACTGTGTTTTTTATTGACGCTTTTTTCCCTAGGTGAATGGGTAGGGGTACCATGTAACCCATACTCATTCACATAGGGTGGGGGGCCGGGATCTGGGGGCTCCCTTATTAAAGGGGGATCCCGGATTCCGATAAGCAGACCCCGACAACCAACGGCCAGGGTTGTCGGGAAGAGGTCCTTGTCCTCATCAACATGGGGACAAGGTACTTTGGGGTGGGGGGGCCCGGCAGGGTGCCCCCCCATGCCCTAAAGCACCCACCCCCCCATGTTGAGGGCATGCGGCCTGGTACGGTCCAGGAGGGGGGGCGCTCGCTCGTCCCCACCCCCATTCCTGACCAGCCGGGCTGCGTGCTCGGATAAGGGTCTGGTATGGATTTTGGGGGGACCCCACACCGATTTTTCGACGTAGGGGGTTCCCCTTAGATCCATACCAGACCTAAGGGCCTGGTATGCCCCTGGGGGGGAACCCACGTCGGTTTTTTCATTTAAAACTTGGCACGGCGTTCCCCCTCTGGATTCATACCAGACAGCTGTCAGCACTGCCTGTCGCTCATCGGGAAAGGAAAGAAAAGTTTTCCTTTCCCGAATAGCGAGGCCAGGCTTGTGCTTACAAAGTCGTACTGAAGTCGTGTCTATATTATTCAGGCACGACTTGCATGCTACTTCAGGGTTTAACATTGAGGTCTATGGAGTACAACTCGCATAGAAGTTGGACCAAAGTAGTGCAGGGACTACTTTCAAGTCGGCACGACTTAAAGTCGTGTCAATATGAATGATAGTCATTGAAAATCATAGAGAATGACTTGTCATACGATTTTGCAGTACAAAATCCTGGGACAAGTCGTATAAGTGTGAAAGGGGCCTTAGAGCTGAAAAGTCTGATTTCACTGTGCACTGTGGACATCTTATGATTTAGTGTATGATAAATAAGTATTAGGTACAGAAAGAGGAGTGAAATAAATAAAACATTTATAACTTTTTTGGCAGGTGCATGTGTTGAAGGAGTTCTCCACTGCTGTATTATTCCACGTTCCTACATGATAGATAGATAGATAGATAGATAGATAGATAGATAGATAGATAGATAGATAGATAGATAGATAGATAGATAGATAGATAGATAGATAGATAGATAGATAGATAGATAGATAGATAGATAGATAGATACTTGATGCATTTTATTTGTAAATGTGTTTTGAGTAAAAGATTTACAGTATTTGCAATTTTCTACAGAAAGAAAAAAATAGCTGAAGCTGAAGAACCTGATGAATCTGAAGACAAGATGAAACCTGCAGAAACAATTGAAAATGGAACTCATTGCAAAAATGTACATATTCCTGAAGGAGTGGACAATGCGGGCTTTGAGGATATTACTCCCCTTTAAAATGGAATTTTGATTTTTTCTTGACTGAGGAGGAACATCCTTACCAGAACTATATAAATATATATATATATATATATATATATATATATATATATATATATATATATACACACACACACTTTATCCCTGCGGACATATATATATATATATATATATATATATATAATATATGGTTGTACAGAAGATTGACTATTTAGGTTTACTTGGATAATGCAATAATTCATGGGTGAATTAACTGCTGCAATTGTATTCAAGCAAGATGACTCTGTGGGTAACAAGTGGATGGTGATGGGCTACTGTGAGTTAGATAATGGGAATAACAAGCTTATGTCATGTTGTATTCCAAACAATACAAAAGTGCCAAAATGACCACTTTGCACCTTTGCAATGTCTGTGCTTTGTACAAGCTAAAGCTGTTAAGAGCATATAAGAGTAAATACATAATAGAGGTTTGTTTATATGGCCACTAGTAGCCTTAAAGTGGTTCTAAAGGTTAAAGATTTTTATGCATTAAGTTAAAAAAAAACCTTCTGTCTTCAGCCCCCCAGCCCCCCTTATATTTATCTGAGCCCAATCTCAATACAGCGATGTGCACAAGTGCACCGTCTCTCTCCTTACCAAGAGCCTTTGGCTCCTGTTGCTGTCAATCACAGCCAATGAGAGTGGGAGGCAGGGCTGAGCTGCACTCTGTGTGTCAATGGATACACACAGCGCAACTAAGGAGCGAGCCTGCCTGAGTACCCCCATAACAAGCTGCTTGCTATCAGGGCACTTGGTGGGGGGAGGAACCACGAGTCTGGGGCCCCCAGAAGAGGAGAATCGGGCCTTCTCTGAGCAAAACCATTTCACAGAGCAGGTAAGTATAACATGTTTGTTATTTTTTTTTTAATCGTTTAGAATCACTTTAAATCTGTTCATTGTCACTCTGACGTTAGGTAAGTCATTAAAGTGGATCTTTTACATTTCTATTTAAGTGGATCACAGCGCAAAAAAGTGACGAATTGTTATCATATATGAAACCTTGAAAAATATTAGTTGGGAATAAGCAGTACCTTAAAAAATCTACATTTTGGTCTCAATTCCTCCTGCATAAATAGCAATGCACTTCATTGCATGTGAATGTGTTTGTGTCTTGGGATTCCTGTGCATTAAAGTGCACCCGTATCCAGACTATGGACATTACATTATTTGCATATTAATAACAACCAACAAAAGAGCTTTAAAACAAGCCATCCCTAAGCTCTCTTGCTGAATGTAGTGTGAAGTAATCAAAGCAGAACTTTACCCCCCTTTCTCCTCCGCAACATTATTAATAGCCTTTTTTGTTTGGGGGGCCATTTCTTGTTTCTTTTCTTTTTCTTTTTTTTTCCAGTGGCTCCACTCCCTGCTGCCATTCTGAACTAGGCAAGAGTGACGTATCCTGCTCCTGCAGGTTCCTGGGATATCGTCGTCATAAATCACTGGAGACAATACACAGTGCAACCAGAGCTGTATCACATGTCCTCAGAGGCTAGGCTGCCTGAACCTGGAATGGGCAGCCAGTTGAGAACTCCAAGATGGCAGATCAGAACAATGGCTATGACACCAAAACAGTGGATCACAGCAGGACAACGCTGGCTTTGCTGGACAGAAACCCAGCATAACACATGAGTCTTCTGCATTCCAGACCTTTATCCTAAAACACATGGGCCCCTAAATGTCAGTATCACTTGGTGCAGCATTCAGCCCCATCCAGCCGTAGCCTGCCATAGACTTTGACAGGCTGCAGGTAGCGGAACTGGGACTGGGCGCTGCACCTGTCCCTCCTTAATGCACTAAAATGCCAGGAGGGGCGCACTATACCATGATGTTCCTGTGTGCAAGGGGCCTTAGGGGGATGGAGGGAAGAAGAAATAGGGGAGAGTGAGTTTCTGCTTTAATGCACAAAGATAATAAAGAATGAATGAGGGTTTTATTTGGTTTCTGATAGCTTAGAAATATCAGCTGTTTGCTTTCATTAGATGACTGGGAGACTGTCAAGATGTGAAAGATTGTAAACTTACTTAAACTTACTCCATGCAAACTTACTAACGATAAACATTATCACTATGTAACTTCATAAAAGACCTAAGCCATTTCTGAAAAATCTTTCACATAATCATCGAAACAATGAACATGAAGTTAAGCAAGCTCCAGGAGGCAGTGGAGGATAGAAAAGCCTGGTGCGCTATGGTACATGAGGTCACAAAGAGTCAGACACGACTAAACAACTGAACAACAACAACGATGTTGCACAGAGCAGTCTTTTACCTCCTGTTCTGGAGTTCCCCACTGGTGCTGTCTGCTCCTCCTCTCCTTCAAGTGCTCCCACAGCAAGCCAGTTGCTAAGAGGGCCCAGTGTGCATGGCACTCTCTTATATCCTTCCTAAAATTGTGTAAACATTTCTACATTCTACAGTATATCCTCTATTATGTCCAAATAGATCGTAAGCTGTTCCACCCCCTGTGTCCTCCTTTATATTCTAATAATGTGTAAGCATTTATACCTTTTGTAAGAGTCAGCTACTGACCAGAATTGGTGCATAGAAAAGAGAAGTATACAGGTGATACTTGAAAAATTAGAATATTGTGCAAAAGTTCATTTATTTCACTAATGCAACTTAAAAGGTGAAACTAATATATGAGATAGACTCATTACATGCAAAGCAAGATAGTTCAAGCCATGATTTGTCATAATTTGTGATGATTATGGCTTACAGCTCATGAAAACTCCAAATCCACAATCTCTGAAAATTAGAATATTATATGCAATCAATAAAACAAGGATGCTACATAGAACAATAACGGACCTCTGAAAAGTATAAGCATGCATATGTACTCGGTACTTGGTTTGGGCAACCTTTTGCAGCAAATACTGCCTCAATTCGGCGTGGCATGGAAGCTATCAGCCTGTGGCACTGCTGAGGTGTTATGGAAGACCAGGGTGCTTCAATAGCGGCCTTCAGCACTTCTGCATTGTTTGGTCTCATGTCTTTCATCTTTCTCTTGGCAATGCCCCATAGATTCTCTATGGGGTTCAAGTCAGGCGAGTTTGCTGTCCAATCAAGCACAGTAATCCCACGGTCATTAAACCAGGTTTTGGTGCTTTTGGCACTGTGGGCAGGTGCCAAGTCCTGCTGGAAAATGAAGTTAGCTCCAAAAAATGAAGTGCTCCAAAATCTCCTGGTAGACAGCCGCGTTGACCCTGGACTTAATGAAGCACAGTGGACCAACACCAGCAGATGACATGGCTCCCCAAATCAACACAGACTGTGGAAACTTCACACTGGACTTCAAGCATCTTGCAGTGTGTGCCTCTCCATTCTTCCTCCATACTCTGGATCCTTGGTTTCCAAATGACATGCAAAATTTGCTCTCATCAGAAAAGAGAACTTTGGACCACTGAGCAACAGACCAGGTCTGTTTTTCTTTAGCCCAGGTAAGATGCTTCTGATGTTGTTTGTTGTTCAGGAGTGGCTTGACAAGAGGAATACGACATTTGAAGCCCGTGTCCAGGATCTGTCTGTGTGTGGTGGCTCTTGACGCACTGACTCCAGCCTCAGTCCACTCCTTGTGAAAGTCCAACACTTTTGAATGGCCTTTTCCTGACAATCCTCTCCAGGCTGCGGTCATCCCTGCTGCTTGTGCACCTTTTTCTTCCACACTTTTCCCTTCCACATAACTTTCTATTAATGTGCTTTGATACAGCACTTTGGGAACATCCAACTTCTTTTGCAATTACCTTTTGAGGCTTTCCCTTCTTATGGAGGGTGTCAATGGTGGTTTTCTGCACAACTGTCAGGTCAGCAGTCTTTCCCATGATTGTGATTCCTACTGAACCAATCTGAGAGACCATTTAAAGGCTCAGGAACCATTTGCAGGTGTTATGGCTTAATTAGCTAAATAGAGTGGGACACTTTGAGCCTAGAATATTGCACCTTTTCACAATATTCTAATTTTCTGAGATTGTGGAATTGGGGTTTTCATGAGCTGTAAGCCATAATCATCACAATTATGACAAATCACAGCTTGAACTATCTTGTTTTGCATGTAATGAGTCTATCTCATATATTAGTTTCACCTTTTAAGCTGCATTAGTGAAATAAATGAACTTTTGCACGATATTCAAAGTTTTCGAGTATCACCTGTATTGTATTTTCACTACTGGTTGCTTAAACTTTTAATGGTGTTAAACTTTAACTAAAGACCACAAAACATTACGTTTTATGAAAGAATAAGACATGTTGAATAAAAAGAGAAATATTCCTTTTTCGTATGAATTAGCTGGAAGCACTAAAAGAGCAGCCTGCTGAGTCCTGGGCCAGGAGGCAAGCAGAAGCGATTGGGCAAGGTAACAATAACGCAAATCACTTTTGCTGGACACAGAAAAGCCAGCTGATAATATAAGCTCCCAGACACTTACTTGGCCCTAGGCTGCCTAGATTGCCTTATGCATTATCTGGCCCTGCTTGTAGCCTTGTCAGTTCCCATCAATTTACAGATTCAAAGGGTTGCTTTATGCATGTTTTAGATATTACATGAATAAAGTCAGGTTTTATATTCCAATATACAAAAGGCTTCTTTGTTGCTATGAGGCACGGTCACTAAATAAACATAGCAAGGTATTTAAAGTGAATTCCTAATAAATTATCAAAGTCTCACTTTAACAATGGGTCTGTGTCCACATATAGTCCTCAACTGATTCAATACCAGACACTTTTAACCCCTTTCTGCCCAGGCCAATTTTCAGCTTTCAGCGCTGTCACATTTTGAATGACCATTGCGCGGTCATGCAACACTGTACCCATATGACATTTTTATTATTTTTTTTCACACAAATAGAGCTTTCACTCAGTGGTATTTAATCATCACTGGATTTCTTTTATTCTTTTGCTAAATAAACAAAAAAAGACTGAAGGTTTAAAAAAAACAACTTGTCTTTCTTTGATATAACATTTTGCAAACAAAACATTTTTCTTCATAAATTTAGGCCACATTGTATACTGCTACATTTCTTTAGTGAAAATAACCCAAATCAGTGTATATTATTTAGTCTGTAGGAAAGTTATAGAGTCCACAAACTATGGTATAATTATCTGAATATCAATCAATTCTGATGTATTGATGGCCCATCTCACTTCTTGAGGCCCAAAAATGTCAGGACAGTACAAATATCTCCCAAATTACCACTTTTTGGAAAGTAAACAGTCCCTGGTATTTAGTAAGAGGCATAGTGAGTTTTTTGAAGTTGCAATTTTTTGTCAAAATTTTTAGGAAAATGAAGGAATAAATAAAAAAGTTTTATTCACAATTATTTATTTTATTTTTATTTATATATTGTCACCAATGCAGTACAGCATCATAATATAACTGGTGTGGTGATGATCAGAGACACTGACTGGTACACTGACCATAGTAACACTGTACTACTCTGAAGAGGTGATCAGGATTTTTTTTTTTACACACTATGATTGCTTATAACTGTCAATTTTACAGTTATAAGCAAACATTTTTTTCTGAGTGAAAACTATTCATTCAGTGTTTACTATTATGATTAGCTGTGATTGGTCACAGTTAATCACATGGTACAGATGGGCTCTGAATGACCCTGTCTGTACCAATGTAAACACAGTGACCAATTACAAGAGTACACATGAATGCCATGAAACAAACCTATTCATTGTGTACAGTTGTCATGTGATCTGCTGTGATTGGCCACAGTGATCACATGTTACTGACAGCGGGCCGGTACAGTGATCTGTCATCAGCCATGTCCGGTGGATCTCCAGAGTGCAGCCCATGTGGCGTGATCCTGGGAGGATAAAAGGGGTTAAAATATTAATTAGGTACCATATCAGCTAGTATCTTAGTATACTCCTTGTCCTAGGTCATCAAGGAAGGAAGCTTGTCAGCAGTAAGATATGTGTGATAATTATTATCTACTTACTGCAATTCAAAGTAATAATGTTGAAACCTAAAATGATACTATAAAGCATTTTCTCAGTGATGACTACAAATAATTTCAACTCAATCAGCTGAAAACTTAAAGTGGTTGTTAAGGTAATTTATTTTTCCTACAATAAAAAACATGTTATACTTACTGTACCTGCTCTCTGCAATGGTATTGCACAGAGCAGCGCAGAACCCTCGCTTCTGGGGCCCCCAACTGCGCTCTAGGCTCCTCCTATTCTGCATGTGCCACTATAGGAAGCCACTTCTTTCCTCTATTTTCACCTAGGAATCTGGTCAGTAAATTTGTTGTTTTTCAACAGAACAACTTCTCATACAAATGTATCAGTTAGAAGTGTTGAGACAAACCATCTGCCACTGACAGGGGTGCTTAAAAATAACCAGCTTTTATTTATTTACGTAAAACCTTTATCCAAAAAGGAAAAAACTGTTGCTGTAACTGCAGTTTTAGTTTAGTTTGGCTTCAGTTTGTTAGTGTATTGAAATCTGCATGTACATCCAACACCACCTCCCCCCAGACTGACAATGCTGCTGTCCAAAGGTGTCCCTGTGCTTCTCCATCCAGAGTGGAGACACTCAGATACAGGAGGTGTGTTACTGGCTAGATCATCAGGTGAAAACTGAGGGAAAAAGACGAAAAAAAGATTTAAAAAAAAAGAAAGATCTGAAGCCTGGAACATTAATATGCTGCCCGCAAAACTTCAGGTTTGGCTGCCCAGGACCCCAAATTGCACCCTTTCAAAACCTCTAATGCCATGTACACACGACCGGTTTTGCAGTCGGAATAAACTCCGAAGGTTCCTCTGACGGAACTCCGACGGAATTCTGCTCAAGCGGTCTTGCCTACACATGGTCACACCAAAGTCCGACTGTCCAGAACGCGGTGACATACAACACGTACGATGGGACTAGAAAAAGGAAGTCCAATAGCTTCCGTCTCGTATTTTCTTCAGAGCATGCGTTGTTTTTGGTCCGTCGGAACAGCATAGAGACGAGCGGGTTTCCCGATAGGAATTGGTTCCGTCGGAAATATTTAGAACATGTTCCATTTCTAGGTCCGTCAGAATTTTTGAAAAAAAAACAGTCCGATGAGGCATACACACGATTGGAATAGACGATGAAAAGCTTCCATAGGACTTTTTCTGTCGGACATTCCGCTCGTGTGTACGCGGCATAACACCTTTAGGCTGATGGACTTTAGAGAAGGTGACTGTTGGAGATCCATTTTGGACATTCATTCTATGCTAGACCCCCTTTGCCTAGATGGCAGGCATTTCAGTTTGCACATTGAATTAGGTTACAAGGATCCTGCCCTGCTCCGTCACGGTCTTTCGATGGCCTTCGCAGCATGTAACCCCTCCTGAGGATTACAAGCCCTCTTACCCGAAAGCAGGGAAGTAAGACTTTCAATGGCACTTTTCTCAAGTACTGTACAAAGAGACTATAGGGTTTATTAACAAAAAATGGAGTGCAAAATCTGGTGCAGCTCTGCATAGAAACCAATCATCTTCCAGGTTTTATTGTCAAAGCTTGATTGAACAAGCTGAAGTTAGAAGCTGATTGGCTACCATGCACAGCTGTACCAGATTTTGCACTCTCTAGTTTTAGTAAATCAACCCCTATATCCTCTTTTTTGCCAATAAGTCTTCCCTATCTTAAGCTAATAAAGAGAATGGAGGACCTCAGTTACGAGGAACAACTACAAACATTAAACCTATTCTCCCTGGAGAAGAGACACTTGAGAGGATATATGATAGCGATATACAAAAACCTCAATGGTGATTCTAGCATAGGGAGGAAACTATTCTGTTTCATGGAGCTTAAAGTGATATAAAGTCTTTGTTTTTTTTGTTCAAAAATAACAAACATGTTATACTCACCGCACAGAGCAGTGGTTTTATATAGAGAAGCCCAGATCCTTCTCTTCTTGGGTCCCTCGCCGGCGCTCCTTGGCCCCTCCCTCCTGCCAAGTGCCCCCACAGCAAACAGCTTGCTATGGGGGCACCCGAGCCAAGCTGCAGCTCCATTTGTCCATTAAAACACTGAGCCATGGTTCGGCCCCGCCCCCTCTCACTCCTCATTGTATCACTGACTTTGATTGACAGCAGCGGGAACCAATGGTGCCTGCTGCTATCTCAGCCAACGAGGAGGGAGAGTCCCGGACAGCCGAGTTTCTCGTGCAACATCACTGGATCGAGATGGGCTCAGGTAAGTATTAGGGGGGCTGCTGCACACAGAAGGTCTTTTTATCTTAGAATTCATAGAATGCATTAAGATAAAAAAACCTTCTGCCTTTAGAACCACTTTAAGAAGACATGCGGCCACTCAGTGAAACTAGAGAAGCGGTTCAACCTTAAAATGCGTAGGGAGTTCTTTACTGTTAGAACAGTAAGGATATGGAACTACCTTCAACAATCAGTGGTGTCAGCAGAAAGTGTCGAAAGTTTCAAAAAACTCTTAGATAGACATCTTAGCAAACACAATATAGAGGTATATGGGAAATGGTATTGACTTAAATACACACACACATACATGCACCTACACAAGTTGAACTAGACAAACTGGTGTCTTTATTGAACCTTACTAACTATGAAACTATCTTCAGGACTAAGGCTATGAGATCTAAGACCTCTTTCACACTGAGGCGCTATTGCGCTAAAAACAGCACCTGCAAAGCGCATGTAAAGCGCCTCTCCTTTCACTCCAATGTGAAAGCCTGAGGGCTTTCATACTGGAGCGGTGCGCTGGCAGGACGTTCAAAAAAGTCCTGCAAGCAGCATCTTTGAGGCGCTGTAGGAGCGGTGTACACACCGCTCTTAAAGCGCACCTGCCCATTGAAATCAATGGGCAGCGCTGCTGAAGCGCCGACAAAACGCTGCTACAGCGCTGCTTTGCCGATGCTTTTAACCCCTTTTCAGCAGTTAGCAGGGGTTAAATATACCCCGCTGGCGGCCAAAAAGCGCTGCAAAAACGTCGGTAAAGCGCCGCTAAAAATAGCGGCGCTTTACCGCTGACGCCCGGCGCTGCTCAGTGTGAAAGTGTCCTTAATCAGGTGGCGTAGGGTCATGACCAGACAAGCCAAAATGTTCCCCAGGACGTCCCCAACTGCTGGAGAGATGTGGAGATCCAGACATGTAAAGTGATACTTGACCTGACAGGTCTCTCTGTACAGTATGACCCAGCTGTGTGTGTTGTACAACTCGGGACACTTTCAAAGGGAAGTAACATAAATCCCTGGTAATCCATCTGCTGAATGTCTCCAGGCCATGTATCCCATCCAATTGGAAATCAGGGCAAACCCCATCAATCAGCCAATGGCTCAGAGCAGTAAATTATATTAGTACTATGGAAGACCTTACAATGTTGCTACACCATCAAGAAGAGTGAAATCGAAAGACTAACACATAAAAACATATTCTGGGGCTTTTTTTTGCTCCCTCTGCAGGTGAACACAATGGTGATACTGACCACAGTCCCTGGGAAGTCGTCCTGTAAATTTTTGCCTGATTGAATGATGGATAATGGTACCCTGTACCTACTTACCTACGCATTTGCATTGATATAGCTTCTCATGGCCATATACACTGAAGATGTCTTTTGACTATTTATTTTATGTCTTGCCAACCAAAGGAATAAAAAAAGAAAATGGATGCACCCACCACAACTATTGATTGGTAAACATTTTTAATGAATTTAATGCCACTTTAATATATGGAGCTGTGTTTAGATCCAGTTTAAAATTGGAAAGTATTCAATCAGTAGAGCCTGTCTTCAGCAGTTAAAGAAAATAGCATTTCATACAAAGAGCTGTTCAAGTTATTATTAAAATAACCAGTTGATATTTACTATGCAGACAGTGGCTGAAATAATTTGGCTACATATTTTATTTAAACATTTTTTCTTTAAACAAAAAAGTATCAATTGCCTTGGACTATATATTGATATATCTAGCTCACTATGCTCTAATATGAGAGTATTATTAATGTAACATCAAGCCTCAAGTTTAACCTCTTGCTAACACATACAGTGCTTGCAGTGAACTTTGTATCCTATGGTTAGGACGGATGTGGCTTCAATTACTGTGTGCTAAGTGCATGTCGCTGTTATAAATTACACTGTAATGGTCCTTAACCCTCTTCATGATGGAGACTACAGATTGTGTTCAGCACTATGAAGTATGGGTTCAGAAAATTTAATATATATATTTTATTTTTAGAAATTAATATACAAAACAAGACCAAAGAAAAGAAAGAAAAGAGAAGCAGAAAAAAAAAGACAAAACAGTATGTTCCATAAACATATCTCACTAATGCATGTAAGATAATTGACAAAGTATGTCAATTCAACTCCAAATGCCAGTACACGAGATCAAGCCGTATATTACAGCATTACAGAAAAATAAACAAAAAAAGAGAGCTCCAGAAACACATCTGGGCGAGTAGTAGCACAAATAGAATGTCATAAAATTAGGTAACGGAATAAACCGGCAATGGATAAACAGCAAGCAGGGGGAAAATAATTTATAGAATTTTTGTACACACATTTTTCTCTTTCAAGAGTTTTTTGAACTACATTATGCCATTGAAGAAATGTTGGTGGGATAGGGGACAACCAATTATGTGCTTATTATTTTAAAGATAGAAAAAGTAAATGTATGACCATTCATCTAAGCATTGGGGTTAACATGACATTTGGTCATGGGTGTCTGCAAGGGGATGCAAGGGGGGCTAAGTCCCACTCCCCCCCCCCCAGATCAGGGATCAGATTGGCACTGTTACATTCAGCACAGTGGCATAACTATGGAGGTGCGGGGGTCCGCACCCGGGTGCCTTCCACCAGTGGGGTGGAACCATCAAGGTGTTGTCAAGCCCCCATCAGTGTAGTTTGACTGTGGGCTCTTTTCCCCCCTCAGTCCAGCAAAGAACATGGCGACACTGTGACAGGGAAAAGGCAAGCTGCGGTCTGTCAGAGGTTTCTCCCACTCGCCCCCCACCCTTTCTCCTGTCAGGGAGAAGACACATCGGCTCTCACCAGGTTCCCTGCCTAATATCCCTGCCCAGCTTCCTGCCCGCTCTGTTCCTTCCCCATTGGCCACAATGGAGGGCCAATCAGAGGATACTAGGAGAAGAGAGCATCATGGGACATATAGTCCCGAAGATTGGCAGCCCTGTTTTCCACAAGAAGGAGGCTACAGCTCGATTGAGAGAGCGCTTGAGAGACTGCAGTCTGGAAAAAAGCTGAAGGACTGAGTGCTACAGGACAAAGAAAGTGGAGCGTGCTGGGCGGAAGCCAGAGAGAGATCCAGCCTATTTTCCCCACCCAGCTTCCTGCCCGCTCTGTTCCTTCCCCATTGGCCACAATGGAGGGCCAATCAGAGGATACTAGGAGAGGAGAGCATCATGGCACATGTAGTACTGAAGATTGGCAGCCCCATTTTCCACAAGGAGGAGGCTAAAGCTCGATTGAAAGAGAGAGAGCGCTTGAGAGACTGCATCCTGGAAAAAAGCTGAGGGACTGAATGCTACAGGACAAAGAAAGAGGAGTGTGCTGGGCAGAAGCCAGAGAGAGAGAGAGCCACGCTGCCCAGCACCACCAGAGAGAGAGAGCCATGATGCCCAGTGCCACCAGAGAGAGAGACCCACGCTGCCCAGCGCCACCAGAGAGAGAGAGCCACGCTACTGCACAGCACCACCGGAGAGAGAGCCACTCTGCTCCACAGGACCATCAGAGAGAGAGCCACGCTGCCTAGCGCCACCAGAGAGAGCCACGCTGCTGCACAGCACCACCAGAGAGAGAAAGACTGAGCCACTGCCAGGGTACAGGCAGGCTACACTACTGACCATAGTTGCCCCGGTGAACCCAGAGTGAGCAAGCATCCATCCGGAAGGATCACTGCTGTTGTTTCGCTGGGTCTGGTAAGAGGACCTGTTGGCCATTATCCAGGGACTGAGCCATTAGGAAGTGCCTAACATGCTATCCTCTACCCTAATACTGCCTGCAGGCCTTATTGACCACTGCAATGCGTATCAACAAGCTCCAATGCTGGGCTGCCAGCTGGGCTATTGGCCCAAAAATAGCGGGGGGTGTGACACCATGTTTTACCAGCACCAGGTGACGCCAACCCCAGTGACGCCACTGATTCAGCAGCAGTGCCAGCAATTCACATTTGTGTCCCTGGTCCTGAGCACCTTCATTCCAGGATCAATATGCTTAACAGCAAAGGAGAGGACTCACCCTAATAGAGGGGAATCACTTGGGACTTATGTAGCATTCGTCATTCTCCCTCCAGAGGGGTGGGTCTACATACCAGAAAAAGGAGAATCTGAATTTATTGATGGGAGAATTTCCCAGAGGAGCAGGTAAAAAGTGACCCCAGATGTTAATGCAGTATCAGAATTGAATCAGTTTTTTGGACACAGAACATTGTAAAGAAAAACATCATAAAATGTATCAAACCTCCACCTGTCTCCAAATAACAACGTTGTTATAGATTAAAAGAAAGAAGAACACACTGGGCCCATAAACTGCTCTGTTAAAGAGTGAGAAATGTCCATCCGCAACACAGATTGGGGTATTAATCATGTATCCTGCTCGTTGAGCAATATAGGGAATATTACAAAGATTTGTAACATGATTGCATCCCTTCTGAATACAAGGGAAATTCTCCCATCAATAAATTCACCTTTATTCTGGGAAAATACAGTGTCCCGGAATGAAATAGTCACAGGACACCCTACTAACTGATTTTCAGAAGTGTCCACAGTCTCTGATCATCTCTTGTATCATGTTCTCCTTCTCTGACTATCTACTGTATCATGTCCAAAGTCTCTGACCATCTCTTATACTACGTCTGCAGTCTCTGACCGTCTCCTGTACTATGTCTGCAGTCTCTGACCGTCTCTTGTATCATGTCTGCAATCTCTGACCGTCTTCTGTAGTATTTCCGCAGTCCCTGACCATCTCCTGTAGTATGTCCACAGTCTCTGACCATCTCCTGTACTATATCTGTAGTCTCTGATCATCTCCTGTACCATGTCTGCAGTCTCTGACCATCTTCTGTACTATGTCTGTAGTCTCTAACCATCTCCTGTATCATGTCTGCAATCTCTGATCATCTCCTGTACCACGTCTGCAGTCCAGTCTCTGACCGTCTCATGTATCATGCCCCCAGTCTCTGACGGTCTCCTGTACCATGTCTGCAGTCTCTGACCATCTCCTGTACTGCATTTGCAGTCTCTGGCCATGATAATGTGATAATGACATTGTCAAAAAGGGGCGGGGCATGGGTGACCTTAAAATGATGCCCCCCCCCAAAAAAGTTCTGCGGATACCCATGCATTTGGTATAATAGAAGCACAATCTTAGGATCCAAAGGTAAACTAGTACGATCAATGTCATTAATGATATCAATTAAAGAGGTCCAATGCCAAAATAGCTTTGGACATCTCCAAAAGCATGTGTACCCAGATTGTTTATACACCTGGGACAATTAGGAGATGACTCACACCCCCACAGGTGTAACTTCCCAGAGGAGTATAATAAACTCTATGTAATTTAAACAATTACGTAAGCTTTTGAGATGGCGATAAGGAAACTAAGGACATAACCTCAAGAGCTTCTGTCCACTGCTCCTCATCCAAAGGGCCCAGATCTTGTTTCAAGCTCTCGTCACACCTCAAATGGACTCTGGCACTATTAGCAGTCATAAAAGCAGAATAAAGATTCCCATTGAGACCCTTCTTTATCAGTGTTGCTAATGCAACCATAGTTAGCACTCAAGATGAATTATACTTTAAGGGAACAGTGCGAGATTGTGCCAGCAGGGCGTGAGGGAGCTGCAAATATTGGAAAAGTGATTGTTTTGGTAACTGAAATTGTGAAGAGAATGCCAGTCTGCTGCCAGATCCCAAATCTCTCCAATTTGGACAGTTCAGGAAAATTCTAATTATTCCAAACCGGGGTATATTGAGTATATCCACATGGAAAAAAAGCACAGAAAAGTGCCTCTGAGTGCAATGTTTAATACATAATACTATAAAAGTATCCAACACTTACATGTAGGTAAGTACAGATGTGTTTATAGGAGATTAACGTCTCACGATGGTATTGCCGGTGTCCAGAGTGTGTCGAGAGGAGTCCCAAGTCTGGGTTATGAAAGCCGCAAGGAGCCAGAGAGGAAGCCAGTTGTTTCCTTCAAAGGAGATGGTGACAGTCTGCTCGTGGAACAGCGTGTGACGTAAGGGGGATCAGGGGAAACTTAACGTGTTTCAGAGCATGCGCGACGCCCGTATGGAGCATGCACGCTCCTTTCTCAAGTGCTTCCAGATCCCAAATCTCTCCAATATGGACAGTTCAGGAAAAGTCTAATTATTCCAAACAGGGGTATATTGTGTATATCCAGAATGTTCAGTGATCGCTTGTGAATAAGAACAAGTGTAGGAAATTGCTTTAAAATATGAAAATGGCCAGCTTCCAAAAAATATATTAATGATGTGGTAGATGGGCAATAAGCAATCTCTGAATAGGGTCCCCTAAATTTAAGGTACCTCAACCCCCCTAAATGTTGAAGTTGGGCAGCAATAAAATATAGTTTGGCTTTAGGGACTGCCAACCCACCTCCATCCTTCGGAAGCTGCAGTATCCTCAATATAATTTGAGGTCACTTTTGCTTGCAAATAAGATCTCTGAAAAGGGAGTACATTTTTTGAACACCTGTTGTGTCATCTAAACTGGAGAATTATCAAGAGCTTATAACAATTGTGGCATCCAAATAATTTTTACCAAATTTTCCCTACTTACCACTGATAGGAGCAATTTACATCAAGCCTTCCTCATCTTCAGTAAGAGTGGTATAAAGTGGATGTAAACCTGATTCATTAAATTTGACCACATATATCTGCAGTGTTTTCTTATCTCTCTCCAAAGCCCTAAGTCCCGTATGTTTATGCTGCTCCGTTCCTCTGTTATCAGCATGATAACTTCTGTCAAGTTCTCTGACAACTGAGATAAAAACAGCCTGAAGTTTATTTTATTTTATTTATTTATTGTTTTTAAGGTTGAACTGGATGGACTTGTGTCTTTTTTCAACCTGACTAACTATGTAACTATGTAAGTTTGTGTCGGGAAGGTTGCTATAAATAGATTAGCAGAAAGCTGGTCTATTCACAGCACATTCCTTCCTTTGCCTATGTGGAGGGGGTGCCTTTACTCCAATCAGTTGTCACACAGTGCAGGGGCGTTGCTAGATCTACAAAATATCTGGGGCTAGAGCCCATAGAAGCGAAGTAAAGAAAGTCATATGCTTGGTGGGCATACACATGTATATATTATACATGTGTGTGTGTGTATATATATATATATATATATATACACACACACACACACAAACACACAGTATCTCACAAAAGTGAGTACACCCCTCACATTTTTGTAAATATTTTATTATATTTTTTCATGTGACAACACCGAAGAAATGACACTTTGCTACAATGTAATGTAGTGAGTGTACAGCTTGTATAACAGTGTAGATTTGCTGTCCCCTCAAAATAACTCAACACAGCCATTAACGTCTAAACCGCTGGCAACAAAAGTGAGTACACCCCTAAGTGAAAATGTCCAAATTGGGCCCAAATAGCAATTTTCCCTCCTTTGTGTCATGTGACTCGTTAGTGTTACAAGGTCTCAGGTGTGAATGGGGAGCAGGTGTGTTAAATTTGGTGTTACCGCTCTCACTCTCTCATACTGGTCACTGGAAGTACAACATGGCACCTCATGGCAAAGAACTCTCTGAGGATCTGAAAAAAAAGAATTGTTGCTCTACATAAAGATGGCCTAGGCTATAAGAAGATTGCCAAGACCCTGAAACTGAGCTGCAGCACGGAGGCCAAGAGCATACAGCAGTTTTACAGGACAGGCTCCACTCAGAACAGGCCTCACCATGGTCGATCGAAGAAGTTGAGTGCACGTGCTCAGCATCATATCCAGAGGTTGTCTTTAGGAAATAGATGTATGAGTGCTGCTAGCATTGCTGCAGAGGTTGAAGGTGGGGGCAGGGTAATCCTGTCAGTGCTCAGACCATATGCCGTACACTGCACCAAATTGGTCTGCATGGCCATCGTCCCAGAAGGAAGCCTCTTCTAAAGATGATGCCCAAGAAAGCCTGCAAATAGTTTTCTGAAGACAAGCAGACTGAGGACATGGATTGCTGGAACCATGTCCTGTAGTCTGATGAGACCAAGGTAAATGTATTTGGTTCAGATGGTGTCAAGCGTGTGTGGCAGCAACCAGGTGAGGAGTACTGTACAAAGACAAAGGTGTCTTGCCTACAGTCAAGCTTGGTGGTGGGAGTGTCATGGTCTGGGGCTGCATGAGTGCTTTTGGCACTGGAGAGCTACAGTTCATTGAGGGAACCATGAATGCCAACATGTACTGTGACATACTGAAGCAGAGCATGATCCCCTTCCTTCGGAGACTGGGTCACAGGGCAGTATTCCAACATAATAAGGACCCCAAACACACCTCTAAGATGCCTTCCTAAAGAAGCTGAGGGTAAAGGTGATAGATTGGCCAAGCATGTCTCCAGATCTAAACCCTATTGAGCATCTGTGGGGCATCCGCAAACTGAAGGTGGATGAACGCAAGGTCTCTAACATCCACCAGCTCTGTGATGTTGTGATGGAGGAGTGGAAGAGGACTCCAGTGGCAACCTGTGAAGCTCTGGTGAACTGAATGCCCAAGAGGCTTAAAGGGGTTGTAAAGGTAAAAATTTTTTCACCTTAATGCATTCTATGCATTAAGGTGAAAAAACTTTTGACAGTACCGCCGCCCCCAGGCCCCCCGTTTTACTTACCTGACGCCTCGAATCTTCGCTGCTCGTCCTTGTCATCTTCATTGCAGCTCAGCCTGGTCGCTGATTGGCTGCAGTGGATGGATTGAAAGCAGCGCAGCCATTGGCTCGCGCTGCTGTCAATCACATCCGATGACGCGGCGCGCCGGGGGGCGGGGGCGAGTGATACAGCGAGCGGCTATAGCCGCCGGCTGTATCACGGGAGCGCGCCCGCAAGCACTCACCACCGTGCGAGGGAGCTCGCATTAAGGTGGTAAATGCTTGCGGGGAGGAGCTGAAACAGCCGCCGAGGGACCCCAGAAGACCAGGTTCGGGGCCACTCTGTGCAGAACGAGCTGCACAGTGAAGGTAATTCTAACATGTTTGTTATTTTTTTTTTTTTTTTAAATTAACTTTACAACCCCTTTAAGGCAGTGCTGGAAAACAATGGTGGCCACACAAAATATTGACACTTTGGGCCCAATTTGGACATTTTCACTTAGGGGTGTACTCACTTTTGTTGCTAGTGGTTTAGACATTAATGGCTGTGTGTTGCGTTATTTTGAGGGAACAGCAAATTGACACTGTTATACAAGCTGTACACTCACTACTTTACATTGTAGCAAAGTGTAATTTATTCAGTGTTGTCACGTGAAAAGATATAATAAAATATTTACAAAAATGTGAGGGGTGTACTCACTTTTGTGAGATACTGTATATATATAATAATGTTACATATGTGGATGCGGATCCCATGGTTTGTTATTATTGATTGATTGGGTACCCAGAGCCCCCCTCATTACATCAGGTTCCCCAGAGAGCCCCCCCCCTTCCATCAGGGTCCCCAGAGAGCCACCCTACTTACATCAGGGACCCAAAGAGCCCCCCTTACATCAGTGTCCCCAGAGAGCCCCTCCTTACATCAGGTGCCCCCAGGTGTCCCTTCATCCTAGTCCTCAGGTGTCCTTGCTGGGTGCTGTGTTCTGCCCACATCCTAATCCTCAGGTCTCCCTTCTGGGTGCTGTGTTCTGCCCACATCCTAATCCTCAGGTATCCTTGCTGGGTGCCATACTTGGCCCACTTCCTAATCCTCAGGTCTCCCTGCTGGGTGCTGTTTTCTGCCTACATCCTAATCATCAGGTCTCCCTGCTGGGTGCCATGCTCGGCCCACATACTAATCCTCAGGTGTCTTGCTGGGTGCTGTGCTCTGCCCACATCCTAGTCCACTGATCTCCCTGCAGAGTGCTGTGTTCTGCCCACATCCTAGTCCTCTGGTCTCCTTTCTGGTTGCTGTGCTCTGCCCACATCCTATTCCTCTGGTTTCCCTGCAGAGTGCTGTGTTCTGCCCACATCCTAGTCCTCTTGTCTCTTTGCTGGGCAGAGCACAGCACTCTGCAGGGAGAACAGAGGATTAGGATGTGGGCAGAACACAGCACCCAGCAAGGAGGCCTGAGGATTAGGATGTGGGCAAAACACAGCACTCTGCAGGGAGACCAGAGGATTAGGATGTGGGCAGAACACAGCACTCTGCAGGGAGACCAGAGGATTAGGATGTGGGCAGAACACAGCACTCAGCAGGGAGACCAGAGGATTAGGATGTGAGCAGAGCACAGCAGCTAGCAAGGAGACCTAAAGATTAGGATGTGGGAAGAACACAGCACCCAGCAAGAAGACCAGAGGGCTAGTATGTGGGCAGAACACAGCACCCAGGTATTCCCTAGTCTATTCCCAATCATTGTGGAGGGTGATTTTATTTTGCAGACATCTCACACATGTGAATTCTGCATTCAGCTATTTCAGCTCTGCTTTGTGCCTTGTGATGGTGCATTGTACATACACCAAGAGATTTTCTGATTTCTGCTGACATTAGGATCACCACATCTACCCCTGCTATAAACACACATAAGACAGAATGCAAGCTGGAGGGAACACACACTCTTCTCTCCAGATATCTTAACACACTCAAGCAGACAGGTGGCAACCCTAGACTCAGGGCTATGGGCCCAAGATTTGGGGCTATAGCCCCAATAGCCACACTCTAGCGACACCACTGACACAGTGCATGCCAAGACTACACTCCCAGTGCTAGAGAAAATCTCTAACAGGACGTGCACTTTCTAAAGAATATAGCAAGCAGAAGACAGCAGATATACATGTAAAACTCATATAGGGAGATTTGTTTTATCCCTGTGTATCATCTGAGACTGTTCACTTCACTGGGTGTATGTGAGGGTTTACATCCACTTTAATATTAAAGTGTTACTAAATATCATTTGAAAATAGTTCATCTGCCCACCCACGGTGCCCACAGCTTGTAAATCTTCTTTTTACATTAAAATACTGCCATTATATACCTTTTTGGCTGATCTGTATACCACGGTAACACGATAACCTGCAGAGTTTGTCCAGAGCTGTGTGTGCAGGTAGGAGGAGATTTCCACTATAGCTTGTATACACACCCACATGTGTGATGTCAATATCATGTGACCTGGCTAGCTCTGAGAACAAGGAAATATTCTCTCCAGCATAAAAGACACAACTGAGCATGTGCAGGTTGGCTACCCTGCCTGTGTGTTAGCTGGCTTTCCCCAGATAGACAGTGCAGGAGGGAACGATCTTTGCATACAGGAGCAAAGAGCCTTTTTGCACAATGCAGAGGATTAACCCCTTAAATTCCACAGTGAGTATAACAAGCATGCTATTGTGCATATACAGACTGATTTTACTGTTTTGGGTTTAGTAACATTTTAAGAAATACGTAATCCTGTGTTATAGGAGAAATCTGAATGCTTGAAGGACTGTACCAAAACTATCAGCTTTGCTACCACAGGGAGCTCGTGAGACAGGGAATCTAAGGGCAAGAGTACAGATTTATTCCAATTTATGGTAAATTTGGAGAAGTGGCCATATCTATGTACCAAGGATGTAAGAGATACCCAAGATCAAGATTGAGAAGTATCACCCAAGAATAATAAAGTGTCATCCGCGTAAAGGGCAATCTATTCTTCCCTGTGGAATAGCAAAATCCTGCAATTTCTGGTGATGGCCATGGCTAGAGCAAATAATAAGGGTGATCATGAACACCCTTGTCTTGTCCCTCTATAAAGTGAGAAGGACTGTGTGGTGACTGCTCTAGATTCAAAGTGGTTGTAAGACAACCCAATTACTTTAAAATAGAAATGAAAGGCAAAACATTTGTGTATAGATATAAACATACATTATAAATACCTTTTTTCCCTTTTTTGCAAGTGATCACATTCCCTCTGTTCTCAGCTGCATAAGAGCTGGGGGGATGAGAAGCAGCAGCACAATTAGCTTACCAGTGAATGGCTGTGCAGTGGGGGCTTGTCAAAACAAGTGTGATCATTGGAGAAGAGTACACTGAGTTCCCAGCATAGCTAGAGAACTGACCACGGTGTGCTTTCCTGCTTTGTGTGTCATCCAATGCTGCTCACATCTGGTTTCATAACATGAGAAGGGGGTGTTCTGTAGTTCAAAGAGGTGAGCTGGCAGGGCTGATAGGACTTTTTAGGATTTAAATCCCAACTCCAGTAATATCCAAAATATACGCTTGCAGTGGACTCCTTTTGCATTGAAAAAGTTAAAGTGATTCTAAAGTTACATTTTTATCCTAAAATAAAAACAAGTTATACTTATCTGCTCTGTGCAATGGTCTTAATACCAAGGATAGCCAGCATGACTGAAGTAGTAAACAAAAGGAGAATACCATGTACAGAACATGTACAGCTGCTGCTAAAAGTGAGATAAACTCAATAGTAAAAAGGAAGAGAACAGTAGCAGCGCTAAGATTGAAAAAAATATATAAATATAATTCCAAATATTGATATTAATTGGTTAGCATCAATGTTAGACACTAATAAATGAATCACTCAATTAGTTGATTAACAATATCTATAGCATGAAAAACCTTACCATGGTCACAAGGTAAACGCGATCATTTGACTCAATTAAAGGAACAACTCCTTATTTTTCTTACTAACTTGATTTGGTACTGGATTCCCTGCTGATGAAGAGGTGCAACCTCTGCAGTATTGTATAACTCTCAGATGTACTATGTATTATTTTACTGTTGAATTTTCAATAAAAACTAATTGAAAAGAAAAACCTTACCATAAGGGATATATAGTGATTATAGGATCAGTAAATACTGTATTTATTGGCGTATAACACTCACTTTTTTACCATGAAAATCGGGTGCAAATAGCGTGTGCGTGTTATACGCCAATACTTCAATTTTAGCTGCCTCGGAGGGGACAGGGAGGGGGGCCGGACGAGCGCTGTCAGATTACATACAGCGAGAATTTCCTGTTTACTTGGCAGCCTCTGTAATAGGAAGTCCTGTCTCCCGGGCCGCCATTAGACCACTGTTCTGTCTATCATAGGAGATTCTCTTTGTATGTAATCTATCTGCGCTCGTCCCGCCCCCTCCCTGTCCCCTCTAGGCTGCAGGTGGACGTCAATCAGGCTGCACTGATGGCAATGGTGAGGCTGTATTGATGTGGATTGATGAGGCTGCAAATGGGCACTGACCCTTATTTTGCTCCAAAGTTCCTTATTTCAAATTTTAGTTTTTTCCCTGAAACTTCCCTCTTAAAATGAATGTGCGTGTTATACGCCTGTGCGTGTTATACGCCGATAAATACGGTAATTATTAACTGAAAAGTGTTCAATAAAAAATAATAAATAATAAATAATAATCAAAAGAATGTTCAAAAAATGTGCAAAAGGTGTTAAAGTTCATAAATATGATAGAAATAATTCCGTTACAAATCCACCACTGCATCCAAGAAGTGACCACCATGAGAAATGCAGGCTTACCAAACAGCAAGCAAGAAAAGCTTGTGACCTCAAACCCGGTCAGGGCCTTTATCCCAAAACAGGCAGGTAACTCTGAATCCCAAGCTGGTATTAAGGACAGAGCGGATGTCTCAGGGAAATTCAGCGTTCATCGGTTGATATGGATAATCAGCAAGCTCTCATGGGCCAGAAACCTCCGACAAGCCGTCATATAAAACCCAGAAAGAAAAGGCTCGCCATAGCGTTATACCATCAAGAGGATTTATTAAAGGATAAAAAAATATATTGCACTTACAGAAGTTAAAAGCAATCAACAGAGAAAGCTGGCCGGCTAAACAAAAAACGCCCGTCCAATAGAGACACTGGTACGCGGTGACGTCAGCACGTCAACTCTTCCCGACGTACGTTTCGTCAACCAATTACATCGTTCCCAGACGGTTTTAATCGTAATTTGTGTCCCTATCAGATATTTCTTTTTGGGACAGTAAGTGATAGATATCTCTCAAACAGGGACACAGAGAAGAGCAAACATTTTAAGTGCAGTAAGAAATGGTTAGACATAGAACTTATGACAATGGTTTTATTTCTTTATGTGCCTTTCTGTCCCAGTGACAATAAATCCTCTAATTTCTTGTATAAGACAGCCCATACATTGATTTATTTTTTTTGGTTGTTCCAATTCCCCCATCCACCGATTAATTGTGATTGGGAAAATCCTTCCCATTGTGTTATTGTACTCTGACAGCTGGGAGCTTTCCCAGCCGTCAGAATGCAATGGATTTGATTTACAAAAGGCAAATAGACTGTGCACTTTTGAAAGCGCAGTTGCTCCAGAGCTTAGTAAATGAGGTAAAGCTTCACATTACAAAGAACACCCAATCACATGCAAGGAAAAGATAAAAAAAGCAGCATTTTTGCTTGCACATGATTGGATAATGGAAGTCAGCAGAGCTCTCCCTCATTTACTAAGCTCTGGAGCAACTGCACTTGCAAAGTGCACAACCTATTTGCCTTTAGTAAATCAACCCCAATGATCAGTGTTGCTGGCTATAACCGGCAGCACTGATCATTCTGGAATAACCCAACAGGTTGGTTGTACACATGTCAATCGATAAATCGACTTGTGTACAACCAGCCTACCCATACATAGATCAAAATTTGGCTAGTCCCTGCTGAACGGACGGATTTTGATCCATGTAGGGCTGGCTTAAGTGTCACAGCCACACATAAAAACCTGACAAAATGCTAACTTTTCCCTATTCTATCCATAACTATCATGTTACACATGTATTGTCTGTTTGCCTTTAATATTTATGTCTTTGTTTCACTCCATTGCTGGGGGATGTTATACAGTATGTAGTACAATTGCGATACAAGTCATATTGTAATTGAATGTTATTAAAAATTATTTTCCCTTTTCAATCTCCAGCCGCTGTAATTTTCTATAAATGCAATGCAATATGGCTACATGGAGTTGTTCTGTACACAGATTGTGTACTGACCACTCCCCAGAAACATCATTTCCTGCTTGTGTGATTGGCTCACCAATTTTCCCAGAAGTCTGCCTAAGATACAAGTCAGATTTCAGGCATCCCCTACAACAAAATTTAAATTTTTGGTGAGATATTTCACCAAATATGCTGGGCCTGGGATGCAGGCCCAGCTGCTTTCCTCATTAGTGCGCTGCAGGTGCCACAGCTTACTGACAATTAGACCCAATCCGCACAGAAGCACAGACAAACACACATGGATTTCGTCAGAATAACAAAAGGTAGGAATCTGCAACAAAGGTTGTTATAATCCTTGCAATGTACATAGATCACCCAGAGGGGAATGTTTTTTTCTCAACAAAAGTGGAGTTACGCTTTAAGCTATCTCACCACAACTGGATCAGTTATAGAGATCATACATTCAGTGCTTAGATTGCCGGAGCAGAACAATAAATAAAACTACATTTCTGAATGGAATTATATAGCGTTGTATGTAAATACTCAGGGGGTATGGAAAATTTAAATCACATAGAATTTAACACAGTTAAGGGGGTTGTAAAGGCAGAAGATATTTTTATCTTAATGCATTCTATGCATTGAGATAAAAAGCCTTCTGTGTGTAGCAGCCTCCCTCAGTCCCCCTAATACTTACCTGAGCCT
The DNA here is from genome assembly GCA_037952925.1 of Lithobates clamitans. Lineage (NCBI taxonomy): Eukaryota > Metazoa > Chordata > Amphibia > Anura > Ranidae > Lithobates > Lithobates clamitans. Next base: position 8,005,484 of record JBBGZY010000723.1, read on the forward strand.
CATCTCTATCCAGCAATGTCCATGAGTCCCTTGGCCGTCCAGGACTCTCCCTCCTGATTGGCTGAGACACAGCAGGGGCGCCATTGGCTCCCGCTGCTGTCAATCAAAGTCAGTTAGACAATCATGAGAGAGGGGCGGGGCTGAACTCCAGCTCCGTGTCTGAAAGGACACATGGAGCTGCAGCTCGGCTCAGGTGCCCCCATAGCAAGCTGCTTGCTGTGGGGTCACTCGACAGGAGGGAGGGGCCAGAAGCAGCGAAGAGGGACCCAAGAAGAGGAGAATCTGGGCTATTCTGTGCAAAACCACTGCACAGAGCAGGTAAATATACACATGTTTGTTATTTAAAAAAAAAACAAGACTTTACAATCACTTTAAGTTACCTCTAAATTATATTGCTTTATATAATGATAAAATAGTACTGATGTCATACTGTACAATGATGAACCAGCAATAAAATAGTCCATGCACTGGTCATAAAAAGCTGTATACTGAAAATCTAAATAATAACTAGTGTGATTCAGAGATTGGTTGAAATCAGTTTGATTAGATTAGAGATTCAGTTTATGCAACAATATGGGTGCAATTTGAAGATCAGCTGAAATGAGTTTGCTTATATTGTGCAACAATATAATAGAAAGTCCAGAGGATACTTTAGAGCTTGTTGGTTTTCACTGTAAGAAAATTGGGGCATGAAGCATTTTATTGCATGTTGTGACATACGATGTGACTCTGTAGCACATGTTAGTTTAAAAGAAAGCGTCCCCCATATGGTATAATATTGAATATGGGGAGTTGAATAAGTTATATGGTTTTGAATTGTGGTATAACAAAGGGATACAGTATATGGTACAATTGTATATAACGCTTCTGTTAAATCATTTGATAAACTGATCAACGTCAAGTTTTTTCAGTACCTCCAGTTAAGACATGGCATCCAGTCTCAAACTCGTGCACATGCATTGCAATATAGCAGGTTCACAATTGTCTCTATATTTCAGAGTGGTGATACTAAGAAAAGTCTTTTTTTCCAATTTTATTCCACGCTAAATTTCAAACAATGGTGGTTGTTCTGGCTAAAGAACAGTGGTCCAAAGGGATATGTTAATTGAACATGTTGGATGAGGCTACTTTACCAGAAAATACATATGTCCCTATCACTCGATTGTTATTTGAAGCCAGCAAATGAATTGCCCAAAAATGGTCATGTCCCTATTCCCCCACCCTGGAGGAACTGAAAACACAAATAAATCATACTATATCTAACAAAAAAGCTAATCTACCAATATAGAATTTGCCCAAACAAATTTGAAAACATTTGGAATAGGTGGCTTGCTACGACTTCATTCATTTTAAATAGATTATTTTCTTAAAAGAGAGGGAGGCTGGCTGGTGTGTCCTATATTGGAGGGTATGTAGGTATTAATGATGATCAGCCCATTTATTATATTGTTTTTGGCTGTGTGAAATATATGTGGGATTTAGAAGGCAAGGCACTGAGTGTGTGTTTTTGTTTTGATGTTTAGTATATTTTTATTGGGTTTTCTCTTTGGTTATGTAGAAGAGTGATTTAAGAAGGTATTTGGATAAATAATAAGACTTTTCCATTTACCACTAAGATCCATCCTCTCTCTTTTAACTTTCAAATGTTAGAAATCGCGAATTTTACGTAGAGAATGGGGGAAGATATAATAGGCCGGGATATCAATAGGATGGCACGATAAGGCATTGGGAGGTATAGGGGCTGTATTTTTGTTTTTGTTCTTTTTCTTGTTCTTGCTTTTTTTTTTTTTTTTTCCACCCCTTTCTGCCATCTGTTAATGCTTTTTGTTATAAGGGGACGGGAGGGGATGGGTGCACACAGCTATTTGTGGGTAGGGTGGTGTGGGGCTGTGAGTGTAAGATTGGTGTAAAAGGTTGGTGTTAGTGTAAGAGGCAACGGTCATGGTAAACCCCCAGGGGGTACACCTAGATAGGTGGGTACGGGTGGGGGGGGGGGAGGGGGTGGGAGGGTAGGGGAGGTTAGGTGGGGAGGGAAGGGAAGGGGTGGGAAGATGGGAGGGAGGGGAAATAGGATGGGTAAATCATTCCTTACGAACACTTATACCACTAGAAATTATAACGGAGGTATCCAGACTTTCCTTAAGATTATTTTTGCACATACAGGCACTTTTTATAGTAAATAGGTTTTTGGTTGTTCTACACGCACATGCAAGCACTGTCTACGGCAAATTTATGCCCAAAGTAAGGCTAATATAGCCAAAATGAATACGCGGTCTAGTGGCCAAGTATGCACACACACGGAATTGTTATAACAGTCACTAGGAGGAGAAAAATTAGTTTTGGGTTAGGGTTATATATATTAAATTTCTCTTATATCTTTCTGTTATATACGTTTGTATATGTTGGGGTAAAGAATATTCCTCAGTCTTTAGATGTTAGCTAAGACTCTGAAAATAGGATCCTGGAATGTCAGGGGCCTAGGTACACCACTTAAAAGATTAGCAGTGTTCTCTATGATGGAGAGGTGCGGGGCTGATTTGGTCTGTCTGCAGGAAACCCACCTAACCAAGGAAACTATTCATCACCTACAGATGAAAAAATTTCAAACCCAATTTCATGCGGTTCACTCCTCCTACAGTAGGGGAGTGAGTGTTTTGGTAAAGTCTGGGGTGAAGTTTTCCTGCAGCCAGGTCAGGATAGACGAGTTGGGTAGATACATCTTTTTATTATGTTTTATTGAAAACGCCAGGTATGTGGTGGCAAATATATATATCCCTCCGCCCTTTAATCTGGATGTCTTGCTTAAACTGTATGAATTTTTGCTAGATAAAAAAGAGGTGCCGATTGTAGCAATGGGGGACTTCAACGAGGTTCTAGATAAAAGGCTGGATAGATTCCCACTACGAAAAAGCTCAGAGGACTCAGTAAAGAGTCGGTTAAGCTTTTTTCTGGAAGAAGTGGGATTAATGGATTTGTGGAGGGCACGGAACCCAGGCGTGCTGCAATATACTTGCTGTTCTGCATCTTACTCCGTGCTTTCAAGGATAGACCTAGCCCTAGGAAATGATAGGGCTCTCCAGATGGTAGAAAAAATAACATACTGGCCAAGAGGCATCTCAGACCACTCACCTATGGTAGTCATTTTAAATCTTGGGGAGCCTAGGCCCCGGAAGTACTGGAGTATAAGCCCGTACTGGTTTGAAATTATTAAAAAGACGGATGGGATACTTTCCTCCTTAAGGGAGTTTGTTGAGATCAATCAGGGAACGGTGTCCCCTTCTACGTTATGGGACGCCCTTAAGGCTTCTCTTAGGGGGGTCCTGATACAGCAGATAGCTACATTCAACAAAGAGGCTAGAAGGGAGGAGGTGAGCCTGTTGAGAGACGCTCTTGAAGCAGAAAACAACTATACTTGCAACCCAACCCCGGAGACGGAAAGTATCTGGCAAGAGAAACAACAAGCATATAAATCAGTGGTTATACAGAAAGCAGTAACCAGGCGGTTACTCCAAAGACAGGAATCTATGGTGGAGGGCGAGAGAATGAGAAGGACACTGGCTATGCTAGCAAAATCCAATGCAGCTCCATCCACGGTCCTCGCGATTAGATCCCAGAGCGGTGAGGTAGTATCAAGCACCTTAAAAATAGTACAAGCCTTCAGGGATTACTATAAAAAACTGTATTCCTCCCAGAAGAGGGGTAAGGAGGCCAAGATGGAGGACTTCCTAAGGGGGTTAGACATCCCCACCATATCACAAGAAGAAAGAGATATATTAGATGCCCCAATATCTATAGCAGAATTATACCAAGCAGTAGCAGGCATGGCAACCCATAAGTCGCCCGGACCAGATGGTCTTCCAATTGAGACCTACAAACACTATGGTGAAGTGTTGATCCCCGAACTGCTGAAAGTTTTGGGGGGGGCGCTTGAGGGGGGCCAATTACCTGCCTCAATGCTAGAAGCAACTATTATTGTATTACAGAAAGAAGGGAAAGATCCCTTGGATATGGCCGCCTATAGACCAATTTCTCTTTTATGCACAGACGTAAAAATTCTGGCCAAAGTGCTGGCAGCAAGATTGAATGGAGTTATCCATAAGCTGATCCACGAGGACCAGGCGGGCTTCATAGCCAATAGATCCACGAGCCTGAATATTAGAAGGGCGTTTTTGAATGTACAGACCCCAATGGTGAACGAGGGTTCGAGAGCGTTGATGACCCTTGATGTATCCAAGGCTTTTGATAGCGTGGAGTGGGGCTATATGTGGCGCGTGCTGGAGATCTTTGGATTTGGCCCTGCCTTTATAGGGTGGATTAGAATGCTATATACTCGACCCAAGGCAAGATTAAAAATTAACAACGAATTGTCAGACTGGTTTGAGCTGGAGAGGGGGACGAGGCAGGGGTGCCCACTCTCCCCTCTGTTGTTTGCACTAGCGATGGAACCCCTGGCCATTTCCATAAGGGGAAGTCGAGCGATAACCGGCTTCCAGAGAAAAACAGGCGAGGAAAGAATCGCATTGTATGCGGATGACATTCTGTTATTTTTGGGAGACTCGAGGAAATCGCTTCCGGGAGCAATGAGGATAGTGGAGGACTTCGGCAGTTTTTCTGGCTTAGAGATAAACTGGGAGAAATCAGAGTTTCTACCGATAGACCCCTTAAATGAGACAATAGCACCTGGTATGCCTCAGGTGGCAACAGTGGAAGCTCTGAAGTACCTAGGGATTGTCCTGACGAAGGACCCTGTTCTATATATCAGTAAAAACCTTGTCCCTCTATTAACAAAATTTAAACAAAAAATAGGAATTTGGAGACGCCTACCTCTATCAGTTGCAGGAAGATGTAGCTTAATAAAAATGATATGGATGCCACAACTGCTATACGTCTTGCATAATTCCCCTGTCTGGATAAGTAAGAAGTGGTTTAAAAAAATTGACAGTCTCTTTAGGGAATTGATTTGGAAGGGGAAACAAGCCAGGATCCGTCTTGGAGTGCTCCAGCTCCCTACCCAGGAAGGGGGCTTTGCCCTCCCACATCCCGAGAGTTATTTTTACTCAACTCAGTTGCAGCAATTATTGGGCTGTGGGATACCGAAAGGAGGCACCCCTAATGGCAAGTTACTATTGTTGAGCTCCACACATAATACAATTATTGAAGCTCTAGAGGCGGACGCGTTCCATGATAAATTTCCAACAATTAAATTGATAACCAAACTTTGGAAAACAGTTAAGAAAAAGATGGGGTATGGAGTCTTAACAGCCTACTCTCCTATTTGGAACAACCATAATTTGCAGGAAGTTCTTAAGATAGGCATATTTAGAGAGTGGGAGAAGCTTGGCCTCAGTAAGCTAAGTCAATTATATAACGACTCTGGGTTAAAGAAATTTTCAGAACTGGTTGGGGAGTTTAAGCTTCCCCGGGGGTCTTTCTTCCTATATGTCCGGTTGGAACATGCCCTTAAAGCACAATTTAAAGCCCAGACCCCGAGATGGGAAGAGATGCCTCTATTTCAGTGCATAATTCAAATAACCCCCACTAGAGGGGTAATTTCAAGAATTTATGACCAATTAAGCAAATCGGTTAATAGCAGGGAAATACTCCTTCGGGTAAAGGCTAAATTGGAAGAGGAGGTGGGAGGAATGACCCAGGAACAATGGGCGAGAATTTTGGAGTTGGGAGCGCAGGTTTCTGTGACCCCTTCACAGAGACTCTCACACTTAATGCTGTTAAACAGAGCCTATTATACTCCTAAAAGACTTTTTAAATTTGGGAGAAGGCCCAATGACAACTGCCCCAGGTGTCGAAGGACGGGAGATCTCATTCACATGGTGTGGAGGTGTCCCAAGCTGTTTAGATACTGGGAGGAGGTGACTGGGAACTTGGGAAATATTTTCGGTACGACAGTGGCAAACGAGGCCTTGGTTTGTATTCTGGGGCATAGAAGAGTGATGGGAGAAAGGTTGAGTACTACCTTAGCTGTCACGCGGGCCCTGTTTCAGGCTAGAAAGTTGATAGCACTTAGATGGCAGGTAAAGGAGCCCCCCACCGTGAAAGACTGGATCTCTACAATGAATGAAACCTTGGGTAGGGAAAGAATGGAGTACATAAAAAGGGGCAATCTTCAGGAATTTGAAAGCATGTGGAAGACGTGGATAGAGAAAGTGAAGAGTCATTAATAGTGGGATCTGCATAGACACGGAATAGACTGAGGGATGGGCTTAATATAGGTATATAGGCAACTGGTATCCTTGCAGGCAAAGGATCCTATAATAAAGTGTTTCTGGATATGCACATTTTTAGTTAAATATATAGCTTAGTAGGGTATAGGATAAACATATAGGGAGTTGGGGGGGGGGGGGGGGATCGGGGTATTAGGGCATAGGTAATTTGGTACACAATACAGGCTGGGTCAGTAGAAGATGGGCACGGGGAGCCCACAAGTTCATTTTTACAAACCTCTCTTTTTGTATTTTTTGTTGGTGTTTTTGTCCTTTTTCTTCCTTCTTACGGGTCCCTTTGGTTATCGAGTCCTAGTTAGTGGGGCTTACGAGATGGAAGGGACAGAGGACTTGTTGGTAAAGAGGCGTAATGGAATCCGTTGGTCATTATGGCGATATAAAAAGCAATGAGAAAAAGTATAATCCACTATGATGTGAATACGAGAAGGCGACAGTTAATGAACATCAAACTGATTTAGCCCTCCAAACACTGTTTACTGATGTGGAAAAAAAAAAAAAAAAAATGTTAGAAATCGAGTGAACAGTAGAGTCTCTGGCTCATGACAGTAGAAAGATAGGGCTGAGTGTAGTCTAGGGGAGGGATGGGAGTTAAAATTGCTTTGTTCAGTAGGAATTAGCTCATGCTTTGGTCAGAACCTAGGTTTGGACGGACCCACAGCTGTTCTGGTGTTTGGATGGAGCCCAAATGTATTTTTTAATTCTTTATTTGGATCGTCACATTACAGGCTTGAAGTACATACAGCAGTAGGCATTTAGCAGTGTAACCCAGTCGTATTGTCAGATTAACCACCTCAATACAGGGCACTTACACCCCCTTCCTGCCCAGACCAATTTTCAGCTTTCAGCGCTCTCACACTTTGAATGACAATTACTCAGTCATGCAACACTGTACCCATATGAAATTTGCGTCCTTTTTTTTCACACAAATAAAGCTTTCTTTTGGTGGTATTTAATCACTAGTGGGTTTTTTATTTTTTGTGTTATAAATAAAAAAAGACAGTACATTTTGTGAAAATAATGGCTTTTTGTTTGTTTCTGTCATAAAATTTTGCAAATTAGTAATTTTTCTTCATAAATTTTGGCCAACATTTATACTGCTACATAGCTTTGGTAAAAAATAACCCAAATTCGTGTATATTATTTGGTCTTTGTAAAAGTTATAGAGTCTACAAACTATGGTGCCAATCACTGAAAATTGATCACATCTGATCAGGTCTTCAGTACATTGGGTGTATCTCATTTCTTGAGACACTAACAAGTCAGGAAAGTAAAAATACCACCCACATGACCCATTTTTAGAAAGTAGACATTCCAAGGTATTAAGTAAGTAGCATGGTGAGTTTTTTAAGTTGTATCTTTTCCCACAATTCTTGCAAAATGAAGATTTTTTTTCTTTTACAAAATTGTCATATTATCAGGTTGATACAACACAGCATATGCATACAACAAATTACACCCCAAAATACATTCTGCTATTCTTCCCGAGTATGGCGATACCACATGTGTGAGACTTTTACACAGCCTGGCCACATACAAAGGCCCAACATTGTAGTAGCACCTTCAGGTGTTCCAGGAGCATAAATTACACATCTCATTTCTCAACCACCTATTACACTTTTGAAGGCCCTGGACCACCAGGACAATGGAATTGCCCACAAAATGACCCCATTTTGGAAAGCAAACACCTCAACGTATAATCTATAAGGCATAATGAGTCTTTTGAACGGTTCATTTTTTCCAGAAGTGTTTGGAAAATGTGTAAAAAAAAAAGAAACCGCTTTTTTTTTTACACAAACTTGTCAATTTATAAGATTTTTCTAACACATAGCATGTATATAGAAAAAATGACGCCCCAAAATACTATCTGCTACTCTTACCGAGTATGGCGATACTACATGTGTGAGACTTTTACACAGCCTGGCCACATACAGAGGCACAACATTGAAGTAGTACCTTCAGGCGTTCTAGGAGCATAAATTACACATCTCATTTCATTCCTACCTATCACACTTTTGAAGGTCCTGGAGCACCAGGACAGTGGAATTATCCACAAAATGTCCCCATTTTGGAAAGCAAACACCCCAACATATATTCTATGAGGCATGGGCTGCAGATAGGTACTCGGGTACTCTGATGGGCTGGTGACAGGTACTCGGGTAACTTGATGAGCTGCAGACAGGTACTCGGGTACTCTGATGGGCCGGTGATAGGTACTCGGGTACTCTGATGGCCTGCTGACAGGTACTCGGGTACTCTGATGGCCTGGTGACAGGTACTCGGGTACTCTGATGGCCTGGTGACAGGTACTCAGGTACTCTGATGGGCTACAGATAGGTACTCGGGGACTCTGATGGGCTGGTGACTGGTATTCTAGTACTCTGAAGGGCGGTGACAGGTACTCAGTTACTCGGCACTCATATGAACTGTGACAGGTACTCAGATGGACTGTGACAGGTACTCGGGTACTCAGATGAACTGTGACAGGTACTTAGGTACTTGGATACTCAGATGAACTGTGACAGGTACTCGGGTACTCAGATGGACTGTGACAGGTACTCAGATGGACTGTGATAGGTACTCATATGGACTGTGACAGGTACTCGGGTACTCAGATGAACTGTGACAGGTACTCGGGTACTCAGATGAACTGTGACAGGTACTCGGGCACTCAGATGAACTGTGACAGGTACTCAGGTACTCAGATGAACTGTGACAGGTACTCGGGTACTCAGATGGACTGTGACAGGTATTCGGGTACTCAGATGGACTGTAAAAGGTACTCAGATGAACTGTGACAGATACTCAGATGAACTGCGACAGGTACTTTGATAGGTGGTGACAGGTACTTTGATGGGTGGTGGCAGGTACTTTAATGGGTGGTGACAGGTCCTCTTTATTGGGGGGGCAATCAGCGTGTGTTGGTGTACAGTGTAAGCGGTAACGAGATGTTTCCGCAATCTCCTTCTCACACACGATCAGTGCCCTGTTTAAATGGATGGACGTCAAATAATGCCCACCCAGAACAAGAGCCGCGCCGCCTGCCCATCGCACGATGGCCGGCGGGTGACAAGTGGTTAAAAAAATGTACATCAGTCCTAAATATGTGACAGGAATTTCACAATTTCGAACCTTATGTAAGTCAAGTACTAAGCATAAAACCACAGATAAGTCAGTATAGTAGTATACACCTGTAATAAGGGGTAAACCATCCACAATTCCCTTTCATTTTCTCACACTGGAAGAGAAACTGTTTAGAAGAAAGTGAAGGGGCATTGCTTATGGGACAGAGGGACAGTTAAGTCAGGTGCAAGGATGGGCTGACGAATTATCAGAAAGGGGGCAAGGAAGTAGTAAAGGGGAGCAAGCAATGGTAGGAGGAAATTAAGCCAAAACTATTGTCTGTCTGGCCCCCTGTTTGAAAAGAGCTGAATCTCATATATAGAAGCAGTATTTCTACTGCTTCGATACATGACAGCTTTTTTGCTTGCTATGTCCATAGTGCCAGGCACACATTTTCAAGCATCCAGAGATATGAAACAGTCCTTGCACTTGTTTTTGTATTTTTATTGAGGGGAATTAACTTGGATAGGGATAGGGAAATCATGAGATGCCCAGATAATTGAAAGTCAATGTTGGGACCCAACTTTATACACTCACGGCAGGGACGTGTACAGGGAAGCCATCAGAAATTTCAGGGCCCCTTACACAGCTTTAGGCCTGGGCCCCCCGCAGCCCAACCCCAACATTCCCCAGGGCCCACCCACTGGTCGTCCCACCGAAACTGCCCACTGGCCATCCCACCGAGTTCTTCGTTGCACCCTCTTTTATTTTAACACTCTTACACCCTAATATATGAAAAGTGGATTACAAGTCATCAGTGCTTTCTATATTTAACAGTAGGGGATTACAACCCTCCCTTAGCCCTTATTTCCTCTGTGATACATGAATCACACTCACATTATATACATATGTATTGTATTGTATATTCCAGGGATAGGCAATTAGTGGACCTCCAGCTGTTGCAAAACTACAAGTCCCATTATTCCTCTGCCTCTGGTTGTCATGCTTGTGGCTGTCAGAGTCTTGCTATAGTTCTGCAACAGCTGGAGGTCCGCTAATGGATGGTGCTGGACGTGGGTGGGGATGCGTTGTGGAGACTGGAGGGATGGATGGTGCTGGGTGGGGATGCGTTGTGGAGACTGGTTTGGAGGGATGGATGGAGCTGGGCCTGAGTGGCGATGCGTTGTGGAGACTGGTTTGGAGGGATGGTTGGTGCTGGGCATTGGTGGCGATGCATTTTGGAGACTGGAGGGATGGAGTAGATGCTGGGTGGTGATGAAGATGATTGAACTGCATTGTGAAAATGGATGAGGATGACTGTGAGGATGAGAGTTACATAGTGAGGAGGCTCTCCAAAATGTAACTCTCATATGCACCCAGAGTGATCCATTTACACAATGCAACTCAATTATACCACATTACATTTTTGAGATTTACCATCCATGCAGCACTCTCTGATTTATCCTCATGGCACCTGTTATTGCTGTGTTGCTGTGCTCTGTGTCCATGTGCAGCGTCGACGAACTGACCACCCCCCTGCCGACCCAACCAATCACAGTTCGAGTAAAACAGCAGCAGCCATCAGACTCCGCCTGAGCAGGACACGATCACCTGCTGTGTGTGTGCAGTAGAATACTCAGAAGGGGGGACAGAATGTCAGAAGTGAAAGTGTCCGCCGGACTTGTACCTGCTTAAGCACAGCCAGGGAAGGGGGGGTGCTATCGGAAGAAGTGAAGTGTGAAGTGAAAGTGTCTTGTCTTCTGGAGCGGTTCTGCTGTTGGGGGAGCATGTCCTGGCCGGCCGGGCCCCTAGGGACACTCGGGCCCCTTACATTTGTAATGCCTGTACCCCCCTGATGGCGGCCCTGGACGTGCAGTTAGGGGAGGCAGAGGAGGCAGAGGAGGCAGAGCCATGAACATTAAAAAATGTAAAAATAAAGCTTTGAGGGTTGTAGTTTGGCGACCTCAGGTCACAAAGACCCCAAATTGGGTTGGGTGGTAGGTAGCCTAAGGGCTCTTACGACCTATGGTTTCAGAGATATGGGGCTCCTTGCGCAGCCTGTCAGAAGCTACACACAAAGCGGCCAGTTTAAATACAAGCTGGCACACTCTGTTTGCAGCAGACTGAGAGGTTGAGCTCACAGTGCCTGTCCTCACTTCTTGTCAGAGGCACTGAGCTCAATGGACAGCTTGGAGTCTTGGACCAATGGTAAAGTACCATTAGCCCCAGCTGTCCAATAAAAAAAACTGCAGTGGAGGCACATCTCTTACTGCAGTGTCATAGAAGGGGGCATGTGTCCAAAAGACACATGCTCCCTTCCAGCCCAGCCCTCTTAACTACAAGGAAAAAACATGGGTTTATGGGTATAAGATTTACCCATAATCCCATGTTTTTTTCACGCAGTTAAGAGGGAGAATGAGAATTTGCTGCTATTGAAAAGGTACTGTTATAATCAAGCTAAATCATATATTATTATGCTATATATGATATTATTTATCTATTTACTGTGAAATTACTTCAAACTTCAGTAATTTATCCGTTAAAGCACCTGCTTGAGTACAGTTTTTGAAAATATAGTAAATTACCTTAAAAACAATATATAATAAATTATTTGTATATTACATATGGTAATTAACCCCTTGCCACCCAGACCAATTCTGACACTTCTCTCCTACATGTAATAATCATCATTTTTATGCTAGAAAATTACTCAGAACCCCCAAACATTATATATATTGTTTTAGCAGACACCTTAGGGAATAAAATGATGGTCGTTGCAACTTTTTATGTTACATGGTATTTGCGCAGCAATTTTTTAAACGCGTTTTTTTGGGGAAAAAAATGTTTCATGAATATAAAAAAAAAACACTAAACATAACCCAAATTTATTGGTATAATGTGAAAGATTATGTTACACCAAGTAAATGGATACCTAACATGTCACGCTTTAAAATTGTGCACACTTGTGGAATGGCGCCAAACTTCAAACTCCATAGGCAACACTTTAATTTTTTTTTACAGATTACATGTTTAGAGTTACAGAGGAGGTCTAATGCTAGAATTATTGCTCTCGCTCTAACGATCATGACATATGTAACCTGTGTGTATCTGGCTCTGATACTAGCCAGTGCCTCACCAGCCACTGACCTCACCACACGTCCCTGACCCACGTTGTATACAATCTCCTCTATTCCTCCTGCACTTCACTTTCTTGTAGACTATCACTCCTCACACCTCTAGCACATCACTTGCTTGCACTTCCGGACCAGCTAGCACTGATTAGTAGGCCTGACACTGGGTCAGCCAAGCCTAAAGCAGATGCCCTTTGCAGGCAGGGACAGCGGGCCCCTATGGTGTAGAAAAAATATATACAGTCTCAGTGCTAGCTGTCCCTGTGGCTACTGCTCCCAGTACCACTTCTTCAGGCACTGCCAACCCCCCTGGCGGCAGCTTCCACTTTCCACTGCCCGTGCCACCTCAATCCTCCAGACTGGTTCTGCACCCATCCCCGACTGCTCATCCCAGTTCTTTCAGGCGTGCCTCCCAGTCCTCTTCTGACTGTGTGAACACTCACCAGCCCTCTTGGCTGCCTATGTAGAACTCCTGGAAACTTGCCCGGCAGTGTTCCCCCGCTGTCCTCTCTTGCTCCTCCTTTGCCTCCTGGTCAGGACACCTCTGTGGGTTGTAAGAGGGTCCCATCCGCACCCATGCCCAGGCCCAGGCCCAGGTCCAAGGTCACCCCCCCGACTGGGGTCTCCCTCAAAGGCCCCGACAGCCTAACACTCCATCTCTATTTTCCACCCGATCAATTCCTCCCCAGCTGAGCTGACCCTGGGTATTTAAGGAGGCCTGCCCCCTACCAATCCAGATTGGGGATTGGTCAGGACTCCTCAGAACACCCCAGGCAGCTCCTCCTCTCCTCTTCACCTCTCTTTCCAGAAAACACCAGAACATTCTAAAAAGAAGTGGGAGGTCTTGGTGATGCTACCTCTGAGTCACCCAGCACTACTCTGAGCCACTCCCAACCAAAATCAAAACACACCCAGGCTTGGCTGCCAGCCAAGCCTGGAAAATTACCTACTCTCACAAAACATGTACTATCCTTCTAGCACACTAGAGGGTGCTACAATAAGAGCCCTGACATCACAGCACATTGCCTCACATTTCCCGGGACTTTGAGGCCACGTAAACAAATAAGTGGAGATGATATCAATGATATCACCACTATCCCTGCCATATATAGAAGCAGTATTTCTAATGCCTATATATATATAACAGCTTTTTGCTGTCACTGGTTTTTAAGGAAGTAGCAGGTGCTTGCATCTGCCATGTCCCTAGGAACCCCCGACGTCACAGTACATTGCCTTAGATGGCCGTAATTTTTTAGTCAGCGGAGATAGCCAGTATACACTTTATTGGGTTCACTTGGGACCTCCTGGTCACTGCATTTCTATTAGTGATTTATTTTATCACTGATCACTTATTATTCATAGCACTGCACTTGTGTTTGATATTTGATCAATTATTACAAAGATGCTTAATTAAACTGGCCCACCTACAGAAGAACCGCTCTGCGCCCTGGACGGTAGTACTTATGATACCTATGCAGTCATAAATAAATACAATAATATAATCACACTCTAAAAGCAGCCACTTAAAAATATGACATATAGAAAAACAATACTAAAAAACACACTCTAAAACATGTAGTCCTTTAAAATATTGTAGCAGCGTTTTTGTCAAATAAAATCTAATGACAAGCTTCCATATACAGTTCATATATGAGTCAATAGGAACGAAGGAGATCTGTTATAACTTGTGTTGTGATTTGTTGAAAGCACCTTCCACCATACACTGCACTACGTAAAGAGATTCTCCCCTTTGGGGGTACACTCACCAGAAAAACAGTAGCAACGCACCTTTAGTTATAAAAGCTTCTCCACCGCTCCAACCAAAGCTTCCACCAAATACCAGTCACGCTGTAAAGGGCTCCAGTGAAACCATGTGAAGGGAATAAATTATCCACATAGTGTAATACTGCATAATTTTTTTATGAAGACCAAAAAACCCCCCTTACAAGTTATGCGTACAGAATTCAAGTTATCTTGGAGCGATAATAAAGTACAATGTGCCTGTATATTCACCCGGTCGCCGGTAAGGAAAGGAGAGAAACCGCTGAGTAACCAGGAAGTGGATCGTTGGTGGGCGCATTACTACTGTATTTCTGGTGAGTGTACCCCAAAAGGGGAGAATCTCCTCACGTGGTGGTGGAAGGTGTTTTTAAAGTATCACAACACAAGTTATAACAGATCTCCTTCGTCCCTATTGACTCATATATGAACTGTATATGGAAGCTTGTCATTGGATTTTATATGACAAGAGTGCTGCTACAATATTTTAAAGGACTACATGTTTTAGAGTGTGTTTTTTAGTATTGTTTTTCTACATTTGATCAATTATGTCACCACTATCCCTGCCATATATTGAAGCTGTTTTTTTAACGCTTCTATATATGACAGCTTTTTCCTCCCACTGGTTTCTAAGGAAGCAGCAGGTGCTTGCATCTAAGATGTCCCTAGGAACCCCTGATGTCATGGCACATTGCCTTACATGGCTGGGATTTCATGGCTACATAAGCAAAGAAGTGGAGGCAGTAATTATATTTAAGCAATGATGTCACCACTATCCTTGTCCCTTCCCCTATATAGCCGATGACAGCTCGGGTAGCTGTCATATGATTAGTGGTACCATTGGGATTTGTCACGTGTGATTGGTCATCAGATTTTTCTTTATGGTGAGTCGGCTGGCACCAGGCATTGTGATTGACTATGGATTTATAATGAGGGACATTTTTGGGGGATTTTTATCACAAAAAAAGTCAAATGTTTTAATATCTATTTAAAGGTACTATGTACCAATACTCATTTAGATGGGGAAGGGGTATCTGGGGGCCCCTTTATTATTACAAGGGTCTTACAGAATATAGTCCCTTCATATAAGACCCCAAAAACTACCAGTCAAGGCTGTGGGGAAGAGACCCTTGCCTTCATCAACATGGGGACAAGATGCTTTGCCAGGGATGGGGGGTGGGAATGGGTCCCCCCCTCCTGTTAAGAGAATGTGCTCATCTCCACCTTTCCTGGCCAGCTTGCATGCTCTAACTAATCATCTGGTATGGATTTCCTTGAGGACCTCACACATTTTTTTTGTATGGAAATCCCCCTTAAAATCTATACCAAACTCAAAGGGTTCAGTATGTATTTTGGGGGTCTGGGGGCTGTACACATTTTTTATTTATTCTTGCTGTAGGATGTGCTACAGTAAAAGTGACATTTACAATGAAAAACATATACAATTTAAATTTCCAGCACACAGACCTCTCTAAAGGTCCCCCAAAGTACATAGCAGACCCTTGGAGTAGAGTGTGCTGCTGGAGGGGGATCTTCATGCACAAAAAAAAAAAAAAAAACATTGTGTGGCCTCCCTTAACGAAATCTATACTAGACCAGTAATCTGAGCATGCAGTCTGGTTGGCCAGGAAATAGGGGGGGGGATAAGCATGTGCACCCCTCCCCAAACCATACCAGGCCACATTCTCTTAACATGTTTCACAGTCTGGAGCTGTAATATATGTAATATAGAGGGTTGATTATTATTCACTTATGATCATTTGGTTACAGCAGCTGCAGGTATTTAAAGAGAAGGTTTTTTTGATAATTAACCACTTCATGAGTTTTCTTAAGACCATAAACATTTTTTCTTAGAATATAACACGCCATTAAAATTCCTAAATGAGATATGCTAGCTCAGTGACTAAAGTACATTCTACAATCAGTTTCTAGAAAGGATATATAAGCTTGATAGGTTTTGTGTAAATATTAGGGAAAGCAGAATATAGTTATACTATAAGTTATAAAATATTTTCCAGGTTAGCTAAAGTTAGCATTTCTGGTTGGCGGTAGCCATGCAAAACTTCAACTTCACATTGAAAAGGATCTACAGAAAAAGGACAAAATAATAGAAAACCCAAAAAGCATATGAACAAAAAAAGTCCTGATGAACAATAGGGTCACTGCTTTGGATCTCATTGGGGTTAATTATGAGGCTGTTCACTTCAAAAGGGAAGTTACACTTTGCAAGAGAATGTTCCCTAGAGCTTAGTGAATGAGGTGAAGCTCTGCTGACTTCCACCATCCAATCATATCCAAACAAAAATGTGTGTTTTTTTTTCCTTTCATGTGATTGGATATACCTGCAAAGTGAAACTTCACCACATTTACTAGGATGTGGGGCAAATTCCCTTGCAAAGTCAACAGCATATTTGCCCTTAATAACCCCATAGTATACAGTTTTGGTTGAGGCTGTGGGGTTGATTTACCAAAGACAAATATACTGTTCACTTTGGAAGGGAATTTGCCCCAGAGCTTTGTGAATGTGGGGACGTTTCACTATGCAAAGAATAACCAATCACGTGCAAGGAAAATAAAAAAAATACAGCATTTTTGCTTGTATGTGATTGGGTGATGGAAGTCAGCAGAACTTCACCTCATTCACTGAGCTTAGGGGCAAATTCTCTTGCAGAGTCCAACTCTCCTTACAAAGTGAACAGTTATTTGTCGTTAGTAAGTCAACCCTTTTTCATATAGGTACTGATAAAAAGCCTATAACAATTTTGAAGGCTTTACTTTTGTGGCGCTTAGTATCCTGTTAAATGTCCTACAAAACTGAGCAAGCTTTCCACTTGTTATATTTACTTGCGCTGTGCAATGGTATTGCACAGAGCGGCCGTTTACCTCTTTTTCTGCCCCCCCCCCCATCGCTATATGCTCATCCTCTTCTAAAAGTGCCCCTTCAGCACACTGTGTGCTGAGGAGGCACTCGTACCGTGCTCTCCAGAGCCTGGCTGTGTGTGTCCATAGACACACACAGAGTTGTTTGGCCCTGCCCCGTGCTCCCTCCTCACTTGATTTGACTAAGCCGAATGAGCGAAATGGCTCCCACTGCTCTCAGTGAGTCCTGTGTGGACAGAAAGGGAGAGCAGCTCTGCTGCAGATGGGCACAGCGCTGGATTGAGGTAGGACTCAGGTAAGTATTTAGGGAGAGGGGAAAGGAGTAAGTAGTGGGACATTTTTTACCTTAACGCAGGGAATGCAGTAAGGTAAACAATGTCTACTTTAGAACCACGCTAACATTCTCCCACTTACTTTAAAGCTAGTGTTCCATTTAACCTAACCCTATAAAAGTGGCCCTAACACTAGCCTTAGCTGGAGTTCCACTTTTAATAGACAAGTTCCATAATCCCATGCTTACACTTGCTACTACTTTACAGATTGCTACTTCACTGACTTGAAACAAGTAGAAGTATATCAGGTATTATTATAATTTGATTCTCTGGTTAAAGGCTTATGGAATCGTAGTCATAACCAATAACAAGTAGTATTTAATAACATATTATATTATTTGACTGAATAATACTTCATAAAATACCTGTGGTTTAAATTGGCCGTGGCCTTTTATTTATAGGTATAAATTATAAATCAAGTCATATAAACTTTTAATAAATCAGAAATAATCAACACACTTAGCGTGAGTTAAAATCAAATATAATAATAGTATATCAATATAAATATATATAAATAGCTCAGCCATTTAAGCTCAAGCTATATAATTAAAACAAAAACAATTATCCCTTTTCGAGAAAAGGATATGAAACCTCATAAATCAGGCCACAACAGGGAGGGAGGGTGGGATGTGCTTCTCTTCTAATCTTCGCCGTCTTCTGCCCAGTAATGATGCATCCTCTTTGCTTTTATAGGCTGTATGCTCGTGCCAGAGGACCATTTGGGGCAACTGTCAATCTCAATAACCAATCAAAGGTAAGTAATTTGATAATAATTATTATTTATTAAATTTTTTTTTTTTTTTTTAATAACTTAATTTTTTTTAAATTAGGTCTGACACGATCCCACAGGTGGTGGGGGCAGGGACATTTCATGCCCTGCCCACCACCTTTATTCTTGATTAGTGAACCACTAAGCAGTGTATCATTAAAGTTAATGAAATCCCTGGGTCTACACCTATGACTCATTAATGGAAGCTCTCACGTGTGTGTTCTGTCGGGTTCTGTTTACATCGTCTTGCTAGGTAAACATATTTTAGGTAGAAGGCATGGCGTTAATTGTCTCCCTAATTGGTGAACATTACCCATAACATGTTCATAATTCCTTTAAAAAAGAGCCCTTAGGTAATAGCGAGTTGGTCTATTGTTTTTGTCATTGTTTAATAACCACTTTTACTACTGAAGTGTTATAATGTCACTGTGACATATTCATGTGAAATAAAATAAATATAGGAAACATTGCCAGGCTATAGAAATACCACAAACGTTGATAAGCGTCTACTGAATATTACATTCAACAAGTCTGGAGACACCGAAACCTAAACCACCTAAAATGTATGTATTGTAATGATAATTTACTAAGCTGCAACAAAATATTGTCAACCAAAATGAGAACCATCGTTCTAGGCAAACTGTATGATATGGTTTCAGCTATAGTAAGCTAGTTAGCTTGATAGCTTGAATGTGTTTGTTTTGTTCTACAGGTTATCATCTGGAATCCAAAAGATAAAAAAGCTGATCTGCAGGACTGCAGTTATGCTGCTAAATTGTATTGGTGTTTATATAGAATAGTTGTTAGAGCCAGAAGTATACAATTGTTTATGTATGCTTTACTGTAAGTAGAAAAGAAAGATTGTTTGGTGCCGATTTGTGTTTGGAGGCAACTTAAAAGTAAATCCGTTGAAAACCTGGGCAATTCAAATTGAGTATATGATAGTAAAACCTCATGTCTAAATCATCAGTAGAGGCAGAGATTTAGGCAGCTGAAGTCACAGGCAAATCTTGACTTTACCTGTAAATGTGGGGTCTTCATTCATCAAATGACCAATAGGGATGTTTGGGTGAAGGTATGGGGATGTAACAAAGCTCAGTTTGGATGGGGAGGACAAATGCAGATTTACAAATAATTAAGCTGCCTGGCTGTATTTAGTGGTTGTATAGTAGTTTTAGCAACATATGCCGTGTTGAAATTGTCCAGGTTTGCAGCACTCCTTCTTTTGAGTGTCTCTGGTCTTGGGGAATTGCTCCATAGTGTTGTATGGGGAGCTACCAGACTGCCAAGGCACAGCAGATTTTGGACACAATTACAAGATAGCTAAGTATCTAGTAAGGTAGGGTAGAGTAGTTTAGCTCAGGGAGTTTAAAAGTGCATTTATTTTTTAAGTTTATTGCTTGGATTTTGAGATGAGATGCAATAGACTAGAGGCAAGAGATAGAAGAGCTAGTTTGTTGAGTGACTAGGGCACATTCCCTGGGAAAGCCTTCATGGGTTCTGTAAAGCTGTATGACCCAGGAATAAGCTAATTTCTCACACTAAAAATGATTACAAGTCTGAGTCAACCTTCCTTACTGAACATCAATGTTCATCAAGGTCAAATTTACTTATACTGATAAATCATTTGAAGCAGAACAGCAAATAAAGCCCAAATTCAGCTTGGGCATAAAAAAATGAGGTGTCCGTACTCAACCTTTTCTTAAACTTAAAAATCAGCTCTGACTGCTATACTCACCTGAACCCCGGTACTGTTTCTGCAGACTCACCAATCTAGCCATGCAGCACTGATTCCCCTTTTCTCACCTACTGTGGAGCCCAGGGAGTCAAAGTTTTGCCCCCCACCCTTGGTTTATATGAGAAGGCTGCATAGAGTAGCACCATGTCATTATGTGTTTTTGCTGTCTGCAGCATTTAGGATCAACCCACTGCAAGAGGTATAAGAGGGCAAAAAGGACCTTTGACATCCCTGGATCTAACAGAGGGCACCTAGAAAAAAGGTATCTTTAAATATTTTCGTCAGATAAAGGCTGCAGGGATGCTACAAGGAGGAGGCAGTGGTGAGTCTGAGGACAAAGTTGGGCTTTAAGTATTTACATTTTGAGCACACCCTTTTTTGGTGCCTAGAAAAGATGTTCTCAAAGCTAAAAATATGTTGCAATGTTGCTTTAATAATGTGCAAAAAGCCAATTTTATCCTTATATAATAGGATTTATAAGAGCAGCTGTACTCTGAAAGCTGTGCCAGGCAGAGCCAAAGGACTACACTAGTATTGCATGTTGCCTCCTTGGAGCTGATCTTTTCTACCTTACTTGTTTTCGATCTTGGCCATCTTGGTACAAGACAGCATTTTACTTACTCATGTCAGACCTGGCCACTGATCACTGGTTATCTAAGAAGTGATGAAGGAATAGTCAAGCAGAAGTAGCAGGAGATCTGATGAAATCATAGGTCCACAGAGTAAATAAAGAAGTCTGGAGATCCTTGCACCTGCAACTTTCTCTCCAGCAATGAGCAGCACAGTAATGACATCAACTTTTTGACAGCAATTGTTGCAATCTGGATTGCATATCCAACCAATATGCATGATTACTGGAGGAGGGGTCCTGAATATAAGAGGTTTCAGCCTCAAGTACCAACCTATTTGCCCGATCCACTTCACGTCTTCCTACAGCTTTAATAGTGTTAATCTCTTTAATAAGAAGACCATGGAGATATGCCTTCCATGCATCCCACACCAATAATGGCGGTGCCATATTAATATCAATATCCAAGAAATAAGTAAGGGCATCCTGGAACAGAGAAAGCCAAAAAGGGTTGAGTCTCCATCTAGCACCACTAAACACGCGGCTTATGGTAACAGTTATCAATAGTGGAGAATGATGAGAGACTCCTCTCGCCTGTATATCAGTAGAATAATGTAAGGGAGGGTTTCAGCAGAACCCAAAGCTAGGTCTATATGAGAAAGAGAATTGTGGGGTTTAGAGTGACAAGTATATTGTTTGCAATTAGGGATGAGCTTCGAGTTCGAGTCGAATCCATGTTTGATCGAACATCGCCTGTTCGACCATTCGTCGAATTGCGAGCGTTATGGGCCATTCGCTCCATTGGCCAATTCGAGTGGCGCGTCACGGCCCATAATTCACTACGGCATCGCAG
This sequence comes from Lithobates clamitans, assembly GCA_037952925.1. Taxonomy (NCBI): domain Eukaryota; kingdom Metazoa; phylum Chordata; class Amphibia; order Anura; family Ranidae; genus Lithobates; species Lithobates clamitans. The sequence goes on from JBBGZY010000723.1 coordinate 8,026,836, forward strand.
TGCATTGCTGGCTGATGATTGGCCAAGCATGCACTATGACCCACATGCTTTGGCCAATCACAGTGCGGTAAGAACGGAGAGCCATAATTGGCCAAAGCCAGGGTGGCTTTGGCCAGTTATGGCTCAGGGGTTTAGTACACGCCCCACACTATATAAGGCCACCTGCGTGGCGGCCTTGTGTAGTGTGTTGAGGCGGCGGAGAGATAGACAGAGAGACAGTGTCATTTGATTCAAGTTAGATAGAGTAGGCAGGCGAGTCAGTTAGCTGCACTTACAGTGTATTGTGTATATATATGCATCCTAGGTGTTGTATATATATATCTATACACTGTATTCAGTTTAACTAGATCCGTTCCTGTTTTTCTCTTCCTACTGACAGGCAGGCAGGTGTTTTTACAGTATTTACAGCTACCTGAAGAAAATTGCTGGTGTTCTTCTGATCCTATTAGTACCACAGACAGGCAGCTACAGTATTTAGAGTTAGTGTACTGTGTCCTCTGCAAAGTGTGCACCTAAAGCTACCTGAAGAAAATTGGTGGTGTTCTTCTGATCCTATTAGTACCACAGGCAGGCAGCTGCAGTATTTACAGTTAGTGTAGTGCGTCCTCTGCACAGTGTGCACCTAAAGCTACCTGAAGACAATTGCTGTTGTCCTGATCCTATTAGTACCACAGGCAGGCAGCTGCAGTATTTACAGTTAGTGTAGTGTGTCCTCTGCACAGTGTGCACCTAAAGCTACCTGAAGACAATTGCTATTGTTCTGATCCTATTAATACCACAGGCAGGCAGCTACATTATTTACAGTTAGTGTACTGTGTCCTCTGCACAGTGTGCACCTAAAGCTACCTGAAGAAAATTGGTGGTGTTCTTCTGATCCTATTAGTACCACAGGCAAGCAGCTACAGTATTTACAGTTAGTGTACTGTGTCCTCTGCACAGTGTGCACCTAAAGCTACTTGAAGACAATTGCTGGTGTTCTCATAATAATAATACTACAGGCAGGCAGTTGATTCTGCTAGCTGCAGTATCAGTATATATATACATCACAGCTTTGTGCAGCTACATCTCACTGCAGGCCATTAACATGTCTGGAAGGCCAACAAGGAGAGGCAGACAGTCACAAGCCAATAAAAGATGGCAAGCAGGCTCTGTGTCTAGAGGCAACAGTGCTAGTCGTGGAGATGGTGCATGCTCATCAGCACGTGGCTGTGGGACACGCTTGTCCTTTTTTTCGGCAGCTGGCCATGTTGAGCCACAACATGCGGAAGACTTGGTAGAGTGGATGACCAAGCCGTCCTCATCCTCCTCATCCTCTCTCACCCAGGCTCAGTGTACTTTGTCTGGCAAAGCAGCTACCAATGCGGCCTCTTCCCTCGGCTCAATGGCATCAGTCACTCCTTCCCTAGCCCCACCATGTCCTCCTGAGGAGTCCCCCGAACTGTTTGACCACAGTGTTGGGTACAGGCTCCAGAAGGATGCCCAGCGTTTTGAAGGCTCCGATGATGGTACCCAGCTAGAGGAAGGCAGTAACGTGAGCCCAGAGAGAGGGTGTGCCCAAGAAGGAGGGCAAATGGCAGCCATGTTCCCCCAGCTGCAACATACTGCCAGGTTTGCTCCAGTGATGAGGAGGGAGGGGATGATGAGGTCACTGACTCCACCTGGGTGGCTGATAGGAGAGAGGAGGAGGAGGCACATCTCCAATGAGGCAGGATGCCCTCCAGGGGCCAGCTTAAGGGCAGCACACCCACTGCATCATGCCGCAGAGCTCCACATGTGCAGGGCACTGCTGTCTCTGCGCGTTATTCCAAAAGTTCTTTGATGAGACAAGTGCATCAGATCCCGCCACTGCTATTTGCAACATATGTCTCAAGCGTATCTAGCGTGGCCAAAACATCACCCGCTTGGGCACCACATGCTTGACCAGACATATGTCGACCTGCCATGCAGTTCGTTGGCAAGTGTACCTAAAAGACCCACACCAAAGAACAAAGCAGGCCTTTCCTTGCTCCTTATCAGATGGGATCTCCAACCCCACTATACCTTCAGTCCTCTCTGAAACCTGCACTGAGAGGAATGAAGGTGTAGAATTAGGTGTGTCACAGCCAAGTACTTGCGGGCAATCTGCTATCGGTACACGGACGTTAGATTGTACCAGGCAAATTTCCCTGCCCCAGCTGCTGAAGAAAGAAGTTTGCTCCCAGCCATCCACATGCCCTTCAAGACTGCCTATGCTGATGCTGAGTGACTATCCTGTTATGCTGAGTGACAATCCACTTCCTCCTCAATTTTCATGCTGATAGCTTGTAAGAACATTTTGGTTCTGGGCATCGCCACCAGTGGCCAAGGCCCAATTTTTCTGCCCCTGTTTAACAGGGGCGTGTAATTACAATTTTTGATGCAATACTTTGCAGCAGGGCTCATTCCTGCGCTCCAACTAGAGTATCTGGGAGGAGTTGCAGTGTTGTGGCACCAGCACCAGTGCCCAAGGCCCAATTTTTCAGCCCCTGTTTAACAGGGGCGTGTAATTACATTTTTTGAGCAATACTTTGCAGCAGGGCTCATTCCTGCGCTCCAACTAGAGTATCTGTGAGGGGTTGCAGTGTTGTGGCACCAGCACCAGTGCCCAAGGCCCAAATTTTCAGCCCCTGTTCAACAGGGGCGTATAATTACAATTTTTGATGCAATACATGGCAGCAGGGCTCGTTCCTGCGCTCCAACTATAGCATCTGTGAGGGGTTGCAGTGTTGTGGCACCAGTGCCTAAGGCCCAATTTTTCTGCCCCTGTTCAACAGGGACATGTAATTACAATTCTTGATCTAATATTTCACAGCAAGGCCCATTCCTGCGCCCACCAAGAGTAACTGTGAGGGCTTACAGTGTGGTGGCAACACCACCACCACCAAAGGCCCAATTTTTCTGCCCCTGTTCAACAGGTGCATGTAATTACAATTCTCGATATAATATTTCACAGCAGGGCCCGTTCCAGCGCCCACCAAGAGTAACTGTGAGGACTTACAGTGTTGTGGCACCAGCACTACCACCACCACCACCAAAGGCCCAATTTTTCTACCACTGTTCAACAATGGCATGTAATTACAATTCTTGATCTAATATTTCACAGCAGGGCCCTTTCCTGCGCCCACCAAGAATAACTGTGAGGGCTTACAGTGTTGTGGCAACACCAAAATATAAGACCCCAATTTCTGCAGAGTATATAGGGCAGGCCCCTACTTTCAAACATCCAACTTACAAACGACTCCTACTTGCAAAAGAAGGAGACAACAGAAAGTGAGATGAAATCTACCCCTAGGAAGGGAAATTCTCTCCTGTAAGAGTTAATATGGGAAAAAATGTGTCTCCTCTTCACTGATGCTTTATCACCAATCCTTGTTTCACTAAAAACCCCACATTTTCTAAAAACATTTGTCATTGGGACAGAAAGTGAGGTGAAATCTTCTGAAGAGGTGCACAGACAGCAAAACAAATGTTACAGGGGTGATAACCCTTCCCTATGTTTTCCAAAAAGCTTAAAAATAGATTTTTTGGCTGGAGCTACACTTTAAAAATGTACCAGTTCAAAATTACAAACAGTCTCTGTCTTGTTTGCACCGCCTGTATACTGCTGTTCAGAGTATAAAGGGTCTTTTTGTATATCCATACAAGACCCAAAGGGCCTGGTAATGGACTGGGGGGGTACCCATGCCGTTTGTCTCACTGATTTTCATCCATATTGCCGGTAGCCGACATTACATTAAAGCCGCAATAAGTTTTAAATGACTTTTATTCCTTTAAAAATGTCATTTTGTGCAGGAACTGTTCTAAGCACGGGAAACACGCTCCACTTTACAGGCATACCATAGACACCCCCCAGGTACGATATTTAAAGGAATATTTCACTTTTTTTTTTTTTCACTTTAAGCATCATTAAAATCACTGCTCCCGAAAAAACGTTCGTTTTTAAAACTTTTTTTTTTTGCATTGATACATGTCCCCTGGAGCATGACCCGGGTCCCCAAACCCTTTTTAGGAGAATAACTTGCATATTAGCCTTTAAAATTAGCACTTTTGATTTTGAACGTTTGAGTCCCATAGACTTTAATGGGGTTCTAAAGTTTGCGCGAACTTTCGGTCCGTTCGCACGTTCTGGTGCGAACCGAACTGGGGGGTGTTCAGCTCATCCCTATTTGCAATACGCCAAAGTTCATCAGTGGGGTTTGCAATACGCCAAAGTTCATAAAGGCCTAATTCCCTACATAAATTACCAAATGGGGTTAATATACCCCAAACTGAGGATTTAGGAGAGAGGAGCTTAGCTAAGACTACATCAAAGACATTATTAAAGTCTCCCATAACCAATACAGGTAAAGGCATATGCTTAGATAAAAATTTTGCAAGCAGCCAGAGCACTTTGGGCTAGTAGGGAGGTGATATATAAAAATTTGCAATGACACAGCGCACATCAAACAATTTGCAGCATAGCAAGATGTATCGTCCCAGTTTATCCACTTCTACTTTATTCACTAGAGAAACTGGTGCCACTGCAGACCAGAATAGATACACCTTGTGCGTGAGAGGAAAAAAACTGAGTGATAGGCAGATTGAATACAATGCTGTTCTAAAAACTTACTGGTTTCTGCAGTGGGTTGTGTCTCCTGGAGACAAATTAAAGTGGGTCCAAAAGACATAAGAGTCACTTGATCCACCCCCTGATTTATCTTTTTCTTTATTGTCCCAGTTTAAAATTGTTTCTCAGTTTAAATACCTAGGGGTGCAGATTACTAGCCAGATACAGGATTATATCACCCTGAACTTAAATCTATTACTTATTAGATTTTACTCCCAATGCTCTGTATGGTGTAAATTACCATTATCTATAGCCGGCCGCACCAACCTCCTCAAGATGGTCTGTATCCCCCAACTGTTATACTTTTTACACAATTCACCCTGTTGGATCCCACTCAAGTACAGGGGGTCCCCGGGTTACGAACAAGATAGGGACTGTAGGTTTGTTCTTAAGTCGAATTTGTTTGTAAGTCGGAACAGTACCTTTTTTTCAGTGCAAATCCAGTCTTTTATTTATTTTTGTATAATTTTCTTATTTTTAATATTATTTTTCTTATTCTTTACTTTTTTAATTACTTCTTTTTTATTTTATTAATTTAATTATTACTGTATTTCTTTTTTTTTTTTTTTTTTTATCAATTTTTTTTCATTTAAACTTTATTGCTATCACACAGGAGAAAACAATTCCCTGTGTGATAGCAATTGGAGGTGACAGGTTCTTTTTATTGACCCTGTCACCTCCAAAACAAGAGTCCCAGCACTGTGCTAGATTTCCACAGCACAGCACAGCACAGCTCTCCCCTCTTACTGTTTACATGGCAGCAGGGACAGGAGACACCAGAGAGAGGGGAGCTGATGTGTGATGGCACAGCAGGGAGATGGATGGATGGAGACAGCAGCAGTGTCTGTGATCCGAGTCCGGGCAGGCCGGCCGCAGTGCACCTCGGCGGGGCAGTGGCGCAGGAAAGACCGGGGATCCTGGAGGCTTCACTAGGCAGCACTAGGCCGCGGCCATGACGGGCAGTTTTAGCGGCCCGGCAGGCCACCGGACCTTACCAGGCCTGTGGATGGGCAGGCCAGGAACGGAGGAACGGCTCAGTCAAGCAAGGAGAGGAAGATTCGGCCGGCAGTGACGTCATTCGGGCCCCGTTCATAAGTAGGAGTTGTTCGCAACTCGGATGTTCGGAAGTCGGGGACCCCCTGTAATTTAGGAAGATTAATGCAGTGTTTAGAAATTTGATCTGGTAAGAGAAAACTCCCAGGATTAAATTAGAATTTTTGCAATATTCTAAAATTCTGGGACTGTCTGCTCTTAACCCATGGGTGTATTTTCCTGCTGCTCAGCTTCAGCATATTGCGGGATGGGGGAGGGATGGACCTTGGGGGTCCTCCTTTAACATTCTTTCTTTTTTACTTAAAGGTAAAAATCATTGACAGATAATAGACACTCCTTCTGTTCCTAAAGTGCAACCTGCACATCCTACATTAAATTTGATGCATAAGGTGTGGCAAACAGTTAAAACTCTTTTAGAAATCGTTGGGTACAGCTGATATACTCCACTTTGGTCCAATGATACATTGGTGGAACTTTCTCGGCTGGAAGGCTTTTTGAGGTGGGAGAGAGCAGGAATCACAGCTCTGTCTCAGCTTTATTCTGATGGAACCTTAAAATCTTTTCAACAATTGCATTTGGAGTTTAATTTGGAACAGCATTGGTTCTATCAATATTTACAATTACGTCATGTACTTCGTGCGTTACTGGCAGAGGGTTATCTCAACTTTAAATGGTTCATATGGTGTTTCCCTTCCCCTTTTCTTTTCAATCTTAGTTTATTTCAAAACAGAAAAAGAAATATAACAGAAAGAGAAAGTTCACTACATTGTAATATTACAATATATGATTACATGCATTGTGCAAAGAACAATGATATAAATCTATACCATAGATGAACAGGTGTATACAGTTTGACATAAAATCTCTGGTGAAACAACGAAATATCGTATTGTATATAAAGACCTTTAGACATATGGGAAGTATACCATATGAGTGGGATCCAACATATGTTTACTCTTATGGTTTTGCGTACTGGTATTATCAGAGGGATCTTCCCCTTCATGATGATATGCTGTCAGGATCTTTTAATCACTTATAATAAGTATTGATGTCATTGAACTAATCTGGGTATATGACCTTTGTTCATATGCTTAAGTGACTGGTTCAGTACAGAAAGAGGAGTAAGCAAAGAGAGGGAAGAGAAAGATACTGTGAAAAGAAATAGGGGATGATGAAGAAGGTGGGAAGCACCCCAGCATGGCTAGCCGGTAGACGGTGATGGGGCATCCCTAACCCATACAGAAAAGTAATCGGAGTAACGAAACATTGCCCACGCGGTCCAGGTGATGGAAAATTATTCCTCCTTCCCCGCTTCCTGTGCCAACAGGCGCTCCAGATCTCTTATCTGGTCCACCTCGACAGTCCAGTCGCCCAAGGAAGGCACATCCGCTGTTCTGCAATGGCAGGGAATCACTGTCCTGACTGCGGCCAAAAAGTGGCACAATATATCTTTTTTAATCGACTTGAGGGGGCCTGGGAGCATAGATAGTAGGGCTATCTCTGGTGTAGGTTTAATTGAGGTCGCCATCATCCTGCTGTATAGATCAAAGACCTTTTGCCAAAGTTTCCCCATTGGAGGACATACCCACCAAATGTGGAGCATTGTCCCTCTAGAGGACATGCACCGCCAACAAGTATCTGACAAAGAAGGATTAAACCGTTGGATAGTCGCTGGGCATCTGTACCACCTCGTTAATAGCTTAAATCCTTTTTCTTGGGACTTGGTTGCTAAGGAAATCCTATGCATCAGGACAAAGCTTTTTTGCCAATCAGCAGGGGAGATGGAGTGTTGTAGGTCTGTTTCCCATTTCTGCGTGTATGTTGGAAGGTCTGGGGCAGAAATGTTTAGTAATATGGAATATAACAACGATACTATGTGGGTGAGCGGGTATGATTGTAAAAGTAGCTCGTCAAAGTCTGATGGGTCAGCTAGGATCTCGGAGATATATACATATGACATTAATTGACCCCTCTGTAACCACATTGTTGGGGGCCCTAGGTCCGTCTGGGAGGGTATGTCTGTTCTCAAAGATGGGTCAGTATGTAGAACCTGCACTAAGCGTCTATGACTATCCCTGTTCCAGGACTCAAATCTCCATCTTTTTACAGCCGGGGGGAAGGCCGGAGTCCCAAAGAGAGGGGTCATTGGGCCCTGAGGTTTAGATAATTTACAAGTTAAGGACAGGCGGTCCCAAATCGTTTTGGCGAGTCAGAGCAGTAGAGAGTGTACTATCCTTACGCTGGGCCGTAGGGGTCCACGGCAGGGCGCAAAGATCAATCAAATTGAGATGTCTCTCTAATTGAACCCAGAGCTTGGAGGAGGGGTGGTTAAACCAGTCAACGATACGTATGAGTACCGCCGCCTTATGGTATGTAGAGGCATCTGGGACCACCGCTCCCCCCGGACCTTCGGGAGGGTCATTGTGTCGTAATTTATCCTGGGGAGGTTTCCCTTCCATATGAATTTAGAAAAAATCTGACAAAGCTTTTGGAAGAACGAGGTGGGAATATAGATAGGAATGGTTTGAAAAAGATATAGGAATCGAGGGAGAACATCCATCTTCAAGACATTCACCCTACCCAACCAAGAGAGCTGTTTAGATGTGTATGAAGCCAGATCCATTTGTGTTCTAAGAAGTAAAGGGGTAAAGTTACTGGAAAATAGTTGGGATGCGTCTGTTGGGATATGGATTCCTAGATACCGAATAGATGTAGAGCTTGTCTTAAAAGGGAAAGAGGATGAGAGCTGTTGGAGAGCCGCTTTTGGGAGTGGAATGTTGGGGATTTCTGACTTACTATGATTAACTTTAAAGTTACTAACATCTCCATATCTCCTAAACTCTTGGATAATAGCAGGCAGGGAAATTTGCGGTTGGGTAACAAACATGAGCAGGTCATCTGCAAATAGGGCCATTTTAGTATGTATAGGGCCTACATTAATACCATGAATAGCCGGGTTGTTTCTAAGGGCGATTGCCAGGTGTTCCATAACAAGAACATAGAAAATGGGGGACAAGGGGCACCCCTGTCTCGTTCCATTGTGGATAGTGAATTTTGGAGAAAGGGAACTGTTTAGTCTGATCCTAGCGGAGGGTGTTGTATAGAGGGACATTATTCTGGAGATCATGTTCCGGCCTAGACCTAACTGCTGTAGTGAGAGACGAAGAAATTGCCAGTCAACGCGTTCGAACGCCTTCTCAGCGTCGATCGTAAGGAGGCACAATGGCACATTGTGGGTCCGAGCATAATCCGTAATGAGAAGTGTTTTCAGGGTGTTATCCCGCGCCTCTCTTCCACTCACAAAGCTAAACTGATCTAGGTGTATTAAGCGGGGCAATAATGGTTGTAGTCTATTAGCTAGCACCTTCGGGTACAGCTTCAGATCTACCCCTATCAGCGATATGGGTCGGTAATTAGCACATATAGTCAGGTCTTTGTCTGGTTTTGGGATAAGGGTGATATGAGCCTCTAGTGTTTGCAGCGGGAATACTGAGCTTTCAAACACTTTTGTTAAGAAAGGGGTAAGGAGGGGAGCAAATTGTTTGTCGAATTTTGGAGTGAAGCCATCAGGGCCCGGACTTTTACCAGATGGGGTAGATGCAATGGCGCGGGCAACCTCGTCTTCCGATATCGGAGCCTCAAGGTCCTCTATCGTTGCATCATCTAAAGTAGGAAGTGCAGTTTGGGCAATATATGAGGCCTGTGTTTCCGCTGTAATAAAGGGAGGTTCAGTGGGGCTTGCTGAAGGTATGTTATATAGGGATTGATAGAAGTCTCACAATACCTGTCCCAGCTGGCGCTGAGACAGTCTTCCCGGACTTGTCTCGTATGTGAGGTATAAAGGTGTTAGGTTGTTTGGTATGTAGGGTGCGAGCTAGCGATCTACCACATTTATCCTTAAATTTATATTGATGAAAGGCTAGTTTGTTGGCAAATGTACGTGCTGATGCCTCGCATAGTTCCCTAAGCTGAGTGCGAGCGGAAGAAACCTCCGCAAGCACCTCCGTGGGGGAACGCTTATGAGTAGTCTCAAGCGTCTTAAGTTTGCGTGCCGCCGTAGTTATCGCAGCTGAGCGTTTTTTTTTCAGGCGAGCACCCATTTGAATAAAGCTACCCCGCAAAACCGCATTTAATGCCTCCCATTGAATAGGTGGTGAAGTGTCGTCAGAGGCGTGGTCCGCAAAAAAGTTTGTTATAGTCTCCGCTATCCGTGTATCGTACCCTGGTTCAGTTAGAAGCGAGTCATTTAACCTCCATGTCCATTCTTTTATTGGGGTAGAGGGGACCGCAAGCGTCAGGGATATTGGTGAGTGGTCGGACCAAACCATAGGATCTATTTTACAGTTTGGGGACCAATCTAAGCAGCCGTGGTCCATTAAAAAGTATTCTAGACGGCTGTAAGAATGATGAACATTGGAAAAATATGTGTAGTTTCGAGAGTCAGGATATAGTATCTGCCATACGTCAACAAGATGCATGTTATATATGGCACGTTTTAGAGCCTGTATTTTAGGAAAGGAAGGGTGTTGAGGAATCCAATAGTGGATCCAGGGGAGTATTGAAGTCTGAGCTTGCCCTCTGCAAACCCACCAGAGTCTTTAAATACTGTAAGGCCGATGGGACTTGATGTGTGTTAGGCAAATATATATTGACTATTGTAAATTTAGTCCCCCAAAGGGAGATTTTCACAAAAACGTATCTGCCCTGGGGGTCTGTCATATGGTCAAGCAATTCAATAGGGAGTGTTTTTTGAAATGCAATAGAGACTCCCTTAGATTTTTGTTTCGGATTGGTACTGTGGATCCATCTATTGAAGTATCTGTTGGAGCAGGAAGGGGTGGAGCCAGATTGGAAGTGGGTCTCCTGTAGCAAAAGCACGTTAACCTGTCTTTTCTGCACCTGATACAGAATTTGCCCACGTTTTGAAGCGATGTTAAGCCCATTTACATTATATGAACAAAATTTCACCCGGGGGCGTGAGGTCACCGTGTGAGCCATGCTGGGGGGGTTTGGGTTGTAAAAAGAAGAAAGTTGTAGAGTGGAGAGTAGTAAGGGGTAGAATGGAAAAAGAAGTGAAATGCGGAAGTGTGAGAACGGGGGAAGGGGGAGAAAGGAATAAGAGAAATTTGTGAGAATAAAGAGAAGAAAAAAAAGAAAAAAGAAATAAGGTGTAAATGAAAGGACACCTAAAAATATGTAGGATAAAGGAAAAAATCTTGTGAGCCACAATAATCCAATGCCCAGTGAAAAACCAACTAGAATCCAAATACTCAGCTGCACACAGATCACGTATTCATGACCGTGCAAATAAACATAAACAAAAAAATGTGGTGCGCATGGGTGTATATCTAATGAAACTATTTACCGTAGTGATACCAGAAACCATAAAGAATATATAAAACATAGAAATATATATATATATATATATAACGGAATTACACTATATAGTCTCTCTTTACTTTCTGGTATGATGTCTATGGAGCCATAGGGAGCCTGATTGGAGATCGTATCTTGCTTGCTATACAGAGCCCGGGGGTGGCTCCACAGCGTGTTTTGACACAGCTGATTACTGTGTCACACACTCTAAGGTGAGCGCAATCACTTTGGGGGTCACTGAGGCACATCACGGCATGTTTTGTGACACCTGGACTCAGCACGCTGGATAATTGGGACATTTATTTTACTTTTTGAACACATATTATGCACAATATCTTTTTGGATTTTTTTGAACACTGTTATATGGAATTTTTTGGATGATATTTCACCATTAGAGATTATATCGATTTTTTTAAAGATTCACTTGTCACTTATATGAATGTATTTTTATAATTGAAGCATTGCATGTTACACTTTGTGTGAGGTATTGTACGTTTTTTATATGATATTTATTTATCCATTCATTTATTATATGCAGAGTATTTATGATTAGGTTATTTATTCACTTTTTATTTATCTATTAATTTATACACAATATAGTATGATTATGCGTTGGAATATTTGTTTATATGCACATTGCACTTAGGAGGAACTAGATATATATATATATTTCTATGTTTTATATATTCTTTATGGTTTCTGGTATCACTACGGTGAATAGTTTCATATGATATACACCCAAGCGCAGCTCAATTTTTTGTTTATACCTAAAAATATGTGTCTGAGAGACTAATGTGTTTGCTAACGCAAAACACTGCGTGAAATATCACGCTTTAGGCACAAACAGTGCCCGTCCTATCGTGGGGGAGATGTCGAGAGGAATGAACCTGAGTCGTGGTCCCGACAGCGAATCGGGCATACATATAGTATATGTCGCACACTTAACATTTGAACCGTATGTGAAGCAAACGACAGCTTTTTTCTAAAAAGAAAAAAAAAGAAAGAACCTTCTGGGTGGGATTGAAATGACTCCCACTGCAACATAAAAAACATGAGAGGGGTGAGGGTCTGTAGACTAATCCTTTCTATGTTTTTTATCCCCCCTCTGAGGTAGAGCCTCTAGTTCTAAGTCTCATCATATATACAAGACCAGTGAGTTAAGAATCGTGGATGCACTCCTCTTTACCTATTAACGAAAACTATAGAAACCCAGTCATGTGAACTACCGTTAACGATAACAGATTGTAACAGCCAACTAAATTTGTGTATAGGATTCAGGTAGTTAACCTAGGGGTACATAACTAGAACAATTACATTGGCTCCTGTTTGTAGAGAAATTATTTAGCCAAAACTATAATATAAATATAGGGAGGGCAGGAGGTAGCGGAGGATCCACTCACGGAGGCAGGGGGTGAGAGGGAACAATCTGAAATAGAACATAATATCAAAGAAAAAAACATTTGGTATATGTTGGCATTACCTGACGCACGTCACAATGAGGGTCACAGAGTGACTATTGCCTATGTTCTCTCCCAAACCCCAGCCAATTATTAAATCGGCAAAGAGCAGGGAAAGAGCTAGTAGTTCCGATTCCTGTACTTACAGAATCCCTTTCCAGGCTTACTTGAGAGCTCTGATTTTAAAGAAGAAAGTCACAGTCAAAGGATCAATAAAGATAACATGCTACCAGAAATGTAGCAAGGCTACCGGGACCCCTCTGCGAGATAGGAGGCGAGTCAAGGCGATACAAGACATCAGCCCCCAGCGAGCTTTTGTATCAATCTTCTGGAGAGGTAGGTCCTCTTATCCCGGGGCCGGAAGAGACTGATCTAGACCTAGGACGTCTACGGCACTGCGGGAGTGGGCCAAGTCCCATCTGTCGTGATCGATCTTCTACCTTCAGTTCAAGATATCCACCGGTTCCTGCTCAATAAAGAGGAAAAAGTCAGGCAGTTGATCTGGGTCTGAGAGCGTGAACCTGCTGACTCCCCTGGTCACCTTGATGCTGAAGGGGTGACCCCATGTATATGAAGCTCCGGCTTGTCATATAAGGTCAAGGAGAGGGCGCACCACTCGACGCATGTACAGCGTATTGCGAGACAAGTCAGGGTACAGGTGAATAGGGGCACCAAAAAAATCTACTGAACCCAGGCTCCATGCCTTTCGCATGACCTTCTCTTTCAAGGTGAAGTAGTGGACCCGACAAAGAACATCACGGGGGAGACCATCTCATGCCCCCTCCGGTCCTCCCACTCTGTGAACACTGTCTAGTTCAATTGGTGATGTTGCCTCTCTCCCCAGTACTTTATTGAGGATAGTTATGACAGTGGGTTTCAGCTCTGCTCCAGTTGTTGCCTCCGGTATGCCTTGCAGTCTAATGTTATTTCTGCAACTGCAATTTTCGCTATCTTCTATGCGGAGTTGCTGATGGCGTAGGCGACGGAGGTGTGTCACGGTTGAGGATTTAAGTGCTGTTATACGTGCTTCATGGTCATCTTGAGCAGTGGTTAAGAATGACACTGCTTCCTCATTAGCTGTGACTTTTTGTCTCAGAGCATTTAGCTTCACATGTAGGGAATCATCCATTTTGCTTGCCCATGAGTCGAAATCCATTCTGAAGGCAGATAGGAGGGCTGTAGCTTCTGTTCTGATGGGCTCTCCTGACAGGGGATGTGTGTCTGTCTGAGATTCCCCAGTGCCTGTGTCATGCAATGTGACTGAGCTCACAGATGAGGCTGAGGGCTCTCCCCTAGGATCTTTGAGTCTCATATTGTTGTCCTCTACTGTGCAGGCTGGAGTGGTAGGGGGAGGCTTGGTCTTCCCTTTGGTTCGACCGGGCGCCATCTTGTCCTTGGGGGTCCGAGGATCAGTGGGCGCCGTTCTAAGAAGATATCTCTGTATGGTGCCTTGTTGAGGGTCAGTGAGCTCTGAGGAGTGTGAGCTAGCTGTCGCCATGTAGGTCTCGGGTGGGCTGTACTGTAAAAATATCCTGTAGCTGTCGGGATGGCACGGGACTCAGGGATGGGTGTCCTCAGCCATCCATGATCGGGTTCTCTCTATCCAGGCCCAGCTTCCAGGGGGGTGAGGGGGGGCTGGAGGGGAGAGGCAGGAGCCCAGATGGTGGCACAAGGAGGGCAGTAGGAGACCCCCAGGACCCAAATTATGGTGCAGGGAGAGTGGCGCCTCTATGAGGAAATAAAGTACCTGGGCCTGGAGGCTCTGTCCGGACTAGTAGGCCTCAAGATGGTGGCGGCCTCCAGGAACGGCTTCCGTGTACCTCCCGACGTCCGCTCGGGCCCCCTCACCCTGCAGCACCTTCCCAGGAATGTCCGGCGTCCTTGTGTGGCGATCCGCTGCCTCTCCGCCCGTGGATCTCGGTACCGGAGACCGAGGATGCAGGAGGCACAGTAGGCCTCAAGATGGCGGCGGGCTGCTGTATAGTTGTAGGCCCGGTGGCGGGCCTGAGGACACCCAAGCGGCTTGTCAGCTTCAGTAATCCCCGCTGGGAGCGATACAGGTGTTCGCTGGGGATGGCTGGGGAGAGTTTCTAGGTTCTCCTGCTTCCGAAATCCACAGGATGGCTGTGGATAGCAGCGGGCTTAGCGGAGCTCCTCTGGAGCATGTCTTTCTCCTTCGCCAGTCGGCCACGCCCCCCCGTGTTTCCCTTACCCTTGACCCTATTTTATGTATCCTGGGATACGTTGATTCCAATACATTGGACTCAAAGTTAATTGTTGCAGTTTTAAGATCTCTTCTTATTGCAAGAAAATGGATTGCTTCACTCCTCTACTCTGCCATCAGTGGATGAGTGGAAAGCCGAAGTGAATAAATATATTCTATATGAGAAACATACGTACCTCTCTCGCAATACTCTACATAAGTTTGCTGCAATATGGTCTAGTTGGATAGATGCAATGGGCCTGCCTACTACTCTTTGTTGAGAAAGTTGACCTAATTGTTACTTGTGTGATAACACATCTAGGTAAAACTGAACGACCTCCAGGAATTCTAACAGAATTGCAAAGAAGGAGTGCATTTTCAGCTGATCTGGTATATTTAGATCTCAATAAAAAATTAGTGAACCATTATCAACCTCTACCAGTAAGGAACATCTCAAGCCTTCACTACCATTATCTGATGCAAGAATGAACATTCCCATTGTTTTGATAGTGGTACATGCTCAATCTTGTCACTGTGGGGACTGCCTGTAAGAATAATAAAATAATTCATAGTCATTTAAATTAGCGAAGCAGACTGAAAACGCTTAACATTGTATTACAATCGAAATCAAGACCATCTCAGCTAAATGTGGGCACTAAGCTGATGTGGATGTTCAGCCTAAATTAATATTTATTGCATTGTATATTACTGGTGTTCAGTAAAATTACAATGCCAAGCTCTGGATCTGCATCCTTATGGTGTCCTGCTCCACAAATGGTCTCTATGGAGCCTAAGAAGAGTGCATGCAGATGTCCTCATTGGAAGATCCCCCTGCCCCCATTCCTGCACCAGAAAGAAAGCTACACTGGTTAATAGCATATCACTTGAAATCTCCATCAGTTCCATTAACACACCTGAAAACCAGAATTAATAACATCAATCTTATGGAAAAAATATTCCACACACTACAGAACACTAATCATTTTTATAACAAAAAAGGGGAACCATGGCTAAATTTTTACAATCTTTTTTTCAACGCTGAATAACAATATTATGAATATATATCAGAAAAGCATTAGTAGAGTTATATTTTTACAATATGCATAATATACAATAATATAAAATCAAAATACTAAATCAAACTGTGTTCCTCATGTATCAAAAAGTTTTTCTTGCATCTTTTGTGTGAAATACCTGTATAATACCTTTATATGGCATATGTCAAAGCTTTTTGTACCACCTTTTGTACCAAATAAAATAGTTTGTAAACAAAAAAAAAAAGATTTACCATCACCTTTCGTCCTACTGGAAATGGTAACTAGGAAAAATAAAGAGAGTGAATCTCCTCAACGGTGACACAGATAGTAATAAAAACTCATCAGAGGTTCCACCCCTGTCACACTCCATCGAACACTAAAAAGATAAAGTTTTTAGCTTTAGTTATTCTTTAAAATACCTTTGTACAATTTTATCAGCCAGATTTATATATAAGCCTTTGTGCTGTCCAGGAATTTATTCTGTTAATTGCCCCCAAGCTAAACTGCACCCATGTAGCAAAGATCTTCAAATCAAATAAAATCCTACAAACTGTACCAAGGAAAAGAGAAGAGGATATTACTCATTGTACAACGTTTCCAAAGCCAAAGGTTCCATTTTACACTATAGAGTGTTTGTGATACAGCTACTCTTGGGCCTATGAGGTCTGATGGCCAGTGGTAAAATAATAGCCATAGCAGCCCACAAAGCTGCTTTGAGGCTGTGAGGTGGGAGAGGGCCTTATTAGAGGGCTGATGAAGGAATTTAAACATAGAAAATATGTCTGCAAGTAGAGTTAACACATATTAATCACTGTATTATTAAAGTATAACTAAAGGCAAGCCTTTTTTAATAGTTTTGGATAGAGCGGAGAAGGATTAGAACCCCTATCAGGTTTTAATTGCTGTCTGTACCCTCGTTAAGGAGATTCACCTTCTCTATTTGTCATGTTTACCATTATCATCAAAAGTGAAAGTAAAAGAAAATCCCAAATTTTGGGTTGTCCCCAGAAAAGTAATAGAGGGGAAATCTTCCAATGGGGACACTAGTTCTGGCGGCATGGGGGTCCCCAAGGTATTCCCCTAATTTAAATTACTTCCTGTTTGTCTATGGGATAGGAAGTGAAGGGAGATCTCTGCAATGGGACACAGATGGCGGAACAAAAAATTGACAGGGGTTCTAACTCTCCCTTACTCTATCCACATTGGAAAACAAGTTTTGCCTATAGTTCTACTTTAAGGATTGCAAGAACTGCAAAGATTTCTGTTCCTGCACCCATCGTAAAATTTACAATCAAGAAGAGCTGACGTCTGACTTCGTAATTGTTGTTACTTGTTACAGATCCCCATTGCAGGCTATGCAGTAAGGATAAATTGTTTAACTGTATTTCTAATGTAGCTATTGTTTACTCAGAGCTTCAGGTCATCATGGCAAGCACTAAAATTAACTTTCCATGCCTAATACAGTCTTCTTCAGCCTGTAAAAAATGTCAGAATGTCTCTTTAGCTAAAAACTGACAAGACAGCTGTTTGTAGTTTTGCAAATAAACCACAGTTTATAGAAGTTTGTATTAGGGTTATAGAGTAATTGTGCGTAAAATATTGAGATGGTCATTATAATTGCTGATTACTACTGACCACAGTATATGCTTGGTGTGGTGGTGGAAGGGGTTGGAGGTCCTTA
Organism: Lithobates clamitans; assembly: GCA_037952925.1. Classification (NCBI taxonomy): domain Eukaryota; kingdom Metazoa; phylum Chordata; class Amphibia; order Anura; family Ranidae; genus Lithobates; species Lithobates clamitans. Next base: position 8,044,267 of record JBBGZY010000723.1, read on the forward strand.
GATCTGAGATGCTAAAAAAAGCCTAGTGAGCTACTGAGGAAAGTAATTCTCTGCAGGTCACCATCCAGTCACTCTCAGCGATTAAACCACCCTCTGCTCTGCACCAGGTAACTCTGTCGTTGGCATCCCCAAACTCAGCACTCCGGATCTTGCTCAGGTCACTGATATGCTGCAGGGGTTGTGCACACTGGACGACGATATGCACTCTCTGGTCCCCTCACGGCAAGAAGAAGCTGTGTCCTGTACAGCCTGGTAAAATGCAGCTTTCCCCTCCTCCTGGCAATCTCCTCTCTGGGGAATACAGTTCAAAAGCTCATTATTACACAGTAGAGTCTCTCTTCAGGACTGCAGTTTCCACAGTACACTGCTGCCAGACTCAGTCTATTGAACTGTTCCTGCTCTGCAGCTCCCTCCTCTTGCTGAAATAGCTGTTAACTAGATCAACACTACAGGGCAGCAGCTACAGCGAGTGTTTCTCTTACTCTCATTTTTAGCCAAGCACCTGGCTACACTGAGTATTCATGTAGGTGTTGGTGTCAAACTCTGCAAGTACCCACCCAGTTTGTTCCTGGATAGGAAAACCTCTGACCTATTGTTGATAGAACACTCTTTCATACTCCTGGCCTTAGGCCGACTCACAACATCCCTGGCCAAAGGCCGTAATATTTAAAAATAAAGGAATGTCCATACATAAAATATATTTTCCATCCTTTACTGTGACTTCACAGCTCCACAAAGCTTTCCATGACATCTGACATCACATTTATCATACTATCAGAATTCTTTGGCGCAGAATGCCACACACAGAAGAAAAAATTCTGTAGCTGTAATTTTTGTGCAGAATGCAAGCACGCATCTTTTAAGCCATCTTCCCTTTACACCTCCATACCCTTCCTAAGGAGCACCACAGAGTTTGGACCACTTCCCCATGTATACTAAGTTCACAGCATCTAGCTTCTATCACCAATTTACAGAATTTGCAGCTGAGGGTCAGGGGGAGATCAAGGAGCCCTCATTAGAATACCGGTCTCTTCCCAATGTCCCTTCTGTAGCTCTACCCAGCCGGGCACACTCCCAGATGGTACATACCTTCTCAGGCTTCCACCACTACTCACAAATGCTGTTCCAACTCGCCTGAGACTTCAGCCTGCAAGGGGGCCTTTAGATCAGTACTGCAGGAGACTAAAACCTGGGAGCTCTGGGGTCTTTGGCTCCCGAGCCCATCTACTCTGGGTCTCACTCCCAGCTGCTATTTATATGAACACCCATTGCATCATTAAAGGAGGGATTTCTCTAAAAGGGAAGCTAACACCTAATTACAACTTTTCACTTAAAGTGCTTCAATGGGAACAGAACCATTCAGTGGCAGGCAAGCTAACTGCACCTGCCAACGATCACACATAGTATAAAAACTTCCACAAGATGCATGTCATCCTAAAAACAATTAAAAAGAATCACAGCTCAATATCCAAATAACCATCCGGCATTATGCGAAATAACAGAAAGTGACCAGGGTACTAATTTTAAGCCCCATTTTGGCATGACTGTGGTTATTGAGGTGAATAGTAAGTACAAAATAAATAGCTTAGTGCAAATCATCCAAACAATTGATATTAAAGTGGTTGTGAAGCCACTGTATAATAAACATACCATCCCCTCTGTTAGCTAACGATATGTGTCCTAGTGTCTGTCCTTAAAAAAAAAAATGCTGATTTATACCTTATATCAGAGGATCTCCTGGCTCTCACATGACTCCTCGGCTCTCTCCTTTCCCTGGCTGACAGCTATAGCAGAGGGGGGGTGAGAACTCCCGCCGACGTCAGCCGGGAGGAGGGGGGCAGAGGAGGAGAGAGCCGAACAGTCACATGAGCGCCAAGAGACGCTCTGATATAAGGTATAAATCAACATTTTTTTGGGGGGCGGGGTTTACAAACACTTTAAATGCTGTGATTACAATAAGGAACTAAGTGAAACTAAACTATTAATACATATTAATGTTTGGCAAACTTAATAAGGTGCTGATTACTACTGAGTCTAAGGACTAGTAGATACAATTGAATAAACAAAGTAAAAACATTACAGTTAAAGTGAGTTACAAAGAAAAAGGGGGTTGGGGTATAGATACCCCTGGGATTTTTAAGGTGCTTTTCAATAATGAATCAATATAGAAAAATAAGTCAAAGGAAAAAGAAAAAAGAAGCACTGTATGCAAGATGCCAAACTAGCTGTGAGTAATCTTAAGTTCAAAATCTTTAATAGTTTAGGAAGAATACAAAACATCATCTAAAAACAAGCACGATTTTATACAATCACGATCAATCAGTGAATTATTTTAAACAAAATATATAAAATATATAACCACTTTGCGAAACCAATCTCAACATGTTTCGCTCAACACATGAGCTTCATCAGGAGTTTTTTGGTGCAGGTGTGGCATACAAGCTCAAGAAGGTTTGAAGATAAGTAGTGGACAATATAAATTGTAAGAGTATATAAAGGTTCAGTGGCTCAGATACCAATCAATTAAACATGCGTCTCACCCGTCTGGGACCTCCCAAAGCCATTTTTGGTCCACAGAGGGGCCCAAGTGTAGAGTAACTTGCAGGTTGAATCAAATGGTAAATGTTCAGGGCTAAAATAGCCTTATAAACAAAAGGATAAAGGAGAACAACGCTCCAGTTTCACCACAAGGTGGCACTTCAAGTTGACAACCCTTAAGAGTCAGACCCAGAGATCCATGTATGTACTGCCCAGATAAACTGAGATGTGGGGTGAATGTATATGGAAGGGGAGGGCGGCATATATCTCCCCCTGCATCCTCAGAGCCACTGTGCCGACAGTGGCTCTGAGGATGCAGGGGGAGATATATGCCGCCCTCCCCTTCCATATACATTCACCCCACATCTCAGTTTATCTGGGCAGTACATACATGGATCTCTGGGTCTGACTCTTAAGGGTTGTCAACTTGAAGTGCTACCTTGTGGTGAAACTGGAGCGTTGTTCTCCTTTATCCTTTTGTTTATAAGGCTATTTTAGCCCTGAACATTTACCATTTGATTCAACCTGCAAGTTACTCTACACTTGGGCCCCTCTGTGGACCAAAAATGGCTTTGGGAGGTCCCAGACGGGTGAGACGCATGTTTAATTGATTGGTATCTGAGCCACTGAACCTTTATATACTCTTACAATTTATATTGTCCACTACTTATCTTCAAACCTTCTTGAGCTTGTATGCCACACCTGCACCAAAAAACTCCTGATGAAGCTCATGTGTTGAGCGAAACATGTTGAGATTGGTTTCGCAAAGTGGTTATATATTTTATATATTTTGTTTAAAATAATTCACTGATTGATCGTGATTGTATAAAATCGTGCTTGTTTTTAGATGATGTTTTGTATTCTTCCTAAACTATTAAAGATTTTGAACTTAAGATTACTCACAGCTAGTTTGGCATCTTGCATACAGTGCTTCTTTTTTCTTTTTCCTTTGACTTATTTTTCTATATTGATTCATTATTGAAAAGCACCTTAAAAATCCCAGGGGTATCTATACCCCAACCCCCTTTTTCTTTGTAACTCATTCATTAGGGATGTGGTGCTAAGGGATAACTGTCTTTGCCCTCGAACAATATTACAGTTAAAGTGGTTCAGAATGCATTCTCTACATTAGGGTAAAAAAAGTCTGCATACAGCTCCCCCATCCAGCCCCCCTTATACTTACCTAAACCTGATCTTGATCCACCAATGTGCACAAGAGCAAAGGCTCTCTTGGCTCTCTCCCTCCTCATTGGCTCAGACACAGCAGCAGGAGCCATTGGTTGTTAATCACAGCCAGTAAGGAGGGAGTGAGAAGGGGACTGAGCCACGCTCTGTGTGTCAATGGACACACAGAGTGGGGCTCTGGCAAGAGCACACATGTGTGCCCCCATAGCAAGAAGCTTTCTATGAGGGCACTTGGCAGAGATGAGGGGCCAAGAGCACCGACAGGGAACATGAGATGTGGAGCTACTCTGTGCATAGAGAACAGCTAAGTATGACATGTTTATTATTTTTGCAATCACTTTAATGCAAGCAAAATAGCAGACTGGTGCAGGATGCTGTATGTGTTTTGCAGCAACTGTTGCTTCTTCAGTGTCTGTGAACAAAATCGGAGAGGGGTGGGGCAGGTAAAGGAGAGAAAGGAGTCAGTCCCAGGTTAGCCAATGTCAACAGTAGTGATTTGGACAGGAGTTTTAATTTGTCCAATCAACTGTTCCCTCTGACAGCAGACAACCAGCCTTATCAGCAAGCATTTAGAGAGATGGGATTGCAGATTGGCATTATGTCTAGTGAAAATAGACCTATTGATGATTTACTAAAAATAGAAAAGAAAATAGAAAAGGTCCTTGACTTTTAGTGACACCAATGGTTTTATAAATGGCGCACATCCAAGTTATTAAATCCAATATTCCTATTATTTCTGTGGGGGAAGAGGGGAGACATTAATGAGTCCTTCCATGGGCATTCCTTTTAGGCTTCTACACACAAAGCAAAGTTGTGTGAGTGAAACTAAGGCACCCAAAAAAGGATGTTCCATGGCATGTGATGTCATGGCACTGGGCCAATACTTTCTGACATTATAGCTATTTAATATGTAGCTGTGTGAAGTTGGCAGACACTATATAATGATGCCTTTCTCTTTGCTGCACGAAAATGCCAAGATGTAGCTCAGTGTAATGTATTCATGTTAAAATGCCCTTACTAGTGCTCATTTCAAATGCACTGATGAAGGTTTCCAGAAACAAAATACTGCTTGAAATGTCATCTCAATAATAAAACATTTGTGCTTTTTTCATAATCCTGCTCATCCCCCAAGGAAATTGGCTCACTTACCCAGTATAAAAAATTGAGGCCCTGTTACAGGGGGACTCACGTGACCATGGAATGTGATATTCACACACAATTGGGTCTTTGGTTCGGTGTACATTTTCCAGAGTCATGTGCTATATGAGGACAGAGCTCCGACTGCACTTCCTTATTCACTGCTGAATTCTTTCTCTGAGTTAAAACTTTTCTCACACTGACTTCTATTAAAAAAAGTGCATAGTAAGAAAGCTTAAAAGTATGTATGCCTTAGTAAGAGTTAATAACAGTATAGTAGAAATAACGTAGTATGACATCATTAATGGGGAAAACCGCATAGAGACCTTTAAACAGAATTCTTTCAAATTTTCATTAAAAGTAAAAACTTAACAGAAAACAAATTGCTAAAAAAAAAACAAACCTTTAATAGTTAAGTGTTATCAAGTTGAACTATTCGATGGTAAACATAGGAGCGATAATCTCTCGGTACTACCATTTGATTTTATTATTAGGTGATTTCCTAGTGAAATATAAAAATCTGCTTTCCTTACCTCCTACCAGAGATAACGAGGACAGTGAACAGTATCATGATAATAAAGCATCTTATCCAAACAAGAAAAACACTTCCTGAATTGCTGTAGGAAACCTTTGGCAGTGTGGTACAAAGGCTGGAAACTTACACTGATGTTCAGCAGCACTGAGTGAAAGGAGCGTCAGTCAGTTGGGGGAATCTCAGCTCAGGGAAGAAGATGTGGGGTCCTCTCTGGCTTCTCTGCTCATTGGCTCTGTTTGGGTCTTCTACTCAAGATGTAACCAGCGATGCCAGAGCGTTCTTACAGGAGTTTCAGGCTGTTGGAGAAAAGCTGTATCACCAATCTGCATTAGCACAATGGGAATACAACACTAACATCTCTAATGAAAATGCTCAAAAAATGGTACGTACAACTTTTTATACAATACTGTTGTGGGTCGATTTATAAGTTGAAAATTTTGTTTCAACAGCAAAGACACAGAAGAACGATCAGTTTTAGTATTCAAAACTGTAGCAGCGTGTAAAAGAGCTCATATTTTGCTCTGTTGCCAATTTCCAATCCATAAGCTTTGCATCATTTTCATCAAATGATCATACAACTTTGTTTGGCATCACTTCCTATAACACCAGGACTTAGGGACTTAGAACAAAACACATAGCTTAATCTGCATTGATTAGTGTTCACTGATGACTCTGCAATGGATTCTTGGGTTCCTGTATTGCTCAGAACAGACTTTCTCAACCTTTTTAATACAAACTAACCCTTGAAATAGTTTTCATGTCATGTTTTTTTAAACACTCCCCTACTCTAATGCCCTGTACACACGGGCGGACTTTTCGGCAACAAAGGTCCGACGGTCTTTCCGACGGACTTTCGACGGACTTTTGACGGACTTTTGACGGACTTCTGATGAACTTTCGAACAAACGGACTTGCCTACACACGATCACACCAAAGTCCGACGGATTCGTACGTGATGACGTACGACCGGACTAAAATAAGGAAGTTCAAAGCCAGTAGCCAATAGCTGCGCTAGCGTCGGTTTTCGTCCGTTGGACTAGCATACAGACGAGCGGATTTTTCGATAGGAACTGGGTCCGGCGGAGTTCCGACGTAAAGATTTGAAACGTGTTCCAAATCTAAAGTCCGTCAGATTTTCGACAGAAACAGTCCCCTGATGGTCTGATGAAGCCCACACATGGTCGGATTGTCCGCCGGATTCGGTCCGTCGGACCACTCCGGTCGAAAAGTCCGCTCGTGTGTACAGGGCATAAGAAAAGAATGTTTCAGTAACAATTATGAAATAAAACCAACAGGGAAAATTGTAGTGCCTCTTACATTGGTGATAAGTGGAAAAGTGCCTTCTTATACTGGTAGCCGGTGTAGTGGTCCCATACATTTGTGGTCAGTGGGAGAAGGACCCCTTATAATAATGGTCAATGGGAGAAGGACAGTCTTACACTGTTGACTAGTGGAAACACTGCACCCCTTACATGCAGCTAAAAAGATAATTGTTATCAGTGGTTACTGGGTGCTGGAAACTCTTGATTGCTCAAGGAACCCCTAGCACCAACAGGCTTCCATGAACCTTAGCTGATGTACTTGCCAAGGCCTAAAGAACAGACTAATGTATGCTTAGTGTATTTTACTACATCACAGTAGGTGCAGATGGTGGGGAAGCCTGGCTTGTACCATGTTCTCAGAGCTCAAAGTGCTAGAAGTCTATTAAAGTAGAGCTATAGACAAAACTTTTTTTTCACTTTGGATAGAGCAGGGGAGGGTTATAACCCCTATCAGATTTTTTTTTCTATCTATGTCTCACAGTAGAGATTTACCTTCACTTCCTGTCCCATAGCCAAATCAGAAAATGGGGGAATCCCTTGGATCCCCCCAAGTCACCAGAACTAGTGTCGTCATTGGAAGATTTCCCCCCTATTACTTTTCTGGGAAAAATCCCAAATTTGGGACAGGACAAATAGAGGGGGTGAACCTCCCTAACAGGGGTACAGACAGCAATAAAAGCCTAATAGGTGCTCTTATTCCTTTCCAGTTCAAAACTTAAAAAAAAAAAAAGTTTTGCCTTTAGTTATACTTTAGGCTTTAATTATGCTTTATAGTTTGTAGTTCTTTACTAATGTCCAGTTAAGGCCATAAATATTTTTCTTTCACATTGCCCACACACTAAATGCTTTGCTTAATGTGTGGGCATCTGTCAGTTTTTTTTTCTAAAGGCAGAAGGTTTTTTATCTTAATGCATACTATGCATTTAGATAAAAAACCTTCTGTGTGCAGCAGCCCCCTCAGCCCCTCTAATACTTTCCCATCTCGATCCAGCAATGTTGCAAGAGAAACTTGGCCGTCTGGGACTCTCCCTCCTGATTGACTGAGACTCACAGCGGGCGCCATTGGCTCCAAAGTCAGTGAACCAATGAGAGAAGGCAGGGCCGACCTGCAGCTTCGTGTCTGAATAGACACACAGAACGCAGAGCACTGGCTTGGCTCTGGTGCCCCCTTAGCAAGCTACTTGCTGTGGGGCACTCGGCAGGAGGGAGGGGCCAGGAGCCCCGGCGAGGGACCCGAGAAGAGGAGGGACGGGGCTGCTCTGTGCAAAACCACTACATAGAGCGGCTAAGTATAACATGTTTGTTATTAATTAATAAAAAAACAAGACTTTAGTACCACTTTAAGCACATTTTATTTTTTACTTTATTGGACACAAAAAATGACACTTCATTCATGTCTCTACACAGCAGCATGATGGCACCTGCTGTGGGCCCCAGGACAAACACAGGCTGCCCAGGTGGTAGATATGCTCCTAACTAGAGCTATGAATCCAAAGTGTAACCAAAGTGGTGTCAGAGTATGTAAATGCCCTATGGTCTAAGCTAACTCAGCACAGGGTCACTTGCATATAAAAGCATGCCTGCAATAAAAGAGGAAATATACTTACTTTTCTGGGGGCCCATTTGTTGAAACACTGCCTTTTTACTGTTCCTGGGTGTGTAGAATAACCTGCTTCCCCCACCACCTGTAGTAATATCTCCACCTGCCTAATACTTTATTGTAGGACTTACCAGCCAGTAGAAAATAGCACTGCAGGTGGCAGGGGAAGCAGGGATGTGTTATGCTTTTGTTAATATAATTTCTTAATTCACATCTTACCTGGTAGCCAGTCTTCATCAATATTCTCAGATGTCCACAGTTCTTTACATACTGTGTTTCCCCCGAAAATAAGACCGAGTCTTATATTAACTTTGGCTACAAAAAACACACTAGGGCATATTTTCAGGGGATGTCTTATTTATTTATGATATGTTCATGAAATTTCCTCCCCCTGTCAGCTCAGGAGTCAGCATTGTGAAATTCTGTAACCCCAAAAATAAACCTTAGTTAAAGACCTTTGTAAAATCATGTAATCCGTTCTGTAAAAAGATTATATAATGTGCAGTGTTTCTCTTTGTGTAACTTTATTGTGGAAAATACCTTATTTACAGCGCTGCTGGGCGCTCACGTGACCCGTGGGAGCTCTTCTGTCCAGCTCCGAATACTGCAGAGGGAGAGGCTGAGATCTCTGCTGACGTCAGCCTGCTCCGAGCACTACAGAGGGAGGGGCTGCTGATGTCAACCGGGAGGAGAAGAAAAGAGCTTCTGCGGGTTACGTAAAAGCCCAGCGGTGCTTTAAATAATGTATTTTCCACAATAAAGTTACACAAGGAGACACACTGCACATTATATAATCTTTTTACAGACCAGATTACATAATATTACAAGGACTTTAACTAGGGGTAATTTTCGGGGTACGGCTTATATTGCAGCCATCCCAAAAACTCACGCTAGCTAGGTCTTATTTTCAGGGTAGGGCTTATTTTCGGGGAAACAGGGTATGTGAGCTGATGATGACAGGTTTCTCTCTCTTGCTCCCTCTGCTGTGGGAGACTGCTACTGGGTGAGAAGGCTGAGTGTTGACAGAACACTAAAAAAGTACAGGTCCTGTTAGTCAGGCACTAATTTGAGTTTAGTTAGCAGTGTGGATGTGTAGAGATTTTGTTTGTTTCATGCAATGAGCTTGCTGTACACACCTTACAATATATAACTGCTTGACCTCCGGGAGGTTTTACCCTCTTCATGACCAGACCAATTTTTGCTATTCGGCACTAGCAAAAAGAACAAGAGAAACAAGGTTTCAGCCACACAGGGCTTAATACAGAAATGAAAACCTTCCCCACTAAAACTCCCACCCACCCCCACCAGGCGCCACCCCAGGAAATCCATCCATAGCATCAAATTCTGTGTGCCCCTCAGGAGTGAAGAAAAACATGTTTACAGAATATCAGTATAACCAAAGACATAATGCAGTTCCCTCTATAGAATCATAGGAAATCACAACTTGCTCCTTCAGGGGAGATCATCCCCTAGTCCTTATGGGAGGCCCTAAGGATTAGGCACTGCGCTACTTTAACCACCGTCATTATACTGTGGCAGGTGAGCTCGTTCCCGCAAATCGCTGTAGCTGTACGTTGGTCCGTTCTAAAGCTATAGCAAAAGCTGGCCACCCGCGATATTGCTCAACAGAGAGCCAGAACGGGGATCTGTCAATGTAAGCAAACAGATCCCTGTTCTGACCGGGAAGTACAGAGTGATCATCTGTTCCTAGTGATTAGGAACAGAAATTTCTCTGTACTCCCAGTCAGTCCCCTCCCCCTACAGTTAGAAACACCTTCCAGGAAACACATTTAACCCCTTGATCACCACTAGTGTTATCCCCTTCCCTGCCACTGTCATTTATACAGTAATCAGTCCATTTTTATAGCACTGCTCGCTGTATAAATATCACTGGTCCCAAAAAAGTGTCAAAAGTGTCCGATCTGTCCGCCGCTATGTCGCAGTCCTGCTAAACATCAATGATCAGCGCCATCACTAGTAAAAAAAAAAAATACTAATAAAAATACCATAAATACAGTGGATATAAAAAGTCTAAACATCCCTGTTAAAATGTCAGGTTTCTGTGATGTAAAAAAATGAGACAAAGATAAATAATTTCAGAACTTTTTCCACATTTAATGTGGCCTATAAACTGTACAACTTAGGTGAACAACAAACTGAAATCTTCTTTGCAAAAACACTCCAAATCTGTCAGATTGTGGGGGCATCTACTGTGCACAGCCCCCTTCAGATCACTCCACAGATTTTCAATCGGATTCAGGTCTGGGCTCTGGCTGGGCCATTCCAAAACTTTATTCTGGTGAAGCCATTCCTTTGTTGATTTGGGTGTATGCTTTGGGTCAAGATGAAGTTCCTCTTTATGATCAGCTTTCTAGCAGAAGCCTGAAGCTTTTGTGCCAATATTGACTGGTATTTGGAACTGTTCATAGTTCCCTCTACCTTGACTAAGGCCCCTGTTCCAGCTGAAGAAAAACAGCCCCAAAGCATGATGCTGCCACCACCATGCTTCATTGTGGGTATGGTGTTTTTTAGGAGATGTGCAGTGTTGTTTTTGCGCCAAACATATCTTTTGGAATTATGGGCAAAAGGTGTAAACCTTTCATCAGACAATAACACATTTTCCTACATGCTTTTGGGAGACTTCAGATGTGTTTTAGCAAAATTTAGCCGGGCTTGGATGTATTTCTTTGTATTTCTTTGCTTCCTTCTGTCTTGCCACTGTACTCCATAGCCCAGACATATGAAGAATACGGGAGATTGTTGTAACATGTACCACACAGCCAGTACTTGCCAGATATTCCTGCAGCTCCTTTAATGTTGCTGTAGGTCGATTGGCAGCCTCCCTGACCAGTTTTCTTCTCGTCTTTTCATCAATTTTGGTGATGTAATGTCACTGTTGTGCCATATTTTCTCCACTTGATGACTGCCTTCACGGTGTTCCATGGTATATCTAATGCCTTGGAAATTCTTTGTACTCTTCTCCTGACTGATACCTTTTAACAATGAGATCCCTCTGATGCTTTGGAAGCTCTCTGCAGATCATGGCTTTTGCTTAGGATATGACTAAGAAAATGTCAGGAAAGACCTACTAGAACAGCTAAACTTTGTTTGGGGATAATCAGAGGCACTTTAAATGATGGCAGGTTTGTACTGACTCCTATTCAACTATGAATGCGATTGCTTAATTCTGAACACAGCTACATCCCCAGTCATAAGAGGGTGTGCACACTTATACAACCACATTATTTTTTTTTCTCCCCCCCTAAAAGATTTCAATGTGTTTTTCAATTGAGTTGTACAGTTTATTGTTCACATTAAAGGTGGAAAAAGTTCTGAAATTGATTATGTTTATCTCATTTTTTACAGACTTTTGATATCCACTGTAAATCCCCTATTTTGTAAACGCTATAACTTTTGTGCAAACCAATCAATATACGCTTATTGCAATTTTTTTACCAAAAATATGTAAAAGAGTACATATTGGTCTAAACTGAGCTTTTTTTGGTGGTATTTGATCACCACTGGGTTTTTTACATTTTTTTATTATATAATAAAAAAAATGTGAAAATAAAACAATATTTTCTACTTTCTGTTATAAAGCATGTCCAAAAAATTCAAGTTTATTCATACATTTAGGCTAAAATGTATCCCGCTACATGTATTTGGTGAAAAAAATCCCCCAAGTTTTTGGGGACACTATACTATTGGGGATAGTATAGTTCTGACCATGACCAGGATACTGATCCAGACAGATAGACACTATACTAGTAATGGCAGGGATCAGCGACTTATAGTGTGACTGTGATAGAGTGGTGAGCAGTCAGGGACTAGTGCTAACTGACATTGGCTGGGAAGGACACTAACTGATACTATCTGATGTCACTAGTAGTGACACTAATACAGTGATCAGTGGTAATACTGTATGCTGTCACTGTACTAATGACACTGGCTGGGTGACAGGAGTGATCAGGAGGACAATCAAGAAGTTAAATGGTTGGCTTTTCTTCCTGAATTCAGCTCTGAAAGGTAAGTAAAATCAGGGAGAAGAACCAGCCAGATCTGTGTTCTGTGCTTATTAACATACACACAGATCTCTGTGCTGTGATTGGCTGTTTTTGCTAGAAAATTCCCCAGGACCCCCAAACATTATATATATTTTTTAGCAGAGACCCTAGGGAACGGTATTTGTGCAGCAATTTTTCAAACGTGATTTTTTTTTTGGAAAAAAAAACACTTTCATGAATAAAAAAAAAAACAGTAAAGTTATCCCAATTTTTTTTATAATGTGAAAAATGATTTTACACTGAGTAAATAGATACCAAACATGTTACGCTTTAAAATTGCGCACACTCGTGGAATGGTGCCAAACTGAGGTACTTAAAAATCTCCATAGGCTACGCTTTAATTTTTTTTTCACAGGTTACCAGTTTAGAGTTACAGAGGAGGTCTTGTGCTAGAATTATTGCTCTCGCTCTAACGTTCGTGGCGATACCTTACATGTGTGGTTCGAACGTTGTTTACATATGCGGACGTGACCTACATATGCGCTCGCTTCTGCCTGTCAGCATGTTGGGACGGGGGTGCTTTAATTTTTTTTTTAATAGTTTATTTTTATTTTAATATCTTTACACTTTCCCTTTAAATGTTTTTTGATCACTTTTATTCCTATTACAAGGAATATGTAAACCTCCCTTGTAATATGAATAGGGCATGACAGGTCCTCTTCTTGCCTCTAGGCTGGAATGCCTGAGATAAAAAAAAAATGATCTTGGCTTTCCAGCTGAAAAAACATCAGTGTTTACATCTGCTGAGGCTAGAAGTGACATCGTAACACTAAGGGCCTGGTATGGACTGGGGGGAGGGAACCCATGCCAATTTTTTCATTGATTTTTATCTATATTGCCATTACAGCCACAAGCAATTTTAAATGAAACATTTTACTTTAGAAATGTAATTTTTCTGCGGCACAGTAAAACACATGAGAAAGATGCGCTACTTTACAGGCAGACTAAGAGGAATAAAGGAATATTTCATTTTTATTGTTTCACTTTAAGCATTATTAAAATCACTGCTCCTGAAAAAACAGGTGTTTTAACCACTTCAGCCCCGGACCATTTGGCTGGCCAAGGACCAGAGCACTTTTTGTGATTCAGCATTGCGTCTTTTTAATTGACAATTGCACGGTTGTGCGATGTGGCTCCCAAACAAAATTGACCTCCTTTTTTCTCCACTAATAGAGCTTTCTTTTGGTGGTATTTGATCACCTCTGCGGTTTTTATTTTTTGCGCTATAAACAAAAAAAGAGTGACAATTTTGAAAGAAAAGCATTATTTTTTACTTTTTTCTATAATAAATATCCCCCCAAAATATATAAAAAAAACATTTTTTTCCCTCAGTTTAGGTCCATACGTATTCTTCTACATATTTTTGGTTAAAAAAAATCGCAATAAGCGTTTATTGATTGGTTTGCTCAAAAGTTATAGCGTCTACAAAATAGGGGATAGTTTATGGCATTTTTATTAATATTTTTTTTTGGTGGCGATCATCGATTTTTATCGTGACTGCGACATTATGGCGGACACAGCGGTCACTTTTGGCGCTATTTTGGGACCATTCACATTTATACAGCGATCAGTGCTATAAAAATGCTATAAAAATGCATTGATTACTGTGTAAATGTGACTGGCAGTGAAGGGGTTAATCAGGAGTGGGCACTGAAGGGGTTAAGTGTGTCCTAGGGATGTGTTCTAACTGTAGGGGGGATGGGCTACATGTGTGACACGACACTGATTACAGGGAGCTGTGATCAGTGTCCTGTCACTAGGAAGAATGGGAAAATGCTTGTTTACATCAGCATTTCCCCGTTCTCCCTCTCCGTGAGACGATCTCGGGTATCCCCGTGGACATCGAGTCTGCGGGACCCGCGATCACACTCACGGAGCTCGCGTTGCGCGCGCGCCCACAATGCCGTGTCTTAAAGGCGCCGTACAAGTACATTAATACGCCTGTCTGTGCCATTCTGCCGATACTTTTTTTTTGCATTGATACATGTCCCCTGGGGCAGTACCCGGGTCCCCAAACTCTTGCAATAACTTGCATACAAGCCTTTAAAATTAACACTTTCATTTTTTCCCGTTCGTGTCCCATAGACTTTAACGGTGTTAGCATGTTCGCACAAATTTTCTGTCTGTTCGCATGTACTGGTGCAAACTGAACCTGGGGGTGTTCGGCTCATCCCTAGTCAAGTCCATCTATTGCACCTAACTCTACCTTCTCCGCAGGTTGATAATACTGTCCAGTTTTGGCTCTGTTGCTCCTCCATAGAGTGCAGCCACTCAAAGACTGGCCACACTTCCCTTCTGCGCTCAGAAAGAAAATAAATCAGTCCAATGGCATCTCAGCCATTCAGGAACAGCCTTGTACAGCATATTTGTATCATTGAATACAAGGTGTTCTCTGAATGGTGAAGAGGTAGACAGATTACATCATGATCAAAAGTGTAATACTACAACAAACTTTTCATCCAACCTCCAAATGATTGCATTTGTTATTTTGAAAAGCCAGTATAAAGAAAAGAAGTGTATTGTGTCTTCATATTCTGTGTAGCTGGAGACATGGAAGGGGTATGTTTTTTTGGCTGCATAGTTTATGCTCTTTTTAGAAGATTGGGAGGTATACAGTTTAGGATCCAATTGATTTACGTTAATGCTCTCTCAACCTGCATATAGCTAACTTGCACTGCATGATAGGAAGTGTTATAATGACTTTGTAATGACCAGGGCATTTTTTCAGCGGGAACGCGGGGGAACGCAGTTCCGGCACCTCCAGCACTGAATGTATGTAATGGCAAAGGGTGCTGGGGTGGGCTGGAGGGTCTATTGTTGCTAGAGCTGATGTATTTTTGAGTGGTGGTCTATTGTTGCAGGTGGTTCAATTATTGCTGGAAGAGATCTACTATTGATGGGGGGGTTATTGTTGCTGGCTGCTGGATAGTCTATTGATGCTGCCTGCTGGGAGATCTGTTGTTGCTGCTGGGCGGTATTTTGTTGTGGGGGTCCATTGTTGCTAGGGGGGTCTATTGTTTGAGTGAATCTATTGTTGCTGGGGGGTATATTGCTACTGGCTGTGGGGAATCTATTTTACTACATTTCTTGCTATCATTAACAAATTTCATACAAATTACTTAGCACCACAAAGTTATACTTGGCTCTGAACTCTCTAAAAGGGGCAGTACTGAGAGGTGGGTAGTGGATGAAACCAAGCAACGGTGCTCAGAGGTGGGTAGGGGGCGGAGATAAGAAGTGACTCAGAAGGGTGCAGTTCCTGCACCTATTCTCTGAGAAAAAAATCCCTGGTAACGACTCTATTTGCTCCTAATATGGAAGGCTGTACAGAAGAATAAATAATATTGAAATACATTGTCATAGGATTTTACTACAAATGGCAGGCTTTCAAAAGAGCCTTGGATTAGGCATAATCAGGTAGACATCCTATACTGTATATCACTTCTACAATTCTAAGGATCTTGTGAAAACAGTGATAATGCATGAGAAATGTAACACTAATCCCAAAAAGCTCAGGTCTTGTTAGGGTTGTTGCATTGTTACATACTGTATATGTAAAGTATATTATGGCCATAAAGTAACGAAATTGGAAAAGATCAACCTTTCAATGATAAAGACTAATGTGAGCAGAGGAAATGGTTTTGTAACATCTAAAAGCAAAACGCTTGAATAGTGCTTGACTTGAATAATGAAAATGGTTTTATTTGCTAATTGCTTGATAAAAAATATTACTTCCTTCCTTTGTATTTATCCATGCATGGCTGCTGCAGATTACTTCTATTGATAGAGACTTCACTGATCCAGGCTCCAGACACTATTACCTCCAGCATGTCAAAGATGAGTTATGGGTTACTCTTGCCAACCAGCACTAGGACAGAAAACTTCTGTCTTTCTTGTTTGTATTTTTATGGTTTGAAAAGGCAGTTCATTTAAATGTGCTCTTACCCCCCCTCAAACAAATGTAGTGCTTACCCCCGAAACAGCTGCTTAATGTTTCGGGTCCCCTGTTCTTCTTCCCATGACTGTGAACAGTTCTGTATCTCTGTGTCTCTGACACACCTGATTGAGCTGAGAATATAGATGCAGACAGGTGTGCATATGAATACCCCCAAACACAGCAATACATACAAACCAGAAAATGACACAGACGTGTTTAAGTAGCAGCAAAATATATTGAAGTTTGTGTAAGTAAGAAAAGGTTATACAGGGATATATCAGCAAGGAAAGGGTATACTGAATTGGTTCACCATGAAGAGTTATAACACAGCAGTTAACTATTAAACATCAGCAAACAGTAGTATTGTATTTGGTAACCAATATAATTA
The DNA here is from genome assembly GCA_037952925.1 of Lithobates clamitans. NCBI lineage: Eukaryota > Metazoa > Chordata > Amphibia > Anura > Ranidae > Lithobates > Lithobates clamitans. The sequence goes on from JBBGZY010000723.1 coordinate 8,060,973, forward strand.
TCAGGCTGCAAAAAGTAAGTACTTCATAGTCCACCTCTTTCTTGAACCTACATGGGGTAGCCTAACTAAGGGGAAGACGTATAGGTGGTTACCACAGCAACAGTCAGCAATCAGTAGTGCACATGTGCTAAACCTTCTGATGGCCAGCTTGTTGGGGCCCAAAACTTTGCATTGGAGCAGTCTGGATAATGTTCCTAAGAGTTGGTGAATGCAAAAGTAAAGTGTTCCTAGCTGGCAAATCTGTACCTCTGCTAGTAACTGCAGTGTATGGCTGGTCAGTGACAGCTCACCAATCCCGTGTAATCAGAGACTTTCTATCCAATTGCCTGGCAAAAGGGCTTCCCTCTTTCACTCTATGGATAGCCTCGCAGTGTGAATGCACGAAAAACAAAAAAATAAATGTCAGCGCAATTATATAGTACTTAATTTACCAGTGAAATAAATTTTACTGCTGCTGAAACTGAGGGGATCATTTACGAAATCAAATCCACTTTGCACTGCAAGTGCACTTGGAAGTGCAGTCACTGTAAATCTGAGAGGTAAATCTGAAATGAGGGGAAGTGCTGCTGATTTTATCATCCAATCATGTGCAAGCTAAAATGCTGTTCTTTATTTTCCTTGCGTGTCAGCGACTGCACTTCCAAGTGCACTTGTAGTGCAAAGTGGATTTTCCTTTCGTTAATAACCCCCTATATACGTTCCCACATATGCTCATAGAATCCTAATACTTTAACAGTGCCGCTCAGTGTCCACACTATTATACACATTGTTGACAAATTGGAATTCTCTGACTGCATGACAGGCTCCTCACAGTCCAGGTCAGGGTCCAAGGCTCCAGAGTAGCGTCTGCTCTGCCTTCCCTGCCCCAAGGTGGTATCCGCTCTGCCTCCCCTGCCCCAGGGTCGTATCCGCTCTGCCTCCCCTGCCCCAGGGTCATATCCGCACTGCCTCCCCTGCTCCAGGGTGGTATTCCATCTGCCTCACCTGCTCCAGGGTGGTATCCGCTCTGCCTCCCCCACTCCAGGGTGTTGTGGTATCCTTTCTGCCTCCCCCGCTCCAGGGTGGTATCCGCTCTGCCCCCCCCCCCCCATTTCAGGGTGGTATCCGCTTTACCTCCCCTGCACCAGGGTGGTATCCTCTCTGCCTCCCCTGCTCCAGAGTGGTATCCGCTCTGCCTCCCCTGCTCCAGGGTGGTATCTGCTCTGCCTCCCCCATTTCAGGGTGGTATCCGCTCTTCCTCCCCTGCTCCAGGGTGGTATCCGCTCTGCCTCCCCCGTTTCAGGGTCGTATCCGCTCTTCCTCCCCTGCTCCAGAGTGGTATCCGCTCTGCCTCCCCCGTTTCAGGGTGGTATCCACTCTGCCTTGCCAGCTCACTATCCTAACTGTGCTCACAGATAGGTCACAGTCTCTCTGGTTTCTCCCTGCAGAACAAAAGGGACCCTTATCTCTCCTTCAGCCCAGCAAAACTAACGCTGTCCCTCCCCATTAATGTCTCTCTCTTGGGGATTGTAGTTTTACAGACAACTTGTAGTATAGCCAGGGGCGTAACTAGAAATAGCAGGGCCCCATAGCAAAATGTTGTACGGGGCCCCCCTGCAAACAACCCTCCCCCCCGCCACAGCTGCCCTAGTGTCAATGCAGCGTGACCTGTGCCACATACAGTGTGACCTGTGCCCAATGCAGCGTGACCTGTGCCCAATACAGCGTGACCTGTGCCCAATACAGTGTGACCTGTGCCCAATACAGCCTGGTCTGCCTGTGCCCCATACAGCCCCACCTATGAGGAGGAAGAGGCAAGCCACCCGGATCAGCAGAGAGCGGGATTGCCCGCTGTAATAGCTTTCATTTGAATTTCCTGTCTTCCAGGGGCTCATCGTTACATAGCCCCACCTCTTGGCCCGACGCCTTTGATGACGTCACATGTCCCGCATTGGATCGGCGTTCTGTCTATCAAAGGCACCGGGCCAAAAGGTGGAGCTATGTGACGTGAGCACCGGGAGCACTGGAATTTCTAATGAAAGCTCTTACATCGGGCAATTCAGCTCTCTGCTGATACGGACAGCTCGCCTCTTCCTTTTCTCTCTCTTCCCCTGGCTGGGACACTGTGCCGGCGGTGCTCTTATCCTCACTGGGCCCCACTCGGCTGCAGGCCCCATAGCGCCTGCATGGGTCGCTATGGTGGTAGTTACGCCCCTGAGTATAGCTAAGTCTCTGCGGCAAACTATACTTCCCACAATCCTCCACAATTTGTCCTCTTGTACTCTCTTTTGCACTCCATTTTGTACTCCATGTGCCCTGGGCACCCTTTATTTAATGTAGTCAGGATAACACACTGGCTGCATCTGTGTAGAAGTCCTTTGTGGATACACACGCAGAAGCAACATCAGCACAGTGAGACTGCAGATGCTCCTCTCCTACCATTAAGATACTGGACTACACAAATCTTTCTGTAAATATCAAAAATTCTAATAATAATTTGTTTTTTATGTTAATGTAACTTATGTCAATAAGAAAACATTTGACATAAAGTTCAAATAACATAAATATTATCTGCTGAGGCTCTTTCACAAAGCACACATGACTTGGGGGGCAGGGTGGTAAAAGGTCTTGTTGGTCCTTTAGCACCTGCAGGAATCAGCCCAGCCCCTCTACACCACCCCCTTTTTTCAATGGGTAGTCTCAGCAGGATTTACAATCTTGTCTACTTTGCAACTGATAGCCACATGTGCGCACAATTAAAAAGTAGAATCAGGCTCTGGCTGCTGTGAATATGAAAGAATCAATGTGTATTAAAGCACTAAGCTTATGTTTTTGACCTGTTCCTGAAAATAAAAGTATATGCAAAAAAAGCAGGAACCAAATTTCTGCCATAATTCAGATTCTTTCTGTAATTCCAGAAATGTTATTTTTACATTGTTGGTTTCTTTCCTTGTTATGTAGATCAGCCTTTTTCAACCAGGGGTGCCTTGGGGTTTCTTCAGGGGTGCCTTGGCAAAATGTCTGAAAACTGCCCAAAAATTGCATACAAGCTGGCGTGTGGATGAAGGATGAAGGCTGCCTTTTTAGTTACACTAAGTCACAGGTTTTCATTGTGCACCATTACAACCTTCTAGCAGTCGACATCCTAACGACCAATGGCATCATCAGTTGATAAGAAGCATGTCAGTTGCCTGCATAGGCTCCTTGTTTGACCCTCCCCTGCCCCTCTCCATCAGCGTTAGGGTCCCATTAGCTGAGTTATGGAGAAAAACTGAGGGAGAAGAGAAACATTGGAACACTAGTCAGCACCAGTTTACAAAAGTATATTTGCTTTGGAAGTATAGATTACCTCTAACATTGGGTGTCCTACTTATGCCCAGTACACATGATCGGAATTTTCATCGGGAAAACCTTGGATGGTTTTTCCGACGGAATTCCGCTCAAGCTTGGCTTGCATACACACGGTCACACAAAAGTTCTCTGAACTTTTGACCGCCAAGAACGCGGTGATGTACAACACGTAAGACGGCACTAGAAAAGGGAAGTTCCATACGAACGCGCCACCCTTTGGGCTCCTTCTGCTAATCCAGACCGAGCGCTTCCGTCTCATACTTGATTCTGAGCATGTGTGTTTTTTTGCGCGTCGGAATTGCATACAGATGAACGGAATTTCCGATAGGAACTTTTTCCGATGGAAAAATAGAGAACCTGCTCTCAATCTTTTGCTGGCGTAAATTACGCCAGCAAAAGTCCGATGGAGCATACATCAGAATTTCAGAATTTCCGACCAAAAGCTCACAACGGACTTTTGCTGGCGGAATTTCCGATCGTGTGTACGGGGCATTATACTTGTGGATGTTGCTGCATTATGTAAAACTATTGGAATAGCTTTTACATTTTAGAATGGGGTGCCTCAAGACTGTCCTTGGTTTTTAAAGGGTGCCTTGACTAAAAAAAAAAGGTTGAGAAACACTGATCTAGGATTTTTTTTTTTTACTTCTTAGTCAACAAATGCCTGGCTGTCATGCTGATCTTACTACTTCAATAATAGTCACTGACCTCTAGCAAAATGTACATGCCTTGACTATGACATTCCTGATCTGCATACTTGTTTTGGGTCATGAATCAGAAAGTATTGAAGCCAGTAAGTATAATAGCCAGACAACTAACAACTTTAGAAGGAGGTCAGCACTGGAAGCCCTTGTGTTTCTATCAGAAAGCATTTACAGTACTTTGCCAATACATGGAAAACTGCTTAACATTTTACCATAAAAAAAAAAAAAAAAACATGCACCAATGGAAGGAACAGACCAAATGATAAGAGTCTAAATTATTTTATTGAATTACACTAAAATACTATACTACTATAAAACATTCAATGTGATTTGAAGACTAGAAGAAACACCTCCTTCATCACTGATGAAGATGGAGTTTCTTCTGGTCCCCAAAACACTTTGACTTTTTTATAAACCAAAAAATTAATTTGGACTCTTATCATTTTATTGGGCACCCCTTTTATTGGTGCATGTTTTTTTTCTGGTAACTGGCTGGGAACCCGCAGGAAGGTAGCCCTGTCTGTTCTGAGCAGCCTAACTTGAGCCAGTGAGCTCTCCAAATGTTTTTGTCCTCTCACTACTTCATAGTATATCACAGTTGCAGCACCTCTTGGATGCTCGTTCTTCATCTGAGTTAACATTCTACTCTTTCCATCTTCACATACTCAACTTATTTTTTGCCCCTCACCACTTAGTTCCGCTTTCAGGAGTAAAGAGAGGACACTTTATGGAAGCACCGAGGCATGATTTGGAGCTTGCACAGGTCAGAGTGCTGTCACGTACCTGTTGGAGATCGAGCTGAAGAGGGGGTTTCTCTTGCTCTCTTGTTCAACAATCCTAGTAATGGTGACAGGGGATGCGAGGATACAGATTGGCATGAGGACCAATGTTGCATATGAAGACAAGAGTGCAGCCAGGACACAAGCCGAAGGTCCTCAAGATACAGGCCAAGGTCAACAACAGCCAGGCAGCGAGGTACAGGAACATAAGGCAGAGGCAGTGTCAGGTTAGTTAACCAGATGTAACACATTACAAAATTAGAAGATAGGATGCACAGTCCAAAACATGGGCTAAGGTCCCAACAGACAGACAAGGATCCAGAGTCAGGTTTAAGGCAAGCCAGGTCACACACAGAAAGGCAGAAATAGCAGGTTGGGTTCCAGATAAATCAGGAAGAAAGCTGAAGACCACCCAGCAATATGTCCATATCAAACTCTAGCTTATATAGGCCATTTTGTGTCAAGACTAGTTCCGAGCACATACGTGTGCCTACACGCACACTTAAACATCTGTGCATGCATGCTAATACATGTCTGGTAATGACTTTTATGCTCAGAAACATGCGCATGCTCCTGCAGTAGTCTTCTCATACTAGAACATCCTAGACCTACCTCACAGTCTATGTTGTTAACATGTGTGAGATTTCCTCAGCCTTACACCTATGACTAAGCCCTGGTGAGTGGGGCGAAACATGTCAGAGGGCGTAGCTTGTGAAGTGGTGTAAGGCTGAAGCCATCTCACACATGTTATTAACATAGACTGGACTGGGGGAGCCCCGATTTTTCTGAGCATACTACACACTACTGGATGGTGATTTTTCATGCCGGCACCCCATTCCTGAACACCAGCAGGATAATATATATCTTCCTTTTTCACCTAGAGCGGCACTACAAGCATAAGCAGGGCATACCTTAAAAGCACTCTCTCTCTGCCTCTAAATCACATTAATAGGTGCCTAAACAGCCAGTCACCAAGCACTTGCACTGTCAAGAGAGAAGAAAGGGGGTGAGGCACATGCTCCACTGATATCCTGAGTATATTATTTCTCCTCTGAATGGTGGCATCAGGAAGAAAGAAAGGTATACATGTAAATCTGGGTAGGGCAGTTAAGTAAACCTGCTGTTTTGTTTAGAATGGAATGCTATGTAGCACAACTTGTGAGATGGTATATAATCCATAAAGCTCAGGGGACAGCAAATAATGTGCCAGTATGCACTGCATAATTTTGTTCAATTTTGTTCTCATGTAACCAGAGCACCTTCTTCCACATGTTTGCTGTGTCCCCCACATGGCTTCTCACAAACTGCAAATGGGACTTCTTATTGCTTTCTTTCAACAATGGCTTTCTTCTTGCCACTCTTCCATAAAGGCCAGATTTGTGGAGTGCACGACTAATGCCGCGTAAACACGACCGGACTTTCTGGCAGAAAAGGTCCGACTGAATCATTCCGTTGCACATTCCAATTGTGTGCCGGCTTCATCTGACTTTTTATTTCTAAAATTCTGATGGACCTAGAAATAGAACATGTTTCAAATCTTTCCGATGGAATCAGTTCCTATTGGCAAAACTGCTCGTCTGTATGCTATTCCGACGGACCAAAAACAACGCAAGGGCAGCTATTGGCTATTGAACTTCCTTTTTCTAGTCCCGTCGTACGTCATCGCGTTCTAAATGATCGGACTTTGGTGTGATTATATGTAGGCAAGTCTGTTTCAGCGGAACTCCGACGGAAAGGCCGTCGGAGTCTATTCTGATGGAAAGTCCGGTCGTGTGCATAATAGTTGTCTCGTGGATTCTCCCACCTGAGCTGTGGATCTCTGCAGCTCCTCCCGAGTTACCATGGGCCTCTTGGCTGCTTCTCTGATTAATGCTCTCCTTGCCCGGCCTGTGAGGTTTAGGTGGACGGCCATGTCTTGGTAGGTTTGTAGTTGTCCCATACTCTTTCTATTTTCAGATGATGGATTGAACAGTGCTCTGTGAGATGTTAAAAGCTTGAGATATTTTTTATAACCTAACCCTGCTTTAAACTTCTCCACAACTTTATCCCTGACCTGTCTGGTGTGTTCCTTGGCATTCATGATGCAGTTTGTTCACTAAAGTTCTCTAACAAACCTCTTCAGGGGTTCAAAGAACAGCTGTATTTATACTGAGATTAAATTACACACAGGTGGACTATTTACTAATTAGGTGACTTCTGAGGGCAATTGGTTCCACTAGATTTTAGTTAGGGGTATCAGAGTAAAGGGGGCTGAATACAAATGCACGCCACACTTTTCAGATATTTATTTGTAAAAGAAAATGAAAACCATTTATCATTTCCCTTCCGCTTCACAATTATGTGCCACTTTGTGTTGGTCTGTCACATAAAATCCCAATAAAATAAATTTAAGTTTTTTGGTTGTAACATGACAAAATGTGGAGGATTTTAAAGGGATATGAATACTTTTTCAAAGCACTGTACTTTACATTTCTGGCAAGGATGCACACGGGAGTCACATCATTATGCAGAGCCATGTTGTAAATGTACACTTTGCTGTTCATGCATGACTCAGTGTACATTAGCTCTGACAGACTGGGAGAAGTAAAAAAGGGACCAGTAGGGTCTTCTGTCATCTAAATTCTACCTGTGGGCAATATTTCTTCAGGTTCAGTTTCTGCTTTAGCCATTTATGCACATTTTATAAATTGAATGAAGTCCTGGAGTTCAGCTTTAAACCTGATAAGACAGCTAAGGTTTGTAGTTCTCCAAAAAAGAAGAAGAAAAAAAAACTAATTTGCACTTGTGCCCAGACTATGGACATTATTTAAATATTCCTAAAGGATGAAGTTTTTTTCACCTTAATGAATTCTCTGCATTAAGTTAAAAAAACCTTCTGAGTGCTGCTCCCCCCCCAACCTCCCCTTATACTTACCTAAGCCCGACCTCGATCCAGCAATGTGCACTAAAGCAGCTTCTCTCTTGGCTCTCTCCCTCCTCAAAGGCACAGAGGCTGCTGTGTCAATCACAGCCATTGAGGAAGGACCGAGGGCGGGACCGAACCATCTATGGAAACACGTGAGCAAGCGCGAATGAGTGCCCCCATAGCAAGCAGCTTGCTATGGTGGGCACGCAGCAGGGAGAGAAGCCAGGAGCGCCAACGGGGAACCTGAGAAGAGGAGGATCGGAGCTGCTCTGTGCAGCCATTGCACAGATCAGGTAAGCATACAGTATCTCACAAAAGTGAGTACACCCCTCACATTTTTGTAAATATTTTATTATATCTTTTCATGTGACAACACTGAAGAATTGACACTTTGCTACAATGTAAAGTTGTAAGTGCACAGCTTGTATAACAGTGTAAATTTGCTGTCCTCTCAAAATTACTCAAAACACAGCCATTTTTTGTCTAAACCGCTGGCAACAAAAGTGAAAAAGTGAAAATGTCCAAATTGGGCTCAAAGTGTTAATATTTTGTGTGACCACCATTATTTTCCAGCACTGCCTTAACCCTCTTGAGCATGGAGTTCACCAGAGCTTCACAGGTTGCCACTGGAGTCCTCTTCCACTCCTCCATGATGACATCACGGAGCTGGTGGATGTTAGAGACCTTGCGCTCTTCTACCTTCAATAGGGTTTAGGTCTGGAGACATGCTTGGCCAGTCCATCACCTTTACCCTTAGCTTCTTTAGCAAGGCAGTGGTCATCTTGGAGGTGTGTTGGGGGTCGTTATCATGTTGGAATACTGCCCTGCGGCCCAGTCTCCGAAGGGAGGGGATCATGCTCTGCTTCAGTATGTCCACAGTACATGTTGGCATTCAAGGTTCCCTCAATAAACTGTAGCTGCCCAGTGCCGGCAGCACTCATACAGCCCCAGACCATGACACTCCCACCACCATGCTTGACTGTAGGCATTACACACTTGTCTTTGTACTCCTCACCTGGTTGCCGCCACACACGCTTGACACCATCTGAACCAAATAAGTTTATCTTGGTCTCATCAGACCACAGGACATGGTTCCAGTAATCCATGTCCTTAGTCTGCTTGTCTTCAGAAAACTGTTTTTAGGCTTTCTTGTGCATCATCTTTAGAAGAGGCTTCCTTCTGGGACAACAGCCATGCAGACCAATTTGATGCAGTATGCGGCGTGTGGTCTAAGCACTTACAGGCTGACCCCCCACCCCTTCAACCTCTGTAGCAATGCTGGCAGCACTCATACTCACATAGGCGTGAACACGGGGTGTGCCGGGTGTGCCTGGGCACACCCTAATGTGTGTCCCGAGATCTGCTGTAAAATGCTGCAAGAGAATGTATAGAGTGCTGCCTGTGAGACAGTTTCACATTGAGCAGTCAGCAAGGCATGTAAGAGCCGCTCAGTGTGTGAAACTGTCGTATATTATAACTACTTTCAGAGACAAGTTGTAAAAACTTGGCGGTGAGGTTGGGGTGGGTGGGACCAAACAGCTATCAAACACCAGCCAAAGGGATAAAGGCTGGGCGGGCCGCTTTGTATATGTGGCTCCTCCCCCTTTTTTAAGCAGCCCAGTCATTGGCTGGTGTTTGATAGCTGATAGAAAGTGGGTGGAGCCACATACACAGAGCAGCCCGCCCAGCCCCTATATCATTGGCTTGTGTTTGATAGCTGTTTGGTCCCGCCCCCGACATTACCGTCGAGTTTTGACAGCTCCTCTGCGGGAACGTGCCCACGGGTCCCACAAACTCGGTGTTCGATGGCAGCCTGCGATCGTGAGACGGAGAGGCAGAACAGTGAGATCCCTATGTAAAAAAGGCATTTCCCCGTTCTGCTAGTGGTATGACAGGGATCTACTGCTCCCTGTTATCGGGAGCAGTGATCGCTGTCATGTCAGTGGTAGCCCATCCCCCCCACAGTTAGAATCACTCCCTAGGACACACTTAACCCCTTGATCGCCCCCTAGTGTTTAACCCCTTTCCTTGCCAGTGTTATTTATACAGTAATCAGTGGCTATTTATAGCAATGATCGCTGTATAAATGACATTGATCCCAAAATAGTGTCAAAAGTGTCCGATGTGTCCGCCATAATGTCGCAGTCCCGATAAAAATCGCAGCTCGCTGCCATTACTAGTAAAAAAAAAAAATAATAAAAATGCAATAAATCTATCCCCTATTTTGTAGACGCTATAACGTTTGCGCAAACCAATCAATATCGCTTATTGTGACTTTTTTTTTTACCAAAAATATGTAGAAGAATACATATCGTCCTAAAGAACTGAGGTAAAAATTATTTTTTTTAATATATTTTTTGGGAATATTTATTATGGCAAAAAGTAAAAAATATTGCTTTTTTTTTCAAAATTGTCGCTCTTTTTGTTTATAGCGCAAAAAATAAAAACCGCAGAGGTAATCAAATACCACCAAAAGGAAGCTCTATTTGTGGGAAAAAAAAGGACGTCAATTTTGTTTGGGTACAACGTTGCAATGGTCAGTTAAAGCGACGCAGTGCCGAATCGCAAAAAATGCTCTGGTCAGGAAGGGGGTAAATCCTTCTGGGGCTGAAGTGGTTAAAGTTAAGTGTTTTTACCTTTCGCTGCTTACACATAACATTAAATGAAATCATGTTATGGTCACTGCTACCCAGATATTCTTTTATATGAATATTGGTAATAAGCTCTGCATGGTTTGAGATTACCAGGTCCAGCAAAGCATCATTAGCTCATTATGAATTACTTACCTGAGATCGAATCCCCGGAAGCGACCCTTGTTCACGTCCTTTGTTGGCGCCATGATACCCGGAGTGACTTCCGGGTATCGCTGCTCCGGCGCTGTGAGTTGCCAGGAGCAGCGATGACATCACTCCGGCGCATGCGCGCGGGAGCCGTCAGTGACGGCATGCTCGCCTTCACTAACGGCATGCTCAGTGCGCCTGCGCATCGGTACAGACTTTTTTGCAAATACTGTATCTCCTAAACTGTGTTGGTTAAGGAGATATTGCAAGCACCTACAGGTAAGCCTTAATCTAGGCTTACCTGTAGGTGAAAGTTGTCCCAAAGGGTTTACAACCACTTTAATTGAAACACACAGCCCTGTAGCTTAGGATGGCAACGCACACTCCTGTTCTTCTTTCCCTCCTCGAGCAGACTGGCTGAAGACTGCACTGTCCACTGTTAAAACCGAATTACAGGAATTCAGTTCCTTTGTAAAAACTGAAGGCACACTATGAGTAAAGTCCAAGGAGGGGCATGACATCTGGGCCTATGTCTATTATATACATCTGACATTTTTATTGCACTCCCGGAAGACGGCTATTGCTGTATTTCCGGGAGCCCGTTGCTGATGCTTCAGGTTAGAGTAGGTACAGCTGCTATGCCTGCTCCTCCTCTTCCTCTGCCCAAACACAGAGTCATTCATGAAATACAAAGACTTCTGAAGGAAGGGGTGTGCCACTCTCTCTTCTCTCACAGCCCCCATGACTGCTGAGGTGCAATAAGCCCAGGTCCCATCCGACTTACATGACCACTTAACATACCTTACCCCTTCTTCCCATCCAATAAAAAACCACATACAACCATTAACGTTGGAAAGGGCAAGGCCACAGCTTTATTTTAACTCAAACATACAGCAGATATTTAAACCGTGCCAGTCACAGTTGCACTGTGAGCACTCAAAAATACAAAAATAAAAGGGAGATGAAGGAGGGGCCTGTCCTTACCATAAGTGCCGGACCGGCCGTTAATCTCCCAATTACCAACAGTGCATAAAAAGGTTGCATATTTGCTGGCAAGGTCACCAAAACCGCAACACGCTGTGACATACCATACATTAGGGCGGGAGGGTGGGCAGCTCTTCCATGCTTCCGTCCGAAAAGGACCATAATCCCCTGGGGTGACGAACTCCTGAGCTCAGGCCCAACCCTTTGTCCCCCCTGTGCCAATCCTGGGATAGCCAAAAATTACTTTAACTCCTCCCTGGCCATGCCCCCATCAGTCAGGGCTCTCTTTCCCTAGAAGGCTCAAGAGGCCTTCATGACTGCTGAGGTGCAATAAGCCCAGGTCCCATCCGACTTACATGACCACTTAACATACCTTACCCCTTCTTCCCATCCAATAAAAAACCACATACAACCATTAACGTTGGAAAGGGCAAGGCCACAGCTTTATTTTAACTCAAACATACAGCAGATATTTAAACCGTGCCAGTCACAGTTGCACTGTGAGCACTCAAAAATACAAAAATAAAAGGGAGATGAAGGAGGGGCCTGTCCTTACCATAAGTGCCGGACCGGCCGTTAATCTCCCAATTACCAACAGTGCATAAAAAGGTTGCATATTTGCTGGCAAGGTCACCAAAACCGCCACCAGCCAGTCAGTGAACTACTGACGGGCGCCCCACCGCAGCCAGCGCTTGCTCCACCCCCCTCTGAAGTCCCCGGTTGAAAATGTCCATGCCAATCTCATTGAGATGAACACCATCTCTCCTCAGCAAGTCCGTGTTGTTCCCTTCCAGATCTCGGTGACGGACCACAACCCCCCCGATTCTCCGTACAAATTTGGACACTTGCGCATTGACCTTTCTACGGAAATTCTCCAAACAGGGGCCCGGGACTTCCCTTGCCCAAATTGAGCGAGGGACAATTTCTGACCAGACCAAAGTCAGGCTGGTGAACATTGCAAGGCACTGAGCAATGTCGCCCTTCATAGCGGCAATTAGATCCACAGACCGGGTGTAACCAACATCATTTCCGCCGGCGTGGACCACGAGGATGACGTGACCAGACACCCGGGCACGGAGCTGCCAACATTCCGTCAGGACCTGATGCCAACGCAACCCGCGCAGGCCCAGCCAGCGGATTCTTGCCACTTCGGATGAAAGTCCCAGATTTGTTCCATAACTGCGAATCTCAGCCCGACGGGCAGCCCAGAAAACAAAGGAATCACCCAGTATCCATATCTGAGCCGGGGAAAAATCTGAAATTTAACACAAAAGGTGAGGGCGAACATACAGCGAGAAACGAGACGACTCCCATCTCCCCAGTCGCTGAAGTTCCGTATCAGAAAATCCCAAACCGGAAGCTGCAGTAGCAGCGCCTATGCGAAACGAATGAGTGGAGAAGTCGCCCGCAGGTAAGCCTAAGGCCTTTAGGCAAAAACGAAAAAACCCTCAAAATTGACACCGGCTCAGCGAGGATGAGTCGGCATGCACAAAAAAGGTGGGGGATGGAGGGCGCGCGGAAACAAACGGAAAAGCCAAAGAAACCGGGCAAAACGGACCGCCACAGTGGTGAAGCACCACTCGGCGACCCCTGCCAAAACTGTCGGTCTTGGATGAGCGCAACAAAACTGTGACGCTGCGCTCAGCCAAGGAAACGTCCTCCGATCTAATACCCCCGGGGGACGACCTAGATTTTGAAACCAATTCCCCGATGCGAAAAGCCCCAAAAACGCCCACGAAAAAGCGACCCGAAAAAGCAATGTCTCGAACTCGGATAAGCACACCTCCGGCAACATGGCTAGAATTTTGGATAATATATGAAGGGAAATCGGGCGCCTGGAATCGGGAAGGTGTGTGATGCGTTTCCAGCCTCGCAATATCCGACGTACCGGAAAAGCTTTTGTGACATCTTCCCACCCCAGGAGTTGGAACCAAAAAAAGATAGGGCTGACATGGCAGAGGATACGGTGGAACCTGACACGCCCTTTTCTTGTAACTGGACCAGGTAAGCAAATAAAATCAGACGTCTATCATCCGGAGAGAAAACAGAGAAATCACCGCCCGACGCCTGGAACCACTCGTGCCAGACCCGACAATAAGACGCCCACGTCCGCGGAGAAAGCGACGACCGAAGCAGCTCTAACAATCCCCGGAAACGAGGTTCCATAAGTGGGCCGGACAAGGGAGGCCCTCCAGCGAAGCCGACGGAGCCAAGGAGCGAAAACGAGGAAACTGTTGGCGGGAAAGAGCATCAGCAATGTCGTTAGACACTCCCGGAACGTGTTTTGCCTTAATAAAAATATTAAAATGCAAACATCTTAAAACTAAAAAACGCAACAGCGAAACCACCGGAGGGGAACTGGCCGATTGCTTGTTCACTACCTGCACTACACTCATATTGTCCGACCAGAAGATCACCTGATGGTTGCGCAACTGTTCACCCCAAAGCTCCACCGCTACAATGATCGGAAAGAGCTCCAAAAGAGTGAGATTGCGCAACAAGTCCATGCGGGCCCATAAGGCCGGCCAACATTCTGCAGACCACTCACCCCGAAAGAAAGCACCGAAACCACAGGAGCCTGCCGCATCAGTGTACAGCTCCAGCTGTGAGTTCGGTACCTCCTCCCGCAACCAACACGACTGTCCGTTGTACGACTGCAAAAAAGTTAGCCAAATACCCAGATCAGCCCGCATGGGCTTGGTAATCCGAATGTAGTGGTGAGGGGCCATAACCCCCTTTGTGGCCCAGGATAAGCGCCTGCAAAATGCTCTCCCCATACGTATGACCCTACAGGTGAATACCAAGTGTCCCAACAAAGATTGTAGCTGTTTTAGCTGCAGTTTCTTTGACCCTTTCGCCAAACGGACCAAGGATAGAAGCTTGGTTAGCTTCTCCCTCGGCAGACGAAAGACCATGTCCACTGTATCGATCTCGATTCCCAGAAAAGACAATACCGTAACCGGACCCTCGGTTTTTTCCGCAGACAGTGGGACGGCAAAGCGCCGACACACCTCCTGAAAAACAGAAAGCAGGCATTGACACTGCGCACTGTCCGCGGGGCCCACGAAAAGGAAATCGTCCAAGTAGTGCAGCAGGGACTGAAAACAAGCCTCCTGGGTGACCACCCATTCAAGGAAGCTACTGAACAACTCAAAGAAATAACATGAAATGGCGCAGCCCATAGGCAGGCACATATCGAAGAAATAGCCTCCTTGAAAGTAGCAACCCAGGAGATGGAAACAGTCCGGGTGAACCGGAAGAAGGCGAAAAGCGGACTCAATGTCCGCTTTAGCCAACAACGCGGACCGCCCTGCAGCCCTCACGAGGAGAAGAGCCTTGTCAAACGACGCGTAGTGTACCCGAGATTCCTCGCGATCAATCCCGTCGTTAACCGAGGAGCCAGAAGGGTAGGATAAGTGATGAATTAAACGAAATTTACCACTCGCCTTTTTTGGGACCACCCCGAGTGGGGACACCCGCAGGTTGTGAAATGGGGGAAGATCAAAGGGGCCCGCCATGCGCCCCAGTTCCAGCTCCTTTTTGAGCTTATCCGCCACTACCGACTCGAACTCTATAGCTGATTTTAAATTGGAGGACATGGTAGGGGCATCCGACGGGAAAAAGGGGATCCAGAAACCCCTATCAAGGCCATCCATAAGGATCAGGGCCTCCCTATGAAGGGGGTACCGGTCTAGCCAGGGAAGCATCCCGGAGACGTTCACCGGCGTCCTCCGGCTTAGAAAGGCCAGTCTTGGCCCCCGCTCTGGGAAGCGTCTGCTTTCCCTTTCTAAAACATTGGCTGGCGGGGTGGGCGCCCCCGCAGCTGGAGCACTTGTGCCTGAAACGACAGGCAGAGTACCATTTACAGTGGCTTTCGTTGAATAGCCAGCAGACACCCTTTTTGGACGCGGTCGACGCTCCGGACTGAGGAGCGCCGACCGTGGACTGAAAGGACGAAGGCCTGTGGGGGCACATAAGCAGCAACCACAGGCTACCATCCTGACAGTCAAAGCGCAGCTCTTTTCGCGCCGCCATCTTCTGCCGAAATTGGGTGTCATACTGGAACCAACACTGCCCCCCGTAAACCTTATACGCCCCCCAAATGAGGTCCAGATAACAGAATAATGAAGCCGCCAATTTCGGGAAACGCTCGCAGAGCACTCCCGCATAGGCACAGAAACCCTGCAGCCAGTTCCCGAAAGTTCTAGGAAGCTGTTTTAATTTATCGCCCTGCGCCACGACGTCTACCCGCCGAGATTTGTCAATCGTTTCCCTATCCGGTGGCACTAGCGCCATAAAATCGACGAATTCACGACGCCAAATCCTCTCCTTCGTCTCCTCCGGTATATGGGTACCAGTGGGCGCCACTGCCCATAAGGCCCCCCCTGGAGAGGAGGTAGGATGTGGCGACGCGCCCGAAACCCCCATGCTGGATAGGACCGATTTGACCACCGATGCTATGCGGTCTTCAGGACCCGATACGGAATCATCAGCTGACCTACCCCAAATCAATTCACAATCATACTCACTGATCCTGGGGGGCATCATCGATGATCGATCGACCTCGTCTTCCGGCACGCCTCTGGAGGACTGAAGGCTGATGCGGCCAGCACCGTGAGGATTCACGTGGCCGTGTGCGTTCGGGCCGTCCCGGCCTACGGAGAGATCCAAGGGCGGAGATCCCGCCACCAACTCGGAAGAGTCCCCTTGGCCGGGTGCAGCGACTGTGCAGGTGCAGGAGCGTCTGTGAACTCTGGCCGGCTGACCCGGGGCGGAAGGTGCCGCCAGCCCGGGTCCGGAGCTCGAGTCTCCCGCCCAGCCGGGCGCTGGAAGACTGGCGCGACCCGCCTGGTTTTGCGTGTGGTGGGGGGTAAGCCCCTGTGATGTGGGGGGGGTCACTCGCACACCCTCCGCCCGACTGGGCGCAGGAGGGCGGCCGTAAGCACGGGGTGGAGGGGGAACGAAAACCGTAAAGGGCGATAAGCCCGCACCCGCCCTGGTGGGCGCAGAGGGGGCACCCCTTACCCGTGAAGCGGTGTGGCGTGGCCCAGCCTGGGAATGGAGCCCGTCCCCCGCCCGGACGGGCGCAGAGGGGGACCTGGACCGCAAACAGCCCACTCCAGAGTGCCCAGGGGCCAGTGGAGACCCCGGCCAGGAGGGCCCAGAGGGATCTAGCAGCGGCCAAACCGCATCAGGGGAGGCATTACCCCCCACCCAGCCGGGTGCTGAGGGGATCAAACGCTGCGGATCCCCCTGGCTAGCACAGCCGTGGGCCAGCTGATACCCCGCCCAGGAGGGCGCAGGGGGGTACCACCCATGTCTCTCTAATGCCCTGGGGTCATTGGCGGCGTTATTACCCCCCACCCGCATGGGCGCAGGGGGGTGCCAGTCACACTCACAGTGTGACATATCTGTGGCCAGTTCAAAAGCTCCCGCCCGTCTGGGCGCAGGGAGTGAACTGGCCACCAGGGGGAGCTCCGGAGCGCAGCCGACGCCACTTGCGGAGGGATCCGCCGCCTGCTGGGACGCATATGCAGGCGAACGGATTCGATCCCCGACCGCCGCTCTCCTGGAGGAAAGCCTAGCTGAGGCACGGACCGGACGCCCGCCCGCCGCCCCCCCGCCTGCCGGGGGGGCGGAGACAGGTACCACAGCACAAGAGGCCGGGGGATGGAGCGCTGCGGCTCCAGCCCGGCCTCGTGCCCTGCAGTGGGAAGGGGAAGGGGGGGCCGCCGCCGAGCGGGGACTGCGCGACCTAGGCTGCCGAGGGGGTGGGGGCGCAGACCGACGTGGAGAGGGAGAGGGAGAACGCCGAGGGGGGGCACGCCTAGAGCGGGCGGCCGACCCCCGCTTCTTCAGCAGTGAAGACGCGGTCGTTGGAGCAGGAGACGAGGGGAGGGGGAGAGAAGGAGGGGGGCAGTAAGAGGCAGCAGAAGGAGTGGGGCTGAGGCGGGAAGGCGGGCGGGCACGTCTGCGGGCCCTGTGTCCCGCTATCTCAGGGGGGGGGACAGGGGAAGGGGCAGCGGAAGGTGCAGGAGAAGGCACCCCAGGGGATAGGAGGGCAAAGAGCCAGTCAGCCTGACCTCTGAGAGCCAGTTCACGGACCTTAGCCAGGAGGTGGTCCGTGTCCATGGCTGGAGCCACAGGGTCAGGTCCGAGCTCTTCCATGCTTCCGTCCGAAAAGGACCATAATCCCCTGGGGTGACGAACTCCTGAGCTCAGGCCCAACCCTTTGTCCCCCCTGTGCCAATCCTGGGATAGCCAAAAATTACTTTAACTCCTCCCTGGCCATGCCCCCATCAGTCAGGGCTCTCTTTCCCTAGAAGGCTCAAGAGGCCTTCAGTGTCAGTGCATGCTCTGACAGAGCAAAACATCTTTCAGCTATAAATCATAGAGATAAGTTCAGTTCATGTCATGCACCAACTTGGACCTAATTTATAGTGTTCCTGCACATTTTACAAAGTGGCTGAATTCCTGGAATTCAGTTTTAACTATTTCCTGTGAGAACCAGAAATACAGGGAGGCAGCACTGAGATAGCAGGAGCCAGCATCATTGAAAGTTGTAAATTGCAAGTGCTGGGGGAGGAATTTTAACAATTCGTTTACTGGAGCGTGTTTATTTGATTGCGCTCAATGTGTTAAACTAAGAAACACTGAGGATTTAAAACTACTTTAAAGTGTTACTAAACCCAGGACCCTGCATTATTTATATGTGGTCTCCTACAGTACACAGAACCTGGAAATGCAATTATTTTACTAAATATAAACTGCTAAATACCTTTTCTCATCAGCAGTTAGAACAATCTTGTGACTTCTCTCAGTGTCTTGTTAAAGCTTGTAGGAAGAGTTTTCATTCTATTCTGATTGTCCTATAAGGCTGCAGGACCCCTGACACTCTGTCTGGACAGTGCTGAACACATGCATTCACCCAAGAAAAAAAAAACTCTCTAGCAATACACACCAAACTGAGCATGTGCAGCTTGCCCCCAATACTCTGTTCTATCAGGAGATAGTTTGGGGACAGTGGAAAAAGGGGAGGGTCAGAGAAGACAGGATCAAACAGCCTTTTTACACAATGCAGGCGATTAACTCCTTAGGTTCCACAGTGAGTATAACAAGCATGCTTTACTGAATATACAGACTTATTTTACTGTTGTGGGTTTAGTAACACTTAAAGTGCATATTGTAGAGAACACCGTGGAGAATTTCAGGGGAGATCAAGTCATCTATAAAATGAGTGCTTGTGGGTTTGGTTTCCAAATGATTTGTATCTAAATTTTATCCATTTAGAAAATGCCATATAAACCAACTGGATTAGAGTTTATTTGCTCTGGAAAATGAAATTCCTATGTTATGTATCTTTTAGTTTACTATAGTTTCTGGTGAAGAATTGGTCCCTGCTAAGCTGCCTGGCTGCATAGTTCTGGGAGAAGCAGAAAAGCATTGTCCATTGACTCACTAACACCCTATACATACTGAGTAAGGGCTCATGCATATGGCCAATTAGGGAAGTACACCACCCAGACAAGTGTATTTCTGAGGTGGGTAATGTCAGGTGTTTACGTTCAGCCACACACAGGAATCCTGTGCAGATCAGTGACAGGCTGTGTCATTGCACGTGGATTGATTATATCTACAGTTAGGCCTCTAGACGCTGACAGTTCACAACATTTCACAGCCTGGGCAGATCTGTTGTAAACCGCTGCTGGTGACCTCATTGAAAATATGTATATTTCTTTATTCTAGAGTGAAGAAGCAGCAAAGTGGTCTGCATTTTACAAGAATGCCAGCGAATTCTCCGCAAGGTACCCACAAGACCAAATCACGGACAATATGGTGAAATTACAGCTTATCTATCTTGGACAAAAGGGAACATCTGTTCTACCAAATGAAAACTACACTAGAGTAAGGATGAGAAACAAACTGTATGGACCTCTCTCACTAAACACCATACTGGGTTCAAAATTACAAATGTTGCCAACGTAAAGTATTTCTCCAGGGCTTGTTTTTCATTTTGGATAAAGTGGAGAAGGCTTAGAACCTTTGTCAGTTTTTTATTTATTTATTACAGGTACTTATATAGCACCATCAATTTATGCATTGTGTTACATACACTATATTACCAAAATTATTGGAACATCTGCCTTTACACACACATGAACTTTAATGGCATCCCAATCTTAGCCTGTAGAGTTCAATATTGAGTTGGCCCATCCTCGGCAGCTTTAACAGCTTCAACTCTTCTGGGAAGGCTGTCCACAAGGTTTAGGAATGTGTCTATGGGAATGTTTGACCATTCTTCCAGAAACGCATTTGTGAGGTCAGGAACTGATGTGGACAAGGAGTCCAGGCTCACAGTCTCCTCTCTAATTCATCCCAAAGGTGTTCTATCGGGTTGAGGTCAAGAGTCTGTGCAGGCCAGTCAAGTTCCTCCACCTCAAACTTGCTCATCCATGTCTTTATGGACCAAATTATTTGGTGGAAGGGGGATTATGGTGTGGGGTTGTTTTTCAGGGGTTGGGTTTGGCCCCTTAGTTCCTAGTTAGTTAAAGGGAACTCTTAAGGTGTCAGCATACCAAGACATTTTGGACAATTTCCTGCTACCAACTTTGTGGAAACAGTTTGGGATGGCCCCTTTCTGTTCCAACATGACTGCGCACCAGTGCACAAAGCAAGGTCCATAAAGACATGGATGAGCAAGTTTGGGGTGGAGAAACTTGACTGGCCTGCACAGAGTCCTGACCTCAACCTGATAGAACACCTTTGGGATGAATTTGAGTGGAGACTGCGAGCCAGGCCTTCTCATCCAACTTCAGTGCCTGACCTCACAAATGCGCTTCTGGAAGAATGGTCAAACATTCCCATAAACACACTCCTAAACCTTGTGGACAACCTTCCCAGAAGAGTTGAAGCTGCTATAGCTGCAAAGGGTGGGCCAACTCAATATTGAACCCCACGGACAAAGACTGGAATGTCATTTATGTTCATGTGCGTGTAAAGGCAGGCGTCCCAATACTTATGGTAATATAGTGCATACTGTATATTGTACAGTCACATTAGTTCCTGCCCTCAAGGAGCTTACAATCCAAGGTCCCAAGCTCAAATACAGTACATGCAAATACAGAGACCAACTTAGTCAGGAGCCAATTAACCTACCAACATGTCTTTGGAGTGAAGGAGGAAACTGGAGTACCCGGAGGAAACCCATGCAGACACAGGAAGAACATGCAAACTCAAGGCAGGTAGTGCCATGGTTGGGATTCAAGCCAACACCCCTAGTACTGCTAGGCAGAGATGCTAGCCACTTAGCCACTGTACTGCTATATATGTATTGTGTCTCTTCTGGGGAGATTCACCCTCTCTATTTGTCCTGGTGACTGTTTCACATTCACATTTGTGCATTGTGGAACGCACAGCAACGCAGCTGCTCTATGTATGGTGCATTGCAGTGACATCCATTTTGAATGCTTAGGAGAGGAGGTGTAGATCATGCTGGACTGACTTCATCAGTCACTGCTGTAGGTTATATAAGGTGTAATGGGAAGAGTTGGTTTCCAGAGGTTCGTGCCCAGTTGGAGGAAATAATGATGGTGAGTACTGTTAGGGCCTGGGCTTCTACCTAGGGGTACGGCCTTGTGGTCAACTCCGCGTTTGTTTAGAAAGAAGTAAAAGTAAAGGTATCCAGTAAATGCAGGTATTAATGATGTTTTATTTGAAGTTCCAGTAATAAAATTAGGCCAACGCGTTTCGGGGGACTAAGGACTCCCCTTCATCAGGGCTGTTTGGAAGAATAGGATAAAAAACAGGAATTTAGACAGATATACACTCGAAAATGGAAAGTCACAATCCGAGAAAGCGCTTTCTTAATGTTATACAAAAGCTCAAATACTGTATAAGGAGGATAAATGCTTACATGTACAGGGGGACAATGTATGAGAATAGTTGTAAAAATTGTAAACGTGAAAAATATTAATAAATCTAAAAAAATATATTTATATATAATGAAATTTAAAAATAAAATTTAAAAACTAAGATTGAAATTGTATAAAAAATTATATTGAATTGAGAAAAAAAAATTAAAAAATTAAAAAAATGAAATGAAATAACCTGATGTGTGAAAAAATGAAAAACAAGGGGTTCTTCAGTCCCATGTTTGTATGACAGAAGTATAATTTGTGAATCAGCTCATACATAGGTATCTGGTCCCAACTGAGTGCTATAACAAAGGGGAATTAGAGAATAGTTCACATTCAGAGTTCTATGGGTTGAGAGTGGAAAAATTGGATGCAGTTTTAAGATTGGTTGGAAAAAGTTTTTACCATGATTCTATAGTCTCGTTCAGTCCATATGGCATTAGGGTATTGAGTTGGTGTATCCAAAATGACTCTCTCTGGCATAGTCTTGTGAATCTGTTATAATTGATGGATTCTGGGATCTGCTATAATTGTAGCGGTTATTGAATCTGGGTTCCTATCATGTTGGGTGGCAAAGTGGCAAAAAAGTGTTCTGGAAATACCTTTCTGATGTTGGATCTGTGGCAGAAGGTTTGGATGGTCCGTCCGACATATTGGATATTGCATGGGAAGAATAGCAGATAGTTAATCTACTTGGAAGAGCAATCTAAATGTGCGTTGATGGGCCAAGAATTCTGGCAGCTGGTGGCATGGAAAGTTTTGTGTTTGTTTATAAGTATACTGCATGAGAGGCATCTGAGGTGCTTGCATCGGTAGCATACTGTATCTTCGTTCCACTTGGGATGTTGTTGGGTAGGTGGTAGTCTGCTGGGGGCTAGATAGTTTTTGATGGATTTTGCTCTCCAAAAAATGAGTC
The DNA here is from genome assembly GCA_037952925.1 of Lithobates clamitans. Lineage (NCBI taxonomy): Eukaryota > Metazoa > Chordata > Amphibia > Anura > Ranidae > Lithobates > Lithobates clamitans. Next base: position 8,083,285 of record JBBGZY010000723.1, read on the forward strand.
TGAGTTGCGGGGTAAATTGGATTGGAGAAGTGGGTCTGATTGTAAAACATGCCAATGTTTTAAAAGGATTATTTTGATAAGGGTGTGGTCTGTGTTGTACCTTGTAATGAAGTTGCATTGGATAGAGGGATTCGTAAGCTCTTTTCTGGTGGATTATTTGAGGCAGTTGTCATGTGAGGTGCCCTGAGCTCTTTTGAAGGCTCCCTCGATTAAATGATTAGGGTATCTTTTGGCTTTGAACCTAGATATGAAGGTTCGTGATTGCATTAGAAAATCATTGTCAGTTGAACAGTTTCTTCTCAATCTTTTAAACTGTCCGAACGGGATGTGCTTCAGTCATGTTTGTAATGACAGCTTCTGAAATCAAGATAGCTGTTGCTGTCTACTTTTTTGAAGAATTTGAAGGTGGTAATAGTTCCATCTGTGTTCCCATGGATGGTGTCTAGGTAGTCTATAGTGGTTGGGTGTGTGTGTGTGGTAAGTGAAGGTTAGACCCCAATTGTTTATTTTCAGATGATTCATGAATTCTGGTATCTTCTCCATGTCACCCTGCCAGATGAGAATCAGGTCATCTATATATCGTTTGTAGAACAAAACGTGTTGGTGGTATGAATTCTTGGAGAGGATGTATTCTTGTGCAAATTTTCCCATATATAAGTTCGCATAGCTTGGGGTAAATCTGGTTCCCATCGCTGTTCCTTTAATTTGCAAGTAAAAGTCGTCAAGGTGGGTGAGGTAATTGTGGGTAAGTTTAAAACTGATGGTTTCTAGCAGGAAAACTGCTTGCTGTCTGGGCATGAGTGGGTCTGAGAACAAATATTGTTTGATGGCGTGAATGCCCTTAGAGTGGGGGATCTATTTTGATTGTGCCCTGGAATACAATGCATGATGCATTGCTAAAAACATGTCATATGCATTCTTTGATTCATTGTGGTTCATTAACAGCCCATTCATAAAAAATTGAGTGCCCTAACACAGAGCATATTAACACGCAAAAGCACATTAACACATAATGTGTGGCAATGCATCATAGCAGATCGCCAACATGTAATTCAGCTCTGAAAGTGATGGGAAAACCCAACATTTCTCCTCACTCGGTTGTACCTCCGGGACTGGAGTAAAGGGAAATTTCCCTATGGGACACCAACAGGAAAAAAAAAACAGACAGGGGCTGTAACCTTTTCCCACAAAAACAGTTTTAGCTTAAATATACTTTAAATGTATTTTATAAGACTGATATGGTCATTTAATATCTACAATACTGTTTTACAGCTGAATCAAATCCTAAATGAAATGAGCACAATCTACAGCACAGAAACTGTATGCAGCCCAAATGGATCAATATGCCTGCCTTTTGAACCAGGTACTGGTTGTAAAAAATCATATTTCTGCCATTGATCCTTTAGATGTGAAAGAGAAGTAAGGCAAGTTTTTAGTGTGTGCACATTTTAGTTTTTATTTCAGTGTGTATAATATTTTTGTTATTTGATTAAATTTAGAGATTTGTAGATTAGCTACTATAGGGGGCTTTCAGTGTGCAATTATTCAGTCTCTTTCTTAGCAACCACTGAAATATGCTTAGCCCCACAGAGAGTGTATTGTTTTCAATATGTCCGTGACTCACTGGCTTGCTTTGTGAGATGTAGCACTTCATATGCGCAGCCTGTATATGCAATGAACAAATATGGCCCTGTAACCCATATTGATAAGAGTATTTACGTTAAAGCGGAACCTACATATTTGTAATCCTCAATGGTAATAGATAGAATCATATATTTTTTTCTGCTAATACCATTTTTTTTTCTAACTCAATCTTATTTTATTTTTATTTTTTTAAAAAGTAATATCACAAACCGGTACAAAGCAAACAAAATACCAGATCAATGAAATAAAACTGAGAAAGACATAGTATAAATCTTTAATTTGGATGTTGGTATGCATCCCCAAAGTCTAACACCTCCTTTGTACCCTAAGACCTTATGTTAAATAATAGATAACTATATAAGTTACAGTGTTTATAGTATCTACTAATCTATATACAGACTAATTTCACCAGGCTATTAACATTTAGGGTTGTTAACACTGTTAACTTAAATAAAGGAAACCCCAAAAACTGTGTACCTCTGGGATGACATAGGAAGGGAAGAGATTGCCAGAGATCCATTTATTGAAAGTCGGATAAGTTCTGAACGTTCTGTACTACTGGTATTTCTATACTGTTCCAATTTGTCATTTTCTTGTGATAGCATTGTTTCCAGATCCCTAAAAGAATCTAATTCTTTTGCCCATTCTGGTAAAGATGGAATGATTCCTGGTTTATAATGATGGGGGATCACCACACTCACTGCTGAAATTTAATTGCAAAGAATAACTTTCTTGATTATTTTAATGGGGCCTGGTATTAAGGATAGTAAAGTTATATTTAGTGAATTGGGAATTTGTGTCATTGTAATCTTACAGTATATATCAAATATGATTTCCCAAAATGTTTTAATCAGTGGGGACTCCCCATCATATGTGCGTCATATTCCCTTTCGACTTGTGACATCTTCAACAAACATCAGAAATGGTTGGATACATGCGATTAAGATGATCAAGGCATATACCTTCTAGTAATCAATTTAAGTCCATTCTCCTCAATTCTGGTGGCTATTGATAGTTTGTAGGTTAATATAAAACATTTTTCTCACTCCTGGGAAAGAATGATAATTTAGGTTTTTTTTTCAGATAAATGTATATTTAAGTAGTCCTGGGTAGGCCAAAGAGGAAAGGATTGAGTATACTTGAGATACCACATGAGGTAGAGAAGAATTCTGTAGAAGTAATTAACCGAAAGCTGTTGAGGGAGATTCAAATTCAGAGATATTTGCAATAGAGCAAAAATACACAATTGTCTATAGAAGCATGAATTCAATGGCAGTCTCGTTTATAAGCCGCCAGATATAAGAGAAGGATCAGCTTTCAGAAGTTGAGATAGTCTACAATGGTCTCTTTTAGTCCAAGGGCCACAAATATTGCCTTGAGAATCAGGCGGGAAAACTGGGTTGCCAAAAAAAAGGTGTCATGGGCCAAGATATTGTGAAATCCTTAGGTTTGTAATGGTCTGGTCCAACAGAAAAAGATTTTGTTTTGTGATGTCAGGGAGATAATCTATAGTAGTTTGTAGTAAAGCCAATGGTAAAGCCAATAGATCTGCAGAGGTCATAAAGTTTTCAAGCTGAACCCACTGCTTTGTGGAAATGTGGTGAAACCACTGCTGCTTTCTGATAGAGAGCCACATCAGGGGCATCTGCTCCTCCCAGAGTCTTCAGTAATGCAAGCAATTTATATTGGGTTCTATGGTGTCTGCTATGCCAATGAAAAGCAGAAAACATCTGCTGTAGCTTTCATAAATAGGACTTAGGAACCTTTAATGGGATTGTTTGAAATATGTAAAGAAATCCCAGGATATTGTCCATTTAAGTTTATGAATGGTATACGTTTATAACGTTTATACGGCCTAACCAAGATAAGTGTTTCGAGTGGGAGTTCAGATTTAACTGAGTCTTGTTCAAAAGCAGTATATCATTTAATTGATCAAGTTTTGAAGGGAGATGTGTTCCTAAGTAGTGAGGGGCAGAGCTTAAATGGGTAATTTTCCTTTATCTGTTGTAGTTGGGATGCAGAGAGATACCATTTTTTTGACCTTTTTCAAGTTACTATTGCCTTCCTGGCCCAAGACAAATTGGCATAGTCACTCCAGCCTGCAGACTCCTGGGATTTCCTTGTCATGAATCCCAGGAGTGTTTTTTTTGTCTCGTAAGATTATGGCACAGCATAGAGTCAACATAAGCTACCTTTCACATATGCTGCCATTGTAGTAGTTGCAGCATTTCATCTGCACTCCACCTTTGACCAGGGTACCTCTCCTTTGCTGCAACACCCCTAGTCATTGGCTTCTCTGGATCCCGGGTACATGCACTTAACAGATGGCAAGTATATGTATTTACAATCTGTCATGTCCATGGTGGAGATTGAGATAGAGAGGGGCCTTCTCTTGCTCCTCTTGTCCAACACCCCTAGTAGTGGTCACAGGAGATGTGAGGACACAGAGTAGTATGAGGGCGGATGTAGCTGGCAGCTCAGGAACTAGCTAAAGACCACTCAGCAATCTGTTCATGTCATAATCCAGCCTAAATAGGCCATTTTGCAAAAATGCCAGTGGCAAGCGTGCATGTGTGTTTGAGCATGTGCTGCTTAGCGTGCATGCTAATACATTTGCACATGCATGCTATTACAATAAAAAAATCTTCTTGTTCTGTTACGTTTTGGACTTTTCTTACACAATCATTTAAACAAAAATTTCATCCTGAAGAATAAAGGCACCCTGTGAAACGCGCTGAGGATTGACTTTATTGTCAAACCGGGTGGGTCTAACACACTATGTAATGCCCTGTGTTTTGTTGTCATAACTGAGCTCCCTATTATTCCAGAGGCTGTTTGTGGCAAGTGGCAACCAATGTGGTTACTCTGTGTTTAAGAACTGTGCTGCTTTCACCCCCAGAATAACTGCCCATGAATGCCTGCAATGAATATTACAATGAACACCACACAGTGCAGTACACACAGGTGCGGTAGCAATGTGTTGTGTTAAACATTAACCAGCATGTTGCTTTCAGGAGGCATCAATGCTTGTCAGCCACCTCCATTAATTGTATCGCGATGTAACCGCACCAAAACCACACCTATGGCATTTACCGTGCTTTAGTGAAGCATTTATAAAGTGTTATGCCGCATACACACGGTCAGAATTTCCAACAACAAATGTTCGATGTGAGATTGTTGTCAGAAATTCTGACTGTGTGTAGGCTCCATCAGACATTTGTTGTCGGAATTTCCGACAACAAAAAATTGAGAGCTGGTTCTCAAATTTTCCGACAACAAAATCTGTTGTCGGAAATTCTGATTGTGTGTGCACAATTCCGACGCACAAAATTCCACGCATGCTCGGAATCAAGCAGAAGAGCCGCACTGGCTATTGAACTTCATTTTTCTCGGCTCGTCGTACGTGTTGTACATCACCGCGTTCTTGACGTTCGGAATTTCCGACAACATTTGTGCAACCGTGTGTAAGCAAGACAAGTTTGAGACAACATCTGTCGGAAAAAAATCCAGGATTTTGTTGTTGGAATGTCCGATCGTGTGTACGCGGCATTAGTTGAGCGCTGGGGAGAGGGATTGTAGGTTCTTGTATCCCAGAATGCACTGGAAAATAATAGAGGACTAGGATAGAGAGGCTCCAGCCACTTCCTGCTTGTATAGAGCAGCCGTATAGTGACACCATTTGCTTCTGCGTGCGGGCAATAGCATCAACTAGCCAGCATTGAGCATTATTGTTAGTGGCAGAGTTTTCTTGTCAAAAAAATGTTGGCACCAGGAAGAGTCAGTGCCAGCAAGTGACCATAACAATCTTTCCATGATCACCTTGGGCTGTACCAAGCCAAGTGTCAAATAGATCAAAATGTACAAATCCATCTTGCAGAGAATTCATAAAAATGTCTGCTTTCGCACCACAATCTAACCACACCTCAAAGCAGATAATTTCCTCTACACCACTTCCCCTTTAAGCAATTCCCAATAGAAAAACAACACTTTTATGGACATTTAACAAACTTTCTTGATGCTTTTTTAACACATCATAAATGCAATAAGAGTGTTACTGAGTGTTGTTTCCTTCTTCATAATTACCACACACGTGAATGAGCTCTCTCATTTAACCACTTCAGCCCCGGAAGAATTTACCCCTTTCCTGACCAGAGCACTTTTTGCTATAATAAATATCCCCTAAAAATATTTTAAAAAAACATTTTTTTTCCTCAGTTTAGGCCGATACGTATTCTTCTACATATTTTTGGTAAAAAAAAAATCGCAATAAGTGTTTATTGATTGGTTTGGGCAAAAGTTATAGCGTCTACAAAATAGGGAATAGTTTTATGGCATTTTTATTGATTTTTTTTTTTTTTACTAGTAATGGCGGCGATCATCGATTTTTATCGTGACTGCGACACATCGGACATTTTTGACACATTTTTGGGACCATTGGCATTAATATAGCGATCAATGCTAAAAAATTGCATTGATTACTGTAAAAATGTCACTGGCAGTGAAGGGGTTAACCACTAGGTGGCGCTGTAGGGGTTAAGTGTGTCCTAGGGAGTGATTCTATCTGTGGGGGGAGGGGCTGGGTGTTATACTACACTGATTGCCGCTCCCGATCACAGGGAGCAGAGATCAGTGACAGTGTCACTAGGCAGAATGGGGAGATGCTTGTTTACATTAGCATCTCCCCGTTCTTCCTCACCGTGAGACGATCACGGGTATCCCCACTGACATGGTGTCCGCGGGACCCGCAATCGTGGTCACGGAGCTCCCAGCGCGCACGCGCGCGTCCGCGGGCCACCTCTTAAAGGGCAACGTACAGGTACCTTAATCTGTCTGTACGTGCCCTTCTGCCTCAGTATATCTGCGCGAGGCGGTCGGGAAGTGGTTAAAGACGAAGACCCCTTTCACACTGGGGCTGCCTTTGCGGTAAAGTGCCGCTCATTTTAGCGGCACTTTACCGCTGTTTAAGCGACGCTTTTCGGCCGCTACCGGGGCGCTTTTAACCTCAAAGAAGGGTTTAGTGCCCTTGTTGCGGCGCTTCAGAAGCGCTTTTCATACAGCGCTCCCAAACCGCCCCAAAGATGCTGCTTGCAGGACTTTTTCTAATGTCCCGCCTGGGTGTGAAAGCATCCATTGCAATAAATGGGAGGCAGTTTTCATGCGCTTTACAGGTGCTATTTCTAGCGCTAAAACACCTAAGAATTGCCTAAGGCTGGGTTCACACCTCTGACGGATGCGGCTCGCAGCAGGGGTCCGGTGCATCACTGTTCTCCATTTCAGGGATGAATCAGGGACAAATTTTTGGCTGAATTCGGCCCTGAAACTGAGCCAAAGACGCACAGCGTTTCTGTGCAAGCTGCTCCGCAGCCGCAACGGAGATGTGTGAACCAGCTTCATACAGAGCCGGTCACAATCTCCTGTCATGCGAATTGGATGCGGGGAAACCCGCATCCAATTTGCATAGGTGTGAACCCAGCCTCAGTGTGAAAGGGGTCTAATACTTGAACATAAATAAATAGTGGGAGAGTACAGAGTATATTTTTTTTTATCTTTTTAACTAAAAAATATTAGTAATATAAAACACTCAGAAAGTCAAACTGTTTGTATTGCTATACTGTTTGAGTCTGGGGATGTAGTGCCATTAAAATATATGCCAGCAATCCTTCCTAGACTTTACATATTGCAGCTAGCAATTGTTTCCCACTTTGCAGTTATGGTAACACAGCTTCAGACACGTTGGCTTATTAGTAAGATAGGGAAAGTGTAATGAGTTTGTACAAAGTACAATAACCCATAGCAGCCATTCACAAGGAATCATTGGATGTTGTGGTTTGCTGCAATTTGTTCATCACTATTGCACCTAATAAACAAGGTTAAAGGTGCACTGCAGCCAAACAGCTGAATGCACAGATAAAATACATATGTGCTGAAGCTGTTTTACCTGACAAAGGATTGGCATTTCTGTCCATCTGGTCCTTAGATTTTCATAGCTCAGTCACCCGCCATAGCCCTGCATTTTTCTCTGCTGCAGCTAACATTATTAACATTATATATGAGTATATAATACAGTGTAGTGTAGAGAATATATAATACAGTGCAGTGTAGAGAATATATAATATAGTGTAGTGAGTATATAACACAGTGTAGTGCAGAGTGTATAACACAGTGTAGTGTAGTGTGAATAACACAGTATTGTGGCGATAATGAAGTGTTGGTGTGTACAATACTTCTGTATCACCGCTGATCCCATTTTTTTTTTTTTTTGCAGCATCAGGTTCTCTTGCTGCATTATTAGTACTCCCCCTTCTGTGTCGCAGGTGTTATTCCTTCTGCGTCAGCACAGCGGTGGAAAATTTGTTTTTTTTTATTTTTGTTTTTGGTGGTGCAGCTGCACTAAGAATATTTAGGGCATAATTGCTGTCCCCTCTTCTGCATCGCAGGTGTTCCTCTTTCTGCATCAGCAGTGGTTCCTTTTTTTTTTTCCAGCAGCATCAAAAAAAAAAATTCTCCATACTTTCTGTTCCTTCTTCTGAGTCTCAGGTGGTCTCCCTTCTGCATCACCACTGTTTTTTTGAGCCTTTCTTAATTTTGTTTACATTTATTTTATTTTAGTTTTTTTCAGCAGCAGCAGTAAAAAAAAATTCTGCATAATTGCTGCACCCTTATTTTCTTTATTAAAAAAAAAAAAAACTATAGTAAAATGGTTTATAGTGCAACAAGCACCATATTTCCACCTACACTCTATAACAAAAAGTTATAAAAATCCTCCCAAAAAATCCTCATCATGTCCGAAAGGCCAACAAGGAGAGGCAGATACTCACAGGCCACTAAAATAGGGCAAACAGCCTCTGTGTCTACAGTAAAAAAGTGTTGGTAGTGGTCTGCAGACAGGGCATGCTTCTCCTTTTTTTCCGGTGCTGGCCGTGTTATTGAGCCACAACATAAAGAAGAAGCCCAATTTTTTTTGCACCTGTTTGACAAGTGCATGTAATTAAAGAAATAAATTCTCATTTTTAACAGCGGGGCTCGTTCCTGTGCCCAGCACGAGTAACTGTGAGGGGTTAAAGTGTTCAGGCACCACCATTTTTTTGCACCTGTATGTAAATAAAAAAAAAAGGGATGGAGAGACTCTTTGGGTCTGGTATGGATATTAACCACTTCCCTACTGGCACATTGTAAAATGACGCCAGCAGGAACACTCTCTCCCTCCTGCAGCCCATCAGAGTACCCGAGTGTCTGTTTCCAGCCCATTAGACTACCCAAGTACCTATCTGCAGCCCATCAGAGTACCTGAGTACCTATCTGCAGCCCATGCCTCATAGAATATGTGTTGGGGTGTTTTCTTTCCAAAATGGGGTCATTTTGTGGACAATTCTACTGTTGTGGTGCAAAAAGGGGTCATTTGGGGGTATTTGTACTGCCCTGACATTTCAGGACCTCAAGAAATGAGGCTGTCAGTACATCAGGTGTGATGAATTTTTTATGGTTTGCACTATAGCTGGTAGACTCTATTACTTTCACACAGACTAAATAATATCCACTAATTTGGGTTATTTTTAACAAAGATTTGTAGCAGTATAAAATTTGTCCCAAATTTATGAACAAAGATTACTTATTTACAAAATTTTATAATTGAAACTTCAAAAAAGTCTGTTTTTTTTTCAAAATGTTTGCTCTTTTTTAAATTATATCGCAAAAAATAAAAAACCCAGTGGTGATTAAATACCACCAAAAGAAAGTTTTGTTTTGGGTACAGTGTTGCATGACTGAGTAATTGTCATTCAAAGTGTGAGAGCACTAAAAGCTAAAAATTGGTCTGGGCAGGAAGGGGGTGAAAGTACCCTGTATTGAAGTGGTTAAGGGGAACTCTATGACAGAATTAAGAAAAAAACCCAGCGTGGGGTTCCCCCAAAATACGTACCAGGCCCTTTGGGTCTGGTATCAATTTTAAGGGGAACTCCATGCCAAAATGGAGGGGGCCCCCAGACCCCCCCCCCAATGTGAATGGGTATCGGGTACAATATACCCCTACCCATTCACCAAAAAAATGTCAAAAAGTAAGAAACACAGTAAACAGTTTTTGACAAGTCCGTAGCCTCCCTGGCGGTTTTCCCGAGTGTGGCTCGGGGTTACATTTCAGCACCATTAGCAGTATCCCCGAGCCACACTCGGGATTGCATTGCAGGATCCTGGTGTGGCTTTACTTACCTTGTCCCCAGGATCCTGCGATGTCCCCCCCAGTGTCCGCGGGCTGTGTCCTCCTCCGAAGCCTCTCCTTGCCAGGCTCCGTTCCCTGCGAGCGTCGTGACGCACGGGGGCGGAGCCTGGCGGCAAATTCAAAAAATGTAAAAATCATAACACATACAGTACTGTAATCTTACAGATTACAGTACTGTATGAAATGATTTCACATCCCCTTTGTCCCCAGTGCTTTGGCCCATGCCCTGCATGCAGTTTTATATTGCATATACTGTTCTTTCTGCCTGGAAACTGGAGATTGTCCATAGCAACCAAAAAGTGTCCCTTTACATCAAAAATGGCTTTAGACCAGCTAGAAAACAGCGATAGTAAATTAGAACACTTGCAGAATTGAGCGATAGTGAATCGTGTGGAAATTTATTTTATTACTATTTATTTTTATTTTTTTTAATTATTATTTTTTTTTAATTATATTATAATTTATGTTTTTGTGTTTCAAACTTTATCATACCTGGGATATCTATTGGACTCTTGTTTGGACAGATTTAAGTGTGTTATTGTTAAGAATTACAGACCTACAATATAAAACGCAAAATTTCCATGCAAAATAATTGTACCGCTTTCAGCACCTAAAATCCGAAATAATCATACCGCCAGGGAGGTTAATTAAAAAAGAAAAAAAAATAGTGTCCCCTAATGTATCCACCGTCAATCACGTTGCTGCTGGACCGAAAAACCCCCCCAAAAAACCCTATTTTCTTCTCTTGGGAAGACTCCCGGCCGTCTGCCTCCTCTCTGCTTTTGACAGCTTTTATATAGGCAAGGGGTGGGGCCACCCAGCTATGACTACGTCACCCGGTGGCACTGCCCCTTCTGACCTCTCATGATGTCAGAAGGGGTGGTGCCACCCGGTGACGTGACCAGGTGGCACACCCTTTGCCTATATAAGAACTGTCAAAGCAGGGAAGAGGCTGTCGGCCGGGAGGCCTCCCAGGAGGCGGAGATTTTTTTTCTATTTATCGGGTCCAGCGAGGTGATTGATGGTGGATTACATCGAGGGACACCATTTTTTTTTCTTTTTTAATAAAGGACTTGTCAAAAGCTGTTTACTCTGCTTCCTGACTTGCCAGACCCCCCCCCCCCCACACACACACACACACACACACACCCAGGGCCTCCCATGGACTGAGGAAGGAACTCCACACCGTTTTTTTTTTTTTCATTTTTTAAAATCTGTATTGCTAGGAACATTACAGCCGCGAGCAAGTTTAGATTACATTTTTTCCTTCATAAATGTCATTATTGCTGCGGCATGTCCTATACATCACACAGATGTGTCACTTTACAGGCAGTTTAAGGGGACCCCCTAGGCACAATATTTAAAGGAATATTTAATTTTTATTGTTTCACTTTAAGCATTATTAAAATCACTGCTCCTTTAAAAACAATTGTTTTAAAAGCTTTTTCTTGCATTGATACATGTCCCCTAGAGCAGTACCCGGGTCCCCATTCACTTTTTATGGCAATAACTTGCATAAAAGCCTTTAAAATTAGGACTGATTTTTTTATGTTCGTATGCCCTAGACTTTAATAGAGTTTGCATGTTTGCTAGAACTTTTTGACAGTTCTGGTGTGAACCGAAGTGGGGGGGGGGGATGTTCGGTCCATCCCTAGTGAGCACAATGAAATGTTAAAGAGGGAATCCACCTAAACAGCTAAAAAAAATAAATATTAAAAGCCGGCAGCTACAAATACTGCAGCTGCTGACTTTTAATAAATGGCCACTTACCTGTCCCAGGGTCCAGCGATGTCGGCAGGCGACGCCGAGAACCCGCTCGGTTCTCGGCAGCTGCCGCCGCCATCCTAGGTGAGGGAATCAGGAAGTGAAGCGTTGCGGCTTCACCTCCCGGTTCACTACTGCGCATGCGCGAGTCGCGATGCGCATCGTAACTGGTCCCCGCTATCTCCTGGGAGCTGTGTGTTTCCCAGGAGACAGCGCGGAGGGACAGGAAAAGGCATAAACTCCCAGGGGATGGGGGGGGGGGGTTCCGAAAAGCGGAAGTTCCATTTTTGTGTGGAACTCCGCTTTAATTTGTTGGTGAGCACAATAAAATGCTACATTTGTTCTGATGGAATTTTCTAATGCTTTTGATGTAATACTTTATTGGTTTATTCGTTGCTCTACTTGTTACATTTTTTTATTGTTATGTACTCATTTTGTTCATAAATCAATATGTTTAGCTTTATTGCTATTTGAATATTGTACCACCATCCTTGTCAATTTGTCAATCTTTGTTATATTTGAAAAATAATAAACAAACTTGACAAGAATGCTACATTTGTTGGTGAGCACAATGAAATGTTACATTTGTTGGTATTTTTTTCTGGGAATGTTTGGCAAATGCTTAATTGTCCAATCAGCAAGTTAGGGGTGTGTCCTAGACCAATCTGTGCTGTGTAACTGCAATGGCTGTCTGGGACCTGTCCATGCCATCTGGCAGGGATTTCTGGATTACAATGCTGGCTAAACAGAATTGCAAATACTTTTGGACAGCTCATATACAGTATACAGTAGGCACTAAAGCTGTGTAGTAAGCTGTTTGCTCTAGTTTAGCTTTTACTCCATTCTTTGGTGTCTAGTAACTCTTGTGTACTGTCTGGTCATGTGGGTTACTATTGCATATTGAATAAAATGCACACATTGTATAACATCTTCTCACTTTTCATTCAAACATCTTTGAGATTCATGATTCCTCATAATACAAGGTTCTGTAATAAAAAATGTAAACATGGTTGTAAAACTGAAGAAAATGTCCTAATATAATCTTGTATATTCAGGACTGGACAGTATCATGTTGGAGAGCACTGATTACAACGAGAGGCTCTGGGCTTGGGAAGGATGGAGAGCAAAAGCTGGCAAGAAAATGAGGAAACTCTATGAGGAATATGTTGATTTGGAAAACCAAGCTGCTCGTATCAATGGTGAGAAATAAGGCAACTTGTGTTTCATAGTTATATTCTACACTTGATCTACAGATCTACAGATCGGCCAAAAGGCCGAGAAGTGATCCTTTTTTTTTATCATTTTAGGGGGTTAGAACTTTTTTTTTTTGCTGTATGTACGCCTGCTCAGAAGACTCATCCTCTATATTTGTCCTGCTGATTACTGTCAGCAGAACAAAAAGTGACGGCAATCCAAAGTATTTGTCGCTAAAACAAGAAGTAAAGAGGGAGATATTCCAATGGAGACACTGGAGAGTGGATTTCTCCTGACTTTGAAGAGATTTCCTGTCACTTCTGAGGTCTCCCCAACAGGACGCAAATGACAACAAAAAAACTCATAGGGGTTTTATCTTTTTCTTTGCGTGCCAAAAAAAAAAAGCATTTTGGCTAGCTTAATACGTTAAGGGGTGTATTTATGTAAAAAAAGCAAAAAAAAAAAAAAAAACCTACATAGCATTTCTCCTAGTGAAAGTGCATGTACATTCGTTTTGTGTGAATGGGGCAAATTATGTTTTTTAGACTCTTTCCTGTGCTGGTTGAATGTTTTTCGTGAATATAAAATGGAAAATACCACGTTTGTCTGCTGGATAGCATTAAAGAAGAACTACAGCCGAACTCCCAAATTGTTTTTTTTTGGCCCCACTTAGCTGATAGTGTTATCTACACACTTCAGATACTCGACCATCTAGTGCAGTGGTTCTCAACCTTACTAGCGCCGTGACCCCTTGATAAAATTTCTCAAGTTGTGGGGACCCCTAACTGTAAAATGATTTTTGTAGGATGGGTTGTCAGCACCCAAGGCAGGGCAAGTAATTTGCGTCCCTAACCCACGGATGTTTAGCGCTCCCTGAGTCCCTTCCACTTAGGATGTACCACTCTTTTTTTTGTTCTCCTTTCTTTCCCTTTTTATCTCTCTCTATCCTAATGTCTTGTTTTTTTTCCCCATCCCTCTCTCGCCGTCTTTTTTGTTCTTTCTCTTATTCTTTCTCTCTCTTTCTCTTTGTTCTTCCCCCTATTTTCGTTTCCCTCCCATGTATTCTCTATTTTTATTTCCTTCTCTTACTCCTTGGTGGGGGGGGGAATGGGATGAGTGGCAGTGCTGGTGGGGAGTTGGGATGAGCGGCAGTGCTGGTGGGGGGTGGATCAGTGGCAGTGCTGGGGGGGAGTTCAGATCATCCAACTTAGGTGCTCTTAATCAAAGTCATCAGCTGCTCTGAAAACTGTAGTGGGGACTTTTAATGGCAACAATAATCACAGGTAGTGTTACCGAAATCAGGAGATAGGGTCTCCTTCAGCCCCTCCCACTTCACATTCCTCACCAGTCAGCTGACCTCTAGTTACTTCCCCCCAGCCATGCTCTGAACTGAATGGGCGGCTGTGAAGAGGCTGAGTGGGCAGCCACAGGCTACAGGGACAGCCATTCTGGGTGGCGGCGAAAAGGCTGGGAGAGCAGTGCAGGCTTCAGGATCAGCCCAGGATTCGGTGACCCCTGGCAAATCGTCATTCGACCCCCGAGGGGGTCCCGAACCCCAGGTTGAGAACCACTGATCTAGTGGATCCAGCGTTGACTCACTGAGATACTCTCATTTCCAGCCACAGCTCCATCCCATCCCACCATGTTCACTCTGATATCATCGAGAGGCCCACCAGCTCTTCCGGATTCAGCGGGTGGGCCTCTCGATAATGCGCCGATAGGTCCACTCCTTCCTCCTGTTTGCACAGTGGGCAGTGTGCGAGTGACGTGCAGGGGGAGGCAGGGCAGACAATAAATTTTAAAAAAATGCCCTATTCCTGCAGAGGAAGGGAGGAGGGGTGGAGAGGCGGGATCGTCCTTGGGAGGGTGAAGGTCTGTTTTTAGTATCATGGGAATTTTAATTAAACACATTTGACCAGCACATAACCAAGCCTAATAAAATAAATGTTTTGCTTCATTCACATAGAAAGAATGTATATGCACTTTCACTGGATGAATCGCTATGCTCATTTTTAATAAATACACCCCTAAGTGTGTTAAATTAGCAACATGAATGCTAATTTTCTGCTTGGAGTTTCATATTCATCTCCTGCGCAGGAACTATTATTGTGTATCATTTATTCAAAAGTTCTCCACCTACAAAAATTTAATACAATTTTATAAAATGTATCTTTATAGATTAGTTTCAGCAACACAGTAAAATAGAATCCCAAATTTTGGGTTGTCCCCCAAAACGTAATAGAGGAGAAGTCTTCCAATGGGACACTAGTTCTGGTGACCTGAGGGAGGGGGCAAGGGATCAAGGGCAAGGGATCTCTTAATTTGCAGGGATTTTTTTCTCACTTCCTGTTTTGCCTATGGGACAGGAAATGAAAGTAAATCTCCCCAATGGGACACAGATGGCAAAAAAAACTGACAGGGTTTATAATTCTCCCTTATTTGATCCAAAATGAAAAAATATATATTTTGATCACACTGGATACAGACAAACAATCTGCAGAGAGATCAGGATAATAAGCAGAAGGAGTAAAAAACAAAGGGAGTTACGAGCTGTAAGAAATATTTAGTACAAAACAGCTCAGTTCATGCTTTTTCATCATGTTTCAGGATTTCAGGATTATGGAGACTACTGGAGAGGAAATTATGAAACCCTGGCCACAGATAAGTATAAATACAGCCGGGATGATCTGATAGCAGATGTGGAAGCAACTTTTGAAGAGGTAATTGTACAGATAATAGCCAAGTCCAACACTGTTAGCTTGGGTGGTGTGGCATATCACCTTCTCCCCCCCCCCCTCAAATCCACAGTGGATCGCTTTTTAGCGGCATGTGTGAACGAGTCCTAAGAATTGCAATCCGTTATTTCTCATTATTGATTGTTTCATTGCCACTTCAAATGGCTATGTTTTATGTTCTCATATACATCTCATCAAAGCTTAGTACTGGTGACATTTTCTGAATTGGCTTTTATGCACATATACAAAAATAGATTTTATGGTCAAAAGAAGTAATGCACGCTATTTATTCAGACAATCCATGAGATAAAATCTGGAGTAAATTGTACGCCTATGGCATAATAGATCAGTGCCGCTCCAAGCCTGAAGTACCAGTCTCCCAGTATTCAGGTGCTGGCAGAACTAGAGCACATCTCACTCCAAAATTGAATAAGCCATGGAGGTACGGCTACACACTGTATTCAACTCCAATGTAAGATAAATGCAAGAAAGACCCCAGCTCAGATCCCAGCCCATCGGTCACGCCCCTCTGACATGTTTCACCCACATTGGGCTTAATCATAGAAGAATTAGCCCAATGTGGGTGAAGCATGTTCGAGGGGGGTGACCGATAGGCTGGGATCTGAGCTGAAGCCTGTCTTTTATTTACCTTGCATTGGAGTTGAAATCAGTTTGCTGCGGTACCTGCACGCCAAATTGAAAGCATCATTTTCAGTTACATAGAAGAGCAAATGACACACAGCAATGAAAATCCTGTCTGGAATTGGCATTGAGTTACTAAAAATTGGCATCATTTTCTGCAATTAAATTGACTGTGGAATTATTGGCTTAATGGCCCAATAAAGTTGATGTATTTTATGACAAGGTCTTATCATTTTCAGCTCAAAAGTCTGCAATATACAAATTATCTTTCTCTATCTAAATTCTTAGCTGGAATAATCATACCATTTCCTGTGCTTTCAGATCATGCCACTGTACAAGGAGCTCCATGCCTATGTGAGAGGAAATCTGCAAAAGAAGTATGGAGCTAAGTACATCAGTTCCACAGGAGGTCTACCTGCACATTTATTAGGTACATAGTTCCCCTTTAGGTTGTGTAATGCCTGGTACACACGCTAAGTTTTTTTTTTTTTCATTTAGCCCAGCGGGCTGAACGTAAAAAAAAAAAAAAATGAGGAGCTTGTTGCACTAACTATGCAATGTTCGTATAGCGACCTCCCCGCTGTGCTATTGTGTTCTGATAGAGGGACACACCTCCCCCACCGCCCCCCCTCATCAAAACACACTGGTCAGCACTCTTGGCCATTGGCTGAGAGCACTGATTGGATGCTGATCGGCCACTAGTTTTCCAGCATGTTCATTCAACAGAAGCCGGTCCTGAGATCGGCTTTTGTGGAAAAAGGAGCTGTGCACATGGGCCAAATATCGGGGGGTTTCTACTTTGTGTACAATGTATGACAATGTAAATTTCTTGTAATGAGAAATTGTAACCACACTTACAAAATATTGTATCCTTATAGGTGATATGTGGGGCAGATTTTGGACAAATCTGTACCCACTAGCAATCCCCTATCCAGACAGAGAAAGCATTGATGTGACTCCTACAATGAACAATCAGGTAACTGTATTAGAACTGTGAATGGAGATAAAGATAAATACTAGATAAAAAAAAAAAATAATAATAATAAAGATAAAAAAAAAAAAAAAATAAAAAATAAATACTTTAACGTGTACCATATTTTCATTGTGCTTGCCAACCATATACTGTATGTATGGCAGCAAGGAGCCTCTCCTGTGCAAAATCATATACCTGTACATGATTTTGCACTTCCAAGTCTGGGGCGCGCACGCGTGCCGACGGCAACCCGCACCCGCTGTGATTGGACACAATGGGAGCTAATCAGCGGGTCCGGCGGATGCGATGTTCAGGACACAGACAGAACAGCGGTCTGCCTATGTAAACATGCACTCCTTAGGCACACATTTAACCCCTTGATCGCCCCGATGTTAACCCCTTCCCTGCCAGTGTCATTAGTACAGTGACTCACTGTATTAGTGTCACTGGTCCCCAAAAAGTGTCACCAATGCTGCGAACACACGAGCGGACTTTCAATCATGTGTGGGCTCCAGTGGACTTTTTTTTCCCAATAGTCCGATGGACCTAGAAATAAAACATGTTTCAAATCTTTCCGACGGACTCGAGTCCGGTCGAAAAATCTGCTCGTCTGTATGCTAGTCCGACGGACAAAAACTGACGCTAGGGCAGCTATTGGCTATCAGCTTCCTTATTTTAGTCCGGTGTACGCCATCACGTACGAATCCGTCAGACTTTGGTGTGATCGTGTGTAGGCAAGTTCGTTTGTTAGGAAAGTCCGTCGGAAATCCGCCAAAAGTCCGTCGGATAGACCGTCGGACCAGTCCAGTCGAAAAGTTCGCTTGTGTGTACGCGGCATTAGTGTCCAATTTGTCCGCAGAAATGTCACAGTCCCGCTATAAGTCGCTGATCACTAGTAAAGAAAAATAAAGTAAATAAAAATTCTGTAAATCTATCCCATAGTTAGTAGACGCTAACATTTTTGCCCAAACCAATCAATACACGCTTATTGGGATTTTTTTTCACTAAAAACATGTAGCAGAATACATATTGGCCTAAATTGATGAAGAAATTTTACTTTTTTTCATTTTTTAGTGGATTTGTTTTATAACAGAAAATAAGAAATTTTTTCTTTTTCAAAATTATTTTTAGCACAAAAAATAAAAACCACAGAGGTGATCAAATACCACCGAAAGAAAGCTCTATTTGTGGGAAAAAAAGGACATCAATTTTATTTGGGTACAGTGTCCCACAACCACACAATTGTCAGATAAAGCAACGCAGTGCCGTATCGCAAAAAATGACCTGGTCTTGAAGGGGGGTAAATGGGGTTAAAGTGTATAGCCAGAAGTTTTGGATGAGAATGAATAGCTTAGAACCCCTATTAGGTTATTTTTTCTGCATGTGTTATTTTTGCTGCATTTGTTTTAAACTTCAAGTCTTGGAGCTGCTACAGAAAGTGTGTGAGGGATTCCCTCTTTAGACAGTTGTCACCAAAACCATTTGTCCCCACTGGATGATTTACCCTCATGTCTTGCTGTGTTGACAACTGTCAAATTTTCGATTTCTCCTCGCTTTCAGTCTTGGTGATAATATTCAACAGGACAAATAGTGAGAGTGAATCTCCATGGCAGTAAAATCGGAGGTGGGGGATGTACTGCATAGATGTAGCAGAATTTCACTTTAACCACTTCAGCCCCGGAAGAATTTCCCCCCTTCCTGACCAGTGTGTTTTTTGCGATTCAGCACTGCGTCGCTTTAACTGACAATTGCGCGGTCGTGCGACGTGGCTCCCAAACAAAATTGTTGTCCTTTTTTTCCCACAAACAGAGCTTTCTTTTGGTGGTATTTGATCACCTCTGCGGGTTTTATTTCTTGCGCTATAAACAAAAATAGCGACAATTTTGAAAAAAAACGCATTATTTTTTACTTTTTGCTATAATAAATATCCCCGAAATAAAATATAATAAAAAAAACATTTTTTTTCCTCAGTTTAGGCCGCTACGTATTCTTCTACATATTTTTGGTAAAAAAAAATCGCAATAAGCGTTTATTGATTGGTTTGTGCAAAAGTTATAGTGTTTACAAAACAGGGGTTTTATGGCATTTTTATTAATATTTTTTTTTTTTACTAGTAATGGCAGTGATCAGCGATTTTTATTGTGACTGCGACATCATGGCGGACACATCAGACATTTTTGACACGTTTTTGGGACCATTGTCATTTATACGGCAATCAGTGCTATAAAAATGCACTGATTCCTGTGTAAATGACACTGGCAGTGAAGGGGTTAACCACTAGGGGGCGGGGATGGGTTAAGTCAGTACTAGGGAGTGTTTTCTAACTGTAGAGGGGATGGGCTAGCTGTGATAATAATATATATACACTGTGATACCCTGTCACCCCAAAACTTTTTTTTTCCAATGCTGCAATTATGTGCAGAAAAAAAACACTTCTTATGTGTCCATGTGTCCATGCAATGTATACACCTCCAACAACCTTCACATACATTATACATACAGTTTTTATGCACATAATTTCCAGCATGGGAAAGTTTTCAGGTGACAATGGGGGTTATTTACTAAAGGCAAATCCACTTTGCACTACAAACTGCAAAGTGCACTTGAAATTGCACTTCCAAGTGCACTTGGAAGTACAGTCGCACTTGCAATTTTAATTGCAGCAAAAGGGAGGACAAGATGAGAGAGTTGGTGAAGTTTTGTCTTGGAAAAATGAAGATAGAAATACTCTGAAGAGCTTTTTAGTGCACATATTAAAATAGAAAAGTTATTGGATTGAATTATATATTTTTCATTAATAAGCATGCTAAATGTTAACACCTAACATTTTTTTTTATATTAGGGATGGACAGTGGAGAGAATGTTTAAAGAGGCTGAGAATTTTTTCAAGTCTGTTAACCTCTTTGGCCTAAATGCAAATTTCTGGGTGAACTCTATGCTGACGGAGCCTACTGATGGAAGAAAAGCTGTGTGCCACCCCACAGCCTGGGATCTGGGACAGAATGATTTTAGGTATCAAATATAGTACTGTAATAGGTAAAAGTTACAAAAGGTGTAAATTGCATATACACTTGAAGATCAGGCTATGTTTATGGCATTGAGTGGCCTAATCTAGATTTGGTGTACCACCGTGAAGATAAAATTGGATGATTTTTGGCAAGGCAGACAGAAGGTGACCTCCCATATTAAGCTGGCAGTGGCCTACACATTTCTTTATTATCAGCAGAGATGGTAAAAAGGCAATTCTCTGCACATAGTCTGCAACCTTTTTTTATATATCCACATTTTATGCAGCACTATTGCCTTGCAAAAAATTATATTAATTGTGACATTATGTCACCCCAAAACTTTTTTAAAGTCTTCTTTTTGCAGTTTAAACGCAAAATAAATTTTAAAACCTCTTCTGTGCTGCTATACTGTACCTTAAATACTATTAATAATCTCCCAGTAGCAGTTCCCACCTTATGTCATTCACAACATAACAGTTTATAATTCTAAATTTAGTGCAGAGCTACTACAATGCAAAAACACATACCCACACACCCACACCCATATATATATATATATATATATATATATATATATATACATATATACATATATATATATATATATATATATATATATATATATATATATATACATATACATATATATATATATATATATATATATATATATATATACATATACATATATATATATATATATATATATATATATATATATATATATATATATATATATATATATATATACATACATATATAAAATAATATATATACACTGTGATACCCTGTCACCCCAAAACTTTTTTTCCAATGCTGCAATTATGTGCAGAAAAAAAACACTTCTTATGTGTCCATGTGTCCATGCAATGTATACACCTCAAACAACCTTCACATACATTATATATACAGTTTTTATGCACATAATTGCCAGCATGGTAAAGTTTTCAGGGGGTAATGGGGGTTATTTACTAAAGGCAAATTCACTTTGCACTACAAGTGCAAACTACAAGTGCAAAGTACACTTGAAATTGCACTGAAAGTGCACTTGGAAGTGCAGTCGCTGTAGTCGCACTTGCAATTTCAAGTGTAAATAACCCCCAATGTGTCATAATATAAATATGATTTTTTTGCACTGTAGTAACACTGCACTAAATTTGTAATTATACATTTTTGTTATGTTGTACAGTAAATGACAAAAACTGTGAGCTGCTACTGGGAGATTATGAACAGTATTTAGGGTACAGTATAGCAGCACAGGAGAGATTTGAAGTTTTTGTTTTGAGTTAAGACTGCAATCTTTGTCATGAAAAAAAAAAACGTCAAAACCAACGCCTACAATCCGTTATACCAGGGACCCCTTATTGGACCCCGTGCATGAAAACATGAGCAACGAATAGTAAACAACATGGATCCAGGCTATTCCACCCGGATCAACGGGATTAGAACACAAACCATGATTGATGCTTTGTTTACTAGCTTTTACTAGCTATATGCTCACTTCACTAAAAACACAAGATTTACTTTACATATCATCTTTCCATTCTACTATATTTTTTTAAGGCACTAGTAAAGTTATTAGAAATTATTAAAATATTATATTTTACCATGTTTTATTACCGTGTTTCTCCGAAAATAAAACCTACCCCGATAATAAGACCTACTTAGATTTTCGGGAAGGGCTGCAATATAAGCCCTACCGCGAAAATAAGCCCTAGATTAAAGTGGTTGTAAACTTCTAGAATCCTCACTATTGCGGTGTTGTATAGTGTGGAAGGTGTGTGTTTTCTGTGGTCTGGTTTATTTAGGTGCTTTCTTATAGCGCCGCTATATGATCTCCAGCTGCTCTTCCCTTCTCTTCTCCTGGCTGTCAGCGGGGGATCTTGGTCCCCCCTTCTGCAGTGCTCGGTGCAAGGAAGACAGCTCAGGCAAGTCATGGAAGCGTTGAGCGACGCTATAGGAAGGTGAGACATACACCTTTTGCATTGTATATTGCTGTAGTGGTGAGGATTCTGGCAGTTTACAAGCACTTTTGATAATATTTACACTGGGCCCATTGCATGGCAAGCCCTACCCCGAAAATAAGCCCTACTGTGTTTTTGGTGGCCAAAATTAATATAAGACCCGGGCTTATTTTCGGGGAAACACAGTAAAAGATAATAAATTGAGAACTAAACAGGAGAACCAGTCTTTTTTGTATTATATTTAAGAAGGCTCCAGTTTAAATTTTGACCCATATCCCTTCTGGTTTTATAATAAGATAAAGTATGTACTGTATAACCTACTGTATATGGTGAGTAGCTTATCACAGGCTCTGTTGCAAAACCCACGGGTGCTGGTTACATTCTGGCAAATCAGTTGGAAAAAGACTACGTGACTTCAATTACTTTTTGTCTACTAGAAAAATAAATGTATCCTCACATTCTTGGCTGCACCAACTCTTTTTATTTATCCCAAGGAATAAGGAAAGTTGCTGTGGCCTGGAGTGCAATGATTCATTTCTTTTCCAGACCACTTTGATTTTAGTTGTGCCTCCATGGAGTTGTCGCTCTTGATTGCCAATCACATGTTTGTTGTGCTTTTGAGGCTTGCTGTATGAAAGCGCCAGCCGAAATCTGATTACTGTGAGTTATATCTGGAGTCAACTGTATTGTAGTACTACTAATAAATATGCCAACTGTTTTTCTTGTTCTAGTATGGTATATTTATACAATGTAAACTTCTATTTTTATGGTTTCTAAATAGGGAGTAATGATATGAATATTTTTTTGTGTATTAGGATAAAGATGTGTACCAAGGTGAATATGGAAGACTTCCTTACTGTACACCACGAGCTTGGACATATCCAGTATGACATGGCCTATCATCCTCTTCCTATGTTGCTGAGAGATGGTGCCAATGAAGGATTTCATGAAGCAGTGGGCGAGATCATGTCACTGTCTGCGGCTACACCTAAACATTTGAAATCACTTCAACTTTTACCACCTTCGTTTGTAGAAGATGATAAAGGTAGGCTACAAAGTTTGTGATTTCCCTTCAGGTCTTATTAAAAAAAATCTAACCTCCACTATAAAAATCGAATTTGTTGCTATGAGCTCTACGGCTCTACACTGTTTCCTTTGCCCTAATGGTTATTATTAGACATGTGCATTCGTTTTCGTCCGAATTTCAGGTCTTTTCGTTATCGTTTTAAGAAACTATAACGAAAGTGCAGGATCCGAAAAACGAAAGATCCGACATAAACAAATGCTTTATTTTTATTTTCGTTGCTACAACAGTTCGATATAGATAGGAGATTCGACATGATGATGACAATAACAATCTGTGTCCATCAAACCTGTGGTCGAATGTGCCTAACCTTAACTCTATTAGTCCAAGATTATTCTACATAGAGAGAAAAGATTCAACATAGCGAGAAAAGATTTGACGTAGGGGAGAAAAGATTTGACGTAGGGGAGAAAAGATTCAACGTAGGGAAGAAAAGATGAATAAAAATAATGATGATGTTGAATGTTATTGGCTGATTGTAACCAAAGAGGAGGAGCAGTAAAATAGCTAGAACTAAGTACACATGTACTTTGGCTTATGGTGTCTGTTGAAAGTTCTAAGAAGATTCGACGGAGCAGGTAAACTATACGGCGTCGTACAGTTTAGCTGCTCCATCGAATCTTCTTTGAACACTCGACAGACACCATAAGCCTTCATTGACAGATTCGACCTTAATTTGGATTTTCGGACGAATGCAATTTTTAACGAAAAACGAAATGAATAAAAATGAATTTCGGGAGTAACTAAATTAATTTATTTTTTGGACGAAAACGAAATTCTGAAACGAAATATTTCAGTGTGCACATGTCTAGTTATTATTGCGAGTCCCAGTTAAAAAAAAACGGTAAAGATGTAAAAGTAAGAAAAGTAAAGATAAAAAAAAGATGCAGAGACTTGTTGGATCTGGTATTCAAAAGAACCTGTCTGATATAATGCAATGTGAAGAATACACATCACCAGGCATTCTGTGTACTCTATGCCAATGAGGTAGACTTTAGCCGCAGCCATCCTTGTGGCCATATTATGCCTTTGGAGGTGTACACTGGCTTCAGGAGAGAACTTCTATTGTCAGGTTTTCAGGTTGTGACTTTACAAAAGAGAGAGGGGTAGGGAGAAAAAGCTTCCCCTTTAGAAGTAGTTTGCAGTATTGCAGATCCTTTACAAATCACTCTGCATGGACCTCAGCTGGGTGGGTAACATAGATTCTAGGGCCACATATCTAACATAGCGCTTACTTCACCCAATGCCGCCTCTGACATGACCACGGCCCCACTGGGCTAAAGGTTTATCACCCCTCCCCAGTTCCAGAAAATAGACAGTCACCCATATCTTTCTTCAGGGCTCATGGTGGGCCACCAGAGCTGCTGATATAAAACACGGGGCCCCATACAGCCTACCTAACAGCCCCCCCAAAAAATACCAAAACAATATTTTTACTGAAAATACACTAAAATCATTATTAGCAGACACAAACATAACTTAACTTACAAAATCCCTGCTAAAGCTAAAAGATAAAATTGTACTGAGTTAATAAAGTCTGTGTGTAAATGAGGTCTTATGGTTTATTCACATATGTACTGTGAATTGTATTATTCTTTTTTTTTTTTTGCTTTTATGTGGCTAATACAGGCAGCCTATGTTAGCAGCCTGTGTGCCCAGGCCCCATACAGGATGACCAGTGGTACCCCCTTATTGGTGATCCTGTGGGCCACTAATACTTAAAGTGGATGTAAACCCCAATTTTTTTTTTTTTTTGATGTCATAATGTAGAGTATAAGATTTCCTATCATTTGAGCCCAGTCTTGCCACAAAGAGTTAATCCAGCTCTGAGCAATCCTCTTTTATTTTTCAGTGAGATAAAACTTGACAAACAGAGAAAAACGTTGTCAAATCCTCCCCCTTGCTGTGAGTGACAGGTGATTTACATCTCGTGCACTAGCCTAAGACACAGGCATTATTTTTTAATTCCCACCCCGACTCAGCAGCTCTGCAAGGATTGGCTATTCCACACCTCAGCATGATTTGGCATGCTGAAGTCATGTGGTTACTTTCCTGTCTTTTCACTGGATGTTAGAGATCATAGCAGAAGTTCAGTGTAAGAAATACACAGGAGAAAATGCATATTGACAAGGGGAGTGTAGAGGTGGGCGGGGAGTCTACTGACATCACGACTCCACCCACCGAGCTCCAGACAACAGACCCACCTACAGAATCTGCAGTTTTTTGGGTCTCATAACAGACAGAGGGGAGACATTTGACAAGTAAAGATACATGCAGGAGGCATGTATATCCTTATAGATAACCCCTATGGCAGTAGTTTAGAAAGGATGACATTGGGTCTACATCCACTTTAACATGAAAAAGAGTCAGCAGATTTGGTTGTCTCCATCTCCAAGTTCTCTTCACCTTGCAGCTTCTCTTCACCCCCAGTCTCTCTGAGACTGGGGGTACAGCCTTTACTCCATCTGGGAGGAATGCTAAAAGACCCTCAGATAGAGCATGGCCAATGATGCTACTGGGATGGAGAACATCACAAAGCTTGGTGGCTTCTTGTCCGCAGTCTCCTGCAAGAGTCCAAAAGGGTCAAACCCAGTGGCGTACCAACGGGGGGGGGGCATTCCCCCCGGGTGCCACATTGAGGGGTGTCAAACTGGCGCCTCTTAGGGTTGTCAGGCCTGCGCTGCTTATTCACTGGGGGTGTCTGAGCTGGCAGACAATCCTCGGGTCGGTCTGTGCCATTTTTGCAGGGGAGGAGGAGGGACCTGGCTGCCCATAGGAGCAGAGGGAGGAGGAATCTTCTGGGTTCTGGGCCGCAGTGCGCAAATGCACTACACGTCGATGTCAGCACAATGACGTGCGGTGCGCTGCCTGCACGGGCCCAGATTTACTTTAAGACAAACAGTGTGCGGAAGGATTCACTCTGTTTGCCCTAAAATAAATTAAATTACAGAGACCACACAATGGGTCATTATTTGGGCAGCAGGCTATTCATGTGAAGGGAAGTGTGAAGCCATCCTTCCTGCCAGCCCAGCCACAGCTTGCCACCCCAGCCAGAGCCTGCTAACCACAGTCTGCCCAGCCACAGACTGCCAGCCCAGCCAGGGCCTGCCCTGGGTGCCAAATGCTCTAGGTACGCCCCTGGTCAAACCCCCTCAAAACATAAAAGATTATGTAAATATTAGACTGACACATGTGAAAACTAGCCTATAGCTCCACCTTACAGGTAATATGCAATGTTTCATATTTACCTTAACATTTGTACCTGAAAAAAATATATAAGGGATAGTCTTTTTGAATTTTATGATTAGTCTTGACCATAATAAATAAACAAAGAAAATCTATACAAAACCATACATTTGCCCTGTTCCTATTCCTGCGAGACAAATAAAATGAATAGACAAAACAAACCTATTGTACCTGCCAAATACTTGGCATTGTCATGGCCAAAACTGAATAATGATTTAAATAATCAAATGATTGACATACAAACACAGCATTTTCTTTGTATAGTCTGTTACTAGAAAATGTGCATGCTGTGTGTAATAAGCAATGCCGGAAGCATATTGCTCTCATAAGGACCTGTCTACATTACCAAGTTGTGTTGGGATCCACTGGAAAAAAAATCCATGTATTTGCTGGGAACTAACAAGTGTTTATTCTAAAAAGTTCAAATGAAACTCTGACATCTAGTGGGGTACATGGGAATTGCACTTTACTAAAACAAAAGGCCAAGTTAGAAAACTCTTATAAATAGAAAGCACGGCATAGCTTCCAACTGTCCCTTATTTCGAGGGATTGTCCCTGATTTGAAACAAAAGTCCCTCTGTCCCTCTTTCCTCCTCATTTGTCCCTCATTTTGGTCTGAACTATATAAAATGCACTTTTTATCTTTTAAAAAGTGTTTTACAGTGCTAAACCCTTCATCCAATTTTTAAATTGCTGCATTTGTACATTTTAAAAGCCAAGATAAAGGAATAGTAAAAAAAAGCACTTGTGGGTTTAACTAATCATTTTTTTATTTTTGGTTTTATCCTCCTTTAAGGGATTCCTTTAAGAAGTGCATTTGTGAGGTCAGGCACTGATGTGGACGAGAAGGCCTGGCTTGCAGTCTTCACTCTAATTCTTCCCAAAGGTGTTCTCTCAGGTTGAGGTCAGGACTATACAAACCAGTCAAGTTCCTCCACCCCAAACTCACCCAGCCCTGTCTTTATGGACCTTGCTTTGTGCACTAGTCATGTTGGACCAGGAAGGGGCCATCCCCAAACTGTTCCCACAAAGTTGGTAGCATGAAATTGTCCAAAATGTCTTGGTATGCTGACACCTTAAGAGTCTCCTTCACTGGAACTAACGGGCCAAGCCCAACCCCTGAAAAACAACCCCACACCATAATCCCCCCTACACCAAATGATTTGGATCAGTGCACAAAGCAAGGTCCATAAAGACATGGATGAGCGAGTTTGGGGTGGGGGAACTTGACTGGCCTGCACAGAGTCCTGACCTCAACCCGATAGAACATCTTTGGGATGAATTAGACCAGAGACTGCGAGCCAGGCCTTCTCGTCCACATCAGTGCCTAACCTCACAAATGTGCTTTTAGAAGAATAGTCAAACATTCCCATAGACACACTCCTAAACCTTGTGGACAGCCTTCCCAGAAGAGTTGAACTGTTATAGCTGCGAAGGGTGGACCAACTCAATATTGAACCCTTTGGACTAAGACTGGGATGCCATTAAAGTTCATGTGCGTTTAATAGCAGGCGTCCCAATACTTTTGGTAATATAGTGTACGTGAGTCCTCTTTTTTTATGTTAGTTGTAGAACCTTCATCACATAGCTGTGTCAATGAATTAAAGGACACCTTGTGCCTCTGCTGAGCAATAGTGTTTAGCTGTCTAATTTAAGGGTAGTCTGTAGAGGATGTAAACACAAATCTGTATAGGGGCAAAAGTTATTACAAATGTGAAACTGAAATTCTCATTGGGTAAATGTTACAGTGATGCATAACTAGGGTTTCCCCAGAGGTTGCTAGGGGTTCTTAGAGCGATCATTAATTTTTTGACAAATATGTAACCACTGACACCAGTTATCTGTTTAGCTATCTGTTATTTATAATAATAATAGTAATAATAATAATAATAATAATAATAATAATAGTGTTATATAGAACAGACCTAGGAGTCAAATACATGCATAGGCGTGCGCATAGGGTGTGCCAGGTGTGCCTGGGCACACCCTAATCACCCTGTGCAATGCAGTTTCTTCCTGCTTAACCCCCATGACAGCTGAGGCTACAGAGAAAGGGACTGGGAAATCTCTGTCCTCAATCCCTTTCTCTGCTATTTCACCAATGCCCCTCAATGGGGCTCCTAACACATTGTAAAAAAAATAATAATATTTTTTGTTTTTATTATTTTATTTTGTTGTTATTTTTTACAATTTTTTTTTTAAATAATTATTTCATAATTTTTTTTTAATGAAAAAAATATTTTACAAAATTGTAAAAAATAACAAAATAAAATAATAAAAACAAAAAACTGACACCAACACCATCCACTGCTCTACTGCACATGTGTGTTTGAACTTTGGGGTGCACACCCTAATGCAATAGGCTGCGCACACCTATGAATACATGCTTTTATTTATTTCTGTGCCTCAGCTCACTGTTCATACTAATGTACCCTGGGCTGTACATACAGTAATTATTCATTAGAAAAGGGTTCCTTAGACCTGAAAGGGAGTCTCTCCCTGTTAAAAAGCTTGACAAAGCCTGCACTAATGACTCAAAATTAATACTAATTGAACATACAGTGCCATATTTTATATTTAACAATTCTTACAGTCATAACTGAAATCTGTAATGTAGCTCCATTTATTAAAAACTGATATTAAAAAAAAAATGTTTAATTTAACTCATGCATCATACAGTACATAACAATAGAATAAACTTAGCAATACAGATTAATGAGGCCGGGTAAATAACCCAGAAATATACATTGATGCAACATTATGATGAGCCATAGTTACTAAGAATTGCAATTTACATCCCCCCAGGTAATTTTAATATTATTAATTTAGAAATCATAGGTGCCTAAGATATCTCTCCCGGTGTTAAATATAACACATTTGTTTGTGAAATGACTTCCAGAAACTGAAATAAACTTCTTGCTCAGACAAGCTCTCACCATTGTCGGCACATTACCTTTCACATACATGCTGGAAGAGTGGAGATGGAAAGTCTTCAGAGGAGAAATCCCAAAGGACCAGTGGATGAAGACTTGGTGGGAAATGAAGTAAGCATTTGTTTATGTCAGTTATAAAAGAAGACATCTTTAAATAGTATGTCGAAACTGATATTTAATTTTAACAGCATTAACAATATTAAGGTGTGTTTATTGGTTATGTTGTACAAGACATTTGTAATTGGGACTGTATTCACTTTAAGACCTTAGTAAACCAAAGGCTAGGGCAAGAGCATAAGTGTTGGATACCAATAAAATGTACACTTTGGGGGATACTTACTAAAACTGTTGCACACAGAATCTGGTAGAGTTGTTCATAGTAAACAACCGGCTTCTAACTTTAACTTGTTCAATTAAGCTTTGACAATACAACCTAGAAGCTTAATGGTTACTATACACAGTTGCACCCGATTCGGTACACACCAGCTTTAGTAAATCTCCCCCTTTATGTTTAGTTTAATTTCTATTTTATTCTGTGTGTGGGTAAAGCCAGAAGAGGAACTGGGGGAATGAGGGGATTAAAGAGCAACCAAAACCCTCTTTGCACCTTTTGTAATACACAGCTAATATGTGTTTATTTTTAGGCTCTTTATTGAGCTGTGTAATCATTAAGTCTGAATGCAGACAGATTATTTATTAGGACAATGACCACATGTGATCCAGATACAGCCATTTGTAATGATGAAGAACTGTGAGGACGAGGCCCCTAAGGATAAGTCCTGGGACCCTAGTTCACATTCTACATGAGGTCCCATGTGCATTTAATTACTTTAAACTGGATAGCACCAGTGTGTTATTTCCTCTATTGTAGTATGTTTATATGATTCTCTTACACTTTATTTTTCTATTAGGCGAGACCTTGTTGGTGTAGTGGAGCCAGTTGGTCATGATGAGACATACTGTGATCCTGCTGCTCTGTTCCACGTCGCGAATGATTATTCATTTATCAGGTATTGTGTCAGTGAACTTTCAAATACACTGTGCTGTTCCATTATACTAGTTGTCATTTGGGCACCCATATTATCCAACACCATATTGTAAATGCTATATGTCCTTACAGTGTATATTCATGGGATTGAGGACCTATGATGGGTGGGTTTTAACCACTTCAGCCCCAGAAGATTTGGCTGCTGAATGACCAGGCCATTTTTTGCGATTCGGCACTGCGTCGCTTTAACTGACAATTGCGCGGTTGTGCGATGCTGTACCCAAACAAAATTGACGTCCTTTTATTCCCACAAATAGAGCTTTCTTTTGGTGGTATGAGGTTTTTATTTTTTGCGCTATAAACAAAAAAAGAGTGACAATTTTGAAAAAAACACAATATTTTGTCATTTTTGCTATAATAAATATCCGCGTTTTTTTTTTTTAAAAATCTAATTTTTTCTCAGTTCAGGCCAATATGTATATATTTGTGGTAAAAAAAAATTGCAATAAGCGTCTATTGATTGGTTTGCGCAAAAGTTATTGTGCCTAGAAAATAGGGAATCGATTTATAGCATTTTTATTTTTTACTAGTAATGGCGGTGATCTGCAATTTTTATCGGGACTGCGACCGTATGGCGGAAACATCAGACATTTTTTACACATTTTTGGGACCATTGGCATTTATACAGTGACCAGTGCTATAAAAATGCACTGATTACTGTAAAAATGTCACTGGCAGGGAAGGGGTTAACACTAGGGGGCGATCAAGGGGTTGACTGTGTTCCCTAGTGTGTGTTTCTAACTGAAAGGGGAGGGGACTGACTAGAGGAAGTGACGGATCGTGGTTCCTAGCTAATAGGAACACACGATCTGTCACTCCTCTCAGAACAAAACAGGGAAGTATGTGTTTACACACACTCGTCCCTATTCTGTTTCTCGCGATTGCTCATGGCGGCAGTCATCATGACCGTTGGCCACGAGCATCAGCACCCCCGTTGTGCAGCGGGCGCATGCACGCCTGCTATCACGATCCCGCGAGCCGACGTATAACTACGACAGTTCACGGAATCGTGCCGACCTGCCGCTGTAAAATGACGGCGGCAGGTCGGCAAGCGGTTAAAGAGGTCAGGTATACTAGTATGTTTTTAATGTTTGTATAATAAATGCCCTTTTTATGGGAACATGGTAGCTGACAGTGTATTATTTATATTTTAAGGTTTTGTTGATATAAAATATACATACCTTATAGTTTACATAGCATATATAATGTCCATGGTAGTCCATTAACAGTAGCTTTTTTTGTGCTGGTTCATAGTTTTTCTACTGGGGACTTGGGATAGATAAGGTCCCTTTCACACGGGGCAGATTCCATTCCAATCAGCAGCTCACAGATCCCCTGCTGATCGGAGCAGAGCTGGTGGATGACACATCCATGTCCGGTCAGTTACTGCAGAGCGGACACGGACAGAGCCTACTCTGCTCTTTGGGTGGCCAGGAGTAAAAGGACCCCACTGTCCATTTACAATTGACAACCCTCCGATCCAATCCACCAAAACAGAAGAGGACAGACCCCCTTCCATTTTAATAGGACCAGATCTGACCCAGAGATCGGCAGGTGTAAACAAACACAACGCTGTTTACACCCACCTGTCCTTGGGAATGTATGGACCTTTCTGATCAGGTCCGCCTAAAAAACTGACAGGTGGACCTGATGGGATCTCCCATGTGAAGGGGGCCTTAGTGTTTAGGAGGCTCCTTTTCAGTGTTGAACAGTGACACAGCTGACTGATAGATGAAATATTCGTTATTCAGAGATCACAATAGCAATGTAGCAAGCAGGGGAGAGCTGGGAGCCTTAGGCCTGGGGGGGCAAGTCCAGTCAAGTGGCCCTTTGAACCACCGAATCAGCTCACCATCCATCTACACCACATTCCCCGCACAGAGAGAGAGAGAGAGGGGGAGACTGCTCCATATTGCCCCAGAGAGAGAGAAAGACCATTTGACATTGCCTGCGCAGAGAGAGAGAGAGAGAGAGAGACCGCTTGACACTGCCTGCACAGAGAGAGAGAGAGACCGCTTGAAACTGCCTGCACAGAGAGAGAGAGACCGCTTGACACTGCCTGCACAGAGAGAGAGAGACCGCTTGACACTGCCTCAACAGAGAGAGAGAGAGAGACCGCTTGACACTGCCTGCACAGAGAAAGAGAGAGACCGCTTGACACTGCCTGCACAGAGAGAGAGAGAGACCGCTTGACACTGCCTGCATAGAGAGAGAGAGAGAGAGAGAGAGAGAGAGAGAGAGACCGCTTGACACTGCCTGCATAGAGAGAGAGAGAGAGAGAGAGAGACCGCTTGACACTGCCTGCACAGAGAGAGACCGTTTGACACTGCCTGCACAGAGAGAGACTACTTGACACTGCCTGCACAGAGAGAGAGGGACCGATTGACACTGCCTGCACAGAGAGAGAGAGACCGGTTGACACTGCCTGCAGAGAGAGAGAGAGAGAGACTGATTGACACCGCTGCACAGAGAGAGAGAGAGACCGCTTGACACTGCCTGCACAGAGAGAGAGAGAGAGAGAGACCGCTTGACACTGCCTGCACAGAGAGAGAGAGACCGCTTGACACTGCCTGCACA
The DNA here is from genome assembly GCA_037952925.1 of Lithobates clamitans. Classification (NCBI taxonomy): domain Eukaryota; kingdom Metazoa; phylum Chordata; class Amphibia; order Anura; family Ranidae; genus Lithobates; species Lithobates clamitans. Next base: position 8,116,312 of record JBBGZY010000723.1, read on the forward strand.
TAGAGGGACCGCTTGACACTGCCTGCACAGAGAAAGACCGCTTGACACTGCCTGCACAGAGAGAGTCTGCTCCACGTTGCCCACAGTGCGAATCGTCATTCTCTGTGGGGGAAGTGCAAATCGGTCACTCTCTGTGGGGGAAGTGCAAAGGGGTCACTCTCTGTGGGGGCAGTGTGAAGGGATCACTCTCTGTGCGGGCAGTGCGAAGGGGTCATTCTCTTTGGGGGCAGTGCGAAGGGATCACTCTCTGTGGGGGCAGTGCAAAGGGATCACTATCTGTGGGGGCAGTGCGAAGGGGTCATTCTCTGTGGGGGCAGTGCGAAGGGATCACTCTCTGTGGGGGCAGTGCGAAGGGATCACTCTCTGTGGGGGCAGTGTGAAGGGGTCAATCTCTGTGGGGGCAGTGCGAATCGGTCACTCTCTGTGGGGGCAGTGCAAAGGGGTCACTCTCTGTGGGGGCAGTGTGAAGGGGTCAATCTCTGTGGGGGCAGTGCGAATCGGTTACTCTCTGTGGGAGGAGGTGCGAATCGGTCACTCTCTGTGGGAGGAGGTGTGAATCGGTCTCTCGCTGTTGGAGCAGTGAGAAGGGATCACTCTCTTTGGGGGCAGTGCGAAGAGGTCACTTTCTGTGGGAACAGTGCGAGGGGTCACTCTCTGTGGGAACAGTGCGAGGGGTCACTCTCTGTGGGAACAGTGCGAGGGGTCACTCTCTGTGGGGGCAGTGAGAGGGGTCACTCTCTGTGGGGGCAGTGCGAGGGGATCACTCTCTTTGGGGGCAGTGCGAAGAGGTCACTTTCTGTGGGAACAGTGCGAGGGGTCACTCTCTGTGGGGGCAGTGCGAAGGGATCACTCTCTGTGGGGGCAGTGCGAAGGGATCACTCTCTGTGGGGGCAGTGCAAAGGGGTTACTCTCTGTGGGAGGAGGTGCGAATCGGTCACTCTCTGTGGGAGGAGGTGCGAATCAGTCACTCTCTGTGGGAGCAGTGCGAAGGGATCACTCTCTTTGGGGGCAGTGCGAAGAGGTCACTTTCTGTGGGAACAGTGCGAGGGGTCACTCTCTGTGGGAACAGTGCGTGGGGTCACTCTCTGTGGGAACAGTGCGAGGGGTCACTCTCTGTGGGGGCAGTGCGAGGGGTCACTCTCTGTGGGGGCAGTGAGAGGGGTCACTCTCTGTGGGGGCAGTGCGAGGGGATCACTCTCTTTGGGGGCAGTGCGAAGAGGTCACTTTCTGTGGGAACAGTGCGAGGGGTCACTCTCTGTGGGGGCAGTGCGAAGGGATCACTCTCTGTGGGGGCAGTGCGAAGGGATCACTCTCTGTGGGGGCAGTGCAAAGGGGTTACTCTCTGTGGGGGCAGTGCAAAAGGGTTACTCTCTGTGGGGGCAGTGCAAAGGGGTTACTCTCTGTGGGGGCAGTGCAAAGGGGTTACTCTCTGTGGGGGTAGTGCAAGGGGTTCAATCTCTGTGGGGGCAGTGCGAAGGGGTCGCTCTCTGTGGGGGCAGTGCAAGTGGTTCAATCTCTGTGGGGGCAGTGCGAAGGGGTCACTCTCTGTGGAGGTGAAAGTTTCCCAGTCATCAGAATACAGTGATCAGTGCTGGCAGCTATAGCAGCCAGCAGTGATCGCCAAAAAAAAAAAAAGAAAGACATGCTGGCTGTACTGAAGTCAGTTGATAGATACAACCAGTCTGCACATAGATAGATCGAAATTCTGCTAGTTCAGCAGAAAATTAAATCTGTCTATGGTGGCTTAAGTTCACCAGTCTCTGGGTTTAATAATATCCTCAAATCTTCTGAAAGGGGTGCTCCACTTCGGTGTAGAAATTCACTTTGAACTCCACCTTATTTCCAGAACTGTTTAGGTATTAGATGTGAAAACATTAAGGTGAGAGCACATCGAATACCTACAGAGAGTAATGGAAATAAGGTGGAGTTCAAAGTGAACCGTGCCATTACCTGCAGGGACTGGCATTTAGGGGGTTAAAACAGGCAGGGAGGAAATGTGATATCACCTGCTCTGTCTGTCACTTTTCACTTTTGGAGTAGCAGTGCCTGCTGCAAGTGAATACAAGCCTTTGGGCTCACACTGGTGTACTGGCAGTTTTCCATAGCCATAGTCCCTCAGACTTCTTTTAGGTTGCACATTTTTGCAGCTTTTTCTGAAAGTGCACCAAAGATGCAGCATTCAGGATGTTTTGTGCACTTTTAGAACATGCAGTAAAAATGGGACCAGGGGCAACATGCAGAAAGACTGCCAGTACACCAGCACTGCAGACAACCCACAGCATGCCAGTGTGAGCCCACATCATAACACCTAGGAGGGCAAGCAAGGTAGTGTGGCTGCTAGGAAAAAGAAAAAAAACTCTTTGGCTGCAGAGAGGGGGAGGGAGGAGGAGTTCACTTACTTGGACGGTCCCAGCCTCCCAGGAGACTCACTGTATTTGAGCTGACTGCTCAGATTTAAAGAGAGAGCAGGTCCAGCCTCTGCCAGCCATTCGTGTGGAGGAGGGAGGGGCTGTGCTCTGCTCTGTAACACAGACTGTCAGCCCTGAGACATCGCTGGCTCACAGTATTGGATGGAGATGCCGCACTCGGCCAGCTCAAAAACTGAGCATGTGCGGTTCTGTGCTGGCGACACAGTGGCCTTTATAGAGCATATGAGAGCAGCCCAAGGGGGAAATTGCATCTCTGCTCCCCGGTCCAGCCCACCCCTGGTAGTAAGTAAACTTTAGCACCTGGTAGGTTATATATGCATGTACATGCTATTGGGATCAGAGCACAGGTATATCTTGTTTCTATTACTGATGCTGGGTCCTTCTGTCCTCCTGTCCATCTTTCATAAATGAAGGGCCTGGCTTAGCAACTTCTCTGTTAACATCTCTCTCTCAATCCAAGTTCACTAATCTTGGGGATCTTCTAGCAATGTATCTGAACACTGGAAAGATTGTTACAGATGCCATATTGATATTAAAAATGAATTGTTGTCATATTACCTGTCAGAAACCATGAATCAGACTGAGACAGAAGTACAGTTAAATCTCACTTGTTTAAGAATAATAAAAAAAGGTAAACAGAGTAAACATAGTCAAAACATAGCCAGAGTTTAGGAACCGGAACGGATAGTCAGACAAGCCAAAACGTCAGGGAGCCAGAGATGAGTGTAATAGAACAGCAAGCAGGATCTGGAGCCAGAAGGAAAGTCAGCCAAGAAAGTCTTTAACAGGAACACAGGAGAGCGTCTCTAGAGATGTGACCAAGGCGAAGGCAGAGATCATCTGGGCTGGACGGCTTAAGTAGCCAGGACTGACAAGCAGGATATCATCAACAGGTGAGTCACTGTGGAGAGATAGGAGCTGGCAATTAGCCGACAGCTGAGCGGCCAGCTTAGAGAAGTAAGGGCTGAGCCCAGCCCTGACATTACCCCATTATTTCAAATCATTACACATCTTTGCAAATAAACTGAACTTTTTGCTATTTAAATGTACTTCATTGTTGACCTCCTAGATTTGTAACATGCACATTTCCTTCTTATTCAGGTATTATACCAGAACCATTTACCAGTTCCAGTTCCAGGATGCTCTTTGTAAGGCTGCCGGTCACACTGGTCCTCTTCATTCCTGTGATATCACTAACTCCACAGCAGCAGGCAATAAATTAAAGTGAGTGAAATATGAGTGAATTATTCCTATTTTCGCTGTTTTAAAAACGGTTTATATTAGGTCTTGTTTCCTCACAGTTTGATTAACTCCAACAAACTCCTGCAGGTCTATGTTAGAACTGGGGAATTCAAAACCTTGGACTGAAGCCCTGGAGAGCATAACGGGGGAGCTGAAGATGAATGCCAAACCTCTACTGAGTTATTTCCAACCTTTACATGAATGGCTACAAATCAAGAACAATGCTGAAGGGTGGACAGCTGGGTGGACTACAGAAGGGGACCAATGTAAGCAGGATATTACTTTGCTATCAATGACTCAATGACAGTCTCTAACTTTCTTTATATGTCTAGTAGCTTCTGAGCTCTGCTAATGACGCAAGTGTAGTTTTCATCTTTCAGAGACATATTCTTCTATAAGCTGCCAGAGGTTTTCATAGGCCACTTCATGCTATGTTGTTATAGGGCTTATACTCTACATGACTGTACAGTTACCCCTAACATCTTAAACTGAAAGTTTCCTTTCCCCAATTACATAAAGATATTAGCACCTTGTAAATGTGAATGGGTTGCAGAGTCCAGTACACCCCCTTTTGCACAAAAGGAACTGCATCTAAAGATACAACTTCTCTTTAGTTTATGCAAATGTTGACATCTAACTCTAGTAATAATTTATTATACAATGGAAGGTTTTAAAGAGAACAGGTTAGTTCCCTCAAAAATTCCTAATGGCAAGTCCCTACAATGAAAGAGGTATTATACTCACCTTTCCGGCAGTCCTTTTTCCTACCATCCATCTATTCCCGTCCTGCAACCTTCATCAGGCTCTTCAGCATTTAACACTTCCAGGAGAGTCAAATATGTGTGGTTGCTGCTGTGTGCTGTAGTTCCTTCCTTGGACCCCCAACTTCAACAGGGAAAGGGTAGATAAATAACAGCGCCCCAAACGAGTCTGCCAACACGTACCCCGGGTCTACTTTTTTGTGCCTGCACTGTGATAGTACACAGAAATCCCTGCAATGCTGCGATCCTGTCTAAATTCAGGTACAATGCGGATCAGAGCAGAAGAAGGCCCCTCACTGTGCACATGGTGCCGCTCAGTATCTGAGGGTTAATGGTCTGCATAAGAGAGGTATGTACTGAGTAGAGGACATTTCTGATAGAGGAAGATCTGTTCCTTTAGATGTGGGGGGTTTGTCCTCGAGTGAGACTTGTGTATTGTTATGGCGCGATGGGGAATTGTGCTGGGGGGAGATTGGGTTGAAGGGAGATATGTACTTTTTTGACACAGAGGAGGAAAGTGGGATTGGTGCAGTGTGAATTTGTGCTTGTGAGGGGGCCCTGACACTCACTGGAGATTAGTGTTGGCCTTGACCCTTACAGGGGGTTATTGTTGGCCTCGACCTATATGGGGGGTTATTGTTGGGCCAGAATCTTGATGGGGGTTATTGCTGGCCCTGACACATGCTACGGGTCATCATTGCTGGCACTTACACCAATGCAGGGAGGGATTTTCACTGCCATTGACACAAACAATGGGCTTATTTTACTCCCACAATCTCTTTAGTGCCTCTTCAGACCCTATTTTTTCTAAACCATAACAAAGCAAAAGGGGAAAAGTAGCATACTAAAAGCCATTAACCTTGAAGCAACATCCACTTTATTGATCATGCCCACAGGCATGCAAAGAATTTTTCTTCATAACTTCCCTAGTGAAAAAATGATTACACACCTGGTGGCAGGGAACATAAGCATTTGAATCAGAAGTATTGAATGCATAAGAGTTTTTTTAGGGGCTGTAGTGCTGAAAAGGAGAGAAGATAGGCGACAGGGAGATGTGAGAATAAAAACCTCTTGTGGAACAGGATGTGAGGAAAGACCTCCCAGTGAGGGGTCTCTGACAGAAAAAAAAACTGAAAGAAATTAGAATTCATGCCCACTCTAACTGAAACAAAAAAAAAAACAAGTTAGCACTTCATTTTCATTTTTACTGTACATATATTACGGTACTTCATAGCCAGCAACCTCGGTTGGAAAAAGAACATATTCAATAATTTTTGGCCATAGGAAAGGCCTGGAGAAGCGAATACTTAATTTACATATGCTGACCAAATCAGCATATTAGTATCAGTAAGTTTAAAGCATGCAGTGAAAAAAAGTACCCTGAAAAATGAGATTACAGTCCATAGGAGTTGGTGCAACCCTCTCTCCATCATGATACTAAAATATGGTGCATGTTTAGTCCTATGTGTAGTCCACTTGTGGGGTTGGAAAGCTATTCTTTCTCGTGGATGTGTTTACTATATATACAATTGTTTGCGAAGGTATCATAAATGCAAAACTAACAATTGAATTTTTTCTGTGCATTCCAGTTACAGCAGATTCAATCAAAGTAAGGATTAGTCTGAAAGCTGGACTGGGAGATGCTGCGGTAAGGGTAGAGCTCATCTTGTTTTATCAGTTAAAAAATATCTAGAGAATGTCAACTTTATTTTTAATTTATCTTGTATCTATTTACATATACATTTATTATGAAGGCGTAAGTTGAATTAGGCAAAGTAGCAGGTTAACTTTATAGGATTTACCAAAAGCTTTTCCCGGTCTACCATTAGAAAATTCCTGTGTTAGTTTAGAGTTTATAAAAGTGGAAGCTTAGGGATTGGCTGGTTATTTTGCACTGCATTATGTGGTGGGGCGAATGTCATCTGTTTCTCCATAACCAGACATTTTGGGGGGATCTGGCAGCAGCAGGGAATTGCAGAAAAGGTGAGTAAAGACCACTTATGATGCCTCTAAAGTGAACTTGTTATTTTGCCTAGCATGGGTGAAGAACAGGATACATTTAAATAAAAAAAAGACATAGCACAACAGAAGGAAGTGTAAAGTTTGATTTAATAATATCTATATACAGTACATGCATGCACATTAGTGTGAATTTACTGTCTTGGATTGCTGTTTTGGCTTGGTCTAACCTATAAACAGGTTTGTTGTTTTTGGATTGGTCTAATCCAGCCTTTCTCATCCTTTTTCCATGCAACAACTTTCAGGTCCAGGAACCCCCACAAAATGAATATATCTATAGCTCACTGTGCAATATAGTAATCAGTAAGTTAAGCATTGTATAAATTAAAGAAAAAGGGAATAGCTGGACTATTTAATGGCCAGAGCAGAAATGGTTTTAACACCCCTTTCTATACAAAAAATTTTTTTAGAAACAATCATGAACTGAAATAAGTGATACTAATGCCCAGAAAAATAAAGGGCCCCTTTACATTGGTAGTCAGTGGAGAAATGCACCCTTTTAGAGGGTATGGGGAAAAGTATTCCCTTACATTGGTGGTCAATGGCAGAGAAGACCTCTTTACAACCGAGATTATCTAAGAAAAAAAAAAATTACTGTCGCCTATCTCATTTAGGGGCCCCTTACATTTAGTGGTGCCCCCTTACGTTGATTGATAGTGTAAGTCCCCCTTAATATTGGTGGTCAGTGGAGATATTCCCACTTACATTGGTGGACAATGAAGTGCCATTATACATTGGTAGACAGTGTAGTACTCCTTTTTATTGGTAGCGATCGGAAAAGTATTCCCTTATTTAGTAGTCAGCCTACTGCCTCTTGCCACTAGCTCTGCAAAGTAACATTAGTGCCAAAACCATGCAGGCTTCACTTTACACTGTGGAAAATCTAACTTGTGATGTCATATTTGGCTGCCTGCCAGATGCACCTATTGAAACACTGTCCAGACTTCCTTGCATAGAGTCTCCCTCTCTCTCTTCGACATAATATATACAGTACAGTTAGGTCCATATATATTTGGACACAGGCACAATTTTAGTTTTTTTTCAGGAATTTACCAAAACATGTTCAAGCTAATTAAATAATGGATAGTGGCTGAAAGTGCACACTCCAGGTTTAATTTGAGGGTATGTAGATCCAAATCGGAGGAAGGGTTTAGGAATTACAGCTCAAGGGACCAAGAGTAGTTGGACAATTGACTCGAAAGCTGTTTTATGGCCAGGTGTTGGCTACTCCTTCATTATTTCTTCATCAATTAAGCAGGTAGAAGGCCTGGAGTTAATTCTAAATGTAGTATTTGCATTTGGAATCTCTTGCTGTGAACCTACATCATGCGTTCAAAGGAGCTGTCCATGCAAGTGAAACAGGATTCAAAAACTAAACAAAACAGGCTTCAAAAACGAAACAAATCCATCAGAGAGATAGCAGCAACATTAGAAGTGGCCAAATCAACAGTTTGGTATCTTCTGAGGAAAGAAGAATGCACTGGTGAGCTCAGCAACATAAAAAGGCCTGGATGTCTATGGAAGACAGTGGTGGATGATCCCAGGATTCTCTCTATGGTAAAGAAAAACCCATTCACAACATCCAGACAAGTGAAGGACACTCTCCAGGAGGTGAGTGTATCATTGTCAAAGTCTACAATCAAGAGAATACTTCACAAGAGCAAATACAGAGGGTTCACCACAAGGTGCAAACCATTCATAAGCCTGAAGTTTGGAAAAGCCAGATTAGACTTTGCCAAAAAAAAATCTAAAAAAGCCAGACCAGTTCTGGAAAAGCATTCTTTGGATGGATGAAACTAAGATTAATCTGTACCAGAATGACGGGAAGAAAAAAGTGTGGCTTAGAACAGCTCATGATCCAAAGCACACAACCTCATCTGTAAAACATGGTGGAGGCAGTGTTATGGCATGTTCATGCATGGCTTCCAGTGGCACTGGGTCATTGGTGTTTATTGATGATGTGACAGAAGACAGAAGCAGCTGGATGAATTCTGCAATGTTTAGAGATATAATATCAGTCCAGATTCAGCCAAATGCAGCAAAGTTGATTAGATGGCGCTTTACAGTACAGATGGACAATGTTCCAAAACACAACCCAAGCAACCCAGGAGCTTTTGAAGGAAAAGAAGTGGAATATTCTGCAATGGTTGAGTCAATCACCGGATCTCAACCAATTTAGCATGCATTTCACTGAAGGCAAAACTAAAGGCAGAAAGAACCACAAACAAAGAACAACTGAAGACAGCTGCAGTTAGAGCCTGGCAAAGCATCAGAAAGGAGGAAACCCAGTCTTTGGTAATGTCCATGGGTTCCAGACTTGAGGCAGTTATTGCCAGTAAAGGATTCTCAACAAAATATTAAAAATGAACATTTTATTTATTTTTTTATTTATGATTATATTCATTTGTCCAATTACATTTTTAGTCCCTGAAAATGGGGGGCTGTGTATAAAAATAGTGCAGTTCCTAAAATTTGTACTTGATATTTACGTTGAACCCCTTAAATTGAAGCTGAAAGTCTGCACTTCAGATTCATTTGGATTGTTTTGTTTAAATTTTATTTTGGTGGCATACAGAGGCAAAAGTATGAAAATTGTGTCTGTGTCCTAATATATATTGACCTAACTGTATATACAGTATACATGGCTGTGTGTAAAATATATATGTGTGTGCGTGTATATACTGTATATGTTTCTAACATCAAATATTTTGTATATTAACAGTATACGTGGGACATCAGTGAATTTAATTTGTTCAAATCTACAATTGCATATGCTATGTCCAAATATTTTGGTTCAGTGAAGGAGCAAGAGATTGTATTTTCGTAAGTACCTTTTATGACAGAGCACAGAAATGCAAAACAGGACCAGTGAGACAAATTATAGGGTAGATTTGCTATAAGGTTCACAGTTCCCTAAACACTTCTTAATTTTTGCTTATGTTTTAAGTGGAAAACTGCCACAAGTTCAATGGCAAAAATATTATGCATCTTTGCAATGTAGTTAGCTGCCCAAGATGCAATTGTCTTAAATATAAAGAAATGTTTCCTCCGATATTGTGTTGGAGAGTGCATAGTTTCGACTCAATTTGTATTCTTTTGGCGGTAATCATGGGATTACATTTTTCTGTAACCTCTTCTGGGCCCAGGTTTATCCTCAATCATTATATTACCTATATTGATGAGAAAACCCTGCTTAACTGCATTTATGACGTGAATCACCACATTGTCCAGTCAGAACTCTTCACATTCATTGTGAAAAACTTAGTGTTCCCTGTAATAGTGGTGGATACTACAATGATTCTCCTCATCCACAGGGATCGGCCAGGTATGCAATATGCATACAGTATTTACATTAGTCCAAACTGGACCAATATATTTCTGTGAATTACCCTCTTAGCGTAGGTTGCTGGGCAAATTTAGCTTTGGCTCCTTCTGTAATCAAGGGAGCAGTAATTGTTTGTTCTGGCCTGTTCAGGGTCTCACAGGCTGGGAGTTTGAGTACTTCCTCTGCCTCTTGAAACTTCCAGAGCTTAGGGCGGGAGATTCAAATCAAATCAAGCAGCCTGAATATTTATCAGGTTATGGCCAATCTCTGGAGGGCACATGTCCATAAGGGGACTGGATATATAGATAAATAGTCTGAGACACTGGAGGTGCCAGGACTAAAGGCTCAAATGGAATTTGAACAGAACTGGCTACAGAACCACACCACAAGGGATCCAGCCCTGAGAGGCACCATCTCACTCACTGGGTTGTGTCTGGAGAAAGCTGGGAGGAGGCAGCTGCCCTCGGGTCATGTGAATATTGATCTTAAGTTGAACCCTGAGATTGTGTGCTGGCCGCTGCGCTGGGTACCGATTTTTGCACACCTGTGCAGGGTAACCAGATGTCCAAAGACTTGCCCCATGGTCTTCAACTGTGGTGCCATTGGACTGTTTACTATTAGCCATTACTGCTACTGCTAGGAGCACTGTCCACTATGTACTGCTGAGCGGTTTGAAGTATCAGATGCCCCTAACCCCTCTCCTGTTAGAAGTTTTATCAGCAATAGATCACAAAAAAGACAAAAAGGAGCCAGAGTTGCTTGGGTGGCTTGTAGCTTCTGTGCTGTTTGGGGGACAACCAGTTCAAAATCAGCAGCTCTTGCAGTGGTAGCACTACATATCCAAAAATCCATACCTGGAATTCAGCTTTAAATGCAAGCTTTTTCTAATTTTTAATAGACTTACTGGGATAGACAAAGAGAAACTGAAATTTTCTGGAGAAAAAATTCTGCACCAGACCTACTCCAAAAGCCTAGGCATTTGGTCATCTGATCTCTTCTGAAGTGGAGGATTCCAGTGTTCAGACTACCTAACCCCTCTCTTCAGCAGAAATCATTTGACGAAATGCCAGGAAAGGTAAGCATTTCAACCTTTCCATTACTTTTTATCTAGCCATTACTTCAAGATGTTTAGGAAATTTTCATGTATTAAATTTAGGCAGTACCTCAAACACAGTTTGGCTTAGTTGGGTGATGAGGAACATGAATAGGTAAATAAATAAAAGGTAACTTTTTATCTAGAATGTCAATTATTCACTATGCATCTCATATACATTTTTTGTTCTTGCAGAAATGATGATGTATACATTTTTAAGGAAACAAAAAGAATCTCATTCTTCTTCTATGTAACAATGCCGGGTAAACTTGGAGAAGTAGTGCCAAAATCAGAAGTTGAAGCTGCTATTCGGTAAAGCCATTTTTCTCAATGCTTCCTCGAGTTAGGTCAGTTACAACTTACAGAAATAGATACCAAGTTAGATAGTCATTTTAATAATGGATCCATGTACCTAGTCCTACCTTCACCTTCTTATTATAGCAGTTGCACAGTGTGGCTTAAAATGGCTGTCCAATATGCACCAAAATAGACCTGGTGCACTGTGTAGTAAGCTGGTCAGACACATCCTTGCTTTTCCTCTGCAATACAATTCTGTGGGAGGACACTTGTGATGAGTGGTGGGGTCATTACTCATTGCTGCCAGCATAGAGCACCAGAGTTGGAAGATATTTCCAAAATAAGTTAGAAACCGGAACATGATATAAGACTTTAAAGGGAAAAAAGGCATGGGACGTCACTTGAAATGTAATCATCACAAGGTTCTCTTTCTCCGGGCAATTTTTTTTCTTGGAGAACCCTGTGTGCCCTTCTGAAGCTTCTGTACACTCAAATACTTCCTCATTGTAGTCCACTTAGAAGAACTACTACCATGTAACTATAGGGAATTCATGGATAAACATCCCTAAACATCTAAGCAGTGCTGGGATAAGGTCCACCAGTACCCAAGGTGGAAGTACCAATCTTAGATGGCTAGCTTCTACATTTAAAAGCGCAATGGCCAGTGCAATATACAGAAACTACAATTTTTTCCAATTACCAGCTGCTCTCCCTGTTTAATCATCGGGGCTCTGCTCAGGAGCAATCAGAGATCCTAAAACGGGCGGTGACTGTGACACTGGGTGACTGAGAGGGACTCCACTGATTACAGTGAGGCTCATTCTGTGTAATCTACAGGACTGAGCTTTCAATTTTAATAGCTTGTCCTGCACAGGATAAGAGCCCAGCGGCCAATGTGGAATCTCTCACCTCAACATAGGTAAATACCTTCTAGATTATTAAACTACAAATCTGTATTTGCTTTCTATGCCATTGTCATTCACAGATTAAAAAATATTCTCAGTGTCTGGTTTAGGAGATTAGGTGGTTTGCATATTATCAGATCTCTCAGCCTCAGAGACTACATTGGTCATAGTTTGTTTGGAGGTGGGTGGCTACATTTATTTTTTAATAATATCCTTGACTATATGACCCATATATCATATCATAAGGCAGGGAAGTATGTTTACCAGTTTTAATCATAGTCATTAAAGTGTAACTAAAGGAAAAACTTTTTTTTTTTCATTTTGGATAGAGTAAGAGTAAGTATAACCTCTTCAGTTTTTTTTTCTTTTTTGCCACTTGTGGAGGATTTCCATAGCCAAACCAGGAAGTGAGAGAAATCCCCTCCAAAGTGTAGGAATCCTATTTTTTTTCTACCAGGGCACCAGAACTCGTGTCCCCATTGGAAGATTTCCCCTCTATTAGTGTTCTGATGTCAACCCAAAATTTGGGATTTTCTTTTACGTTCACTTTCAGGATAATATTAAAAACAAGACTAATAGAGAAGGTGTATCTCCCTAAAGGGAAAAACACAGACAGCAACAAAAACTGACAAGTGTTCTTTTTTTTTTTTTTTCTTTTTTTTTTAGTCTTTCTTTTTTGTCACATCAGTCGACCATTTTGAGAGGTATAAATCAACATTGCAGTTCATTTAAACACCCATCCCTCTCTCTTTTGTCTCATCATCGTGACTCTTTGCCATATCAAAAAGAATAATTAAAACCAAACACATATCCAATCTGAGGGGGTTGCTTAACCTTGCGATGGGTCATGCATAACCAATTAACAGTGTTATATTCTTCTCTATCTTTCCCTACACCCCCCCTCCCCCGTCCTACCCCCCCTTTCCCCATCTCTCCAAGGTCTAATTTTCCCACCTCTCCTTCTCTATTCTAAGGCTTTCAATTCTTTAACATAGCACCACATTTTTTTAAATTTTTCCCAGCATTCCCACTCCACTATATTCGCACCTCCCGTGTCCTCTACCAGACTTGCCTTAATCTCCATTTTATGTTTCCTCTACCGCGTCTATCCATTCCCATATTTCAGGGCTCTCTTTCCTCTGTCAGCTCTTTGGTATTATTCGCTTCGCGGCATTCAGGAGGTGGGGGACTAGTGACCGCTTATATTTATTTATGTCTCCTTCTCCCCCATGAAACAGAACCTCCCAAGGGTCTTCTGAAACTTCTTTTCCTGTTATTTTCTTAACTAAGGCGAGTATCTTTCTCCAAAAGTTTTTTATTTTAGGGCATAACCACCATAAGTGTGCCATTGTTCCGACCTCCTGGCAACCCCGCCAACAGTTTGCCGACCCATTTTGAAATTTACTTGTTATCTCTGGGTTTAAGTAACTTCTACTTATGCATTTATAACTCATTTCTGCCGTTCGTGTGTCTATTGCTGAATTATCAATCATTCTCAAAACTCTCCTAATTGTGTTTTCATCTTTCTTAGTGCCCAATTCCTTCTCCCATTTACTTATAAATGGGGGTTTCTCCAACTGGTCCATCTTCATGAGAATCTTATAGATCTTAGAGACTATATGTCTTGGATCTTCTATATCACAGAGCTTCTCAAGGTCCGTTCTCCTGTTCTGATCGGGTTTGGTCGTTTACTCACAAAGTGACACAGCTGGAGGTACCGCCACTCATCTAAACCCCGTTTCTCCCTCCCAGCTCTAAGTTCTTGTAGTGTCATAATTTTGCCCTCCTTAAAAATGTGCCTTAACTGTGTGTTACCCCATAGTGCTTCTTTTCCACCCATAGTTTCTAATCCGGGTGAGAAATAATTACTATCAATTAATGCCAATAAAGGTGAGTTATATTCCCCATTTACTTTCTTATATACCCCATCCCATATTTTAAATAGATTACGTGTTATTACATGTGTACTATTGTCTACATTTCTAGTGTGTGGAGGGTTCCATATCATTCTCCCTAATGGTGCTTTACTAAGGTTTCCCTCTATTCTTACCCAACGTTTTTCATTCTCTCTTTTTGCCCATTCAACCATTCTAGACAAAACTATGGCCTTATAATAAATCTGAATATCCGGTACAGCTAGACCTTCATTTATTTTCTTTTGTTTTAAAATCCTAAAGGAGACTCTCGGTTTTTTGTTTTTCCATATGAAGCTCATTATTACATTGTTTAACTTTCTTAAATAATATAAAGGCAATGGAAGCGGTATCATCTGGAACAGGTATGTGATCTTCGGGAGTAGGACCATTTTAATAACATTTATACGGCCTATCCATGAGAGGGCCTTACAGGTATAATTTTTACAGTCAGATCTGACTGTATCTAGTAGGGGTAGGTAATTTATTGTAAACATCTTCTCGTTTGAGTTAGCAAGCTTAATACCTAGGTACTTTAGCTCCTTGGTCCATCTAAAACTATACTCTCTTTTCAAAGTCTCCCTTTCTGTTTTATTTAAGTTTATGTTTAATATTTCTGATTTTCCCATATTTATTTGGAAGTTGGATACCTCCCCATAGTTCCTGAGGGCTTTTACTAATTTGGGCACAGTGACCTCTGGGTCCGATATGTAAAATAACACATCGTCAGCATAAGCTGCGATTTTATGCTCATCTTCTCCAATCTTAATGCCTCTAATATCTGGGTCTGCGCGTATTGTTGCCAAGAGTGGTTCCATAGTGAGGACGAAGAGCAACGGGGACAGAGGACAGTCCTGTCTCGTACCATTTTCCATTTCAAATGGCAGAGACATTACTCCGTTCACTCCCACCGCTGCCATAGGATGATGGTATAGGGTTTTAATTCAATGAATCATTCTGGGTCCTAGCCCCATGATCTCCAAGGTCTGGAACATGAACCCCCAGTCTACCCTGTCGAAAGCCTTTTCGGCATCAACCGACAGTAGCAGTCCTGGGGGTCCGCTCTCCCTCGTTTTTTGCAACAGGAGCAATGTCCTGACCCCGTTGTCCTTCCCCTCTCTTTTAGGGACAAAACCCACCTGGTCTGGATTGACCAAGGCATTTATTGACCCCTTTAACCTCTCTGCCAGTATCTTTGCGTAGAGTTTTGTGTCGGTATTAAGGAGGGATATGGGGAGATAACTTGAGCATGCTGTTTTCTCTTTTCCATCTTTCAATATAATCGTAATAGAAGCCTTTAAAGCCTCCCTGCTCATCTCATATCCTTCTCCCAACCCATTAAAATACCGACACAACCTCGGGATCAGTATTTCCTTAAATGTTTTATAGTAAATCCGTCCGGGCCTGGGCTTTTCTCGGAAGCCATTCCTGCTATTGCTTTCCTAACTTCTTCTTCAGAGATTGGTATTTCCATACCCTCTCTATCCGTGTCTGTAATCTTAGGCAATGCTGCCTTCTTTAGATACTTGTTGTTTCTCTCTCTCCTATTATTTGCCTGGGTATCCTGTTTGGAAACTGAGTATAAGTCCTGATAATAGTTCTTAAAAACCTCAGCTATCTTTCTCGACGAGTACTCTATTTTGACTTCCTTGGTCTGAATTTTCTCTATAAAATTCCTGGCTTTTTGCTTTTGTACTACTTTTGCTAGATGTTTACTTGGTTTATTGGCCCAGAGATATCTATCCCCTATTACCTTGCTATATGTTGCTCTGACTTCTTGTTCCATTGATGTTTTCAACTCCACCCTTTTGATTACTATTTGTTTATGTGTCCCTTGAGGGAAATTACCCATTTGCCTCTTATGTTTCTGCTCTAGGCTATCCAACTCCTCTGTTAGTTTTTGGATTTTTTCTCGTCTCTCTTTTTTCTTCCTCGCTCCTAGCTCAGTTAAAACTCCCTTTATGTAGGCTTTATGGGCCTCCCACAAGGTAGACCCGGATACGTCTCCAGAATCATTTACCGCAAAGTAATCCTCCAGTTCCTTACAAATTCTATTGAACCCTTCCTCCCCTCTTATCAGTTCTTCATTTAAGTGCCACAGCCCTAGATGTCTCGATTCTTCTCCTGTTATTATTTCCATGGACATTGGTGCATGATCTGAGTAAGTTATAATTCCTTTCCAGGAGTCTACCACCTTGTCAATGTCTCTATAGTCTATCAGTCCATAATCTATCCGGGAGTATGACCCGTGCACAGAGGAATAGAACGTGTAATCCCTTTTTCGAGGGTGTTGCACTCTCCATATGTCTACCAGCTGGAGGTTAGCGAGCTTTTGCTTAATCTTTCTTAACTGTGCGCTTCCCTTCCCCTGTGAGCGGGTCGTACTATCTAGACCCGGGTCTATACAGAAATTAAGGTCCCCCATTAGTATCACATGCCCTTTCCTGAACTCCATTAATTTTCCCAGGATATTTGGCACATATTTCATCTGGTTTTTATTTGGTGCATAAATATTAGCCAATGTGTAATCTCTTTCGTTCAGCCTACCTCTCAGAAATAAATATCTACCTTCCGCGTCCACTAGTCTCTCCTCCAGCACAAACCTAGTTCTTTTTGCAAATCCAATGGTGACCCCCGTGTTCTATTTGAGATAGTATCTGCTTGGTACCAGACCGGGTACTCTCCTGAGAATAGTCTTAGTCTTGATTGATGTGATATATGTGTTTCCTGGAGAAATACCACATCTGGTCCAAGCAGCCTAAGCCCATTAAAGATACTTTGTCTTTTATTAGCCATGTTTAGGCCTTTGACGTTGTACGTTGTACATTTAGTTGTATCAGAAATCATTTTTCAATCTTCAAGCCAACACCCTTTGCCTTAGACCCTGGAGAGATGTCCCATGTTTTCATTATTAAAGTTGAGATATACCCCCCCTATTCCTCCCCCCATCCCCCCCCACCCACCCCCCTAACCCCCCGTTGGTCTTCTCTAGACCCTTAGGCCAATGTGGGTCACTCAAATCGTAACCCCCTATTGGTCTCCACCTCTAAAGGTGGGGCTTTTGGTGTGCCAGATTGCCGGTCGACATTGCCCTGGGAGCCAGATGTATTAATCAACTCCGTTCTCTTCTCATCTTCACCTACTTCTTAAGTAATTTTCCCCCCCTCCCCCCCTCATTCCCACTCCTCCTCCCCTTCTTTTTATACCGATCCTATTCCCATTTCTATCCACCGTTCATTGGACCAGTCCATCGTCGTGGGCACCTGTAGGCCCAACTTCCTGCAAAATTCCTCTAGCTCCTCCGGGAATCTTAGTCTAGCTGTTCTGCCATCTTTACTGCCCAGTAAGCATGCGGGGAATCCCCATGTATATTTTATGTTTTGCTTTATGATCTGTTCCAAGAGTGGCTTCAGGAGACGTCTTCTCGCTAGTGTATCTTTAGCAAGATCTGCGAATACTTGGATCCTTGCCTCCTTGTATAGTAATGGGGTCTGCCCTCGCAGTTTTTTCCATATATTTTCCTTATCTTCGTAGTGTCTAAACCTCACAATTATGTCTTGACTTCTTTCTGTTCGAATAATGTCCAGTCTACCTATACGATGTACCCGCTCAATCCTTGGGAAATCCTCCCCTCCCGGCTCCAGAAGGGGGGAGAAGATAGCCGCTATGGTCTTCCTTAGGTCCTCGCCCCTCTTTTCCGGAATGCCACGGATTCTCAAGTTCTGTCTGCGACTTCTGTTCTCCTGATCCTCTAGCCTATAGCAAATTTTTATCTGGTTTTGTTGAGATGTTTTAATTTGTTCCTTTAAATCAGAGATTTCTCGCTCCTGTTGATCCATTATATCTTCCATTCTCTCGACTCTGGCCAACAAGTTACCCAGGTCTGTCCTTAGCATGTTTATCTCTGACTTAATTGAGGTTTCCAGCGCTTTGAACATCTCTGCGATTTCGTTTTTTGAGGGGAGTTCCAGATCATGCCTATGTTCTGCCATTCTAGATGATTCATGAGCACTTTCGATTAACGATGACTCTCTAGATTGAGTGGGGGTCGGTTCTCCCTTCCCATTTTGGCCCTTTTTCCTCTTGTCCACCATAGTTGACGTTTGAACTTCTTGATGGGCACTTCCAGGGCTTCCCCCTCTGGCTAAGTATTGCTTGATTGAACTCCCAGCGTCTCCTCCAGAAAGGTGTCCTTTGGTGTCTTCGGAGGGCCTCCTTTCCCCGCTTTGGATGTATTTCTACTCATTTTTTGTTCCAGAGGATTTTATGAGTAAGGTTTTAAATCACCTTTTCTTGATCGTGCAGGGAGGTCTTTGCCATTCCAACACTAGGGCGATTTCAAATTCTTACAGCTGTCTTTGTTCCAAATTTCTGTTTCTATGTTGGAAACAGCAGTAATTGCTCTAATCGATCCGTCTTCACCTTGCCACCTCTTTCTTAAGGATTTACTATTTTTTGATGCCTTTATTGTCCCTTACCTATAGTTATAGGAGTAGGTGAGGTATGGTTATTTGGACGTGATACCTTTATTTCTGTTATTTAGCGTGTGGTAATAAAAAAAAAATTTTAAAAAAATGCAGCAGATGATGCACTTGGGAACGTAGGTAGATACCTTAGTGCCTGGTGTACCCTGTGCAGCAGGGCTTCGCAGGCTAACAATGATTTACATTGACAAGTTTTAATCCTGTACACGTTAGCTTATGCCTCCGGTTTTTCAGGGAAAATTTTTCAGGTGTCAGGGTACTCTGGCACCCTCGATATTTATTTTTGATTTATTTGAGACTAATATTTCAAGAACACATTTCTTTTTCCTAGTTGTTATTAATTGTGTCCATAGAATGTGGGTCAAGTATCCCGAACTTTTATGGAAATACTGCGACTGCCGGCGATCTCTTCTTTTGGTGTATTTGAGCACTGTTAGCGTTTTAATACCTCTCTGCCCCTCGGCGCCATCAATGTAGCAGGGGCCCTGTTCACCAAAACTGGTATTTCAGGGACTTCTGTTTATTATGCGGGGATTTTTGAGACCCTGTCTATGAGTAATGATTTCTACTATTGTTTTTTTTTTTGTCCTTATACCTTGATGTCGCGTGTGTCTCTCTTTAATAGTGTCCAGTATGGCTGGGAACTAGTCAGGCAAAGAAATACTTTGCTACCGAGTGTCTTATCACCTCCTTGTAAGCCAACGTCCCCAGGATTTCATTAAGTATTATGAAAAATGACACAGAGAATATGTGGCAATATTAACGCAGGTATACAATGAAATATAGTCCAAAATTCAAATCTATTACTCATATCCCTTATTTTATCCTATGTAAAGGAACATGGCGAATGCTATGAAACCACAATTGGAATAAGAATATACCTTGAAGTATGGTGACTGTGTTGTGATATTTTATGTAGAGTTATATTATTTAATTTTCCTTATTCTATGTCAGCGATATAGCAAGTAATTGATAAATTGGTAAGCCACAGGCAGTATTCTTGCAATATTGCTAAAATGACCTTCTAACCCGCATGTCTGGTTCTATATAAAGTTCCTTGTGAAATTATAAAGCAGTTTTCAAACCTTGGCTTTCCCTTCTTCTAATCTTTCTTCCCTTCGGTAACCAGTTTCAGTGCTCTTCTTACCTTTAAATGGTGAGCAGGAACAAACGTCTCTTACCATCACCTGTCTATCAAAGTGCCTTTACTTCAGGGGTGATGGACCGGTATCCACTGCAAGCATTACCGTTGGGGAGACCATCCCAGAGAGCTCTGTAGGTTTGAAGGTATATGGTCTGTGTATCGCTTTGCCGGATCCTCTCCGTCCTGCTGCCGTTTTACTATCAGCCATTCAGCAGGGGGAGGAGGGGGGAGAGAGACGCGGAGAGATCCAGTCAGTGGAGCGAGGGCTTCACTCCTTTAATTGTAGCCGTGCCGACAAACCCGTTTTTCTCCAGGCTCCGGGCTTCAGGCATTTAGTTGCGGTGTTGAGACACCGCTCTCTATTTCCCCGCCTCTCCACGCTGCCGGCCCTGTCCACTCAGTCTGCCATCGGAGCGAAGCTGCCAGGACGCCCGCTCTCCAACACACCGCCAGCTCCTCCCTTCCTTTCTGACGTCTCACGTCATCCCCTCCCCGTGTCCTCCAAAACCTACCAAAAACTGACAAGTGTTCTAATCCCTCCCCCCTCTATTCAAAACTAAAACAAAAAGTTTTGCGTTTGGTTACACTTCAAGAAGTTATTACCTAGTTTGTTTCATTCAACTGGCAAAGGCTTTTTGTAGTGTCTGTCATGCTTATATAAAGTTTTACATACAATACTTATTATCTTAATGTACTTTATTTGCAGCTTGTCCAGAGGTCGAATCAGCAGTACATTCCATCTAGATGACTACTCCTTGGAGTTCCTGGGGATCCCACCTACACTTTCACCAGCCAAGGAACAATCCTTTGAAGTCTGGCTTGTAGTGTTTGGTGTTGTGGCCGGATTTCTAGTTATAGCTTTGGTTGTCCTACTTTTCCTTGGCTATAAAGATAAGAAGAAGTAAGTTCTTAATTCATTCACAACCCCAGATTCACCAAAACTGTCCTGCTAGCTTAAAGCAACATTTGCTGTAATTCTGAACTTAGGCCGACACTGATCTTGTTATTAGGTAACTATGGTAATGAATGTGTACTGAATCCAGTCTCAGCATCATAGGCTTGCAAGGATTCAACAAAGATTTGCAAACATTGTAAGTGTCCACACCATCTGCATCTAGTCGATCACTGTGTGCATTTACAGCATGTATTTCATTGTACTGCCCGTTCATTCACAACATGCGTACACTATATAAAAAAATACACCTGCTTGTTTTTTTTGCAGCGCAATCCAAGCCAACAAATTATATTCCTTATTATATGTGTTGCACTGAATTCTAGGGGCAATTGTTTTATTCATGCATGAGCCCTGGCATGTCATCCAAAATGAATAGCAATGAAATGCACAGCTCTGTGACCAAGCTGGGCGGGGTGAAACACATCGGGGGGCGTGGCTGGAGCAGTGCTGGCTGAGGCCACACAATCTAATATACTTCAAATGCACTGGGTCGGTCTGAGCTGCATCCTATATTACACAATGAAATGCGCATACACATCATGCTGTGATACTGCAAGGCAATGTGCATTATAACGCACATAAACACGCACACGAATGAGCGCATGCACTAGTATGATGGGATCCGCTGAATGAATGTGGCTGGGAATTTTCTGATGGATCAGTCACTTTAAATTCAATTCCAGTTTTGCTGAAAAAAAATCCTCACTGGGTGAACTATTGACTTTAAGGGGATTTTTGCAAATTGTTTGCAAATTCTTAAACTGATTTCAGAATGGGAGGCTCAAACTTCATTATATACACCTGATGCAGTATCAGTGTTGTAAGGAGTCTGCACCCCTTTAGAAGCAATGAACCAGAGAGAGTAGGTCACCAAAATTGAAACTCCAATTGCAAGGGATGCCTGTATCTCAGTGCAGACTTCTGAATGAAGTAGTGAGCTAGTCTCATAACCTCCTACCAGATTTTGATTTTGTTTTTGTTTTTTAAACCTTTGTAATGCTTGACAGTATTACACTAGCTATGTTAGGTGTGGCTTGGCATGGCATGTAATTACTAAGTCTATTATCTACAAGCACCCCCATGTTAATGACAAAACATGGAACATAGGGCGCTTCTGTCCAATGGATCCTGTGGCAGTGTGAATGGGGCCTTAGATTCCAAAAGGAGTGAGGGCAGGGGATTTAAAAGCTAAAAACACTGTCACCCGAGCAGCTCTTCTGAGAGTGGAAGCAACTCTGGCTAGCAAGAAAAGAGGTAGAGAAGGAGCTTCCAAGTGCAGTATTACACAGTTTATTCAATTGACACAATAAATTACACTTACGAGATGTAAGTGTGTGAGGGCTCATCTGGCAATCACAATCCAAGACCAGGTTCCTGCCCCTGTGACTCCGAGTCCCCTTGCCGACCAGCAGCGATTGGAGGGATTGATGGCCGATAAGAGGAGGATCTGTCATCCAGAGGTGGCGGTGGAATGTACGCCGCGCTCGTGGACCGCACAAACCAGAAATGACGTCAGGATGTGGGCGGTAATGTGTTTTCGGAGCATGAGTACAATGCTCCTTCCTCACACCAATCTGTATGCATGCCCTGAATTGCGTTACAGCCCACATCCTGACATTTGTGTGGTCCATGAGCACTGCATACATTTCACTGCCACCTCCAGATGACAGATCCTCCTCCTGTCGGTCATCAATCTGTCCAAACGCTGCTGGTCGGCAAGGGGACTCAGAGACACAGGGCCAGGAACCTGATCTTGGATTGTGATTGTCAGATGAGTCCATCACATCTTGTAAGTGTGATTTATTGTGTTGATCGAATAAACTGTGTAATACTGCACTTTGAAGCGTCTTTTCTACCTCTTCTTACAAGCACTCCCATTACTTTTTCCATTACTGGTTCTCCTTGGAGAGTCTCTCCTAATGTGTAATTTGCATGTGTATTTTTGGCACCCAAGTACATACCTTTACAACATTGAACCTTATCTGCCACATAGTTGCCCAACCCCCTATTTTATGGTCTTCCTGTTTGGGATTTTCATCAGCAAACACTGAAATTCAGCTCTTAATTATATTATATCATTAATAATAAAACAAATTGTACAGTATTGGCCACAAGACTGAGGACACACCATTCACAACTTTAGACCATTCCGAGTCATATATCACTACTCTCTGGTCCCATTCATGTAACCAGTTTCCTATCCATGTACAAACAATTTCATCAGCTCCAACAGACCTTATTTTATAGATTAAACTAAGAAAAAAGCAAAATAAAACTGCGCTAAGGAATAAATCGTGACTAAAGGAGCTGCAGTTCAAAAATATATGACACATATACAACATAAATAATGGAAAAAAACCTTGAATTGCGCTAGCTAATCCCTTGTGAATAATTAAATCACTGGTAAAACCTCATAAAGTGTATGGGGTAAACACAATCCCATCCGTGACAAGTATTGTGAGTAAAGTGCTCTAGCAACCCCAAAATTATGATCTAACAAAATACAAAATAGAATAATGTAGACACTCAATGAATAAAGTCTCAAAACCAATAATCCAAAGTGAGAATGTAATATGCAAAGTCTCTCAAAATCATGTGAGGAAGAAAAAAAGAAGATCCACCCATGTAGATACTGGAACCATTGAAAAAAGTCCACACGCAGGATGTATGGCTATTACTTAGTGAAGAAAAATATGTGATCCGCCACCAGTGTAGAAGGTCCATCCATCCAGTTCCATCCGACCGCCCCATAAGGTCCTTTCTGCATCAGCGGAGTGGACATGGACCTGTCATCCACCTGCTCAGCGGGGATCAGCGGAGAAATCCCTTGCTGAGCAGGCAGGTCTGCTGCTGGCGTCCGCCCGATGTGAAAGGGGCCTTCCACCGTCCAGTTTTTTCACTTACTTCCTCATAGAATGATAACGGGTTGGTCAGACGAGAATGGTCTTTCATGAATCCATGCTGGTTGTCAGCTACCTTTATTACAGACAAGTTTCTGTATAAACTCTATTAGCATTCCTTCAAATACATACTATTGATTATACTTTTATTTACTTTTCATTTACATGAAGTTTTGCTATTCTCTACTGACATATCTTTGTATCTGAAGGCTCAAAAAATCTAAGAAAGAAGAGTCTGACAACCAAGACAGAGTTTCTGAAATTCTAGTGGCAGAAACATTGGCGAAAGATGCTTCGATTCCAGTCAACATTTATGAAGATGCTGGGAAACAGAATAAAGCCTACGAAGATGTAAAAGAGGAGCCACAAACAGCTTTTTAAGCTATGAAGAATCCTGGAAGTTGTTCATATAATACGACTGTCAGTTATCATCTTTACAATAGGAACTAAGAACTTCAAATGTCCTAAATGAGAACTTAAACTGAAGTGTTTCCCAAGTCAAAAGAACTGAACAAAGCCATGAGGCACGGTGACATTCCCCTTCATCCATCACCTATGCACTTATAGTAATAAGTAATAAGCATCACTCACTGGAGAACCAGCTGTATTTTTCCTAGCAACCAATTAACTTTTCTCCTTCATCTTTCAACCTACCGAAACAAAAAAGAAGTAGATGAGCTAACTGGTGCCTGGGACGTAAATATAGTTCTTCATCTAGACACTTAGGATAGGATACTATAGGATTTGCCTTAAATCTGTTGCCCAGTGAATGTTGCAAAAAGAGACAACTTCACTCTTCAAGAGTCTTTCTGTTATACTCAATCACCAATTGTGGTAGTTTATGCAGAAGAGAATTCAAATTGATTTGCACATTTCCAGTTCCAAATGAATATCAAGGGGGCTACTTTCTAAAATAAAGTAAGGTGAAGTGAACCTGTGCTTACTTCAAACACCTAATCATGTAGCGGAAATTAATATTTTCTAGATTCCCTTTACATGGTTTGCTGTTTGATGTGAGGACAAGCTCTTTACTCTTTGTCAGGCTCATTCATACCTTAGCACCCTGGTGCATTGCATTAACAACATGCATTTTTTTCATACCCTATAGAATAGGCTGTCACCCCACCAAAGAAAATTAAAGAACAGACTTGCACCATTTTTGCAAATGCAAGGCAAATCGAATAATGATATTGCACTATTGTGTGTTGTAGTGCCCTGCAATGCATGTGTGTTGGAGCTGCATTGCCTTAGTATGTTGGGCTACCATTCAAAATTAAGAGCACCAGAACATGCTAATGCTCACACGTTGCAGCACACCACAATGCATGGTAACACACAATCATGCAATGTGATGTACTGCATTAGGAAACGGGCTACTTGTCTGTTTTTGCATCTATTCATGTGCATTGCCAATTTAAAATGAACACAATGCACATTAAAACGTGACTTAATGTGCATTTGTTAGCGCAATGTACACAAAGCGAGGAATATGAATGGACCATAAATCTGCCCCCCCACCCCCTTACTTGAACATGGCTGTGGTCATATGAGTGAGTTGGGATCGCAAATAGTTAATGTTGGGTCCTCTAGATTATTTAAAAAGCAAGTAATTCTGGAGTCCCGCTATCTCAGCAGATAGACCTAAGAAATATGGTGACATTTTGTATATAATGGGAGAGCACCTCTCCCATTTGGGCCTGGTTCTCAATGTTTAAATTTGACGATTTACATCCATTTATTTACAGAATATGAGTGAATTTGAATTTAGAACTTAAGGCTAACATGCATTTATGGAACACAATAAAATTTGTCTTTTGATTTATTTTACAATATTTCAACTGCATTTTTTTAACAAAGCGATTGTGTGCAGGTGCAATTCAAAAGATTTTCCTATTTACAAAGTACAAGTATGAAACGGGCAACTGCAGACCTTTCTGGCTGGGCTCAATTAAACAGCCACCTACAAATGCCTTTACAGCTTATCTGTGTGATCTTACATTTTTCTCTTAAATTGTGACAAAAATCAGGTCTAGCCTGAGTCAAGGTCTGAGTCTAAACATATGCACAAATGATGACACTAATGAGCCCCCACACATTTTAATTTTGAACTATTGGTATAGTAGTTCTTACTCTGAAGCAGGGGCGTCGCTAGGGGGTGGCTTTTGGGGCTATAGCCCCGAATCTGGGGCCAATAACCCAGAGTCTCTGCTGGGGTCCCCAAAGGGGAGGGGAGGCTCTCTGGGGACCCTTATGTAAGTGGGGGGCTCTCTGGGGACCCTGATGCAAGGGAGAGGCTCTCTGGGGACCCTGATTTTAAGGCAGAGGCTCTCTAAGGACCCAGATTTAAGGGGAAGGTTCTCTGGGGACCCTAATGTAAGGGGGGCTCTCTGGGAACCCTGATGTAAATGGGGGGCCCTCTGGGTACCCTGATGAAAGGGGGAGGCTCTCTGAGGACTCTGATGTAAGAAGGAGGCTCTCTGGGGACCATGATGTAAGGGGGGCTCTCTGGGGACCCTGATGTAAGGGGGCTCTCTGGGGACCCTGATGTAAGGGGGGACTCTCTGGGGACCCTGATGTAAAGGTGTAAGGGGGCTCTCTGGGGACCCTGATGTAAGTGGGGGGCTCTCTGGGGATAAATATACACACACACACACACGTATATTACTGTATATACATGTGTATGCCCGCCCAAACGTATGACTTTCTTTACTACGCTGCTATGGGCTCTAGCCCAAGATCTTTTGTAGACCTAGCAACGCCCCTGCTCTGAAGTATTAGTTTCAGGGGTTAAAACTTCCCAGGCTCTGGAATTGTCACAGTAAATACACAAACGAAAATGTTTTACATGCGGATTTGAATGGTTAGTTGCGTTTTTCAATGTACTGGGAACACAACTAGATCTCTGCAGAGAAAAAAGGAAAGGGATTGAGGACCTGCTGGAAAAAATACATGATTTGAAAACTAAACATAAGACTAACCTTGACCCAGGGGATGCCAGACAGCTGGAGATACTAATGCCGCGTACAGACGATTGGACATTCTGACAACAAAATCCATGGATTTATTTCTGACGGATGTTGGTTCAAACTTGTCTTGCATACACACGGTCACACAAATGTCGGAAATGCCGAACGTCAAGAACGCGGTGACGTACAACGAGCCTTGAAAAATGAAGTTCAATAGCCAGTGCGGCTCTTCTGCTTGATTCCGAGCATGCGTGGAATTTTGTGAGTTGGAATTGTGTACACACGGTCGGAATTTCCGACAACAAGCTCACATCGAGCATTTGTTTCGGAAATTCCGACCGTGTGTACGCGGCATTAGAGTAGTGCTCTCTGGATGCCTGGACAGAAGGGCCAAGAACAAACATAGATTTTTTTGCACATCGATTTTATGAACAAGGGAATAAATGTGACCGATTGTTGGCCAGACAATTAAAAAAGCAGCAGGAACTCTGTCATGTTCATAAAATACTAACAAACAGGTAGTGGATTCCAAGGCTATAGCTGCATAATTTCATAGTTTTTATATGAACCTATGTGACATTCAATCAAATTCAAATGCAGTCTTTTATTTTTGTAGTAAAAACCCCACCAAAATATAATAGTGTTGCAGCTTAACCACTTCAGCCCCGGAATATTTGGCTGCTCAATGACCAGGCCATTTTTTTGCGATACGGCACTAACGTTTAACTGACAATTGCACGAACGTGCGACGCTGTACCAAAACAACATTGACATCCTTTCTTTCCCACAAATAGAGCTTTCTTTTGGTGGTATTTTGCGGTTTTTATTTTTTGCGCTATAAACAAAAAAAGAGCGACAATTTTGAAAAAAACACAATATCTTTTACTTTTTGCTATAATAAATATCCCACATTTGTTTTAAAAAAAAACAAATTTTTTGCCGATATGTATTCTTCTACATATTTTTGGTAAAAAAAAATTGCAATAAGCGTA
Source organism: Lithobates clamitans (assembly GCA_037952925.1). Lineage (NCBI taxonomy): Eukaryota > Metazoa > Chordata > Amphibia > Anura > Ranidae > Lithobates > Lithobates clamitans. Next base: position 8,143,737 of record JBBGZY010000723.1, read on the forward strand.
TATTGATTGGTTTGCGCAAAAGTTATAGCGTCTACAAAATAGGGGATAGTTTTAGAGTATTTTTATTATTATTTTTTTTTACTAGTAATGGCGGCGACATGCGTTTTTTATCAGGACTGCGATATTGCGGCAGACAAATTGAACACTTTTGACACATTTTTGGGACCATTGACAATTATACAGCGATCAGTGCTATAAAAATGCACTGATTACTGTATAAATGTCACTGGCAATGAAGGGGTTAACACTAGGGGCGCGATCAAGGGGTTAACTGTGTTCCCTCAGTGTGTTCTAACTGTAGGGGGAAAGGGACTGTCTAGGGGGAGAGAGAGATCGTTGTTCATACATAGTATGAACACTCGAGCTGTCTCCTCTCCCCTGAGAGAATCGGGATCTGTGTGTTTACACACACAGATCCCGGTTCTCGCTCTGTCACAAGCGATCTCGGGTGCATCGGCTCCAGGCACGCGCTATTGGCTAAAAGGCAAAGCGACGTAAGGTAACATCGTTTCGCCCAGCCGTGCCATTCTGCCACAGTAAAACTGCGGCAGCTGGTCGGCAACTACCGTAGTTAATGAGAGTATGTTGTTGCACCTAGTGCCCTTAGTAGTGTCAATAAAAATTGGGTTAAATTATAAAGTGCAAACAAAATCTTAAGCCTTCCTCCTTGGTAAATAATATACTGTAAGTGAATACACAAATAAAAGTGAAAGTGTTAAACAAAATGTGTACTTTGAAAAAAATAGCAACAAAATGGCAAAATCACAATCTCACAATAAAGTCGCATAAAACTGAAAAAGTCCTTAAAAGTACAACATGTGTATGCGATTCATAAGCGAGTCCATGCAAGTGTTGCAGCTTACATGTCCTTAAATGTGGTGGCTGCAGTAGATTTTTATTTTATTTTTTTGCACACCTTTTTTTCCCTTTATTTTAACCTTGTAATCTTTCCATTCACACACTTCATGTCCTGGGGTGGCGACTGCACTGGGCAGTGTTGTCAATCTAGGACGGGCAGTGTGTTAGGGCTACAAAACACCTCCCTCTCTTCTCCATAGCATGAAGAAGAATTTTGTAGTCCACAGAGATAGCAGGGAACAATACTAACTGATAACAGTTTGGAGGCACAAAGTACAGAAAGTTATCAGCTCACAAGATTTAGGGCCAGATAAACACTTGTCAGATAGATATAATAATACACTTTCCACAGTTTATGTAACAGGCCAAAATGGAGTAAAGAAAGTAAAATGTATTGTTAGAGTTCACATAAACCTTAAAAGGCAAAATAGTGAGACAAAATGTGGTTATGACCAGGATTATTCAAAAAATAAAATAAAATAAAACCTCTGAGCGCTCTGTGTGTGCCAAAATAAAAATATACAGTGTCTTGAAAAAGTATTCATACCCCTAAATGTATTTTATTGTGATTTTCTGTCTCATTTGGAGGAATAGTGCCCGAAGGGTCAGACAAAGGCAAGCAAAGGGCCACATGCCCCCGGTGTCACAGTTTGGAGACCACTGCCTTAGAAGACTAAAGTTACACTCACATTGTGTGTTGCCTCACCCTGCATCACTGTGAGACACCGGTCTGATCCTGTGTCCTCCAATAACTGCACAAAACTCGATGCGCAAAGGCCTGGCTACTTCTACTGACGCCATTCATCGGCATGACCGATCTCATATATCCTGCTGTTGTGTCTGGAATTAACCCCCTTAGTGCTGCAGGAAGCAGCAGGGTTACAGGCATACACCATGCAATTGGAAATGCATAAGAGTTTAATAGTATATATAATAACAATAATCAATAGACAAAACACAACACTATGAAACCCAAAAATTATTCATATATTACTAATAAAGCAATTCCAAACTATGTCCATTTTAACCCCCCTTGGGAACCACTGTTTCATGTGAGTTACCTTAGTTTCCATTTGAGATATTTTTCAATTAAAATTACCACCCCTCTAAATATTTTTAGTTCCCACTGTGCCCCAAATTTGTAGACCTTCCCGGGTTTCTGTTATGATATTTATTAAAGTGGACTGAAACATTATGGAGTTGATTTACTAAAGGCAAATAGGCTGTTCACTTTGCAAGAGAAGTTGCACTTTGCAAGGAAATTAGCACCACAATGTAGTGATTATGGTGAGGTTTCACTTTGTAACAAATACCCAATCATGTGCACAGAAAAAAAAACAGCATTTTTGCTTGCAGATGATTGGATGACCAAAGTCAACAGAGCTTCGCTTCGATCACTCTGGGGCAAAGTCCCTTGCAAATTGCAACTTACCTTGCAAAGTGAACAGCCTATTTGCATCATTAAAAATCACGTCTATGATTCTTACAGTATAGCTCTCTTTTAGATAAAGTCCTTACTGTGCAGTTCACATATTGTAAGTAGCAGGGACATTGCGCCTGCTGTAATACAAGAAATTCATTGTTTATTATGGTATTTTTTATTACTATAATTTGAGACAAGAAAATTCCCTCTATCTTTTATTCATTTTGCTATGACAGCAGCATGACATCTTCTAAAGAAGCCTATCTTATGCAGAAATGTAATTTTGTTATTACTGATAGGTGGATTATATTCTTTGCCAGTTCATTCCATTCCCTTCTATATATGAACTGAGATTTTCTCAGTAGTAGTGGATCCAATGTCTTATCACCCAAAAGAATGGATTAAAAGAATGGAGTAATGTCTACTAATATTCTTTTCCATTGCTTCACATTGGGTTTTAAACTTTGTTATAAAACTAAAGTCATTGTAATTTACTAAAGGCAAATAGACTGTGCACACCCCTTGCACATGATTGAATAATGTAAGTAATTACTAAGCTCCAAAACAAATGCCCTTTCAGAGTGCAACTGCCCTTGCATAGTGCACAGTCTATTTGCTTTTAGTAAATCAACCCCATTGTGTTTTCTATCTTTCCTATAAGGCCTGTTATTGTTATACCCCTCTCAGTCAAATTATTTGTACACATTTCCTTCTGTGACTTATCTTTATAACTTTTCTGTATAAATCTATCTTTAACCACGTGCCGAGCAGCCGCCTTTATTATACTGCGGCTGGTCGGCTCTATTGTGCAAAACGCTGTAGCTGTACGTGGGTTCGTGCAATAGAGACAGTGGGCGCGCGCACGGCGCCGGAGGGGCGCGGTGCCAGAGTCAATACACGTGACCAGTGGCCGCGATGTCCGCCAGCCACCTGCGATCGCTTCACAGAGCCAGAACAGGGATCTGTCAATGTAAACAAACAGATCCCCGTTCTGACAGGGAAGTAGAGAGAGATTGTCTGTCCCTAGTGATCAGAAACAGTGATCACTCTCCTCCTCCAGTCAGTCCACTCCCCCCAAAAGTTAGAAACACCTCCCAGGGAACACATTTAACCCCTTGATTACCACTAGTGTTAACCCCTTCTCTGCCAGTGTCATTTATACAGTATTCAGTGCATTTTTATAGCACTGATCGTGGTATAAATGTCACTGGTCCCAAAAAAGTGTCAAAAGTGTCCGATTTGTCCGCCGCTATGTCGCAATCCCTCTAAAAATCGCTGATCACCGACATTACTAGTAAAAAAAAAAATAATAATAATAAAAATGCCATAAATCTATCCCCTATTTTGTAGATGCTATAACTTTTGCGCAAACCAATCAATATACGCTTATTGCAGGTTTTTTTTTAAAAAAAACATATGTAGAAGAATACATATTGGCCCAAATTGAGGAAAAAAATTGTTTTTTCATATTTTTTTGGGGGGATATTTACTATAGCAAAAAGTGAAAAATATTGCTTTTTTTTCAAAAATGACGCTTTTTTTTGATTATAGCGCAAACAATAAAAACGCAGAGTGATCAAATACCACCAAAAGGAAGCTCTATTTGTAGGAAAAAAAGGACATAAATTTTGTTTGTGTACAACGTCGCACGACCACGCAATTGTCAGTTAAAGCGCCACAGTGCCATATCGCAAAAAATGGCCTGGTCATTAAGGGGGTAAATCCTTTCGGTCCTTAATTGGTAAAAGATAATATCCAGCTAGGAGAAATCCTATGTAGTGCAATTTCTCCATACGTGTAGAAACTGCCCTCTAGGAAAATTCAAGAGCCATTGATGATAAGTAACTCTATCTGGATATAACCGTTATGGTGAGTCTCCTTAAAATGGGTTTTAGCAACAATTTGATTCCCCTGTACTCTAATGCGAAGATCTAAAAATGAAGCTTATTTTGATTACAATGATACATTAATGCCTTGTTCACCCAGACATACTACAGCATACACCCAAGCAATGGTTGTGTTTGGCAGCACGGGGAGGCACAAGTGTTGTGTGCATCCTTGTGCAGGCAGTCCCATTTATGTAAATTTGACAACCCCTTGGGGCCATGTACCCGGACAGCTCTCAAATCGGGAGCAGTGGCTGTGTCCATTCAGCAGCTGCATTCCAACTGACCTAAATGGGACTGCCTGCATGGGGACGGAAAACCTGACATCCCATGCAAGCAAGCATGGCCCTGTCATGAGAGTATGCTGTAGTACACCTATGTGAATGAGCCCTAAATGTATACCCATTTATTTGCTATTAACACTCATAATAAATGTTCTGCGAGTTTCTTAATATCCTCTCAATCTGATAAAAATATTGTCAATACATTTTTTTTTTTAAAATGTAACTGAGGCCAAACCATAAAGTTCCTCATCCATTTGTCCATATATAGATTATCCAAACTGGGTGAAATTCTGTCTCCCATTGCTACCCCTATCGTTTGTAAATAGAATTGTTCCTCAAACCAAAAGTAATGATATATTAAACAAAACTCCAGGCAATTAATAATGAATGAATATTGTGATCCTGTTCCAATGCCTCCTTGCCTGCTGCTAAGCCCTTTTTGTGAAGTTACAATCTCTTCATTCCTCCTTAAAGTCCATACCACCCCCTTTGATATTTCCTTCTTTTTTTATTTGAATTCTCTACTTTAAGGTGCAAACCTTTACCTTGTAAAACAACTCATTCCGATTAAAATAGAAATTTAAGACAAAACGTTTGTGTGTATTTAAAAAAATATATATTATATACCTATTTTATATTTTTTATAAGTGATCACATGACCTCTATTTTCAGCTGAATAATAGGCTTAGAGAGCTGGGGTGGAGACTGCAGATGGCCTTTCAGAGAAACAGCAATATACAGATCTTCCCAGTGACTAGCTGTGCAGGGGAGCATGTCAGCACAGGTCTGACCACTGGGGTACAGGCAGACTGTGCACCCAAGTAGAATGCAAAACAGAAAACTGACCATGCTGGGATACATGTGCTGACATGTGGTCAGCATGTGGCCATGTGGTCAGTTTGAAAAAAGCAGGAGGACTGGCAGGAGGACTGGCAGGATCACCTGGTATTTCACATAAGTAAACAGTGCAAATAAAAGGCTACATTTTCATACGAATACATGGAAACACAGACACATATCACGAAAATGAAATGTTGGGGTAACATACACATTAATTAAAAACTTCTTTATCCACTTAGCGACCGTCCACCCACAAAGTACTGTAGGCAAAGTGATGTACCCGTATGTGGCTGCCTACTTCCAGGCTTAGGGCACGCATGCCCCACATCACCGGCACCCGCTGTGATTGTACACCATGGGAGCCTGTCAGCAAGACCCGACCAATGATTCACGACTGGGACCTGCTGGTCAGCTGTGTATATTCACAGCTCTGTGTTTGGCATTCAACACAGAGCTCTGTACACAGGGAACGATCTCTGTGTTTCTTATCCCTACAAAGTAGGGATGAGAAACATAGAAATCAATTAGTAAAATCAGCACACTTTACACACGTGACACATACCCTGTTTCCCCGAAAGTAAGACCTAGCGTGATTGTCGGTGATGGCTGCAATATAAGCCCTACCCCCCAAAAAAGTCCTACCCTGTTTCTCCGAAATTAAGCCCTACCCTGAAAATAAGACCTACAAGGACTTTAACTAGGGCTTATTTGAGGGGTAGGGCTTATATTGCAGACATCACCGACAATCACGCTAGGTCTTATTTTCGGGAAAACAGGGTAGTTAGGCACATATTTACCCTTGATTGCCCTAAGTGTTAACCAACCTTCCCAGCCAGTATGAATAGTACAGTGACACTATTATCACTGATCACTTTGTGAATGTCACTGGTGATGTCAGTGGCAGTTAGCCAGTTCCCTTAAATGTCAGTTGGTGTCAGATTAGCTGCCGCACTATCACAGTCCTATTATAAGTCATTGATCGCTGCCATTAGTAGTATGAAATAGAAAAATAAAAATTCCAGTATATATACCATAGTTTGTAGGTGCTATAACTTTCATACAAGCCGATCATTTTACACTTGTTGGGATTTTTTTTTTTATCAAAAACATGTTGCAGAATGCATTTTGGCCAAAATTTATGAAGAAAATGTATTTATTTATATTTTTTATTGGACATGTTTTATAGCAGTAAGAAAAAAATATTGTTTTTTTTTTCTAATTTGCAATATTTTTTATTTATATCGCAAAAAAATAAAAAACCCAGTGGTGATCAAATACCAGCCAAAAAAAAATCTCTATGTGTTTGAACAAAATACTATAAATTTTGTTTGGGTACATCGTTGCATGACCACGCAATCGCCAGTTAAAGTAGTGCGAAGCGGAATAGCAAAAAATGGCCTGGTCGTGAAGGGGGTAAAATCTTCTAGAGCTGAAGTGGTTAATTTATCTGATGAGTTTTTATACTCTTCCATTTCCTTAATGGTTCTAGTTTTGTCTTATACTCCTCAATTATGGCATTTATCTTTTCCAGTTTCCTTCTTGTTCTCTTCAATAATGTGGGTGGCACTGTGGTGTAGTGGTTAGCACTCTTGCGTAGCAGTAAAAAGGGTCGCTGGTTCGAATCCCAACCACGACACTACCTGCCTGGAGTTTGCATCTTCTCCCTGTGCCTGCGTGGGTTTCCTCTGGTAACTTCTGGCTCTAACTTTATCAAAGTGAATTAAATCTTTAAATATGATGGCAAAGACTGATACTATGGGCATCCCATATCCCAATCCCTATCCAAGTTGTACCCCAAATAAAAAAACAAAAACAAAGCTCGCAAAAGGCTGTTCGTGGTCTCTGGAAAGGATGCATGAAGTCTAGCAGTGGGGTGATTTGGTGGATTGTTTGTTATGAGTGCTAACACCATGGCTACACACACAAGAACTTTGTGTTGTTTCATTAAATCACAAAATATGTTTGGCGTTCTTTTTTTATCCAAGGTTGATGACTCCTAAACTACTAAAACTTTTTTGATGACCCCCAATTTGCCTTCCAATGAACAGATTATATTACCGAAACACAGTTGAAGGTGAATATTCTAAGTCATTTCAACTGAATAAAAGGACATAATCTTCTCTGCTCTACCCTAAAAGTTAAATATTTGCCTGTTGAGCCAATAAGAACGCTTAGTTTGTATTTTATTGTAGCTGAAATTGTTTTTTCTAGGTTTCTTTACAACTAATTATCCTGTGCATTGTTTTTTTCCATGGCTGTGAATGAGCATATGATACATTTTAATAGCAGTAGCAAAAGAGCAATAAAGACAGTGGTATCGCTTCCTCTATCCCCCGTATAAAAGCAATATGGGCACAGGAGAAAGGCAATCCTGCAGAGTCGTGTGTGTGCCAACATATCTTAAAGTAAGTATTATCAGCGTTTTGTTCAAGAAGCCAACTGATCAAATTATGAAAAATCTTTTTTTTTTAAATCATTTTCAGTTGCATGAATAAGATAATTATGGGATGCAGACATTTTAGTAAATTTTGTGGTGCTTCTATGGCCACCTTTTCAGCCCCATTCCAATCAATTTATTAAAATGTTGTTTTTTTTGTCATTTTCAGTTTGAATACAATACAGACAGGATGCAGGCATTTATAGTAACTATCGTGCTGCTTCTATCAGCCACCTTCTCAGCCTCATTTCAATTAGAAGGCGGTAAGATAACCTTTTAATATGCTTAATGTTTAAAGATCCATACTGTGAAGAAGTGCAGTCTTTATACCATAGCTCCCATTGGTCCCTCATTTGGAGGGACTGTTCTTCATTTTGAACCAAATCCCTCTGTCCCACTTTCCTCCCCAATTGTCCTTGTTTTGATCTATGGTATAAACCTTTATCTACTCTTTTAATAACTAAAATGTTTTACTTTACTAAACTTTTAATTCAGCCTCTAAATGATTACATGTGTACCTTAAAAAGACAGTATAAAGGAAGGGGGGGTGGTAAATAAAGCACTTTTGGGTTTGAAGGAGAACCCCATCTTTCAGGAACATATTTCATGTTGCTTCGATTTTTAGGGTGCAACATAAGACCCCTTTCGCACGCTTTTCAGGTGTTTTAGTGCTAAGAATAGCATTTAAAAAGCGCCTCTCAAGCCACCCCAGTGTGAAAGAGTGCTTTCACACTGGGACGGTGCACTTGCAGGAAGGGAAAAAGAGTCCTGCAAGCAGCATCTTTGAAATCATTGAAATCAATGGGCAGCGCTGCCGAAGTGCCTGCAGAGCGCTTCGGCAACATGGGTGCTATTAACCCTTTCTTTGGCTGCTAGCTGGGGTTAAAAGCGCTCCACTAGCGGCTGAATAGTGCCACTATAACAGCGGTAGAGTGCTGCTAAAACTAGCGGCACTTTACCACTAACGCCCGCACCACCCCAGTGTGAAAGGGATCTAAGGCATGTTCACAGACCACAGCTCCAACCCCCAAATGACACCCATTACTGTACTTTCTACAGGCTTCTGACATTCTTTTAAATGTGGCATGGCTGTGTGAGGCTCCACCTGCACAAACGCATCATTAACTGTCAAAAACGGCATTCATTGTCAAAAACTACAAGCAGCAGATAGACTCATAACTTTCAATGGAGCACAAATGCGATAAAGTCACCACACTTGTAGGCCTTTGATACCGCTTCTCGATTTATTTGTGGCTAAAGGTATAGTCTGCAGGCACCACAGCATTGCACCCACCAATCCACTGATCAAAGTAGCAATGCTTTCCAGGCTCTAATGCAAAGATAATAATAAATACCCATTCTTCTGTTAGTCTAAAAAGGATGTATTTATTCTTCTTTGCAAAAGAGAAGAACTAGCTTTTAACCAAGTGTATTTTGCATACTAATTCCTAATGGTTATCCCAGGGGAGAGGTGTGGCAGGAATGTGCCACTTGGCTACATAGTTTGTGCTAGAAGTCTGTATGTTATAGTTACAATTTTGTATGGAAATCAAACTGTCATACAAAAGTAAAAATTACTGGAGTTGTAAAAAAAAACTACAAAATTGCAAGTGTGTCATACCATTGTTACCTTTTTATGGTTTAAATCTTCTTTAAAGAGGAACTGCAGTCTGCTCACATAATTTGTAATAAAAACAGCTTTGCCATTCTGAAGCTTCCCTCCAACCACTTTGCATATTATTTCATATATACTGTGATTCTGTACTTGCCAAATATGCTGCAGAAATCTCTCTCCACTGAGTCTGGCTGCAACCATTTTAACCGTGGGCAGTTAAAGCTGCTGCCTGTTCACTTCCTGGATTTACACAGACACACAGAGGCACACCTCCAGCTCTGCAACTCTCATTGGCTCTCTTATGACTCATCCCCCCTCCCTTCCTGGCAAACTCTCATGAGAGTGAAAGAGAGCTGTGCATGATATCATAAGCCTAGGCTTTTTTCCAGACATGAAAACATGAAGTGGGCTGTATAAGGTATTTACTGGCAGAGGAAAAAATTTTTACTATCCAAAGTTAAAACAACAAGGGCAGAAGATTTCAGATAGAAAGATGAAAAAATGACTGAAGGTCTGCTTTAATAAAACTGTTGCAGCAACTGCTCAAGCACCCCTAGCAGTGTTATAGATTGGAGTGCTTACAAGTCACAACCACCAACTTGCATTCGATAAGGACATATCATTAAAGTTTTTAGAAGGCTTGACTTTATGTCATAAATCAAAAATGCAATTTATTTAAAAGCAATTTATACTAGATATGAAATAGCTGTATAAATGCGCTTTGACTTTGCTTGTCATGGGCCTTGATGAATGGGTATTCTTTTGGGCATTCTTCTTTGGTTTGCAATCTTGGATTCATTTTAATATGCATGACAATAACAGTAAGGCTCTATTCACACTACTGGGACCTGAAAGTCACACGACTTATGGTGCGACTTTGACACGTGACTTCTTGACGATTTGTTGGCAACTTGATGCAAATTGAGTACTACTTTGATGCATCTTTGAAGCGACTTTGTCTTGTGCAGGTATGCAGAGATAACAGCATACAGGAGTATGCAATGCACTGCCTGGGTAATCTTCCTGTAATGTCGGATCAAAATCACATCAAAATAAATGCAGATCCGACTTGGTGGCAACTTCCATTAAAGTCTATTGGAACAAGTCAGATAGAAGTCACCTTAAAGTAGTACAGAAGCCTTTTCTAAAGTCAGAGCGACTTCGGTAGTGCTAATTAAGACGGCTCTCATTGACTAACATGGGATTTCACATATCATGTCATGTGACTTGGGGTCTCACAAGTTGGATCCCAAGTGGCAGCAGTGTTAACCCAAGCCTAAAATCTCAGATATCATGTTTAGGTAGTAAACCAAGTGGTTCTTTTTTTTTTTTTTTAGATAAGAGAACCATTGTTTTTGAACTGATGTGTCACAGTCTAGATCAGAAATATGCAGCCAAGGGATTCTGCACAAATGCTGAGTAGTGTTTCTTATACATATTGAGTGTTATAGGACACTTCATCCACGTTTCTGCTACAACATAGCACAGTGTATTGAAACTATGGGTATAATTTTTATAGATTGCTTTAGCAATGCACTGGGGCTCATATCAATTTCTAGGGACAATGTGGTCCATAGAGTGGAAGCACTAAATTTAGTTAATGCAATTGTCCCAGTGATCTCTGAGACAGTGAGGGGTTGATTTACTTAAACTGGAGAGTGCAAAATCTGTTGCAGCTGTGCATAGTAGCCAATCAGCTTCTAACTTCAGCTTGTTTAATTAAGCTTTGACAAAAAAAACTTGAATCTGACTGGTTTCTATGCAGAGCTGCACCCCTGTTTTGGTAAATCAACCTTATGGTGTCTCCACTTACAACAAAAGTTAAACCTGGTTGGCTAAATACTGAGGTATAAAGGTATATTAACAAGAAAAAGTTGTCCACTTGCCTACCGCCTAACTGGAAAAATACATCATCATTGACGTTAAATACTGGGGTTATGTCTGCAGCTTGATGCCATAACCCCAGTATTATTTTTTCCCTAAGGCACTGGTCTTTTTGAAAAAGGTGGTCCGAGTGGCATGTTTGCCACCCAATCACTTTTAGAAGTGGTGGAAGGACTTGTCCCCCGCCGCTTTCCTGTGGTTCCCGGGCTTACCTGTGAGATCGGTAGCTCTGAGAACCGATCTGGCGCTGACGACAGCTGGGCACAGAGATGAGCGAAGAAAAGATGGCCTCTCATCTCTATGGCCAAGGGGGACCAGAGCGACGTCATGATGTCACTTCTGGTCCCAGTCCAATGTAAACAAGTTCATTTTTTTTAAAGCAAAAGATCAAATTTTTATTTTTTTATTTTAAAGAGTAGAGGAGAGATTTGGGGTTTTTAGACCTCTGCTGAAAAAATATACTAATAATATGGAACTGATTTTTGAACTCTGCATGAACTCCGCAGACTATCCCTCTACGAATTCCCCATCCATCACTGTGTGTTGGATGTAGACACCACTTTTGACCATGTAAAAATGGTGGTTTTAGATCTCCTTCTCCTCCTACACAAACTTGTTTCCTCCTGCACACACTTGTAGTTACTGAAATGAAGTATGTCACATCTTCTTCTAATGGATAATAGGGGCCCACTCTGAATAATTCCCTTTACAGGCTCTGGCTGCTTGCTGCTACTAGGCCTGAGGCCTGCAGAACCTCTCCCCGGAGACCTAGTAGTTTAAAAGCATTACCTTAGGTTGTGGACTACTGCTCCCAGCCAGCCCAACTTGCAAATCATGTGCCCTCAGGCCACATCGACACAGATGCCCACAGTCTTTTCTCTGATCCAGGACTCCCCATCATCCACCGTGTGTTTGATGGAGACTCTGCTAATGACTGTGTAAAAGCAGAGTTCCCTCACAGACTTCCTGGCACGTCCAGTCCTCCACTGCGGTAACACTCACCGACCTTCCACAGCCTTGAGTCCTTGATGAGGAACTTGACCGGACCATGCGTTTCGACAGCTTCACCTGCCCCTCTGCTCCAGGAGTTCTCTGCCAATGACCAAGTAGAGGCAATGTATCCTCAGTTCTCCCTGGGCCTTCTCCTGCGATCTGCTGCCTAGCATTCTATTCCTCACTTCACTCAGCCGACACCCCCCCCCCCAGTGGCATATCACCTCAGCTTATATAGGAGGCCCACCCCCTGCCAATACCGATTGGCGATTGGTCAGGGCTCCCATATGAGCTGCCTGCCACTCCAGCTCTAGGCCCAGCCCCTATTCCAGAATCTTATCTCTGAAAGCAGGGGAGGCACCTCAGAGCTAGAGCACAGGTGGTCATGCCCACTGCTACTCTGACCACTCCCAGCCCACAGATCAAAACAGACAGGCCTGGCTTGCAGCATAGGCCTGCCTAAATTTGCCTGTGCTGAAAATCCTAGTAAAATAACCCTTACTAGCACCTACCTACTGGTAGAGGGTGCTACACCAACAATAAGGTGTGACATGTCATGCAATTTAGACCTGTCAAATCGCATGACAAGTCGCACCGGCATGAACGAGGGCTAAATGATCTACCAAACAACTAAAGAACAGTGAAAGAAAACGCAGATACTGGTGGGGGTGTAGGAATAGATATACTAAAAAGACAAAAAAAAGTTGGGAAAAAATTTAAAGTGGGGTTCCGGCTGGGAAAAACCATTTTAAAAGTCAGCAGCTACAAACACTGTAGCTGCAGACTTTAAATAAGCACACTTACCTGTCCTGGGCGCCCGAAATGTTGGCCGCCCAAGGCCGACCCGTCCCTCGGCTCTTGGGTCCCGGCACCGCCATCCTAACTAAGAGAAATAGGCAGTGGAGCCTTACGGCTTCGCTGCCCGTTTCCTACTGCACAAGCGCGAGCCGCACAGCGCTTTGTGAATGGGACGCGATGTGTTGTGGGACACACACAGTTCCCATAACACACCGCGCCCTATTCCCCAGAAGACAACGCAGGGAGGAGAAGACTGAAGATCACCTCGGCGTAGGAAGAGGCAGATTAGGAAGACTGCCTAGCAACAGCCATTTCAGGTGAGTCAAAAAATTTATTTTTTTTTTAGGAATTTTTTTTATGCAATTTTTTTTTTAGGGTGGGCCTCCACTTTAAGTATTTTTACTATACAGTGAAACCTCGGATTGCGAGTAACGCGGTATACGAGCTTTTCGCAAAAAAACTTTTTTTTTTAAAAACCCTGACTCGGGTTGCGAGTGTTGTCTCGCAAGACGAGCAGGATTCAAGCCACGGGGGTGTGCAGTCCTGCATTTGGCCAGAGGTGCAGGGGCACTGGTGATGCTCAGAGACACTTGGAGACGCTCTGAGACACTCGGAGACACTCGGTTCCCAAACGCCTCCAAGTAGAAGACACGGGGCACAGGCCCCGAGTGCCAGAGTCTAGCAACACCCTCATTTTTATGATAAGTGCTACATAACACATTTAGAGGCTGCAATTATTTAGGAGATTTAAATATTCCTCTTTATAATATTTGTTCTTTTTTTTATTTGCAGGATATGCTATCAGTAACAGAGCTGATTCAGTATTACCTTGTAAACTAAAAAGTATGTATTGTTTAATTATAGGATTATTTTGTATTATGTATTTTATATGAACAGTATCTCACAAAAGTGAGGACACCCCTCACATTTTTGTAAATATTTTATTATATCTTTTCATGTGACAACACTGAAGAAATGACACTTTGCTACAATGTAAGGAAGTGAGTGTACAGCTTGTATAACAGTGTAAATTTGCTGTCCCCTCAAAATACCCCAACACACAGCCATTAATATCTAAACCGCTGTAAACTAAGTAAAAATGTCCAAGTTGGGCCCAAAGTGTCAATATTTTGTGTGGGCACCATTATTGTCCAGCACTGCCTGAACCCTCTTGGGCATGGAGTTCACCAGAGCTTCACAGGTTGCCACTGGAGTCCTCTTCCACTCCTCCATGACGACATCACAGAGCTGGTGCATGTTAGAGACCTTGCACTCCTCCACCTTCCATTTGAGGATGCCCCACTGATGCTCAATAGGGTTTAGGTCTGGAGACATTCTTGGGCAGTCCATCACCTTTATCCTCAGCTTCTTTAGCAAGGCAGTGGTCATCTGGAGGTGTGTTTGGGGTCGTTATCATGTTGGAATACTGCCCTGCGGCCCAGTCTCGGAAGGGAGGGGATCATGCTCTGCTTCAGTATGTCACAGTACATGTTGGCATTCATGGTTCCCTCAATAAACTGTAGCTCCCCAGTGCCGGCAGCACTCATGCAGCCCCAGACCATGACACTCCCACCACCATGCTTGACTGTAGGCAAGACACACTTGTCTTTGTACTCCTCACCTGGTTGCCGCCACACACGCTTCACATCATCTGAACCAAATAAGTTTATCTTGGTCTCATCATACCACAGGACATGGTTCCAGTAATCCATGTCCTTAGTCTGCTTGTCTTCAGCAAACTGTTTCCAGGCTCTCTTGTGCATCATCTTTAGAAGAGGCTTCCTTCTGTGATGACAGCCATGCAGACCAATTTGATGCAGTGTGCGGCGTATGGTCTGAGCACTGACAGGCTGACCCCCCACCCCTTCAACCTCTGCAGCAATGCTGGCAGCACTCATACGTCTATTTCCCAAAGACAACCTCTGGATATGATGCTGAGCACGTGCACTCAGCTTCTTTGGTCGACCATGGCGAGGCCTGTTCTGAGTGGAACATGTCTTGTTAAACTGCTGTATGGTCTTGGCCACCGTGCTGCAGCTCAGTTTCAGGGTCTTGGCAATCTTCTTATATCCTAGGCCATCTTTATGTAGAGCATCAATTCTTCTTTTCAGATCCTCGGAGAGTGCTTTGCCATGAGGTGCCATGTTGAACTTCCAGTGACCAGTATGAGAGAGTGAGAGTGATAACACCAAATTTAACACACCTGCTTCCCATTCACACCTGAGACCTTGTAACACAAACGAGTCACATGACACCGGGGAGGGAAAATGGCGAATTGGGCCCAATTTGGACATTTTCACTTAGGGGTGTACTCACTTTTGTTGCCAGTGGTTTAGACTTTAATGGATGTGTGTTGAGTTTTTTTGAGGGGACAGCAAATTCACACTGTTATACAAGCTGTACACTCACTACTTTACATTGTAGCAAAGTGTCGTTTCCTTAGTGTTGTCACATAAAAAAATATAATAAAATATTTACAAAAATGTGAGGGGTGTACTCACTTTTGTGAGATACTGTATATATGTAAATCTAAGGTTTTTATACAAGAACTGGCTTATGTAGTTCAAAGAGCAGTCTGTACAATGTGGTAATCCATAGCAATAGTCAGAATGCACCTTGAAAATGGCCTGATGGAGGTTTAAAGCAGCATTATAGCAGTGGCAAGATAAAAAATGTCCACATCTCATTGCACCTATACTTGTTCTGAATGCTGCCATATTGAGTTTTGTCCTCAGGAAAGTTGGAGCAGTTGACACATACTGTATACACAGATAGGTTTGAATATTCTTCAACAGCAGACATTGCAGGTCTTTGCTGAGAAAGGAAAAGATTTTGAAATATCTTTTGAAATCACTTTCACAATCTCTTCCTGACCCATATATTGTAAACTATTGGGATTATTATCTATTTGCCAGAACCAGCTTGCCACACCCTAACATGCTTCAAATTTCACATGACCCTGTTTTTTAATCTACACTACAATGCATTGCAGTGTACTACTATGTAGGTGCATTGCCTTAGTCCATTGAGGTGCAACAGCAACACTAGTGCTAAGCTGAAGAAATGTCTGGTTTGCAAACTGAACACTTTCCAAATATTTTTTCCTTAAAGGTGGTTCGTGTGCTGATCTAGTATGTTCCGCTAATGATATTAAACTGACCCTAAAGGTAGCCACGCTAAAAGACTGGGATGTGGATATTCCAAAAATCCATCTGCAGGATAGAACATGTACTGGATTTGCCGTTAATGAGGACTCTGTAACTATAAAGTGGGCACTGGGAAAAAACGTTTGTGGAACCGAGCTAATTGTAAGTGTTATCGACTAAAAGAAACAAAAGTGTGGCGCTATATATCACATCCACAGCCGTGTGTATTACAATAAAGACATATAAAAATAGTGAATACTACCAAAAAATGTATGATCATAAAATGGATAGTGTCAAATAATTAATCAGTGTTGATCACATATAAAGTAAATACACAATAATGCTTAATCATCAGATGTGCCAGTGATTAGTAGAAACCTGTGCTGGTTCCATGAGCCAGACACCAAACATAATAAAACTTTAAAAGTCCATAAAAAATGTGTAGAAAAATAGTGAAGAAAACATCAGAGTTCAAAGGGGGTGATGCATGGCCAGATGGTATTCACAGAATTTTAGTCGCACCAAATCTGGTGAGTGGGCAGAAGTCGCACCAAAGTTGCACCAAAACTGGTGAGCGGGCAAGTGTTATCGACTGAATTGCAGTATGAGTGATGTTTAAAATGTATATTCCTTTATATATTGTCTAGGCAAAAATGGACATGTATGTATCTAACATTTGAAAAAACATTGTTGCAGAAAAATGCAAACAGGTTTGTTCCTACAATGCGGAAGGGTAGGAGGCTTATGTTAGGCAGCATGTCAAGGGATTTCTTCTATGCATAGCCTAGGATAAGGTTCTTACCCTGTTTCCCCTAAAATAAGACCTAGCGTGACTGTTGGCGATGGCTTCAATATAAGCCCTACCCCCCAAATAAACCCTAGTTAAAGTCTTTGTAGGTCTTATTTTCAGGGTAGGGCTTATTTTCGGGGAAACAGGGTAGGGCTTATTTGGAGGGTAGGGCTTATATTGCAGCCATCACCGACAATCACGCTAGGTCTTATTTTAGGGGAAACAGGGTAGCTTCTTTAAACTTTAAAGGACCCTTAGGCTACTTTCACACTGAGGCGTGCGGGCGCCGGCGGTACAGCGGCGCTAAATATAGCGCCGCTTTATCGTCAATTTAGCGTCGCTAGCGGGGCGGTTTTAACCCCCCGCTAGCGTCCGAAAAAGGGTTAAAACTGCCCGCAAAGCGTCGCTGCAGCAGCACTTTGCGGGCGGGTTTGCAGCGCTGCCCCATTGTTTTCAATGGAAAGGGGCGCTTTAGGAGCGGTAAATACACCACTCCTAATGCGCTCCAAAGATGCGGCTTGACCTTTATGACCGCCCTGCAAGCACACCGCTCCAGTGTGAAAGCCCTCGGGGCTTTCACACTGGAGTGCATTGAGCAGCTCTTTCGGGGCGCTTTGCAGGCGCTATTTTTAGCACTTTAGCGCCTGCAAAGTGCCTCAGTGTGAAAGGAGCCTAAATTGCTTATTGCCACTCTTTTTGGGGTCAAAAATGGCGGTAATCGCAAGAGGCTGAATTTTCTATATAGGGGAGCTATTAATGGCTTCATGCCTTGAGATAGATTGTACCCTTTTTATGTCAACAAGAAAATAACATGCATTACTAAATTTGGTTTAGTCCAATAAAATATACTCAGAGCAATACAAGCAAATACAACTCCCACCTGGACCAATACTTTTTTTGTAATTTAAAATCACAGTACTTTATTTTTAGTACCAGGATATCAACATACCGGTAATTATTCTTGGTATGGGGCTTTTGTTGGCAAAACACTGAACATTTGTAGTATTGCTGTTGGTGGGGAGGGTGGTCTGTCGGGCGTTTTTTTCTGCCTCTAAACAACCCCGTATGAGGTTGATTTACTAAAGGCAAAGAGACTGTGCACTTTGCAAAGTGCACTTGCACTCTCCAGAGCTTAGTAAATGATGTAAAGCTGCACTTTGCAAAGAGTACCCAATGATATGTAAGGAAAATTTTAAAAACCGCATTTTTGCTTGCACGTGATTGGATGATGGAAGTCAGTAGTGCTTCTGCTCATTTAGAGCCCATTCACACAGGGGCAACACGACTTGCAGGTCGCCTCAGCGAGGCGACCTGCAAACGACTTCCGCGGCGATTTGCAAAACGACTTCTGTATAGAAGTCTATCCAAGTCACCCCAAGTCGCCCCCAAAGTCGTACAGGAACCTTTTTCTAAGTCGCTCCGATTAGAACGGTTCCATTGTACATAACGGGAGGCGACTTGTCAGGCGACTAGTTCGCCTGACAAGTTGTCCCTGTGTGAATGGGCTCTAAGTATGCTCTGGAGCATCTGCACTTGGAGAGTGCAACTGCAGTTTGCAAAGTGCACAGTCTATTTGTCTTTAATAAATCAACCCATATGTGTCCATGCACACATAGGCATATAGAGGAAGGAGCGTTTAGAGGCAGAAACAAACCCACTGCCAGTGCATCCAAGAGCAGCAGCATTTTGGCAGAAAAAACTCAACATGTATAAATGCCCTTAAATGCGTGTTAACCCTAGCAGCGCTTAGCGCTTAAACCTTGCTCTCGATTAATTATTATTCTGGCCAATTAAATGAATTAACACCTAAGTGCTTGACGAGCCTAAACAGGTCTAGATGCATTTACACGTGTTTACAAGTGTCAAACGTTTTTCCTGACAAAACGCTGCTGCCAAGAGGAAAGGCATATAGGAGAGATGGGCAAATACCTTGTATGCATGAAGCATTAAGGTTAGCATACCTGTGGTCGTATTGTTCAATTAAAGATCATTTTTTCCTTTGCTTTTATTCCTCCATACAAGTAAAGGTAAATGCACAGCAAATGCATTGCAAAAGATATGGTAAATATATATATATATATATATATATATATATATATATTTTATTCTTTTTATTGAAGTTTTAAACATAGTGCAAACATTACACTTGTAAAGTGACAACACAAAAAAAAAGGAAAGAAAAATGAAAGTTAAGAAAAATCATAAAAGAGTCATACAACAGCACAAGTGGCCACCATGGCCCTGACTAACAGTAGAGGACTCTCTCAGGAGAAAACCAACTACATTTCATTAAGAATTAAATAAAAAAAAATTTCATAATAGAATTACTGGTATATGCAAACGACTATGACATCCAGATGTACAATCAACTCTTCACAGATAAATTCCACATGTAATACTGATGGTAAATGTATTTAAAAACAAGGTTAATGTACAGGAGAACACTGTAAACACAAAGCAAATGTACTATACTATAAATGCATAAAAAATGCCCATGTACATTAAAAAAAAATTTTTAATTAAAATAATAAAACAGGTTTATACTTACCTGCTATGTGCAATGGTGTTGCACAAAGCCACCCGATCCTCTTCTTCTGGGGTCCCCTGATGATGATCTTGGCTCTTCCTCTTCTGTGTGTGCCCCCCTAGCAAGCCACCTGCTATGGAGGCAGATGTGTGGGCTTACTCCCAAAGACACATTGCATGGGTTGGTCCAACCCCCCAATCCCTGCTCACTGGGTTTGACTGACAGCAGCAGGAGCCAATGGCTTCAGGAAGAGAGGGAAGAGAAGACCTGTAGCTGGGCAAAGCGCTGGATAGATACAGGAGCCAGGTTAGTGTTGGGAAGAAGGGGAACACACAATGGTAGGTTTTTTACCATAATGCAGAGAATGTTTTAAGGTAAAAACCCTTTAGACTTTAGAACCACTTTAAGCTTAAGGTTAACCACTTAACCTGTCCTCCTAAATGTAAACCCTTATTTATCAGGAAAAATAACCCCTAAACCCTTATCTTGACCCTAAAATGCAGCCCCTAACCCTTTATCCCCAGACAATAGTACTAACCCTAAGATAGTTCCTAATAAGTAAAGCTGAAGTTTAGCTAAACAACAAAGAAAAAAATCCCTACAGCTTTACCATCACTTACCTGTAATCAGGGGCGTAACTACCACCATAGCGACCCATGCGGGCGCTATGGGGCCCGCAGCCAAGTGGGGCCCAGTGAGGATAAGAGTACCGCCGGCACAGTCTCCTAGCCAGGGGAAGAGAGAGGAAAGGAAGAGGCGAGCTGTCCGTATCAGCAGAGAGCTGAATTGCCCGATGTAAGAGCTTTCATTAGAACTTCCAGTGTTCCCGGGGCTCACGTCACATAGCTCCACCTTTTGGCCCGGTGCCTTTGATAGACAGAACGCCGATCCAATGCGGGACATGTGACGTCATCAAAGGCGTCGGGCCAAGAGGTGGGGCTATGTGACGATGAGCCCCAGGAAGACAGGAAATTCAAATGAAAGCTATTACAGCGGGCGATCCCGCTCTCTGCTGATCCGGGTGGCTTGCCTCTTCCTCTGCATAGGTGGGGCTGTATGGGGCACAGGCAGACCAGGCTGTATTGGGCACAGGTCACGCTGTATGTGGCACAGGTCACGCTGTATCGGGCACAGGTCACGCTGTATTGGGCACAGGTCACGCTGTATGTGGCACAGGTCACGCTGCATTGACACTAGGGCAGCTGTGGGGGGGCTGTTTGCAGGGGGGCCCCATACAACATTTTGCTATGGGGCCCTGCTATTTCTAGTTACGCCCCTGCCTGTAATGAAGTACTGTATGTCCCAAGTTATGGATCATGATGGAGAAATCTTTACCGCAGGGATGTCTGTCTTTTTTCAATCTCTGAAATTTCTGAGCTGCAATGGTTAACACCTTTGTATGTGATTCAAACATATATGTGACAAAATGACACAAACTCTAACATAATAGATGTGAATGGATATTAAGCAATGTGCTAATATAGTGACTGCACTACACACAAATGTCCAAGTTGAACGAAATGATGAAATACAGTCCAATTAGGTTTGTGATCCAATACACATGTGGGAAGTTCCTGGCATTCCTGGGAACCTTGGAGTGAAAAAATGAAAGCAAACACCACCACTGTGAAAGAGGGAGGAGGCTTACCAGATAATATTGACTTGGCGGGGCATATACCACCCAATTCAACAGGGCTTGTTGGGTTCAAACCACCCAATGGGGGACAGCAGATCCTGGAACTCCGTCAGTCGATCAGCCTTAGACGGTCATGAGACGTTAGCTGGAGGCTCCAGGAGTTTCGAGGAGCATGAAAACTTATTGTCACAGGAAGGGTATCATGTAATAGAAAAAGAGGGCTGACATAGCATGATACCGTTTTAAAAAGGAGGTGGTTTATTAAAAATATAAATTCAACACTCACATTTGGAAGAAATTGATACAGCATGTAAAAGCATGAGGCGATGTTAGCGGAAGGTCCAGCTAACGCGTTTCGACTGCACAGTCATCATCTGGGGCCCCCGAGACTCCTGGAGCCTCCAGCTAACATCTCATGACCATCTAAGGCTGATCGACTGACGGAGTTCCAGGATCTGCTGTCCCCCATTGGGTGGTTTGAACCCAACAAGCCCTGTTGACTTGGGTGGTATATGCCCCGCCAAGTCAATATTATCTGGTAAGCCTCCTCCCTCTTTCACAGTGGTGGTGTTTGCTTTCATTTTTTCACTCCAAGGTTCCCAGGAATGCCAGGAACTTCCCACATGTGTATTGGATCACAAACCTCATCGATCAAAAACTCATAGCGCTGCACTTATTTATTTTTTACCTACTTAGCTCTTTGTCTACAGCCGTGCCGGCTGCTGGATTGCGGGGTCACAGCGCAGTATACACTTTTCATTATTCACTAATGGTTAACACCTTACAGTACAGTACAAATGGTTGAACTGGGACATGCCCCCTTCTTCCTCCTCCTCCACTGTGAAAAGTTCAAAAGTTCTTCCATTGTTTACATTGCTTGGAACACCAACTGTGAATGGTGGAGAGAATCGCAAGACTGATCAGACTCTCCCTATTCACATATCTTGTTACAGGCAGTGTATTCAGTGAAAGGACTTTTTTCATTAGGATTCATTTAGATGTGTGTGTGTGTGTGTGTGGGGAGGGGGGGGCAATAAAAATGCATGGTGAAGCCACGTTTTTGCCACCTGCCAACAGCACCCCCTTAAGCTCCAATGGGCAGCCAATAGGGGTGTTTACATGCCATGGTTGTGATGCACAGTGACTACAGCAAAGTCTACCTGACATGTAGCAATCCCAATCAAACGGGGAAGTGCCTCAAATGCCCCACAAACTTGTCTAATGTCTGCAGTTGCGGTGCATTTGTTAACAAAAATGAAGTTAAAACAGGCAGTGAGGAAGCATCACATTGCTTCCTCATCACCTGTCAGTAGCCTCTGAAGCATAATCCTAACGCTGATCATGCTTTAGAGGAAGGGTAAATTGAGGCCGGCCATAGATGGTTTGAAACTCGGCCGGTTAAACAGGAACTGGCTGAGATTTGTTCCATGTATGGGAAGGCTGAATGTACCCAAGTTGGTTGATTGATCAACATGGGTACAACCAGCCTGCTGGTTTTTACATGCGATAATCGCTAGCGGCTGGCCACTATCAATAAACACTGTCTTCGCTTCCCCGCCAAGAGAATGCAATGGCTCAGCAGGAGGGATTCCCTTGTCAACCAGTGGTTGCAGGAAATAAATTTGTTCCGTCTATGGCTGGCTTCAGACACACATCTAAATCTACCCTAAAAAAGGAAGAAGACGGGGGGCAGGGGGTGTCCCCATCCCCTGTGGACCATCTGTACTACTGTTCTGTCTGAAGACCTAAAGCTGTTAACCATTGTAGTTCAGGATGTTCAGAGACAGGAAAAGGAAAGGCATCCCTGCAGTGAAGATTTCTCCAGGATCCAGCTTCCTGCAAAGTGTGTAACATACCTCATTACAAGTAAGTGATGTGACTAAAGCTGTAGGGATTTTTTTTCATTGCTAAACTTTATCTTTCAGGCCTCTTTCATACGAGGCGGACTCCGCTTCCACGGAGTCCGCCTCGGTCCGCCGGCTCAGCGGGAGATCTCTCCGTTGATCTCCGCTGAGCCGGCGGATGACAGGTCCCTCTCTGCTCACTGAGCGGGGAGGGGCTCGTTGAGCGCCACTAGTTACTATGGAGAGATCGGACGAAACGGACAGCATGTCCCTTTTCATCAAATCTCACCCGATCCGATCTGCCAGCGACGGATGCGAATGTAGGGGCATCCGTCTGATTTTAGCCGATTGGACCGGGTCGGATGTCAGCGGACATGTCACCGCTGACATCAGTCACTACATAGACTAGCATGGAGCGTCCGTTCAGGTCCACTGACAAAACTGACAGGCGGACCTGAACGGTCCAACAGTGTGAAAGGGGCCTTAAACTAAACAGAAGAGGGAACACCACATCTACCTTACCAGGACCCAGAGCTGTTAGCACTGAAAGATAATAGTACTGGTTTAAAACTACTTTTCCGCTAAAATAAATGTTCCAACATTTTAGTGTATGACCACTTTGGCAGTAGTTACACTACCCTACTAAAAATGGCTGTTTTAATGTCTGTCAAAACGTTATAACATAACAGTACTTATATTATAAATCATTTAACACCAATAACAAAACATTACTGATTTATTTATATAGATCTTTTCTTTTACTTCAAGGTGACGGACACCCATGTGATATATATGAATCACGTTTACTTGCCACCAGATCCTGCTGCAATTATCTATAGGGAGCTATTTGTCTATAACGTCAGCTGCTCATACCCATTAAATGTGAATGTTTCTCTTGATGAGATTTTGTATCCTGACGTAACGTACGTATTTTATTATCCAACAACCTTTTCAGTATGTGACCATGTTATGTTAATATACAGTATCTCACAAAAGTGAGTACACCACATTTTTGTAAATATTTTATTATATCTTTTCATGTGACAACACTGAAGAAATGACACTTTGCTACAATGTAAAGTAGTGAGTGTACAGCTTGTATAACAGTGTAAATTTGCTGTGCCCTCGAAATAGCTCAACACACAACCAGGGCCGCTGATAAGCCAGTACAACTGGCCCTGTTGTACCGGGCCTGGCCACCAGGGGGGGCCCGAGCAATCTGAACAGATTGCAGAAGAAAAAAAAAAAAGTCTTTCTCCAACTATCCCCTCCTCCGCTCCTCCCTCAGCAGCTTTTAAGCTGCTCTCAATGAGCACTCACTCCAGGCTAAATATCTCAGGCAGAGAGGCGGAGCCTGACTGTGAGATCCTGTAGTTTGAGTGGGCGGGAGGGGGTGTGGCCGGCTTTGAGGATGATCACTCCCAGGTACTTCTGGTGTGCACACGTGAGCTGCATTATTGTGGCATTGGATATGGATTCTTGGGGGACTGCAGGTTAGTCCAGTCACATTAAAGGGGGGTTCGGCCAGGAATAAAAAAATGTAAACACTGTAGCTGCTGACTTTAAATAAGCACACTTACCTGTCCTGGATGCCCACAATGTCGGCCGCCCAAGGCCAACACATCCCTCGGCTCTCGGGTCCCGGCACCGCCATCCTAACTAAGGGAAATAGGCAGTGGAGCCTTATGGCTTCACTGCCCGTTTCCTACTGCGCATGCGCGAGTCACGCATCGCTTTGTGAATGGGACGCGATGTGTTGTGGGACACACACAGTTCCCATAACATACCGCACCCCATTCCCCAGAAGACAATGCGGGGAGGAGAAGACCGAACATCACAGCTTAGTAGGAAGAGGCAGATTAGGAAGACTGCCTAGCAACAGCCATTTCAGGTGAGTTAAATTTGGTGATCCAGGGCTGGCAGGTGCAGGACAAACACACTACTTTTGCGACCTTGAGGTGTCATTACCTTTTTATTGACACCTGCTGCAGTGTGTTTTGCATGCAGGTTGAATTGTACAGGAATCCACAGCACATTCCTTCACAATTCAGATGCAGGCATGGATTGAACCGGCCCTTAGACATAATATTACCGTACTTTTAAAAGTTTAGAAAAAACTTTTTTTAAAAGTGGGCTTAGCTGACATAAATGGCATCTTCTTCTTTTTCATGTAGAACTGTTTGACTGTGAGAAATTGGACAGTGCAGTTTTGAACGCAGTGCCGTATCATCTGCATCCTACAAACAGTCATCTAAGACTCTAACCACACCCCTTTAAGCCATGCCCAATAATTAAGCATAATTTAAACCACGTCCATTTTCCAGCTCTGTGTGGTGCATATTTTTAAATTAGCCACGCTCACAATTTAGCCTTTATGTATACCCTAGCCTCTTTGCATACCCTAGCCTCTCTGTATAGGGGCGGGACTAGGGGTGGGGCTGAAGGGGGCCCCGTCAGGTAGGCTGTACGGGGCCCCATGATTTCTATCAGCGGCCCTGCACACAGCCATTAATGTCTAAACCACTGGCAACAAAAGTGAGTACCTAAAACGGTCCTTAAACTCTGCTACAAAAATTAAGCTTCAGCTTACTGTCAGCATAAACTTATCCCACAACAGGGTTTGAAGTTCCCACCTGCTTCCAGGGTCTGGAATAAGGTCACAGAAACCCAGCAACATCTCAGCAAACAGCTTACAGCTGTCAGGGCTGGGCTCAGCCCTTTCTTCTCAGAGCTGGCTGCTCAGCTGTTGGCTAATTGCCAGATCCCATCTTTCTCCACAGTTACTCAGCTCTTGATGATCCTGCTCATTAGTCCTGTCTACTTAACCTGTCCAGCTCAGAGGAGCTCTGCCTTTGCCTTGGTCAACATCTCTGAAACACAGTTCCTGCTATCCTGTTCAAGACTTGCTTTGCTGACATCCCTTCTGGTTCAATATCCTGCGTGCTGTTCCACTACCTTGATCCCAGACTTCTGGTTTGGCTGACTATCCTTTCCGGTTACTGAAATTTGGCTTTGTTTTGACTACGTTTGTTCTCTTTACTTTTATTATTAAACAAGTGTGATTTAACTGTACTACCATCTCAACCTGATTTCATGGTTTCTGACAGAAGGTGAAGGCCTTGAATTCAGAAGATGCAGTCAATCCACTTGTTGGTAATATTTTTTTCAAATTGAATGAACTGGATCACTGCATGGATCAGTTCGCCATGGCGTTACAAAGGCTCCTGAGTCACACGGCTCACCTGGAATCTCCCACTGTGGCCGCCCTGGTACAACCTATGTTGCAGGATGACCCTGCTACTGCTCCAGTCTCTGTGCAGGCACCTGCCTTGAGTATTACTTCTATAAGAGGAATGTCTGGTTCTGCTTCCCCAGCGATTTGGGGGGCGATCCAGTCCAATGCAGAGGGTTTCTCAACCAGGTTGAGGTATTCTTTGAGATGCTGCCCTAGGCGTTTCCCACGGACAGAAGCAAAGTAGGTTTCATAATATCGTTGTTTTCTGAGAGAGCCTTGGCCTGGTCAAACCCTCTATGGAAGATGCAAAAACCTGTTGTCTTGAGCTACCCTGAGTTTGTGGCTTCGTTTAAAAGGGTATTTGACATTCCCGCATGCTCTGCTTCTGCTGCCAAGTGCCTCTTGTCCATCGAACAGAGTATGAGAACTGTGGCCGACTACGCCATTGAATTCCCTACTCTGGCAGCAGAGGTTGCATGGAACAATGAGGCCCTCGTGGCTGCTTTCTCTCATGGTCTCTCGGATACCATCAAGGATAAGATGGCAGCCCGAGATATACCCACTGAGCTGGAGAGGTTGATCACGTTTGCCATCCTCATGGACTCCAGACTCAGAGAAAGACTTTCTTTTAAGGAGCACTTGCAGAAGCCTCCTGTATGTTTGTCTCCGAGGTTTGCAGTCCCACCTGTGCCTCCCTTACCTCCCATGCCTCCTGGTACCGAGTCAGTCTGTGAAGGTGAACCCATGCACTTGGGTTTTGCGCGTCTCTGCGGATGAGAGAAGCTTTAGGAGGAGCGAGAGATTGTGCCTTTATTGTGGCCAGGCAGGTCACTTTTTGAAGTCTTGTCCTTCCCGTCCAGGGAACGCCCAAACCTTGAGGTCCTGTCACGGACAGACCTTAGGTGGCGTTGTTTCATCCCCAGTTATCCAGAAGGATAAGCCCCTGGTTTCGGTTACCCTTTCTTGGGCTGAGTCGTCCATCGAGATACAGGCTCTAATCGACTCTGGGGCTGCAGGCCTGTTCATTGATGCTGCCTTTGTATCGAAGCACTCGATTCCGCTGCAGCTGCGTGACACTCCACTTGCCATTGGGGCTCTTGACGGGAGACCTCTACAGCCTGCCCATGTGACTCATGAGACGGTTCCGTTGTCCATGGCCGTATGGGCTCTTCACCATGAGATAATCCAATTCCAAGTTATTTCCTCACCTAAATTTCCGCTGGTTATTGGTTATCCTTGGTTACAGAGGCACAACCCCTCTTTTGATTGGCTCCATGCTGAGGTTCTCTCCTGGTCACCACAATGCAGTGAGACATGCTTCTAGAAGGTAGCCAAGGTTCTGTGCACCTCTTCACTCTCCTCCCTGCCGGAGGAGTACCGCGATATTAGCGATGTCTTTGACAAAGGTCAAACTGGTAGTTTACCTCCACACCGGCCATATGATTGCGCAATTGACCTTCAACCTGGTGCCAAACTCCCTCGTGGCCAGGTTTACCTTTGTCAGTCTTGGAGGATAAGGCAACAAGTAGAGAGGCGCCTCTGGGTGCAGTCGTTTTTATAAAATGACACTTTAATAAATCAGATAAACCCACATAGGTAAGAAGAAAACAAGCATGGTATCAGATGTCAGAGGTGACGCTCCCGGAACTGAGCCATAAACGGTCCTTGCTGTGGATGTGATCAGTGCTCTTCCGAATGATGTAAAAAGCCGGCTAGGGAAGGCAGCCTCAGAGCGAGGCTTGGGACACAAGAGACAGCTGGTTGCAAGGGGATAGCGTCATCGATAGTGGATGCGTTTCCTGGGCATGCACACTTGGGTGTACTGCAAGTTGCGCCCCTTTCTCAAGAAAGGCGAGAAAGGGGCGCGACTTGCATTACACCCAAGCGCGTATGCCTCTGCCTCTTATTGTAGCGGGTGATTTCAATGCCATTTTATGTATGGCTCTGGACTCCTCTAACTCCAGGAGAGTAGCGTCGGTTGAGTTATCAGCTTGGGCGGAGACAGCAGCTCTCACAGAGTTATGGAGATGGAAAAATCCTGCTACGAGAAGCTTCTCATACCTATCCAAAACACACAAATCCTCATCCAGGATTGATCTGGCGTTTGCCAATGCCCCTATGATGCAGCTGGTGAGGGGAGCCAAGTATATTGCGGGGTGCCTGTCCAATCATACCCCCTTACAGATCCATACTGGTATATCCTTGCAGATCAGGGGGGGTGCATGGCAATTAAATCCAGGATGGTTGGAGGTAGAATCAGCTTCTTCCCAGGTGGCGCCAACTTTTTCTGGCTACTGGGAGGATAACTTGCAGTCAGCCCCCCTCCCAATAATTTGGGACGCCTTTAAGGCGTGTATGCATGGACAGTACATCTCGGTAATCAAGCAAGCACGCAAACAATTCAACATTAAATCACAGGAACTATAAGACAAGGAGAGAATGTGTGAGACGGCCCATGCAGCTAGCCAGTCAGATGCTTCTTACGCTGAACTGCTTGAGGCGCCCCATTTGCTGGCATTACATTTTACTGAGTTGACACACACTTCCTGGGCGAGGAGGGCTGAGTCCCTCTTTAAATGGTGAGACAAAAAATGGGAAACTTTTAGCGATCCTAGTTGCAGAGCAGAGAGTCCAAACTAGTATACCCTGCATCACCAATCCTCAAGGAACACTATTGTCAGACCCAAGTGACATTTTAGATACTTTTGTAGACTACTACAGCGCACTCTACAAGCCTATTCAGTCATATGACAGACAGGAGCTAGAATCCCTGCTTACTTCTATATGCATACCAAGATTATCTGAATCAGACCAAACTAGCCTAGAAACAAAAATCACCGAAAAGGAAATTGAAACAGCCATTAGATCTTTCCCACCGCACAAATCGCCAGGGCCAGATGGGTTTTGTATTGAATGGTATAGGTCACATTTGGAGACTCTTGTAGCAAGACTTAAGTCATTGTTTCACTTTTGCTTGGAACACAAGATGCTACCAGACTCTCTTATGGAGGCTCAGGTTGTCCTATTGCCCAAACCGGGGAAGGACCCCCTGAGCTGCTCCTCTTATAGACCCATAGCTCTCTTCAACCAAGATCTCAAGATTGTTACAAAAATACTTGCCACTAGACTATCAAAAGTAATCACTACACTGATAGATATAGACCAAACTGGCTTCATACCCCAGAAATCCATTGATACAAATCTCCGCAGGCTGTTTGTGCACCTACAGATCAATCATACTAATCCCGGGGCCAGGGTGATCATGTCCTTGGACATGGCTAAAGCCTTCGATTCCGTGGACTGGCACTATATGTCCACGGTTCTGTGGCATATGGGTTTTGGAGAGGTATTCCTTACATGGATATGGCTGTTATATAGCTCACCCAAGGCAACATTTAAGATAGGCATGTCAGTCTCTGCACAATTCTTGGTGGGTAGAGGTATGCGCCAGGTATGCCCTCTCTCCCCGGCCTTGTTTGCCTTGGCCATCAAACCCATAGCTATTGCTCTACGAGCGTCCACAGAAGTTAAGGCCCTTGCAGTAGGTGGCATTTGTGAATGCATGGCCTTATATGCAGATGACATGCTCCTCTTTTTTAGAGGATCCGGGACCATCATTAAAGGCAGTATTTGAGATCCTGGGCACATTTGCAAAATTCTCAGGCTTAACGGTTAATTGGGAAAAGTCCAACATCATGGCCATCGATGACAGGGCTCAGGCACAGACGTCACCCTTGGTTCCTATAGCTTGGGTCTCTGAAATTAAATATCTAGGTGTACGCATAACCCCTAAAGTTACGGACTACTTGCAACTTAATTTAATGTCACTACTCACACAGGTTAAAATACAGTTAGACGCTTGGAAACATCTACCACTCTCCCTAATTGGTAAGGTAAATCTCATTAAAATGAAGATTTTACCAGTTTTCCTATATTTTCTGTGCAAGCTGTAAATTGAATCAAGTGTGCCGGAAGGGCAATTAATTGTGTTTGACTGTAAAAGAAAAAATCCTACGAGCCACACTGAACCTAATGCTAAGTGTAAGCACTACTCAGCTGCATGCGTGAAACACGTCTCGTATTGCGTGTAGATAGTGAAAACAAGCGAAAGATGACGCTGCGCTAAAGTGTGCTAAATGTGCCCCTATTCTGACACAAAAAGTGTTGTGCGTATACAAAGCACATAAAAGGTGTATAAACGTGTATACCATATAATATAAGTATTGTAAAATAAACTAAATAACCATATTTGGATAAACCTGATAAATATATTTGTAGCGCCCTGCTCCTTTTGACCAGGCGCTCGCATGTAAATTTAGTTTTTGGCTGAGCTGTAAACAGCTCAGATTGAATGTATATAGTTTATTGGATCTGTTCTGGAATTGACTTGGTTGTGCAGTTCCCACTGTTGCCAGTAGGTGTCACTGGTACCATGGGACAGTGTGTGAATAACAACTTAGTGAAACTTTAAAGCGGGGTTCCAATAAAATTTTTAACTTAATCTTACCCTCTTCAGTTAATTACATAGATGTTCAAATGCCACACAAAATGTTTTTTTATCGCTGTAATTACCTTTATATTGTACATTATTGTGGCACTTCCTGTCTCTCCTCCCATGGGAGTAGGCGTGTTTATTGCCTTTCCCCTGCGCCGCACTGTCTCCTGGGAGCTTAGTGTCAGGCTTCCCAAGATTCAGTGCGGAAACAATGATCATGCGTGTGAACAAGCTGTGAATGAACAGCATTCACTGCATCCAGGAAATCAATGCTTGTGGGCTTCACATGCCCACAAGCAAGATGGAAACAGCCAGCATCACATTTTTTAAGTTATTCTTCAGTATGAAAACAGACAGAGGCGGAAATATTACACCCAAACTGTGAGTATTATTTTGGGGTTAGCAAAGTGTCTCAATGACCTAAAAAAAAAAAAAGATTGGTCGCCGGACTCCCGCTTTAATGAATATTCTTCTTTCAGAAACAGCCCAGTGGGAGGTTATTGCTGCTGTGCCTTCTGGGAGAGAGTATTTATGGGACAGATGCCATGTGCTAGGGATCAGTTCTTACCTCGTGGTCCTCCAAGCTGGAGGGCTGCGTCACTGCAGCAGTGCAAGTAGGCCCAGAAGCCAGTCTGGGACCTACTACCGCAGAGGTGGTCCTTAGGCTGTCTTGCCTGAATGGAAGAAGCCGAGCCAAGCTGAGGAGATCCAGGGGAGGACCCTTGCTGGAGAGAGCCAGGATGAAGGCTGGTCTCTCAGAAGGGCCTGGTGACTTACTTGGAGGACGCACCTATCTCTAACTTACCGCACAGTACTGCCGGGTTGGCTTAAAGGCTCTGGTACTGTGTCGCTGTTCATCTAAAACCATTACGTCCTGTGGCAGAGGACTGTTCAACTAATACTGCATCCTGTGGCAGAGGATCGTATAGCAATTTTGTTCCTTTAAAGTCTGTGGCAGAGACTTTTTGTTCGTGCGCCATTCTGGCTGCTAGGTTAGTGAGAGAGACCTATCCGGGTAGGCAAAAGATCTTTGGACTGAAGGTATAATCGTCTCTAAGATCTTCAATCCCTCAATGATTTAAAAAGGTATTTGAATTTTCCTGCAACTCCCTTTCTACCTCTTCACTGCTACTTCTTTCAAGTTTTTCATTAAAGCATTGGAAAAATACTAAAGTGACTGGTGCATTCGTTGTTGGATACAAAGCTCAACATGGACTCTAGGTTCCTGATGTGGTGAAACTACAGGTAAAGGGGTGACGGCAACAACCCAAAATAATTCAGCAGCTCCTCCGGGGGTTAGTGCTACATGTGGGGGCTCATCCGGAATTGTTTGCCGTTGCACCGAGAGTCTATGCTAAAAAAAGAGGTTTCTGGACTTTGTCACTTTCTCCAGGAAAAGAAGGGGTTAAACTGCAGGATCACATTTCTGACTGCGTAGGCTGCGGGTGAGAAGTAAAAGCCCGGGAGCTACATGATCAGAGGAGCAAGTGGGAGGAGTAACACCTGCTTGTTACTGCGTGAGACACGTGTGTGTGTGTGTGTCTGGCGCCAGAGTGCCAGAGAGGATCAGAGTGCGGCCATGTCTTCTTTTCCACTGATACCTTCGGCCATGGGGTCCAAGATGTTCCCTACAAGTACCGCTGCGGGTGCTATGCTAACTGGAGCCCTGCTGACGGATACCAGCATCCGTTTAAAGCAGCAGGGGCGGTTCGTGTTATACACTGTTGGAGATATTGAAGGGCTGGGCATGCTTTGCCACAAGTGTGAGGGACTGGCCATACATCTCCATCCATTTGTCCGATGTTTGCAGTGCGGAGAATACCTATTCACAGTGGAGCAACCTACAATGTCGCCCCGTGCTTACAGAGTGGACTGGGCTACAGGGATCGCTACGGTGGAAACTACTGCTATTACTGCTGGAGAGCAACAGGCCTTAGTCTCATCTGCTACCGTAAGTGTTCCTGAGGGAGATGTCGCTGTTACTGCTTCATCAGTGGACATCACTTTTGTTTCTACTTCCACTACACCTTTTCCCGCTGCACCTGTCCCGAGGAAGGTGGGATATGTGAAGGCTTCCCGCGTCCGTGGTCGAGGACCACCCCAGAGACTACCCGAACCGGAGCCGGAGGAGTGCATGAATCCGCAGAAGTCCACAACAGGAATGGGTGAGAGATCAAAGGGGAACATATCTGGGACTCTTTGTAAATATTTACCAGCAGAAGAGTTGAGAGACTCGGAGATAGATTCTTTGTCAGATCTCTCCGGTGATGATGATTTGTTTGAGACAATGTCACAGGAATTGTTGTGGGCCCAGGGTGAAGATATTGCTTCTACCTTTACCTTCTCAGAATGGATAGCCATGGATTCTGGGAAGACAACACCATGTGTGGAGCCGCACAGCGCTACCCAAGAGACATTGTCTAAAGTTACTGGTTCGTTTGAGTCTGAGCCGATGCCCATCGGATCTATGGTGCGCAAATCGCCAAATTCTTGTGTGCCTCCTGGTCAGGGGAAAACCTCTTCACTGCTACTTCTTTCAAGTTTTTCATTAAAGCATTGGAAAAATACTAAAGTGACTGGTGCATACATTGTTGGATACAAAGCTCAACATGGACTCTAGGTTCCTGATGTGGTAAAACTACGGGTAAAGGGGTGACGGCAACAACCCGAAATATTTCAGCAGCTCCTTCGGGGGTTAGTGCTACATATATGTAAAAGCAAACAGTACAAATAGCACATGTAATAACAATCTAATGAAACCACATAATGCTGTGAGCTTATAAGTGCAAACAAATCACAGAAAGTGCCATGTGCCAAACAAATTGCAAAGTGCTTAGTGTCAACACAATTAGTGTAAATGATAGTCCTTAATGAACTATATAGATATATTGAACATATAAATAAAAAAGTCCTGCTCACAAATAATAAAGTGCTTATGTGTGATCTTCAATGGTGGTATAATCAAACACGTTTAAATCTCTCCACGTGCCACAGATCATGCGAAGGTGCAATAAGGTGACCCCCCAAGGTAATGCGCTCACCTCAGAGTGTGTGACTAAGTAGTTAAACAAAGTCAGAAAACGCTTTTGAGCCACCCCGGGCTCTGCGCGGATCACAGGATCACAGGCTCCAACATGGGACAAATCAATGGATAAGAATTAAGACCATATAGTGTAATAACGTTTTAAAACTTTATTCCAAAAACAGATAAAACACTCCCCCCAATTGGGGTACTCAAATTCTCAGAGTGCGCCAGTGTACTACTCTATGTATAGCATATACAGTAGACAAGTGTTCAGTCAGGATATGGCGTCTGTTCCAGCAACTAACAGCTACCGCTGCCTTTCGCTCTGTCCTGACCCCTCCCCTACGCGTATTCGACACAGGGCATACGTGTCATCATCAGGGGAATTGTGTTTGACTGCCTGTAATTTTGGGACATTGCACAACAGGGATGAGGGAGGGGGGAGGGGAAATGTTGGGTTATTTTGTGTACTGCTGTTGTTTGAAAAAACAAAAATGTGAATAAAAGGAATTTAAAAAAAAAAAACGCTCCACACCCAATGCAGGAATAATCTTCACAGGATATCCAGAAATGTTTAAATGGTCAAGCAACAACCTCCTCTATACTCCTCCTGAACTCCTTAATCCCTAGCTCCCATCAGCAAGATTATCAGATACATTACATACATGAAATGAAAAAGATGCTCCACGTCATGTAAAACCACAATATATGAGCAATTTATTAAGGGTAAATGCACGTACAAAGTATTCACATTGGGTGGCATTTCTCAAAAACGCCACAGTACTTTCTTCCAGTAACAAACAAAGATGGCTGCCGGATGATCGTGCATACGTAGTAGCTTGTATCCCATGATTTTACTGATGGGAGCTGGGGATTGAGAGTATAGAGGCAGTTGTTGCTTGACCATTTAAACCTTTCTGGATATCCTGTGAAGATTATTCCTGCATTGGGCAGATGATACATTGAAGTAATAAGTGTTTTTGACCACTTTTATATAGGGGTCACAATTGTTCTGGTAAGCCTTGCCTGAGAGTGAGAGGTGTCACCCTGGCTATCTTTGGAGTTTTTAAACTTTTATCACGGCGTGTGGGACTTTTCTACTTTTGAATTTTGATCACATTGTGAATATACTCTACGGGCTTTTTTTAGATTTAATTTTAGTTTGAGTATTGATTCATAATAAGTACTGGTATGATTATGATGATATTTAGCACTATCATTTATATGAGTTTTTACATATATTTTCTAATGTGAGTGCCACACTGGTTGTATAAATGAAAATGCTTCCAATTAATTGAAAAAAATATGTTTGTTGAATGGTGGAGGTGCCAAGCTAGCGACTCTCTGTGTTCAGTGTACCAGAGGGAAGTTTCTCCAGCAGAGCCTGGAACAGGACAACACTGACTGTGTGTAGTACAGACTACTATAGTGAATTTCAGCATTTCCAGTTGCCCTCTATGTGATTTCTCAATAACTGCATGTTACCAGTTTGACCAAATGTACATTTAAAAAATGGATTGTTCCTGGAGCTAAGCATAGGTGTGCGCAGGGGGTGTGCCAGGTGTGCCTGGGCACACCCTAATCACTACGTGTGGTGCAGATTCCCCCTACTGCCTGGGCTACCCCTCCCCCCTATGTTGCCTCCACCCGCCCCACAGTGCTGCTGGCTTCCCTCCTCTCCTCTCAGCTGCTGCAGGGCATGTTTCAGAATGGAGATTGGGGGAAGGGGCTGGTAAATATGTAATTTACCGTCCCCTTCCCCTTCTAAATGAATACAGTGAACACACTCACTCACTGTGTCCATTCATAACTGTGTTTACTATGCTTCAGTTTCTGAATGAAGAGGAAGCTGGTTAGCACAGATCACTTCCCATTCATTCATTATCCAGTGCAGCTGAGGCTGCAGAGAAAGGCATGTGTGTTTGAGGTTTGGGGTGCACACCCTAATGCAATAGTCTGCGCACACCTATGGAGCTAACTTTTAATTTTCCCCCTTACAGCCAGTGATGAAGCTGTCTGAAATGCACCCCCCATTTCTCTCCATAGCCCTACTGTAAACACTGCTCCTAAAGCAACCCAATTATGCCTGCATGTCAGGCCATCTATGGCCAGCTTTAAATGCAAGTGTGTCCCAGCTTAATGAAAAAAGCTGAAAATCTACTGACCATAAAAAATAGGATGAGCCCAGGAAGAATCAAGGAAAGTTGGGGGGTGGGGGGGAGGGGGACGTGCAACAAACATTTCAAATCTAACATTTGTATCTTCCCTGTTTTGTCTTTATAGCACCACCTTTATACCGATTGGAAATGGTGGACAGCTTAAGGTGAAAATGTCTATCTACACAGATATCAGCTATACAACTACACATCCTGGTCCTAATATAAAATTGTCGACCAAATCAAATTTATATGTTGGCATTTATATATCTGATGGTGGTTCTTCGGTTTCTATTAGTGACTTTAATCTTCTGATGGTAAAATGCTACAGTACCCCAACTAACAACAGATATGACCCTTTAAAATATGATATCATAATTGAAAGGTAAGGTTCTTTTATAGTACATTGGTGTGAGTGTATCCTGTGTGGAGTTAGCTGTTTCTTTCTTTTGGGAGCCATAAGGCTACCTATAGGTGGGCAGGATGAGTGGTGAAATATAAGCTCTGGAACATCACCTTCAACCTAATTACAGACTCATAGGGCCCAATTTTGATTCAGGGCTTTCAGATTCTTATAAGCCCCCCACCCGCATACCCCCACAATCACCATCTAGGGTTGTGGAGAAGAGGCCCTTTTCCCCATCTACATGGGGACAAGGTGCCTTGAGGGGAGGGCTTGCTCGCCCCTTTCCTGGCTTGTCGGGATGCATGCTCGGATAGGGGTCTGGCATGGATTGGGGGGGGGGGGGGTTAGCAGCTGATTGGCTACTATGCACAGCTATTCATGTTTTTGCATGCTCTAGTTTTAGTAAATCAACCCCAATCTGTTTCCACAAATCAATACACCAATTAAAATCATGTTGCACTACTCAATAGAGTGCATACATCAACATATTTGATGCATAAAAAAATAAGAAAGGTATACCAAATAGAATCAATAAACTACCTCCTCATTCAATCAATCACTAATAACATTAGTTTTCTCATCCCTCATCCATTCCATAAATGAAAAAGGGGAGAGATGGGGTGGGCATTCGTCTGGATGTTTCCTTTTGTCCATTCATAGAACACCTTGTATTCTGTGAAGCTCTCAATTGCAGCACTAGAAAAAGAGTGCTGGCTGTAGTATCTGGCAGCAGTGAAGTGAGGAATTTTACACTATACAGCAGCAATCAAGACATTGGGGGTTATTTACGAAAGGCAAATCCTCTTTGCACTACAAGTGCACTGCAAGTGCACTTGGAAGTGCAGTCACTTTAAATCTGAGTGGTAGATCTGAAATGAGGGGAAGCTCTGCTGATTTTATCATCCATTCATGTGCAAGCTAAAGTGCTGTTTTTTTATTTTCCTTGCATGTCCCCCTCAGATCTACAGCGACTGCACTTCCAAGTGCACTTTCAGTGCACTTTCAAGTGCGCTTGTAGTACAAAGTGGATTTGCCTTTAATAATAAACCCCCATTGTATTACCATTATTAGCACTAACTTGTTTATAAAAGAGCAGAAAAAATCTTGTAGTTCTACTTTAACAATCTGCAGAGTTGACTATAACTCTTTTCTCTTAATAGTTTAGTCGCCCTTTCTTTGCACTCTTTCCAGTTCCACATCATCTTTTTTTGTGAACTCAAGATGATATCTTACTAATGTTTTGTACAATGGTGTGTCTGCAAAGTTTGCGTAATTACTACCAGAGACAATTACAAATGCTGATGTCAAAAATATCTAAATATTAAAATGTTTAGAAATGAATATATGATAATATTAATAATGAATATTATATTACAGCTGCCCTAACCCAAAAGACACAACCATAAAGATTGTAGAAAATGGTATTTCCAGCAAAGCGAAATTCTACATTCAGATGTTTAAGTTCGTTGGGGATTATAATGCCGTGTATTTGCATTGTGACGTATTCCTTTGCAAAGATAGATGCTCTCCTGTAAGTAGAAATTGAATTACTTCTAAGCATACATTGATTTACTCATATAATATCTGTGTACCCCTTGTGGCATCTGTTGTATCTACTGACATCTAGATGATCAACAGCTATGTATCTGAAGCCACAAGTTAACAATGAATTCCAGGTATTGTATATTTATACATAACATCGCTGTTCCAGTGATCTCCACTTGCTTCTGGGTTCCATGCTGGGGGGGGGCTGATGCATTCTGAACGTAGGAGGTCACCTGCTCAGCATGGGTGCCATTCAGATAATGCTTTGCATTTCCTGAGTGAATGCAAAGTTTTCCCTGATTGGACATGGTGGACAGGCAGGGTGGTGACATCACACTCCCCACCTTGTCCAATCAGAGAATACTTCGCATTCATTAAGAGACTGCAAAGCAGTCTCTGAATGGTGCCCATATTGATTGGCTGACCTCCTGTATTTACAATGCAGCAGGCCAGACGCTCAGCGAGGAACCCGGAAGAAAATATATCATACCTGGAAGTACTCATTCAACTTGAACAGGATTATTGCATTAGTGCCTGGAGAAAAGTAATGACGGTGGAGAGGGCACAGGATAGATGAAAGCTCCCTACACAGTACACAGCCTCTTGTCTTCTGCACATCTTTCTAAACTCTGGGTCCGCAGAGGGCTATGATGGATGGACACTTAAACTTAAGCCAGCCATAGACGGTTTTAATCTCTGCCGGTTCAGCAGGAACTGGCCAAGATTTGAACCATAAATGGGCAGGCTGAATGTACCCAAATTGATTGATCGATCAACTTGGGTACAACTAGCCTGTCAGATTTTACCTGTGATTATTGCTAGTGGCTGTTATAGCCACTAGCAATAATTACTGTGTTCTGGCGGGGATTGCTTCTCCCGCCCCCTTGCCAAGTGAACACAATGGTTCTGCAGGAGGGATTCCCCTATCAACACTGACTTTGTTGATGGAGGAATCGAGCAATTTTCTTTCCTGCAACCCGAGGCTGCAGGAAAGAAAAACGCACTGTCTATGGCCGGCTTTAGAAAGTGGCTCCTTGGCAATTGAGGTTCAAGTGGTATCTCAAAATTTATGTTCCAAGGCAAGGCAGAATGAAAAGGTTCATATGAAAAGTTTCTAATCAACCAATCACTCACCACCTCTCTTGTGGGGGAAAGTTTCAGCCAGTGCCCTGTAGACCAGAACTGAACATCACTTGCAACTAGGGTTTCCTCCCAGATGTGGAAATCCCTGCAGCACTTCAGCCCCCAAGCCCCAGGAACCTGGGAGAAAGATAGTCCTCAAAGCAGCACCTCATCAGACAAAAGTCTCACATTTCTAAAAGTTCTGTCAGCATCAAACATCAGGCAGAAGCTTAGGAAGAGAAATTATGTGCCAAGAAGTGTCTCAAACGTTTAATAGTTCTACCAGCATGCATCACCAGGTCCCCAAGCCTGCTGAATGACTAAGTCATTAAACATTGTAGAAATCATGCCCTGTGCTGTTGTGTTCCCAATTAAAATTATTGCTGAAAATTTGGAGCTGAATATGCACTGTTGTAGATTTTGCCTCATGTGTTTCTTCAAAAAACGAATAATGTAAAGTAATGGACATTAACAATCCTTACGCTATAAAAGGTTGAGCTTCCAGCAGCCACATTGTCAATGTGTTTTGGAGATGGTTAGGGAAAGCTCACAAATCTGTTTAGGGAGAGTGTAGGGAGAAATACTGTGCTATACAGTGCCATATTGTGGATTGCAATGCTGTATTTGCTTGTGTACCCCACCACGTGTTAACAGTTCCATAAACCCAAGAGTTCTTTATATGACTACTTTTTTACTGCATTTGCAACAAGTGCACCCTCCATGTAAGTCCTTTTTAGCTGTTTTTGATTCTTTTGAGATTTATTAGCATCTTCTTTTCTTTATTTTAACAGTTTTCCATTTTATTTTATTCTAAAGTACAAACTAATTTGCCCCCTATCGTGCATAGTAGTAGGGGTTGATCAAGTGCTGCAGTACATAGTGGTGGCAGAGCTGCAGAAACTAGAGGTAGGGCATGATTGCCTTTCCTTCCCCAGTTACAGCAAACCCAGCAGACAGTTGAATGGCTAACAAGGCCATCTCCAAGATACACAACAGTCAGTTGAGTGCCAGCTTTACCAATGCATCTCCTCTTCAACTAATCTCACCAGAGCCCTGTAAACTCTTAAAGTGTTACTAAACCCAGTAATATAAAAATGGTTCATCTGCGCCCCCCCCCCCCCCTCAGTTTATAAATATTCTTTTTACATTAAAATACTGCCACTATATACCTTTTTGGCTGATCTGTATACCATTGTTACACGATAAACTGCAGTGTCTGCCTAACTGCTGAGTGTTCAGGTAGGAGGAGATTTCCACTACAGACTGTGTCCTCATGCTGTTATGGGCGGCAGAGCATTCATCAATCAAGATGTGACATCCCACCCACTGTGTTCTTTTGTATTTACTGTGCATGGAGGAGGAGGAAGGGACTGGACTGTCATTTAGGATCTGTATACACACCCACATGTGTGGTGTCAATATCATGTGACCTGACTAGCTCTGCTCAACAAGGAAATGTTCTCTCCAGCAATAGAGACCAAACTGAGCATGTGCAGCAGTACTACCCTCACTGTGTCTTATCTGGCCTTGCCAAGTGAAATCTGCCTGGGTTTTATTCGTGAACAGTATTTTTAAATGTGCTATAAACTCAAAAAATCTGAACTTTTCCCCAAACCCTATTGAAGTCTTTAAGGGGTAAATCGTGATTTTCATTTTGATCCTTTTGTCAGGCAAACAAAAAGTATAGGAAGTGGATAATGTACAGTGGGGAGAAGAAGTCTTACATGGGCGATGTTGGAAATACACAAATCCATTATATTACATGATCGAGGGATGCCTGAATGCTGTATACATGCTGTTACAGAACAGCACAGTTATCCTATCTAGTGTGCTCTGGCAGTGCATGCTTGACTTTGTAATTGTTTTTTTTCCCCTTGTACAATGATTTTGGCTTATACAGTAAACAGCAGGAGCACCTCAATCTGATTAATTTCAATTTAAACTAAAAAAAGGTTTTGGTACTTTTAACAGGGACAAATGTTTTTCCATAAAGAAGTACTAAGCCTGATTTGGCAGGTGGAAGTAGCAGCTACAGTACATGTCTAAAAGCCATATGGCTTAAAAATGACAGAGGAAATAGTTATTGCTTGCCAAAATTTGACCAGTGCCAGTGAAATAGTTTCATGGCATTTTTTGACAGTAGTCATCAAGAATGATAGTAAGGAGAAATACAGAAATACTACATTTTAGAGCTGTCCTCAGCAGAAGAGGTGAGGGGACATTCTCCAATAGGAATTAGGCAAGGAGCAGGAAGAGGGCACATTTACATGCTGGGTAAGGATGAGCTCAGGCGTGTTCGCAAGCTGCACGTGCCGAGCGGCTCCACCACCACTATGTTCTGCAGGACCTGCTCACTCCCTACCTCCACACACAGCACCTCTGTCTCTCATTTGAGTTTGCCCATTTTTGTAGTATTTTTTTCAAAGGTGATTGAAATGGTTGGATTTTACTGAAACTATGGCGATGGGGAGAAGAAGGTGTGGTGCTTTTGGTGCACACTAGTTAC
This sequence comes from Lithobates clamitans, assembly GCA_037952925.1. Lineage (NCBI taxonomy): Eukaryota > Metazoa > Chordata > Amphibia > Anura > Ranidae > Lithobates > Lithobates clamitans. The sequence continues at coordinate 8,185,188 of JBBGZY010000723.1, forward strand.
TGCACAGCAATGCCAGGGCTTGCTGAGTAACAAAGAGGAGCTCCAGCAACAAGTGTTCATTGCACATCCCAAATTTAAAATAGCACTAGTAACAAAATCAAGTAACCCCCTCCATAAAAAATATAAATCCTAACCCTGTTAAATGACAAAAATACAAAACACAAAAGGCTACAAAGAGGTGGCACGGAGGATGTGTTCCCCTTAGTGTGCTGATCCATGATTACTGTGGTCAGGTTACGTGCCTCCATCATCCCGCTATTCTCCTCTCTACCCTCCCACCCTGCCTGTCAGCTCCTGATTGTGGAGATGGATTTGTATGGCTAACATTTGCAGGATGAGGACCTCACTGGTGACACAACAGAGATGGACAAACAGAAAAGCAGATAAACTGGATACAGGCTTAAAAGAAACTAACAAGCACAGGATAACAGCAAGGCTAGCACAACAAATTGATCAGACAGGACCAAGTGGGCAAGGGAGAAGAGAAAAAAAAACACAAAACAAGGTGAATACAGAAGCTGATGCGATATCAGACTGTTCAGGCAAGAGGCTCATGGCCACAGTCCAATAAGTAGCCACAGGAAGAGAAGAATGCTAAATAAGTAGGAATGGGACAGAGCAAGTTGGAGGCACTAATGAGCAGGAGACATCTAGGGGGTTGATTAGTAAAATCAAATAGACTTTGCAAGTTGCTCCAGAGCTTAGTAAATAGCATAAGCTCTGCTGACTTTCACCATCCAATCATGTGCAAGCAAAAATGCATTTTTTAAAAAATTTTCCTTGCACATGTTTGGGTATTCCTTGCTTAGGCCACTTTCACACTGAGGTGCTTTACAGGTGTTTTAGCGCTAAAAAAAGCGCCTGCAAAGCGCCTCTCTTGTCACTCCAGTGTGAAAGCCCGAGTACTTTCACACTGGAGTGGTGCTCTTGCGGGACGTTAAAAAAAGTCCTGCAATCAGCATCTTTTGGGCACAGCTCCTAAAACGCCCTGTCCATTGACCCCTTTTAAGCCCCTTCGGGGGGGGGTTAAGTGCGCACCTCTAACGGCGGCAATGCGCCGTTAAAACAGCGGTAAGGCGCTGCCAAAACTAGCGGCACTTTACCACTACTGCTCGTGCCCACTCTCGAGCAACTGCACTTGCAGAGTGCAATTGCATTTTGCAAAGTGCACAGTCAATTTGTTTTAGTAAATCAACCCAGCATCAATGGGAAAAGATAGACAGGAGTGTGCAGTATCCAAGCACACAGGCAGAGCAGTGAATAGCATTCTAACAAACCATGTTGGAATCTTGCCTGTGGCCAGATCCTCACAACTATGAAGTCTCCCCAAGAACATGAACATAAGTGAAGACACTTAACATGCATGAGCAAGAGGGCAGCATGAAAACATCACCATGTAGTTCCAAAGATCAAGCTACTATGTTGTATTCCTTGCCTTGGTGAATAGCTGAGTAACTTTATGGTAATGATCAAAAAAAAAAAAAAATACTGACATTTTAAAATTTTCTTTCTTTCTTGCAGACTTGTTCTGGCACCAGATCTAGCAGTAGAACTCAAGATACAAGTGGATCTCTGACGATTGGACCTATAGTGCCTGGTACAATATAACATTTTTATTCCATAATGTTTATTTCTTCTCTGAAGATGTTTATTTCTTCGTCTGAAACCCTAAACATAAAGAAGATTAATAAGCAAATTCTTTCTTTTTATTTTAACAGATACCAGTGTTGGTAAGTAAAAATTTACCTTCTTAATATACTGTTATCAAATGTAGCTTTTTAAGTTTTTCCTAAGGATAAAAAGAATTTCCACTTTTCTTGTAAATTCCCTAAATCCCAAATCCCTCCTTTGCACTTAAAAGCATTGAAAACACCAAGTTTGGCTTTTTTGAATACTGTCCTTTTTTTAAAAAATTTGGCTCCTTTAGGTCTTCTGTAAACCAGAAGTGATGTCATGACATCGCTTTGGGATACTACATTTGAGACCTGATTGAAGCCAATTTCGGCTTCGTTTGGGTCTCCTGCAAGCCAGCGGAGGTGCCACCTGGTCGCTCGGGCCTCCCAGTGAGGTGAGCTGCAGAACGCTTCTTAGCCGCATCAGTTGTTATCCCAAGAAAGCCAACCATCAGCGTGAAGGGGTTAAAATGTTGAATGAATTCCTCACGTGCACTGACAGGCTGGACATTTAGCGGCGGCAGGCCGGGTGCGGCTCGCGGGCCTTAGGTTGCTGACCCCTGCACTAAATCAACCAGCTCTGATGCACAAGGGTTGAGGCATTTTGGTGCGCTGCATTGGAAAAGTTGCTGCATGTTTATTTTGTGGTGTGTTCCTGTGCGTTGACAACCCATTGAAAATGAATGAGTAATATATATATATTTTGTGATTGGATTTTTTGGAGTTACCACATCGCATGTTGCATGTTTTACCACATTGTTATGCCTACGATTTTGAATTGCACCCCAACACACTACAGCAACACAGCTCTGACGTACATACAGTAGGTTGCAGCATTTTGGTGCACTGCTTTGGGAAAAACACTGCATGTTTTTTGGTCTGTTCTTGTACTTTGTCAGTCCATTCAAAATTAATGATCTGCCTTAATGCAAGACAGTTTGATGCATGGCACAAAATGCGTTAACTACTGTACGTTAAACCTAAGGACAAAAACAGACAAGATTGTCCTCTGTGATTGGGCCCTAAGGGTTTTTTGGAGAATAAAAAGGTTATGTTTGTCTGCATTTATAGAATGCCATGCCAGGAGCCACAGTGAAGACTTCACCAGCACATAGAGCTCCAGCACCTGAGTGCTATTAGTGGGAAAGATGCCTTGTGTTAAGTGGGAATCCACATCTAATTCAAAACTGTACATTTCCAGAACCATATTTGCTGTTCATTGTTCATCTATTTTAGCATATTTTTCCAATTTTATGTTTCTTTAGTTTTCTTTATCTTTTTCTATTTTCTGTTCTGTTGATGGCAATGCATAATCTTTACATTAAGGCCTCATTCACACTATGTGTAGAGATGTCAGTTTTTCTGCACACGTTCTACAAGCGCACAAAAAAATACAATTGTTTACACCACAGCACTGGTATCATTGATTTTTTTCTGCGCAGTAACGTGTATGCAGCTTTCTGCATGCCAAAAAAACTGACGTGACATCAACATTGTGGTCTAAACAGGGCACAAACTCACTGAAACGTGCATGAAAACTGATGTGAAACTGATGTAAACTCATGCCTCTGCATGTCTGCATGGTTTTCCCATCAGCTTTCATGCATGTATGGTGTGAACCAGCCCTTAAAAATCTTATAGAAGCCTTCTAAGGCTCTGTTCACACCTAAACTGGCTGCGGATCGCACAGGACAGCTGTGCGTCCCTGTTCTCCATTTCAGGGATGAATCAGGGCCGGATCTTTGCCTGAATTCGGCCCTGTGCAGTGCACTCTGCAGCCTCCTCGGAGACATGTGAACGGCTCCATAGAGAGCCGGTTACCCGCATCCAATTCACATAGGTGTGAACTCAGCCTTAATGTGATTATTAATCTCAAGCTCAGCCTGTGCAGAAATTTTCCAATCTAGCTGTGCACCACTAGACAACCACCTAAGCACCAGTAGACTGAGAATGGGCGTCACTTGGCAGGTTGACTTTGCAGTTAACACCTAACACATACAAATAGTAGCCATCATCATATGTTTTGATGAAAACACATTGTCCACAGCATCTGCTTTTGCAGTTGTGACTTAATGTATGCAGGGCTGGACTTGGACAAAAATTTGGCCCTGGACTTCATCCCGACCGGCCGACTTTAATTTTGCAAACATGCAAAAACAAAAGTGAAGTGGGAGGCCTAACATCATGCAGGAACATTGCTATAGCCTCATTGGCTGAAATTTCAGAAACCGGCATTGCTGCACAGCCATTGGCTGCCTTTCAGCATTGCTGCGGCACTGAGGCTGAGCCGGGTTGCGCACTATGAAGTGAGGTGATGGGCAGTGCAGATGACAGATCTCTCCCATACCGGCCAGCCTCTTGGCCGGCCAACCCCAATGGCCACTCAAGCCCCCCCCCCCCTTCACTGGCCATTAGCTGTTCTATTTCTCTTATAGGCAGTACAGCAGTGCTCAAATTAATGGCTGCGTGAGCTGCGCAGCCATTACTTTGACAGGCTGTCACTGAAACCGGCCCACTGAGCCATCGGCCCACCAAGAAACTCCTGGTAGCCCCAGTGACCAGTGCATGCCTGAATGTATGGGACACTTGCTTCCACAGCCAAAGTTTTAAAATGTGGTCACCCTCACAGAGAAAAACACTCTTTATTTTCTGATTATAGAGCATTCAGAGACTGGCGTGCCAAGACCAAGAACTGAGCGACAAAACACAGCTGATTGCTCAGCTCTCAGTCTTCAGGCTGCATTTTAATTAAATTTTTAAAAAACAGCCTTTATGTGGTTGAAAAGGAAGAAGGTTTTTTTTACCTTACTGCATTCTATTTTACCAGAAATCTATTTTTGTTTTGGGAACTTTCCCATCACTTGTCCTGACAGGAAGTGATATTAAAGCGGAGTTCCACCCAATTTTGAGAAGTGGTCTTAAACGAAATATCACCTCTCCACCCCTCATTTTTGGATATTGAAAACAATATTTTTTTTGAGTTTCTAACTTACCTTTTTTGAAAGTACTAAGAGTACTTCTGATCCAGCCGGGCCGCGGCCGAAGACGTGACATCCTCTTTTGCGGCGAGCCCTGTTGTCTTCTGGGACATGTGTGTGTGTCCCAGAAGACAAGCTGGCCATTCACATAGCCTCGCACGACTCGCACATGCACAGACGGAAACCGGTAGTGAAGCCGCAAGGCTCCACTGCCGGTTTCCCTTAGTTGGAATGGCGGCGCTGGACGGATCGGCCTCGGGGGGCCGACATTGCGGGCTCCCTGGACAGGTAAGTGTCCTTATTAAAAGTCAGCAGCTACAGTGTTTGCAGCTGCTGAATAAAAAAAAAAAAAAATTCGGCTGGAACACCGATTTAAATTCACCTCAATAGAGACCCAAACATAAGTAATAAAAGACTCATTTTTTTGAGACACATTTATTTGAATGAACTGCATATTCCATATGCATGTTTCCATAGTGTTTTTTTAAGTTGCTGGAATGAAAATGTGAAGTTTTATTTGTCTAGACATTTAGGTAATGTGTATAACAATGCCTTATCAATCATGTATTTTCTCTTGATTTACAGGCACAGCTGCAAGATTCAGTATGATTACAGTCCTTGGACTTTTGTTGACTAACATCTTTATTGCTTGAAATACACACAATCTAATCCTTTAATTATAATGTAAATTAACTGATGATCAAAAAGACTGTTAAGGCGTCAGTAAATGTGAAAATAAATCTCTGCCAATAAATAAATAAACTCATAAATAAATCTTTGCAATACATGTGCCTGATAATGTGTGCCTTTTATTAATTTTTTAATACATTTATATTTATATTAAAATTTCAGTTGATCCTGCCAGTCATTTCCTCCTGCTTGTAAGCAGTAGCAATAATTAGGCTTTTCTACTTTGCCCTGTCTTGCCACTGTTTGTGTGCATGCTCCAGGTGTCTATGGCATGCAGTTCTCTGAAACGGCCCAATCGGTAAATTGTAATTGAGAAGGAGTCACCAATATTGCCAAAACCCCTCCCCCCACCCCATCAGGCAGTGCTGCTGGTGATGTTAGCATCTGGGGCCTAATGAGGCAGGTAAAAGTGTCTGATTAAGCACTTGACCTCCGGAAGATTTACCCCCCTTCATGACCAGGCAATTTTTTGCGCTTTAAACAAAAAAAGAGCAACAATTTAAAAAAAAAAAAAATACATATATATATATATATATATATATATATATATATATATATATTACTTTCTGCTATAAAATCTATCCAATTAAGAAAAATGTAAAAAAACCAAAGGTCCTCATAAATTTAGGTCAATATATATTCTGCTACATATTTTCGGTAATAAAAATCCCAATAAGCGTATATATACTGATTGTTTGCGCAAAAGTTATAGCGTCTACAAACTATGGGATATTTTTATTTATTTTTATTTATTATTTTACTAGTAGTGATCAGCGACTTTAAGCAGGACTGCGACATTGCAGCAGACATTCAGACACTAACTGACACTTTTTGGGGACCAGTGACACTAATACAGTGATCGGTGCTCACAGTATACACTGTCACTGTACTAATGACACTGGCAGGGAAGAGGTTAACATCAGAGGCGATCAAAGAGTTAACTGAGTGCCTAGCCTGTGTTTTTCTACAGTGTGGGGGGTGTGATCACAGCAGGAGAAAGCCGATGGTAGCATGCATGCGTACCCTCTAGCCAGAAGAACCAGATCTCGTATATATTTGTGATCTGGCACAGAGGTGTCACCCTGTAGCAGTGAAACTGCTATAGGACAGCCCTTAAGTGGTTAACCGCCTGTCCCATATTGACAGTGGCTCCTGTGGGTCTTCCGCAGTCTCTACCCCCTGCTCTCCAAATAGGGTTGCCGCCTCATCCCTTTAAACCCGAACACATATGAATTACACAGGTTCTGAGGCTAATTTAATGCAGATAAGAGACCAAATGAGTTTAATTACCACCTTTTTTTTTTTTTTTGCCACTTCAGCGAACCCTTTCAGAGACTTCATTCAACTTTACTGTTTATCCATGTCCCCTCTCGTTTTTACATCATAGTAGCTTTTATCCATGCTGTATACAAAAGTTCTTTTAAAACTTATAGGAAAAACATGTGGAGTTTAACAAACCCTACTATTGAAGTGACCTAAGCTATCCATTCCCCCCCTCCCCTCCTACCTACACCCCCTCCCCCTCCCCCCCACCCCTACCTCTGTGTACACATTATACATTTGCCATTTTAAGGTCTAGGTTCTCAGTACTTCAGCATAGCTCCAAGTTTTTTTCCTTCCAACATTCAACAAATTCCAACAAATTCCTTCCAACACTCCCACTTATCTTTTACCGTCCCTCTCTACTACCATCCCTACAATAATGTGTGTTCCATGTAATATATTCCTTCTACTACGTCAATCCACTCCCATATTAAAGGACTTTCTGCTGTCTGACATTTCCTAGGGATGAGTTTTTTGCCGCATTTAACAAGTGTGGCACTAAGGATTCTTTATATGTTTTTACGTCCCCCTCTATTCCATGAAGTAGTACTGTCCACGGGTCTACCTTTACCTCTATTTCAGTAATTTCTTTTATAAACCCTAATATCTTTCCCCAATATCCTTTGATTATAGGACAGTCCCACCACAGATGGGCCATTGTACCCACCCCCTTACATCCCCGCCAACATTCCGATGTTTTATCCCTTTGATATTTGCAAGCTTTATCTGGGGTTACATACCAACCAGTCAAACATTTATAATTCATTTCAGCTCTGTTGGTATCCACCGCCAAACTGTGGGTTAGTTCTAATATTTTCCTTATAGTGTTATTATCTTTCTGTGACCCCAATTCTCTTTCCCATTTTCTGATAAATGGAGGTACCTCTGCCCCCTCCCCTGACAGCAATAATGTATAAATCTTTGATATATTACCCTTTGTGCTGTCTACAAGACACAACCTTTCCAGCCCGGACAGATCTTCTCCCGACCTTATTGGCTGTGGTAGGCTACTAACGAAATGTCCCAGCTGGAGGTATCTCCATTCATCCATCACCCATGCTTCCTTATTTTGCATTAATTCTTGAAATTATACTATCCTACCCTTTTTTAATATAGCTCTTAATTGTGCCCTACCGTCTTTAATCCGATTTCCGCCAATACTCTTTTTTCCCGGTGCGAGATAGTCATTTTCTTTAAGTGCTATTAAAGGTGAATTATAGGTCTTATTAAATTGTTTGTATATCATGTCCCAAATTCTTAAAACAACCCGTGTCAATGTATGTGTTTTTTCATCTAACATTCTAACGTGGGGGGGGTTCCAAATTATAGTGCCTAATTGTGCCTTACTCAAATTTTTTTCAATATTAACCCATCTTTTCTCCTTATTATCCCTAACCCACTCTATCACTCTAGATAATAATATCGCCTTATAGTATTTTTGGATGTCGGGAACAGCCAAACCCCCTCTTTTTTTCCCTATTTTAATATAGCGAGGGAAACTCTAGCCTTCCTATTCTTCCATACAATGTTCACTATGATCGATTTCAGCTTTCTAGTATAGAACTGTGGGAGCGCCAATGGTAACATCTGGAACTTGTAGGTCATTTTTGGTAATAGGACCATTTTAATGGAGTTGATACGGCCTATCCACGATAATGGTTTATTTATCATTCTTTTACTCTAAGATTTTATTTCATCCAATAATGGGATATAATTTATTTTATAAATCTTCTCGAGTGAATTAGCTAGTTTTATTCCAAGGTATTTTCTTTCTTTCTTCCAAACAAATTGAAATTCCTTTTTTAGCTTTTCCTCTTCATCTTTGCTTAAATTAATATTTAAAATTTCAGATATTACGAAATTTATTTTAAAGTTTGACACTTCCCCATACTGTTTTAAGACTTTCAATAAGTTGGGCATTGTAATCCTGGGATTGGTTATAAAGAATAACACATCATCTGCAAATGCTGCGAGCTTGTGTTCTTCATCCCCTACTTTAAATCCACTAATATCCGGATTACCCCAAATTATTGAGAGCAAAGGTTCCAATGTCTCATCCCATTTTTCATTTCGAAGGTGGCTGAGGAGGATCCATTGATTTTTATCGATGCCGTAGGTGACTGTATAACACCTTGATCCACCTGATCATTCTTGGACCCACTCCCATAGTTTTTAAGGTTTGTATCATGAACCCCCAGTCTACCCTGTCGAATGTTTTCTCGGTATCGATTGACAGGAGTAGACCCGGGGGCCCCTTTTCCTTTATATTCTGGAGTAGGAGTAGGGTTCTCACCCCATTATCCCTCCCCTCTCTTCTTTCAAACCTTTTAAATGGCTAGCCAATACTCTAGCATACAGTTTAACATCTGCGTTTATCAACAAGATTGGCCTGTAGCTAGAGCATAGGGTGCCATCCTTCCCCTCCTTCGGAATAACTGTAATCGAGGCCGACAAGGCCTCTTTACTCAGCTCGAAGTCAGTGCCTAGGCCATTCATGAAATGACAAAGCTTTAGCGTTAATATATCCTTCAATTTTTTATAATAGTATGTTGTAAATCCATCAAGCCCGGGGCTTTTCCCCGGAGCTGAGTTACTAAAGCTCTATTGATCTCATCTTCAGTTATAGGGCTTTCTAAATTGTCTTTGAAGCTCTCTGCGATCTTTGGAAGTTTAGCTTTTTTTAAGAATTCGACTATCTTTGTTCTTTTCTCCCCTATCTGACCTCCAATATTTCCTACTGAATATAAATCCTTATAGTAATTTTTAAAAGATTTCCCTATTTCTTTTGTTGTATACACCATTTCTCCTTTACTGTTTTGAATTTTTTCTATATAATTTCTGGATTTTTTTTCAGCAGGATTCTAGCTAGATGTCTACTTTTCTTATTCCCCCACTGATATCTTTCTTTAGCCACCTTAAAAAATATTTTATTATATATTAGATCTTTTAATTCGTCACTTTTCGTAACTAGTTGCTGGTACACCATTCTATCTTGGCTTTTACATTTCTTATGCCCTTGCTCTATTTTAAAAATTTCTTCAGTGAGATTTTTCATTTTCTCTTTTTTTCTCTTTTTTTCTCCTTGCTCCTATTTTTATTAAGATCCCCCTGATATAAGCCTTATGGGCCTCCCATAAGGAGGACCCCGAGATCTCCAGTTTCATTTATTAGAAAATATTGTTTTAATTCCTGTTCTACGATCTTTAGGTTTGTTTCATCATGTAGATCTTAATTTAATCTCCAAGTCAGTGAAGATCCTTGGTTCTTGGAGACTCTCATTTTCATTCTAACCAGAGCATGGTCCGACAAAGTGATTATCTCTATTTTAGTCTCGACTATCCTGTCCAGATATCTATGATCTGTCAAAATATAATCTATCCTAGAGTACGTCCCGTGCACTGGGGAGTAAAACGTAAAATCTTGCATTTTAGGATTCATTATCCTCCATGTATCTACCAATTGACAAGAATGTAATTTCTGTCTTATCTTTCTCATTTTCACTCTACTCTTTCCCAGCGCACGCGACGTACTATCCACTTCTGGCTCCAGGCAAAAGTTCAGGTCTCCCATCAAAATCAGACCCCCACTCTTAAAATCTGTTAACTTCTCCAACGTACTATTTAAAAATTTTATCGGATACTTATTAGGGGCATATATATTTGCCAGCGTATATTCCAACTACCCCAGAAAACCTTTAAAAAAAATAAATCTGCCCTCAGGGTCGAGTAACCTCTCTTCTAATTTAAATTGCACTCCCTTTGCAAACCCTATTGCAACCCCCCTTGCTCTCTTCGTAATTGTATCCCCATAAAACCAGTTTGGGAAATTATTAGACCATAATTTAATATTTGAAATATGGGATAGGTGAGTCTCTTGCAGGAAGACCACTTCAGCCCCGTACCGCTTAAGTTCTCCCAATATCTTGTGTCTTTTAGCGGGCGTGTTTATTCCCCTTACGTTGTAAGTCATAAAATTTAATTCTGACAACTCTCCCCTAATGTCCTATACAGAATTTGCAATTCTGAATTATAACTGTGTTTTTTCATTCTTTTGTACATTTTACACAGAGTATCTTCCCCCACTCTCCCTCCCCTCCCACCCCCTTCCCTACCCCTCCCCCCACCTCCCGGCCTCCTATTGCCCCCAAGATCGTTAAGGGCTATGGATACTATAGACCTTCCCAAATCTCTTGATTTTGAGGTGAGACTTTGAGTGTGCCCCTTTACCCCTTTCCACTTGATGATATTTGTGAAAGGGGCAGGCAGGTTGTCCTCCGGAGACCCCCTCCCTGCCGGCACATAAACCCCCCCCAAAACCCCCCCCGCACCCACCGCGAACCCCCCAACCGGAGACCCATTATTTTCACTTCTTCGCCTCTTTTTCTTCTTTCCGTCTTTCCTTTTCCATTTCCCTCTCCTCACTGTTTAACCTCTCTTTATTATTCTGCCATCCAGCCTGGCAACTCTGGTTCCTGTAAACCTAATTTGTCACAAAAGTCTCTAAGTTCTTCAGGGAACCGAAGTCTGGCTGATCTTCCCTCTTTATAACCCACTAGACAGGCAGGGAAGCCCCAACTGTATTTAATATTTTGAGCTCTCATCTGTTCCAACAGGGGTTTCAAAATTCTTCTTCTTGCTAGTGTTTCCGGTGCCAGGTCAGTATATAATTGGATCTCAGATCCCTCATATTGCAGAGGGGGTTTACCTCTCATCTTAGACATAATTCCGGCTTTCTCTTCATAGAATCTAAATCTCATAATTATGTCCCGTGGCCGAGAGGTACAATCTTCCTACCCAGGGTATACTTTCTATCTTGGGGAATCCTTCTATTCCTCCACCCAGGAGAGGACCCAATAATGTGAAGATAATGCTCCTCAAATCTTCTCCTTTTTTTTCTGGAACCGAGTGAAGTCTAATATTTTGCCTTCTTTCTCAATTTTCTTGATCCTCTATCCTATAGAGAATTTTCTTCTGATTTTGTAGAGATATTTTTATTTGCTCTTTAAGGTTGCACAGCTCCTGTGCTTGTTCATCCGTTTTCTTCTCTGTTATTTCCACTCTTTCCAGCAGACTTCCCAAGTCACCTCTCAACAAGCTTATTGCAGATTTTATTGAGTTCTCCAACCTTTGAAGCATTTCACTCATTTCTCCTTTCGATTGAATTTGGGTATTAGCTCTTCTTTCCTCCGTCCGGCTTATTTCCGTCTCGCTTTCAGTTGTTAAATCGTCCCTGGAGTGGTCCAGCTTATCTCCTGTTTTCCTTTCTGTTCCCCCTTTTCTCTACATCTTTGACCCTCCTTGTCCCTCTTGCTCTGCATTTCTGGGGCTAGCTCCTTGGGACATAAATTGTTTGATCGTACTACCTACAACCTTATCCTTCGGGGTTTTGGGCCCTCCCCCTTTTGCTGATTTAGATACTGTCTTACTCATAGTTCCCCTCTTTTTTGCCCCAGTCTATGTTCTATCCAATTACTCCCGCCCGTTCTGTTTAGGGTGCGAACAACAGCAGGGGGAAGAGAAAAAAAAACACAGGGGGTAATGTTCTTTCACCCGATGGGGTAGGAAATGGAGTGGGAGTCTAAATAGAATTTTATGCCAGGCTATAAACTCACCCCTGCACATATTTAAACCTTCAATTCACAACTTTTATCCACTCATTAGCCACTTCGTATACCTTCTAGTATTGATTCATATTGCATTAGTTTGTCTATCGTTAGCAGCGTAGTATGATAATGCAGTTGAAGTGATTAAGCCTTTTTTTTTTTGGAAGACAAGTGGATATGTTAGCTCTATGTGAATCAGTCCCATTTACATATATGTTTCAGCTGTTTTCTTTAACTGGACCTGCCCTCCTCCAGGTAGGTGATATCCCAGTTTCTATTCTTAGCGCTTCAAGCAATATTCCCACTCCTTCCCCTGAGTGTAGTTAATATGGCTTAACCTGCGGATATTTGTTTCTTTGTCACCTTATTGTACAACTATACACCAGTGAACAATCACAAGATTAGTGATAATGATTATCTTACACCTTAATCAGTTAGTTAGTTTCCTGTAAGTCAGTCAGAGGGAAATGTTTTCAAACTTAAAGACATCCTCATTACACCCATTCATAGCCCAAAAACTTCTTGCAAGGCAGTTCTCAGATTCTATAATGCGAACTGATAAAAGGTTCTTAAATAATATTAAAGCTTAAACTTCCCCTCAACAGGGGTACCTCCTTTTTCTGCCCTTCACTCTTGCATGTCAGCTTTTACCAAATGATAGACGGTTCTCTAAGCCAGACTCCTTTGTGTTCCTTCTTTCACATGTAATAGACCGGTTTACATTACCATCTCTGGGACTCAAAGAGGAGCAAGTGCCGGTTGCCGGTGGGGATACTCAGGGGAACAGCCGGGGGGAGAAGGGGGGGAATGGCAGACCCGCCACCTGCAATCACCTCGCCTGCCGCTCCAGCCGCTCTCACATCCTCTCCTGGGCGGCTCAGCTGCGGCAAGCGGGCACGCTTCCCTTTTCCCACAGCGATGTAGAAGGCTGGGTCATAGCGGACCACGGCCGGCTTTCGGGGAGTCTCCAATCTCGCTCCAGCGGACATACTCTCGCCCCTCCCTCCGTGATGCACGCCTCCCTCTTGAGTTTAATTAACACCTTAATCAGCCACAGAACCTGTGTAATTAATATGTGTTCGGTTTAAAAGGGATGAGGTGGCAACCGTATCTCCTCAGGCGTGTTCGCAAACAGCACGTGCAGAGCCCCCCAGGAAGTCAACACTGCGGAGCACTAATGACAGGCAGTGAGATGTTGTCCCGATGCGCGGCTGCAGAGATCGGCAAATGTCTCACAGCTGAGACTCATCCTTACAATCTCCAAACAAAGATAGGGAGAAAATTCTGGACAGCTGCACTCCGAAAGAAATTTTGCCTTTTATTCAAAAAACAGGATCACAAAATACAAGCCACAGCAGGGCAGACAGAAGATCTGACACGTTTCACACTACAAACCGTGCTTACTCATAGCTTACAATCACAAAAATAAATATCAAATATATACTTTTTGCTATAGACCAGTGTTTCTCAGCACCAGTCCTCAAGGTGCCCTAACAGGTCATGTTTTCAGGCCTTCCATTATTTTGCACAGGTGATTTGATCAGTTTCACTGCCTTAGTAATTACCACAGCTGTTTCATCTGAGGGAAATCCTGAAAACATGACCTGTTGGGGCGCCTTGAGGACTGGAGTTGAGAAACACTGCTGTAGACCATGTGACTAAACAATTATTCAATTAACTGATAAATCAATTAAATCAAATTGGATTATTCACCTGAGGTCTCAACAAATGTCGTGAACATAATCAAACCTTGACTCATACATGTGATTGTATAAGGTGCAGATAAATTAATGTGCAAAAATAATGTGCAAAAACATGTGTAACAACAATAGATACATAAACTAGAAAATATTTGTCCATCAATCATATGTGATAAAGTAAATCATTAAATATGTCTATATTAATATATGCATGTAACCAAATATGAAAATAAATAAAAAAATAAATAAATGTGTGACTTCATGATGTGATGTGTGTGTACAACTAAAATTCAAACTATATATATATAGTTAAACCATATGGACACCCAATAGGTCCGTGTGTGAATGTGCTGCTGATAGTGAACAAGTTAACAATAAAGTTGGTGATACATGGGGCCAGTCTCAATACTAATGAAAAAACCCGTATCCACTCATGAATGCATGACTAACTTGACCTCAATAAGAATGTGTGTATATAAAACAACTTGTGGATATAAGAGCATATATTAGAAGGAAGCACTAGTCAACTGAACCTATAAGTGTGCATAGGTGTGGGCACTTCCCAGATGCACTAACCCCTAGCCACATAATACAGATACCACCTCTACCCACCCTACTATGTATGTGGTAAGTAAATGAACCGATGAATGGGTTAATCTACAGATAAGGAAAAAAGGGGGGAGGAGAGACCTATTGAATGCAAGGAAAAAGAAAGCCCCATGATAAACAAATTAATCACAGCATAAGTCGAGACCTCAATGTACAAATCAAGGTGATCCTGGTATTGTCCTTAACCATCATTAGACTCAATATGCAGGCAATTCTTATATTAAAACCTGTTGTACAAAGCAACATAACTCGAAACATATATAATAATATAGACATATAAAATCTGCACAAGAATTTATAATGTGCACTAATGAACAAAAATACCCTCTTATTTCTATATATACGGAACTCATTCAAAATTATCAAATTGTATGATCTGTTTAAATCCGTGTAATATAGACTTGTTAAGTATCGTAAATGTTCCTGTCGGAGACCTAGGCAGAACGAGGGACAAGTGTTCATACAGAATTTGATTTAATGTGATCAATAATGATCAAACCCAATTAAATCAAATCGAAGCAAAACCCTCACTCAGAAGCTTAAGGCCGCCCATATAAACACCTTGATAGTCATATAAAAAAAATATTTCTGAATTAACGAGTGAAGACTAGGCAACTGATACTAATAACCCAAGACACAAGAATCCAAGATGACTAGTCTCTTTTACCTAAACATGGAAGTGATGACGTTTCGTGAGATGCCAGACAAGATACACAGACATACATATGTATGTATGTCGCATGTAATCATGCCGCTGTACTGACAGATTACCTACTAGAGGCTTCATTCATTAATTAATGGGATTTTTTAAGACAATTTAAATCGTCATACACCGCACGATTGTGCAATAGCCAATTCCATCCATTTGCTGAAATAACAACGATATCAGAGAATGGTATCAAGGAATGGCCATAATGGTAATGAACTATTAAGTAAGAATCTAAATCAACTGATTTCTTTAACTTGAGCCCTTAGAAAAGTGTCACAGAAACCTCAGTTTTCAAGAGATATTTAAAAAATACAGGTATATATATATATATATATGTCGCATATCTCCATGCAGTAATCACACTCATGTATATTGACTAAATATAACCTAAAAACGTAATACATTGACTGATCAAATTTTGGGGCGATGTGAGTTATCATGCACCCCACGATAGTACAACAACCAATGCCATCCATTCACTGAAATGATAACGGCATCGGAGGATGGATTTCATAAGTAAAATAAAATAAATGGGCAATAAGTTTAATCATAATAGTGGGACACATCCCACTCGAAGTTTAACCCTGACAGGATTATCGTGTTTAGGGAGAAGATCCAGTACACTTTGCGCTTGCAAAGTGTCCGGAATCTGTCTCCCCCTCTTTTGGGGGTAATGATTCTTTCAATGCCCTGAATGGAGAGGCTTGTGACATCTTTAAAGTGAACAAGGTTCCAATGTTTGGCCACATTTGTAGACCTGTTCTTCTCAATGTCGTACAAATGATTGTACAGCCGATCCTTCAATCTGCGTGTGGTGTGACCCACATATTGAATATGGCAAACCTCACAAGTGATAAGGTATACTAAAAATTGGGTGTTACAATTGATGAATGATGGAATGTCAAAAGTTCCACCATTAGTGCATGACTGTATACATTTACCCTTGTTGATGTGACGACAATAGTCACATCCTTTGATGCCACATATGAAGTCCCCCCTAAATTGCAATCAATTGGATCTCGACTGTTCATTCAAGAATAAACTGAGTGAAAGAGAGCCTCCCAGTGTGGGTGCTCTACGGGATACCGACCTGATGCCCCCAGAGAGAACTTCACCATAGATGGGATCATTAAATAGGATTGGGAGATATTTAGTGACTATATTCTTAATTTTAGTAAACTCCGAACTATAGGGTGTGGAGAAAACTGGGACATTAGTGGGAGACAATGTATACTTGTTGTGCCTGTTCTTGTTTTTATTCACATTTTCTTGGAGTAATGTGCTTCTGGGGACCGCACTGGCTGCAATGAAAGCCCTATTGACCATTTTCTCCGGATATGCCCTGTCTCTAAATCTTTTAACCATGTCCCTAGCTTCGACCTGAAAATTGTCAGGTGTGCTGCATAGACGCTTTAATCTAAGAAATTGTCCATAGGGTACACCCCTGTTAGTGTGACCTGGATGGGCAGAATCTGCTCTCAAAAGTGCATTACCAGCAGTGAATTTTCTATGTAAGCCAGTGGTTACTGACCCGTTCACCCCTGTCAGTTTTACATTTAGGAACTCCATGGTATCAACACGTAACTCACCAGTAAATCTCAAGTTCAAAGCATTATCATTGAAATATAAGAGCCATACATTTAAATCGGCCTCCTCATCAGATGTAACAAAGAAAAGATTGTCAATATAGCGACAAAAAAACACAGTTTTCAAACGACGGGGGCTATCATGTCCAAAGATGCGGGTCCTCTCCCACCAACCCATGTACAGGTTGGCTAATGAGGGCGAAAATTTAGCCCCTATAGAGGCCCTGCTATCTCTGGAGATAATAGCTCCCGTCAAACATAAAAAAATTGTGTGTCAACAAATAGTCCAACGACTGTAAGATGAACTCCTGGAGAACAAAGAGAATTTGCCAGACTCCTTCAAGAACTATGCAACTGCCTGTAAACCCAGACCATGTGGAATACTGGAATAAAGGCTTACCACATCACAGCTGATCCACCTATAATTGTTCTTCCACTGAAAGTTCTGCAATTTGTTAAGCAATTGCTTGGTATCTCTAAGATACCCAGGGAGACCCAAAACCAGGGGTTGTAATTGGCGATCCAACCATTTGGTTCATTTACTTACCACATACATAGTAGGGTGGGTAGAGGTGGTATCTGTATTATGTGGCTATGGGTTAGTGCTTCTGAGAGGTGCCCACACCTATGCACACTTTTAGGTTCAGTTGACTAGTGCTTCCTTCTAATATATGCTCTTATATCCACAAGTTGTTTTATATACACACATTCTTATTGAGGTCATGTTAGTCATGCATTCATGAGTGGATACAGGTTTTTTCATTAGTATTGAGACTGGCCCCACGTATCACTAACTTTATTGTTAACTTGTTCACTATCAGCAACACATTCACGCATGGACCTATTGGGTGTCCATATGGTTTAACTATATATATATAGATTGAATTTTAGTTGTCAATGACCCCTAGGGGTAGTATCACGTACCTGGTAGAAGAGCCTGAATGGACGAGCAAGGCCTCCCTTACCACTCTGACTTAGGGCCCCTGATAGAGCAAACAGAAGGCACCAAAGTACAGAGTTGCACGAGTGCCAGGAAGTCCTTGGTGGAAGCAGGATAGCTGGTCCCGATCGTGCTGGAGAAGACACAGGAAAGCTTCAGCAGAAGACCAGTAGGTGGCAGCAGTTGCAGATGACAGCAGGAAGTAGCGAAGTCAGGCAAGCAGGGTCATACACGGCAGGTCAAATTGGATACTGGGTGCAGGCAGGATCGAAGTCAGGAACAAGCCGGGTCAAGCCAGATCAGCAGTGCAGGTGCCAGGGAAGAAGCCAAAGGTTTGTCACTGGACACGCCGAGGTCGGTACAGGCAGAGTTCAAGGAGAGGTTTAAAGACGAGCCAGGTAGACAACAGGAATTAGGATACAGGTTCACAGGATACTGGATACTCAGGAGCTGAAGACAAAGCAGCACTGGACCAGGTGCTGGCTGGACTTAAATAGATTACTTGGCGCCAACGTGGGTGCGTGCTAGTGCACGCGCTGGTGCACGCGGATGCGCGCAAGCGCCGATCGCGCATGAGGATGCGCGACGGCTGCTGTTTGCTGTCCTGTTCGCGCATGCGCACATCTATGCGCCAAAGCCCGGTTTCTGTGTGCAACAGGAATGCGCATTCTTCTGTGCCTTAGAAGTCTTCTGGGGGAACGAGGCTGTCTGCTGATGGGAGCATCCTGACATTGCCCCCCTCCAACTAGCAGCCTCCGGATGCCCAACTGAGCTAGTCTCTCCGGGTGGTCTTAACAGAAAGCTTGGACAAGCCTGTTGGCATGAATGTTGCCCTCTGGTTCCCATGAATTTTCCTCAGGTCCGTACCCTTTCCATTTGACTAAGTACTGGACCTGATTCTGTCTCTTCCTGCAATCCATGATCGCCTCGACCTCGTACTCTTCTTCCCCATTTACCATTACAGGTGCAGGAGGAGTACTACTCCGTTCAGGAAATGGATCCGGACCAGCAGGCTTCAGTAGAGCTATATGGAAAACTGGGTGAATTCTGAAGGAATCTGGAAGTGCCAACTCTTAAGCCACGTTATTGATCCTTTTCTTCACCCTGAAGGGTCCCACAAACTTAGGGCCCAGTTTTTTAGATGGGCAGGCTAGTTTCAGATTAGTCGTAGCTAACCAGACCTGATCACCAGGTTCCAAGATCAAATCTCCCCGCTTCTTCTTGTCAAAGGATCTTTTATAGTCTTCCTGGGCCTTGGTCATGGTCTTCTGTAACAACTGATTGTTGGAATTGAAAAAGTGTATTGTGTCCTGGAACAGGGCATTCCGGAGCAGAGGTAATCAAAAATGAAGGGTGGAACCCGTAGTTGGCGAAGAATGGGGATTGTCTGATGGCCGAATGTTCTGAATTGTTGTACGCAAACTCCGCCAGAGGTAATAGCGCCACCCAGTCATCCTGCGAGAAGGAAGAAAAACAGCGTAAGCATTGTTCTAACGTTTGGTTGGTCCTTTCGGTTTGACTATTGGTCTGTGGATGGTATGCTGAGGAAAAGGACAGTTCGATTTTCAAGATTTTACACAAGGCTCTCCAAAATCTGGACGTGAACTGTACCCCGCGATCCGACACGATATTGGCAGGAAGTCCATGCAATCTCACGATCTCTTTAATGAAGACCTGCGCTGTCTCAGAAGCTGATGGGGTACCCTTCATGGGTAGGGAATGCGCCATCTTGGACAACCGATCAATGACTACAAAGGTGGTAAAGTAACCTTCGGAAGGAGGAAGTTCGACGATAAAATCCATTGAAATCATTTGCCAGGGTTTATCCGGAACTGGTAAGGGTCTAAACAACCCCCAGGATTTTGTCCTGCTAGACTTATTTCTGGCGCAGGTAGGGCAGGTTTCAATGTACTTCTTGCAATCTTCTTTTAAACATGGCCACCAAAAGGTATGCTGTAAGAGTTCAGTTGTCTTGTGGACTCCAAAGTGTCCTGCAAGGGCATTGGTCATGGCAGAGACCCAAGGCTGAGACTCGCAATCTTTCAGGCACAAAGATTTTATTGTTGTGCCAAAAAAAAACATCTTTAGCTTGTAGCAGCATTCCAGGGGACGGCAGGATATCAATAGAGGCTTGCCTAATCTGTGACAAGAAATCTTCCTGTAACAAAAGGAAACTTCCGGGAGGAAGAATGGTGTCTGGAGGAGCTGGTTCTTCTATCATGCCAAACATCCGAGACAAAGCATCTGGCTTAACGTTCTTAGATCCTGGCCTGTAGGTGATGTGAAAAACTAATCTCGTAAAGAAGAGTGCCCACCTGGCCTGCCGGGGTTTCAACCGTTTTGCGACTCGCAGATACTCTAAGTTCCGATGGTTGGTATAGATCAGGATCGGATGGGCTGCCCCTTCCAGCAGGTATCTCCACTCTTCAAGAGCGGTTTTAATTGCCAGAAGCTCACAGTCTCCCACGTCGTAGTTCTTTTCTGCCGGGGACAACTTGTGAGAAAAGGATGCCACAGGGTGCAGTAAGGACTTGGCCCCTTGGCGTTGAGACAGAACTGCCCCTACTGCCGTCTCTGAAGCGTCTACCTTTAGGACGAATGGCAGAGCAGAGTCTGAATGTCGTAATATAGGTGCAGCAGTGAAAAGACTCTTCAAGGTCTCAATTGCGGTTTGCGCCTCGGAAGACCACTGGAATCGTTGGGCTTGTCTCGTCAGTTGAGTTATGGGAGAAATTATTGCAGAAAACCCTTTGATAAACTTCCTATAGACGTTTGCGAATCCTACGAACCGTTGCACCCCTTTCTTGTCTTTAGGAGCTGGCCAATCCAGGATGGCAGAGACCTTCTGGGGATCCATCTTAATGCCGCCTGTGAAGAGGACAAGGCCCAGGAACTGGATACTTTGGCATTCAAACTCGCATTTTTCTACCTTTGCATACAAGCCATGCTGTCTGAATCGGGCCAGGACCTTTCTGACGTGTTCTCGATGAGCTTCTAGAGCAGAGGAGAAAATCAAGATATCGTCTAAATACACAATATAAAATAGGTCTAAATAGTCCCGGAAGACATCATTAATAAAGTGCTGGAATGATGCTGGGGCGTTACAAAGCCCAAAGGGCATCACCAAATATTCAAAGTGTCCAAACCAGGTACGAAAAGCTGTCTTCCATTCGTCACCTTCATGAACACGTACCAAGTTATATGCCCCTCGTAAGTCTAGTTTCATGAAGATGACAGCAGAACGGAGTCTCTGAAACAGCTCTGGTACTAGAGACAAGGTATCGATTTTTAATCGTGATTTTATTTAGGTCCCGGTAATCCCCACATGGGCGAAGGGAAAGGTCTTTTTTCTCAACGAAGAAAATTCCAGCTCAGGCTTTGGACGTGGAGGGATGCATAAACCCCTTACTCAGGCTATAATCAATATAGTCTTTCAAGGCGGCAAGTTCAGGTTCAGTCAAGGAAAAGATTCGCCCGAAATGTATCTTGGCCCCAGGGAGGAGCTCGATGGGGCAGTCGTATGATCTATGTAGAGGGAGAGTCCCAGCTCCCTTCTTCCCTTCTCAGCTCCCTTCGGCAAATTCTTGGTAGGGTACAGGAATAGAAGAACGAATTTCATCATCTGAGTCCATACACAGCAGAGGAGATGGATGACAGAATGGCTTGGAGAAGCAATATTGCTGGCAGTAGAGAGAGGAAAACTCGATCTTTCTGGTATCTCAACGGATGCAGGGATTATGCGCCTGGAGCCATGGCATACCCAAAATGATAGGGAACAGAGGTGAAGCTATGGCATCCGGATGTAACTGTTCTCTGTGGTTACTGGAAATGGTAGCAGGTAACGGAACAGTCTCTTGGGTAACAGGACCAGATTTAATATGCGACCCATCTGCCAGGTGGATAGAGAGTCCATGAGCTTTGGGCTGCAGGGGAATCTTATGTTGAAGAGCAAAAGTCAAATCAATGAAGCAACTGCAAGCCCCTGAATCCACAATAGCAGGTACTTGGATAACTCTCTCTGGAAGTTGTAGTGAAATCTGTAAGGCCAGGTGAGAAGACTTGGGAGGCAGAGATGACTGGCTGGCAGGGAAGAAAGTCAGGCATCTTCGAATCTTGGCAGGACAGGATCTCACATAATGGCCATCCTTCCCACAGTACAGACACAAGTGATTCTGTTGGCGGTAAAGGCGTTCCTTTGGAGAAAGGGATGGATGGGACCTGCCGGGTTGAGTTGGGCTAGGTGGACCAGGTTCTTGTGGTATCAACCTTAAAGGCTGGAATCGTCCTGGAAGCTGACCTCTCGCCACTGCGTTCTCTCAAGCGTCTGTCAATTTGAATTGTCAGGTCAATGAGTGCTTCTAAGGACTCAGGTACTCCAACACTAGCCAGTTCATCCTTTAGGGATTTAGATAATCCTAGTTGAAATTGGTAACAGAGAGCAGCACCATTCCATTCGACGTCCGCGCTCCAGCATCTAAAGTCTGTTACAAAGTCCTCAGCGGCTCGGTGGCCTTGCTGGAGCGCATGCAGAGCAGACTCGGCTGTGGCAGTTCGCAGAGGGTCCTCATAGAGTCGAGCCATGGTTGCAAAGAAAGAGGTCAGGCTTGGCAGACAGGGGTTACCCTGTTCCAGTAGACGGTGAGCCCAGGACTGAGGTTCACCCTGCAGGAGGGAGATCACAAACCCCATTTTAGTGGCTTCCTGAGAGAAGGTCTGTGGTTGTAGCGAAAAGTAAAGGACACAGGCATTCAGAAAAGTCCTGAACTTGCCACGATTGCCTGAAAACTTTTCTGGAATAGGAACCCGGGGTTCAGGTGACTGCATTATTAAAGCAGGTGTCGGAGAGAGTACATGGATCTGTTCTTCGAGCTGACTGTATCCTTCTTGCAGGCTCTTGACTGTTTGGGTAAATGCAGTGAGGTGATGACACAGCTGTTCTACCAGGGAGGTTGCTCGTTCAGGCTCCGTCATGACTGCTTTGTACTATCACGTACCTGGTAGAAGAGCCTGAATGGACGAGCAAGGCCTCCCTTACCACTCTGACTTAGGGCCCCTGATAGAGCAAACAGAAGGCACCAAAGTACAGAGTCGCAGGAGTGCCAGAAAGTCCTTGGTGGAAGCAGGACGGCTGGTCCCGATCGTGCTGGAGAAGACACAGGAAAGCTTCAGCAGAAGACCAGCAGGTGGCAGCAGGTGCAGATGACAGCAGGAAGTAGCGAAGTCAGGCAAGCAGGATCATACACGGCAGGTCAAATCGGATACTGGGTGCAGGCAGGATCGAAGTCAGGAACAAGCCGGGTCAAGCCAGATCAGCAGTGCAGGTGCCAGGGAGGAAGCCGAAGGTTGGTCACTGGACACGCCGAGGTCGGTACAGGCAGAGTTCAAGGAGAGGTTTAAAGACGAGCCAGGTAGACAACAGGAATCAGGATACAGGTTCACAGGATACTGGATACTCAGGAGCTGAGGACAAAGCAGCACCGGACCAGGTACTGGCTGGACTTAAATAGATTGCTTGGCGCCAACGTGGGTGCGCGCGCTGGCGCAGCGGGTGCACGCAAGTGCCGATCGCGCATGAGGATGTGCAACGGCTGCTGTTTGCACTCCTGTTCGCGCATTGCGCACATCTATGCGCCAAAGCCCAGTTTCTGTGTGCAACAGGAATGCGCATTCTTCTGTGCCTTAGAATTCTTCTGGGGGAACGAGGCTGTCTGCTGATGGGTACATCCTGACAGGGAGTCCATGATTTTGAAGCATACAATAACAATGAAGTAGTATAAATACAGATATAATCAAAAAGATTAATATATTAGTAGTAATAATCATCAGAGAATCTGGGGTGCAGACAAATCAATGGACATACATGGATGCAGTTCATAACAGAAATACATGAATTAAAATTACCAATCAAAATCACATGAAATGAGTACAAACTCGATAGAGCAAAATTGATAATATCAGGGATTAAAATAAGCTTGATTGGACATCCTTAGTTTGAGAATCCGACGCATTTCTTGGCTTCTTGCCAGTCATCAGGGGTGGGATGCATATTTTTTTACTAAAAAAAGCAAAGGGATATGATAAATATTAATATACGCGGAGCCTCAGTTAAATAGAGAGAAGATATCAAATTAATCCGCTTAATTGGAAAAATTACTTACAAAATAGCCCAAAAATTGGGCAGAGCTTCCACCAATGGGATCTGTTAAGGTCTGAGATACAACTACTAAGACGTCACGCATGACGCTGGCGGGAACCTGCCCAGGGCTGGGGTACATCACCTGGGACCGACAGACAGATGGTTCACTCCTCCACTGCGCTCCGCTAGGAAGGGACCACTCTTTAGCAGCCGTAAGTCAACACATGGGTAATAGAGTCTTTTTCATGCCTCTTTATTCCTTTAATGCACACACATTTTTATTTATTTATTCAGAGCACCGCACACACATTTCCACACGTTCCCCATTGCACAAGTTTGGATTTCTTTTTTCAACCTATTTCCACTTGCTTCACACACATTTAGTTTTCTCCCATTCCCACTTATTGTTTATTTTTTCATTTTTTACATATTTCATTTTCCCCTATGTGTTCAGTACACAAATGTTTCAGCAATTAGTTATATCCATTTAATACATTCAACCCAACATTCACTTTCTTTGAAACATATCATTTTTTCTTATTTTTATTTCACTTTTTCACAGATTTGGGCAACACATTCACATTCACAACCTATTGGACCAGTGTTGAGGGTGTCTGGGTCGGTCGGCTTTTGTTTGCCCTGGCCCGCCCTCCAATTTGTTGGGGGGATGGTTGGAACCCTGCCTCAACCCCGGATGAGACAGTTGTATCTCAGACCTTAACAGATCCCTTTGCTGGAAGCTCTGCCCAATTTTTGGGCTATTTTGTAAGTAATTTTTCCAATTAAGCGGAATAATTTTATATCTTCTCTTTATTTAACTGAGGCTCCACATATATTAATATTTATCATATCCCTTAGCTTTTTTTTAGTAAAAATATGCATCCCATCCCTAATGACTGGCAAGAAGCCAAGAAACGCATCGAGTTCTCAAACTAAGGATGCCCAAGCTTATTTTAGTCCCTGGTATTATCAATTTTGCTCTATCGAGTTTGTACTCATTTCATGTGATTTTGTAATTTTAATTCATGTATTTCTGTTATGAACTGCATCCATGTATGTCCATTGATTTGTCTGCACCCCAGATTCTCTGATGATTATTACTACTAATATATTAATCTTTTTTGATTATATCTGTATTTATACTACTTCATTGTTATCGTATGCTTCAAAATCATGGACTACCCCTAGGGGTCATTGACTTTAAATTAAATCCAAATCATTTTACCTACCTACTTTATTTTCAATTGTCATGCTTCATTTAAAGTTCCACTTGCCCCCCTTTTTTCTTTATACATTAACCCGGGATGGACGCATGCCATTGATACTTGGCTGTGTGACTGAAAACTTCTCTTAAATAAATAATGAATAATTGTTTAGTCACATGGTCTATAGCAAAAAGTATATTTTTGATATTTATTTTTGTGATTGTTCGCTATGAGTAAGCACTGTTTGTAGTGTGATATGCGTCAGCTCTTCTGTCCGCCCTGCTGTGGCTTGTATTTTGTGATCCTGTTTTTTTTTAATAAAAGGCAAAATTTCTTTTGGAGTGCGGCTGTTCAGAATTTTCTCCCTATCTTCATTTGCTACATGCATTGCCAGCACCTGTGGCTTCTAATCCTGGAGGAGAGGTTTCAGTTTCAGTTGACCTGCCTGGAGCGGTGGTGTTTCTTTATCTCCAAACAGCAGGGACAGAGGGAAATGAGTGGTCACGTGGCCATAGATAAAAGCCTTAAGCCCCGGTTCACACTGATGCGATGCGGGAAATGCAACAATTCCTGTGTGTTTCCCGCACCACATAGCAATTGCACTGTGTTCATGCGATCTGCAGCGGGTGTCAATTAAAAGTTAAAGACCCCAAAAGCAGCTTGCAAAACTCGGATCACATGGGTACGAACACCCATGTGATCTGGTTCCAGTGCGAACAAAAAAAGCTGCCAGCACCTTTTTCATGCAGAAGCGGTGAAATTTGAACCATTAAAATGAATGAATTCAAAGCGCACCATACAGAATCGCATGTGATGTGCCCAGAAATTCAATGTGATTCCTGTGCGAATGTGACAGTGTGAACCGAGGCTTAAGGCTAAGGTGATTGTGTTGGATTTTAATGATTGAAAATGGGGTGAAATCCTTAGTGATGGCACCAGGTGTGTTTTCATTTGTTTGACTGGCTTTGTATTCACAAACACTTTAGGAGTTCACTCATACCAGGTGTGTTGATCTGCACTGATCTGCATTGATCAATACAGGCTCAACACAAGGTCAACACAAGGCATTCTTTCCCTATGCCCTGTTCACACCATGAAAAGTGCGTTGGTGTTCACAGCACACAACAATGCATAATGCCACTCATCAGCATGTCACAATGTTACGTTTTTTAACTTGAAATAAATTTAATTTATTGCAGTTTTTTTAAAATTAATAATTAAACACTAAAAAAAAACAAAAAAAAAAAAACACTTGCGCCACAGAGAGATTGTTATATATAGAAACAATGAAGTTATATTCAGCAGCTATTTATATTGTACATATACCAATAATATCAATGAATGTGAGAAAACTGTACTATCACCCAATGAATAATAAAATAATTAAACAAAAAAAATGCACATATATCAATACACAAAAAAATCTTGTGTTACCGTATATACTCGAGTATAAGTCGTTCCGAGTATAAGTCGAGGCCCTAATTTACCACAAAAAAATGGGAAAAACTTATTGACCCGAGTATAAGACGAGGGTGAGAAATGCACAGCTACTGTAAGTGGAAAAGAGGGTCAACAATGCCCATTTGCAGCCTCACTGTGCCCATTTGCATGCCTCACTGTGCCCATTTGCAGCCATAGGTCCCCCAAACTTTAAACTCGGTAGTTAAGGGTTCCTAGATGCCCCCTAGCTGCAGCCAAAGTTTGGGGTCTCTGAACCCAAAGTGTCCCGAAATGACATTGCTACAGATGGACACAGTTGACCGATTTTGGGGCCCCGTATCTCGGGGCCACTTAGTGCTATTAACCCCATATTTGGTGTGCAAACCCAGTGGAACTAGCACAATAAAATATCCAAAGTTGGGATTTCTAGAAACAAGTGGCCCCGAGATACAGGACCCCAAAAATTGGTTCAGAAAATGTCAAGCACTTTTCTGCAGCAGAGAATGACATTTTCTGAACCTATTTTGGGGCCCCATATCTCGGGCCCACTTGGTGCTAGGAACTCCAGCTTTGGATATGTTGTGGTACCAGATCCACTGGGTTTGCACACCAAATTTGGGGTTCCTAGCACTAAGTGACCTTGAGATACAGGGCTCCAAAATCGGTTCAGAAAATGTCAAGCACTTTTCTGCAGCAGAGAATGACATTTTCCGAACCGAGTTTGGGGCCCCGTATCTCAGGGCCACTTAGTGCTAGGAACTCCAGCTTTGGATATGTTGTGGTACCAGGTCTACTGGGTTTGCACACCAAGTTTCTAGCACTAAGTGGCCCTGAGATACGGGGCCCCAAATTCGGTTCGGAAAATGAAATTTTTTGCTGCAGAAAAGTGCTTGACTCAAGTATAAGTCGAGGGGGGCACTTTCAGCACAAAAAAAGGTGCTGAAAAATTCGACTTATACTCGAGTATATACGGTACTTAAATGCCATCAACAAACAAGTAACAATTCATAATAAATGTTTGGAAAGTGACTTGTGCTCATATATAAATAACAATTGTGCAAATTATGAGAAAAAAGTACTGTATATCAAACATGAAATAGAGTCTTGTGCGTATAATATTTTTTGTTGAATAAAACCCCAGAGATGTCGGAGGCCACGATATGGGAAGCACATAAGGTTCATATCTATCTGAGCTAAAAAAAAAGAGGGAAAGGACAAGTAATATGAGGAAATTAATAACAGAAATACATGAGTTAGAACAACAACATATAAAAAGACAGCAGACCCAGAAACACAACATGCCTTAATGTTAAAAAGAGATGAATTAAAAGAGTTAATGGATCAGGATACAAGACAAGTCTTCAATAGAGTGGCCATAAACAGATACCAATGGGGAAATAAACCAGGGAAACACCTAGCCAGAATACTAAAAAATAGAAAATCTGTAAACTTTATAGGAAAAAATAAAAATAATAAAGGGGGAGATGGCATATT
Organism: Lithobates clamitans; assembly: GCA_037952925.1. NCBI lineage: Eukaryota > Metazoa > Chordata > Amphibia > Anura > Ranidae > Lithobates > Lithobates clamitans. Next base: position 8,213,273 of record JBBGZY010000723.1, read on the forward strand.
CCACAATGAACATTGCCAAAGTATTCCAAAGCTACTATAGCTCCTTGTACTCGGTAAGGCAGAAAGGATCACAGGATGTGGAATTAAAAAGAATGGAAAAAATTCAATATCTTAAGAAGGCTTTGTCTATTCCATAATACAAATAATACAATAAAACAATATAAGAATATTTAACCACTTCAGCCCCGGAGGATTTGCTGCCCAATGACCAGGCCATTCTTTGCAATCCGGCACTGACAATTGCGCAGTCATGTGACGTGGCTCCCAAACAAAATTGGTGTCCTTTTTTTCGCACAAATAGAGCTTTCTTTTGGTGGTATTTGATCACTTCTACGTTTTTTTATTTTTTGCGCTATAAACAAAAATAGAGGGACAATTTAAAAAAAAAAAAGCAATATTTTTTACTTTTTGCTATAATAAATATCCCCTAAAAATATATAAAAAAACTAATTTTTTCCTCAGTTTAGGCCGATATGTATTCTTCTACATATTTTTGGTAAAAAAATCACAATAAGCGTTTATTGATTGGTTTGCGCAAAAGTTATAGCGTCTACAAAATAGGGGATAGTATTATGAAATTTTTGATAATTTTTTTTACTAGTAATGGCGGCGATCAGCGATTTTTATCAAGACTGCGACATTATGACAGACACATTGGACACTTTTGGCGCCATTTTTGGGACCATTCACATTTATACAGCGATTAGTGCTATAAAAATGCATGAAGGGGTTAACCAGTAGGGTGTCCTAGGGATGTGTTCTAACTGTAAGGGAGCTGTGATCAGTGTTTTGTCACTAGGAAGAATGGGAAAATTAATGTTTACAAGCATTTCCCCGTCCTTCCTCTCTGAGACGATCGCGGGACTCCCGGCGGACATCGAGTCTGACCCGAGCATCTGCACCCCCACGTGCCTGCCATCCGGACCCCGCGAGATCACGTACATTAATGTGATTTTTGTGCAGGGGAGCTAACCTGCCACAGTAAAACTGCGGTGGCTGGTCCGGAAGCGGTTAATGAACGAAGCAAAAGGGGCAATACCAAAAAAATGGTTAGACCCTGAAAGTCCACAATGAGGGAATGGTTTAAAAGAGTTGAATATATATATAAAATGGAATATTTGAGTAGTGGTGGAGAAGATCAGATGGAGAGATTCTCCATCATTTGGGAAAGATTGGTAGAGTTCTAGAAAACAAGGAAATATATGGAACTATGGGGTGAACAGAGACTTAAGGGGAAGAGAGGAGGAAAGGGAGAAGAGGTAAGATAGAAAACGGGGGGGGGGGGGGGGGGGTGAGGGAAGCAAAGGGAATATTGGGTTATTTTGTATATGAATGTTTGATATGTGAGATTTTGCAAATTTTGTATATGGAAAATCAAATAAAGGAAAAAAATTAAAAATTAGCTCATAATAAATTAAAGTGTCCTGTGCAATTGTGCAATGAAAAATCTTCACAGATCCACATCAAAATTGAATACCTGTAAATATGAAGCAATCCTGTCTCCAAAGGGAAAAGTCATAACATGCTCCACCTTTAGTGTTGAAAACCACCACCAGGACTCACTAAATCAGAACTAATGACTGATGTTCAATCAGCAAATGTACACTGGTATATTAGCTAGCTGCCACAGCGGAACAGGCAATCTCTTCTCGAACATTCCTCCAACCCGGAAGACACTATCATATTCAAAAACGGTATATTTAAAAGGAAGAAGCAAAACATTCCGCCCCTGGAGGAGGGCGAGGCCTTTGATGTGATGTCACCACTTATGCTGGGTCTCAACTCATGGTCTGTGGCTGGAATCTGGCTAAAAAAAGTTTAAAAAGGAAGAAGCAAAACAGCGGGAGCAACTTTGAACTACAGTTCCCTGCTTTAACATAACCTAATAGTTGAAACCGAAATACTGCCTCATTTATGTACAAAAAATGTTTAATGAGTTTGTATCATTTCTTGGTACTGGGAGAAACGGGATGACATGCTTGTTATCATTTCTTTTTGCTTAAGCTGCAATCCTTAAATAAAGAATTAAAAAAAAAAAAATTACAAGGCTGATGGATAATCATCAGCATTCAGACTTTACAAAGAACGCAACAAGATTTGCCAGAACATTGTTCCGAATTTTTACTGACTGTCTACTGACCGGCATGGTACCAGCTGATTGGAGAAAAGCCAATGTAGCACCAATATTTTAAAAAGGGCCAAAGTACATCCCTGGGAATTACAGACCAGTTAGCCCAACATCAATAGTATGCAATTCTCTTGGAGGGGATGATAAGGAACTATATATAAGATTTTAGTAATGAAAAGGGTATCATTAGCAGTATTTAGCATGGATTTATGAAGAATCGTTCTTGCCAAATCAATCTATTAGTCTTCTATGAGGAGGTGAGCTGCCATCTAGATAAAGGAAGGCCCGTAGACGTGGTGTATCTGGACTTTGCAAAAGCATTTGACACAGTTCCCCATAAACGTTTACTGAACAAAATAAGGTCCGTTTGCATGGACCATAGGGTGAGTACATGGATTGAAAACTGGCTACAAGGGCGAGTTCAGAGGATGGTGATAAATGGGGAATACTCGGAATGGTCAGGGGTGGGAAGTGGAGTCCCCCAGGGTTCTGTGCTGGGACCAATCCTTTTTAATTTGTTCATAAACGACCTGGTGGATGGGGTAAACAGCTCAATCTCTGTATTTGCGGATGACACTAAGCTAAGCAGGGCAATAACTTCTCCGCTGGATGTGGAAACCTTGCAAGAAGATCTGAACAAATTAATGGGGTGGGCAACAACATGGCAAATGAAGTTTAATGTAGAAAAATGTAAAATAATGCATTTGGGTGGCAAAAAATGAATGCAATCTACTCACCAGGTGGTGAATCTCTGGGGGAATCTAGGATGGAAAAGGACCTGGGGGTCCTAGTAGATGATAGGCTCAGCAATAGCATGCAATGCCAAGCTGCTGCTAACAAAGCAAACATAATATTTGCATGCATTAAAAAGGGGATCAACTCCAGAGATAAAACGATATTTCTCCCGCTCTACAAGACTCTGGTCCGGCTGCACCTAGAGTATGCTGTCCAGTTCTGGGCACCAGTCCTCAGGAAGGATGTACTGGAAATGGAGCGAGTACAAAGCTAATAAAGGTTCTGGAGGGTATTAGTTATGAAGAAAGGTTTGCAAGCACTGAACTTAATCTCTCTGGAGAAGAGACGCTTGAGAGGGGATATGATTTCAATTTACAAATACCATACTGGTGGTGACCCCACAATAGGGATAAAACTTTTTCGCAGAAGAGAGTTTAATAAGATTCGTGGCTACTCACTAAAATTAGAAGAAAAAAGGCTTAACCTTAAACTGTGTAGAGGGTTCTTTACTGTAAGAGGGACAAGAATGTGGAATTCCCTTCCACAAGCAGTGGTTTCAGTGGGGGGCATCGATAGCGGGGGGCATATACAGGGATACACAATGTAATACTGACCTATAATCACACACATAGGTTGGACTTGATGGACTTGTGTCTTTTTTCAAGCTCACATACTATGTAACTATGTAACTATTCATTGGATGATAGCGCTGTTTTTCACATTCTTTAATAGTTAAACACTGCAATGCCCTGTAACAAAGCATCACAGCATGCATGCACAATACATACCAGCACATGTGCATTATAAGCAATATATCTTACACTCACTGGTGTAATTGGGCCCTACTAGTCTAGAATTCAGTGCACAAAATGTGTTATAAATTGAATAACAGTTTTAAATATCTAAAAATTTTAGTATAAATAAATACATGATTAAAACTTTTGTTACATATGTATCAGCTAGTGCAGTCTTTATCAAAATATCTGCAGTAATTCAAGAATTAGGTTCAGGCTTATTGAGACTTCAGTCTCTACTAAGGGCCCTTTCATACTGATGTATTTTTTTCTGCGTTTTTGCCTTGCAAGAAAAATGTTTCCCTTTAAATCCTATGGGACTCTGCGGTGCGTTTTGAAAAGTCCTGAATTCTGCATCATTGGTGCAGTTTTCAAAACTGCACCAAAAACATTTCTCCCCGTTGAAATGAATAGAAATGTAGCAAAAACACATGAAAACGCACCAATAAAGCACAGAGTTTTGCATTTTTGGTTCATTTTTGAGTCACATGTCCATTTCTTACAGGTGCAGGAATCCAGAAAAAGCACCGGAAACCCAGGGATGCACCGATATATCAATAATGACATTTATAAAGCCAAAAAAATTACATTTTCCATTCAAGCTTTCTTTGTTTTTTAAACAACGGCTTGGAAGGCCAGTCTGTATGATGAGGCCACAATTTAGGGCACTCAGAACAAGATTTGAGATTTTTTGGATAAATTCTGGTGTCTCTTTTGCAGACTTTGGATAGAAGTAACAGGTACAGAAAAACTGGGCTTTGGGTGTTGGTGGTGCCCTCACACTGTAACCCTATAGAGCAGGGATATGCAATTAGCGGACCTCCAGCTGTTGCAGAACTACAGAACTACAAGTGCCATGAGGCATAGCAAGACTCTGACAGCCACAAACATGACACCCAGAGGCAGAGACATGATGGGACTTGTAGTTTTGCAACAGCTGGAGGTCCGCTAATTGCATATCCTTGCTATAGAGGTACTCTTGATGAAAGCAGTACTTGACCTTGCAGTCAAAAATTTAAATGATATGCACTGTCAAACAGGTGCATATAAATTGGTCATTGGGTATCGGTGGTGCCTTCACACCGTAACTAGGGATGGTCCCAATGTTCGAATCGAACGTAAGTTCGACTCGAACTTCGGGTGTTCGTTTGTCCACAAACGAACTAAACATATGGGGCGTTCGCTGCAAATTCGAGCGCCGCAGAGCGCCCCATAATGCACTGCAAGATCACAATGCATTGATGGTTGCTGATTGGCCAAAGCATGCACCTGACCTGCATGCTTTGACCAATCACAGCACAAGCTGCTGGGACAGCAAGATTGGCCAAAGGCAGGGTGCCTTTGGCCAATCATGGCTCAGGGGGCTAAGTCTACGACCTACACTATATAAAGCTGCTTACACGGTGGCGGTATGTAGTGTGATAACGTGGAGTGATTGAGAGAACTTGTGCTAGATTAGCCAGGTTAGTTAGTGGCGTGCAGGCAGTTTAGTATATATATATATATATATATATATATATATATATATATATATATATACACACAGTGCAGTCAGTGTAGAATATATATATACAGTGCAGGCAGTCTAATATATATATATACACAGTGCAGTCAGTGTAGAATATATATATACAGTGCAGGCAGTCTAATATATATATACATATATATATATATATATATATATATATATATATATATATACATACAGTGCGGTCAGTGCAGAGTATATAATACAGTGCATTGAAGTGGTTAAGTGGAACCCTATGACTTAAAATCTGGCATAGATTTTAAGTAGAACTCCACGCCAAAATGTAAAAAAAAAAAAAAATTGGCGTGAGGACCCCTCAAAATTCATACCAGACCCTTATCTGAGCAAGCAGCCTGGCAGACCAGGAAAGGGGGGGGGGATGAGCAAGCACCCCCCTCCTGAACCATACCAGGCCACTTGCCTGCAACATGGGAAGGGTGCTCTGGGGCCCATGTTAATGGGGACAAGGACCTCTTCCTGACAACCCTGGCCATTGGTTGTTGGGGTCTGCGGGTGGGGGGCTTATCCGAATCTGGAAGGTTCTGGTATAGATTTAGTGGGGGACCCCACACCAATTTTTTCATCAAGACCCCACACCAAAAAAATGTAAAAAAAAATGGCGTGGGGTCCCCCCCAAGATTGATAACAGACCCTTATCTGAGCATGCAGCCCAGCAGGTCAGGAAAGGGAGGGACGGGCAAGCGCCCCCCCCCCCCGACCATACCAGGCCACATGCCCTCAACATGGGTAGGTAGGTGCTTTGGGGCAGGGGTGACGTCCCCAGATGGCCACACCCAATGGCTATATAAGAACTGGTAGACATCAGAGATGACAAAAAGGCAGAAGCCAGCGTCAGAAGAGGACAGGGTAAGCGGCAGAGAAGATAACAGCAGTGGAAAAGATAACATCGAAAGAGAACACAGAATCGGAATAGATGATAGCATTGGAGGGAGAAGACAGCAGCGGAAGAGAAGAACAGAGCAAGAACACAGTGGTGGTGGAACCAGAGAAAGAAGACATGTTAAAGCTAAGACATGGGACATTATTCGCTTTTAATAAAGGACTTGTCAAAAACTGTCTCTTGTTTTTATTTTCACTATGCTGTTTTTTTTTTAGGGGTGAATGGGTAGGGGTACAATGTACTCCATGCTCATTCACACGGGGGAGGGTGGGATTCTGGGGGCCCCTTGTTAAAGGGGGCTTCCAGATTCTGATAAGACTCCTGCCCGTAGACCCCCATAACCACCTCCCACGGTTATCCAAAAGAGGCTAAAGGATCTGGTATGGATGGGGGAGGGGGCCACACCGTTTTTTTTTTCAAATTTGGCAGGGGTTTCCCCTCAAGATCCTCAGAGCACAAGTTGCACCACAAGTCAGATCAGTTGAGATGATGATCCCGGCTTCCATTCAATTCAATGGGCTGAAATCATGCCCAAGTCGGGCCAAAGTAGTACAGGAAGCATTTTCAAAGTCAGACCGACACAAGTCGGACCAGTTAAGACGGCTGTCATAGAGAACTATTAGTTTTGACATGTCATGCGACTTGTGCTCTGGAAGTCAGAGTACATGTCGGACCAGTGTGAACCGGCCCTTAACTTTATGTAATTATTTTAGGAAACAATTAAATGGATTGGATTTGTTCTGCCTAAAGACCTGGTTGGGATTCCAGCCCTGGGATCTACTCCTTTGACCTCTTGTGGACCAATTGGCTCTATTGCATTAAACGATGTACCTGTACGTCATTTTGTGCAATAGCCAGCGGGGGGCGTGCGTGCGCTGATTGACCAGAGGGGGAGCCAATCAGTGGATGTTGCGGACATGATGCTCGCCAGCCACTGGCGATCGCTCCCCAGAGACACAGAACGGTGATCTGCCAATAAAAAACAAGGCAGAATTCTGACAGGAATGAACAGAGTGACCTTGTGTTCCTACTAAGCAAGGTTCATCCAGTGAATCCATCCCCCACACAGTTAGAAAGCATCCCCTATGGATGTTAACCCTTTCCAGTGGCAGCTGGTGCTCACTATTTTGGGGGGGGGGGGGCGGAGGCGGCACAAACTAACACGAACACCCACCCCCGCCCGCAGGAGATGGATGGTGGCAGTCACCCAACACCCCACCCCCCACGCGCAGGAGACACGGACGGCGGTGATCACCACATTATATTTATTCGCTATTGTCACACAAGTGGGTGTGCTCGGCGCCCCGAGCCCACCCTTTTTTGAAGTCTATTAGAGCCTCTGTCTCGAACCACATGCTTCAAAAAAAAAAACACCCACACACCTTGTAGAGCGGGAGAATTTATGTCTGGAATTAATCCCCTTTTTAATGCATGCCAATATTCTGTTTGCTTTGTTAGCAGCAGCTTGGCATTGCATGCCATTGCTGAGCCTATCATCTACTAGGACCCCCAGGTCCTTTTCCATCCTAGATTCCCCCAGAGGTTCTCCCCCCAGTGTAAAGATTGCATTCATATTTTTGCCACCCAAATGCATTATTTTACATTTTTCTACATTAAACCTCATTTGCCATGTAGTTGCCCACCCCATTAATTTGGTCAGATCTTCTTGCAAGGTTTCCACATCCTGCGGAGAAGTTATTGCCCTGCTTAGCTTAGTATCGTCTGCAAATACAGAGATTGAACTGTTTATCCCATCCTCCAGGTCGTAATAATGTCACTGGTTCCCAAAAAAGTGTCAAAAGTGTCAGTTAGGTGTCTGCCGCAATGTCGCAGTCCTGCTAAAAATCGCTGATTGCTGCCATTACTAGTAAAAAAAAAGAAATACGTAAAAATGTCATAAATGTATCCCATAGTTTTTTAGACACAATACATTTTGCGCAAACCAAACAATATAGGCTTATTGAGATTTTTTTGACCAAAAATATATAGCAGCATATATATTGGCCTAAAGTTATGAAGACATTTGATTTTTTAATAGATATGTTTTATAGCAGAAAGTAAAAATATTGCTTTTTTTTCAAAATTGTCAGACTTTTTAGCGCAAAAAAACCCCCAAAAAACGCAGAGATGATCAATTACCACCAAAAGAAAGCTCTTTGTGGGAATAAAAAGGACGTCAATTTTGTTTGGGTACAGCGTCACACGACCGCGCAATTGTCAGTTAAAGCAACGCAGTGCCATATCGCAAAAAATGGCCTGGTCAGAGAAGGGGTAATTCCTTCCGGGGCTGAAGTGGTTAAGCCAGCAATGGCATTTCCCACAGCTCCCCAAGACAGTTTTCTCTATTACAATCTTGTACATAGCGTGGTTATTAGCGGAGTAACACTCCGTCACCATGGTAACCACAACTTTTCTATGATTGGTTCATCCGCCTGCCAGTCTGGGGAAGAGGTGGGACTTCCTGGATTGGCCGGGTGGGCTGCTGTCAGCAGTGTTGTTGTCACGTGAGTGACAGGTGAGTCGGGGCTGACAGCTGGTATAGAAGTGGGCACAGTACAGTGTTAGGAGTAAACACACCGGGCTGGGCAGAGTAGGGAGCCGCCCTATGGTGCTGTGTGTGTCTCATGGTGACTTGCAGAGTGTCAGTGATCACACAGCACACACACTGCCCTCGATCCGCCCTCCCATACACTGCTCTCTATGGTGTTACTGCTGAATCATGGTGAGCAAGGGGAAGCTGAGAGTTTAATAAGACAGGAGAGGCTGCGCAGTGTCATCACCATCAGCATCGTCCCAGCACACACACAGGCAGGTAAGTGTGCCTACTCAGATCACCCTATGGGCTCTCTTTATTACTTATTATTATGTACTTACCTAAGATTTAGCGTACAGTAGGTTGAAGGTTCACACATCAGAGATCGCTTCTTCATTCTTACTGTGTTTGTACACGGGCTTTTTAACACATTTTTGACACCTTTTTTGGGGGGTACGACTTTTTTGGGCCAGTTAACCCTGTCACTGCCAGGGCCATTTTTTTTTTGGAATTTATTTTTTTACACACATGTTTAAAATAATAGTTTTAGGTAGGGGTCGACCGATCTATTTTTTTCAGGGCCAATACTGATTTTTCGGCTGCCTATCAGGCCGACAGCCGATATCTGGTGCAGATATTCTGTAGATTTAAACTTTTTTATTATTTACACTGTATTTGTTTAAATTTTAATTTTTTTATCGCTGTTATTGCTCTCACAAGGAATGTAAACGTCACTTGTGACAGCAATAGGCAGTGACAGGTACTCTTTATAGAGGGATCGGGGGTACCTCCACTGCACTTGAAAGTATTCAAAACGTCAAGATCTGCGTTTTTGAATACTTTCTATCTTTTTTTAAATGGCGCGTTTTTTTGTTTTGTTTTGTTTTTTTTTGTGTTTTTTTTTTTTTTTATTGTGCTTTAATGTTTGTTTGTTTTGTTTTGTTTTTTTTTTTTGCTAAGCAATTGATCCTGGGTATGCCCAATTGGCTCTGTTATGTACTGTTAACTTTGAAACCTGCAATAAAAATAATTGAAAAAAAAATAAAATGACGCCTTTAGGATGTGAGTAATGCGGGAAGTGATGTCATGACATTGTTTCCGGGTTACTAGATCCAAGACCCAAACCAAAGCCGATCTGCATTGTTCGGGTCTTCGACCAGCCGGAGGATGTGCGGGTGGTCGCTTGGGCCGCCCGGTGGGATGGAAGAACTGGGCAGGGCGGCGGGAGGGGGATGTCCCCTCCCGCTGCTTGTAATAACAGCCGAGCAGCTGCTGAGCCCCATCGGTTGTTATTACAAGAAAGTAGACTGTCTGCTCTAAAGAACGGTACTGGGGTGATGCCTGCAGCTGTAGGCATCGCCCCGGTACAACCCCTTGAAGAAATATAGGTAACATCGGTAAGTTTGTGACCGATGCCAATGCTTCAAAAAAAGTGAATATTGGTCACACTGATAATCGGTCGACCCCTAGTTTTAAGTCTGAAGATTTTTTACCCCCCCCCCAAATATTGTATTTTCTGAAAGCAGGGACCCAGGAGAATAAAATAGTGGTAATTCCAATTTTTTTTTATTTGTATAGCTGCTTATCAAATGCAAGATTAATAATAAATACTCTAAAGTTAGAGTATACCTAAAGGCAAATTTTTGTTGTTGTTGTTTTTTTTGTTTTGTTTTGGATAGAGTGGAGAAGTGAAGGAAAACCTCTGCGAAGGGACACCGATGGGGAAAAAAAAAAATCAGACAGAGGCTATAATCCTCCCTTACTCAATCCAAAATGAAAAAAAAACAACAACTTTTGCCTATAGTTCTACTTTAAAGTGCTACTAAACCCAGGACCCTGCATTCACTATATCTGATCTCCCACAGTACACAGAACATGAAAATGCAATAGTTTTGGTAAATATAAACTGCTAAATACCTTTTCTCATCAGCAGTATATAGCAGTCTTGTGACTTCTATCAGTGTCTGGTTAAAGCTTGTAGGAGGAGTTTTCATTCTCCCCTGATTGTCACGTGAGGCTGCAGGTTCCCTGACCCTCTCTTTGGACAATGCTGATTGGTCCTGTGCTGGTCACATGCACTCTCCCAAGAAAAAAAAAAAAAACAACTCTAGCAATACACACCAAACTGAGCATGTGCAGAGTGACTCCAAGGCTCTGTACTATAAGCAGATTGATTGGGGAGAGTGGAAGAAGGGGAGGATCAGAGGAGACAGGATCAAACAGCCTTTTTACACAATGCAGAGGATTAACCCCTTAGGTTCCACAGTGAGTATAACAAGCATGCTTTACTGCATATACAGACTGATTTTACTGTTGTGGGGTTAGTAACACGTTTAAGCAGAACTTCACGCAAAAGTTGAAAAAAGCAGTTGCTTTTCTGCCTCCTCTCCCACTTTTGGATGCTTTTTATTTTTTGGAGGGGGAGTGTGTACCTAGTTTTGATGGGTAACTGTTCCCACTTACACTTGGATCGCATTTAGATCCCCTGAACATCAGTAAATCATAATGCAGAACTAAACCTATTGATTTAACGGTTTAAAAAAACAAATACATCCCTGGAATGCCGGGATTGCTAACTGTCACATTTGTCAAAACTGTCAAACAATCAAATAACTGGTGTCATAACTAATCACATGTGCAGCACCATGGTAGTTGGTGGCCTTAGAATCTACAAACCTGGAATTGCTCTCACTTCAGCCTGTGCGATGATATGTAGCATGTAGTGCAAGCAATGATTTTTGTACATAGGTGTGCCCTATGTGCACCCTGGTTTCCAGAATGCCAAATATTCAAATAATATAATTTACTATTTAAAGCGGAGTTTCAGTCTGTAAAACCAAAAATGAAAAGTCAGCAGCTACAAATACTGTAGCTGCTGACTTTTAATACAAAGTAACTTACCTGTCTCGGTACTCCAAGCCGATTCGTCTATCGTCTTTGGGTGCAGGCTCCGACATTGCAAGTAAGGGAACCGGGCAGTGGAGCATTCAAACTGGACAGCTGGTTTCCTGCTGCGCATGCGCGAGTCGTGCTGCACTTTCTGAATGGTCCCGCCGTCTTCTGGGACAAACACACAGGTCCCAGCATGCAGCAGGGAGGAAGGAGGAGGGGCCGTACATGACGTAGATTGCTGTGCAGTGATCTTATCAGGAAGTGGGAGTGGCTACCTGTCAAAACCAAAAGGTGAACTTACACTGGACCCCCTTCCCATCGCACCCGGTCCACTAACCTGGAGTCCGGCAATCACTGTTCTGACAGATCGTATAGCCGCTTTACCAGTCCGAGGATTTGAAATCCCTGTGGCTTTTTCTCCTCTTTGCCTGCGAGGTACGTTTAGGAGATTAAACCGAGGGAATTTCTAAGTCTCGGTACGGTGTGGCGGCTATACGAGGTCTCCTAGCGGGTGATTGCTGGGCTCCAGGTCAGCGGGACCGGGGGGGGGGGATGAGGAGGGGGTCCGGTGTAAGTTCACCTTACAGATTTTTCTTTAAAGGTAAACTTGCCCTTTAAGGTGGAGGTGTGATTATAATAAATCACACGTTCTCTTTAACCACTTGACGACCAGCCACCATCATTATACTGCAGCAGGTCAGCACCGATCCCGCAAACCATCGTAGCTGTACGTCGGCTCCTTTAAGCGGGATATCAGGCGCGAGGCAGAACAGGGACGTATGTATGTAAACACACAAATCCCTGTTCTGTTCTGAGAGGAGATGCAGATCGTGAGTTCCTAATAGCTAGGAACCACAATCTGTCATCTCCTATAGTCCGTCCCCTCCCCCTACAGTTAGAACACACACTAGGGAACACAGTTAACCCCTTGATCGCCCCCTAGTGTTAACCCCTTCCCTGACAGTGACATTTATACAGTAATCAGTGCATTTTTATAGCACTGATCGTTGTATAATTGTCAGTGGTCTCAAAAGTGTCCGATGTGTCCGCCATAATGTTGCAGTCCCGATAAAAATCGCAGATCGCCGCCATTACTAGTAAAAAATAATGATAATAAAAATGCCATAAATCTATACTCTATTTTGTAGACGCTATAACTTTTGCGCAAACCAATCAATATTCGCTTATTGCGACTTTTATTACCAAAAATATGTAGAAGAATACGTATCGGCCTAAACTGAGGAAAAAATTAGCTTTTTAAAAAAAAAAAAATTGGGGATATTTATTACAGTAAAAAAAAAAAACGCAGAGGTGATCAAATACCACCAAAAGAAAGCTCTATTTGTGGGAAAAAAAGGACATCAATTTTGTTTGGGTACAGAGTCACATGACCGTGCAATTGTCAGTTAAAGAGACGCAGTGCCGAATTGCAAAAATTGGCCTGGTCATCGAGCGGCTAAATCTTCCGGGGCTGAAGTGGTTAAAAAAGATACACGAAGTCTTTTAGACCTCCGACACCATAAGTCAGAAGTCCCTTTGTACGTGTCACTTCCAGGTTCATTCTAGCTTGGGGAGATGAGTGGCGGTCTTGCCCCAGGTGTGAATGGATCCTCGCACATCATTTCTTTCCATTAGTTGTGTGGATTGATTGGAGCCCGACCTTCTCTGCAAAACTCAAGATTTGCATATTAGAGCATCCCAGGTGCTTTAGGAGGCATGTAAGTGTACACAAGTCCATCTATGGGTCCTTATTTATTGACACATAAGTAGGTTTGCATTTGTATACTTGCATCAAGTTTACTTTTATTTTGGCTTCCTGTAAAGCTCTCTGGCATGCTCAGTGGAATGCATTCATCATGTTCTCAGAATGTTTTTTTTTTCTTTTTTAATTTAGTTAACAAAATAAACATAGGAATTGGAATATCCTGCCCCGTAGTTCATGCTTATAAGAACAGTCATCACTTTGCTTTTGTGGAGGCTTTTTGGAAGCAGTGCACTGAATTCTCCAGCTGGAACTATTGACACGTGTTACAGACCCCACTACTCCAACCAGGATCCCAAGGTGTGTATGCTCTCTCAAGGTGGAAGGATGGCCTGTAGAAAAGTGGTGAAGACTGTCCTGAGTGTGGAGCAGTCAGAGGGAGTTGGTGCCAAGGTACGGAGGAGTATTGGAAGACCTGAGGTATGACATTTTACTTTTTTATGAAATACATGGATAAATAACAAAATTAGGAAAACATTGTTCTTGTGCCTAAAACTAGAAAGGTTGGTTGTCTGTATTGTGCTCTGCGGGCTTTAACATCACCGGCCTGATTTATAGAAATCCACTCAGAGCAGAGTGAATGTTCTCTATATACCCTATATTGTCAAAAGTATTGGGGCAACTACCTTTACACGCACATGAACTTTAATGGCATCCCAGTCTAATGCCCCGTACACACGGTCGGATTTTCCGATGGAAAATGTCCGATCGGAGCGTGTTGTCGGAAATTCCGACCATGTGTGGGCTCCATCGGACATTTTCCATCGGATTTTCCGACACACAAAGTTGGAGAGCAGGAGATAAAATTTTCCGACAACAAAATCCGTTGTCGGAAATTCCGATCGTGTGTACACAAATCCGACGGACAAAGTGCCACGCATGCTCCGAATAAATAAAGAGATGAAAGCTATTGGCCACTGCCCTGTTTATAGTCCTGATGTACGTGTTTTACGTCACCGCGTTTAGAACGATCGGATTTTCCGACAACTTTGTGTGACCGTGTGTATGCAAGACAAGTTTGAGCCAACATCCGTCGGAAATAATCCTAGGATTTTGTTGTTGGAATGTCCGAACAAAGTCTGACCGTGTGTACGCCCTATTAGTCTGTAGGGTTCAATATTGAGTTGGCCCACCCTTTGCAGCTATAACAGCTTCAACTCTTCTGGTAAGGCTGTCCACAAGGTTCAGACCAGTCAAGTTCCTCCACCCCAAACTCGATCATCCATGTCTTTATGGACCTTGTTTTGTGCACTGGTGCGCAGTCATGTTGGAACAGGAAGAGGCCATCCCTAAAGTGTTCCCACAAAGTTGGGAGCATCAAATTGTCCATAATGTCTTGGTATTCTGAATCCTTAAGTGTTCCCTTCACTGGAACTAAAGGGCCAAGCCCTGAAAAATGACCCCACACCATAATCCTACCTCCACCAAATGATTTGGACCCAGTGCACAAAGCAAGGTCCATGAAGACATGGATGAGGAACTTGACTGGCCTGCACAGAGTCCTGACTTCAACCCGATAGAACACCTTTGGGATAAATTAGAGCGGAGACTGTGAGCCAGGCCTTCTCGTCCAACATCAGTGCCTGACCTCACAAATGCACTTCTGGAAGAATGGTCAAACATTCCCATAGACACACTCCTAAACCCTGTTGACAGCCTTCCCAGAGTTGAAACTGTTATAGCTGCAAAGGGTGGGCAATCTCAATATTGAACCCTACGGACCAAGACTTGGATGCCATTAAAGATCATGTGCGTGTAAAGGCAGGCGCCCCAATACTTTTGACAATAGTGTAAATCAATCACACTTGATCCTCTTTCACGTTCAAACTTAAAAGCTAATGCTGGCCTTAAACCTGATGAATTTTATTCAAATGTTCGGACAAAAAGAAATATAAAAATCGCTCTTCTGGATCATTTGATGGTGACTTCATGGATTTGACTAATTTTGAATGACTTTTCATTTGAGTTCCATGTCAATGGGGGTTATTTATGAAAGGCAAATCCATTTTGCACTACAAGTGCACTTGGAAGTAAAGTTGCTGTAGATCTGAGGGGGACATGCAAGGAAAATAAAAAACAGCATTTTAGCTTGCACATGATTGGATGATAGAAATCAGCAGAGCTTCCCCTCGTTTCAGATCTACCCCCAGATTTAAACTGCACTTGTAATGCAAAGTGGATTTGCCTTTCGGAAATAATCCCCAATGTCTTGATTTTGTAGAATGAACATTCTACTTCGGGATGGAAGGGATTCTAAAGGTATTTTCTCAAGTCCTCTTCCTAGGCAGCATCTGAGAGATAGGGCTGCTCCAACCTAAAACAGGAAACACATCCTCCACCATTTTATAAAGCCATCACATACCTCATTTCCTGTGTTCTTGTGTTTCCTCTGGACCAACCGGAGCTACAAGCAGTTTATTTTCTTCTAGGCTCTGTGCTGGTTGTGAGGGCCTCTCTATCCGACTGTCTCCACAAGCCTCTAGGGAGGTTAGGCAGCTCAGGACAGGGGCGACTGGAGGCCCTCCCTGGGGGTTACTTCCTCTTTTTTTGCCTGAGGTTTCGCTCCCACTGGGGGGGTAAGCAACCGTCCCCCATCTGCAATCATCGGTGTGATAGTACCCTGAGCATCCCTCCTTCATTGCTGCAGAGGCAGGACTGCTGTGTTTTGGTCCTGAGCACAGGGTGGACCAAGATGGCGGTATCTTGCTCCTGAGACACAGTGACCTCACTACTTTTGGATGCACTTCCGACCAGCGCCATCTTGGCGGAGGTATGAGCGGACATGTGGTGCATCACAAGATGGTGGCATTCTGATCACTGCTGTAGGGGTTTTTGGTTCCTACTGTCTTCTGGTGCGTGGAGCATCTTTCCCATGGCCCACAGATGAATTCATTTCACAAGTCTTGACATCAGTATGGACAGATGAAGGGCTTCACCTCATTGGCTCCACAGAGCTGGCAGTTAGACTAGCATCTCTTACGTCTACCAATCTCAAAACCAGGTACCACCCACTCAGAGCTGGTGCAAGGATGTTTGACACCCTAGACGAAACCTCATTTTGCCGCCCCCCTTGGCTCCACCCTTGACCCCCTTTGCCCTGCCCATGTATAACCCACCTTTTTAATGAAGCGCCCATCAAATGCAGCCTCACCAGTGCCCATCAGTGAATGTTTGCTGGCTTCCATTCATTCAGGAGTCGGGACACAGACAGAGTCCTCCACCACCGCTGTGTTCTGATTCTGAGACTTAGTTGCTTGCTGCAGAGAGTAGAGAGTAGGAACACCAATGGCCGGGCGTCCTAGGCAGCAGTGCACCCTAGGCGGCTGCCTAGTTTGCCTAGTGGTAGCAGCGGCCCTGCACCCACTCCATCTGTCAGCAGCAGATCATTACAAGGTCACTATTTTTTAGCACAAGCATCCCTGAAGGAAACTATGAAGTCATTTTGACTACTTAAAGAGGAGTTCCACCCAGGGGGGCCGTCAAAAAAAAAAAAAATTAAAAGTCAGCAGCTACAAATACTGCAGCTGCTGACTTTTAATTGGACACTTACCTGTCCCTGGGTCCAGCGATGCGGGGGATTGAAGCCCCGCTCATCCCCACCCCCCTCCGCTCGTCGGCGCCGGCATTTCAACTGTGGGCGTCGGGCTGTGGCTTCACAGCCTGGCACCCACTGCGCATGCGCGACCGGCGCCGCGCGCCGTGATTGGCCGCTCAATCACCTGGGACCTGTAATGGGTCCCAGATGATTGACAGGAGGGAGGGAGCAGAGCCGAGCCCTTCCTGTGCCGAGGGGGAAGTGATGTCACCAGCCCAGGCAAAGGAACAGGCAGACTACGAGGGACCACCTAGCAACAGGCATTTAGAGGTAAGTGAAAAAAAAAAATATCCAAATGTTTTTTTTTTGTTTTTTTTTTTAGAATTCTTACAGGGATTTTTGTTTTTTGGGTGGAACCCCACTTTAACCTCGGATTATCCTCTTCTTAACCTTCAGGCGCCGTTCACACTAGTGCAATTTTGAATGCGACTTGAGTCGCATGACAATGGAAATCACATTGTTTTCAATGGTAACTTTGCCACATATATATTTAGTACTTTTATATCTGCAGCAACGTTATCATTCGCTGATTTTGTTAGGCTAATCAGTAAAATGTGAAAATGTCTCCAGAACATCATTAGTTAAACGTTTCCTCCCGTCCTCTCCTTAAATGTCCTCTGTGTTACCTTAGCAATTGTTTAGAGTTGGCTACATGGAGTCCTGTGCCAGCTGCCATGTGGTAACTTGATTTTGTTTTCATGTGGATTAATGTGGATTAACAAAACAAATTTATGGGAAAGATGGAGCACATCCAAGAAAATAATGAAAAGGATTTTCCATAGTAAAGGAAACCTGTAGTTACAGAAACTTGTCATTGTTGACCTCCCATTTAGTTGCCTGCCAGTCTCTGGCCTCGGTGCTTTTATGAGTCACTGACCTGGAATAGGTGTGTATTCAATCCTTTTTGTATCTAGTTACTGCTGGTTTCCTGACATCAGTTTGCAGCCATTTCTTGTCTTCATTCATACACTCCAGTGATGATTGCAACAGAGGACCATGCCTGTGTAATTGGAATGGTCACTTGGAATCCTACAGTATATGGCAGGGTGACAACATAGGAGCAAAATTGGGAGACAGGGCATTGTCACCATATAACAGGAAGTTCCTAAGCCAGAATCTT
Organism: Lithobates clamitans; assembly: GCA_037952925.1. NCBI lineage: Eukaryota > Metazoa > Chordata > Amphibia > Anura > Ranidae > Lithobates > Lithobates clamitans. The sequence goes on from JBBGZY010000723.1 coordinate 8,231,261, forward strand.
CCTGGTAGGATCACCAGGTATAATTTTAATGAAAGCTATTGAATAGAATAAAAATATTTTAAAAAACGAACTCTGGGCAGATAAAAAATGATCTTGTACTGCAAGAGTTAAGGAGAAACCATTTACTTACCTGATCCTCCACAATCCGAAGGAGTGCCATGGGAGTGGAGGATCAGGTATCGGCATCTTCATGTCTGGAGCAGGATTATGGACCCTGCATGGGTCTTGATGATGTCAGAATCCTAGAGCACAGGGGTGCAGCTGTGGAGACTGGTCTAGCTGAGGATCAGGTAAGTACATTTCCTTTTATTGTTCCCCTAGATATGAACAAGCAATTCATTCTTGCAGTGAGAGCACAGTCCCATTGCAGGGAGCAGTTTATTTGCTTGAGTTGGACTTTATTTTAAAATTTTATATTTTGATAGTTTTTTTTTTTTTTTTTAACCACTTCCATACCGGGCATTTTCACCCCCTTCCTGCCCAGGCCAATTTTCAGATTTCAGCACTGTCACACTTTGAATGACAATTATGCGGTCATGTGACGTTGCACCCAAATTAATTTTGATCATTTTTTTTCCCCACAAACAGAGCTTTCTTTTGGTGGTATTTGATCACCTCTGCGGTTTTTATTTTTTGCGCTATAAACAAAAAAAAGAGCGACAAATATGAAAAAAAAAACACAATATTTATTACTTTATTGCTATAATAAATATCCCAATTTTTTTTTTTTTTTTTAAATATTTTTTTTCCTCAGTTTAGGTCAATATGTATTCTTCTACATATTTTTGGTAAAAAAAAAAAAATCACAATAAGCGTATATTGATTGGATTGTGCAAAAGTTATAGCGTCTACAAAATAGGGGATAGAATTATGGCATTTTTATTATTTTTTTTTTTTAACTAGTAATGGCGGCGATCTGCGATTTTTATCGTGACTGCGATATTGCATCGGACACTTTTGACACTATTTTTGGACCAGTGACATTAGTACAGCGATCAGTGCTATAAATTGCATTGATTACTGTATAAATGTGACTGGCAGGGAAGGGGTTAACACTAGGGGGTGATCAAAGGGTTAACTGTGTGTCCTAGGGAGTGATTCTAACTGTAGGGGGAGGGGACTCACAAGGGGTGGAGACCGATCGGTGTTCCTCTGTAATGGGAACACACAGATTGGTCTCCTCTCACCTGGCAGGATGTGGATCTGTGTGTTTACGCACATTGGGTCCCAAGTGATGCGGCGGGCACACGCTCTCCACAATGCAGGGAATCCCAGGACATCATATGACGCCCGACTGGAGGGACGAAGGGTTCCTGCGGGCGTTATATGACTATACAGGGGTAGGGAAGTGGTTAAAGGACTATTGGACTTGCATCTTAGGGAACACAACATACAGGGATATGGGAAATAATTACCGACATTGACACACAGGTTGAACTGGATGGACTATTGTCTTTATTTAACCTTACCAACTATGAAACTATATTAACACGTTAAGGGCTCAGTAACACAAGCAGTTGCATTAGCATGCAATCCTTTTTTTCCCCTTTAACATTAATAATGAAATATTAACCTGTTGCTGACCGTCCCATGTACATTTACTGCGGGGTGGCGGCTCCTCTGCGCAGAGTCGCGTACCTGCACGCCGTTCTGCACTTCTGGGTCTAGGGCGCGCACGCCGCCGGCGGCCCGCTCCCGCTTTGATTGGACACATTGGGAGCCAATCGGCAGGTCCGGTGGACTCGATGTCTGCCGGCACCTGGCTATCGTTCGGGACAAAGGCAGAACGGCGATCTGTCTAGGTAAACAAGTCAGAGCGCCGTTCTGTGACAAGGGAATTCTGTGATCCTGTGTTCCTACAAAGCAGGGGCATGGATCTCTGCCTTCCCACAGGAAAAGCCCCTCCTTCATACAGTTAACAAGCTCTCACTAGAAACACATTTAACCCTTTGATCACCCCTGATGTTAACCCCCTTCCCTACCAGTGTCATTGGTAAAGTGACAGTGCATATTTTTAGCACTGATCACTGTAATAATGTCACTGGTCCCCAAAAAGTGTCACTTAGTGTCTGATTTGTCCAGGGCAATGTCACAGTCTCGCTATAAGTCGCTGATCGTCGCCATTACTAGTAAAAAAAATAAATAATTCCATAAATCTATCCCATAATTTTGTAGACGCTATAACTTTTGCGCAAACAAATCAATATACACTTGTTGGGATTTTTTTTACCAAAAACGTAGCAGAAAGCATATTGGTCTAAATTAATGAATTGAAGATTTTTTTTATTTTTTAAACTTTATTTTTATTGGATAAGTTTTATAGTGTTGTTTTTTTTTTTTTTTTGTTTTGTTTTTTTAAATTGACGGTCTTTTTCTGTTTATAGCGCAAAAACTAAAATCCGCAGAGGTGATCAAATACCACCAAAAGTGGTTAAAGTGACATTCCATTCAGCTCTGTCAGCAGCGTAGTGTAATGCGGTGGATTGTATCACACTTTGCTACACCAAAAAACAAATTCTTTGTGCCACACGCTAGGAATTAATATATACGCTCTAGCCGCTGTATAAAAACCCCCCTCAAGTGTCTTAATAATATATACCTACATATACGGCTCTTATTTGTTTTAAAATAGTCATTCACTTATGCAAAATAAATACCTCATGGCCCCTTTTCACATGGGGCGGATCCGTTTTGACGGACTCTGCTTGCTCAGCGGGGGATCGCTCCATTGATGCCCACTGAACAGGCGGATGACGGTTCCGTCTTCACTCACTGTGCCAAGACAGACCTGTCAGAGCTCTGCTCTCCTCTATGGGGAGATCAGATGAAAACGGATCCACCTGTCCGTTTTCATCGAAACCAGGGATATGCAATTAGTGGACCTCCAGCTGTTGCAGAACTACAAGTCCCATGAGGCATAGCAAGACTCTGACAGCCACAAGCGTGACACCCAGAGGCAGAGGCATGATGGGACTTGTAGTTTTGCAACAGCTGGAGGTCCGCTAATTGCATATCCCTGATCTAAACCGATCCACCAGACAGATGGTAAATAGGACCACCATCCGTCTGGATTTGGCAGACAGGATCGGATATCGGCGGATGTGTGTCCGCTGACATCCGCCGCTCCATAGGGCTGAATGGAGGGTCCAATCAGGTCTGCCTGAAAAACGGACAGGTGGAGCTGATCGGACAGCCTGTGTGAAAAGGGCCTATATCAAATATACACAGAGTGATATTTACATCAAAAACAAACATCGAAAGTGTCCAGTGCATCAACAAATAGAGATTTTGAAGTGTCAAGTGCTCTTTTATATAATCAATAAAGTGTCTCTTGTTTGTCCGCAAAGTGACCAGAGCTGTGTTTCATTAAAGCGTTTGTAAACCACTGTACATCGCATACTAGCACATTATGTTAAACTTACTTTAAAACGAACCCTTCCCACGCCGATATGTCAAAACTGGAGGCCGTTTCCATCCACAACCGTTTACAGCACAGGGCTCGGAAGGAACGACACGGGTGGCCATTACTTCAGAGTGCATGCGCCAGTGATGTCACTGACTGCAAGTATAGTAAATATCTCCTAAACTATGTACGTTTAGGAGATCTTTACACTACCTATAGATAAGACTTATTATAGGCTTACCTATAGGTAAATGTCAGCGATGGAAGTTAACTTCCACTTTAAAAGAGAAGTGCGGGATTGAAAAAAACAAACATCTATACCAGGGGTCTTGAATTAAAATTTAACGCCCAGTTATTCAAACTTTCCTCCGGCAGAGGTCCAATTCTCATGTTTGCAATATAACACATCACAGCAGCCTCCTCAATCCCCCCTTCACATTACAGACCCCCTTTACAGCAGTCCCACAGTGTCCTCAGTTCCACTTCATGTCACATTACATTGCAGCCCCCTTCTTGTCATAGTGCCCCTTTACACATCACAGCACGCCATTACATTTCAGCCCCCTTCTTGTCATAGTGCCCCTTTACACATCACAGTGCCCCATAACATTTCAGCCCCCTTCTTGTCATAGTGCCCCTTTACACATCACAGCACGCCATTACATTTCAGCCCCCTTCTTGTCATAGTGCCCCTTTACACATCACAGTGCCCCATAACATTTCAGCCATCTTCACATCATAGTGCCTCTTTACACATTACAGTGTCCCTTATCGCATCACAGTGCCCCATTACATTTCAGCCCCCTTCTTGTCATAGTGCCCCTTTACAAATCACAGTGCCCATTTGCAGATCACAACGTCCCCATTACATTGCAGTCTCCTTCATGTCACACTGCCTCTTATCACATCACGGTGCGCTCTATCAAGGTACCCAATTACACATTATAGTGCCCCTTTATCACATTGCTCATGATCACAGGGCCCCTTTACACATCACAGTGCCCCATTTGCACATTACAGTAGCCCTTATCACAGTGCCCCATTACACATCACAGTGCCCTAGTACACATTATAGTGCCCCTTATCACATTGCCCCATTACACATCACAATGCCCCATTACACATTACGGTGTCCCTTGCAGGTCATACCCTCCCTTCATCCAGTGTTAATTTTGGCAGCAAATTTCGATTTACCGGTAGTTTGTTTTAGTGTTGGGACTAAAATGGCATTTTAGTTTTAGTGCCATTTTAGTCTTCTGCAATTGTTTTAGTTTTCAGTCGTATTTAGTCGACTAAATCTCCAGGACATTTTAGTCAACTAAAATAATTTTAGTCATCTAAAATCTAATGGGTAGAGTTAAATTGTAATGCATTATTTAAGCATTTCTCTACAATTTCCAAACTGATTATATACTGCTTGAGTGAAAAATCTAATATGTTATTATTTATGGTATTGAGGTATGAACATGCACTACAGACCAGTGTTTAATTTTGATGTTAAACTTTAAATTTAGTTTTAGCCTTTTGACTAAAATGGCATTTTAGTTTTAGTCATCTCAGTTGTTTTAGTTTTAGTCGACTAAAATGGTATTAAGTTAGTCGACTAAAATGTTTTAGTCCACAAAATTAACGCTGCTCCCATCATTGTCTCCTTTTATTTTCATCCTTGTCCTACCAGGGCACTTATGAGCCTGGCTCCTGCCCAGCTGCATCATCCTTATAGCAGGCGGGGGTGGGTGCTGCAGCAGATCTGGATGGAGGGAGAGAGCTGCCAAACTTATTTTGTTAAAAAGCGAGTGATCACCTGCTTTTTAACTTGAAAAGACTCCTACACTCTGTGGAGATATAGACCACATCCGATAGCCACTCTCTTTGCTAATCTGCGGGGAGAAGACACACAACTTCTAAGTAGCATGACTGCAGCCCGGACTTTCTGCCATTTAGTGATCCCTGATCTATGCTCACCTAGGTGAACACACCATCGGTCTGATGCGTCAGCTGTCCCCCGCTGCCTCTAAGACAGAAAACTGAGAAATCAAAGGCCGCTGATCGCTCAGTTCTCGGTGTTCACCGAGCAGAGAGCCGGTGACTGTCAATCACCGCTCTCTGCTCTGCTCCTCTAACTCTCACTAGAGCACCGGGCTGGGGGCGGCTAAATACCAATCACAGGAGAACAAAACTAAGTGCACTCCTGTGACTCACAGGAGAAGTCGGGATAAAAGAGCTTTGCCCTACTTCTCCTTTAATATTTAAAATTTAAGGACAATCCACTTTGCTTGATAACCTTGTGACAAACCACTCTCTGCTTCACACAACTCAATGTGCTCATCAAACTCAGAGAACTCACCAGAACTCCTTGATCCCCCCCCCTTCCTTTTTTTTTTTAAGTAGATCTAGTAGCACTTGTTTTCCCCAAGGGATATACTCCACACACACACCTTTTACCACTACTTTCAATGTTTTTTTTTCATGCCATGTGCAGTAATTTATAGGGAAGAGAGAAAGACCTCCAAGTGTAAAACAGTTTATAAAAAGCTTCGATATAAACCAATAAAATGCCAAGTCGCATTACTTTGTGCATCACCCTACACCAGGAAAGACGCACTTGTTCTTTTTAGGAAGCTGGCTCCACTCTCTCCTAGTGCGAGCACGGCTCCGTGTGAATTGCCTCTTCCGGGCATCACCTACATCACCCAGAAGAGAAGTGATTTGATATATGTGCATAGATTTGCTAATTTTCTAAGCAGGTTGTGTTTCCTGCTTGGAAGGGCTACACAGTATTTGTGCCCTACAATGGCTAACTGTGTTAAGTGTAGTAACCCTATTAGATTGTAAGCTCTTTTGAGCAGGGCCCCCTTAATACTTCTGTATTTTAATGTATTATAACTGTATTGTCTCCCTTTTATATTGTAAAGCGCTGCGTGAAATATTGGCGCTATATAAATCCTGTATAATAATATTGATAAAAGCCGATCAGAAGTCATCTTGTACTAGCCTGTGTTTTTCATAGTAAATTCTGATTGATTGCTATAGGCTATATGTTCTAAGCATTCTTTTTAAATAAGGATGCCTATTATCTTGCATTCCTTCATCACTGATATTGATCATTATAATTAGAAACATAGCCAACAGAGAGTTTACAAATCTATCATCCATCAAAAGAGAATTCATGCAAAATGTTAAAGCCTCGACCAAAATAATTTTAGGCCGCGTACACACGAGCAGACTTTTCGGCATCAAAAGTCCGACGGCCATTCCGGCGGACTTTCGTCAGACTTTTGACGGACTTCCGACGGACTTTTGAACGAACAGACTTGCCTACACACGATCACACCAAAGTACGACGGATTCGTACGTGATGACGTACACCGGACTAAAATAAGGAAGTTGATAGCCAGTAGCCAATAGCTGCCCTAGCGTGGGTTTTCGTCCGTCGGACTAGCATACAGACGAGCGGATTTTTCGACCGGACTCGAGTCCGTCGGAAAGATTTGAAGCATGTTTCAAATCTAAAGTCCGTCAGATTTTCGACTGGAAAAGTCCGCTGAAGGTCCGATGAAGCCCACACACAATCGAATTGTCCCCCGGACTCGGTCCGTCGGAACAGTCCGGTCGAAACGTCCGCTTGTGTGTACGCGGCATTAGATACATACTATAAGTATTAATATCAAAGTGTTTTCTCTGAAAATGTAATATAGTTTATCTTATTATGCACATAAGCCATATCTTATTTAAAATTGTAGCAATTTTCTTTTTATGTTGATAGGTACTGTATGTATAACTTTTTTTTTTTCTTAACTTTTTTTTTATTTAGCTGAGAAATTTGGACCCATTTCTGATGTTTGATGAATTTAAAGGTGGCAGACCCGGCGGATTCCCAGATCACCCTCACAGAGGATTTGAGACGGTAAGAACTGCCTATGGCACTGTTATTGTTGAGGGATCCAAAAATAGTTAATTTAGTCAATAGTAATTGAATTTTTTTATTGGACGTTAAAGGTAAAAAGTCTTCATCGCGTGTGTTCTTAGAAGGGACACCTTTTCATCGGATATACCTGATATACCGGATAGAGCACATGTGGCAAACACAAGGCTTGCAGGCCAAATCTGGCCCACCAGGACTTCTCATGTGGCCCGTGCAGCTGCTGCCGGCTACCACCTGTGGCTCACCGTCTGCTTCCCGCTGTCACTTGTAAACACAGAGGCCTTCTGTGTTTACAGGGACAGCTACGCTCTCAGCGGCTCCTGGGTCCCTACAAGCACTCACGGCAGGGACAAATCTGACAAAAGGATCTCCCTGCAGTACACAGATCCACCTACACAGGTACTAGAGGCCAATACTTAAGGAGGGAGCCGCCTAGTAGAGATGCAAGGAAGCTTGGAGGGGATGAGGGCTGTGGAGGTGTGGAAGCAGATGTGTGTAGAGGTGGGGGGATGGAGGTAGAGCAGTGGGTGCAGAGGTCAGAACCTAGGAGAAGTGGTGAGAATGAGATATTGCACACTGTACCACTGTACGTTGTGCACCCCTAAACCCCACACTCTGCACATAACGCACTCTTGAACTCTGTACGTAGCGTAATCCTGAACTCTGCGTGGTATACAAAAAGCAATCCTGAACCTTGCACACTCCAGATACAACCGGCCCTTTAAGGGCAACCATTCTGGTGATGTGGCCCATGATGAAATTGAGTTTGACACCCTTGCTTCAGAGCAGGGATCTTTAAACTACAGCCCTCCATCTTTTGCAGAACTACACGTCCCATGAGGCATTGTAAAACTCTTGACATTCAGAGGGCCATAGTTAGGAGACCCCTGCTCTAGAGGTTGCAAGGGGTCCCTTAAGCTGTGGCTGATAGACCACCTCTCTGATAGTACCTGTCTAGTTCCAGGTCCAATGCCACCTAACTAACCAGAGCCAGCAGCATGACACCCTTTATCCTTCCCTTTTTTTTTTTTTAAGCAGTCTGCGGGGGCGGCATCCTGGCCACTACTGTAAGATGTGCACTCTTCTCACTGACCCACAATTCATTTTCGCAGGCACATGTAGACAATGTAGACACATTTTTGAGTAATGGCAGTGTTCTGTCAAAATAGTCAACTCGTTAGAAAGTCCAACTACTTAACTTCCGGTTTCTTTAAACCATCAGTATTTAGAGACTTTAACAAATTGCTGTTTGGACACAAAATCAGCAACCGAATAGTGTGGTGCACGATATCATGAGCGGATATTGTTACTCTGCTCCAAAACTAGCCAACAAAATGACCACCACTGAGGTGGTGTCAACTTAGCCGCTGTGTTCTCAAAACAGCTAAATATTCCTGTACCGGACTGTATTTGGTTGCTGGTGTTGTGTCCAAACAGCAGTTCGTACTTTTTACCAATTACTGATGGTTTAAAGAAACTGATATTTAAATAAATTGTTCTTCTAAGTAAGCAACATTTTTTACACAGAATATACAGTGGGGACGGAAAGTATTCAGACCCCCTTAAATTTTTCACTCCTTGTTATATTGCAGCTATTTGCTAAAATCATTTAAGTTCAATTTTTCCTCATTAATGTACACACAGCACACCGTATTGACAGAAAAACACAGAATTGTTGACATTTTTGCAGATGTATTAAAAAAGAAAAACTGAAATATCACATGGTCCTAAGTATTCAGACCCTTTGCTGTGACACTCATATATTTATGAGTGTCACAGCAAAGTGTCACTGTCCATTTCAGCAAAGTGTCACTGTCCATTTCTTCTGATCATCCTTGAGATGGTTCTACACCTTCATTTGAGTCCAGCTGTATTTGATTATACTGATTGGACTTGATTAGGAAAGCCACACACCTGTCTATATAAGATCTTACAGCTCACAGTGCATGAGAATCATGAGGTCAAAGGAACTGCCTGAAGAGCTCAGAGACAGAATTGTGGCAAGGCACAGACCTGGCCAAGGTTACAAAAAGATTTCTGCTGCACTTAAGGTTCCTAAGAGCACAGTGGCCTCCATAATCCTTAAATGGAAGACATTTGAGACGACCAGAACCCTTCCTAGAGCTGGCCGTCCGGCCAAACTGAGCTATCAGGGGAGAAGAGCCTTGGTGAGAGAGGTAAAGAAGAACCCAAAGATCACTGTGGCTGAGCTCCAGAGATGCAGTCGGGAGATGGGAGAAAGTTGTAGAAAGTCAACCATCACTGCAGCCCTCCACCAGTCGGGGCTTTATGGCAGAGTGGCCCGATGGAAGCCTCTCCTCAGTGCAAGACACATGAAAGCCCGCATAGAGTTAGCTAAAAAAACACCTGAAGGACTCCAAGATGTTGAGAAATAAGATCCTTTGGTCTGATGAGACCAAGATAGAACTTTTTCGCCTTAATTCTAAGTGGTATGTGTGGAGAAAACCAGGCACTGCTCATCACCTGTCCAATACAGTCCCAACAGTGAAGCATGGTGGTCGCAGCATCATGCTGTGGGGGTGTTTTTCAGCGGCAGGGACAGGACGACTGGTTGCAATCGAGGTAAAGATGAATGCGGCCAAGTACAGGGATGTCCTGGACGAAAACCTTCTCCAGATTGCTCAGAACCTCAGACTGGGCCGAAGGTTTACCTTCCAACAAGACAATGACCCTAAGCACACAGCTAAAATAACGAAGGAGTGGCTTCACAACAACTCCGTGACTGTTCTTGAATGGCTCAGCCAGAGCCCTGACTTAAACCCAATTGAGCATCTCTGGAGAGACCTAAAAATGGCTGTCCACCAACGTTTGCCATCCAACCTGACAGAACTGGAGAGGATCTGCAAGGAGGAATGGCAGAGGATCCCCAAATCCAGGTGTGAAAAACTTGTTGCATCTTTCCCAAAAAGACTCATGGCTGTATTAGATCAAAAGGGTGCTTCTACTAAATACTGGGCAAAGGGTCTGAATACTTAGGACCATGTGATATTTCAGTTTTTCTTTTTTAATAAATCTGCAAAAATGTCAACAATTCTGTGTTTTTCTGTCAATATGGGGTGATGTGTGTACATTAATGAGGAAAAAAATGAACTTAAATGATTTTTGCAAAATGGCTGCAAAATAACAAAAATGAGTGAAAAATGTAAGGGGGTCTGAATACTTTCCGTCCCCACTGTATATAATATAATATATCTTTTTGGCACCTTTTGGAATTTTAGTGTATTTGTTTTTAGCTAGTAAAAACTTGTATTAAGCTCTAACCTGGGTATACAGAAAATTCCCTGGCATGTTTATGAATTCAGCTAAGCAATTCTCTAATCAGAAACAGGTTTTCTGTTGTTGCATCCCAAGCTTATAATGCTTCAGTATCGAACACACCCTCAGTCTGCTTACATTGGAAACATTCATTAAAACCTGCTGTAGTAGCATTGTTTCTTAGAACATTATTACTGCGGACCTATCATTAAGATTCATTCTTCAAATAAATTACTACAGCATATATCATTATTACTAAATAAATTAAAGCATATCTAAACCCATGTACAAAAAACAATTAGTGTCATATTAATTCTTGACTGCCAGAATAGCGATTTGCTACATTTTTAAAACAGTCGACTATACCCAATAATTTGGTCAAACCATGGTTAATGATGATAAATTCACATATATACATTATGCTTGAAAACTGATAAAGGAAATTTGTTGTTTCTCCTTCTACTCTTTCCTCTTTCTATTTTCTTTTTCCTTTTTTTTTTTTTGGTACATCTATACTACCAAAATTAGAAGCTTGAACAATATGTCCCTCTGCATTCTTGTGCTTGTTTCAAACAAAGGATCGTTTTTTTTTAAGTGGAACTTAAGTTGAAAAAGAAAAATTATGGACAGACATGCAATGGGGGAGCTTTACTAATACCGGAGAGTGCAAAACCTGGTGCAGCCGTGCATGGTAGCCAATCAGCTTCTAACTTCAGCTTGTTCAGTTAAGCTTTGACAAAATAAAAATGGAAGCTGATTGGTTTCTATGCAGAGCTGCACCAGATTTAGCACACTCTTGTTTTAGTAAATCAGCCCCAATGTCTCTTCTGCAATAAAATTACACTTACCTGCCTGTTCACAATTTTCTGTAGAATGTACGCATGTGCACCTCAAGTAACATTCTGGTACAGTGTGTGTTTTCACTGTGCATACGCAGAAGTTAAGTCATCCTGAGCCGGCCAATCAAAGTCAAAGACTGGCAACCAGAAGAAGCTGGCGCTGGCAAGGGACCATGGTAAGAGAGGTAAGTATATTAGACTTTAGTTCCACTGTATGTATACAGATGATAACCAGTGTTGGGCTCTGGACTTCACCTTTGTGTGATAAGGAGTTTGGCCTGGTTCACACTGGTGCGACATGCGATCCAACTTTGGGAGCACAAGTCCCATGACAAGTCGTGCCCTATTAAGTGAAATGGAACCGTTCTAATAGGAGCATCTTGAGTCTTAACGACTTAGAAAAAGGTTCCTGCACTACTTTTAGTGCGACTTCGGCACAACTTTCATTGACTGTTAACCGCCGGACCATTTGGCTGCCCAAAGACCAGAGCACTTTTTGTGATTCGGCACTGCGTCGCTTTAACTGACAATTGCGCGGTTGTGTGACGTGGCTCCCAAACAAAATTGACCTTTTTTCCCCACAAATAGAGCTTTCTTTTGGTGGTATTTGATCACCTCTGCGGTTTTTATTTTTTGCGCTATAAACAAAAAAATAGCGCCAATTTTGAAAAAAAGCATTATTTTTTACTTTTTGCTATAATAAATATCCCCAAAATATATATAAAAAAACCAATTTTGTTTCCTCAGTTTAGGCCGATACGTATTCTACATATTTTTGGTAAAAAAAAATCGCAATATGCGTTTATTGATTGGTTTGCGCAAAAGTTATAGCGTCCACAAAATCGGGGATAGTTTTATGGCATTTTTATTATTTTTTTTTTAACTAGTAATGGCAAAGATCAGCGATTATTTATTTATTTTATCGTGACTGCGACATTATGGCGGGCAGATCGGACACTTTTGGCGCGATTTTGGGACAATTCACATTTATACAGCGATCAGTGCAATTAAAAATGCATTGATTACTGTGTAAATGTGACTGTCAGTGAAGGGGTTAACCACTAGGCGGCGATGAAGGGGTTAGGTGTGTCCTAGGGAGTGATTCTAACTGTGGGGGGAGGGGCTATGTGTGATACGACACTGATCACCGCTCCCGATTACAGGAAGCTGTGATCAGTGTCCTGTCACTAGGCAGAGCGGGAAAATGCATGTTTACATCAGCATTTTCCCATTCTTCCTGTCCGTGAGACGATCGCGGGTATCCCCGCGGACATCGAGTCCGCGGAACCCGCGATCGCACTCACGGAGGTCGCGGCAGGCGAGCGCCCGCAAACCGCTTTTTAAAGGGCATCGTACAGGTACGTTAATATGCCTTGCGTGCCCTTCTGCCGACGTATATCGGCGTGAGATGGTCAGCAAGCAGTTAAAGAAGACATAGGCAAGTCACGCCAAAGTCGCGCTGGGATGTCGGCTTCAAAGTCGCAGCAGTGTGATTTGGTCCTTAGTGTTGTAATCCTAACTCCTGAACTAATTTATTTTTTTTACATACTTCTTATAACTGGATATCATTGCTTTAATTGGCACTGAAGTCCACTCTCTGCTGACGTCATGGATATCAGTCCAGGCACCACGTCACCCTGACAATGGGAGTCTGGATCTGCCAGGTGCCTGGACTGACACCCATCTCAGCCTCTCAGCGAGCCGATCACCCTCCCCCCCTCCACAGCCCAGCGCTCCAGTGAGCGAGGGGGGAGATGAGCAGAGAGCTGACAGTCTGCCGCTGTCTGCTCACAAGGCTGTGAAAACTGAGCGATCGATGATGTTCTATCGCTCGGATTTTAGTGCAGAGGCGCCGGGGGACAGATGCAGCATCCACCTAGGTAAGTATAAATCTAAAAAAAAAATCTTTCTCTTTCAAGGTCATGGAGTGGCCTAAACAATATGAACAAAAGGGGTTGTAAACGTTCTTGGTTTTTTTCACCTTAATGCATCTGTTTTTTTTAGACAGATGGAGCTTTCTTTTGGTGGTATTAAATTACCACGGCTTTTTTTTTTTTTCTAAACAAAAGAAAAAAAATGGGGAAAAAAAAACATTTTTCTTAGTTTCTTTAATCACTTCCATATCGCAGAACATCATATGAAGTCCTGGGCTTTCAGATATAGGGAAAGAAAAAACTATTTACTGATCAGACTATAGGGAAACATTATGCTGTGATGGTGGAGAACACTAATAGGAATATACATCATTTAAAGGTTATAAAGATAAACTCATTTGTTCCAGAAATGTACCCTCTTACCTGTTTCCCCTGCAGTGCCCCTTAGTGGCAGTAATGCATGTTTCTCTTTTTTGAGAACTACATTGAGACGTACAGTGCTACTTGAATTGTATTCCAGGATTTGCTTGTTTTCAGCTGAGGGAATTTGCAATAATTTAGGACTTTACATAAAGTCTTAGAAATCTTTCGTTAGGTCTTCATGTTAATATAGTTTGAATACCATACCATAGATATATTATTTATCATTGTAAAAGAACATATTCAACACTTTTTTCAAAAATTTATTTTCAGGCCTTCCTATCTCTAGTATGGAGCATGTTTTCTCAAATCCTTCCCCCAACCAATACCTGTTTTCTCCATTCTGCAGGAGACAGCTTGGCAGGAAACCATTCTTAATTGATATTGGTTGCATAGCTGCTCATAGGAGTGTTAAGGGCAGAAAATGTTCTTTATGTTGCTAAGGGTTATGATTGTAATTTTGTGTTCTAGTCTGTAGTGTTCGTAAACTTGGCATTTTGGCTGGACTTTTCAGCCCCGACAGTACAGTAAGCGTTAAACTGGAATTGAGACTTTCAATTCTAGCTCTCATGCGGTACATACAGTGAATGCTATGTGGGTTTCCCCGCACACCACGTCCTTCATTCATTTAATAGTCTATTCTTTTCACTAGACATTCTGTGATTGGATGAGGGGGATCATGAAGTTCACCCCCCCCCCCACACTTCCTCCTCTAAGCACACAATGTACGTGGCACATTTTAATAGAGTGAAGAATTAGACCTTCTGACAGTATTGCACTTTAGTCCTGCTGACAACCTCTTTTGGCCTACTTCAAGGAAGGGAAAGTGAGCAAAAATCTCCTTGTTGGGGTCGCAGATAAATAAAAAAGGAAAATAAATATATAAAAATATATTTAAAAAAATATATATAAAAAAATATATTAACAAAATAAATAAAAAAGCAGGCAAAATGTTAACATGTATTGTATGTAGTTTCTACAATATTGAATAAGGTTGGAGCTCTTTAAGAAACCCATGTAGAGTTTCTGAATACTCTTCTTTTTTTTTAATTTTTTTTTTATTGATCTTTGATTTTTTTCTCAGTGATGATGTCCTGGGTTTCTCCTATTATAATTTATATCTACTTTTGTAAGAAATCAGCATCACGTTTGTATGCTATGCCAGCTGAAGTTAGTATACAAGCTTTTATGTCAAAGCAGTCTACAAAGTGTCCACTTGAGGTCAGTACTTTACCAAATAATCAAAATGACTGCATACCGTGTACAGAAATGGGAAAAAAAAAAACTGCGACATGTACCATCTTCTTATTGAGCAAAGTGGACCTGTAATAATTTAAAACCCAATTCCAGCCAAAATATTATCTTTATTTTAGACACACATGTTTATTTTTAAATGCAAGTAGTGTAAGTAATTTGATTTTTAAGTGATATCAGCTTCTTGCAATTCACGTACAGCAGAGCTGGAGTGTGAGAGAAGGAAGCTGTAGAATAAGCCAGCCAGTTAATGGCAGAGAAGGCAGAGTGACAGAGATGAGTTCATCACTTTGCTACTTCTCCTATCCCTGTCCATTCACAACCCCGGGTGCATCCAGGATGACATAGGCACAGAGGAAGGGGGTTGAATAATGCTGACTATCAGAGTGAGGACATCTAGTGACAGAAAATGGTACTGCTGGGGATATCTCTAGATTGAAGGTGAATATTGCAACAAAAGCTGGTACAGTATTTTTATCTTTTAGTGGGCTACCAATTTTTTGAGGTTATTATTGTCTTGGAGGTCTTCTTTAGGCCTAAACCATCATATGTAGTGCTTCCCACAGAATGCCATATCTAAATGTCCCTCTTCTGGAGATGGGAAGGTATTGAGGTTTGTATGTGTTAGGATAGGAAAGATGTGGGATGGAGCCTCTTCAAGGCTAACCAGCAGTTTTAAAGCCTTTTCAGCTTGGTGGCTTTTTGTCTTGCTTTTTCTTTTGTATTGCACCATGTTAGTACCTTTGCTGATATATTAACATGTCCACCGACTCTAGGTTACTTTAGGGCATGCAAAGCAACAACTGAGATGGCTCCCAGACCTTGTAAGCCCCATTCACACGATAATTTTTCAACTTGTTTCCCTACACCTGACTATGCTCAACATGCAGATTCCAATTTCTTTTAATTATTCCTGTTCATACTTTTATGCTCAGTGGTCCTAAGCTCAAAAAAGTACTTTTTTGAGTTTTTGCCTGCATAGACTTTAATAGGTTGGCCTGTAAATTTTTTGAGCTTGAAAAAACATTTCTCCTCCTTTTGGAACTGCTCTCTTTGCCTTGCACAGTCCAGAAAATGAGTGCCTGAAGCTTGATACACTAGCACAAAGCTTTTAACCAATTCAATAACAGACAATTTCACCCCTTTCCTGCCCAGGTCAATTTTCAGCTTTCAGCGCTGTCGCACTTTGAATGACAATTGCGCGGTCATGCAACACTCTAACCATATGAAGTTTTTATTTTTTTGTTGCAAAAAAATAATGGGGAAAAAAAAACATTTTTCTTAGTTTCTTTAACCACTTCTATATCACAGTCCTGGGCTTTCAGTGGTGATATCTGAATGATGCCTACAGTCACCCCCGTCACCCCCAAATCCCCCCCCCCCCCCCCCGCTGCCCTCCTGAGCTTCTACCAGCTTGCCTGTGCGATCGGCGAGCGATCAGGAGAAGTAATCTGCCGGTGCCAGATGGTCCCCGGCAGTCTCTATGACTCTCGGAGGCCTCTCGGAGGCCCGGGCGTGACGCTATGACGTCACGTCCGGGCCGGCGGAAGTAAACAATGTCGGGGGCTCGGCTGAAAAGCCGGAGATCGTGTTTTTTTTTTTTCTCAGGCTTTCCAGCCTGGAGGAGAGATGTAGGGTCTATAGGATGACCTGTCACGCACTATGCCTATTACAAGGGATGTTTACATTCCTTGTAATAGGAATAAAAGTGATCAAAACTTTTTTTTTTAAAGGAAAACTGTAAAAATAAAAAAAGTTAGTAAAATAAACAATAAAAAAAATTTTAAAAAATAAAAGCGGCCCCGTCCCCGCAAGCTTGCACACAGAAGGGAACATACAAAATAAGGTGCAGCGCTCAAAGAAATATAAATGAAATAAAATAAAATAAAAAAATATATAAACAGTCCTGTGACAATGTTCAAATGTCCAAAGATAAAGTGAGTCTCCTCCACACGTGACAGCATGCCAAAAAATTGTGAATGTTGAATGGTGCCCAACACCGGTGAACGAAATGGCCTCTCACCTATTAAACAGGTTAAAAAAACGTTCCCACCAGCTGTCAATCAACAGGAGCTCCAAATTCAGATGCTAATCCTTCAGGAATCGTACTGAGGATATCATTCTCAAGGGCTCTCAGTTTAAGGCTGTAGGCAGGGATGGCTCACACATAGCGTATATAATGCAAAAAAGAAGGAACAGGGATAGTGCTCTCTGTATTTTCCAATTTATTGTTAAAAGTAATTAAAAACAGACTTACAAAAGCGGCACTTCACAAGTGCAAGATGTAAACAGCATGTAGTTCCGTATCGAGACGGAGTGGAGCATGCGCGGTAGCAGCGGGTGACGTCACGTCGTTACGTTTCTGGACGCGTTGCGTCCCAGTGGGCGGGGACTTCTTCAGCAGATGACGTGACGACGGGACTACGTGGGCACCCGCGCTATAAAGAGGTGAGTTGCTATGGCGACTATAGACGCTTCACAACAGAGGGAATACCGGAAGTGTCCCCTAGTATTCAAACAGGGAAAAACGGAAACACTCAATACGAGCTAGCCGCTAGGATTCACCTTAAAAATCATAAATAATAATTAACAAATAGCAAATATAAAACGAGGCAATCATATGGATACCTAATATAATATTTTAATAAAAAATATATATCTATGACAACCTCAATAAAAATATGCAAATTAACCATTTTCAAAATGACAATATCCAATTTGAAAGAATGGCAGAACGAAAAAATTCCGTCAAACCGCTGTTACCGACTGCTCCAAAACAATTAAAATGCAGAATATAAAATAATAAAGTTTATCGGTCAGAGATAAAGCAATTTGTATCAAACTCTATGTTCAACCCTTCAGGGCACATTACTCTTGTCTCGTATATCCAATAGGATTCTCTTTTACTTAGTTGTCTAATGAAAATACCTGAATCCCTTAATGACCTGCCTCATACATTTAGAAGATTAGGTCATATTTATGAGAAAAAAATTAAAGCTTGGTGGGATATTACATCATTTGAACAATATTTGACAGCCAGACTTATTCCGAGACGTCTAAGGTGGGATTTACCCCCCAACGATGGCCTTACGGATACACAGTCTATGTCAGAATGGAGTGATTTTTTTGTTAAAAGAGGTTTTGAGTTGCTTGAATTTCTTTTGATACGCAAGAGAAAGAGAATGACGGCTCTTGACTCACAAATCAATGAAATCACCCGTAATATTGAACCTTTGAAGGATAGTGAAGAATTTATACGATTATCAGGAGAGCTTAAAAATAAACTCATGAAATGGGATCTTGAATCTCAGAACAAAAAGAAGAAAAAATTTATTAGGGATTTTGATGATTTCAATGGTGGGGTTATTTTCAAATGGCAAAACACCCCCATAGTAGAGGACACTGCTCAATCTACTCAGATTGGTCAATCCAATACTGGAGCTATACATTTGAATACTCCTCGTGCTAATCCTATATATGAATACGATTCTCCCCGCCCTAATGATCCCCAAGCCCCTCCCATTGAGAATAGGTTCAAGAAATTCAATAATAAAAGAGGGAAAAACATGAAAGGTAAAGGTAGGGGAGGTGGTCCCCAAGCCCATACCCGAGATATGAACCATTCCAGAGGTACCTATCAGTATCACCCTCCTCCCCACAGGGATGGGTATTCTTCCCATAATGAGAGGAGAGATGATTGGGATAGGGGGAATCCCTATCAATTTCATGATAGATCTATTCCTATACAGAATAGATATGCTCCACTTGCTGAAAATACACCTTATGACCGTAATGATTTTTTAGATCAAAGGGGGGAACAGAGGAACCCCCCTCCGCAATATCAGGCAGCTCAAGGGGATTATTGGAGACAGCGTGCTCCATACACACCCCCAAACCCCGGTCCGCCCCGAAAGCGAAAGCAAAGAGAGGAAGGAGAGGGGGGAAGCGAGTACAAAAAGCCCAGACCGTAACAGGTAAAGGAATTTACAACCTCAGTCATGTTGTCTTGAACGAAGATGAAATCAGGGTTCTTGACAGAGGTCTTAAATTCGCTCCTATAAAAAATCTCAATAAGTTTAATACTTATGTTAACATTCAAAAGTTTGTAAGAACTCTCAATATGAAAAGATATTTTCTATCGCACCCCTCTCAGGGATCTAAACCAGTGGCACAGAATTATTCGTCTCTCCGAAATAGGTCCACTTTCAATCCTCAGATTTCCGATAACAAACATTTGGAAGTTTTTAAAAATATGGTTTCCAATGACCTAGATAAACTACAGGTGAAAAGAGTGTCTGACCCTCTGTCTATTAAGCGGGGTATAAAATCTCTGATGGACCGCAAAGATATTGTTATTCGCCCTGCGGATAAGGGTGGTGGGTTAGTCATTCTTAGTAAAGAATATTATCAGAATGAAATGAGTCGTTTGTTATCTGATCAGGATACTTATCAAGTCTTGAATAGGGATCCTATGCTCTTTTTTAAGGATGAATTGCATAATATTATTGAAGATGGTAAGGATCGGAAGATCCTTAATAAAAAGGAGGCTTTGTATTTAGATCCTTTATTCTGCAGAACACCTGTTATTTATTTTCTACCAAAAATACACAAAGATGTTGTTAAACCTCCAGGGAGACCCATTGTCAATGGGATCGACTCTGTTTCTGCGCGATTAGGACAGTACATTGATTTCTTTTTACAACCTTTAGTCATGCAAACTCCGGCATTTTTGAAGGACACAAAACACATCATTCAAATTCTAGACACCTTGAAGTGCTCCTCATCCACCTTTTTAGTTACAGCGGATGTAAGTTCCCTGTACACCATCATTGGCCATCAGGATGCTATGGCTTCGGTGGAATGGGCTCTGACTACATCTTCCCTATCGGGTGGGCATCAGGAGTTCCTTTTAAGCTGTTTAGATTTTTGTCTCACAAGGAACTACTTTTGG
This sequence comes from Lithobates clamitans, assembly GCA_037952925.1. Classification (NCBI taxonomy): domain Eukaryota; kingdom Metazoa; phylum Chordata; class Amphibia; order Anura; family Ranidae; genus Lithobates; species Lithobates clamitans. The sequence goes on from JBBGZY010000723.1 coordinate 8,251,203, forward strand.
TACAATAGAGAATTCTATTTACAAACCAGGGGTGTAGCGATGGGAGCTCGCTTCGCTCCCAGTGTGGCTAATATTTTCATGTCCCACTGGGAAAATGAGGCAGTGTTCCTCCATCGCCCCCCTGAGTTAGTGTGCTATAGAAGATTCATAGACGATCTTATTCTGGTTTGGAATGGAGATAGATCAGGATTGAATAACTTTATTGAATCACTTAATAAAAACACTAAGAATATTTCCCTAACATGGACTATTAGTTCAGAAAAAGTAGTATTTCTAGATTTGTCCATTAGTATTAAGCATGACCAGTTTATCCTTACTAATTATTTTAAACCAACAGATCGCAATTCGTATATTCCCCTGGGGAGTTGTCATCACAGCTCTTGGCTGTGTAACATCCCCAGGGGACAATACATTAGGTTGCGCCGTAATTGTACCACTCTGAACGACTTTGTAAATCAATCCCAAGTTCTCACATCTAGGTTTGAACAAAAGGGTTACAATAGATCCATCCTTGATAAAGAGGTCTCTAGAGTTATGTCATTGGATAGGAAAGAACTTATTGATGGGTCCGGGAAGGTTCCCACCAATGATCAACACAATTTTAAAATGGTGTTGGATTATAATGTCCAATACCGTAAGTTCGAGAGAATAATTCAAAAAAACTGGGCAATACTAAAGCAGGATAGAGTTTTGGGCCCTGTACTGCCTGACAGGCCCCAATTTATTTACAAAAAAGCCCCCACGCTAAGGGACCGGTTGGCCCCTGGAGTTTTAGATCCGCCCATACCTACATCAGATAGGCTTTTTTCCTTCTTAGGGGGTTTCTATGCCTGTGGCCGGTGTGTACCTTGTAAACATGCCAAAGGGAATGTCAAAAAGAGAAAAAAATTCCTGGCCTCAGCTACCAACCGAGAGTATGAGATCAAACAATTGATCACATGCGATACGGTTGGAGTTGTCTACATGCTGGAGTGCAGTTGTGGACTCCAGTATGTCGGCAGAACTTCAAGACCTTTACACGTTAGACTGGCTGAACATGTCAACAACATCAAAAAAGGCCTCAAGACCCATAACGTGTCTAGACATTTCAAGGCCTTTCATGAACAGAATCCAAGGGGTCTGAAGTTTTGGGGCATTGAGAGGGTTAATAAGCATTGGCGAGGGGGTAATTTCATTAGACAACTAAGTAAAAGAGAATCCTATTGGATATACGAGACAAGAGTAATGTGCCCTGAAGGGTTGAACATAGAGTTTGATACAAATTGCTTTATCTCTGACCGATAAACTTTATTATTTTATATTCTGCATTTTAATTGTTTTGGAGCAGTCGGTAACAGCGGTTTGACGGAATTTTTTCGTTCTGCCATTCTTTCAAATTGGATATTGTCATTTTGAAAATGGTTAATTTGCATATTTTTATTGAGGTTGTCATAGATATATATTTTTTATTAAAATATTATATTAGGTATCCATATGATTGCCTCGTTTTATATTTGCTATTTGTTAATTATTATTTATGATTTTTAAGGTGAATCCTAGCGGCTAGCTCGTATTGAGTGTTTCCGTTTTTCCCTGTTTGAATACTAGGGGACACTTCCGGTATTCCCTCTGTTGTGAAGCGTCTATAGTCGCCATAGCAACTCACCTCTTTATAGCGCGGGTGCCCACGTAGTCCCGTCGTCACGTCATCTGCTGAAGAAGTCCCCGCCCACTGGGACGCAACGCGTCCAGAAACGTAACGACGTGACGTCACCCGCTGCTACCGCGCATGCTCCACTCCGTCTCGATACGGAACTACATGCTGTTTACATCTTGCACTTGTGAAGTGCCGCTTTTGTAAGTCTGTTTTTAATTACTTTTAACAATAAATTGGAAAATACAGAGAGCACTATCCCTGTTCCTTCTTTTTTGCATTATATACGCTATGTGTGAGCCATCCCTGCCTACAGCCTTAAACTGAGAGCCCTTGAGAATGATATCCTCAGTACGATTCCTGATGGATTAGCATCTGAATTTGGAGCTCCTGTTGATTGACCCCTGCTGGGAACGTTTTTTTAACCTGTTTAATAGGTGAGAGGCCATTTCGTTCACCGGTGTTGGGCACCATTCAACATTCACAATTTTTTGGCATGCTGTCACGTGTGGAGGAGACTCACTTTATCTTTGGACATTTGAACATTGTCACAGGACTGTTTATATATTTTTTTATTTTATTTTATTTCATTTATATTTCTTTGAGCGCTGCACCTTATTTTGTATGTTTCTCCTAAGGGATTTGAGTGTGTTGACCCTGGTGTACAGCTGCTTTACAATTTCTTTTTTTGCATATATGCGCTGATTTATTCCACCTTTTTTTCTGTGTACACAGAAGGGAACGCATACGTAGGTCGTGTCCGCATATGTAAACGATGCTCAAACCACACATGTGAGGTATCACTGCGAACATTCAAGTGAGAGCAATTATTGTAGCACAGGACCTTATCTGTAACACTAAACTGGTAACCTGTAAAAAATGTTAAAGCGTCGTCTATGGAGATTTTTAAGTACCGAAGTTTGGCGCTATGTGAGGTATCTATTTACTTGGCATAACATAATCTGTCACATTATACAAAAAATTGGGCTAACTTTACTGTTTTATTTTTTTTTTGTATTCATGATAGTGTTTTTTTTTTTTCCCCCCCAAAAAATGCGTTTGAAAAATTGCTGTGCAAATACCGCGTGACATAAAAGGTTGTAATGACTGCCATTTTAATCCCTAGGGTCGCTGCAAAAAATAAAATTTTATGTGTGTGTGTGTGTGTGTAGGAGAGGAGTGCTGGAATTTGTGCGGTATGGAAGTGGTTTATAAAATTTTGCATATAAGAAATTTTGATTCTTCACTGATGAGGCGGCACCAATGAGGCTGCACTGATGACGCTGTACTGATAAGCAGGACACGTCGTCTTCAGGGGAATGCAGAAATGGCAGGGACGTCTTGCAGTGGCTTTTTAAAAGATCACCTACGGCACATAATCAGATCCTGAGCAACAAGCTGTCTAGGTGTTTTTAACCAATTTATAATATTATATAATATGTGATGTAGGCTGCCCATACCTGTAAGACCATGGCCTCTGTTTGTTTTTTTTCCTAGAACTCCCTGCTACATTTTATAAGTATCTGTTGATCATTGCAGTAGAACCATTGGATAGGCCCTTATGTTAGTGTGACTTCACTTTTTTTCTTGTGCAGTGAAATCAGTGCCGTGTTGCCGCCCTTGCTGCTGCAGCTATTGATAACCTTATTTGTAATTGGCCATACCTTGTACACTGCTCTGTCCCTGGGGACCCCTCTAGCACTGCCCAGCAGAGTGCAGGACGAATCGGAGACTTTCCATCTGCATTTAGAAAAAATAAATAAATAAATTACACTTGTTGTAAGACATTAAAGTATAACAAAATGTTTCTTTATATTTTGGATAGAATGCTGAGGGACTAGAACACCTGTCAGTTTTTATTGCTGTCTGTGCCCCTCGTAGGGAGATTCTCTCTCTCTATTTGTCCTGTTTGCCATTTTAATTGAAAAAAAAAATCACAAATTTTGGGTTGTCCCCAGAAAGTAATAGAGGGGAAATCTTTAAACAGTGACATTAGTTGTGGTGACCTGGGGGTCCCCAAGGAATTCTCTTAATTTTGAAGGAATTTCTTCTCCCTTCCTGTTTGGCTATGGGACAGGAAGTGAGGGGAAATCTCCGCAATGGGACACAGATGGCGAAAAAAAAAATGTGACAGTTGTTAAAACCCTTCCATGCATTATCCCAAAAAAAAAAAAAGTTTAGCCTATAGCTCTACTGTAACTAAAGAGAAAATAGGGGTTCACATGGATTTTATACAGTACTAACCATGGGTTATTATTCTTTGTAAAAATACGTATTACGCGGTGCATATGGGATAGTACCAGGAGTTTGAGCAGAATAATGCCAACAATCAGTGATATTATAGAGCAGGGATATGCAATTAGTGGACCTCCAGCTGTTGCAGAACTACAAGTCCCATGAGGCATAGCAAGACTCTGACAGCCACAAGCATGACACCCAGAGGCAGAGGCATGATGGGACTTGTAGTTTTGCAACAGCTGGAGCATATAGCATATCCCTGCTATAGAGTGTATACTAACAGCAGCAAGCCCAGTAGCAAAGTTTGCACTAAGCTGTGAAGTATGTATTGATGACTCCTAATTTAAACATTGTTTATATTGCCCCCACCCCAGCTAATATTTGACATACCAGCACAATTGAAACCACAAGGCATGTGTCTGGAGACATTGCTACAGTTTGACATGATCTAAAACAATATTTAAGATGACATCACTGCAGAGGATTCTGGGAATTCCAATGACAGCAATATGTAATTGTCTGTCTGTCCAGACTGTCACCAAGGGCTCTTGGTTAAGTGAAGAATGTTTTTCAGATGTCTGCAGGAACCCTCATATGTAGTCTGTTGACATGTGAATTTATGACTTGCAGTGAGGTTCAGAGGATTGTTTCGTTATACTTTGTCATGTAAATATGGAACTACTTTGCTCCATTACTGCTACAGCTGATTAAAACATCATTCCTTTAAAAGTATAGCTGCTCTTATCTGGCAGGATTATGTTAAACTATGTTGAAGGCATTGGTTACAAAATTGTATTGTTTAGTAGCCAATATGCAAGTGAAGATGAGTAATGCCCCGTACACACGGTTGGATTTTCCGACGGAAAATGTGTGATAGGACCTTGTTGTCGGAAATTCCGACCGTGTGTGGGCTCCATCACACATTTTCCATCGAATTTTCCGACACACAAAGTTTGAGAGCAGGATATAAAATTTTTCGACAACAAAATCCGTTGTCGGAAATTCCGATCGTGTGTACACGAATCCGACGGACAAAGTGCCACGCATGCTCAGAATAAATAAAGAGATGAAAGCTATTGGCTACTGCCCCGTTTATAGTCCCGACGTACGTGTTTTACGCCACCGCGTTCAGAACGATCGGATTTTCCGACAACTTTGTGTGACCGTGTGTATGCAAGACATGTTTGAGCCAACATCCGTCGGCCTAGTGGAGAGGGATTAGAACACTCGTCAGTTTTTATTGCTGTCTGTGCCACCATTGGGGACATTCATCCGCTCTCTTTGTCCTGTTTACCATTGAAAGAAAATCCCAAATTTTGGGGTTTTCCTTAGAAAACTAATAGAGGGTAAATCTTTGTGATGGGGATACTAGTTCTGGGGACCCCTAAGGGATTTCCTTAACCACTTGCCGACTGCAATATTTATATACGTTGCGGTTTGCAAGTGGTTTACCGAGGCACAGTGGTGTTGTGGTTAGCACTTTCGCCTAGCAGCAAAAAGGTTGTTGGTTCGAATCCCAACCACGACACTACCTGCCTGGAGTTTGCATGTTCTCTCTTTTACTTGCGTGGGTTTCCTCCCACACTTCAGAGACATGCTGGTAAATTGGTCCTAGTATGTACAATATCTCACAAAAGTGAGTACACCCCTTACATTTTTGAAAATATTTTATTATATCTTTTCATGTGACAACACTGAAGAAATGACACTTTGCTACAATGTAATGTAGTGAGTGTACAGCTTGTATAACGGTGTAAATTTTGTTGTCCCCTCAAAATAACTCAACACACAGCCAATAATGTCCTAACTGCTGGCAACAAAACTGAGTACGCCCCTATGTGAAAATGTCCAAATTGGGCCCAGTTAGCCATTTTCCCTCCCCGCTGTCATGTGACTCGTTAGTGTTACAAGGTCTCAGGTGTGAATGGGGAGCAGGTGTGTTACATTTGGTGTTATCGCTCTCACTCTCTCTCATATCCCAGACACAAAGTAAAATCTATTCAGCTAGTAGAAGCATTTCAACAATGGCAACGTTAAAAGTTGTAAAAGATGAGTCCTTGTGTTTTGTTAGCAGAGGAAAGGCCAGCAAAAGTTTTTTATAGTTGCTCTGGTTATCCTCTGATTAGACCACCCACGTTTGTTGTTTCTGAGTTAATGTCCTGTTGTGATAGAATTAAAGTACAAAAGAGACCAACTAAAACTTGAACCAACTATTGTTTCTGCATGTTGGGTTTTATTGAACATCATGTTTCCATGCTTGGAAGAATAATATGTGCAGTATGCTAGTTGTATCATCCAAACAAAAGTCAGTGTTCAGAAAAAGACATTAGGATTGTATTGTGAATACTCATGCTGATATATGATATATGTACCGGTTTTGACTATCTGATTTTGACTATTCTGATCTGTGATCTCAGGGACTGCAGAATACAGTATGTCAGGTGATGACATCATCTTGTCCATCAAGGTTGCAATTGCATATTCCATGGCTATAGCATGTGTGTGTACAGCTGGCTTTGCTATGGAATTTTATTTGTATCATCTTCAAAACTGCTGTCAGATCAGTGAACTTCTTGCTTTGTCAAAGAGTGTAAGACTTGCTATCTCCCCGAATATAATGTCAAAATGTATTAGTTGGCAAGCCACAAGTCTTGCTAGTTTACCTTCTTTAACCACTTGCCGACCGCCACACGCCGATGTAGTCCCTTTTTTAAAGGAGGGATATCGTTGTTATGGCAACAGCTAGCTGCCATAACCCCGGTATCCCCGTTTTTGGCCAGCGGTCAGCTACAAGATAAAAGTGGTCTCTGCGGCAGATTCGCCGCGAGATCACTTTTATCGGTGGTGGGAGAGGGCCCCCCCCTCCCGCTGCGATCTGGTGCCCTTCGCCGCTTACTGGAGCCGTTGGCAGCGGCGGAGGCGATCGCATCCGTTCCCTAGCTGTGCATGGAAATGAGTGAGGGGAAGATGGCCCCCACCCGTCTCCATGACACTGCAGGGCAGAAGCGACATCAAAACGTCACTTCCGCCCATACGTCTTAAAGCCACATTTTTTCAAAAGACATTTTTTTTTTATATTGCATTTAAGTCCAAATATGAGATCTGAGGACTTTTTGACCCCAGATCTCTTATATAAGAGGACCTGTCATGCTTTTTTCTATTACAAGGAATGTTGTCCTTGTAATAGGAATAAAAGTGACCCAAATATTTTTTTTAAAAAAACAGTGTAAAAATAAATAAAATAAATAAGAAAAACATTTTTTTAAATTGCCCCGTCCCGACGAGCTCGTGCCCGGAAGCGAACGCATACATGAGTAGCGTCCGCATATGAAAATGGTGGTCAAACCACACATGTGAGGTATTGTCCGCGATCGTTAGAGCGAGAGCAATAATTCTAGCCCTAGACCTCCTCTGTAACACAAAACATGCAACCTTTAGAATTTTTTAAACGTTGCAACGTCGTATGGAGATTTTTGAGGGTAGAAATTTGACGCCATTCCACAAGCGGGCGCAGTTTTGAAGCGTGACATGTTAGGTATCAATTTACTTGGCGTAACATTATCTTTTGTAAAAAAGAATTGGGCTAACTTTACTGTTGTCTTATTTTTTTTTATTCAAAAAAGTGATTTTTTTTTTTTTAAAAAGTGCGCAAATACGGTGTGAAAAAAATATTGCAATGACCGCCATTTTATTCTCTAGAGTGTTAGAAAAAAAACAATATATAATGTTTGGGGGTTCTAAGTAATTTTCTAGCAAAACAAACGTGTAAACACCTAAATTCCAAAACGAGGCTAGTCCTTAAGTGGTTAACCTCAGACTGGCATAACCGTTCATCTGTAGCTAATCTGCCTTTTTTGATTGGCACCATGACATTGCTTTTTATGTCATTTTCAAAAAAAAAATTCTGCCTGAGCTTTATAAGAAAATCGCATAACCCACTTGCCTTTTAAAGATGTACACAACCAATCAGGTCTCGACAAGTCAGTTTAATCTAAAAATTTATTTAATTGGCTTGGAAGGTTCATTGCTTTTACTTAGATTTTCTTAAGGAAGTTCTTATTTATTTATTGTGTAGGTATCTTATCTGCTTGATGGGGGCTCAATGGAACATGAAGATTTTTGTGGACATGTTGGCAAACTGGACCCAGGAGACTTGCAGGTAAATATATATAGATTTCATACACAAACAACAATTTCTATATCGTAATATATATATATATATATATATATATATATATATATATATTTATTTAATAAGTTCATTGAACTTCCTTTCAATGTCTATTTCCTTTTTGTATGCGTAGTGGATGACAGCAGGGCGTGGTATTGTCCATGCTGAGATGCCTTCTACACAAGAGCCAGCACATGGCTTGCAACTGTGGGTCAATCTGAGAAGCTCAGAGAAGATGATTCCTCCTGAATACCAAGAACTGAAAAGTGCGGACATTCCCAAGCCATCTAAAGATGGAGTAACTGTTACTGTCATCTCTGGAGAGTCAATGGGAGTTAAGGTTGGTGTTTGCTAAAGGGTAAAAATTATAACTGATAGTTACTGTATTTGGGTAAATTCAGTATTATGTATCCAAATGATTGTTTTGGGCGGCACATATAAGACTGTGTACTCTTGTATGGAAAGTGCAAGTGTAACGCCCTGTATGAGGGCTATCTCACAGTGGATATGTGGGTGTACGTCGATGTATGCTCTCTCTCCCCTTTTCTTCTCTCTTTTTTTTTTTTTTTTTTTGTAAATCCTTATTTTTAAATAATTTCTTATATACATATGTCAAGCTGATCTCCTCCCACTCCGTTCACCCACTATTGTGATACAGGCATACCCGCCAGACAGAAGGATAAGGTCATATACCTCCCGGCAGACTACTCTGCAGTTAAGCAATATAGCATGCTCTTGAACCCATGTCAACCTCTGATTTTGCAATAAAGAAGCAGCAATGCAGTTGCTGAGAGGAAAGTGAAATATCCAGCACTATTTGATATGGGTAAGCAGGTGACCCACCCCCCCTCCCCCCACCACCACCACCACCACCACCACCACCACCACCACCCTCTCCTCTGATAGTGCTGCGGTCTCATGATATACCAGGAAAGGGAGCCCCTAGCCCTGTGTAGTCTCTGACAAGCCAGTTTGGAGCTTACACCAGCTTTGTTTCCCTGCTCCTGGCAGTACTTTCCCTGGTCTGTACAGAGCAGTGCAGGAAAGGGGGGAGGTATGTGCTAGAAAAGGGGTGGAATGGGAATAAAGTGGGAATGAAGTGACCGTTTCGTTTTACTTTGCCCTGCACAGTCATATGAAAGGATCCTTTTAAATTTTGTTTTCGTCATTTAAAAAAAGTTTAGGTCTTGGAAAATGAGAATCAGCATTGTTTGTTCTTATCACAGAACATGATTTTCTCGGCAAACAAGGTTATGAATAATTACACGCATGACCGGACAAGAATTTTGTGTACAGTTTTAAATGAAGAGCATAAATTAGTGACCATATCTGCTACATCGGATTATAGTAGAACAAAATAAGTTTAGCTCTTTAACTGTGATCGCACACAGACCTGGATGTTGAAGATACAGTGCCTTGAAAAAGTATTCATACCCCTTTAAATTTTCCACATTTTGTCATGTTACAACCAAAAATGTAAATGTATTTTATTGGGATTTTATGTGATAGACCAACACAAAGTGGCACATAATTGTGAAGTGGAAGGAAAATGATAAATGGTTTTAAAAAAAGTTATACAAATAAATATGTGAAAAGTGTTGCGTGCATTTGTATTCAGCCCCTTTACTCTGATACCCCTAACTAAAATCTAGTGGAACCAATTGCGTTTAGAAGTCGTCTAATTAGTAAATAGAGTCTGCCTGTGTGAGATTTAATCTCAGTATAAATACAGCTGTTCTGTGAAGCCCTTAGAGGTTTGTTAGAAAACCTTAGTGAACAAACAACATCATGAAGGCCAAGGAACACACCAGACAGGTCAGGGATGAATTTGTGGAGAAGTTTAAAGCAAGGTTAGATTATGAAAAAATATCCCAAGCTTTGAACATCTCACGGAGAACTGTTCAATCCATTATCTGAAAATGGAAAGAGTACGACACAACTGCAAACCTACCAAGACATGGCTGTCCACCTAAACTGACAGGCTGGGCAAGGAGAGGATTAATCAGAGAAGCAGCCAAGAGGCCCATTGTAACTCTAGAGGAGCTGCAGAGATCCACAGCTCAGGTGCACTCCACAAATCTGTTCTTTATGGAAGAGTTACAAGAAGAAAGCCATTGTTTAAGAAAGCCATAAGAAGTCCCATTTGCAGTTTACGAGAAGCCATGTGGGGGACACAGCAAATATGTGGAAGAAGATGCTCTGGTCAGATGAGACCAAAATTGAACTTTTTGGCCTAAAAGAAAAACGTTATTTGTGACAAAAACAACTAACACTGCACATCACGCTGAACACACCATCCCCACCGTGAAACATGGTGGTGGTAGCATCATGTTGTGGGGATGCTTTTTAGTAGGGACAGGGATGCTGGTCAGAGTTGATAGGAGGATGGGTGGAGCTAAATACAGGGCAATCTAACCTGTTAGAATCTGCAAAAGACTTGAGACTGGGGTGGAGGTTCACCTCCCAGCAGGACAACGACCCTAAACATACAGCCAGAGTTACAATGGAATGATTTGATCAAAGCATATTTGTGTTCCAATGGCCCAGTCAAAGTCCAAACCAAAATCCAATTGAGAATCTGTGGCAAGACTTGAAAATTGCTGTTCAGAAGCTTGCTATCCAATCTGACAGAGCTTGAGCTATTTTGCAAAGAGGAATGGGCAAAAAATGTCACTCTAGATGCGCAAAGCTGGTAGAGACCTGCCCAAAAAGACTTGCAGCTGTAATTGCAGCGAAAGGTGGTTCTACAAAGTATTGACTCAGGGGGGCTGACTACAAATGCACGCCACACTTTTCACATATTTATTTGTAAAAAGTTTTGAAAACCATTTATCATTTTCCTTCCACTTCACAATTACTGTATGTGCCACTTTGTGTTGGTCTACCACATAAAATCCCAATAAAACAATTGTACGTTTTTGGTTGTAACATGACAAAATGTGGGAAATTTCCAGGGGTATGAATACTTTATCAAGGCACTGTAAGTTTATAAGTCAAATATTTAGCTTAGATGGGAAGAAGTTTTATGAAACTGTTAGGGTCCCCTCAATGTTTTTGTGGTGCAGCAGTCTGTACCACTTTTTATGGGTTACATTAGCACAGCCCCCGACCTCACCCAGAAGGTAACTCTTTGGTAAAAGCAACATACTAAAATACCAAAACATGTAATTCAGTCATGGATGACAATGCTTCAATCAAGCCTCTTAGTGCCTAGTATGCATTTTAAATACTTTTCACTTGCTTCCCAAAAAAACACACACACACGCACAAAATCATGAGCTGTTTTTTATCAAAACATATAAGCTCACCACACGTGCCAAGGGTCCCCATGTCTGGTGAGTCCTACACTAACACTTCGAAACAAAAAAACTGATGATGTCAGCCTAGATTGTAAGACTGAATAATGGGGCAAAAATAAATCTTACAAATTGTATATTCCTAAGCCCAGTGGTGACTATTTCTCTGAAAGGATACGACCGATTCACTTAGGTTCTAATGTTAGTTATAATATTTTCTAAGAGCAGGTCCCGCAAGATGTCCACAAGTATGTATATTATACACTGAATTGTGTTTTCTACTCTTGGAAGCACTGTTCAATCCATCATCCAATAATGGATCGAAATTTAATATATTTTGAGTAAAGATTAATTTTGAATATCCAATCATGTGAAAAGCAGACTCCTGTATATTTATTTCATTGGGTAGTTATTGAAAACACAGCTACAATTTATTGAGTAAAAATTCTCAAGTCTTTTAGTAATGTAACCTCTATGTGTCAGGGATCACAGTCTCAATTTGTTGACCCACATTTTATTGGACGGCTGTCCATAGTTGTTTACCTGGTCATCTTAAAAAGCTGTAACTGTCCACATCAATTTTGTGTTTGAGTATCCTTAAATAAATATGGCCTGCTGTGCCTAACATTGCTTTACTACTGCAATTACATCAAACTAACAGTAAATCTCCTAAGCACATGTTATTTGGTCCCTCCAAACTGATAGAAAAGTTGTAATATAGGACAGTGTTTCTCAATAGTCAAGACACACTTTAAAACTCTGCACAATCTTGAGGCACCCCATTCTAAAATGTAAAAAACTAAACTAATAGTTCTACACAATGTAACAACATTCACTTACACAGGACACCCAACGTTGGAGGCGATTTTCTTCTTCCACAGTAAATACACCTTTGCACACTGATACTGACTACTATTTCAACGCTTCTCTTCTCCATCAGTTTCTCTCCCTCACTCAGCTAATGTGACCCCAGTGCTGATGGAAACGTGAAGGGAGTAGGCAAACAAGGATGCTGTACAGGCGCCGTTGTCCTCCTTATACACTAATGAAGTCATTGTTTGTTATGACGCCGGTGGCTAGACAGTTGTAATGGTGTACAATGAAAACCTGTTGCTTTGTGTAACTAAAAGGCAGGCTTGATCCACCGACCAGCTTGTAGGCTGCCATAGCTGAACTCCCCTTTTTGAAAATGCTGGCTAGTTGGTTGTTGTGCTAGTCCAATAGCTTCAATCTCTTACTTAGAAGTTCTAACTTTATTGATTGAATCCTTGTTCAGGCAACTTGCATTTTTCAGAAGGAGGTTGGCTATGGCACTCCACATATTTTCTACCTTTACAAGTAAGTAGGAGCAAGCAGGTATAATTGTCCTCTCTGGTTCTTCTGTCTCTTAGATACCAGAACTGGCATTCTTTCTGCACAGTAATTTTCAACTCCACCCACTTGTTGCAGGCATTACAGGAAGTATCACTCTGACTGTTGGATATTTTTTTAATTTACATTAAGAAAATGGCAGCTGAAGGAGGCAGAAATGGCAGTTAGCTTGGAGGCAGAATTGGGAGCTACAAGTAAGGTCACGGCTGTACCCCTGGGAGATTTAATAAGCCAGTTGGTAATTCAGCCTTCTGCCATCTAACATTGGGCAAGTTGCCTTCTTAATGCATTTTGTTATGGAAATATTGTGAAAACATATTGTGCCATAACCTAGTCTTGCTCTCCCACAAGGAGCTAAAAATGCATAAAATGTCCATATGTTTCCAAAAACATGATTTGCTAGAACATTCGCTTTATGTCAGATGATAACCTAACACAGAGGAAAAACATGAATTTCACAAGAAAGCGTTCTTTCTTTTATAGCACGGCTTCCTTCCATCTCCCTCCTCCCCACATGACTTTCACTTTTTGTTAGACCAAAAGGAATCCAGACAGCAAGTATGTAAATTGATAACATGTATAGGCTGATGCCAGTTGTCTCTTCTACTTTAGCTTCCACTTAATCACATTGAAACGGTCAATGAATGTTTATTTATAGTGAGTCACTTCAGCATGGAAAGGCGATAAATCGCAGCATGGCTTCTAGAACATTGGCTGTAAAAAATTAAATAAATACTTTTAATGTTTATAGCCGTTATTCTGTATTTACCACTGCCAGCCTATGAAAAATCTAAAGACATTCTGGTGCAGTTGTGACTTTGTAGGGGGGATCCTACATCCAAGACCCTGGATAGACTGCTGTGACATATATTAGCTTTTCGAGTTAGAATTTTGAAGTGTCTCCATGTTTGCTTTGGGCCTTTGATGACATTGCTGTTCCAGAAAGATCTTTTGTTATTAAAAGCTTCAGCATGAAGGAGATCAGGCTATGATGACAACTTTGCCCCATGTCCTTGTCCATTAACATCATTTGTGAGTTCTGGGGCTTCTGATGGTAAGGATGCGCATGTTATATCAGTGTAGAGAGCTCATTTAGAAAGATGAGCTTCCTCATGGTTCTTATGGCCCATTATTTAAGTGTACTGCATGTTTTTCATGCTCCTTTTATTCAGGGCTTTACCCATAGCAGTAGCAACCATGCAACTGCAACGGGCCCAAATCCAGTTGGGGGCACAGAGCTGTGTCCTTATAATGATTTATGCAGGTAGCAATGGCATTTGGCTCAAATGTGTATATTCAGTGCCTTGAAAAAGTATTCATATCCCTTGAAATCTTCCTTACTATGTCATGTTATAACAAAAAACATAAATGTATTTTATGTGATAGACCAACTCAAAGTGGAACATAATTGTAAAGTGGAAGGAAAATGATGAATGTTTTTTTACAATTTTTTTACAAGTATCTTAAAAGTGTGGCGTGCATTTGTATTAAGCCCCCTAAGTCAATACTTTGGAGAACCACATTTCACTTCAATTACAGCTGCAAGTTTTTTTGGGTATATCTCTACCAGCTCAACCTCTGTCAGATTGGAGAACGTCTGCAAACAGCAATTTTCAAGTCTTTACACAGATTCTCAATTGGCTTTAGGACTGGACTTTGACTGGGCCATTCCAACACATGAATATGCTTTGATCTAAACCATTCCATTGTAGCTCTGGCTGTATGTTTAGGGTCCTCTGCCCCATTCCAAAGTCTTTTGCAGACTCTAACAGGTTTTCTTTTAAGATTGCCCTGACCATTTTCCCTGTCCCTGCTAAAGAAAAACATCCCTACAACATGATGCTGCCACCACCATGTTTCACGGTGGGGGTGGTGTGTTCAGGGTGTGTTTTTGCTTTTAAGCCAAAAAGTTACATTTTTGTCTCATCTGAACAGAGCACCTTCTTCCACATGTTTGCTGGTTTGCTGCGTCTCCCACATTGCTTCCCGCAAACTTTAAATGGGACTTCTATTGGCTTTCTTTTAACAATGGCTTTCTTCTTGCCACTCTTCCACAAAAGCCAGATTTGTGGAGTGCACGACTAATAGTTGTCCTGTGGACAGATTCTCCACCTGAGCTGTGGATCTCTGCAGCTCCTCCAGAGTTACCATGGGCCTCTTAGAAACAACACAATGTTCCAAGCGCTGAGCCCTATAGAGAATCTCACTGCCCACTGCCCAGGGGCCAATCCGATGCAGCCTTCAATAAAAGCACACACAGTGACTGAGGTTGTAAATGGAAATGAGAAAGCACTATCAGGATATCAGTGGGAACAAGGAACCTCCCAGTAATTCAATGTCAAGCCAATAGTGAAGGCTAAACGTAGTTTATTGGAACAAAAATAGATAAACCATTGAAGATGATACGATACCAAGCCGGGGTAGATGAATGTTGATGGGCTAAGGTCCGCTGGGTCCAGGAGGCAGGAAGGTAGAAATAATACACTATTGTGCAACAAGTGACTGCTGGTGTAGGACCGTGGATGCTCGGGAGCCGACACCGAGGCAGAAGGGCCGGACTGAAGGCCAATCAAACCAGCCTGCAATGCAGGGAGAGCTTGTTGCTGTGACAATGCGTAAAAGGAGTCATTACTGGACTTCTAAATGGACTTTGCTTCTCCTGCATTTAGCAGAAGTCCAGTTTTTTGATTTGATTGGCAGCTCCCTTCCAGTCCGGCCCTTCTGCCTCGGTGTTGTGGTGACATCACGTGGGAGCGCTGGCGGACCCCGGCTCGGCTCCCGAGCATCCATGGCCCTACACCAGTGGTTGGTTGTTGCACAATGGTGGACTATTCCTAACTTCCTGCTTACCAGACCCAGCGGACATTGACCCATCAACATTCATCAACTGCAGCTTGGTATCGTAGTATCTGCAATGGTTTATCTATATTTGTTCCAATAAACTATTTTTAGCCTTCACTATTGGCTTGACATTTAATTACTGGAGGTTCCATGTTCTCACTGATATCCTGATAGCGCTGTCTTCTTTTCCATTTACAACCATGGGCCTCTTGGCTGCTTCTCTGATTAATGCTCTTGCCTCGCCTGTCAGTTTAGGGGAACTGCCATGTCTTGTTTGGTTTGCAGTTGTGCCATACTCTTTCCAATATTGGATGATGGATTGAACAGTGCTTCGTGAGATGTTCAAAGCTTTGGAAAAAAATATATAACGTAATCCTGCTTTAAATTCCTCCACAACTTTATCCCTGACCTGTCTGGTGTGTTCCTTGGCCTTCATGATGCTGTTTGTTCACTAAGGTTCTCTAACAAACCTCTGAGGGCTTCACAGTACAGCTGTATTTATACTGAGATTCAATTACACACAGGTGGGCTGTATTTACTAATTAGGTGTTTTCTGAAGGCAATTGATTCCACTAGATTTTAGTTAGGGGTATCAGAGTAGAGGGGACTAAATACAAATGCACGCCACACTTTTCAGATATTTATTTGTAAATAAAATTGAAACCATTTATCATTTTCCTTACACTTGACAATTATGTGCCACTTTGTGTTGGTCTATCACATAAAATCCTCAAAAAATAAATATACATTTTTCGTTGTAACATGACAAAATGTGGAAAATTTCAAGGGGTATGAATACTTTTTCAAGGCACTGTATACACATATTAAAGGTTCTCAATGGCTTGGAAAGATTTTGTGAAGACTTTAAAACCTATAGTTTAAATGGGTAATTTTATGTTTTTTTTGTTTTTTGTTTTTTTTTTTAATTTTCTTTCAGTCAAAAGTTTACACACGAACACCCACCCTGTACCTGGATTTTAAAATAGAAAAAGGAGCAAAGCATATTCAGAAGGTGCTTAAAGGTAAACAATCATAAATTGAAAAAAAAAAAAAAACTTACTATAAACTGCAATTTTTTCATGATTTGTTTTTTTTCTCATGTTGACATTTTTATACAGCGGCAAGAAGTGTTCTGTAATTGAAACAGTAACTTCTAAATAGTAAAGTGATGTCTTAATGGTCTGTAATAGATAAATGAAGGAGACCTAGTTCATCAATGTGTAGGACAAGACCTATGTTACAATGAGTATGAGCTTTAAAAGCTCCCTGAAGCTTAAAGAGGAAATAAACTCTAATTTTGTACTTGTACCTACAGGTAAGCTTATAACAAGGCTTACCTGTAGGTACTGTGAATTTCTCCAAAACTTGCACAGTTTAGGAGATATTCTGAGTGCATGCAGGCGATGATGTCTGAAGGTCTGGCTTACCTTGCCGAACCTTTAGAGCCCATGCCACAAGTGGCTGGTTCCGCGCAACTGCGCGGAAGTGACGTCATCGCGGCTCCACCAGAAAAAGAAAGGAAGTGACTGGCACAAAACACAACGTGATCATGAACCTGGAAGCCCTGTAAGTAGACACATGTATACATGAGCAACATCGCGGCTCCGGCCACTCACCCATCAGAGTCTGCGAATCGAACCCGGTAGAAACACCGGGGAAGATGTCAGACGTCTCAGCGGTGTGCGGGCGCCGCTGGAGGGCTTTGTTCTAAGGTAAGTAGTTCATAATGAGCTGATATGCAATGCATAATAGCTCATTATACATTTGTCTTACAGGTTTTGTTTTTTTTTTTTACCCCAAGGTTTACAACCTCTTTAACATTAGGCCCTGGTATATCCCCCCTCCAAATCGACCCCCACCCCCCTTGTAGCTCCCACTGGCTATATTTAAATTTTCAATGTTTATGTTTTAACTAGATATTTGCGTCATTTTACTCCTTGTTGTGTTTGTTTGCCTTATCTTGTAACTGCTGTGACTGCAGTTTGTAGTGTCATGGCTGACTGATCCCCCTATGTCCATGTGTTGCTTCAGATAGCTTGTCTCTATGCACCAAAGAAGCAAGGAAACTTCCTGCATTGGGATACACAGTGTCCAGTGGATGCCTTGTCACCCTCTCTGTGTTGCATCATAAATGTGGGAGAGCTCTTATAATGCAACACATCATTCCAAAAAAAAAGTGAACTCTCTGTGTATATGTGAATGTTCTGACTGTGTCTGCCAGATCTAATTACTGTGTAGCTGTAATCTGTGTTCGGTCAGACTAGACGACCCGTCAAATCTTGTAACGGAAGAGACGTTCTGTCATGGCCATCTTGGTACTCCCCGCACTCAGGCGCAGTAAGCCTACAGCCTGTAGGTGCCAAGCGGACATCTTTTTACACCCACCGACGTCTTGCACTACACACTTATTTTTACCAGCTTGTATCGTGAAATACAGTATTTAGAAGTCCGTGACACTTTTTTGATGTGGAATTTTACCTATGTAAGATTACCAAACCTGTGAGATCAGCAAGCTTGCCGCTGCTTTTAAAATTCAACATCAAAACAGTGTCACTGAGTTCTAAATACTATATTTCACTATATAAGCTAAGTTTACTTGTAAAATTAATTGTGAAATGCAAGACTTTGGTGGGTGTAAAAAGATGTCCGTTTGGCGACTTCAGACTGTAGGCTTAGTGTGGCTGAGTGCAGAGAGTACCAAGATGGCCGTGGACGGAATGTCACTCCTTTTACAAAATCTGACAAGTCACCTAATCTGACGGAACACCTGCAGGGCACTAAACTCAGAAACTCGGGGATTGTGGGATATATAGTTTCTTTACAGGAAGTACACTACGGACAGAGGTCATGCATGACCTGTGCAGTGGCATGCAGCATGCCTCATGTTTCAACACAAATAGAAAATTCTGACACCGGAATGTGAAGATTTACTCTACAATACGCTATATGTACATGGTAACCAATGACACCACAAAATGACATCTTACACAGGCGAAAAACATAAGGTGCAGGTAGGAATGTTTCATTCTTGAATTTTCAGACTAGTCACTTGACACTGCGCCTCTTCTCCGGGCTGGGTGGTTCATACTTATCAAATTGGTGGAAAAAACCTGCGCTAGTGAGCAAAAACAGAGTGAATAGAAATACTTAAATATATCGAGTGCAGCTGCAACAAAATACTTCAAATATCCATAAAGTAAAAAACATATACAAAAAATTGTGCGCTAGCATAAATATAACATATGATGAGTTCCTACACTTAAGTAGCTCCTTGGGGTAATACCCAGAGCTATAACATGTTTAAATCTCAGTACAAAGAGATAACAAAACAATAAAACATATCTCAATAAAAAATATGTAAAAAGAAAGTGAAGTTCTAAGTGTGCGATTGGACCCCCAATCGCTTGAAAGACACCACATTCAGTCCATGAAAAGCAAGTTGGTGAAAAACCAAAATATGTGAAGAAAAAAAGCTGTTCCTTTAGTGTGTCACATCAGGGTAGAAAAGTGAAAGATGCAGAAAAAACACTTCCAAGCCACCGATAGTTGCGGGAGAGGAGTAATGGATGTACCCTTACCCACTTGTTGGACCTCCTCTGTGGCGAGGTCATACACGCTTGCAGGTATAACCCTCTGCAGGGACAGATAAATATCGATGTCCGGGTCTTGTATACGAGCACTGCCAACTGGACACCAGAGGGCGCTGTGAATGTGGTGTCTTTCAAGCGATTGGGGGTCCAATCGCACACTTAGAACTTCACTTTCTTTTTACATATTTTTTATTGAGATATGTTTTATTGTTTTGTTATCTCTTTGTACTGAGATTTAAACATGTTATAGCTCTGGGTATTACCCCAAGGAGCTACTTAAGTGTAGGAACTCATCATATGTTATATTTATGGTAGCGCACAATTTTTTGTTTATATGGTTCATACTTATGTACGGTGCATATGAAGGGCACCTTGGTGATGCTCTCTCATGGGGAGCAGCTATAATGCTCTGAATTTACAGTAGAGTCTCCAAGCTTTTGGACTGAGTGATGCTAGGCATCATTCATCCCACACAAATGAGATATATTTTGTGGTAAAGAAGGGATACACCTGGGGACATTTAAAAAAAAGAAATGATCTCAGTATTCAGTTTTAAAGTTCAAGCATATTCTGACCATATCATGATATCTGCGTGCACAGTTTTTTTCCTAAACAAAAGTGCTCTAGTTGTAAAAGGCTGTTCTGTTTAGGGCACTAGTGAGTGTAAGCTGTGTAAGAAGAGCCACTTATGGACAGACCTGGTGCCTGTGAAAGCAGTAGAAATCAGGCAAGGTTTCTCAGTTTATTTTGTTCTCAGGAACTCTTGTTCAGGGTTGTAGCAAGCTTCCGCATAGATATTGGATCATCCAATCGAGTCAAAACAAATTCTTGATCAGATGACTGTTATCTTGAGGAAGATTTACTAAAACTAGAGCACTCAATCTGGCACAGCTGTGCATGGTAGCCAATCAGCTTCTAACTTCAACTTGTTCAATTAAAGTGATTGTACAGGCAGAAGTTTTTTTTTGTCTTAGACCCCTTTCACACTGGAGGCGTTTTTCAGGCACTTTAGCGCTAAAAATAGCACCTTAGAAAATCCTCAGCTGCAATCCCAGTGTAAAAGCCCGAGTGCTTTCACACTGGGGCGCTGCCCTGGCAGGGCGTCAAAAAAAGTCCTGCAAGCAGCTAATTTGCAGCGCTGTAGGAGCAGCTCTGATGAAGAAGGGACGTTCCCTTCGAAATGCGTCAGCTGGTAGAGATGTTTGTGCGTTCCTCCATGACCTTTGGAAGGTTTCGCTCATCCTAGACCGTATGCTGCTAGTCTGTGCATATTTACGTTGTGCCTCCTTCTACAACTGCTTGTGAGTAATTTCTTTTTATTATTTTATTTAATAAATATTTTTACAAAAGATAATGCACATGGCTGGTACGCCCCTTTTCTTCCTTTCTCAAGCTCCTAAAGCACCCCTGCCCGTTGAAATCAATGGGCTTTGCGGGCAGTTTTAACCCTTTTTTCGGCCGTTAGCGGGCGTTAAAAGCACCCGCTAGCGGCCGAAAAGCGATGCAAAAACGATGGTAAAGTGCCGCTAAAAATAGCGGCGCTTTACTGCCGACGCCTGGGCGCTGGCAGTGTGAAAGTGCCCTTAGTGCATTTTATGCCCATCTTAGGGCTGGGGAAAAAATCGATTTAAATCTTGAATCGAGTTGAGAGGTCAAATCGATTCAAAATTTAAGCAAATCGATTTTTTTAGATTTTTTTTTTTTTCACCACGCCGGTCCTGAGGCGCTGCGGGCATGAGTTTTTACGCGAGGCCGCTGCTTCGGCCAGACGCCGCGGACAAGGCCGAATCCGCGGCCTCGCCTAAAAACTCCTGCCTGCAGCTCCCCAGGACCAGCGCTGACACCGCGCCGGTCCTGAGGAGCTTCGGGCTGGAGCCTATAGGTGAGGCCGCGGCTTCGGCCTAGTCCGCGAGGCCGGACACTGCGGACTAGGCCGAAGCCGAGGCCTCACCTAAAAACTCATGCCCGCAGCGCCTCAGGACCGGCACGGTGTCCAAAAAAAAAAAAACTATTCGAATCGTGAATCGAGTTTTTTTTTTTAAGAAAATCGAAGATTTTTTTTTTTTTAAAGAAAATCTCCCAGCCCTAGCCCATCTCCATCCAGCGATGTTGTATGAGAGACTCGGCTGTCCAGGACTCTTCCCTCCTCATTGGCTGATTTGGTGGTATTTGATCACCTATGGTTTTTATTTTTTGCGCTAAAATAAGGGATAGATTTATGTGTGTGTGTGTGTGTGTGTAGATAGATAGAGACAGATATATATTATTCTTGTTATCTTTTTAAAATTGGGGTTATTAAACTAAAGCGGTAGGTACGTTTTCAAATAGTTGCGCTAGTCTAAAACTGTATTTTAGGGCATGGTAGCCCACTTTTATGTAAAAGCAAGTCAAAGTTCATACAGATAGGTCTTCCCACACAGGGGGTTCTCACCATCACAGCAAAGACATAGCATTCAGCCTCCTAACTCTCTTGTGGCAGCTTTACTGCTCTGAGTACCTCTGCGGGGTCTTCCTGACCATTAAACACCTTTTGGTCCTCCTGACCATCAAACACATGCCATTGTTTATGTGCAGATTTTATATCTTAGCTCTGCGTCTTTCCTCGCAGCTCCCTAGCTGAAACATTTCTAACTGATTTTTACTACAATAAAGTAAAATCTTTTTTTCTAAGGGAATGCAGTTTGAACACCTTAGATAACTCTTATAAGAACTTCACACCCCCTCGGACCCCTTGATCCCTCTCCACCATCTTCTCTGATGTCATCATGGAGCTGACTGTGATATCCTGGCACTTGCAGCCTAGCTTGGTCCCCTGATAGCACATACACCATAGAGTATCTCAAGGTCTCTGTGTTATGTAGATATCTCAGGATCCTGTATGCAATGAATATGTTATTTTAGTCTAGATGAGGATCCAGAAAGTGTGAGAAAGATTTCCCGAAAAAGGTATTTAAAAAAAAAAAAAAAAAAATCTTATTGTTAGTGAGGAGGGGGTGGGAGTGGAGAGACATAATGTGAGTGGGGAGGGTGAAGCTCTACTTTTTAGCTAATTTATGTTATTTATTTATTACAGGTATGTTGTCTTTACATATTGTACATTAATATCAGTCCCTGCACTCAAGGACCTTACATTCTAAGGTCCCTAACTCACATTCACATATACTAGGAGCCAATTAACCTACCTGCTTGTCTTTGGCATTAATGTAGCATTAGGTATGCATTTTTTACTTGATAACTCCAAATCTGCTTCTTTATATAGGGGGAATTTCTGTATTTTAGTATTGTATCTGTTAATTGTCCCACCATGATTCTGCAAGCTGTGTTAATGTGTTTGATTCTCCATGTGCTTGGGACTACACGTCAGCCAACATAGGAAACACTGACATGCCAAACAGCTGTACAGTCCTCTGCCTGGCCTCCACCTGCTGTCTGACACAGATGCTCTCCTATTTACTTGAGTCTTGGGTAATGTCTTCAAGACCGACTTTATCCACACATCAATAAATTAGCTTGTTGACTTGCTGGTAAGTGTATTTATCTGGCCAGGGATTTTTCTTGCTGGCTTTTGAAACATTTTTGAGATGTTCACTTGACCCTCCAGGCCAGAAAGTTCTGATCTTGTCATCTGTAATCTAGTACAATGTGTACAACTAACTGAAAACATAACACAGTAAATCTTGGGGATAAGTAAACCAGTACAGAAATGTCTGTGAAGAGAAAACTGGAGAGAGATAGAGTATAGAAACAAGGTAAAAATATTTCTTGTTCTTCAGCTCCCACCCTTTTTACAGTAGCTTCTCAGGAGAACACTAAAATTAAAAAACATAGAGGATGCCTTTCTAAATTAGTACTCCTTGTGGATAAGGCTGTAAGATGGACTACCACCACGCAATTGTACTGTGGAATGATTTTGACATGCAGGATTTTTCCAAGTCAAATATGCATGTTTATGCCCTAAGCATGCACCTTTTCATATTTTGTCTTGAATTTGAGGAATATTAGTGATTGTCCAGGAAAATCATTTCATGATCAGACTATAATTTTATTCTTTTTTCAAATTAGTCTCCTAATATTTCCCTTGAAGTGGACCTTTCCCCTTAGACGCACATCTCTTCTAGATGCCTTTCCTCCTGGCAGCAGTGTTTTGGCAGAAAAAACGCTAGAAGCTTAAAACGTGTGTAATTTATGTAGGTGTGTTTAGGCACGTCAAGCGATTGTCTGTAAATTAATTTCAGTTTCCAGAATAAATTAACATTTTTGCCAATTAAATTAATTCACACTCAACTGCTAAATGCCCCTAGTGGTAACACATGATTACACGAGCCAAGGGTTTTTTTTCTATCAACTCCTGGACATTGCACAGTGGGGTTTTTTTTTTCTGCACGCCCCTTTGAACGCCCCTGCCTCTAAAATTCTCTAAATGTTTGTGTGCATTGACATATAGGCAAACATGCAGGGGTGTTGGAGTCAGAAAAAAAGACACCAGATGCCCCTCAGAGCAGTGTTAAAAACGTCCAGTGTGCATGAGGCCTCAAATCCTATGTCTATTCAAAGATGTAGTGTGGTATTTACCCTTCATGTAATCCCACTTACTCATTTCCCCGAGGCACTGTCAACAAAGCCAGGGCCTCACAGGTGCCCCCTGGAAAGGCTAAATCAGCAGTGCCTTCCAGGAACTCCCAAACTGCGTGATCTCACAAGATTTTGCTAAATTTTACCAACTTTTTTGTTACTTTGTCATAGCTTCAGCAATGTGAGTGTTGACTGGCTTAATGATGCTCATGTTGCGAACTCCATAGCAACGTGTAATTTAATAACCTAGTTCTGCAAGGCGCCAACAAAATACTAGAGTGGAAGTTAGGGGAAAAAACTCTAGGAAGTTGATTCTGATGAGCCATCCAAGGAGAACACACCTTGAGGAGGGTTGTTCAGACATCATTCAAGAGAACTCTCATCCTCTCCTATAATTTAGTACCCATGGCTCTCTGTTTAATGTCCACAATGCATGCTTTTAATTCTATGGATTGTTTTGTAATGAATCTAGAGACCAGGGGTCCAGTAGATATTTTTGACCTTCCCTTAGTGGAGAACCCCATCCCCTTCCATGTTACTGCTTATTGCAACCCAAAATTGCTGTCCATCATCAATGACCAACCATGCAAAGAACTTGCTGGATTCTTCTTGGCAGAGCTACACAGAAATGTTAGAGGGGAGACAAAAAAAATGCAGCTTTGTACTACAGCCTTCCCTATTCTGGCTAAACCATACAGATTTCTTGAAGGTGAAGGGTTGCTGCATAGGTAAAAGGGTGTGATTTTGACTTAATGGTGTCAGTGCAATGAAACGTCCCACACTCCGCTTGAGTGCTTTCGTCATATACCACTTCCTCACAGTCTGAATATAGATATCAGATATTCCAACCGCTGACAACCACAAACTAGGCAGTACTCGTTTGGTTGCTCAACATGAGCTGTTTATTGAAACACAGGTAATACTCGGAACAACCCCCCCCCTTGCATTCTGGGAGTGGGGTAGACTGTCCAGTCAGCAGGTAGAGCTGTTGGAGGAATCCCCCCTCCTCACAGCAAACACACACATCCCATAATATCCAAGGCAGACACAATAAAACAATGGAATACAGCCACACCCCAAACGACCCAGCAAAGAGTACACAACAAAATGAGACAATATATATAAATATTATAATGTGTGTGTGTGTGTGTGTGTGTGTGTGTGTGTGTGTGTGTAAGAAGGCTGGCCGGAGGCTAGCCTGTATTTGTAGGAGGAGGCTGAGGGTTATATATCCCTCCTCCTGTCTGATCCTGCGTCGACTCGTATTCAGTGTTGGTTCCATCGTCTCTTCCGGTTTCGTCACTTCCGGTTTTCGTACAGCGAGATGGCAGCTCGGCATTTGGGCTGCAGCAGGTGGATTTTCTTTCTCCCGGCACTCACACCTGCGGTAAATTGCAGGCCAGGGGGAGTCTTCAGGGGGGTGCCATCCACATTTCACTAGGCACAGGTCGGTTAGTTGGGCAGAGCCCACCCCGGTCACCAGAGCCAAGTCTTCCACCCTCTGGTAGCCTCCATTGTCATATCATGTTCCACCTTATGCTGGGTTACCTGTCGGGTTTCAGGCTGGGTCATTAACTCCTGCCACTGGCAGCATTATTGGTCAGTCTTCCCTGGTTCACCAGGTTGTCGCTGTTGTTAGGCAGCACTGGACTTGTGGTTCTCCCCACCTCACGGTCCCCAGGTCACGAGGGGAGGGGTGCAGGCCCAATTTGGATTCAGTCAGCTGTTTGGCCTAGATATCTTGTAGCCATAGCTGTCAGATATTTCCTGGAAGGGCTGCTTGTGGTTCAGTCCTCAGGGTTGTCAGGACCTCTGCTTGCCAGGCATCATGGGGGCAAGGGGAGGGGGGCTGCCCGCCCGCTCACTTCTCCCGGTACTCACGCTGCCATCATCTGGGGGGGGGCGCCCACCCGCCTGCACACTTCTCCCGGGACTCACCCTGGGCTTAATGGGGGGGCGCGAGTGCCCGCTCACTCCTCGCGGTGTTTACGCTGGGCGTCAAGGGGGGGCCGCATTGGTTAGCATTTTAGTCCTGGTATATATGGGCCGGGGGTGGGGCTGCTCGCAGCACAGCAGAGAATGTCCTTTTTTATTTTTATTAATTATTCAGAGATTCATTCCATACCCCCATCATTTGGATCCAATATCCACATATTGTCACCCCCCGTTTTTAAGAACCCCTCTAAGTCTAAGTCCTTAGTTTCCTTTTCTATACAGTGTATCAACAGATTCTCAGTAAATCCTAGTGAGGACATGTTTTGCTTGATCTGTCCTGGCATGGCCCTGAGAGCCAGCTGAGACTTGCTTGATATTCCAGGCTACCTTGGGGTCACAAATCACAGGGGGGGATGCAGTCCAGCAGGTTCATCGGTCATCACTTGTGAGGTCTGTTGTGACATCTCTCTCTGCAAGCTTCCTGGAGGGGTCTCTGAGGGCAAGTACTGAGAAGGGGGGGCTGATTGGTGGGGTAGCTCCACTTCCATGGTAATTTCTTCTGATTCCATGCCTCACAGCGGTTCTGTCATATCGTGTTCTGTCGTAACTTTGTTCAGTCATAGCGGGGCTGTCATAACGTGTTCAGTTATAGCAGGGCTTTCATAACGTGGTTCAGTCATAGTGTGTTCAGTCATAGTGTGTTCAGTCATAGTGTGTTCAGTCATAGTGTGTTCAGTCATAGCGTGTTCCAGTCATAGCCTCATCCTGTCACAGTGGTTCTGTCACATCGGGTTTCTGTCATAGCGTGGTCCTGTCATAGCGTGGTCCTGTCACAGTGGTCCTGTCATAGCGTGTTTCTGTCATACCATGTTTCTGTCATAGCGGTTATGTCATGGAATGTCCGTGCCATGCAATTACGGCATACACCAATAGCCATTTCATCTTCATTTGTTTCCATGTCTCATCGTACCTTTCGTTCAGGTTTCTTTGTATACCTGAGTTTAGTTAGCTGTCACGTCTACAGATCCATACCGGCTGAGGTTTCGTTTTTAAATGATTGTTGACCACAATATTCTCGCCCGTTTACCACAAGTCATACAATGCACGTTTTCATTTCATTACACCAACCATTATGTACACTAGCCCTAAGTATTCAGTTTTAATTACCTGTCTTTGCGCTGTAGGTTACTCTGGCTCACTTAATGCATACACTAGGATGGGGGTCATCGTCAGATTCATTCACACGCTATGGTCTTGTCATTACTGCTTACGTCCTTACACTCAGGTAAGCACAGAGGGATGGTGTTGTTCCCATGTCTGGTTCTCTGTCACTTTCTCAAGTTTGTGTGTCCTTGGGTTTGGGCATGCCGCACGTTTTCAGTAGCAACTTCATGTTCATCCCTTCACCCCACATGGGGATTTAGAGCATGGTAGCACTTCATCATTAAGGAGTTGGTTTATACTTAAGCCGGGAAGGCGGTATGCTTCGGATTGTTTCCAATTCCATCCCAGCTACTCCTATCCACCAGCATTGAACATGTTCTGGGCATTATTCTTTTAACGCAGATTCAGGCCTCATCACTATCTCATCTGAGTCTTTCCCTTATATAGTATCTTGGCTTCAGCAGACAGTCATGCTTTCGTTGTCAATTAAGTTACTGGAGGCAGTAATTTCCAAGGGGTGCTTGGTCTGGTTCTTCACCTTTCATTCTGAAGGCGGTGGGTCGGCCGACCGGGGTGTCCAGTGGCAAGTTTTCAATATCATTTGTTACATTTTGGCTGCTCTCTTTCCTGCGGAAATAATTGCATCGAAGTACTCATCCGTGGATTTGACCATTCAGCACTTTCTACAGTTGGGGGGGGGGGGGGGGGGGTATTGGCTATCCAAGCTGATCACCAATGCTTGCAGCTACTTCCAACATACCTGCCTGCTGGTAGGGTTAGATAAATGGCACAGATGTCGTTTCACCACTGGGCTTACCCTTGAGTCAAAAGCAGTCCTTGCTTTAACACCTTTGCCAAGCACTCCATTGGATCTTGGGTACCTGCAGGGGGTCAGGGGTAATTCATTTAGTTGATTTTATGTTGCGTGGAGACCCTGGTTACGGCCCAGGGATCTGCAGTCTGTCTCGGGGTGTGTGCTAAGCCATCGCCCCTTGATGGCCCACAAAGTGGTAGGTCCGGGCCAAATGTCATCATTATTCTGGGTTCCACTCTCAGCTCTAATCTCTTGATTGCGAGGTTGCCGGGAGAATTGGTCAGGTACGTGAGACCATTCATCTTTTGTCTGATGCCCAGCCTGTTCAAAAGGGGGTCTTACAGTCACTTTGGGTATGCTGCATCATGCCATGAGACTTATTCCCTAGGAGTCTGGCCCTCCTTCCACTGTTCAGGACTCTGGCCCTCCTTCCACTGTTCAGGACTCTGACTCTGTTGTCGGGTTACAAGCAGAAGCACAACCCGATTTAAATCACGTGGGACCAGTTTTCTGTATATGTTTAACGATGCATATTTCCACAGCGTATTGGCCTTATCCGCCAACACTATCGAACATATCTATCAGGTATCCAGCACTTCAGACCCCTGCAAAATCCTGTCAGTTTGTCCATTTTTGTGGCTTACCCTCTCAAACTTCCCCATACCATATAATAGACAGACAGTCCAGGGATTCGTGGGAAGTTCACAGAGCTACTTAACTGGTGTCCTATCCAGATCCGTTACGGAATGTTTATTTGGGTTCTGGGCTGGTTCCAAACAGGGGGTCCCTTCTTATCATCAATTCATGGGACGTTGGTTTACCTCCTGTCATAGCTGATACTTACCGGATCTGTATACTGAAGCCATCCGGGTGTGCGCTACTCTAATAGACAGATTGTTAACTACCCGTCATCAAGCTTTCTTGTCGCACCTACTTTCATGTCTTTTTGCCCTGATTCAGGCGTGCTGACCAGATAGGCCAAGGCATACCTCAGGTCTTGGTAGTTAGGGTATCACATTTCCAAGTGAAGATCCTGACTACAAATATATGTATATGTATATGTATATGTATGTGTGTATATATATATATATATATATATATATATATATATATATATATATATATATATATATATATATATATATACACACAACATTCCAGTGTGGTTGTACAGTGAGTCCGATTGGTACAGATCAGACTGGATTTCTCGGTCACCCTGTGCCCCTATTAGAGACACAAGGTGACTTAGACATACATAGGAGGCGCATGGGGAACGGAAACAAGGGTTTCCCAACCTCCCCAAGGGATTCTGGGTTCCATGGGCCCCCCGCCCAAAGTGACTCCCGTCACAGTCAGTATTTAGGCAGCTTCACCTTGTGAGCAGGAATTCAGTGCTCTGATTTTTTGTTTTTTTTATAAGTTTTATCAATAGATCTTCGATTAGCAATCCCATAAATTGTATTTATTTTATATTTGTATTACAGGCACTTCTATAGCACCATCAATTTACGCAGCAAATGTCATATTTTCCTTTAAAAGATAGCATCAAAATCCATGATTATGTTTTAGACTGTGGCTGTGTAGTCCTTTCCATGAAAGCAAGGTTCTATTGTAGCAAGTATTCCACTGGAAAATGTAGTTTTCATTTTCTGTCCAAATATGTCTCTGAGCACAATACGCAGACAAGGTTTATTATAAACAAATAGTGAGACTGAACAGATAACTTTTTTTGGGAAGAATATGATCTTTGCTGGAGTCTGGAAAGCGATTCATGGGAGATGACTGTGGCAGAGTGTGATAAAAGGAATGACAGGCCGACTTGTTAAAGGGCACCGACACAAAGACCACAGCCAAGAGGCAGACTCTTCTACAGAACATTGAAAATACTCAGGATTCCGCATTTTTATGTTGAATTAGAAGATTAGATTACATATGATAAGCATATGGATATCGTTTATTGTATGCAAACAGATCTTTGACACAGCTCCAGGGTTTTGAACACAGTTCCAGATATGTGTAAAAGAAAGAAGGTAAAATGTAAAGGCTTTTTATGTGTATGTTTGTTCTGCGTAATGGGCCTGCAGTTGCGTGTCTTACTATATTCTTTGGAGATGAAACGGAATCCTGACCAAGTTTTACTTTATAAAACAATACAATGGCAAGGTTCCATGTCAACAGACGCTAATGAGTATTTTCATAAAGTACTCCTTTTGTTTTTATTGGAGTAACATATACCTGAAAGTATTTAAATGATTTTCAAATGTTTAATTTTTTTTTTTGCTTGCTGAGTCATGTTTATATGATTCTATTACAGATTAGTATACTGTATACAGATTAATGGGTGTTGCTATAGCAGCTTGTCACATAGGGGTTGATTAAGGCCCCTTTCACACTGGGGCGGTAGGGGGCGTCGGCGGTAAAACAGTGATATTTTTAGCGCTGTTTTACCGCGGTATTCGGCCGCTAGCAGTTCAGTTTTAACCCCCCGCTAGCGGCCGAAAAAGGGTTAAAACTACTCGTACAGCGCGGCTATAGCCGCGCTGTCCCATTGATTTCAATGGGCAGGAGCGGTTTAGGAGCGTCGAATACACCGCTTCTTCACCGCTCCAAAGAAGCGGCTCGCAGGAGATTTTTTCTTCTCCTGCCAGCGCACCGTTTCAGTGTGAAAGCCCTCGGGCTTTCACACTGAACAAACAGCGGAGGCTGTTTAGGGGCGGTTTTCAGGCGGTATTTTTAGCGCAATAACACCTGCAAACCGCCCCAGTGTGAAAGGGGCCTTACTAAAACTGGAGAGTGCATAATCTTGTGCAGCTGTGCATGGTAGCCAATTGGCTTCTAATGTCAGCTTGCTCAGTTAAGAGTTGCCAAAAAAAAAATGGAAGCTGATTGGTTTCTATGTAGAGCTGTACCAGATTTTGCACTCTCCAGTTTTAGTAAATGAATCCCATAGTGATAACAGTAAAGGTGCATAACAGGCACCATTGGGTTCCTGCTCTTCTTTCTTTTTTTTTTTTTTCACCACTGTTCCCCATGTCCTGTCCAAAGCAAAGTATGTCTGGGCATGGTCACTTGCGTATGCTGTCCTCTGCCCCCCACAATGCTATAATCAGTGGACGAGCAGCCATTTTCCTGGCCTGAAAGCCATCACGTGTTTAAGAGGAGGGGGCACATCAAGCCCTGAGAAAGTCAGTATCTGTGTAGGCAACCCTTTAAGTTCCTCCCTGATGAAACCCAGACTGTCAGTTTTTCCCTCACTTCCTATCTGGTGAAACCATTGTAACCGAGACTAGGGAGAATCTCTCTAACAGAGGAACCTGGACAGCAGTAAAAATCTGACTGGAGTCCTTCCCCACTCCTATCCACATCTGATTTGGTGAACAATTTTCTGCTCAGCTCTTTTGAGCTTTCAGTCTAAGGATGTTGGGTGGGATGGTGATAACAGGTCCACCACTTGAGCAAATTTCAGCCGCATTGTGTATGCTTAGCTTAGAACCAGAGACAGAGAAACAGCTGACGTGAGAAGACACCAAAGTAATTACTCTGTGCTATACATCAAACTACCTGTCTGCCATGTAACAAATCCTATGTCAGATCTAAATAGAAGACGAATTCAATTTCAAGAGAGCCAATGTAATAAGTTGGCTAACTTCTAGTGTAAAAAAGCATATTAAGGAGGAAAAAAACCAAAAACGAAATTAACCGCCAGAGCTGTTTAATTGCTTAGAGAATAAAATGGTGGTAGTTCCAATGTTTTGTGTTACACGATCTTAGCGCAAAGGTCTTGAAAACACATAATACACTAAACTTAATCTTAGGACACACAAATGCAATAATTTACCCAATTTGTGGCAAAATATAAAAGATGAGGCTGTGCCGAGTAAATAGATACCCAACATGTCAAGACTTAAAATTGCACGCGCCCCAGAAAGGGTGACACATTTCAGTACCCTATATTTTTCATAGGCGACACTTTAAAAGCCCCTATAGGTCTTCCGTTTAGCATTAAGCAGGAGCTTTGGTGTTAGAATTATTGCTCTAACTCTGGGGTGCGTGTCAATATGTGTATCAAAATTGATGTTTTCATGCTTAGTTGCCCCTAACACATGCGTTTACATTCATACGTGTATGTATGTGGGGGTAGGGAGGCCTCACAAATTTTGGGGGTGGGGTTTACACAAATCCCCTTTGTGATTGATTTCTTGGTGATAAGTTTTTTGTTTTTTTTAATGAGAAACCAGGGGTCAAAAAGACCCCTGATGTCTCACCTGCCCTCCAAATAATCAAATTCAGTGCAGACCGCACTGCTTAAGGCTAGGTTCACACTTGTGCATTTTCCCTGCAGCTGCTTTTCTCATGCACAGCAACCAATTCATTTGAACAGGTTGTTGTGTCCACTGAAAAATGTCCCTGCACCTTTTCAGAAAACGTGGCTGCAGGGAAAACGTATAGTGCAATGTGGTTTCTAGTGCCTGGGGGTGTCATTAGGATTAATGGGATCACCACACATCAGCTGAGCGGCAGTGCGGTTTCCTGTGCGTGTGGTCGCTTCTGCAAAAGACAGGTGTGTCTGTATGGTCTGATAATGGTCCGGTGTGGATTTTGAGGTGGGGGCCATGTTTTTTTTTTTTTTTTTTTTTTCCCCCTTAAGGGTTTCCCCTTTAGACCTGATATGAAACTTTGGAGGAACCCCACGTAGATTACCTAATTGATTACTAGGACATGGGTGTCTGGCCCAAACAGTGACCTTGCTTGCTAGGAGGAGGGTGGTAGTCTTTTGTTTTGTTTCTTTGGGTGGGGGGTTCCCTTTTTAAATCATACGACCCACATCTGGGATAAAGGTCTTGGTTTACAACCTGAATGAAGCAGTGGGGAAATGTAATTTAACGCTAAATGTTTTTTTTTTTTACTGTAGTACATCATACAGGTGCACCACTTCACAGGCAGGTTTAAGGCATCCTCTAAAATGTTATTTAAATGAATTGTACATTTGTAATATTACCCTTAAAATAACATTAAAAGAGCTGTTTTTTTTGTTTTTTGCATTGATGCATTCCCTCTCAGCAGTGCCCAATTCCCTGTGAATTTTGTTTGACAATCCCTTGTATATTAGTCTTGAAAATGGAGATGTTTTCAAGAATTGGCTCCTATTGACTTCAATGGGGTTCAGATTAACGTTCGCAATTCCCAGATGTTTTTAGTCTGTTTTGCAAACGTCCCGTGAATCAAACCAAGACACAATCGGAACATCACTAGTTATGAATTGCAATTTGATTTGCTTTAAAAATAGACATGATTAGTTGTAGTTAGTGAATTCAATGGTTCTTCATTTCAAAGCAACATCTAGTTTTTTAATTAATGTGGAGTTCTTCCATAAAAGTTCTTCACAGTGCAGATCTTGTTATTTTTAATTTCTGTCATAACTTCCTGCATTCTGTTGTTTGTTTTAGATATAGCCTCTTATTAATCTTCTTCTTTCCTTCCGTTGTAGAGGCATTTTATGTTAGTTATGAGGAAAAATAATTGCTATGGTGCATTCAGCCATCTTGACACAATTTCTGTCACCTTTTGGGTGTGGAGGTCAGCTCTTTATTCATGTGACCTCCTTGCTCTCTGAAGGGTAGCGATTAACACAGACCTGAAGGAATTCTTTCTTGCTGCTCCCGAGGGGGCTGCTTGGCATTTAATAAGACAGCTTTACACTTTGATCATTTTACAATTGTGTCCAAGCGTTTCGTCATGTTTCAGAGGTGTGTAACGACCATAGTTCTCATTTGCTGCGTTTTGTATTACCTAAGTTAGATTTAAAGTAAGCTCCCTATAATACTCTATTAGGTCTAAAGGGTCAACATACTATAGTAACATTATAGTTTTATAAAAAATACAGCAAATTCAGCTGAAACTGAACTGGCACAAAACGCTTTTATTCAAATATAAAGCTCAGTAGCTTGCATAGCTGCTCGTCCATTGAAATTGCATCTAAAATCATTCTATGTAAACAGGGCAAAATGGAACGTTCCCAGGCTATATTCTATGCAGTTCAAAAATGTGTGAATATAGAAAATTACTACTACATTATGGCTACTAATTTGTGCTGACTTTCCTAGGAAATATAAGATAAAGGAACCCCATGATATTAATCGTGCAGAAAATTTTTTTTTCAGAGCAGCTACCAAACAAAGTGCAATCATCTCACTAAAAATGCCTATACCTAGAATAATAAGTAAAGTGCACTGTAATTGTTTATACAATCTAAACAAAAACAATATGTACAGTATCTTAAAAATGTGCAAAATATAATATAGCACAACAAGGTTCAGAAAATTGGGACTTTGTATATACATCCAATAGTACATACACACTAGTTAAAATATCACATTTTATTATATACAAAAAGGATATCATAGGACAATAACAGTCCCATACACCACCCATTCTTCATGTGACAACAGTCTTCAGAAAGTGCAACAAATTTCTTTAATGTGCATTAGGAATTCACACTTTATCCCCCAATGAAAACCGCACCAATGTGTCCTTTCACCTGATTTGATGGACCTCACTAACAGAAGGTCAAACTCACTTTTTTAGTATAAAGATGTATGACAGCTTTTATCCTGGGCCACTCTTCATACTGGTCATCGGTCTCTACAATATAGATGTCATAGAAAAGAAAAGGCAAGAGCGCAGAACGCAAACCGCTCAGTAAGATGACGTCCTAGCTCCACACTAAGTAATGATGTCACTGCCCCTCTGACACATATCGTCCAGTCGGTTTTCTTAAAGGAATCCTAGAAAAGAAGTATGCTCTTCCTCTCCATTCAGTGCAGTATTTTCCAAATCTACATTTGAATTTGCCCCATTCGCACAGAAGGAATTGACATGCAGTATCAATGGACAAACTTTTTTATAAATACACACCTTTGTGTGCACCAAATGATTTTGCAAACTGTGCCCTGCATAGCCTTTATGTCAAGCAGAGCTGTGGATGCAACATAAAATGTCCTCCCACTACAGTCTGCCTGCAGAAAACAGGGGGCAGATACAAGACCAGTTACATTGCGCATGGAGAGAGAACAGCAGTGACCGGTCTTTATTACAGAAAACACCTGAACAGAGGCAAAGTACAGGAGTTTTTTTTTGTTTTTTTTTTTTATGCTAGCTTACTGCACAAATGTGAAAAATGCAAAAAAGGCGTCAATATTCAAGTGTGAATACACATGCCTCTTGTATGTAGACAATATTTGTTTAGCCCCAAATTCAGGGAAATTTTACATTTCTGTTACTGTGTGTAGTCAGGCATTGCTGAAAAAACTGATGGAAGTACTAATAGGGCATACAGTCTAAATGCAAGTGTCTGTGAAGATTGTAATATACAGTAGCTGTAGTAGATTGTCAATTGGTTTTGATTTATAGTGTTAAAGATGTTTCATTAATCATCCAAGTGGCTTCTCTATTTCAGCAACAACTCCAGTTAAAGGAGAAGTACAGCCAAAGCTTGTTTATCTGTACTTCTTCTCTGAATCACAGGAGTGTAGTTCGTTCTGCACTCCTGTGACCCGTTTTCAGCAGACAGCAGACTGAAGCCCACTGTCGGCTGACATTGTCAAGCCGGTGCAGGCTCGGCAAGGATCGCGACCATATGGTCAGGATTCGCACACATTCCTGGACCCGCACCGGGCTCAGCCTTTCAGCGAGCCCCTGAGAGCCTGAGCCGGCCGCTCCCATATGCATCTGAAAAATAACCAAACCCCATACTTCTATTTTTAAATTTGACACACTACTATTAACATCAATGCAAATTATTTCACTGGTAAGACTTGAACCCAGGACTCCGACACTTTCAGGCTACTAAATCAGTATATTCTTTTGCAAAGGCTATGTTTTTCAACAAATGTGATGCCATACATCTGCTAGAACCATGGTTGTGTCACGCCAAAGCCCATCTTCTTGCCTGGATTGCACACCATCAAGGATTTCAGTGTGAAAAAGGTCAACTAAACCCACTGTGTAATATTAAAGTATGCCAAATAGACCCTTAGACAAAAGGCAAGCCAAGAAATAACTGTAGTGAAATGACATTAGAATATAGTAGCTGTTAAAGTACAAGAATTCAGGATTAGCTCCTTCTTTTTAATGATAATGCACTCTAAGCATTAGACACTTTCTGCAGCAGCCTAATCTCCAGGAAACAGTAACTGTTGGTAGGGAAAACCCATTCAATTGGATATAAATTCTAAAAATGAAATAAGAAAACAAATTATAATGTGCTGTAAAAGCTTTGGGAGCATCACTGAGATGGATTTCATTAGAATTCATATTCTTTGGATGTCTAACTCAAACCAGCTGTACAAGGATTGTAATTCGGTTGGTTCAACAGGGACTGGCTAAATTTCATCCCATGTATGGGTAATGCGGTTGTACAGAAGAATATCTACAGTTCGACTTCTGTACATTCTCCCTGACTGTATTTCCTTGCGCGATTAGTGCCACAGACTATAGTCGGCAGCACTGATCAGTGTAATCTGACAGCTGCGCAGTCTCCCCACTGTCAGAATAAAATAGCTCAGTGGGGAGTATTCCCCCCGTCAATGTTGAGTGTGTGGATGGGGAGATCAAGTAAAAAAAAAAAAACGACTCCTCTATAGGCTGCCTTACAATGTTCTTTCTAGTAGGGACAGAACAAAATTAACAAATGAAATTATGAATACTTAGAAATTAGATTGCAGTTCCTGCTTAATAATACCTTTTAGAAACTGCAGCTTTATCATGTTTGCCGTATCCATTCATACATTTTATCTTTCTATTTCTTCCCAGGGTGGACTGCATTCTTTTACACGTTGAGTGGTATAATAACCGTGGGTGAGTTTTTTAAGACATTTATATATCGCTATTTACTGTTATGTAATTTGGATAACCTATGATACTGTTACACAGAAAGTAGAAAAATGTGTGTTGGACAGATTATAGTCAGTTAAAAAAGAGAGGAACGCCCACATACATGGACTACAAATCCCAGCTGTTTCACCATAGTGTCCCTTCATGTTTGAAATGTGAGTTCACTAAATTCATGTTCCACATTTAAAATGTTTCATTTACTCCTTTTGGTCCTTCTGTGGAGCTCCGGCCAGCAAATTTCCCTGCTGAAATCCTGGAGATGTACGAGCCGATAGACAGTGATTCATCACCTCTGGGTGAAGAATTTTGAAACCTATATTTGCTTGTAGACACTTGCTACTATCTTTCCCCATTGCAGTATTCAATCAGAACAGTTTCTTAATTCAGTATGTATAAAGAGATTGTTCAAATAGAAAAGGTGGGACTTCAGAGATGCTGAAACCTTCTACCAGCGTAATACAATCAGAAAATCATAATTTTCATGGGGCTGGTGTCTGCTATTATGGTCTGCTGAGCTTGTGTTTTTAAGGGGCGTTACACCCCCATATCATTTTTAATGAAATGTGCAAAAACACAAATACGGTTTTATGATTGTATTACTCTGGTAGAAGGTTTCAGCACCTCTGAAGTCCCACCTTTTCTATTTGAACAATTTCGGGATGTTGTGTTGATCAAAATCATCTGGACTCACTCATTTGCATGTATTTATTCAGTATGTACTGTATTTGCCATGGAATTTAGTACTCAAGATATATATTTGATTTAGGGCCAGAAGATGCTCAGACGAAGGTTGGAGCTCACCACACAGCAGTCCTGGATGATGGAGACACTGTCATCTTTGAGAACAAGGTGGGTTTTAAAGAGAACAATAATCTTCTCTGCTAAGGTTAACCTACAACTATAGTCCCTTTTTGTCTCAGCTATCCACACATGTATCTATTTAAAGCAGAGTTCCATCCATTTTCACATATTGTTTGGATCAGAAAGCCCATCTGCAGTACAGTTATAAATGGATAGCCTTTTTTTTTATTTCTAAATACCCTTCTTTCCTGTATGTAAGCGGCACTTTCGGTCCCGGCCGCCTAGGCAATTTCGTCATAAGGCAATTCCATTGGACTCCTGGGATATCTGCGTTATCTATCCCAGGAGTCCTCTGGAAGCCTAATAATGAAATCTTGCGTTATTTTCAGGGTTGCCATACCAACGGGGCATGAACTTCGCCGCCATTGCTATGACAACCTGTAATCAACAAAGTGCACCGCGCGGTGTCAATTCTGCACATGCACGAGATTGGGAGGTGCATGCTGTGTAGCCAGCTGCACGGCATCCCGGAAACAAATAGGAGCGGGTTTCGGATGGCCACAACATCAATGACCACTGCCTGCCTGCTGGGATACTGTGAGTAATGACAGATTTAAAAGTAAAAAGAATGATTACAGTTATAATAATATCCTAATTATATTATTCAATTTATTTATGAAAAAATTTCCTAGGAAACAGAGCTCCGTTTTTTAAGTTTTTATTCTTTCTCCATATCTCCAAGACAAAAAAAACTCAATTGGATCCCAAGATTCCACATAGGCTTCACCTACTTTGCTGTGTTGTCAATTTTAAGTTACCTAGGCTATGTTGTCAAAATTATATAATAGAGGTTTTGACAGGTATAGACACAAGCAAAAAAAATATAGGATGATTGGCCCCAGCTTTAAATTAGCAGCTGTCCTGTTGTAAGGAAATTAGTCTAAAGTCATCTGATGATAACAATTTCAGCATCTCATTTAAAGCCATATGCAGCTTTCCATTTAGCTTACTTCTATGAAGAAGAAATTGGGGTTTATCGTAGAATTATTAGATTAATATTTACTCTCAACTCCTCTGATGGAGTCCTACATATTACCAGGCTCAATGGTTATAACTCTCCAGAGGGGCCAAAATCATAAAAAGTTCCAGTATCTTTTCATTAGATGTATTACAATTTATGATGATTTTGAAGATCTTTTCCTTTATCAGCTCATACCATATCTGAAATTGATAAAGTAAGAAAATGGTTTTATGTGTACTTTACCCAGATGTCTCTACACATGCTGTTTGTTCGCAGATTAGTGAAAAATCAAGGTAAACATGCCATGGGATAATTCTGAGTGCTGCCATTAATGCAAATCTTCTGAAGGTGCTATTTGTCAGTCTGTTATGCTGACCCTCTGGTTTCTGTGCTTTCTGGGTCACTGTAGAAAAGTTCGAGAAAATTAATAACTCTTGAGCTGCATACTTGATCTGGGTTAGTGACCCAGAGGATGAAAGCCAGTAGCCTAGCATTTTTAAAAGGAGTTTAACAATGGCAGCCTCCAGGTTTTTTTCATTACATGTATCCTTAAATAATGAGTGTGCTGTGCCTTGACTTCAAGTCATGACCATTGTCTAGTGGAACAGTGTGATTGAGTTACTGGTAAGTCATGAACAATTATTAAACAAATCTAAATATATACATTTTTACTGCAGGATGATGGACTGGCCCACTTTGTTTTAATTGCCGGAGAGCCCATTAATGAGCCAGTTGTGCAGCATGGTAAGAAATTTGGCTTTTTTTCATACAAGGTTTGAAGCAATATGTAAGTGTACAAGGAAACTTGCATATGAAAGTCCCAAATGAAGGTAAGAAAAGTGACTGGCGTCACAAAAACACACAGTCCCTGGAGCCAAGGCAAATGCAAACAATGATCTTGGACATGTAACGCAGTCCTTGGAGCCAAGGTAGATGTATTCAGTGTACATAGACGTAAGACACCCAGTGAAAAATCCTCCACCTAATAAGATGTCCGCTTACCAGAGGTAAGCTGTGAATCAGCTTAGTATTAAACCTCTCCACGGGGAAGATCAGCTCCTCAGGTCTCCAACCAAGGAAGGGGGTGGGCAGGATCTTACGATGTGTTTAGCTCAATCCACACAGTAGGAGGACCTGTTTATTTATCTCGCCTATAGGGAGACCCTGACACCTGCTGCATGGTGCGGCCCGCTCCTCGCTCACCAGGAACCTACCTAAAGCCAAATAAGAAGGGAGAAGAGCAGGAACTGAATAAAACAGGTCCTCCTACTGTGTGGATTGAGCTAAACACATCGTAAGATCCTGCCCACCCCCTTCCTTGGTTGGAGACCTGAGGAGCTGATCTTCCCCGTGGAGAGGTTTAATACTAAGCTGATTCACAGCTTACCTCTGGTAAGCGGACATCTTATTAGGTGGAGGATTTTTCACTGGGTGTCTTACGTCTATGTACACTGAATACATCTACCTTGGCTCCAAGGACTGCGTTACATGTCCAAGATCATTGTTTGCATTTGCCTTGGCTCCAGGGACTGTGTGTTTTTGTGACGCCAGTCACTTTTCTTACCTTCATTTGGGACTTTTGTATCTTTATTTGGTTATTATATATTTTCAGTCACTTTTTTAAGAAAGCTCTGGTGTTTTTTATTCATAAATATTAATTTTGAATAACTCATTTTTAAACATTTATATATGTTCTGATTAGTCATATCACATGATTATTGCCTTTTGTTTTAGCGCAGTCTTTTTTTGATTTTTCTTCTTATGTTTGTGTGCACGCCTCACGATAAGATTGCAGCTTATTATTCATTCCACTCTGCTAATCATTAGTAGAACAACCTTTATGTTAGCGCGGTATTGTTTATGGTTTATTAAACTTGCATATGAGAGGCTAGTACAATGAGATCTTGATATAGAGTGTATAAATAACATACAGAAGGTTCATTATAGCAAAGAAACAGAACATAAAAGGGTATAAGACTATAAGATGTAGTAGTAAGCAAATCTATACAGTTGTTTTATTGAGTGGTTAAAGGAC
Source organism: Lithobates clamitans (assembly GCA_037952925.1). Taxonomy (NCBI): domain Eukaryota; kingdom Metazoa; phylum Chordata; class Amphibia; order Anura; family Ranidae; genus Lithobates; species Lithobates clamitans. Next base: position 8,291,577 of record JBBGZY010000723.1, read on the forward strand.
AGATTAGTAGATCTTGTTTGGCCAGCTTTACTTTCTAGCTTGGGGTACAGAGATAATTAGTATTGCAGCAAGACTATTACAATTCCCTGCATTTTTGCTTTGGAAGCCAAGATATCGCAAGGTATTAAGTCTTCCTATTGTGTAAGATATGCTGTTAAATGGCTGAGGTCACAGTCTTGGCTTTGACTGAAGAATGAGCCACAATTATTGCACTATTATTCGTATTTTAGTGTTCAAGGTTAACAACAGTCTGCACAGCTGTCTGTCATGATGTTCCATTTAAGGTCACATGATAATGTCTCTGTAAACAGTGTGCTCCAAGTCAGTGCTGTGCCGAACATCTTGAACCACTCTCTCTAAAGTGACACGTTTGAACCAGTGACTATTTACAGTCTGTAAGATATGAAGTACTAAATAAACAGACATGGTCTTTTTTTATTTTATTCTGAGGTCTGCATGGAACATTGCTCCGCAAACTTCCTACAAAGACCTTATCTGTGTCTTTTAACAAATTCATGGCCTACTGATTTTATACATTGTCATTAATATACCGTAAATCCAACTCCATCCATGGCTGTAGATTCTTGTTTGCTGTATTTTTAGCCAAGTTCCAATGTCCCGAATTAAACATTCAGTTCTTTATATTTTATAGGACTTTACCCACACAAGGTATTTGGACAGACATAAATATCTGATGTTCCTTCTGGGACTTTCTTTTGGCTTATATTGATTTGTAGATTGGAATATCTCTTCCACAATTTCTATCCCATTTATGTGGTGCAGGAACTATTACCTCCCCCTTTATTTAGCCGTATGTACCTTCTCATTTCTTCAGTCACTTGTTTGTATTGGTGAGCCCTACTTCCTTTTAATCTGCAGAAGAGACCCTGTTTTTGCCGCTCTCTTATTTTGTGACAGAGGCCCATGTAGTAGCCCAGGCTTAGGACTACCGTCTTTCTAGAAATCGGGGAGCAAGACCTTCTTTTGGCCTGTGCTGCCAATGAGATCCTCTTTTCCCCTCCTACCTTCTTTTACTTAAAATGTATGTGAACATAACTGTGTGGGATGTAAAGTCAACCTGTACTCACTGCATGTTTAGATTGCAGGAACCCTAGCCTGTCCTTATCTATCATCCCAATAAAATCCAATAAAAAGAAAAGTACTTCTATGTTTAGGGCACAGTTGACTACTAAACAGTAAAGTACATAAGTGGGCTGTTGCCAGGCCCAAGTGCTGTTATGGGTGTGTGTGGGATTGGGTGTATGCAAGCACTGACTTTTCAATAAGGCATTATTTGCATAGTATGTCTGGAGCCCCACAACCATATATGCACCTTCCTTAATTACTCTACAGCACTACAACCCATGAAGGGATTTGACCTCCTGGAAGAGTGTGTCTACTACCTAGGTTACTTTCCTAAAAAGAAAGGTTACATCATTAAAGTGGTTCTAATGTCATAAGGTTTTTTATCTTAATGCATTCTGTGCATTAAGATAAAAAAAACCTTCTGTGTACAGTAGCCCCCCCTTAGCCCCATAATACTTACCTGAGCCTATCTTGTTTCAGCGATTGTTGCACGAGAATTTTGACTGTCTGGGGTTCCCCCTCTTCAATGACTGAGATAGCAGCAGGGCGCTATTGGCTCCCGCTGCTGTCATTCAAATTCAGTGAGACAGTAATGAGAAAGAGGGGCGAGGCCGAGCCATGGCTCCATGTCAGAATGAACACACAGAGCAGGGGCTCGGGTGCCCCTATAGCAAGCTGCTTGCTCTGGGAACACTCAGCAGGAGCAATCGACCAGACAAGCGGAGGATCTGGGCTGCTCTGTGCAAATCTATTACACAAAGCAGGTAAGTATGACATGTTTGTTATTTTTTAAACGAAAAAAAAAACGAGACTTTAGTATCACTTTAATGTCAAAATTGAGGTGTCTTAACACATACATTGAGCAAAATTATAAACACAACGCTTTTGTGTTTGCCCCTATTTTTATCATGAGCTGAACTCAAAGATCTACAAGTTTTTCTATGTACAAAAAAGGCCTATTTTTCTCAAATATTGTTCACAAATCTGTCTAAATCAGTGTTAGTGCGCACTTCTCCTTTGCTGAGATAATTCATCCACCCCACAGGTGTCAAGATGCTGATTAGACAGCATGCTTATTGCACAGGTATGCTTTAGGCTGGCCACAATAAAAGGCCACTCTAAAATGTGCAGTTTTACTGTATTGGGGGGGGGGGGGGTTGGGACGAAAACCAGTCAGTATCTGGTGTGACCACCATTTGCCTCACGCAGTGCAGCACATCTTCTTCCCATAGTGTTGATCAGGTTGTTGATTGTGGCCTGTTGAATGTTGGTCCATTCCTCTTCAATGGCTGTGCGAAGTTGCTGGATATCTGCAGGAACTGGAACAAGCTGACGTATACACCGATCCAGAGCATCTCAAACATGCTCAATGGGTGACATGTCCGGTGAGTATGCTGGCCATAGAAGAACTGGGATGTTTTCAGCTTCCAGGAATTGTGTACAGATCCTTGCAACATGGGTCCGTGCATTATCATGCTGCAACATGAGGTGATGGTCATGGATGAATGGCACAACAATGGGCCTCAGGATCTCGTCACGGTATCGCTGTGCATTCAAAATGCCATCAATAAAATGCACCTGTGTTCGTTGTCCATAGCATATGCCTGCCCATACCATAACCACACCGCCACCATGGGCCACTCAATCAACAAGGTTGACATCAGCAAACCGTTCACCCACACAACTCCATACATGCTGTCTGCCACCTGCCCTGTACAGTGAAAACCGGGATTCATCCGTGAAGAGATCACCTCTCCATAAGTGCCAGATGCCATTGAATGTGAGCATTTGCCCACTCAAGTCGGTTATGATGACGAACTGCAGTTAGGTCGAGACCCTGATGACGACGAGCATGCAGATGAGCTTCCCTGAGAGGGTTTCTGAGAGTTTATGCAGAAATTCTTTGGTTATGCAAACCGATAGTTGCAGCAGCTGTCCGGGTGGCTGGTCTCACACGATCTTGGATGTGAAGATGCTGAATGTGGAGGTCCTGGGCTGGTGTGGTTACACATGGTCTGTGGTTGTGAAGCCGGTTGGATTTACTGCCAAATTCTCTGAAATACCTTTGGAAACGGCGTATGGTAGAGAAATGAACATTCAATTCAAGGGCAACAGCTCTGGTGGACATTCCTGCAGTCAGCATGCCAATTGCACGCTCTCTCAAAACTTGTGACATCTGTGGCATTGTGCTGTGTGATAAAACTGCACATTTTACTGTAGAGTGGCCTTTTATTGTGGCCAGCCGAAGGCACACCTGTGCAATAGTCATGCTGCCTAATCAGCATCTTGATGTAACACCTGTGAGGTGGATGGATTATCTCTGCAAAGGAGAAGTGCTCACAAACACAGATCAGGACAGATTTGTGAACAATATTTGAGAGAAATAGACCTTTTGTGTACATAGAAAAGGTTGTAGATCTTTGAGTTCAGCTCATGATAAATAGGGGCAAACACAAAAGTGTTGCATTTAAAATTTTTCTCAGTGTAGTACAGGTATAGGGGCTGTTACCTGGGTTGGCATCAAAAGGAACTAACCTGTTAGTGATGGCTCTCTTTCACCCTTCCTATGTAAAAAATGGTTGCAGGAGAATGTTCAAAAATGTCTGCAGCTGGCCCTCCAGCCTCCTGAAATGATAAAACACTCTGTGAGCTGTCCAGCATACCAATTATTAACAAAGCCAGCACTTGTGCAAGCTGTGTCAAATCCTCCTTTTATTACTACAAGAAGATAAGAAAGATACATTTTGCAAGCAGTCTTCAGACTACCATTGTGCAGTGATTTAATTTAGGCCACAATCACACCTGCGAATGGGCCAACAGCATTTTACATTCGAGAACCTCAGCATAGGTTCCTGGCAATTAGGTGTGGTTGGCAGCCCCATTGAAAGAAATGGGAGATTACTGGCTCCCACAGCTAATCGCAAACACTCCTATGTATTTGGATTTTGCACCTGCGAGTGATCAGCTCTGGACGCAGACTGATTGCATCCAGGACCAATCACTCACAAGGTGATTGGTGCATAGCAATTATATGTGAGCGGCCACAATTAGCTGCAGCCTCCCATTGCTTTCAAAGGGGCTACCTCCCGCAGCTAATCGCCAGAAACCCCCGCTGAGGTTCTTGCATTTAAATGCTGTCAGGCACATTTGCAGGTGTGAATGTAGCCTAAGAGGACAACTATAGGAAAACTACATAAATAAAACTCGCGCTCAGTGTATGGGACTGCAGCACTTACAAATGTCTGAATACAGGGCAAAAAAAATAAATAAAACAAAAATAAGTGCGTCTATCCCTGTTAAATGCATTCACAAAGTGAAACAAAACCCAAAAACATAAACATGAATAATAAGAACAAAGCATAAATACATATGTGCCAAAAAGTCCAAAAATTATATCAAAAGTCTACCAGTGACTTTAGGTGCTTTAAATCACATTTAAACAAATAAAAGAGCTTCTAGTATTCAGGTCCTTCTCCCCCATGCTCAGCCTATTACAGGAGAAAAGATCACAGAGCGCTTTGAATAATACTGAGGGTACCGGCAATCAGCTCCAGTATAATTACAGAGAATATCTGTCTCCTTAAGCCT